>OZ012680.1:87188923-89999691 GCA_963942445.1 Argyra leucocephala
TGGCAATCAACAGGGCCGGATTAAGGTGTCATACGTACCGTGCCGATAATCAGCTAGGCTGGGGGCCCTGTATAAAAACTAGCCCAGTCGCAAACGGTGTCCTCAGATATCTGGCAGCCTCTGAGTGTAAAAGCCTTACCCCCGTATGGGAGCTCTGCGGGGGCGGACCGATTTTCTCGCCTTACTCGTGGGAACAAAATATGAATGAAAGAAAAAAAAACCATACTGAGACGATGAAGAAGATGGAGAAGGATGAAGGTACTTCAAGAAGGGGATTTGAGGAGAGCCCATCAAATAGTCCTTTTAGACGGTGCCCGGTATTACTGCGTACACCTCCAACTGCAACTCGCTCAAATTCCTCACCACCGGCGGTGGTAAGGGAAAATGAGCACGAAGGCAGCATGGAGGCTAATGTCGGAGAAATATTCCAGAAGACTGATGGTGTTCTGGCCAAAATGAGAGCTGCAACTCTCAGGCAAACGAACGTCAGCTCGGAAATAAAAGATGGCATGGCGGTGCTCCAGGATGCCCTGGACACGTTAAAAAGCTTGTGGAGCCGGAAAACATGCACAAAAAGAATGGACAGCGGAACTCAAACGGAGATCCCAAGAAAAATGAGAGACTGTGCTGTCCAGACTGGCGAAAAGAGGGCATTTGATACCACGAAAGCCCAAAAAACGATGACTGTGATGCTGCCAGAAATAGTCACAAGTGGAATGCTGAAAAGAGGAGCTACTAGCCCGGCGGAAAAAGCGGCCATACCTAAAAAGAAGAAAGAGAAGGAAATGACTCCTCCACTTTCCGCCAACGTACAGCAGTGGACAGAAGTAAAGAGGAAAAAGAGGAGGGCCAGGCGAAGAACAAAAAATCTTACAGCCGAAGAGCCTAAGACAAAAGTACCTGAAGCTTCCCAAGATAAAGTAGCGGTAAATGCCAAAAAATTAAGAACCAAAGGACGTCGGCCCGCCGTTACCATCAAGCCAGCGGAGGGTAAATCATATGCGGATGTCCTAAGAAGCATCAAGGCGAAAGTTAAACCGGAGGAAACAGGTGCGGAAATAAAGGCAATCCGGCAAACACGGGATGGCAAGGTTCTTCTTGAAATCACCGGCCAGAAAAGCTTGGGAAGTTTCACAAAGGCCCTAGAAGATGCAGTGGGCACTCTAGGTAGCGTGAAGAGCATCGTACAGATGAGGTCCGTAGCAGTGAACGATTTGGACTGCCTTACTGAGCGGACTGAAGTGGAGCAGGCACTGAGGAGGGATCTCGGAGATGTCGCAGTAATGAGGGTTGGTCTTACAGCGCCAAATTCGAGGTCACAACTGACAGCCATCGTTGAACTTCCTGAGCAAGCTGCCGAAAAGCTGCTGAAGCAGGGAAGGCTCAAAGTAGGATGGGTTTCTTGCAGGGTTACGTCACGGACCGATGTCAAACGCTGCTACAGGTGTCTAAATTACGGTCACGTGGCTGGTTCTTGCAGGGGACCTGACCGAAGCAAAGCCTGCTACCGCTGCGGAAAGGAGGGTCATGTTGCTAAGGCCTGTAAAGAAAAGGCACACTGCATACTCTGTGCCGAAGCGGGTGTGCAACAGGAAAGTCTAGGCCACACTCTAGGCACAGGGTTATGCAAGGTGTTCAGAGACGCTCTGAGAAAGGCCAAAGAGACTGGAAAATGATCAGCGTCCTCCAGGCAAACTTAAATCGTAGCCGAGTGGCAGATGACCTCCTGCATCAGCTTGCTCGGGAGAAGAGTTCCGACATACTGCTCATTAGTGAGCAGTATATGGACAGAACCACTTCTTGGTTCTCGGACGAGCTTGGTACGGCGGCCATTTGGATACCTGATGCAGCGAAAATCCCGGTACGAGAGCATGGGCGCGGGCGTGGGTTCGTCTGGGTTAAATACGCGGATATCACATTTATAAGCGTCTATCTGACACCCAACGAAGTCATAGCGGATTTCCGAGCGAAATTGGCGAACCTTGAGGATACGGTTTTGAACACGACGGGTCGCGTAGTGATTGGTGGCGATTTCAACGCTAAGGCAACCGAGTGGGGAATGCCCTACCCTGACTCAAGGGGAAGCGAGGTGTTAGGGTTGGCATCCAGAACCGGTTTACTTGTGCTGAATGTCGGCTCGACATCTACTTTTCGTCGACCGGGGTATTCAGAAACCATTCCCGACGTATCCTTTGCCTGTGAGCGCTTGGCCGCTTTGGTCGAAGGCTGGCATGTGATCGAGGACTACACGGGCAGTGACCATCAGTACATTGTATTCGTGGTCCGTGAGAGGCGGATAAATAGCAGACCACAGCGCTGGAACATGGGGAGAATTGACGAAGCGGTATTTGCAGCGATCATCCGGGGAGGTGTCCAAATGCAGGTCGAGGGGCAGCCTGCAACCCCTCACCAGGCAGGGCCGTTGGTGGATGCCACTCTACGTCAAATCACCCTAGCCTGCGACCGCTCAATGCCTCGGAGGCGAATTCCTCATGGAAAACAGCCAATGTACTGGTGGACAGCCGAGATAGCTGACCTCCGGAGAGATTGTCTCCGACTGCGGAGAAAGGCTCAGAGAGCTAGAACGGAGGAGGAGGTTAGGATCAGGTCCTCGGACCACAAGGAGAAAAAGCGCCAGTTGCGACGTGCAATCAATCACAGCAAGGCGAGATGCTGGGAAGCACTGAGAGAGGATATAAACTCAGATCCATGGGGCTTAGGTTACAAAATTGTAACCCAGAAAATTGGGGCACTGAAAACCCCTCCGCCCATGGACATGCGGACCACAACGCGCCTAGTTAAAGCCCTCTTTCCAGTGCATCTCCAGCGAGCTGCTAGAGTATACAACCGGGATGGCGCTTCCCCGTTTACAATGGAGGAGCTGGAAGTGGCCATCCAATCTCTCAAGGTCAAGAAGGCCCCAGGTCCAGACGGTATCCAAGGAGAGATATTAAAGCTGGTTTTTCGGTATAATCCGAATATTCTGTTGAGTATGTACAATGCCTGTCTCTCAGCGGGAATTTTCCCCAAGTGTTGGAAGACAGCTAGGCTGGTACTAATCAGCAAGGAGAAAGGAGACCCGGAGCTGCCTTCCTCATACCGTCCGCTCTGCATGCTGGACACTGCGGGAAAGGTTCTTGAGAAGTTACTCAAGCCAAGGCTGTTGTCTGCCATCGAGGCAGCTGGAGGTTTGTCTCCGCGTCAGTACGGTTTCAGGGCTGGTCGTTCCACAGCAGATGCCATTGTGGAAGTCACATCTGCGATGAGCAGGGCCGAGGACCACAACCATTTCTCACGTCGTATAGTCCTCCTTGTGACTTTAGACGTGAAAAATGCGTTTAATTCGGCCAGATGGAGCGACATGCTCCAAGCTCTAGAGCAGGAATTTCGTGTTCCGGAATATCTGCTAGGAATGATCAGCGACTACCTTGACGACCGTACAGTACTCTTCGATACGACTGAAGGACAAAGGAATATCACTGTCTCTGGAGGTGCAGCACAAGGTTCAATCCTCGGTCCCGACCTTTGGAATGCCGCATACGACAGTCTGTTGCGATTAAACATGCCGGATGAGTCAATGCTGGTCGGATATGCGGACGACGTTGCCGTGCTGATAGCAGCGCGAAACGTGGAGCTCGCCCAATTGAAGCTCAATCAGACCATGCGGTCCATCCTTTCTTGGATGGACAGCCGCGGACTGTCGTTGGCATTGAGCAAGACGGAGGTCGTAGTGCTGACAAAAAGGAGGATGAACCTTGAGCTCCAGATGCGCATCGGCGAAGAAGAGGTGCAGACAAGACGGGCGGTAAAATATCTCGGCATCATGATTGACAGCAGGCTAAATTACTTTGAGCAGATCAAGAAGACTGCTGACAGGGCCGCAAATGGTGTCATGGCGCTGGCTCGATTGATGGCCAACATAGGTGGACCAAGATCGAGTCGGAGGCGGCTACTGATGTCCGCGGTCCAATCAGTCTTGCTGTATGGTGCCGAGATATGGGGTCATGCTATCGCAAAGGAGTGCTATCGGATAAGGCTGGGTCGGGTCCAAAGGCTGGCGGCGTTGCGAGTGGCGTCTGCTTACAGAACTGTCTCGGAGCCAGCTGTCCTGGTTATCGCTGGCGTCATTCCAATTGCCCTACTCGCAAGGGAGCGTCAGGCGATATACCGGAGAAAGGCCGAAGGAAATATAGAGTCAGTGCAGAAGGAAGAGCGGAATCGCACGCTTCGACAATGGCAGGAGAACTGGGAACTGGAGGAACGAGGGATATGGACGAGGCGGCTCATCGGGGAGGTTACCCCATGGGTAGAAAGACGACATGGAGAGGTAGATTACTACTTCACTCAGCTGCTGAGTGGACATGGATACTTTCGGGCCTATCTGCACAAGATGGGGAAGGCACGTTCAGCGGAGTGCATATATTGCCACATGCACGATGATGCTGAGCACACTTTTTTCATCTGTGAAAGGTGGGCTCGAGAGCGTGTGCAGCTAAGGGAAGTTGTACCGCGGTTCTCTCCGGACACAGTGGTGGGCCACATTTTACAGGGTAGGGGAGCGTGGGACAGTTTGTCACTCTTTGCGCAGAAAATACTGCGGAAAAAGAAGGTGGACCTAGACACCACAGAGGTCCAACCTACAGACTTTGGCTAGGCAGCAGCCTTCAAGGCGATGGCATTGGACCTAGCCCGAAGTAATGTGACAAACGGTTCCAGGCTAGTGTCCGTGGAGAGCGGGAGGTTTTTTAGTCGGTATGCCCAATATGGGAGACTCCGACATTTGTTGGACGCACGTGCGCCCTTCATCCATAAAGGATTTTCCCTTCTAAAAAAAAAAAAAAAAAAAAAAAAAAAAAAATTATTATTATTATTATTATTATTATTATTATTATTATTATTATTATTATTATTATTATTATTATTATTATTATTATTATTATTATTATTATTATTATTATTATTATTATTATTATTATTATTATTATTATTATTATTATTATTATTATTATTATTATTATTATTATTATTATTATTATTATTATTATTATTATTATTATTATTATTATTATTATTATTATTATTATTATTATTATTATTATTATTATTATTATTATTATTATTATTATTATTATTATTATTATTATTATTATTATTATTATTATTATTATTATTATTATTATTATTATTATTATTATTATTATTATTATTATTATTATTATTATTATTATTATTATTATTATTATTATTATTATTATTATTATTATTATTATTATTATTATTATTATTATTATTATTATTATTTATATTATTATTATTATTATTATTATTATTATTATTATTATTATTATTATTATTATTATTATTATTGGGAGGTAAAGGCTGGTATATGGTCTCAGACAAACGTTCTACCAACGGACGTCTTGACAAAAACTGGGAAACGCCTACTGTAATTATCAGCTCTGCCAGCAAATCCTAATCTCACCTCCTCGAAGGTAGGTAACATAGTTATCTGCCGGGCACCTCCTGGTAACATACTTAGTATGGCTAACGAGATAGGGTAAAAGCGAATATTTGGCGCTCTAACTAAATAAAACAAGTTGGTGCAGGACGGGCATGTATTACTCGTACAAGCGCGAAATGCTCAAAATCCAAGCGCGTCTGTATTCGTAGCGAGCGGCGACTTGGTCGGCGTCTATACTCCATGTTAGGAGCGGCCGGAATTAAAAACGGAGATGAGTAACTCCATAAAGACTCAGTTTATAAATATGCAATGGATAAAACAATATATATAAATACCCCAGGTGGTAATCTAGCTATGCTAGAGAATCCATCCTCCAAGGAGGCCGATCCCACGGATTCTGGGGGGGTCGCTTATTGCTAAAAAATAAATCTGTGCCAAATGACCCGGCTAGCAACCGGCGCTTAGAGGTATGCGGGCCTCTAAGTGTTAAATATGTTACCGAAGAACAGAAGAAACAAAAGCAGCAACCAAAAATGGGAAGTTACCCATTTCAAAGAAGCAACAAAATAGCTCGTTCTCCAATTAAAGGAGCATCAGCCGAACTCACTAAATGCAGTAAGAAACTGATCATCATACCAGAAAAGACGGTAAATGGAGGAACGCCGACAGAAGGTATACACAAATTATCAGTTTCCCAAATTGAAACATCAAGGAAAATCCCTGACGATATGGAGGAACAGCAACTTCAGAAAATACAACATCTGACAGAAATCATGCTGCAAGCTGCTGCCAAGCAGAAAAACATTAGTATGGACATCAAAAATGGCCTAATAAAGTTACAGGAAGCGATAGAAGTAATTTTCGAAGGCAGAACCCAAAGGAAGGAACAAACGAAAAATACCAGCGAAATCCCCAGCATAGGAGAGCAAAATGCAGCATTAACCTCCTCAAATGGTAAGAAACGAGGCAGAGAGATCTATGCAGATGAGCATGGTCAAACCGACACCCCTCCTGCATACAAGAAAGGAAGAGAAGCAGAAGAAAGTGGTTGGACACTTGTGCAAACTAGAACTTCAGCGCAGCGACAACCCAGATCGAACGAAGGTAAAGTACTGCCAGGAAAAAAAGAAGCAGCGAGTAGCTTAAGAACACGGAAGAGAAGAAGTAAGATGTCACACTCGGAAAAGCAGAAGAGTACAAGGCCCCGATCAGAAGCAATACTGATAAAACCCACCACAGGGAAGACTTACGCTGAAATCCTAAAGGAAATAAAAGGAAGGGTAAACCCTGAAAAAACAGAGATCGAAATCAGAGGAATCCGCAGAACTCAAAATGGGGATGTGCTGCTGGAAATGGGGAAAGGCCCGAAAGAAAAAGATAAATTCACCAAGGAGTTACAGGAAGCTCTAGGGACTTCGGCTAGTGTAAGGAATCTCACACCAAAGACTGCGATAGAGATTAAAGACTTGGATTGTGTAACAACCATTGAGGAAGTTCAAAAGGCTATAAATAAGGAATTAACGGAAGTTGTCGAATGCAAAATACATTTGACAGCACCAAATGGCAGGGAACAGATAACTGCGGTTGTAGTTATGGAAGAAAGCGATGCCAAAAAATTACTGGTAACATCGAAAATAAAAATTGGATGGATCAGATGCAGAATTAGGGAGAGAACAGAAATTAAGCGATGCTACAAATGCCTTAACTTCGGCCACTTAAGGAGGCAATGCAAATATGAAGATCGCAGAGACTGCTGCTACAAGTGCGGACAAAAAGGACACACAGTCAAAAACTGTAAACAAAAGGCAAGGTGCTCTTTGTGTGCAGAAATAAAAGCAGAAAGTCTGGAGCACGTGTCAGGATCCGAAAACTGGATGGTTCTAGAGGATTATACTGGCAGCGATCATCAGTATATACAATTCGAAATATGCACGAGAAGGAGAGAAAGAAATCGCAACAACCAGCGAGAAGGTACATGGAACGTCAATAAGCTGGATAAAGAAAAAATGGCCGGTGTAATAAGGAGAAATCTAGAAAGAGTAATGCAAGTGCCACAGAACGAAACAGGCAGAGAACGAGCAGAAGCAGTGGTGAAAGTTACTATGGACACCATCGCAAGAGCTTGTGAAGAATCAATTCCCAAGAAGTTAGGAAAAAGAAACAGATGCGCTGTATATTGGTGGACAGAAGAAATAGCGGAATTGAGAAGAAAATATTTGCGTTTCCGCCGCATAGCACAGCGACAGAGAAATGGAGCAGCAGAAACAAGCAAACTAGAGGAATATAGAATAGCGAGAAAAACGCTCCGAATTATAATAAAGAAGAGTAAAATGAAAAACTGGAAAAGTTTGTGCGAAGAAATAAACAATGATCCCTGGGGACTTGGATACAAAATTGTAATGAAAAGAATCAGAGCACCAGCATCAGAAAATCAGCTAGAAGCGGATGTTATGGAAAATATTGTAAACACACTTCTTCCTACACACCCTAGAAGAAATGTATTGCAGAGACACGAAGAACCAGGAGAAGCCCCAATTTTTACGCAAATAGAACTAAAAGATGCAGTAAAATCTATGAAAAACAAGAAAGCCCCCGGACCTGATAGAATACCAGCAGAGGTCATCAAATTAGTAGCTTCGAATAATCCACAAATGATGCTGAATATGTATAATTGCTGCCTAAAAGAAGGAGTATTCAACAAAAGGTGGAAAGAAGCAAGACTGGTTTTAATTGACAAAGGTAAAGGAGTAAGAGGAGCAGCATCGTCATACAGGCCACTATGTATGTTAGACACTGCCGGAAAACTCTTCGAAAGGTTAATAAAAACAAGACTGCAAGCAGCAATTCATACAGCTGGTGGATTAGCGAACACACAGTTCGGGTTCAGAAAGGGAAGGTCGACCGTTGACGCTATCAAGGTGGTAACAGAAACTGCGGAAGCCACACGAATGGAAACACATCACTCGAGGAAAATAGTTCTACTTGTTACCTTGGATGTCAAAAATGCCTTTAATTCGGCAAGATGGACTGACATCATAGACGCATTACAAAATAAGTTTACTATACCTACGTACCTTCTGAAAGTTCTAATAGATTACTTAAGCGAGCGAAGATTGATATACAACACGGTAGATGGAAAGAGGATAAAGGATCTTACGGCAGGAGTAGCACAAGGATCAATACTAGGACCAGAACTATGGAATGTTCTGTACAACAGTCTATTATGTATGGAAATGCCTGAAAATATACAGCTAGTAGGTTATGCTGATGATATAGCAGCTATTATAACGGCACGGGATATAGCAGAATCACAGATTAGGCTGAATCAAGTTATGAGAAGAGTGTATAGTTGGATGAGGGAACATAGATTAGAATTAGCAACGGCAAAAACAGAAATCGTTATGTTAACTAAGAAAAGAATACCAACTATAATTCCAATGCAAGTAGGTCCAGAAACAATAATGACCAAAGAATCAGCAAATTACTTAGGAGTTACTATTGATACAAGGCTAACATTTTGGCAAAAAATCCAAAAATTAGCAGATAAAGCAGCAGAAGCTACAATCAAGCTAAGCAAACTTATGGCAAACATTGGAGGACCAGAAAAAAGACGAATCATTATGAAAACCGCAGAATCAATCCTTCTATACGGAGCTGAAATCTGGGCACATGCGATGGACAAGAGGTATTGTAAAAAACGCATAGCAGCGGTGCAACGAAGAGGGGCTCTCCGAGTCGCGTGCTCCTATCGAACAGTTTCACATTCGGCGGTCATGGTAATCGCGGGCGTGATTCCGATTGATTTGCTAGCGCAAGAACGAAGAAATATATATATAAGGGATCAAGCAACGAGCCGAGATGTCATTGTAGCAGAGGAAAGAAGGTACACGATGACAAGATGGCAAGAACACTGGAGTAATGATCAGCACGGGCGATGGACGGCTAGATTAATCCCACAAGTAGAAGTCTGGTTTAACCGACACCATGGAGAAGTAAATTTTTACATCACTCAGTTCCTATCAGGCCACGGATATTTTCGATCCTACCTCTACAAGATGGGCAAAGTAAACAATCCAGGATGCAGTCACTGCAGCGCAACACATGACACAGCGCATCACACTTTTTTCGAATGTGATTTAGCAGAAACAGAAAGAGAATCTTTAATAGTAGCAGTAGGAGAATTAACATCAGAAAATATAATTTCTGTAATGCTTGAAAACCAAGAAAAATGGAATGCAATAGCTAAATACATAGAATTAATACTACGCAGGAAGAAAGAGCTCAGATATTTAGAGGACCTAGAAGAAGAATCATAAAAGAAAATTAAAAAAAAGGAACAAGCACGGCCCAACTTGAAGTAATGCGAAAGCGGTTCCGGGTTGGTTTCACCGTGGGAAAAGGAGGTGGTGTATTTGGTGAGTAGACCGAACAAGATCATGGGAGTCTCACATACCCTTGAAGTGCGGACCCTTCAAGATACCTATAAAAGGTTTTCACCACCGACGAAAAAAAAAAAAAAAAAAAAATTATTATTATTATTATTATTATTATTACTATTATTATTATTATTATTATTATTATTATTATTATTATTATTATTATTATTATTATTATTATTATTATTATTATTATTATTATTATTATTATTATTATTATTATTATTATTATTATTATTATTATTATTATTATTATTATTATTATTATTATTATTATTATTATTATTATTATTATTATTATTATTATTATTATTATTATTATTATTATTATTATTATTATTATTATTATTATTATTATTATTATTATTATTATTATTATTATTATTATTATTATTATTATTATTATTATTATTATTATTATTATTATTATTATTATTATTATTATTATTATTATTATTATTATTATTATTATTATTATTATTATTATTATTATTATTCCCCCACATGGTAGTGACCTTGACGTGGTGTGGGGGCTTAGCTCGCAATGATTCATCATGCTACGCTGCCGGGAGCATATGGTCCTGGCAGGGTTACCTATGCCAGATTGGATGATGCTTGAGCGGCGTACAAACTACTACCAGCCCCCCTAATCCAGTGGTGTGATGCGACCCGTGCCCAGTGGACTAGTTGGTAGCAAGGGGGTAATACTTAGTTATCGCAAACGGAGCCTCTCTGATACCAGGTCACCTCAGAGAGTTTTTTCCTGACCTTACCGCAGTATCGGGCCTCTGCTGTGGTGGACATTTGATTTCCGCAATACTCGTGGGAACCAAATGGAAAAAAAAAGAAACAAAAAAAATGAAAGAGTGATGGAGTGTGAAGATAGAGCGGAGAGTGGAATGGATGCGGCTCCTTTTACCAGGAGCGGGAAGACGCCCAGGTCTCCCCTGGCGGCGCTTGTGTCAACAGAGACACCAAAAAAAATGAAGGGACAGAGTGACCAAATACAGGCACCGGAGATGGGCCGTGAAGCGGTGGAGGCAGCACCGATGATCGTGCAGGTTGAGAAGCAAGAAAATCAGATTCTCGCCTCGAAGAGCCTTCATGCAAAAGATGAGGGAGGACGAGGAAACCGCCATGCGGCGATGCGTGGATCTGATACGGGAAATGAAGGTTGTTCCAGAAATACAAAAAAATATTTCAAACAAAATTAAGCACGGACTGGCCGAACTTGAGGAGCTGATGGACGTCATCGCCAGTTGCCGGGCAAGTTGGAAAAAAACAGAAGCCGAAGTTGATTGTAGAAAAAAGGGGACAAGGGTTGAGATAACAGCCAGTACAAAGCGGCCTGCCTCAAGCCCTGCTGAACAGGCTGACGATCGGCGTAAAAAGAAGAAAAAAAAAGCAGCCGGGCAAAACCAGCGAGAGACACTGGAGTGGATAAAGGTCCAACCAAAGAAGAAGCGTCTGTTGAAGGCGGCAGTTGAAAATCCTCCAGAGAAAATGGTGGCTAAGACTGTCGCGGCAATGCCTCAGAGAAGTTCGAAAAAAACGAAACCTGACGCAGTGCTTATACGATCAAACGACGGACGCTCCTACGCTCAGGTGCTGGCTGATATCAAAGGAGGAGTTAAGCCAGAAGAGTCGGGGACTGAAATTAAAGGAGTCCGGCAGACCAGGTCTGGAGGTCTCCTAATAGAACTAGGTCCTGGAACCAAAAATCGAGAAGCCTTCAGGGAAGCGATTAAAGGAGTATTGGGGGACAAGGCTACAGTAAATGGCCTTGAACCAAAATGCACTATTGTGATTCGGGATTTGGAATGCGTTGCCACAAAAGTGGAAGTGGAGGACGCAATACGGCGAGATATCCCGGAAAATGGGGTTTTCAGGGTTGGGCTGACGACGGAAAATAATTGGGGGCAGAGAGCTGCAATCGTTGACCTGGCCGAACAAGCTGCCATAAAGCTGCTGAAGCAGGGAAGGCTCAAGGTAGGATGGGTTTACTGCAGGGTTAAGCCAAGGACTGATGTCACACATTGCTACAGGTGTCTGAGTTTCGGTCACATGGCTGGCTCTTGCAGGGGACCTGACCGAGGCAAAGCCTGCTACCGCTGCGGAAAGAAGGGACATATCGCTAAGGCCTGTAAAGAGAAAGCCCACTGCATACTCTGTGCCGATGCGGGCGAGCATCATGGAAATCTAGAACACGCTCTAGGCACAGGGTTATGCAAGGTGTTTAGAGATGCTCTGAGAAAGGCCAAAGAGACAGGGAAATGATCAGCGTCCTCCAGGCAAACCTAAACCGAAGCCGAGTGGCAGATGACCTTCTGCATCAGCTTGTCCGGGAGAAGAGTTCCGACATACTGCTCATTAGTGAGCAGTATAAGGACAGAACCACTTCTTGGTTCTCGGACGAGCTGGGTACGGCTGCCATCTGGATACCTGACCCAGCGAAAATTTCGGTACGAGATCATGGGCGCGGGCGTGGGTTCGTATGGGTGAAACATGCGGATATCACTTTTATAAGTGTTTACCTGACACCCAACGAGGCCATAGCAGATTTCCGAGCGAAATTGGCAGACCTAGAGGATACGGTTCTGAACACGACGGGTCGCATAGTGATTGGTGATGATTTCAACGCTAAGGCAACAGAGTGGGGAATGCCTTACCCTGACTCGAGGGGAAGCGACGTGCTAGGGTTTGCATCCAGAACGGGCTTACTTGTTCTGAATGCTGGCTCGGCATCTACTTTCCGCCGACCGGGGTACTCAGAAACCATTCCCGATGTATCCTTTGCCTGTGAGCGCTTGGCCGCTTTGGTCGAAGGCTGGCATGTGATCGAGGACTACACGGGCAGTGACCATCAGTACATTGTATTCGTGGTCCGTGAGAGAAGGCAACTCCAAAGAACAATTACTAACAGACCACAGCGCTGGAACATGGGGAGAATTGACGAAGCAGTATTTGCAGCGGTCATCCTGGGAGGTTTCCAAATGCAGGTTGAGGGGGAGCCTGCAAGCCCTCACGAGGCAGGGCCATTGGTTGACGCCACTCTGCGTCAAATCACTCTAGCCTGCGACCGCTCAATGCCTCGGAGGCGAGTTCCTCGTGGAAAACATCCTATGTACTGGTGGACAGCCGAGATAGCTGACCTCCGGAGAGATTGTCTCCGGCTGAGGAGAAAGGCTCAGAGAGCTAGAACGGAAGAGGAGGTTAGGCTCAGGTCCTCGGATCAGAAGGAGAAAAAGCGTCAGTTGCGACGTGCAATCAATCACAGCAAGGCGAGATGCTGGGAAGCGCTGAGAGAGGATATAAACTCAGATCCATGGGGTTTAGTTTACAAAATTGTAACCCAGAAAATTGGGGCACTGAAAACCCCTCCGCCCATGGATATGCGCACCACAACGCATCTAGTTAATGCCCTCTTTCCAGTGCATTCCCAGCGAGCTGCTAGAGTATACAACCGGGATGGCGCTTCTCCGTTTACAATGGAGGAGCTGGAAGTGGCCATCCAATCCCTCAAGGTCAAGAAGGCCCCAGGTGCAGACGGTATCCAAGGAGAGATATTAAAGCTGGTTTTTCGGTATAATCCGAATATTCTGTTGAGTATGTACAACGCCTGTCTTTCAGCGGGAATTTTCCCCAAGTGTTGGAAGACAGCTAGGCTGGAACTTATCAGCAAGGAGAAAGGAGACCCGGAGCTACCTTCCTCATACCGTCCGCTGTGCATGCTGGACACTGCTGGAAAGGTTCTAGAGAAGTTACTCAAGCCAAGGCTGTTGTCTGCCATCGAGGCAGCCGGAGGTTTGTCACCGCATCAGTACGGTTTCAGAGCTGGTCGTTCCACAGCAGATGCCATTGTGGAAGTTACATCTGCGATGAGCAGAGCCGAGGACCACAACCATTTTTCACGTCGTATAGTCCTCCTTGTGACTTTAGACGTGAAAAATGCGTTTAATTCGGCCAGATGGAGCGACATGCTTAAAGCTCTAGAGCTCTTCGTGTTCCAGAATATCTGCTAGGAATGATCAGCGACTACCTTGACGACCGTACTGTACTCTTCGATACGGCTGAAGGACAAGGGAGTATCACGGTCTCTGGAGGTGCAGCGCAAATTTCAATCCTCGGTCCCGACCTTTGGAATGCCGCATACGATAGTCTGTTGCGCTTAAGCATGCCGGATGAGTCAATGCTCGTCGGATATGCGGACGACGTTGCCGTGCTGATAGCAGCGCGAAACGTGGAGCTCGCCCAACTGAAGCTCAATCAAACCATGCGGTCCATCCTTTCTTGGATGGACAGCCGCGGACTGTCGTTGGCATTGAGCAAGACGGAGGTCGTAGTGCTGACAAAAAGGAGGATGAACCTTGAGCTCCAGATGCGCATCGGCGAAGAAGAGGTGCAGACAAAACGGGCGGTAAAATATCTCGGCATCATGATTGACAGCAGGCTAAATTACTTTGAGCAGATCAAGAAGACTGCTGACAGGGCCGCAAATGGTGTAATGGCGCTGGCTCGATTGATGGCCAACATAGGTGGACCAAGATCGAGTCGGAGGCGGCTACTGATGTCTGCGGTCCAGTCAGTCTTGCTGTATGGTGCCGAGATATGGGGTCATGCTCTCGCAAAGGAGTGCTATCGGATAAGGCTGGGTCGGGTCCAAAGGCTGGCGGCGTTGCGAGTGGCGTCTGCTTACAGAACTGTCTCGGAGCCAGCTGTCCTGGTTATCGCTGGCGTCATCCCAATTGCACTACTTGCAAGGGAGCGTCAAGCGATATACCGGAGAAAGGCCGAAGAAAATATAGCGTCAGTGCAGCAGGAAGAGCAGAATAGCACGCTTCGGCAATGGCAGGAGAACTGAGAACTGGAGGAACGAGGGATATGGACGAGGCGGCTCATCGGGGAGGTTACCCCATGGGTAGAACGTCGACATGGAGAGGTAGATTACTACTTCACTCAGCTGCTGAGTGGACATGGATACTTTCGGGCCTATCTGCACAAGATAAGGAAGGCACGTTCAGCGGAGTGCATATATTGCCACATGCACGATGATGCTGAGCACACTTTTTTCATCTGTGAAAGGTGGGCTCGAGAGCGTATGCAGCTAAGGGAAGTTGTACCGCGGTTCTCTCCGGACACAGTTGTGGACCACATTTTACAGGATAGGGGAGCGTGGGACAGTTTGTCACTCTTTTCGCAGAAAATACTGCGGAAAAAGAAGGTGGACCTAGACACCACAGAGGTACAACCTACAGACTTTGGCTAGGCAGCAGCCTTCAAGGCGAAGGCATTGGACCTAGCCCGAAGTAATGTGACAAACGGTTCCAGGCTAGTGTCCGTGGAGAGCGGGAGGTTTTTTTAGTCGGTATGCCCAATATGGGAGACTCCGACATTGTTGGACGCACGTGCGCCCTTCATTCATAAAGGATTTTCCCTTCTAAAAAAAAAAAAAAAAAAAATTATTATTATTATTATTATTATTATTATTATTATTATTATTATTATTATTATTATTATTATTATTATTATTATTATTATTATTATTATTATTATTATTATTATTATTATTATTATTATTATTATTATTATTATTATTATTATTATTATTATTATTATTATTATTATTATTATTATTATTATTATTATTATTATTAATTATTATTATTATTATTATTATTATTATTACACGGAAGAGAAGAAGTAAGATGTCACACTCGGAAAAGCAGAAGAATACAAGGTCCCGATCAGAAGCAATACTTATAAAACCCACCACAGGGAAGACTTACGCTGAAATCCTAAAGGAAATAAAAGGAAGGGTAAACCCTGAAAAAACAGAGATCGAAATCAGAGGAATCCGCAGAACTCAAAATGGGGATGTGCTGCTGGAAATGGGGAAAGGCCCGAAAGAAAAAGGTAAATTCACCAACGAGTTACAGGAAGCTCTAGGGACTTCGGCTAGTGTAAGGAATCTCACACCAAAGACTGCGATAGAGATTAAAGACTTGGATTGTGTAACAACCATTGAGGAAGTTCAAAAGGCTATAAATAAGGAATTAACGGAAGTTGTCGAATGCAAAATACATTTGACAGCACCAAATGGCAGGGAACAGATAACTGCGGTTGTAGTTATGGAAGAAAGCGATGCCAAAAAATTACTGGTAACATCGAAAATAAAAATTGGATGGATCAGATGCAGAATTAGGGAGAGAACAGAAGTTAAGCGATGCTACAAATGCCTTAACTTCGGCCACTTAAGGAGGCAATGCAAATATGAAGATCGTAGAGACTGCTGCTACAAGTGCGGACAAAAAGGACACACAGTCAAAAACTGTAAACAAAAGGCAAGGTGCTTTTTGTGTGCAGAAATAAAAGCAGAAAGTCTGGAGCACGTGTCAGGATCCGGTTTGTGTAGAGTGTTTCGAACTGCACTTGAGGAGAGTAAAAAGCATAAAAATATTTAAGCTCTTACAAGGTAATTTGCACAGGAGCAAAACGGCCGATGATCTACTTTTACAGCTCGTCCGAGAAAAGAATATCGATGTAGTAATTATCAGCGAGCAGTACAAAAATAAGGATTATCCGAATTGGTTCTCGGATGTCACAAGTACAGCAGCCATCTGGGTAGTAAATCAAGGGAAAATACAAATTAACAGCCACGGAGCCGGAAATGGGTTTGTATGGATCACAAACGGCAAAGAAACAATAATAAGCTGTTACCTAACTCCAAATCAAACGACACAGGAATATCGACAGAAAATGGAGCAATTAGAAGATAAGATAATAGAACTAGGAGGAAATGTAGTAGTCGCCGGTGACTTCAATGCTAAAGCAGTGGAGTGGGGATTGCCAGTTACAGATAACAGGGGAAGCCAAATTTTGGAAATGGTAGCAAGACAAAATTTAATTGTGTTAAACTCAGGAAATACCAGCACATTCAGGAGACCCGGGTACACCGAAACTATACCCGATATATCCCTAGCAACAGAAGAACTTGCTAAAAACATAGAAAACTGGATGGTTCTAGAGGATTATACTGGCAGCGATCATCAGTATATACAATTCGAAATATGCACGAGAAGGAGAGAAAGAAATCGCAACAACCAGCGAGAAGGTACATGGAACGTCAATAAGCTGGATAAAGAAAAAATGGCCGGTGTAATAAGGAGAAATCTAGAAAGAGTAATGCAAGTGCCACAGAACGAAACAGGCAGAGAACGAGCAGAAGCAGTGGTGAAAGTTACTATGGACACCATCGCAAGAGCTTGTGAAGAATCAATGCCCAAGAAGTTTGGAAATAGAAACAGATGCCCTGTATACTGGTGGACAGAAGAAATAGCGGAATTGAGAAGAAAATGTTTGCGTCTCCGCCGCATAGCACAGCGACAGAGAAATGGAGCAGCAGAAACAAGCAAACTAGAGGAATATAGAATAGCGAGAAAAACGCTCCGAATTATAATAAAGAAGAGTAAAATGAAAAACTGGAAAAGTTTGTGTGAAGAAGTAAACAATGATCCCTGGGGACTCGGATACAAAATTGTAATGAAAAGAATCAGAGCACCAGCATCAGAAAATCAGCTAGAAGCGGACGTTATGGAAAATATTGTAAACGCACTTTTCCCTACACACCCTAGAAGAAATGTATTGCAGAGGCACGAAGAACCAGGAGAAGCCCCAATTTTTACACAAATAGAACTAGAAGATGCAGTAAAATGTATGAAAAACAAGAAAGCCCCCGGACCTGATAAAATACCAGCAGAGGTCATCAAATTAGTAGCTTCGAATAATCCACAAATGATGCTGAATATGTATAATTGCTGCCTAAAAGAAGGAGTATTCAGCAAAAGGTGGAAAGAAGCAAGACTGGTTTTAATTGACAAAGCTAAAGGAGCAAGAGGAGCAGCATCGTCATACAGGCCACTATGTATGTTAGATACGGCCGGGAAACTCTTCGAAAGGTTAATAAAAACAAGACTGCAAGCAGCAATTCATACAGCTGGTGGATTAGCGAACACACAGTTCGGGTTCAGAAAGGGAAGGTCGACCGTTGACGCTATCAAGGTGGTAACAGAAACTGCGGAAGCCACACGAATGGAAACACATCACTCGAGGAAAATAGTTCTACTTGTTACCTTGGATGTCAAAAATGCCTTTAATTCGGCAAGATGGACTGACATCATAGACGCATTACAAAATAAGTTTACTATACCTACGTACCTTCTGAAAGTTCTAATAGATTACTTAAGCGAGCGAAGATTGATATACAACACGGTAGATGGAAAGAGGATAAAGGATCTTACGGCAGGAGTAGCACAAGGATCAATACTAGGACCAGAACTATGGAATGTTCTGTACAACAGTCTATTATGTATGGAAATGCCTGAAAATATACAGCTAGTAGGTTATGCTGATGATATAGCAGCTATTATAACGGCACGGGATATAGCAGAATCACAGATTAGGCTGAATCAAGTTATGAGAAGAGTGTATAGTTGGATGAGGGAACATAGATTAGAATTAGCAACGGCAAAAACAGAAATCGTTATGTTAACTAAGAAAAGAATACCAACTATAATTCCAATGCAAGTAGGTCCAGAAACAATAATGACCAAAGAATCAGCAAATTACTTAGGAGTTACTATTGATACAAGGCTAACATTTTGGCAACAAATCCAAAAAGTAGCAGATAAAGCAGCAGAAGCTACAATCAAGCTAAGCAAACTTATGGCAAACATTGGAGGACCTAAACCAGAAAAAAGACGAATCATTATGAAAACCGCAGAATCAATCCTTCTATACGGAGCTGAAATCTGGGCACATGCGATGGACAAGAGGTATTGTAAAAAACGCATAGCAGCGGTACAACGAAGAGGGGCTCTCCGAGTCGCGTGCTCCTATCGAACAGTTTCACATTCGGCGGTCATGGTAATCGCGGGCGTGATTCCGATTGATTTGCTAGCGCAAGAACGAAGAAATATATATATAAGGGATCAAGCAACGATGTCATTGTAGCAGAGCAAAGAAGGTACACGATGACAAGATGGCAAGAACACTGGAGTAATGATCAGCACGGGCGATGGACGGCTAGATTAATCCCACAAGTAGAAGTCTGGTTTAACCGACACCATGGAGAAGTAAATTTTTACATCACTCAGTTCCTATCAGGCCACGGATATTTTCGATCCTACCTCTACAAGATGGGCAAAGTAAACAATCCAGGATGCAGTCACTGCAGCGCAACACATGACACAGCGCATCACACTTTTTTCGAATGTGATTTAGCAGAAACAGAAAGAGAATCTTTAATAGTAGCAGTAGGAGAATTAACATCAGAAAATATAATTTCTGTAATGCTTGAAAACCAAGAAAAATGGAATGCAATAGCTAAATACATAGAATTAATACTACGCAGGAAGAAAGAGCTCAGATATTTAGAGGACCTAGAAGAAGAATCATAAAAGAAAATAAAAAAAAGGAACAAGCACGGCCCAACTTGAAGTAATGCGAAAGCGGTTCCGGGTTGGTTTCACCGTGGGAAAAGGAGGTGGTGTATTTGGTGAGTAGACCGAACAAGATCATGGGAGTCTCACATACCCTTGAAGTGCGGACCCTTCAAGATACCTATAAAAGGTTTTCACCACCGACCTACGAAAAAAAAAAAAAAAAAAAAAAAAAAAAAATTATTATTATTATTATTATTATTATTATTATTATTATTATTATTATTATTATTATTATTATTATTATTATTATTATTATTATTATTATTATTATTATTATTATTATTATTATTATTATTATTATTATTATTATTATTATTATTAGAGAGCTCGATGGAAAATATAGTAGATATTTTATTCCCAGCGCACCCGATAAGGAACTGGAGTGATGTGATGGTTTCACCAGAGGAAGTACCACCTTTCACGCAGGAAGAACTTGTGGAAGCAACAAAAGCTATGAAGAATAAGAAAGCTCCAGGCCCTGACGGGATTCCAACGGAAGTCATTAAAGCCGTGGTGGAAACTTGCCCGCAAATGATGCTGAATATGTACAACACATGTCTAAAAGAAGGCGTTTTCAGCAAAAGATGGAAGGTAGCTCGACTTGTCTTAATCGACAAAGGGAAAGGCGGCAGAGTCTCACCGTCCTCGTTCAGACCACTGTGTATGCTGGACACGGCTGGAAAGCTCCTCGAAAGGCTATTGAAACCCAGAATAGAAGAGGCTATACGAACGACCGGTGGTCTGTCAGATATGCAATTCGGATTCAGACAAGGAAGATCAACAATAGATGCAATACGAATAGTAATGGAAAAGGTAGAAGCGGCGGAAGCAAGGAACCATTTCTCAAGAAGAATAGTTGTCTTTGTTACCTTGGACGTGAAAAACGCCTTCAACTCGGCAAGATGGGAAGACATGATTGATGCCCTGGAAAAAAAGTTCAGCATTCCAGCATATCTGCTCAGGATGGTAAAAGACTACCTGAGAGAACGCAGCCTTCAGTATGAAACCAAGATCGGCAGTATAACCAAAAGCGTAACATCCGGCGCAGCACAAGGATCGATCCTAGGATCCTAGGACTGTGGAATATATTATATAATAGCTTGCTGGAGGCAGAAATACCAGATGATATAACTCTAGTAGGCTTTGCAGACGACCTAGGTGCAATAATATCAGCTCGGACCATGGAAGATGCGCAAATCAGGTTGAATCAAGTCATGAGAAGAGTGAGTAGTTGGATGAACAGACACGGCTTAGAGCTTGCGGAAGCAAAAACCGAAATTGTGCTACTCACAAAAAAGAGGATGAGAACCATTGTGCCAATGGAAGTGGGGCCTGTGGTTATTCAAACTAAGGAAGCTTCCAGGTATCTTGGTGTCATGTTGGATACCAAACTAAATTTTTGGAGGCATATCAAAAAAGCAACAGACAAGGCGGCCGTGATAACGAAGAATTTGAGCAGATTAATGGCGAACATCGGTGGACCTTCACCGTGCAAAAGGAGGCTGTTAATGTCCACGACACATTCAGTGCTCCTGTACGGTGCAGAGATTTGGGCAGATGCCCTAAATAGAGAGTATTGCCGGAAGCCCATGGAAGCGGTACAACGAAGAGGGGCTCTGCGGGTAGCGTGCTCCTACCGGACGGTCTCATACCCAGCGGTAAATGTTATTGCAGGCGTGATACCGATAACATTGTTAGCCCGAGAGAGGAAGCAGATATATAATAGGGCTGCGGGAAGAGACAGAAAAGAAGAGTCAGGAGACGCGAGGAGACAAAGCCTGGAAAAATGGCAAGAACAATGGAATGGGGAACACAGAGGGCGCTGGACCGCAAGATTGATACCACAACTAGCGGTTTGGGTTAACCGGAGGCACGGCGAAGTGAACTTCTATACCACGCAAATGCTCTCGGGGCACGGATACTTTCGAGCTTATTTATTCAGAGTGAATAAAGTAAACAGTCCGCGATGTCGCCACTGCGAGATACGGTCGAGCACACTTTTTTCGAGTGCGACGTCGCAGCGGAGGAAAGAAGCGCTCTAACTCGAATGGTAGGGGATGTTACGCCGGATAATATAACCACCATAATGATAGACACGGAAGAAAATTGGAACGCCGTGTCAGTCTACGTCGAGACGGTATTACGAAAGAAGAAGAGACTGGGGTACTTCGAAGATTCGGAATAGACCTCAGTGTAGTCGGGTTTCTGCTTTTGAGCCTGGCGTGGTCTGCGTGGGGCCGGTGGCATACAGGCTTACTGGTGCCGCAGTTCTGTTTTTGTTAAATTAACAACAAATTTAACTCGGCGACACTAGTTACTGCTGATGCTGTCGGCGTGTGGTAGATCTCGGTAGACTTATGAGCGAAATTGGATAAAACGTATCGCTGTTTTGTTATGTAGCACAGTAGTACTGTTTTTTTTTTTGTTATTTTTGTTAAATATGGAAGTAGATTTAACTAAGTAGATTTTAATAAGTCGCCAAATAGTCGGGCCTACGCAAAACGATTTTGGGAGTCAAGTAGCTATTTGTAGAATAGATGTAGAACAGAAATAACCTAGTCCAGCATCTTGAGGCAGCTTGACATGTTGGAAGCTACTTCAAGACAGCACCTCTAGGGATTATGTAGCTCTGTATAGAATAGTTTTTAGTTTTCTAGTTATTTGTAGAATAGATGTAAACAGAAATAACCTAGTCCAGCGTCTTGAGGCAGCTTGACATGTTGGAAGCTACTTCAAGACAGCACCTCTAGGGATTGTATAGCTCTGTTTAGAATAGTTTTTGTTTGTAAATGGGAAATAACCTAGCTATAATAGAAAAGGATTAAAAAATTAATATTGTTTTTAGTAATAATATTAGAAGAAGGACAGAAGAAATTATTTTTCAGTCTGCCGCTGTCGATAGACATATGCAGAGAAGAGCGAACGGGATAATTCACACGGAAATACCGAAGCCAGCACTTTTTCGTCAGTTTGAAGAAATGCTAACGCGGTTCCAAACTGGGATAAACATCGTGGGTCAAGGGAACAGATGGTGGGGGTTTTTAGCCGGTCGGTTGGTTCCTTTTTTGCAGTGCATCTTAGTGTAATGCAAAAAGAAACTGACCAACCCGGCACTCGGTAGTCTGTTAAGCAGATTTTCCCCCGCGACACCATCTATAACCGTAAAAAAGCAAAAAAAAAACAAAAAAAAATTAGTATTATTATTAATATTATTATTATTATTATTATTATTATTATTATTATTATTATTATTATTATTATTATTATTATTATTATTATTATTATTATTATTATTATTATTATTATTATTATTATTATTATTATTATTATTATTATTATTATTATTATTATTATTATTATTATTATTATTATTATTATTATTATTATTATTATTATTATTATTATTATTATTATTATTATTATTATTATTATTATTATTATTATTATTATTATTATTATTATTATTATTATTATTATTATTATTATTATTATTATTATTATTATTATTATTATTATTATTATTATTATTATTATTATTATTATTATTATTATTATTATTATTATTATTATTATTATTATTATTATTATTATTATTATTATTATTATTATTATTATTATTATTATTATTATTATTATTATTATTATTATTATTATTATTATTATTATTATTATTATTATTATTATTATTATTATTATTATTATTATTATTATTATTATTATTATTATTATTATTATTATTATTATTATTATTATTATTATTATTATTATTATTATTATTATTATTATTATTATTATTATTATTATTATTATTATTATTATTATTATTATTATTATTATTATTATTATTATTATTATTATTATTATTATTATTATTATTATTATTATTATTATTATTATTATTATTATTATTATTATTATTATTATTATTATTATTATTATTATTATTATTATTATTATTATTATTATTATTATTATTATTATTATTATTATTATTATTATTATTATTATTATTATTATTATTATTATTATTATTATTATTATTATTATTATTATTATTATTATTATTATTATTATTATTATTATTATTATTATTATTATTATTATTATTATTATTATTATTATTATTATTATTATTATTATTATTATTATTATTATTATTATTATTATTATTATTATTATTATTATTATTATTATTATTATTATTATTATTATTATTATTATTATTATTATTATTATTATTATTATTATTATTATTATTATTATTATTATTATTATTATTATTATTATTATTATTATTATTATTATTATTATTATTATTATTATTATTATTATTATTATTATTATTATTATTATTATTATTATTATTATTATTATTATTATTATTATTATTATTATTATTATTATTATTATTATTATTATTATTATTATTATTATTATTATTATTATTATTATTATTATTATTATTATTATTATTATTATTATTATTATTATTATTATTATTATTATTATTATTATTATTATTATTATTATTATTATTATTATTATTATTATTATTATTATTATTATTATTATTATTATTATTATTATTATTATTATTATTATTATTATTATTATTATTATTATTATTATTATTATTATTATTATTATTATTATTATTATTATTATTATTATTATTATTATTATTATTATTATTATTATTATTATTATTATTATTATTATTATTATTATTATTATTATTATTATTATTATTATTATTATTATTATTATTATTATTATTATTATTATTATTATTATTATTATTATTATTATTATTATTATTATTATTATTATTATTATTATTATTATTATTATTATTATTATTATTATTATTATTATTATTATTATTATTATTATTATTATTATTATTATTATTATTATTATTATTATTATTATTATTATTATTATTATTATTATTATTATTATTATTATTATTATTATTATTATTATTATTATTATTATTATTATTATTATTATTATTATTATTATTATTATTATTATTATTATTATTATTATTATTATTATTATTATTATTATTATTATTATTATTATTATTATTATTATTATTATTATTATTATTATTATTATTATTATTATTATTATTATTATTATTATTATTATTATTATTATTATTATTATTATTATTATTATTATTATTATTATTATTATTATTATTATTATTATTATTATTATTATTATTATTATTATTATTATTATTATTATTATTATTATTATTATTATTATTAAACAGAAAATCAGCTAGAAGCGGACGTTATGGAAAATATTGTAAACACACTTTTCCCTACACACCCTAGAAGAAATGTATTGCATAGGAAGAACCAGGAGAAGCCCCAATTTTTACACAAATAGAACTAGAAGATGCAGTAAAATCTATGAAAAACAAGAAAGCCCCCGGACCTGATAGAATACCAGCAGAGGTCATCAAATTAGTAGCTTCGAATAATCCACAAATGATGCTGAATATGTATAATTTCTGTCTAAAAGAAGGAGTATTCAGCAAAAGGTGGAAAGACGCAAGACTGGTTTTAATTGACAAAGCTAAAGGAGTAAGAGGAGCAGCATCGTCATACAGGCCACTATGTATGTTAGATACGGCCGGGAAACTCTTCGAAAAGTTAATAAAAACAAGACTGCAAGCAGCAATTCATACAGCTGCTGGATTAGCGAACACACAGTTCGGGTTCAGAAAGGGAAGGTCGACCGTTAACGCTATCAAGGTGGTAACAGAAACTGCGGAGGACACACGAATGGAAACACATCACTCGAGGAAAATAGTTCTACTTGTTACCTTGGATGTCAAAAATGCCTTTAATTCGGCAAGATGGACTGACATCATAGACGCATTCCAAATAAGTTCATTATGCCTACGTACCTTCTGAAAGTTATAATGGATTACTTAAGCGAGCGAAGATTGATATACAACACGGTAGATGGAAAGAGGATAAAGGATCTTACAGCAGGAGTAGCACAAGGATCAATACTAGGACCAGAACTATGGAATGTTCTGTACAACAGTCTATTATGTATGGAAATGCCTGAAAATATACAGCTAGTAGGTTATGCTGATGATACAGCAGCTATTATAACGGCACGGGATATAGCAGAATCACAGATTAGGCTGAATCAAGTTATGAGAAGAGTGTATAGTTGGATGAGGGAACATAGATTAGAATTAGCAACGGCAAAAACAGAAATCGTTATGTTAACTAAGAAAAGAATACCAACTATAATTCCAATGCAAGTAGGTCCAAAAACAATAATGACCAAAGAATCAGCAAATTACTTAGGAGTTACTATTGATACAAGGCTAACATTTTGGCAACAAATCCAAAAAGTAGCAGATAAAGCAGCAGAAGCTACAATCAAGCTAAGCAAACTTATGGCAAACATTGGAGGACCCAAACCAGAAAAAAGACGAATCATTATGAAAACCGCAGAATCAATCCTTCTATACGGAGCTGAAATCTGGGCACATGCGATGGACAAGAGGTATTGTAAAAAGCAGCGGTGCAACGAAGAGGGGCTCTCCGAGTCGCGTGCTCCTATCGAACAGTTTCGCATTCGGCGGTCATGGTAATCGCGGGCGTGATTCCAATTGATCTGCTAGTGCAAGAACGAAAAAATATATATATAAGGGATCAAGCAACGAGCCGAGATGTCATTGTAGAAGAGGAAAGAAGGTACACGATGACAAGATGGCAAGAACACTGGAGTAATGATCAGCACGGGCGATGGACGGCTAGATTAATCCCACAAGTAGAAGTCTGGTTTAACCGACACCATGGAGAAGTAAATTTTTACATCACTCAATTCCTATCAGGCCACGGATATTTTCGATCCTACCTCTACAAGATGGGCAAAGTAAACAATCCAGGATGCAGTCACTGCAGCGCAACACATGACACAGCGCATCACACTTTTTTCGAATGTGATTTAGCAGAAACAGAAAGAGAATCTTTAATAGTAGCAGTAGGAGAATTAACATCAGAAAATATAATTTCTGTAATGCTTGAAAACCAAGAAAAATGGAATGCAATAGCTAAATACATAGAATTAATACTACGCAGGAAGAAACAGCTCAGATATTTAGAGGACCTAGAAGAAGAATCATAAAAGAAAATTAAAAAAAAAGGAACAAGCACGACCCAACTTGAAGTAATGCGAAAGCGGTTCCGGGTTGGTTTCACCGTGGGAAAAGGAGGTGGTGTATTTGGTGAGTAGACCGAACAAGATCATGGGAGTCTCACATACCCTTGAAGTGCGGACCCTTCAAGATACCTATAAAAGGTTTTCACCACCGACCTACGAAAAAAAAAAAAAAAAAAAAAAATTATTATTATTATTATTATTATTATCATTATCATTATCATTATTATTATTATTATTATTATTATTATTATTATTATTATTATTATTATTATTATTATTATTATTATTATTATTATTATTATTCGGCGGAAAAAGGGGCCATACCTAAAAAAAAAAAAGAGAAGGAAATGACTCCTCCGCTTTCCGCCAACGTACAGCAGTGGACAGAAGTAAAGAGGAAAAAGAGGAGGGCCAGTCGAAGACCAAAAAATCGTACAGCCGAAGAGCCTAAGACAAAAGTACCTGAAGCTTCCCAAGATAAAGTAGCGGTAAATGCCAAAAAAGTAAGAACCAAAGGACGTCGGCCCGCCGTTACCATCAAGCCAGTGGAGGGTAAGTCATATGCTGATGTCCTAAGAAGCATCAAGGCGAAAGTTAAGCCGGAGGAAACAGGTGCGGAAATAAAGGCAATCCGGCAAACACGGGATGGCAAGGTTCTTCTTGAAATCACTGGCCAGAAAAGCTTGGGAAGTTTCACAAAGGCCCTAGAAAAGCACTCTAGGTAGCGTGAAGAGCATCGTACAGATGAGGTCCGTAGCCGTGAACGATTTGGACTGCCTTACTGAGCGGACTGAAGTGGAGCAGGCATTGAGGAGGGATCTCGGAGATGTCGCTGTAATGAGGGTTGGTCTCACAGCGCCAAAATTCGAGGTCACAACTGACAGCCATCGTTAAACTTCCTGAGCAAGCTGCCGAAAAGCTGCTGAAGCAGGGAAGGCTCAAAGTAGGATGGGTTTCCTGCAGGGTTACGTCACGGACCGAAGTCAAACGCTGCTACAGGTGTCTAAATTACGGTCACGTGGCTGGTTCTTGCAGGGGACCTGACCGAAGCAAAGCCTGCTACCGCTGCGGAAAGGAGGGGCATGTTGATAAGGCCTGTAAAGAAAAGGCACACTGCATACTCTGTGCCGAAGCGGGTGCGCAACACGAAAGTCTAGGCCAAACTCTAGGCACAGGGTTATGCAAGGTGTTCAGAGACGCTCTGAGAAAGGCCAAAGAGACTGGAAAATGATCAGCGTCCTCCAGGCAAACTTAAATCGTAGCCGAGTGGCAGATGACCTCCTGCATCAGCTTGCTCGGAAAAAGAGTTCCGACATACTGCTCATTAGTGAGCAGTATATGGACAGAACCACTTCTTGGTTCTCGGACGAGCTTGGTACGGCGGCCATTTGGATACCTGATGCAGCAAAAATCCCGGTACGAGAACATAGGCGCGGGCGTGGGTTCGTCTGGGTTAAATACGCGGATATCACATTTATAAGTGTCTATCTGACACCCAACGAAGTCATAGCGGATTTCCGAGCAAAATTGGCGGACCTTGAGGATACGGTTTTGAACACGACGGGTCGCGTAGTGATTGGTGGCGATTTCAACGCTAAGGCAACCGAGTGGGGAATGCCCTACCCTGACTCAAGGGGAAGCGAGGTGTTAGGGTTGGCATCCAGAACGGGTTTACTTGTTCTGAATGTCGGCTCGACATCTACTTTTCGTCGACCGGGGTATTCAGAAACCATTCCCGACGTATCCTTTGCCTGTGAGCGCTTGGCCGCTTTGGTCGAAGGCTGGCATGTGATTGAAGACTACACGGGCAGTGACTATCAGTACAATGTATTTGTGGTGCGTGAGAGGCGGCAACTCCAAAGAACAATAAATAGCAGACCACAGCGCTGGAACATAGGGAGAATTGACGAAGCGGTATTTGCAGCGGTCATCCGGGGAGGTGTCCAAATGCAGGTCGAGGGGCAGCCTGCAAGCCCTCACCAGGCAGGGCCGTTGGTTGATGCCACTCTGCGTCAAATCACCCTAGCCTGCGACCGCTCAATGCCTCGGAGGCGAATTCCTCATGGAAAACAGCCAATGTACTGGTGGACAGCCGAGATAGCTGACCTCCGGAGAGATTGTCTCCGACTGCGGAGAAAGGCTCAGAGAGCTAGAACGGAGGAGGAGGTTAGGCTCAGGTCCTCGGATCACAAGGAGAAAAAGCGCCAGTTGCGACGTGCAATCAATCACAGCAAGGCGAGATGCTGGGAAGCACTGAGAGAGGATATAAACTCAGATCCATGGGGTTTAGGTTACAAAATTGTAACCCAGAAAATTGGGGCACTGAAAACCCCTCCGCCCATGGACATGCGGACCACAACGCGCCTAGTTAATGCCCTCTTTCCAGTGCATCTCCAGCGAGCTGCTAGAGTATACAACCGGGATGGCGCTTCCCCGTTTACAATAGAGGAGCTGGAAGTGGCCATCCAATTCCTCAAGGTCAAGAAGGCCCCAGGTCCAGACGGTATCCAAGGAGAGATATTAATGCTGGTTTTTCGGTATAATCCGAATATTCTGTTGAGTATGTACAATGCTTGTCTCTCAGCGGGAATTTTCCCCAAGTGTTGGAAGACAGCTAGGCTGGTACTCATCAGCAAGGAGAAAGGAGACCCGGAGCTACCTTCCGCATACCGTCCGCTCTGCATGCTGGACACTGCAAGAAAGGTTCTTGAGAAGTTACTCAAGTCAAGGCTGTTGTCTGCCATCGAGGCAGCTGGAGGTTTGTCTCCGCGTCAGTACGGTTTCAGGGCTGGTCGTTCCACAGCAGATTCCATTTTGGAAGTCACATCTGCGATGACCAGGGCCGAGGACCACAACCATTTCTCACGTCGTATAGTCCTCCTTGTGACTTTAGACGTGAAAAATGCGTTTAATTCGGCCAAATGGAGCGACATGCTTCAAGCTCTAGAGCAGGAATTTCGTGTTCCGGAATATCTGCTAGGAATGATCAGCGACTACCTTGACGACCGTACAGTACTCTTCGATACGACTGAAGGACAAGGGAGTATCACTGTCTCTGGAGGTGCAGCACAAGGTTCAATCCTCGGTCCCGACCTTTGGAATGCCGCATACGACAGTTTGTTGCGATTAAACATGCTTGATGAGTCAATGCTGGTCGGATATGCGGACGTCGTTGCCGTGTTGATAGCAGCGCGAAACGTGGAGCTCGCCCAATTGAAGCTCAATCAGACCATGCGGTCCATCCTTTCTTGGATGGACAGCCGCGGACTGTCGTTGGCATTGAGCAAGACGGAGGTCGTAGTGCTGACAAAAAGGAGGATGAACCTTGAGCTCCAGATGCGCATCGGCGAAGAAGAGGTGCAGACAAGACGGGCGGTAAAATATGCCCTAAATAGAGAGTATTGCCGGAATCCCATGGAAGCGGTATAACGAAGAGGGGCTCTGCGGGTAGCGTGCTCCTACCGGACGGTCTCATACCCAGCTGTAAATGTTATTGCAGGCGTGATACCGATAACATTGTTAGCCCGAGAGAGGAAGCTGATATATAATAGGGCTGCGGGAAGAGACAGAAAAGAAGTGTCAGGAGACGCGAGGAGACAAAGCCTAGAAAAATGGCAAAAACAATGGAATGGGGAACACAGAGGACGCTGGACCGCAAGATTGATACCACAACTAGCGGTTTGGGTTAACCGGAGACACGGCGAAGTGAACTTCTATACCACGCAAATGCTCTCGGGGCATGGATACTTTCGAGCTTATTTATTCAGAATGAATAAAGTAAACAGTCCGCGATGTCGCCACTGCGACACAGCGGAAGATACGGTCGAGCACACTTTTTTCGAGTGCGACGTCGCAGCGGAGGAAAGAAGCGTTCTAACTCGAATGGTAGGGGATGTTACGCCGGATAATATAACCACCATAATGATAGACACAGAAGAAAATTGGAACGCCGTGTCAGTCTACGTCGAGGCGGTATTACGAAAGAAGAAGAGACTGGGCTACTTAGGAGATTCGCAATAGATCTTCTAAGTTAGGAAATAGACCTCAGTGTAGTCGGGTTTCTGCTTTTGAGTCTGGCGTGGTCTGCTTGGCACCGGTGGCATACAGGCTTTCTGGTGCCGCAGTTTTGTTTTTGTTAAATTAACAACAAATTCAACTCTGCGACACGAAGAAATGCTAACGCGGTTCCAAACTGGGATATACATCGTGGGTCAAGGGAACAGATGGTGGGGGTTTTTAGCCGGTCGGTTGGCTCCTTTTTTGCAGTGCGTCTTAGTGTAATGCAAAAAGAAACCGACCAACCCGGCACTCGGTAGTCTGTTAAGCAGATTTTCCCCGCGACACCATCTATAACCGTAAAAAAGCAAAAAAAAAAAAAAAAAAATTATTATTATTATTATTATTATTATTATTATTATTATTATTATTATTATTATTATTATTATTATTATTATTATTATTATTATTATTCCCGTGGGGGCTTGGATACAAGATAGTCATGAAGAAGTTGAAAATAGCTACAGCAACAAATTCAATCGAAGAGAGCTCGATGGAAAATAAGTAGATATTTTATTCCCAGCGCACCCGATAAGAAACTGGAGTGATGTGATGGTTTCACCAGAGGAAGTACCAGCTTTCACGCAGGAAGAACTTGTGGAAGCAACAAAAGCTATGAAGAATAAGAAAGCTCCAGGCCCTGACGGGATTCCAGCGGAAGTCATCAAAGCCGTGGTGGAAACTTGCCCGCAAATGATGCTGAATATGAAGGCAGCTCGACTTGTCTTAATCGACAAAGGGAAAGGCGGCAGAGTCTCACCGTCCTCGTTCAGACCACGGTGTATGCTGGACACGGCTGGAAAGCTCCTCGAAAGGCTATTGAAACCCAGAATAGAAGAGGCGATACGAACGACCGGTGGTCTGTCAGATATGCAATTCGGATTCAGACAAGGAAGATCAACAATAGATGCAATACGAATAGTAATGGAAAAGGTAGAAGCGGCGGAAGCAAGGAACCATTTCTCAGGAAGAATAGTTGTCTTTGTTACCTTGGACGTGAAAAACGCCTTCAACTCGGCAAGATGGGAAGACATGATTGATGCCCTGGAAAAAAATTTCAGCATTCCAGCATATCTGCTCAGGATGGTAAAAGACTACCTGAGAGAACGCAGCCTTCAGTATGAAACCAAGATCGGCAGTGTAACCAAAAGCGTAACATCCGGCACAGCACAAGGATCGATCCTAGGAGCGGACCTGTGGAATATTTTATACAATAGCTTGCTGGAGGCAGAAATGCCAGATGATATAACTCTAGTAGGCTTTGCAGACGACCTAGGTGCAATAATATCAGCTCGGACCATGGAAGATGCGCAAATCAGGTTGAATCAAGTCATGAGAAGAGTGAGTAGCTGGATGAACAGACACGGCTTAGAGCTTGCGGAAGCAAAAACCGAAATTGTGCTAATCACAAAAAAGAGGATGAGAACCATTGTGCCAATGGAAGTGGGGCCTGTGGTCATTCAAACTAAGGAAGCTTCGAGGTATCTTGGTGTCATGTTGGATACCAAACTAAATTTTTGGAGGCATATCAAAAAAGCTACAGACAAGGCTGCCGTGATAACCAAGAATTTGAGCAGATTAATGGCGAACATCGGTGGACCTTCACCGTGCAATAGGAGGCTGTTAATGTCCACGACACATTCAGTGCTCCTGTACGGTGCGGAGATTTGGGCAGATGCCCTAAATAGAGAGTATTGCCGGAAGCCCATGGAAGCGGTACAACGAATAGGGGCTCTGCGGGTAGCGTGCTCCTACCGGACGGTCTCATACCCAGCTGTAAATGTTATTGCAGACGTGATACCGATAACATTGTTAGCCCGATAAAGGAAGCAGATATATAATAGGGCTGCGGGAAGAGACAGAAAAGAAGTGTCAGGAGACGCGAGGAGACAAAGCCTAGAAAAATGGCAAAAACAATGGAATGGGGAACACAGAGGACGCTGGACCGCAAGATTGATACCACAACTAGCGGTTTGGGTTAACCGGAGGCACGGCGAAGTGAACTTCTATACCACGCAAATGCTGTCGGGGCATGGATACTTTCGAGCTTATTTATTCAGAATGAATAAAGTAAACAGTCCGCGATGTCGCCACTGCGACACAGCGGAAGATACGGTCGAGCACACTTTTTTCGAGTGCGACGTCGCAGCGGCGGAAAGAAGCGTTCTAACTCGAATGGTAGGGGATGTTACGCCGGATAATATAACCACCATAATGATAGACACGGAAGAAAATTGGAACGCCGTGTCAGTCTACGTCGAGGCGGTATTACGAAAGAAGAAGAGACTGGGCTACTTAGGAGATTCGCAATAGATCTTCTAAGTTAGGAAATAGACCTCAGTGTAGTCGGGTTTCTGCTTTTGAGTCTGGCGTGGTCTGCTTGGCACCGGTGGCATACAGGCTTACTGGTGCCGCAGTTTTGTTTTTGTTAAATTAACAACAAATTCAACTCTGCGACACTAGTTACTGCTGATGCTGTCGGCGTGTGGTAAATCTCGGTAGACTTATGAGCGAAATTAGATAAAACGTATCGCTGTTTTGTTATGTAGCACAGTAGTACTGTTTTTTTGTTATTTTTATTACTTATGGAAGTAGATAGTAACTCGCCAAATAGTCGGGCCTACGCAAAACGATTTTGGGAATCAAGTAGCTATTTGTAGAATAGATGTAGAACAGAAATAACCTAGTCCAGCATCTTGAGGCAGCTTGACATGCTGGAAGCTGCTTCAAGACAGCACCTCTAGGGACTATGTAGCTCTGTATAGAATAGTTTTTAGTTTTCTAGTTATTTGTAGAATAGATGTAAACAGAAATAACCTAGTCCAGCGTTTTGAGGCAGCTTGACATGTTGGAAGCTACTTCAAGACAGCACCTCTAGGGATTATAGAGCTCTGTTTAGAATAGTTTTTGTTTGTGAATGGGAAATAACCTAGCCATAATAGAAAAGGCTTAGAAAATTAATATTGTTTTTAGTAATAATATTAGAAGAGGGACAGTAGAAATTATTTTTCAGTCTGCCGCTGTCGATAGATATATGCAGAGAAGAGCGAACGGGATAATTCACACAGAAACACCGAAGCCAGCACTTTTTCGCCAGTTTGAAGAAATGCTAACGCGGTTCCAAACTGGGATATACATCGTGGGTTAAGGGAACAGATGGTGGGGGTTTTTAGCCGGTCGGTTGGCTCCTTTTTTGCAGTGCGTCTTAGTGTAATGCAAAAAGAAACCGACCAACCCGGCACTCGGCAGTCTGTTAAGCAGATTTTCCCCGCGACACCATCTATAACCGTAAAAAAGCAAAAAAAAAAAAATTATTATTATTAATATTATTATTATTATTATTATTATTATTATTATTATTATTATTATTATTATTATTATTATTATTATTATTATTATTATTATTATTATTATTATGGCAAAACATATGCTGAGATTCTGAGGGAAATACGGGAGCGAGTAAACCCAGACGCTTCCAAAGCCGACATAAAGGGAATCCGGAAGACACAAAACGGAGCGGTTCTGCTGGAATTAAACAATAAGGCAGAAGGAAAGGAGGAAATCAAGGAGGAACTCCGAAAGAGTCTAGGGAAAATGGCAGACGTTAAAGACCTAACGGCCAAAACAACATTGGAGATACGGGACTTGGATAGTCTCACTACAAGCGAAGAGGTGCATGCAGCACTCAATAGAGACTTGGGAAAGGAGGTCCAATGTAAGTTCAGCCTAACTAAACCGAACAAGAGAGAGCAAATGCTGGCCTTTATAGAAATGGAGGAAAAAGACGCCAGGGAACTCCTGAAGACAGCAAAGATCAGAATAGTGCTAGTCAGATGTAGAATACGGGAAAGAACACCAGTAGTGCGCTGTTATAGGTGCATGAACTTTGGACACTTCAGAAGAGACTGCAAAGAGCCTAACCGAGAGGATACGTGCTATAAATGTGGACAGAAAGGTCACAAGATTAAAAGCTGCACGCAAGCTGCGAAATGCATCCTGTGTACGGAAATTAAGGCAAAGGCAACGAGCCATGTGTCAGGTACGAAAGACTGCAATGCATTTCGGAGAGCTCTTGAGGAAGTCAGGAAAAATAGAAAAAATAGAAGATGATAAAAGTTCTTCAAGGAAATATGCATAGAAGTCGAGTAGCAGATGATCTCTTAACACAGATCACGCTAGAAAAAGAAATTGATGTTCTAATAATCAGCGAGCAGTACGTCCACCGGAGCAGAAACAACTGGTTCTCAGATGTCACCGACACGGCGGCAATCTGGATCCCAAACCCTGGAAAAATACACGCATTGGAACATGGGGCCGGAAATGGCTTCGTTTGGGTTAAGAGTAGCCAGTTCACCATCATAAGCTGCTATTTAACACCAAACCAAACGGAGCAGGAATACCAGGAGATGATCGAGAATCTAGAGGACGCAGTATCGGAACAAGAGGGGCAGAAAATTATTGGTGGCGATTTTAATGCAAAAGCAGTGGAGTGGGGAATGCCCACAACGAACAGCAGAGGATCGCAGATTTTAGACATGGCAGCCAGACAAGGGCTGATAATCATAAACTCCGGAAGCACAACAACGTTTCGGCGACCAGGGTACGCAGAAACAATACCGGACATCTCCCTGGCTACACAGAATATAGCGGCATTTATTACTGATTGGGTAGTTATGGAGGACTACACAGGGAGCGATCATCAGTACATTACGTTCAATATAAATATTAGAGAAGAAATGATATCCGAGAGCACAACGGAAAGTTCTAGATATAACGTGAATAAACTCGATACTAGAAGATTGAGTGAATCACTTAGATATAGCCTAGGTGACACAATGCAGGCAGGTGTAGAGCTAGAAGGTAGGATAAAAGCTGAGGCAGTGGTAGAGCAGACAATGAGTGCACTCATACTAGCCTGCGAGGAGTCAATGCCGCGAAAGAGGAAATTTACAAAAAGAAAACCGGTATACTGGTGGAATGAAGAAATAGCGGATCTACGAAGAAGGTGTCAGCATCTTCGAAGAATTGCACAGCGATCACGGAACAGAGCGGATGCAACGGAAAAAATGGCAGCATATAAAATAAGCCGCAAAACACTCAGGAAAACCATAAAATTGAGCAAAAAGGTTGAATGGAAAAAGCTTTGCGAAGATGTAAACAGTGACCCTTGGGGGCTAGGATACAAGATAGTCATGAAGAAGTTGAAAATAGCTACAGCAACAAATTCAATCGAAGAGAGCTCGATGGAAAATATAGTAGATATTTTATTCCCAGCGCACCCGATAAGAAACTGGAGTGATGTGATGGTTTCACCAGAGGAAGTACCAGCTTTCACGCAGGAGGAACTTGTGGAAGCAACAAAAACTATGAAGAATAAGAAAGCTCCAGGCCCTGACGGGATTCCAGCGGAAGTCATCAAAGCCGTGGTGGAAACTTGCCCGCAGATGATGCTGAATATGTACTCATGTACACATGTCTAAAAGAAGGCGTTTTCAGCAAAAGATGGAAGGTAGCTCGACTTGTCTTAATCGACAAAGGGAAAGGCGGCAGAGTCTCACCGTCCTCGTTCAGACCACTGTGTATGCTGGACACGGCTGGAAAGCTCCTCGAAAGGCTATTGAAACCCAGAATAGAAGAGGCGATACGAACGACCGGTGGTCTGTCAGATATGCAATTCGGATTCAGACAAGGAAGATCAACAATAGATGCAATATGAGTTGTAATGGAAAAGGTAGAAGCGGCGGAAGCAAGGAACCATTTCTCAAGAAGAATAGTTGTCTTTGTTACCTTGGACGTGAAAAACGCCTTCAACTCGGCAAGATGGGAAGACATGATTGATGCCCTGGAAAAAAAGTTCAGCATTCCAGCATATCTGCTCAGGATGGTAAAAGACTACCTGAGAGAACGCAGCCTTCAGTATGAAACCAAGATCGGCAGTGTAATCAAAAGCGTAACATCCGGCGCAGCACAAGGATCGATCCTAGGACCGGACCTGTGGAATATATTATACAATAGCTTGCTGGAGGCAGAAATGCCAGATGATATAACTCTAGTAGGCTTTGCAGACGACCTAGGTGCAATAATATCAGCTCGGACCATGGAAGATGCGCAAATCAGGTTGAATCAAGTCATGAGAAGAGTGAGTAGCTGGATGAACAGACACGGCTTAGAGCTTGCGGAAGCAAAAACCGAAATTGTCCTACTCACAAAAAAGAGGATGAGAACCATTGTGCCAATGGAAGTGGGGCCTGTGGTCATTCAAACTAAGGAAGCTTCGAGGTATCTTGGTGTCATGTTGGATACCAAACTAAATTTTTGGAGGCATATCAAAAAAGCTACAGACAAGGCGGCCGTGATAACCAAGAATTTGAGCAGATTAATGGCGAACATCGGTGGACCTTCACCGTGCAAAAGGAGGCTGTTAATGTCCACGACACATTCAGTGCTCCTGTACGGTGCGGAGATTTGGGCAGATGCCCTAAATAGAGAGTATTGCCGGAAGCCCATGGAAGCGGTACAACGAAGAGGGGCTCTGCGGGCAGCGTGCTCCTACCGGACGGTCTCATACCCAGCTGTAAATGTTATTGCAGGCGTGATACCGATAACATTGTTAGCCCGAGAGAGGAAGCAGATATATAATAGGGCTGCGGGAAGAGACAGAAAAGAAGTGTCAGGAGACGCGAGGAGACAAAGCCTAGAAAAATGGCAAGAACAATGGAATGGGGAACACAGAGGACGCTGGACCGCAAGATTGATACCACAACTAGCGGTTTGGGTTAACCGGAGGCACGGCGAAGTGAACTTCTATACCACGCAAATGCTCTCGGGGCATGGATACTTTCGAGCTTCAGAATGAATAAAGTAAACAGTCCGCGATGTCGCCACTGCGACACAGCGGAAGATACGGTCGAGCATACTTTTTTCGAGTGCGACGTCGCAGCGGAGGGAAGAAGCGTTCTAACTCGAATCGTAGGGGATGTTACGCCGGATAATATAACCACCATAATGATAGACACGGAAGAAAATTGGAACGCCGTGTCAGTCTACGTCGAGGCGGTATTACGAAAGAAGAAGAGACTGGGCTACTTAGAAGACTCGGAATAGATCTTCTAAGTTAGGAAATAGACCTCAGTGTAGTCTGGTTTCTGCTTTTGAGTCTGGCGTGGTCTGCTTGGCACCAATGGCATACAGGCTTACTGGTGCCGCAGTTTTGTTTGTGTTAAATTAACAACAAATTTAACTCTGCGACACTAGTTACTGCTGATGCTGTCGGCGTGTGGTAGATCTCGGTAGACTTATGAGCGAAATTAGATAAAACGTGTCGCTGTTTTATTATGTAGCACAGTAGTACTGTTTTTTTGTTATTTTTGTTACTTATGGAAGTAGATAGTAACTCGCCAAATAGTTGGGCCTACGCAAAACGACTTTGGGAGCCAAGTAGCTATTTGTAGAATAGATGTAGAACAGAAATAACCTAGTCCAGCATCTTAAGGCAGCTTGACATGCTGGAAACTGCTTCAAGACAGCACTTCTAGAAACTATGTAGCTCTGTATAGAATAGTTTTTAGTTTTCTAGTTATTTGTAGAATAGATGTAAACAGAAAGAACCTAGTCCAGCGTTTTGAGGCAGCTTGACATGTTGGAAGCTACTTCAAGACAGCACCTCTAGGGATTATATAGCTCTGTTTAGAATAGTTTTGTTTTGTAAATGGGAAATAACCTAGCCATAATAGAAAAGGCTTAGAAAATTAATATTGTCTTAGTAATAATATTAGAAGAGGGACAGTAGATTTTATTTTTCTGTCTGCCGCTGTCGATAGATATATGCAGAGAAGAGCGAACGGGATAATTCACACGGAAACACCGAAGTCAGCACTTTTTCGCCAGTTTGAAGAAATGCTAACGCGGTTCCAAACTGGGATATACATCGTGGGTCAAGGGAACAGATGGTGGGGGTTTTTAGCCGGTCGGTTGGTTCCTTTTTTGCAGTGCGTCTTAGTGTAATGCAAAAAGAAACCGACCAACCCGGCACTCGGTAGTCTGTTAAGCAGATTTTCCCCGCGACACCATCTATAACCGTAAAAAAGCAAAAAAAAAAAAAAAAAAAAAATTATTATTATTATTATTATTATTATTATTATTATTATTATTATTATTATTATTATTATTATTATTATTATTATTATTATTATTATTATTATTATTATTATTATTATTATTATTATTATTATTATTATTATTATTATTATTATTATTATTATTATTATTATTATTATTATTATTATTATTATTATTATTATTATTATTATTATTATTATTATTATTATTATTATTATTATTATTATTATTATTATTATTATTATTATTATTATTATTATTATTATTATTATTATTATTATTATTATTATTATTATTATTATTATTATTATTATTATTATTATTATTATTATTATTATTATTATTATTATTATTATTATTATTATTATTATTATTATTATTATTATTATTATTATTATTATTATTATTATTATTATTATTATTATTATTATTATTATTATTATTATTATTATTATTATTATTATTATTATTATTATTATTATTATTATTATTATTATTATTATTATTATTATTATTATTATTATTATTATTATTATTATTATTATTATTATTATTATTATTATTATTATTATTATTATTATTATTATTATTATTATTATTATTATTATTATTATTATTATTATTATTATTATTATTATTATTATTATTATTATTATTATTATTATTATTATTATTATTATTATTATTATTATTATTATTATTATTATTATTATTATTATTATTATTATTATTATTATTATTATTATTATTATTATTATTATTATTATTATTATTATTATTATTATTATTATTATTATTATTATTATTATTATTATTATTATTATTATTATTATTATTATTATTATTATTATTATTATTATTATTATTATTATTATTATTATTATTATTATTATTATTATTATTATTATTATTATTATTATTATTATTATTATTATTATTATTATTATTATTATTATTATTATTATTATTATTATTATTATTATTATTATTATTATTATTATTATTATTATTATTATTATTATTATTATTATTATTATTATTATTATTATTATTATTATTATTATTATTATTATTATTATTATTATTATTATTATTATTATTATTATTATTATTATTATTATTATTATTATTATTATTATTATTATTATTATTATTATTATTATTATTATTATTATTATTATTATTATTATTATTATTATTATTATTATTATTATTATTATTATTATTATTATTATTATTATTATTATTATTATTATTATTATTATTATTATTATTATTATTATTATTATTATTATTATTATTATTATTATTATTATTATTATTATTATTATTATTATTATTATTATTATTATTATTATTATTATTATTATTATTCCCGGACCTGATAGAATACCAGCAGAGGTCATCAAATTAGTAGCTTCGAATAATCCACAAATGATGCTGAATATGTATAATTGCTGCCTAAAAGAAGGTGTATTCAGCAAAAGGTGGAAAGAAGCAAGACTGGTTTTAATTGACAAAGCTAAAGGAGTAAGAGGAGCAGCATCGTCATACAGGCCACTATGTATGTTAGATACGGCCGGGAAACTCTTCGAAAGGTTAATAAAAACAAGACTGCAAGCAGCAATTCATACAGCTGGTGGATTAGCGAACACACAGTTCGGGTTCAGAAAGGGAAGGTCGACCGTTGACGCTATCAAGGTGGTAACAGAAACTGCGGAAGCCACACGAATGGAAACACATCACTCGAGGAAAATAGTTCTACTTGTTACCTTGGATGTCAAAAATGCCTTTAACTCGGCAAGATGGACTGACATCATAGACGCATTACAAAATAAGTTTACTATACCTACGTACCTTCTGAAAGTTCTAATAGATTACTTAAGCGAGCGAAGATTGATATACAACACGGTAGATGGAAAGAGGATAAAGGATCTTACGGCAGGAGTAGCACAAGGATCAATACTAGGACCAGAACTATGGAATGTTCTGTACAACAGTCTATTATGTATGGAAATGCCTGAAAATATACAGCTAGTAGGTTATGCTGATGATATAGCAGCTATTATAACGGCACGGGATATAGCAGAATCACAGATTAGGCTGAATCAAGTTATGAGAAGAGTGTATAGTTGGATGAGGGAACATAGATTAGAATTAGCAACGGCAAAAACAGAAATCGTTATGTTAACTAAGAAAAGAATACCAACTATAATTCCAATGCAAGTAGGTCCAGAAACAATAATGACCAAAGAATCAGCAAATTACTTAGGAGTTACTATTGATACAAGGCTAACATTTTGGCAACAAATCCAAAAAGTAGCAGATAAAGCAGCAAAAGCTACAATCAAGCTAAGCAAACTTATGGCAAACATTGGAGGACCCAAACCAGAAAAAAGACGAATCATTATGAAAACCGCAGAATCAATCCTTCTATACGGAGCTGAAATCTGGGCACATGCGATGGACAAGAGGTATTGTAAAAAACGCATAGCAGCGGTGCAACGAAGAGGGGCTCTCCGAGTTGCGTGCTCCTATCGAACAGTTTCACATTCGGCGGTCATGGTAATCGCGGGCGTGATTCCGATTGATTTGCTAGCGCAAGCACGAAGAAATATATATATAAGGGATCAAGCAACGAGCCGAGATGTCATTGTAGCAGAGGAAAGAAGGTACACGATGACAAGATGGCAAGAACACTGGAGTAATGATCAGCACGGGCGATGGACGGCTAGATTAATCCCACAAGTAGAAGTCTGGTTTAACCGACACCATGGAGAAGTAAATTTTTACATCACTCAGTTCCTATCAGGCCACGGATATTTTCGATCCTACCTCTACAAGATGGGCAAAGTAAACAATCCAGGATGCAGTCACTGCAGCGCAACACATGACACAGCGCATCACACTTTTTTCGAATGTGATTTAGCAGAAACAGAAAGAGAATCTTTAATAGTAGCAGTAGGAGAATTAACATCAGAAAATATAATTTCTGTAATGCTTGAAAACCAAGAAAAATGGAATGCAATAGCTAAATACATAGAATTAATACTACGCAGGAAGAAAGAGCTCAGATATTTAGAGGACCTAGAAGAAGAATCATAAAAGAAAATTAAAAAAAAGGAACAAGCACGGCCCAACTTGAAGTAATGCGAAAGCGGTTCCGGGTTGGTTTCACCGTGGGAAAAAGAGGTGGTGTATTTGGTGAGTAGACCGAACAAGATCATGGGAGTCTCACATACCCTTGAAGTGCGGACCCTTCAAGATACCTATAAAAGGTTTTCACCACCGACCTACGAAAAAAAAAAAAAAAAAAAAAAAAAAAAAAAAAAAAAAAATTATTATTATTATTATTATTATTATTATTATTATTATTATTATTATTATTATTATTATTATTATTATTATTATTATTATTATTATTATTATTATTATTATTATTATTATTATTATTATTATTATTATTATTATTATTATTATTATTATTATTATTATTATTATTATTATTATTATTATTATTATTATTATTATTATTATTATTATTATTATTATTATTATTATTATTATTATTATTATTATTATTATTATTATTATTATTATTATTATTATTATTATTATTATTATTATTATTATTATTATTATTATTATTATTATTATTATTATTATTATTATTATTATTATTATTATTATTATTATTATTATTATTATTATTATTATTATTATTATTATTATTATTATTATTATTATTATTATTATTATTATTATTATTATTATTATTATTATTATTATTATTATTATTATTATTATTATTATTATTATTATTATTATTATTATTATTATTATTATTATTATTATTATTATTATTATTATTATTATTATTATTATTATTATTATTATTATTATTATTATTATTATTATTATTATTATTATTATTATTATTATTATTATTATTATTATTATTATTATTATTATTATTATTATTATTATTATTATTATTATTATTATTATTATTATTATTATTATTATTATTATTATTATTATTATTATTATTATTATTATTATTATTATTATTATTATTATTATTATTATTATTATTATTATTATTATTATTATTATTATTATTATTATTATTATTATTATTATTATTATTATTATTATTATTATTATTATTATTATTATTATTATTATTATTATTATTATTATTATTATTATTATTATTATTATTATTATTATTATTATTATTATTATTATTATTATTATTATTATTATTATTATTATTATTATTATTATTATTATTATTATTATTATTATTATTATTATTATTATTATTATTATTATTATTATTATTATTATTATTATTATTATTATTATTATTATTATTATTATTATTATTATTATTATTATTATTATTATTATTATTATTATTATTATTATTATTATTATTATTATTATTATTATTATTATTATTATTATTATTATTATTATTATTATTATTATTATTATTATTATTATTATTATTATTATTATTATTATTATTATTATTATTATTATTATTATTATTATTATTATTATTATTATTATTATTATTATTATTATTATTATTATTATTATTATTATTATTATTATTATTATTATTATTATTATTATTATTATTATTATTATTATTATTATTATTATTATTATTATTATTATTATTATTATTATTATTATTATTATTATTATTATTATTATTATTATTATTCCTCTGCACGATTGCCTACCTCGTCGCGGTGCAGAGGCCGAGTATGGGCAAAGAGTCTTGGGACCCTGTTCAAAGATGAGACCTGAAACCAAATGGCAATCAACAGGGCCGGATTAAGGTGTCATACGTACCGTGCCGATAATCAGCTAGGCTGGGGGCCCTGTATAAAAACTAGCCCAGTCGCAAACGGTGTCCTCAGATATCTGGCAGCCTCTGAGTGTAAAAGCCTTACCCCCGTATGGGAGCTCTGCGGGGGCGGACCGATTTTCTCGCCTTACTCGTGGGAACAAAATATGAATGAAAGAAAAAAAAACCATACTGAGACGATGAAGAAGATGGAGAAGGATGAAGGTACTTCAAGAAGGGGATTTGAGGAGAGCCCATCAAATAGTCCTTTTAGACGGTGCCCGGTATTACTGCGTACACCTCCAACTGCAACTCGCTCAAATTCCTCACCACCGGCGGTGGTAAGGGAAAATGAGCACGAAGGCAGCATGGAGGCTAATGTCGGAGAAATATTCCAGAAGACTGATGGTGTTCTGGCCAAAATGAGAGCTGCAACTCTCAGGCAAACGAACGTCAGCTCGGAAATAAAAGATGGCATGGCGGTGCTCCAGGATGCCCTGGACACGTTAAAAAGCTTGTGGAGCCGGAAAACATGCACAAAAAGAATGGACAGCGGAACTCAAACGGAGATCCCAAGAAAAATGAGAGACTGTGCTGTCCAGACTGGCGAAAAGAGGGCATTTGATACCACGAAAGCCCAAAAAACGATGACTGTGATGCTGCCAGAAATAGTCACAAGTGGAATGCTGAAAAGAGGAGCTACTAGCCCGGCGGAAAAAGCGGCCATACCTAAAAAGAAGAAAGAGAAGGAAATGACTCCTCCACTTTCCGCCAACGTACAGCAGTGGACAGAAGTAAAGAGGAAAAAGAGGAGGGCCAGGCGAAGAACAAAAAATCTTACAGCCGAAGAGCCTAAGACAAAAGTACCTGAAGCTTCCCAAGATAAAGTAGCGGTAAATGCCAAAAAATTAAGAACCAAAGGACGTCGGCCCGCCGTTACCATCAAGCCAGCGGAGGGTAAATCATATGCGGATGTCCTAAGAAGCATCAAGGCGAAAGTTAAACCGGAGGAAACAGGTGCGGAAATAAAGGCAATCCGGCAAACACGGGATGGCAAGGTTCTTCTTGAAATCACCGGCCAGAAAAGCTTGGGAAGTTTCACAAAGGCCCTAGAAGATGCAGTGGGCACTCTAGGTAGCGTGAAGAGCATCGTACAGATGAGGTCCGTAGCAGTGAACGATTTGGACTGCCTTACTGAGCGGACTGAAGTGGAGCAGGCACTGAGGAGGGATCTCGGAGATGTCGCAGTAATGAGGGTTGGTCTTACAGCGCCAAATTCGAGGTCACAACTGACAGCCATCGTTGAACTTCCTGAGCAAGCTGCCGAAAAGCTGCTGAAGCAGGGAAGGCTCAAAGTAGGATGGGTTTCTTGCAGGGTTACGTCACGGACCGATGTCAAACGCTGCTACAGGTGTCTAAATTACGGTCACGTGGCTGGTTCTTGCAGGGGACCTGACCGAAGCAAAGCCTGCTACCGCTGCGGAAAGGAGGGTCATGTTGCTAAGGCCTGTAAAGAAAAGGCACACTGCATACTCTGTGCCGAAGCGGGTGTGCAACAGGAAAGTCTAGGCCACACTCTAGGCACAGGGTTATGCAAGGTGTTCACCAAAGAGACTGGAAAATGATCAGCGTCCTCCAGGCAAACTTAAATCGTAGCCGAGTGGCAGATGACCTCCTGCATCAGCTTGCTCGGGAGAAGAGTTCCGACATACTGCTCATTAGTGAGCAGTATATGGACAGAACCACTTCTTGGTTCTCGGACGAGCTTGGTACGGCGGCCATTTGGATACCTGATGCAGCGAAAATCCCGGTACGAGAGCATGGGCGCGGGCGTGGGTTCGTCTGGGTTAAATACGCGGATATCACATTTATAAGCGTCTATCTGACACCCAACGAAGTCATAGCGGATTTCCGAGCGAAATTGGCGAACCTTGAGGATACGGTTTTGAACACGACGGGTCGCGTAGTGATTGGTGGCGATTTCAACGCTAAGGCAACCGAGTGGGGAATGCCCTACCCTGACTCAAGGGGAAGCGAGGTGTTAGGGTTGGCATCCAGAACCGGTTTACTTGTGCTGAATGTCGGCTCGACATCTACTTTTCGTCGACCGGGGTATTCAGAAACCATTCCCGACGTATCCTTTGCCTTTGAGCGCTTGGCCGCTTTGGTCGAAGGCTGGCATGTGATCGAGGACTACACGGGCAGTGACCATCAGTACATTGTATTCGTTGTCCGTGAGAGGCGGCAACTCCAAAGAACAATAAATAGCAGACCACAGCGCTGGAACATGGGGAGAATTGACGAAGCGGTATTTGCAGCGATCATCCGGGGAGGTGTCCAAATGCAGGTCGAGGGGCAGCCTGCAACCCCTCACCAGGCAGGGCCGTTGGTGGATGCCACTCTACGTCAAATCACCCTAGCCTGCGACCGCTCAATGCCTCGGAGGCGAATTCCTCATGGAAAACAGCCAATGTACTGGTGGACAGCCGAGATAGCTGACCTCCGGAGAGATTGTCTCCGACTGCGGAGAAAGGCTCAGAGAGCTAGAACGGAGGAGGAGGTTAGGATCAGGTCCTCGGACCACAAGGAGAAAAAGCGCCAGTTGCGACGTGCAATCAATCACAGCAAGGCGAGATGCTGGGAAGCACTGAGAGAGGATATAAACTCAGATCCATGGGGCTTAGGTTACAAAGTTGTAACCCAGAAAATTGGGGCACTGAAAACCCCTCCGCCCATGGACATGCGGACCACAACGCGCCTAGTTAAAGCCCTCTTTCCAGTGCATCTCCAGCGAGCTGCTAGAGTATACAACCGGGATGGCGCTTCCCCGTTTACAATGGAGGAGCTGGAAGTGGCCATCCAATCTCTCAAGGTCAAGAAGGCCCCAGGTCCAGACGGTATCCAAGGAGAGATATTAAAGCTGGTTTTTCGGTATAATCCGAATATTCTGTTGAGTATGTACAATGCCTGTCTCTCAGCGGGAATTTTCCCCAAGTGTTGGAAGACAGCTAGGCTGGTACTAATCAGCAAGGAGAAAGGAGACCCGGAGCTGCCTTCCTCATACCGTCCGCTCTGCATGCTGGACACTGCGGGAAAGGTTCTTGAGAAGTTACTCAAGCCAAGGCTGTTGTCTGCCATCGAGGCAGCTGGAGGTTTGTCTCCGCGTCAGTACGGTTTCAGGGCTGGTCGTTCCACAGCAGATGCCATTGTGGAAGTCACATCTGCGATGAGCAGGGCCGAGGACCACAACCATTTCTCACGTCGTATAGTCCTCCTTGTGACTTTAGACGTGAAAAATGCGTTTAATTCGGCCAGATGGAGCGACATGCTCCAAGCTCTAGAGCAGGAATTTCGTGTTCCGGAATATCTGCTAGGAATGATCAGCGACTACCTTGACGACCGTACAGTACTCTTCGATACGACTGAAGGACAAGGGAGTATCACTGTCTCTGGAGGTGCAGCACAAGGTTCAATCCTCGGTCCCGACCTTTGGAATGCCGCATACGACAGTCTGTTGCGATTAAACATGCCGGATGAGTCAATGCTGGTCGGATATGCGGACGACGTTGCCGTGCTGATAGCAGCGCGAAACGTGGAGCTCGCCCAATTGAAGCTCAATCAGACCATGCGGTCCATCCTTTCTTGGATGGACAGCCGCGGACTGTCGTTGGCATTGAGCAAGACGGAGGTCGTAGTGCTGACAAAAAGGAGGATGAACCTTGAGCTCCAGATGCGCATCGGCGAAGAAGAGGTGCAGACAAGACGGGCGGTAAAATATCTCGGCATCATGATTGACAGCAGGCTAAATTACTTTGAGCAGATCAAGAAGACTGCTGACAGGGCCGCAAATGGTGTCATGGCGCTGGCTCGATTGATGGCCAACATAGGTGGACCAAGATCGAGTCGGAGGCGGCTACTGATGTCCGCGGTCCAATCAGTCTTGCTGTATGGTGCCGAGATATGGGGTCATGCTATCGCAAAGGAGTGCTATCGGATAAGGCTGGGTCGGGTCCAAAGGCTGGCGGCGTTGCGAGTGGCGTCTGCTTACAGAACTGTCTCGGAGCCAGCTGTCCTGGTTATCGCTGGCGTCATTCCAATTGCCCTACTCGCAAGGGAGCGTCAGGCGATATACCGGAGAAAGGCCGAAGGAAATATAGAGTCAGTGCAGAAGGAAGAGCGGAATCGCACGCTTCGACAATGGCAGGAGAACTGGGAACTGGAGGAACGAGGGATATGGACGAGGCGGCTCATCGGGGAGGTTACCCCATGGGTAGAAAGACGACATGGAGAGGTAGATTACTACTTCACTCAGCTGCTGAGTGGACATGGATACTTTCGGGCCTATCTGCACAAGATGGGGAAGGCACGTTCAGCGGAGTGCATATATTGCCACATGCACGATGATGCTGAGCACACTTTTTTCATCTGTGAAAGGTGGGCTCGAGAGCGTGTGCAGCTAAGGGAAGTTGTACCGCGGTTCTCTCCGGACACAGTGGTGGGCCACATTTTACAGGGTAGGGGAGCGTGGGACAGTTTGTCACTCTTTGCGCAGAAAATACTGCGGAAAAAGAAGGTGGACCTAGACACCACAGAGGTCCAACCTACAGACTTTGCCTAGGCAGCAGCCTTCAAGGCGATGGCATTGGACCTAGCCCGAAGTAATGTGACAAACGGTTCCAGGCTAGTGTCCGTGGAGAGCGGGAGGTTTTTTAGTCGGTATGCCCAATATGGGAGACTCCGACATTTGTTGGACGCACGTGCGCCCTTCATCCATAAAGGGTTTTCCCTTCTAAAAAAAAAAAAAAAAAAAAAAAAAAAAAAAAAATTATTATTATTATTATTATTATTATTATTATTATTATTATTATTATTATTATTATTATTATTATTATTATTATTATTATTATTATTATTATTATTATTATTATTATTATTATTATTATTATTATTATTATTATTATTATTATTATTATTATTATTATTATTATTATTATTATTATTATTATTATTATTATTATTATTATTATTATTACTATTATTATTATTATTATTATTATTATTATTATTATTATTATTATTATTATTATTATTATTGTTATTATTATTATTATTATTATTATTATTATTATTATTATTATTATTATTATTATTATTATTATTATTATTATTATTATTATTATTATTATTATTATTATTATTATTATTATTATTATTATTATTATTGGGAGTTAAAGGCTGGTATATGGTCTCAGGCAAACGTTCTACCAACGGACGTCTTGAAAAAAACTGGGAAACGCCTACTGCAATTATCAGCTCTGCCAGGAAATCCTAATCTCACTTCCTCGAAGGTAGGTAACATAGTTATCTGCCGGGCACCTCCTGGTAACATACTTACTGTGGGTAACGAGATAGGGTAAAAGCGAATATTTGGCGCTCTAACCAAATAAAACAAGTTGGTGCAGGACGGGCGTGTATTACTCGTACAAGCGCAAAATGCTCGAAAATTCAAGCGCGTCTGTATTCGTAGCGAGCGGCGACTTGGTCGGCTTCTGTACTCCATGTTAGGAGCGGCCGGAATTAAAAACGGAGATGAGTAACTCCATAATGACTCAGTTTATAAATATGCAATGGATAAAACAATAAATATAAATACCCCAGGTGGTAATCTAGATATGCTAGAGAATCCATCCTCCAAGGAGGCCGATCCCGCGGATTTTGCGGGGGATCGCTTATTGCTAAAAAATAAATCTGTGCCAAATGACCCGGCTAGCAACCGGCGCTTAGAGGTATGCTGGCCTCTAAGTGTTAAATATGTTACCGAAGAACAGAAGAAACAAAAGCAGCAACCAAAAATGGGAAGTTACCCATTTCAAAGAAGCAACAAAATAGTTCGTTCTCCAGTTAAAGGAGCATCAGCCGAACTCACTAAATGCAGTAAGAAACTGATCATCATACCAGAAAAGACGGTAAATGGAGGAACCCCAAAAGAAGGAATACACCAATTACCAGTTTCCCAAATTGAAACATCAAGGAAAATTCCTGAAGATAAGGAGGAACAGCAACTTCAGAAAATACAACAGCTGACAGAAATCATGCTGCAAGCTGCTGCCAAGCAGAAGAACATTAGTATGGACATAAAAAATGGCCTAATAAAGTTACAGGAAGCGATAGAAGTAATTTTCGAATGCAGAACCCAAAGGAAGGAACAACAGAAAAATACCAGCGAAATCCCCAGCAGAGGAGAGCAAAATGCAGCATTAACCTCCGCAAATGGAAAGAAACGAGGCAGAGAGATCTATGCAGATGAGCATGGTCAAACCGACACCCCTCCTGCATACAAGAAAGGAAGAGAAGCAGAAGAAAGTGGTTGGACACTTGTGCAAAATAGAATTTCAGTACAGCGACAACCCAGATTGAACGAAGGTAAAGTACTGCCAGGGAAAAAAGAAGCAGCGAGTAGCCAAAGAACACGGAAGAGAAGAAATAAGATGCCACACTCGGAAAAGCAGAAGAGTACAAGGCCCCGATCAGAAGCAATACTGATAAAACCCACCACAGGGAAGACTTACGCTGAAATCCTAAAGGAAATAAAAGGAAGGGTAAACCCTGAAAAAACAGAGATCGAAATCAGAGGAATCCACAGAACTCAAAATGGGGATATGCTGCTGGAAATGGGTAAAGGCCCGAAAGAAAAAGGTAAATTCACCAAGGAGTTACAGGAAGCTCTAGGGACTTCGGCTAGTGTAAGGAATCTCACATCAAAGACTGCGATAGAGATTAAAGACTTGGATTGTGTAACAACCGTTGAGGAAGTTCAAAAGGAGAAATATATATAGATAAATAAGGAGTTAATGGAAGCTGTCGAATGCAAAATACATTTGACAGCACCAAATGGCAGGGAACAGATAGCTGCGGTTGTAGTTATGGAAGAAAGCGAAGCCAAAAAATTACTGGTAACATCGAAAATAAAAATTGGATGGATCAGATGCAGAATTAGGGAGAGAACAGAAGTTAAGCGATGCTACAAATGCCTTAACTTCGGCCACTTAAGGAGGCAATGCAAATATGAAGATCGTAGAGACTGGTGCTACAAGTGCGGACAAAAAGGACACACAGTCAAAAACTGTAAACAAAAGGCAAGGTGCTTTTTGTGTGCAGAAATAAAAGCAGAAAGTCTGGAGCACGTGTCAGGATCCGGTTTGTGTAGAGTGTTTCGAACTGCACTTGAGGAGAGTAAAAGGCATAAAAATAATTAAGCTCTTACAAGGTAATTTGCACAGGAGCAAAACGGCCGATGATCTACTTTTACAGCTCGTCCGAGAAAAGAATATCGATGTAGTAATTATCAGCGAGCAGTACAAAAATAAGGATTATCCGAATTGGTTCTCGGATGTCACAAGTACAGCAGCCATCTGGGTAGTAAATCAAGGGAAAATACAAATTACCAGCCATGGAGCCGGAAATGGGTTTGTATGGATCACAAACGGCAAAGAAACAATAATAAGCTGTTACCTAACTCCAAATCAAACGGAACAGGAATATCGACAGAAAATGGAGCAATTAGAAGATAAGATAATAGAACTAGGAGGAAATGTAGTAGTCGCCGGTGACTTCAATGCTAAAGCAGTGGAGTGGGGATTGCCAGTTACAGATAACAAAGGAAGGCAAATTTTGGAAATGGCAGCAAGACAAAATTTAATTGTGTTAAACTCAGGAAATACCAGCACATTCAGGAGACCCGGGTACACCGAAACTATACCTGATATATCCCTAGCAACAGAAGAACTTGCTAACAGTATAGAAAACTGGATGGTTCTAGAGGATTATACTGGCAGCGATCATCAGTATATACAATTCGAAATATGCACGAGAAGGAGAGAAAGAAATCGCAACAACCAGGAAGAAGGTACATGGAACGTCAATAAGCTTGATAAAGAAAAAATGGCCGGTGTAATAAGGAGAAATCTAGAAAGAGTAATGCAAGTGCCACAGAACGAAACAGGCAGAGAACGAGCAGAAGCAGTGGTGAAAGTTACTATGGACACCATCGCAAGAGCTTGTGAAGAATCAATTCCCAAGAAGTTAGGAAAGAGAAACAGATGCGCTGTATATTGGTGGACAGAAGAAATAGCGGAATTGAGAAGAAAATGTTTGCGTTTCCGCCGCATAGCACAGCGACAGAGAAATGGAGCAGCAGAAACAAGCAAACTAGAGGAATATAGAATAGCGAGAAAAACGCTCCGAATTATAATAAAGAAGAGTAAAATGAAAAACTGGAAAAGTTTGTGCGAAGAAATAAACAATGATCCCTGGGGACTTGGATACAAAATTGTAATGAAAAGAATCAGAGCACCAGCATCAGAAAATCAGCTAGAAGCGGATGTTATGGAAAATATTGTAAACACACTTTTTCCTACACACCCTAGAAGAAATGTATTGCAGAGACACGAAGAACCAGGAGAAGCCCCAATTTTTACGCAAATAGAACTAAAAGATGCAGTAAAATCTATGAAAAACAAGAAAGCCCCCGGACCTGATAGAATACCAGCAGAGGTCATCAAATTAGTAGCTTCGAATAATCCACAAATGATGCTGAATATGTATAATTGCTGCCTAAAAGAAGGAGTATTCAACAAAAGGTGGAAAGAAGCAAGACTGGTTTTAATTGACAAAGGTAAAGGAGTAAGAGGAGCAGCATCGTCATACAGGCCACTATGTATGTTAGATACGGCCGGAAAACTCTTCGAAAAGTTAATAAAAACAAGACTGCAAGCAGCAATTCATACAGCTGGTGGATTAGCGAACACACAGTTCGGGTTCAGAAAGGGAAGGTCGACCGTTGACGCTATCAAGGTGGTAACAGAAACTGCGGAAGCCACACGAATGGAAACACATTACTCGAGGAAAATAGTTCTACTTGTTACCTTGGATGTCAAAAATGCTTTTAATTCGGCAAGATGGACTGACATCATAGACGCATTACAAAATAAGTTTACTATACCTACGTACCTTCTGAAAGTTCTAATAGATTACCTAAGCGAGCGAAGATTGATATACAACACGGTAGATGGAAAGAGGATAAAGGATCTTACAGCATGAGTAGCACAAGGATCAATACTAGGACCAGAACTATGGAATGTTCTGTACAACAGTCTATTATGTATGGAAATGCCTGAAAATATACAGCTAGTAGGTTATGCTGATGATACAGCAGCTATTATAACGGCACGGGATATAGCAGAATCACAGATTAGGCTGAATCAAGTTATGAGAAGAGTGTATAGTTGGATGAGGGAACATAGATTAGAATTAGCAACGGCAAAAACAGAAATCGTTATGTTAACTAAGAAAAGAATACCAACTATAATTCCAATGCAAGTAGGTCCAGAAACAATAATGACCAAAGAATCAGCAAATTACTTAGGAGTTACTATTGATACAAGGCTAACATTTTGGCAACAAATCCAAAAAGTAGCAGATAAAGCAGCAGAAGCTACAATCAGGCTAAGCAAACTTATGGCAAACATTGGAGGACCCAAACCAGAAAAAAGACGAATCATTATGAAAACCGCAGAATCAATCTTTCTATACGGAGCTGAAATCTGGGCACATGCGATGGACAAGAGGTATTGTAAAAAACGCATAGCAGCGGTGCAACGAAGAGGGGCTCTCCGAGTCGCGTGCTCCTATCGAACAGTTTCGCATTCGGCGGTCATGGTAATCGCGGGCGTGATTCCTATTGATTTGCTAGCGCAAGAACGAAGAAATATATATATAAGGGATCAAGCAACGAGCCGAGATGTCATTGTAGCAGAGGAAAGAAGGTACACGATGACAATATGGCAAGAACACTGGAGTAATGATCAGCACGGGCGATGGACGGCTAGATTAATCCCACAAGTAGAAGTCTGGTTTAACCGACACCATGGAGAAGTAAATTTTTACGTCACTCAGTTCCTATCAGGCCACGGATATTTTCGATCCTACCTCTACAAGATGGGCAAAGTAAACAATCCAGGATGCAGTCACTGCAGCGCAACACATGACACAGCGCATCACACTTTTTTCGAATGTGATTTAGCAGAAACAGAAAGAGAATCTTTAATAGTAGCAGTAGGAGAATTAACATCAGAAAATATAATTTCTGTAATGCTTGAAAACCAAGAAACATGGAATGCAATAGCTAAATACATAGAATTAATACTACGCAGGAAGAAACAGCTAAGATATTTAGAGGACCTAGAAGAAGAATCATAAAAGAAAATTAAAAAAAAGGAACAATCACGGCCCAACTTGAAGTAATGCGAAAGCGGTTCCGGGTTGGTTTCACCGTGGGAAAAGGAGGTAGTGTATTTGGTGAGTAGACCGAACAAGATCATGGGAGTCTCACATACCCTTGAAGTGCGGACCCTTCAAGATACCGATAAAAGGTTTTCACCACCGACCTACGGAAAAAAAAAAAAAAAATTATTATTATTATTATTATTATTATTATTATTATTACTATTATTATTATTATTATTATTATTATTATTATTATTATTATTATTATTATTATTCTTATTATTATTATTATTATTATTATTCTTATTATTATTATTCTTATTATTATTATTATTATTATTATTATTATTATTATTATTATTATTATTATTATTATTATTATTATTATTATTATTATTATTATTGTTATTATTATTATTATTATTATTATTATTATTGTTATTATTATTATTATTATTATTATTAATTCCATAAAGGATTTTCCCTTCTAACAAAAAAAAAAAAATTATTATTATTATTATTATTATTATTATTATTATTATTTTTATTAGTATTATTATTAATATCAATAATTTCAAATCCACGAAAAAACACAAGATCACAGATAATAATTAATAAAATCACAAAGGCAAACACAGATAATTATTACACGTGCAATAAGTTCAATAATCACCTTATATTGATATAGGTATAGTTTTATATTAACAATGAATTTGAATTAGCAAAAAACATTATTTAAAATCTTTATGTAACAACAATTCATTGATACTTTTTATCTATATTTATATTAATAAAAATTAAATAATAATTAACGTAATATGGGTTGCATAAATTGAACAAATGGCGTAGCTATTTATATAAAAAATTCAATCACCAGTAATTTCATATTTGAAGAAGAATATTTTCTTTCAAATATATTAGTAATTAAATTAATAAAGTACAATATAAATATTATTGCATTCTATAGATCTCATCTCACAAATTTAGATAATTTTATCAATAAAGTTGATGAAATTATTTTAAAATACAAGCATGCATTTATACTAGGTTACTAGGTGACTTTAATCTAAACTTGCTTGATAAAAATAATAGACATGTACAAAACTACTCTAATATTCTAATGAGTAATGGATATTTGATTTATAACAAAATATCACCAGAATAAGCTACTAGATTACCTTCAAAAACTGCAATTGATCACTTCATTACAGATATAATTAAATTTCAATATTACTTTCACGTTCTTGATACTACACTATCTGACCACCAACAGTTTGTAATTAGTGTTACCCTAACTCCTACTAAAGAGTCAACTCAAAAAACAATTACAGTCTTAAACTACGACGAGTTATCTAGAAATAATTTCTGGAATAACCTAAACTCATACCAAACTCTAGATAGTTTTGTTATTGAATTAACTGGTCTAATACGCCAATATACAAAAAATATTCCATCCAATAGTTTTAAAAGAAAAAATGATTGGATGACCCCGGAAATTTCTGAAAATATAAAACTTCGTGACTCTTTTTTCAGATATAAAAGGAAATATCCGAATGATGAAAATACCCTTTATAACAGATAAAAGAATAAAGTAAAAACCTTAATCATCGAAGCTAAATCTAAATACTGCTCTGATCTATTATCCAAAGAGCCAGGAAATCCTAAGAATTTATGGAATGTATACAAAAAAATGATTTTTAACAAAGACTTTACAAATACAGACAATCAAATAAAATCCATTAATTTCAATAATAAATCTTTTAACGAACCGCAAAAGATTTCAAATTTGATGAATGAATATTTCGCCACAGTTACCGATAAACTAAACCTTCCTTCAAATAACATTAATCAGAATAATTTCAGAAATTTCTCGCGAAACACCTTCTCAAATTTTTATTTATCTCCTAAAAATTCAGATGAGATCATTTTGGCGATTAACTCATTAAAATCGTCAGCTGCTACGGGATATGACGGAATTTCAACAAAATTTGTAAAAAAAATTTCAAACAAACTTGCTCCTATCTTATCTAAATTTATAAACATATCTTTCGAGACATGTTATTTTCCAGACTTTTTGAAAATGGCTCTCGTTACACCAATCTAAAAATCAGGTGATAGCACTGATCCATCTAATAACAGACCAATTTCTGTACTCCCAGTATTCTCTAAAATATTTGAAACTATAACAAAAAATAGGTTAACTATTCCTAAGAAGTAATAATATTCTTCATCCAGAGCAATATGATTTCCAGCAGTATTCAAATACTACGGCAGCTTGCTAACACTAACAGATTTCATCACCAAAAGTATGGATGAAGGAAAATACACTGGTTGTGTTTTTATTGATCTAAGAAGGGCCTTTGACTGTGTAGATCCTAAGGTGTTATTAAGTAAGCTTTCCAGCCTTAACTTTAATAGTAGCCAAAAAATGTTTTTCGAATCATACTTAACCAAGAGAATGCAATGTGTTCGTAATGAGAGCAATAAGAGCGATTAGATGGAGATAGAAAAAGGTGTTCCTCAAGGCTCCATTTTAGGACCTGATTTATTTAAAATTTATGTAGACGATTTAGCACGCCTTCCACTACTGGGATCTATTCAGCTTTATGCTGATGATGCTGTCATAAAATATTCTGAAAGTAGTGACAACCACCTTTCTTCTACAATACCCGATGACTTAAAAGTTATTGACAAATGGCTAATAAATAATAGATTACTAATGAATGTCGATAAAACCAAAATCTTGCTTTTTGACAATAAAAAATTTATCAATACCACATTCATGTACAATAATACATATATTGAAGTAGTTAAAAGTTACAAATATCTTGGGTTGATACTAGATGAAAAATTAAGATTGGATGAGCATATTAACTACATTGTCAAAAAAATAACACCATTTGTTTTCTTATTAAAACGATTGAAAAGATTTTTCAATTCTAATATACTATACATCATTTATTCGTCACATATTATTTCAAATGTAATCTACGTTAATCCTATTTGGAACAGAGCTCCATAAACCTATCTGAACAAAATTGATCTTCTTATCAAAAAAGTCATTAAAATCATACATAATGACCCTACATTGCACCCCACTCATATGCTCTATTCTGGAAAATATATCAGTTTCAATAAAATATGTAAGCAAGAACTATACATGGTTGCATTCAAGATAATAAATAACAAAATAAAGGGGATATTTTAACAAAATAAAGGGGATACATTCATTGGGATATTTTCCAGCTCAAGTGAAAAAAAGTAATTAATGAACAAATGATGTGTTTGAAAAAAGAAATTTGATCAATGAGGGCCATTATTGAACCACTGAAAGCTACCAATAGTGTTAGTTTTGATGAATTAAAAATGGTGACGCATAGCCTGAGAAAACAGTATTCATCACTTGAAGAAAACGCAACAGTCAATCAATGACTTTCAGAGACGTTGTTCCAGCCAATCTAGACATCGTTAAAAACAAATTAGAGATAATGCAGGATAACTTGAAATTTAATTCTAATGAAGTTATTGAACCGCAAAAAAACAAGTCTTTATTTGAGGAACTGAAGATAGATGACTGTTCAGATGAAACAGTCTTATTCAACCAAAACATCATAAGTGAACTTTCAGGTGCCAGTGACAAGCTTTTAACAATACCCGGCGAGGTAATTGATGAAGCCCCAGGTGCTCTTCTTCATCCAAAATTCAATTTGAGAATTTCCAATCTAAATACTACTACTACGGAACAGTATTTAGTCAATTTCATAAAAAAAAATTTGATTGCAGTGACATTAGCTGTAAATTGATTACTCCACGTTGGCTCAAATTTAAACCAAAATACTTTAGTTTTAAAATTAGCGTTCCACCAGCACTAACTAGTTTAATAAAGTATTCTAAGGTTTGGAAACTAGGTACAATTATCACTGATTTTGATGATTTGAGTTGTAAGTAACAAAACTAATGAAAATAAAAACAATAAAAATAAAAATATACATAAAATTGATAATAATAAGCTAAAATCGAATACAAACTTTTCAAATAGAAACAATAAAATAAATAAAAATGTACACACAGTTAATAAAAGTCAAGTTAAAAAAAAATTAAAAATAAACATGTTAATTATAAGAAACAAATTAACAAAACAAACACGCGTACTACATCATTTTCTAATCCTCAACATAGAAACACTTACATGAATACTTCTATTTTATCTAATGATAACTTTATTTTACGAAGCTCTCCACCTTTAAGAAACATTGTTTACTACCTTCTTTTAATAATTCTACTAACTTTTCTAGTAATAAACGATTTTTAACTTTACCAGTTAGTAACAAGAACATTTTAAATAATAATGATGACGATAACGATAGTATTAATGTTAATAACATTAATGATATTGATAACATCCTTCGGCTTCTTCTGCCGCAATTTTGACTAAGAATAATTATCCGAATTTTATACATGGCGGTACCGTTAAAAAGCCAATAATTGAACCCTAGATCCCTCCTATCGTTAGATTGACACAACAATCGTTACAAGGTGAAGGTACATATGCGCTCTCAAGATTTAGAGAGGAAAGGGTTTATAACAATGTAAGATTATTTTTAGCCTACCTGCACAATGATTCGTATTATCGTGTCTTAGAAGGTAAGACTCGAACCAACCTTAGGGTATTAATAAATAACGAAGGGCTCCCAACGAAATATGATGATCAACATAAACTGTATATCAAATTTCATAATTCTATTGGTGTTAATGAACAAGAAGTAGAAGACGATCTTCGATCTTATCGAAGTCATTGTGAAAGTAATTATTACAAACACTTGAATTACTCACAAACACATTTCCTCACAAACCCTTGAATTCCTCCAAGTTTTAATAAGTTTTTTCTCCCCAGCACTTCGAAATAATCTTCTTTATGTGCCGATTAATTCTAATTTAAATAATTATAATATGTCTTTTTATTATCAAAACGTAAGTAAACGTTATCAACTATTTTAAATTTTGACGTATATGCTTTAACGGAGACATGGCTAAATCCATCCTTTTTAGACTTAGAGCTATTTTATAACTCATATACTGTTTTTAGAAAGGATAGACACTCTGATCTTTTCAATTTTTCTAATGGTATAGTTCCGAAAGGGGGTGGTGTTTTGATAGCTATAAAAAATTCTTTTAATGCAACTCAAGTTAATATTCCTTGTTCTGAAAGTCTTTAATTAATTATTGTAAAAATTGAGTTTCATTCAAAAAATTTATTTCTTATTAACTGTTATATTCCTCCTGCTTGCAACATTAATATTTACACTTCTGTAGGTGAAACCATTGATTCAATTTGCAACAATTATGGACCAAATGGCGAATTGATTTTATGTGGCGATTTTAATCTTCCGAACTTAAGATGGATAAACCATTACGAGGAGTATTTTATGATTCCGAAAGATATTAGGGCGGAGTGTGAATATGTATTTATTGATAAATTAAATACTAATTATTTACAACAAGTCTCTGGATACTAACCAGGTTTTATGAAATTATGTTTGATGGTTTTAGGCAATTTAACGATTTTGTTCGTGGAATGTCTTCTAAATTAATATCAAATCCAAAACATTTCTGGAGATTCGTCAATTCCAAACGGAAATTTGATCAGTTTCCTACTCATATGAAATACAATGGAATTTCTAGTAATGATTCAGAAATAATATCTAATTTCTTTCGCGAATATTTTAGTTCAGCGTACACTAACTCAATTTTCGCACCAAATAATGATGATTTTTCTTATTTAAATGATTTTCCTAAAACTACTTGGCCTAATATTGATATTAATGAAGCTTTAAAAAAAAATATTTGGACAATCTTGAGACTAATAACTTTCCTGGACCAGATGGTATTCCCGAAGTTATACTTAATAAATGCTCAAGTGCCTTAGCAATTCCACTGTCATTCATCTTCAATTCTTCTTTAAAATCAGGAGTTTTTCCCTCTATTTGGAAGCATTCATTTATTAGACCAGTTCATAAGAAGAACGCCAAAAATGAAATCACTAATTATAGACCAATCGCGAAACTTTCCTCCATTCCTAAAATTTTTGAGTTAATATTGTATGATTCCATTTATTAGCACTGTAAATCTTTTTTAGTTCACAACCAACATGGATTTGTGGATCAAAAAGTTACATCACAGTGTAAAAATCTTGTTGAAAGTAGTTTCACAGTTACTAATCTTGTTGATAAAAAGTGGATCACTGTTACTGATCTTGTTGAGTCAGTTTCAACGTTTACGAGAAATATGGAAGTAGGTTTTCAAACGGATGTTATCTATACCGATTATAGTAAAGCCTTTGATGTTTTACCGCATGCAATAATACTTTTAAAACTAAGGATACTTGGTTTCCCAGAATTCTTTCTGAAATGGGTTAAATCATATCTAACCGATAGATCTTATAGTATTCTATTTAGAAAAAATACTTCTAAGTCTTTTTATGCTAATTCAGGAGTCCCACAAGGCAGTCATTTAGGATCGCTTTTTTTTATAATCTCGGTTAATGCTGTCTGTTCAGTAATTCTTAATAGTGAACTGAAAATTTACGCGGATGACATGAAAATTTTTAAAAAAATTACTTCTTTAGAAGACGCTTTACTCCTACAAGGCAATTTAGATAACTTCTTTAAATGGTGTACAGCTAATATTTTGATAATTCTTTTGAATGTGAATAAATGTGCATATAAATGTGCACTTATGTGTTACACACGTCGACGTAATCCGCTTTGTTTTAATTATTCGTTAAATGGTATGAGCCTTTCCAAAACGAGCTCAATTAAAGACTTAGGGGTTCACTTTGACGACAAGCTTAACTTTAAATCACATTTTTGTAATATTATCAATAAAGCTAATTCTATGCTAGGTTTTGTTAAACGTTGGTCAAAGGAATTTAACGATCCCTATGTTCTCAAATCTTTGTATTCTAGTCTCGTTAGACCAAATTTGGAGTATGCTAGTCAAGTTTGGTCACCTTTCTAATATGTTCATATTAACAGGATTGAAGCAGTGCAAAAAAAAATTTTAAGATTTGCTTTGCGTAATTTCCAAAGGTCAAATCCATTAATTTTACCGCCATATGAGCATAGACTGAACTTAATTCATTTGAAAATTTTGAAATTAAGACGAGAAGTGGCGGATGTTATTTTTCTTACTGAAATTATTAAAGGAAACATTGCTTCTCCTCAGATTTTGAATAACATCAACATTAATTCTAATAATCGCCTACGAAATACAAACTTCTTTACATTAAGTTTTCATAGAACCAATTATGAGCCAATTCATAGAATGTTACTAATTGGTAATAAACACATAAACTATATTGACTTCACATTTTCGAAACAGACCCAAAAACTTAAATTATATAAGTAATCTGTAGTAATTAAAATATGTGTGCCATTTATTTCAATGTATTTTAACTAGTTCTAAGTTAGATATAATTTTAATTTGTAAATTGAATGTGTTATGTTGTACTGTAAAAACAAAAAAATAATAATTATTGTAATGTAGTTTGAGCTAAACTAAACTAAATAAAATAAATAAATAAACAATCACAATACACGCAACAAAACTAATTTTTACTTAACATTCTTTAAAACTGAAAAGCAATTCAGTATTTTATTTATTTTTTAAATTTTTTTGTTTAATTTTTAAAAAAAATTACATTTGTTAAGCGCATAGTGTACTAGTGTAGTGCATACAAAGTTTTGGTAATTCTCCTCATTATTATTTTTTTCTTTTCTTTTTAGTATTTCTTTCTATATATATGGTCTTTGTATGGTGTTGGTTTGTTGTTTATGCAAAGAATATCCATAATAAGAAGGTTCACTGGAAGTCAAGATATTTTTACTAACATATTTACAAAAAAAACCCATTAGTTAAAGAAGCAAAGAACTATTGTAAATATTTTCTTATGTAAGAAGTTGTGAGAAAGAAAGAGTGCGATATAAACCATTTAAAAAACAACTTCATTTTTGCAATGTAATTTTAAATAGCCCAAGGGAGATTTTTGTTTATTTATTTAGCCCACTAGAGATTTTTCATGTTAAAGGTCGTCTGAAATTTTGTGTACGAATTTTTTTAAAAATAAACGTATTAAATTTATTAGGATACTAGCAAAGTTACCCGACGTTGTCCGGGTCGACCACAAAATAAATCGAATTTATTTCAATGATGTTTGATTTATGAATCGAATTGAAAAGAATTGGTTTACCAAAAATATTCTAATATTTTTTTTCACTACGATAAAAAAATATCAACAATACTTCAACTTAAGCTATACTTATATTAAAATTATTTCTTTGTAAACAATATTTCGGTGGTCTTTTCTGATGAAGTATAAGAAAATACGTTCCTTGCTGTGATGTATTCTTGAAATAAAGATATGTTCGCCTTTTCCACAATCAATTGGAATTTGTACATAAATGAAATGAGGATGCCAAATTCTTATTCTTAATCTACTACCGTAGTTTTGACTTCTTCAAGTTTCGTAGAAGCAATATTGAAGCTACTACTTTTAATTCCAATTGATGAGGAGGAGCAACTTCATATTCATCCATAACTGTATCTATTGATTTGTACACATGGACTCCCTGGAATACTCTGCAGTATTTTCTGATTAATAAAATGAATCGTCACATTTTTGTGGCTAATTCACATAGCCATGTCGTGTAAAAATTTTATACTGATTCCTAAATTCGAAAATACATTTTCAGGACAATACATGTTTTTTTATTTTTCATAGAGTACCTATGAATAAATTTTGAAGTCTGTAACACAATTTTTTTTTTGAATCATTTCTGATAGTAATTTGGATTCAGAAACAAACATTCTACAATTGATCAAGTGCATCGGATCACAAATGTAGTGGAAAAAGCGTTCGAAGAAAAAAAAGTCTGCTCAGCAATCTTCTTAGATGTTGCTCAGGCTTTCGACAAAGTGTGGCACCAAGGCCTTGAATTTAAACTACATCGTGATTTACCAAGACAATTCTATGAAATATTAAAATCATATATGAACAATAGATGCTTTCGTGTACGTTATGCCAAAGAATATTCAGAAGTAAAAGAAATATCTGCTGGAGTCCCACAGGGAAGTGTTCTTGGTCCAATACTTTACCTGCTATATACAAGAGATATCCCACAAATTGCCAACGTTTTTATGGCTACCTTTGCAGACGACACTGCGATTCTTGCAGTTGACGTATCTGTCGAAAACTCCACAGCAAAACTTCAAAATGCAATGAATAAAATAAGATTATGGACCCAACGTTGGCGCATTAAACTTAATGAAAGCAAATCAACTCATATAAATTTTACATACAAAAAGATTGCAACCATTCCTATCTCAATCAATAACAAAATAGTACCATATGCCAATACAGCAAAGTATCTGGGAATGACACTCGATGCTAAACTAAGATGGAAGGAACATATAAGAAAGAAAAAAGAAGAGCTAAACATTAGACTCAAAAAATTTTACTGGTTACTTGGGCGTGGTTCTGAGTTATCAGTACAGAACAAAATATTAATATATAAGCAGATATTAAAACCTGTGTGGACGTACGGTATCCAATTATGGGGCTGTGCAAAGAAAACCAACATAGAAATGTTGCAAAAATTTCAAAATAAAGTGCTCCGTGGTATACTAAATGCACCATGGTACATACGTAACAAAGATCTCCACCGTGACTTGCGCATTGAAACAGTCACGGAAGAGATCAAGAAACATGCAGTCAAACACGAGCAGAGACTGCAAACTCATGTGAACTCGGAAATGGCAGCAGTTCTTCATATCGACAGCAGTATCCGTCGACTCAAGAGAACGAAACCCCACGAGCTGGTCACGACCTAAAATGGAAAATTTTACGATAATAGTTTCCTTTACGGAAATTTTTATTTCAATAATTTTCCTTTGCGAAAAAATCTAAAAAATCTTCCCACGCGGAGCTATTGCTGTGACTATCTCCTTCACGGGAAATATCATAGTGATAAAGTTCCTACACGGTAATTATTATGATGTTAGCGATCCTCCACGGAAACTATCACTATAATAATTTCCTAAAGACGCGACCGAAAATTTACGAAAAAAAAGTCATTAGTCGATCTTACGTAGATTGGTTATAACGGAAAAAGATAGGTGGGCTTTAGTGGGTTCGATTCCTATACTATCAAGATGCACACGCGGCTGGAGCTCTTGATGTCCTTCGGGAATTACCTCCTATCTTTCGCAAAAAAAAAAAAGAGTATCTAAGTGTAAGTTTTCATGCCTGTAACACTATTGGTTTTTGAAATATTCCTGAGACGTACGTGGTAAGAGTTGTACGGCAGCAACCCCAACCAGTCCAACTTTTCGAAATCGATAACAGTCGAATTTCTTTATTTGTGAAAGAGTATCTAAGTGTAAGTTTTCATGCCTGTAACACTATTGGTTTTTGAAAAATTACTGAAATGTGAGTGGTAGGAGTTATACGGCAGCAACCCAAACCAGTCCAAGTTTTCGAAATCAGTGGCAGTCGTAATTCTATATTTGGGAAAGACTATCTAAATGTAAATTTTCATGCCTGTTTTTGAAATATTCCTGAGATGTACGTGCAAGGAGTTATACGGCAGCAACCCGAACTCGTCCAAATTTTCGAAATAAGTAGCAGTCGTAATTCTTTATTTGTAAAAGAGTATCTAAGTGTAAATTTTCATGCGAACCAGTCGAAATTTTCGAAATCGGTAACAGTCGAATTTCTTTATTTGTGAAAGAGTGTCTAAGTGTAAGTTTTCATGCCTGTAACACTATTGGTTTTTGAAATATTCCTAAGACGTACGTGCTAAGAGTTGTACGGCAGCAACCCCAACCAGTCCAACTTTTCGAAATCGATAACAGTCGAAGTTCTTTATTTGTGAAAGAGTATCTAAGTGTAAGTTTTAATGCCTGTAACACTATTGGTTTTTGAAATATTCCTGAGACGTACGTGCTAGGAGTTGTGCGGCAGCAACCCGAACCAGACCAAATTTTCGAAATCGGTAACAGTCGAATTTCTTTATTTGTGAAAGAGTATCTAAGTGTAAGTTTTCATGCCTGTAACACTATTGGTTTTTGAAATATTCCTGAGACGTACGTGCTAAGAGTTGTACGGCAGCAACCCCAACCAGTCCAACTTTTCGAAATCGATAACAATCGAATTTCTTTATTTGTGAAAGAGTATCTAAGTGTAAGTTTTCATGCCTGTAACACTATTGGTTTTTGAAATATTCCTGAGACGTACGTGCTAAGAGTTGTACGGCAGCAACCCCAACCAGTCCAACTTTTCGAAATCGATAACAGTCAAAGTTCTTTATTTGTGAAAGAGTATCTAAGTGTAAGTTTTCATGCCTGTAACACTATTGGTTTTTGAAATATTCCTGAGACGTACGTGCTAAGAGTTGTACGGCAGCAACCCCAACCAGTCCAACTTTTCGAAATCGATAACAGTCGAATTTCTTTATTTGTGAAAGAGTATCTAAGTGTAAGTTTTCATGCCTGTAACACTATTGGTTTTTGAAATATTCCTGAGACGTACGTGCTAAGAGTTGTACGGCAGCAACCCCAACCAGTCCAACTTTTCGAAATCGATAACAGTCAAAGTTCTTTATTTGTGAAAGAGTATCTAAGTGTAAGTTTTAATGCCTGTAACACTATTGGTTTTTGAAATATTCCTGAGACGTACGTGCTAGGAGTTGTGCGGCAGCAACCCGAACCAGACCAAATTTTCGAAATCGGTAACCGTCGAATTTCTTTATTTGTGAAAGAGTATCTAAGTGTAAGTTTTCATGCCTGTAACACTATTGGTTTTTGAAATATTCCTGAGACGTACGTGCTAAGAGTTGTACGGCAGCAACCCCAACCAGACCAAATTTTCGACATCGGTAACAGTCGAATTTCTTTATTTGTGAAAGAGTATCTAAGTGTAAGTTTTCATGCCTGTAACACTATTGGTTTTTGAAATATTCCTGAGACGTACGTGCTAAGAGTTGTACGGCAGCAACCCCAACCAGTCCAACTTTTCGAAATCGATAACAGTCGAATTTCTTTATTTGTGAAAGAGTATCTAAGTGTAAGTTTTCATCCCTGTAACACTATTGGTTTTTGAAATATTCCTGAGACGTACGTGCTAGGAGTTGTGCGGCAGCAACCCGAACCAGACCAAATTTTCGAAATCGGTAACAGTCGAATTTCTTTATTTGTGAAAGAGTATCTAAGTGTAAGTTTTCATGCCTGTAACACTATTGGTTTTTGAAATATTCCTGAGACGTACGTGCTAAGAGTTGTACGGCAGCAACCCCAACCAGTCCAACTTTTCGAAATCGATAACAGTCAAAGTTCTTTATTTGTGAAAGAGTATCTAAGTGTAAGTTTTCATGCCTGTAACACTATTGGTTTTTGAAATATTCCTGAGACGTACGTGCTAGGAGTTGTGCGGCAGCAACCCGAACCAGACCAAATTTTCGAAATCAGTAACAGTCGAATATCTTTATTTGTGAAAGAGTATCTAAGTGTAAGTTTTCATGCCTGTAACACTATTGGTTTTTGAAATATTCCTGAGACGTACGGGCTAAGAGTTGTACGGCAGCAACCCCAACCAGTCCAACTTTTCGAAATCGATAACAGTCGAAGTTCTTTATTTGTGAAAGAGTATCTAAGTGTAAGTTTTCATGCCTGTAACACTATTGGTTTTTGAAATATTCCTGAGACGTACGTGCTAGGAGTTGTGCGGCAGCAACCCGAACCAGACCAAATTTTCGAAATCAGTAACAGTCGAATATCTTTATTTGTGAAAGAGTATCTAAGTGTAAGTTTTCATGCCTGTAACACTATTGGTTTTTGAAATATTCCTGAGACGTACGGGCTAAGAGTTGTACGGCAGCAACCCCAACCAGTCCAACTTTTCGAAATCGATAACAGTCGAAGTTCTTTATTTGTGAAAGAGTATCTAAGTGTAAGTTTTCATGCCTGTAACACTATTGGTTTTTGAAATATTCCTGAGACGTACGTGCTAAGAGTTGTACGGCAGCAACCCCAACCAGTCCAACTTTTCGAAATCGATAACAGTCAAAGTTCTTTATTTGTGAAAGAGTATCTAAGTGTAAATTTTCATACCAGTTACACACATGGTTTTTAAAATATTTCCGAGTCTTGCTAGGAGTTGTACGGCAGCAACCCGAACCTGTCATCTGATGGCATTGCAAATTGACCATAAATAACTGTGCAAAATTTCAGGACTCTATCTTTAAAACTGTGGGCGTGTATAGCGAACAAACAAACAAACAAACAAACAAACTTTCCTTTTTATAAGTATAGAGGATGAGAATAAATAAATTTTGAATGATTGATTTTTTACAGATCCCTATATAAAATAATATTCGTTTCAAAAACATATGTTATTTCTTAAATATCATATTATTTTATTTTATTGGCTTATAAGCGAAATATATTTTTTATCATTCATGTATTTTCAATATACACAGTTTTTCAGGTATTGAAATAGGTAGTTAAAAAGAATATCAAGCGGTTTGTTTTTTTTATGAATAATCCGATGCCTTTTTAGTTTCTGAAAAATTAAATTGTGCATTTTAATCATCAATGAACTAATAATACATATTATATTATAAGTAATATAATGCATTTAGGTACTTGTTAATTTTATAAATAGGTAACAAAGTTGAATATTAATAATATGAAAATTTCAAATTTTAATAAATAATATTTTTTAATGATATGCAAAAAATTAGTATATAAGAAATTACTTAGAAAAAAATAAATTAAAAGTATATATAAAAATTAAGCAGTGTATGTTATATTTAAATATAAATCAACTCTAACGCTCAAAAAAAAGTTTTTAAAAAAACTATTCTATATACAATTTTTTAAAAACGTTTTAAAAATGAGAAAACATCATCGTGTTAAGTGTTTGGTGTGCGGTGCTGAAAAAAGTCATAATTTGGAAATAAACTAACTAACTAAAAATAAATACGATATTTCTTTCATACAATCGCTCGTTCATTTTTTTTCCACTTTGTATTTTGAATTTTTATCTCTCTCTCACAAATTAAATTCTTATGACTATCTATTTCTTACAATATTGGAAATCGACTGGAAAAATGGTAACCAACACATTGATAAATTATAAAATTTTATTCCAGTGAACCTTCTTTTAAGGGATATTCTTTGGTTTATGTTTTTAATTTTTACTATGAAGCAAAGAGAGAGCGTAGAATTCGTTTGTGTGATACTGAAACATGATAATTTAATCGATCATCGATGTACAATGCAAAATATGTATATGGTTCAAGATGATCTAGACAAATTTTATACTTTAATAACAATCTTTTACTAAACACTAGTAAATGTGCACTCATGTGTTACACACGTCGAACCCAATGATTTAGTTTTAGATATACTCTAAACAACGAAGCCTGAGAAAAGGTTAATTCAATTAAGGACTTAACTATCATTCAAAATGCACTACGATAACACCGTTAATAAAGCTGCTTCCATGTTGGGCTTTATAAGACGTTGGTCAAAGGAGTTTAACGATCCTTTCATTTTTAAATCATTGTATTCATGCCTCGTTAAGCCCCATCTTGAATATGCATGTCAGGTATGGTCTCCATTTTATAATTCACATAATATACAAAGAATAGAAGCTGGCCAAAAAATGTTTTTAAGGTCTGCACTACATAGTTTGACTTGGGATGATCATACAAGACTTCCTCCGTATGAGCATAGGCTAAACCTTCTCCATCCTAAGTCTCTGTGGAAAAGACGGGAAGTAGCTGATGTTTTATTTATTTGCCAAATCATTAAAGAAGGTATTATTTCCCCTTCAATTTTAAATAAAATTATCATTAACACAAATACTCGTCTACGCCATTTAAATCTTTTTACATTAACATAACACAGAACAAATTATGGTTAATATGAACCTATTAATAGAATGTTAATAGTTAGTAATAAATATAAGAATAGTATAAATTTTTTCAATATCTAAAGATACTTGAAGACGAAAATTATATGAAATTAATTGAATATTTTGTTAACTTGCTATTAAAATGCTATTTTTGTGTTTTGAATTTTGTTATTTTGTAAATTTTGGAATTTAAAGGGAAAAAATCCATTGAATCCTTAATTTTTTTGTTTTTTTAGCTGTTTTTGCAAACATTTTTTACCCGATTTGGATGAAATTTTGGAGGTAACTTCTTAAAATATATACCGAGGTAGCTACGTGGCCTGATTTTTGAAACTTGTCCTAAGATTTCGAGAATTTTTTAGTTGAATGTTGTTTTATAAAATGGATTGTAACTTAAATTTCCCTTCTCATTTCAGCTTTTTTGTTTTATTAAAAAGTTCTATATTTTCATTATTATATTTATTAAAAATATTTCTATAATTTATTTTTAAAATAATAATTATAAAATATTTTTTAAAACAATTAAATTTATAAAAATTTATAAAATATGCAGTTTACGCACACTTAAAAGATTTAGTTTTAACAAATTTCGCTACAGAGCTTTGGCAGTTATATAGCTAGAATCTTTTTTTTACAATGAATTCTACCAACAACACAATTTTTTTCTGATAAACACAAATGTACATTTGGTTGTATACAGATACACCATACTAATTTAAATATTATTATCGTTGTATTTATTATTTTACCAAAGAAATATTCAAAGATATTTTATGATATTTAACTGATTAGATATTTTATGTTCAAAATACAATTTATGAGGGTTTGAAAATAAAGAAATATAATATGCATGTGTTCACTTATTTCAGGTATGGTATGATGTATAAATTTTAACAGTACATAAATATAATAACGTTATTATAAAAAAAGTTATGTTTGAAATTATGTAATTTTTAAATAAATTTTTGTTCGCCTTAGGTATATTAGCAAAATTTTTATCTATTAAAATTCGTTCCTAAACATTTTTGAAGAGGAAATAAATGGCAAGAATAGAAGTATAGCGAGAATATTTTGTTAACTGAAGCTGATTTAGTAAAGTTGAATTTTCTTTAGTCAACTTTTTCCTATAACAACAAATACCAAGTATATTATAGGAATAATTTCGAAAGAACTACATTCCTAAGGACTTTACTAATTTTAGTAAAGTATATAAAAATCGAATTTTGGTGTATTTTAGGCCATATTTTTAGTTAATAATTACCTAATGATGAAAATTACTGAGAGTAATTTTCAATACAACCACATCGGTTCTAATATAATATAATAATAATTAATAACCATATAAAACAAATACAAAATAATATAATATACAATATTTTCATATATACCAAATAATGAATATATAAAAAAACGCCAACGTTTCGAAAGTAAAAATGACATGTAGTTGGACTGCAAATTTATCTGCAGATCCCACTGTTATAAATAAATAAATAAATTACCTAATTATGTACTTATGTTGTCAGTTAATTATAACAAATTTGTAGGAAATGGAGACAGTAGTGCTCATAAAAGATTATTTCTTATTATAGCTAGGGCTTTCCTTCTACGAAAATATTGTTGTTAGCAAAGTTGAATGTAAAAATCATCTTTACAGAAACTTTAGACGTAAACTAACATCTACGCAAAAAATTGTCTCAAAACATAGATCGAATGATTTTTGGAACTAAAAGTTCGGCGAATCATTGAAGAACTAGCGCACTATCCTACTATATTAAAATCTTGCCAAAGACATATCAAATGCGACATTTCACAAATTTGGTCATCATGAAAATTGCGGCAAGTATTTTTGTAAGCGGCGTGAAGAAAAAAACTTTGTAAATTTGATGATATCAAACCTATTCTTTGAAGAAATTACTACTGCTGTGTAACGTTTAGTACAAAACTCAGACAGTTTGTTACTTAATATGGACTCAAATATTTGCGTACAGTTCAATAGTAAAATTTGTCAATACGTAGGAAGGAACCGTATAAATTTTTCTCCGTGGCAGTCTCCAAGTAGATGTGCAGCGGCTGTTGACCAATTCAATACTGGGCAGGCTTTTTCAAAGTTTTTAAAGAAATAAATGCGAGTGAAAGAAATACAAAAGTTCTTCTTCCAAACGCAGAAGAGAAAACAATTAAAAAAAATTTACCAGATAAGAAATATACAATAATCAGAAAAAAGAAGAGCTAAACATCACTCAGTTGATAAAAATTGTAGAGCAGGCACATGTAACCAGATATGGTACATGTGTTTCTACAAAAGATAAAAAATAATCTTGGAAAAGTTGAGAACAAATTTTGAAAATAGGGCGAACATTGAAATTGATAGACGCGATCAATCTGGTTGTAATTATTGGTACGAATTAAGAAATATAATGACTCAGATTTTAAATTTGTAAAGTTCGAAGTAATTATAGCTACCATAAGATAATCAAATATAAGCTCTATTCAGTTGTATGCTCAAACCCCATGATTTATGGAATATAAAATAAAAAAAATACAATATCAGAACTTGAAAAGCAGACTAATTTAAACATTCAAAACTGTAGGCTTTTTATTGACGAAAAATTACATTTTCTTGGAGCTACTCCAAAAGGTCTAAATTGGAAATAATGGTATTTATGAAATAAAATGCCCTCAGTCAGCAAAAGATGATTTTTCAAAAGAAGCTATTGACCAAAAAAAGATAAAGTATTTAAAATACAGTACTAAGGATAATACAATTGCACTATAAAAATCACATAATTATTTTTATCAAGTGCAGGGTAATTAAACATAACAAAAATAAATTTTGGTATATGGGATTAAAAAGACTACAAGTATGTACGAATTGAAAGGACGATCAATTTTCTACTAATAAAATGAAACAAAAATTGGAATATTTTTACAACAACTTCTTATTGCCAGAATTATGTGATCCACGGATTCTCAGAAACATGCGAATTAGAAATACATTAGCTACTTTACTTGCAAAATAATAAATTTTAAAATTAAATAATTTTTCTAACATTAAAATATATATAAATGTAATATAGTCAAAAAATACTTTTCGTTTTTTTCCTTCGAACAATTTTTTTCCTTTATACAAAAAAATATCAAATTAAAAATTTTAGGGTGATCTTTCGTTTTCACAAAGAATAATTTTTTACATGATTCTAAATTTATATTTTGAAAATACATTGAAGTACGGATGTTTATTTGCATTGCTTCTTTTTATTCACATTTAAATTTTTACTATAGTGGTATATAACTTCAAGTATACTGATCAAACAGATAGTGTAAAAAATAAAAGAAGCTTTATAGCCTTCAAATTTACATGCACTAATTTTAAACAAATTTTTACATGAGGTTTGAGCTTGCAATTCTGTTTAAGGCTGGGTTTTATTGTATTTGAAATTTTGTATTTGAAGTCGTATATGTTAGTTTACGTCTAAAGTTCCTGTGAAGATGATTTTTACATTCAACTTTACTAACAACAATATTTTCGTAGAAGTAAGGCCCTAACTATGATAATAAATAATCTTTTATGAGCACTACTGTCTCCATTTCCTACAAATTTGTTATAATTAATTGACAACATAAGTACATAATTAGGTAATTTATTTATTTATTTGTAACAGTGGGATCTGCAGATAAATCTGCAGTCCAACTACATGTCCCTTTCCCTTTCGAAATGTGAGCCCTTTTTATATATTAATTATTTGGTATATATGGAAATATTATAATTATATTTTTTTGTATTTGTTTTATTATATATATGCTTATTAATTATTATATTACATTAGTTAGAACCGATCTGGTTGTATTGAAAATTACTTTCAGTAATTTTCATCATTAGGTTACTACAATTATTAACTAAAAATATGGCACTTTGATTTTTATATACTTTACCAAAATTAGTAAAGTCGTTAGTAATGTAGTTCTTTCGCAATTGTTCGTGTAATATACTTGATATTTGTTGTTATAGGAAAAAAATTACTAAAGAAAATTCAACTTTACTAAATCAGCTTCAATTTACAAAATATTCTCGCTATCATTTATTTCCTCTTCAAAAATGTTTAGGAACGAATTTTAATAAATAGAAATTGTTGCTAACATAGTTAAGGTATTCAAAAATATATTTAAAAATTACAGAATTTCAAAAATAACGTTTTTTATAATAACGTTATTATATTTATGTACTGTTCAAATTTATACATCATACCTGAATATATTTCTTTATTTTCAAACCCTAATAAATTGTATTTTGAACATAAAATATCTAATCAGTAAAATATCATAAAACATCCTTGAATATTTGTTTGGTAAAATAATAAATACAACGATAATAATATTTGAATTAGTATGGTGTATACAACCAAATGTACATTCATTTGTGTTTATCAGAAAAAATTTGTGTTGTTGGTAGAATTCATTGTAAAAAGAAGATTCTAGCTACGTAGTTGCCAAAGCTCTGTAGCGAAATTAGTTAAAACTGAATTTTTTAAGTGTGCGTAAACTGCATATTTTATAATTTTTTATAAATTTAAGGGTTTTAAAAAATATTTGATGATTATTATTTTAAAAATAAGTTATAAAAATATTTCTATTAAATATAATAAAGAAAATATATAACTTTTCAATAAAACAAGAAAAAAGTTGAAATGATAAAGGAAATTTGAGTTACATACATTTTATAGAACAACATTTAACTAAAAAAATTCTCGAAATCTAGGACAATTTTCAAAAATTAGGCCACGTAGTTACTTCGGTATATATTTTAAGAAGTTACCCCCAAAATTTCATCCAAATCGGGTAAAAAATGTGAACATCCCGTGCTTCAGTTTGCAAAAACAGCTAAAAAAACAAAAAAATCAAGGACTCAATGGATTTTTTAAGTTTTTAAATTCCAAAATTTTAAAATCAAGCCACGTAGTTACCTCGGTATCGCAATAAAGAACTTATATACAAAGTTTCATCTAAATCGGACAAAAAATTTGGATGCCCCGTACTTCAGTTTGCTAAAAAAAATCTCTTTAACCCAGCCTTAACCCAGCCTTAATTACTTTAATCTAAATTCCTCCTATAGCTATGTAAATTTATTTATTTTTACTTAAAATTTTCTAGATAAATATGAATACATGTTATTATTTATTTTATATATGTATATGTATATGTGTAATCAGCTTGTACCTAATATTAGTGTTTATTGGGATGATTTTGTAGTTAATATGTATCTCATTTGTTGGTTCTCTGCTACGGTAGTCAAATAAGTTTCTTATAGCGTTTTGTATTTTTTGTATTAATTCCACATCTTTGTTTATCGAGCTTTCCAGTGATTGACAAGAATTTTCTGCGTACACTACTGCCAAGTCATCAGCAAATATAAACAATTTTCCCGTCAACAGCACTTTTTCTAAACTGCTTATATAGCATGAAAATAAAGTTAGTCCCAGAGAGCTTCCCTGAATTACCCTGAAATTATTGGACTTTAGGGTACTTTTAATATGTTCACAGTCCGAGTACTGTACTCAGTCAGACAAATAACTATTGAACCATCTCAACTCTTTCGCTTTAACACCATGTTCATATAAAATGCTTATGAGTATCTTTCTATCAACACAATCAAACGCCTTTCTTACATCTTTTTTTCTATTGTCGATTCCATGATGAATTTCAGATATTAAATCGAAAAGGGCTGCTTGTGTGTTTGAGTTCTTTTTAAATCCGTATTGATTGTTAGAAATTAGTTTTTATTAGTTAGAAAGTAATCAACGAAAATAAGAAAAGATCTAAATTTGATCCTAGAGCCATCGAAGGAATTTTTATGGGATACTCTGAAGCCTCCAAAGCGTATCGTATATGGGTACCAAAATTGAAAAAGGTTATTGTTTCAAGAAATGTAAAAGTCTTGAGTAAAATTTTTTGAAGTTCCGAATTCCGAGTTGTTACCAGAAACGTATCAGAAGAAGAACATTTCTCCGAAAAAGAAACAAAAAAAATAACAGTAGAATTTCTCGAAAAATAAAGGTACCATCAAAATTTAACGATTATGACATGCCAAGCTATTTCGAAAATGACATTAGTAATGAAATATAATGGGAAAATCAAAATGTCATTAAGAATGAAATAAAGTCACATTTAAAAAAAAAATCTTGGGTAATTAAAGAAAGAAAAGAAGAATACAATGTTATAAGTTCAAAAATGATTCTGAAAGAAAAAGTTATAATGGAAAACATATTGTGAAAAAGACAAGGCTGGTTGCACGTGGATTCAGTCAAATTCCAGGCATATAATTCAAAGAAACTTTTTCGATACAAGAAATATTGGAAAATTAACATATTGCCTTGGTATAAATTTTGAAATAAGTAAATATAATATTGCCATGCAACAAAAAATACAAATTGAAAACATTTTGAAAAGATTTAACACGTCAAATTGCAAAGCTGCTAAAACACCAATAGGACAAGGCTTAAAATTAAGTAAAAGTTCATTAGCTGTAGATGAAAAAATATCATATCAAAATTTAATTGGTTAATTAATGTATATTACCATTGGTGCAAGACCCGATATTATGTTTGCAACAAGTTACCTGAGCCAATTCAAAAGCTGTTATGATGAAAGTCACTGGCAAGCAGCAAAACGGGTGTTGAGATATCTACAAGGCACAAAAGACTTAAAGTTAACTTTCAAAAGGAGATATTGCTGGTTGTGCTGATGCTGATTGGGCATCCTGTACTGTAAATCGAACATCATATACTGGCCAATATTTTATTTTAAATGGTGCTTGTGTAAATTAGGAATCTCGTAAGCAGAAAACGGTTGCATTACCTTCTGCAGAGGCTGAGTATATGGCTCTTACAGACTGTGCAAAAGAAGAAATACATCTTAAGCAAATATTAAATGACGGGAGAAAAATTACGAGTTCAGTTATTCTTTGTAACGACAATTAATCAGCTTAAAAAAAGCAGCAAATCCTGTAATTAGTCAAAAAACAAAACGTATTGATATAAAAGTACATTTCATTAAAGAAGTAATTGAAAAAGAAATTATTAAGATTGAATACATGCCAACTGAATATATGATTGCTGATATTCTAACAAAACCACTAGCATCATCCAGATTCATTATTCTCAGAAATGGACTAGGTTTAATTTAACGAATAACTCGCGAAGGGGAGTATTGGAAATATTGTAAACACACTCATTACTCATTAAAAACCAGAACACACTCATCATACATTTGTATGTAAAATTATATTGTTAGTTTTAAGATCACTTAATAAATAGTCTTTTAAGGAACAAGTTGCGTTTCATTTTCAGTAGCTAAATCTTATAAGTTGTATTTCTTTATTTGTGAAAGAGTATCTAGGTGTACATTTTAATGCGTGTAATACAATTGGTTTTTAGTTCTAGCAGTTGTACGGCAGCAACCCGAACCAGCCCACATTTTCGAAATGGGTAACAATCGTATTTCTTTATTTATGAAAGAGTATATAAGTGTAAACTTTTATGCCTATCATTTTATAATAAATAAATATAAAATATTTATTTATTTATTTATTTATTTAATCTACTGGGAAAACATCCCTTACAGATTTATAACTTAATTCTAATAATAAAGAAAATCAAACAAGTATGTATATACAGAATATGAATATGTAATTGAAAAAGAAAGAAGTTAAAAAAGTATAATATGCATATAAAAAATTTAAAAGAAAAATTTAATGCTAAATAAATTGATTTTATAAGGAGAAAAATTTAGTAACTTCCCTTCTAAAGATATTTCTACTATAGTGAAAATCAGGAAGAGAAGAACAATTATTGAGCAATCTTTGGGAATTAGCTATGGCCTCGGAAGAACCATAATTAGTCCTGTGAGAATTTATATAGAGAAATCTATGAGCTCGAAAATTACGAGTTGGAGTATAAATATTATATAGTTGTAAAATCAAAGGGCAGTTTATTCTAAATGATAAAACATCGTAAGAGAACATTACTGAAGCTACATTAAGCCTGGATTCAAGAGTACAAATATCAATTAATTTACATTTGGCAATATAGCCAGTAGTATGAACTTCCCAATTGAAATTAGGGAGACAAAATCGAATCATGTTCTTCTGAACAGATTCAATTCTTTTTATGTGATTAGTATAAGATGGAGTCCAGATAAGCGAAACATACTCAAGAACCGGACGAACTAATGAAGTATATAGGCTTCTGAATGTGTATGGATCAGAAAATTGTTGAGAATTCCTCTTGATGAATCCAAGCATACTACAAGCTTTGGATATAATAAAATCAATATGGGGATTGAAAGATAATTTATTATCAAGAATAACTCCCAAATCCTTGATTTGAAGAAAAGTATCCAGTCATTTACCATTTACATTATAGTTGAATTCAATGAAGTTTTGAGTTTTTTTGAAGTACACCATAAGTAAAATTTAATAAGATCATTTTGGAGCCTAATACAATCGTCTAAAGATCTAATAACTGTAAACAACTTAGTGTCATCAGCGAAAGATAAAATAGAACTATCAATATTACAACCCTTATCATTCATAAATAAAAGAAGAAGTAAGGGGCCTATATGGGTTCCTTGAGGGAAGCCGGATGTTGCTATAAACGAAGATGATTCAATATTTGATATTTTTACGGAAAGTTTACGATAAAGTAAATAGGACCGTAACCAATTTAACATAGTGCCATAGATACCTAATGCTTCAAGTTTTAAGAGAAGTTTAAAGTGATTTATTTTATCGAAGGCTTTCGAAATGTCGGTAAATATTGTATCAACTTGAAGAACTTGCTCAACTGAGTTATAAACTAAATTTAAGAATACAGATAAGCTGGTAGTAGTCGATTTACCCTTCATAAAACCATGTTGGTTTAGGGAAATATGTTCTTTGACCAAAAAGTAAATTCTATCTGTGACGATAGCCTCAAATATTTTTGGTATGGCAGATAGTTTAACTATGGGTCTATAATTCTCAACAGAAAGTTTTGATCCAGTTTTGAAAATGGGAAATATATGAGAATATTTTAGTATACCATCAGGACTAGAACTCAAATTTTTATCTAAAGAATTAATTTTATTGAAAATATCAAGAAAAGATAATTACATATTACCTAAGTTGAGAATTTGATTAATATTGCTATTATTTCTAAGTGATTGAAAAGTAGAAAAAAAAAAGTTTTAAAAAAAAAAAATATAAAGTAACTTAAAAGTAATACATAGTTTTTCTTGAGGTGTACAGACGTGTTTTCTTTTACTCCGTTCAAAATTAAAACCAATTTGAAATTTTTTTTAAATAAAAAAATAGAAACTTAAATTGTATGAACAAATTTTTTTTAATAAATCAAATAAATTATAAGTAAACTTGAATTTAAAAGAATAAATAAAATTAATTTAAAATTGTATTTGACAATACATAGAAAATAGCAAAACTAAAATTGTTTCTGTGAAATAAAAAAAATAAAATAAAATAAACCTACATTAAATTAAGTTCACTGAACTGTCTAATTTTATTACTATTGGAGTTATTATATATGTTATGTTATATCTAACTATATGTTATGTTTAATAATAAAATTAAACATAATTTCATGTTAAATAGAAACATGGATATTCATAGTCATAATACTCGTAATAAAGCTAACTTTTATTTGCACTTATTCAGAACAAACAACCAAAAGAATAATTGTGTTTAAAATTGCCTTTTTGATGAATTACCGAATGATATTAAAGATACAGAAAATATGAAGGCTCAAAGTCTGTTTAAAAAAAAAATTTTGAAATTCTTATTTAACTATATACTTTTTTATTATAATTTTTATGTTCACTTTATTCCTATTGTATATTTTAATTTAATTTTTGATTTTGACTTATTTTATATTTTGTTTTATATAATATATTATATGTTTTTTTTATTTTACTATACGTCCTCATAGAAAACAAACTTTTTTTGATTAACTTAGTTAAATTTAACTGATAAGGCCATACAGCTTATGCTAAGGCCTATATCCTTCACCTAATTGGTTTCATATACTTGTGTTAATGAGGTCAATATTTATTTTTTATAAATTACATTGTAAATAAGGTATTATTGTTAAGTTATAAGGTAAATAAATATGAATTCAATAAAGAAAAAAAAACAAAAATATTAATAAATGTTTTGCTGAACTTGCAGTTTGTTTTTCATATATTCATTTTTAAATATTAAAAAGTGTGCTAATTGCTGCAATCAAATTTCTACATTTCTTGGTTTTTTCTGTGTTTTGTTAACTTTACGTTTAATAGTGTGCCACAATTTAATAAAAGTAAAATAATCATTAAACATAAAAACAAACAAACAAACAAAAAAAAGAAAAAAAGAAGAAAAACAGAACCACATAAAAAAAAAAGGTAAAAGTGAAATAAAACATTTAGTTCTTAACATTTTTTCTAAAAAGCTTTCTTGCAAAATATCTCTAAGTGTGCTTTAGTATCGTGTGGTAATCTTGAACTTAAATCGGTAAAAATAAAATGTAATGGGTTTTACCAACGGTGCTACCACGGAGCGTGTATCGGTTTAGAGAGGAATTGGCAACTCTCTAAAATATTAGATCATTGTGTGTGTGACGATTGCTTACAGTTTCACGACGTTTGGAGAAAATGCAATTCCGAACAACAAATCGCTTCTAACAAGAATATTGAAGAACATAACAGAATTATTTCAAAAGCTACCAAAGCTCTAGACGCAAATTGTGATTTTTTCTCACATTTGTGTCATAGGATTGATGACTGGGATTTCAAATCAAATAGCAGTGTAAATGAAAGCGATCAACAAAACATTACGACCACAATAAAAAAAGAAATGGATGTAGAGACTAAAGAAATTACTAATCAACTGAAGATATCTACAAAATCAGTGGTTGATCCTGTTATAGGAGAAATGAAAGAACTGTACAACGACATGAGTAAAAATCAGAACCATTTATCATCAAGAATTGACGCTTTGCATATTTCTACGAATGCAGTTTTGGCCTACAATCAAGGTCCTTTCTCCACCATCCTTCCTCCATCGGAATTTCGGGAAACAGTAGAAGCTTTCAAAAGGTTAGAAGAAATATGGAGTAATATAAGTTTTAAACCCTGTATGCATTCTATTTCTGTTGAGTCTGAAGCTGATGCACTGTCATTGCTATCAGAATTAGATGTAGCACAAAGTATGAATATATCTATAGGTCCGGAGCTTTCATTAAGAGACTCAACCCAACCAATTCCAAAAAACATAAGCACTAAACCATGTTTAAATCCTTCGTCTTTAGAACCTGTCCTGTAGTCCAAACGCCTTCATTATTAAAAGAATTAAAAGAAGCGCAGGACAAAATTGTCCAAAGGCAGGACAATACTAGACTACGCTAGTTGTCTACGTAACTCTCAATTCCAGTTTCAAGTGTTTTATCCCCTAAAGTCAATAAATTTGGAACGATATGGTCAAAGGCGGACTGGAATAAAAGAATTAACAAGCTAATAACTTGTCAAGGAGAAACTCACACTTATACAGTTAGGATACAAAAACTGAATGCAGATAATAAAGCAGCAAACCATAATTGTCCCATTCTAGCTAAAAATAAATATGCCGCAAATAACAAAAAGTTGTCCTTTAAAGAATATGTAACACAGCTTAAAAATGTATCAACTTACTGTGTAAAAGGCGTGCCATTGACAGCGGATGAATCATCAATCACTTATCTATTTAAAAATAACTTTAGTATTCCTATAATAAAGTGTGAAAAAATTACACCATAAAAACTGTTAGCACGAAAGAAGACAAAGTACCTATGTTTCAAAATACACATTCCAGCCAAATACGATTGAATTTTTTCCTGCGATAAAGCGGACCTGACTCTTATTGGAAATTTGGAAAATGTCTCGTTGGGTCAATAGGTATGTTAATATTAATCATAAGTTAAATAATTCTAGAAATATGTTATAGAACATGAAAGACAATACTTAACAAATTAACTACTTTAAAATTTTACCTATCAAAGAAAATACAACACAAGGACATAATAATATAGGAAAAACAAAACAAACTTACATAAAGACTCTAATTTGCACAAAATTAATGATACTAATAAATTTAATAACAAATATACTAACTTCATACATTCGCATACAATAAATTCATACAAGGAATCAGACTCATCCCATGACATAACATCTGTAAATCCATGTGTGAATACTACAAATGAAGCTAACTTAGATACTTGTAAATCAATCTATCAATCTCGTTATCACCTACGGAAACCATCTCGTCTCCTAATAATGATTCTCCGCCTCAAAATAACTCGGCTATTACCACTCAGATTTTTGACCCACTCGTTTTTCCTATAGTAAAGCTTACCAAAAATTCTCTACAAGCTGATAACGGTCGATACATACTAGCCCGCTTGAGAGACAATAGAATTTACGAAAGTTTTAGGCTTTATTTAGCTTATCTACATGATAAATCAAACTCGGTCTGTATTAATAGTAAGGAACAAAGTAAGACGATGATGAACACGTCATTAAAAATAGCTATTCATCGACGAACGCGTCATTAAAAATAAGTTAAGACGAACCCGTCATTAAAAATAGCTATTCATCAAGAAGGTCTTCCAACGGATGTTTTACAGCTAAGTAAACGTTTTGAAAGATTCCATGAAGCTTATGGATTAACTTCGCAAAATGTTAAATCTGATCTAGAATCCTATGGAGCACATGTTTCATCTAACAGAACTAACTATCTTCAACGAGTTAGTGAAAGCCACGATAAGTTTTTTCGTGTCCCACCGCAACAAAAACCAAATAACAATAACCTAATTTCAATTAACACGTCTAATAAAATTATAAAAACTATTCCATTTTCACCTACATATAACATATGTAATATATCAATCTATTATCAAAACGTACGAGGTCTCCGTTCTAAAGCTAGAAGTTTTGTGTTACTCCCTCTATTAATGACCTAGAACTTTGTGACCCTTCATTCATTGTTTGAAGAAAAGATAGATATAATATTAATCATCCTGACTTTCCAACATTTCAAGCTAAAAATATAATTCCAAAAGGCGGGGGCGTCCTGATTGCTTTGAATAATAATCTAAAAGCTAGTGAAGTGTTAATTCCAGACACAATACATGCTTGAAATTATAGGAGTCAAAATAGAACTGGTAATTAAAAATTTATACATAATTTGTTGCTACATTCCTCCAAACTCGAATATTGAAGTATATAAAAAATGTTCAAAAGTAACGGAATTTTTGTCGAATACTATTGATCCTTCTGACGGAATAGTTTTTTACGGAGATTTTAATTTACCAAGCATTAAATGGATACCACATGACGAAGAATCATATATGATTCCGACCTATCTTTGTAGGGAAAATGAATACTCGTTCATTGACAGCCTTAATATTAATTATTTACAACAAATATCAAGTATAACTAATTTTCATCAAAACAACTTGACCTAGTTTTTACCACTGACTGGAACAATATGTTATAAATTAATGGCCCAACCCCCCTTGCAAAAATTTATCAATTTCACCCTCCCATTTGTTTGTCGTACTGTCTTAACGCACCCTCTAACCCTGACACAGCTTATTCTTATCATTATAATTTTAGCAAAGCAAACTTTGTTGGACTAAATAACTTTTTATATACTTATGATTTCTCTACATTATATGACAATGTAGATCTCAATATAATGACAAATAAGTTTTATGAAATCCTACAAAATGGTTTCCGACAATTTGTTTCCATCGCCAAAGACAGGCAACAAAATTCTAGCCCTCTGTGGTTCAGTCATGAAATGAGAAAACTCAGAAATAAAAAAATAAAGCTTGGCGTAAGTATTTTATTTATAAAAAGGGTACAGATTATAATAACCTCGGAGACGATGATTATCTTGATAATTATCCAAAAACTTCGCTAACACATATTATTATTGATGATGATATCATAATTAAATACCTAAATAAACTTGACAAGAATACTTTTCCTGGGTCAGATGGCGTACCAGAAATTGTTCTAAAAAAATGTTCTAATTCACTTGCCGCTCCACTATCATTCCTTTATATTTTTCAGTTTCCTCAGGACTCTTTCCTAATATATGGAAAAAAGCTTTTGTAAGACCAATTCATAAAAAAAATTCTAAAAATGAGATCATTAACTATCGGCCGATAGCCAGTTATCTGCAATTCCTAAAATTTTTCAATTAATTGTATTTGATTCTACATACAAACATTGTACTGACTTTCTAACCCCAAACAAGCATGGATTTATGAAAAAGAAATTCACGGTAACTAATCTCATTGAATCAATATCAGTTTTTATTAAAAATATGGAAGAAGGCTACCAGACTGATGTGGTGTACACCGATTTTAGTAAAGTCTTTGACCTTCTACCTCACAGTACCATTTTATTTAAACTAAAAAAATTAGGTTTTCCATCTTTCTTTTTAATTTGGATTAACTCATATCTGACAAATATAAGTTATAGCGTAATATTCAGATCTGAGACGTCTAAATCATTTATGGCTAAATGTGGAGTTCCTCAGGGTAGCCATTTAGGTCCACTTCTTTTCATTATTGCACGATGTAGCATCTATTATTAGTAAGAGTAAATTACTAATTTACGCAGACTATATAAAATTTTCAAAAAAATTAAAAACAAAGATGATTCAGTTTTGTTTCAAAAAGACCTCGATAATTTTTTCGCTTGGTGCCATCGAAATAATCTTATACAAGAAATAATCCTTGACAAGAGTTCAATCCATCAAAGATTTAGGTGTATTTTATGATGAAAAGTTGACATTTAAAATTCACTATACACATATCATCAATAAAGCCAACTCAATGTTAGGGTTTGTTAAACGATGGTCGAAAGAATTTACTGATCCGTATATCATAAAATCTTTATATACTTGTCTCGTACGACCAAATTTAGAATGCGCTAGTAAAGTTTAGTCTCTTTTTTATGAGGTACACAAACTTAGAATTGAATCTATTCAAAGAAATTGTATAAATTCTCTATTAATAAGTTTTTTTTTCTCTCTTTGTAAACTGTTTGTGTTAAACAAGTAAATAAATAAATAAGATATGCCAGTTGGAAAACTATCAGAATTTCTACAAATGTTAATAAAGCTTCAAAAAGATTTAGTATTATATTTAATATTGGCTTCATAGGCTTCATAGGTTTTAATTTTTGTACAAGAATCTGCTCAAGAAGTCAAATTCTTTGCGTAATCTTTGAAAGACGATTTTATCAGCAAGAAGTTTACTCTTTTTAAATTTTTTATAAGACGTTATTTTTAGCGTTCTTCAACGAGAGGATTCTCCTATTATACCAAGGAGGATGATTTAATTTCTTAAAGTCTTTCAATGGAATAAATTTTGTAAAAGCCTTACATAAGATGTTTATAAAAACATCATAACAATAATTGAAATTAAACTCTCTAAGCAAAATTTCATGCTAATTAAAACTGGACGAATAATTATTAATAGAAGAAAAATCACCTAATTTGAAATTAAATTGTGGAACATTAATTATTTGGGTTGGTAATTCATTTATAAATTTGAAAATAATAAATAATGGTGGATGATATAAATCTTTTTTAACAATTGGGTTTTCAAATTCATTAATAGAGATAGAAATATCTTTAGAAACAAATACTAAATCTAATAAAGTATTCAAAATATTGAAAACCAAGCATTAACCTGAGTATTGGATGTTTTCAACATGCTGTTTATAAATGTCAAAATTACTTTTGGGAGGAATATTCACAAATTTGTTCACAAAACACAAATTTTGATCAATAATATTATTATTGTGGTAAAGACTAATGGGATGGCTAGCATAATTTGATTTAACTGCTATTAAAACTCCTCCACCAAGTCTTACACCTGTCGCAATCGAGTCTCTGTCCTTTCGATAAACACAATAAACAGATTCATCAAAAAGTTCGGAAGAGTTAATGCAGAGCAAGCAATATTAGAAAAAAAGTTATCGTAAGCAGCTCTGTAGAATTCATCAGCTTTCGTTCGCAATCCTCTTGTATTTTGATAATATAAATTTAAGTAGTATCCAGAAAATGTTGAAAATGCTGTTGTGTAAGAATTTGAAGAAGAAAGAGATGAATTTACAATGTAATTATTATCATTGTGTTTATCTGAAGAAATATTTGATATATCAGATTGAACATTTGATGTTAAATATTGTTTATCAAAGTGCGAGAGTAGCGGTGAATCGAAAATTTCAGGAATGTTTGTAAATGTAGTTGGCGAATTTAGAGGGGAAAGAATATGATGATAATGATGAGTTAAAAGAATTACTTACAGATGACGTTGTTATTTGATTTGATTTAGGCACACCGCCGGCCGGGTTTTTTTTAAGAAAATCTTTTATATAAATTCCATTTGGCCAGGAGTTCTTGCATTTTATTTGCACATAATACTCAGGTGGTACATTAATTTTAAAAGCAACGCTTTGCAATTTAGTAATATCAGCATCCTTCTTAACTAATTTAAAGCAGTTTATTAAAGAAAGATCAATTTTCAGCTTAATGGAGACATAGTTCTTTATATCTTCCTGGGTTGTATCTCTGCCAAATCTAAATATATGTAGCCATTTCCGACTCTGGACAACAATTAGAACAGAACTTTTATCTTCAACTGCAGGAACATTAACATCTACTTTGTCACTTATTATTTTTGTCGAGAGCAAAGTAGGAGTTTTATTTCTAATACTCATAGTATTTTCTTTTATTTTGCTTCGGTAGTAATATTTTTACTATTTGAGCCATGAATTGATGTCGTAATTGAAGAATTTGATTTATTACATGTATCGTTAGATATATTCAATAAAATTCTTTTCATGGATGAAATTTCACCAGTTAAAGCATCTAATTTATTTACCATATCATGCAGCGAAAAATTAAAACAAGTGTCACAACGCGATATTATATTACAACTATCTTTATTTAATAATTTCAAAACTCCATCGGTAATATTCGCACACTTTAAACAATAAATTTCGTCACAAAATTAATTGCATTTAATATGCAAATTATTTCCAATAGACGCACTATTGCACTGCCTTTTGTACAAGCAATGACAATACAAGATAAGACATCCAATCCGCAGTAAAAATTTTTGTAATCAAAGCTAAAGTATGACAGTTTTCTTCAGGACTGAGTCGACATCTATTGATAAAAAATATTTCAACGAAGTTTTCAAATTTTATAACAAAATCATTATAATTGTTATAACTGTTATAAACATTTACTTTATTTACCATCATAAGATTCCGTAAGAAGGTTCACTGGAATAAAATTTTATAATTTGTCAATGTGTTGGTCACCATTTTTCCAGTCGATTTCCAATATTGTAAGAAATAGATAGTCATAAGAATTTAATTTGTGAGAGAGAGATAAAAATTCAAAATACAAAGTGGAAAAAAAATGAACGAACGATTTTTTTGTATGAAAGAAATATTGTATTTATTTTCAGTTATCAAAACTTATAGATGCGTTACACTTAAAATTTTTTGTCTTTTATCAAATTGCTTTAAATTTTTGTTAAAATTTTTTAAAACATAATATATTCTTACTCTAATAAATAATTTAATTAAATAACTTTTGTTCTGTTTTTCACAACAGTTATAACTAAAATCATTTTTTAAAATTTCAAAAAAATTATATTCTAAATTTTTTTTTAAACATAAATCATTAAAATTACAAACAAACTTCCGTTCTAAGACATCTAAAATATCAATAAAATGAAGAGGAGGCCTAGCTAAATTGCACATGTCGTATTGCTTAAAATCTGTGAATATAGAAGAAGAACTGATTTCTTCGACGAGTTTTAATTGACATTTATGATGTTCTCTATACTTTTTTAATAACCATCCCGCAAAGTAATAAAATGCATTTTTTTCTTCGAAATCTATGATTTTGTAATCGGGATCTACATTAAATGTGTAAGTACTTTATGATGTTGGTACTTCTTCATAACTTGAAAGTGAAGTCTCGGGTAATTCCATATTTATTATTGGCTCACAATTACTGGAAGTTATATTTTCCATATATTTCACTGAAAAAGATTTTTTAAATGAACACGAAAATTGATAAGGCGTTAACATCCTTGTATTTTCGCCACGTTTGCGTAATACACTGAATTTATTTTCTAAAACATCTTGGTTTAAGTTCCGTGTTAAAAGAAAATTAATATTTTCTAGCTTCAGTTCGTTATGTAAATATTTAAGAACATTTATATTTTGAACCCAACCTATAAAAAATTTTATTTTAGTAACATTTTTATCTTGTGTACGAAACGACATGTGCTCCATTAAACTTTTCATTTCATCTAAAAAGGCTAATTGTTCTTGATTACCGTAAAAAGCTCTTCTGAAAATTTTTGTCTCGTTAAATTTTGAGGAATTAAAAATGTCAAATAAATTGTCAAATTTCTCAATTAATTCTGCAGTATTGATGATTGTTGAAGATGTGGAACTTGTGGTGGAAAGTTTATAGAGAGCGGATGCAACAGTTGCACTAATTGTTTGAGCAGCCAGCTTTCCTCTCATTTTTTGAAAGGTATTTGGGAATATGTGCTCATTACTCAATTTGGGAACTAATTTGAACTGATGTTCTTGATCTCGTAAATGTAAATTAACAACATCCTTCCAACATGCTACTTTACTGCTAAATTGTATATAGAATAGTTTTTATAAAAAAAAAATTTAAACGTTAGAGTTGATTAATTTTTAAATATAACATACACTGCTTAATTTTCATATACAATCTGCATTTATTTTTTTCTAAGTACTTTCTTATATACTAATTTTTTTTAAAAATGAAGAGCAATAAAAAATATTATTTATTCAAACTTGAAATGTTCATATATTATTAATATTCAACTTAGTTACCTATCTATAAAATTAACAGGTACCTAAATGAATTATATTACTTATAATATAATATGTATTATTAGTTCATTGATGATTAAAATGCACAATTTAATTTTTCAAAAACTAAAAAGGCATAGAGTCATTCATAAAAAAAACACCGCTTGACATTCTTTTTAACTACCTGTTTCAATACCTGTAAAAATGTGTATATTGAAAATACATGAATGATAATCTGTTTGAAATAAAAAAAAAATTTACTTCCCTTATAAGCCAATAAAATAAAATAATATGATATTTAAGAAATAACATGATGTTTTTGAAACGAATATTATTTTATGTAGGTACCTGGAAAAATTCAATCATTCAAAATTTATTTATTCTCATACCCTAATAAATTTAATACGTTTATTTTTAAAAAAATTCGTACACAAAATTTCAGCCGACTGTACACATGAAAAATCTCAAGTGGGCTAAATAAATAAACAAAAATCTCCCGTGGGCTATTTAAAATTGCATTGCAAAAATTAATTTTTTTTTTATATGGTTTATATCGCACTCTTTCTTTCTCACAACTTCTTACATAAGAAAATATTTACAATAGTTCTTTGCTTCTTTAACTAATGGGTTTTTTTTTTGTAAATGGGTTAGTTAAAATATCATGACTTCCAGTGAACCCTCTTATTATTGCCTTAATAGCAAAGAATATCTATAATAAGAAGGTTCACTGGAAGTCAAAGATATTTTCACAAACACATTTACAAAAAAAAACCATTAGTTAAAGAAGCAAAGAACTATTGTAAATATTTTCTTATGTAAGAAGTTGTGAGAAAGAAAGAGTGCGATATAAACCATTTAAAAAACCACTTCATTTTTGCAATGTAATTTTAAATAGCCCACGGGAGATTTTTGTTTATTTATTTAGCCCACTAGAGATTTTTCATGTGTACAGTCGGCTGAAATTTTGTGTATGAATTTTTTTAAAAATAAACGTATTAAATTTATTAGGGTATGAGAATAAATAAATTTTGAATGATTGATTTTTTACAGATCCCTATATAAAATAATATTCGTTTCAAAAACATATGTTATTTCTTAAATATCATATTATTTTATTTTATTGGCTTATAAGCGAAATATATTTTTTATCATTCATGTATTTTCAATATACATAGTTTTTCAGGTATTGGAATAGGTAGTTAAAAAGAATATCAAGCGGTTTGTTTTTTTTATGAATAATCCGATGCCTTTTTAGTTTCTGAAAAATTAAATTGTGCATTTTAATCATCAATGAACTAATAATACATATTATATTATAAGTAATATAATGCATTTAGGTACCTGTTAATTTTATAAATAGGTAACAAAGTTGAATATTAATAATATGAACATATCAAATTTGAATAAATAATATTTTTTATTGATATGCATTTTTAAAAAAAAATTAGTATATAAGAAAGTACTTAGAAAAAAAAAAATGCAGATTATATATGAAAATTAAGCAGTGTATGTTATATTTAAAAATAAATCAACTCTAACGCTTAAAAAAAGTTTTTATAAAAACTATTCTATACACAATTTTTTAAAAATGTTTTGAAATTGAGAAAAAATCATCTTGTTAAGTGTTTGGTGTGCGGTGCTGAAACAAATTTTAATTTGGAATTAAACTAACTAATTAAAAATAAAGAATATTTTTGTCATACAAAAAAATTGTTCGTTCATTTTTTTTCCACTTTGTATTTTGAATTTTCATCTCTCTCTCACAAATTAAATTCTTATGACTATCTATTTCTTACAATATTGGAAATCGACTGGAAAAACGGTGACCAACACATTGACAAATTATAAAATTTTATTCCAGTGAACCTTCTTATTATGGATATTCTTTGATAAAACTATCTACTGTCAAATGAATTTGTTAAGCAAAAATGTTCATGTGTGTGTTTTGTGTTTTCTTTGCGTTTTGTGGTTTATTAAATTTCTCATTAAATTATTTTTTTTTTTCATAATGAATATTTCTTAGGATGGCTAATTTTACTCGTACGAAACATGATGACTATCCCAATGACATACATAACTATATGCGTTATTATATGTATTTATATGTATATATATTGGCATGCAAATTGGTAAATTTTTCTACCCAATTATAGGTATATGAATTTCTTATTTCTAATTCTTATTCTTATCTGAACAAAATTTTCTATAACATGATGTTTTGGTGTTTTGTAAGGTTTTTTCTCTATATTGATTATTTTGCTTAGGTGCGATATTTCCATTTGATATAAGATTATTGGTGCGACAGACAAATTATAAAAAGAAATTAGTTTGTTTTATAAAATAAGAAACAATCTTATTGTATAAGAACTTCCATATCAAGAAGGAATTATATTTGTTAATACAATTGTCTCATTCTTCTTTTTAATGAAATTTATTATTTTTAATTTAATTATTTTTAATAATATTTAACAATTAAAAGGGAAAAACCAAGTGGAAGCCATTATTTAAAAATATACAAAAAAGTTTTGGAATTCCGATCGGCATAAAAAAACCCTTTTACAATTCGTATTATAAATTAAAATATAAAAAAAACATATAATATAATTATAACAAAAAGTTCTAACAAAAATTAAAATTCATTAACAAAATAAAATAAAATTTATAATTTATATAAAACAAAATAAAATGCATTGTTTAAAAAATAAAATTGCATCTTGTGCATGCATCATTGCATCTTGCATGTTTTCAACCTAAAATAAAAGTATAATTATTAATATAACATTATTATTTTAGAATATTTTATTAAAATAATACTTTAATAAATTATCTTGGAAAAATATTTTTAATGTTCTAGCATTTTTTTGGCTTTTTTCCTAGAGCCAAACAAATATTTTAAAAATAAAACATAAATTATTAATTTTGTAATAATATCTATTTCTTTAAAATTCTTAATCTATCTACAAATTTATTATTTTTATCTATTAACCACTGACAATTTTTTCTAATTAAAATTAAAAGTAAATTTTATATACTTATTTTTTCATAATTGTGAGGACCGCTTATATCTTTCACATTGTTTACAATTTTCTATTTCTTTTTTATCCTCAATATTTTCATCTTCCAAATTGACATTTTCATATAAATATTAGGTACTACTTGGCATATACGATGCATTTAACAAATTAAACTCATCATAATCGTCAATATTTAAATTTTCCTCAAAAGTTTTTGGCCCTCAATAAACTTTAACAACGTCATTCTTATTATTTTTCGTAACATCCTTAGCGTTACCAATATCTGTTTCATTTTCTTTTGATCTATCATTTTCTTTCTGAATATCTATATTTATTGATGTTACGGTTTCTTTTATTTCTATTTTCCTTCTTTTTGCCGGGCCATATGTTTTTTTAGGAAATTGTTTATCTTCGCAATTTAATAAAAGACTTTGTTTCAACCCAGTTAAAAGTCTTGTTGAATCACCATAGGAAATTTTTTTGCTAAAGCAATCTACTGTAAAATGATTTCGACATATATAATTTATTTTCCGCCTTGTATCTGTTCCACCTATAATATTCACCCATTCGTAAGATTTTTCAGTTCCATATTTTGGGAAATTAACAAATTCTTTATTTATGGAACTAGACGTACAGCCAGAAACCACGCACTTTTTTATTCTTTTCATAATCACTTTTTAATAACACTAAAATTAACGAACCAACTTTAACTTTATACTATTAGATAGGTAGGCCGATGTAGGTATATGCATTTTTTTTTTAAACTTTTAAACAATTTAATAAATTTTTCTTTTAATTTTATATATTAAGTCTTATTTATTAAAAAAAATATCACTTATCTTCAAATTTAATAATGATTCCAAAACCTTTAACTTGCTGACAAAAATTCGGGTTCAAATCTATTAAAGTTTAAATTAAACTAAAATTTCCAATATTAAATTTGACATTCCTAAAATATTGGCGTCCTAAAATATTGCAATGCTATATTAGTATATACATAAATTGTTATGGACAATGTTAACTTAATAACAAAATATTTATCATTACTCATGTACATACAAAATTAATTTATATAAATTTTAATTCAAATTATTTTCATTCAAAAATAGTTATCATTTTAAATAAAACGGTTTACCGTTGAAGAAAATTGATCATTCAAAATTTAAGTTTCAGAAAGTTACGTTATTAGAATAACCATTTCCCTATAATATCTATACCAGAGATACCTATTCCTGCATATACTTAAAACAAAGTCTTTCATTACAAAATTTTTTACTCTGGATTGGATGTCTTATCTTGTATTATCATTGGTACAAGTAACCATTTCAAAAACTTAAAAATTGATTAAAAAACAAAAAAAAGTTTGAGAATAACTGCTTTTAAATTACTAATAAAATATAGATGGGTAAAATTTGGATAGTTAATGGTAGCGTTCAGTGAAATTAACCGCTGGATCTGAAATCCACAGATCCATGGATCTGTCTACTGAACGGTGTGGTAAATGTACCGGTTAATGTATCGCGGTTAATGAAAATGGATCTGAAAAATTTCTTGATACATTTCATGGATCTGACTTTTTATATGTAAAAACAACAACAACAATTTTTATGTTGATTGTTGTGACATCTACCGTAAGAAAAATGAAATGTTTATATTATTTTATGAAAGTATTCAAATTTAAATCGCCATTTAATTTTTTAATTGTGAAGAAGTTGGTTGTTAGTTGTGAAAATGGAAGTTGCTGAGGAAGATTCATGTAAGTAAAACTTAAATTAATTGTTATAAAAATTAAATTTATATGTCTGATAATAAATATTATTTCATAATATAATTTTTTTTAGCGTATTTGTATTTTGATGAAATCATAGAAACTAGTATAGAAGAACGAATTGATTAAAAATAATACGAAAATAATACGAAAATAATACGAAACTCCTTTTAGAAGCTTATAGAGAAAGAATTTCTGAATTTAGAAATCCAAAAATGAAAAGTAAAACAATATGGCGAAAAATAAAAAACACATTTGCTATGAAAAACATACATACTAACGAAGACATTTTATCTGTGAAATTCCGAAACATGAAAAAGACATATTTGAGAATAAAAAATAACAACAGCAAAACAGGTAGAGGTGCCTTGAGTTGGAAATACTACACAATTTTTGAAGAGATATTTGGGCAAGAAGCCACTATAAATGGAAATTATCCTTCAATATCTTCATTTTCTACAAACGAGCCAACAACAACTGAATCTTCCATAGAAATAAATACACAGGAAAGTAGTTCTTCAGTGCAGCAGGCAAAAAAAACAAGAAATACTTTAATAAAATTATCAACATTTCGGACACAAGTTTTGGAAATAGAGAAACAAAAATTGGATAGTATTAAAGAATTAAAACAAGGTCAAACAAAAATATACGAAGAAAATAAACGAGCAAATGATTTGCAAGAGGAGAGAAATAGACTATTAGCTGAAATAATAAGTAAGATGTGATATTATAAAGTGTACTGCTAATATTAGGTGTTATTATTTTAATAATGTTTTTAAATTTTGTTTTTTGTTTCTATTGAATTTTAATTTTTGGTTTAAGGAAAATATGAATGAATTCAATTAATTTATGTTCTTTAACAATATTTTAAAAATGTTTTATTTTAATCTAAGAAAAAAGTGAATGAAGTCATTAATTTTTATTTTTTTTTCATAATATTTAAATTTTAATTTTTAGTTTAAGAAAAATATGAATGAATTCAATTAATTTATGTTCTTTAACAATATTTTAGTTATAAAATATAACTAATAAAAGTTTTTTTGTCTTTTTTTTTAATTTCAATTACAATCAATTACATCTATGAACGAAGGGATTTCCGGAGCTATATCCATGTCATCAGCATCATACTCCAAATCATAGGCGTAATTTTCTTTTCGAATTATGTTATGTAATATGCAACAAACAGTAATTGTATCATTTGCAAGTTCCATATCTTGGACGTCAAGATATTTTAGGCGACGAAATTTGCTTTTTAATATGCCATAAGCTCTTTCAATAACTACGCGGCCAGCACTATGTTGATAATTATAGTTTACTTGGTTATCGTTCAAATGCCCATTGTCACGATATGGTGTCATTAAATTTGGCATTAATGGATAAGCCGAATCTCCCAAAATAATTTCCTTTTCACTTAAATTTTCATTTGTTGGCTCATTGATTATATTGTAAATAGGTGAATCTCTGAAAACTCTTGCATCGTGATTCCTTCCCGGTGAACCTATAAATATGTCAGTAAAAACTGCTCGATGGTCGCAAGTACCTGAAAGCAAGATTTAATTGTTATTATGAACAAAGGGAGAACATTAAGTTCAATCAAATTAATATTTTTTAAAATAATAATTCGAAATAAAAATCTATTTATCATAATGTAATTTACCTTGCAGAACAATTGAATGAAAGCTCTTGCGGTTATAATAATCAATTGGATTATTAAACGGTTGTTTGATAGGAATGTGGCAACCATCAATACATTCAACCACACCAGAAATTTTGATTTTTTTTGAAAATTCCTGCAAAATTAGTTTAAATCAATATTTTATTGTTAAAAATATAATTCTTCTTACATTTGAAATAATTTGCCTATCGTTGATGTTAGGCCATTTAATTTGAGTTGGTATCAATTTTTTAAGGCACTTTAACATTTCTTTGAAAATGTAGTGACTATTCCCTTTAGATACGTTAAATCGATCACCTGCATCCGCAAAACTACATTGATGAGCTAACATCCATATTGTGAAAAGCAATTGCTTTTCAGCTGGTATAGTTGTATGCTTTATCATATTTCTGTGAACATCCTTTAAAATATCCTAAAAAAAATTAGCCTTGCCTAAGTATGGATACGATTAATTAATACAAATTAATTACCTCAAATATGGATCTTGACATTCTAAAATGAGAGTGGAAATCATCCAGTGAATAATTACTATTACACTCTCATAATAATTATTAAATCTTGTTGGTGCTTCATCTTTCATTTCAGCATGCAAAGTAGCTGACCTACTTTCATTTAAAAAACTAACTGCATTTTCCAAATTATCGAAATTACTTGCCTGTGGAAAATCACTAGCAATTCCGAGAATAATTTTTAATTTATTTGGATACATTATGTAAATAATTTTTAGATTTTTAATTTTTAATTTTAAAACTTTATCAAATATCAACTAAACAACAAAATGGCTTCTTTTTTGTAAGCGTCAATTTTAAAATTCAATTTATTTTTAAAAGTACTTATTATACTTTCCGATGATGGCGCTAGTATTGCGGTAAATTTTTGTGGTAAATTGCGTTCAGTGGCCAGATCCATGGTACATGGTTCCAAAATGGATTCCAGATCTACCGGTTAATGCTACTGAACGAACCCAATGCTTAAGTATTATTAATCGATTATTGAATGACAAATAATGGACAATAATTTGACAAATATTTTGATTGACAGAAGTTTGTGTTATCCAAGGCCTCCTAAATAGACAGGCCACAATATTCAATTCAAGATGGCGCTTTAAAGGTCACAAGACAATGTAAACAAAGAAATTTCTTATATGACATTTTTCAGTTCATATCAGATTTTTGGAGTAATCGAAGTTTTTTTTTTTTAAATTTATTTATTAATATATAATAATATAATAAAAAAGACTTTATTTTATCAAAACCAAAAGCTAATTTACATTAAATATTTAAGACTTAACTTAATAAGTGATTCAACAAATTATGTAATGAAAATTCTATTAGATCATTTACGTTCAACTGAAAACCAGTTCAGTTGGAAAATGACGATGATGTATCGTTTCAGTTAACAATTTAATAAATTCAATAATTGAAATTACATCTTTGAACTCTTTAGTTGAAATATCTCTAAAATTTAAAATTAATTACATACAATATTTATATTAATGTTTTTGAACATACGTGTTATATAAAAATAAATCTTTTTTAATTGTTTGTTTTTCTCCTGTTATTGTAATAAAATTAATACAACTCAAAACTAAGTTTCTGTTGAAATAAACTAGTTCTGTAGTTCTATTAGAACTAAATTTTTCTACAAAGAAGAACAAAACTTGATATTCTCTGAATTTTTCATAATATCTTCATTAAGAAGTAATGATCGAGAAGTCAAATAAGGTAGAATAACCTACAATTAACAATGAATTTAAGATAAGTTTCAAATAAAAATAAAAGTTACTTCTGCTAAATTATTGTAAATTTCAAGTTGTCCATTTGCTAACAATGAATCTGAAATTTCTTCCAATAAAAGTATGGGCGTATTTTCTTTATATTGTTGAAAGCAGTTTCTGGATAATAAATAGGGCAACGTTCTTAACCAAATTATGTGTCCATTTGATGCCTTTTGAATAATATCTTCTTTAAAATATTAACATCATATTCTGAACATTTTTTTAAAAAAATTTAATTTTTTCAGATAATGTTAATATAATGTTCGCAACTTCATTGTTTATCTAAAATATATTTTCAAAATATTTTCAGATTTTTAATAAAAATTAATTTGATTTAGTTATTACCAAAGAAGAATGTTTAATTAATGATTCACCAATAGCAGAAACTGCTACACAATTATTAATTAGTTCACATAGTTTAAATAACATTACAAATGTTGTCAAAACTGGTTAAAGTAGATTTCTCTAAATCTGAAAAATGCAACAAAATGTTTATTGATTTTTGATATAAATCTGATGTTAAATTAATTGTAGTATTCTTTTCATTATTTTTCTTTAAATGTTCAATTGAAATATAGATCAGTTTTATTAATGTACCAGAAATATTATCTAATTCTTCCATTGATAATTCATAATTGTTTTTCAACTTATTTTCAATAATTATTTTACACTCGTTCAAAAGTGAATCGTCTAACGATATATCTTCGCATGATAAAGCATCTTGCCAACAAGTTGTTATTTCCCAAGTGAATCTTTAGAAAAATTATCATTAACAAAAGAATTGATACTAAACTTAAATAATTCCATAAAAATTTTATATCAGAAATTTTTTATTGCATTATCATTTACACATAAGACTGGCATAACTTGAGCAACAAAACTACCACATGTATCTATCATATTTTCTTTTCCTAAAGTAAATAATGGTTCAATAACACTATTTATAATACATTCAACAACTTTTTGATTTATTAAAATTTCACCAGCATCATTCTGAAAGAAACAAATTAAACTTTTCAGTTGAGTTTTCATTAACAGCTTCTTGTGAAACACGCAAAATTATTTCTTTAATACTATTTTCTGCTAAAATATTTCTAATGTCGGGAACACAACAAAATGATGCATTATTTCCTATTTCCTATAATTTATTTACTTTTTAAACAGTAAATTATAACACCCAATTAGGTTTTTGAATTAAAAGTTTTAAAAAAAACTTCTAATCCCTCCAAAATTCTTATATGAACTGAAAAATGTCATATAAGAAATATCTTTGTTTACATTTTCTTGTGATCCTTAAAGCGCCATCTTAACTAAAAAAAGTATGAAGTGTCATGCCTGTATATTTAGGATGCCTTGTGTTATTATAACTTTTGTTTACTTGTTTATTGCTTATCAATTAAAAAATTTTATATTGCTAATATTGTTTATCTTATTAAGGCCCTTATTGTGAAGTGTCAGTTGTCAGTAAATATCTGTTTAGGACCACCTGAACGAGAATCAGATAAATGGCAAAGAGTAAGAATAAAATATTTTTGTATTTTTTATTATTATTCTTATATTGAAAAAATTTTAGGTCTGGAGTGATTTAAAAGTGAAAATAAAAAAAAGACTGAAAACAAAATAGAGATTCAAGCAACTGGTGGTGGACCAAATCGCTTGCATCACTTTTCTGATACAGAAGAAGCTGTAATCAGATTAATGGAAGTAGATGCATTAGTTGATCCACCAGGTTGTGACAGCTTGACTCTCTCTCTCAACCAGAAATAAATGCAAGAACAAAACTTGCAAATTAATGAAGAACCGACAAGAACAAGAAAATATACAATGAAACCAAAAGAATAGTCAGTAAAAAAAATACGATATGAGCTTCTAGAAAAGCAGACAAATGTTTTATTAGATATAAAAAAGAGCACACAAAATATGGAATACTACTTAAAAAAAACATACAAACTCAAAGAAGAAAAATTTAAAGCGATGTTAAAACTTAAACAAAGAAAATTAGAAATATACGAGCAAAATATAAAAATTAAAGAATTGGATAGGAAAACACAAATAAAAAAGCAATTATTACAACTTGAGAAAGAAAGAAATGAAAGGAATGATTTCCTCTGAATTATTTAGTTTTAAGTATTTCTTATATGTATATATATATTTGATTTTTTTAGCTTTAAGTTTTCTTATATTTATTTTTGTTTTAAAATACTGCACATAAAGTGCTTGTTCATTTACATTTTTTCTATATATTTTATTTCATTTAAACATTTTTCCTATATATTTTATTTGTGATTTTTAGTTTTAAGAAAGCTGCACTTAAAGTGCTTGTTCATTTTAATTTTTTTTAAACATTATTTTTCATTTAAACATTTTTCCTATATATTTTATTTGTGATTTTTAGTTTTAAGAAAGTTGCACATGAAGTGCTTTTTCATTTACATTTTCCTATATATTTTATTTGTGATTTTTAGTTTTAAGAAAGCTGCACATGAAGTGCTTTTTCATTTACATTTTCCTATATATTTTATTTGTGTTATTTTTATTTTTAAGAAACCTGAAATAAGACTGAAATAAAATGTACAAATTTTGAAATAAAAAACTGAATTTTAATAAATAGTAAATTTTTTTATTAAGAAAAAGTTATATTTGCAGCATAGAATTTGCGATTCAATCTCTTATTCGACTGCCTTCAATCAAACCACGAGTGCCAGGTTCATTTTCCGCTTGATCTTCTATTAATGTGTTTTCGTTATTTTCTTCAATCATGTCTTCCGTTTCCATTACTTTATATTTTAGGCAAATGTTGTGGAGCGCCGCACATACATTTGCAATTTGTGTAGCTTTTCTTGATGTATAATGTAGTTCTCTTGCTCTTAATATACACCTGAATCTACTTTTCAACACACCGATTGTTCTCTCAACGATATTTCTTCCTTTAGCGTGATTTTTATTAAATGTTGATTGTACAGATCCTTCTTCGGGATCCCTATATGGTGTCAAGAGATAAGGGGACAAAGGGTATCCTCCATCGCCTAAAAGAAATTATAATTTTTAACAAAATAAAAAACAAATGTGAAAAAACAATATAGTGTAATATAATTAAAGACGTACCCAAAATTTGGTTAAAATAACGCGGGTTATTGTTATGGTCCTCCTCAAATTTTGTTTTAGCAAGAGACATGTTGCAAACTGCAGAATCGTGTGAACAACCGGGATGTTTAGCATTGATGTATCTAATGTTCATTAAATCATCACATATCTAAAATTCAAGATGTTTAAATTGGGTAATTTTACAATTATAGAATCATACTTACTATATAGCATTAATGCTAAAAAATCCTTTCCTATTATAATAAAGATGCTGCAAGTCTTTCTTTGGTGCAATAATTTTTATGTGAGTCCCATCTATACAGCCAATAATGTTTGGGATGTTGGATTTTTGATAAAAATATATTTTTGCTATGCGCTTTTCATCATTTGTATAGTCAAACTTAATCAATTTTGGGCATATATGTCTTTCTAGGACATTTAATAGTTCTTTCATTATTAAAGAAACAGTTGGCTGTGCAATTCCCAAATTAAAATCATTTGCCACACTTAGTTGGTAACTTCCGTTCGCAAAAAATCTTATTACTGTTGCCAATTTAATTATTGCTGGAATTGCTCGTTCTCGTATTGTTGGCTTAAGTTTGTCATCAATATATTCCATGTTGTCCATGAATGCTTCTTTAGACAAACGAAAATTTTGTATAAATCTATAATAAAAATTTTAATAAAAATATTAATTTTACTCCAATTTTATTAAAGTTTTTACTTACGCTTCATTACTTAATTCCAAAGGATTACAATTATCTCTTATGTTTCTACGTATAATCCTCATTTGAACTCCATCATTGGTTTGATCCTCATTTTCATCAAAAAAAAATTCAGTTGACGACATATTTATATTATATTTCTTTTATATTTATTATAAAACACTTTTATTTTATTTAAAAAAACTTTAAAACGATCTACACTTCTAATAAAAACTTTAAAACGATCTACAAAATAAAAATTTTAACTGTCAAAAAAACGTCAATTTTCTCAGTATTCACAATAGAACAAAATTTTGTCAGTGTCAGTATACAATACCAAATAAAATCTCAACTGAGAAAATTTCTGGCCTAAGGGCCTAAATTTAACTTATTAAGGTTGCAATTATAATAATAAAAAGTAATTAATAAGCATTAATTTATATTAAAATTAATAAAAATATTCAAAATATGAAAACTGTGAAAAATGTTTGTTTTTATTTAATGTATTAAGATCTTTTATTTAACTGTGGAAACGAATTGTATTATATATTATCAATGAATACTAATAATAATAGTGATATTTATTAATATTGTTTTATTAGTTACTATCTGCTGTTATGAAATAAATAAGAATTTATAATAATTATTAATGCATACATATATGTAAATAATAATATAAATATAATAATAATATAAATTAACAAAAAATGATCTGCGACGTATCGATGATTTTTTTATACATAGTAAATTAGAAATGTAACTAAGAATCGAGGTATAGTAAAAGGCCAAATTCATGAACAAGAATAAAATAATAACCATTGTAAAATATACATATTATATTGAAAATGTTGTCGATTTATCAAGACAGTAAATTTTGAGAAATTAGCACATTTATTTTATATATACATTCACAGGTTTTATTCTTCAATTCAACCAAAATACAAAAACGAAATTTTTACTAGAATTGAAAAGAACAAAATAAATATTTACTTTATTTACCATCATAAGATTCCGTATATTATTGCCTTAATAGTATTAATACCGCCACACATATAAGTTATTATATGGACTTTGCGGTAATCATTCATATTGGATATACATGTGCTTGCGGACAGATTAGTGTATGATTACAATTTCAGTGTAAATTTTTAAGAATAACGGACATTTTCCAGTATAATCATACCGTGTGATTATGATTTCATATTTATTATATAAAACGTTGTGGTCAGTGTCAAAATCAAATTCAGTTTATAAAAGTATTTTGAAGAGAACATAATATGTGATTAATTTTTACATTTTAAAAGAAAAAAAATATTTAAATAAAGGTGAGCTACATAAATTTAAAAATTAGCAGAATAAAAAATAGACTTTACATAGTTTTTACAAAAAGCTAACTCAAGGTAACATACAAAAGACACTATATAATTATAAACTATGTATTATTTAAAATTAAACTAATATGTGTAATATATTTTTACGTAAAGAACTCCTATTTTTAATATTTTGTGATTTCTTTAGTACATTTAGTATATTCAGTTACATCCGAGGATGATTCAAAAGCAACTGAAATATTAGAAAAAGTTTTCACTGATAAAACGTGGCTTTGTATTCAACTCCTTTTGAAGTAATCGAGTAGATTACTTCAAAAGGAGTTGAATAAAGTGGAAGAGAACATTTGATTTTCGCAGAACTCAAATTACTTTGAGTAATGAACTACTGAAATTTTTGAGAACTGGCCATTTTATAAAAACAGTTTTGGACATCGTTTAGTAAGTTTTTTTTATTGCCCTGAGCAAAATTTATAATTTAAAAGATCTATCTTCGAATTCAGGTAAGTACACATAATACCATAAAAATTCTCACAAAATCATAATGTCTTTATAAGAAATAAATTAAAAAAATTAAGATCAATTTTTATTAGAATCTAAGGTACTTAATAAATTAGTGTTTTTTTTTTTATTTCTTTCAGAAATACGACTCTATCAGTTTTGAAAACTAAGCCAAATACTTCTTAAGCCTTCTGCACGCAAAAAAATTGATGTTCAAATTTGGAAGGTAACAATTGGATAGTCACAGTTATTTTACTTGGAATAGAATATTATATCACAAATCAATAATAATAATTTATAACAACTGATAATATATGTTAATTCACAATAACAATTATAGTAATAATTAAAGTAATAAAATATAAAAAAAAATTATGAATTTTTTTTATTTGAAAAAATATGGGTTGTAGAAATACTTGCATAATAATGTATATGAAAATAATTTATACTTTATACAAAAGAGTCATAAGAACTGATTTTTATTTTCATTAAGTCATATTCGTTAATCATTATTTAGGAAAATTAATCATAACATTTTATGATTTAAAATCATAATAATTGACTTTTTCAGGATTAATTATGTTTATTAGTTAGAAAATATGAATTAGCTTTACATTTTAAGTTTATACATTATAGTCATAGACAATGGTAATGAACTACAAAATATGAATAAATTACGTTTTTTCATATGTGCATAATTTGTGAATCCTATTCATAAATTGTGACAAAAAAATCATAACTGTCTATTCTTTTTAGTTATAATAAATGATTTTGTCGTTAAGATTATGATACAATTTCAAATTACACTTCTATAAATAAGCGATCATAGCACGCATTTGTGACTAATTTATACATAGGGTATGCATTTTAGGTTTACTGAATGATATGATTTCTCTGAGTGTGGTCAAAGGAATTTAACTATCCCTATGTTCTCAAATCTTTGTATTCCAGTTTCGTTAGACCAAATTTGGAGTATACTAGTCAAGTTTGGTCACCTTTCTATGATGCTCACATTAATAGGATTGAAGCAGTGCAAAAGTTTTTTTAAAGATTTGCTTTGCGTAACTTCCAATGGTCAAATCTATTAATTTTACCTCCATATGAACATAGGTTGAACCATTGATTAATAATACTATAAAGATAGACATTTTCATACAACAGAAAATGTTCAGCTCAATTTTTGCAAATTCTCTTCATTATATATATTTTCTGGGGTATATTCAATGTGTTGGTGCATTTTCTATATTCAATTTGAATTTTTAAATTTTTGAGCGTTTTATACGACTTTATTCTCTAAATAATTTGTATGTGTTTAGTTTCTCTATACTGTTCTTGAATATTATTGTTTTTAACTTTTTGTTATTTGAATTTGTATAGGTAATTTGAATTTTTTTTTAATTGATAGGTACAAAAATTTCAAATTGGATAGCATATTTATCGAGTAGTCTTTTAAGAATATTTTTTTTTATTTTTCTCTCAATTTACATTGTAAAAAGATTTTTATAATTGTTGATATTGTGCATGTATATTATTTGTAATAATAAATTATAAAATTTTAATATAATTTTATAATGTTTAGGAAACGAAAATATTTTTCTTGTTTTAATTGAATAATTTTCAAAAATAAAACAATTTCAAAAAATTTAAATAATAGTGAACATTCATCCACGTAATGATTTCTAATATATATTCATACATACATATACGTATATGTATAAATTTACAAATAGAATCAAATTTTTATTTTTAAAAGGCTGTCTTTATGGTTTTTTCAATATGTGGATATGTATGTATGTACGCATGGATTTTAAAATTATAACAGAATTTAAAAATATTTGAAAAACTCATCATTAATTTTTGTAAAATTTATAAAAAATCTTAACGGTAGAGTAAATTGAAAAGTATATTTAATATGCTTTTTTGTTGCAGTGAGCACACAATTTATTTTTAAGATAATTAAAGCTTGCAACGCACAATTTTACAATGGTATTTTTCAAATTCAGAATTTTCTACTTTGTCATTATTTTCATAACAAGAGCATTAAATATCAATATCCAAAGGCTTGTCATGATTTACTCCAGCTTTGAAAATATATTGTTGTTGTAAATGAAATTCATCAAATTCGTAATATATTTGTAAAAATCTTATTGTGCAGGTGGATTTGTTTAGAACTTTTAATTTTTTAAGATAATCTAACATTTTCTCTACGAACAAATATGGACAATTTTTAATAGTTGTTTGTACGTATTTTTAGTATAAATATTTGAAGAATTTAAAGAAAGACCAGCAGTATACATATTACTCACAACAGCAGGTTTACTTTATTACTCATTATTATATGGAAAAATTAAAATTATAATTATTTTGTTTTCGTAGCTGCATATTTGCATATGTAATTAATTGAAAAGTTAAAACAGCTAAGATTTTTTGCAAAATACTGGGACTGATTTGAGTATTTCCAGTTTTGGGCAATATTTTTGATGAGCACTTTTCTCTTTGGAAACAATTTTCTTAATTATATCTCAGTTAATAATTTCATAAAATGTACCAGTTACCAAAATCATTTTTTATATAAATGAATTTCTAAAGGAAATAATTTATAAAGGGAAAGACCAATCTTACAGTATAAAAAGGGATTGTATAGATGGTGTGGAAGATTTAGATGGGGATAGAAAACAAAAAGTAGCAACAGAAGCACATTTCTTTATGATTCAAAGTTTACATGAAAGTAATAAGTACGCATAGGGTTACAATTTATCCAAAAATAATTTGAAAAGAGTAACTTTAAAACCTTTAATTTTTTTATCAATTTACTACTAAAATATCTTAAGGAGCTAACAAAGATTGGTTCTAAAACTGTTGTTAAAACCCGATTTTGAAAATTGGAATAATGATATTATTAGCTTTCAACAATTTTACCTAAAGTTCATAGCACCCATATTAATTCTAACACATTTGAAAAAATGTCAGTAAAATCAGCTTTTCAATAATTTAGTTATAGTACCTACATATGCAGCCATAAAAGCTATAAATAACACTGATCGATTTTTTTTTAATTTATTGAGTAATAAAGCCAATCTGACTGTTGATTTTGTTTTAAGAGTTAACTAGTTAATTGATTACTCAAATTCTTCAAATTTTAACACAAAAAATTAAGAATTTTGAATTCACAACCGTTAAAAATTCTCCGTTTTTATTCTTAGAGAAAAGGCTAGAATATCTTAAAAAATCAAAAATTAAATTAAATTAAAGTACCAAAAAAAATGTTTCCATTAATGGAATGGCCCAAACAATAACTGCTGTATTATCTTTATCGAAAAATCAAATTGATAGAATATTAATTTCTTGATGACGCGCAGACTGAACCAACATCCGTTAGAAAATATGTTTTCTCATATAAGATCTGCTGGTGATTATTGCAGAAATCCATCTGCACAACAAATTGGGAATATTTTTGCTAAGACGAGGCGAGTATTTATAACGAAAATACATCCTCAAATTGTGAAACAGATCACAACAATTATTTGGACATTGATGCCAATGATTTGGCTCATGAAGATTTTATTATTGAAAATTGTCCTGAAGAAATGAGAAGGAAAATGTTTTAGCTTCAACTTCAAATACAGTTCAATCACATAGTAAATCAGTTAGTAATTTTGAAGAATTAGCAATTAGATATTTTGTTGGATTTTGCACATAAAAAGTGTCAAACTGCCATACATGTGGGTTATACTATTTTTAAAAAATTAACACAAAATTTGAAAACGAAATTTAAATAGCTATTCATAATGAAATATTAGAGATGAAATAATTGAACGTAGGTATATAAGTACGTATGCACCTAAAAACCGATTTGAATTGAATTTAAAATTTAGAATTGTATTTAAAACAACTTTAACAAAAATTTGATTCTTTTTGTAAATTTATACATATATGTATATGTATGTGTGAATATATATTAGAAATCATTACGTGGATGAAAATTATTCGATTAAAACAAGAAAAATATTTTCGTTTCCTAAACATTATAAAATTATATTATAATTTTATAATTTATTATTACAAATAATATACATGCACAATATCAACAATTATAAAAATCCTTTTATTACAATGTATATTGAGAGAAAAATAAAAAAAAAATATTCTTAAAAGACTAATCGATAAAAATGCTATCCAATTTGAAATTTTTGTACCTATCAATTAAAAAAAAATTCAAATTACCTATACAAATTCAAATAACAAAAAGTTAAAAACAATAATATTCAAGAACAGTATAGAGAAACTAAACACATACAAATTATTTAGAGAATAAAGTCGTATAAAACGCTCAAAAATTTAAAAATTCAAATTGAATATAGAAAATGCACCAACACATTGAATATACCCCAGAAAATATATATAATGAAGAGAATTTGCAAAAATTGAGCTGAACATTTTCTGTTGTATGAAAATGTCTATCTTTATAGTATTATTAATCAATGGTTGAACTCAATTCATTTGAAAACTTTGAAATTGAGACGAGAAGTGGCGGATGTTATTTTTCTTACTGAAATTATTAAAGGAAATATTTCTTCTCTTCAGATTTTGAATAACATTAATTCAAATAATCGCCTACGAAATACAAAATTCTTTACATTAAGTTTCCATAGGACCAATTATGGCAATTATGAGCCAATTCATAGAATGTTACTAATTGGTAATAAACATATAAACTACCCTGATAAAAAAATTTCAGCACTTCTCCTACTTTTACAAACATTATCAAAGAAAAAAATTGTTTTATACAGTAAAATTTTGCGACTAAATTAGTAAATGTGGAATTCGTGAAATCATAAGCTGCTGAAAATTTTCAACGCCTTTTGCAGTGCTTTAGTTGGTGTTGAAAATTTTCAGCACAAGCTGCTGCGTATTTTTCAGTAATGTGAGCATTTTTTCTGTAGAATATCATTATTCATCAGTTGTTTTGAAAAGTTTGTTTCGAAAAGACCAAAACCAAAATCAATGGTGAACCAGTTCATATGACAAATTCAAATTTATATGACAAATTTTAAGCTAAAATTCGATCTTTTTAGTTAATATTTATAAATATTCTATAAATGTTAACTAGAGAAATTTTAGTTTACAATTTATAGTATGAATTTCAAATTTAAAAATCCCATATCTGAAATAACAACTTTTATATTTTTACATTTGCTGAAAAATCTGCTCCCAAAGAAACATAAATGTGTACTGAAAATATTTTGGAATGAGCACAGAAATACGTGCTGTCGTGATTTGTGTGCTGAAAAATGCGCTTAAGGATGCGCCTACTGCTGAAAATTTATGTAAGAATGTGTTTGTATAATAATGGAGGAGAATTGTGCTGAAAATTTTTTTGAAAAAAAAATAGTGAATTTATTCGTTGAAATTTTCTTCCAAATCAGTTGCATTAGCATCTGGTTTTGGTAAAATTTCTTCGTCTTCAAAAGAGCTAGGTGGTAGATTTCTATACCAAGCGTGCAATTCCTCAAGAATATCACATAGTTTGATGAGATCTTTATTTTTTTTTGCATTGATAGGCAATTGATTATGATATGCATTTGTTAATGTTATCTGTTGCTTACGAGGTTTTCCTCTAGCTTTCAATAATATTTTTTTAAAGCTTACTTTGTGATTATACTTATAGAAAATAAAGTCTGGGTTAATTTTGTCATATTTCAGGCATTTTATTTTTAGCCATTAAACTTGATTTCCTTTTTCATCCTGTTTTTATTTTTTAATAGTTTATGTTTGAATAACAGCCAGTGTTTTAAAATAAAAAAAAACAACAGTACAGTACACATTGATCTTTATTTGTCTTATTTTTTGATCTTGCTGATTTAAAAATTACTCTCCAGTCATTCATAAGGAAAATCGATTTATTTTTCTTCGCATGTTCAATTGCTGAATGTATAGAATGGCATTCCATGTAAGAATGACCAGATTCCAAAACGTTATGCTCTATTACATTAACTGTTGGATGATTTTTAACACAGTGTAAAAGAGCTGCTGCTACATATTGGTTCGGTTTTGGCCTCCACATGTGTGTGACATCGACATCGATAAACGCATGACCTCTATAAATGCCTTATATTGTTGGGAATACTATCAATGTACTTCAAAAGTGCTGTTCTTTTTTCATTTGAGCCTCCATTCTCCATTTTTCCATTTATTTCATTCCAACAATAACAAGAGCCTCTGTTTGGTTTTCCTCCTTCATAGATAATTAAGTTATACCCACACAGGGCCAACGCTTCCATAGAACATTATGAACAGTTTGACGGGGCGCTAAAATTTAAGATATTTCGAGGGCGCCAAAATCCATTAATAAATATTAAAAAATAAAATTACAAAAAATTTGTTGTTTTAATTTTCAAGTAAAATCTGTCTTTCAAAAAATCGTATAACCAAAATACTGCACTGCACAGCTCAATTAAAATTTTGTAGAGTAAATTTTTTGTACAAAAAAATGTTTATAATAATAATAATATCTTCGTTCAGATGAATATGAATGCATAAAAATAAATTCGGTAAATATGTACTCTAATTACATTGTATTAAAATTTTACTCTGTTCTATACACACTAATAAAACGGGCTTATATTATTTTGAAATCGAAAAAAATAGTATTACAATACAATTACATAGACTAGAGTGTACAATACAACTATTTTCTCATTGTATAAAAATATAAGAAATTCTATACACTACACATATCTAAATAAGAAACCGACGGAGAAAAACAAATCTTGTTTTCTGCAATTCCTTTTGCATCATATTTCGTATTTTATTTTTCCTATTTTTGTTGTGTCGATTAATTGAGAATTGATTATACAAGGAACAAAGCACAGTCTAGAATTACTGTTCATGTGGAGTTTTATTTTATATCAGGGTTTATCTTTATTGATATTTTTTCTTTCCATATTACCAATGAATACTAATAATATAAAGAATGTTCAAGTAGAAGAAACGAAATTAAAATTTTGTATTGACCTAAGAAAAAAGAAAAACGCAAAATCAAAAGAAAAAAAAACTCCTTGTTGGTTTAATTTCTTACTCATTGTTCACTTTCGGTGTGTTTAAGAAGTGTAAGAATTATTTATTGTGTATGTATATTCATTGAGTTAATATATCTTCTATATATAATTCTTCGCCGGTGTCAGCATGTACCATTATAATTTTTTGTTTGAAAGAGAAATATTGTTTCTGTTTCATGCATACATTTGGTTTTTAACATAAATGAAGAAGAGAATTTATTTGCAATCAAATTGGAAAAAATTTTTTTCTTTCTTTCTTACACCTCATCAAGAATGGCTTTAATATAGGAGAAAAAAAAAATCAAACTTTACTCAAATTGACAACGGAATATACTGTACACATTTTTTTATGTTCTTTTGTTCAGTTCTTTCTTTATGTTCTTTTGTAGAAAAACTTCTTCTTAATACATCATAGTAGAAAAGAATATTCTTTAATAAGAAGATATGCACTGAGGAAGTCAAGATTCCATTTACAAAAAAACTCCATTAGTTAAAGAAGCAAAAAACTATTGATTTTCTTATGTAATAAGTTGTGAGAAAGAAAGAGTGCGATATAAATGATTTAAAAAGCCATTTAATTTTTGAAATTTAATTTCAAATAGCCCACGGGCCACGGGAGAAGAGATTTATAATGTACATGGTCGTCTGAAATCAACGTATTAAATTTATTAGGGTATGAGAGTAAAGAAATTTTGAATGATTGATTTTTTACAGGTACCTACATAACATAATATTGGTTTCAAAAACGTATCTTATTTTTTTATATTCTTTAACCCAAACGAAAGAGAAAAGAAAAAATAACAACAAAAAAATCAAATAAATGTCGAATTAGCACGTAATTCTTTCTGTTTCCTCCCCTGCTAAAACAAAATGGATTAAAAATATTTAAAATAATAATTTCAAAGCTATTGAATACATTCTTATTTACTTGAAAAATATATTTTAAAATAATTTTTTGACTACATTGATTAGCGTAAGTTATTACGTATCTTTTTATGAAAAATAATCAATGTATATAATCAACTACATAAGTGTTGGCATAAGTGTTAGCATTTAGAGCAACGTTTACACATAAGATTTTATTTAATAAAAGTTGTTTTTGATAATCAGATTTGTTTTTAGTGATATGTTTAGATTTATGGAATAAAAGTCGAGTTTCCTTTCACTAATCATTTGTATTTATTTTGCAAATATCGATATTTCGGAAGCAACTTACTTCCTTCATCAGTGCTTTGCGACTTTAGTTGCGACGATATTTGCAAAATAAATACAAATGATTAGTGAAAGGAAACTCGACTTTTATTCCATAAATCTAATAAAAGTTACTTATTTATTTATTTAAGGTTTGTTTGGCTCAAATAAAAAACAATGATTTTAAATATATAGAAATTAAAAATTATAAAAAAATAAAATAAAAAATACAAGAAAATGAAAAACAAATTTACCTATTAAATTTTTAAATAAATAAAAAATACAATTAAGAAAAAGTTGAAATAATCTTATAAATGTAGGTAGTTTAGTATCTACTAATAGTTTAGTATCTACTAATCAATACTATTATTTATAACAATCAATATAACAACAAACATTAAACAAAAAGTTTAACAAATGACAAGAGTCGATTTCGATTTAAAGGAAAAAATTAGTTTCCAGCATTTTTGTTTCAAAAATGTTTGATGATAATATGATAATATTCTATTTTTTCATTAAACAAAGTCGGATGTCAAAATTTGTGGAACAACGTTTACAGGACAGTCAAACTTTCAATATTAAACAAAATCTATTGAAAATGTTGTCGATTTATCAAGACAGTAAATTTTGAGAAATTAGCACATTTATTTTATATGTACATTCACAGTTTTTATTCTTCAATTCAACCAAAATATAAAAACGAAATTTTTACTAGAATTGAAAAGAACAAAATACAAAATTTCATTTCTATAAACCAGTGGTATTACTATATGTTTGGATATAGCGACTATATATATATATCCATACATATAATAACTATATGCATATGGATATTATATTTTGGTATGAAGGATAATGTCATAATATATTTACTTCATTGATATGATACATTTCTACACAAATAACGCTTTTAAACCTACCTACAAAATTAAAATATTTAAGTAAGTATGTGTATAAAATTTGCTAAGGAAAATTTTGTCACCATAATTCATGAATGGTGATTTTTTTCTTATTATTTTTATGTTTTGTTTTTCTTTTCAACATATCAAAAATTTCTGTGAAATTATTTTATTTTTATTATTTAGAATTTCTATACTATTTTTTATGTTTTTATTTTTTCTTATTCTTCTACAAATAAATATTCATCGCATATATATACATATATTCTTACCGAATTTCATAAACAAATAAAAAAAATCTACATACCTACAAACATGTATAAATAATTCCTAATATTAAATTTACAAAAATAAAAAGTTATACCAGTTATACTTACAAACATGTATAAAAACATTCATGGGCTAATGGCTGCTCGCCCAAAAAATACATTGTTTTTTGAGAAATTAAATTATCATTTGTTTTTGTTTTCAATGTAACTAGTTGGGCTGAAATAGTTCAGCCCGTACTGCGTACATTAAGCATTTGCATAGTGTATACACATACATTTTTTGTTATTTTTATTTCTTTTTCTCTTTTTTTATACAGAATAAATAATGCTGACATACAAAAAGTACTCTTTTCGTGTAGTCAAATAAGTTTTTAAAATTGATGAGATATTGATGAAAAAATGTTCTAAGGTGGGCAGATTTCAATTTGTCCGTAGTATGCAAATACAATAAATTTCTTTCATATTATTCTAAATATTATTTATGTTTTTGCGTGCAGCGTGCAGCGTGGTGTAAGTGGAATGTGTATGGCTGTGCGGTGAGCTTATGTTATATTTAAAAGAAATAGGAGAAATTAAGAGTTTTGTCAAGTTTTGTTTGATGTCATTCATTATGTCAATAATAAAGAATACTCTTTATCAACTATCTTAAGGCCCAACCATAATGAACTTAAGTTTGCTTAAGCTAATGTCAAAACTAAACGAAAAGCCAGCTAAAGTTTTGTAATTTGCTTAAGTTACCCATAATAGACTTTAGCTAACTTAAGTGATTTTGATCTTTATGAATTGTAAATATAACCAAAAAAGAATTCTTTAAAATAAAATACTTTTCAATATATGTATGTAAATATTTGAAAACGTAAAATTTTTGGAAACAATCTTAATCAAATCTTATCAATCCAAATCAAAACAAACCTAAAACATTCTTAAATAAAATAAAATATCAGAAAATAACTAAATATAAATAACAAAAATAAAATAAAATTAACATGAGTTTCAATTTAATCAAATTAACAATGTACATGGATTTAACCAAAAAATAATTCTTTAAAATAAAGTACATACTTTTGAATATATGTATGCAAATATTTGAAAACATAAAATTTTCTTAACAAATCAAACGAATCTTAAATCTTAAATCAAAATCAAAATCTAACTAAAACAATCTTAATCAAAATCAAATTTATGATGAAAAATATTAGCTTACAACAATTAAAGTGTTTGCTTCTGACAATGCAGGGAATTAATCAATTAAAAAAAATTAAAGACCAATTGGAAAAAAAAAACGTTCTTGTAGTGTTCGGGTAATAAACCGAGATAAAAAAAAAATGGGTTTTTTAAAGTAACCTTTCAAAAAATTAAGGAGCTTGACAATGAACAATTTTTTATTTATACCAGAATGAAGCCAGAATTTTATGAGGTTCTTTTAAATTTAATTAAACTCGACTCTAATTAAACCAGAACGTCGACTGGCTGTAACATTGTTGTAATAACATTTATTTAATCTAATTTTCACATTATAAATAATTTGCGTTTTTACACATAAGGCACTTGATATTTATGTGTTATTTTTTGTATACTATATTTTGTATATAGTGATTCTATTTTGTTCCTGTGGATAGTAAGAAATTAACTAAACACGTACTTAGTTTATAATTTTTTTTATTTATTTCAACAGCCACAAATACTAATAAAATAAAAAAGGATAAATAATAATAATTATTTTATTTTATATCACAAATTTTCAATTAATAATATGTCAACATCGAATGTCAAATTTCCGTACAGAATGTGCGAATGAAATCGCACTTTCCTTAAGCCAGCTAAAGTTAACGAAAACTTGACGAAATTCTCTGATATTCCTATTATGGTTGCACAATACAATTTACATGTAATCGTACATTTTCTTAAGTTGGCTTAAGCCAGCTAAAGTTCATTATGGTTGGGCCTTTATTCTTAGAAATATTTAGTTGCTAGTAATAATAAATGTGTAGATACATATGCAATTTAAATTGTAGGTTTAGATGGGTAATGTTTTAAACTTTGATGAATAACAATAACTGTCTATATCCTTATTCCTTATGCATTATTAAAAGAATTTTTTTTTCTTTTTTTTTCTAAAGAGAATTAAGATTTAAAGAACATTTGCTTTTGTTTTAAACGCCAAGTACATGTATATGTATGGAAGTGTAGCTATACTTCATTAGTAGTAGGTAGATGATTACGTAATAAATAATGTAGTATAAATTTTACATTTGTGAAAGTGAGTATTTTTTTTTTTAACAAAACGGGGTAATTGAGGACGCTCTTTTATTAATTGAGGACGATTTTTATTATTATTTTATATTTTCATATTTTATATATAATTATATTTTTTATTTATATTATTATATTATTTTTAATATTTACATTAAGTATATATGTAATTTGTTTATGTTTCAGTAAGTAATAATGAATCATATAGATTACTTATTGGAACATCCTCTTAAATTTTCAACATTAGTTGAAAAATCTAATATTAAGACCTTGGGACCACACCAGCCGCTAGATTTTAAGCTGGAAAATAAAACTGGCAACTCACCAAGAAATTTAAAAAAAGATTAGTTTATTAAAAAACCATGGTTGACCGTGAGTATATTAAAAAACTCATTATTTTGTTTTTATTGCGTTTTATTTGAAAACGACAATGTTTGGACACGTGAGGGTTACAGAGACTTAAAACATCTCTCTGAGTCCATAAAAAAACATGAAAGCAGTAGTCAGCACTTAAAATGTATGTTAGATTTTAAAATATTTAACACAACAAACATTATGAGTGCTATTGACAGTGGTTATGCTGCGTCAATTCGTAGGCATAACGAAACAGTTAAAAAAATCGGATGGTCCTTAACAGAATTATTAGTATTTTAAAATTTTGTGGTACACATAATTTGGCTATCAGAGGGCATAATGAAAAAGTTAATTCAGTCAATTCTGGAATTTTTCTTGGCTTAGTTTCTTATACTAGAGAACTCGATTCTGTTTTTGACGATTTTTTGGAAAATGCAACTGTCTTGCAAAATATTTCAAAGACAATTCAAAACGAACTCTTGGATTGCATAAATAAAATTTACTTAAATTTAATTGAAGAAGAAATTAAAGAAAGTAATTTTGTAGCTCTTTAAGCAGATGAGACTACTGACGTATCCTGCAAATCGCAATTAGTGTTGATTTTACGTTATGTAAAAGGTGTGACTCCAGTTGAAAGATTTTTAGGTTTCTTTGATGTTGAGGATTTGTCTGCAAAAGGTCTAGCTGGTGTGATCAAAAGTGCAATAGCAACATATAATCTAAAAAGCAAACTTATTGCACAAACCTATGATGGAGCTACTGTGATGAGTGGTAGTGAAGGAGGTGTACAAACAATTTTAAAGCGTGATTATCCTCTTGCTCATTTTGTACACTGCTATGCCCATATGTTCACACTAGTCTTAAAAACAGCTTGTTGTTCTTAGAGAGGTACGAATTTTTTTTGCAAAAATTTCCGGATTTTCTACTTTTTTCTCTGCTTCTTCTAAACCGAAAACTTTACTTTTGGAAGTTTGTCAAAGAAAAGGATTACACAAAACAGTAGAAACTCATTGGAATTTTAAATCACGGGTAGTACAATCGGTTTTTGAAAGCAAAGGTAATATCATTCCAGCATTAGAATTAATTCCACTAGAAAAATGGGATGATATTACAATAAGAGAATCTAGTGGACTTTTGAGACTCTTAAATGATGACGAGTTTAATTATTTTTTAGATCTATTTTATAAAATTTTCGTGTAAGTTGATATTTTTTATAAGGTTTTACAATCTCATAACTGTACCGGTGGTTATGTTCAAGAAAAAATTGATAAATTCACTAGTTCAATAAATTTAATCCGAAATAATATAAAAATTACATCGATGCAAGAATGTAATATGAATCCATCAAAAAGAATTCGTACTTCTAATCGGTGTCTTAATATAATTTCGGTTGAAATATGTGATATAATTAATAGTCAAATAGATATAAGATTCTCAAAGTATGAGTTAATTGCCGCTTTTGAAGTTATCAACCCAAAAAAACTTTTCAATTATAACAACAACTTCCCTTCTGCAAATGTTAAACTTATAGTCAATTATTATCCTTTTTTAAATTTTGAACTTTTGAAATGCGAATTAGATATTATTTATAATAATGAATTATTTCAAAAATTAGAATCGGTCTTAGAATTGTATAAATTCATTAAAGAAAATAATTTAGAATTTGATCAGACCAAAAAATTGGTCGAAATAGTTTTGACGACACCTGTGACAAGTGCAGAGTCGGAAAGATGTTTTAGTAAAACATAAAGACTTGTAGATCAAGTGTATTGGGGCAAAATCGCTTAAATTCATTAGCAGTCCTATCAATAGAAAAAGAATTTGTAATAAAAATTGCTAATTTTAATAATAAAGTAATTGACTTGTTCGCGAACCAAGAAAATCGTTGTGCAGAGTACATATTTAAATAAAATAGCTATTGCTTTAATATTGCTTTTTTGATTTAAAAATAAATATTTTTTTTTTAAATTTGTTTTTGAATTTGCATGAATTGTTATATATTTTTTTAATTTATAAATTGTTATCTATTTTAATTTAATGAATTGTTATATTTTTTGAAATTTATTTCAATAAAAGTGCGATATGCCTAACGTTATGTCTGTCAAACGTGCTTAACGTTAGAGAAACTAGACAATATATCCCAGTTAATGCTTTGAGTGCAGTACCTCAGTGTGAAGTGAAAACCTGCACAAACTTTTTTTACTTCTTTTTTAAATGCGCTCAAGTTAGCCCATCTAAAATTTTATACCACCAGCCGCCACTGGATATTATATTGAATTGTTTTAGAAAAAAAAGTAACTGATAAATTAAACTGTTTCTACACTATTTGTATATTATAAATATTATATTAAAAGAAGATTAAACAAATCTTTTAAATATAAAAAATGTTTATTTACATCAAAAATAAAAAATTAAAATTTCTGTCATTTAACTGTATTTGAAACTTAAGAACTTTTATAGATTAGAAATAATAACAAATTAATCAAAGATACGTGAATTTTATCATGTTCACGCGCGAAAGATTGGAGTGGTATTCTGTATTGTGATAAGCGATAGTCACCCTTGCGACAGTCAAAAATGACAGTAAAAATTTTTGGTATTCTGTATTGCGATCACTTGAATAATTTAAGAAAACGGCAGCATCTTAAAAAATACAATTCGGAAATGGCAAGTGATTTATTAAATGTCAGTGTCAAAACAATAGAAAACAAAAATAAGTTGTAAGTTTTATTAGCGCATTACACTACGCTTATTAATCAATAAAGCGAAATTATAAAAAAAAAAAAAAAATTATATATTAAAAGAGAAAAAAACCTAGAAGTAAATTTCAACCAACTAATTTAATAAAATGTATATTTAAAAAAAAAACAAAATTTATTGCTGACGTAGATAATAAAAAAAAAAATTAAAGTGAAAATCATTAGAACTAATTTAATAAAATGAAAAAGAAAATTATATTAACATTTGAGTAAAATTCAGTTGCAAACTTATAACTAATTAATATAAATGTGTATTATATGTAATTGAAAACAAAATAAAATTCAAACTTATTAAAAGAAAATTAACACATAATCACAGCATTTTTTATTCAGTTCCATTATTTTTAAATCATTTGCTAATTCTAATTCTAAAACTCGCATTTTTTAATATTTACATCATAATAAATCTTAAAAAACAAAAATATAAAAAACTTAAATCTTAAAAAACAACCAAACTTTTATTTATTTTGATCATGAGTGACACCAAATTAGCTGTCACCCTAAAATCACAAAAAAACAGCGACTATCACTGTGACAATCACCATAGAGAATACCAATTATAGATATGCGACAGTCGCAGCGAGATTATCACAATACTGAATTCCACCCCTGATCATTTTTTACTATCAAAAATAATTATTGGTATATAAACGAAATATGATTTATAAAATTTTTGGAAAGTGTTAACCCCACTAACTTAGTATTAGCATAGAGTAATCATATAAGTAGAGTGTTCACGTAGAACAATATTTGTTAATCATTTTCTTCTAAAAATGCCGTCCCATTTTTACTCAAAACACGAAAATGCCGTCCCATTTTCACTCAATACCCCAAAACACTCAAATATAATTTTCGAAACTCAATTATTTTTACTCAAAATTTTTTTTTTATTGAGAAGAATATTTCATACAATGCCACTATACTTCTAGCCTATTCACAAAATGATTTTTTCGGAATTTTATCGAATTACGATTTCGTTTTAAGTTTTGTTTTAGTTTTGTGTATAAAGTTTTGCTCTCCCAGTGACTAGGCTAGGAGTATAGGGGATTTGTTTGATAATTTGAAAAGTATTTACATACGTATGTACTTTTGATTTATATGAAGAGTGTGTATCGTAATATCGTATATGTGTTCACCATACATTTACATATCTAATTCAATACAAAAAATATATGTATATAGAAAAATGTAAACAAAAAAACACAATTAATCGCAAAGGCAATGAATGAAATTCTATCCATACAATAATAGGTCAATGATAGTATCATATAATCCAGAAATTTTTTTTAAAAATAATGCTAATAAAAGAATAAAATTTATTAGTAATGCATTACAAATCGTGAACTTTGTACGGAATACCGTTTTGTTTTATTTTTTCAGAACTTGGTTAAAAATCGTATTTCAATATTTCAGATGAAATAATTTTTGAAGAAATAAAAACAGCCAACAATCCATATAAAGAATAAAATGTCCAGTTTTATTTTTTTTACTTACTTTTTTAAATTTTGATAGCTTGTTTGTTTGTTTGTATTCATAATTATATTATGTATTCATATATATACTATTCATATTATTATCTACAGTAAGAAACAGACAAAATTAACAAAACCAAAATTGTTGAAAATTTAAAAATACATGTAGGTACCTACTTTTCAATAGAAATTAATTTGAATTATTTTTAATTTTACAAAACCAACATTAATTTTTTTGTCCCTTTCTTCTATAAAATTTGAAATCACAAATTTCTAAAAAAAAATTCAATACTTTGATTTGTAATATTATTTGTGGTCTATTGAAAGGACTTTAAATGCATGTATATATATTTTTATACACATTGTGTAATTTTTAATTTTTATCACATAAGTAAAGTAGAAATGCGAACAGCGAAATAAAGAAGTATGTATATACCGTAGCATGCACATTCGATATATACATTTTGAGTACCTATACATACAACTTTTATATTGTTGACACTGTTGGCAGCATAATAACAAATAAATATGTTCATAAGTAGTAGGTACACAAAATCTTTTTATTTATGAGTACAAAATACATTGCGCTCAACTTATAAGCAATTAAAAATTGAGTAATATAATTTTGAGTGAACACAGAATTTTGATATTTGAAAAAGTGACTAGCAAATTTTGTTCTACGTGAATACTCTACTTATATGATTACTCTATGGTATTAGTTTTAAAATATTTTTTAAATGAAAAATAAATATAAATATATTTATATTTTAAATATATTTTGTAGTTTAGTACATAAACGTAGTAAAGCACTAATAGTAAAGATGGTTTTTTTTTCAAAAAACAAACACAATTTTAATAATAATGCAAAAACAATAATGAAAAACTGTTTATTAATCTTTATTTAACTATTTTATCTATTCAATTTATTTATTTAATTCAGTTTTTTGATAAAAAGAACACAAAATACTTTGACGAGATACTCTATCGCTTACAATTTTGGCGAGATAAAAAATGGCTATCTCGTCTCGTCAAAGGTCTAACAGAATACAAAACTATCTCGTCAGAGATATTCTTACGCGATCTCGCGAGATGGGTCTAACAGAACATGGGTGTATAGAATTTGCTTTACTTTTCTATGTAGTTATTTTTGGTTTTTAAAAAATATTTGTAATGAAAATCTTTAATTCTCTTGTCTGATCTATCATTCTCTTGAATGATCTTTGAAATCATTTCAATATTTTTTTTTTCGTAAAATTTCTAACTTTTGTTTTAAATTTTAAGTAACTTTTGTTACATTTAATTTTTTTCTCAAGAACATGATAACTGACATGACATGATAGTTTTCAGTAGTTTTGTCTTTTATATATCGATGCTAATATTAATTCATAAATGAAAAAACTATATGTAGGACAATTATGAAATAGTTAAAACACCTGGGACTTAATTCTCCTGCTCTGTTTTGCTTTAACTTTTACTGCATCAAAATTTTCCTTATTGATTTCAATGTCAGAGATTTGTTTTTGCCATATTTAGGATGAAATTTGAAAGTAAAAATAGAGATTAAAAAATAACACATAATAATTGTATATTTTATTACACAATATGGTTTTCCGTTTTTTTTTTATTATTTTTATTATTTGATTACATTTTTCAAATTAAATATTTTATCATGTTTTTTTTCGTACAAAAAAATTAGGCTAATTTAAAATTATTCTACTTTTAAATTTATTTTAATTTGATTTTTGTTTTTATTCATTTTTAAAGAACAAATAAAAACTTAAAACAAAATTGTCAATATATATAAAATATGTAATTTCTATAATCTTATCAAAAATTTAATGCATATTACTAATAGCTATATTTCGTATAGGCCTGATTTTTTCTTTTAGTTTTAGTTGAATTCTTAAATACATTGTATGTACATACATACATGAATTCTACATACCAAATTATTTAATTTAATAATTATTAACTTAAAAATATCTGAAATTTGTAATTTATTTTAATTACTTTTGTTTATTAATAATTTTCACAAAACGTAAACGCTTTTTCATAAATATTTTTTCTTCAAATTTTCATGCTTAATTTTTATATACAATTTGCAAAAATATTGCAACTGATATAAATTCCGGAAATTAAGTTTTTCTAAGTTAACCCATAATAAGTTAAAAAAAATTTGGAAATTTATAATAAACATTTTTTTATCATAGATCTGGTTACCAAATATTTTAGAAATTAATATTTTTAGTCGAAAGTTTGAAATTAATTATTTGAAAAGTAATTGCAATACAAATAATTATTGTAAGATCAATTTTATTATTATATTGGATAGTAAGCAAGTCTTAAATTTTAAAATTTGCACAAATGAAAACAATAATTTTCAAGTTTTTCAATTTCATAGAATTTAATTGGAAGAAAATCAATTGAAACTTTTACCTGAAAATATTTGTTTTTCTGTTATAGAGGACATTATTACAAACATTATTAAAAAGAAAAGTTATCAAGCTTAAAATAAGTAAAAAGTTGTGGCAGTGTTCTTAAATTAAAAAAGTAAAATAATATTATATAAAAAATTATATGAACCAAAAATATCATATATAAAAATCTCAAAACATATTACATATTTATTATATAATTTAATTTATACAATAATTTTTAATATACATATGTAATCTATACATTAAAAATAAAATAATCACGCATAATTTTAACATAATATTTTAATTTTTTTTATAAAATGAGATAATAAAATTATTAGCATTTTTGTAATTTGAAATTTTACTTAATATTTACAAATCTTACACCTGAATTTTTCATTTTCATTTTATGTTTAAGAAAAAACAATATATTTAATAATTCTGAACTATTTACTATTAGTAGTTATATTAATATTTTATATATTATACAAAGAAGTTTACGTATATATTGTATAACATGAGTGCACAAATAATATACAATTCAAAATGTCAGTCAAGTATTTTTTTTTATTTTAAATTTAAAATGTTAATAAATACACACAAGATTATAGCACAGAAGTTAAAAGTTAAATAAAATCAAAATAAAATATGACGTCAAAAATTAAGAAAACAATCTACGATTGAATGACACATTTAATACGATAGATTAAATGATACATTTAATATTTATTTTTTTATATACAAAAACAAATTATTTATCTATACTGAAATATTCGATCATTTTTAAGAAATTAATAATTGCAAAATATTGGTAGCTTGCATTGCATACTGGAAACAAAAATGTTTTTAAAACTAACTAAAACTTAAAATTTGAAACCATTGCTATACAAATACCTAGAAAGAATTTTTGTTTTAAAATAAAGATTTTTCACAATAATCAAGATCTACAATAAAATATGGTTTTGATATAAATAATAAAAAAAAATTTTGAATAAAAATGTTTTTGAAATACAATTTTGAGTAATACTTTTTAAACATATTTTGTGAAAGTAACATAAATTATATTAAAATTATTTAAATAAAAAAAAAATTGAGAAAAAGAATAAAGCTTTGTGGAAGCAACGCCCTGAAAATATTAAAAAGAATTTAAAAAAAAAAAAAAAAAATTAAAAATTTTTTGAATGCACTATTTACTCTTTCCTGCGTTTTAAAAACCCATTTTATATAATTCGAAATATGTGACATTGTAAAATATTTTTGACATATTTTTTATAATTAAAAAATGTTTTCATTAATATTATTTATATTACAATATTTAAAAATTAAATAAAATCGAGAGATATTATATTTGTTTTAAAATATGGAAATATTGTTCAATTTTGATTTGTTCGTTGTTCTACAGGGTGGACAAAAGAAAAGGAAATCTCTTTCCACGATTTCCCTTGTGATGTTCAACAGTCTGCATCGTCAAGTAGAATGATTAGAATTTTATTCAATTTACTAAAACAAGACACAAAAAGTTATTAGGTGATTGCTTTGATACCAAATTTTATATCAGCCGAGCCCGAATGATTTAAAAATTTAAAAGAGAATGAGTAAGAAAAGTGAGATAACACCTTCAACTGCGGTTTAAGGTGGGTTTCCACATGCAAACGTTTCACCCACACATACTTTTAAAGTGATATATAATAGATACATAAGTTTTTTTTGCAATATGAGCTTTACATGTTAAAAATTCTCGAAATGTTTTGTATTCTAAAGTAGTTTTTATGCTACAAAGGAGCAATAAAAATATTTTGGTTGTACGGTTGGGTCTTATAAAGACGATTTTAGCAGTCATCGTTAACACAGGTCAATACTACATTAGCTTGCTATTACACGGTTGGATGTCAACAGTCAACACTTATCTATACATTAGTAAATATCTCGATTTTAATTTTAGTATCACAAACAAATTTTTTGAAGCATACAATGCGACACAATTTTTTATCTGCAAATTCTCTCTCGGTGTCAACACAAACATCCCCATCACAATTTTAGTTTGTTGGCAAGAGGGTGAAAGACTAAGAATAGAAAATACATCAGTTGACATCTAATAAGGCCCATTATGGCTTATCATGTTTATCTCTTGAAAACAAATTTTAAATGAAATTCTTATACACACATTCAAACATCACAAGATTTGACAGTTATTAAAAATAACAAATGCACACAAACGGCAGTGAAAATACCAATGTATTCAATAATATGCAACACCTGTATATTAGACGTATTTAATTCAGAAAAGTCATTTTGAAAATATGACTTAACGTAAATCTAACTTAAAATAATCACAACTCCTGTACTCTATGAAAATTTTCTTACAAAATTTAATTTTTCACTTTTTCTTTACATGTTTATCTTTAAATATAAATTATTACAAAAATAACTATACAATTAATAAAACCGGAGCTTTTGTTTTAAAGTTCAAATTAAAAAAAAAAAAACAATGTAAAGATTATAAAGTAGTTTCTTTATTAGCAAAGTTTATTCGAAATTATTTCTAAAAATAAATCTAGGATTTACACGCTCAAATAATTGGGCAATTTTAAAATAAAATAATATGATTTATCAATGTTTTTTTTTTTATTTTTTTTGTTTATTTACTTAGTATTTAAACTAGACTTAACCCTTATATTATTTGTTTTATTATTATTATTACATACATTTAATATGTATTGTAATTATTACCGAACATTTGTTTTTACAACTTAATTTATTCTGTTTTCAAAAAAACAAAATTAATTTATTATTGATTATTATTAATGATATATTATTAATATTAAATTATTAATGCTTTTACAAATTACCTTTTTCTTTAAGTTAATTTATGAATTTAATTAGATATTCCTACATATGGTTTTTTTTCTCAAATTAATCAATGAAATTTTATCAAATTAATGCTTAAAAGCATAATGAAACAAATCTAAGTATGCACATATTTTTTTTTTTTTTTTCTAAAATATTAAATACAATAAAAACTTTTCATAATAATGAAAACATTTAGTTTTTGGCATGTTTTTATGTGTTTTACTTTTTAATATATGTACATACATACATATATTTATATAACTATTATAGAAATACGTTTAAAATTTTAATAATAATAGCGACCTTGTAACTACTTTACAAAATTAGACAGCTACAAAAAAAAACCATATCCGTGTATTTCGAGTGAACTTAATGAAAGACTAATTCTAATTATAATTCCCTAGACATCCAAAAATTTAGCAACTTGAAATGACAATTTTTATCTTTGATTTATATATTTTTCAGTTATAATTGAACTATCATCAATTAGAAACATTTCGTTTTCATAAATGAAAACCTGCAGTCAATCTGCATATTCTGAATTTATGAACACACTTGTCAGCTTTTCTGAATGCTGTTCATAAATGCAGACTCAAAGTCTTCTGGGCGTCAACTTGGCAGAATAAATTTTTAGTATGCAAAAAATGTTATTTTCAAAATGTCAGTATTAATGAACAGAAACTTTGCAGAACTGTCAAGTAAAGGTAAAATATAGGTAGAATTTGTATTCATTATTGCAAAGTACGCCAACTGGTGGCAAACTTGTTGTCAGTTTGCAGCATTTATGAATTCACCCTATTTCCAAGATGCCAACCAGAGAAATTTCATATTAGTCAATTCCAATTTAAATTCTAATTTATATGAAATGAATATCTCTCACAATTCGAATAAGTCATCTCGTTATTCACACATGCAAATCAACACAATATAGATACAGACCAGGTACCAAATTAAAATATTTCTTTATTTTGTATCTTAAACTACCTTAAGACGGAGATATTTGGTGTCGCTCAAGTGTTCAATATAAGTTGTCTTCAAAATTTCTTCGTCTGTAGTGAAAAGACACAACACAGACCGTTGGTGGCTGTAAAATCAAAAATTTTTGATTTTTTTTGTTGATGTCTCTTGAAGTTGCCTACAAAATGTTCACGTGTGTAGTGATGTGTAGTGATTTTGGAACTTCAGTTAAAAATTTTTTAAATAAAATTTAACAGAAAGTATACTCTTATTTTATATAATTTTTTTTTCCGAGTCTAATAAAAATTAGTTTTATGTATAGTATTTTGTTTTTCTTAATCTTAATTAGGTATTTTTTGTTAATTATTTTATTTTTACATGCAAGTTCAATTTAAATAATAAAAAGTATAGTCCAATGAAGTTAAATGCAATTTAATTGTGATTTTAATTTGTTCTTTACTTAAAAAATTTCTAATTTGTTTTCTTGGTAAATTTTTTAAAAACTCTTTTACAATCAAAATAAGGATTAAATAAACAGAAAAAAAAAATTTTACAAAACAAATGTAATACTCATACATTTTTATTTTTATCCATTTCATACTCAAATTTGTTTACAATGCGATTGCTGCTCTTGTGTATAAAAATGTTGATGCGTGTATAGGAAAGTACCAGAATGTGGCGACACGAGTTTCCGTACTTAGGTAGCTGTCTAAGTTATATGTAATACAAATATCAATTGTATGTATATTTTTTTTTGTGCTCAAGCTTTTTAATTAGAATTTAGAAATTCAAAATAGTTTTTTAGTTTTTATTAATATAATCAAAATAAAATACATATATGTACCTTTTAATTAGTAATATTTTTTAAGTAAATTTTAAATTTGAAATTCGGTTGAATTTTTTTTGTATCTCGTATCTTATAACGCAATTGAGTTCGTTGATGCAACCGGACCGTAGGTATTCTGTAGCTGTCTAATCTGATATTAGTACCTTTAACGCTGTTGTGTTTAATACTTTATTGCAAAACCCAAGGATTAGAATACAATGGAAGAAGCTATCAATACAAAAATGTAACCAATACTTAAGGTGTATTCTTCTCTCTTCGCATGATTTTATTTACATAAGAGTCAAAAAGAAGAATAGACTAATATATTTTCTTTTTTTCTTGTTGATTTATTTGCTGTTTCTAATATGAAATTTTGAAAAAGAAGTTTTCGATCAGAACAAATAAAGGTTAAATTGATAAAACATTGTTATTTCTTTTTAAACTAGTTTTTGATAATTTTAATTTTATTCATACTCGAAGCTTTTACGACATTTCGAAAGAAAAAGGAAAAAAAAAAAACGGTCAAAATGTTTGTATTTTTTGCACTTTTCCATTGTATTTTAAATTCTTTGGGTAAAACCAAAAACATACTTTTTATAATGGGGAATTGATTTCATATATCGTGATAAAAGGGAGAAAATTTTACGCTCTGAATTGTACATTTATATTATTATTACTAATAGGTTTATACATACATTATATATTATTTTATATAGCCATATACATATATGTATGTACATATGATTTTAATAAAAAAGGAAGATGTCTTTGAAGCGCATTTTCACATAAGCGCTGATATTTTTTAATTTAACGTATTGTTTTTCAACTTAAATGTTTTTAAGTATATTAAAAAAGTAAAAATTATTAATAGAAACTAGAATTAATACGTAAAATTCAATAATAATTTTGATTTTCATTACATTGGTTTAATATTCATAGTTAGGTATGCACGCATTTTACTCTTGGTAAAAGTTTTTTTTTGTAATCCTCAAAATAAAATTTTGAATCTTTTAATAAAAAGGAGATAAGTATTAAAATATATTATTTTTTCTAATTTTAAAATTTGTAATTTTTTTCGTTGTTGAATGTTTTGTTCAATTTACTTTAATTTTTACTTTTTTATAAACTATTATTTAATATTATTAGTGAGATATATTTAAAAAATGAAAATATAAAACGATGATGATTAGAGAACCAAGTTAAAACATATTATTATCTTCGATCTCTATAAAGTAAATAAGTTTTCATTGATTGAGGTAATTGCAGCTCTTGAATGCGTTCTTCTAAATGACTTCGTCCTATTTTTTGACGTATAACTCGTCTGCAGAGATCCATAAGTGGTAACGGTTCAGCTAAAAAATATGTATAAAATAAATATAATAAACTTGTAAAAATATATATGTATATATTTATATATTAATATATAGTTATTTACAAATAATACTTACGATCTAAACCACCTATATATTTTATTGTAATTTCACAATGACCCCAAACAGCAGATACTATTGGGTACAATTTCTTTCCTTTTAACCCTCTAAATGCAACTCCTAAATATTGACCATCAACTATAAAACTTAATGTACCTTCATCCATATCAAGTGCTACTAAAAATTTATCTGGTACTAAAAAGGCTTCATCTTGTTTTAAAATTGCTGGATATGTAACACCCGTACAATTTTTTGAATCATGATATAATTTATTTCTACCTAAATCCCAACCCCAACTTTGGTCACTTGAACCAACTAAACTTTGATAACCTACAGAATGTAATGGCGCTTCTGTTGTTGCAACACCAACCACAGCGTGTGTACCTCTTTGTCGTGTTGGCCAATATACTTCCCAAACATGTAAACCTTTTGTAAAACCAACTTTCCCCCGTACACAATCTGTACTTTGTGCTACTGGATGCCGATGAAATGTTAATTTATCATCTTCTTTCACAAAGATATTTAGTGATCTATCTTCCCCGTTCCATGAAAATTTTAATTGTGTATCGCGTGCTACTACTGGCATATCCAATAAAATATCTAATCTAGCTGGTCTTGTAAAATCTGCTGCTAATTCCCTAGGAATAATTGGTTTAAAGGGCGTCGGTGTATCCCGACTAACTGATTTAACTCCACCACTATTCTTTTGACCCATATTAACACCACTTCTACTTCTTGTTCTTCTTTGGTCTAATATTGCTACTTTATATGATAAACGTAGTCTTTCAAAATCCCTCGGTTCTAACCGCGATAAGACTACACGTGGTGATACTGGAGATGTAGAAGTTGTTTGAGAACGACGCCGATCACTTGATCTTAAAACCGGTCCTCTACCTCCTTTATATCTAAAAATAGAAGAAAAATAAAAAATACTAAATTAATATAAGAAAAAATTATATTAATGATAACAATATAAATCCTGTAGAAATAGAAACATAAATTTAAAAACTTGATTTGATATTTTAAATAAGTATGTACATGAAAGGATGGATTATAAGCAATGGAAATATTTTATAACTTCACAACGTAAATTGTTTTCACACAAAAGTTTTAGGCAAAGTTCACACATCAGACAAAATCTAAGATACACAAAAGTATATATAATGAATGTTGCTGGAATATTGTTAATGAAAATTTGGAATATTTGTGCCTTAAAAAAACATGAACGTTAAAAGAACGCGCTTTGTGATTTTAAAAGAATCAAGCTTTCTGGAGTTCTTTTAATATTCGTGATTTTCTAGATGCTCAACACCCACCACTAGTTTTATTTTCTACTTTTTAGGGGCTATTTTATTTTATACTTAAATGAAACCTATAGGTATTATAATTTCAGAAAGAGTATATAAGGGTAAACTCTCGAGTCTATAACACAATTGGTTTTTGAAAAATTTCTGATATGTGCTAGCAGTTGGACGGTACCAACCCGAACCAATTAAAATTTTCGAAATCAGTAACAGTCCAATCTCTTTATTTGTGAAAGAGTATCCAAGTGTAAATTTTCATGCCCGTAACACAATTAGTTTTTGAAATATGATACGTGCTAGGAGCAACAATTTTTTTGCTACCGTCATATTTTGCTGCTTTACTGTGCTGCCTTATTGTGTTTTCAGCTTTATTGCAGGCGACAAAAGTACTGTAACTTTTAATGCTGTCAGCACTGGCCCATTTGTAATGTAGCCAATAAACCAAAAAACAAATGTCACGTAATCAATAATAGGTCTGCATGTTAACTTTTATTTGCAAAAATTTGCAAATGAGAGGAAAAATCACGTGATCATAAAATTCTTCGAGAATAGTTAAAATGTTCTCTTTTACAAACAAAAGTAGAAATACGCAAAATTTGCATAAATTTTTCCAAATTTTTTTATGTCAAAAATAATTGATTTTTATGTTATGATGAGATTTTTTTAAATTTGAATTGATTTAGTAATTTTCTGAAATTTTTTGTAAAATTATTGAATATATTTGTTGAAAAAAATTAAATTAAATAATTTTTCGTGGTTTTGTCTTTTTGTCTGTAAGAAGTTATATAAATAAGTTTTCAGGTTAGGTATACAACTTTTTATTTATTTTAGGTATACTACTTTTTATATGAACAATTTTCTATTGACATTTAAAACAACAAAAAATTGACAGTAAATTTATACAAATTTTTGCAAATAGAAATTTCATTTGCAAAAATTTATTTAAGAGATAGCTCTGACGTCACGTTTTAAACACAAAATTCTCTTAAATTTCTCAAAAATTTGTAAAGAGCATGCAAATAAAAAAGTTAACATACAAATATTTGAATAAATTTATGTAAATTTATACAAATTGGCGAGTTAACATACAGACCATGTTATATGTAGGTAATATGCTTAAAATTTTAAGCATATGTGTAGATAAAAATATTCAAGGCGAAATTTGTTTTATTTTTATTTATTTTTTTTAAAAATGAATTTTGAAGAGGATAAGTAATTATTTAATGTAAAGGCATTGTGTAAATTTGTTTTAAACAACCTAATGAGTAATTATAAAAGAATAAAAAAGCGTAACAAAAAAAACTGGGAAAGGCCGCTGCAATTGGCGATATTTCGAAGATTTTGATATAGTTTATGGTACCAAACATTTTGTAACCCCGCCAAACAATGCTGTTATAGATTCTTTAAGCGAAGAAGATGATAGAATTGAGAGCTCTGAAGAACACGAAGAGCCAGTCAGAAATAATAGAAGAAAAAATTGTCTAGAAGATGTCTTAACCATTTTAAAAGAAATTGAAACGATCGAACAAAAGCGCCATCGAGATCTTATAGAAATCGAAATGAAAAAAATTCAACTTTTGGAAAAATTTCTAAACTAATTCTTTCTAAACTTTTTTTTAATAATCGGATTCTATTTTATTGATATTATTATTATATTTTAATAAAAGTTGAGTTTCCTTTTCATTAATTTAACGCTTCCGAAATATCGATATTTGCAATCTTATACAAAAATTAGTAAAAAGAAAACTCGAATTTTATTAAAATATAAATAATTCTTTCTTCTAAAAATTGTACAGCAAAAATTTGCCACTTTAATTTTATTTTTGTTTTGTTTTGAATAAAAGATTTTAGTATATGTTTAAATAAAATTGCTTTATTAAATGATTTTTTAAGCAAATAGCAAATTACTTAGACAAACTCTTTTTTCAATAGCTTCTTGTCTGTTTATTGTTAATAAATTTTGATTATGCATATCATTTTCAACAAAAATTTTTCACTCTTCATTATAATGAAATTGTGAAAAATAACACATGCCATCAATTCTTTTCTATTCTGTTCTAATTTTCTGAAGTGCAGTTTATTTAATATCTTAAATTTTTTTACTAAAAAAACAGCATAATTCAAAACAACGTCAAATATCTAAATTCTAGCATTAATTTGTTGCTAAAGTAGTTGTCAACGGGTTGTATGCAAAAGTTGTATACAAATGTTTTTTTAGCATAAATGTTAATTGCCGGTTGATGACCATCAGATTCAATTGTTGTCGACCGGCATATGACATTATCGAATACACCTTTTCACGGCAGCAATCCGAACCGTTCCATTATTTCTTTATTTGTGAAAGAGTATCTAAGTGTAAATTTTCATGCCTGTAACACAATTGGTTTTTGAAATATGCCTGAGACGTACTAGGAGTTGTATGGCAGTTATCCAAGCCTGTCATTTGATAGCTTACTAAAGCCCACTACCGTTTTTTTTATCATGAATAACTGTGCAAAATATCGGAACTCTATCTTTAAGTTTTTTAAACAAAATTATTTTTTTTTATTGGATTTTCGACCTGGTCTAGTACCCTTTGTCATTGAGATATAATAAATGACAAAAAAATAATTTAGAGTATATATATAATCTGGTAACAAATTAAATAAAATAAAACTATTCCTTTTAAGAAGGCTTAGATTGACAATATGCATGTTTATACGTGTAGAAAAGTGGTAGAAATTTACCAGTTTATTGGTGAGGGGTGAGTTCGGTAGGAGGTAAGCAAATCTACCAAAATTTCAAATTTCTGGTAGATTTTAAACGTTTACATTTTTTTCTGGGAATATGTCAGTGTCAAAATATCGTTATTATTTTTTATTCACAAAAAACAAGGATGTTGTTGACAACGTTATTTTCGGATCAAATATTAATCAAATAAAAAAAAATAAGCTATACAAATAATAATAATGTTGGATTGGCATTAGAATAATAAAAATTTATTTATTTATTCTTTGCCAATAATTTCAATTCCAGTCATCTTGATATTTCAATAATCTGACAGCAACGATGGCAGAAATATACCAGTTTTTTTTACGTATGAACATGATGGTAGATTTCTGCCTCGTATAAACATGGACAAATGCAGTAGTTTTCCAAATTTAATAAGTAGATAACCACTAATTTGTTAAAAAAATAATCGAAATATTGTAGATATTGTAGTGTAAAATTGCAGTATCGTACTTAATATTATTCCTAAGTTACTGTCAAGAGGGTAAAAAAAAAAAACAAATAAGTAGACACTGGTAAGTTAATATAAAAGTATCACTACTGTCCTGCAACCCCATACGTGGGGCACAGGGCGGAAAAAGTATATATAATACTATTTAATAATCTTAAATCTATTTATACAATGGACCTTATTCTGAGAAGCGAATCACTTTTTCGCTACGTACCGGTAGAGCATCACATAGCATCACATTTGGTATTCTGAGAAACTAATGATACGATATTTTCCAAAACTGGCAGCGTTGCTCAACCATGAAAATCGAAACGTTGCGATAAAAACCGATCAGTATCGTTATTTCGCTTCGCAGAATACCAAAAATTAAATTTATCATATTTTTCAGAACGTGCCGAAAAATTCGCTTCTCAGAATAAGGCCCAATACAACAAACAAATAAACAAAATTTTAATATGATTATTAAACAATAATAACAATAATTCATATAATTTTCTAAAACAATTCATTAATATAAATTTAAAATTTAAACTATAAAATTTAAAATAAATTCAAAATTTGAAAATAAATATAGAAAACAAAATAAAATCAAAATAACAAATTTTCAAAATAAAGAGTTCATAATTCACTATACTTAACAAAATTTATCAAACCGTTTTTTTAAAAAATCTAAATTTTCGAATATCAACTGTCAATAAATTATTTTGTGAATTATTTCTACGAAACAATGGCAACCTGAACAGATTAGCTGATCTCAAAGTGTAATGGCGAGTTTCTCCAATATATCGTAATAGATTTCCCAAATAGTCCAACAACATATTATTTTTCATTTTAAATATAAATAAATACCATAACATTGAAATTTAGTCTTTGACGTACTGACATCCATTTTAATTGTCGTAACATATAATTCTGGCTAGTTCTACCGCATTTTGAGATAACTCGCAGCCCCTTATTTTGTAAAATTTGCAACCTACACCTCTTTTGCTACATAGATTCAATAATGATGAACAGTCGTCCAAATATGGTAAAATCATCGAGTTATATAATCATCATTTTGGCACACTTCTGAGTAAATTGATTGGGAATTCTTCCTAAGTAAGATAAAAGTTAAAGAAATCTTTTTACTGATGAAATCAGCGTGTCTGCCTAAATTCATTCTATTACCTATTTGCACACCTAAATATTTTATTACGTTGACTTTGTCGATGCTGTTTGACTTTGTCGATGCATATTACTGTCAGTACAATTATTTATAACCATATACAAAACCAAAAATTAAAGTAATTTTACTTGTTAAAAGTTATAAATTTAAAACGTGGATTTGCTTCAGATACCAATCTTTTTGACTTTGACTAAAACTTTATTCTATATGCATTTTTTTTTAGTTAAATTTAAAAAGATGTAACTAGGTGTAGATAGGTAATATACAAGGTAGTCCGATTTGGAGCAAAAATATTTTAAGGGGTGAGTTTTGTAAAAAACGTTGATTATCCGAAAAAACTCGCTAATTTTTTTTTATTATTTATTGTATTTTATATGGTTTTAACTGAAAAACGGCAAGTCTGATACTCATCCAACACATACCGTTAATTAGATGTATTAATTTTAAACAAAAGTTGTGAAGAAGATGTTGCTCTAGTTTGAATTCTTTCGGAGCTGTAGTGGATATTGCTTAGACATAATTTTTCTAATCCGATTTTCTTTAACCCTCTGTAGTCCAGGTTAAATTTAAAAATAGACCTCTCGTCTAGAACAATTTTTTTCCTAAAATACTACAAGGAATCACCCCTTAAAATATTTTTACTCTAAACCGGGCCACCCTGTATATAATATATACCACTAATTAAATAGGAGAACTTTGAATGCACCATTGTTAGGTATCTGGTTTTATGAATTTTGACATTTTATTCAAATTTAGTTACCTTAACTATCATTTTTATACAAATTAATCAACATTTATTATTTAGGAAATTAGTGATAATTCATATTGATTCAAAAAAAATAAACACAAATAACAATTTGATTTAGAAACTAAATTTAAAATGAAGATTCTTATGATTTAAGTTTTAAAATAATATGTAAATATCTATGTATGTAGTATCTACTAATAACTATAATATTCCAAACAATAAAACAAAGAAAACAAACATATTGAATAAATATTGACTTTTTCTAAAGCGTGATATAATACTCGTTGAAAATGTTAATAAAAAGTCAAACTGGTTTTATGATTGATTCACACTCACACATATAAAAATTAATAATAAAAAAAAGTAATGCAAAAAATTATATTGTATATTCACATTTTCTTATTGAAGTCATTTTTAGGTACCCACAACACGATTTTAACCAACATTTAGGTATAGCTGAATTTAAATACATATATGATATAGTTTTTAAAAAAAAGATATTTTGAAACTTGCAACTGCTTTTTTTATTTCCTATTAAGTAATATATAAAAAAAGTATATAAGTTTAAAACAACAACCAAAAAAAAGTTTTATGGGTTTTGTATGTGTTACATATACATTATATATGAAATGAATTAATAATATACAATATTATGTGTTTTTTTTTTCAAAACAACAAACTTAGGTTGACGACTTTGGGAGACAAACGCACAGTTCGAATTTTTTTATTGATATCTCTAAATTAATTTGAACATCATTTTACAGAATTTATTGCGAACCATTCAATATAAATTTTGGTGTGGCACTATGTAATTTAAAACACTAGGCGTTTTCGTTTTTTAATTCAGAGCGAGCACGAACTGTCAAAAACAGATTTGTATTTTTTTTTGCTCACAGAGTTCAGAACAGGATCAGCTCAGAGTGTACTCTATATGCTCGATTAAAATTGACAGAGCACGTAGAGTATGAATATTAAATGTCAAAAAGTGATTTTCATTTTAAAACAAAATAGATGACGCTATTGCGCGATAGTAAAAATAAAAATAAATATTTCTGAAAGTAAACCATTTTAAAATAAATATCAACAAAGTGATAATTATAATTTAAGAAATAATTGGCGACGATATTATAAGCTGTGATGGTAAATAATTAATATTTAATTAAAAATAAACATTTTTTAGTGTAATTTTTTAAAATAAATACTTTTTTATTATTAAATTTTCATGTTTAAATGGAGTAAGAAATCAACGCTCCTCTTAATAGATTTGATAAAGAAAGATTTTTCTAGAATAGTAGTAGTATTTCGTTACAAAGAATTTCGGAAATCTTGGTTTTTATTGTAAAGGGCGATTTAGAAATTTTATTGAAAAACCTTGGCACAAGATTTTCGGCATAATCCTGATTTATATTGTTTGCACATCACCATTAGTATCAGATATGTAATCTTCTAAATAACCTTCATCGAAAAGCAAAGTAAAAGCTTCTCTAATTACTGTTAAAAACTGAAGAATTTTGTTTGTAAATTTTAAACTTTTGTAAATTTCAAAATTTCAAGTTTTTTCGATTATTGACAATTTGAAACAACAATTAAAAAAAAATTATAGTTTACTCAAATCGTGTTTTTTTATTAAATCTGAGCGCTCGCAGCTTAATTAAACATGCTCTGCTCAAAGCGTGCTCATTTGAGTCAGAGCGTGTTCAGATTTATGCTCTGATTTAAAAAACGAAAACGCCCATTGTTCGTTTTCGAATTTTTTCATTGCTATTAAAGTATGAATATTCTTAAGTATAGAAAACAACTCACTTCCATATTGAAAAAAAGTGTTTTCAAATCGTCTTTAAACTGAACTTAAAATTATTTAAAATTTTGAAACCATTTTAATACAAATACAAAGTTTTTTTATTTAGTAATTTTTTTTTTCAGGAACGAACGGCTATCTACCCACTACCCAGTATATGTACATACAGAATTACATGGAAGTAAAATAATTGAATTACATTTTTAAAAATCAAGGTAAAATAAAAAAATAATTTTAATTTAAAAATAAGAAGTGTACTTTTAACTTCCACATAAACCGAATTTGATGAATATTTAAATTCATGTTCTATAGGTATAATTCAATATTTTTAATACAGGATTAAACTTATTAACAATTGTAGGTATACGGAATAAAAATAACAATATATTTATATTTTCTTCATTCATTTTATTTCTCATGTAATTTAAATAATAACATGCAAAGTTTTTTGTATTGGTATCATCGCCAACCATCATCATTGAAAAAATTTCTACTTTACTTTAAAAATTTATGCCAAGGTTAAAATACAAATCCACCAATGCGTATAACAAAGAAAATTACCTAAAAGGTCGTTTAGTCTAGTCTGCCTCTTTTCTCATAATAATGTAACTCCATCCCAGGCATTAAATCAGTAGAAAAAAAATTAATTTTTTTAATTTTTTATACGAAATTATGCCACTTTATTGACGCAATTTATAAACATGGATTTTGTTTTAAACTTTTTCAAACGCACAATCGTTGACGGTTTCTCAAGGTCAGACAGCTTTAAGTTGTTAAAAATAAAAATAAAAAAAATACAGGTATATAAATTACCAGTTTCCTTAATAGGAAAACAAAAATACTGTAAGCATTCATTTTTGTGCTTTTTATGGACATAGTTTTTATACACCAAGTATCTTTGTACTTACTACAAATATAACTTACTTGTAAATAAAAATATAAACGCAAACTAAACAAAATAAGTAATTTATTAATACATACATATATCTTTTTATATTTTCTTGTTTTTCCACTAAAACAAGAAAAATATAATAAAAAAAATACGTGAAACTGATTATGAATATTTCAGCTTTTCTTTCCGTGTCTACACATTAATATGTATTATTATATTATGCATATAGATATTATATACTATATCCTATATATATATGTATGTGACTAATGGTGTACGTTAGTTAACTCGTGTAGCATATTTTTAATGTTTATTACCTACTACTTGTACAAACTGTTAAAGTACGCGACAAGAAATCTTAATACAATGATTTGAAAATGTAGGCTTTTAAAGTATTTTCAGTAAGTTGGTCAGTGTTTAATTTTATAAATGAGAATTGAAAATAATACAAAAATGTGTTTAGTCAAACAACTATTTAATTTTGTACTTATAAGACTATGAAAAGAGGAGTTAATATTGCACAAAAACAGTTTCTTTCAATTAACGAATGATTGCGACGCCTTCTTAATTTTAGGTTTATTTTTTAAGTCCAAGATCCAAAATATTAATACAAACAGAACTGGGTCGTATTCGAGTATAAAAGTATTTGAAATAAGTAGGTACTATAAAAAATATTTTTTTTGAGTAAAGTATTTACTTTTCGCTCGCAAATATAAATAGAGTATTTGAAAACAGTATTTCAAATACTATTTTTGAGTAAAAGTATTTGACTTGGTTTTTTCAAATACAAGTAAAGTATTTGAAAATTACTCATACTCTACTCATATATAAACATATCATAATGTTAATATTGCGGACTTTGAGGTAGTTTAATCGAAAAATTGTTTAACAGATTCACAACATATTTGTTAAAGAAATAGTTCTTAAATTCCAAATTACCACGCTGGGCGCCTGATTTTCAACTGAAAGGTCTCAGGTTCGATTCCCGAAGAAGTAAAAAATGTTTTCAGAATTTTTCGATCTGATCCAGTACCTTTTATCATTGGAATAAAAAAAAAGATAAATAGTTGAGAGTTTTGGTTATCACTAAAAATAAAATAAATCTATGCTATGATGAAGGCGAAGCACTCTACAATAGATATAGTTTTCCACATTTAAATTAGTCTATACCACAAAAATTCTGCAAAAATTCAAAAGTTATTGTATGTGATTGTGTATTCCAAATCTCTCTGTAAAAGCAGTTAGGGTGTTCCTAGACTTGGAATTATATGGGAAGGGCATCCCATAGACTTGGAATTATATTAAAAAAAATTAAAAGAATTTAAAAAATAAATAAAAGTTAGTTTCCAGCGATTCCAAATCTCAATAACTCTCAACAGAAATATTTTCATCATCCTCTATCAGCATAGTAAGGTATGAAGAGGCTTGGAAGAATTACCTTTAATACGAATAACTATTAAAAACATAAAATTTCTGGTAGATATAGATATAGATTGCAATCAAGCTTAAAGCGAACTTACTGTGTAAACCACAATAAAATGGTCACTCTTCTATTATGGAATACGAACATATTATTCCAGAAAACTTAGATCTGACTCTTACAGGATACTTCTTTGAGACGTCGTATCCAACCGATATTTCTTCCAGAAAAAACTTGTTAGTTTGCCCTTCTTTGAAATTGCATTTACAGAAATGGGCGAAATAAAAATTAATCAGATAGTATTTTATTTGTACAGTATGGGTTTTCCGATCTTTTGCATATTAAATTATCTTCGAAATAGCAAAACTAATATAAGCTATATGATGTCGCATGTAGAACAAAAGAGGCGGGTAAAAATTTTTTCTGGGTCCCCAACATGTTAAAAATTTTGTTTTGGGGAACATGATGATGAAATGTTTACACATTTATGTGTTTATTATGTATTAGTATTAAGTAGTTAAATTCAATTTTAAAGCAAACCCGGTTTTTATATATGTATTTACTTTTGTATTTATTTTATATATTTATATATTATTTCTAGCAAAACTGATGGTTTATTATAAGAAGATGATTTTTTTCTTTAATTTTTTGTTTCCTTCGACTGTTAAATATTGTCATTTGATTTATCTCATAGTATTTATACTAGGGAACCCTATTGGTTAATTATATTTCAAGTTAAAGCCAAATTTAAAGTTTTTAAAAATATAAATGGAGTATATTTATAAAATTGCAAACACCTTTTCAAGAACTGTTTTACATATGAATGTATTTGAATGAAAGCTATTTTTTAAAGGACTTTTTTTTTAGACTTAAATTTCTAATTTGAAAAACTAATATTATTTTGAAAAATAATTTGTTATTTTATATTATTTATTATATAGAAATTCATTTTATTATATAAAAAATTATGAAATATTTAATGTAATATGTATGTAGAATAATGGAATAATGCATTAACGTTAAAAACATTATTTTGCCTTTATAAAAATTATAAATTAAAATTTCACATTAATTATCTCTGTAGGTACTATTTTTATCTTGCATTTGTATCTGTTTGAAGTTGAACTGTACTTTAAATTTTGTTTTTATACATTGATTTATTAGAATAAGAAATTAATTATTATATACACTCTACACGAGTTACCAAACTCATTTTGAGATAGGCTGAACAAATAAAAAAAAATAAAAAAATTAGATATAAAGAAATAATGTAATGGAACATATATTTTCTATAACGTATTCTTAAAAGTGATGTGAAAGAAGTTCGAATGACAATACTTTTTTACTTTATTGCTTTCAGTTGGTATGAATTAAAATGACAATGCTGTTTTACTTTATTGCTTATTATAAGTATGAATTAAAATAATATTCACAATTAATTATTAGTTTTACCCTAATTAGAAAGTTATTAGGTTGTTATTTAGCGTAAAATAATTTATGGAATAAATTATATACTAGGGACCCCAATTGAGTAATTATAATTCAAGTTGAAGCCAAATTTAAAGTTTTAAAAAAAAACAGTAATTTACTTACTGACATGGACTTCTCGTATACTGTTTCGTTTAAATGATAGTAAGTGGCATTTAGTGGATAAAATAACCAAAAATAAAAAATTTTGTCATTAAAGAGGTATATATCTTAAAGAGAAGCGAAATAAAATGGAAAGGTCCTTAAATGATTGCCAATTATAATTATAGATTTTTACAAGCTATCTGATACAACTTTAATGATAACATTTTTGGGTCATTCTAAAAAAATGTAGGTTTTTCTGTCCCAGAAAAAGAAACTAATTTTTAATATCTTAAATATTTATAAATTATAATTAAATTATATAATTATAATTATATTTATTTATACATTAATAAATAAGAAATTCATTTTTGATTGATTTTGATTGATTTTATTCAATTTGTGTGTAGAAAAACTACAAAAACTCGCTGTCCCTAGGCATTTTTTTCAAGATTTGCATCAATTTTTTCAAGTACTTTTGCTCTGGAGTATATTACTTTTTTGCAGAAAATATAACTCTAAAATATTTAACCTTCCGTTTATATCTATTAAATAATTCTAAAAATTACTTTTATAGCAAAAATTTGCAAATTCATTTCTGTCCCAACTTCTGTTCCAACTGCGTTACCGATTTTGTGTTACTTTCAAAAAAAATCGTTAAATTACGGGTACTTTTTTATGCTGTTTAAGTAAATAATTGAAATACTTTTTCATTCATATTTAGTAAAAAATTATTTGTGTTGCAATGATTGTTTAAAGTTTAATCGAACGTAGGGAATTCATATGAATTTTGTAATCAAACTATTTAAAAAAAAAAAAAAAAACTAAAATTAGGTATACCTTTACCAGGTGCTGAAAAGCAAGGGTAACTACAGAGATAAACTAAAACAGAACACAGAAAAATATGAAGATACAAAAACAGGCTAGAAGAAGGTATCACAAGAGCAAAGTACTAATTAATGATATGCCAGAGAGTACTCCAAGGAAAACTAGAAAGGAATGGCGCAAAATGAAACAAGAAAGAAAACCAAAGGTGGAGCAATTGATTCTTAGCACGTATCATTGCAGGGAAAGATAAAAAGGCGAGATATGTCTAAATTATACAGAAATAACATAAAACTTAATAAGGAAAATATAAAATTGAAAACAACGGTTGCAAAATACAAAAAATATATCAATGATTAAAAATATGTGCACAAACAAGTCCTAAAGTGAATACGAATAAATTAATTAAGAATTTATAAATATACTAGCGACAAAATCTTAGCACATGGAAAGTATATTGTTGATGAGATCGGCTTTGTAAAATTAGTCCAAAGCAAAACGTCTGTCCAATTATTTTCAATATAAAGAGAAAATATTAAAGGTGTTCGGCAGTATATTCCTAATACTATTTCTTCTTTACCAGGAACAATGAAACTGCATTAAATTTTGGTAGAAAGAACAGGTATCTTGAAGTACAGAGAAACATTAGCTGTTTTTGTAAAAAAGAAAAACACAGCGATCAACTTTTGCGAATGCTGCTCACCAAAACAATATATATTTCAAATGCAATATATATAATGAAATATATTCAAACTCAGAATCAGAAAATGAAATTCCACACAAAATAAAAGAAAAAGTTCTTAAGAATATATCGAAGAGCTTATGTATTGATCAACGTTTATGGAAAAAAACAAACTGCGTATAGATATGTCGGAATAACGCAAAATGAATTTGATGAAGACAACGAAGTGAAAGATGTTTTAAAGTGTAGTGATCCAGCTAGAGAAAATTTATTATCAATGAAAACGACGAATCGTTCATCCAATATAACCAAGTCATTCAAGTGTTACCAAATCCAGTACTTAAACTACAGGGTGATAGAGTATTTTATCAATTTGAACAGCCAATTGATATTAAAGAAAGAAAAAATTCCCCTTCGTCACTATGTATCTCCTGCGTTACTTCGGGCTTTTTATTACATTTTATAAGCTTCCGTTTTTATATAAAAATATTTTTAAAGCACTATTTTAAAGTTTGGCTCCATTGCAAATGCGAAATAAAAAAATAAAGAAGTTAAGCCTTTTTTTAGCCGAATTATATTAAAAAACATTCCAAAAAAAGATTTTAATGTGATTTTATGTGAATTAAGTTTGAATTTTAAGTATTTTTCTTTTTAATTTTTTTATTTTGAGCATTGAGCTCTAATTTTAGTTCTTTATTATTATATAATGTAATAAACATTTTAAATTAAATTAAAGACATTGTTTAATTTGTGATATATTATTTCAGTAACGCAGTGGAAGTTTTAAACGACTTGGAAGATGAAATTTCCAAAATTTCTGTTAAAACCTTTTAAAATTCATCCTGCTACCTACACTACGAAATTGATTACAAATTTTCCTTTAAAAAGGATTATAATTGAAGGCTCAATTCAGAAAAAATTTTTTTTATTTTTAATTTTCAAAAATATACATTTTTTTAGAATGACCCTTTTTTTGTTTATTGCTCCTTTGTTTTAACATTCACGAGGGAGTTATTGTGAGTTCAGTGTGAGTTATTTAACTCAGTGAAGAACTTTACTTACTTACTTACTTGCTGGGCGCTACAGACCTTGAAGGTCCTGGGCCTGGCGCAAAATTGTCCTCCACTGATTTCGGTCACGAGCGAAATCTCTCCAGTTGGAGATTTGAAGTTTTTTCATATCTGCCGATACTTCATCTCTCAAACGAAGGTGTGGCCTCCCTCGACGACGCGTTCCCTGGGGTTTGGATTCGAAGAGTTTCCTAGCCGGAGCATTTTGATCCATACGCTCTACATGGCTTAGCTAATGAAGCCGTTTTATTCTGGCTTTTTTAGCTAGGTCCATGTCGTTGTACAGCTGGTATAGCTCGGCATTGTATCTTCTTCTCCAAACCCCTTCGTCAGACACAGGACCGTAAATGCGACGAAGAATTTTTCTCTCAAAGATACCAAGTGCATGCTCGCTTGCTTTTGGTAATGTCCACAATTCAGGACCATATAGCAGCACCGGAAGGATGAGCGTTTTGTATAATTGTGCCTTGGTATTTTGGGATAGGAGCTTTGAACCCAGTTGTTTCGACAAACCGAAGTAGCAACGGTTTGCAAAGGTAATTCTTCGCCTTACTTCAACATCGATGTTATTGGTAGAGTTGATGTTGGTTCCAAGGTAGATAAACTCCTGAACTACCTCAAAATTATATGCGCCGACAGTAATGTTGTGTCCCATATGATGATGTGAGGACATTTTATTTGTCGAAGGCATATATTTTGTTTTATTCTCATTTATAAGAAGACCCGCTTTACCTGCTTCCTCTTCAATCTGTGTAAAGACTTCGATGACTGCTCGTCGTGATGTTCCAATAATATCGATAATATCGACGACATCAGCGAAACCCAGGAGCTGCACCGATTTGTAAAATAGAGTGCCCTGTGTGTTCACACCGGAACGTCGTACTATATGCTCCAACACCAGATTAAAGAAATTACATGACAGCGCATCGCCTTGTCGAAATCCGGAGCACGTTTGAAATGAATCAGAAATGTGCCTCCCAATCACCACAGCACACCGGGTGTTTTCCAGGGTCATTTTTGACAAACGGATAAGCTTGGCTGGGAAACCAAATTCCGACATTGATTCGTAAAGCACTGATCGATGTATGCTGTCATAGGCAGATTTAAAATCGATAAAAAGATGGTGCGTAACGATTTGAAATTCGAGGGCCTTCTCCAGGATCTGCCTCAATGCGACCAACTGGTCGGTGGTTGATTTACCAGGACGGAAGCCGCACTGATAGTTTCCTATCACAGCGTTACAATGGGGCTTCAATCGTTCGCACATAATATTGGAAAGGATCTTATACGCAACGTTTAATAGGGATATTCCTCTATAGTTGGCGCAGGACATGGAATCGTCCTTTTTGAATATTGGAGATATTGAACTTAAACTCCAGTCATCAGGCATGCTCCCCTCGATCCAGATTTGTTTGATAATTTGGTGCATGAATTCAATCATTACTTCACCTCCTGCCTTAGAAAGTTCAGCTGGCAGGTTATCTTGTCCAGCAGCTTTGTTGTTCTTTAATTTTCGGATGGCTGCTTCCACTTCTGCAGGACTGGGTGTATCTGTATCTTCGGAGTTGACTGAGTTAGGGCGAGTCGTATCTGTGTTTTCTATGTTTGCGCCATTCAGCAGGTTCTTAAAATGCTGTTTCCATGTCTCTAATATCCCTTGCGTATCGGTCACCAAATTTCCCGAATCATCCCTCAGCGCGTGTGTACGGGGAGTGAAGTGAAAAACTATTTAGTAGTAATCCTGATGTAAATTTTATAATTTACAAAACGTTTAAAGCAAGATTTAATTGAAAATTTGTTTTCACAAGTCTGAGCAAAAGGTGTCAACAATAGAAAGCCATTAATACACGAGATTAATTTTTTATTAGCTAAAATAATTTCTACAAATCTATGAAAATTAAATTTAGTAAAACAAGTAATTGTGAAGAAGATAATGAGCCCATGCTTGAAATAAATGTATCAGAAGAAATAAATAATCACAACCAGGAAATATTAACAAATTCAGTACACCAAGAGTCCGATGTCGATATTCAAGACATGTTAAGAGAAATAAATTCAAACAATTACCAAATTTTTTAAGAAGCCATTAATAATTTGGATAAGGCAACCGAATTACCTTCAATGAGATATTGAAGAGGCAACCGAATTACCTTCAATGAGATTTTATTGGTTATGTAATTTTTAAAGTACTACATAAAATAAATTGTGTTAAATGTCTGAACTAATGAGAAAGAAAGATGAAGTCCTTACCTGTCCTTCAGCGTTTTTAATTTTTGCTAAAAATTACTCTGATAATACAGATTTTGGAAATTTATTGGCTCCATCTGATACAATTTTTAAAATTTGCAAATTATGTATATTAATTTTCGATAATTTCTTTAAGACAAAAAAAGAAACGAAAACCATTAAAAGCATAATAATTGAACATTGCGTACTGGGCACATATGAAAAGAACAAAACGTGGTTTAAAAAAGATGAACCCGGTTTCGACCATAGAATTAAAATTCTTGATTTTCTACTTTAAATTTTACTAAGAAAACCCTGCAGCTGGGCTGTACCAAAAAACTGCAAGAGCTAATCATCCCAAGTTAGAAGTTTCGAACAGCTAAATAAAATTGTCCCATAAATAAGGCTTTAATATGTACAATACTGTCATTAAATATGTACAACAAATATCCAGCAAAACCGGAAACTAATATATTATTTACTAACAATTATTATTATATTTATTTGTTTAATAATACATAATAAAGAAAAAATTTAAATGCAAAAAAAAAATATAATAACAATCATTAAAACAGTTCGATTTATCGAGAAGTTCTGCTTAAACGAGTTCAAGTTGTATAGGTTCAACTGTATAGAAAAATAAACCAAAATTAAAATCAGAAGCAGGCAGAAGTCAGTGTTCAAATTTATAAAATTTAATTTAATATATACAACACACGACCAATCACGATAATATAACAAACAAACCATCATATTTAAATAGCTTTAAATAAAGACATAATATGTATGTAGAATAGAAATATTGATAATACGATTTTTACTCGTTTAAGATAACAAAGTACATAAAAAACAACTATTTTTCTGAATTAACTATACAAACATATACTATTATACTAATTTTTTCAATAATGTCTCATACAATGTAGTTGTAGTACCCTTCATATTTGAAATTATAAAAAAATATAAGTTCGTTCATTTCCCTTCCACACATAGTACATATTTTATTTCTCTTTCTTTCGCAAAAGAATATATTCCAATATAAAACAAAATAATAAAATTCAATTTTGCATTAAGGTTGTTTTTATTTACTCTTTTATACCACATCATAAGATTTACACCAAAAACAATTTAAGTATCCTTTTACTTTGCGATTGCTAAAACAGCTGTATCTTTAGGTGTATGTTTAGCCGTCAAAGTTAAGAAACATTTAAAAAAAATGAATGAAATCGTATATGTTTTGTTGCCGAATTGTGTCGTAGCGAAACGAAACAACAAAAATTATATTGAAATGAAAATAAATAAAATGTTGCTATTTTATTATAATCATTTTATAAGCATAGAAACATGTTTCTATAAATCGAAGATCTTCGTAACATTGTTATTTTTTTTTTGTTCTGGTGCGACATCTTATAGTTTATATTATTTTTGGAAATAGTTATTCTTTTTCCTTTTTAAAATCTTATAAAAACTGAATGACATACTTAGTAGTAGGTATAATGTTTAACGAAATTTTAACGAATTTTCAAATTTAACTTCATCACGGCATATGTTGAACATGAATTGTTACATGTATGTTCCATGTACAAAATATCACATATGTCATGGTTAATATAGTTAGCACATAACGCATAGGAGTTTTATTAATATATAAATAAAATTTGTTCGCGCTAACATAGCAAAATAAAGTAGCGATGCATTTGTGCTTGAAGATCATTCAACACAAACATATTTGTTAAATAATGAATAAGTATTGAATGTATTTCCACAAGTATTCTTTCAGTATCTTCATAACTACACTTTACCTTTCTACTTGTATATATTATTTGCCAACGATTTTATTATTTATGTATGTATAAATATTTCATTCATTTCTAAATCAAAATCAAATCTCAGAAGCTAAAGAGTTATCAAAGGCTAGAGAGACGAAAATGTCCTCTCGACAGGCTGTCAGCTACGCGCAGGTGGCCAGAAGAGAGTTCGATACTATCGTTCAAGTAGACGATGGAAGCATTACTAACGAGCAAGGTGAATTAATTCAATAAAAGTGGTCTCATGCTCACCAGTAATGGTCCCTATCTCCCAGCTTTGCAGGGGTCTCTTTGAAGGCGGGAAAATTATATTTCTCCTGTCAAGATGAGGCTTCGTCAAACTAGTTGATATCTGCGGCGTCTAAGTGCAGTCCGTGGGATCTCGTGGGGGCTCTCAGAAATAAGGGTCAGCGAACTTCCAAAGACATAGTTAGCAAAAATCTGGATCCCGAGTCGTACCGAATCTGAGAAGGACGTCATGAAGACGCTCAGTATTAAAAATGGTATGGATACTACGAAGTGGAAAGCCCAGTCGTATAGAAGAGCAACTGGGGCTACTAACACTGGTGGTACTGGTTCTCTTTTATACGTATACTATGAATACTGTATATACTACGTATACTGTGCAATTGAAGCAGTACAGTACAATTGTACAGAAGCAGTTCTTTCAGGTACGACTTTATATAAAAAGAAATATTTGTTTTGGTATAATTGTAGTTGTTTTCTAAATCGCTTGATTATTGAATATATATAATGAAATTAAAGTATAGTACCTAATACTTTATGACAAAATTAATACTAATTTCAATATAACTTAACACAATAAAATCCCATTACTCTCAACGTAGTAGATCGACGTATTTTAATATGTTTATAGTCAAAAACGTCTGTAGTCACATTTCTGTTAGAGCAATTTGTTTGAAAGAAAGTAATAAACTTCATGAGTTCATACTATCGATGTCGTTTATGAACTTATGAAGTTTATTATAAACGCGCTTTTTTCAATAAAACAAAAAATAAGTCTAAAGTGAATTTTTTATTAAAAAACTGATTTATATATTGCCTTTTTCTGTTTTTTATTACAAATATGTATATTTTGTGATTATATAACAGAATTGCTATTTATGAATAAAATAAAGTTTAAAATTGTTATACGTATCTACGAGAGATATTTTATTGAATTTGATTTTGTTTATAAAGATGACATTTTTTTTTTGACTACGCCTATAATCACAAAACGGTTATAGTCAGCAATATTACTGAAATGTAGCGAATGACTATAACCGTGTTTTACTGTATATATTTTTTATAATAATAGCAGAAGAAAATAAACTAACATTTATTATATCATTTTTGAATATGATCTGATCTGATTTTTGTTTTTCTGTTTTCTTTTCAAATTTTGTTTGTTTTTATTTTTGTACTTTTTTCTATAAGTTTTTGTGTCTATTTAAAATGACAGAATTTGTAAGAAGCCTTTTAAAAATTGTCCGTGACTGAAATTTATTTTAGAATACAGATGTCGCTCAATTTGGAAATAACCGTCATTTAAATTGGTGTAATTGTTTTAAATGTTTTAAGTATTCAGCACCAAGAACTTGCTAAAATTTTAATATTGTTGTGGTGTAATTAATTTACTATTCAATTATTTTTGCTTTTTTACTCATCACGTCGTTCATCTTGTGTATTATATATAGAATGTCGATCTCGATTGCGCTGAAGCTATAGAAGATCGATATGCCAAGCTAAGTTTCAAATTTGGCAGATAAACGTAAAGTTTATCACGGCTAAAGGAGAAAACTAGGCTGAAAACTAGACTAATAGATTCATATCCCGAGCTATAGCCAGTCTAATAGTTAAGCAAATTAGGTGCCTATTATGTATTTCGATAGAAATTAATCGAATCGTTCATCGTTATCGTTAAAGTTATTCGATTGTGATCGTTAGTGTCATTATGTATTTCGATGAAAATTTGATCGAAAGTGTTTAAAAATGCTGCCATTGTAAAATTCAAATCTACGATGAAAATGACATATGTTTCATTCTTTAACTGTCAAATTCAAATTATTATACGAAAAAAAAACAAAACAATGTTATATTTAAAATTTTTAAGTTGAAAATAAGTTGAAGTGTTTAAATAAAATATAATTATAATATTATAAGTTTTTATAAATAAAATGATTTGAGCAGAGTTAAATTTTTCAATTTCTGATAGTGCTGGAAAACGCTATCAAATTGCAGAATTAAAAAACAAGCGAACATATATTCGGGATTATTCTAATCCACTAGATTTGGAAGATTATACGTATATAATTATACATGAAATTGAGGACTTATTATCTACATTGTGAAAACTATTAAATTAAGGCAAAAATTGAAATAGCCAATAAGTAATACGTCGATTCCAAATATAATTAAATTGGTTAGTGTATTAAGATCCTGTGCGGTTTGTACCAAGCAAATGATTTTCAACGTAGGAAATGATTTTCATGTCGGACTAGCACAGCTAATTTTTTTTTTTGTTCTTAAAGAAGTGTTATATGTATTTGCAGCTTATAATTATATGCAAAATGGATCAAATTCCATTACGCACTAGAAGAAAAAAGTCAGGCAAACATTATATTTATGATTTTTTGAGCAGAATTACTGAAATAATTGGAGCAGTATATGGAAAGCCTATTCAAATTAAATCACCGAAGCAAAACGTACAACATTTATGTTATAGTAGAAAGGGATTTTGTAGCATTAATGCAATTCTGATAAGTTTATACTTTATTGTAATTAGTTTACATTATTATAACAGTTTTTGTTTTTAGATATGTGATCTAATCAGGTATTTGGTTTTGTGAGTGCAAGATATCCTGGTACCTTTTTTGAAAATTTATAATGGTGTCTCATTATTTACACTATAACTTTTCATATTGCAGTCTATTTGTAACAGGTCTTTCATTCCTATTAAAATTTATTTCAATAAAAAATTATTATGTAGAATAAAGTAAAATGCCTACTTTCATTTCAACTTTTAAATTTATTTTTATTTCAAAAAATATCATAAATATAAAACAAAACACCAAGTGTCCAATATAAATAAAATAATATAATGTCCAATATAAATAAAATATATTTGTATCTCTTTTGTTTTATCCTTTCAATTCAAAATTGAAATAATTTGTACAAAATCTCTCTTTCGATGTCTCTTTCGTGGTAAAATTTTACATCGATAAACTTTATCGATTTCGTCGACAATTTCTGAACGATATCGTAATACGTAATGGCAATTTTGCATTTTGACATTTCGTTCGATCAAATCGTAATCGTTATCGAAATACATAATAGGCACCTTAATTTACAACATAGTATAAGTGGGTTATACACTCTGATGGTCTCACTAACTAAGAAGTTGGAAAAAAAATTAATACTGATTCAAGAGTGAAGGCTGGCACACTTTGTACAATGCGCGACTTGGAAGAGTCCGGGAATGCATTGTCACGCATTCAAGCACGCGAGTTATGTATAAACCACATGCCACCATTAATACAAATATTTTGGGCAGTATGTCAAATACAAATATTGTAGGCAGTACGTCAGCAATTCCTGTTGACAAAAATCTAGAAATCTAGGAAACAATATTTTCTCACAAAATATTAACAAGCTTAAAGCTAACGCAAATACTCCAATTACAATAAAATATTAAATAAAATGTAAACTGATGAGTATGCAAAATGTCATAATAATTAAGAATGTACTTGAATATAATTTTAGATTTTTAACTTGAGATACATTTTATATTAAAAGTCGTCGGTTGAAAATAAATAATTTTTAAAACTTTTTTAACAAAATTTCAAAGTAAATTTATAAATCGCGTCAACGCTCTAATACAACTGTCATCAGGAGATCTGACGACGGTTGCCATAAAATACAAGTCAGGGAAAAGTACGAAAATTTATTATAGTTTCTTGTTACCTCCCTTACGACTCTACAGAACCCCCTTGAACAAATGAGCTCGTGCAAGTGGTCAACTATGCCAAAAACAACAATTTCGACATAGTAATTTGTTGTGATGCAAATGCTCATCATGAGAACTGGGGAAGTACCAATTTAAATAACAGAGGCGAGGTGCTTCTAGAGTACCTTGCCACTACTGACTTGGAAATCCTAAACACTGAAGCAATACATATATTTGTAATTTTTTTTCCGAACATTACATTTCGTATTATTTTCGTCTAAAATTACAATAACAATTGAACGTTAACTTTTTTCCGATTTATTTTTTGTTCTTATATGTCTCATTTTATTTTTTGCTTGCTGTGTTCAAATAAGTTTAATTTGTATTATAATATATTTGTTTTGTCAAATTAAACTTATTGAACACAGCAAGCCTTGGTGTGAGAAATTTTGAATTCTATGAAAACTAAAATCAAAATAAAGAGATTTTTTTTTAGTCTTCTGATAGAAGTTGAAGTGAAAGCCTGGATGTAGAATAATTTTGCTTATGGATTTTTTTAATTTGTAAAATTATGAATGAAAGCATTAAAATTTTTTAATGCGGCTCTAGATATTAATAGTTTAAACACTCCCCTTCCATATTGATAAATTAAATTTAGTCCAAACTTGGCCAGAAGTAATATCTTCTGAAAGGAAAAATGTCCATTTGATTTACACATAAACTGGATATTATTTTTACTCAAATTTTGTAATCTACCAGCCTGTTAAACAATATATAAGGCAATGATCCATATATTAGAAATCATCATGTGAATCAATTTGCACTATATTTGATTTGTTTTTTTTTTTTTTAATTATTCAATTAGTTAAAAAAGAATAAGTAAAAACAATATATTTTAAAATAAATACCTAGTGCAAGTCAGTGGTCAACACTCTTACACTAGGTATACCTCAACACATATTCAACATATACATAAATAGCCTCAGTACTAAATTATCCACAATCACTAACCTAAAACACCTTATATGTATATGCAGACAACATCATACTTTACACTACAAGAATCTCAGACACCTTGGAAAATTCCTTACAGTGTATTGATCGTTGGACTGAAGCCAATGGTGGTAACTTGGCTCCGGATAAAACCGAAGCGGTACATTTCTGCAGAAAACATTTGTTCCAAATTTTCAATTTCCCACAATAATTTAACCATAGTCCCACTAGATAATATTAAAATCCTTGGCATCCACTTCAGCCTAAATTTGAAATTCAATTTACATTTTAAAAACTTAACTTCCCAAATTAAACGTTCAAACCACTTACTTAAGATTATCTGCAGAAAAAAGGTGGGTCCACCGGTCGGTGTAGCTATAAGAATAGCGAAAGCTATTCAATTTGGTAAAGTCGATTACGGACTCACCTTGTACGGCTACACTACACGGGGGAATATCCGGAGACTACAGACTGCCATTAACCAGGCGGTTAGGATTGCTTTGGGAGCTTTACCAAATACAGCCTTGGAAGTTTTGAGAATAGAGGCAAATTTCCCCTCCTTAGAGAGAAGAAATGTTCTATCGGCAAGGTTAATAGCCAGGGCAAACTTTGATCCGAAACACCCCCTTCACAAAATATATTCAAACTTTTTACAAAATGAAACCATCACGAATAAAACATCTTCAATAGATAAAATGATCCCTCTGGTTGAACCTTTGGAGCGTGACCTGTATGCCTCCCCAGAGTCATATAGGCAAGCACACCTTTGGAACAACTGGAAATCATACATACATGATCATTTGCCTCTACATCCTAAAAACATAACACATTCTGAAAAGTACATGCAATTGTACATTCAATTCAAACAAACACTCTCATCACACTCAGAAATATATACAGATGGATCGAAAGGACCCCACGGCGTAGCCTGGGCGATAGTCAGGAATGGCTTTGGAAGGCGGAAATCATGCCGGAGGAATGCTCTATTCTGATAGCTGAGCTTACTGCCATATACAGAGCAATTCAAGCTGCTGAAACCCTGCATGAGAATACCATTATATTTACGGATAGGCTTAGCTCAATTATGTCAATCAAAAACCCTTTCAACAGTGAGTACATGTCTTCATACATTAGAAGCACCATAGCACATAACAATGGCAAGTTACGATTGGCATGGATTCCAGGCCACGTTGGCATAGATGGCAACACCAGAGCTGACCTTGAAGCAAAAATAGCGGCCAAAAGCCCTCTTACCAGAGGCTCAGTATTGTCCTATGCTCATGCTAAAAGGTTGATTGCAATACACGCGGCGCACATCCGCCAAACATCCTGGAATTCTTCCAATCGTTTTGTCAGATTACACAATCCCAATGCTAACATTCCAGGACCAATTAAAACTAGATCACGAACCCTAGGTGTCAAACTTACTAGAGTACGCCTAGGGCATACCCTTCCTACACATAAACACTTATTTGACAGATCCACACCTCCAACATGTATTCACTGTTCAGAACCCCTAACCATAAAGCACATCCTAACAGAATGCCCTTCAAATAACACAATTACATCTCAATTCACATTCACCCCACTACAAGCTCTGCGATTCCATACCAATACACACTTAACACTTATAAAAAAACTTCTGCTACATCACAACATCTGGGATAAAATATAATTTATCAATGCCATTTTCATTGTTATACTACTATCATAACAATATTACTAATGTTACTTGGTAGGAATAAGTCCTATCAACCTTTTTATCTTTTCTTATAATTTTGTTTATCTACTATTTGCTAAAATCACTTTTTATTCTAGCGAATAGTAAGTATATTTACACTTTTTTATTTAAGATTTTACACTTAAATATACTTTATTTTTTATAAATTTACACTTTGATTACCTACTATTTACACCTGTATATACACCTCCTTTTTAGATTACTTTAAATTTTTCAATATTTAAGACTCTACACTTAAATACCTTTACTTTATTTTTTATAAGTGTACAATTAACTTTGTTTCTATTTTGCTAAATTGATAATTTGTTAATTTGCTAAAATCTTGAATTTTAAATTTTAATTTCTGAATTGTTAATTTACTAATAATTTTGTTTTAAATTTTAATTTCTATTTTGTTAATTTGTTGAGTATTTTCTTTTATACCATTTATTGTATTTCTTAGATGTTATATATTTTATTTTGTAAATTTACTTTTATATTTTAAAGGCCCACACCCCGTAGGGGAAAAGGGTCTGTAGTTGGCCTGCAGATTTATCTGTAGGTCCACTGTTTAATAAATAAATAAATAACAATATATTTTTGATTTCAAAACTTATATTAAATACAGTCGTCTCAAAAATTATTTGTGCAGAGAACAATTTCCTAATAAACAGAAACAAAATTGGTTGTAACTCAATAAATAATAAAAGCATTTTTTTTTTGAATTTGTGAAGTTTGAACAAAACTTAAAATATTTAAAAAAAAATTATTCGTTTAGACGACTCAAAAAAAAAATAAGCAAAAACCAAATCACATAAATTATTTCTGAAAAGTATAGATTAAATAAAGGAGCGTAAATTAAAACTATGTGTCGAAATTTAAACAGTTATCAGGATTGACGCTCCTTGCTTTTATTCATGGCAAGTTCATATACATATTTGCTTTTTTCGTACAAACACTTTATATAACATTATTTTTTCCTGCCTGAAGTCAAATGTTAGAATGACACACATAGCACTTTTTAACAGACCTTAAACTACCTAATTTATTTGCTCCTTTTTAGTGCAATTAAAGTTGCTACCAAAACTGAGTAACCCTTGGAAAAAGCAAGTTTTAGAAAGTTTGTTTTTATTATTTACCTTTTAGTCATAAATTAAAAAATCTTCCCTTTTTATTAAAATTAACATATTATAAATAATAATTATAAAATTTTAATCGATAAACACAATAAAATATCACATCATTTCAGTTTTTTTCCCATCATTTCTTTGTTGCATTGGGTGTTGATGTTTCTTTAAAATGTGTTATTCTGTAAAATTATATAAATTCCTATAAATTCCATGTATCTGAAAAGGAAATACTTATCTTTAATAAATTTTCCTTTAAAACCTATATCAATTTTATCCCACCCTAATTCATTTTTTCGTACTAAAAGTCCAAAAAATCAAATGCAATAATCCATAAATAATACAAAAAAAAATTTGACTCAAAAGAGAATCGAATCGAACTAACATAAAATCTCTTATATGTATTAATTTAATTTCATCAAACATTTTATAAAGCACGACGATAATATACATACAAACATCTACAAGTGCATCAATATTATATAGTGTCAACTGCACGGTCAACTGTCAATACATGCATAAGTTATAAGTATACAAAACCCTGATAAAAATCTGAAATAAATGGGGGTTTTTAGACGAGTATTATTTTTCTGCTGTATTCTTTTTTAAATTCTCTCCGTTACAACAGCTTGACTTTCATACGGGTATTTTTTTGAATACAATATTTTGAGTGTATATATTTATAATTATTTTAAAATTTAAATTTTTTTTAATCTAGTATGTATTTGATTATATTTTGACAAATATTTTTAAGAAAAATTAAAATATATGGATAAAACTATATTATACATATATAATCATGTCAATGTATTAGTTTAACAACAGCGAGAAACACTTTATTTTTTGATGAAAAATAAGTCTACAAAAAGAATACCAGTGTAGAGTTTTTCCCTTACGTCTATTACCTCTTTCCTAAAACCAAAAAGAATACAGCAGAAAAATAATACTCGTGTAAAAATCCCCAATGTTCAGCACTTCTTTCACTTTTACAAACATTATCAAAGAAAAACATTTTTTTGAATTTGTGAAATCACTGTATTTTTCAGTCATGAAAACAGCGCTGAAAAAAGTGCTGAAAATTTTCATCGTCTTTTTCATGTTTTAGTTGGTGCTGAAAATTTTCAGCACAAACAGCTGACATTTTTCAGTAATATGACAATTTTTTCTGTAGAATTTCATCATTCATCAGTTGTTTTGAAGATTGTTTCGAAAAGACCAAAACCAAAATCATTGCTGTACCAGTTCCGAGAGGAGCTTTGGCGTAAAAAAAAGCTCAGCATCTTCGTACAATTGACAGAGAAGTCTACAATGAAGAATTCGATCACATCCCGAAAATTCGCTGGAAAAAAAATTTTTCATCAAGTAAAAAATTGCCCAAATGATTTTTTTCTTACCAAACATATATTTTTAAATCTATCAAAATATAAAAAAATTTTATTTCAAATATGGGGTATGACAAACTTTAAACTAAAATTCAATCTTTTTAGTTAATATTTATAATTATTCTATAAATGTTAACTAGACAAATCTTAGTTTACAATTTATCGTATGAGCTTCAAATTTAAAAATTCCATATCTTAAATAACAAATTTTTATATTTTTACATTTGCTGAAAAATCTGCTCCTAAAGAAGCAGAAATGTGTGCTGAAAATATTTTTGAATGAGCACAGAAATATGTGCTGATTTGTGTGCTGAAAAATGCGCTTAAAGATGCGCCTACAGCTGAAAATTTATGTGAGAATGTATTAGTGTTTGTATTATAATGAAGGAAAATTGTGATGAAATTTTTCCAGACGCTCTGTCTAAATTGAAATGAACTCATGCGCATCTTTTTTATCAGGGTATATATACATAATTTATATGCTTAGAAGAGTTGCTTAGATTTATTTGTGTTGAAATAATTGAGAAGAGAATAATTATTTAAAATTACTGAAAACGTCTATGATCAACATCTATGTATCAATATTAATTAATAAATCGAACTTGTTCTTTTTATTACACATATTTTGTTTGTTAAAAATTACTTTTTTTTTGTTATATTATATTATAAAAATTAATACATATTATAAATATTATAATATAATAAAACAAATTTTTTTTTTTTTAAAAATAATAATTTGACTCAAAGGAGAATCGAACTCACAACCCTTGTGATATTAACATGACGCCTTAACCAACTGAGTTAACTACCGCTTAAAATTATTTCTCCAAAATACAGATAAAGTAAAAATTTATTTTGACCCCTACATCGCCCAATAAAATAAATAACATTGCAAGCTAAAGAAAATCAAGTAAATATAGGTTCCAAACCAACCAAATATAGTTTATTACTATTTTTTCATTACATTTTACAAATGTAAGTTTCAGTAAAACAAGCTCTAAAAGGCGTTTATTAACTAATGCGATTCGAAGGATTTTCTCAAATTGATCGATAGATAATACAAAAAATAACCATATTTATTTCAAAGTCCCAGACTTTAGATTTGCTTAATAACGATTTTCGCGATAATTACGTCATTTTGAATTTTAGTAATTTAATAACTAAAATAGAATCAAAAATTAACTTAAACGGCTGGCTTTTGTACAAGAATAATTGTCATATCGTTTTGTATTTTTCAAAAAATTAAGATCACTTCGAATGTGATTTTAAATATAGAATTAAAATTAATAAAGATTTTTTTAAATTTATTACATACTTATGAGTTTTATAAATATTCATATTGTAAAAATCATTATCATATTCAAATTCGTCTCAAATTCGTCATATTCAAATTTACTTGACAATTCTGCAGTTCTGTTCATTAATACTGACATTTAAATAACAAAACAAAAACTAAAATACTCAAAACAACAAAGAAAACTATTTTAAAAAATTTTATGCATACTAAATATTTATTCTGCGAAGTTGACGCCCAGAGGGCTTTGAGTCTGCATTTGTAAACAGCGTTCAGAAAATCTGCCAAGTGTGTTCATAAATTCAGAATATACAGATTTGCATTTATGTATACAAGTACTTTCCCGTTACTTTTCAATCTTTCCAGTTCACGTCTCCAATTAATGACAAAGAATTGGATGCAAAAGAAATTCAATGTAAAAATAAAAACGCATATTGAATTCTAAAAAAATTATAATTTTTATTATCGCATTTAGTTTTTCTTAACGATAATAACATACATATCCATGCATATGTACCTTGATAAAAAAATTTCAGCACTTCTCCTACTTTTACAAACATTAGTTATCAAAGAAAAAAATTGTTTTAAACAGTAAAATTTTGCGATTATTTAGTAAATGTGGAATTTGTGAAATCACTGCATTTTCCAGTAATGAAAACAGCGCTGAAAAAAGTGCTGAAAATTTTCAACGCCTTTTTCAGTGCTTTAGTTGGTGCTGAAAATTTTCAGCACAAACTGCTGCGCATTTTTCAGTAATATGAGCATTTTTTCTGTAGAATATCATTATTCATCAGTTGTTTTGAAAAGTTTGTTTCGAAAAGACCAAAACCAAAATCATTGGTGACCCAGTTCATATGACAAATTCAAATTTATGTGACAAATGTTAAACTAAAATTCGATCTTTTTAGTTAATATTTATAATTATTCTATATTATACATATATATCATTTTAGTTTACAATTTATAGTATGAATTTCAAATTTAAAAATCCCATATCTGAAATAACAAATTTTATTATTTTACATTTGCTGAAAATCTGCTCCCAAAGAAGCATAAATGTGTGCTAAAAATATTTTTGAATGAGCACAGAAATACGTGCTGATTTGTGTGCTGAAAAATGAGCCTACTTCTGAGAATTTATGTGAGAATGAATTAGTATTTGTATAATAATGGAAGAGAATTTTGCTGAAAATTTTCCCGACGCTCTGTATCAATTCAAATGAACTCATGTGCGATTTTCAGCATATTTTTCAGTGCAGAATCATTTGTTTCAATTCAATTACAATTCAATTACGTTTAAATAATATATGGACGGATGCTATATAGGTCTGATCATATGGACATATTATTTTGTAAATATGAGATAACATTCTTTTTTTTTTAATCTACACACTTTCATATATGGATCTCCATAATAAAATAATCTTGCAACACTATACATATGATACGTATAGATTGATTAGTATTAGTATTATCTAAGCCTACATTTATTCAAAGTTATGACATTCGCTTACAGACACTGTATGCGTGAAAAAAGAGGCAAAAATAAGATAAGATTCTTTAGTATATAACAATACTTCTAAATAAATGGGAATGAAAAATTACATTTGCCTATGCATTTGCCTAAGGTATTAGATTTTATTCTTTTTTTTTGCATTTCCTTTCAACCAATTTGAGCGCGCTGTGAAGCAATTTTATAAATTTGGCAGATATTTTTATGTTTAAACAAAGTTTTAGAGCATTAAATATAAATAAAAAAGTATAAATTCAATATCGAAATAAAGTTTAGAATTTATACTTTAATTATAGAAAAAAATATTACATAAAATATATTTTAAAATTTAAAAAATTGTTGGTTAAAGAAAAATGGTGAAAAAAAAATTGTGATGATTAAAAATAATTTGTTGTGTTTTACCATAAAGGAAGTATAATACTTCCTTTATGGTTTTACTCTTTTGAAAGGTGTAAATATTTTTTTTTCAAATGGCAAGGTCTATTTTAAATCAATTTTTCTATAATAAAACATTAAAGTATATTATTTTTTTTTACTATTCGATCTAAAAAATACAAATTTTTAATTTCTTTTTTGAACAAAACTCGAAAAAATTATTTTAGATTAGACTTAAAAAAATCTGGTCCTTATTTTTCCTATGCTGGCCTGTATAAATAGGGGTCAAAATGAGAATCCTCTCTGCAGTGTCATGACTTAGAATATATGTAGCCTTAGGTATGGATATTCTTTGATTATACATACAACATTGTACATACCAAAAGAATATATACGAGAATATGCGCTCATGTATGTATTCACTTGTTTGCACACAAATAAATAAGCAAATTTGCTGAAAATTGTAAGAAATCGACGGCAATAAGAATTTAACGTGCATGAAAAAGAAAAAAAAAATATAGTAAACAAAAAAGTAACAAAAAAAGTTGGCTGAAATTAAATAACAAAAAGTTTATAATTTTAAAAAAAATTTGTTGATTAATATATTGATTTGAAAAAAATTTTGAGAAATATCTATTCCAAAAAAGAATTTAAAAGGTGCAAACGATACTATATTTAATCTTCATAATCACATAATGCGTAAAACTAAACAATTTAAGTTTTGCATTAAATTCTTTTACATTTTTATTATGATTTTTTATAAGAGTATAAATTGTAACTCTAATTATATAACTTAATAAGAAAACTTTTGTCTGATTCCTTAGTAAGGACTTTTGTCTGATTCCTTCCTGAAACTTAATAAGAAAACTTTTGTCTGATCAAAGCACCCCTAATCAAAATAATCTTTTAATTTTTCAATTATTTTAAGCAGCGTTTACACATCAATAATATAAGTATTTACTGATGAGTGATGAGAGAGAATATGGAAGAAATACTGATGTGTAAACACATATTGATATCAATATATGTATATTGAAGAAAAAATAGAATTTATCCTATTTTCTTCAATATTAATTGACCGAGACAAAATTAAATATGGCGAATAATAAAAAAATTAGCAACATTTATATGTTAATTTTTTTTTTATTTGAAATTTGTTTTATATTCGCAGATATTCACAGATGTACTTGATTAAAAAAATTTAAAATTTTTTTATTTTTATATTAGTTTTGGTAAATATATAAGAAAAAACTGACAAATAGTTTGATTGTTTAAAAACTGATGTGTAAACACAAATGTCTATCTCTTCAATCTAAAATCGTCAATAAATATTGAAGAATATTGATGTGTAAACGCTGCCTTAAATTCCAAATTTTTTTTGACAAAAATTTGGTTGAAATATTCAACAAAATTTTATAAACTATCCAAAAATTTTAGGACACTAACTAAAACAGCGTTATCATATTCTTTAAATTCTGTGAATTTTAAATAAATGTTGTCCTCAGCATTAATATCTAAAATGCAGTTACGATGTGCTCTATATTTTCTCAATAACCATCCGCCAAAATAATAGAAGGCATTTTCTCTTCCAAAGTCTAGTGATCCGAATTGATCATCGTCTAGAAATAATAAAACATCGGAATTAATCATCTTATAAGGGAACAAACTAAATTTAAACAAACATTTTTTGCCACCTTGCCTCATATAAATAATGGGAACGCAAAATTCAGTACAGTACAGTATAAAACAAAAGGCAAACTGTTCTGTAATTTCTCTATCTCATAATAAATTTGGCATTCCTTTGTACACTGTATCAGGCTTCTATATTAAATTTTTTTTCCGAACATTACATTTCGTATTATTTTCGTCTAAAATTACAATAACAATTGAACTTTAATTTTTTCCGACTTATTTTGTCCTTATATTTTCTCATATTATTTTTTGCTTGCTGTGTTCAATAAGTTTAATGTGTATACTTAATTGTGTAACTTAATTGAACAACAGTATGTTATGTAACAGTATGTTATGTAAGGCTTGGGTGTGAGATGTTTTGAATGAAATATTGTTTGAAATGAAAAGAGATTTTTTCTTAGTCTTCTGATAGAAGTTGAAGTGAAAGTCAGTACTTAGAATAATTTTGCTTGTGAATTTTTTTAATTTGTAAAATTATGAATGAAAGCATTAAATTTTTTTAATGCGGCTCTAGATATTAATAGTTTAAACACTCCCCTTCCATATTAATAAATTAAATTTAGTCCAAACTTGGCCAGAAGTAATATCTTCTGAAAGGAAAAATGTCCATTTGATTTACACATAAGCTGGATATTATTTTTACTCAAATTTTTTAATCCACCAGCCTGTTAAACAATATACAAGGCAGTATAATTTGATATTGGTATACGATTAGTAAATGTAAATTTTATCTCTTTTAACTAATGATTTGTTTTTTTTTTGGTATTTATTCAAAATTGTATTAGGTTTACGTAAATTGGGAGTACATATTCTTTTAATTTAAGTTTAAAAGAAAATTTTTTTCATTAATTTTATTTAATAAAACACCTTATTTTGACTTTATATTTTTCAATAGTTATAATTCTAGAATTATAATTTTTAATAATTTTGGTGCATATTCTTGTTAATAGACATTCTTTGATATATATACCTTATATATACAACTTTATAAAATAAATTAAAATCTAAAAAAACATATGTTATTTTTATATGTATTGAAAATGCATTCACACACATCGAAAAGTGGCGAGTTTAATATTCATAGGTACATGCTTATATATCAATCGATATATTATATATTTTATTCATAAACAAAACATACCAGCTTGAGTCTGGCATCATGTTTTAAAACAATAAAGCATTTTTATTTATTAATCGATATGATTCAAGAATCAAAATCATGTTTAGTCCTTTTACGTAATACTTACAATGGCTTGTGCAATTTCGAATGAAATAAACTAAAATATGCTTAACATACACGTTAATTTAATTATTTATAAAAATTAATTTTATTCGATACATATTTAATTTTAAATTGTGAGAACAAGGTATTACAAATTTAATTTATTTGAATTAATAGAAATAGTAATACATATGCATATATACAAAATCCAGATAGATGATATTATTTGGATGTATGAGTACTCACTTACTATAAACTTGAATTTACACTTTACACACTGAGAAAAAAACAAAGTATGGAGTTAATAAAGAGTAAGAAAAAAAAAAAAAAAAAAAAGACGGAAAAATATTGATGATTTGAGTGTACAGTTTACTGTACGCTTGTGGCTATGCCATCTACTTTATTCGTTCAGGGTCGCCCCAATCAACCAAGCCTATCGTATATTTTTTGTAATTTCAACATTGCAGCCTTCCATTTTCAAATATAATGCAACTTTTTAACTTTACACTTTTATTTTTTTAAATATGCAAACTAAATAATATAACAAAAACTATCATGAGATGTTTGTGAAATTGAGTACTGATGTAATATCATCTGTCCTAACATTTCTTTGATTTTATTTAAACATTCGAGATGAAATTACTTACCTTTTCTTTGCTAACTCCATTTAATTGATTGTGTGGATATCCAAAAAGAAAAAATAAATCAAGTTTGTTAAACAACAAAACAGGGTTGACAATAAAAACAAAAATAATTGGAATTTGAAGGTGATAAAGCTTTAAAAAACAATTATCCGCTGCTTTTAATATATTTGGTGTGTTGTACTGTTTTACTTATTTTGCTAAATTAAAATTTTTATATTATGTACAGACTAACATTAAATTATAAAATTCTTATATTTTCCCCCATTCTTACGAATTTTGTTTGTATTGATTTTCATAACATATTTTCATTTTTATTTCATACATATATTTTTTTATTTTAAAAATACTGGCGTTTTCACTGTTTCTTTATAATTATTTTTTTTTGCAATGATTTATCCGTTAAATCTAATTTGTAAATTGTAGGTATTTGAGAAATAAGTTAAATAATATAAAAAAAATCTTTAACTAAATTGATAAATTATTAGATTTCATAAAATTTTTTATATTTCCTTAGTATTTCTTTATATTCAAATGAAACAACTCAAACAAACAAACACAAACAAACAAACAAACAAAAATAAAAAAAATAAAATCCTTATAAAAAACAAAAAGCACTACAATTAATAACATTCACTCTCCGTTGTACGCACGAAGACTAAAAAGGTGAACTAAAAATTTTTTAGGTGGCTTCAATATTTTCAGTCAAAATAACAGCAAAGCAACAGCAACCGTTTGATAACTTTTTGTGTATGCCTCTCATATTTCATACATTTCTTTTTCTTTGGATACAATATACAAGGCAAAATGAATATAATATATAATAATAAACTATTCCACTTTACTATATAATTTAAATTTTTACTCGTTTTGTATTGTATTGGATTATTGGATTGTATTTTTTGTATTGTTTGCATTATACATACGCAATATGCATTGTATTTGGGTTTGTGTTTGTGTTGTGTTGTAAAATGTATTGTACTTGCATTGTGTGGCTGTGTTGTGTTTGGGTTGTGTTATGTTGTGTGTCACATTTTTTTCTTTTTCTGTGTAGCTGTGGTATAATTGTGTGAACTGTGAAGTGAACTGAACTGAACTTGTTTAAGCAGTTAAGCCGTGACGCCCTGATGGTTGGCTAATGGCTGTTTGTATGGGTAGGGTTCGGGTTTACGGTTTTGTTGAATTCATGAATGATTATTGAATTCAAGTTTCAAACGAATAGATTCCTTTTGTATGAACGAACAAAACTAGTCGAAAATTTTAAGTTATACCAAAGTCTATAGTATATTTCTATTCTATTTTATGCATACAGTACCAATATACATAACATAATAAAATAATATAATATATGTAATACAATTTATATTACAAAACAAGCAAATTACAAACTATAGGTATATGAGATGCAAATGCATATATTGTGTAATGTGTTCTTTTTTGGTATAGTATGTATATATAATATAAATAAGTATAATCTTTGGTTGGTGTTGTAAAGTAAATGGATTATGGAAATGGAATTTGTAAAATTGAACGAGACTTTATCAAACAAAGCAACAATGATTATCATATAATATGTTATATGTATGGTTTGAATGGATATTATATTTGGATATTGTATTGTATATGTAGAGAATATAATACATAGATATAGTAGTTTAGTATGTAGTATGGAATGGACATGGTATGCTAAGCTAATTATATACATATTATATAGATAACACCAATAATACATTTATCGCATATATATAATATAATTTAAAGCCAGAATCAGACAGAATGTAAAAATAAAAGCAATCGTATTTAATATGAATATGGATGCTACATACATGCATTGTTTATCATATGTCATATATATCTAGGCTTAGATGAGTATACAATTTTATCAAAATTCGAGGGTTGCCATTCTGGAATATTTTATGCTAGATCTGGCATAATTAAAAGTAGATTGGCATAATATTTAAAAAAATTATGCTGCATAAGTTCTGGCATAATTCACTTTAAAAAACCATAAAATCTGGCATAAATACATATATATATTTTTTTTTATAATTAATAAAAATTTATACATACATATTATTACAATATAGTTAAAAAATTTTGAAACTTACATTTTTCTGGTTTAATTCTGAAATGATGTCGTATTTTGAACAATTTTTACATTTAGACCTAGTAGATTGAAACTTACACCTAATAGATTCGGATGTGAAGCAAATAACAAATATAATGAAATTTTGGATTGAAGCACATATACTCTTATCATGATTCTCGAACGAATAAGAGTCGAAACCTTGGGGTTATTGGAGCATTCAGAACGTGCCCTATTTTAGCCCTGGAATTTTTTTTAAAAATGGCCTGGAATTAGCCCTGGAAAAAATCTATATTTGATGAAGACGGCAGGATAGACAGCAACAAGGCTGCATCTAACAAACAATTTCAAACACAAAAGACCAGGACATAGCATGATCCTTCAGAAAATTAAACCAGGAAACGAAGCAATTGCAATGTCACACTATATGACAAAAGCAATTGATTGTCGCAGGAACTTCACTGTACTAATACCTAAAAGAGAAGAAGTCGAAGGTTTAATAAGAACCTTACCTCCAGGAGCTTCAGTATAGTATACTGATGGCTCAAAAATCGGGGAGAAAGCCGGTGCCGACATAGCACCTATCCCATTGTCTTTTCAAGCTGAAACCTATGCCATCGAGGTATTGGCATTACAGTGCAGTAAAAGGGGGTACAGAGATGCCAATATATATATATATATATATATAGAGCTTACCTATAGCTGTTACAGAAGCTTAATAAAGCTAGCTGGACTGCTGGACATGAAGGAATACAAGGCAATGAAGAAGCAGATGTTCCTGCAAAAACAGGTGCAAAGAGTCAATTCTTGGGACCAGAGCCAAGTATTGCTCGTTCAAACGCCTACCTACAAGGAATTGTTTCCAAGTGGGAAGCTACAGAAACCCAAAACATATGGGATAGTTGCCAAGGACTTACGCAGTCTAAATTTTTTTTATGATCTTGACAGTAACTTAGGTAGAACCACCTTTTCGTGCTTAATTAAGTACGGTACTGCAATTTTACACTACAATATCTACAATAATTCGAGTATTTATTTTAACAAATTACTGGCAGCACCAACTCATTAAATGTGGAAAACTACTACTATTGTCAGCAACTAAGCCTTCTTAAATAGAATAGTTTCATTTTATTTAATTTGTTACCAGATTAACTCTCAATTATATTTTGTCATTTATTATATCCCAATGACAAAGGGTACTAGACCAGCTCGAAAAACCAATGAAGCATTTTTTTTTTTTTTTGCTTCATCGGGAATCGAACCGAGACCTTTCGGTTGAAAGGCAGGCGCTCTACCTACTGCGCCACCCAGCGTGTAAATTCAAATCTATGAATTCTTTTTCAAACTAAGTATTCATAGATTGAATCAGATAATCAGGGAGACTAGATTCCATGTCAGAAAGCTGACATGGTTTATCACACGTCCTGGCCCATTCAACAAACATCTCTTCAAGATTGGTAAATCGAGCATAAAGATGCAAAAACAATATACAACACTTCCAGGGATACAAATCGCCTGATTCTGTATTTGACATCAAAGCAATAATAGCGTTTATCAAGGACATAGGACCTGCAATTCTGAAATGGACGGCGAAGTACAGTAGATCTTAAGAAGTCGCGGTTACTTAGAACTCCCCAATTTCCAAAAAAAAACCCAAAAAGTACGAAATTAGATAGAAGTTTTAATTTTTTTTTATAAATATTATGAATTCGAAATAAATGGGGCATTATGTTTTCCATTTGGTACAAATGATAAGGAATGAATTTATATTTCTACTATAAAAACTGGATTTTATCATATATACAACGTTAAGGCAAGGCCCACCAATACGATTTCGTGTCCGTCACCATGAAAAATATTCTTTTCGCATCGCATTTTGAATGCGAAAGCGAAGCCACAAAACTAAAAATTTTAATCAAATTATGAAGATAATAAGTCATCTGTTAATGCTTTTTTACTTTCAACAGTTTACCAAAACTTCAAACTATCGACTCAACATTTTTTTTTTGTACAGTTTTTATTGAATCTTTCTAATCTAGAAACTCACAATAATTAGATCAAATCTTAGCCTAAAGAATTGGAAAATCCCTGCCATTGCATTGATTTTTTTATTAAACAAAGTAAGTTAATTTATAACCGTGATAAGTATAAATAAAAACAACAAAAATTAAAAATAAAATATAAAAAGATAAAAATAACAAAAGTAATTAACATTATAGATTGATTAGATTTTGTGTCCTTTTTTAAGTCTTATATGACCTCTGTTTGTAGTTAGTTTTTTTTTTCTAGAGGGTTTGGATGATCTTCCAGTTTTTGTAGCTAGTTTTGACTATATCTGACGATTTCTGCGCTGACCATCGGAATTTTTAAATTTATGTGGATGTTTGCATTTTTAATAAACCAGGGGGCTCCAGTGATACTCCTTAGAACTTTTGATTGCATTTGTTTGTAGTTTTTCTACATTGGATGGAGAAGCAGTGCTCCATATTTGAATTCCATAAATCCATATCGGTATAATGACTGCTTTGTACAGAAGAACTTTGTATTCTAATCTTAGTTTTGAGTACTTATTAAGTAACAAGTGCATATTTTTTGCTTTGAGTTTTATTTGAGTTACTTTGTTGCGATGTGTTTACTCCATGTCAATCTGCGATCTAATGGTATTTAAACTCGTTGCTCTGAGCGATAGTATGATTATTGATTTTTAACATTGGGCACGTTTCTTTTCTTAGTGTAAATGTTACTTGAACACATTTAGATTCGTCAACTTTAATCTTCAAGAAATCAAGCCAGTTTTCAAACAGTTTTAAGTGATCTTTTAGATATTTAGTAGCTTTTTTTGGATTAGAATGGTTACTTACTATTGCTGTGTCCTCAGCGAATGTAGATGTTAAGGTTTGCAATTTTTATACTTAATTTTAAATTTCTCGTTAGATAAATAGTTTTCTAGAAGTTGATGAACATTTGTAGGTGGAAATAGTTTTATCTTAAAGATTAAGCCCTCATGCCATACCTTGTCAAAGGCTTGGGCTATGTCTATGAAAACGGCTGAAGAGTATTGTTTTTCTTCAAATGCTTTCCTTATGTAAGTTACTATTCGATAAAGTTGTTCCGTGGTACTATGTTTTTCTCTAAAGCCCAATTGATTTTGTGGTATCAGTTGTTTTTCCAGAAGTGTAGACAAAAAAGAATTGGTAATAGGTTTATTGGCCTGTACGATGTCACTTTGGTGTTGTCTTTTCCCGGTTTCGGAATCATAATGACATGTGACAACTTCCTATCTTTTGGAAATTATCCTACGCGAAGAATCGCATTAAATATATGCATCAGGTGTGATACTGCAATACGAGGTAATTCCACAATCATCCTTCTTGTTATTTGGTGGTAGCCTGGTGCTTTTTTTGGATCTAATTTTTTGTTAATAATTTCAATGATATCCTTTAACTTTAATTTTAGAGGTGGTGGTTAACTCGACTCTAAGATTAACGCTTGAAGAGGAGTTTTCGGAGATTGATTAGGTGTGAACACTTCTTCTAGATGATCAGCGAATGCACTTCCTTTTTCGGTGTCGCTTCTAACCCAGTTTCCATTCGGAATGGGTACCTCTGCTACAACAGGGCGTTTCAGGTTTTTGGCTGCCCTCCATAATGAAAGTCAGATGCTGGCGTTGGAGTTAAGCCCTATAAATATTTATGGAAGTTCTCTAGGTTTATTTCCTTAAGTGTCTTTCGCATTTTTTTGCAAGTACAACAGATGGCTAACTGATTTTTAAGATTAGGGGATCTGTAAGTTGCCTTTGCCTTCTTATTTTCCTCTTTTCTCTTAGAAAATTTTCTATTTTATTGGGGGAGACCACCACCTTCTTTGTAGTGGTGTAGCTGCTTTAGCTGCTGAACTCATAAGTTCGGAAAACTCCATTACCTCAATGTTCTCAATGTTACCTCTATGTTCTGGTTGTTTCTTAATGGGGTTTTTGTTTGAATGAGCGCACTTGTGAATTTACGAAATTTCAACCAATTGGTGTTTTTATTGGTTACGTTAGTAGATAGATTTACAATGTTCGTCATGGATTTCATTTCAATCATGGTAGGTGTATGGTTCGAACTCAATTCTAGTGATGGTTTAATGTTTAGTTGTTCTCTTTTTATATTTTTTAGAACTCCAAATCAATAAGATCGGGTATTTTGGAAATATCTGTGGCCCAGTATGCTGATTGGTCAGATGATATTATGTCTAAGCCCGCATTCGTTATTGTGGACCATAATGTCCTGCCCATGAGCTATTAATCTGGATCCCCAGTATGTGTTTTTGGCATTGTAAACTCTTGCTGCCAGAAATGTTGGGTCTAGAGTAACCAAGAAATCTGAGTATTGTTTTTTTGTTATGCTATATCTGAGACGACAGTAAATTGCGGAGATTGTTAAATTTTTTATATATTCATCGAGACAAATAGATGTTGATTGCAATAATCTGCTTTTTCATCAACTCCTGCATCATGTTTTGCATAGAACTCATAAATGGGTTCATGTTTTGCATAAAATTTTGCATCATTGATTCAAGAGAATTGGAGCCATTTGTAGTCTGATCGGATGAGTTAGATTTTAACACATTTGCGTAACTTGCATTAGTTGCTTGATTATTAAAATATGTATTGTTGGTTGGGGCTGTGTAAGTTATGGTCTTTCCATTGATCGATTGAGGATGTAGTTTATCTTTGATGAATATATATACTGGACAACCTCTGCAACTCGCGATGTGGTTACCTGCACAATTGCTGTATTACTTTCCGTATAAACTTGCGTAAAGGAACCACATGGAAGTTATTTGGTCCTATTAGCTGAGTAAACAGTTATAAGTGTACCACGTTTTCTCAAGTATATTAGAGGTTTGAGATATTTATTGTACTTTAGCGATAAAATAACAATTTTTTGTTGTACTTTGATTGCTTACATTTTTATACATTTTAGCCGTGCTCGCTATATTTTCAAATTTTGGACTTCTTTTTCGTTTCTTGACGAAAATATATCTATCCAGACCAGTTTGAATTTCAGGCATCACTTGCCGTGCTTATACCGTAGCTAATTTAACTATAGCTACTAACGTTAAAACGAGTTTGACAATTGTAGTAAGTGTTCTTACCGTACTTAGTTACAAATGTCAAAATAGTAATTGGATTTGAAAACAATAAACTTACTGATTTGAATAAATACAATATTTTTTTAAATAATGGAAAATTATTTTAAAATTTTAAGTGTATACAAGATTAGAAGAAGCAAGTTTACGACAAAACAGATTCCGAAATCAGAGAAGGAGAAGGTAGTATAGTCTTGTTTTAACATGTTGTTAAAATGATGAAAAATTTTTTTTTCCAGGTTGATTATAATACTATGGAGCGAAAAATTTTCAACACTGGTTGAATCATATGCTCGAATTCTTGAAATTTATAATCCATGAACAAGACTATTAAGAGGGTATTATCGTACTTCAGAAGTAGGAAATGATTTGTTAACAAAATTAAACAGTGAGAGATTTTCAAAAGAATTTCGAAGGAAAATTTTGTTTATATATGTGGTCGTGTTCGAGATGATTTAAGTCCAAACCCTGATTTTGTTTGCAATAGTCACAAAGAAGGAACAGTTGAAGAAAAGGTCGTCCAATTAGTTGCTTTCTTTTTTTTAAAACTTTCCATTTTCAAAATTATTATTAAGCAAATTATTATTATTAAACAACCTAAAACAAAAATTAAAACATTTCTTATTTTAAATTTTGCTTTCAAACAAAACAATCAACAAATTTTAATTCGAGCGAAATAAAAGCAAATTTACATTTTTTTGACATCTGTAGCAGCAATTATGATATTTGTAGCAATAATGTGGTGTTTATACCGTTGCTACGTAACTCTACCTATATTTAACTTGAGCTAAAAACCTGCAGCTAATTTAGCTAGCTTAAGCTAAAAAAATGTGGTGTTTATACCGTTGCTACAAACGTCAAACCATTTAACTCTAGTAAAATTAGCTACCGTATAAACATGGCAACTGTTGCTACTTTTAGAGTGTTGGGTAGAAATGCAGAATTGTTGCTTTAGAGTAGCCTTCATCATTTTCGTTGAATGGTGTACAATTATTTTGTTAGTTATATTTTTATTTATTTCACAGCTTTCAGAATATATATTATTTTCTCTAGTAGGAGAACGTGTTAGTTTTTTTGATTTTTCAAATGGATTTTCAAATATTTATTTATTTATAATTTCACCTATCTTATATTTTCGATTATGAAAATATAGATGGCTGCTTTTAGTTATGTAAACTGCTCCAAATAATCGATTTATTGATATAAAAAATATTCGATAATTGTATCTGTCAACATTTTGTCTGTCAGTTTAGTTGTTGTTTACTGTTTGCTTTACTTAGATTTTTATATTCAATATTTAATAATATATAATATATAATAATATACAATATTATATAATAATAATAAATATCAGTTTATTATTTTTTTTTCACTTATTTCGCGTCTGTACTTACTGAGTCATCAAACATGACTTTCGACTCAACATATAATCTTATATATTAATACGCTTAAACGTCTGTTAAACTTTTCACAAAGCTTTTACAACACGAAGCTTTTTTCAACTAGATTAGACAACTTTATTACAACTATTAAGAATTACGATAGTGTGCAAAATTGTATTTAAAGGCATAAACCACAAAACGATAAAACCAAATAAAACCAAAAACAAATTAAAATTAACCTAAAAACAATTCACCTATTGAGCAATAGCATTGACTATCTGATTATATGAATTAATTTAAACAAAAAAAAAAAATCAAAGTAGCAAAGACAAGAACCGAATTATCAGAATATTATTATTATATCGGTTTATAAATAATTAAAATAGCTTTGCTAAAATATTACGATATTACAGCAAAAAAACTTACCGGTAAAACAAATAGTAAATTTAGAAAATATATTTTTTACTTCACCCAGACCATGTTCACAAATTCCAAAAATTAAAATTTATTTATTTTATTAACAAATAATTCAAAAGTATAAATTCAAATGCGCAGTGGCATTGAGAAAATATTACATTTTACATGGAGAATCATAAACCGAAATTTACGATCTGCTAAGAACAAGAAAAACAAAATATGTTATGACATTATTATTAAGTTCCAATTCAATACACGGCAAATTTAGTACACATAAAAATTAAAAAAACTTGAAAAATCTCAAACTACCCTTACCTACATTAGAGACCCTAGCGGGATAACAATATAACAATAAAAACTGAAGAATAAGAGAAAAGCCATAATTATTGGCTTTATCCGTAACTATAATAGTCATAAGGCGTCAATAAAAACTGAACAATAATAGAAAAAGCATAATTATTGGCTTTACCCCTAACTATAATAGTCATAAGGAGTTATATGATGTCATATGATACTTCGTTAAATGGCCTATATGATTCGATATGATTAACAAAGTCGTAACCAATCATAATCTTTACTATAATGGTCATACCTATTCATACCAAAACGTCAAAACCAAAATTTAAAAAGAAGTGAAATAAAAATATAAATTCTATAAATAAATGTTTTGTTTTTTTATTTTGAGTTTTGAAATAGTTATGGCTATTATGATAATAAAAAAAAACACAAAAAACGTATCTATGGTTATTTTAATGTGTTTTTAATGTGGGTGTGGTATGTATTTAGTTTAAATGAGTTTAATTTCATATCTATACTGCCAGCGACATCTCTGTTCGCCACATTTTCTTGAAAATCTCTATTAATAGTATTTGTTAGGGAGCGTTTAGACATCAGATTTTATTTCATGAAAGTCTTGTTTTACTTATTTTTATTACATTTACAAATTTTATTGCAATTACATCGAATTTTATTTCAAAAGTTTTAATTACATATCTCAAAGATAAACAAAAATAGTTGTAAAGTATACTATATTTCTTCATGCAAAATCCACTTTCTAAACTTTCAAAATACGAAGATACGAATATTCGTGACGAGTACTAGTAATAAATACTTATAAACAAATATAAATATTAAGTGTAATTTCAGAACATTTATGAAATATAAATATTTAAATAGTAAATCAATTATTCTAAGTATTTGTATTGATAAATAATAACAATATTTAATACACATTTTTTGTATTTTTTAATGTATATATTTCAATATATTGGCATAACACAATTAGAAGTTTATAAATACCTTTTCTCGCAAAATCACTTTTTCAACTTGCGAAATACGAAAATGCGTGTCGAGCACTATTATTTAAAAAAAAAAAATTTATGATATTCTATAACAAAGTCGGATGTCAAACTTTAATGAACATCATTTATACGTAATAAACACAATTCAAAAACGTAAAAACGCTCCCTTATATAAAAGTTATTCCATTCGTCGTCTTATCCATATGTAAGTATTTACATATCTATGTTTGATACGTAACCAGAAATGATTCTAGAAAAAATTCTTTTATCAAGATTTCATACTATTTTCGGTGGCAAAAATTTACAAAAATGAAAATAAGCCAAAGAAATTTTAGAAAACTTTTTAGAATAGTTTTATTTTTGAGAAAACACATTAAAATAGAGTTTTAAAAATTTTAGAAATACTTGTCTGAAGGAAGTAAATTGATTCCGAAATATTGATATTTGGAAACAATATTATTTTAATGAAAGGAAAGTTGACTTTCTTAACATAAATTTAAGATGATTTGTAATGTAAGATATTCGATGTAGGTACAATACAAAAAAAGTTTAATGAAACCTTTTAAGAGATTATCGATTGAAAACCCTAAAGTACATAATAATAATTGCCATAATCATCTGATTTAACCCCATTGTAAATATATGGGGATGATTGTCTTAAAAAACTTTGTTAAAAATATTGGCGAGAAGTTTCTTTAGATATTTCTAAATTATTAATAAAAAGTAATCAGAATCATTCGTTTCTATGAAACAATCAGAAATTATATATTACTGAATTAACTCTTATCCGATGCTAATATGGAAATTTTTAGAATTTAATTCAGTTAATTGATGCCAATTATTGATGCCAAGTTAATGTTCAATAATAAAGGAAATTTGCTACTTCAGTGCTAGCATAATTTTTCAGAGAAATTATATTTTTCAGATTTTTAAATGCCACTAATGCATAAAATTATACCACAATTAAAACGCTGATATCTACGTGAGTGAGCAAGAACTAGTAGGTACATATAGATTAATCTTTACTATAATGGTCATACCTATTCATACCAAAACGTCAAAACCAAAATTTAAAAGAAGTGAAATAAAAATATAAATTCTATAAATAAATGTTTTGTTTTTTTATTTTGAGTTTTGAAATAGTTATGGCTATTATGATAATAAAAAAAAACACAAAAAACGTATCTATGGTTATTTTAATGTGTTTTTAATGTGGGTGTGGTATGTATTTAGTTTAAATGCATTTAATTTCATATCTATACTATCTATACCAGCGACATCTCTGTTCGCCACATTTTCTTGAAAATCTCTATTAATAGTATTTGTTAGGGAGCGTTTAGACATCAGATTTTATTTCATGAAAGTCTTGTTTTACTTATTTTTATTACATTTACAAATTTTATTGCAATTACATCGAATTTTATTTCAAAAGTTTTAATTACATATCTCAAAGATAAACAAAAATAGTTGTAAAGTATACTATATTTCTTCATGCAAAATCCACTTTCTAAACTTTCAAAACACGAAGATACGAATATTCGTGACGAGTACTAGTAATAAATACTTATAAACAAATATAAATATTAAGTGTAATTTCAGAACATTTATGAAATATAAATATTTAAATAGTAAATCAATTATTCTAAGTATTTGTATTGATAAATAATAACAATATTTAATACACATTTTTTGTATTTTTTAATGTATATATTTCAATATATTGGCATAACACAATTAGAAGTTTATAAATACCTTTTCTCGCAAAATCACTTTTTCAACTTGCGAAATACGAAAATGCGTGTCGAGCACTATTATTTAAAAAAAAAAATTTATGATATTCTATAACAAAGTCGGATGTCAAACTTTAATGAACATCATTTATACGTAATAAACACAATTCAAAAACGTAAAAACGCTCCCTTATATAAAAGTTTTCTTCAAAACTATTAGCGGCCAAAATTTTCAATTTGATTCTATGAAAACCAAATAAAATTATTTATTATATTACACATATTAAGTATATTATAAATATTGTAAATTATAATTTTATTCATTTTATTATTATTATTTAAATAACAATAACAATAATAATTACAATTATAATAATTTATGATACCGTACGTATTATAATACCTACCTACCTGTTGTGAAAATAAAATTTTAATACATACAGTGAAAAGTGCTTTCAAAATAAAACAAAAAAAATATAAACCTGAAGTAGGCCTGCGGATTTATCTACATTCTACAGGTCCACTGTTTAATAAATAAATAAATACATAAATAAAAAATATAAAAAAAATAGTTATAGATAGATCAAACATTATTGTAAATTACTAGCTATTCCTGGCGTAACATTCGCCGGTCTAGCATTAGCATTATAAATGAAACAATTTATTTTATTTGTTTATTTTCTTTATTTTCTTAAAAAAAATCAATGTTTTAAATATTTTTTTTTTACATAATAAATAAGTTAAATTGAAAAACTTAAAACTATAATTCACTTTAATGCTAGAGTACGATCTTTTGATAGTGTTAGTGTAGTATAAAATATTATGAAATGTTTGAATAAATATTAAAATGTTAAACTATTCTTAAGATATTATCTTTATATAAAGTGAATTATAGTTTTAAGTTTTTCAATTTAACTAATTTATTATGTAATAAAAAAATATTTAAAACATTGATTTTTTTTTTAAGAAAATAAAGAAAATAAACAAATAAAATAAATTGTTTCATTTATAATGCTAATGCTAGACCAGCGAATGTTACGCCGGGAATAGCTAGTTTTTTTTTATTTTCAGTAAAGCTATATGGAATGTTATTCCATTCGTCGTCTTATCCATATGTAAGTATTTACATATCTATGTTTGATACGTTACCAGAAATGATTCTAGAAAAAATTCTTTTATCAAGATTTCATACTATTTTCGGTGGCAAAAATTTACAAAAATGAAAATAAGCCAAAGAAATTTTAGAAAACTTTTTAGAATAGTTTTATTTTTGAGAAAACACATTAAAATAGAGTTTTAAAAATAAAATGGTGAAATTTTCGACGATTTAGGGTCCCTTTCTTTTCTTCCATTGCATACCCCAAAACTACAATATAAAGCGTAATTTCCACGATCTGACAACACTAAGATAGTATGTACCCAATTATTTTTTATTTTTCTGAACGTACGTTTTCAAGCTCTTGATTTTAGAAAATCAAGTGGATTTTGAAAATCAATTTAATTTCCATTTTGATTTTCCATACGTTTTTCAAAAAAATTCTGTCAAACAAAATCCAGAATTTGAACACTATTTAAACTTTTATATTTTATTCTGATTCGAGATTTCTAGTGAAAAACATTTAGAATTCTTAAAATTTATTTCATTTAATCTCATTTATATTTTGTATTGTAAATTCATTATTTACATTTTAATTTTTTAAACACTGCTAATTAAATTTTTCAGATTCTCCCATATTCTTATAGGTATATTTTATATTATTATGTAAATAATAAATGTGTCAAATCATTACGTGAAAACTGTCAAATCATTACGTACTTGATTTTCAAAAATTATTGTGAACATTTGACAATTCATTTGATTTTGTACATGATAATCAACTCGGTTTTTGAGCTTGAAAGCGTACTATTATAGCTGCGTCACAACATACAATAATAACAAGCTATGACATCCAAGATACTGTGATTGCATTATGAGAGAAAAATGTTTGAAAAATCAGAAAAATACTTCGAAGATATTTTTCAAATGTATATTTAAGTAGCATGCAGACTATCATTTCATTTATCATTTCAGTTTTCTCATCATTTTTTACAAAACTGTCAGTCCAAATCAAATTTTTTTTTGATATTTCATCATTTAAACTGTCATTTCATCATTTAACACTATTACTGAAATGTTAAATGAAATCATAGTCTGCATGCTACTTTAAGAATGAAAAAATTAAATTTAAAAAAAAAATGTGGTTACAAAATGATATAAAAATATTAATTTTAGAAATACTTGTCTGAAGAAAGTAAATTGATTCCGAAATATTGATATTTTTTTGAGAAGTTTCTTTAGATATTTCTAAATTATTAATAAAAAGTAATCAGAATCATTCGTTTCTATGAAACAATCAGAAATTATATATTACTGAATTAACTCTTATCCGATGCTAATATGGAAATTTTTAGAATTTAATTCAGTTAATTGATGCCAATTATTGATGCCAAGTTAATGTTCAATAATAAAGGAAATTTGCTACTTCAGTGCTAGCATAATTTTTCAGAGAAATTATATTTTTCAGATTTTTAAATGCCACTAATGCATAAAATTATACCACAATTAAAACGCTGATATCTACGTGAGTGAGCAAGAACTAGTAGGTACATATAGATTAACAACTTTACTATCAAAGTAACTTGCAAACAAAATATGGGTTATTAAAATATTTAAAATCGGTATGTATATAATTTGAAACTTAGTAACTCTGACAAGAAACCTGTTATAAACAACAATTCATTTTTTTTTATTTTATTTACAAATAAATAAATCGGCTAATCGGTTGTTGCATGTTTTCTTAACTTTGGATTTTTTAGTTTTTTTAATTCGTTGTATTAGGTGGGTCCTACTACTGTTTAAATTGAAATTTAGAATTTTATTTTATTTGTTTATACTTATTTTAAAATTTTATATTGAATTTTGAAACAAATTCTTTTAATTGGATTAGTCGAATTAAGTTCACTTGATTTCACTTGAAAATATCGATATTTTGGAAGTATGTATGTAGGTATGTAGTCGAAATGATAAAATTAAAACGATAAAATAAAACATACACAGAGAAAATATTTATTGTGAATTGAAATCAATTAATTTCTTTTGACTATAATTTCAAAGTTTTTAAGGTTAAACCAAAGAATATCCATTAATAAAAAGATGCACTGAAATAAAATTTTCTTCCATTCGATTTCCAATATTGCAAGAAATAGATAGTAATAAGAATTTAATTTGTGAGAGAGAGATAAAAATTCAAAACACAAAGTGGAAAAAGAATTCGGCTAGGCACACATGCAATTTTTAGTTGGGCAACTGTTTGATTGCACGTTTGTGTTCCATTAGTTTATATGAAAGCGCGCAGAAATGCAATTATTTGATTGCATCTAATCAAGCAATCAAACAGTTTGTAATTTTTTACAAACTGATAGCTACTTTTAGTTGAAGCAATCGATTTGTATATTACGTATTTGCAATTTATTTTTTCTTGTGTAGGTACAGTTGTTTGAAATTTTGAACGTGAAAGACCTCGAAAAAAATTGTTTTTGTTTTTTTTTTAATTTGTCTTTAGTACAATGGCTCATAAGCACGATGCAAGCAAGAGGTCTGGCGTCCCAAGTGTCGGGACCGAAGACCTTGATTTTTTTTGTCATCAGTACAATGACCCTTAAATGTGATGAAGACAATAGGTCTGGCGTCCCAAGTGTCGGTACCGAAGACCTTGTATTTTTGTTTTTGTCATCAGTACAATGGCCCTTAAATGTGATGAAGACAGTAGGTCCGGGATCCTAGAAATTGGAGTTAAATTAAATTAACTGGAGGAAAATTAAACTCTATATCACGTGCTTAAATAGTATATGTCTGAAAAAAGATTATTAATAATTATTATAAATAATTTTTAAAAAATTTTCGAATTGGTCCGGGATTCAGAAATTGTCTAAAAATCAAAATGTCAATAATGTTCATTACGTACCAAGACAACTATAAAAAACATTTGTTTTTGTTTTTTTTGTTCAAGGTCCTTTTGTCCCGACTTCCGGACAGCATGCATTAATCTGATTGAAATAAAAAAAAATGTTCCTTCCCTTATAAGACGATAAAAGAAAATAATATGATGCTTAAGAAATAACATATGTTTTTGAAACCAATGTTATGTTATGTAGGTACCTGTAAAAATCAATCATTAAAAATTTCTTTATTCTCATACACTAATAAATTTAATACGTTAATTTTTAAAAAATTTCGAACTCAAAATTTCAGACGACCATACACATGAAAAATCTCTAGTGAGCTAAATAAATAAACAAAAATCTCCCGTGGGCTATTTAAAATTACATTGCAAAAAGTAAGTTGTTTTTTAAATGATTTATATCACTTTCTTTCTCACAACTTATTACAAAAGCAAATATTTAAAATAGTTCTTTGTTTCCTAAACTAATGGGTTTTTTTTGTTGTAATGTTGTCTAATGTTGTAGTAAAAATATCTTGACTTCCAGTGCATCTTCTTATTAATGGATATTCTTTGGTTAAACCCCAGATAAGTAATATATATTTACTATAAGATAAGATAAAGTAAATATACCAGACCTATTTGATTTAATCATCTATTTGGTCAAATAACAATATTTATATAAATAAGTTAGACACTTCAAAATTTTGTTACCTGAAATTTATCAAAAATGACTAATACTATGTTCGAATTTACCGAGTTAACTATGTTTGAGTCCCTTTATAACTTTAGTATATAAACATAATTTAAATGCAATTTTTTTTTTTTTTTCATATAAAACTAATCATACTTGTAACTATAGTTAAAAATAAATCACACTTAAATTATTTTAAATTCACGTTCACAACTCTGCTTTTATGTTATATCGTAGTTTTTATCGTATTTGTTGATTTTTGTGCAACCTGACAATGATATTTTTGAAGTTTCAAACAAGTCAAAATGTTAACAAAATTAAAATATACCTAGACCCACTTTTTTATTTTGACCCATTATTTTTTATTTTGATAAACAATCAAAACGTCAAACTTAACTATAGTTTGTATAATGCGAACACTTTTTGTCAACCATAGTTAACAAAACTAATTTAAACACAATGCGAACATGCTATAAGGTCGTAATGTATATATCACCCTATGTGTATGTTGCACCTTATAATTACTGTTGCTTCAATGATTCTGTCAAATTAAAACTTCGTTATACACAATATTTTTAGTTTTATTTGCAGGAGTTACAATAAAAATATTATTTTGCTACTTACTGTCGAGCAAGCTACTTAAAATTGACCATGAGAGAAGCATGGCTTTTTTAAGCCAATTCTTAAAATACTTAAACTTTGTTCTTGGTTTTTAAATTCAGAAAGCCTTCTTACATGTCTTTAGGAACGTACTCGGAGTTTAGTTCCATTACACAAACGTAAAAGATTTAAGCTTCTAAGCAACATAATCCAGAATGTTGTGAGAATGCAAAAATTCTGTTGGATAATTTAAAGTATCATCATCATTTAAAGGTGTGTCGACAGACTCATAGACTCTTTTTTCACTTATTATTTTATTCAAAAGAATTTCGTTTATTTCAACCGCAGTATTATTAATTGATGTTAGAATCGCACGTTCGAAAATCCAACAGTGGGCATTTTGATTAAAGTTTATTCATGTTTGGATACATATTGAAAATTAATTCCTGTAAGGTTCACGGTCCCATGTCACTGGTCATATCAATTTTACCAGCAAATTCCGCTATGATTTCATCATTAGTTTTTAAAAGAAAACCGGCAAAAGCTTTTTTTGATGTATCACCTAAAATGAGACCACACCAAATGCAGTCTCATTTTTACCGATAAAGGTATGTGAGCATGATTCAAAATGCAAGAACATTTAACTGAAGCGCTTACTTCATCAGCTCTTGTTCCTTTCTGAATAATTGGAATAATTTGCCTAAAATCGGGAGCAAAAACTTTACTCCACCCATAATGTTATTATTATTTAGCAGATCCCGTAAGGCAGCGTTTACACTTCAATATATATTGACAATATTTATTGATGAGAGAGAATATTGAAGAAATACTGATGGGTAAACACATATTAATATCAACATTTATTGAAGAAAAATAGAATTTATCCTATTTTCTTCAATATTTATTGAGAAAGACAAAATTAAATATGGCGAATAATGAAAAACTTAGCAACATTCATATGTTAATTTTTTAACTTTTTTTTTTGATTTGACATATGCTTTATATTCACAGGGTACTTGATTAAAAAAGTTTTTATTTTTATATTAGTTTTGGTGAATATATAAGAAAAAACTGACAAATAGTCTGATTGTTTAAAAACTGATGTGTAAACACAAATGCCTCTCTCTTCAATCTAAAATCGTCAATAAATATTGAAGAATATTGATCTGTAAATGCTGCATAAGGTTGTACCTAAAGCTTCAAACAAGCTATTAACCATTGTGCACTCGTCCCAAGGTAGTTCCTTTTTTGATACTTCAAACAGGACTTTACGAATTCGAAATTTTTCATATATTTACCTCCTCTGAACAAACTTATTTTGCTTTTTGCATCTTTTCGCTATCCCATTAACGTTTTCTGCATTTTTTTTATCGTATTCCATTTTCATTTGCTTAAAATCCGAATATTTGTCTTTTTTATATGATTAACATGATAATATGCAGAAGCACAAACCCAAATAAAATTTTTGTATCAAGATAAAATTAACGATTTTATAAGAACATCAATAGCTTTTTTTTCGTTCATATACATATCCACAAATGTAAGTGCAATACATATGAATTATGTATGAATATGAATTATGAAATGAAAATGAAACGAAAATATCAAGGCTAACACTAATTAACAGGCCTAGACACAAAATTGGTTCAATTTGTTAGTGCAGTACAATTTATATTTTATAAGCTTTTTATAGTGGAATTTCAATTTTAGTATGAAAATTGAAGAAAGACCTTTTTTAAAACATATATTCACTAATTAAAATATTTAATTTTTTAAAATCTCAATACTCCAAAATATGTAAAAAAGATGGAATTTTAACACATTCTTTGCACGAAAGTTAAAAAAGTCTCCGAGTGTCTCAGCCTGTTAAATAGTGTTAGTCCTGGAAAAGATAGAAAATAGACAATACTTGAGAGAACAAAAAAATACATTTTTCATCATCATCATGCAAGATTTATAGAATATGTATTATTTTTGATCATCATTTATGATCACTCACTACCGTGAGTGATGTGCAGCACGATTACTTTGGTGTAATCGTGACTCGTGAGTATCCGTTATTCTGACTGTAGATACTCGTTACTTTGATTCGTTAATTCTCGTAGATACTCGTTTGATTCTCTGCGTGCAGAATTACTTGTAATTGGTTCCATATAAAACCATATATTCTAATTTATTTTTGCTGCTATTTTATTTTCTATCAATTTTAACAGAGATTTGTTTTAGTAAAAATAAATAATTTTTTTGGATTGTAAAATTCATTTCTTTTGTGAAAATTTTTTTCAAAAAGATAAAAAAATAAAAAAAGTTGTCTAATTTGAAAAAGAAATGGTCTAATTTGTTTGAAGAAATGTTCAATTTGCTTGGAAAAATGTTGAATTTGACTGAAAAAAAGTAAATGTTAACATAGTACATGCTCAATTCATTATCAAATCTTTATTTAAAAAAAAATGATATTTGCTCATTTCAATTTTTATTTTTTTCTCAAATTTTAATAAAAAATTTTAAACTATGGATTGGATAATATAAACAAAACACTAAACATATATTTTTCCTTATTTTCATTGTTTCTTAATATTGATCTGAAGGCACCAAAGATGAATTTTGTTGGTGGAAAATTTTTTATTTTCAACAAACTTTCACGACCTTAAATTTTATTGATTTGTATGAGTTTTTGTTAAATTTAAAGAACAATCTAGACAGGGTATTTTTTTGAGAACTTTGTTAATACGTCACAAAGTACAACTCAAAGAAAGATTCAAAATTTTTTTTGAGTATAACAAGTCAATTGATTCATTAAAAGTAACAAACATATTGCCGAAAATTAAAAATACTCATAATTCATATCAATCCCAGAACTTTTAAAAAAAATGGCCATTTCCCACCTATTTTTGCTCTTTAATTATTTAGTCATAGTAGGTAAATATGTAAATGCAGCTATGAACGCAACAAATAATTCTGATTTTAATTTTTTTCATATAATGAGTAATAAGATAATCCCAACTGCTGGTTAATTTAATTCAATTTAATTAAATCTTAAGATTCTTAAAATATTTATACTAAAACAACTATTAAAAATTGTCAATGTTTCTTCGTAGAGGAAATGTTAGATTGTCTTATAAAATTAAAATTTCTAAGAAATCCATCTGCACAACAAGTTGGAAATATTACGAGCATGCATTTTTTATACAACAACAATATATTTCCAATGGTGAAGCAGATCATGACAAGCTTTTGGACATTATTGTTAAATTCTCGTTATGAAAATAATGACAAACGTAGAAAATTCTGAATTTGAAGAAAACCACAGTAAAACTGTGCATTTCTAATATTCAAATAAACGTTACCGTAATTTACCGTTAAAATATTTTATTTATGAGTTTATCAAAATTAATAATTAGTTTTAAAAATATTTTTAAACTCTGTTATAATTTCAATATATATATGTACATATGCATACATATAGAAAACATTGAATACTTTAAAAAAAATTTTTAAAAACAAAATGCCCAACAAACCATGAGAATCGCATAATTAACGCGGAAGTATCCCCTAGTTGTTGGCCGCGAATTCATATTTTATTCTTCTGCGATTCATTAGTATTATGAAAAAGTTGACATTGAATCGTATTAGCTTCCCCGGGAAGAAGAAAATATGAATGTTTAGAAGAATAAAAAGCGAATGTTAAGAAGAAGATAATATGAGTTCACATGTGAAAGAAATGCGAATGTTTAGAAGAATAAAAATAGAATTTTTAGAAGAAGATAATATCTGTTTCAGGGACTTAAAATAATTTTCAATAAAATTCATCAAAATTAATAAGTTAATAATTTGGAAAAACAGGAAATTGCATTAGTTAATATTATTTAAATTATTAAAGTGTCATATTACATTAAATTGATGGGAAAATAATTATGCAATATTATAAATTTATTGTGAGAAAATGATTATGCAATAATATGTAAAGTTCATTGGAATATTATATTCCGTTAATTTTATGAAAAATAATTATTAACAAAATTTAATAAAAAAAATGTAATTTGGAAATAAGTTTATTAAATGATTATGATGATGATGATGATGATGATGATGATGATGATGGTTGTTTATGGGATATGTGTATATACTATCTCATAACTCCTCCCCTCTAAGAATGAAGTGTGGGCCAGAAAAGTTTGTTGCTTGAAGTGTTGGATTTTTCTTCGGTTGTAATTGGTAGTGTAGCGCTTGGCTTTTTAACTTTGTTTTTGTGATACTTGCTAATTTTGCTAATAGAATGACGACTGCAATTATAATAAGACCTAAGGTGATGAGATATCTTTGGTTTCCTTCGACTTGTAATATTTCTATTGTTTTCTTATTGTCAAAATGATATTTTCTGAGTTCCTGTAAATTTGGATCTTCGATAACTGTTGAATGGTTGATTTTGGTGAATGTTGACGGATATATATGAATATCGTCCCAGTATGTTTTTAGATTACCTTCATACGTTATATTGTTAATTTCGATAGTGCGATTTTCGAAATGAATTAATTGAGTGTTTTTTATTTTAAAGTGATTTAGTTCGCAAGTAGAATGTATTGATGTTTCTGGCATGTTAGTTAGAAGGATGAGATTTGGTTCTGGTTGAGTGATTTCTGAAGTTTGTGCGTATGTTGTGAAATCGCATTTTGCTGGTTTGTTTCTTAATATATCGCTAATGCATTTGGTGTTATGTGGAATCTCTTGATATGGTGTTTCTTTACATATATAAATATCTTCGAATTTAGGACATGCTTCGTCAAATAATTGAATGTAGTTTTGATTTTGAATAATATAGGATTTGTTAGTGATTAATTTTGTTTTGTCAATAGGTAAAGGAATAATGTGAAAGAAAGAATGTTAAATATTATACTGTTATTACTGTAATAAGCCTGTAAACCAAGTAGTTCGTATATATGTTCGTTAGAAATTACATTGATTGACTGATTTTTTAAATTATAATAAATTTCGGTTAATTCTTCAGCGTTAAGGATTTCTTTAGAAATTATATTTAGTCTGGCAAGAACTATTGCCTCTGCTAAATTGCTTAAATGACTGTTAAGTAAATCTACGTTACGTAAAGTTTATTTGTGCTAAAAATAATATCTGTAGTTGTATCAATCTTATTTCTTGCGGTTTCTCGAGATTTTTTTTTATATTTTTGGATTACGTTTTGTTGGGAATTTATATGGTTTGTTATGTTCTCCAACCTTGCAATCATTTGATTGTTAATTAGAATTTGTTTATTTATACCGTTACTAATGTTGGATTGATTAGAATTTAATTTTTTTCCTCATTTATTTGGTTGGCGTCTGTAGCGTCCATGTTACCTGTTATGCTTTTTATTATCGTTCCTAGTCCGTCTACTAACCCTCTTTTATTTCTAATATTAGGTTTTAATGTTTCCAACTTTTGTCTTAATTCTATTAGTTTGATTCGTACTGTTGTAGTAGAATCTTGTAATTCATGAAGGCTGTAAAGGTTGTTTATTGAATTTTCTACATTGTCTATAGTCTTCTCGTAATTGTCTAGTCGAACTATGTGTAAAAAATGTTGGTATGTATGTATCCCTCTAGCTGTTCCTAGTTTCATCGTCAATATTTGATGGTCTGTTAGGTCCTGTATTTCTATCCGTTGTCACGTCACGACCATCGTCCTGAAATTTAAGTTTTCGCTTTAATTTTGATTTATGTGCTTTTTTGTTTTTTGTAGTAATAACGGTAACTTTGTTGTTACTTTTTATTCTCTGTTTATTAAATCTGTGTGTTAGCTTGTTGCGTCTATTTTCTTTCTTATATACTATATCGTTTATTTCTAAATTGGTAGGTTCTTCCCTATTTTTATTTAACTGATTTATGTTTTTATTCTTAATGATTTCTATATGATTTTTAATCAATGGGTATAATTCTTTTTGAAAGTAATTTAATTTTTCCAAATACTCATGTTCATCACTAAATTTTTTGTTTTTATTGAACTTGAAAGTCTTACCAGTAAATAGTTCATAAGGGGTTAATTTAGTTGCAGAATGTATAGCGTTATTATAGGTTATTATACATTCATTCAATATATCGGTGTGATCCATTTCCATTTGCCTTTCTTTGTTATATAATACTATTCTATAAATTTCCGTAACTGTAGAGTGAAGACGTTCCACAGGGGAGTTTCCATTAGAGTTTTGAACGGATGTAAAATGTATTTTAATATTATATTGTGAACAGAAATCTTTGAATATGTTTGCTGTAGACTCTGTTCCAGAATCACATACAATTTTTGAAGGGATGCCGTGAAGGCTTAAGAAATGCTTAAGTGATTTTATGACGTTGACGCTACTCCTGTTAACTAGAGTATAAGCTGCAAATTTTGAGAATTTGTCCAATACCGTTAGGATTTGAATGTTGTTAATTGTATAAATGTCGACGTGAAAGATATCTAAAGGTTTTGAGGGTGTTTCTGATATTTCAAATTGTAATTTTATCGGTTGTCTATCATACTTAAGTGTATTGCAAGTTTCGCAATTGTTAATGGTTTGATTGGGTACTACTACTTTGATTAGGTAATGGTTTGATTGGGTACTTTCAGGGTACTTCTTTGAGAGATCATATCAAACCGATATTCCGTCTAGGGAAAGTTGGAAGAGTAGCACGGTTCTAAACAAGGAACACGTACACCTCTACACTGATGGTTCAAAATTGTATGACAGAGTGGGGGGTGGAGTCTACTCGGGAAACCTGAATATTAGTCTATCCTTCAGCCTACCAAGACATTGTAGTGTCTTTCAGGCGGAGGTGATGGCAATAAAAGAAGCCTCAGACTGGCTGAGATCCAGCGTATTATCTGTTAGAAATATCTGTATACTCACAGACAGTCAGGCCGCAATTAAAGCACTGGAGTCGGCAGCCATCAACTCAAAAACCGTGTTGGCCTGTCGCAGCTCTTTGGACGAACTAGCGGATAGGCCAACATATTATTACGATGGGTGCCAGGACACAGTGATATTCCGGGTAACTGCATGGCAGATCTACTTGCTAGAGAGGGTACTATATTAGAATTCCTTCCGGAAAGGAGCAATCTGGGTGCACCTCTTGCCACCTGTAATTTATTGCTTCGAAATGATGCAATAAAAGCTTCAAACTTCAGATGGTCAGTTAGACCAGACTGCAACATCACCAAGCAAATCTGGCCTATGTTGAACCTGAAGCGATCCCTTAACCTACTAACTATGAAAAGGTGTGACATTAGCACCATGGTAGGGGTCATTACGGGTCATTGTCTGATTGGTAAACATGCCAGAAGACTGGGACTCCCTTCAAACGACTTCTGCAGAACTTGTAGAGAGGTGGAGGAGGATGAAACTGTCCAACATCTACTCTGTTTCTGCCCTGATCTCTACCATAAAAGGAAAACTCATTTAGGAGCCTTCTTTCTGGACTCGCTGGGTGATCTTGAAAACACTGGTATCAAAAACCTCCGCCGCTTCGTTAAAAGCTCAAATTGGTTCAACGAGTAGGGTACTACGCGAGGAAAGTTCCCGTGGTATCACAATGGACCTCACTGGTTTAAGTGTGTCGATGTACTGCCGGCAGCCACTAATACCTACCTATTAAAATCCTACAACTATAGAATAACTAACTCAAATATCACACGTCCTCAAAGTGGAACTACGATAGATCATGTTATTTATAATCAAGAAAATGTGTTAATCTTTACTATTGCAAATCAAATTAGTGATCATAATAGTATTGTAGCTTTCTTTGATTTTAATATGGTTAAAAAAGAAAACACGTATTCAATAAAAACAATTATCGACTATGAAAAGGTAAATGCTGAACTATTGAACATATTCAGCAGCATGTACTGGACTTCGTTAACAAATCCTACTGACTTGTATAGCTATATCACTTCCATAATAAGAACTATTGCAGAAAAATACTCTACACATAAGTATACTAAAAAAGTCTTAAAAAGGAACCATTGTCCATGGATCACATCAGAAATTGTTAAAGCTAGTGAACATAAAAAGAAACTACTGATAAAACTAAAAAAAAATCAAACCAATCTAGACCTAAAACAAAAAATAGCATCAATGGATAAGACAATTCTAAATATGAAAAGATCTGCGAAAAGGAAGTGTTTCGAGAGGCGATTCAAAGTCAGTTCTAGTGCCAAGGACACATGGTCTGAGCTAAACAAAATTCTAGGCCGAAACAAATCTGATGTGGTTTTAAATAGGCTTGCAAATAATCAAAATGGTGTAGCTACTAAATCAAATGAAATAGAAAATATATTAAAAAACTTCTTTGTAAATGTGGTAAATGATCTTGCCTCCAAAATAACCACCTCAATGGGACCAAGCGCAACAAGAAGAAGAACACCAAGAAACTCAATATTCTTATCATCTACAAACCATTTTGAAATATATACCTTGCTTAATAATCTTGACACAAAGAAAATCACGGGACATGATCAAATATCTGCATTAACCCTAAAAACATGTTCTGCAGTGTTATGCCATGTATTGGCTTTCTGCGTCAACCTATGGCTCGAAAGTGGTTTATACCCTGAACAGCTAAAAACAACCAAAGTACTACCGATCCATAAAGGAGGGAGTAAAGAGTTATGTAATAATTATCGACCAATTTCTATACTTCCCGTCCTGAACAAAATTTTTGAAAAGATAATTTACTAATACTCTTTACCTTTCTTAAGAAAAACAATTTCTTATCTGCTTGTCAGTATGGTTTTCGCAGTGGCTCGAGTACTACTGTAGCTGTCACCGAATTGTTAGATTTCATTTACAGAAAACTTGATAATTAATCTAGTAATATTGTTTCGGGCCTCTTTCTGGATCTATCTAAAGCTTTTGACTGTGTAAATCATTCATTTCTACTAAACAAACTTGATAAGGCTTAATTGTTTTTGATAATCAGGTTCAGGTAGAATTAAGATCATAAATACTAGAATTAGGGTTATTGCGTAAGACTAGTTTAAATGCAATAAATAATAATTATACAAAAAAAAAAAAAAAAAAAAAAAAAAAAAATTTAATAAATAAAACACTATAGATTTAGCACTATTAAGGAATTACTATTGTTAATAAAATGAGCATATTATTGAGGGTTCAAATTATATAATTATATGTAAGGATTAGTGTAAATATTAATTAGTCGCAAAGCACTGATGAAGGAAGTAAGTTGCTTCCGAAATATCGATATTTGCAAAATAAATACAAATGATTAGTGAAAGGAAACTCGACTTTTATTCCATAAATCTTGATAAGGCTGGTATAAGAGGAGTAGCCTTAAAACTTCTTGCTAACTATCTTAATGGTAGAAATCAATATGTCTATGTTAATAAAACCCAAAGCTTGTTGAAGGATATTAATATTGAGGTTCCGCAGGGTAGCGTTTTAGGCCCCTTGCTTTTTTTGGTCTATATAAATTACATCGATGAGCTTGATCTCGCAGGGAAGATGTTCTTATATGCTGATGATAGTGCACTCTTTTATAATTCTGCCGACTCCCAACTTAACGCAATTAACATGAACCATGATCTGGAAAAATTACATAATTATTTTTCATGTAACAAACTAACTAACTCTAAATGCGACCAAGATAAAATATATACATTTTCATTCACCTCAATGTCAAAAATTGTCAATGATAATATACCTATAGTAATACAAAACATAGAGATAGAAAGGACTTATAATATAAAATATCTAGGAGTTTTTCTTGACGCTAACTTGAGTTGGCGTAATCATGTCGACAATGTATGTTCCAAAATTTCATCGACTATCGGAATTCTTTTCCGAACGCGAACTTTTTTGCCAATTAATGTTCGATTATTAATTTATTATAGCTTGGTTCATAGTCATATGACTTATTTAATTTCTGCTTGGGGATCAACCTATGACTCCATTCTAAAACCGATTCAAGTTTTGCAAAACCGCGCATTAAAACTGGTCTTTAATCTTCCAATGAGATATGACACAGAATCTTTGTTTTTAGACATAGTTAAACATGTGTTACCAGTAAAAGGAATTTACCAACTCTCGATAGCTTGTTATGTACATCAAGTAATCACAAACCAGATACATCATACTCTTGACTTTAATTACCCATCTCATCACCATGTTTTGAGGAGTAGAGGAAATCTAAGTACACAAGTGTTGAATACTGAATTCGGAAAACGAAAAATTACCTATATTGGTCCTATTATATATAATTCAATTGAAAGATCGATAAAAAATATTCAGTCTTTGAATTCTTTCAAACAAAATATAAAAAGATCATTTTTACAGACAAACAAATTGAAATCCTTTCTTTTTTAAGTTAATTGTTATATTTTCCTTTTTAAACATCTAGAAATTTCTTTTTTTTCTGCTCTCGCTTTTAATTCTTTTAATTTCATCTAGCTAGTTTTTTTATTTTATTTTTTATTTTATTTTTTATTTTATTTTATATTTTAAGTTTTCGCTTCCTCCATATTTTGTTTTTATTTTGTTTTATTTTGTTTTATTTTGTTTTATTTTATTTAATTATTAGATAGAATTTTTTATTATTTGTTAAAATTTTATTTTATTATTTGTTAAAATTTTCTTATAATCCTACTTATTTTAATTACTACTCCTCAGGTTTTTAGGTTAGTATAAGTTAGTTTAGTTTAGTTCCTTCAAGGACTTTAGTCACTGGAACAGACAATAATTAAATTACATACATATAAGTGCATTTTAACATATTATTGTAATAAGAAATTTGATGTAATTTAATTGGTTAGTTATAATAAATGAAATTGAAATTGAAATTGAAATTGAAAAATTTATTTCTAATTGCCCTTAATATAATTTTACCATATGGCGACCCATCTATGCTCGTGATTAATCCTAATATTTCCTCTACGTTTTCGAGGAAATCAAATAGTAGCCTAGGATTTCCATCAAATTTTGGATGATCTTTTACGGCGTCGGGAATTCTTAAATATTTAAAAATGTCTAGATTATTGGTATTGGTAGGCCTTTCGGCCGGAATTTCTTGATCTAAATTCATTTCGGAAAATGAGGAAATTGAATCTTTAGATTCGTTTAATTCTTCAATCTCAGTAATTTTTTTATCGAGCAAGATGCTAGATAAACCTTTTTTAATTATATAAGGAACCTTTCTTAGTTTGGGGCTTCTAATTTTATGCATAAAAAATTTTATTATTTTGCTTTATATATTATATTATAGTTTTAATTTTTTTATTAAAACTTTACAATTGTTTTTTATGTTTTTCTTTTTAATAATTTTATTTCTTAAAGTTTTGAAATGTTCGGAGAAGTCTTGCATAATTTCCAAAATTATTTCTTTAGTCATTTATTTATTATTTTTTTTCAAAAAATAATTTACAATATAGTTAAAATTTCTCAAAATTTTATACAAAGTATAGTTTAGTACAATTTAATATATAAATAACCAGGTATTTTATATATATTTTTTTTTATTTAGTATTAAAATATTTATTTACTTTCTTTCAATCTGGGTATATTGGATTATAGGGTTCAGGATTAATATTATTCAATTCTTGACTTACGTGAACATAGTAACGATAACGATGATTAAATCACTTTAATTAGCACTCAATTTTGTAAAAAAAAATTTGTTTCTTTTGCACTGAAGTTTAAGGTCTTTTTAAGTAAAATACTTTTCTTTTTACCAATATTGCCTTGATGTAGAAAAATATTTTTATTTTTAATTAATTTTATTTTATTATAAAATGTTGTTGTTTATATTATTTTTGTTACAATTTTATTAAACTTTTGTTTAGTTTGTTTTTTTTAAATTTTTATTTTATTATTATTTAATTAATTATTCCATAAACCGTCGATTTAGTGTTAATTTGCCGTTACTTTATAAGAGAGGATCGTCACCTGATCCTACCGGCTGCACCACTTTAGTTCGTGACATGAACGATAACATAAAAAAAAACAAAAGTTTAATTTTATAATACAAGTTTATTCGTACTTTCTTACTTCTAAGTCAGAATATTAATTAATTATTTATTATTTTTTCATTTCTTAAATACAATATTGATTAGTTAAAAAATGCTTACTTAATGTTTACAATAAGTTCATAATTTGGAAAAACAAGAAATTGCATTAGTTAATATTATTTAAATTATTAAAGTATCATATTACATTAAATTGATGGGAAAATAATTATGCAATATTATAAATTTATTGTGAGAAAATGATTATGCAATAATATGTAAAGTTCATTGGAATATTATATTACGTTAATTTTATGAAAAATAATTATTAACAAAATTTAATAAAAAAAATGTAATTTGGAAATAAGTTTATTAAATGATTATGATGATGATGATGATGATGATGATGATTGTTTATGGGATATGTGTATATACTATCCCATAACTTGCGCTTTAAAAAATAACTGAAAATATTTTCATATACATTATCCATATATGAAAAATATATTCCAAATGGAGAAAACAAAAATAGACATTCTTTTAATGAAACGTAATTAATTCGCTTTTAATTCTTCCAGGCGAACATTCGCGTAAAGTTCATCCGGGGGATTTGTATATGTTTCTTCTTGAAGAACACGTTCTTCCTATGGTTTGTCGGGTGTTATTCTATTTGTAAATTTATACACACATCGCTATATGTAATATGTATGTACATATATCCATATGTTAAAAATCATAACGTGAATGAATGTGCACTCTTATTTGAATTTTTTAAATTTTATATTTTTTTAAAATTATTCAATCAAAAAAGAAAATAAGTAAAAACAATATATATTTGATTTTCAAACATAATAAAATTATATTATAACATTTCATGGATTGAGAAAAATAAAATATTTGTTTTCTTAAAAGGCTCAGGCTACTCGATAAAAATGATAACCATATTTGAAATTTTGGTAGATATTAATTGAAAAAAATTTCAAATTACACAAACACAATAATAACAAAAAATGAAAAATTAAAAGGATATTCTCATTGTTATTTGATTTCTAATAAAAAATATTATTTTTTGTTTTTGCTTTTATAATAAAAGAGTTTACAGTAAGAAAATTTGTTTACTAAATTATAATAACAGTATCGAGAGAATAAATAAAAAGCAAGAGAGTGGTGAGGCAGGCTATTGAAAAAAGTTGCCAGAAAATTTTGTTCTACGCTGGACTTCTATTATACTACTTTTTCTATGATAATACTATAAAGATAGACATTTTCAAACAAAACTAACAACAGCAAATTTTCAACTAATTTTTTCAATATTCCCTTCATTGTATATGTTTTTCCCCGTTTATTCAATATGCTAGTGCATTTTCTACATTCAATTTGAATTTTTAAATTTTTGAAGGTTTTATACGACTTTATTCTATAAATAATTTGTATGTGTTCAGTTTCTCTATACTGTTCTTGAATGTATATTATTGTTTTAACTTTTTTAGGATTTTTATAATTGTTGATATTGTGCATGTATATTATTTATAATAATAAATTATAAAATTATAATATAATTTTATAATGTTTAGAAAACAAAAATATTTTTCTTTTTTTAATTGAATAATTTTCAAAAATAAAACAATTTTAAAAAATTCAAATAATAGCGAACATTCATTCACGTTATGATTTCTAATATATATTCATAAATACATACGTATATGTATAAATTTACAAATAGAATCAAATTTTTATTTTTAAAAGGCGTTATTTGGTTATTTCAATATGTGGATATGTATGTATGCATGGATTTTGAAATTATAACAGAATTTAAAAATATTTGAATAACTCATCATTAGTTTTTGTAAAATTTATAAAAAATCTTAACGGTAGAGTAAATTGAAAAGTATATTTAATATGTTTTTTTGTTGCAGTAAGCACACAATTTATTTATAAGATAATTAAAGCTTGCAACGAACAATTTTACAATGGTATTTTTCAAATTCAGAATTTTCTACTTTGTCATTATTTTCATAACAAGAGCATTAAACATCAATATCCAAAGGCTTGTCATGATTTACTACAGCTTTGAAAATATATTATTGTTGTAAATAAAATTAATCAAATTCGTGATATATTTGTAAAAATATTTGCAACTTGTTGTGCAGGTGGATTTGTTTAGAGATTTTAATTTTTTAAGATAATCTAACATTTTCTCTACGAACAAATATGGACAATTTTTAATAGTTGTTTGTACGCATTTTTAGTATAAATATTTGAAGAATTTAAAGAAAAACCAGCAGTTTACATATTACTCACTACAGCAGGTTTAGTTTATTACTCATTATTATAAAGAAAAAATTAAAATCAGAATTATTTTGTTTTCGTAGCTGCATATTTGCATATGTAATTAATTGAAAAGCTAAAACAGCTAAGATTTTTTGCAAAGTACTGGGGCTGATATGAGTATTTCCAGTTTTGGACAATATTTTTGATAAGCATTTTTCTCTTTGGCAACAATTTTCTTAAATACATCTCAGTTAATAATTTCATAAAATGTACCAGTTACCAAAATCATTTTTTATATAAATGAATTTCTAAAGAAAATAATTTATAAAGGAAAAGAACCATCTTACAGTATAAAAAGGGATTGTATAGATGGTGTGGAAGATTTAGATGGGGATAGAAAACATAAACTAGCAAAAGAAGCATATTTCTTTATGATTCAAGGTTTACATGAAAATTATAAGTAGGCATGGGGTTACAATTTATCCAAAAATAATTTGAAAGGAGAAACTGTAAAACTTTCATTTTTTTGATCAAACTAAAATATCTTAAAGAGCTAACAAAGATTGGTTCTAAAATTGTTGCACCTGCTTGTGACTAATGCAGTACAAATCGAAATACTTATGAATTACTTGGTGTCAATAAGGTAGATCCTTTTTTTATGATTGGAATGGAAATAAAATTTATGCTTTGTTTGATATGGCATCTTATAAAATCTGTCAGAAATTCTTTTATAAAACCCGATTTTGAAAACTGGAATAATGATATTATTAGCTTTCAACAATTTTACCTAAAGTTCGTAGCACCCATATTAATTCTAACACATTTGAAAAAATGTCAGTAAAATCAGCTTTTCAATTATTTAGTTATAGTACCTACATATGCAGCCATAAAAGCTATAAATAACACTGATCGAATTTTTTTTAATTTATTGAGTAATAAAACTAATCTGACTGTTGATTTTGTTTTAAGAGTTAACTAGTTAATTGATTACTCAAATTCTTCAAATTTTAACACAAAAAATTAAAAATTTTGAATTCACAACCGTTAAAAATTCTCCGTTTTCATTCTTAGAGGAGTTGCTAGAATATCTTAAAAAATCAAAAATTAAAAGTACCAAAAATTTTTTTTCCATTAATGGAATGGCCCAAACAATAACTGCTGTATTATCTTTATCGAAAGATCAAATTGATAGAATATTAATTTTTTGATGACGCGCAGACTGAAAAAAGATCCGTTAGAAAATATGTTTTCTCATGTAAGATCTGCTGGTGATTATTGCAGAACTCCATCTACACAACAAATTGTGAATATTTTTGCTAAGACGAGGCAAGTATTTATAACGAAAATACATCCTCAAATTGTGAAACAGATCACAACAATTATTTGCACATTGATGTCAATGATTTGGCTGACGAAGATTTTATTATTGAAAATTGTCCTGAAGAAATGAGAAGGAAAATGTTTTAGCTTCAACTTCAAATACAGTTCAATCACATAGTAAATCAGTTAGTAATTTTGAAGAGTTAGCAATTAGATATTTTGCTGGATTTTGCACATAAAAAGTGTCAGATTGCCATACATGTGCATTATACTATTTTTAAAAAATGAACACAAGATTTGAAAACGAAATTTAAATAGCTATTCATAATGAATTATTAGAGATGAAATAATTGAACATAGGTATATAAGTACGTACATATGAACCTAAAAACTGATTTGAATTGAATTTAAAATTTAGAATTGTATTTAAAACATCTTTAACAAAAATTTGATTCTATTTGTAAATTTATACATATATGTATATGTATGTATGAATATATATTAGAAATCATAACGTGAATGAATGTTCACTATTATTTGAATTTTTTTGAAATTCTTTTATTTTTGAAAATTAAAAGAAAAATATTTTTGTTTCTAAACATTATAAAATTATATACATGTAATTTATACAAATAATATACATGCACAATATCAACAATTATAAAAATCCTTTTATTACAATGTATTGAGAGAAAAATAAAAAAAAATTTTCTTAAAAGACTACTCGATAAAAATGCTATCCTATTTGAAATTTTGGTACCTATCAATTCAAAAAAAATTCAAATTACCTATACAAATTCAAATAACAAAAAGTTAAAAACAATAATATTCAAGAACAGTATAGAGAAACTAAACACATACAAATTATTTAGAGAATAAAGTCGTATAAAACGCTCAAAAATTTAAAAATTCAAATTGAATATAGAAAATGCACCAACACATTGAATATACCCCAGAAAATATATATAATGAAGAGAATTTTGAAAAAGTGAGCTGCAAATTTTCTGTTGTATGAAAATGTCTATCTTTATAGTACATATTATTAATCAATGATATAATTTAAATAATTTAATATAATTTCAACTGATATTATTAACCGATTAATTGTTTGGTCGCGTTAATTGGGAAAACGTGTGTTGGAATGTCATTAAAAAATAGTTTCCGATAATTTTATTAGACCATTAATCCCACCTATGGGTTAGTACCGTTTCCCAATTATTATGAATGAGTTTTAAAATTCATCATATAGGAAACAATTGGATAAAATGAAGTATTCTAGACCCGGTATGCAACATTGTCATATGGCCAACCTCCTGGTATGCAGTGTCGTTGTGAGTAGTTTTTCCCTGTCTTGGTCCTGCTAGAGTTTTAATTTTTAAAGCAGTGGATTGTCTAGAGCTGACCATGGGTGAAGGAAGGTTGAGGGAGATAAATTCTGACTCTTTGAAATGTTTGACCTTGTGATTTATTGATTGATATTGCATATGCAAGATTTACTGGAAATTGATGTCTAATAAATTCTTATAAAATAATTTTCATTCTATATCTGATTTTTTATTTTATTTTATAAATAAAAGAGTTGATTTTATAAATATTAAATTAAACCTTTGAGCAATTTTTATTTTTTTGTGGATTGCTATTAATATTATTATTCTATACATTATTTTCAGATACTTTAAACATGTCAAATGCATGAAAAGTTTCTTGACTTGACTCTTCAGGTGCTGAAATTGAAAAAGATATACCTAAAAAAATTTCCACAACAGATCAATTTAGAACTATTTTAAACAACCTGCTCAACAACGATCTTTGGGGCAAAAAAGTTAAATTAACGGAAACTACTGAACACAACAAATTTTTTTACTCTAGATCGTTCTAGATTGTTCTTGAACAGTTTATGGAATAAACCTAATATTTTACTGAATTATTAACAATTTAGCGAATGACTATATTTTATTTTTTTATTGAGGTACTCTTAAATTTTAGTTTTTTATTTGCCGACAGATCGATTTTTATGTCGATTTTAATAAATATAATATTTTTGTTCTTATAAAAAAAATAATTGTTAAAAAATAATTGTTTTAAAAAAATGCAATCATTCTATTTTCGAAGTACTTCAAATTACTTCGAAATAATTTGAAATTAAAAAAGGAATACAACTAAGGAAATTATACAGATATACCTCAGATTTGCTATACGATTTAATGGAAAATCAGCTTCATTATGAATTGTATCCATTATTTCAATTCATCTTTGGTAGATAAATACCATATTTTATTTTTGAATTGATTCTACTTAGAAAACAACCGTATACGTAAATAATAATTTATTTAAAAAAAAAAAAAATTTGTTGGTATGTTAAAATGTCGTACATGGGGTGATATTTTAAATGCAAATTTCTAATTAAAAGATAAAAAAATTTAAAAAAATATATAATTTTGCTTAGTCTCCTTTTAAATATCTATCATTTTAAAAAATAATAATGAACATCGGTTGTTAGATGGTTCAGATTTGAACCGTACTTTTTCAATCTATAAATTAAACATACTTAAATTATGTATTTTCAAATGACTATGACCAATGACATTAAAGAAATTATCAAACGTATGACTATTTATATTCATATAGAACTATCTGGAACAGGTTACTGAATAAATCTAACATTTAATATTTTTCTTGTATGTACTTTAAATTTTAGTTGGATTATTGGCCGTCGGATGGTTTTTTATGTAGATTTTAATAAATATATAATTTTGCTCCTAGTTTTTTTTAAAAATACATTTTTTTTTAAATGAGGTATTTTAATAACTTTTCAAAACTTTTTACATTTAAAAAACAAATTTAATATAAATATAATTAAATATAATTTGAACGAAATGAAAAGTTTATTTTATTGTTCATTTAAATAAAAAAAGGTACTTATTTAAAACTTTTTTTTTTATTATATACTTTTTAATAATAAATTAAAATATGTTTCTTTTTTATTAAAATTAAATATTCTAAAAACTATAAAATAAATTTGAACAATAAAATTGTAACATAAGTTCCATATACATAACATTTCACCAATATACTAATAAGATTTCCCAACCAAAATTATATTATATTTATTGTATCTGTAATAAATTTTATTATATTTATTGTATCTACATTTTAGCTGTTTTAGTATACATATATAGGTAGGATAAATGCTAATTGGTATAATATATATTATATGCATACATCTACATGATACATCATAATGTCAAAACTGTCAACTGTGAGTACATTCCATGTATTGATAAGTAATAAGTATATATAATTTGTATGCTTAGATTTATTTCAAGCTAATCGGTTTCGTATTTTGTTGAAATAGTTGAAAAGAGAATAATCATTAAAAATTACTTTTTTTTATTAAAAAAATATTGTTTTTTTGTTATTAATTATATTATATTATAAAAATTAATATTATAATACAGAATAATAAAAAAAATATTTTTTAGTAAAAAAAAAAAAAAAAAAAAATTGAATTAATAGAGAATCGAACTCACAAAAATTTGTGATAATAAAACCTATATTAATAATATTATCCTACTAATTAATTTTTTTCCTACTAAAAGTGCAAGAAACCAAATGCGATTTCTGATATTAAATAATGCTTTTACAACCAACCCAGCTAATATATTATAAAAATTGTTTACCCAAAATAGACACATAAAATAAAAATTGATTTTGATCGCCACGACCTGCATCATCACTGATTGATTGAATGAAAAAAAAACGAAGCACACGAAAAACCACGAAAAGTGTGCCTTCACTAATCGTGCTCTTGTGTATTATAATATAGATAGAGGTTTTGTGTTAATTCGATTCGATTCTCTTTTGAGTAAAATTTTTTTTTGTATTATTTATGGGCATTTGATTTTTTGCACTTTTAGTACGAAAAAAAATGAATTAGTAGGACAACATTAATATAGTTTTTAAAGGAAAATTTATTAAAGATAAGTATTTCATTTTCAGATACACGGAATTTATAGGAATTTATATAATTTTACAGATTAACCTATTTTAAAGAAACATCAACACCAATGCGTTGATGAAACTTTAAACTATGTGGTGATATTTTAAAGAGTTATCAGGATTTACGCTCCTTGTTTTTATTCATGACAAGTTCATATATTTGCTTTTTTCGTAATCATTTTATCTAACATTATTTTCTCCTGCCTAAAGTCAAATGTTAGAATTACCCACACAGCATTTTAACAGACTTTGAAATCTACCTAATTTATTTTCTCCATTTTAGTGAAACTAAAAACTGTGTAACCCTTAGAAAAAACAAGTTTTTTAAAAGTTTTTTTTTTATTTATATTTATTATTTTGATGAAAGTAAAAATTTGTTTTTTGTAATTATGATTTTGATGTATGATTATGAATACAAAAAAAAAGAACAAAACAAAAAATTGTATCCTATTCTGATGCGTGATTCTATTATCAAAGAATATCCATTAATTATTGGATATTCTTTGCTATTGTTAAGTATTAAATTTTGCAATGATGGAAAACAGATCGCAAAAACTCACGGTATACACAGACTATATAAAGCAAAGAATATATCTATTACAATAAGAAGAAAAATTCTTCATTTACGTAAACCTAATGCAATTTGTTACATCCACCTCGACAAAATATTTCCATTAGTTAAGTTAAAACATGTAAAAACTACTATACCTTCTTTAAGATTTCCGTATATGAAAATTAAAATGAGAAAGAAAGGGATTACAGTATATGCTTACCTAAATTTTTATATACAACTTTTTATATGCGTTCCAATTATTTTGAATAAAAGATATGAAAACCCTTACGAAATTTTATATGCGTCCTGATTATTTGTTAACTACATAGTGAGATAAAAAGTTCGGATAAATCTAAAAATTTTGTATTGAAGTTTTAAACCAAGTTTTTTGTTATTCAAAATTTATACTGATATGGGTAATATAATTATACTGGGTGGTAAACATAATTAGTATAGATGCTTAGCGTGTAATATTGTGAAAACCGGAAAGGAAGTTTTATCAATTTCCCACAGAGAATAAAAGGTAAATTTTTTTTATGTTAAAATTTTATTTTTAATATGTTAATATTAGAATTTTTATACAAGTTTGTATACAAGTTTACTTATTTTAACGGAATCCCCACGATAAATAGTTTCATTATAATACGAAAAAATTATTATTTTCATACATTCTATTTGAATTTCATCTTACTAATTTCGCTTCACCTTTTATCTTACTATATTTCATCTCTTTCGTGAACATACAATTCTTATTACCGTTTATTTCTAACAATTCTTTTTTGAAATATGTAAATGTATGGGTCTGTTACGCAAAATACATATCCGAGTTTGACTTCTATTGTAAGTACAGTCTGCGTATCGCCGGTTTTTTTTTTGCAGATTCGTCATTTGATTCAGTGCAGTGTTTTGTGAAGAGCAGCACTGAAAATGTTTATAAATTTTTTTTTTTTTGTGAGAATATAATAATAATAATAATTCAGTCAAAAATAGTAAATAATATTATTTAAATATATAAATATATATCTAAAACAGATTAAAAGTTATATAAAATGGTAAACTGTGCTGTATTTGGGTGTAAACATTTTTCTGATATGAAAATGAAAAACAAATAAAATGAAAAAGTGAGATATTTCAAATATGTATTTATAATAGGTAAAATATTTTATTTCTTACAGTAAATATGAAAATCACGGTATTCTTAAACGATTATCGAAATGGATTGATGAATGAAATGAAATGAATTAGTCGTTAGTAATTACATATGTATTTAAAAAAAAATAGGCTTAACTTTGATAAATTAATATAAACGTAATAACTAACTAATAAATTTAAATATTTTAAGACTAATAATTTTATAAAGTTACTTTTTGGCTAACAATTGGGGGTATTCGGAGGTCTGGTTTGGGATCGACAGGGAAACATTTGATCGGTCGCTGACCCAGATGCGCAACTGTCGAGTTCCTATTCAAATGCTTACATTACCTCCACGTGTTGACCCCTGGGAACTGTCTTACATAGCATCCGCTGATAAGCAGGCCAAAATTGTAAGTGCGCCAAAATCCTAAAAGTTTTGAGGTTGGCGTAAGGCTGACTCCCTTAGTTATTTATATTTAAAAAAGTTATAAGTTTATAAGTAAGTGTTCAAGAAATTTTAGATTTTTTTTATATTTTTCATTTTTTGTTATACTTTTCAATTTGTGGGCTATTTTTATTATTTAAATCATGGTTATATCAATATAATATTTACTTTTTAGCTCGTTCTAGTTTGTATTTGTCTGGCCAACATTTTCTTTTTTTTAGTTTTTTTTTAATTATATTAACTTGCAAGTCTATTATGTCTTTTGTGTCTTTTAAAAGTTAATATTATTTCAATAATTTAACTACTGTTTCGTTTAGTAATAATAGGCGCTATAGCTATATATATTATGTAAAATAAATACATAATATATATAAGTACATATATTTCGTTCTATTCGTAGAATTTGTTTTTGGACTAAGAAAAGGAATTTCTATTTTTTTTTTAAATAATGTAGCTATTTAGACAAGAAATAAAGTGAAAATTTAATGTAATTCAGGATCTTACATTTTACATCAAATTGCATCAAAAAAAAATATTTCGGACGGAAGTGGAAATAACATCTTTTGAAATTCAATTTCTCATTTATAAATTATCCGTTATTACAATAAATTTATCACAATAAATCAAAAAAAATTCAAATTTCAACTAAAAAAATTTAGTTGAATTTTAAAATCAAAAAAAGTTGAAAAAATTCACAAAAACTGATATACGCGACAGCGACAATTGAAATATTTCGATTTTAGTTGAAAATCAAATCAAAATTGAATGTCGCGACACCACCTATAGTTTTGAGAGACGCAATTGAAGCCTCGGATACTATCGAAATTATAAGAAACAAACCCGGCAAGCGTTTAAAGGACTCCGATTTAAGAAGTTGCAGTTGGAATGTAAGAACACTCTATCACCCAGCTGCATCAAACAAAATTGAAAATATTCTCTCGCAGTATAAAGCAGACATTACTGCGATACAGGAAATCCGATGGAAAGGATCTGGCATGTTAAAAAAACGAACATGCGATATATATTACAGCTGCCACGAAAAACATCACATATTTGGATGCGGATTCGTAGTGGGAAAACGGCTTAGAGGAAAGATCATTGATTTTACACCTGTTAATACGTCTAGCTGTCATCCGTATCAAAGCCAAATTCTTCAACATTAGCCTAATGTGTGTGCACGAACCAACGGACGAAGCGGAGGACTCCCCGAAGGATGAATTCTACGATATCCTGGATAAAACATATGGGTCTTGTCCTGAGTACGATGAGAAAATCGTGCTTGGAGACTTCAATGCTAAAATCGGTAAGGAAGAAATTTTCGGCAAAACGGTTGGTAACCATAGTCTTTACCCCACCACCACAGGTAATGGATACCGAACAATTGAGTTTGCAGCAGCATGGTTATAAGTAGAACAAATTTCCCCCATAAAAATATTCACAAAGCAACCTGGCTACCTCCGGATGGACGTACAGCGAATCAGATTGACCACATGATTGACATGCTATCAGTGTGTCGGATGGACGTACCTATCGATGAGCTAACATCGACTCTGACCACTTCCAAGTTGTGGCCCAGTTCAGAACAGGAATATCCAATGTCAAAAAAGGACGCACCAGCCAAAGTAGGAAATTTAACATTGGAAGACTTCAATCACCTGCGATAGCCATAGCATACAAGGAGCAAATGAGCGATATACTCAATATAAAATATAAATAAACCACACCCTTACAACATAATTTCTCCGTCAACGAAAAATGGAAACAATGCGCAAACATCATACCGATGGCTGCTCCGAAGATACAGATACACCCAGTCCTGCAGAAGTGGAAGCAGCCATCCGAAAATTAAAGAACAACAAAGCTGCTGGACAAGATTATCTGAACTTTTTAAGACAGGAGGTGAAGTGATAATTGAATTCATGCACCAAATCATCAAACAAATCTGGACCGAGGAGGGCATGCCTGATGACTGGAGTTTAAGTTCAATATCTCCGATATTCAAAGAAGGCGATTCCATGTCCTGCGCCAACTATAGAGGAATATCTCTATTAAGCGTTGCGTATAAGATCCTTTCCAATATTCTGTGCGGACGACTGAAGCCCCATTGTAACACTGTGATAGGAAACTATCAGTGCGGTTCCCGTCCTGGTAAATCAACCACCGACCAGGTGTTCGAATTAAGGCAGATCCTGGAGAAGGCCCTCGAATTTCAAATCGATATGCACCATCTTTTTATCGATTTTAAATCTGCCTATGACAGCATACATCGATCAGTGCTTTACGAATCAATGTCGGAATTTGGTTTTCCAGCCAAGCTTATCCGTTTGTCAAAAATTACCCTGGAAAACGCCCGGTGTGCTGCGGTGATTGGGAGACACATTTCTGATTCATTTCGAACGTGCTCCGGATTTCGACAAGGCGATGCGCTGTCATGTAATTTCTTTAATCTGGTGTTGGAGCATATAGTACGACGTTCCAGTGTGAACAAGCAGAGCACTATATTTTACAAATCGGTGCAGCTCCTGGGTTTCGCTGATGACGTCGATATTATCGATATTATTGGAACATCACAACGAGCAGTCATCGAAGCCTTTACACAAATTGAAGAGGAAGCAGGTAAATCGGGTCTTCTCATAAATGAGAATTAAACAAAATATATGCTGTCGACAAATAAAATGTCCTCCCAACATCATATAGGACACAACATCACTGTCGGCTCATATGATTTTGAGATAGTTCAGGAGTTTATCTACCTTGGAACCAACATCAACTCCACCAATAAAATCGATGTTGAAATAAGGCGAAGAATTATGACATGACATGACTCAAAAATACAAATTCAACCCCCTTTTTTTGCAAACATAAAATAGAAATTCTAAATTTTATTTATTTATTTATTTTAACAGTTGATCTTACAGATAAATCTGTAGACCAACTTTATAAGTCCTTTTCTCTTTCTATTAATTATTTGGTATATATTTTTGTATATTACATATTTATATTATTTTTTCATTAGTTATAATATCTTTATTTTAATTATTAAATTATATTTGAACCGATGTGGTTGTATTGAAAATTCCATTTTGAAAAATTTTTCGGCTCTCGCGGGGTTTGACCCGTGCTCCTTCGGTCGTTACATTACCACACTCGAGTGCTTCACCACTCGGCTACCGAGGCCACTCTCTAAATTTTATTTTAATAGTAAATTTAGATTTTGATAACGAATATATTAAAACTCGATTATAAAATAATTTTTTCTCTTAATTTTCATCAGGAAAAACATACAGCACTATGAACTTCCTAAATATAAATTTAATCATATTCAAGCAACAAGTGTCGTCATAGCTGACTGGAATGGACCCTTAACTATTTCAGCTATATATTGCCCTCCTAAACACAATATCAACAAATCTCAATTTATTGATTATTTTAAAACTCTGGGAAATAGATTTATTGCCGGTGGAGATTATAATTCTAAACATACGTTCTGGGGCTCTAGGCTGATCACTCAAAAAGGAAGGCAGCTGCTACTAGCCATGCAAGAATTCAACTTGAATTATCTGTCTACTGGACAACCTACATACTGGCCTTCTGATCTTAATAAGACACCGGATCTTTTGGATTTTTGCGTCTCGAAAGGTATCTCACCAAAACTATTTACTGTGAAATCAAGCCTCGAGCTGTCTTCAGATCATACGCCTATCATTATCTCTGCCTCATCCAAAGTAGTAATAAGTCAAAATGAACAACGGTTACATACAAGGAAAACAAACTGGGATAATTATAGAAAGGAAATTGAAATGAAAACTTCTCTAAATATAGGACTGAAAAACCCCCAAGATATCAATGAAGCTATAAAAAACCTAAATATAACCATGATTGAAGCAGCAATGTCATCAACTCCGACGCAAGGTAACATCCGAAAATATGTTATTTCTCCACCTGAAATAAAAGCCAAAATCATGGAAAAAAGAAACCTTAGGAAATATTGGCAACAAACTAGATCCCCTGAAATCAAAGCCAGGTTAAACCGTGCAATCAAAGAACTTAAATTTTTGTTAAATAAAAGCAGAGAAAGTTCGTTGAAGAATTACCTTGAAAGACTAACATATACCGATCTTAATGACTACTCACTGTGGAAAGCAACAAGAAAACTGAAACGGCCACAACAAATTATACCTCCACTAAGGAAATCAAATGGTAATTGGGCCAGAAGCGATGGTGAGAAAGCAGAGCTTTTTGCATCACATTTACAAAAAGTGTTTGTACCGTATCCACCAGTAATTTCAACCGACGAAAACAACAAGATTGAAAACTACCTTGAAGTGCCTTATCAAATGGATTTACCGATAAAGAAAGTCCGGATAAAGGAAGTACAGGAAATTATAAAAAACTCTGTGTCAGACAAGAAGGCTCCTGGGTATGATGGTATCACAGGCAAAATGGTAAAGGAACTTTCGTATTGCAGTATAAAATTCTTAACCCACATTTTTAATGCCATATTAAGAACTAGCTACTTCCCAGATATCTGGAAAACTGCTCATATCATAATGTTAGCTAAACCGGGGAAAGAGCCAAATGAGACTAGTTCATATAGACCAATAAGTCTTCTGCCAGTAATATCAAAATTAATCGAAAAACTAATAGCCAAAAGATTGATTAAAATAAATAATGAACGAGATATCGTACCAGCTCATCAGTTTGGCTTTCGTCACAATCATGGAACAATTGAGCAAATACATAGAGTAGTGAACCATATAAATAATTCACTTGACAAGAAAAAATACTGTTCTGCAGCTTTTCTGGACATTTCGCAAGCCTTCGACAAAGTTTGGCACAAAGGTCTCCTTTACAAGCTTAAAAAACTACTTCCTCACCACTACCAGCAACTTTTGTCAACTTATTTATCAAATAGGAGGTTCTTCGTTAAATACAACGGGGAACAATCGTCACTAAAAGAAATTAAATCTGGGGTTCCTCAGGGCAGTGTCCTTGGCCCACTACTTTACCTGATATTTACAGCAGACCTCCCAACATCGCCGAGGGTACTCACTGCTACCTTTGCTGACGACACAGCAGTCTTAGTGTCTCATACTAATCCGAGATTAGCTTCAGAAGTTCTTCGGAACTACTTATTGGATATACAAAACTGGCTGAAAAAGTGGAGAATAAAGGCCAATGAATCGAAATCCCTTCATATCACCTTTACTAATCGCAAGGGAAATTGCCCCGCTGTTCACCTTAACGACATGGAGTTGACTCACCAAGACTCGGTTAAGTACTTAGGTATGCACTTGGATAGACGCCTCACTTGGAAAAGTCACATCATCAGCAAAAATAAACAACTACGATTAAAATTCAACCAATTAATTTGGCTAATAGGTCGTTTCTCCAATTTATCCCTAGAATGTAAAGTTGCAGTGTACAAAGCTATCATCAGGCCAATCTGGAGCTACGGGTTGGAACTATGGGGAACAACTAGTAACTCCAACATCGAAATAATAGAACGCTTCCAGTCCAAAGTATTAAGGTCTATAGTTAACGCGCCTTGGTATGTCCGAAATGACACAATTAGATCAGATTTAAATATCCCATCTGTTAAGAAATTCATTGAAAAGAAAGCTGAAAAATACTATGTTCGACTGGAAAACCATCCAAATTTACTTGCTCCTCAACTCATCAATAATGAACGAACAAGCGAGCGCAGATTAAGACGCTTCAGACCGCTGGATTTATCTACTAGATTCACTTTACCTGAGACTCCATAAATATAAATTTGAATATTAAGTCAAGAATCAATGGATTTTTGACTTAGATTACATGTCAGTTAAATCACGTCAATTTTAATTCCAACATTATACTCAATATCTTTTATATTTTATGTAGATAGTTGTATAGAATAAAGACCAAAAAAAAAAAAAAAAAAAAAAAATTTTTATCACGTTTTTTAAAAGCTTCTTCAGGAAAGGACAGCTATCAAGAAAAATAAATGAAATTTTTTTCTTTTTCATAAATGCCAACATGGCGTGGGTAAGAAATGCTAGGAAAAAGTGATTATATATTTAATGAAAATAATAGTAAACATTTCGAGTTGAAATGTGAAATTTCGATATGTTTTAGTAAATTCTTAAAATTTTCGTTTTATATAAGATTTAACATATTTGAGGATATTTTTACTATTTTAACCTTTATACGAAAATTGGTAAATTTAGCTAAGATTTTGCAAAAAAAAAAAAAAAAAAAATATAAAAACAAGTAAACGTCAAAATCCCCTCGCTGTTTGAATCAAAGAATAACTATTACATTAAGAAGTGGCACTCTTCCAAAAATTCCATTTTTCCAATATTAAGTTAGTGTTTGTATTATTTTCTACCACTATTTAAATAAAAAAAATGCGTTACAAAAAACTCTTTACGGTCTTACGATTACTACATGAAAGAGCTGGTACACAATTTTCAGAAGTGAACTTTTTACCATGTTAATTCGAAGGCGGGCGTACTTCTTATTGGTTTACATTTTTGTTGTTGTACCTAATCTAATTTTATATAGGTGTTTATTAGTGATTTTATAAAGGTTTTTATTTTGAATTCAAAATGAATGCAAGGTGTTTGCAAAAAAAATACATTTTTGTAATATAGGATTTTATTAGCGGGTTTTAAAGTTGGTAAGTTGATTCGAAATTAGTGCAAATAAAGAACAAAATTTAGTTTATTAAATTGAAAGTGATATTTATTTTATTGTAGAAAATATAAAATTTTGTGAAACGGGTAAACATTATTACAAATGTCTAGTGTGTAGTTTGAAAAAGGCAGTAATAATGTATTTAAATTTCATCAGTTACTGAAGGATTGTGCATTGTACGTATATATTTATATTTTAGGATTTTATTAAATTACTAGTATAATGCCACTGCTAACCATCTGTAGTAAAATTTGTATGCAGTTTAAAAATGAATACATCGCTGTATTGTAGAGGTACTAATGAAAAATATTTCAATCCTTCTTCAGACATATGTTTAAAAGTAAAAAAAAAAAATAAAAAAAAATGTATACCCACCCTTGCTAATAAAGAAGTTTAACTTATTGAGAATAAGTACCTTGAGATTTTAAAATAAGATATCTACCTAACTTCGAGCAATTTCGAGAAAGAGGGTATTATACTATTATATTATGTACAAAAAGTTAGATTCTTTAATCTAACAGTAACTTTGCGTTATCTCTTAATTACGCAATATGTCTCACACAACTTTAATTATTGGTTCAAAACACCAATAATAATGTAAAATGAATATGTCATCATAATGCTACATCATACACCTACTTTCATAACCCAATGAAATAAAATTTGAAATTAAATAAGTGTTAAAACTCTAGGTTTGTTTCTCAATTTTATTAAATATTGTTAATCGATTTCGATCATTACACCATCATTAATTTTAATAATGTTTCACCTAGAGCCCATATACTGTAAATGAAAACAAATTTGGTTTATTTTCTCAATTCTTTCATTCATTTATAATATAACGGACGTCTCGCCGCGTCGTTAAAACACCGTTAGAATTGTCAATACTGTCACTCTCACTCAATAATAATTCTATTTACTAATTACTATTTACTTACTGTATATACTAAAAACTATATTTTTCTTCACTTAAAATTTTGCTTTGAGTAAAATTAATAATAAAATAACCAACACCAGCCCAGTAGGGAATTTATTTGGTTTTTTTTTTCAAACTATGTACCTATTCTTATATTTTTGTCCATTTAAAAAATTTTAGAATCAAATTAAGGAGCTTAACAACATCTAACAAAATTAAGGAGCTGCACAATATCTAACAAAATATTTTGAAAATATAAATAGTATATATAATAAACATGCATAGATAAAAAAAAATAAAATCAGAAAAATCAACAAAATAAGCAAAAGCAAAATATGGTATGTTTATTTTCATAATTGTTTTTGTTGTTATAATTGAGTGAGTGTTAGAGAAATTGAAGTACTTTTTTATACAGCTTATAATAATATCAAATAATCATTAACTCAAAATTCCAACTCTGATTTATTTAGATTAGGGACCGTAAACATGTAAGTTTCTCCTTAATAGTACGTTTTCAAGCTCATGTTTATGGATAAACAACTAGCTCATAAACCAGTCAAATGTCAAGTGTTCACAAGGTTTTTTGGAAAACCACCAGCTGTTTATTGTTTATATAAAAATTTTTGTTTTTCTTATCGTATTATCTTTGTGTAGAACTTAAGCTATTATAATTGGTATACGATAAATGAATAAAATACAAAAAAATATGGAGGATTTCAAAAAAATTATAATATCAGAGAAAAAAATAAAATAATTCACATTTTAGTTTATTACCATACCCACTTTACTCACTTCAACATTTAGTTCTGAGAATCTTTCAAAAACGAAATACAAAAATATTCAATTTACAATTATATAAAAAAAATAATCATCATTTTAATTTATTATCTCTTTTTCCATTTGAATTTTTTACTTATATATAAAGCCTTATTATTTATACATTTTTAATATATAAAACTGATTAAATTAAGTGAATTAAAAATAAAAATGCATCTTTTACAATATCCTTTGTTTTAATTCTTCTGTTAACTTTCCATGTAAGTCTTGTAATTTCTCAATCATTTCTATAACTCCATAGAATTTTTTTTCACTTTTTTCTATTAAAGTTATACAAGATTGTCCAATTAATCGTGCTGATGATAATTGAGAATTTATACTTGATTTTTCGTTCGATTTTGATGATCATTAATTGAAGCTAAACTAATTTCACACAAATTCACATAATTTCATCTATTCTTGGTATTTTGATTTCTTTTTCTTTTTGTTTTTTTTTTGACAAATGACAAAATGAATTTATGACAAAAAAATCAAGGGTCATGCAAAAAAAAATTTAAAATCGACAAAAAATCGAAATTTCATGGTTGGGTTACATGTTTTTGAAGTGGTTTATGATATAAACACCTCGCTACTTGTTTATGATTTTCAGCAAATTTGTATGGGAAAACCACTACGTAAACAACCAGTTTATCATAAACAACATGTTTATCCATAAACATGAGCTTGAAAACGTACTATAAGTGGCAAACATTTTTCGCTTGCTTTAGTATGAAAAAGATCATTGCACAAAGGTGCATTCCAAATTTAGGTTTGGTTACTAACAATGAAAATTAAAAAGGTGACAATATCGGTAATATTAATAGCTATTCAGGTACAGGTTCTAGATTTGTTTTCCATATTATAATTGCAAAAGCATTGTTCTTGGATTACATTCAATGATAAGACTTCAAGAAACATCAAAATGTCAAGTAATAGAGGAAAAAACGTCAAAATGTCAAGTAATAGAGCAATAAATTCTTTAGAGTGCAAAAAAAATATTAATTAAAAAAGTTAAGGCAATACAATGTGGTGGAGAGTGCAGAAAATGGTGCCATAGCCAATGTGCAGGATTGGAAAATGAAAATTTCAATGACTACGTAGGGGTAGATGCTAAATTATGGCTATGCACTTCATGCATTCATAGAAAAAAGAGACGTTCCACAGCAATAAATGCTAAGGTAAATACTGCCATAGTGCAGTCGCAGGCACAACCAAGAAATGTTGCAGATCTAAATAAAAACAATGTTATTATGGAGAAATTAGATGAAATTAAAATTGAAATGTTGAAACAAGATAGAAAGTGCAATATTCTGGAATTCCCTGGAATAGATGAAGTACCAGAGAAAGCTACAGCAGATATAATTTCAACAGTAGTAAAAGAATTGGGTATTGACTTGAAATCAGAAGCCATCAAATTTTCTAACAGGCAAATAAAAGCATCAAGAAATTCAGGTGAGCCATCAAAAATTATCGTTAGATTGAAAAATTATGAAATAAAAGCAAAAATAATGCAGATATAAAAAAAAACTAAGTTAAATATGTCAATTTTCAATAACAATAATAATAATCAAAGTGACAAAATAATTAAATCAATTTTCATCAATGAATCTCTAACATCTTACTTTAGTCTACTATATAAAAAGCTAGAAATCTAAAGAGAAATAATATAATTAAATTTGCATGGGTTAAAAATGGTAAAGTATTAATAAGGAAAACTGAAAATAGTAAAACTATAAGAATACTATCAGATAACGGTTTTAATGTTACATAAAGATTTTATTTTACCACTTCAAACCCATGTAAATAACAACTGTGACGACGCAGCTCAAATAAAATTTCAAAATAATAACTCACTTAAACTCTTATATCTCAAGGTTAGGAGTCTAAAGAATAAAATTGAAAAAGTATTGTGCATTTTAGATAGCTTAAAAACTGTAATACTTGTGTTAATTGTATTTACTGAAACATGGGTGTTAGAACATGAAGTAGATCTTATTAATATTAACAATTATAAAAATATATTTTCTTGTAGAAAAACTCGTAAAGGTGGAGGAGCGAGTATATTTATTCACTATTCATTAAATTACAAAATTCTTGAAAATTTCTGTGATGAATATAACAGCATAATAAATATCGAGATGGAAGAACTAGACCTATATCAGGTTCCTGCTTAGATCATATTATTACAAATAATTCACAAATTAATATGAACATAGCTCACCTGAACTCAGATATCTCTGATCATCAAGTATTAATAGCAGAAATCAATAATTATAATTTAAAATATTATCCCGAAAATGATAAAAAAAACGACTTATATAAATGTAAATAAACTAAAGGAACAGCTGATAAATAACCCAATTAAATTAATGAGTAATGACGTTAACACAAACTGTTCACAATTAATTTCTGAACTAAAAAGCAAATAGGTAGTGCCACTTACCATAAAATATCTGCAAAAAATAATAAAATTCTACCTAAATGGTTTGATTCGGAATGCACCAGAACTAACAAAATTAAGCAATACTGGCATAGAAAACATGTAAAAAAACTACAACAATGAGTACATTCATAACGAATATAAATTTTGGCTGAATAAATATACGTTACTAAAGCGCAAAAAACGAATGAAACACATAAAAAATATTATTAAAAATAAAACGGATTACACAAATGATTTTTTTTCTGGGCAAGAACAAACAATAAATGAAAAATTGGCGCTACGAAATAAGTTCGATTGAAATAACTTCGATAAAAAATTCACAACATTTTGTCGAAGTTATTTCACTTTTAAATTATCGAACTTATTTCATTTTTGATTTTAATAAATTTATCGAACTTATTTCATTATGAAATAAGTTCGACAAAATTAGAATTATGTATTAATAAAGTGAAAATAAAACTAGTTTTAAAATGAGAGTCACTCTAAATCCCCAAAGATTTAGAAATTTTGATTGTTTTTGAAGATTCAGACCCCAAGAGAAATTTATTGTAGTTTACGGTAAATTTTTTTTACAATTGTTGTATTTGAATACGTATTTGAATAAAAGCAAAGCAAAGAAAAATAGATAATATAATAATTTATTAAGTGTTAACTTTTACACGGTAAACGTCATCATCAAATTAAATATTGAGTACTTGTTTTTTGTTAATTTCTTAATTTAAAATAATCATTTTTATTAAAATGGAATTTGTTGAAATTAGTGGAAAACGAAGAAATAGTAAATTAATATATGTTTTTGATCAAAAACAGGTTTATTTAAAAAGTAAACATGTGCTATATGAAACAATGTACTGCAAAAATGATCCTTGTACTACCAAGAGTTGAAAAAAGTAAGAAATTTGACAATCATAATCATTCAACCCAGGAAGAATTTTTTGAAGAGTTAAAATTATTAAATCATATCAAAAATGATTGTGAAAATTCTGCAAATTCTTTAAGTGACATCAATGCAATGAGTGTGAGAAGATGAGTATAAGAAGAGTGTTTGAAATTGCAGTTGAAAAGTTAGTTTTTTTGTTGTTCTTGTAATTTTACGTTTTTTATATTACATTGTATAACAATGTTTTGTTATTTGTGTTTTTTGTGGGTTGTAACTATCTTTACGTATGTATGTATATTTTTAGTGTTTAAATTTCTTAACTAATTGATGACGAAAAAATATGTATTGAATCAATGTAATGTAATCAAAATGCCGATAAAAATATTAATTTCAATAAAATAAAAAGGCGATCACAGCAAATATCAAGCAATAAATTTGCAAATTCCCCGCAAACACCAATTGATGTTATTAATGTTTTCCAAAAGGAATCCAAATGGAATTCTTTTGGAAATAAATGGTGGATAATTGTAACACGGCTTTCTTCAAGGCATGTATTGTAGAAGACGATTGTAGTTTTTGCATCTTTTCTTTAGAAAAATCAATAAAAATTATAACATAAAATATACCACCTGTTCAACGGAAAAATTTGATAGATGGAACTTTTCCAGTTGTTCCAAAAGGTTGTTTCAATTAGCTATTAATTTAATTGTGTATATTGAATATTTTGAGCTAGTAATTTTATAGTATGTACTTGAGAATTAACACCACAAAGAAAAATGTCACCGCGTTGTCGTCACGTCACACAGCACGCGGCAACGCGCGGCCCACGCACTCGTGGCTGTCCATCGCGGTTGAGGTTGCAATAACAATTTCGTTGCGGAATTTTACCACCGATTTTTCGATAAAATAATGGATTTTGATAATTTTGAGGCCGAAGAATACGATAATGCTAATAATGATGAAATTAGTGATGATGAGTCAACTGAATCTGAAAATGAATTCGTCAAACGAAAAAATAAAAAAATAAAAAAAAAAATGCAAAAAACATACATTTGATGAGGATTTTTAAAAATATTTTTTTGTTTGGTAAATAGGTTACTTGAAATAAAGTCGGAAAAAATAAAACCGTAGATAAATAATTTTTGTTTTCGTTTTAATTTTTTTTTTTAAAAACTAATAAAGCCATTTCAAATATTTACATAAGTATTCAAATATTTATAAATATTCTGAATGCATATAAATATTCTAGAAAAGTGGAATACTCTGATTGTGAGTCCAAGTTTTAAATCTCTCCTAATTCACCTCTGTTCTACCGTATCGGTAGTGAACCATAACACCGCAGATAATTGGTTTCATTATTTTAAAAAGTTAAACGCTACTGGTGGGACGGACATACGGCGAGAAGTTGGGTGCGTGAGGTATTACCGCATATAGAGTATAAATATCATAAATATTCTGGAAGATAGAATTCCCTGATTTTAATCCAAATCTAAAATACGTAATTAAAATTCAAATTTATCATTATCATCTGTTAATAATAAATTTGCATTTATTTAATTTTAAATGGTAAAAAGTTCATGATTTCGGCTTTATATCAAATGTGGTATTGAAATAAAGACAAAAAAGTGTAAACTGATTTTTAATCTTATTTCTTTTTAATTTTGACTTTATTTCAACACCCATATAAAATAAAGTGAGAAAATGTGATTTGCATTTATTTCTTTCGGATTTACTTCAGGTAACAATTTCATAAACTATACCAATCATGATGATACAGTTGGTATGAATTCACATTTAAGCCAAGTACGGTAGGTAACGTGTATGGTAACAAAGGAAACGTGTACGGTATCTATGTTCTCAGACCAAAAAAAAAAATAGTATATATAAGATATTTCATGGTGTTCTATTTAAAAGAGTATTGTAAATAAAAATTTATATATAATTTTATTATTAAATATTTGTAATACTTGTAGGAGGGAAAAATGATTAAAAGCTATTGATAGATGTGATTTAATTGATCAAAAAATATCAATAAAAACAAATATAAGTTAGAACAAAAAATTTTAACTTTAGTTGATGATATATACATATGTAGAAAAAAATTTTGAATTTTCCAATCATTTTTCCAATCTTTAAAATATGATTTTACTAAAATTGTTGTAATAAAGTGATAAAAGTTATTTCATAAAACTGTATATTAGAGTAAGAATTTATTATATAATTCAAAATTTCAACAAAAATGTTAAAGAATTCAATATGAAACATAAAATTCTAATTGTAACAGATTTATGAAAAATAAATAAAAATTATAAAAAAAAATTTAAATATTTTTGAACATTCTTTTACACAAATATTTTTGAATTTAATTTTCTCTTGGTAAACATTTTGCAATTTCTTTCAGAAAGTTCATTTAGCAATATAAAATTTATCATAATTCAAAAATATTAATTTTAGTTTAACATTTATGGAACACTCGTTTTTTGTCTTTTTCTCACATGAACCTTTTATATTACCATATTTTTCTTTTAATTTTTGGAAGATTTTTAAAAAATATAGTTTTTTTCCATTTCTAGGCCACAAAGTTTTGGTTTAAATGTTAAATCAGTTATATCTATATACATATATGTGTGTAAGAAATTTCATTTTAAAATAAAAATCGAAGGAATGGTACGTTTGAATGAAATGCATAGATTTTTTTAAACAACAAACACAAAGAATAAAAACTTTTTTCACAAAAAAAACAAAAAAACAAAAATTTAAAATAAGAATAATTCAAGCAGATCTTCTTCCACTTCTTTTATTTTTTACTATATACTAGCTGTAAAGCCCGTCTCAAGCCGGTGTTCTAAATAGAAAAAAAGAATTTCTTGTGAAACTGCACAAAAAAGTGAATTCTAAGAAATGTAATCAAATATTAGGTGTATTATGCTAAGTAAGCTGCAAAAATCTTTTTTTTTGTGCTGTAAAGGTCGAAATAATTCGATAAATTTAACAATTGTTTTTTACAAAAGCAAATTAAGTTAAACAACAACAATTTTGTTATTGAAAATGAATTTTCTTTTTTTTGCACCATCCAGGATGTAAAAAAGGTGCGTTTTTATTTGTGGTTTTCCAATCAGCCTACTCAACACTCCGACGGAAAACACCGTTGACAAGGCAATTTACCATTTTTTCTCTAATGATTAGATGTCAAAACCTCTTTATATACAATAGTAGGCAGAATTAATTACACACTCAATAAATTTTTAAATTTTTTTTTTGTTTTTCTTTTCTAAGGACGGAATTTACGTGTGAATGTGTTAAAAAAAGTGTTCTTAATTTAATTTTAAATTTTCGGCTGAAAAAAATCTCAAATGACTCAGGTAGTAACAAGTTTCTTTTGCTATGTCATCCGGCAAAAGTAATTACATATTTGGTTTCATACGGCATAATTAATTACACAATTATTGCATTTTGATCTGATGAAGTGAATAAGTGCTTTTTTGATAGCGTTTAATTAATTTTTCTTTTTGAATTTGTATTCTAATATTTAAAAGTGACTTAATAGAGTTTCAAATAATTTTATTCTGTTAAAATTACTTATTCATTTTTCATCCATAATAGGTAAAACAAACGAATTTAATATAGAAAATCCCGCAGCAGTTGTTGCTTAACACTAGCTCGATTGCTAGCAGAAATTTATGGAATTTCATTTAAAACTATTTAGAACATTGTAAAGGAAAAAGAGGAATACGGTAGCTTGAAAAACAGGGAAAGATCTAGTAGGAATGAAGTTGTTACTAAGAGACCCAAAGAAGGCTGTTAAGTAACAAATTGTTAAGTAATTAAAAAGAAAATCCTGATATAAGCCCAGTTAAAATTGTTTTTGGGTCAGAAAAGTTATTGGAAAAAAAGTGGGAGTGAACGAGCAATATGAAGAATATGTAAATATTCTAATATTCAAAGTTATGGGGTTCGTAAAGTAGTAAATATTTTACCACTAAATTTGAACGTGAGGCTTTTGCTCAAAACTATGTTAATGAGTCATTGGAGTACTGCTATAACGTATTGTGGACAGAGGAAAGTTAATTTACATTCCACGGACTTGGAAAAAAATACATTCATCTTCCAAAAGAATTAAAGTATAAAGTGGTTTAATCATTTGATTCCCATGGCGATGGAAGTGTTATGTCTTGGGGATGCATTTCTTACTATGGCTGTGAAGCTTTGTTTCCAACAGATGCAACATTATTTCAATGTGGATATATTAAAATATTAAATAAACATGCTTCTCTTAACGAGGCAGAATATTTTCTGATGATAATTGCTGTTTACAGCAAGATAATACTTCATTTAATAGAGGTTGCGTTGTAAAACGATTTCTTGAAGGTGTCCGACTGAACATGCTAACTTGGCCACCGAAGAGCCCTGACTTAAATGTTATAGAGAACATCTGCGCATTTCTGAAACAATGAAAAGGAAACAAATCGATAAAAGCAGAAAAAAGCTGAAAGGATTGAGGAAATACTGAATATTTAGATAAAAATACCTATGGAATTAATTAAAAATTTAAGAACTACACCTATAGCTTAATAATGTAAACATACTAAAACAAAACTATTTAACTGTAAACAACTTTTTTATTCAAAAATTAGCAATGTTTCTTCAGTTTTACCTGATATGTAATTATAATTAAATATGCTGTATGAAACCAAATGTGTAATTACTTTTGCCGGATGGCATAGTAAACGAAACCAGTTACTACCTGAGTCATTTGAGATTTTTTGTCGAAAATTTAAATTTCAATTAAGAACACTTTGTGAAATTGATTCCCAAAGGTTTTTTTAACACATTTGTAAATTCCGTCCTTAGAAAAGAAAAACAAAAAAAAAAATTTATTGAGTGTGTAATTAATTGTGCCTACCACTGTAGTTTATTGGAATGTCGAATTAATTTGCCTTGCTCCCTTCCTTCGGTAAATTTTATTTGAATATCACAAGACGGGCATACTCTCGAAATTGTAACATACAGTTGCCAATGACTAAATACTGTTTCAGGCCAATGTTTTTCCAATGTTTTACTTTGCGACTTATTTATGGTCATAGAAAATGTCAATTTCACAGGGAATTGCCAACGTCTAAAAATAAATGACAGTTCTGTGGTCGTTGTAGCTAAATCTATTCTAGGAATAAATACAGTTTCACCTATAGCTTATGCCAAGGAATTCCGCGATTATTAAATTTAATTTTAGAGCTTTTACATCTAATCGAGTCCCATTGCAGAGGTCGCGTTTGGTATTTAAGTTTCTCAGTAGTATTATTTTGCTACCAACTTTCAAACTAAGTTTATGTGGAGGCATTCCATTTGCACAACAGCCGTTTAAGAACTCTAGAGGAATTCACTGCATCATTTTCAACGCAATCATTAGTGGAATCGGTACTAAGATAAGTTAATACATTTCCTTCTAAGATATTTAAAATTCGTTCGTTAATTGTATCAACATCAGAATTTTTTGGGCAAAGTATTGTCTTTTTTGAATAGTTAATAAAGTTATCCACATCTATCCATAGACTATCTCCAAAAATTTCTTGTACGATAAAATTATTGCAAATCATATTCGAAGGAACTTCGATTAGATTTGCCAAACTTTGGTCATTCGTTAGATCACCATCTACCACAGCTAATAGAAGCCTTCATAACATAATTATTTTGATTAAAAATGTTTAAAAAAATAAAATTGAAATCCAATATTATTATCCATACTATTCATAACTTCATACAGCATTTACACAGTTACAAAAAAAAAAAAATTGTGAAACAATGTTTGTTGTTTATTTTAATCCTTAATTATCATATACAGATATGTACAGTTGTTTTGATTAAAATATGAATTTGTTATCTTTGTTAACACCTAACTAAGTCATAAATTATATGATATCATATGATTTTGTACACCAAAATGACATTTCATCTAACCAACTATAAACATATGCCATCATTCATTGTCTTTTCAAAATCATTCGATAAGTCATAAACAAACGAGAAAAAGTGTATGATAAATAAGCAATCATAAACAATTTTGACAGTCGTGTGAATAAATAAAAAATAATTTTGTAAACTACATGGAAACTTGAATTTTGTTTTTTTTTAAACTAAGAACTTTATTCAAAACTCAAAATAAAAATAAAAAACATTTATTTATAGAATTTATATTTTTATTTCTCTTCTGCTAACTTTTGGTTTTGACGTTTTGATATGATTAGGTAGGACAATTATAGTTAAGGTTATGATTGGTCATGATTTTGTTATATCATATGCAATCATATCTAACATTTAACGAAATATCATATGACTTTGGTTCCTGCGCATGTTATTTCATCTACTGCTAAATAAAATTGCAGTAGTTCAACATTCATTCACACCATCACTTCCAACATTTTTTCTCTTTAACTATTCAACAAAGATTCCCTTTTGGGTTAATCATTCAAACAAAAGTTATAAAAGTGCAACATAGTCTATCAAGTTCATCATAATTCACAATATTACAAATGTGAAAATAAAACTACAGAGCTTTTTAAAAGTATTACATAGGATATTTATATTGGAACTAATAACAAAAAACAATATTTTTTTCATAAAAAAAAAGTAATTTTTAATTATTAATATATATTAATATATTCTCAATTATTTCAGCAAAATACGAAACCGTTTAGTTTAAAATAAATCTAAGCATACAAATTATGTATAATTATTACTTATAAACATACATGGAATGTATTCACAGTTGACAGTTTTGACACTATGATGTATATGAAGATGTATGCATATAATTATACCAATAGCAGGTATATTATACCAACTTGCATTTATCCTACCTAAATATGTAGATATTCTATCTATATATGACTACATATATATATATACTCAAACAGCTAAAATGTAGGTACAATAAATCGTCGACCTAACTGTGAGATTCATATCCGACATTTTTCTGATATTCTGATTTTGATATCAAAATATTCGTCGTGAAAAACTGTACTGTTTTATATTAATTTCAAATTTGTTTGCAAAAGATATTACCATGGAAATAGCTAAAACTAAAATAACGTATGTTCTTTGCTTTAAATATAATTTGTGATATACGTATCTTCTAATATACATGTAAAAAAGTTAGTGGATTGTGAAAAAAGCGATAAATTACAAAGTTTCTATTAATTAAAATTAAGCAAAAGTAATTTAAATTTATTCTAAAGATGTTTAAATTTAATTCTTTTTACTTGTATCAATTATAATATTGCTGAATTTGTGTACGAAAGTAAAATAAAATAAGGATTGTTGATACGTTTATGACTTTAAAAAAATTTCTTATTTATTATCATTTAGATATAAAGTTTTTTCCTTCTACTGTAAAATCACGTTTTTGCACTTACGTTATGTCACACTTAGGTCGACAAAATGTAATAAAATTTGTACTGTATTTTGGTTAATTTTATGTATATCGAGCCTATGTTAAAATTTTATTGTTCGAATTTATTTTACAGATTTTATAATATTTAATTTTAATAAAAAAGAAACATATCTTAATGTATGACTAAAAAGTAAATAATAAAAAAAAAGTTTTAAATAAGTACCTTTTTTTACTTAAATAAACAATAAAATTTCATTTCGTTTTAATTTATTTTAAATTAGTTTTTTAAATGTAAAAAGTTTTGAAAATGTTATCAAAATATCTACATACATACATTGTACATGCATATTATTATAACTTTATGATAGGAGCAAAATTATATATTTATTAAAATCTATATAAAAAAGCATCTGACGGCCAATAATCAAACTAAAATTAGAAGTACATACTTTAATTGAAAAATATTAAAATATTATGTTTGTTCAGTAATTTCTATCAGAATAATTTCTATCATGACATAGTCATTTGAAAATACATCATTTATGTTTAATTTATAGATTGAAGAAATACGGGTCAAATCTGAACCATCTAAAAACCGAGGTTCATTATTATTTTTTAAAATGATAGATATTTCAAAGAAGACTAAGCAAAATTATATATTTTTTTAAATTTTTTTAATTTTTAATTAGAAGTTTCAATTTAAAATTACACCTCATGCATTTTAACATACCCAGAAAATTTTTTCTTTGAAATAAATTATTATTTACGTATACGGTTGTTTTCTAAGTAAAATCAATTCAAAAATAAAATATGGTATGTACCTACCAAGGATAAATTTAAATGATGGATACAATTCATAATGAAGCTGATTTTCCATTAAACCGTAGCAAATCTGAGTTATATGTACATCTATATAATTTCATTAGTTGAATTTTTTTCAATTTAAAATAATTTCGAAGTAATTTGAAATACTTCGAAAATGGAATTATTGAATTTTTTTAATGTGCCTGTCATCGCAACATTCACTTTGTTTTTTCACTTCACTTTATTTTTCAATTAATTTTTCAGCCGTCTGTGGAATAAATCGGTATCGCAAGTTTCACTTACTAACATTTAAAAAATGTTCCTTAGTTTTGAGCCGTTGTCTCTTTTTTTCTTATGTTAATTATAAGAAATTATGTTAATATAAATTTTCTAACTCTTTTATTCCAGTATGTTAAATATAAATATTGCTAGTTTTTCTAAGTTTGCTAGTTTTTTAAGTTCTCATATTTACCATAAGAAAGAGTATTAAAAGATTTCCACTCTTTTGTTCTAGTAACAGTAAAGAAGTGAAAAAAAAATTATCCGGCTGAATTCAATCTGGCTCATTTTTTGAAGTGAATAACATACACAAATTGAAATTTGCAAGAAATTTTTTTTGGTGTTGTTTGGTGTTTTAAACAAAATGGAAAAAGATAGTTAAATATTATATTAAAATTATTAATATTATATAATATAATAGTAAATTTAACTATTATTAATAAGAGCTTAGTAGCTTGATAGTGTTTATAGAAAAATTACATAAATAGAAACAGCTAAAATTTATTTTTACCTACATATATGTATGTCAACATTAATTTTTCACTTTGTTCATTTTACACTCACTTTTTGAGTTGGAAAGTGAATGCTGGGATACCGAAATTGTCATCCGGACGGAAAAAGAGTGAAGTGAATGAAAAAGTGAAGGTTGCGGTACATAATTATTGTAATATTAATTGTCACAAAATAATTGTTTTATTGTACATAGGTACATAAAACAATTATTTTGTGACAATTATTTTTTTTATAATTTTCTACATAAAAATCCTTCTGTCGGCAAATAGAAAACTAAAATTTACAGTACCTCAATAAAAAAATAAAATATATTCATTCGGTAAATTGTTAATATTTAGGTAAAATATTAGGTTTATCCAATAAACTGTTCAAGAACGATCTAGAACGATCTAGAGTAAAAAATTTGTTGTGTTCAGTAGTTTCCGTTAATTTAACTTTTTTACCCAAAACTGCTCTGATCGTTGTTGAGTAGATTGTTTAAAGTAGTTCTAAATGGATCTGTTTTGTTCCGAATCTTTTTGTTCAGAAATTTTGTAAATATATCTGTTTTGATTTGACTATTCAAGTCTAGAAAATTTTGAACATTTGACATGTTCAAAGTATCTGAAAACAATGTATAGAATAATAATATTAATAGCAAAACACAAAAAAATAAAAATTGCTCAAAGTTTTAAGTTAATGTTCATAAAGTTAACTCTTTTATTTATAAAATAAAAAAAAAAATATCAGATATAGAATGAAAATTATTTTATAAGAATTTATTAGACATCAATTTCCAGTAAGTTTTGTATATGCAATATCAATCAATAAATCACAAGGTCAAACATTTCAAAGATTCGGAATTTATCTCCCTCAACCTACCTTCACCCATGGTCAGCTCTACACAATCCACTGCTCTAAAAATTAAAATTCTAGCAGGACCAAGACAGGGGAAAACTACTGACAACGACACTGTAACTGACAATGTTGTATAACAGGTCTAGAATACTTCAATTGTTTCCTATATGATGAATTTTAAGACTCACTCAAAAATCATAATAATAGGGGAACGGTACTAACCCATAGGTATGATAGATGGTTTAAAAATTATATAAATGGTAATAACATTATCGGAAACTATTTTTAAATAACATTCCAACACACGTTTTCCCAATTAACATTATTCTATATATTGTTGTCAGATACTTTCAAGGTGTCAAATGTATTATTGTATTAAAAATCATTTTATTGTGCCGTTTCACAGAAAAATTGCTTTCTTTTGTTCGGTCGGGTATGTACCCGGGGGTTTCTTCTAGTATATATGTATAAATGAACATAAAACAAGCAGTATTATTTATAAAAATATTCACCCATATTCTGTTAGACCCATCGTTGACGAGAAGAAAAAATTCATCTCGTCTCGTCTCGCTGAATATGCCTTTCTGTTAGACACTATAAGCGGCGCGATAGAACATTTTATTTGTTGGTAGTACTGATCATTTTTTACTATCAAAAATAATTATTGGTATATAAACGGAATATGATTTATAAAATTTTTGGAAAGTGTTAACCCCACTAACTTAGTATTAGTTTTAAAATATTTTTTAAAGGAAAAATAAATATAAATATATTTATGTTTTAAATATTTTTTAGTTTAGTACAAAAACTAGTAATAGTAAAGATAGTTTTTTTTTTTTCAAAACCAAACACAATTTTAAGAATAATGAATAATTAATAATAAAGAAAAATTGCTTATTAATCTTTACTTAACTATTTTATCTATTCAATGTATTTATTTAATTCAATTTTTTGATAAAAAAAACACAATACTTTGACGAGATACTCTATCGCTTACAATTTTTGACGAGATAAAAAATGGCTATCTCGTCTCGTCAAAGGTCTAACAGAATACAAAACTATCTCGTCAGAGATATTCTCACGCTATCTCGCGAGATGGGTCTAACAGAATATGGGTGATTAAGTATATTCAGTTCTTTGAAAAAAAATAGTTACAAGGTGAGTATTTATATTCAACCAAAAAGTGTAACATTAAAATAAAACTAATTTTATACTTTGATTGATTTCAGTTATTTTGATGATTGAACGAAATGTTTCATCATTACAACACTACTGGAGCTCATTAGTAGTTATTATAGTGTTGCATAAACACCTACATAACTCCTGGTTTTGAACTGATTGATATTAATTAGGATTTAGTTATAAGAACATTTACATTTTTCAAAACAACTACTGTTTTCGTTTACTAGTTTGAGTTTGGTATAAACCTATAAACTTTTATAAGTCTGTTGATAGGGAAAACGGTGACGCATATTTTGCATATTTAGTTTAAAAAAAATTTCGGATAAGTCTGCGGTTTAGAATTCGGGACCAAAGACCTAGAACAAAAAAATTGTTCAAAAACCAAAATGTCAATAATGTTCATTACGTATCAAGATAAGTAGATTTAAAAAAATGTTTTTTTTGGTTTTTTTCTTGTTCAAGGTTTTTGCTCCCGGCTTTCGAACCGTCGGACCAATCAGAAATATTTTTAAAAATTATTTATAATAATTATTAATAACCTTTTTCCAGAAAAATACAATTCAAACATCTAATTCCTTGGACCCCGGACCTATTGCCTTCATCACATTAAAGGGCTGTTGTACTGATGTCAAAAACAAATAAATTTTTTTAAGGTATTCGGTCCCGACACTTGGGACGCCGGACCTCTTGCTTGCATCGTGCTGATGAGCCATTGTAGTAAAGACAAGTTAAAAAATTAAATATGAATTGAAGAATTAAATATGAATTCGCGGCGAACAAATACACAATTTTTCATAAACGGCGGCGAACAAATACACAAATTCACAACGTTATTTGGTATAGCATTGTTAATTCTTTTATTTATAAACTTGTACTGAAATACTCCTTCATCTACATATATAAGCCTCTCTTGATTAAAAAAAATTAGCAAATTAATCAGACTTTTAAATTCATAAATTCTTTAAAAATAGGATTTAGAAATCCTACGTTCAGGATACTTGAAAACAATCCGAATCTGTATACGTGGATAATTCAGTCAACTGAATATTATGAATAGTATTGGTAATTAAATTACAGTAAATCTCTTGTTATTATTCTTCTTATTATTATTATTTTTTGTTTTTACTTAGGTTTCTATGTATATTATATTTTATCGCTTTTGAATTCCTTCTCTTGACCTTGAACCCGTACTCGACTAAAGTGTAATTTTCGTCGTTACATTCGTGACGTAATAAAAATACCTTTTCAAAATATTTTAGGTATTCAAAGATATTTTCAAGTTTTATTTTTATTTAGAAAGGGATGGTATCTAACCTAAGCATTTTTTTTTATTTAATTTCAAAAATTTCCAACAACGTTAGATAAATCGTATGAAAACATGTAACAACGTTTTAATATTTTTATTTTTAAATAAATTTCAAGGTGAATAATACTTTTTACAATTTTTGCATTCAAATAATAATAGTCTAAACTAAAAAACAGTAAAATATTAATTTACAATTTATAAAATAATGAATAATTATGAATTTGAAAGACAAAATTGTCTGTACTAATTAAAATTTTTCGAACACAAATTTTTTGATACTATATAACAAGTACGTCTCCATAGCTTATTAAGTTGGTTGAAGGTGCATAACCAAAAAACAATGCAAAAGTATTTATGTATTCGTAGTTCCATTATTATATTAGATACATACATGTCTAAATTTTAATGTTATTGAGAGAAACAAATGCATAATATCCATGGATATTTTTTTCTTTTGAATGGATAATTTTGTTGTTCAAATGTTCTAAATACTTCAACGAAGCGAATGATTTTTTTTTTTTTTTTTTATGATCTTGACAGTAACTTAGGTAGAATCACCTTTTCGTGCTTAATTAGATACGGTACTGCAATTTTACACTACAATATCTACAATAATTTGAGTATTTATTTTAACAAATTACTGACTTCTACTCATTCAATATGGAAAACTACTACTATCGTCAGGAACTAAGCCTTTTTAAATAGAATAGCTCCATTTTATTTAATTCGTTACCAGATTATACTCAATTATTTTTTGTCATTTATTATATCCCAATGATAAAGGGTACCAGAGACCAGCTCGAAAAACCAATGAAGCATTTTTGTTTTTTTTTTGATTCATCGGGAATCGAAGCCGGGACCTTTCGGTTGAAAAGCAGGCGCTCTACCTACTGCGCCACTCAGCGTTAAAGGTTATGAGAAGAAAAGGTTATCCTATCGGTACATAGTATCAAAAATAATATAAAATAGTTTATATTATTATATTTGATTTATATTATTATTAGTTCATACTTATATAGTTTTATTAACCCTTTCACGTACCTGAGAAATCCGATAACTTATCTAAAAAAAATTTATGGAGCCTTTTTTTAATTTACACTTATTGAAAAAAAATATAAAAAAAAAAAAAATTTTTTGTTAAAGTGGAAAATTTTGGGGTGGCGAAATACTTGCCTTTAGTCGCCTAAGAATTTTAATGGTGGCAATATATGTGCCATTGTCTTTTACGGAAGGGAAAAAAGTTAAAGATTTTTAAAATTTTCTGTCATTATTTTACTAATGATTAATGATTATTATAATAACTGGAATAAAATATAAAAACTTCACAAGAAAAAAAAATTATAAAATTATACACAAAAATTATTCATGAAAAAGTTAATACAAAAAGTTAAGTTTTTACAAGTAGTGAAAATCTGCGAAACATGGAACCATACAAAGTGATACCTGACACATTGTACATGCAATTTTTTAGCGCTTATTGTTGGTTTTTGTACTTCAAAGCCGACAACGACGATAATTCGCTTCTTCTTTTGGCATGTGAACTCCAACGTTGTTCAGGCGGATTTCATCTGGAACTCCAAAATTCTTTGTCAATCCTGCACAAGTTTTTGTTCTCTTATAGAGTGACTTAGCAGTAGTTAAAATCGCAAACTAATTTTAATTTGCTAATCACAAAGTATTTGAAAATTTTAAAATTAATTGTCTTGCAAGCGAATTTCTAAAGTTTGAGTTGTTAATTTTTTGTATAGTTAAACAGGAGTGTAGTATATGTGCATTAGTAATCGTAGCATCCAAAATAAAATAGAAAATACGGACCCACCAGCGATAATTTCGCCGACCAATAGAATAATTGGCTCGTTTTTGATCAAATCTGTCAACACCACCCATTCGCTTTGTTCGCTCGCTCTCCAAGCCATCTTCCGATTCTTCAAGAAAATCAGCAAGCATAAGCTGTATTTCTTTTTCGTTCATGGGTTTTGATTTTATATCTAAATAAAAATAACAAAAATAAAATCTAAAAAGAGCAACGGCAATTATATTGCCACCTACCTTATTACTTGAAACACAACGGCAAATATGTTGCCACGTATTAAATATTGAAATGTTCACACTACCTTCACTTTTAAAACTTATTACCATACAATTCGAATACATAAAATGTTCCTCTTCAATTCGTATTACTATACTGAATAAAATAATAAATTTTACGATAAAAAAGCAAGTGGAAAAAAAAGGAAGAAAATTCCATTTTTCAAAATTTCAATGTTTAATAAAACGTCTAATTTTTAAATTCAAAATTACGGTTTGGTTGTTATATTTGATATTTTTTAATTGACGACATCTCTACTTTATTAGATAAAACAAAAAAGAGAAATTAACGACGTAGTAGATAATTTTTTGTGGTGGCAATATATATGCCGATGTGTGTGAAAGGGTTAAAACAGTATCATATAATTCTTTGAAAATTATGTGTTATTCAGAACGTTATGATTTAATAATGTCATCTGATTTTGGTAAACATTCTACGTTAATGTTCCTGTAGTAGGTGTAGGACATTGTTTATATTATATAAGATATTCACCTGACGTAACGTCAGTAAAACGTAAAAGAAAAACAAAAAGAGGTATATTGTTATTGTGATTTAATATTTATTTCTATTTTGACACTAGGCTGTCATGATAGTAACGCGCCGCGTGTGTCAAAGATAGTTAATATCTTTTTGCAACCTATAATATGTTAGGGAGGTCAGGAGGTTTATGAATTATGTATGTATATCAAAAGCAAAACTCAAAAGTATTATTATAACTAATTTTGAATAAAATAAGTAAAATTCCCGTCAACTCGTTATCTTAGAATGTAAACAAACACAAAAGTTTAGCGATTTAATTTCCTTAACTTTTGTTAGTACCTTTGAATTGATCTATCACTAATTGTGATGAGCCTTTTAATACCTGTAATAATAATAAAAGCATAACTTTTGTTTTTTAATTCCCGTTTTTTTTGTTTTATTTTTTGTTTTATAATTCTACGCTTCACTCTGGTTTTATTCTAAAATAAAACATAAAAGTAGGTGTAGGGTTTATTTTATTCGACTATACACTTAATAAACTTAACCTTGATTAAAAATATAAAGATTGAGTAGTTTTTTAACCTAAGATTCTTTTTTCTTGATTTCATTGACTCAAAAATAATAAAAAAAACTACTTAAGATAATAAAAACACCATAATAACCTAGACGATATCATACGCAAAAAAATTACTATAGTGTATTTAAAATAAAATGAACTTAAAAGCAGCAGTACCAGTTAAACAATTTTATTCATTTAAAAAAAAAAAACAAAATATAAAATTAAATGTGATAGGAAGTGAATTCTTAAAGGTTATCGCCCTCCTCAAACTGTTATTTAATTGTCCTTCAAAATTTAGACAAAGCTATGTATATCAGATTTTTGTGTATTGATATTTTGCATTTTAATTTATAAAAGTTTTTTGCAAATCGCCCATCGTGATATTTATATATTTTCTTAATATTGAGATCATTAAATTTGTAATCGAAATGAAATATTCCAAATTTGTTTATGTAATTAATTAATACATATTGAATATGAAAGAAATAAAAAAATTTAATCTTATAATACTTACTATTATTTTTTCATTTTAAATATTTTATATAGGCATTCAGTTTGCTTTTTTTTGATTACATCATTATAAAATAATTTGGTAAATATGTATGTATGTACTTATTTATACACATATTATTTAATTATTTTGTAAATTTAGCTTTAGTTATTATATTCTTAAGTGATATTAATTATTTTCAATTATCTATTGGGATAATATATTTTCCACATAATATAAATATTGAATTAGAAAATAAATTTAACAGACCTTCATATGATATCTTACTAAGTATTTAGAATATTCATATTTAATTTTACTTAATTTTATTTTTTTTACGCATATACTTAGGTAAATATTTTCACTTTTACAAACATTTTTTTTAAAAGTTTCTAAATGAGGAGAAACGAAAAATAAAAACGAAATTTTGAAATTTAAAAATTCTTTTTTATTTACATTCAACTCACGATTTGAATAATAATAATCTTTATGGCTGTGTTCACATGGAGTTCCAACTGCAATCAACAAAACCTAATGCAAAAACTCTCAAAGTTTAGACAAGGAATATCCATTAATAAGAAGATGCACTGGAATAAAAATTTATTATTTGTCAATGTGTTGGTTACCATTTTTCCATTCGGTTTCCAATATTGTAAGAAATAGATAGTAATAAGAATTTAATTTGTGAGAGAGATAAAAATTCAAAAGACAAAGTGAAAAAAAAATTAACGAACATTTTTGTTGTATGAAATTGTATATTGTTGTATTTATTCTTAGTATAAAGAAAATAATTAATATAATTAATACTTTATAATTAAAAATATTACCTTAATCAATATCTATATCAATACTCATATATCTCATACGGCATAAAAGCCAAATAACAAAATAAATAAATATTGGACAAACACTAATAATAATAATTACTCAATTTGTCAACAATTGCAGAAAAATAACGTTGTCTTACCACGTAGGCGTAGATAGAGTTATCAAAGTGGTCTTCTACAGTAGGCCAATCCCCTACTTAGACAGTACAAACAGATTAAAAATGAAATTAGATATTGCCTCGGATATAGAAATGATAATGATACCTTAGTAACAAACATTGGCACACGAACTAGGACAAGAATTGCACAATGAAACGTCCGCACTCTTCGTGAAGCATCAAGGCTTGCACAATTAGAACAACAAATGACCTATTACAAAATCGACATTTTAGGAATAAGTGAGATGAGGTGGAACAATAATGGCGAATCCGGCGACACAACGGCAAAGACACAGGAGGTGAAAGTGGTGTGGGGATAGTCATTACGAAAAAACTTAAGACAACTATGGAAAGTTGGCAGCCAGTCTCTGATCGAATCATCCAAACTCGCTTTTTTGTGCTGTTTTCGAGCTTCCGTAGTAAAATAAGTCACATCACAATCATACAATGCTATGCACCAATAGGTGAAGCCGAAGGAGAAAAGAAGGATCAATTCTACGCACAATTAACAGCAACACTACTGGGAGTACATAAAAGAGACATAATTATACTAATGGGCAATCTAAATGCGAAAGTAGGCAGAGATAACAGCGGATTAAAGAAAGTCATGGGAGTACACGCCATAGGGAACAGAAATAATAACGGAGAAAGATTGATCGAGTTATGCCAAACCTTCGAATTGACTATCTGTGGCACCATCTTTCTTCATAAGGATATTCACAAATATACGTGGACCTCTCCTAGTGGAAATGCACGAAACCAAATTGACCACATGTGCATCAGTGAAAGATAGAAAACATCCGTCATGGATGTGAGAAACCGAAGAGGAGCAGAGCAGACATAGATAGTGACCATGAACTGCTCACAGGAGATATCATGACCAAAATGATAAAAAGAATCATCACAACACTAGAAACAAAAGATTCAACATACAGAAACTCCAGAACCCACAAATAAAAAATGACTTTGCCAACACAATCCGGGAAAAACTACTAGCGGAACAAGAACACTCATGGGATAATATAGTAAATAAGATCAAAGAAACTGCCGCAGAAACACTCGGTAGAAAAGAAACCAGACGAAAAACATGGATCTCTGACGAAACGTGGGACCTCATCAAGAAAAGAGGAGCAGCTAACCAACCAGCAAATGACAATAACTCAACTCAACACTACAGAGTATTAGCAAAGCAAGTTAAGAAAGCTGCAAGAAAAGACAAAAGAAGACACCTTGAATTGATCGCATCTCAAGCTGAGTTTCACGCCAGTCAGAACAATATGCGTGACTTGCATAGATTGATAAATTTACCAACTAGGCAAAGGATTGTGCATATAGTGACAAATATTGAAAGCCAAATAGAAAGGTGGAAGCAGCACTTCGAAACAGTCAGCAACATCCAACATCAGACTAACGAAGAAGCACAATCCAACATAAACACTAGCAACAGACCGACAAATCTAAGAATTCCTGAAGATCTCCCCAGCCTCAATTAAATAAAAGATGCCATAAGAAGTCTAAAACAAAACAAGGGGGCAGGCGATGATGGCATACCAGCATACCAGTACTGCAAACAGATATACAGACTATAGCACAACTACTAAAACCCCATATATCATTGGTCTGGAGTGAAGAAAGTATTCCACCTTCATGGAAAAAGGGCCTAATTGTCAAACTACCAAAGAAAGGCAATATGACTTACTGCGATAATTAGAGAGGCATTACATTGCTCAACATAGCGTATAAGATCCTAGCCTAATTCAAAGCCGCTTACAAGAAAAACTGGAGAAAACAATTCGTGAAGAACAAGCCGGTTTTCGTTAACAACTTGAAGACCTCGACTATGCAGATGATATCTGTCTTCTCTTTTTTTTTTTTTATGATCTTGACAGTAACTTAGGTGAATATCCTTTTCGTGCTTAATTAGGTACGGTACTGCAATTTTACACTACAATATCTACAATAATTTGAGTATTTATTTTAACAAATTACTGGGTTCTTCTCATTAAATGGGGAAAAATACTGCTATTGTCAGGAACTAAGCCTTCTTAAATAGAATAGCTTCATTTTTATTTAATTTGTTACCATATTATACTCTCAATTATTTTTTGCTATTTATTATATCCCAATGACAAAGGGTACTGGACCAGGTCGAAAAATCCATAAAGCATTTTTTTTGTTTTACTTCATCGGGAATCGAACCTGGAACCTTTCAGTTGAAAGGCAGGCGCTCTACCTACTGCGCCACCCAGCGTACATTTGTCTCTCGCACAAATTCAGCGACATGCAGAACAAATTAGAACACCTGGAACAACTTGCCAAGCATGTTGGACTAGAAATCAACCTGGAAAAACCAAAGCAATTGAACAATTTCTGCTACTTGGGAAGTATAATAGCAACTAATGGTGGGGCTCAAGAAGATGTAGAAAATAGATTAAAGAAAGCAAGAGCAGCATTTGGAAGATTGTAACAGATATGGAGGAACAGTCAAATATCCAGAGAAACTAAACTTAGAATATTCCGGTCTTGTGTAAATCAATCCTGATAGACGGCAGTGAAACTTGGTTAACATCAAAAATTATCAACCAGAAGTTACAAGTCTTCATTAATAAATGTCTACGGATAATATGCCGAATATTCTGGCCAAACACAATAAGCAACAAGGACCTCTGGATATTAACCGGCAAAGAACCCATAGCGAAACAAATTAGAATCTCTCAGAAAGCCATCAAACAACATCGCGCGAATGAGTTTACAATGGAACCCACAAGGCACAAGAAGACCCGTTCGCCCAAAGAACACCTGGCGTAGGACCATAAAACAAGAGTTTGAAAAAACAAACATAACGTGGGAACAAGCGAAAATAGCAGCTACAAATCGAGTACGATGTCAAGTGGAAGCCCTATGACAATGTATGTTTATGAAGAAATGATTGATGGTAAAAAATTAACTGAAATTATTAATACAATACATAAAAATATCTTCCTGAACATAAATTGCCTACTAACGTTGTTGCAGTACCTGATATTGTTGAAGCAGCAAATGCTGATATTTTAATTGTTGTTGTTCTTTATCAATTTATTAGAAATTTTTGTAATAGTTTATAAGGAAAAATAAAACCAACAGCCGTAGTGGTTTCATTAATTAAAGGTTTTAAGGAACTTAAACCAAAAGATTTAATCGATTGCATACGTCATTATCCAGAGCATATGAAAGAATCACTATCAAAACTTTAAAAAAAGCATTATCCCCTTTTACAAATACCATTCAGTTATCATAACATCTAATGTTGGCGGATTCATTATTTAATTGAAAATCATTTATTGTATAATTTGGAAAAATGCGGAACTAACAATTAAATTTTTTTTTAACTATTTTTTTTTTTGTTTAGTTATAAAAAATTTAAATTATAAATTTTGTTATTAATTGATAAATTAGCATTCTGTGGTTTTTTTCTGGAAGCTGTAGATAGCTGTAATTTTGTCGAATTTTATTATGAATGCCACTTTATATACAATTTTAAGCTCTTTCAAATAAAGAAAAATGAATAATATTAAGTAATTTATGAATTCAAAACTGAATAGCTAAGAAAATAATGTCGTAATTTTTCTAACTTAAGCATATAGTTATCATGTTCTTACAGAAAAAAATTAACAAGTGAATAAGTTATTTGAAATTTAAAAAAAAAGTTAGCAATTTTACGAAAAGAAAAAATTATTGGAATGATTTCAAAGAGCATGGTGTCAACCGCGGGAGTCGCTTTTTTTTGGCGACTTTTTTCTTTTTAGATAAAAGAGTCGCAATTCGTTATTGCGGGTTTCTCCAGTTACGACGTTTTACTCTTTCGACATCTTATAAAGTCGCCCATTATTTTGTGAACGACTTTCGTTGAGTGGTGTAATATAATTTATAAAAATGAAAAATTTGGAAGAAAAAGTAAAATATTTAGTAACAAAACACAGTTAGAAAAACTGTGTGTTTAATGGAAAAAATTAAGAGAAACTCGCGGTAGCGCGACTTTTTCTTAGCAACTTGAAAGTCATGATGACTACAACGGTGGACTCCCAAATCTTTTAAAAGATATTCAAAAGTTTTTTCATTAGAAATATTTTTTAAAAACAAAAATAACTAGAAAATTATAGCAAATTCTATACTAAATTTTATTCAATTGCGATTTACAAGAAATGTCAAAAATGCTTCTAGCATTAGAAGTCCAGCGTAGAACAAATTTTTTTCAATAGCATACCTCGCCACTCTCTTGCTTTTTATTTTTTCTCTCGATACTGTTATTATAATATAGTAAACAAATTTTCTTACTGTAAACTGTTATTTTATTATAAAAGCAAAAACAAAAAATAATATTTTTTATTAGAAATCAAATAACAATGAGAATATCCTTTTTTTAATTTTTCATTTTTTGTTATTATTGTGTTTGTGTAATTTGAAATTTTTTTCAATTAATATCTACCAAAATTTCAAATATGGTTATCATTTTTATCGAGTAGCCTAAGCCTTTTAAGAAAACAAATATTTTATTTTTCTCAATCCATGAAATGTTATAAAATAATTTTATAAATGTTGAAATGTTGAATTGTACATAATATATATGTATGTACGTATGTATATTTATAATTATAATATAATTTTATTATGTTAGAAAATCAAAAATATATTTTTTTACTTATTTTCTTTTTTGATTGAATAATTTTAAAAAATATAAAATTAAAAAAATTCAAATAATAGTGCGCATTCATTCACGTGATGATTTCTAATTTATGGATATATCTACATACATATTACATATAGCAATGTGTTTATAAATTTACAAATAGAATCACATTTAGTTTTGTTTTTTAAAATTTTTTTTTTAAAAGCATTCAATGTTTTCTATATGTATGCATGCATATACATTGAAATAAATTATAACAGATAACAAAAATTTAAAAAAAATAATTACTGTAAACTGTTGTTTTATTATAGAATATTTTTTATTAGAAAATTAGAAATCAATAACAATATGCATATATTGCTGTACATATGTATGTGTAGCTATACCTTTTTCAGTCAAATTCAGCATTTTTCCAAACAAATTGAACATTTCGTCAAAAAATTTTTTTTTCTTTTTATAAAATGGTACATTTTACATTTAATAAATTAAGTTATCAATTTTAACAGAGATTTGTTTAAGTAAAAATAAATAATTTTTTTGGATTGCAAAATTTAGTTCTTTTCCGAACAAAAAGATAAAAAAAATAAAAAAAGTTGTCTAATTTGAAAAAGAAATTGTCTAATTTGTTTGACAAAATGTTCAATTTGTTTGGAAAAATGTTGAAATTGACTGAAAAAAAGTAAATTTTAACATTTCAAACAATTTTTTTTGAGTATAACAAGTTAATTGATTCATTAAAAGTATGTATGTATTAACAACAATATTGCCGAAAATTAAAAATACTCATAATTCATATCAATCCCAGAACTTTTCAAAAAATGGCCATTTCCCACAAATTTTTGCTCTTCAATTATTTAGTCATAGTAGGTAAATATGTAAATGCAGCTATGAACGCAACAAATAATTCTGATTTTAATTTTTTTCATATAATGAGTAATAAGATAATCCCAACTGCTGGTTAATTTAATTCAATTTAATTAAATCTTAAGATTCTTCAAATATTTATACTAAAACAACTATTAAAAATTGTCAATGTTTCTTCGTAGAGGAAATGTTAGATTGTCTTATAAAATTAAAATTTCTAAGAAATCCATCTGCACAACAAGTTGCAAATATTACGAACATGAATTTTTTATACAACAACAATATATTTTCAAATCGTGTAGCAGGTCATGACAAGCATTTGGACATTATTGTTAAATTCTCGTTATGAAAATAATGACAAACTTAGAAAATTCTGAATTTGAAAAAAAACACAGTAAAACTGTGCATTTCTAAGAATATTCAAATAAGCGTTACCGTAATTTACTGTTAAAATATTTTATTTATGAGTTTATCAAAATTAATAATTAGTTTTAAAAATATTTTTAAACTCTGTTATAATTTCAATATATATGTACGTATACATATAGAAAACATAGAATACTTTTTTAAAAAAAATTTTAAAAACAAGATGTGATTCTATTTGTAAATTTATACATACATCGCTATATGTAATATGTATGTACATATATCCATATATTAGAAATCATCACGTGAATGAATGTGCACTATTATTTGAATTTTTTTAAATTTTATTATTATTATTATTATTTTTTATTGGATATAATTTAAATGATATACAATAGTAATTTATAAGCACTAGCTACCATGGCTATCGGCTTTTTTGTTTATTTGTTTGTTTTTCTTATTTTTATATTTCAATTTTTAAAATACTAAAATTAATAACATTTCATTAAAACAAATTAAAATTATATTACAATCCTATTCTAATTTCTTATTGTTAATAACTACTTGTATTGCTAACAGTAATCTTTTGTTTTTGTTCTTTTCTTTTTATTTTGTTTCGATCGTGTATATTTATTATAACGGCATTACAAATTCCTGCCAATAGTGAGATATTACAAATAACTAAGTTTATTTTCTTTTATTATTCTTGTCATTCTTTAATTAGTAATATTTTATATGATAATAACCTGTAATTGTCTGTTTTGTTTCTCTTTATTTTAATAAGTGTTCTAAACTTTAATTTTGATATTTAATGGTCGAATGAAATTCAAATTGTTATAATTATTAATTGATTTGAACTTAGATAATATTACTTATTTTTAATTTATTTAGAAATTTAAAAATTATATTAATATTTACATCAGTAGCGTGTGAAAGAATTTCTAAAGGGTTAACGTTTTCAAAGGTTGAGGATCTAATTTCGTTTATTGGAGAGCATTGAAGAAGGAGATGATCCATAGTTAACGGGAAGATGTTACAAAAATTGCATGTTGATTGCTGTTCCTTTTTAAGTAAGAAGGCATGGGATAAGTTGGTGTGTCCCAAACGGAGTCTAATAAAACATTTGTTCATGATGGATGAAGTTGTGGTTGGTAGTGAAATAGGTATTCTATCCGGATTAACTGACTTGTATTTATGATTGTAGTTTTCCCATTCGTTTTTAAAGTATTCCAAAATTTTCTTTGATGTAAATTTGGCTATTGATTTTTTACTATGTGGTGTGAAAGTTAATAGAGGTGAGTTGATGGCCGCTTTGGCTGCTTTGTCTGCTAATTCATTTCCTCTTATACCAACGTGTGCAGGTATCCACATTATTTTAACTTTCTTATTCATTTCTGTCAGTAGTTGCTTTATCGTGTCGATAACCTCTGAACATTTCCCCGTATTTTGGATGGATTCAAAAGCTGATAGTCTGTCGGTAAAAATTTTTTTTTTCCCTTGGTAGCTTTCGTTATTAATAAGCTTGACAATATACCCTGTAGTTCAGCTTCAAAAATAGTAGATTCTGATGGGAGTAAACCATTTACTACTAGTATGCCTGATTCGTTTACAGCTGCAAAAGCTGTTCTGTTGTCTTTTTTGGAGCCATCGAAGAATAGAAATTCCCACTTATTTTGTTTATAAGTTTCTGTATATGCTTTGAATAATTGTATATATTGAATGTGAGGAGTATTGTCTTTATGCAGATGTGTTAAATTACTAATAAATGAATTTTTGGTTAATAACTAAGGTGGAAATTTGAGCTTTGGGGTTTTAATTGGCGTGGCTTCTATGTTAAATTGAATCTTTAGGTTTAGTGTTTCAGAGAGTCCTGATTTTATTTTCGAGATTTTTTTTCTGACTTTTAATAATTGGGTTTTTTTGTGCAATAGCACGGTTGTGTTTGTAAATAGTTTTGGTAAATACTTTCCTCGGAGGAGCAGTGTTCGGTTTTCTAAGGTTAAGAAACCTCCTTCAGCTAACATGTTTTCTATTGGAGTAGTCCTGAATGCTCTTAAACTTCTTCTAATGGCGGAATGATATGGTGCTTTTATTTTGTTTAAATGAGATTTTGCACACTTCCCATAAACTAGTAGACCGTAATCAATTTTAGAAACTATTGTTAATTTACTTATAGTTGATAGCGTGTTAGTATGAACATTACTTTTATTTGATGAAAGATATTTAATTACATTTAGTCTAGAATTGATGTCATTTCTGATATAGTTACAGTGATCTTTAAAACTATTTTTATTATCAAAGATTACGCCTAGAATTTTTAAACTGTTTACATTAATGATAGTTGAGTTATTAAATTTTATGTCAGGACTTTTACAATTAATTTTTTTACATACATGCAGATGTTTACATTTGTTAACAGAAATTTTCGCCCCTGATTGATTAGACCAATTATTAATTACATTCAATGCCTCAGCAAACTGGTTTGAAATTTCATTAGTGTTTTTTGTTTTTGAAAGTATGTATAGATCATCTGCATATTGGCAGTGTTGTAAATTTTTGTTACAAGTTATGAGTTTGCTAATATCATTGAATGCAATTAGAAATAGAGTGACCGATAGCGGTGATCCTTGCGGAACGCCGTTGAAAAGTGAAAATGTAGGCGAAAATACATTGTTCACTCTGCAACGTATTTTACGGTTTTTCAAAAAGGATTTAATATAATTAAAAATTTTCGGACCGCCTTTCCATTCCTGTAATTTTTCTAAGATTATGTGTGAACTTATTTTTTCAAAGGCTTTTTCGAAATCTATTGATAAAATGGATGTGTGATTTTTTATGGCTAGTTTTTTAGATATTATATGATCTATATAAATAAGAGCATCTGTTGTATTAGAGTTTGTTTTAAATCCCACCTGGTACGGGGACAATAAGTTATTGTAGGAAAGATACCACATTAAACGTTTGGCTATTATCTTATCTAAAATTTTGCTAATACACGATAATAAGGAAATTGGTCTATAGCTTGAGATTTTTAAGTTTTTATTTGGTTTTTTAATCGGTATTATTATTGCTGTTTTATAGGCTTGAGGAATGGTTCCTTTATTGTAGATCTTATTGAAAAGTTCTAGAATTCTGCATTTGAATTTTAGTGATGTTTTTCTTAACATTTCGTACGTTATTTTATCTTGACCTGGTGTTAAGCCGCTAGCTGTATTTAGACTATTGTCTAGTTCTGCTATGTTTAAGTCCATTTCTAGGAATTTGGTTTGCTTATTGCAGAGTAAAGGACTGTATGTGATTTCTGTATTTACGGAAGGTGGTAAATTCAGAGACAGAGTAATATTTTCCAAAATGTGTTGCAATAGATAGCTTGTCGTCAGTTGTAATTGAGTCTGTTTTTATAGATTTGATTTGAAAAGGGGTATATGTTCCATTTAAGAGGCTAATTCTTTTCCATAATGTGTTAACCGGAGTATGAGGATTGAGTGTTTTAGTGAAGTCTTGAAATTTGAGTTGTTTTGCGGATTTCTTTTCTTTGTTAAATAAAGCGTTTAACCTACGGTAATTTATTAAATTACAAATAGTAATGTTTCTACGATAATTTTTCCAGGCTGCTTGTTTTTGAATTCTAAGGGTTTTGAGTTCGGGCGTCCACCAATGGACATTTTGGTTTGCCGATTTTATGAAGATATAGGAATGGAGATTTTTGCGGAACTTCGTATTATTTTTTGAATTTGAGCTGCTTCTTTATTGATATTTTGAAAAGGGGGGGCACTGATCACTTAATTCATTAATTTTGTTTTGGTATTTTGTCCAATCTGCGCGATTACAATTAAATTTGGCGGGTTTAGAGAGTTTAGTATTAGTTGAAGTCGAAAGATTAGCTTCTATCATTATTGGGAAGTGATCACTATTGTGTAAATCTTCACAAATATTCAATGTGACGTGTGGAAGTAATTGGGAGCTGCATAAAGATAGGTCTATGTTAGTGAATGTTCCATGGGTGGAGAAGTGAGTGGGAGAGCCTTTGTTTAAGATTGAGATGTTCGTACTGAAAATAATATCTTCTATAATCTTACCTCTATGATTTGTACTTGAGGAGCCCCAAAGAGGATTTCATCCGTTAAAGTCGCCTACTAAAATAATGGGAGTTTTAATATTGGATATGATATTGGTTAGGTCTGAACCGGTGATTTTTTGGTCCGGAGGAATATATATTGAAATGATTGTGATTGGGGTTTTAGTGCTGATTTCTAATGCAATAAATGACAGGTTGGAGGTTGTTTGTATGTTTTTGTGTGGAATACTTTTGTGTATTAGTATACCTGTGCCTTGTTTTGCTGTAGTGTTGTTTTGAAAGTTATGAAAGTATCCGGAGAACTGCTTAGGTGTGTGGGGAAATACGTTGTATTTCACATGTGTTTCTTGTAAACAAATTATTTGTGGTTTATGGGATTTTAACAGTAGTTCTATTTCTGTAGTTGTTGAAATATCCTTTAATATTCCATTGAAGAATGTTAAGTATCATATTAAGTTGAATAAAGAAGACAGAAGGTGAAACGGAGTAAAACTAGCTATCATTATCATTTGTATGTATAGACATACAAGTGTAAGATTCTAGATTTTATAATTCCATTATGGAATCTTGGGTCAGATTGACCACTGTATTATTTTCGTTCAGTTCAGTTGTATTTTTTTGTAATATGGTATGGTCACTATAATTTTGTGTAGAAGCTGATTCTTTAGGTAAATGTACGATATTAATAATATTTGTGGATGGGTAATCATTTATGTTAGTGGTTGAATTATTGTCTTCTGTTGAATTGTCGAGAGATAACTCGATTTGATTATTTTCTGAGATTTGAGTTGTAGTTGTTTTAATTAAGTGGGGATTGTCGTTTTGTACATTTGGTTTGTTGGTTTGAGCTTTAACTGTATAATTATTGTTTGCCTTAGGTATAGTTATATTGTTTTTTGAGTTTAAAATTTGAGTTTTATTTTTGGGATTTGTCGTAGTGTTTTGATTAGTTATTGTAGATGAGTTGTTGTTTGGTAAGACGGCGGTTTTAGTCGTCGGTGTGTTGTTTTTGGATACTGTAGAGTTTGAAACGGCCCGTGAGTACAGACCATAAGTTAAGGTTAATGGGTTGAGTTGTTTAAATGTTTGCCTAGCTTCGCCCATTGTGCATTTATTCTGCGTTTTAATTTTCAGAATCTCTTTTTGTTGTACGTATTTTGGACATAATTTATAAGAGGCTGCATGCTCTTCAAAGCAATTTGCACACATCGAACGTGTGCAATCCTCATTGTTATGTGGTGGCATGTTGCATTTTTCACAGTAGGGTTTCTATTGCAGCGTTTTTTCGTATGTCCCAATAATTGACATGTTTGACATCTCATGGGATTGGGGAAGTATTGTCGTACTTCCTTGGTATACCAAGCAATGTTAATTTTTTGTGGAATTTTGTATACGTCAAAAGTCAACAGGATTAAACCCGTGTAAAATTCTCCCGTCTTTATCAGTTTTCTTGAATTTGAATACGTCTGTAACTCCTTGACTTTTTAGTTCATCGCGAATTTCGGCTTCTGATATCTGTCTTAGATTTCTGTCATAAATTGAGCCTTTATAGCTATTTAAATGTTGGTGGTATTTGGCGGTGACGGAACAGATTCCGCCGAAGTTTTTTGTTTTTGTAAATTTATCAGCAATTGTTTGATTTTTTGTTAAAACCAATAAACTGCCATCGCGTAGTATGTTAATTTTTTCCACTTCAGAACTGATCCCTTTTATTGCACTTTGCAAGGCAAACATAAAGAAGGAAGACAGTGGTTTGTTTTTGTCATTAGATTCTATGGTTATGAATTTAGGATGATGGTTGTTGGATTTTCTTAGGAGAGAGTCACTTAAAGAGGGAAAGGCTTCACCTAAGCAGGGTTTTTTCCTTTTATTTTTGGGGGTGGTTGACCACTTATCTTCACTAAGAGAAGCTAAGGGGCCAAACCTATTCCCCAGTGGACCCGGATTGTCCACCGGCATTATTATGGTGTGTTAGTAATAATCCACTTGTTTTTATTATTGGTATTTAGAAAGAAAGTATTACAAGAATGAAAAAAGAAAACAAAAAAATTAACGTACCCGTTTGCTTATTATGTGTGTAGAGTAAAAACACTTAAAGAAAAAAACACTCTGATCGATTGATCTTTACACTATAAATGTCAGACGGTGACTGTTTAAATTTTATATTTTTTAAAATTATTCAATCAAAAAAGAAAATAAGTAAAAAAAATATATTTTTGATTTTCAAACATTATAAAATTATATTATAATTATAAATATACATACATAATGTACAATTAAACATTTCAACATTTATAAAATTATTTTATAACATTACATGGATTGAGAAAAATTAAATATTTGATTTCTTAAAAGGCTCAGGCTACTCGATAAAAATGATAACCATATTTGAAATTTTGGTAGATATTAATTGAAAAAAATTTCAAATTACACAAACACAATAATAACAAAAAATTAAAAATTAAAAGGATATTCTCATTGTTATTTGATTTCTAATAAAAAATATTATTTTTTGTTTTTGCTTCTATAATAAAATAACAGTCTTTTTATTTTGTTTATAAGTACAATACAAAATAGGTAATGTTAATATTCCATAAATCTAATGTTAATATGTTTTGTGTTTATACAAAAAAAATTGTATTACAAAAATTATTTATTTGTTGTTATTCGTCTAATAGTTATTTTGAAATTGAGTCAAATATTTAAAAAAAACGCTTGGTTCTTTTTAATTACCTGTTTCAATACTTGAAAAAATGTATATATTGAAAACACATGAATTATAATCTGTTTGAAATAAAAACAAAAATTTGTTACTTTCCTCATAGACAATAAAAGAAAATAATATGATGTTTAAAAAATAACATATGTTTATGAAACCAATATAATTCGTGAAATCGGATTTCTTTATTCTCATACTCTAATAATAGGTTTATTTTTAAAAAATTTCGAACAAAAAATTTCAGACGACCGTACACATGAAACATCTCTGGTGGGCTAAATAAATAAACAAAAACTCCCGTGGACTATTTAAAATTACATTGCAAAAATTAAATTGTTCAAAAATTAAATGATTTATATCGCATTCTTTCTTTCTCACAACGTATTACATAAGAAAATATTTACAATAATTCTTTGCTTCTTTAACTAATGGGGTTTTTTTGTAAATTCAGTAGCAAAAATATATTGACTTCCAGTGCATCTTCTTATTAATGGATATTCTTTGGTTTATATTTTACAATGCCTCTAAATCTTCTAGCATCTTCAAGTTACACGACGATTTTTCCAGAATATATCGAATTATGATTTTTTTTATTTAAATTTTGTGTTTGTTTTGTGTATAAATTTTTTTTGATAAAAATAAAATTTGAGAAAAACAGAACTAATACAAACAAGAATATTCTGCAAAATTTAATACAAAAAGTTGGCTCTTCTGAGGGAGATGTTGTATCGGCGTAGGACCTAATGACCATATCAAGGATAGCTGGAGCTCCTAGCTTTCCAAAAAAATATGTTTTTAGTGACGCATCTTATCTTTTCAAGACGAAAAGGACATTTGATAGTATCCTTGTTGTTTTGATGTTTTTGTATAAAAATCGTTGTATTTCTTGATCTATTAGATATAAATATATATATATATATATATATATTCAGTTATATATTCTACATCAAAACAACAAGGATACTATCAAATGTCCTTTTCGTCTTGAAAAGATAAGATGCGTCACTAAAAACATATTTTTTAACAAATACAATTTAATTTATAGATTGAAAAAGTACGGTTCAAATCATCATCGATTTGAACCGTACTTTTTCAATCTATAAATTAAACATACTTAAATTATGTATTTTCAAATGACTATGACCAATGACATTAAAGAAATTATCAAACGTATGACTACTCATATTCATATAGAACTATCTGGAACAGGTTACTGAATAAACCTAATATTTTACTATTTTTCTTGTATGAACTTTAAATTTTAATTTGATTATTGGCCGTTAGATGGTTTTTTATGTAGATTTTAATAAAAATATAATTTTCCTCCCAGTTTTTTTTTTTAATAAATTGTCAATTTTATCATAAAGTTATAATAATATACATATACAATGTACATATGTATGTAAGATATTTTCATAACTTTTTCAAAACTTTTTAAATGTAAAAAATAAAAATTTTAGTCATAAATTAAGTAAATAAATAAATGTAAAATAAATTTGAACAATAAAATTTTAACATAGGTTCGATATACATAACATTTCACAAATACACTAATAAGACTTCCTAACCAAAATACGGTACAAATTATATTATATTTATTATATATAATATAAATTGTATTATATTATATTTTATTTATAATTATGTTATATCTTACATTTTAGCTGTTTCAGTATACATATATAAGTAGGATAAATACTAATTGGTATAATATATTATATTATATGCAAACATCTACATGATACATCATAGTGTCAAAATTGTCGACTGTGAATACATTCCATGTATGGATAAGTAATAAGTATACATAATTTATATTAAACTAAACGCTTTCGTATTTTGTTGAATTAATTGAGAAGAGAGTAATAATTAAAAATTACTTTTTTTTTATTAAAAAAATATTGTTATATATAATATAATATATTAACAATTATTATAATAATACATAATAATAAAAAAAATTTTTTAATTAATAGAGAATCGAACTCACAAAAATTTGGGATATTAAAACCTATATTAATAATATTACCCTACTAATTAATTTTTTTTTCCTACTAAAAGTGCAAAAAATCAAATGCGATAAATAAAATAAAATAAAAAAATTTGACTCAAAAGAGAATCGACAAAAAAAATTGATTGAATGAAAAAAAAAACGAAGCACACTAAAAATCACGAAAAGTGTGCCTTCAAGATCGTGATCTTGTGTATTATAATATAGATAAAATAAAAATTGATTTTGATCACCACGGTCTGCATCATCGCCGATTGATTGAATGAAAAAACAAAAACGAAGCACACGAAAAACCACGAAAGTGTGCCTTCAAAATCGGGCTCTTGTGTATTATAATATAGATATAGGGATCGATTAAACCATTGATTATTGCTCTTCATTTAATGTATGTCAATATATATAGTATATATTTTAACATAAACAAAGATAATTAATTTTTTGAATGAAATCAAATCAAATTTTAAATAACTATTTTTTATTAACAATTTTTTTAACCAAAATAAAAATATCATACCCAAACGAAAAAAATATTCATAATATGAAATCAAAAAATTTATATTCCCTCATTAATTCAAATTTCAAATTCAATTATTTTAATAAAACTAATAAAAAAAACCAAAACTTCATCATCTCCAAATATTGATCTAATCAAAGAATATTATCTAATAACAAATGCATACACACATTCATATCAATTCAAATTACAAGTTCATTCATTCTTACGTTAACTTGATTAACTTTTTTATAATTTTTTTTTTTTTGTTCCTAAACTGGGGTCAGCCTAAAAAAATTGAATTTTTTTTATCTTTTTTGACACACTTTATGTTTACTCAATGGTATAGAAAATTTTCTATTTATTCCATTTTTTGACTATTTGCTACGATATCATGATATCACAATATATTTATTTTGAGTCAAGATATTACAGGTATGGTATCATACACTAAAACAATCTCGATTATTTACAATCTCATTTAGACCAATTTTTTCGTTAATTATATAGAAAGTAAGTAAAAGTTTTTTTTATAAAGGATGAAGGACTTCAGTGCAAATTCAATTCAAATAAGGTGAAGCTGAAGACATAATAAATTGTAACTATGTACATGAAAATGCACTTCCAATTTATTATTTTTTAAATTTTTTGAATATTTGAAATTTTTTTATACATTGGAATTAAGAAGTAAAAAGTGGTTTCATAACGAAATTTTGTTTAATTTTCAAAACGATTTTGTTACAATAGAAGCTTCCTTAATATTTATTCTAAAATAGCCAATATTTATATCGTAAAGTCTGTCAAATAAAAATTAAAAATAGTTCAAGGGGAAACTAAATATAAATTTAGACAAGAAGTGTTGTTACCAAAATGCAAACTATGTCCAAAGTTTCAAGTCTTTAGCTTAACGTGAAGTAGGTCTAAAATGCTTCACCAAATTCCTTGCAAAAAAACTGTTTTTCAATTGAAAAAACTGTTTTTCAATTATTGAATTTCAATCAAAGAATGCTTACACGATTTTATTAAAAAAATTAATAAAAATTTATTTAAAAAATTTGAAAAAAGTTTCATAATCAAAAATAAATTTAAAACTTATTATTTAGTGTATATATAATAAGTTATTACACTAAAGCTGTTGAAACAAGAGAAGAGAGCAGACGCCTATAAACAGATATCATCAATTTTTAATTTTGTAATATTAAACCAATAAAACAAAAACAATAAATAACTATTAAGTGAAAAATTTTTTTTTTTAAAAATCAAATTAAGCAAAAATTATAAACCTGCAATAATTTCTACAAATTAAAAAAAAACTCAAGTGAAGTGAAATACTGCAAAAACAATTGCCTAACTAAGGCAAAAAAAAAAATTTTTTTTTAAAAAATAAAAATCATTTTTAAAATTTAAAATATAAACTTTAAAAAAAAACAATAAATAAGATGAGTAAGGGCGTCGACGACCCGCCAGGGCCCTCTGGCAAAACAAACCAAATCGAATTAGTGCCGAGAAGCTTGATAAACATGACAGAATGCGAAAAGTATCTAGTTATGTCTAGAAATGAACCAGCAAAAGACATGACGGCAGTATCCCCCTTTCTTTTACAAAGAGTAATAAACTCTGTAGCAGGGGAGGTTAAAAGCTGCAACAAATTAAGAAGTGGAGTAGTACTCATCACAACAAAAACCTTACAACAAGCAACAAAAATAATGAAAATTTCAAGTTTTGCTGGTATTAAAGTTACCGTTGAGGAACACAAAACATTAAATGATACAAAAGGGGTAGTCTACTGCCCAGATTTTAAATACATGGACGACAAAGAAGTACTAGAAGAGATGGCAAGCCAAAAAGTAATAGGAATTCGTCGTTCCAAAAAGAAAAAATTGGCGAAAAAGAGGAGGAGACTGGACTATACACCCTTACTTTTAGCACAACAACATTGCCTTCAGAAATTAAAGTTGGCTATCAAATTTATACAGTTAGATAATTTATTCCAGCTCCTCTAAGATATTACAACTGCCTACAGTTCAACCACCATAAAGACAATTGGAAAAAAGAGAGAAAATGTTCTAATTGTGGAGATGTATACCACCTCGCAAGCGAAGAAGAAAAATGTAAAAAAACTTCAAAATGCCCATCTTGTGAAGGACCACATAACGCTTTTTTTGACAGTGTCCACGATATCTTAAAGAAAAAGAAATTAAGACAATAAAAATTAAAGAAAAGGTAGACATCAAAGAAGCAAACAGAAGATACCGAATGAGACACCCAACGGAAGTGTCTTATGCTGCAACAGTCTCTAAGAGCAACATTAAAAACTGCAGCTGCAAATGCTCATGTGGAGACATAGAGCTCACAAAAGAGCCGCCAACAACAACGAACAACATACAACCCAAACCTCCTAAATCAAGTTTAAACATGCTAACCTTGAACAATAATAAAAAAATAATGATCGCACCTGTAAAAATAACAAAAAGAAAAAAACGCGAACTAACAAAGCAATTTAAAACAGCAAAAAAAAATACAAATAGTGAAACCGACCAACCCCCAGATATGATTTACACAGATTCCGATACCGGGGAATCTCTAACTATGTATGACTAGAATCCTCCAGAATTTGCCATGGAATTGCGCAGGCTACTATAGTCACCTAACTGAGTTTAAGCTACTGGAAAAAAGTATGACCCTTACATCTGCTGTGTACAGGAAACAAAGTTTAAGAGCGGACATCAGCCTAATCTTAAATATTATAACACCTACTTCAAAAATAGTGATGGTGGGTCTATTGCACATAGTGGAATAGCTACATTAGTGCGCAAAGAGTTTAGCAGTGAACAAATTCAGTTAAATACATCCCTAATGGCCATTGCTATCCCATCAAGTTCATCATATGTAACATCTATCTACCCTGTAGAACCAAAATAACATACCAGGAAATGCAAAAACTTCTCGACCAGTTTAACTGTCCCTTCATTATACTCGGAGATTTCAACTGTCATAACAGTCTCTGGGGATCCAACACAACTGGTACAAGAGGTATGATGATCGAGAAACTAATAAACCACAACCAATTATTTATGTTTAACAATGGCCAAGCTACTCATTTTAGCTTTGCTTATAAAACATATAGTTCAATCGACCTAACTCTAGGTACTGCCACTTTACCCAACCACTTTGAGTGGATAACTGACGAAGATTTACACAACAGTGACCATTACCCAATTGTCCTTGACCTTATGGTACAAAATTGTACTTATGAGACCAGGGAAAATTGGAGAATAGATCGAGCTGACTGGGAACTTTACAGACAACAGCTAGATTTCTCAAACGTGCAACACATTGACATTAACAAATACGAGCAAGCTTTTACATCCAGTATAATTCAAGCTGCAAACATAGCAATACCAAAAAAAAATAATACCAACTTAAGAAAAAGAGTGCCCTGGTGGAACCAACAAATTCGGAATACTCTACAGAAACGAAAAAGACTTTTTCGAAAATATAACAGAACAATGCGACTTGAGGATTTTAAGAACTTTATACTGGCCAAAAACGAAAGTAGACAACTCATAAGACAGGCGAAAACTAAATCATGGGCCGACTTTGTCTCTTCAATATCCTCAAACACACCTTCTAAAACTATATACTCTAAAATACGGGCAATTAACGGTAAATACCGACCAATTACAATACCAACACTAATAGATAATAATAACACACTAATAACAAAGAAAGACGATATTGCGAACAAATTCGCTGACACTTTCGTTCAGACATCCAGTACGGCTAATTATACTATTGAATTCAAAAGACACAAAGAAAAAATAGAGAAAACACCTTTAAATATACCAACCGGATCAAAACAAAGATATAATAAACAATTTACAATACAAGAACTAGAGCGAGCACTTAAACGCTGTAAAGGAAGCTCACCAGGACCTGATAACATAAGGTATGAGATGTTGAAAGAACTCAACATAGATGGTAAGATAGCCTTATTAAAACTATTTAATCATGCTTGGATCGGGGAAACCCTGCCAAAAAAATGGAAGCATGCCACATTAGTACCAATACCAAAAAATGCAAAAGACCCTAAAAACCCACTTAGTTATCGTCCGATAGCTCTTACTAACTGCACATGCAAGGTTTTTGAGAGAATGGTCTACAATCGTCTGATCTGGGAGCTTGAATCTAAAAATATAATATCAAAATACCAATCAGGGTTCCGAAAAAATCGGTCAACCTTGGAAAAAACTGTCGTATCTTGAATCTGAGATACTGTCTGCATTGACAGGGAAGGCATTCCCAATGTCTATCTTTTTCGATATCGAAAAAGCATATGATATGGTGTGGAGAAGAAACGTCATAGAGCAAATAATTAACATGGGTTTTAAAGGGCACATGGTGAACTATATACTGAACTTCCTCACTGAACGGAAAATTCGGGTCGCGATAGGACGAACGTACTCAGAAGAGAGATATACTCAGAATGGAGTCCCACAAGGCTCCGTCCTGAGTGTAGTTCTCCTTACGATAGTAATTAATAGCGTAACAAAGAAAATTAAATCTCCGATAAAATACGTACTGTACGCGGACGATATTGCCATCTTTACTTCTGGCAAAAACATCAACAAATTAAGAACAGAAATGCAAGACACTCTTAATAATTTATCAAAATGGGGTTATTCAAATGGATTCAAGTTCTCTAAAGAAAAGACAGCTGCGCTACTGTTCTCGAGGAAAAGGGGAGCGGTATCTCCTCCGGACCTCTTCCTTAACGGATACAAACTAAAATACGTAAACCAACACAAATTTTTAGGAATGACCTTCGACACAAAACTAACATGGGAGGCACATATAAAAGATATTAAAATCAGGGCTACTAGAAGACTGAACATTCTTAAAATGCTCAGCAACACAACTTACGGGTCGGACCGAAAGATGTTGCTAAGAATCCTTCACACAATTGTACTACCAGTACTGGATTATGGAGCACAAATTTACGGTTCAGCGACTAAATCCAGACTTAAAACCTTAAACCCGGTATTAAATTCTGGTGTAAGGATTGCGACAGGATCTTTTCGAACTAGCCCCACAAATAGCATTATCTGTGTCGCAGGAATACTTCTACTTGAGCTGAGGCGGAAAAAATATTTATTGATGTACGAACTTAAAGTATTATCAAGTGATACTCACACACTTAGTGAACTAATAAAAGATACATCAATATATAATAAATACAAAAACAGGCCAATAAGATGTCAACCGTCTTTTGTAAGACTTAGACAGGCTCTGGAAGAATTGGACATCACACCAGATAAACTTTTTGATAAAACAAAAATACACAAAACCCCACAATGGATGCTTAGACTACCACGCGTTGATACAGATCTTAACACACACAAAAAAAACGAAACAAATAACACGCAATACCAACAACTATTCAAAAACAAACTAAATACTACCTATAAAGACTACATACCGATATACACAGATGGATCGAAACAAAATAACATAGCAGAATGCGCATTTAAATGTATGCAAGATGAAAAAAAATACAGACTTAACGAACATACAACAGTATATTCGGCGGAACTATATGCCATAAGCAGGGCAATTGAGTATGTCAGCCGACGCTATGAGGGGAGAAGGTTCATAATTTGCACCGACTCCCTTAGTAGCCTACAGGCTCTCTCATCTGCTAGCTCAAAACATCCGATAGTGATTGCAATCCAAGATCAGCTGCAGGTATGTAAAAATCATATAGCATTTCTATGGACTCCGGGACATGCAATATTACCGGTAATGAAGAAGCAGATAGACCGGCAAAGGAAGCACTTTTAGAGCCACTTTCCGAACAACAAAGCCGGTACTACAGGGATTATAAAGAGATATGTGATCGAACTTTATGGGACATACACAACACAAATTGGGAAAATGAACCCCTCACCAACAAACTAAGGCACATTAAAAGAAATGTATCCAGATGAAATAGTTTAGACCAGGCCAGTAGGAAAATCGCTGTTGTTCTGACTAGACTCCGAATAGGACACACACGATACACCCACAGCTATCTCTTTGATGGACCCCAAAACGCACAGCCAACATGTCACTGTGTTCCAAATACCCCAATCAATATACAGCACATATTTGAGGCTTGCCCTTTATACGCTGATGTAAGAGCCAGGATACTATAGAAGCAACAACTAATATCATGGCATTCCTTAGAGAAACTGACATTTTCAATAAAATATAATAAAATTAAATAAAAACCAATAAAAAAAAAATTTAATTTTTTTAATATAATATAAACTAGGCTAAAATCAAAATTATAAACTTAAAGAGGAAAACAAAAAAACTGAATTTGAAATTGCAATACAAAAAAAAGAAACAAAAAAGTAAATCAAAAATCTAAATTTAAAACAACATTATGTTAAAATAATAATGAAATAAATTTAAGATATTTATGTAAAAAACTTTAAAGAATGAGGGCTTGACAAAACCCACGTGGTTGATAAGCCCATAATAAAGATCTTATAAATAAATAAATAAATAAAATAAAAAACTGTCATATGGAATTGGATCTATAAAAGAATTTCGACGAGGACTAGGTGTACCAAATTTTGGTAAATGTTGTCACCAGTATCCAAACTGTGTCCAAAATTTCAACTTTACCGTGAAATATGTCTAAAGCGCTTTACCAGATTCCACACAAGACCGTTAGTGAACTTAGGTTTAAAGGTTTTAACAAAATAAAAATTAAAAAAAAAAAACAAATAAAAAAAAATTGCTCACCTTAATTTTTGTTTTAATCGAAATGGTAATTTTTTCTCCTCTTGTATCTACAAAACGTATATCTGTAAAAAATAAAAACTTTATTTTAATTTAAGCTTATAAATTAATCAAAGTATAGATATTAAAATCCATTTATTTATAGGGTTATGCTCAAGTCCATCGAAATGTTCTGATGAACAAAAATTCCACATGTAGTATGCTGAATTTGCGAATTCTATTCACGCGCTGCAAAATGTCAATGTTATTTCGAATTTTTTTTTTTTGAATTTGCTGTAGTGGCAGTCCATCGAAATGAAAAATGAATTGAAATGAAAATTTTTTTTTCGATAAACAAGTCATTCGTAAGCATGGCTGCGAAGTGTTTTACAGTACAAAATAATTTTAATTTTCAAAATGTAAAAATAATTTTTGTTTATATAGTTTTTTTTATAAAATTTAAAAATTTAAAAATACTTTTTTTATAAATGGTTCAGCGTAAAAAATATTTTTAATTATTTATTTATTTTTCAAAATACTTTTTGAAATAAAAATTTGTTTTCTTGACGTATTTTACCTTTGAATTAATCATTTTTACTGATCAAACACAAAACAAATCTCTAAAATGATAATTGGGTGGGTTCAGTAGAATTAACCGGTGGATCTGGAATCCTATTTGGATTCATATACCATAGATCTGGCCACTGAACGCAATTCACCACAAAAATTTATCGCAATACTAGCGCCATTATCGAAAAGTACAATAAGCACTTTTACAAACCAATAAAAATTTAAATGAATAATGTTTATTATCACACATAAAATTTATTTTTTATAACTTTTAATTTGAGTTTTATTTACATAAATCTTCCTGAATTTTCTAACTAATTCAAAAAATAATGGCTATTTAAATTTATCAACTTTCTTAAAAATTTATCAGCTTTCATTGAATTTTTCTTACAGGTCTACAACAATCAACAAAAAAATGTTTGTTTTTGTTTTTACATATAAAAAGTCATATCCATGAAATGTATCTAGAATTTTTTTAGATAAATATTCATTAACCGCGATACATTAACAGGCAGACTTACCACACCGTTCAGTGACCAGATCCATGGATCTGTGGATTTTCGATACACCGGTTAATTTCACTGAACGCTTCCATTGCTTTTCTTTAAAAGAAAAAACAAAAGAAAAACATTTGAATAGACCTATTTGAATACATATAAGTTTTACTAGATACAAAAAATATTTTACAAAACATAACTTATGCAGACGAATCCACTTCAGCATACGAATTTTTTCGAATACGGAATGGACAAAAAATATACAGGGATGAAAATATTATGATCCAACTACAAAAAATCAAAAACCGAATAAAAGGAGTCTCTTGTTAAATATACACTTTCTTTATTAATTCATATAATTAGTTTAATTTTTTTTGTTGTTAATATTATGATTTTTATATTTAACATACAACTTAGTTTGTTTTGATTTTTTGTTCTCATTGGCTTTATGTAATATTGTGATGCAGTAAATGTGGAGAACATCAGTATTGCTCTCATAGAGCTTAACATTGCTATCATCTCATATTCAGCTAAAGGTCGGCTACTAAACATTGTAATTGTAAAAATATTTTGTTGAATCTAAAAAGGGAGCTAAAGGAACCTAAATTTTTTTATGTTTTTGACAGTAACTTAGGTAGAATTACCTTTTCGTGCTTAATTAAGTACGGTAGGTACTGCAAGTTTATACTACAATATCAACAATATTTCGAGCATTTACTTATCTTATTATTGGTTGATCAACTCAATAAATGTGGAAAACTTCTGGTATTGTCAGGAACTAAGCCTTCTTAAATAAAATAGCTCTATTTTATTTAATTTGTTAAGAGAGTCATTTTTTATCTATTTTATTTTCGTGTTTATTTTTTTACATCATATCTGATCACTGATCATATCAAAATAATTTTTTTTTTATACAGTGTGGTCCGGTTCAGAGGAAAAATATTTTAAGGGGTGATTTCTTGGAGTATTTTAGGAAAAAAATTATTCTATACGAAGGGTCTATATTTAAGTTTAGCCTGGGTTACAGAGGGTTAAAGAAAACCGAATTTGAAAAATTATGTCTAAACAATATCCACTACAGCTCCGAAAGAATTGAAATAAGATCAACATCTTCATTTTTTTTTTTTATATTATAGCCAAAACTTAGGTTTTGAACCTTTAAGTACTTGCGGTTGACTATTTGAAAAAGGAAAAGATAGTTAGAGGCAAGAAAAAGGAAGAAGAAAAGTTTTGTGGGAAAGAGCGAACAATGTTGTTAATATTCGTCTTAAACCTCTGTAAGTCATAAATAAAACATCCTTCTCTCATTGGGAATGCTTCGATTGGGACGCGATTCCACAATCGAGATGTTCTTACTATAAACAACACATATATTTGTACGGTACGATTAATTAATTTTGCGCTCCTAAAAATTTATTTATTTTCAATTGGTTATCCGAACTATTTTTGTTTAAAAATTAATATATCGATAAAAAAATTTTCTACAAAGTGCAATAATTCGCTAATAAATTCCAATATAATCTTAAAAATTAATTATCAAATTAAATTTCAAATTATAGACTCTAATTTTTTTTTTTTTTTTTTTTTTTTTAGTCTTATTATCTAATGTTTTGATGTGTACTTGTTAATACATAGGTGCATAAACAAATATGTCAGAGTGAACACTAAATACAAGTTAACTTTTAATTATCATTTTAACACTATTATAACTAGTTCATGTATAATCACTGCGTATTATACATAACAATCTAACTTATATTAATCAAATATTTAATATATTCAATAATTTACTTACATTGGTAAGACTTGATTGAAAATAATACCAATTCAACAATAATAAACAATTAACCATTACCAATTAAATCATTTAATACAAAACATTACATAAACTTAAATTGTCATTATTTTAACACTATAGCATTATAGCAGTGAATAATAAAAAAAGAATGATGCATTTATAACTACTATCATACATAACAATCTAACATACATAAACCAAATATTTAATATCATCAATAATTAATTTACATGAATAATATTTGCACTTAATCTGGTATATTTCCAAAACAAAAAAAAAAAATTATGAACAAAACAAAAATAGTAAAAATTGGAAAAATTTAAACAAAAATTTTAATGTTAAATTAATTTTACTATTAAAAGTTTTTCAAAATCAAAATGCATATTTATGTATGCTTATCAAATAAAATAAAAAAAAATAAAAAAAAAATTAGAACAAAAAAAATTAATCTTGTAATCAAAAAAAATTAATACAAAGATTTAATTAGAATCATATTGATAATAACAAGCATCTTAAATTCTTATATTATAATTCACTAAATTTCTTATATTTAATTAAATTTATAACTACACGATTAAATTATTTTATTATAAAAATAAAATTACTTATACTTAAATAACATATAAAATAAACATTACCACCGAACCGGACCGTGTTTTGTAAGCACATTGATATTTATTTATATTTTTTACTAAAACTGTCACATTATTATTAATAAACAGCTTAATGTCAGCATCAAAATAATAAACAGAGTTTCTCAAACTTTCAAATAGTTAAATTTTAGTGTTGTCGCTATGAACTTTAAATTAATTTTAATTAGTGATTTAGAAATATAAAATTATAATTTTTTTTTTTTATATTTTTTATTTTAAAAATAAATCTATTGAAAAATAAAAAAATTAATAATTAATCTTATTAATTAAACAACATATAATATAAATTTATACCAATAAATAATATAATTTTCAATCTAAATAACATATAAAATTTTATTAAATTAAACGCCATTGGCTCACTTTGGTCAGAATCAAACAGAAGCTACAAGTATTCATCAACAAGTGCTTGAGAATTATATGCAGAATATTCTGGCCGGCAAGAATTAGCAACGAGGATTTATGGATGATAACTGGAGAAGAACCTATCAACAGACATATAAATAGGAAAAAATGGAAATGGATAGGTTATACACTAAGGAAATCAGAAAGTGATATAGCGAGAAGAGCTCTAGAGTGGAATCCACAAGGACAAAGGAGACCCGGCAGACCATACAACACAAGGAGACGCACAATCGATCAAGAATTAACAGTCAACAATTATACCTGGGACGATATTAAGGAAGTAGTACTCAACAGAGAGGAATGGAGGTTCACTATCGAAGCCCTATGCTACCACGCGGAGTAATAGGAGAAAAAAAAAAAAAAATATAAACTTCTTAATACTAATAAAATAATATAAAGAAAAGCAAAAAAAATTGAAGATTTCTGAACTTACAACAACAAAAATCAATCAGAATAAATATAACAATTAATTAAAAAGATAATTAATTAATTACACATCAATAATTTCCAATTTAAATTTTCAATTTTATCAAAATATTTTAAATCACACCTACAATCATCAATAAATAGTTACGTAATAACATTTGAAATATGTCTCTAAAATGTTCTTTCGTCTCATGCACTAATGTCGATAGAAAATCTGAATCAATTAAATGTAATGGTTTTTGCCTACGAAAATATCATGAAGCGTGCATTGGTTTAGAAAGAAATTGGCAACTCTCTAAAATCTTAGAAACTTTGTTTGTGATGACTGTTTACAGTTTCATGAAATTATTAGAATCAGCAACTCCGAACAATTAAAGCACATAAATAATAATAATGAAGAACAGTCCCAAATTATTATACGAGTTCCAAAAGCGCTTGATTCAAATTGCGAAATTTTTTCACATTTGTGTCACAGGATAGATGATGGTGATTATAAATCAAGAGATAGACAGAGCAACGGAAAAACTAAACCAATCACTTAAGTTGTCTTTGAAATCGTTGGTAGACCCCGAAATTTCAAAAATTCGAGATATGTATAATATTTTAGCTAACAACCAGGATCGACTATCGTCGGAAATTAAAAAATTATAGATCTCATCAAAAACAACCTCAGCTTATAGTCAAGATCCAAATACTTCATCAGAGCTGCGTGATGCATTAGAAACATTTAAGAGATTAGAGGAAAAATGGAGTAATATCAGTTTAAATCCTTGCTTACATTCTGTCAACCTTGAGCACGAAACTGAAATATCTTCAGTACTAGCAGAATTGGAGACAGTCGATAATTCGAATGTTACATCAAACTCGGAATTATCATTAAGACTATCACAAGATCCGAAACTAATGCGAACAGCGCATTAAAAAAAACGACTTCCAAATATACGATTGCCCAAGAGAACTATTAGTGACATCCAAATAGAATACCCAACATCTCTATCATTAATCGCATTCAGCCCAACAGTTTCTGCCTTAATGTTAGAGCATTCATCATCTTTGATACCAGATACCCAAAATATATTAAACAAGAATACATCATCTACATCTTCAACAGTTGAAATAGGGAAAGTAGGATAAAGAAGTTAGATGCGGCTAACAAAATTCTTAACAAGAAAAGTCCGTCAGCAAAAAAAGCAATATTCATACAGGACGATGTCTCAACGGTAGCTTTCTTCCTAAAAGGTGCTCCACAATATGCTTGTCCATCTTGGATAACCAATTTTTTCTACAAAAAATTTTCAATCAACGTCTGTGGCTGTGAACCTGTATCATCCAACTCAAGCAGTCATAGAAAAATGAAGTATAAATGTTTTAAAATAGTAATACCTACTAAATATGCATGGTTAGTGATAATTCCAAATAACAAGTCCTTATCAAATAATCAAATGCGTATATCATTATGGAAAGATAAATTCGAAAACAATAATACTAACCGCAATCAAGTAAAAACTAATAATAATTGTCATTATAAAAATTCTAAAGTTAAATTTATTAGTAAGTTAAGAACTAACTCCACACTAACTACCAAAATTTAAATATAAAAATCAAATCTATCAATAAGATAAAAAAGAATGTCTCACCAACTAATCAAAATTTAACAACAACAACAACAAGTCAAAACATCTCTAAGAATATTGTAGATAAGCCTAATTTTCAGTTACAAAATAATAATACCAATAACAAAAACAAAAATAAATACTCAAACTTCGTACAGGGAGAAATATTTGTTGCTGGTGCTCCCATGAACTCCCCCATAGCTTCTGCATCCAAAAAATCGCCGAACTTCATCAACCCCTTATTGCCACCAACGGTACGACTAACTCAAAACACTGCTGAAGTTAGCGATAATAAATATATCCTCTCTAGATTCAGAAATCACAGAATATATAATAATGTTCGACTATACCTTGCGTATCTGCATGATCATCCTGATGGTGTATGTGTTGATGGTAAGACCAAAACCAACACCAGCGTTTTAATTCAACAGGAATGCTAACCATCTGATTATCGGGCTCTTTTGAAACTTTTTCTTTCGTATCATGATACTCTAGGATTAACCTGTGACAGCGTAAAGAAGGATTTGGAAACGTTTCGCGTGTTTGTTTCCTCAAACGTAAAATGGTCGAAGTCGGCTCGTCCCTAACCATAACTCACTAGTTCTCATTAATCTTAGTCCTACCCAATTCAATACTAATATCCAAACACTCAATACCACTCCTATAAAAACTAACTTTCTTCTATTTTTATCAAAATGTAAGAGGTTTACGCACAAAAACCAAATCCGTTTATCTTAATTCCATATCGCTTGATTGTGACTGTTATGCACTATCAGAAACATGGTTAGCTCATACTATCAATGACTTAGAATTGTTTCATCTTCCTTTTTAGTGTTTAGAAAAGATCGATATGGTTCCAATATTGCTCCACAAGCTAATTGCGCTATACCCAAATGAGGCGGTGTCTTGATTGCTATAAAGAACTCCTTCAGTGTTAGCGAAATAGTAATTCCGAGCTCGGAGTCTTTAGAAATTGTCTGCGTTAAGATTACTTTTCATTCTAAAAATCTATTTATTATTAATTGTTATATTCCTCCGAAAAGTAGCCTAGATATCTACAACAATTATTCTAATGCTATCCACTTCATTTCTAACAAATTAATGCTTTCTGATGAAATAATTTTGTGTGGTGATTTCAATCTACCTCATCTCACGTGGAATTCTCATGATGAAGAACCATATCTGATTCCTAGTAACATTTGTAATGAAATTGAATCTACATTTATTGATGACATTTATTCAATGGCTTCTTCCTCAGCGTCCCAAAAACGAAAGTTCACTCAAACTCAAGTCCTCCTTGGTTTACTCGTGAAATTAAAAATTTGAGAAATAAGAAAAATAAAGCCTGGACCAAGTATATAAAATCTAAAAATTTAAACGATTATAATACCTTTAAATTACCCTTTGAACAATTTAAAATGCACGTAGAACATAGCTATAATATTTATTTACAAAATGTATCCTCTAATATTTTAACCAAACCTAAAATCTTTTGGAAATTTGTCAACACAAAAAGAAAATGTAATCAATTCTCAAGTTTCATGAAATTCAATAACTCACAGAGTAATGACACAAAAGTTATTTCACAATACTTCAAAGAATTGTTTAGTAATTCATATTCTCCTTCTCTTTTCAATATTAACGCCCTAGAGTTCAGTCACATGAATGATTTTCCGAAAACCACATTTTCCTCCTTAAACATTAGCAAAGCTTTAGTTTCTAAATACTTAAGAAAACTTAGTGATAACACATCACCTGGCCTTGATGGTGTCCCTGACATCATCCTAAAATAATGCTCAAAATCTTTATCTTTAACACTGTCCAAAATCTTTAATCTATCGATCTCTAATGAAATTTTTCCTTCTTTATGGAAAAAAGCCTTTATTAGACCAGTTCACAAGAAAAATGAGAAAAATGATGTTAGCAACTATCGACCTATTGCTAAATTATCCTGTATTCCCAAGCTATTTGAGCTAATCGTTTTTGATCACCTTTATCACCATTGCACTTGCTTCTTAATTCCAAACCAACACGGTTTTGTTAAACATAAGTCCACAGTAACTAATCTAGTTGAATCTACATCTGTATTTCTTAATAATATGGAAAAAGGCTTCCAAACCGATGTTATCTACACAGATTTTAGCAAAGCTTTTGTATTTTTGCCACATAGTGTAGTCCTATTTAAATTATTAAAATTAGGATTTCCGAAATCATTTGTAAATTGGGTTGAATCCTACCTCATTACTAGAACATATAGCGTAGAATTTAGATCTTCTATATCATCGCCATTTGAAGCATATTCTGGTGTTCCTCAAGCTAGCCACTTAGGTCCCCTATTATTTATAATATCCATAAATGATGTTACATCAGTAATTAAAAATAGTAAAGTTCAGATATATGCTGATGACATGAAAATTTTCAACAAAATTTCTTCACCAAATGATTCATTTTTACTCCAAACCGACCTTGATAATTTCTTTATTTGGTGCATGAATAATAATCTTCTTTTGAATGTAAAAAAATGTGCGGTGGTGACTTATCATAGGCGTGCCACACACTTCTCAAATAACTATTTCCTTAACGGACAAGCACTAGAAGTTGTTAATTCTTTAAAAGATTTAGGTGTCATTTTTGATGATAAACTCACATTTAAATTACATTATAATAATATCATCAATAAAGCTAATTCAATGTTAGGTTTTATAAGACGTTGGTCTAAGGAATTCAAAGATCCATATATCCTAAAATCCCTTTTTACATGTCTTGTTAGGCCCCAATTAGAATATACCAGTCAGGTGTGGTCTCCATATTATGAAATTAACATACATAGGATTGAGGCAATCCAAAAAAATTTCTTAAGATTTGCACTACGTCATCTTCCGTGGTCTGACCCCTTAATTTTGCCACCATATGAAAATAGACTAAACTTAGTTCATCTTTCTACTCTGAAAAAAAGACGCGAAATTGCCGATGTAATCTTCATCACTGAAATAGTTAAAGGAAATATTAACTCTCCTTATATTTTAAACCTAACCCAGATTAATACTACTAATCGCTTCCGCTCTGCTAACCTATTTATCCTCACATTTCATCGAACCAACTATGGAATGAACGAACCTATCCATAGAATGATGATTATGGGTAAAAAATATAACAACCGTATTGATTTCTCTCTCTCCAAAGACACCCTAAAGAAGCTTTTATATTTCTCTTAGTCAATTCTGATCTCATCACTCTATCTTCAATATTCTTATAGCTGCTAATTGTTTTCTTTAAGTACTAACTTTAACCCATTTAACTACACTTACTAATTCTCAAATATAAGAATATTTTTATTGATATTTTGCAGATTATTAATTTTTTTTTTTTTTTAATTCATTAATAATTTTTGGTAACCATTAATTTACATTTTAATTATTTCACAATTTTTGCAATTAGTTTTTAGTTTTGATTTTTTGATATTTATATTGTTAATTTTAAAATTTGTTTAAATTCACATAAATGTAATACATGTAACTAGCTTGAATTAAGCCTGTAAATAAATAATTAAATTTGAATTTCCACTGTGAAAGGGTGGGCACTTTATGCCTCTCGTGTTGTGCGATGAAATTGATTTTAATTCCTCGGAACAAGTGCCAACACCAAGCAGATATTTATAAAATAGAGTAAGTGCTCCAACAATACGACGATGACCAAGTGGTATAAGGGATGAGGTCACATTTATGTCGTCTATAAGACGAATGGCGCGGTTTTGAACTTTGTCCAAAAAATTTAAAGCAGTTTTTGTGTGCACCTGCCCATAAATGTGAGTTATACTCGAGCTTGGGTCGTATATATGCTTTATAGATTTTTAAAAGGTCTCGAGATGAAAAATAAGCTTTTGCAGCGACTTTGATTCACTCGCATTCCGAAAATGTTCATGTCTTTGAGTCGCTGAATACCTTCATTTTGAAACCGGAAAGCAGGTTCGAATGATATACTTAAGCTTGTTACTAACAAGACATATTTGAGTTTTTGAAGTGTTAGACTCGACTCTGTTAGCATTACCCCAGTCGACAATTTTGACAAGGTCGTGATTGAGCGCGCCGGGCTTCATTGCTCTTTTGGAGTTGACTGCTGAAGATGTAGCATTTTTTGTTTTAAGAAAATCATATGATGCTACTAGAGTGCTGTCATCAGCAAAACTATGGATTGGATTGAAAGTTAATTTGAGAAGGTCATTAATTATAATGAGAAATAGCGTGGGTGAAAGGATAGAGCCTTGTGGAACACCAGCATTGATTTGAAGTTGGTCGGAAAAAGAACCGTCAACTGAAACTAGGATAGATCGATTTAAAAGAAAACTTTCAATCTATTTAGAAAAGGTTGAACCAAGGTCTCCATAGCGTTGCATTTTGCTATAAGAGCAGCATGCTAAACTAGATCAGAAGCCTTAGATATATCCAGAGCTACAACGGAAGGTTCACCAGGTAGATGCTGGCTGGTGTTGAGCTTCTCGCAGAGACATGTCAGGAGATCACCGGTGGAATGTTGGGCTCGAAAGCCGTATTGTATATCATGAATTATACGTCTACTGTCAAGATATTTCTTCCAACTTATGATTTATTAAGATTTCCATCTTTTTTGAAATAATGGAAGTAATAGCTATGGGCCTATAGTTTGAAGTATTGCTTTTGTCACCTTTTTCAGGAATAGGATAAACTTGGGAAACTTTCGAGTAGGACGGGTAAGTTCCTGAAGAGAAGGACAAATGGAATAAGCTGGGCAGAGGTTTAGAAATAGCGAAGGCAATGTGTTGCAGCACAATTGTAGGTATACCATCAGGACCGGTAAATTATATCGAGATTCTTCAAGATTTTTACTACAGCTCTTGTTCTAAAGTAGATCCTTCGGAAGGAATAATTTAGAATAGAATAGGAAAATTTTGGGCTGTAGGAGGGTTAAGTTTAATTTTTACCTAATAACAAAATAAAAGTTTAGGCGTAAAGGCAGGTTTAAAAACATTTTTTTTTACAATACGGAGCTCGCCAGAAATGCAATTTCAAATAACTATTTTTTATTTCTTTCTTAACATATAACTTAATTGCGAAAGTCTTAAAATAATTTTTTTTTCGCATAATCAAAGAAAATTTAATTTCTTTTAAAAAAATCCTCGAAAGACTATCGAAAGACTATCGCCGATGGATCAATGGTTCAAAAGTTATGAACAACTTTGTAAATACACTTCCTATTTATTTGCAATAATTTTTTTTCAACATGAGTTTTTATTTTATTCATCAAAAAAAATATTAAGTGTACCTACATTATTATTGTTTTTTTATATTTACAATTTGATTTATTTTTGTTTTTTTTTCTATTGCAAATTAAAAGTTCAAAATCGAAACTGAATTACTAAAATTGTTTTCGTTCAAAGTTGTGGCTCATTATCAAATATTATTTGTTCAATATTATATTTATGCGTATTAAATATTGTAAGATTTTAAAATTTATATAAATAAGGCAAAAAAAGAAATAAATTGATAAAAGTAAATATATTTATTTTTGATAATCAGATTTGTTTTAGTGATATATTTAATTTACAGAATAAAAATGGAGTTTCCTTTCACTAATCATTTATATTTATTTTGTATATATCGATACTCCGGAAGCAACTTACTTGCTTCATCAGTGCTTTCGCCTTTCGATTGCAAAATAAATATAAATGATTAGTGAAAGGAAACTCGACTTTTATTCCATAAATTAAATTTAATATGACACTAACGACATTTAGATTCTGGTAATGCCATACAAATACATGACAAAAAGCAACCCATATTAATACGATCCTGATCTTTTTTTTTTCAAATTTTGACGCTAAACTTACGCAGCTATTGAATGTTAACACGATTCACTAGCTAGGAGGCTAAGGTTGATATAGGCCCTAGGCAGAGTAGTACCCTAACGTATAGCTCTGATAAAACCTAGGAAAAGCCTTCTGGTTTAACAGCTACAGCTCTGTCAACAAATCCGGCTCTCACCTCCCCGAAGGTAGGTAACATAGTTATTTGCCGGGTGCCTCCTGGAAACTTACTTTGTAAGGCGGACGAGAGCGGGTTATTGCGAGAACTTAGCGCAATAACTAAGTAAACCGGTTAGGCTGAATTAATCCGCGCAAACGACGACGTATGTTTTCGACAGGTGCAAACAATGGGTTAGTTAGGCGGAGACGGAAACTCCGTCGTCAAATGACCTGGCCCTCCTGGTAGGGGGTTTGTGTGTAGTTTTATCTGCCCTACCACAATAAAATGAATGCAGTAATTAAAAATGTAATGGAGTAAACAAAATATAATATTACCCCAGGTGGCAGACCAATAAACTGGAAAATCCACCCTTTTCGGAGGTTGGTCCCACGGATTCTGGGGGGCACCAACTATTACATGCGACAGGAGTTCGTTAACATCAAGAACTCCCCCCTAAATCAATAAACAAAGAGAGTAAAACAACAAGTCCTTTGAAAAACGTGCCAGTAGAAAAGCAAACAAGAGTCGAAAGCGTTGGCGATGACAAGATCCACCTAGACTCTGTAGGTGTAAATTTCTACAACGAATGGAAAAAAAGTAAAGACAATGAAAGAAATGGAAAAGATAGTGATCAGTCTACAGGATCACATTAAAGATTCAGAAAAAAAGGTTACCTTATTAGATAGAGGTAATTCACCAGCGCCAAGTAATTGCAATATCTTCAATTACTTCACAGATGAAGAAGAACTCACGAGAGAAACGAATTGGATTCTTAAAAAAACAAGAAGACCATTCAAAAAAAGGAAAGCAGAGGGAAAACCTGAAACGGCCCAACAAAAAAAAGAATCACCAAAAACAAAACAAGCAGCACTTGGAAACAATACTGCGGATAAAAAAGTTAAAAAAGAAGAACATAAACCACCACCTATTATGGTTCATGGGTTAGGTACCTTTGGTGAGCTAAATAACTTAATAAAGCAAACCACTAAAAAGGAATGCAAGTACACATCTTACAACAATAACGTCTGGAAGATCAATGTTACTGATAGTGACACATACAGATGTCTAACAAACGATTTAACATCGAAGAAAGTTCAGTGGCACTCCTATCAGGACAAAGCTACCAGACCAGCAAAAGATATGGCCAGGGGATTACATCATTCGTGCGATGAAAATGAAATAGTTCAAGGCCTGAGAGATAACCAGATATTAGAAGCTAAAAACATAATTTTTAAAGATAAAATCGAAAAGAACGATGGTAGCTTTATCACTCAAAGAAGAGGATTACCATTGTTTATGTTAACATTCGATAATAGAGAAAATATAGAAACAATGTTTGTTATTAAAACAATAATGAAAATAGTCGTTAAAATTGAACCATTAAGAAAAAACAAAAAGTTAATCCCGCAGTACAAGAGATGCCAAGCTTTTGGGCATACACAAAGTTATTGTAATAGAGACTGTGTTTGCGTTAAGTGTGGAGGTAAGCATTTCACTGCATTTTGAAGTTGGGAGAAAAAGCCAAATGTATTAATAGTCGTGGTGGTCATCCGGCAAACTACAGAGGATGCCCAATTGCAAAAGAACAGCAAGCCAGAAGAAGTAAACACGCAAAACTACCCCAAATTCAAAAGATTAATATTTATAAAAATGAAAAATTCGTTGACACGAATAGAAAACCTACAGTTATATATGCTGTACGTAATGTAAATCCTAAATCGTATGCCCAATTTGTGAAAAACTCCCGTAAGGAACATGATTGCTCAGTCAAGGATATATTAAGTCTTATCATACAGAGACTAACAAACCAAGACGAATTTATAAAAACATTATCTGACGAGATTATAACGATAAAAAACCATAGCAGAAAACCACAGCAATCACATAAAAAATAAGCCACACCCTTAGAGCAACGTTCCCTCTAAGCTGGGCAAACGGGCGGCCGCCCAGTTAAAAATTGACATTTGCCCACTCAGCATTTCTATCCGCCCACCAGAAATTATTGCAAACAATAATTTTTTTTATTTGGCACCATTTTCATTGCGTAAACGCACCCAGTTGAAAATTTCGTATAGATTTCCACACTAAATTCTGGGTTATTTGCTTGTTGGGTTATTTGTTTTAGTATGTCTCAATTGGCAACATTGAAATTAAATGTCAATTTTCACTTTTTTGAATTCAATAAATGTGGATGTGAAATTTAAAATTAACTAACAGATAACACCACGATATGATAGAAAAATAATAAATAAGTAAGTAATCTACAGTAAATTAAATTTTGCACTATGATTTTGATTATTTATTTTAATGTTGAGAAGGCTGTGATATTTATTTCAAAAATTATTTTAAAATGCAATTCCTTTATTTTTTATACATTTAGTATGTCCCGAAATATCCCCCGGCGGGTTGGGGTACGAAATATCCGCAGTAAGGCATGCTTGTGGTAAAAGTCCACTAAAAGCCTAGAAAAATCCAGAAGCGACTGACCCAGAATGGGCGGCTTTCTGGTCTGCGACTGATCCCAGAGGGACGGCAGGAATAAAAGGTACCGCCTTGTACAAGGGAAATATTATCCTTAGGCTAGGAGATGGAACTCCGAATTAAAACAAAAAAAAAAAAGTATGCAATGAATAAAACTCAAAGATTGTATACCCCAGGTGGTAATCCAGATCTTCTGGAAAATCCACCCTCTTTCGAGGCAGGTCTCACGGATTCTGGGGGAGACCACTTATTGCAAAACCACGAAAGCAGAGCTGCTTTAATTGACCCATTCAGAAGAAAATCTGGGGTCCAGAGAACACCTCCAGCAGGGTCTCAAAATATCTACGAAAACATGTCCCAAAAAGACAGATATAGAAACCCCGACGAGGGTAATAATAACGAAAAGGCACTTGAGGCAAAAAATAATCAACTTAATGCCAGAGTTACAGAATTAGAAATCTTATGCAGGGAATTGAAAAATGAACTCTGCATAATTAAAGAAGAAAATGTGAAACTAAAAAATTCACAAAACATGTCTACTAAAAAAGTAGTACTAAAAACTGCTGAAGAATTTCATACAGATGATGAAGAACTAGCTCGAGAAACCGACTGGATCTTTAAAACAAAAAGAATCTGTAAAAAAAGAAAAGCAGAAAAATCACCTACTTTAAGCCCAGAAAATGTTGCGGACAAAGTAGAGAAAAATGTGCAAATAAATGAAGTTGCGAAATGTAAAAGTAAAAGAAAAGGTAAACCTCCTCCAGTTATACTTAGTAATGTAGTGGAATACCCTCAAATAAACAAAAAATTAAAAGAAAGCAATATTAAATATAAAGTTAATATGCTTAACAATAAACAACTAAAAATTAATGTTGAAGAAGAAAAAGAATATAGAGAGTTGACTAAGGCAATAAATGAAGCCAATATTGAATGGCACACTTATGAAAACAAGAGCACCAGGCCTATTAAAGTAATGGTTAGGTATTTACATCCGTCATGCCAACCTGAAGATATAAAAAATGAATTGAAAGATAGAGGCTTCAAAATTTTAGAAGTCACAAATAAAATAATAAAGAAAAAGGAAAATAACAAAGAATCTACGGTACGTCTTCCTCTCTTTATGCTAACATTCGAAAACTCCGAAGATATAAACAAAATATTCAAAATTGAATTTATCCAGCACATGAGGGTTAAAATGGAGGCTATTCGTAAAACGACTACCATTCCTCAATGTAAGAGATGCCAAAGATTTGGCCATACACAAAAGTTTTGCCAGCGTCTAGCTCAGTGTGTTAAATGTGCTGGTCCCCACTTAACAATTTCTTGCAAAGAAAAAAAAAATATTAAGCCTAAATGTGCTAATTGCCTTGAGGCACACCCAGCGAGTTATCGTGGTTGCCAGGTGGCTAGAGAGTTGCAAAAAAGAAAGAAGCTACAAAAAAATGCCCCAAAACAAATGCAACATAGACAAGAAAAACAAAAGACAAAACCTAGGCAACCTATTGCACAGAAACAGAATTGCATTGAAACTTCAGAGAAACCTAAAACTTTTACGTCGAAAAAAGTCGTAGAAGGCTTATCATATTCACAGGTAACACAAAATAACCTAAGTCAAAAAAGAAACCCGAAAGAACAAAATAAAGTTTCTACACAAAAGTTGACTGAAAATACCATTATGCAGATGATGCAAAATATGATAAAAACAATGAATGAAATCTCAACAAGACTATGCACATTAGAAAACAAACATAATGAAATATATATGTATACACCAAAAAATAAATCCGCAAGGCATGGTTAAGAACACACTCCGTATAGTCACGTGGAATGCCAATGGTATTCTGAACAAGAAAAATAATTTGGAAATTCTATTGAGAACACAAAATATTGATGTATGTCTCTTGACAGAAACACATATGACAGATAAGTCATCGCTTAAAATAAATGACTATACATGCTACAGCGCAAACCATCCGAGTAATACACCCAGAGGTGGTAGCTCAATTTTAATAAAGAAAGATATTAAGCACCACGAGGAACTTAGTCTAGAAATAGATGAATTCCAACTAATCGTGCTACGAATTATGTCTGTTAAACAAAGCCTTTGTGTCGGTGCATTATACTGTCCACCCAAATATAACATAAAGAATAACATGTTTGAAGAAATTCTTAAACTACTTGGCGATAGATTTATCCTGGGAGGTGACTACAACGCCAAGCACATAGATTGGGGGTCTAGAGTAACCTCTACGAGAGGAAGAGAGCTAAGAAAAGCTATAAAAGAAAAAGGCTGCATTTACCAATCTACCGGTAAGCCAACATATTGGCCAACTGATAGAAATAAAACTCCTGATCTGCTTGATTTTTATATAACAAAAAAAATTTCACCCAATTATATTAAGCTAGAAGATAACCATGATTTGGACTCAGATCACTCTGCAGTCATACTAAATCTATATGAAAAGGTTATTAAGAAACAGTCGAAACCTCTGCTAACGAACAAGACAACTGACTGGGCTAGCTTTAAACAAGAAATAGAAAACAAAATAAACATAAAAACAAAACTAAGATCCAAATGTGATATAGATTCTGAAGTAGAAAATTTTATTAAAATTATTCAAAATGCTGGATGGAATAATACAAAAAATTGTGAATATAAATCGGTAGGATTCAACTACCCTAGAGAAATATTAAATATGATAAAAATAAAAAGAAGAGCTAGACGCAGATGGCAACAATCGCGTGATCCGGCAGACAAAACTGTGCTAAATAGATTAACTCAGAATCTTAAAAGAAAAATTAAAGATCTTAAAAATGAAAATTTTGAAAAATATATAAAAAATTTATCAGCTAAAAGAGAAAATAACTACTCGTTGTGGAAAGCAACAAAGAGTACAAAAACCTCGATCTCTCAAATCCCGCCAATCAGAATGAAAAGCGGTGAATGGGCGAGAGATAATAAAAATAAAGCTGAAACATTCGCAGATCATCTTGAAGAAATTTTTTGTCCAGACGAGACAGAGTCGGATGATCTCACTGAAGAAAATAATAATTGGCAAGAAAATGTTATATCACCATTTTCAGAGAGTGAAATAGTGGAACAAATTAAAAAACTCAGAGATAAAAAAGCTCCAGGTTTTGATCTAATTACATCGGAAGTCCTGAAAGAACTTCCGAAAAAAGCTATAACAATGCTAACACGCATTATAAACGCTGCTATAAGAATAAGGTATGTGCCGAATATGTGGAAAATAGCAGAGATAATTATGATACCAAAGCCAGGTAAGCCCATAAATGAGGTCAAATCCTACAGACCAATATCATTACTACCAATAGTATCAAAATTATTTGAAAAACTATTATTGATTCGAATGAGACCGATCATAGAAAATAGTAATCTGATTCCAAATTATCAATTTGGCTTTAGATCTAAGCACTCGACAATCGATCAAATTCATAGAATAACAGACATAATAGAAAAAGCTTTAGAGGAAAAGAAAGTATGCTCTACCATATTTCTAGATGTAGCCCAAGCTTTTGATAAAGTATGGCATCGAGGCTTAATAAATAAACTAAACAATATGTTACCTAAACAATACGTAGATATACTCTCGTCATATCTAGAAAACAGACTAAAACAAGACGAAGAGTATTCTACTATTAGAGATATTAAAACGGGTGTGCCTCAAGGTAGGCAAGGTAGTATTCTGGGTCCCTTACTGTATTTGCTCTACACCAATGATTTACCAGAAATGGAAAATATAACTGTAGCTACATTCGCTGACGATACTGCGTTGATGGCAGTAGGATCAAATATTGACGAGGCTACAATTAAATTGCAAAGAGCAAGCGACAAGCTATACCTCTGGACAAAGAAATGGAAAATTAAACTCAATGAGTTAAAATCAGTACATGTAAATTTTACAAATAAAAAATTAGAAAATCAACCACCATTGGTAAATCTGAATGGGGTCAATATACCCCAAGAAAACAATGCTAAATACCTAGGAATGACATTAGATGTCAAACTTAGATGGAAAGAGCACGTTAAAAAGAAAAAATTTGAGCTTGAAAATAAGTATAGAGAAATGTACTGGCTCTTAGGTCGTAATTCTAAATTGCCTATACATAACAAGATTTTGTTCTATAATCAGATACTCAAACCAATATGGTTGTACGGCATACAAATATGGGGATGTGCCAAACAAACACATGTACTTTGTATACAAAAATTCCAAAATAAAGTCTTGCGCAACATGGTAAATGCCCCCTGGTATGTTCGCAACAGTGATTTGCACAGAGATCTAGAAATTCCTTGCATAGAAAATGAAATAAAAAGATATGCAACAAAGCATATAGCTCGTCTGGAGGGACATGTTAACGTTGAGGCCACTCAATTGCTAGATAATCAAAATGATGTCAGAAGGCTTAAAAGAACTAAGCCACTAGATTTAATACGATAGAATTTCGTAAAATTTTTCTTTAAGAAAATCAAAATAGCAATAAATTAATCGTTAGTCCGTTGGACTAGTATTAATGGGAGGGGTGTGGTTTAGTCAGTAAAAATCTGGCACACAATGGAAGCTACGGGGCTCATTGTGTCTATGAAGATTCCCACCAATCCACGCAAAAAAAAAAAAAAAAAAAAAAAAAAAAAAAAAAAATTTAGTATGTCAAAACGAAAATTCGATGAAAGCTTAAAAACCACAATCAAGACATCTTCAAAATTCAAAAAAGAATGGTTAAATGAAATTGTTGAAACCTGCGTCTCATCGTCAACTATAAAAGAAAAAATTAAATTAGGTGATATTTTTAATTATCAAATTGAAACCAATGATGTTCTTTGCAAAATATGTACCGAAGCAAAAGCTGAAAGTGAGTTTAAAAATGGCAAAAACTGGACGAATTGGAAGTTGTACTACTTAAAGAGGCATTTAAGCCAAAAAGTACATTTAGATTCGGTAATAAAATTACGTAATTGCAAAAAAGGTGGAATTGTTGAAATGTTAACTTCCTCTACAGAAGAACGACAGATACGTGCAGATTTGATAGAACGTAAAAAATCTAATAAAAACGATACCAAAATTTTGATAGACAACGTTATTCTTGCAATAAAAATTAACACTTCGATGTCATCAGTACAGGAAATTCATGAGCATATGGAAAAATATATATCTATTCCCAAAAGTTGGCGCAGCAAGAATTATGCATTCGAATTTGTTCAATGCATTAATTTTGTAATACAAAAACAGTTTCTTGAGGAACTAAGAGAATCGTTATTTCATTATTTAATTGTTGATGAAAGTACTGATATATCTACACACAAAGCTTTAATTTTATACAAAAAAAACCCGGCCAAAAATTTCTTATGACCATAAAACCGTATTTGCAGGAATTTTAAAATTGACTGGATGTACTAGTTCCTTCATTGTTTTTGATAATCAGATTTGTTTTTAGTGATATGTTTAGATTTATGGAATAAAAGTCGAGTTTCCTTTCACTAATCGTTTGTATTTATTTTGCAAATATCGATATTTCGGAAGCAACTTACTTCCTTCATCAGTGCTTTGCGACTAATTTATTCTATATTATTTAATAAATTAGTCGCAAAGCACTGATGAAGGAAGTAAGTTGCTTCCGAAATATCGATATTTGCAAAATAAATACAAACGATTAGTGAAAGGAAACTCGACTTTTATTCCATAAATCTAGTTCCTTCATATTTGAAGCTATTTATGAATTTTATATAAAAAATAATATCAATATGCATAATATGGTAATGTTTACATCAGACGGTGCTTCTGTATTGGTAAGAATAATGGGGTGGCTGCATTGTTACGGAACAGAATCCCTCATTTATCGCAGCAGCATTGTGTAGCACACAAGGAAGATTTAGGAATTGATGATGCTTGGAAAAAAGTACCAATAATGTGTGATATTGAAACATTATTAAAGACAGTATTTACCATGTTTAGTAGATCAACCGTAAAGAAAGCAGGCTTTGAAGAATTGGCAAGCGTAACTGAATGTGATGTATTAGCATTTCGTCCATTAAATGAAGTTAGATGGCTGTCAAGACATTTTGCAGTAAGAGCATTTATTCGTAATTACGATCTATTGATAGAATACTGCACTGAGGAAGTGGAGAAATGTAATGATCCAATATGCAAATATTGCCTAAAACTTCTTAAGGATCCAAAATATCGCCTTTCATTAATGGTTTTAAATGACGTTCTTGAAGAGTTGTCATCTCTTTGTAAAATATTTCAGAGGACTTTGTTGACAATAATGGATGCAATGCAATTTGCTAAAGCAAGGATCAACAATATCGAAAACCAATATTTAGGCGAAATAGTTCATTGGAATAATGATATAAAAGATCTAATTGGTAAAAATCCTGGTATCGACACTTCAGCAATTTTACGATTTATCGAATTGTTATGTATACATTTAAAGAATAGGTTTCCAGAAGAAGACGTAATGGATTGGCATGCATTTGATGCTATAATAAATTCAAAAGATTTTAACTTTGGTCAAGATTGTATAGAAAAGCTGGTTAAAAAATATAAAAATATAATTCCCGGATATGACGAACAAATTGGAACAGCAATTTCAAAACAATATAACGATTTTAAGTTTTTAATAATTGAAAAGATGAAAAGTAATTCCGTAGCTAATTTTTTTGATTTAGTTAAGCTGGCTAATGCAGATTCACAATTTAAAGAATTGACAGTGCTTCTAGATATCTGTACTACATTTCAGGCATCCAGTGCAGATTGTGAACGTGGTTTTAGCTTGATGAATGCTATAAAATCAAAATCACGAAACAGATTAAAGACTAATAATTTAGATAACTTGATGCGAATAAAAACGTTTATCACATCAGGAGGCAATATTAATTTAGACAGTATTTATGAACATTGAGTTGCTAATAAGGACAGACGTGAAAAACATTAAATTTTGATTTTATATTTTTTTATTTTTAATAGTTATTTTACCTTTTGAATATAATATAGGTATATTGTTTTTGTTTTCTATTTATAACTTTTTATTAAATTAGTAATACTTGCTTGAATGTAATATAATGCAACGTGTAAATTTTTTTTATTATTTACATATTACAAAAATAAAATGATAAAAAAAATTTTTTTTTGAAATTTTGCCCAATTTTTTTTTAATTTAATATACTTGCCCACATTGCAGTTAGCACACACACCAATTTTAAAAATTAGAGGGAACGTTGCCTTAGAGTTGCTACATGGAACGCAAATGGACTTTTCCAGCACATGGAACTCGAAATTTTTCTGAAGGATCAAAACATAGATATATGTCTAATTTCGGAAACACACTTCACAAAGAAATTTAGTATTAAAATTCCAAATTACGTTTGTTATCATACTGCGCATCCAGATGACAAAGCAAAAGGAGGAACAGCAATACTGATAAAAGTCAACATTCAACACCATGGGGAGCAGAAAATAGAAAATGCAATGATGCAAGTTACAGCAATTAACATTAAGGTCAAAAATAAGGACTTCAAAATCTCGGCTATCTATTGTCCACCAAGACACTCACCTACTAGAGTCGACTTCATAAATCTCTTTAAAATACTTGGAAACAATTTTATCATCGGAGGAGATTTCAGTGCGAAACATACCCACTGGGGTTTAAGATTAACCACAACAAAAGGGAGAGTGCTATATCAAGCTGGAACAAATCATAAGTGTGAATTTATTTCTTCCGGTGCCCCAACCTATTGGCCTACTGACCCAGCAATACCTGATTTGATTGATTTTTTTATAACAAAGGGAATAAATAGAAACCACACATATGCCGTGAGCAATGATGATCTATCGTCTGACCACACTCCAGTGATCATGGTTCTAAGCGAAAAAGTTGAAAACAAAAATTGCCTCCCAAGACTTACAAACAAGAAAACTGATTGGGATATGTTTAGAGAAAAGCTTGAGCAATTCATTATTCTAGGATCCGTGGAATCAAGAAACCAAATTGATGCAGAAGTCGAGCAATTCATTGTAGACCTGCAGCAAGCAGCAAAGGAGAGCACACCATGTTTTGACTCGAAACATCATTCGAGAGCGAGCTATCCTCCAGAAATAAGAGCACTTGTTATGGAGAACAGATGGGCACGACGAAAATGGCAATCAACAAGGTACCCAGGTGATAAAGTTATATTCAATCGCTTAAATAATCAACTAAAAAAGCAAATCAGAAATATAAAAAATAATTCATTTAGCAAATTCTTAAATAACTTATCACCCGATGCTTATACTGACTACTCGCTTTGGAAAGCAGCTAAAGGAATAAATAGACCACAGGTGCAAGATCTACTATTGAAAACACAAGCTGGTAGCTGGGTCGGTAACCCAAAAGAAAAAGCAAAGTTTTTTGCTGACCACTTCGTAGAGGTATTCACAGCACCAACACAAAATCTTGCAAATGAAAATATAACTCTCGAAGTTAAAATAGATGAAGCGGAAATTTCGCATGGCACTCTAAGAGAAATTAAACAAATATGCAGACACAACCTGAGCGTCAAGAAAGCACCAGGTTACGATCTCATCAATGGACAAATCATGCGTGAACTACCAAATCTAGCTTTGTTAAAGCTACAACATATATTTAATGCATGTTTTAAGTTCACATATGTTCCGAGACAATGGAAAATTGCAGAAGTAATAGTAATACCGAAGCAAGGAAAACCGCCTTCAGAGGTAACATCATATCGACCACTATCGTTATTACCTATTATATCAAAAATATTTGAGAAACTGCTCCTCAAAAGACTTGCCCCGATTATCGAAGAAAGAGATCTGATCCCGAACCATCAATTTGGATTCAGAAACAAACATTCTACAGTTGATCAAGTGCATCAGATCACAAATATAGTGGAAAAAGCGTTCGAAGAAAAAAAAGTATGCTCAGCAATCTTCTTAGATGTTGCTCAGGGTTTCGACATAGTGTGGCACCAAGGCTTTGAATTTAAACTACATCGTGATTTACCAAGACAATTTTATGAAATATTAAAATCATATGTGACCAATAGATGCTTTTGTGTACGTTATGCCAAAGAATGTTCACAAATAAAAGAAATATCTGCTGAAGTCCCACAGGGAAGTGTTCTTGATGCAATACTTTACCTGCTATATACAAGACATATCCCTCAAATTGACAACATTTTTATGGCTACCTTTGCAGACGACACTGTTTGCAGTCGACATTCTTGCAGTTGACGTATCTGTCGAAAACTCCACAGCAAAAGTTCAAAATGCAGTGAATTAAATAAGATTATGAGCCAACGATGGCGCATAAAACTTAATGAAAGCAAATCAACTCGTATAAACTTTACTTATAAAAATATTGCAACCATTCCTATTTCAATCAATAACAGAAGTGCCATATGCCAGTACAGCAAAGTATCTGGAAATGACACTCGATGCTAAGCTAAAATGGAAGGAACATATAAGAAAGAAAAAAGAAGAGCTAAACATCAGACTCAAAAAATGTTAATGGTTACTTGGGCATGCTTCTGAGTTATCAGTACAGAACAAAATATTGATATATAAGCAGATATTAAAACCTGTGTGGACGTACGGTATCCAATTATGGGGCTGTGCAAAGAAAACCGACATCGAAATGTTGCAAAAATTTCCAAACAAAGTGCTCCGTGGTATAGTAAATGCACCATGGTACGTACGTAACAAAGATCTCCACCGTGACTTTCACATTGAAACAGTAACGGAAGACATCAAGAAACATGCAGTCAAACACGAGCAGAGACTGCAAACTCATGTGAACTCGGAAATGGCAGCAGTTCTTCAAATCGACAGCAGTGTCCGTCGACTCAAGAAAACGAAACCCCACGAGCTGGTCACTACCTAAAATGGAAAATTTTACGATAATAGTTTCCTTTACGGAAATTATTATTTCAATAATTTTCCTTTGCGAAAAAATCTAATTAATCTTCCCACGCGGAACTATTATTGTGGCTATCTCCTTCACGGGAAATATCATAGTGATAAAGTTCCTACACGGTAATTATTATGGTGTTAGCGATCCTCCACGGAAACTATCACTATAATAATTTCCTAAACACGCGACCGAAAATTTACGAAAGAAAAAGTCATTAGTCGATCTTACGTAGATTGGTTATAATGGACAAAAAATAGGTGGGCTTTAGTGGGTTCGATTCCTACACTATCAAGACGCACACGCGGCTGGAGCTCTTGATGTCTTTCGGGGATTATCTCCTATCTTTCGAAAAAAAAACACGATTTTCAATTATGGCAAATAATTTGTCGCTAAAATGATCGAGTAAATTACCCTTAGGGAATAGAAAATTTTGCACCTTACTACAAATATTCCGTTTATATGATAATTAAAAGCGTTCTAATAAAAAAATAAAGGTATGATAAATTAGTAAGCAAATACGTATTTTTCTTAAACTTCTAAATCTAAAAAAAATCTAATGAAGGAAAGAAATGTTAGAATATATTTTGCTTCCGTCATTAATGGCGGGTTACAAGCTAGCTCAGAGAATCCGAATTTGCATAAAAAAGTACACCTTTTCATTTGAAAATCTCGATTTCGACCAATTTCGGCGAATTTAAATATCACCAATCGATAAACCCTCGATTTAGTAAATAAGATTTTTATTTAATGTTAAAATAACGGCTCCTTCCCCTCTTAAAAAACTGATACGCATGCTCTGGAACACCCGGTATATATATATAATTTTATTTTGTATGGCTTAGTTTCAACAAATTGGATTAAGATTATTTTTTGATTTTGAATCCAAATAAAATGAATTTTTGTACAGAGTTAAGAAATGTTGTTATAAAGTATTTATTCTCTGATTACGTTTATAACATTCTGCTTTTAGTATATTAAAAAGTTTATAATTTTGTAACTTGAAAGACATGTTTCTGATTAAAAATGCTTCGGAATGTGCCATAATATGCCTGTATTCTATTTGCCAATAGTACCATTAGCCTGGGCTCTTCTGAAGGCGTAGGACCTAAGGATAGCTGGAATTGCTAGCTTTCCAAAAATATATATCTTTAGTGACGCATTTTATCCTTTAAGAACGAAAGGGACATTTGAAAGTATCCTTGTCGTTTTGATCTTTTTGTATAAAAATCGTTATATCTGTTGATCCATTAAATTTCTATATATTCACTTATATATTCTAGAAAATGATCTATAAGATATATATATATATATATATATTCAGTTATATATTCTAGAAAGATAACGGTTTGGAGCATTTTTTAACGTTTATTTGATGATGATTGGTGCTGCCGTTATGGAGATATTATAGTTCAAAGTAGAAAACTTTGGAAAAAAATCAATCTTATTTTCTTTCTTGAAAAACCGAATACCTCAAGATTTTACCGGAAAACCCTCCCAATATTTGTATACAGTTGAAAATGTATACTTTTTTTCTACATATAACTTTTTTCTAAATCTTAAAAAATTTAAAAATAGAAAAAATAAAGCTTGGCGTAAATTTATTAAAAGCAAAAATAATTTTGACTTTAATGTTTTCTTAAATTTATTCAATGAATTTAAGACATTGTCGGATAATTTATATTCGAAATATGTACAGAGCATGTCTTATAATATCAAAACTAATCCTAAACTTTTTTGGAAATTCGTAAACTCTAAAAGGAAAAGTGATCAATATCCCATGTATATGAATTATAAAAACTCTAGTGTCATTTCTGAATTTTTCCGTGATTTCTTCTCCATTAGTTATAGTTTGCCTTAAACGAAGATAATTTTGACCATTTAGCTAATTTCCTAAAACTACCTTGAGCAATATTCAAATCGACTCTATTTTGATATTTAATTATTTGTGAAAGCTTGATAATAACCCTAGTCCTGGGACTGACGACATCCCTAACTTATTTTTAAAAAAATGTTCATCTTCACTATCTGGTCCCCTCTCTTTACTATTTAATTTTTCTCTAACTTCTGGTATCTTCCCTTCTATTTGAAAAACTGCCCTAATTAGTTCACAAAAATCTTAAAAATGATGTAACTAATTATTGTCCAACTGCTAAACTTTCTTCTGTTACCTAAACTTTTCAAACTAATTGTATTTGACTCGATTTGTGATCACTGTACTTGTTTTTGTCACCTTTTCAACATGGCCTTTTTCAACATGTAAAACTTAAATCAACCGTTACTATTCTTGTTGAGTTAACATCTACCTTTATTAATAACATGGAAGATGGGTTTCAAACGGATGTAATTTATACAAATTTTAGTAAGGCTTTTCATTTGCTTCCTCATAATATAATAATTTTTAAACTAAAAAAATTAGGATTTCCTTCTTACTTTATCAATTGGATTCATTCTTACCTTTCTGATCTTAGGTATAGTGTTTCGCTTAGATCCTCTATATCGACTGAGTTTGAAGCCCCAACAGGGGTACCTCAAGATAGTCATCTAGGTCCTTTACTATTCATTATTTCTATTAATGATGTTTCTTCTTTATTAATCAATAGTCACATTAAAATTTACGCCGATGACATGAAAATTTATGAAAAAGTTGTAAATTTTGAGGATGCATTGTTATTACAAGCTGATCTGAATCGTTTTTATAAATGGTGTTCCAACAATAATCTTCAGCTCAATGTTAACAAATGTGTTTTTATTACTTTTACACGCCAATTATGTCCAATTTCTTATGTATATTCTTTTAATACCCGATTCATTTCAAAAGTTACATCAATTAAAGGCTTAGGGGTACTTTTCGATAGTAAGCCTCTCTTTATACACACTTGGTCAGACCTAATTTGGAATATGCCATTCAAGTATGATGCCCTTTTTACGGTGTTCTTATAGATAGAATCGAATCGGTTCAAAAAAAATTTCTTAGTATGTCTCTACGTTTTCTTCCTTTTTTTTTTTTATATTATAGCCAAAACTTAGGTTTTGAACCTTTAAGTACTTGCGTACCGTTGACTATTTGAAAAAGGAAGGGATAGTTAGAGGAAAGGTAAGAAAATGGAAGAAGAAAAGTTTTGTGGGAAAGAGGGAAGAAGAAAAGTTTTGTGGGAAAGAGCGAACAATGTTGTTAATATTCGTCTTAAACCTCTGTAAGTCATAAATAAAAAATCCTTCTCTCATTGGGAATGCTTCGATTGGGACGCGGTTCCACAATCGGGATGTTCTTACTATAAAAGAATTTCCATAGCCGGACTTAAACCATCTCGGAATTTCCACTGTGAAAGGGTGGGCACTTGATGCCTCTCGTGTTGTGCGATTGAATTGCTTAAGAGGAGGAAGAAGTGATTTTAATTCCTCGGAACAAGTGCCAACACCAAGCAGATATCTATAAAATAGAGTAAGTGCTCCAACAATACGACGATGACCAAGTGGTATAAGGGATGAGGTCACATTTATGTCGCCTATAAGACGAATGGCGCGGTTTTGAACTTTGTCCAAAAAATTTAAAGCAGTTTTTGGTGCACCTGCCCATAAATGTGAGTTATACTCGAGCTTGGGTCGTATATATGCTTTATAGATTTTTAAAAGGTCTCGAGATGAAAAATAAGTTTTGCAACGGCTCAAAAATCCTAAACATTTTGCGGCGCTTTTCGCAATATCGAAAATATGCTCATTCCAGTGCATATTTTGATTCACTCGCATTCCGAGAATGTTCAGATCTTTGAGTCGCTGGATACCTTCATTTTGAAGCCGGAGAATCGGTTCGAATGTTGTTAGCTTGTTACTAATAAAACAGCTTTGAGTTTTTGAAGTGTTAAACTCGACTCTGTTAGCTTTACCCCAGTCGACAATTTTGGCAAGGTCGTGATTGAGCGCGCCGGCCATCATTGTTCTTTTGGAGGTGACTGCGGAAGCTGTAGCATTAGTTTGTTTTAGAAAATCATATGATGCTACTAGAGTGCTGTCATCAGCAAAACTATGGATTGGATTGAAAGTTATTTTGAGAAGGTCATTAATGAAAATGAGAAATAGGGTGGGGGAAAGGACAGAGCCTTGTGGAACACCAGCATTGATTTGAAGTTGGTCGGAAAAAGAACCGTCAACTGAAACTATGATAGATCGATTTAAAAGAAAACTTTCAATCCATTTAGAAAAGGTTGAACCAAGGCCTATAGCGTTGCATTTTGCTATAAGAGCAGAATGCCAAACTCGATCAAAAGCCTTAGATATATCCAGAGCTACAACAGTAGCTTCACCAGATTGATGCAGGCTGGTGTTGAGCTTCTCGCAGAGGCATGTCATGAGATCACCGGTGGAACGTTGGGCTCGAAAGCCGTATTGGCTATCATGAATTATACCTCTACTGTCAAGATATTTCTTCATCTTATGATTAATTAAGATTTCCATCGTTTTTGAAATAATGGAAGTAATAGCTATGGGCCTATAGTTTGAAGGATTGCTTTTGTCACATTTTTTAGGAATAGGATAAACTTGGGCAACTTTCCAATAGGACGGGTAAGTTCCTGAAGAAAAGGACAAATGGAATAAGTTGCGCAGAGGTTTAGAAATAGCGAAGGCAATGTGTCGCAGCACAATTGCAGGTATACCATCAGGACCGGTAGATTTTTTTATATCGAGATTCTTCAAGACTTTTGCTACAGCTCTTGTTCTAAAGTAGATCCTTCCGAAGGAATAATTTAGAACAGGGATTGATGAAGGATTTTGGGCTGTAGGAGGGAGTGTGGAATTAGCTGCAAATAATTTTGCGAAGAGATTAGCCTTTCCAACAGAATCTGATATAATTGTACTATTATCAATCATAGGTGGAAACGAAGACTTGCAAAAATTTTGCCCATTCCTAACCACTTTATAACTCTCATACGTATTGACTGTTTTATTGTTCTTGTATTTTTTGTAAGCTTCTTCTTTGGATTTCAGAGCTTTGCTGCAGAGGTCGTTGAACCAACCTGAGGTATTTCGTTTTATACTTCTAAGGCTATTTGGAATGAAAGTTTTCATTCCTAATAGAATCCTCTTGGTAATCACCTCTGCAGCAAAGTCGACATTTTTATATTGGAAACACAACGACCAGTTCGATGCATTTAAAAAGTTGTTGAAGCCTTCCCAGTCAGCTTGGTGGTAATGCCCAACTAGTCTTTTGGGAGAATTAGAAGAACTGGTTGTTGTGCCTACTTCGAAGCTTGTGCTTACAAGACAGTGGTCGGAACCACCTAGCGGAGAGTTAACAGAGATTGAATATTTCTCTGGATGGGTAGTTAGGAATAAATCCAGGAGGTGTCCGTTCTGGTCGCGTCGGTCTGGTATCCTCGTAGAGCTTTTGACAAGCTGAGAAAGGTTGAAAAAATTGGAAAAAAGTTCAACTTGTTTGCCTTCGGGACTGTTGTGACTAGAAAAATTAAGCCAGTCTCTGCTATGAATATTGAAGTCTCCTGCCAGAATAATCTCAGACTCGGGATTGGTTTCCAGAATTGAGTTTATCTGGTTGGATAGTCTTTCTATAAGCATATCAGTTTCTAGCTGATTCGCTTGAGGCGATCTGTAAATAAAACAGAAGTGAATGATGTGCTTATCGGCGTGTATTTTCATCCAATTATATTGATAAATTGGATTGGAGCACTCAAAATTTTGAAGAGTCTTATAAGCTACATCATTTCGTATATACAAAGCAATCCCTCTATGGGGTATAAAAAGTGGCACAAGCGAATAATTATTGATATTAAAGTTAATATCATTATTCACAACTTGTGTTTCACTTAGTGCTAAAATTGCTGGATTTTGGAGCCGTAGATGGCTTTCGACGGAATGGAAATTTGTTGATAGACCGCGAATGTTTCAAAAATCTATCTTAAACATAATAACGAACAATTTACAAAGATAAAAGGAAAATAAATTAAACTTAACAAAAAGTACCGAAAAAAAAAATATATAAATTAAATTTTTTGGCCCACGTACCACTTACTTATACCACTCAATCCTTGGGTTGATCCTTATAGATTACCTCATTATGAACATAGAATAAACTTATTACATCTCAATACTCTTGAAAAACGTGGTAACGTTGCTGATATAGTATTCCTAATTGAATTAAGTGAAGGCAACATTGCGTTTCCTCTACTGCTAAACTTAATTTTTGTTCACATTCTAGACTAAGGTCCACTAATATGTTTAATTTGCAGTTTCATCGAACTAATTATGGTAAATACGAACCAATTAATAGGATGATGTCTCTCTGTAATTCATATAAATCCCACATTAACTTTTCCATAACTAAACAATCATTAAAAAATAATCTGTATTTGTGTAACTGAAATTTTTGATAACTATTTTTTTGATATGTCTTCATAATTAAACTTGTTTCCATTTTTATTGTAAATGATTAAATGTAAGATTTTTTAATTTTGTAATATAAATTTTTAATTTAACTTTATTATTAATTTTTTTCTCTTTATTATTTTTGAATGTTTAACTTTAACTTTTAAATTAATTAAGAATGAATTATTGTAACTTGCTTGTATTAAGCTCGTAAATAATAAATAAATAACTCATACATGCATACTTTATGTCTACGTCGAATAGTTTACAAGATATAATCATTTATATTAAAAAAAAATTGTTTTTTTTTACCCTTTTTCTATATAAAACTAAAAATTTGCTAGCATATATTTTTGGGACGCTAGCAATTCCAGTTATGCTTCGGATATGGTCATTAGGTCCTACGCTGATACAACATCTCCCTCAGAATCCCCTTAGTCTGTTTTCTTGCAATTTCCTTGTATTTTTATTTGCCCATTTGTCTGCTTTTCATTTGACTGGATGTGATAAATATTTATAATAAAAATTGCATGTAGCAAGTTTTTATGAATCAACGGGTAAGAGAATAATAACTAGAAGAAACCCCAGGGTACATACCCGGCCAAGCAAAAGAAAGGAATTTTTCTGTTAAACGGCATATCTGACAACAATATATAGAATAGTAATATTAATAGCAAACCACAAAAAAATAAAAATGTTCAAAATTTTAAGTTAATATTAATTTAAAAATAAAATAAAAAAAATTTCAGATAGCATTAAACTTTTTTTGTAAGATTTAATTTGTTTTTATTATTTTTTTATTTCTCGAGGGAAGGTGAAAGCCTCGGAAAATACTAAGCAGACCGCGCATGTAGGTACTTAGCTACGTGGAACACTAACCCACTAACACCACCGAAACCCTCTATCATAACTAATATTATTAACCGATTAATTGATTGTCGCGTTAATTGGGAAAACGTGTGTCGGAATGTTATTAAAAAATAGTTTCCGATAATTTTATTAAATCATTAATCATACCTATGGGTTAGTACCGTCTCCCAATTATTATGAGTGAGTTTTAAAATTCATCATATAGGAAATAATTGGATAAAATGAAGTATTCTAGACCTGGTATGCAACATTGTCATATTGTCAACCTCCTAGTATGCAACATTGTCAGTTACAGTGTAGTTGTCAGTAGTTTTCTCCTGTCTTGGTCCTGCTAGAATTTTAATTTTTAGAGCAGTGGATTGTGTAAAGCTGAACATGGGTGAAGTTAGGTTAAGGGAGATAAATTTAGACTCTTTGAAAGGTTTGACGCTGTGATTTATTGACTGATATTGCATATGTAAGACTTACTGGAAATTAATGTCTTAGAAATTCTTATAAAAAAAGTTTTATTCTATATCTGATATTTTTTTTTTATTTTATTAGATTAACTTAAAACTTTGAGCAGTTTGAATTTTTTTGTGGTTTGCTATTAATATTATTGTTCTATACATTGTTTTCAGATACTTTAAACATGTCAAATGTTCAAAATTTTCTTGACTTGACTATTCAGGTGCTCAAATTAACAAAAATATACCTACAAAATTATTGTACGAAAAGATTCGGAACAAAACAGATCAATTTAGAACTATTTTAAACAATCTACTCAACAACGGTTAGAGTACATTTGGGCAAAAAAGTTAAATTAACGGGAACTACTGAACACAACAATTTTTTTTGCTGTAGATCGTTCTAGATCGTTCTTGAAAAGTATTTTTTTATTGAGGTACTTTAAATTTTAGTTTGCTATTTGCCGACCAGATGGATTTTTATCTAGACTTTAATAAATATTATATTTTTGTTCTTATAAAAAAAATAATTGTCACAAAATAATTGTTTTAAAAAAAATGCAATCATTCCATTTTCGAAGTATTTCAAATTACTTCGAAATAATTTTAAATTGAAAAAGGAATACAACTAATGAAATAATATAGATATACCTTCATTTCAATTTATCCTTGGTAAGTAAACAATTTTGTAGGTATGTTAAAATGTCTTACATGGGGTGAAATTTTAAATTGAAATTCCTAATTAAAAATTAAAAAAAATATATAATTTTGCTTAGTCTCCTTTTAAATATCTATCATTTTAAAAAATAATAATGAACATCGGTTGTTACATGGATCAGATTTGAACCGTACTTTTTCAATCTATAGATTAAACATAAGTTATGTATTTTCAAATGACTATGACCAATGACATTAAAGAAATTATCAAACGTATGACTACTCATATTCATATAGAACTATCTGGAACAGGTTACTGAATAAATCTAATATTTTACTATTTTTCTAGTATATACTTTCAATTTTAGTTTGATTATTGGCAGTCAGATGGTTTTTTATGTAGATTTTAATAAATATATAATTTTGCTTATATTTTTTTTTTTTTTAAATAAATTGTCAGTTTCATCATAAAGTTATAATAGTATACATATACAATGTATGTATGTAAGATATTTAATAACTTTTTCTAATAATTTAAAAATTAAAAATTTTAGTAAAAAATTAAGATATGTTTCTTTTTTCTTAAAATTAAATATTATAAAATCTGTAAAATAAATTTGAACAATAAAATTTTAACATAAGGTTCGATATACATAGCATTTCAACAATATACTAATAAGACTTCCTACCAAGGTACAAAGTACAAATTATATTATATTTGTTGTACCTACATTTTAGATGTTTGAGTATACATATACTCAATAGGTGATCGGATTTTTGGTGATCGGCGACTGTGGTTCACAGTACGGATACTTCATTTGTTGTGCTGGTCATGTTTTAGGCAACAGGTGAAGTAGAAGTAATCACTTGGTAGCCTTTCAATGGTTTTCCAATGTGGTTTTGCAAGTGTACGTACTACCTCCCCGCGGTGGTGACTGGTAAACTAGATTCTTCTAGGCTAAAGTACGCGCTAAAGGAGTAAACCTTGAAAAAAAAAATCCCCAAATTACACGGTGGAACAGCATGCATCAAAGTATGAATGGTTAGTGGGTTAACTAACCTCTAGTATGCGAACTCTGGATACCTGGCGACCTCCAGTTTCAAGCTAGCCTTTCCGTGGTATTGCGGATCTCTGCCACGGCTGACTTTTCCTTTCTCCGCAACTCGTGGGATTAAAATATGAATTTTGAAAAAGAAACTAACGTTAAATTAGCAAGCTTGTCCTTGTCAGAGGATGAGGTACTTCTCTCCAGTCAGGAGACTACTGTGGGAAGTTCAGAGAGTACCAGTCATAGTACACCTGTTTTCACACAACCATGTTTAGAAAGGGCAGTGAGTACCAGCTATAGTACACCTGTTCTTTCGAAACCATCTTCAAGAAGAGCAGCGAGTACCAGCCATAGTACACCTGTTCTTCCTCTATTAAACGATAAAGGAAAGGAAACTCTGGTCGCCAGCCACAGTGACCGGAAACCAAAACGCAAAAGGAAATCGGAAAACGTTGTTTGGAAAGAGAGGTACAACAAGGCCAACTTCATTTGAGGCAAGATTGCCAAAAATGAGGTATCGGTACTTCTACCGAACGTGACCGATCGGACAAAATTCGATACCAGGCAGTCATTGAAGAGTACAATAACCGCAAAAAAAACTTAACAAATGTAGGGGAGAGGGAATGCGGAAAGCGTAACAAATCTCACGAAGAGAACGTACAAGCTCCGAATAGAAGCAAAAACGGCTTCTGGAACTCACCCCCACATTTTAACAACAGACCAACCACAAAGGGCGGTTAGTGAGGTCGCCAAGGAGCATCAGCATATGGCACTAGTTGACGAAATCACCAACAGTGGCAAGCAGATGGCGGCGATCTGGCCAGCCATCGAGACAAAATTGTCCGAGATGGTTTTACGCCGTTATAAAAAATAGCGGACAACAGGCTCCAAATTTCGACTCGGCTGAGATACTGAGGCGATGTAGGGTGATCAAATGTGAGAATCAGTACTCCAGGGATTTTCTTGGTGAATGCATTGCTTAGATCAGCAATGCAGACGATATGATTGTCGATGAAAATGATGATGTCTCACCAAATGAACCAGCAACAACAAATAACGACACAGAAAAAATGGCACAAATTCACACTGATGTTAAAGGTAAATCAAATTGACTTGAGGCACTCTAGGTGCGCCTCGGATAATTTGATAATTTTCCTCCGTGAGGAAGATATTGACATCAGCTTGATTCAAGAACCTTGGGCTAAGGACTCGGCCGTGCTGGGTCTAAACGACAGCCAATATAATCTCTTCTATAAAAAAGACAGTGGTAAGCCAAGATCGTGTATTCTAATTAAGAAAGACATATATGCTTTTATCTGTTCTAGCCTCAGCTCCTCTGATTTGACAGTAGTCAAGTTAGAGCTTACAAGTGGAAAATCGGTATTTTTGTCATCGGCATATATGCCTCACGATGAACCTGCACCACCCAATGAGGTGGTACAGCTTACATCGATGATCAACAACAGTAAAGCCGACCTGGTTTTAGGCTGCGATGCAAATGCCAGACATTCGCTTTGGGGAAGTTCGGAAAATAACGAACGAGGTGAGTGTCTTTTTGATTTTATTCTAAATACTAATCTTTATGTATGTAATGTCGGTAACAAGCTCGGAAAACTTTATGGATGGGAAGAAGTTCTCGGCATTACCTTGGTAACAAACAATAACACCCTCAAGATAGATAACTGGTTGGTATCCAATCTGAACTCTTTTTCTGATCATAGATGGATTACCTATAATATAAACCTGGAATCCGAAACCCAAAAACCATTCAGAAATCCTAAAAGAATTGACTGGGATAAATTTATTCTGGTATTCCAATCAAAACTACGCCAAATACCTGACTTGGAAGTACAATCAACCTTAGAAATTGATCATAGGGTTAAAACTCTCCAGAAAGTAATGAATGTTGCTTTCAAAATCTCGTGTCCAATCAGATACAGCAAGAAAACTTTCCCTCCTTGGTGGAATGAAGACTTGTCTAATCTTAGGAAAATGACTAGAGTAATCTTCAATATCTGCCACAAAGACAAATTCTGGCAGCCATACAGAGACTGCCTAAAACTCTATTAAAAATCCATTAGGAAAGCGAAGACCCTATCTTGGATGGATTACTGTCAATCAATTGAAAGTACCAGGGACTCTGCAAGACTGGGAAGGATACTATCCAAGGTCCATTCCAATTCCTCTTATATTAAAAAAATGGATGGTACTTGGACGGAGTCTAGCGAAGAATCCCTGGAGCTCTTATTAAACACACACTTTCCAGGATGCGGAAAACAATTTAGCGAATCCGCAATTCCTGATGATCTGGGTTCCACATACTTTAATGAATTGTCATCCATTATCACGGAGAAAATTAAATGGGCCATAAATAGCTTCTCTCCGTATAAGTCACCTGGCCTTGACGGCATACTGCCCATTATGCTCCAAAAGTTGCAAGATAAAGTAGCCCCATGGTTGGTGACAATCTTCAAAAATTGTATTTCACGTAAACATGTACCCGAAGCATGGAGACATGTTCGTGTAGTATTTATTCCCAAGGCGGGCAAGAGAGGTCACGAATTTGCCAAGGACTATAGACCGATCAGTCTATCGTCCTTTGTACTTAAGACCCTCGAACGCATTTTGGATTACCTTATTAGATCGAAAATGGACATGATGCACTTATCCAAATCTCAGCATGCCTACATCAAAGGAAGATCAACCGATACGGCTCTTCACAAGGTAGTGCGTACGATAGAAAAAACCATTCACTAAAAACAATATACTTTAGCCACGTTCATAGATATTGAAGGAGCTTTCAATAATGTTTGAACTGAAACCATTTAAACTTCTATGACCGACTTAGGTGTGGAAACATGCCTTAATCAGGGGATTGTATCCATGCTTGAATCGAGAGTCATCCAAGCAAATATGGGACAATCAAGTTTAACCAAAAATGTAAATAGAGGAACACTCTGGGAGGTGTCATCTCTCCGTTACTCTGGTTATTAGTCATTAAAATATTACTTAACCTTGAAAAAGACGGGATCAAAGTGGTTGCGTATGCAGATGACTTAGTTAATTTGGTATCGGGGATATATCTCTCCGTGATCAGTGAAATCATGGAACGTGCTTTCGGTAGGATTAGCTGCGGTTTATGTGTTAATTTCGCCAAAATGGAGATGATGCTCTTTACCACAAAAACTAAGATACCAACCGTTAATCTCTCGAAGCTAAACGGTCAAACACTCACACTCACTAATAGATATTACCAAACTTGGGAGAATACAAAGAGCAGCGGAAATTGGAATCACAGGTGCTTTGCGCTCGTGCCCTACTGAAGCTCTAAATGTAATCCTTAATCTCCTTCCTCCCGATTTGTACATAAAATACGTTGCATCCTTCAGTGCAGTCAGACTAAGAGAAACTGGCTTCTGGTATTCCAGACCATATGTCCACGGGAATATCATAGGTCAGTTCCTAAATGAACTGCTGTCAAGCACAACCGATTGTATCACCTCTAAACTGAACTTCAACAAAAAGTCTAAAGTAGGTTTTCCTGCCAGGGCCGATTGGAAGCGAGATTTAAAGAAAAGGGAAAATGATATAGGAATTTTCACTGATGGGTCTAAAATGGACTGCGGAGTAGGTGCAGGAATTTTCTCAGACGATCTAGAAATATCAAAATCTTATGGTCTCCCTAAATACGCTAGTGTCTTTCAAGCAGAGCTGCTTGCAATTAGGGAAGCGCTTAAAACCCTTAATGACATTCATACGACCAAAACAAAAGTCACCATTTTCACGGATAGTCAAGCCGCTATCAAAGCTTTGGTGGCGGACACTATCTGTTCTAAGCTGGTGGAACAATGCCGAAACGAAATTGGAAACTTAGATAACCGGTTCTCGATCTCTCTATTATGGGTTCCTGGTCACAGTAACATAGATGGAAATGATAGAGCCGATGAACTGGCAATGCAAGGTTCCAATCTCGACAGGTCCCTTGAGGAAGACATTCACTGTCCAATGAGAGTCGTCAAAGAGCGCATCCATTCATACTTTCGGGCCAGAGCGACTGAAAGGTGGCATAGACTAAATTCCTGTGCGACCTCGAGGAAAACGTGGCCCGTGTATAATATTAATAAAACCAAACAACTCTTAACCAGATCCCGCACATATATAGCAAGAGTAGTAGCCATCAGTACGGGTCACTGGCCAATAGGAAGCCACGCTGCCAAGCTAGGTATTCCTTTCAATCCCCACTGTCGCAGTTGCAAGGATGAGAATGAAGCAGAAAAGATCCTTTGCAGATGTCCAGCATTAGCTAGTGTCAGATTCCGGACTTTAGGTGAAGCTTTCCCCAGCAATATAGGTTTTATTGCGGAAAGCAAAATAGGAGATCTGATCAACCTTCTTAATCTCACAGGGTGGCTCTAGTACTGAGTCCCTGGGGAGAGTGAGGATAAGAGAACGCCCACCTATAACAACTGACAACATGAAATAGGTCACTCGAGTCGTGGTATCAAAAAGGCACAATTAAGTGCTAATTGGTTTTTCAGAAGTAACTGGAATGGCCACTTCTACCTACTTACCATACATATATAGGTAGGATAAATGCTAATTGGTATAATATATATAACGTATTTTGTTGAAATAATAATTAGAAATTACTTTTTTTTTATTAAAAAAACCTTGTTTTTTGTTATTAATTGTATTACATTATTAAAATTATTATTATAATACATAATAATAAAAAAACTATTTGTTTAATAAAAAAAAACATTTGAATGAATAGAGACTCGCACTCACAAAAATTTGTGATAATAAAACCTATATTAATAATATTATCCTAATAATTAATTTCTTTTCCTACTAAAAGTGCAAAAAACCAAATGCGATAATTAAAAAAAAAATAAAAAGAATTTGACTCAAAAGAGAATCGACAAAAAAAAATTGATTGAATGAAAAAAAAAACGAAGCACACGAAAAACCACGAAAAGTGCGCCTTCACTAATCGTGCTTTTGTGTATTATAATATAGATTGCAATTTGAACTTTCATTCAAAAAACACACACATATTCATATACACAAGATTTTATAAGAATGTTAAATAATGATAACACATACCAATCATACGTATAAGCTACTCGTCTGTATAAGCTGAATAGAAAAATTAATAATTTTATTTTACGTATATTTATACAGGCTATAATGGACAACAACCTTTAAATTGGTAGAAAACCTACCTAATTCTTTTAAATTTAAAAACTGAGAATTATAAAAAAAATACATGATATTTTGTTCACAGTGGCTTCGGTATCCGAGTGGTAAAACACTCGAGTATAACAATGTAACGACCGGGGAGCACGGGTTCCAACCCCGTGAGGACCGAAATTTTTTTCAAATGTTACTAATATAATATAATAATAATTAATAACCATATATATAATAAAACTAATAGATTAAATAAGCATACATAGCTACAATATTTACATATATAAATAATTAAATATAAAAGGCTCACATTTCAAAAGCGAAAATGGCCCTGTAGAGCTGGACTGCAGATTTATCATTTATCTGCAGATCCCAGATATAAATAAATAAATAAAGTAATTTTGTTCACAATTCGACGTCTCTATTATAGTCTCTGCTTATACGTATGAAAAAACTATTAAACGTTGTCAAGCTTAAAAAATCATTTTATAAAGCTATGTATATATTTCTTGTCATTTATATTCATTTCTTGTGCCATTTCAATGAGAGTTGACATGATTTATTCGTTATTGTTCACTTTCATTTAAAATCTATGATAAATTTTTTTTTTACGATCTTGTGATTAACTAACTAAAAATGTTTCTAAATGATGACAGCTCAATTCTAATTGAAAACATATAAATCAATGATAAAATTAAAATTTTTGAAATTAATTTATATATTTTTAATTGATAATTTAAGATTTTGTATTGTTTATTGCCAATTTTAATTATAAAAGAATTGTCCATTAATTATAAAAGAATTGTCCACAAAGGTGATTAGGGGGGTAAAATTAATGGATGTGAAACCTAATGCCATAATAAATATTCTCATTCAACTGTTAGAATAAAATAACATCAAAAAAATATTTGAGTATTGAGATGTTTTTTGTTCTTTTGTTCTTTGCATCGAAAATTTGATTGGTGTAAATTTCTTATTTTGAATTAAATTTTTAATTTACTATACAATTTTATATTGACCGCATCCCATCTTACTCTTGTATGTTATTGAAAGCAAAGAGAAAAACTTATGATCAAAATAAAGTAAGGTTGAATGCAGTATTCTTCGAGCTGTTAAATGATTCGTGAAATCACAAAAATAAGCATTTACTCAGCTTATATTTAGCACACCTATGCTGAATTGTTAAACACTGGCGCACAATTTTTTGATTTCACCCGATGTCTTTGAAAATGTCATTTTTCAACACATGAGATGTGCTAGTCTTAACAGAGTTTCTTATACAAATTGGCAGTGAAGTGTGTTGCATAGTTTGACTGTATAAGAGATGTGGATGCATTTACTATAAATGTGCAAGGTATTTTGCTTCTAAAAATTTAGGTCCAATAACTTTGACCAGATTGAACAAACTTAGAATAATGCTTCATGCTGTGGTAGAACTTTAAGAAAACTTATTTATTTTTATATTATGAGTTTTAGATTTTCACAAAATGTTGTGGAATAATAAAACATTTGCCGAAATAAATAATCAACTTTTTCAGGTCATCTCAACATTTATGTAATAAAAAAAATAAAAAAATTTACACAAATTCAATCATCACTTTCTCTCCAGTTATTACAAAAAAAAAGTTAAATATAAATTTATTATCGAAAAGTCAAATTATAAATTTTAAACTTTTCATTCTTTAAGAATGAATAATATTCTGGTTTTGTCTTGTTTTGTGTCTTTTCTATTAGTGTGTCCACCTCGAAACCGGTTCCAATAAAAATTCCAACATATTAACTGAAATAAATATGTTTTAAATTCTCAGTCGTAAAAATAACATACTATATGAAAATAACATACTATAATGAAATATTTTAATAAGGAACAAATAACGAAAAATTCATAAATAGAAAAATTTAACATTAAAATAAATAAATAAAAAAAAAAATAGGTTAAGTTGAATAAGTAAAGATTTACACCTATTTTTTTTTTAAACATTTTCAGATCTTTTTCAAACTTTGTTGAGACAAACTTAAGCGATAAAACGTTATAAATCACTTTATAGCCCCGAGTTAGCGTTTCAAAAGCCCAATATAAATTTATGAGGGCAACTTACTTAAAGAGCCTACATTTGTAAAGCTATGAATCCCTGATAGGGTTTAAATGATATGTTGTATTTTTATGTAATAACTGCAATCAATAAGAGTTCTGCTATGATTTCTTATACAAGTTAGTTCATTCATAATTTGTTGAAGAGTTGTTGAATCACCAATTTATATTACAAAAATCATTCATAATCATTCATAATCAATCATAAATCCTCACAAAAATCATTTAAGTAATATAAGAAGCTAAGTAAAACACACACCACACGATAACTTCATTTGTTTGTTAACTTTGTTAAAGATGTGCATACTTTCAGATATTCTTAATGTAAAACAAAACACCACCTTGAATTGTAATTAATTATACAAGTTTAGTTAATCCATATTATTTAAATGCATTTAAATTAAACAGACAGATTTAAATTTTTCCTTCAAAACTACATTATATAGCATCCTGTTCCTGTATATTTAAACACAAGCAAGTTATTTCTTCAAAATATTTTTGATTTTTCTTAATATCTTTTTATAAACAAACTGAATTTTATTAAATTGCTAATAAATAACTTTGTTTTTTTTATATATATTAATTTCCTTTGACAAATAGGACTATCCACTTTTGTACCAAAATTCACTTTAATATTTTCCAGGTTAAGCTCTTTTTTGACTCAACAACATTCTTTTTTGTTCAAAGCTATTGTCTGATCTAATTACTTTTTTTAGTAACTTTTTTTTAAACTTTAATTCTGTTAGTTGATATTTCATTCACACAATTAATTGAAACTGCATAATTTTTTTCACTTTTATTATTTATTCTTACAGACAGTTCTGAAAATTTTACTCAGATTTTTTTTTCACTAATTGTTCTTGCACTATCTGGATTTTCTTTGGGCTGAATAATTAATACCATTCTTAATTAATTTGCAAATTTCATTTTTATATTTAACTCCCTTATTGTTTTCAATTTTTTTATATTTTTTTAATATTTTATATCCCTTTTTAAGAAAAACTGTTTGAGTAAACGTAAACGTTCAAGAGCCTGTTGTACAACTCTTAGCACTCATGAGGAATATTTTAAAAGAAATTGAAATAGCGACGATAGCGTCACAAAAGAAAATTAAGTAGTTAGCTACCGAACGGAATTTTTAAATTTGATTCATTTGACAAGGTTGTTTTAATTTATTTCTCACCAGCTAGAACTAAAAGCAGGAGCTTTAATTAATTATGTTTCTATAAAATCTCCATCAGTCATAACTAACCGAAGTATAAATATAAAAGTATTAAGTCCTTATGTTATTGAAGCACAATTTAAACTTGATACAAATTTTTAATTGGACCAACCATATGTTCAAATAAATGTTTTTGGTTTTTCGCGTGGGTTATGTATAAGAAGAACCTCTTAATACTTCTTTTGAGTTACTACTCTCGGACTACACAAAAATACAAATATTAAAAACTTTCCATCAACAAATTACAATAACAAAAATATGCATTAGATAAGTACCGGTAAATCATACGATTAAAGTATGATTAAAATATAATTAATTGGTACAGTCATTTTTTTTATATATAAAATTGTTAATTTTAAGAATAGATAATAAGAAAAAAAAATAGAGTTCAGTTTTGGAACAACCCACAAACAAATAAGTTGTATTATAATTTTTATTTGTTTTTTATAATAATAAATTAAAATCGAAGAGATAAAACAATAAATTTAGATGAAAAACATATTTCGCGCATGACTGAAACCACTTGTCCTTGGAAGTTACGAACCTACCCACGGCAAAAAAAACATGTATTAGATTACATACATTTATTAGATTTCCTTAATTTCTTAGTTTATTTAAAATTTCACCCAGCAACTTTTCAATAAAGCCAAGAATATGTAACTGCACAGGGGTCCACTAGCCTGTATTATATTTACGAATATACGAATTATTGCACAATCAAGACTAATTTATGGGTTGGTAAACCTCTAATGAATTTAAAACCTCTGTTGGATATCAAACTGCGGATTATATTATATAGATATTTGTCTTTATTAACTTGCCTCGGTATGTATGTGTTTGCCATTTTTTCCTGCCAGGGTTTGAATTTACGGACTCGTCTCATTTTTTTTTCTATCAAAATTCGTAATAAAAAAATAAAAATAAAATAAGGTCCTTAGAATGCGAAATAAAAAGTTTTTATTACAAATATAAAAGTTTCTGTATTTATTAATAACAAACAAAATTTTATAATCAAATACCAAACAAAATGTTAAGATATTGTTTTTCTCTTTTGTTGGAATTGAAATAATTTTAATATTTCTCTTAGGCGTTTACACTTCAATCACTGCTGGCTATTACATCACTGCTGGTTATTACAGACACTATCATAATTTGATTTTTGACGGAAATTTTATTCGGGTCTAACTCGTTTTATTCTCTAATTCAACGAAGATTTTTCCAATATTTCTATTTATTTCTGTTTTATTTTTTTTAATTTCTAATTAGTATGTCAGTAAGTTTTCGTCAGTATATTTTTTAGTAAAACAAAATGGGGTAAGCTGCCAAGATATTTTTTAGTAAAGATAATATTTTTTATTATTATTTTCTTTTTTAAAAACTACATTGTATAAAATTTTTTTACCAAAAAGATTTTCCTTTGAACGTCTTGCAAAACTTTTGAGTATAATCACTACAGGCACTAGCGAAGAGAGAGCGACTCTCAATTTATTCGAATATAAATCCCTTTTTTCATAATTTTGTATGTAAAATCAGTGTTTTTCAGCGGAGATCCAATTTTTTGCGTAGTTACAATTAACAAATTTTTAAAGAAAAAAAAATTTGAAATTTTTTCTTACAGTTGTAAAAGAAAAATATTTGATTATCTTTTATTTTCATTGAAAAAATAAGGCTTTAAAAAAACATTCATCAGAAAAAGTAACACAGCTTACCTTCATGGAAGTGCTGACACCACCACAAAATTAAAATAAATTTCATAATGCCTGAAATATATGTGCAGAACTATGCATGCATCGCAGCAAAAATAAATTAGAATATATGGTTTTATATTGAACCAATTACATGTAATTCTGAACGCAGAGAATTTGATGCAAAATATCTCTATTTCTAATTTTTGCTGCGCAGCGGCAGAGCTACCAACATGAAAGATTGTAAAAATTGTCATTTTACTCATACTAATAAAAAAATAATGACAAACGTCATACAATTTGTTAAATATTTACATATTTATTATTGTTTTTTGTGGAAAATAGGTTATAATCAATTATTTTAAATTAAGTAATTGAAGAAAAACTAATTAATTTGAACTGAACGAAAATTTCCCTAGTCCATAGTCTAGATTTTCTTTCTTTTTTGTTGCAATATTCATCATAATTTTTTTTAAATATTTAGATATAACAAAATATATGCACAACAAACTAGCATTAATTTATTCATATAATTATATTTTGTTACATTCATGATAGTGATAGATAACAAAATATGTGATTAAATTTTTTTCAAAAATTATTAAATTAAAACTTTTATTAAACACTTTTAATAACACTTAACTTTAAAAATTTTCAAAAATTATTTTATTTTGTATTTTATTACTATACAAACAAATTGTATGTGTATCAATGGCGGTAATTATCTACATTATTTCAAAACAAAACAATTTTTGACAAATAAAATATGCACATGAGTCCGGCACGCAGTTATGCATGCATATCTGCATGCAGCGATGCATGAGAATTCTGCACATGTATTTCCCACATTAATATAAAATTTTCTGAATAAATTTGAAATAGGGTAAGCGTTACCAAATGTTGTATAAATTGATGTTGTTGCCAAAATTTATGAAATTGATTAAATCTATTTTTTTCTCAAAATAACAAAATATATTAATTTTTAAATAAATGAAACAAAAAACAATTCAATTAAAAACAAACAGAAAACAAATTCATATAAAAAACAAAAATTAATTCATGTAAAACAAAAAACAATTCAATTAAAAACAACAACAAAATTATATAGCTATATCAAATGTTAGAAAACGCCAAAGTAAAAATATCTATAATTACAATTGACAAGCATTTAGGGATCTGCGCAGTAGACACCTTTTCAATTTATTTCGATTCTCCTACTCCTTAATGAACTTCTAATATAATAAATAAGTTGTATATAAAACAAAAATGCGCAACACAGTTCAAAATTTTTTACTCATATGATTTTATTTCACCAAATATATTATGCATATGTGAGATCTTATTAAAATAATAAACAAAAGCAAACAAATCAGTTATTATAATTTTTATTTATTTATTTATTTATTTCGAGCTTAATTCAAGCAAGTTACAATAAATCATACTTAAATTAAATTTATAAACTAAAAATTAAACATTCAAAAAAGAATTAACAAAAAAAAAAAAAAAAAATAACAAAATTTTAATATTATAACAAAATTAAAAAAGAAAACATAATCTTATATTTAACAATAATTAAAAAATAAAAATGAAAAAACTTCAATTAAGAAGACAGATCAAAGATAAAAATTAGTTACACAAATACAGATTATTTTTTAATGATTGTTTAGTTAGGGAAAAGTTAATATAGGGTTTGTATGCATTACAGAGAGACATCATCCTATTAATTGGTTCATATTTACCATAATTAGTCCGATGGTACTGCAAATTAAACATATTAGCAGTTCTTAATCTAGAATGAGAACAATAATAAAGTTTAGCAAACAATTGGGAAGACGAAATGTTGTCTTTACTTAACTCAATTAGAAATACAATGTCAGCAACTTTACGCCGTTTTTCAAGGGTATTAAGATGAATTAAATTTAGTCGATGTTTATAAGGAGGTAATCTTAAAGGATCTTCCCAAGGAAGAAGACGTAAAGCATATCTAAGGAATTTTCTTTGAACCGATTCAATTCTGTCTATGTGAACACCAAAAAATGGACACCAAACCTGACTAGCATATTCTAAATTAGGTCTAACCAAGCAGGTATAGAGGGATTTTAATACATACGGATCTTCAAATTCTCTAGCCCAACGTTTAATAAAACCGAGCATAGAATTAGCTTTGTTTAAAATATCTGAATAATGAAGATGGAATGAAAGTTTAGTATCGAAGAGTATTCCTAGGTCTTTAATTGATGTAACCTTTGGAATACTTTGGCTATTAAAAGAATATACATAAGAAATTGGGCATAATCGTCGTGTAAAAGTAATATAAGCACATTTATTGACATTAAGCTGCAGATTATTATACGAACACCAACTATAGAAACGATTCAGATCAGCTTGTAACGCTAATGCATCCTCTAAATTAACTACTTTTTTATAAATTTTCATGTCATCGGCGTAAATTTTAATATGACTATTAATTAATAAAGATGAAACATCATTAATAGAAATAATGAAGAGTAAAGGACCGAGATGACTACCTTGAGGCACACCTGTGGGAGCTTCGAACTCAGTGGAAATTGACGATCTAAACGAAAGACTATAACTACGACCAGAAAGGTAAGAATGAACCCAATTAATAAAATAACTAGGAAATCCTAATTTATTTAACTTAAAGATGATAATGTTATGTGGAAGCAAATCAAAAGCTTTGCTGAAATCTGTATATATTACATCCGTTTGAAACCCATCTTCCATGTTATTAATAAAGGTAGATGTTGACTCAACAAGATTAGTAACAGTAGACTTAAGCTTTACAAAGCCATGTTGAAAAGATGATAAGAAACAAGTACAATGATCATAAATAGAATCAAATACAATAAATTCAAATAGTTTAGGTATAGAAGAAAGTTTAGCAATTGGACGATAATTATTTACATTATTTTTTAGATTTTTTTTGTGAACTGGTCTAATTAGGGCAGTTTTCCAGATTGAAGGAAAGATACCAGAAGTTAAAGAAGAATTGAATAATACAGAGAGAGGACCACATAGTGAAGAAGAACATTTATTTAAGAATAGGTTAGGGATGCCGTCAGTACCAGGACTAGGATTATTATCAAGCTTTAATAAATAATTGAGTACCACATTAGAATCGATATGAATATTACTCAATGTAGTTTTAGAAAAATTCGATAAATGGCCAAAATTACTTTCGTTTAATGAGAAAGCAGCCGTAGAATAACTAATAGAGAAGAAATCACGGAAAAATTCAGAAATGACATTAGGATCACTACTACTAGAGTTTTTATAATTCATACACAAAGGATACTGATCACTTTTTCTTTTCGAGTTAACGAATTTCCAAAAAAAGTTTCGGATTAGTTTTAATATTATCAGACATATCTTTTACATAATTGGTATATAAGTTATCCGACATCATTTTAAATTCATTAAATAGATTCAAGAAAGCATTATAATCAATGTTATTATTGCTTTTAATAAATTTACGCCAAGCTTTATTTTTCTTATTTTTTAACTTTTTAAGGTTTTTGGTAAACCAAGGTGGACTAGATTTGTCACTATTGTCAATAACTAATGGAACATATTGTGAAATAGCAAATTGAATAGTTTTATAGAAATGATTAACTGCGACATTTAAATTAGAAGAGGTCATAAATGAAAAATCATAAGAACTTAGGTAATTATTAATAGCGTCGAAATTAGCTTTAAGAAAATTAAAACGATAAGAAAGTGCTGAATCAACTTTGGGAGATGAGATAAGAATGCAAAAAGAAAAACAAATAGGAGGATGATAATCATCAATTTCAACCAGTTCAAATGGAAAATTAATGATGTTAAGATTATCCCAATTTGTCGTAAATAGCAGATCTAATTGCCTACCGCGATTATTACAAATTGAAGATATCTGTTGAAAATTAAAGGAATTAAAGAAGTCGATTACAAACTACTCTGTATTACTAACTAAATCAAGTGGAGTGAAGTAGGCTTCCTCGTCATGCGGAACCCATTTAATATTAGGTAGATTAAAATCTCCGCAAAGAATTATGTCATCATTTGTATTAAGTTTACTAACTAATAAATCAATTTCTGATATATATTTGGTATACACATCAATACTGGACGCCGGAGGAATATAAAGATTAATAATAACTAAATTTTTTAATTGTAATTCAATTTTAACAGCAATTATTTCAAAAATATCGGTAGAGTGGTGCTGAGAAAACAACAACTGTGAAGAACAAAGAGTATTTTTAACAGCTATCAATACACCTCCACCTTTTGGAACATTATAAGATAGAGAACAATCATATCTATCTTTTCTATAAACTGTGTAAGAAGAAGGAAAAATTTCAAGGCTATTTATTGAGGAAGTAAGCCAAGTTTCAGTTAAAACAAATAGATCAGAATCTAATAAAGCAGAATTTCGGAAAACTTTTTTAGTTTTTGTACGTAGACCTCTTACATTTTGATAATAAACAGATAGTTTAAAAGGATCAGTTTTAGAAGAAATAGATTGCGTAAGACCTATGTTAATTAGATTTTTTTGTAAAGTCCTTTTTTGTGGAAAGTTTGCCAAGTGTTTTAAATTAATTTCGTTAGGGACGATAAAGTCTATCGTTCTTTTTACGCATCGTTCTTTTTAATGGAGGTATAAGCGGATTTAAAGATAAAGGATTATTATTAGTATTATTATTATTATCATTATTATTATTATTATTATTATTATTATAATTATTATTATTATTATTATTCTTAAGCCTATTATTATTATTATAATTATTATTAATATTATTACTATTTCTATTCCTATTTTTATTATTAGTTTTATTGTTGTTATTACTATTATTATTATTATTTATATTATTATTATTATTATTATTATTCCTAAGCCTATTATTATGGTAAATATTATTATAATTATTATTAATATTATTATTATTACTATTTCTATTCCTATTGTTATTATTAGTATTATTGTTGTTATTACTAATATTATTATTACTATTATTACTATTATTATTCCAATTATTATTATACTTAATGTTAGTTCTACGTTTATTATTATACGTTTTGCCATATTCGTCATATACTATGTTCAATTTTATCCTGGTATCCTTCCATGGTTGAATTGTTAGTCTGAGTCCTTCGTAATATATGCCGTCTGCTGATAAAATCCAGCCATATTTGACAGGAACTATGACCTTGAAACAGGAAAACAATTTTTTTAGCTTTTTTATTTCAATGCGCTCACAGGTAGTCACATCGATGGAGAATTTACTTTTTATAAATCGGTGCACCCATTCAGTGTTAGCATTAATAGGGGCCCCCTTTAAAAAGAATACTGCAGGCTGAAGGGTTAGTGTTGTAGCTGGAGTACGTTTTTGTTTCCTGATATTCAAATTATCTTTTGTTTCTTCGTTAAACAGATTAATTTTTTTTAATCTATTATCCCATTCAGATTTAGACCATAAAGTACCAAATTTATTTATTTTAGGTGATGGAATAATTGGCTGACTTAGGACTGGCTCTACATCATTTATAACTAATGAGGTATTAAGAAGTTCGGACAATAGTGGTTGGGCAGGTTGGTGAGAGGATTGTTCATGATTCGATGGTACTGTGTTTAAATAATAGGTAAAATTCTCCATTTGTACATTAAGTTCATCTCTAAGGTTGTCCAATTTCCCATTAATTCATTAATATTAAGGTTCAACGACGAACTTTGTTGAATCAAATCTGAAGACTCATTAAAATTGTTAAATAATACGTTTATTCTTTCAGATAGCATTTTTTGTTGCGCAATCATATCTGAACGTAGCTTATCCATCTTTTCCGTACTTAAAGCAAATTTCAACGAAAAGTAATCGTCTAGAAATTTTCCGAGCGACTCTGATGTCAAACATTTAGAATGCTCCCGATTATCTAATGATATTATAACGTCATTATGAAATTTTTTTAAGAGTGCTGACGTTTTACTTGATTCATTATTAAATTTCGAGACTAGACAGTCCAAGCATTTAGCAGTTTCTTTAGAGTTTTCGGCGTTTATCTTTAGTTCCCTCGCAAGTTTCTTAATGGCACTATCTTTTTCATCTACCAGAGATTTCAATGTAGTATCAATTTTGTCGTACATTAATTTTATTTGGTAATCGGTTTGTTGGCATTCAGAGCAGATAAAATATTCTTCTAACGAAGAGTGATACCAGTCTCTTGGTGCTCCAATACACGTTCCGTGAAGGCGACGACCGCATAATCCCTTACATATAACAATTTTAGAAAGCTTGTCAAAGACACTGCAGGCAGGTATATCACATTTAAAACTCATATTTAATTAGTTATTTTTATTTCTTTTAAATTATATAAATTTACATTATATACTTGCAAATGAATCTATGTACATTGTACATATGCCAAAAAAAAAGAACAAAAAAACAAATTCATCCAAAATAAAAAATACAAGAACAACAAAAAAACAAATCACTTGAATTTTTAATTTTTATCTTTTTAAGTAACTGTCTCTAAATTTTGGTTATTTGTAGTAATAATATAGTTTTTATTAAAATTATGTATTATATAGGTAAATATATACATACCTCTTTAATGACAAAATTTTTTAGTTTTAGTAATTTTATCCACTAAATGCCACTTACTATAGGGAATATATCGGAAACGAAGCAGTATATGAGGGAAGTGTATTTATGTGTCCTAAATAAAACTTACTAACCACAAAACGTTTTATTAAACACGAGTGGTTTCTGCTATATCGTGCGAAGTCTATGTCAGTACGTAAATTACTGTTTTTTTAAAAACTTTAAATTTGATTTCAACTTGAAATATAATTACTCAACAGGGGCCCCTAGTTAAATTATTTAATTTATTTAAATTCCCAACAAACTATAGGAAGAACGTGTTCTTTAAGAAGAAACATATACAAATCCCCCGGGTGAACTTTATGCGAATGTTCGCCTGGAAAAATTAAAAGCGAATTAATTACGTTTCATTAAAATAAATGTTCTCTTAGAAGAACAAATGGCGAATGAAATAAAGAACTTTAGACGAAGGTTTGCCTGGAAGAATTAATTACGTTTCATTAAAAGAATGTTTATTTTTGTTTTCTCCATTTTGAATCTATTTTTCATATATGTATTATGTATATGAAAATATTTTCATTTATTTTTTTAAAGCGCAAGTGTTAAGTACAAACTTCACAATTTTTTAACGTATAAAAAAAAGTAAAAAATAAAATAACCTTAAATATTTATAATAAATAAATATTAATACTTAAATTTTGATGAATTTTATTGGAATTTATTTTAAATCCCTGGAACAGTTAATATCTTCTTCTAAAAATTCTATTTTTATTCTTCTAAACATTCGCATTTCTTTCACATGTGAACTCATATTATCTTCTTCTTAACATTCGCTATTTATTCTTCTAAATATTCGTATTTTCTTTTTCCCGGGGGAAGCTAATGCGATTCAATTTACGATTATCGCGGGGATGTCAACGTTTTCATAATACTAATGAGTCGCAATTCGCAGAAGAATAAAATATGAATTCACGGAGAACAAATACATTCTTCAAGGGGATACCTCGGCGATAATTTTGCGATTCTCATGGTTTGTTGGGTTTTAACATATTAAAAGTTAGTGATGACTTTTTATTTTCACATACTTTGTTATTTTCTACATATATTAGATAATACAATATTACCAAAAATTGAAAAAATGTGTTTTTAAAATTTTTAAATGGATATTTTTATATATCAGATTACGCCGCTTTTTGAATAGCGAAAAAAATAAATTGCGATGTTTGTAAACTGATAATTATGGAAAGCCAAAAAAATTGAAATAGTTACTTAAGTATAGTAATTATTATTTTAATCTGATTCAGTGTGGTGGTTTAGTAGTATCCTCTATATATGTACAAAATATACTATTTCATATGAACGCTGTTTTAAACAGTTTAATAATTTTATCAATCAAAAAGGAATTATGTGTCCTGTAACTTATCAAAGTGTAATATCTGCTAAAATCAATGTGTACTACACTTGGTAACGCTTAACCTATTTTAAATTTATTCAAAAAATTATATATTTATGAAATTTATTTTAATTTTGTTTTAGTGTGCTTCAGCACTTCAATGAAGGTAGGTTGTGTCACTTTTTTAAAACCTTATTTTTAGAATGAAAATAAATGATAATCAAATATTTTTCTTTTATATGATAAAATTTTAAATTTTTTTAACTGTAACTACCCAAAAAATTGGATTCCCGCTGAAAAACACTGATTTTTCATACAAAATTATAAAATTAGGGATTTATATTCCAATAAACTGGAAGTCGCTCTCTCTTCGCTAGTGCCTGTAGTGCTTAGCAAGATTCATACGTTTATTTTTATTATAAGTTTTGATTTGACATTTGCCTTATATTCACAGAGTATTTGATTAAAATAGTTTTTTTGTTTATATTAGTTTTGGTGAATATATAATAAAAAAATGACGAATAGTTTGATTGCTTAGAAATTGATGTGTAAACACAAATGTTTCTCTCTTCAATCTTAAATCGTCAATAGATATTGAAGAATATTGAATTAAATATTCGCTGTAAACGCTGCCTTGTTTAATTGCATTAAAATTACTTCATTCCGGTTATAAATTTTTTTAAAATAAAAATTTGTTATTGCTTCTAAAGAGAGAAAAAGTTTTTAATATTTTTAAAATGAGTTTTTCTCATGAGCCAAATTTTTAGGAATAATATTTTTAGTTTTGGTTTTGATATTCTGAATTATTATCGCCGCTACATTAATGATTTTTTTTATTTAGAAGTTTTGAGTGTATTTTTTATGTTTTGAATTGATGCGCAATTTGCTGTTAAAATTTATATGGATGAGTTACTGCTGGTTATTGTAAAAAAAAGTCTGTTGTATCATTCATTGTAGTATGTTGGTATCATTCCAGAACTTTTCTCCTTAACTATAAAATTTAGAGTTAATAAAAGCGTAACAATTTTGTATTACACTATTATTGCCTTCAGTCGTCTACACTTTGAATTTTTTTACTGTGAACTTGATACATCGCACGTTAGCTATTTCATATTTCAAATTATATATTTTATAAAACATTTTTGATCTTATGGACACATTTTGTCGTTTTATATTTTTATTTTTAAGAACAGTGAAATACTTATTATATTACAAAAAAAAATATTGTTCTACGATCGTTGCTAAAAATACATGAAATTCAATTTGAAAAACTTAAAAACAACAATCGAACCATAATTACAAAATAAAAATATTACTCAAGGAACTCTAATTAAAAATATTTTTATTTTATTGCTATGATCAACAATATTTAAATTATTTTTATTTTTCTTTAAAAATATATGACCAAGAAAAAAATCAATACGTAATTAGTCATAAATAAAAATATTTTTGTCATCAACTCAAACCTTAAACAAAATTTATATAATTTTTTGTTAAATTCCTGTATAAGAATATTTTTTATTTATCGCAAACATAAATCTGAACTCACGAATTCCCATTTCTTTATTTATTTACTTTAAGTCTATGTATTTATGAATTACAGTATGTGAAACACAACATTTTTTGATGAATTGTCCGATTGTCTCAACACAATTGTCTCAAAAGAGAAGAGGGTGAAAGATAAAATGAAAAAACATGCATATGCAGCAGCGTCTAATTAGGGCCAAATGTAAGTCACAAATACATGGACATGAGTAAATAAACAAACAAAAATTAGTTCGTGAGTAAAGCTGCCCACAGATGATCCAACTTGGTTGTACAACGAGTCGTACATCTTTGCGTCAGACTACCCCACAAACGTTACAACAAACTTCTCATTTAGGTTCATTCAGTCAATTACAATCTATATAATTATATTTTTTTTAGTTACTTAACAAAAATTTAAGATTTTATATTTAATATTATTTAAACGCAACTTAATTATTGACAAAATGATTTTATTAAGAAGCAATATGAATGACAATAGTGATACTGGAATCCTATATATTAGAAATTTTGCGTGATGAAGAAGAAAAAATAAGATATGAAAGGAGATATGTTTTAGCAATTTTAATTTTTTTTATTTTTTAAAATATGTAGATAGTTTTTAAAAATTGTATGTTGGTAGTGTCCAATATTTTATCACAATAAAAAATGAAATAACATACCTATTGATGTTTTTCAATAAAATGCCACAAAAACATATGTTAATCAATTATTTTTGTAGGGTAAACACGTACTTAGACTTTATCATAATTTTGTCTTAATTTTTTCATTGATTTATAACTTCTAAAAAGTTTTTATAACTAACTAACATATATTAGTTTTACTTTAAATTTAAATTTTTAATTTGATCACATACAGGGTGGTCCGATTTAGAGTAAAAATATTTTAAGGGGTAATTCCTTGGATTATTTTAGGAAAAAAATTGTACTAGATGAGGGGTCTATCTTTAAATTTAACCAGGGCTACAGAGGGTTGACATCGGATTGGAACAATTATGGCTAAACAATATCCACTACAGCTTTAGATTTAAGTAAACTTAATTAATTGGTTTTTATATAATTAAATAATATTTCTAATAGTAATTTTTGCAGGAATAGTGATGTTGATATCAGTCTCATAAATTTCTGGTTGTAAACTAAAATATTAGAAGCATGCGTACAAAATTTGGATCACACTTGAATCATCTGTTGGCTCTTAATTCTCTTCCTAATATAATATTCTTCAGTGAAATTTTGATTTTTGACCATGAAAAGCTGAATTATGATATTTCTGATTTCAATTACTCTCTCACTCAATTACTCACTCACTTTGCTACTTGTAATGAGAATTACAAATTATTCTGCTGGTTGTGTTGCTGTATTTGTAAGAAATTATATTAAATGTAATAATATATTTATTGGCAACGCATGGTTATTCCTCCTACACGTATAACTTCTACCACTTCTTGCACTGACCATATTTTTTCTAGAATGCAAAAGAATAATAATCATGATTTACAAGCTTACACAAATGATGCAAGAATAACTGATCACTGTATGATATGTGTAAAATTTTGTAATATTTCTTCGGTCGGAAAAAGTAATTATCATAATTCTAATTATGAGTTTGTAGATTTTCCTACATTAAAAACACAGCTTTATGTTTAGAAATTTGGTCTGAACTCTATTTTTAAAATATCCATCCATAGCTTTTGATAATTTTATTTCTATTCTGTTTACTTACAATAACGAAAACTCGTCTAACTCATAATAAATATAAAAAACTAAAGCCGTGGATATCCAATTCACTTCTAATTAAAATTAATAAACGTAATGAGTTACTTAAAAAAGATGATAATCGCCAAATAATACTCGTCTCAAAAAATATTATAATAAACTTTGTGGTGGAATTAAGTTTCAAATCGAGTTATGTAAAGAAAAGTATTTTGTTGGAAAATTTTAAGAGTCTAAAGGTAATTCGAAAAAGGAATGGAATTTGGTTAACTGCCTCCTTGGCAAAAATAATGGGTAATGATTTTGTACTAAATATTGTTAATGTTATCTCTACCAATGATAAAGCGAATGGTAACTGTTTTAATGATTTTTTTGTTAATATTTTTAATCAGTTAATTTCTGAAGATTCTACGTATTCTAATCTTAATCCTACTGTTCGGGAAGAAGTTTTTCAAGTTGTCAGCTTTTTCTTTGAATCAATCTCCTCACTTGAACTATACATAGAATTATTATGAACCTGAGAAATGCTAACTCTTAATCCTCTGATGCATTTCAAATAATATTTCAAAGACAATTTCTTTCAGATATTCAGATATTTTTAATAAAAGTGTATTTTCAGGTATTTTTCCGGATAAGTTAAAAATTGCTGATGTTCTCCTTTCATTCAAAAAATGTAATTGACTTGAATTTTCCGAATCTAATTTGGAATATGACGTCTATAGTCAAAGATTTGAAGCTATTCAAAGAATTTTTTTTATATTTACCCTTCGTAACCTTCCTTCGGAAGATCCCATTCGTTTACCTCCTTATCCTTACAAGCATCGATTAAACCTGATTCATTTGGATACCCCCGAGAAAAAGAGGGCAATTGCTGATATAACTTTAATTGTTGAAATTGTTAAACGCAATATTATTTCTCCACTTATTTCTGATCAAATTGTTATTAACACCAATTCTCGACTCCGATATGTTAATCTTTTTAATGTGGCAGCCATAGAACTAACTATGACATATTTGAACCCATTAATAGAATGTTAATATTTTGAAATAAATATAAGACCTTAATCGACTTCTCTCTTTCAAAGCCTGTTTTGAAAAAACAACTACACAAACTAAACTAATTACAGTAGGTATTCGTATAACATCTCTAGTATTCGGTATATTCTTGTTTAATAACTTTCAGTTTCTAACTATATAAATTAATTTAATTGTATTTTGTATTATTTTTAATTTATTTTTTTCAAATGTCAATTTTTATAGATGTAAGTAATTTAAACTGCTTGATTTAAGTTTGAAATAAATAAATAAATAAAATAAAAAAAACCAAATCGGATTTGCACAAAAACTTTGAAATAATGCAATTAATTATATTCTTTAAATATTTAAAAAGAACTAATTAAGTACTTCTTAAAATATCAAAATATTTTTTTTATTGCTGAATCCTTTAATTAAACATTCATGATTCATATCTTTACAAAAAACCCATGAAGAAACACAACATGTTAGGTTCCTACAATCACAAAAATTTAAACCATTTTATTTCGAAATTTTTATGATTTCATATGAAGTTTCTTATATACCTGTTTTAAACATTTATATTTAAATTTATAGAAAAAAAACAATTTGCACTTATTACCTAAAACTAGCGCGAAAATAAAAAAAATTTTTTTTTTCTTTATTATTTAAAACGAATAAAATATAAATTTTGTTATAATTATAATCTTATTCAAATATTTATAAGATAAAGTTCAATTTTATTATTAAATCTATTATTAAATCTAATAGTAACATGATCTTAAGTATAGAGAATATTTATATTTGATTTAATAAAAGATAAAAAAGATAAAAGAAAGTAGTTTAGATTAAGATTAAGATTATATACTAATTAATTTAAAATGTAAAAATATATGTTTAAAACCTAGCCTAAGATGTCTGGTCGAATTGTGTTTTATAAATCAATTTTTATTTTTCTAATACGTGTTAAAACGATCACATGAATATACAATAATAATATAGAATTAATGTAAAATATATGTACTTTTTAATATAATTTTACTTGCTAAATGCATTTTATACCTTATTACCAATTTTTTTTTTGCATTGCTATTTCTATTGTTTTGATTACATTTTATATTTTTTATGATGGAATGAAAGAAGTATGAAGACAAGATATAAGAATCAGAAGAAGGAAAAAAAAACAAAAAGGAAAAGGAAAAAACTCTACTCTAGTATTCTTTTTGTAGACTTATTTTTGATCAAAAAATAATGAGTTTCTCGTTGTTGTTAAACCAAAACATTGACATGGTTATATATATGCACATAATAGTTTTTTCCATATATTTTAATTTTCCATAAAAACATTTGTCAAAATCATATAATCAAATCTATCAAATAGATACTAGATTAAAAAAAATTAAATTTTAGAATAAATCTTATATATTATATAGTTATAAAGAAGGATGTTTGTAATACAATAAAGTATTAAGCATTCAATATACCAAAACAAATAAAAAAAAATTCAAAATAATACAACAATTAGGTAATAAAAGAAAACAAAAAAAAAATAAGAATAAAAAAAAACAAAATAAGTAAACTAAGATAAAATAGCATGTGTATAAGCTTGTGAAACAAAAATCAAATTATTCACAAACAAAATATAAATTCAATAATTAAAAAATTCAAATATTGAAAAATAAATCATAAATTAAATTTAAATCATAAAAACAAGTATAAAAACGAAATGAATGTAATAAAATATTTTAAATAAAAGCTAATAAAAGAAAATTAAATTACAAATCAAAAGAAGAAAAAGAAAAAGTTAATAATTCAAGAACAAATTATAATTCACAATATTAATTATACTAAAAACTCTAGAAGAATTTCGTTTTCATCATGATTAAAACCCAAGACTTAGTCAAGTTTAAAAAATCATTTCTATTACGTAAATTTCGGATTGCGTGTGGAAGTTTGTTAAATAGTCTACCTGTAACTATGGAGTATAAATTTCGGAAATTTGTTGTGCGGAAATTAGGAATGTCAAATAAAATTGGTTATAACTAGATTTATTAATGCTTCACAGTTATGTCCTCTTCTGAATCCGGATTGATATTCCGATATTAGGCAGCGTTTACACATCAATATTCTTCAATATTTATTGACGATTATAGACTGAAGAGAGAGACATTTGTATTCACACATCAGTTTTTAAACAATCAAACTATTTGTTAGTTTTTTCTTATATATTCACCAAAACTAATATAATATTAAAAATAATTTAATCAAGTACCCTGTGAATATAAAACAAATGTAAAATCAAAAAAAAAAAAAATTTACATATTAATGTTGCTTAGTTTTTCATTATTCGCCATATTTAATTTTTACTATCTCAATAAATATTGAAGAAAATAGGATAAATTCTATTTTTATCTTCAATATATGTTGATATCAATATGTGTTTACACATTAGTATTTCTTCAATATTCTCTCTTATCAGTAAATACTGTCAATATATATATTGATGTGTAAAATTTTAGCTTCTGTTAATATGGTATTTACTGGTCTGAATTCATTTGCACTTTTTGTGGATTTAACCTTTTCTATTCGAACCACAATCGATTCTTTCCACACGTCAGGAAACATTCCAGATATTAGAGACTGGTTAATTACAGATAATTGATTTTCACTAATAAACTCAAAGGCCTCCGACAATAAATCTGCACTGACAAAATTTATACCACGCTTGTTATTAAGCCATTTTAATATTTCTTTTGAATAATCAATTGTTATTGTTTTAAATTTAAATATACATGGTTTACTTTCAATATAATTTACATATGTTTCACATCTAATACTTTTATTAATTTGTTGAATGTTTTCGATAAAAGATTTATTAAATTTATTGGCTATACAAGTTATATTGTCATTCACTGTTTCATTATCAAAAACTATTTCAGATATTTCAGTAAAACCTTTGTGCAAATGGTTTTTTTTTTATTTTTTATTATTTGCTTAGGAGCATAGGATTTCCACTTGACATTTCCATCGTACTCGATTTCTAGCTTGCTACTATGTTATCTTCATTTCTATTTCCAAGGCAAGTGTCTAATCTTATTTTTAATCTGTTTATACTATCTAAGTTGGGGATTGGCCTATTGTGGAAGACCACTTTGATAACTCTATTTGCGCCTATGTGGTAAGACGACGTCATATTTTCTTCAAGTTGTCGCCGCGATTTTATCCATCTTTGACTCTAGATATTGATATAGGCAATACTTTTTAGTTATAAAATATTAATTATTAGTTATTTTTTATTAATTATAAATTTTATATAATATTTTGCTATTTTTTTTTTTTAGTTATATCAGAAATTATATATACATAGATAGTTCATTCCCATACAAAAGGTTCATATCATTTTTATTAAAAATTTTTGAACTCAACAGCATCCCAGAGAAATAAAATCAAAATTCTGCTCTCTCTAAAAAAAATTAAATGTTCTGACTTTCTCTTGAAATTTCATTTTAAAATTATTTTCAAGCAGTAAACATCATCAAGAAGATAGGTGGATGGTACGTTTTACTTGGAAATAATAAAATTTTATTTATGTTTTTGTTATTTTTCTTTGTGAATTACGATTTACGATGAGTAGCATAGCATTCATGTACACAAACATGCATGGATAGATCAAATTGACCATATACATATGCGTAATGAATATTATTTTATTATCTCAAGAAGAATTCGATTTTTCAAAAAATAATGATTTAATAAGAAATTCGTTGAGAATTCTTTTTGTGTAATTATATTTATATGACAAGAACTCCCCAGAACAAAATATATTTTCGTATAGACTATAGATGGATGTAATTATTTTTTGTCATATAAGCATAACAATAGTAAAAAAAGAAATATATGTAATTGTTTGGAAAGGTGTTTGGTAAATTTATCAAAGAAAAAAAATCAAGTCATATTTTTATTTTCATAATTTTTAAGAAAACAAAAATATATAAGAATGAAACTGGGTGTTCCAGAGTATGAGTATTCACTTTTTAAAAGGGAAAGGAGCCACTATTTTAAAATTTAAAAAAAAAAAAATTATTAATTAAACCGAGGGCTCACTATCAATTGGTGATATTTTCAACTTCCGTGAAGGACCGCAAATCGGTGTAAGATCGCAAAAATTGGCCGAAATCGAGATTTTAAAATGGGAAGGTGTACTTTTTTATGCAAATTCGGATTCTACGTCAAAAAATAAGAAACTTGTAAAGTAAATTTTTTTTTTTTTTTGGTTTTTTTTTTTTTTTTAGTAAAGTAGAAACCAAAAACGGGTAAAAACGATAATATGAAAAACAAATTTTTAATAATTTTGGTAAAATATTAATAATTATTATTAATTTTAGTTTACCAAAGGAAATTATGCAGGATTTTTGTTTTATTTTATTAAGGGCGTTTTCGAACCTTTCGCACTTGCACTTGATATTCGCACTTCACACTTGCACTTACCGAAAATACTAATTCATCGCACTATTTTTCATACTAAATTTTTATACGGATTTAAAAATTTATGACAGTACTTTATTTTTCGGAGTAAAATTAGTATTACCTTAATACATGTTTTTTTAACTTTTTATGTCAAATTTATTTTGAAAACAGCAAAAAAGTGCTTAATTCCAGCAATATTTAGCAGTATTTAGTAATATTTATTGTTATCATGACTATGGCAACGATATAAATTTTAAATTTTAATCAAATGTCATTATTGTCATTTTATTCCAGTTTTTTATGAATTTTTGTTTGGTTAAAAGAAAAAAATGCAAAATAAAAAGAAAATTTTATATTATTTTTGTTATATTAACTTTAAAAAGTAAAAAAATTATTATTTATTTTTAAAATATGCATTAAAAAATAGAATTAATACTCAGATAGAATATAAATTTAGATAGAAATAATATTGTATGTAATTATTATTTGTTGTTTTATGAAATGAAATGTTTTTGTTTGAATGTTGAAGGTATTTTGGTTTTTCTTTTTGTAAGCTACAAATTTTTATAAAAAAATTGTTTGATTAATATCTAATGTTATTTTATGAATTTATATTATAATAAACTTCATTGATTAACTGTGTGCCATTTAACATATCCGTAATATCAAGGTTATTTCTTAAAAATATCCTTTCTGAAATCTGAAATTAGAGTACATTTTTCTTAGGCAGAAATTATTTAATGCATTCGCCAAAAATGTGTTAGCTCATCAAGTAACATGTCCATATTATGTTGTATGATCTTATGGATAATTTTTCTATTTCGTTGGTTTCTTCTTTGAATGTAATTTTTTTTTATTTTCACTTTTAATAAATTTCATTTTGCTATCTGTACTTGAGACTACACTAAAATTTTGACAACAAATCAAGTGCGATCCGAACGCACTAAAATTTATTCGAAATTTTTCGGAAAAAATTTAGTGCGATTTGGCAGGTTTAGTGCGAGTATCAAGTGCAAGTGCGAGAGGTTCTGAAACGCCCTAATTTTAACGAAAGATACTGAGAAAACAAAAAAAATCATTTAACATAAGTTTTTTATTTTTTGTCATAGAAGCCGAATTTGAATAAAAAAAAGTACCCCTTCCCATTTGAAAATCCAGATTTCGACCAATTTCAGCGATTTTTGGTCTTGAAAAACCGATTTGCGGTCCTTCCCGGAATTTGAAAATATCACCAATCGATAGAACACACTTGATTTAGTTAATATTTTTGTTTTTAAATTTTGAAATAGTGCTCTGGTACACCCGGTTATATCCTCCCTCATTGCATATAAAAATTTAAAAAATTAATTTTCCGATTTTAATTTATTTAAATTGAAACTCTCATCATAACCAAGCTTTATTTTACAGTAGCAAGGAAAAAAAACTCAGAAGTATGCTATTGCTAATTGCTATATAACAATAAATATACCCACATCCATATGTAATGTTTGATGTATGTATCTAATTTGCTTATCAATCACCCGACGCACATTATTTTCATTCACTGACTGGCAGTCAGTCAATTAAAATTAAAAATACAAAACAAAAAGCGAATAGCTATTTTGTTTGATATTTCAGAGATGAGAGAATTTAAAATTGTTTTGATTTTTTTTCTCATAGTATGAGCAAAATTATTCTTTGGGGTGTTCTTGTCATATTGAAAACGTCTAAGGAAACTTATTCGAGATGAACTATCTATGTAGATATATATAATTTCTGGTTATATTTTATACCCCCTACGGGAATCGAACCATTGACTACTACATCGTAATTGAAACATATTTCTGTGCTCCAACCGATTAGGCCACGGAAGGGATCTTGCAAATGGTAAAATCACAAAACTTACAAAAAAAAATTTATATAAGTTGCATTTAAATATAATATATTGACATACACAAATATAACGTCACCCTCCCAGACTACAAATAAATTACGAAACATTCATCGTGTGGTATTACAGGCACAATAACAAAGTACCGTAATATCACACGATGAAATAACGAAAGAGACATTTTTATATTATAAGTAGTTTTAGTTATTGTAATTAGTAATATATAAAATAAATTGGTTTTCTTCTTGAAAAGGCATCTGAACCGAAAGGTCGTGTTTTAATCATAACTGGCGCAGTCGGTAGGATACTGAATACACGTGGGAAGAAAAAAATATTCCCGAAAACGTGGTTAATTATAATTATATAATTCAAGAATCCTAAAAAAAAAAATAAAAAAAAAAATAATAAAAGAAAAAAATTTAATTAAACAAAACTCAACAAACAATAAATTAAATAAAATCAAAAGCCGGTCAAATATTATAAATTTAGCATAAATTTGAACATTTTTAGAAACTGTACAGTGTATAAAGTGTTAATTTTATTCAAAACCAAAAAAAAAAAAAATTGTGGATTCTCTGTTGATTAAACGGATAAAAGACAAAAAAAATTCTTATTTACTAATTTTCTTATCTTTAGAGAAAATCTTTTCAAATAAGAATCAATTTTTTTTTCATTTTAAACAATTGTGTATGGTGCTGTATTTTTACACAATTTTTATGAAATAAAAACGCAAGAAAAATAAAATGAAATGTCTCTATTTCAATGTGTGTATGGATGTATTACAAGTTTTGTTTAGTTAAAATGCAGTGTTATGATGGGTAGCTAACTTAGCTACACTACAATATTAAAGAATATCATAAAAAAATAATAATAATCGCTTGTGGTGTGGTACTGTGGTGTGCTTCAATCAATATGAAGTTTAGTTTTTGTATGCAGTTTATAGTGTAGTGTACATAATTATTAAATTTGTATGTAATTAGAAAAAGGAACAATTCAACCAATAATGCATAATGTGCGAAAGAAAGAGTAAAATATACAAGAAGAAAAAGAAAATAAACTAATCCTCACCAGTAGCCAAAATAATAAAAATAAATTAATAAAACAAAAATTCAAGAAAATTCTTAATAAAAAAAATCTTTAAATTTAATTAAATGTCAATTATTTATAATTTCGATTCAAAATATTTTAAATAAATAACTGCAATATATCGAGAATAACAAATAAAACACCTACATACATACATTCCTATCAACATATTCAGATTAAACAAAAGAATCAAATAACAATATCAAAAATAACAACAAAATAACAAAATCAAAAAAAAAACCGTTTAAAATCAAGCGCATTCAGTAGTGGAGGACATCATTTTTTTCATTCAACATTAAATTAACCTATAGAGTTAGAGTATTATAAAAAATAAGGAAAAATTTTTTAAATAAAAATCACATAAATATTAAATAAAAAATTAAAATTATACAAAAAAAAAATTAAAAAAAATCTAATATTACATACTTTACTTTGGGACAAAATGAAATAATAAAAATGGTGAAAACAATAATTGTAATACTAATAATAACAACAATATAATAATGATGATAATAATCATAATAATGTTCGATCAAGAACAAAATCATTAGCACAACATAATAATAATATATACAATCAACAAATTGTAGCAATAGCGTGCAACGAAAAAAAAAATTCTAATGAAAATATGTATGGGCGTAATTTTCTTCATCATGTCAGAGTAGTAGAAATTACATTACAGTAGCAACAACAACAACAAACGCAACAACAAGAACAACAGAATGAACAAAAATATTAGGGGTCAAATATTACAAAAACAACGAAGCTGTTTTCAAAATTAATAAAAGTTCTATTATTAATAATTAACCAATTATTTATCATAATTTTCTTTTTAATATTTAGTGTACCACTCAACAAAGACAATTTATGAAATTAAAACAACAACATAAACAATTAAAAGCTGAACAAAAAAAAAATCAAATAAATTCACAACATATTGTTACTGATAATATGAAATTCAATCCAAATTTTGATTCATAGACCAATTTATTCATTTACGAAAAATTTTATTGCTAATATTTTTTGTTGAATAAGTAAGGTAGAAGTAATAATAAAAAAAAAAAAAAATAATAATATTTTAAAAGCACTAAATGTTGATGACATGCTCCAAAAGGGAATAATACGCGTAAGTAAATCACCCTATGCAATACCAATTTTGAAAATTAAATTAGGTAGGTCACAATATTTCACCACACTGAAATCCGCAAAAGGATTCCAACCGGTAGAAATAGAAGATGACATCAAAAAGACCCAAGAACAAAAATAGTCAGGCTAACTGCTATTTATATAAAAAAAAAAATAAATAAAAAAAAAATGTAAATGATCCGAATTATATGAAAGTTTTGAAAATTTGAAAACTTTCTTCGGAACTCAAATTTCCAGATTTTAGTAAAAAAAAAATTACATTGACAACTGATGCATCAAACTTCACATTTAGATATTATTATATAGATAAAGAACAAATGCTATCCTTAATAAAAGAGGAACATTTGAAAAACAATCACCGGGAAATAAATGAAATTTTTTTAGAACTGAAACAAAATTTCTACTACTCTGACATGATGAAGAAAATTACTGCTTTTGTAAATAATTGCGTACAGACTTCGCAAAAAGCAAAAAGATAATAATTAGCAAAAAGATAATAATTATATTTACGATACAAATCCCAGACATAATATTAAGTATAATAGTAACCGACAAAAAAGAAAATACAAGTACAAAACTAAGTTTTTCGAAATATTGAAAAATTTTGTTGTTTGTAAATTAAGTAAAATTAAATAAGATTGCATAAAAATCATATTGTATATTTAGAAAAAAAATAAATAATAAGAAACTAAATTAAGAAAAAAATATTGTAGTAAATAAAGAAAAAAAAACGAGCTTTCTGGGACAGAAAGGTCTGGGTGGGGAAGTGTCACATACAAATACAACGTCACCCTCCCAGACTACAAATAAATTACGAAACATTCATCGTGTGGTATTACAGACACAATAACAAAGTACCGTAATATCACACGATGAAATAATGAGAGACATTTTTATATTATAAGTAGTTTTAGTTATTGTAATTAGTAATATATAAAATAAATTGGTTTTCTTCTTGAAAAGGCATCTGAACCGAAAGATCGTGTTTTAATCATAACTATATATTTAAACTTATTATATAAAATATATATATATACATATTTTTTTTTTATTTGTTATATATATATATATACATATAAATATTTTTACATACTTATACCTATATTTTTATTTATTTATTTTATGAATTACTCAAATAGGTATTTATCAAATAGGTGCAAATTATCTTATATTTTATACCTTCACTTACTCTTTCCACTTTCACTTGTAAGATGCCAGTATTCATTTCTTGTCCAACTTATCACTATTCATTTCTTGTCCAACTTGAAGTTGAACGAATAGTAAACTAAAGATGGCTATTTGTTTTATTACATACTGTATAACATAAAACAGCTTTCGCACCGAACACATTGGTTGCATTTATTTTCTTTTTATTAAATTAACACTCAAAAATATGAGTTCAACCTTTTTTTTTGGAAAAATAAAATAGAAATACTAAATTTAATTTTTAATAGCAAATGTAGATTTTGAAAACGAAAATGAATATATTAAAACTCGATTTTAAAATCACTTTTTTATTTTAATTTTTTTCTTTTCCATAAATGCGAACGCGTCGGTAAAAAATGCTAGGAAAAAGTGACTATTATATTTAGTGAAAATAATAGTTAAAATTTCGAGTTGAAATGTGAAATTTCTGTATGCTTCAAATTTTAATTTTATATAAGTTCAAACATATTTGAGGATATTTTTACTATCTTAAACTTTAAACGAAAATTGGTAAATTTAGCTAAAATTTTGCAAAAAAAAAAAGAAAAAAAATCAACCTCAAAATCTTCTCTCTGTTTGAAAATGCATTAGTTAATTTCTCTGCAATACATTGGGGGTTTTTGCACGAGTATTACTTTTCTGCTGTATTCTTTTTTAAATTCTCTCAGTTTCAAACGCTTTGGTTTTTATATGGGTATTCTTTTGAATACCAAATTTTGAGTTTGTGTTGGTGTGTATTAAATTTAAAAAAAAAAAAAAACAAAATTAAATTTTTATATCTATACTAGCAGGGTAATTCCGGCGTTGCCCGAATATTAGGAAATTCTAAGAGCTTCTTTGTTTTTAATTTAGAACGGAAAATATTATTTGCTGTTTTTTTCTAGTAAGCTAAAGCATGATTTTCATTGAGTAATATTTAAAATCTTAAAAATTTGATTGGCTCTAGAAAGGGAGATAGCTTATTGAATTTTTATGTAAGAAAAAAATAGACCGCTGTGAAGAATTGTCTAAATTTCTATTTGGCAATTTATTTTATACACAAAAGTCATCAAAGTATATTCATCAACTAATTAAGAAGTTCACATACACAAATTATTTCAGGATCAAATTCATTACATAGGAGTTGTATCACAGCTACCCAAAGCAGTCAAATTTTTTAAAATGATCAAATGGCATATTTGTTTTTTTTTTTTGAGAGAGCATCCGTGTGCAAATTTTCAACTCTGTAGAAGCTTTGGGTTTTATTTTTCATTTTATTTATTTATTTATTTCATTTTTGAACTCAAGAGAGCTAAAGCTCGTATAGAGTGTTTTACAATCAAAATTAAATATGTGTAAAATTCAGTACAATTATAGTATGTAGACTAATAAGAAGGAAACAATATACATCTAAAACTAAAGTTAAACAAAATTATATAAAATGAACATTTAAAAAAAACTGAAAACTATAAAAATTGAAAATTGACTTAAATTATATTATTTTATATTATATACATATTTCTAACAAATCTTAAATTTGTTGACGGTATATTCATTAATTTTATATTTGAATACTCTTATCTTATTATTTTTTTTTATTTCAATTGGTATTTCATTGTATATTTTATACGCTATATTATAGGCAGAATCACAGTTGTTAAACCTAACTCTGGATGACATGATTCTTGTATTATTTGAATTTATTGTTATGTATGCGTGTGTATCGCTCCAACTCTAGGAATATAATTTGCGTACACTTTCACAATAATGATGTCAAAAAAAAGGTTTTATAGTACGTTTTCAAGCTCATGTTTATGGATAAACATGTTGTTTATGATAAACTGGTTGTTTACGTAGTGGTTTTCCCATACAAATTTGCTGAAAATCATAAACAAGTAGCGAGGTGTTTATATCATAAACCACTTCAAAAACATGTAGCCCATCCATGAAATTTTGATTTTTTGTCGATTTTAAATTTTTTTTTGCATGACCCTTGATTTTTTTGTCATAAATTCATTTTGTCATTTGTCAAAAAAAAAAAACAAAAACAAAAAGAAATCAAAATACCAAGAATAGATGAAATTATGTGAATTTGTGTGAAATTAGTTTAGCTTCAATTAATGATCATCAAAAAAACGAAAAATCAAGTATAAATTCTCAATTATCATCAGCACGATTAATTGGAAAATCTTGTGTAACTTTAATAGAAAAAAGTGAAAAAAAATTCTATAGTTATAGAAGTGATTTGAAATTACAAGACTTACATGGAAAGTTAACAGAAGAATTAAAACAAAGGATATTGTAAAAGATGCATTTTTATTTTTAATTCACTTAATTTAATCAGTTTTATATATTACAAATGTATAAATAATAAGGCTTTATATATAAGTAAAAAAGTCAAATGGAAAAAGACATAATAAATTAAAATGATGCTTATTTTTTTATATAATTGTAAATTGATTATTTTTGTATTTCGATTTTGAAAGATTCTCAGAACTAAATGTTGAAATGAGTAAAGTGGGTATGGTAATAAACTAAAATGTGAATTATTTTATTTGTTTCTCTGATATTATCATTTTTTTTAAATCCTCCATATTTTTTTTTATTTTATTCATTTATCGTATGACCAATTATAATAGCTTAAGTTCTACTCAAAGATAATACAAAAAAAATTTTTATATAAACAGTAGTATAGTTTTATATAAACAATAAACAGCTGGTGGTTTTCCAAAAAACCTTGTGAACACTTGACATTTGACTGGTTTATGAGCTAGTTGTTTATCCATAAACATGAGCTTGAAAACGTACTATTAAAGGAAAAGTCTCACAGGAAAAAAAATCTTAATACCAAATTATTTAGTGGTTGTGACTCCTCTATCGAACCAACTAATATTTATATCAATGAGGCCTTCACACGAGAACGCTATTTGGGGAGGCCAAAAAACTCAAAATTGAAAAAAAACTATAAATATTTATGGTATAGAGACTATAAAATATTTATAAAAAAAATTTAAAATAGTCAAGTTATCGTTTTAAGGTCGTTTGATGATCTAAATAAAATTTAATTTAATTCTTTTTATTTCACAAAAAATACCTTTATTTTAACTTTTAAATGAACCTTAACTACGACCTTTCAAACGATAATTCTATTTTAGATATGAATATTAATAGTAATAATTGTGATAATATTTTCAAATATGATTCTAATTCTTTTTTTGTTGCACATCAGAATATTAGAAGATTAGAAAAATGATTTTAAAATACCCGGTTATAATTTTTATGATACTACAAATGATTCTTTTTCGGCTGGTGGAGTTGGAGTATTTGTTAAAAGTAATTATTGCTGTGAAACTTTTAGCTTTTATCTTAATACTGCTGATATTATAAAAATTACTTGCGATATAAACAGCTATAAATTTGCGTTCTTATATATTTATAGGTTACATATTTTAATGTTAAAATGTTTCTCGACGATTTTTCAAATTTTTTAGCTAAAGAAAAATCAGGTAACCTTATTATTTTAGGTGATTTTAACTTAGATATTTTAAGTGTGAATGTAGATGTTGATTCTTATATAACTATGTTGTCTGAATTTGGCTTATTTTCTTTTATTAACGCACCAACCAGGCCAACTTCCATTGCGTATGACAAAATTTTGAAAATATTAGAACTACATATGAGACCATGTACCAGGAAAGTTAGAGCAAAATTTAATGAAAAAATATTGAAACCTTTTATGAGTCTGAGTCTAATCAACAAAATAAGAAGGAAAAATAAGCTCCGAATGATATGCTATAAACATTCACTGAATGTTTATCTTAAAAAATCCCTATATCAAAATGTGTACTAATTTGAAAAAAGAAATTCCTTAATGTCGTGATAATTATTTTCAAAATGAGTTTAGAAAATGCAATGGAAATTTTAAAAATTAAAGTTAGTAAACAATATCATAAATAGGTCTCCTGATAATAATAAATCTTTTACATTGTCAAACAATGGTTCCTTAATAAATGACGAAGCAGTAATCGGTAACTTATGCAATAACTACTTTATTTCAATAGCTGAGAACACTATTCCAGGTCAACCATCTATATTATGTTCTTGTTGTCACAGTCTTAATCTTGCTAATGATGTTTATTGTACGAATAGTTTATATTTTAGTTAGATTTCGCCCTATGAATTAATGATTGCTATTAATGCCCTGAATAGTTCTAACTCTCACCACAAGGCGGTATTTCGAATGTATTTTTAAAAACTGCTGCTTTTAATATCATAGATATTTTATCACATATTTTTAATTTGAGTTTATATTCTGGAGTTTTTCATGGGTTTTTCATGGGTCCAGGATGTTAGTAATTATAGACCAATTTCTCTACTTTCCTCAATTTCCAAAATATTTGAAAAAATAGTTAAAAATAGAGTTTTGAATTATTTAGAAAAAATCAAGTTTTTTAACTCAGAACAGTTTGGATTCAGAAAATGGCTATTTACTGAGGATGCTCTACTTAATTTTTGGATAAATATTAATAAAGGATTATATAAAAAAATTTGCGCTGGACTATTTGTCGACATAAAGAAAGCTTTTGATATGGTCAGTCACAAAATTCTTTTAAAAAAGTTATATAATATTGGATTTAGAGGTGCAATTTTTGACTGGTTTAAGTCCTATCTCAACTTTAGAATGCAAAGGGTTAATATTGGTGATAAAAAAACTAGGCCTCAGTTTATTAAGCATGGTGTACCACAAGGGTCAGTTTTAAGACCTATTCTTTTTTTAATTTATATTTACTCTCTTTTCAATAAAAATTTTAAAGGTAAACTAACTGCTTTCGCTGATGATATCGACTGTTGTTATACCTCGCTAAATCTTCTTAATATGGTTGCAGAAATTAATCACGATCTAAATGTGTTAAGAAGTTGGTTTTCAAAACATAGGCTGGTTGTCAGTAATAAAACCAAGTTTTTTAGTTTGTCTTAACAAGATTATCCGGATTTAGATTTCATTTTCCATGCGTCTGAATGTAGTAAATTTAAATTAATTAATGAAAATTGTTCTTCCATTGCTATTCAGAGTTCCTTATGTAATGATTATTTTTGTAGTGTTAATTGTTTTAAAATTGAAGTAGTAAAAGGCTTTAAATACTTGGGTGTTACTTTTGACAATAATATGAGTTGGACTGATCATTCATTGTTATTAAAAAACTATTTACGATCTACTTTACGTAGCTTTTATCACCTTAGACAACTATGTTCTTCTAACACTTTAAAAATGATGTATTATGCAATATTTCATTCTAAATTACAGTATGATATTCCTTGTTAGGGGGATCATACTATAATAAAATATCCTCTCTACTTATACTTCAGAAAATGTGTTATCAGAAATATTTGTAACAAGATCCGCTTCTATCCAACATTTCAATTATTTTCGAATCTTAAAATCTTACCAGTTAGACATTTGTATTATTTCAAAATTTAAAAAATTTTTTTTGTTCGGAGCGGATATTTATATATTTATTTATTTATATATATTTATTTATTCAATTCTTAATGTTAGTATACATAAGACGGTTAGTCTTTATAAGAGTATACAAATAAAAATTATTAAAAGAAAATATTAATTTAAATACATACTTAACTCACAACTAAACCAGCCAAATAATTTACAGATAATAAAGCAATTAATTCAATTAGACTAAATTAAACAAGCTTAAAAAGAACACAAAAAAAACAAAAAACAAAAAAAAAAAAATAAAAAGAAAAACAATAAACATATTTAATTCAATTAAAGTAAATTCAATTCAAAGCAACTTATTAAAAACATGTAAGTAAAAACATTAGAAAGAGAACAAAACAAGAAGATACTCAAACATGAGATATGTAAACTCTAGAATCTCTAGTAATCACAATCTAAGAATCAATCATAAAGTACATGATAATAAAGTGATAGTAGCCGTATTTTTAGATTTAAGGCGGACTTTCGAAATGTTGATCGTGATATTTTATTAAGTAAACTTGAGGAGTATGGTATTTGTGAAATAGAATTAGAATGGTGTGAATCTTATTTAAAAAATGAAAGAACTCACACAACAAAAATCAATGGTTGCTTGTCCGATCCAATCGAGGTGTCATATGTTGTGCCTCAAAGAAGTGTCTTGGGTGGATTATTGTTTCTGATTTTTATTAATGGTATGGAGAAGGATGTAAATTATGGTAAATTGATACAAATTGCGAATGATGCATTGTTATATATTACTGGGGAAGGTGTAAGTGAATATGTTAATAAAATAAATGTTGATTTAAATAGTTTAGGTAGGTGACTAAATATGAATAAACTTAAATTATATATAGATGAAACTAAATGTTTAATTATTAATGGAAGGGAAAATGGAAATTATAATATTAAAATAGATAATAAAAACATTGAAAGAACCGAAGAGATAAAGTACTTAGTAGTACAATAATAGATTGTAAATTAAATTTTACAAATAATATTAATTATGTTTGTAAAAAGATCTCTAAAAAAGTAAATTTTTTTAATAAAATTAGAAATAAAATATATCAATTTACATAATACAAGGATCAAACCACACTTTGAATATTGTTCTTCTATATTATTTATGTGTAATTCGGAAATGATGGATATATTGCAAAGACTTCAGAACAAGTCTATGAGAGTTGTTCTGAGATTGAATCGCTATGCTTCTGTACATGCAATGTTGGACACGTTAAGATTGCTAAATATTGAAAAACTAATTAAAATGAATGTTGTGATCATTGTGTTTAAAATAAAAATGGGCTTTACGAATATGATCTATGTAATAAAATTGTATATAATGGAGACATACATGAATATAATTTAAGAAATAATGCTAACTTTAGACTAGATTTTTATAGAAATGAAAGAACAAAAAATATGATAATGTAAGTATAAAGGTTTGCAATTATATAATACTTCCTACAGAATTAAAAATGGAAAATCGTTTGAGTAAGTTTAAAAAACAAAAAGAGAATATTTAAATAAAATATATCTAATTTATATACATATAGTTATACATAATTACTTTTTTTTCTCTTTATTTATCTGTGTTCACTTATATAATTTACACACTGATTTGATTAATTCAAAAATAATTACAAATTAATTCAATATAACAAATACATTGAATAACAATTTCAAAGTTGTAATTTTGATACACATTGTACATAAGTTTTATAATTTGTTAATAATATAAAAGTTCAATTGTTTGACAATAGTTTTTTTTTTGTCTTTTAATATAAAAAAAACAATCAGTTAGAATTTAATTAATTCAAATATCTCTAAAAATTGCACATTTAAACATTAAGAAGTTGAACAATTTTTTTTGTATAGGCAGAAATTATGATATACATATCTTTGCAAAATGAAATAATCCTTAATTGGATTATTTATAATTTTAAAGCCCTGAATATACAATTCGCGCTTACATATATTCTCGAAAATAAGGTACTTAAAGAATAAATTATACTATACCCAACGGGGTGCAATATTGTGTAATTATGAATTATTTTAATAGATTTTTTCATTAGTATTTTTTTTTTTTTTTTTTTACACTCTACAGTAACTTAGGTAGAATCACCTTTTCGTGCTTAATTAAGTACGGTACCGCAATTTTACACTACAATCTACAATATTTCGAGTATTTATTTAACAAATTACTGGCTTATCAACTCATTAAATGTAGAAAACTACTGCTATTGTCAGGAACTAAGCCTTCTTAAATAGAATAGTTTCATTTTTATTTAATTTGTTACCAGATTATATATACTCTCAATTATTTTTTGTCATTTATTATATCCCAATGACAAAGGGTACTAGACCAGCTCGAAAAAACAATGAAGCATTTTTTTTTTGCTTCATCGGGAATCGAACCCTGGACCTTTCGGTTGAAAGGCAAGCGCTCTACCTACTGCGCCACCCAGCGTGTAAATTTCTATTTTTTTTAAACTAATTTTTGGCGCTCCACTCCATATAAGGTTGACATAAACAACATTTGACAAAATATATGATGAATACTTATATAAAAAAAAGCGTTTTTTTATCGAGAAATTTTTTTAGAATAAAAACATAAGGAGAAATTTTTTTGGACAGTTTATGTAAAACGATATTATGATCAACATACTCGAATTCCTTTTGCAAATCTATAAAAATACAACTAGCATATTTACCACTATCTGTGCTTTTAGCTGTATACTCATTTAAAGATAGGCATGCGGACGTTGTACTTGAATTTTTTTCAAAATCATATTGCTCTAAGCGTATGATATTATTACATTTTATAAAAGAAGTCAATCTTTTTTATGATTTTCTTAAATATTTTGGAAAATGCATACAATGCATACCATTTTGAGGTTTTAAGCTTTCATAATGAAAAGACAAATCATTAACAAAATATATAATTTATAATTTAAATTATAATTTATTATATATTTAATAATAGAAACGCACAATTTGATTTTTTGAAACCTTTATTTTTTCTGTGAGTCTCTTTTGATCTTCTACTTTAGAACTGCTGCTCTTATTTTTATTATAATACACAGAATTCTAATTAAACATACACAAACATTAATCTAGTAATTTTTACTGTTAATACTTAATAGAGTTTTACATTTAATATATTATAGTAAAGGAGGGTAATGTTATATTTTGCATAAAAGATCCGTCTGGAAAAAATTAACTTTGTGAAATATGTATTAGTATAAATGTATATAGAAATTTACTTAGGTAAATTAATCTTAAATGGCTCACTTCGGTCATAATCATGCTCCCACGCATAATAATGGAAGAAAAAAAAATTAATCGAATGATAACAGTTAGAATATCATTTTTTAATTTGCTTTACTTTTCATTAGCTTATTATATTATTTTTCTAGTTATTTAAAATGTTTTTGGTTTTTCTTATATTTTAGTATAATAACAACATTAGGTTGTAAATAATAAAATAATACGGTATACAATTAGATGTTTGTTTTTAATATTTCAATTTAAAAATTTAAATAATTGACAATTGTAATGAATCTTCTTTCTTATTTTTATTCTACGAGTTTAAAAATAATTTTTTTTTTGTTTTAATTGATTTCATTATATATTGCAATTTTTTTTTGTTTTTTGGAATGACGTTATTAATAAGATAAGTAACATCAGTAATATTTTCTAGATGTTTGTAGTGTAGACTTATGAAATTAAAAGGATGTTTTACATTTGTTTCATGAACATGAATTCACAGTAGTAAGGAACAGTAATTTCCTAAATTTAGATTCTTCTTTATGACTTGTAATTTTTTATAAAACCTTCTTCTCTCTGTTCTTTGCTCTTTGTATTGTTCCTTATTTTTTTATTTCTTTTATGAATATTAATTTGTTTTGCTTTTATTAGTCTATCATATATTATATCGGAGTTTATTTCTCTATTATGAACAAATAAAGGTGTTGTTTTAATAGTAGAACGATAGGATTTGTTATGCATTTTAACCCTGTTTAGTCTGTTAAAGTTCCGTTTAATCTTTCAATATCGCTATTACCTGTATAGACTTTTAGGTTTTCTTATGTGAACTATTATCAAAAACTAATTTTTTGATTTTACCTTTGTTTCCTATTATTTGTCCTAATTTTTCTTTATAGTAATGTGGTTTTTATCTTCTAAATATATGCTCATAGCATGTCTTGAAAATTTATCGATTACATTGATGAAATTATTTAATTTATTATAAATTATTTATTACAAAGTTTACTATTAGTATATATATCTATGTGTACAATTTCATTTATAGTTTTAGGAGTCTCCGTTAATAGAATTTTTTTAATAGGCTCCTGTACAAATATCACAGTTATTTAGAATTTCATCACAGTTAGTAATTATTTTCTAAATTTATTTTAACTTTAAAGGGTACTAAAAAGTTTTGACATAATTTTTATTTTTTAAATTTATTATTTTCCAAAAAATGGTACCAAGGAATTTAAATTCTTTTGGCATATCTTTTACTAATTTTCTTGTAATCTTGTTTGTTCCATTAATGGTCGAGTAACATGCTATTTTCTCTAATTGTTCTTCCTTATATTGTTGAAGAACATTTGGTTTGATAACACTGGTAGCTGATCCAGTGTTAATAAGACATTTTATTTTTTGATTATCTCTAAAGTAATTACTATAATACTATAATAGGTATATTGGGTTCCGAGGCCCTTATATAAAATTTAAACCTTTATTTATATTATCAATTTCCATTGGTGTTATCCTACTTACACTTGGATTATTATAATTATTATTATCATTATTAGATCATTAACATCATCATAAAAAGTTATGTTCGAATTATAATTCCTGGAATTAGAGAAATTGTTTGAACCACGATTATAATTCTCAATTTGGAAACCCTTTGTGATGTTCTTTTAATATTCGTTATTTTTTTCAAGCGGCAAATATTCAAAACTTCCATTAACAATATTCCAGCAAGATTCGTTATATACTTTTGTGTTTTATCTTATAGTAGTTCTAGATGCTCAACATCCACCAATAGTTTTATTTTCTACTTTTTAGGGGGCTAGTTTGGTTTCGATAAAAGTGTATTTTAAATTTTTTTATTTTGACATTATTATTTTATTTTATACTTTTTAGTTTTAAATGAAACCTATAGGTATTATAATTTCAGAAAGAGTATATAACTGTAAGCTCTCCTGTCTATAACACATTTGGTTTTTGAATATGCCTGAGACGTGCTAGGAGTTGTTCGGCAGCAACCCCAACCAGTCCAAATTTATGAAATCGGTAGAAGTCGTATTTCTTTATTTGTGAGAGAGTATTTAAGTGTAAATTTTCTTGCCTGTAACACAATTGGTTTTTGAAATATTCCTTAGACATACGTGCTAGAAGTTGTACGGCAGCAACCCGAACCAGTCCAAATTTTTTAAATCGGTAGAAGTCGTATTTCTTTATTTGTGAGAGAGTATTTAAGTGTAAATTTTCTTGCCTGTAACACAATTGGTTTTTGAAATATTCCTTAGACATACGTGCTAGAAGTTGTACGGCAGCAACCCGAACCAGTCCAAATTTTTTAAATCGGTAGAAGTCGTATTTCTTTATTTGTGAGAGAGTATTTAAGTGTAAATTTTCTTGCTTGTAACACAATTGGTTTTTGCCATATTCCTTAGACGTACGTGCTAGATATAAAAGTATATAAGATGACAATAATCTGTCATTTTTGCGCGTTACTCATAAAAAGTAATTACCGAAATTAGTTTGTTTAATAAAAAATTACTAATTTTATTAGATTACTAAATATTTATTTTGTTAAAATTAAATCTTCAAATCAAAACAAAATTTTCATCTCAAAAGAAATATACATGCAATAAGTTGAATATTTGATAACTGAAGCCCGAAGCAAATATTCCGCTTTCTGTACCCAAAACGAAACTAAAAAAGAAAAGACTTAAAAGAGAAACTTCCATACAAATCAATTAATGAAAAAAAAAATAAATGCTGTTTTTTTTTAGCAGAAACACTCTACTCATATAAATGAAAAATATTTATCATGGTTTACTTGTTTACAATAGTAACTGAAGAAAAAGCAAATATGTATATTGGGATATGTAAGTATTGCTAAAAGTGACATTTTGAACATCTACATATTAATATATATAAAATTCTAAATACTTTTGTTTGCGACCGTGTAACTTTTAAACCACCAGACGTATCGTAACCATATTTACATCACAGGTTGGATTGATGCTCCGCTTGGTTTATGTCTATTCTGAGTGGTTTGTATAGCTCCCATACAACTCCCAGCACTTATCAGGAATATTTAAAAAACCAACTGTGTTGCAAACATGATAATTAACACATAGATATTCTTTCTAAGAAAAAGAAAAATGACCGATATTAAAAATTTGTTGTGATTCGGGTCGATGCTATACAACCCTAGCACTTATCAAGAATGTTTCAAAAAACAATTATGTTACAGACATGAAAAACTACACATAGGTACTCTATGAAAAATAAATAAATACGTATTTTCAGGTTAATCGAAATTCGGACTGGTTCGGGTAGCTGTCGTACAACTCCTAGCACCTATCAGAATTATTTTCAAAACCAATTGTGTTGTAGACATGAAAATTTACACTTAGATACTCTTTCAAAAATGAAGATATACGTATGTTAGAGATTTCATATAAATAACATTTGCAATAAGTTAAGGAATTGACACAGCTTGGTGAAGGCAAAATTTCAGAAGACTTAAATTTCAAACATGAAATAGCTACTATCAGTACAACCATAGTATTGAAGAATCGATTAAAAAAATATTTTGAAAATATATTATTCTTCTCATATGTGACATTTTTTCTCACGCTCAAATGGTTAAAAATAAGTAGTTAGTTGAAGTAGAGAAAAGAAATGCAATGGAAATTTTTTTTTTCTGTTTTCGTTTCATAAGACTTTAACTACATATTACATTACAAGTTATATAGTTTAAATTTTGGTAGCCAAAACAAATGAAATATCTACATTGTGATATATGGAAACAAATATGGGAATGTGTTTTGTACTTTCACTTTTACTTTCATTACACTATTCAAAAGGAGTAGTGACAATATTCCTAATGTAGGGGTCAGTATACTCTTTGACCCAACGTATTATAAATCCTATCATAGAGTTGAAGATGCGATACAACTCGGAACGGTTTCAAACATAATTCCCTGCATAAAATGTTCCCTGTAATAAAAGTTGATAATTTTAATAATAAAGCATTTTTAAAGCCACAAAATAGAAAATTAAAAACGATCTAAAACAGATTTTTTTTCTTAAAATTTAAAAAATTAAAAAAAAATTTCTCTAAATTTAAATTCTTACAGCCATGTTATGTCCTTGGGGATTTACCAAAATCGAAGAAAACAAATAATGTCTTGTTTAATTTTAAATTGTATTATTTCCCTTTGTTATTAATTTACAATTACTAAATATAAAAAATAAAAATATAACTAGTCACACAAGGTTTTTGTATTTTACCATCAATATTTTTTTTGTATTAATTAAAATAAATCATAAATTAAAATACACATAAATTTATTTGCGTTTTATTTATGATTTTTCTTTGCAATTAATTTATTAATCCCACTTGAATGAAATGCAAAAATTAAGATTAAAACAATTTAAAAAATAGATAAATATAAAAAAAAAATTAAATTAAATTTATTTTAATTATTATTTATATATTTCTAATAAAAATATTAAAATTTTGAAACAACAACCAATTCTAATCATAGTTAAAATAACCAACCCCAGCCCAGTAGGGAATTTATTTGGTTTTTTTTTCAAACTATGTAGGTATAGGTATATTTTACATATTATTCTATGTAGGTCTAGGTATATTCTTATATTTTTGTCCATTTGGTTTTAAAAAAATTGAGAATCAAATTATGGAGCTTCATAGCAGCAGAAAATATAAATAGTATATAATATGCATAGATAAAAAAAATAAAATTAGAAAAAACAACAAAATAAGCAAAAGCAAAATATGGGATATTTATTTTCATTATTGTTTTTGTTGTTATAATTGGGTGAGTGTTAGAAAAATTGATTTTATACAGCTTTTTTTTTTTTGTTTTAAATTGGGGAGTTCTAAGTAGCCGCGACCTCTTAAGATTTATTGTACTTCCCCGTCCATTTCCGAATTGCAGGTCTATGTCCTTGATGAAAGCTATTATTGCCTTGATGTCAAGGTCAGAATCAGGCGATTTGTATCCCTAGAAGTGTTTATATCTTTTTCGAGCTACAGCGTCGCAATCAAATAGAATATGGGAGGAGGACTCCTCCTCTTCTAAGCAGAATCTGCATCTATCTGTGCTCGATCTACCAATCTTGAAGAGATGTTTATTAAGTGGGCCATGATCTGTGATGAACCATGATTCAGCATTCTGACATTGAGTCTAGTCTCCCTGATTATCTGGTTCAATCCATGAATATTTAGCTTGAAAAAGAATTTGGACTGCGTAAATCCTTGGCAGCTATCCCATATGTTCTGGGTTTCTTTGGACTCCCACTTGTACCCAATTCCTTGTAGGTAGGCGTTTGAACGAGCAATACTTGGCTCTGGTCCCAAGAATTGACTCTTCGCACTTGTTTTTGCAAGAACATCTGCCTCTTCATTGCCCTGTATTCCTTCATGCCCAGGAGTCCACATAAGAGTAACTCAGTTTCGTTCGGCTAGCTTTATTAAGCTTTTGTAACAGCTATAGATAAGTTTTGATTTAAAAATTGGGGAAGCCAGAGCTTTTAAAGCGGCTTGGCTATCTGAGATTATGTATATGTTGGCACCTCTGTGCCCCCTTTTACTGCACTGTAATGCCGATACCTCGATGGCATAGGTTTCAGCTTGGGAAGACAGTGGGATATATGCCAAGTGCCGCGCTAAACCTGAACCTTGGTCCAAATATCCCGGCACCGGTTTTCTCCCCGTTTTTTGAGCCATCAGTATACCATACTGAAGCTCCTGGAGGTAAGGCTCTTATTAAACCTTCGACTTCTTCTCTTTTGGGTATTAGTACAGTGAAGTTCCTGCGACAATCAATTGCCTTTGTCATATAATCTGACATTGCAATTGATTCGGTTCCCAGTTTAGTTTTCTACAGGATCGTGCTATGTCCTGGTCTTTTGTGTTTGAAATTGTTTGTTAGATGCAGTCTTGTTGCTGTCATTCCTGCCGTCTTCATCAAGTATAGATGAATCGGTGGGAGTTCCAGAATTTTTTCTAGAGCTAAAGTTGGGCACGTTTTGAATGCCCCAGTAGCCCCAAGACAGTAAGACACGTTATTCTTTGTATTTTTGTAAGCTTATTACATGCTTTCGCCTGTTCTATTTTGGGCCACCATACAAATGTCGCGTAAGATATTATAGGTCTTATTATAGACTTGTAGAGCCATACAGTCATCTGTGGAGATAATCCCCATGTTTTTCCAAACATATTTTGACATGCAAAAAATGCCCTGTTAGCTTTTTTGTTTATGTAATCTATTGAAGATTCCATGACAGTTTACTGTCAAGTATTATTCCTAGGTGTTTTGTTTCCTTTACCATTTCGATAGCAACTCCGTCCAATAAAGGTGGTTGGTAGTTTACTTTTCTTCGATATGCAAAAAGGATGTTGTTTTTTTTGTGTGGATTAACACTCAGACCCACGTTTTTGCACCATTTGTGCACTATGCTTATAGCAAATTGCATTCGTTCCGCAATTGTGTTTTCGAATTTGCCTCTGACTAGTAAGACTAGATCGTCAGCGTAACTGATACAGGAGATACCTTCCTTGTTTAGAATGGCCAGTAGTTGGTCCATGACTATTAGCCACAGCAGTGGCGAAATTACACCTCCTTGGAGACATCCCGTTGTTGGTGCTATTGTTAGGGACTCGTTATTTAGTCTTGCGGTTATTCTTTTACTTTTGAGCATGCTAAGTAGTCACTCTATAGTAGTGGAATCAAATTTTTTAGCTTCCGCGGCTTGTTGAATTATATTGTAGTTGGTGTTGTCAAATGCACCCTGTATATCAACAAATATGCAAGACAACATCTCTTTGTTCCGAAGCGTATCTTCGATTTCATAAATGTGCTCATGTAATGCTGTCTCTGTTGATTTCCCTGCTTGAAATGCGTGCTGATTCACATTCAAGGGAAATTTCTTAAGAAATTTGGATTTTACACAGCTTATAATAATGTCAAATAATCATTAACTCAAAATTCCAACTCCTATTTATTTAGATTAGAGCCGCAAACATGTAAATTTGTGAAGTGGAAATTTAGTAGCGGATTCTCCCTTATTACTTTTAAGTGACAAACATTTTTCGCTTGCTTTAATATGAAAAAGAACATTTCACAAAGGTGCATTCCAAATTTAGGTTTGGTTGCTAACAGTGAATATTAAAAAGATGACAGTGCTGATAATATTAATAACTATTCAGGTACAGTGACGAAAAATTGACCCACTTCCACGTCTAAATAAATTTGTTTTTCTGAGATTTGTAAAAATTATTAAATGTTATGAAACTATTACCAGAAGTAAATCCGAAAGAAATAAAGCCAAATGACATTTTCTAACTTTATTTCATATGAGTGTTGAAATAAAGTCAAAATTAAAAAGAAATAAGATTAAAAATCAGTTTATATACTTTTTGGTCTTATTTCCATTTCACGTTTGAAACAAAGTCGAAATCATGAACTTTTTACCATTTAAAATTAAAAATATTGTTAACAGATGATAATTATAAATTTGAATTTTAATTATGTATTTTCGATTTGGATTAAAATCAGGGAATTCCATTTTTCAGAAAATTTATAATATTTATAATGTTGCGCCAGACTTCCCGCCGTATGTTCAACCCGCCAGTGTCATTTAACTTGTTATATAATATATGTATAAAGTAGTATAATATAAATATATAATATAATATAATATAATATAATATAATATAATATAATATAATATAATATAATATAATATATAATATAATATAATATAATATAATATAATATAATATAATATAATATAATATAATATAATATAATATAATATAATATAATATAATATAATATAATATAACTAGAAGAAACCCCCGGGTACATGCCGACCGAGCAAAAGAAAGGAATTTTTCTGTTAAACGGCACAATAAAATTAAACATTTAATACGTTGAAAGTATCTGACAACAACATATAGAATAGTAATATTAATAGCAAACCACAAAAAAATAAAAAAATGTTAAAAGTTAATATTAATTTTAAAATAAAATAAAAAAAATTTCAGATAGCATTAAACTTTTTTTGTAAGATTTAATTTGTTTTATATTATTTTTTTATTTAAGGTGAAAGCCTCGACAACTATAGAAACCTTTTTTTTCTGTTTTTCAAAAGACTTATGAGCACCTATAACAGAACCATAATTTAATTACTTACTCTAGGAACTTTATTAATTGCTTTAATTCAAAATATTTTTATTATGATTGCTGAGCTATGCATATACTTATTTGCACATTAGTGAAATATGTGTGTACATAGTACATCCATCTATATTGTAACATTATAAATTAGTTTCATGTATTTTAAATACATGAAGTTGTATTGTAAATCAACTAATTACTTCCAAACGGCTTTTCGGCTTATACCCTTAAAGCAGACTTTTTTTTAAAGAATTAAATTTGGTTTATATTTTTAAAAAAATTTATAGGTTGTCGCTTGAAAAATGAAAATATTCATTTCAATGTTAACATTTTTTTCAACATTTATTAAAATGGATGTACAATAGACTAAATGAATGTACAATAGACAATACAAACGCACTCAATCAGAATCATGTCGTTTTTTGTATAATCATATATTATAATAGAGTTAGTTGTCAACAATTCACCTCAAAATTATACGATTATACAATAAAAATTATATTTACCAAAATTGAGAGAAAATAAAAAGATTAAAAAAAAACAACTACCCCACTCACCTTCTATTATAAAATATAAAAACTTCTCACCTTCTTACTTTATAGCTAATGCAATTATTTATATAATTCAATTTATTCACCAAAATTTAGAGAAAATAAAAAAATTTAACTTAATATAGGGAAAAGGTAGAAAAGGCTTGGCAAATGGCAATTAAGAAGTATTTTGCTTTGCCAAATCATACCAAACCGTAGCTTCTTATTAAAACATGACTGTTTACTGGTTGATGCTGAAAAATATCAGTCTATTTAAATCCATGTTCTGCTAAAACCATCGAATTTGGCTTTAACTTGAATTATAATTAAAAAATAGGGGTCTCTAGTATGTACATAATTGATGAATACTCAGAGAATGCGTATTCTACTCTAATATTATTATTGTGTTTTGTGTAAACCATGCCAATTGCCAATGCATTGCGAATGCATATTGGTTCTTGAAACAAACGGAAAATAATCCAATATTTCTATTCGTTATTATTCTTGTTTTTTTTTTTACTTTTTTTAAGAATATTATAAAATATTACGCAAAGCTGATTTTGTATTTCAGTCAAAAATTTTGATCGTATAGACAGATATTACCATTTTATGTTTTTCTTTTAAAGAGTAGTAGAAATACTTTTATTAAAAAAAAATTTTATTTTTGAGCGTTCGTTTGAATTTAGGTCTATAGAAATCTATTTTTCTTTGTTTAGACTTATTGTCATTAATTTGTCATTAACTTCAGTTAATTATGATAACAGATAACAGATTGATTTTGGTTTAATGCGTTAATCTGTAAAAGACATATTAGTTAAATTATAGAAATTCCTATAAATTTCGTGTATGTGAAAGGGAAATACTTATCTTTTACCAATTTTCCTTTAAAACTTATATTACTGTTATCCTACTAATTAATGTTTTTTTCCTACTAAAAGTCCAAAAAACCAAATCGGAAAATAATTTTAAAAAAAAAAAAGATTTGACTCAAAAAAGAATCGAACCAAGACAAAATTTCTGGCATTAAGGTGCCTATTATGTATTTCGATAACGATTACGATTTGATCGAACAAAATGTCAAAATGCAAATGAATAAGTAAGTTTAAAATAACATCAATATTATATTATTGCAACTTAAAACAATATTTAAATTATTTTTGCACTGATGGCTTATACAACCTGAAAAATTCAGCCCCGTTACCCATAATTGAAAAAAAATCAGCTGTTAGTGAAAATGAAAATTCATTTTCGTAAGTATGATTGTTTGCAATAATGTACATCCTTAGATAATGAATATACATATGTACATAATTAATTTTAATAACGATGAATCAAATGATGACAATTAACCGAAAACTAAAAAGTCAAAATGGTATCCCCAAAAGTTTCGCGAATCTTGGAAAATGAAATATGGCTTTATTGATTGGCTTATTTCGGACAATTCGAAACAAGGTAAATAATGTGACATTTGTAATATAGGTATTGTTGGCGGAAAATCTCACAACTAAGACATAAATTGGGACACAAACGAATGTTAAGTGTGAAAAAACAAGAGAAACAATTATTTGACAAGGCTAAGAAATTTGAAATTGCGATAAGCTTGTTCATTGCAGAACATAATATACCTTTCAATGCTTTGAATCATTTGAATTCTTGCCTTAAAACTCATTTAACCGACTCCGAGATTATTAAGATAAATATAAATATAATAAATTGACAAAATATTATAAAATCAATTACCGGTCCGAGCAATTTTCAAAATATTTCTAACATTAAGAATAGGCATTAGATTAAAATAATTAGTAATTATGAATTAGTCATAAGATTTTTTTTAAAATTTATTTTAATTTAAAATAATAAAAATTGGAAATAAAAGTGAAAATAAAATTGAATTAATTTTGAACATAATTGTGAATTATGACTACATTTTCATTGAATTGCAATATTTTTCAATCTGAAATGAGTTTTAGGCCAATATCTGTTATTAATGTTTTATAGTACTCTGGAATATTGTGACCCTTTTTCTCGATGCTAATTCCTCAATACTTTTAGAAAAATTTTCTTCAAAATTCTGGATCACCAATTGATCAATGAATTTTTCGAATTCACAGATTTTTCGAATTCACAGATTTTTCGAATACAATAGGATAACTTTTTTTTTTGTAAGATTTCATAAATTCATGGGTAAAATAAAAACATATTAACCAATTTTTTCTCTATTATTCTCTTATTTATTTATGAATAATTATATACATAGAGTAGGAGATATAGCTAATAAGCTACATATATGTTTTCATATTCATATTATTATTACTATTATTTTATTATAAAATTCTCTCTTTTTCTACAGCCAAAAAAATAGTAAACTCTATAACTATATATTTTGTTTTTAATTTACTATTATGTACGCATATTGCATTTGTTGCATGCATTTATTGTTCTAAAAATAATAAATAAAAATTCTCTTCTGTATAATCTTTTTCTGTTTATTTCTTCTCATTATCTCATTTTTGTACGGTATACTAAAAAAATTTCTCATAAAAAAAGGATATATACAAATTTTTCATAACATTTGTAAGGTGGCTGGAAGCGATGTTAAAATTGGTTCCCTTCATATATGCATACCTACAGTGTTCGCCTGTTACGATTTTATTCTGTAATGTAAGTTTTTTTCTTTTAATGAGTTTTATTTTATATAAGGTTATGTTAAATATTTTTTGAAAAATTAAATAGTAGTATGATAAGTAGCAAACAATATTTTTTCTTTAAAGCATTTCAATGTATGTATGTGAAGTAATTTTAAAATTGATTCCTTTGCAATATATTTTATAAGATACTAGAATAAACCCCGGGTACATACCCGGCCTAGCAAAGGAAAGGAATTTTTCTGTGAAACGGTGCAATAAAATGATTTTTAATACAATTATACATTTTACACGTTGAAAGTATCTGACAACAATGTATAGAATAGTAATATTAATAGAAAACCACAAAAAAATAAAAAATGTTAAAATTTTTAAGTTAATATTAATTTTAAAATAAATTAAAAAAAATTTCAGATAGCATTAAACTTTTTTTGTAAGATTTAATTTGTTTTTATTATTTTTTTATTTCTCTAGGGAAGGTGAAAACCTCGAAAAATACTAAACATACCGCGTAGGTACTTAGCTATGTGGAACACTAACCCACTAAAACCACTGAAACCCTTTACCATAACTGATATTATTAACCGATTAATTGATTGTCGCGTTAATTGGGAAAATGTGTGTCCGAATGTTATTAAAAAATAGTTTCCGATAATCTTATTAAACCATTAATCATACCTATGGGTTAGTACCGTTTCCCAATTATTATGAGTGAGTTTTAAAATTCATCATATAGGAAATAATTGGATAAAATGAAGTATTCTAGACCTGGTATGCAGCATTGTCAGTTACAGTATCGTTGTCAGTAGTTTTCCCCTGTCTTGGTCCTGCTAGAATTTTAATTTTTAGAGCAGTGGATTGTGTATATCTGACCATGGGTGAAGGTAGGTTGAGGGAGATAAATTCCGACTCTTTGAAATGTTTGACCTTGGGATTCATTGATTGATATTGCATATGCAAGACTTACTGGAAATTGATGTCTAATAAATTCTTATAAAATAATTTTCATTCTATATCTGATTTTTTTATTTTATTTTATAAATAAAAGAGTTGATTTTATAAATATTAAATTAAACCTTTGAGCAATTTTTATTTTTTTGTGGTTTGCTATTAATATTATTATTCTATACATTATTTTCAGATACTTTAAACATGTCAAATGTTCAAAATTTTCTTGACTTGACTATTCCGTTGCTCAAATTAAAAAAAATATATCTACAAAAATTTTGTACAAAAAGATTCGATATATAGAACTATCTGGAACAGGTTACTGAATAAATCTAATCTATATTATAATACACAAGATACAAGAACACGATTAGTGAAGGCACACTTTTCGTGTGCTTCGTCTTGTTTTTCATTCAATCAATCGGCGATGATGCAGACCGTGGCGATCAAAATCAATTTTTATTTTATCTATGTTATAATACACAAAAGCACGATTTTGAAGGCACACTTTTCGTGGGTTTTCGTGTGCTTCGTTTTTTTTTCATTCAATCAATCAGTGATGATGCAGGTAGTGGCGGTCAAAATCAATTTTTATTTTATGTGTATATTTTGGGTGAACAATTTTTATAAGATATTAGCTGGGTTGGTTAAAGCATCATTAAATATCAGAAATTTTTGTCGATTCACTTTTGTGTCGAATTCTTTTTATTTTTTTTTTATTTATCGTATTTGCACTTTTAGTAGGGAAAAAAACTAATTAGTAGGATAATATTATTAATATAGGTTTTAATATCACAAATTTTTGTGAGTTTGATTCTCTATTAATTCAAATTTTTTTTTTTTATTATTATGTATTATAATATTAATTTTTATAATATAATATAATTGATAACAAAAAACAATATTTTTTTCATAAAAAAAAAGTAATTTTTAATTATTATTCTCTTCTCAATTTTTTCAATAAAATACGAAACCGATTAGTTTGAAATAAATCTAAGCATACAAATTATATATACTTATTACTTATCCATACATGGAATGTATTCACAGTTGACAGTTTTGACACTATGATGTATCTTGTAGATGTATGCATATAATATATATTCTACCAATTAGCATTTATCCTACCTATATATGTGTACTAAAACAGCTAAAATGTAGGTACAATAAATATAATATAATTTGTACTGTATTTTGGTTAGGAAATCTTATATTTTTTTTTTATATTATAGCCAAAACTTGTGAACCTTTTAGTACTTTGACCATTTGAAAAAGGAAAAGATAGTTAAAGGAAAGGAAAGAAAAAGGAAGAAGAAAAGTTTTGTGAGAAAGAGCGAACGATGTTGTTAATATTCGTCTTAAATCTCTGTAAATCATAAATAAAAAATCCTTCTCTCATTGGGAATGCTTCGATTGGGACGCGATTCCACAATCGAGATGTTCTTACTATAAAAGAATTTCCATAGCCAGACTTAAACCATTTCGGAATTTCCACTGTGAAAGGGTGTGCAGTTGATGCCTCTCGTGTTATGCGACGGAATTGCTTGAGAGGAGGAAGAAGTGACTTTAGTTCCTCGGAACAAGTGCCAACCATGTAGATATCAATAAAATAAAGAAAGTGCTCCAACAATACGACGATGACCAAGTGGTATAAGGGATGAGGTCACATTTATGTCGCCTATAAGACGATTTTGAACTTTGACCAAAAAGTAGCAGTTTTTGGTGCACCTGCCCATAAATGTGAGTTATACCCCAGCGTAGCTTGGGTTGTATATATGCTTTATAGATTTTTAAGAGGTCTCGAGATGAAAAATAAGCTTTGCAGCGACTTAAAAAGCCCAAACATTTGGAGGCGCTTTTCGCAATATCGAAAATATGCTCATTCCAGTGCATATTTTGATTCACTTGCAGCCCGAGAATGTTCCAGTCTTTGAGTCGCTGAATAACTTCATTTTGAAGCCGGAGAATTGGTTCGAAAGTTGTTAGCTTGTTACTAACAGCTTAGAGTTTTTGAAGTGTTAAACTCGACTCGGTTTGCTCTACCTCAGTCGACAATTTTGGCTAGGTCGTGATTGAGTGCACCAGCCATCATTGTTCTTTTGGAGTTGACTGCTGAAGCTGTAGCATTATTTGTTTTAAGAAAATCATATGATGCTACTAGAGTGCTGTCATCAGCAAAACTGGATTTGATTGAAAGTTAATTTGAGAAGGTCATTAAGGAAAATGAGAAATAGGGTGGGTGAAAGGACGGAGCCTTGTGGAACATCAGCATTGATTTGAAGTTGGTCGGAAAAACTACCGTCAACTGAAACTATGATAGATCGATTTAAGAGAAAGCTTTCAATCCATTTAGAAAATGGATATTCCAGAGCTACAACAGCAGCTTCACCAGATTGATGAAGAATGGTGTTAAGCTTTTCACTGAGCTCGAAGAATGGCTTTTGTCACCTTTTTTAGGAATAGGATAAACTTGGGCAAGTTCCTGAAGAAAAGGACAAATAGAATAAGTTGCGCAGAGGTTTAGAAATGGCGAAGGCAATGTGTCGCAGCACAACCGCAGGTATACCATCGGGACCGGTAGATTTTTTTATATCAAGATTCTGCAAGACTTTTACTACAGCTCTCTTTCTGAAGTAAATCCTTCCAAGCGAAGAATTAACAACAGGGACTGTTGACGGATTTTGGGTTGTATTAGGGAGTGTGGAATTGGCTGCAAATAATTCTGCAAAAAGATTAGCTTTTCCAACAGAATCTGATATAACAGTACTATTATCAATCATATGTGAAAATGAAGATTGCCAAAAATTTTGCCAAACGCTTTTAGCAAACGTTCAGAAGGACCTGCTGTTGTTAGGGAGATTAAAGATTTCTCGTCTCAACCTTTGGTTGTGAAGGAATTTTTGCTGATTGATAATTTTTTTACATTTATTCCTAACCACTTTATAACTCTCATACGTGTTGAAAGTTTTATTATTCTTATATTTTTTTTATAAGCATCTTCTTTGGATTTTAGAGCTTTGCTGCAGAGGTTATTAAACCAACATGAGGAATTTCGTTTTATACTTTTAAGGCTATTTGGAACGAAGGTTTTCATTCCTAATAGAATCCTTTTGGTAAAAACCTGTGCAGCAAAGTCAACCTTTTTATATTGGAAACACAACGACCAGTTCGATGCATTTAAAAAGTTGTTGATGCCTTCCCAGTCAGCTTGGTGATAATGTCAAACTAGTCTTTTGGAAGAATTATTAGAGCCTACTTCGAAGCTTGTGCTTACAAGACAGTGGTCGGAACCACCTAGCGGAGAGTTAACAGAGATTGAATATTTCTCCGGATGAGTAGTTAGGAATAAATCCAGGAGATGTCCGTTCTGGTCGCGTTGGTCTCATATCCTCGTAGGGCTTTTGACAAGTTGAGAAAGATTGAAAAAGTTGGAAAAAAGTTCAACTTGTTTGCCTTCGGGACTGTTGTGACTAGAAAAGTGAAGCCAGTCCCTGTTATGAATATTAAAGTCTCCCGCCAAAACAATCTCAGATTCGGGATTGGTTTCCAGAATTGAGTTTATCTGATTGGACAGACTTTCTATAAGCATATCAGTTTCTAGCTGGTTCGCTTGAGGCGATCTGTAAATAAAACAGAAGTGAATGATGTGCTTATCGACGTGTATTTTCATCCAATTATATTGATAAATTGGGTTGGAGCACTCAAAATTTTGAAATGTCTTATAAGCTACATCGTTTCGTAAATACAAAGCAATCCCTCTATGGAGATTAAAAAGTGGCACAAGCGAATAATTATTGATATTAAAATTAATATCATTATTCAAAACTTGGGTCTCACTTAATGCTAAAATTGCTGGATTTTGAAGCCGTAGATGGCTTTCAACGGAATGGAAATTCGTTTATAGGCCGCGGATGTTACAAAAATCTATCTTAAACATTATAGCGAACAATTTATAAGAGAAAAGGTAAATAAATTAAAATTAACAGAAGTAATCCAAAAATAAAAAACAACAAAACAAAAAATAAATAAATAATTTAAATTTTTAAAATCTTTTTTCCCTTTAAATTTTAAATTTTTTTCAGCTAAGACGAAGAGTTAACAACATTTATAAAATAATAGAATAATAGGAGAGAATGGAATAAAATTTAAGTTTTGGCTATTGTTAATTTTATATAAATATTGTGATTAATGCAATTATTATAATTTAATTTTCCGTTTTAATAATTATATTGTTATTGACACTGAATTTAGATTAAATATTAATAATTTTTTTTTTATTAATTGCACCGCACAAATTTATCACTAAATGCCACTTACTATAGGGAATATATGGGAAACGAAGCAGTATATGAGGGACGTGTATTTATGTGTCCTAAATAAAACTTACTAACCACAAAACTTTTTATTAAACACGAGTGGTTTCTGCTATATCGTGCGAAGTCTATGTCAGAACGTAAATTACTGTTTACTGTAAAAAAACTTTAAATTTGACTTCAACTTGAAATATAATTACTCAACAGGGGCCCCTAGTTAATTTCTTTTTGATTATTAACAATGTTTTGTTTATTAAATATTGCAAAAAAGTGGAGTTTACCAAATTCATTGTGATAATTGCGACGCGATCTACATCGGGCAAACAGGTAGGAGTTTCAATACTAGGATGAAAGAACATAGAATGGGTATACACCAAGGGAAAACAACAACAGTATTAAGTGAACATTGTATATCCGAAAACCACAACATTTCAAGTAATTTAAAACCTTTACATCTAATCAATAAAGGAAAGAAATTAGTTTTTAATGAAGGCTTAGAAATTAAGAAAGCAATAAACAAACATTGTTAATAATCAAATAGAAATTAATAATTTAAATTCTTTTGCTATTTATGATTGTATTTTCAATTATCAATAAATTTATTATTTGTTACCTGTAATCTAAGTTCACTTTAAATTTAAAAATTTTTCAATTTCAATATGTAAATATTTACGTGGTTAAATTTTTAAAATTTTTGTATTTAATGCTTGTAATATTTTGTTTTGTATCCATTTACAGAAAAAAACTATATATATATATATCAGTGTTTTAATAAAATAATTCATTGTTGACCTATTGCTATAACAGAATTATGACTATAAACGAATTAAAATACATCGATCTACTACGTTGAGAGCAATGGAATTTTAATGTGTTGGGTTATATTGAAATCAGTATTAATTTCACAATAAAGTCTTAGGTATTATACTTTAATTTCATTATATATATATATTCAATAATCAGGCGATTGAGAAAACAACTACAATTATACCAAAACAAATATTTCTTTTTACATAAAATTGTGTTTGAAAGAACTACTTCTGTGCAATTGTACAGGGTATCCACCAAAATACAGTACAAATTATATATTATATTTATTCTACCTTCATTTTAGCTGTTTGAGTATACATATATAGGTAGGATAAATGCTAATTGGTATAATATAATAGGACCGTTCCCGTACTTTTCTGGTAAAAACTTGCAAATGAGAGAAAAGAGAGAAAAAAAGAAAAAAGAGTTAAAAAAACTCTCATCTGCAAGTAAAAGTACTGGAACGCAATTCTTGTAAAAACTTGCAGCTGTCAAACAGCTGACAAGCAATCTGACATTCTGAAATTAATTTATAAACAATCATTTTAAATTTCCGGAGGTGTTTTTTTTAAAGAATTGTACATAATTAAATTTAAACGAAATGGCAGCGGAAGATATAAAAAATATATATTACTAAGTAGCGATTCGGATTACATTTTTATTACATTTTTTTAGTGAAAGCGAAACTGAAGAGTTAAGGAATGTAATTCTAAAGCAAGTGCTGTTGGAGAACTTTTTACATAAAAACATAAGACATTCCATTCGAAACTATTTGGAAGAAATAGTTCCAGGTTATTGTGAAGAGGAATTTGTAAGACATTTTCGTGTAAGCAAAAGTGTTTTCAAATATTTATATGAAGAACTGCAAACATTTGAAAGTTTTGCAAACCTACGTGCAGATAAAAAATGTAGCTCAGAAAAACATATAGCTGTATTTTTATGGTTTGCGGGTCATGAAGCTTGCTGTTATAGAGACTTAGCTGACGATTTATCCTTATCAAGTGTATCCGTATTATTAAATTAAATTATACATATATTACAATAATAAAGAATTATGAAATTTATCCTCCACTAAATTATTTTTTCATTTTTTTTAATAAATTTCATTTAAAAAACAAAATTTTGCATAACAGACACATATGAGAAATTACAAAAGTAAATAAAAACATAACCTAAAAAATACAACAACAACAAAAACAACAACAAAAATTTAAAGTATAAGTTTTTACAAGTTAAAATTTTACTTGCAAAAACTTATTCGAGAGAATGTTGTTGAACTTTGTTGAACGAAGTTGAAAACATATGTTTTCTCTCGTTTTTAGAAAAAACTCTCAGTACAGGAACGACTTCTGGTAAAAACTTGGAAAAACTTGGATAAGTTTTTACAAGATGTGCGTACGGGAACGGTCATATTATAATATATGCAAACATCTACATGATACATCATAGTGTCAAAACTGTCAACTATGAATATATTCCATGTATGGATAGGTAATAAGTATACATAATTTGTATGTCTAGATTTATTTTAAACTAACCGATTTCGTATTTTGTTGAAATAATATTTAAAAATTATTTTTTTTATTAAAAAAAAGCTTGTTTTATGTTATGAATTATATTATATTATAAAAATTATTATTATAATACATAATAATAAAAAAATATTTGTTTAATAAAAAAAAAAATTTGAATTAATAGAGAATTGAACTCACAAAAATTTGGGATGTTAAAACCTATACTAATAATATTATCCTAATAATAGATTTTTTTTTCTACTAAAAGTGCAAAAAACCAAAATAAAAAATAAAAAAAAAAAAAGAATTTGACTCAAAAGAGAATCGACAAAAAAAAACACGAAAAATGCCTTCAATATCGTGCTCTAGTGTATTATATAATAGATAAATAAAAATTGATTTTGATAGCCATAGCCTGCATCATCGCTGATTGATTGAATGAAAAAAAACGAAGCATACGAAAAAACATGAAAGTGTGCCTTCAAAATCGAGCTCTTGTGTATTATAATATAATATAATATAATATAATATAATATAATATAATATAATATAATATAATATAATATAATATAATATAATATAATATAATATAATATAATATAATATAATATATTATATTATATATTATAATATAACTAGAAGAAACCCCCGGGTACATACCCGGCCGAGCAAAACAAAGGAATTTTTCTGTGAAACGGCATATCTGACAACAATATATAGAATAGTAATATTAATAGCAAACCACAAAAAAATAAAAAATGCTAAAATTTTTAAGTTAATATTAATTTTAAAATAAAATAAAAAAGAGCACTAAACTTTTTTTGTAAGATTTAATTTGTTTTTATTATTTTTTTATTTCTCGGGGGAAAGCCTCGGAAAATACTAAACAGACCGCGCAAGTAGGTACTTAGGTATGTGGAATTCTAACCCATTAAAACCCTTTACCATAACTAATATTATTAACCGATTAATTGATTGTTGCGCTAATTGGGAAAATGTGTGTCGGAATGTTATTAAAAAATAGTTTCCGATAATTTTATCAAGGTGGTTATGCTGAAATCCGAAGCGGAATTTCTCCGAAAAAAAAATCCTATCCGAATACGAAAAAATCGGTATGCTGAAGTCCATTCGACTGCAAAGTCTGTACAGAAATCAAAATCAGATGTTTCGCAAGATTTTTAAAAAGTTAAATTAACGGAAACTACTGAACATAACAAATTTTTTTACTGTAAATCGTTCCTGAAAAGTTTATTGAATAAACCTAACATTTTACTGAAATATTAACAATTTAGCGAATATATTTAATTTTTTTATTGAGGTACCTTAAATTTTAGTTTGCTATTTGGCGGCATATTTATATAAATTTGCTCCTAGTATTTTTTTTAAAATAAATTGTCAGTTTCCTCATAAAGTTATAATAATATACATATACAATATGTATTTAAGATATTTTAATAACTTTTTCAAAACTATTGAAATTTAAAAAAAAAATTTTAGTCATAAATTAAGATATGTTTCTTTTTTAATAAAATTAAATATTATAGAATCTGTAAAATAAATTTGAACAATAAAATTTGAACATAGGTTTGATATACATAACATTTCACCAATATACTAATAAGACTTCCTAACCAAAATACAGTACAAATTATATTATATTTATTGTACCTACATTTTAGCTGTTGAGTATGCATATATAGGTAGGATAAATGCTAATTGCATTATATTATATGCAAACATCTACATAATACAACATAGTGTCGAAACTGTCAACTGTGAACACATTCCATGTATGGATAAGTAATAAGTTTACATAATTTGTATGCTTAGATTTATTTTAAACTAAACGGTTTTGTATTTCGTTGAAATAATAATTAAAATTACTTTTTATTATTAAAAAAATCTTGCTTTTTGTTATTAATTATATTATATTAAAAAAATCATTATTATAACACATAATAATAAAAAAAGTATTTGTTTAATAAAAAAAAAAAACATTTTGAATTAATAAAGACTCGAACTCACAAAAAACCACGAAAAGTTTGCCTTCAAAATCGTGCTCTTGTGTATTATAATATAGATAAAATAAAAATTGATTTTGATGGCCACAGCCTGCATCATCGCCGATTGATTGGATGAAAAAAAAAACGAAGCACACGAAAAACCACGAAAAGTGTGCCTTCACTAATCGTGCTCCTGTGTATTATAATATAGATACTATAATATAATATAATATAATATAATATAAAATAATATAAAATAATATAAAATAATATAATATAATATAATATAATATAATATATGTAATATAATATAATATAATTTAATTATAATATAATATAATATAATATAATATAATATATGTAATATAATATAATATAACATAATTATAATATAATATAATACAATATAATATTATATTATATTATATTATATAATATAATATAATATAATATAATATATAATATAATATAATATAATATAATATAATATAATATAATATAATATAATATAATATAATATAATATAATATAATATAATATAATATAATATAATATAATATAATATAATATAATATAATATAATATAATAAAATATAACATAATATAATATAATATAATATAACATAATATAACATAATATAATATATAAGATAATGTAATATATAATATAATATATATAATTTAGCATAAATATTTCATATTATTTCTAATCTATACTTAATGTACGAAAAGGTCTGTCTCAGTTATTGCAAAAAATAAAAAAAATTGAAATTATCAAAAACTTTTATCTGTAATATTAAAATTGCAGCAAAAAATATTTTAATTTTAATTTGAACATAAATTATATAACTAATGTAATTTATATCATTTTAGGCATTAAAAGTTCTAAAATAAAATTTGAACTAACTTTTTCTAAATACTTACATTCGAACTCTACCTGGTAATAAAGTATGTAACAAAAACCAAATCAAATAATATATTTATAAAAGAGTATAAGACGAAAAATAAAATTTTCATATTATGTATAATAAAAATAAAAAACAAAATAACAAGAATGACACATCAAAATTTTTAAAGAAATTGTCACACTTTCTTTCCTTTTAATTACGTATATTCTGTGAAAATTTACGTTTCTTTATGCATAGTATTTTAGTTTATTGCACTATTAAATTTACACATTTTATGAATAATAACAATTTTTGAATACTAATTATGTAAAATAACAAAAAAAAAACAAAAAAATAATTAATTAACTAAAATTTAGTTTAACATTTGATACTTTTTATTAAGAATTTCGATTTATTAATAAAATACACTTTGGAATAAATGTTTTTTTTTTTCATTTATTACTCAACACGAGGCATCATCTCAGCTGTTCAGATATTGAATATGTCATATAATTTCAAGAGAACTGCTAATTTTAACCTTCTATAAAGAAGTTCTACTTCACCTCATAAGATTTGTTTTGTATTTTTATTTTTTCAATCAAAGTTTCAAAATTTTTGCATCATTTTTTATTTTTCTTGTTTTTATTTTATACTCTTACGATCTTGATTTATATGACTAGTTTGAAAGCTTGTCTTAAAATCAAATTATTAACAAAAAGAAACAAAAAAAAAACAAATCAAGAATTAAGTTCTATGTTAATGATCGAATTCAAAAATATATCCACATACATAATATATTATATACATATATATTACATACATTAATATTTTTTTTTTTTAGAGAATAAACTCAAGTACTTAAACACTGCACTGGCATTCTTTTTACGATTTTAATTGAAAAATATTTTAACAAAAACAATTGCAAAATTTATATTTAGTTTTTTATTTGTTTTTAACATAAAAATAATAAATTAATATAAAAAATCCATAATCAATCTCTAGTTCAAATTACGACCGCTTTATATTTCAGAATTCGAACGACTGAACAACAAATAAATAAATTGTGATTTTTATTTTTTGAAAAAAGTTTATGGAAATTTGTTCTGTTCATTATTTTAACAGTGTTGTGTTTTTTTTTTTTCGTATTTTTAATACGTTTTTTTCCTTTCGCAGTAACTACTTTATATTGTTATACACATTTCAAATTTTTCGTTTAGAATCGTTTTGACACAATTAATTATTATTCCATATTATTCAAATAAACTGAAATTGGTTGTGAGTATTAATTTCGAAAATCGAAAAAAATTAACATTTAGTTTTTTCAATCAGTTTTAAATGTTTAAATGTAAACAAGTTAGAACAACTTTATAGACTTAATATCATTATTATTTCTTTAATTTATAGACTTATTATTATTATTATTTGATTACTACCACTCTTTATTGTTATTACAATAATTGTTTTTAATATTATTACGATATTTATTTTTATATTAAATATCTATTCGAATCGAATTGAAATGTACATATGTATGACAAATGTTGAAACAAATTTTAATATTTCACCCCACTTATATTCAACTAACATTATACTACACTAACAATTCTTATTTTTATAATATGGACGTAATTATTGATTTCATAATGCCTTTGAAAATTTCTTTAGGTTAATATAAAAACTATAATCGTTTAACTTTTATTTGCTAAAAATTATGTAAGTGATAGATAAAACACGTTTTTTTATTTTGTTTTTTGTTTATTACAAGTACATACCCATTGTTGTTATTGACCTTTTAAAGTTCTTTTACAAGTAATGAAATCAATTAAAGGTTTCAAGTTAGTTTCCACGTAATTATGAAATGTGATATATCCCATGAGAGGTACAATTAGTATTTTCTTCTGGATATCGACAGGTATTACGAACGACAAAAGGTAGAATCCCAACAGTAGACGAATGAACTACTTTGCGAAAAATAACATTTATTATTGAAACATTAAGCACAGCCTTTGCGCCATGGATCAAAGCTCAGACGAAGCCATATCAGAGGGAATGGAAAAGCATAAAAAAATATATTGATATAAGAATTTTTTGAAAATAGTCCACGAACCGTGCCTGTTATTAATCTCTCTATTATATGTTTTTAGCAAAACGGATAAATTTAAAGACTTGTTCATATACCTAATAAAATAAAATAACAGCGATAGCCACCTTAATAATCGTTTCAACTCACTTGAATTGCAATATCATTGGAGTTTATTGGAAAGTATATTGGAGAAATTTTCGAATTATTATTCGAGTTTATTGGAAAGTATATTGGAGAAATTTTCGAATTATTATTTTCTGGCTGTCAGATTAATGAGTTTGGTTTTTAGATTTTTAATTTCTTCACCATTTGTTAGGTGTAACTGCTCAGGTGTTAATAACTAAAATCTTGAACTACTTTTTTAGTGTAATAGTGAAAATTTAAATTATTGTATTGCAAGTGTTATAAAAAACTGTTGAAGTAAAATAATAATTGATTTTGGTAATTTTATAATGTTTTTATATTTGGTGTGCCAATTTTGGTACAGTGGTCCATTCAACATTTTTTTTTAGTATTTAATATACCACCATCATGGAAGAAAGGAATGATTGTCAAGATACCTAAGAAAGGAGATTTGGCGGTTCTAAATACTATTCATAAGATAATAGCAATTATTATAAAGAAAAGATTAGAAGAAGTACTAGAACCAATACTACGGAAAGAGCAGGCAGGTTTCAGACCAAACCGAAGCTGTGTTCACCAGTCAAATACTTTACGGGTCATAGTTGAACAATCAGTAGAATGGAATGCCACACTATATCTACTAGTCATAGATTTTAAAAAAGCATTCGACACAGTCAAGAGATGCGCAATATGGAGAACACTTACAAAGAAGGGAGTTCCTGAAAAAATCATCAACATCATCAAAGCGATGTATAAAGATCAGAGAGAGATAACAGTTCAACACAGAGGTAACATCAGTAATCCATTCTACACCAATATAGGAGTTAGACAAGGATGTCCACTGTCACCACTTCTCTTCAACACAATACTAGACGAGATTCTAAGAAAAGTTTGCACTGGAATAAGCGGAATAGAATGGGATCTCTTCGGCAACTTAGAAGACTTAGATTACGCAGATGATGTATGCCTCATATCAAGAAATCAAGGGGACCTACAGAACAAAGTCAACAGATAATATACATGCTCAATATCAACAATTATAAAAATCCTTTCATTACAATGTATATTGAGAGAAAAATAAAAAAAAATTTTTGTTAAAAGACTACTCGATAAAAATGATATCCAATTTGAAATTTGGTACCTATCAATTCAAAAAAAACTCAAATTATACAAATTCAAATAACAAAAAGTTAAAAACAATAATATACATTCAAGAACAGTAGAGAAACTGAACACATACAAATTATTTAGAGAATAAAACGTTCAAAAATTTAAAAATTCAAATTGAATATAGAAAATGCACCAAACACATTGAATAAACGGGGGAAAACTTATACAATGAAGGGAATATTGAAAGAGAGTTGAAAATTTGCTGTTGTTAGTTTTGTTTGAAAATGTCTATCTTTATAGTATTATTAATCAATGATATCACATACTTATTATTATTATTTTTTATTTGATTTTTATGTTGATATCCTGGCACCTAAAATTAGGAGTTTTATTTAAACTTTTGAACAAGGATAACCATATTATCTTCAAAAATGTAACAACAAAGTTTACAAAATAAAGGCAAAATCAGGAACTATTCCGTCAGGTCTATCTTCTGAAAATATAGGGCACATTCAAAAACAAATAAAAGCGTTTTAGATGGGTTAATTGTCATTGAAGAGGTATTTGGCAATGCGAAAAATGTAACAACACTTTTTGTATTGAACTGTTTTAAAAAATTGCATACTTAAGATTCCACTGTACTAGTTTGGGAACACCATTGTAAAATTGAAAATATTTTTCCATCGAAATTGTTGTGGTTTTTATTTTTTTACTTCTAAACTTTATTATTTTCATAAAAATAACATTTTTTCCCCAAATTGTTTCATTTAATGGGTTAAGCACGGTGCTGTAATTTTTTTTACGATGCAGTAGCTATATATCTAAACAATGTTTCGATACAGTTTTGAAGCCGCAGCGAAACTTTTTTCACTGCATTTTCGATGTCACGGTATATATATATTTTATATCAATTAAATATCATTCAAAGACCAGATAGCTAGTTTTCTGAAACAAAAAAAAAACGAAAAAAATATAGCTTAGTTTTAGTTTCAGTTATTTTCTTTTGCCTTCCTTGCATATTGAGCATAACATCAACGTTGCGGCTAGAAAATCCTAGTAGTTTTAGATGGGAAAACTGCCAAAAACAAAAAGAAAAGCCGGCCGATATGGCGTAGTGGTTATGTCATCTTGGTCAGATTTAGGGCATGGATGTTGTAAAAAGTTTTTTCCATTATTCTTTGAAATTAATTTGGAATACAATTCGAAATAAAAGTCAATGTTTGAAATTTTACGAGAATGAGAATAAACAAAAATAAAAGTTGGCAATTTCTTTTTTAAAGCAGAGCAAAGAAATTTGGGAATAACATATATAATAGATAATTCTAATTGTTTAGAACAATTTTTTTTTACTTTTTTTATAGTCATTCCAGACCTAAATTAAACAGTTGTCAATTAGGCAAATTGTTAGTCCAAAATATTTGTAATAAATAAAAACTGTACTTTCATCCATCTATCTCCATCTCGTAGTGGCGATCCTAAGTTGTTTAGAGACGTGGATAACTCTTTCCAAGCACGCCCTAACTGCATTTTTGAGTAAGTAAACCCAGTAAAACCTTTGGCAATTTCCGGATTATCTTCCATCAATTTTATACTATTTTATACTATTTTATTTAAGTGTTCAAATTATTTAACATTTGTAACTTTTTTCAGGCTAAAGTTTAAATTAAAAAAAAAAATTGTTAAAAAAACACTAATCCAGTCATAAATACACACATATTTTTATTTATACTTACTTTTTGATCCATTTCTTATTTTTATATATAAAAACCTTTAAAAAAAAGGAAAAAAAACACAGACTTAAACGAAAATCACTTCAATAATTTGAAGTGAGTTAAAAATGGCTATCGCTTCGTACAAAAAGTCTTATTTGTCCTGATCTGATGCAAGCATCAGTTTGTGAAAATTGAGAGAAAAAGCACGCATACAGTTGCAAAGACCAGATCCTATGATTAGGCGTCGGTTATAGCGATCATTGAAATGAATACGTAAAATTTTTGTTTTCGATTTTAGAACCGCTGTAAACACATTTTAGTTAAAATTTTAATAAAAAAAACTATTTTATAATTTTACGGATACACATTTTTTTTCTGAAAACAAAAAAAATAAACAAAATGAAACAAAAATATTTCAATAAAGTACATTTCATTTTTTCACTGTTTTATTTAAAATGGCAATTAAAAACAATTGCAATTGAATTAAGAAATTTTTTGTAAACTGTTCAAAATAGGAATTTTAAATGTTAAGATTACATTACGTGTATTTCGGAATATTCAAAATATTGTGACAGGAAATAGACTCAGAAAATAAACTCTTTTATCTAGGTTGAGCACTTCATTTCAAAACCATTTTCGTTTTTTATTAATTTAAATTAAAATTAACGGATCAAAATTTGTTTTTTTTTTTAGAACATCTCTCAACAAAAATTTTTACATATTATTTTACGTATCGCTACTGCAGTATAAATAAAAATATCTTATACAATTTTTATACAAAAACAAAAACGTTCCAAACTATTTCAAGCTGAAAAAACGAAAAAAGAGTGATGTACTTATACCAAAACAAAACCAAAAAGTAAATGTAAAGGGCCATATACTTAAATTTAATTTAATTCAAGTGAAAAAAAAAAACAAATAAAGAAATAAAACCAAAACAGAAGTTTTTTTCTACAACTTAAAATAAACCTAGTTTTAAATCTACAACTGCAAATAAACCATTTCAAACATGATGCCCATTTGTATTAAACGATCTTTGGCAGCTTACCCTATTATATATTTAATAAAAAAATACACATAAATTAACAGCGACAAAAACATACATCCTCATCGTCGTAACTCAACTCAATGAGATTGAGAATGAGTATGAGTACCTACTATTGAAATTGAACTCATCCAAATGTTTTTTTGGCAACTAAAAAAAAATAAGAAATAGAGAAAAGGAAACGAAAATCTCGAAAGTGGAAATCTCGAAAGACAAAATTTTGTACACTATATGGGTAGTGAGGGACTTTAACCCACTAAAACCACCCACCCTTTACCATGACCATTCTACGTAATTAATGGGTTTTTCACATAGGTTATTACGCGCGTTTTTTGTAAGTTTATTAAATGAAAACATTTAAGTATGCAGATCATCTAACAATTTTAGAAAATTTCAAAATTATAAAATTGACGAAATGGAAGAGGTCTTGGAGGGAAATGGATTGAGAATTAGTTGAAGAAAAAGAGAATATATGTATCCTCCATTTGAGGCGAACCGTTATGAACCAAATAACACTATTTATATAGATGTGTACCCTCTTTCTATAGATGAAGGACATTTTAATGCAAGTGCACGAATGATATGTGATTTCTAATGCAAAGTACGAATGATGTGTTCTTTAACCTTAATAAAATAAATTCATATATGCTAAACCAATTTTTTTCAAAATAACTGTATTGTAACGTTTGCTAATTTTCTCTTGTACCCATATATCACAATTAAAGAAAAACTATGTAAATATTGTAAATGAAAAAAACAACAACAATTTTTACTAGATCCTTTCATATAATATTTTGTTTACCATCAGAATTTAGTAATCATGCAAAAAACAGTATATGTTGGTTGGAAACTGCTCATCGACATCTAAAAGGTTTTTTTATTCTCTCAATACCAACTAATCCATACAAATTTTTATTTTTTTTCTTTTTAACAAAAAACATATTTTGGTATTAATATTGAGTTGGCATTGATAGTAAATCTGAATTAGTGCAAAATTTTATTTTAACTAGAAAAATAAATAATGTTAATAATAAAAATCCCGATAATAATTTGTGAGAAATTTCTTTGTAAAAATATTTGCTTATAATTATTTGCCACATATGTTTATTTGTATGAAAAATTTGGCAAATTTCTTATTAAAATATTTGGTTTGGATCTACTTGGAACCGACTCGAAGAGAATATGATTTTCGCATGTTCGACATTAAGGACAACAACTTACAATCTTGATATAAAACAGTTATTATATCATAAGTAGCAAGAAATTTCACACAAATACTGTTGATTACAATATTTAATTTAGATTTTGGGTTATTTTTGCTTTATATATTTATAACACTCCGCGTTAAATGATGAGAGTATTCTAACATTACCTTTACAATTAAATATTAAAATTTATAAAAAAATATTAAAATATTTCAAATCCAATAACCCGCCATTTTAACTTCAAACAATTTTAATTTAATTATGATCCACCACAAAAAAAAAGGTTTGCACTCGCTGGAGTAGAGTATGTAAAAATAAATAAAAATCATAATGAAAAATAAGGAAAATATACATTTCTCAACTAAAAATTTCAAGAGAAAATGAAAGCTATTCAAAAATAGCTTTGAAACAGCTTTTAAATTTCTAGTTTTTATGTTATTGGACGATCGGAGATCTACTTGTAAATTATCTTTGCTAATACTATCCATATAAAATATGGATAGAAATACTGATTAGTGATTTGATTACTGATTTTGCTCTTGCAACTCTTGCATTTAAAATAATTATTAACTAAATAAATGGTAATCATATTGTACTATGTTTTAATGACCGTGTACTATTCAAATAAAAATGGAAATGGTATAATTTTTCTATGCTAGAATTTATTCATATTTGTATAAAACTGTTATCATTGACATGATATTTAAATCAATGAGTATAAGGTCAAGGAAAGTCAACAAGCCACCAGATGTTCGCACTTAGGCAAATACTGGAGAAGACCAATGAGTTTCAAATCGATACACACCAACTATTTTTCGATTTTAAGTCTGCATACGATAGGATATACCGCAGCGAGCTGTATGCTGCTATGTCGGAATTTGCTGTACCAGCCAAGCTCATTCGATTGTCAAAAATGAGACTTCAAGAATCTTTGTGCTGTGGTGATTGGCAATAACACTTCTGCCTTCTTCCAGACGTGTACCGGATTTCGACAAGGAGATGCACTATCATGCGACTTCTTCAATCTAGTACTGGAACGTATAGTGCAACGAGCGGAAGTAAACACGGCCGGCACTATATTTTTCTGATCTGTTCAACTACTAGGGTATGCCGACGACATTGACATCATCGCCAGATCACAACGGGCGGTCGTCGAGGCCTTCACCCAGATTGAAAAAAAGGCGGAACGAATGGGTCTCAAAACAAATGTTGATAAAACAAAATATATGTTTTCAACAAATAAAAAGGTCTCTCAACATCATATTGGTCACTGTCGACACATATACTTTTTTTTATTTTTTTTTTATTTATTATTTTATTTAGTTTATATAAAACGATTTATAATTACAATAATATTCACACATTAATAAATATTTAAAATAAATTTACTTAATACTTAATAATATTCATTAAAAAATTATCATTTACCTGAATTTTAATTTGGTTTTTAGATCTACTCAAACGATTTTCCATTTTTAACTCTGTAGGAAGATTGCAAACCTTTGTACATGATCATATTTTTTTTTTTTCGTTTCTATAAAAATCTAGGAATCTAATTTCGAGGTAGTTCAGGAGTTTACCTTCTTTGGAACCAGCATTAATTTCACAAACGACATCAATGTGGAGGTACGGCGAAGAATAACCCTGTTGTTGCTTCGGTTTGTCAAAACATCTCAGGTCAAAGCTCCTTTCTCGAAACACCAAATTACAATCCTACAAAACGCTCATACTCCCGATTTTGCTTTACGGATCAGAATCATGCACACTGCCGAAGGCAAGTGAGCATGCACTTGGTGTCCTCGAGAAGAAAATTCTTCGTCGGATATATGGTCCTGAAATTGACGATGGGGTCTAGAGGAGAAGATATAATACCGAACACTATGAGCTGTACAATGAGGTGGACGTAGTTACGAAAATTAAAGTCAAGAGACTACAGGGACTCGGACACCTAGAGCGGATGAACGAAAATGCTCCAGCCAAGAGAATCTTCGAACCCACACCCGAAGGTACAAGACGTCGGGCAGACCAAACCTTCGTTGGAGAGACGAAATATCGGCGGATTTAAAATAATTTCGTATCTTAAACGAGAATTCGCCCGTGACCGGCAAAAATGGAGCACGTTGATGAGTCAGGCCCAGATTCTACATGGTCTGTTGGCCACCTAAGTAAGTAAGTAAGTAATAGGTAAATCATTTTTTGTTTTGTTTTGTAATAAAATTAGCAACATATAGAAAATTAACAACAGTGTAACGTCACATAAAGACATACAGCTAGATTTATTATCATTTTTCTCAAACTTCAAAAAATTTTTTAGATACCAATTCAAATAATTAATACATACATAGATGTTTCATTTAATTATTGATTAGTTGTATCTGTTTATCTATTTTCGAATCTCTTCATTAGTGAAAAACAGGTATAATAAATAAGTACATCAAAAGAAAAATATTTTAACAAATATTTCTATAGTCATCTTGCTGTAATTTTTCAAAAATTCTATGTTCTATTTTATTTCAAGAGTGATAAATAATTAATGCAAGGCAACCATAAAACCTACCGATTTCGATAGTCACTTTCTATGATTATAATCGTTTTAAGAACAGTTGAATTTTTTAATTTTTTGTTTTTTAAACACTTTAAAAAAAAAATTAATGTGGCAAATAGATTTTAGTGTTTCACTGAAAATTCGTCTTTTGAAATAAAGTTTATACTAGCTCATCAGCATCTATTGGGTTAGTTGTTTTTCTGTTTAGGATATTTTTTAGATATTTTTTTCCCACTTACGGACAAAAACAAATCCAATGTTGATAAGGGTTGCTAGAAACATAAAACTTTTAACAAATTAAATAATGTGCTTAACGGTATATTTTTTCGTAATTTCAGATAATGAAGGGTACTACATTGTATTAGACATTATTGAAAAATATGTATAATAGTGTGTATGTATAGTTAATTCAGAAAAATATTTATTGTTTTTTTATGTACTTTGTTGCCTTAAACGAGTAAAATTACTATCAATATTTCTATTCTACATACATATTACGTCTATGTTTAAAGCTATTTAAATGTGTTAGTTTGTTTATTATATTATCGTCATTGGTGGTGTGTTGGGTATATTGAATTAAATTTTATAAATTTGAACACTGATTTCCGACTTTAATTTTGGTTTACTTTTCTATACAGTTGAACCTATACAACTTGAGCTCGTTTAACAAGTTAAATCCAACTGTTTTAATGATTGTTATCATAATTTTTATTTTTTGCATTTAATTTTTTTATTTATTATGTATTAGTAATTATTATTAGTAAATAAATACGTATAATTGTTTGTAAGGGCGTTTCCTAACCTCTCGCACTTGCACTTAATACTCGCACTAAACCTGTCAAATCGCACTAAATTTTCTTCGAAAAATTCCGAATAAATTTTAGTGCGATTTGTTGTCAAAATTTGAGTGTAGTCTCAAGTACACTAAATATCGCAAAATTAAATTTATAAAAAGTGAAAATAAAAAACCAATGAAATAGAAGAAACCAACGAAATTTGATAAAAATTATCCATAAAATCATACAAAATATTATGGACATGTTGTTTGATGAGCACACAACACATATTTTGACGAATACTAACAGTTTATTATGGTACCAATTCATAAAATTTACAATACATATTAATTGTAAAACATTATAAAACAAGTTAACTGCAACTAAACGCAAAACACGAAATGATGAATACAATTTTAGTAAATATAGTAATAATCTCGCTAAAACTTGGAATTATGTAAAAGAAATAATAAGTGATGGCGTGAGTAGGCAAAATATAATGAGTTTTTATAATGTTAATGAACGGAAAAATTAATTGATACTTTGGCAAAAACTCATAGTTCTAGATTTGATAAAATTCCAACTTCATTGGTAAAACAATATAAAAGTTATCTGGCTCTAACAATCATGTCACTTATAAATTCCTCCATTGATGAATGCTGCGTCTCAGATGAATTTAAAATAAATAAAGTCGTGCCAATATACAAAAGAGATCATCCATCTCATCTCAATTTCATTTGCCTCAACTTTTAGTAAACTAATAGAGAGAGACGTATGTAAATGATGAACTATCAGCGTATCTAAGAATATGTATCTGATAATGCACTAATGACTGAATCACAATATGGATTTACAAAAAAATCAAATACTGCTACCGCCTTATTTGATGTAATAACTCGAGTGCAATCTGCAATTACTGAAAAGAAGAAAGTCTGTCTCTTGTTTTTCGATCTAACGACAGCATTTGACACAGTTGACAGGAAAACTCTCCTTAGAATTCTCTTCGAATGCGGAGTTAGAGGTAATGAACACAAATGGTTTCGGAACTATTTTGAAAACCAAAAGCAATTTTGAATATTGAATCTGGTGTGATTCAATGAAGCTCACTTGGTCCAGTGTTGTTTTCGTGCTATGTTAGTAGTTTCTCTAAATTGAAGGTGCATAGTAACGAGTATATGTACGCCGACGATATTGTTGTTATCTGAATATGAAACTGATGATATATGAAACTGAAGATGATATATGAAACTGAAGATATCGAGAAGCTAGAATGTAAAGTGAATCAAGACATGGTAATTATTTTAAACTGGATGAACAAACACAAACTTTCTGTTAATACGAAGAAAACCAAATATGTGATTAATAAATGCTTAAATATTTCAGTAAAATACAACAACAATTCCATTGAAAGAGTTCACACTTATAAATACTTAGGTATCATTATCGATGATGAGTTAAATTGGAATGAACAAACAATAAATTTAATTAAAAGAACTAGAAGAATTGCAGGTGTTTTTAAAAAAATTGGTTTTAGAGTACCTATTGAAATGAAAACGCAAGTCTTTTACAGCTTGTTTCACAGTGTGATTAGTTATGCCATAAATATATGGGGAAACACTTACAACAAAAATATTGAAACATTACAGAAAATACAGAACAAAGCTATAAAAAAATCTGTTCGGTATACCAATTAGAACATCTACTAATCAAATTCACAATCGATTGAATATATTAAAACTCGCTGATCATCGAGACATGGTTCAAATTCTACATATCCACAATATACAAAATAATAAAATCAAATCTAATATGGATCTAGTTGCAAATCATCAAGCTCATACTTATAATATAAGAAATTCTATTTAATATATATTCTAATTATTTAAGATATGAAGTTTCTTTGCACTTAAATCGTCTTGAAGGTAGTATAAGTTCAAGTATACAAAAGTACAACAATATGTTGAGCAGATTTCCAGATCTTCATAATTTAACATATAAAAATTTGAAAAATAAAATTAAAACCTTTTATATAAATGGATATTCATAAAACAATTTTAGAAGATAGACTTATAATATATAGTAATAATAGTAATTTAACATAACTTAATATTATCTTTTCTTTTTCTAGAGTAACACTATTTTCTTTAGAATGCAAAATAACATCAGAATATCCCAAAGATAAATTACATTGCACACTCTGCAAAAAAGATGGACATCCAGCATCTTATAAAGGTTGTACCGAGTATCAAGCGAGATTAAAAAAACGTATTGAACTTAAAGAACATTCAAAAAGAAAAATTGAAAACAAACATCACATGGTCATGAACTACACACAGCCAAATATCTCATTTGCCCAAGTGGTAAGTAACAGAAATATCAGTAGTAACAACAGTAGTATTAGTAATAATAACACTAATAGTTTAAGTAATAGCAATACTAATAATAGTAAGAATGATAATACTAATAGCTTACTATTAGAAATACGTAACAGCATAATAGAAATGCAAAAAAAAATTAGCAATATTGAGAAAAAAATCAATTCAAATTCAGAAAGAATCGGCATATTGTTCGATTATATGAGTGTGGAATCTAACCAACGGTATGACTAACACTGTTAATACTTACAAAATAATTTCGATTAATGTAAATTCACTTATCTCCTACAACAAAAAAATATCGCTTATGCATTTTCTTGAAAACAATAAGTCTGACATAATATGTATGAGGGAAACAAAGCTTAAACCACACCATCATATTGAATTTGACAACTTTAATTTCATTAGAAGGGATCTTAATACAGATATTGATGGTGGTGGTGTTGCCATAGGAATTAAAAAATGTTACCAATATGAAGTTGTAAGAAATGCAAGTTTTGATAACTTTTTATGTATCGAATCCTACATCATTTCCTTCCAACTAAAACAAAATAAAAAATTATTTATAATTTCTATTTATGCATCAAATAGAAATTCATATAATTTTATAACAGAATTCAAACAAATATTTGAGGTTTTGAGGTTAAACAATCTTAATCATTATTACGTAATAGATGGCGATTTAAACGCAAAGCACACTTTCTGGTTATATAGAGTGAACAATAGTAGAGGTACACAACTACACAAATGGCTACAAAATAATAAAATCCTTTACAAAAGTAAACTGTCTAACTAACGCACCAACACTTCCACGTGCTAATTCTTACATAGATCTAGTAATCTCGGATGTCAGAATTTGTTCAACGCAAACTAGTAATGCGACCATAACGCTATTTGCATATTAATCACTTTAAGCAACGATGAGCTGTTACTTAACGAATTACCGCGAAAAAACAAGTTTGATTTCTCTAAGGCTAAATGGAACACATTTAAAAATAATTTAGATTTTAATTACGTAAGCAATTACTCCGTTCGATGAAAATCTTATAGTCGACAACAACAATATACCAAATCATAATATCGACTACCACTTGCTTCAGCTAAACAATATCATTCTAAAAACAATGAATGGAGTCATACCCAAAAATGAAAATACAAGCAATATAAATAAATTTTATTCGAAAAAACTTAAAATTCTTCTGAACAAAAAAACCAGCTTAATGAAAGATATTCAATCAAATATCACAGACTTAATTTTTCCACATTTAAATTACAATTATTGAAAAGTCTACTAAATAACATAAAAACAGTTATTAAAGAACAAATTTATTTAGAAATTAACAAATACTGGCAACGCCGACTTCGTAAGATATCAAGTAAAAAAAATTCCCATATGTTCCCAGAAATAAACATTATATTTCGTAATAAAAAATCTAACCTAATTTCTAACTTACATATTAACCAAAATGACATTTCATTGCTTAGCCAAAATAACATAGATGCAAGTTACCTAACAAAACCAATACAAATAAATACGTATTGCAAGACCAAATACAAATATATAACGTATTAGGGTCTCACTTAGAAAATACACATAAAACTCAAACAACAATAAACAATAGATTTCACACCAAAATAACACAGAAAATTAACCTGTTAAATTCGTATATGGAACACACACATGCAAATAACACAACTCTCTGCAATTTCTCAAACACTAATAAAATAAATCATCAATGCAAAGCGGTGAAAATAGCCAGTTCACGAACCATGTGGAACTTTCGTTAAAATTTAAAGCTTTAAAAAATAAAACTTCTGCTGGAATAGACAATATATCAAACATAGTATTAAAAAATTTGAGTAGTCTAATAATTTCTAAATACGTAATATTATTTAATAATGCAATAAACGATTCGTATTTTCCACAAATTTGGAAATCATCGAAAATTATTTTGCTAAAGAAACCAGGCAAAGATCTAAATGACCCGACCAATTAGTCTATTATCGACCAATTAGTCTGATTAGTAAAATTGAATATTAGTAAAATTTTTGAAACCCTAATCTACGACAAAGTTCAATATCTAGGTACCTTGCGTAATATTATACCCCAAAACCAGTCTGGTACTAGTACTAATCAACATAGTACTAATCACACTATTACTAAATTAACTTCCGATATCTGTTGGTTTTCTAATAAAAATTTCGGCATCGGTGCTTGTCTAATAGATTTAGAAAAGGCATTCAACTCAATTTGGTTGGATGGTTTAATTTATAAATTAATGCAATATGGCTTCCCAACCTCCTTAATAATGATTATCAAGAACATGTTATATAATAAAACATTCCTGATTGCGAATCAATCAACTTCGACCGGAAAAAAACTCTTCATAGAAAATGGTCTTCAACAAGGTACGGTGAATGCACCTCTTCTTTTTTCCAGCTACATAGCAGATTTAATGAATTTATTATACAGTGTCAAACGAAATAGCTACACGTTGGCTTTTGCCGATGATATAATAGTTTATTCAGCGGATAGCAAAGTAAGTACCATTCAAACAAAAGTTCAAAAAATGTTCAATATCATTTTGGACTATTGCAAAATATGGAAATTAAAAGTGAACTTTAATAAATGTGAAAATTTATTATTCCGAAATACGGTCGACAAAACAAGTTCAGATATTAAAAAGAATTGGAAACGTTTCTCTATCAAATCTCCTAACGGCTCGTCCCTAGCAAACAAAAAGGTTATCAAATATCTTGGGTGTTGTTCTGAATCGTAATTTGAACTACATCGAACATGTTAAATATACAATCGCTAAAGGAAATAAGTCCTTTATGGCAGCAAAAAAGCTTTTTTACAATAAAAATATAAGTAACGAAGTATCTTTGCCAAATAATCAATAATCTGTTACCAAACATTAATTAGGCCAACACTTGCATATGGTGTGCCCATATTGTACAATATCAATGCAAGTCTAATGGAAAAATTGCGTAAGTTTGAAAGAAAATACATAAGAGTTTGTACTAATATATCCAGAAAGCCCGAGTCCGATTACAAATATTATTACTCCAATAAATATTTGTATAAGGAAGAAAACATAATCAGAATCGACAATTTTCTAATAAAATTGATTCGAAAACATTATGATAGAGCACTAAACACTCCAGAAAATGGTTTAATATCACATATATTTTACCACAATGAGGAGTACATAAAAAAACAATGCTCACGGGATCTATTGCACCCGAGCATTTTATATTCCTTGATCAAAATGGTTATATTCAAGACCACAATCATGTCCCTATATCACTATAGTAGACGGGCCCACATGTAAGATCATTGATTACAATCCGGGCCACATAAATGAAGATAACTTTAAATACAACATGTCTATACCAGATAGAGACAAAAAAATTAAAACAGAATATTGGTGGTTAGAAAACACATTCAACCAGAATTAGGTACTAAATACATATTAGGTTTAACAATTAGGTTAAGTTAGATTAAGTAGGCTTAATAATTAGGTTAAGTTAGGTTAATTTAGTCTAGGGTTTTATATAACAAAAAAAAAAGATTGAATATTGATTTTTAACCCTTATTTTTACAATATATAATATAAGAATAAACATGTTAACATACAGTAATAATTACGATCGAAACAAAGTAAATAGTAAGAAAATAAAATTAACATAAAAATTTCAAATAAGTTTAAATGTTAATAGTAAATAGTTATAGTAAAGCCGTTTTTCTTAAACTTTTTCTAGGCTAAGATAGTTTTAAGTTTATCTCAAAGGCAAATAATAAAAGTTTATATTAAAAAAAATAAAAAAACACTAATTTCTTTTTTTTTATTCGATGTGATAACTCTTTTATTTCTTTTGCACTTTTTCAATCTATATCATTTTTTTCAATAATTAATTATTTTTTTTTTCTTAACTTTACTATACATTAATGATTAAACTTCTGTTAATTTTTGATAATATGAATAAAAACACAAATTTAAATGAACTCTGTACGAGCTTTTTAAGCAATATGAGCCTTTTGAGATTCTTTAAATAAATAAATAAAAAAAAATCAAACAATTTATTTAATGAAAAACAATAATAATAACTACATTTTTCTAAAGTGATCCGCTATTCATACAGTCAAATATAGTGTCTAACTTATAAATGAAAATAGATGTAGTTTGAACTGTTTTGACTGAAATTTTTTTTAAATTTTTTGATTTCCGTTAATGTTTGTACAGCAGCCAAAACTGATTTACTAAAAATGTGTGTTGCATATTTAACACGCATTTTATCAAAGTTGTTATTGTAAACATGTGTTTCTATCAGTTTGGGCACATTTTTGTCACACAAAGTTTTTAAAGCTCCCACAATTCTCGTATAACATTGAAACTTACTATATCGTGGGGTGTAATTATATCTGATTTTATAAAAACGTTACGTAAACTTTTACGTAAGTGTTTTAATAAGGTGAGGAAAATCATATAAGCAATATACTTTCAAGTTGTGAAAATTAATTTCGGTTGTTAGAACCTTGATCGCATACTATTGTTCTTATTTTTTAGTTTTCTAACTTGCCTTTGTAATTTACCAATTGCATGTTTGGCTTTATACAATTTTAAGATCACAACATTATATTTCTTTTTATATGTGTTACATTTCGCAGTATTTGTTGCTGTTTTGTATATTTTTTAAACAAGAAGAGCAAACACCCTCAGGATTATTAGATTGTACTCAATTACGAGGGGAGATTTAAACAGAGTAATTTGATTTAAACTTTAACGCCGTCTTGCTCTAATATGCCGTTTAAATGTAAAGAAGGAATAGAGTGTCTTTCTAAATACTTTTTTTCTAATATCTTTGGCTTGGAAATGATTTTGAGGTTCTGTTAATGAGACCAAAATACAGAACCTCAAAAATTTAGCGTAATTCTTTTAACGTTCCTGACTTTTTAAGCTTCAAATATTCTGAATTTCCATCAACAATATTACAGCAAGTTTAATTTATCTAATAATTAGTAGACTCTCAGGATTCACTTTCATCCATTTTATTTTCTACTATTTAGGGGGCTAATTTTGTTTTGATATAAGATTTATTCATAAATGATACAAACTGACAAGTTTGCCACCAGTTGGCGTACGTTGCAATAATGAATACAAATTCTACCTACATTTTACCTTCACTTGACAATTCTGCAAAGTTTCTGTTCACTAATACTGACATTTTGAAAATAACATTTTTTTTAAATAACAAAACAAAAATTAAAATACTCAAAACAACAAAGAAAACTACTTCAAACAATTTTATGCATACTAAAAATTTATTTTGCCAAGTTGACGTCCAGTAGACTTTGAGTCTGCATTTATGAACAGCATTCAGAAAATCTGACAAGTGTGTTCATAAATTCAGAATATGCAGATTGACTGCAGGTTTGCATTTATGAAAACAAGGAAAAGCATAGGTACCTATATAAAAAAAACTTATTTTTACGTATTATTTTATTATATTAATCCTGTGGAACAGATCTGGTATGTTACAGAAACGAACATACGATATATATTACAGCTGCCACGAAAAACATCACATATTTGGATGCGGATTCGTAGTGGGAAAGCAGCTTAAAGGAAATGTCATTGATTTTACACCTGTTAATGAACGTCTTACCATCATCCGTATCAAAGGAAAATTTTTAAACATCAGCCTAATATGTGTGCACCAACCGATGAAGCGGAGGACTCCACGAAGAATGAATTCTACGAAATCCTAGATAAAACATGTATATCCTGTCCTGAGTACCACGCGAAAACAATGTTTGGAGACTTTAATACTAAAATGGGTAAGGAAGGAATTTTCGGCAAAGCGATTGGAAATCATAATCTGCACCCCACCAACACACATAATGGATGCCGAACAACGGATTTTGCAGTAGCTCATAATATGGTTATAAGTAGCACAAATTTCCCCCATAAAAATATCACAAAGTAACGTGGCTATTTCCGGGTGGACGCACAGCGAATCAAATTGTCCACATGATGGTTGACTCTGACCACTTCCTAGTTCTGATCTCCTTCAGAGCACGAATAGCCATTGTTAAGAATGGCTATGGTGCAGCCAAAATAGGAAGTTTAACATTGGAAGACTTCAGTCACCTGAGATAATCATAGCGTACAATGAGCGAATAAACGATATACTCAATATCACACGTTTACAACATAATCTCTCTGTCAACGAAAAATGGAAACAATGAGCAAACATCATCACGATGGCTGCTATGAACGATGAATGTTTAGCAAAGACGGTAGAGAAAAACGAGACCTACAGTCAAATGCTACAACGTAAGACAAGAGTAGCTCAAGAAAGTTATAAATCGAAAGAAGAGACAAGAAGAAAATACTAAGGTGCAAAAAATTTTTATTTGAAAAGACTCAACTTTTGGATATGGAATCAAACCGAGACAGAGGCGAAGTACGGAACTTTTATAAAAAAGTTAAACAGCTTGCAACTGGTTTCAAGACCCGTACACATACGCTGAGGAATGATTCAGTAAATTTGGGAACCGATACGCAAGGGATATTAACGACATGGATTTTAAGAAGCTGCTGAATGGCGCAAACATAGAAAACACAGATACCGCACCATGCCCTAACCCAGTCAACTTTGAAGATACAGATACACCCAGCCCTGCAGCAGGAGAAGCAGCCATACAAAATTTTCAGTTTATAAAAGCAAAATTTTAAGTTTATGCAGTTATTATTCAAAACCGGTAAGTATGATACTCATTCAACATATACCGTTAATTAGGTGTATTAATTCTAAAAAAAAGCTATGAAGATGTTGCTCTAGTTTCAATTTCTTCTGAGCTGTAGTGGATATTCTTTAGACATAATTTTTCTAATCCGATTTTCTTTAACCCTCTGTAGCCCAGGTAAATTTAAGGATAGACCCCTCTTCTAGAACAATTTTTTTTCTAAAATACTCCAAGGAATCACCCCTTAAAAATTTTTTGCACTAAACCGGACCACCCTGTATATGAAATATATTGATTCGCATATAGACCTAAAAATACCGTTAAAAACTAAAACTGATATTCACTTTGCTCTAATATATTCAATGATAACAGCAACTCTGAAGACTCAAACCAACCAGAAACAAAGTATCATAATTTAAACAGAGATTCAATAAGCAATAGCCAAAAAACGTAGTCTAAGAAAAAAATTACAAAAATTACAACACGTAAAACTGTTACGTCATTTTAATTTTATTTCGCCACATTTAATTTTTTTTCGCTACTTTTGGTAGCACCTAACATTTGAAACGCCCATTTTTATTGAGCGTCACAAATGAAGATTGGCGGTAGTAAATAGTTAACGCTAAAAAAAAGTTTTTTTATTATAAAAGTACTTACATTTTTTTTTAATTTTAAAAATCAAAAAAAAAATTATTGATGATCAAGAAAAAATATGTAAAATTTTATCTTTTTAAATTGTTTAGGACATTATTGTGAATTGCTAAGTAAAGAAAAAAGTTGTATGAGCTTTAATTTGTATATTGCTTTTTGATATATTGCTTTTTGCTATCAGCCCTTAAATGTGATGAAGACAATAGGTCCGGGGTCCAAGGAATTGGGGCCGAAACTCTATACCACATGTTTAAGTTGTACTTTATGTTAAGTTGTAGGTTATTAATAATTATTATAAAAAATTTTTAAAAAAATTTCGGATAGGTCCGCGGTTCAGAAGTCGGAACCGACGATCTTGAACAAAAAATTGCAACATACACAATGATTTGACCATACCAATTGTCTGGGATGAACTCCAAAGACTAACAGGGAACTATTCTGGTAGATTGTCAAACCATCCAAACTATCTAGCACGAAATCTTTTATGCATTTCTCTATCGAGCAGATTAAAAAGGAGCACCTTAGCAGTGTAGGTGTGGTTAACCTGCATTGACGCCCTCAGCTTTAGTATGTAGGATTTGAATAACTTAGGGTGAAATCAAAAAATAAGCACTGCGACAGTGTTAAACAAATCAGCTTATATTTATCATATTTATTTTGTGATTTCACCCTTATTCTTTTTGAATAAGGCAAAATGCTAAAATATTGTCAATTTCTAGTGCATAGGTTCCTAAAGCATGGGTCGCGACCCAAAATTTGGTCACCTAGCTTTTCCTTTGGGTCGCGAAGACTTCAGATTTTCTTTAAAAAATGGTCTATTTCATATAAAAGTAAGTAAAGCATTGCAATTAATGTGGTTTTCAATTGGTACACATATATAAAAAAAAAAATATTTTTTTCAAAATTGTATATAAATTATTGAAAAAAATCAATTTATTTTTTGATGTATGTGTACCAATCGAAAATTACATAAGCTTCAATTATTGCAAATCTACTATCTGAAACATCTTGATATAAAAGCCCAGGAGCAACTAGCAGAATTGTTAAGTGATGGGAATCTAAAAGCAGAATTTACCCAAGTTAATTTGAACAATTTCTGGTTATCTATAAGAAAAGAATATTCGTTAGTATCTAAATTGGCTGTTAATTTTTTGTTGCCATTTGTGTCGATCTACTTATGTGAATCAGGGTTTTCAACCCTCACTTATATTAAAAACAAATATCGGTACCGGATTGATAACATTGAAATCAAAATGAGACCAGCGCTCACTGAAATAGAACCAAGATTCGATCAGCTGTGTGATGAAATACGCGAACGTACAAATTAAAACTAATTAAATATGTATTTCATTGTCTGAATTTTTTATGTTCCTTATAATAATTTTTTTTTTTTTAATTTTTATAAACTGAATTGATATTATTTTATGTTTCTGACTTTTATCCTTTTTTATAATTTTGATAGAAATATTTATATGTATATAATTATATATAAAAATATATAAAATATATAATAACAGAAAAAAAAATATTTAAAACCAAAACAAAACAAATTTTTAAAATTTTTCAAATATACTTTGTTTCCATGCTGTGTCGTCAGAAATTTTCGAGTCGAAAATTGGGTCGCCAGTAAAAAATAGTGAAAACCCATGTTCTAGTGGAAAAATTCAATAAATACTTTTACACTTTAAAAAAAAATTTGGTTCTTCCCATTTTGTTCAGTCGCCAGATCAAAATATAGGTACATAATAGTTTTTAGAAGATCGTAGTGCTAGTGTTTGTGAAAGTTCTGTAGAGGAAATGAATATACATTTAAGCTTTTAAAAATGAACGTATTACACAGTAAATAACAAAAAATCATACGAAGGATTAACTAAATTTCTGGATTTTAAAATTTCATAAAGAAAATGGTAATATATTTCTAATAATGAAAGTGACTTGTGGAGGACGGATTCCACTTAATTTACTTCTGTTTAAAAAAAACTTTTTAGCTGTAATAATGTCTAATTAAAGATAAATTATTTAAATTTTGTAAATGTAAACTATTAGACCATACGGCTATACGCTAGGATCATAAGTAAAATAAAATAATGATTTAGTACTAATTAAATATTTAATAATGTAAGCAAGAAGTTTTACTGAACACAGTCTTAAATGGATGGGATAATATACATATTTATCTAATAGAGAATATCAGGTACGCTTCCGTTGCTCACTTTCTTCCTTTGTTGCCCCAACTGGGATACTCCACGGGAACCTCTTGTACCCACTTTTCTTTATTATAGCAGCCAATGATGCCTCACAATTTATAGTATCAGCTAAGTTAAATTGTTTTGCCGATGACTCTAAAATAGGTTTTTTTGAAAATGCCAAACTACTCTGACAGTTCTTAGTGAAAAATGAAACATCTACAATGGCACTACTTAAATAAAGTACCTAAAGGGCAGTATTATCTTATAGTTAGAAAAGTTTTTATGACATATCAAAAGTTGTTGACATTTCTAAATATTTTTTTAAGTAACAAAAATGGGTGAAAATTTTTTTGAAGAATTTTTAAAAAATTACGAGTTCAGCACGTTTAGTGAAGAAAGAGAAAATAAAAGTATTACTCATTTCTATAATAATTTTAACATCAATAACACCTTTTCCTTAATTTTATCCATTTTGAAAGAGAATGTTTTCAAAAATACTAAATTTATTAAAAAGTTAAATTTGTAAAGAAAACATTTTATTAACAAAATTGGAAATTAAAATAGATACTTAATTTATTTTATTCACTAGTTTAATAATAATATAAAAAATAATTTTAAAAATATTAGTGCCCGTCATGCAATTTCGTAAATTTACGGTTCGTATTATTTTGGTTCTTTTATATCGCTAGTTTGCTACACTTCATATTAAAAACCAAAAAAGTTTGATACACTTTCATACAAAGCTTTATAAACGAACGGATGATAAAATAGGAAATCGTAAATTTACGAAAGAAAAATAAGAAGCCTCTGAGCTATTTAATTTGCATTTCGTATCTTCGTATCTTCGTATTGTTGACAGTTAATATCAAATATCAATAATAAAAAAAAACAAATACAAATTATCAACAAAATATTAATCAAATTAATTTTTTATTAACAAACTTAAACATTCAAAATTAAAAATAAAAATAAATTTAAATGTAAGTGAAATTTTTATAAAAAAGTAAAATAAAAAATAAATTAAAATAAACATTTGTATTTATTTTGAGATGTTCTCTAGAAGCATGGATTCTTCCGTGAAGGACCATATTTTTGTTACACATCTTACGCGTCTTAATTTGTGTTGTTCAATATAAAAAAAAATTATTGAAATAAAAATAAATTGAAAATAGTTATATTTAAAGCACAAAATATTACCAATTAAAAATAATTAAATTCTAATAGCAACACAACCATAATTAAAATTGGAAATCAAATTTAAACAGACATCAGATATCAGCTGTTATTACGAATTTACGAAATGAAAAATACAAAATTTACAAATTTACTCTTCACGCAAAATTGACATTCGTAAATTTACGAAATACGAAGATACGAAATGCGTGACGAGCTTTAATATAAAAAATAAAGAAAAATAAATTTCATACACATCTCTTTTTTATTAAGGTGCCTATTATGTATTTCGATCGAAATTAATCGAATCGTTCATCGTTATCGTTAAAGTTATTCGATTGTGATCGTTAGTGTCATTATGTATTTCGATGAAAATTCGATCGAAAGTGTTTAAAAATGCTGCCATTGTAAGATTCAAATCTACGATGAAAATGACATATGTTTCATTCTTTAACTGTCAAATTCAAATTATTATACGAAAAAGAAACAAAACAATAATGTTATATTTAAAATTTTTAAGTTGAAAATAAGTTGAAGTGTTTAAATAAAATATAATTATAAAATTATAAGATTTTATAAATAAAATGATTTGAGCAGAGTTAAATTTTTCAATTTCTGATAGTGCTGAAAAACGCTATCAAATTGCAGAATTAAAGAACAAGCGAACATATATTCGGGATTATTCTAATCCACTAGATTTGGAAGATTATACGTATGTTATTTAAACATAAATTTGATGAGTTATTATCTACATTATTAAAACTATTAAATTAGGACAAAAATTGAAATAACCAATAAGTAATACGTCGATTCCAAATATAATTAAATTGGTTAGTGTATTAAGATTCTGTGCGGTTTGTACCAAGCAAATGATTTTGAACGTAGGAAATGATTTCCATGTCGGACTAGCACACCTAATTTTTTTTTGTTCTTAAAGAAGTTTTATATGTATTTGCAGTTTATAATTATGTGCAAAATGGATGAAATTCCATTACGCACTAGAAGAAAAAAGCCAGGCAAACATTATTTTTATGATTAAAGCAGAATTACTAAAATAATTGGAGCAGTAGATGGAAAGCTTATTCAAATTAAATCACCGAAGCAAAACGTACAACATTTATGTTATAGTAGAAAGGGATTTTTTAGCATTAATGCAATTCTGATAAGTTTATACTTTATTGTAATTAGTTTACATTATTATAACAGTTTTTGCTTTTAGATATGTGATCATAATCAGGTAATTGGTTTTGTGAGTGCAAGATATCCTGGTACCTCTTTTGAAAATTTATAATGGTGTCACATTATTTACACTATAACTTTTCATATTGCAGTCTATTTGTAACAGGCCTTTCATTCCTATTAAAATTTATTTCAATAAAAAATTATTATGTAGAATAAAGTAAAATACCTACTTTCATTTCAACTTTTAAATTTATTTTTATTTCAAAAAATATCATAAATATAAAACAAAACACCAAGTGTCCAATATAAATAAAATATATTTGTGTCTCTTTTATTTTATCCTTTCAATTCAAAATTGAAATAATTTGTACAAAATCTCTCTTTCGATGTCTCTTTCGTGGTAAAATTTTACATCGATAAACTTTATCGATTTCGTCGACAATTTCTGAACGATATCGTAATACATAATGGCAATTTTGCATTTTGACATTTCGTTCGATCAAATCGTAATCGTTATCGAAATACATAATAGGCACCTAAATTTAAAAAAAAAATCTTTTCATATCCGCTGATTTGTAAAAAATAAAAACTTATTTAGTATAGGTACTTAATATAAATTATTTTATGTAAAAATTTGTATGTGTAAATACTTTTATCAGGTAATCATATTATTTGTTTATGTCACAGCTGTAACTTTGCACTTTAGTTAATTTCTTGGTTGTGAAGATGTCCATAAGTCTTTTAAATCTGTGAGAACTTCCAGTTTTTCACTTTTTCGATTTTGAGTTTTTAATCTTTTATTTTAATGAGTTCTTGACGCCGTTCTTCTTCTTTCTCTGCAAATTCTTTCAAAAATATATCAAAATTAATTTTTCTTTTTTTCGATTTGGGTGCTGTTTCAGGTAATTCGCAGTATATTTCATTATTATTTGAAAACGTTGTAATATTAAATTGTGATAATGGTGTCAGTAGTTGAGATTCTTCATTTTGATTTAAAGATGAAATTAAATTTTCTCTGGGCGGTGAAATCGAATGGGTTGCACCGTAAATCTCATTAAACAAATCATAATACTCACACTGAGTTCAATTTCTCCCAGATCCCCCTTCTTCTTCGCTTCTTTTATTTCTTAAATGTAGTAAAAGGATTGTTAAACTTTGTGCTACATTCATCACTTGTAAAAGTAAAATTTGGATCTTTGTTCCTCATTTTTCTTACACACTTACAAGTTTTTTTTCTTTTCTTGCCTTGGAATTCGCTTTCAACTTCTAGTCTTGTTTGTACTAAAAGTTTAGTTCTCCCACAATCTATTATCTTCTAGTTTCCTAAAAATTAAAATTTAATTAAAAATTTAAATAATGCGCTAAAAATCGACCTTAATAATGCTTCAATATCATCATTCATCATCAACTTTATGAAAAAAAAATTAACTTTCGCGGTAACAAAGAAAATGCAACAGTTACTGCTTTGAGGTAAAGTTATGAATGAATTTTCAAAAACACGGTTAGTATTATGTATGTTGATAATTGTACCCTACTTTAAAATGATCTTAACAATTTTGCAGTTGCTTCACTAGCAATCTCGAATTAAATACCTATAAATTTCAGATTGCTTTAGTAGGAAACTTCAATGCTATAAATTTGACTACCATCTTGAGAATCAAATTTCAAGCTATTATGGGTTAACTCGTGATCTAGGTATTATTCTGAATTACAAACTTAAGCACATTTGAACTCTATTATTAACAAAGCTAACTCTATGCTAAGATATAGCTCTATGCTAAATCTATGCGCTGGACCCAAGAGTTTACAGAGCCCGACCTTACGCAACATTTATACATCACATTTATTTGAGTGACACTTGAATATGCTTCACAAGTTTGGTATTCTTTTCGTAATATTGATATTCAACATATTGAAGCAGTTCAGCGTAAATTTTTATGCTTTGCTTTGCACTAAGTTCTTTTTCAAGGTCTGACTCTTTTCAACTTCGTTCTTATGAAAATAGATTGCTTTGGATAGACCTGAAATCTTTGTTTTTACGTTTTCTGAAATTCCGTTCCTTTTTATTATTGCTAACCATAATACTGACAACTATAAATTTGTATACCATCTTGTTTTGATACTCACTTTTGTAAAAGAAGCATAAAAATTAAGCTATTTAATCGATAAATAGTTATTGTAACTGAAATTTGTTTTTTCCCACTTTCTTTTTGTATTGAAATTTATTCTTTTAACATTCTTTATAACTACAACCTGTTACAAACGGTGATGGCTACTAACCCACTGGACGATAATCTCACCGCTTAACAATATTTATTTTACTTGTAAAAAATAAACTTAAAAAACTTAATAATACTTTTCAATATTACTTATTTATGACCACGCAGCTCGCTTGCAAAGAAAAGCAAATGATAATAAATTTAATTAAAGCGTTTTATTTTGCAAGACGGGCTTATGTATCTGATGGACTTGATGGATTAATGGTCTACCCATGAGGAGTTTAGTAGAATTATCAATCTGTAAACTTTATGGTTGTACTTTCATTAGATGTTTCCCTAGTTTTGAGATTAGAATATTTTTTGTTATCTTCCCGTGTCCTTTATTAGCTACCAAATTCCATAAGTAATTACTGGTTATATTTTGTTTATATGTTCTTGACAGTAACTTAGATAATATCACCTGTTCGTGCCTAATTAAGTACGGCACTGCAAGTTTATACTGCAATATCTACAATATTTCGAGCATTTATTTATCAAATTACTGACTTATCAACTAATTAAATGTGGAAAACTACTGCTATTGTCAGGAACTAAGCATTCTTAAATATAATACCTCCATTTTACTTAATTTGTTACCATATTATACTCTCAATTATTTTTTGTCATTCATCATTTGTCAATAGAACTTGGAACCTTTCAGTTGAAGGTTCTACACTACCCAGAGTGCAAATTAATATTACTTTGTATTTAATTCACTTTTTATTGTTTTTATCACTTCCTTATATGGCAATATTATTTGGACTGCACTGCAGTGATACGTATAGAAATTTTAGTATTTCATTTTTTGAATAAAATCATTGCCTTTTCTTTATCCGACCTTGCCCAATCACCCTTATTATTTTTGATTGATTTTGTAAGTTCAATTTTTAGTGGCTACCCATAAAAAAAAGTCTTACCTTTAGTTGAAGTTTAGTTTACAGATATTACTGTAATTTGTACTTCTTTATATTGATCAGCATGCCATTTAGTTCATTACTTTATTATGTTTACTCTTCGATTGGTATCCCGCTTCCATACCAATTTTCGTTATTCTCCAATTTTAATTGTTACCGGTATTGAATATCTTTAAATTTTGTTACACGTACGTTATCCATGAGCTCAAGTACACCTATGCCAAAGGCGTTCTAAGTTGTATTTTTTAATAATTTAGCCACAGCATTATTTCGGTTAGTTTTCGTTTTTTAAGTAGATTTATCAAAGGACTGAAGAATGAAATCTCTCAATAACGTTGCAAAATGATCAACATCGTGTAACTTATTTTTGTTGTTATGCTAATACTGCTGACAAATAAATTTAAACAAAAAAACAGATCTTTTCTGAAAATGTAAAACATTATTGAATTTTCATTAGAGGATATTCCTTACATACTGCGGAACATTCTTTTAACACGTATTTATGTTCCATCAACTAATGCAATTACCAGTATTTACATTTCAAACAAGTAAAACAATCGAATTTTCTTTTAAAACTAATTTGTACGGAGACAAACCACTTAGTGCTAGAAAATTTAAGTACTCAATAGCATATAAATTGCGTGCTATTTCATCATCTGTTATAATTGAGTCGTAGCTGGTGTAAACGTGTTCTTTCCCGAATAAATTTTCAAGTATTTTTGAATTTATAAAAGATCAATCTTCGTTTTTTGCAGTTAATATAACGCGTCTTACACTTTCTGAAGATTCGTAAAAGTTCGCAATTACGACATTAAACGCTTTGAATATATCTATTCGTTAGTGCAAGCCCATCTTAAATTCCAAAATTTAATACTGGTATTTTGAGCCTTTGTTTAATTTCAGCAATTATTTGAAATTAATTTAATTTGTATTACTTAAAGAAAAACCATATGTAAACAGAAAAAAAAATTCATTAATCAATATGTGATCATCATTAAGTATGTCTTGAAAGGACCTGATTTCGTTTTTGCATGCATGGGTTCAATAAGAATGTGTGAATTAAATTAATTAAAAAAAAAAGGACAAATTTTTTTGTTGTAAAAAAATAAATCAAGCTTAATCAACATTATTATAAAAACGCACTTAGTGAAGAAAAAAGAATTTTAATTTTATTCTTATGTTAAATTTATATGAATCGACTACATTTTGTCATTTTGATATAAATGTATAGTTACAGCAATATTGTAGTTACTAATTAGTCTTCTATTTTATCTTAAAATATATATATAGTTTTAAATAAAAATAAGAGCTTGCTTGCCGTTGTTCCTTCAAAAAATAAAATACTAAATAAAAAAGTTCGATTTAATTTATGTCAATTAAGTCAGGGATCATAGGTGTAAATACGGTAGTAGTTAGTATAAACTTTTAATAAGCCAAAAGCCAAAGACTATTAATTAATTAATGTTTATATTAAACTTAAATTAAATAAATTAATAATAATAAAAATAGAAAAAAAATTAACAATAATAATATATACAGAACAGTTAAAAAAAATGCGAAATATGCACCTGACAATCATTTAAAACTTTCCTTGACAATTCTACTAAAAAAATTTTACTTCCTAATATTGCCAAAAACTTTAACAAAAACCCACAAAAAATAAGTATAGAATATACATAAACCTTCAAATATTTCGATATTGTTATTAGATTTCAATATTGTTATTATTTAAGTTTATTTATTTAAAGATTTAAAACAAGTATCATCTCATCATGCAAATACACATAAAAACAAAAAACTCTTTGAAAAACTTTCTAGCAATTCATATCAAGTTTATTTACTAAAAAGGCATATACTAATTATATTTATTGTAAGATGCCACCTACATTATAAAATTGAGGAAGGTAAACAAAATTGTTATAGAATATACAATATGCACAAATTTAGTTAATTTTTTTTAATAACTAGCGCAGCGCTGTAATTTGAAGATGTCAACTTATAGCTCTTAAATTTATATATCACCATTTATTATGAAATGTAACCAAAAGCTCTTAATTTTATATTAATTTAAATTACCTGAGATTAAATTCTCAGCCTTTTGAAACACTTCTATTTATTGATTCAAACTATCTATCTTGATCGATCACAACTTTAATGTCATTGTTAAATACTTTCTTTTTTTGGAATTCAATTATTTTTTATATACTATAAATTATAAAAATATAAAACACCGATATGTTTTATATTTATTATTTCGCCAATAAAATATACTTCAGTAAAAAAAAATCATTTTTATGTACATATATACACTTTTTCACTTGAATCATAAGAAATTTCACTCAGAAAAAAAACTATGGCTACTTCTTTTCTAGCTGCTGTTTTCTTATTTTTTTTTGTGATATCGGCTTGTGCCTCAAAAATGTTATTCTTTTTCACTTTAAATTTGACATACATAATTAATACCCCAGTAACCAAAAAATGTCATGAAACATGATGATAGGCAAGTTGTCAATAAGTGTGTTCGTTTATTAGGTGATGTAAGTACAGCAGTCATTGTCGTCAACACAGGTCAATACTACATCATCTTGCTACTATAGGAAGGTATCCTAAATATAAAGGCAAGACACTTCGTACTTTTTTTGTTAAGATGGCGCTTAAAGGCCATAGGAAAATGTAAACAAAAAAAAATTCTTATATGATATATTTAAAAAATGTATAAAAACTAGGTGCAATATTTTATGAATAATTATTGCAAAAATAAAAATAATGATAAAAGAATTCATCAAAAAAATTCTGTCACACCAAATTCATCTAAATCCATTAAAGAAAGAAAATTAAAAACTTTAAATTAAACATCAATTTCTTAACTTTTAATAAAGCTAAAATAAAATAAACCGGTGTTTTTTTTATTTTTAAGAAGTAAATAAATTATAGGTATATAATCAAGGCAACCTAAATAAGATGAATTTTAGAATTTAGGATGTATAATATATGTATAGAAACATAGAATTTAGGATGTATACATATCATACATATAATATGAATAACAATAAATTAACAATAATTATTAAACCACATTTTAGAGTAAGCATTTGATAATAGAATAAATAAATTGTTTAGAAACAAATTTTATTAATAGATAAGACATTAATATTTTTACAAAGTTCTTCAAACATTTTTTAACAAATCCGGGTACTGTACACTACAAGGTTATATGGAACATACAATTTACGGGACAACACCAGGAATCTAGCTTTTACTCCTATGATTTATAAATCACACTTTTGTCATTTTTATTTTCATTTATATTTTACTATATAAGCATTATTTTTTCTTAATAATTATTCTATTTTGTTTTATTTTTAATTTTCCCCACTTTATTAAATATGTTATTTCTTTTACATGTTCCTTTTAAAGAACATAACTTTTTCAACAACTACCTAGGCCAGTTTTAAATTTTTATTTTACTATATTTAATATTTTTTGTTTTTATAAGTTTTTAAGATAAGTCTTCAATATTTAATGTAAACTAGCTTTTGGTTTGATGAAATAAATTCTGTTTTATTTTATTATTGTATATTAATTGACAATAAATAAATTTAAAAAAAAACCTCGAATCACTTCAAAATTCTTATATGAACTGAAAAATCTCATATAAGAAATTTCTTTGTTTACATTTTCAGGTGGCCTTTAAAACGCCATCTTGAATTGAATGTTGTGGCTTGTCTATTTAGGAGGCCTTGTATTATACCGTTGGATGTCGACAGTCAACAGTCAACACTTATCTATGGATTAGTGAATATTTCTCATTTCGATTTTGATTTTAACTTGTTTTGCTATCAGAATTTTACTTTTACGATTAATTTTGTGTATAACAAAAAAAAATTTTGAAACCAACAAAAAGTTGTATTGTTCTTATTTATGCATTTGTGTAATGCATACCGTGCGTGCTCATAATTTTTTGTCTACAAATTCTCTCTCGGTTTCAACACAAATATTCCCACCACAAATGTAGTTTATTGACAACAGGCTTATAATAGAAAAAGAAAAGAAAATACATTAATTGACGTCGTCTAATGCTTACTTTCACACGGGTCAACTTTCATCAGTTTTTTCCTTTCGTTAAATTCCCCCTTTTCTATAAACTAATTTTGCTAATAGAAAGGAGAGAATGAAACGAAAGGAAAAAAGTGATGAAAATTGACCCGTGTGGAAGTAGGGAATATGACCATTATATTTTCAGAAAGTTTTGTACACAATTTGTATACAAAATTGTGATGAGAACTGACTATTGCACCTCGTTGCAGTTATATATCAACAACACAAGTTGCCCACTATTGAATCCTGTCGCATTTGCATCTTCTTTCACTTTGTTTTTCCCCCTTTTATTAACAAAATTGTATTGGAGATGGAGATGCATGTATCGACGACGAGAAATTTTTTATCAAAAAATTTTGTGCTTCACGTGTATTAATTCAAAAATGCGTAAACATGAGCAAATATACCCCCTATTCTGGATAAGATATACCTCTTAACTTTTAACTTATAAGAGATTTTTCGTATTCTAGATAAGAGACAAATGTAGAGTTTTTGCTTTTAAAAGTTAAAAGATCTCCAAAACGTCAAATGACAATTTGAAGTTGTCATAATACAAAATCAAACAATATTTGATTCAATTCATTCAAATATTCAAATAGTTAAAGTTATAAATAAAAATAAATACATATTGCAATTACAATCGAGCGCTGTTATTAAATTTTTTTTATAGATTATATATTATAGAAGGTTATTAAAATTTTTACAAATTATTTTGTTTATAAAGTTTAACTTATCTTGTTTATCTTTATTAAGAATAAAATGCTTGAAATTGTGTTAGCAGTAATTCGGAAGAGTATTAGAAATCCTTAGTGTAAGGAATAGAATATACCAAATCATCTATTATAAAATAAATAATATATTGTATCTATTATAAAATAAATATTATTATTATTGTCACTGGTTTTAGTCATCTTCGATACCTAAGGGATGCTACAGACCGTTTTGTGTATTTGAAGTTGCCTCCTACTCGTACCACTTCGTACGAGTTCAAAATTATTTTATTCTCCTACTCGTACCACTTCGTACGAGTTTAAAATTATTTTATTTTAAGAAAAAAATATATTTTTGTATAATTTATTTTAAAAAAAAGTACAAGCTACGCTAAAATGTAAAACAAAACATAAAACTTATAACAAAATGGCGCTATTAGTTTTCAAAAGTTAAAAGATTTTTAAAAGGACCTGGATGAGGTACTCTTAAGTTAAGAGAAATTTTGTCTCTTACCTCTTAAGTAGAATACGAATATCTCTTAAAAAAGTTTACACAAAAGTTAAGAGATCACCTGATTTTTGACATCTTAGTTTTAACTTTTAATCTTGAATACGAAAATCTTTTAACTTCTCTTAAGTATTTAAAAGATAAGAGACTCTTAACTTTTATGTAGAATAGACGGAATAAATTGGTTATATGGGTTCACAATTTTTTTTTAAACATTTATACTTACATTTGTATTCAAAAAAAAAAATTAAGAATTAAATAAATGTTAAGTACATATTTTTAGGAACGATCGCACGCAAAACCATATTCTTTTTTTTAATATAGTAAAGTAAGTATGTATTTCTATTCTTCTTAAAAAGAAAACAAATAAACGTGTCCATCGATAAGATCGAAATTTAAGCAAAAGCTAATACAAAAACTTTGCGTAATAATTTCTATGGTATATACTTTTTTCCATTCAAATTCAACATTTTTTCAAACAAATTAAACAATTTTTCATTAACATTTAACATTTTGTCAAACAATTTGTTCGAAGAAATGTTTAATTTGATTTAAAAAATGTTGATTTTATATGAAAAAATGTTGAACTTGAATTTGAATGAAAAAATATAATAAAAAATATATTTGAATACTTTATTAAATATTCGTATTAGAAATAATATGTATGTAAATACACACTAGGCAATGTTATAACCGAGTTTATAAAGAAAACAAGGAATCCCAGTAGACGCTTCAAACCAAAAAGCAGAAAGGCAAAGAAAAAGCTTGGAGAAGTTGGAGAGAATACACAGAGCAAATAGAAAACACAAGGGAGATGTCAAGCCTGAAACAAATCTCAGCAAAGGCTCATTTTCAACCGAAACTGATTGAACGCCAAAATGGCTCAATAACAACATATATGAAAGGGTCTTAAAAGTACTAATAACTGGTAATTTCCGAGACAGCTTAATAATACGAGATGGATATCTCGTATTAAATTGATTGATTGTTGTTTACCCAACAACATCAATTATGGAAACCTATACAAATACATCTGAAGTAGATAATGGAAAAATATAACAGTTGATTGATTACACACGAAAGAATAAAATGGGTAATAAGCTCCTTCAGTCCATACAAATCGCGGGAACGGATGACATTTACCCGAAAATGCTTCAGAAAGGTAGTAATTTACTTCTAGCTAAGATCGTAGATTATATAAGGCATGCTTAAGGCATGACTATAGATCGTAGATTGGTCGAAAAACTGGCCGAATAAGGTCAGTTACGGTAAAGTAAATGCTTATAGACCGATAAGTCTAACATCATTCCAATTTCAAAGTTTGGAAAGAATAACAGAATACGATATGAGATTGACGATTGTCAATTAAGTTCTTGCATACATGCATACACTAAAGGCAAATAAGTATATCACCGCTACTTTGGCTAGTGGCAATAGATACACTCTCAGCCTCTTTAACACAAATAGGAGCCAAGGTAACATGATATGCGGCTGACCTGGGTTATATTAATAACTGGAAGAAAAGAAAAAACTCTGGTGATAAATTTGCAAAACAAATTTGGTTCATAATTGGACACAGACAAATGATTTAAAACTCAATCCTAGTCAAATGGAATTGTGTCTCTTTAATAGAAAAAGATAGGTAGGAGTAGTAAATTCTCCAAGCATAGGAGGAACAGTACTGAACTTCACACAGAAGTGCCTAGGAATAATTTTAGATGCAAAGCTGAAAAGGAACGAACACCTACAAGAACGGAATTGTAAAATATTGAGAACCTACTGGTTCTGCATGTTATAGGGAAAACATGGAACCTTTTTTCAAAGGTGGTCAACTGAATATACACTTGTGTGATAAGACCAATGATCACATACGGGTCGATTGTCTGCTGGACAAATTTGGATTACAAGAAAATCCTTTACGCAGATTCAACCCCAATATTGTCTAGACTTCGCTGGCGCTACAAAAACAATAGCGACGAAATTGCTAGAAACTATGCTGAATATACCGCAAATAGAAATACATATAGGACATATGGCACTGATTGCGTCTGTACGACTACATATGGCAGGTGAATGGAAAGCACTGCAGAGAAAAACACCGTATGAAAAAATCTCGGAACTAAATATTAGCGAATGTGTAAAGATACTTTTTACTGAAGAGGGAGACTGAGACTACAATTTTGCAAAGCAAAACTCGGATAAAAGTTTAAGAATAAACAAGAATAACTCAAAATGAAAACAGGGTAATCATATGAGGATCAAAATGGCCAACTAATGATATATCCGTACGTATAACACTTCAAGCCGTAAAAAATTATACACAAGAATGGGAGCGTGTGACGAGATTGAATAAATGGAGAAACTCTCCGCGAGCTATCCATACAAAATATTTTTGGGAAATTCCAAACGCGGAAAAAAAATAATTTCACTGAATAGAGCCGAGCTGCAAAACTAGGGCTTGAAGGGAGTAACTTCTGTAGGGGGTGCCGAAAAGAAGTGGAAACAGTTCTCCATGTACTCGGCGTTTGTCCAATACAAAGAATGAGGAGGTCAAGAATCCTAGAAGTGTACTATTGGGAAAATTTCTCTTTGGTAAGGCACAAGAAAGGTACAAGAAACCTAATGGAGTGCTTCAGTTCATGAAAGGATCTAGCTGGCTCAACGACAGAGTCTGGTCTAAAACAGAAGTGAAATCTTTGAGAGGATCTTTGGAGTGATCTTTTAACGGGTCGCAAGGCCTAAGTGCGAAGGATGAATACTATCCCATACATTTAACCAACCAACCAACCAGGTAAATACATATGAGGGGAGAATGAGTAGTTTTTGTTATAGAATAAAAAGTAATAAAAACTTGAAACAAAAATAAATAAATACTCTATAACCCATTTTTTCATCTCTCAGTAAAACTCTCAGTTAACACAAACTGATAGTAAAAGTCGGTTTTTACATAATTTGTTTTTTCAACCATTGCTTTAACTTGTCTTGCAGTAAACTTTTTACTGTCAGTCTCAGGTGCCTATTATGTATTTCGATCGAAATTAATCGAATCGTTCATCGTTATCGTTAAAGTTATTCGATTGTGATCGTTAGTGTCATTATGTATTTCGATGAAAATTTGATCGAAAGTGTTTAAAAATGCTGCCATTGTAAAATTCAAATCTACGATGAAAATGACATATGTTTCATTCTTTAACTGTCAAATTCAAATTATTATACGAAAAAAAAACAAAACAATAATGTTATATTTAAAATTTTTAAGTTGAAAATAAGTTGAAGTGTTTAAATAAAATATAATTATAATATTATAAGTTTTTATAAATAAAATGATTTGAGCAGAGTTAAATTTTTCAATTTCTGATAGTGCTGAAAAACGCTATCAAATTGCAGAATTAAAAAACAAGCGAACATATATTCGGGATTATTCTAATCCACTAGATTTGGAAGATTATACGTATATAATTATACATGAAATTGAGGACTTATTATCTACATTGTGAAAACTATTAAATTAAGGCAAAAATTGAAATAGCCAATAAGTAATACGTCGATTCCAAATATAATTAAATTGGTTAGTGTATTAAGATCCTGTGCGGTTTGTACCAAGCAAATGATTTTCAACGTAGGAAATGATTTCCATGTCGGACTAGCACAGCTATTTTTTTTTTGTTCTTAAAGAAGTTTTATATGTATTTGCAGTTTATAATTATGTGCAAAATGGATGAAATTCCATTACGCACTAGAAGAAAAAAGTCAGGCAAACATTATTTTTATGATTTTTTGAGCAGAATTACTGAAATAATTGGAGCAGTAGATGGAAAGCTTATTCAAATTAAATCACCGAAGCAAAACGTACAACATTTATGTTATAGTAGAAATGGATTTTGTAGCATTAATGCAATTCTGATAAGTTTATACTTTATTGTAATTAGTTTACATTATTATAACAGTTTTTGTTTTTAGATATGTGATCATAATCAGGTAATTGGTTTTGTGAGTGCAAGATATCCTGGTACCTCTTTGGAAAATTTATAATGGTGCCTCATTATTTACACTATAACTTTTCATATTGCAGTCTATTTGTAACAGGCCTTTCATTCCTATTAAAATTTATTTCAATAAAAAATTATTATGTAGAATAAAGTAAAATACCTACTTTCATTTCAACTTTTAAATTTATTTTTATTTCAAAAAATATCATAAATATAAAACAAAACACCAAGTGTCCAATATAAATAAAATAATACAATGTCCAATATAAATAAAATATATTTGTATCTCTTTTATTTTATCCTTTCAATTCAAAATTTAAATAATTTGTACAAAATCTCTCTTTCGATGTCTCTTTCGTGGTAAAATTTTACATCGATAAACTTTATCGATTTCGTCGACAATTTCTGAACGATATCGTAATACGTAATGGCAATTTTGCATTTTGACATTTCGTTCGATCAAATCGTAATCGTTATCGAAATACATAATAGGCACCTTACTGTTAGTGAAGTTTACTGTAGGAATTTCTTCAGTAAATTGATTACGTGACGGATAAGAAAAACATTGTAATTTCTAAATAAGAAATATTATATGTAAATAATAAGTATTTGTAATTTTTTGAAGAATTTTCATTGAAAAAAAGTTTATAAAAATTGAAAATGTTCAGAGATGTTTTCGATTTGGTAAGTGATTCTGGGGTGGAATTCTGTATTGTGATAATCACGCTGCGACTGTCGCATATCTATATTTGGTATTCTATATGGTGATTGTCACAGTGATAGTCGCTTTTTTTTGTGATTTCAGGGTGACAGCTAATTTGGTGTCACTCATGATAAATATAAACAAAAGTTTGGTTGTTTCTTAAGATTTAAGCCTTTTAAATTTTTTATGTTTTGGTTTTTTAAGATTTATTATAATGTAAATATTCAAAATTGCGAGTTTTAGAATTAGAAGTCGCTAAAATTGCAAATGATTTAAAAATAATGGAACTGAATAAAAATTGCTGTGATTATGTGTTAATTTTTTTTTTAATAAGTTTGAATTTTATTTTGTTTTTCAATTACATATATACAAATTTATATTAATTAATTATAAGTTTCCAACTGAATTTTACTCAAATGTGAATATAATTTTCTTTTTCATTTTATTAAATTAGTTGAAATGATTTTCACTTTATGTTTTTTTTTAGTATTTTAGTCAGCAATAAATTTTATTTTTGGTTTAAATATACATTTTATTAAATTACATTGTTAAAAACATTTTTATAAAATTTACTTTTAATTTTTTTCTCTTTTAATATATAATCTTGTTTTTTTATAATTTCACTTTATTGATTAATAGCTCTAATAAAATTTTCAACTTATTTTTGTTTTCTATTGTTTGTTTTCTATTTTTTGTTTCTACACTTTGACATTTAATAAATCACTTGTGTTGCCATTTCCGAATTGTATTTTTTAAAATGCTGCCGTTTTATTAAATTATTTAAATGATCGCAATACAGAATACCAAAAAATTTTAGTGTCATCTTTGACTGTCACAAGGGTGACTATCGTTTATCACAATACAGAATGCCACTCCTGATTCTGAAGATGAAGGTCGAGTCAGACAATATACAACATACACAATAAACATTTTGTCCATATTTTTTTAGTACTTCTCTTTCTGTTTGGTTTCTTTATGTCAAAAAAAAAAATTTTTTAGTGTTAGGCCAATATAGTTTTTTTAAATAGAAAATTAGTAAAATCTTTGAGTATGAATAAAATAAAAGGTATCAAAATATAATCTTAATAAAAATAACAATGTTTTTTCAATTTAAACTTTCTTTTACTTAATTACCGTATTCTATTATTACACAGAAAAGTATTGCTGTTAAATTATTTGAAAAAAAAAAATCATTCATGTTTCTGAAATATTGAAATGTAGCAATAGTGTGTAATATATGGATATATGAAATTTTCAAAAAGTACGAACACTAGCAATGAAGTAGGAAAAAATAAATAATATTATTATTATTCTAATTCGTTGGTCATACCTAATCATACCAAAACGTAAAAACCAAAATTTAAAAGAAGTGAAATAAAAATATAAATTCTATAAATAAATGTTTTTGTTTTTTTATTTTGAGTTTTGAATAAAGTTCTTAAATGTTTTTATTTTATTATTTTGAGATTTGGATAAAGGCCTTAGTTAAAAGGAAAAAAATCGTTATTTTCCATTTTGCTTACAAATTTTTTTTTATTTATTTACATTGCTGTCAAAATTGCTTATGATTGCTTATGATTTGTACGCTTCTCCTCGTATGCTTATGATTTAACGAATGATTTTGAATAGACAACGAATGATGGTTATGACTATTATAGTTGGTTAAATGGAATTTCATGTTGTCGTATAATATCATATGACATCATATGACGCCTTATGACTATTATAGTTAGAGGTAAAGCTAATAATTATGCTTTTTCTCTTATTCTTCAGTTTTTATTTTTTTGAAAAATAAATTTTACCAAAGATTTATAAACAGATATATTACGCTTTATTATTATATATTACGCCACTCAAAACGAAGGTCGAAGCAATCATTAACTTCCCTAAACCGAAGTTGGCCAAAGAGCTGCGAAGGTTCATCGCCCTAGCCAACTTCTACAGGAGGTTCATCCCACACGCCATCACGATCCAAGACAAACTCCAGAAACTGATCACGAGAAACATAAAGAATGACAAAACCCCTTACTCTGGACTGACGAAGCGTCAGTTGATATAATGGTCACCCTATGCATATATGGAAATATCTGATCACTGCCACACTTTTGGCCCATCCAATCAAACATGCTCGCCTAACCCTTAGTGTGGATGCATCCGATTTTGCCATGGGGCATTGGCATTGGGCATTCATGCGGCATTGCACCAAGTAAGTGGCAATCAGCTTGAACTACTAGCGTTTTTCTCAAGGAAATTCACAAAGTTTCAAAAAAAACTATAGCGCTTATGACCGCGAAATAACTGCGATTTACGAAGCAATCAAGTATTTCAAGTGTCATCTCGAAGGAAGATGCTTTACTATTTTCACGAGCGCGACCAAAAATCTGACGCTGAGCTGAAGGAACTTCTGGGGAAAAAAGACACTTCCTTAGAATTAAGGTAATTAAGACCTGAGTTCACGAATACTGAAATATACTGCGATATTTCCACTAAGGCCATTCGTCCCTATATTACGAAAAAGTTTCGGAAATTAGTGATCAACCAATTGCATGGGTTGTCACATCCGGGACTTAGAACCACCCAGAAGCTGGTACATGAGCGTTTCATTTGGCCTAACTACAGGAAAGATTGTGTTGAGTTTGTTAAAACCTGGAGTGGCAGCACGTAAAACGTTTACGTTCAAAAATCGCAAAAATAATAAAAATGATGTGCCCGTTTCAATAGATATAGAATTTATAATAGACTAAAATAAAAAAAAAATAAATAAAATAAATGTAAACAAACCAATTCAGTTGATATTTTATATATGATATTTTCAATGAATTAGAATATTTTCAATGAACTAATACCTATAGTATTTTATTTAAATAAATTAAAACACTCAATTATTAAAAAATTTAAAAGAAAAATATTTTATTATCACATAAAAAATGCTTGAATTATCACAGAAATAAAATAATTTTTTTATTGCAAACAAAAATTAAAATACTTCAATTATTCCAGAAATAAAATGTTATCAAAAGAAATTAAAAATTATATTGCTATAATTATTAAAAACTTTAAAATTTAATGTTCTTAAGATTTCAAATTTTATTATAAATATTTAAATTTTATATTTTTATTATTAAAATAACACAAAATTATCAAAAAAAAACTATTTTCCCGCATACATTTTAGTACACGGTAAGAAAATCATTGACATTTAAAAATAAACGTATACGTTAAAATCAACGAACGTCAACTTGCTTACATGCTACCGAAAAAATGTATACTTTACGTTTTCGGAGTTAAATCAACGTCAACGTTGCTTACATGCTACCAAATGTGCTAATACGTCTTTTTGACGAACGTGAACAAGTTACGTGCTGCCACTCCTGCGTACCTTGCCAGCGTGTTAAAGTCGACAAATACACTAAATCGGCCAATTCGTCTTATAGCGTTCCTTCGAGCCGGTTTGAACACATTAACGTAGACCTAGTCGGGCCACTACCGCAGTCAAACGGTTTTCAGTACATACTCACCGTCATAGATCGCTTTTCACGGTGGCCCGAGGCTATCCCAGTGCTTGACATTTCGGCAGAACCGTTGCAAGATACCTTATACACGGCTGGATTTCGAGATTCGGTGTTCCCCTTAGAATCACGACGGACAGAGGACAATAATTCGAGTCCCATCTTTTTTCACAACTCAGTAACCTTCTCGGATGCAAACACCTAAGGACAACGTCTTATCATCCGCAAAGTAACGGCATTATCGAACGTTGGCATCGTACCCTTAAAGTGGCGTTAAAGGCCAATCTGACGGATAAATGGTTCGATGAGCTGCCTCTAGTTATGCGTGGGTTCAGGTCTTGCTTCAAAGAAGATTTAAAAGCAACACCCGCCGAATTGGTTGTCGGTACAACTTTGCGTAAGAGACTTAAGGCAAACGTTCGAGAATTTGAAACCCACCGAAACCTCCGATCACTCACACCAGAAAGTTTTTATACACAATTCTCTCCATAACGCGACTCACGTCTTTGTCAGAAACGACACGGTCAGTACACCATTGCAACTTGTCTACAATGGGCCATACGAAGCTGTGGAGCGTAAAGAAAAGTATTTCAAGGTAAAGATAAAAAATAAAATTGATAAAGTTTCTATTGATCGCCTTAAGCCTGCTTTTTTGAGTGCAGAATCGAGTAATACGTTTTCGTCAAAACCTAACGTGAGTCTCACTGGAGGGGGAGTCATGTGGCGTCCCGACATATGTTTATTGTGATCATTTATATTATTAATATTATTAGTTACTTACATTATATTTTGATATAATGGTCACCCTATGCATATATGGAATAAGCGATCATTTATAATTAACGGTTAGGTAATATAATAAAATTAAAACTAGAAATAAGAAAACAAATTTTTGTAAGTACAGTCGTCACGAAATAATAAACGACACAAGTCAAGAAAAAATTATTGAATTTTATTTTTAATTAAAAACCAAAAGACACCAGCGACCATTATTTCATAAAAGCAGATAGTAACTAATAAAATCTTATATAATAAAACGTAACAATATATAGGTATATCTTCCTTTGCTAAATACGCAAGTGATTTTAATTTTTTAATTTCTAATGCAAATTCAACGTCGTGGCCGTATTTATGGTGAAGGTGCGCCACAAAATTTTTCTGAAGTGAAAAAAGCAACCTTGAAATTTAACATCCGGGAAAAATTGCTTGAAATCTGAAATACTTGTTAATTCAAAATCACATAATATTTTTTCAGGCTTCAATTCGATGTTTAAACTACATGCTTGTATAAAAGTTCGTAAATCATTTATGTATAACATAACTACGATTTTGATGTCACAAGGCAGTAGATCAGTGGAGTTATCTCTTTATTATCAAACACTGCATGAACCACACACAGCTGCGGCAAAATCTTCGGAACTACTTTAAAAGTACCATCAACAAGCCAGAATTTGTTTTTTGATAGTAATTTAATGTTTGCTGAGGCTTAGTTCACCGATTCAGAACATTTTGTTCGGAACAATTTTGTTAAAAGAGAATTGTTATGATTGCGATTCATTGTTTCAGAACATTGTGTTCCGAACAAAAAAAATTTAAACAGCAGTTATTGACATTAGAATTTGATTTGAATTAATTTTAAAAGTTTTGTTTATTTCAATCTCAATATATCGAATCATTGTAATTCAAATAAATAAAATTATTAAATAATAAATAAAATAATATTGTTAATATACAATAATTTTTAATATAAAATAATTATTAATATATAAAATAAATACAAAATTGTGTAGAAGTGTTATAAATAATGGTTTTTCAATTTAAAATAAAGAAAATGAATGAACAACAACTTTTCAAAATAAATTTGAAAAAAGTATTGCTAATAAATAAATTTGAAAAAAGTATTGTTTATTTATTTATTACCTTCGCTTGAATCTAATTTCATTTTCAGCTGTGTTAAATATTATTAATACCATATAAAAAAATATTTTTATGAATTGTTTGTTTTTTTTTGTTTATGCTTTGTAAATTGTAATGTCAGAAATGTCAAAAAAATTAAAAATGATAGCAAAAAAAAATGTTCCGAACACAAAGTTAAAGTTAAATCCACTTTTGTTCCGGAGAGAAAAAAATGTTCCGAACATTTTTGAAAATTGAGAGAATTCAAATTTTCATACAAAAAATATGCGCGCGCATGGGTTCGGAGCATACGTTCTGAATCAGTGAATCAGGCATGATGTACCAAGCAAAACTATACAATCGTTGGCAAATTTCTTTTCTGCAAATAAAAATTGTTGGTTTTCAATATATTACAAATTTAAGGGAATATTAATGTCCTTTATTCTCCGTGGTTCTGTGGTAACTGTTTTTTTTCGTTTCCGATTTATTCTTTGTTTCATGGCTAATTTTGTAGGTAAATATTTACGGCTATTCGTCTCACAAATAGAATTGACATAATTAATTATTATTGAAGGGCTTTTATATGAAGTACTGGCTTGATTCTTAAGCTCTTTACATGCTTCATAAATATGAAAATTAGTTGCATCCGGTTCATGTGTGTGTTCGCCTGGCTCTTTTTTGATTTGATGTGAATGACTATTTTCAGTTAAAATGGTTGTTATTCGTGATTTGCATTGTTTCGAAATTCTATGCTGACATGACCAATTAAAACTGTGTTTTTGTTGCTAATCTATATAATAATGATAGTCATTTAATTCTAATTTATGACCTCCTTTGTTAGTACTTGTGATTCTAATTTTATCCATAATATTACCAGATATATAAATAAATATTTGAAAAAATTAAATTGATTTCACTATAACTGACAGTTTCTTCCTAACTAAAATTTTACTTGCATTTGAAAAGGGAAGTCCCCGAAAACTAAATTAAATACGGGTGTTTTCGTTTATTCATTCTAAAGAAGGAATGAAAAGAATAGAATACTTGATGACCTGATGATCTCGATAGAATATTCCGAACAAATAGAATAAACGAACAGAGTAGAATAAAGAGAATAAACATCAGAAATTGTCATTGTTTATTTTTTTATTTATTTATTAATTTTTGTGAACAAAAGTTTTTACTATTTTTTAATTTGTGTAAATTAGTTAATATAAGTTATAATAGTTATTATAATTATAATATAGACTCATTCCTTGAAAAAAAGAACAATAAAAACTTTTAAAAATTTTTATTTTCTGAATAATAAATACCTACTAATTTTATATAAACATTAATATTTATACAACTATTCATAATATTATATTTGCTTTCAAAAACATTTTTTAATTAACCAATATTTTCCATTTTTTAAATTAAAATAAAATATAGGTAATCAAATTGTTATTACTGTATAGAATGATAGAAGTGAACTGTCATTACGTAATTTTATTCTGTTTATTCCAATTCTGAGATGGAACAAAAAGAATACTTTCGGAATATACGGAATAAATAAAAAAATACAGAACAGAATATTTGGAATATTCCGAATGAATAAAAAAACGCTTTTTGAGATATTCTGAATATTCCGAATATTCTGAATGAATAAACGAAAACAACCAACAACAAATGATATTTAGAATTCACTGTAGCGGCATTGCATGCATTGTTTTAAAATAAATAAAAATTTGTAGCAACATGTTCAACATTTAGCAACATTTAAACCTTAAAAACATGAGAAAACTTGATATTTGAATAACAAAAATTAAATAACAAAGTAAGAGTTATTAGAAGAATTAGCAAATACCTCATACCTTTTTTAATTAGTTTGCTTAAAAATATATATACCTATTTTAGTTATCAAAAATGTATGTATGGATTCATTTATATTAATTTAAAAATTTATAAAATCATTTAAAAATGAATTTTCTTTAATTTCCTTGAACTTCCTAAGAATAAATAATAATTTCAAAATAAAATTATACTTAGTTTAACTTTCATTACGTACCCTAATTTTTCGAGCAAAGTTCAACACTTTGTTGCTTAGATATGTACCTGCAAAAACTAATTAATAAATTGTTGTTATAAACAAGGTATTAAAACCCAGACTAACCAATTTTATTATATACATACTTAAAAAAAGGGAGCCATCGCCCCAAACCATCGATTTAAATTACCATCGAGGTAAATTATTGAAACCCTGATTTTATAACCAAAATATCAAAAAAATAAGAATTGAAAATTACTGAATTCTGATAACCTGCATTTTATGTTATGTTCACTACTATGTAATGGTTCAAAATAACATAAAAAAGTAATAAGCTCATAACTATTTCAAAAATATTGTATAGTTAAGTTAAAACTTAAATAAATAAAATTTCGAATTTGAAAAAGTCTATTTATTATTTTATATTTTTTTCAAATGGCAATTAAAACATTTGCAATTAACTTAATTAAGTAATTTTTTTGTACACTGTTCAAAGTTGGAATTTTAAATGTTAAGCTAACATTACGTGTACGCGTATTTCGGAATATTCAAAATATTTTGACAGAAAATGGGCTAAGAAAATAAACTCTTTTATTTAATTTGAGTACTACATTTCAAAACTATTTTCGTTTTTTATTCATTTAAATTAAAATAACGGAACAAAATTTGTTTTTTGAGAACATCTTTTACCATTCCCATTATTAATCGCGTAAATATCGAGTCTATAGCTGAAATAAATTTGTAAACTAAAATTTTTACATATTATTTTACGTATCGCTACTGCACATTTATTATATATATTATATCATATCTTATACAATTTTTAAATTAAAACAAAAACGTTCTGAACTATTATTTCAAGCTAAAAACACGAAAAAAGAGTAATTTACTTATACCAAAACAAAACCAAAAAGTAAATGTAAAGGGTTGTATTCTTAAATTTAATTTAGCTCAAGTGAAAAAAAAACAAATAAAGAAATAAAACCAAAACAGAAAATTTTTCATAAATCTAAAACTGCAATCAACCATTTCAAATATGATGCCCATTTGTATTAAACGATCTTTGGCAGTCTACCCTATTATATTTTTAATAAAAAATATGCATAGAAATAACAGCGACACAATAATAACAAAACACACATCCTCATCGTCGTAACTCAATTACTCAACTCAATGAGATTGAGAATGATCCAAATTTTTTTTGTCAACTAAAAAAAGTAAGAAATAGAGAAAAGAAAACGAAAAAAAAAAAACAAAAAAATAAAAATTTGAAAACGAACAATGTAGGTATGGTTGGAATTATTCTAAAAAGTAGTTTAGAGTAAAATAAAAATTTGTTAGAAATGTTGTGATTTTTTTGCTTTTTGTTAATAAATAGATTTAGTTTTTTTAGTTTCCACTGGGCATAATCTTGTAATTCTTTATTTATTTATTTACTTATTTCTTCAACAACTATCTAATAATTTATACATTATCTATTGGATATGGAAAGGTTTTTTTTGTTTTTGTTTTTATTATTTGGTTTTCCAAAGAAATGGTGGAAATCTCGAAAGACGTCCATGACACAAAATTTTGTACACTATATTGATAGCGAGGGACTTTAACCCCCTTTTTTTATTAAAAATTGACGAAATGGAAAGAGGTCTTGGAGGGAAATAGATTAAGAATAAGTTGAAGAAAAAGAAAATATATGCATCCTCCATTTGAGGCGAATCTTTATGAACCAAATAACACTATTTATATGGATAAGTACCCTCTTTCTATGAATGAAGGAAATTTTAAATATTTAGAGTGGACAAACATGGGGAAATTTATGAAGATATTCAAAACAGAATAAGAACGGGCAGCAAAATTGCAATAGGAGAATTTCAGTTAAAATGACGTGTACAAGAATGTTGTTCGGCCTGTACTTATCGATGGAGAACAATGTTTCCAAGCAAACAAATTTATGAAAAAGGAAATTAGAATGCTGCGAGATAAAAAATAATTATATTAGAGATTCAGCTAAAGTACGCATCATCGCTGTAAAAGTTAAGGGGAACAGACTCTAATGGCCTAGGAGAAAAAACAAAAATATATTTACAAAATCAGTTATAGTTTATTCCTTCAAATTTGTAGCAACCAGTAAAAATTTTTTTTACATAATTTTTTTCAAAGATCCACAAACAATTTCGTCTGATTGAAACTAATAGAAAATATTGTAATATTTTAATTCTATGACTAAATCAATCATTTGTTTCCTCAAACCAATTTGGTAAATCGCTAATGCAAGCAGGCTGAATTTTTAAAAGTATCCCTTCCTCATGACTTCGAGTTTTCATAATTAGATTAAAAATATAGACAAAACGTTTGCAGACTTCAAAATATTCGTTTGAAGAAGCTCGAAGTGACCCAAAATCAGAATCAGTTTTAAAATTTTTAAAATATATTAAGTATTTACTTTCATTTGACATTGATGCCAATTCAATGTTAAGTAAACTTTTAGCACAGTTACTTATTACTCGATCTTTTAAAAGTTTCTTCATTACAAATCCGGCAAAGTATCTTGTAGCATTTTTAGATAAAAAAGTTGCTGCTATATCTTCCGGGTCAAAATTTTTACTAGATTTTTTTCATATAATATTTATTTTACCATTAGAATTTGGCAATCATGCAAAAAAAATATGTGTTGGTTGGAAACTGCTTATCGGCATCTAAAAAAATTTGTTTATATTTATTGTTTATATGTAGCGTTTATTTTAATCAATACCAACTAATCCATACAATTTTTTTTTTCTTATTGAAAAAAAATATTTTGGTATTGATTGATATTGAGTTGGCATTGATAGTAAATCTGTAATAATGCGACCCATGAGAAAATTTTATTGCTAGAAAAATAAATAAGGTTAACAATAATAATGCCGATAATAATATGGATGAAATTTCTATGTAAAAATATTTGCTTTGCCACATATGTTTATTTGTATGAAAAATTTGGGAAATTCCTTATTAAAATATTTTGATCTACTTGGAACCGACTCGAAGAGAATATGATTTTTGCATGTTGGACATTAAGGACAACAACTTACAATATTGATATTAAACAATTATTATATCATATGTAGCAAGAAATTTCATACAAATACTGTATGATAACAATGTTTAACTTAGATTTTGGGATATTTTTGCTTAATTTATTTATGACGCCCCCCGTTAAATTACGAGAGTATTCCAACATTACCTAAACAGTTAAATATTAAAATTTATAAAAAAATATTCAAATAACTCAGATTCAATAACCCGCCATTTTTACTTCAAACTATTTTAATTATGACCCACTACGAAAAAAAAGGTTTGCACTCGCTGGAGTAGAGTATGTAAAAATAAATAAAAAACATAGCAAAAAAATAATGCAAATATACATTTCTCAATTAAAAGTTTCAAGAGAAAATGAAAGCTATTCAAAAATAGCTGTAAAATAGATTTTAAATTTCTGGTTTTTATTTTATTAGGCGATCGGACATCTATTTGTAAATTATCTTCGATATTATTATTTACTTTTGTTCATACATATTTTAATTTTTTGTTTAATTTGACAAAATAGTATATTATTTTGTATTTTAACTTTTTAAATTTCTTGTTTTTTGAATTGTAAATTGTAAAACTATGGTTTTTGCTTTTGTATATTATTATTTTTATTTTATTTTTTTTTTTCATATTTTATTTTGTATTTTAAGTTTTTAAATTTCTTGTTTTTTAAATGTAAGTTGTAAAGCTATTGTTTTTGCTCTAGTATATTATCTGATGTATTGTTTAGTTTTAATTGAAGTAATTATTAATAAAATACGTATAAACATCCATCCCCTTCCTCACCCACAATAGTTCAAAGAATGATTCAACACAGATAGATTAACTAACAAATTTTAATTGTTTACATACTAGTAGCAGGTGCATCAGTAGCAACTGCTGATAATATATGGTTAGGTGTTAAAAACTGCCATATACAGTAGTGTCTGCTTATGCAACTGCTACCAGTAACCATCATTTAAATCATAATTTTCACTAATACTTGATGTTTGAATTGAACTTCTGTAACATCCGAGGACTATCAACGAATTTCCAGGCCATAGAAGCCCATCTTCGGTCCGAAAATCCGGCTATTTTGGCCCTTAGTGAAACGCAAGTTACTTGTGATGCTTCTTTCTTTATCATTCCTAACTGCACAATAGCGCCACTCTTCGTCCCCCATCGTGGTATCGCTTTATATATAAGGTCTGATGTCACACACTCTTCAGAACCATTCAAGCTCGAATCCTTTATTCCAATATTTATGGATAAAGATCCATGTCGACAAGCGTACTATACATTTCTGTTTTTTGTACAGATCACCTCAAACAAATGAGCAGGAAACTGTTGTAGCGTTGGACAACTTATCCAGTCAAATCAATAAGATTTTGGAAATTCATTCTCAATCTGAGATCGTTCTGGCGAGTGCCAACCAAAAACATGCTCCCAAAAAAATAGTTTGGCATTACGCCCAAGCTAACTGGGATGCTTTCAACAATTTTTTACGAACATTTGATTGGTCAATGTGCTTTCAGTCTCGAGACGTTGACTTCGCCACTGATATTATTAGTAAAACAATATTACTTGGAATGAAAAGATACTTTTACCAGAAAAAATTTAAACTGGATAGAAATAAATGCAAACATGTCATCAACCAGCAAAAGTTGTTGCATAACCAATGGTTGAGGCAAAAAATTTTACAACTCCCGAAAAATAGCAGAACCTTTTGGTCCTTTGCTAAAAATGTTATGCACAACTTCAAGAATCCTCATTTCCGCCAATTATTGATGATGATGAAATCGTGATGGACCCAAACGGTAAAGCAAACTTGTTTGCAAAATTTTTTGCATCAAATTCCTTACTTCCTCCTACATCTCTTGCACCACCAATAATACCTCAAGTAGATTTCTCAATTAGAAAAATTTACTTTAGAAGAAGAGCTATAGTGAACATTTTGAGGAACCTGGATGTAAACAAGTCTGCCGGCCCGGATGGAATTCCTGTAATGGTACTTAAAAAAACTGCCTTCGTCATTTCGAAACCTCTACGCAACTTATTCCACCTGTCCTTTTCAACTGGTCAATATCCCAGTCAATGGAAAGTTGCGCACGTTCATCCAATTCCCAAAAAAGGTGACAAAAGCGATCCCGCAAACTATAGACCAATAGCTATTACTTCGATTCTTTCCAAAGTAATAGAAAGCTTAATCAATGAGAAACTTTCGAAATATCTTGAGAGCAAAGGCATAATATCTGAGAGACAATGGTTTTAGACCGCACCGATCTACCGGTGACATGATGACATGCCTTTGTGAGAAACTCAATATCAGTCTACACAATTGTGGAGAAGCTGACATTGTTGCTTTAGATATTTGCAAAGCTTTCGATCGAGTATGGCACGCGGCTTTAATTGTTAAATGCCAAGCCATTGGTCTAGGTTCTGTATTTTCTAAATGGATTGAAGGCTTCCTTTCGAATTGCTCGATTCGTGTCTTAGTCGACGGTTTCACGTATGACAAAATTCATATAAATGCCGGTGTTCCGCAAGGATCAGTCCTCTCCCCCACTCTCTTCTTGATTTTCATCAATGATCTACTTCAATCAACCTTCAATCCAATTCACAGCTTTGCATATGACAGCACTCTGGTGGCTTCCTTTGATTTCCTCCGCAGAATCAATGCTCCAAACGTCGAAGTTAACAATAGAAGGCAAATCATGGTGAATATGATTAACCATGACTTGAACAAAATTGCTGACTGGGGCACAAAAAAACAGAGTTGAGTTCAACTCAGCAAAAACTCAAAGCTGTCTAATCTCACGCAAACTTCGAAGATTTGAGCCCAATCTCTCCTTCCAAGGTGTTACTTTGCAAAACTCGAATAGTCTAAACATCTTAGGTATGCACGTATATCAAAAAGTTACTTGGAATGACCATATTTTTGATATTGCGAAAGGAGCTGCCAAATGTTTAGGCTATTTAAGTCGTTGTAAAGCTCTCTTCTCACCTTTGGAACTCCTTAATATCTATAAAGCATTTATACGACCCAAGATGGAATACAATTCTCACATTTGGGCTGGCGCTCCCATTTCAGCCTTAGGCTACCTTGACCGCGTTCAACATCGCGCCATTTGTCTCATAGGCGACCCAAATATAACTTCATCCTTAATTTCTCTTGGACATCGTCGTACAGTAGGGGCACTTTCTCTGTTTTATAGATATCTTGTAGGTGTGGACACTTGCTCAGTAGAAATCAAATCACTACTTCCTCCTCTAAAACAGTTCCAACGCGCAACAAGAGGAGCGGCAAATTCCCAAGATGGCAAAAAAATAGTTATGGAAATTCATTTATAGTCCGAGCGTCGCGAATGTGGAATCACATCCCTCCCGACGTGTTTCCACAATCAAATAATAACAGAACAACTTGTTATAATCTCCAGAGGTTCAAGTCAAACATTAACCGGTTTTTGCTCAACCTACCTGTTAATTTGTACCACACTTTCCTTCTTCCTCTTCCTGCTCTACCCCAGCCAAGCGGTACGTAAGTATCAAATATCCTATCCTAGCGCGCGGCTGTTTATAAAAGTAATACCCACATAAATTGGTTTTACTTGATGTCATTTGCTTGTTTTTGTTGTTGTCAGTTGAAAATATAAATAAATTATAGGTTACATAAAATTTAGATTAGATACGTATTTTTATTTATATTTTTTATTTTGGTTTGGAATAAGAGTATTGAGATGGATGTGTTCAAACCTGAGTTGATTTGGATTAACAAACGATGTTATAGACTAACTTCTTGCCGAGAATTTTATAAAATTGAACTCAAATAAAAGTAACCAATAATACAAGGGTTATGTAGAAGAAAGTGAATACATGTGAATACCAAAATTTTTTGAATGGCTAAATAACAATACATTTTTCCAGATCGTTACAATAAAGATGATAAAGAAATTTTTTTTTAAAAGTGACCAATATGAGACCTAATTTCATTTACCAAGGTAAAGTTAAAAAAATTGTACATAATTATATGGAAAAAATTATATCTTTAAATTTGTATGTTGTAGTATGTTTTTTTCACATATAATTGGAACAAAAGGACAAAAAAAAGAATTGAATCTGAAAAACTATCGCATAATCGTACTAAAACAAGGAGCAAAGGGACATATTACTGTTATTGGTAATTCTATTTATATTTCTTAATTAATTAACCAATTCGTTTTGTTCTGATTACAATAGGAAAAACCGGGAATAATGTTAAATGTGCATGCTGAAAATTAGATTTAGTTGTTTTGTCATCAAAAATAAAAACACTTCCAACACATTTTATTTGTTTTCCATTTAATAATCAAATCATTAAAGATGCTTATAAAAGATTTATGGTAAAATATAAAATTAAAATCAATTTACAATTACATATGTATATATATAAATAATACCAAATTGCTTTTAGTGATACAATTGTAAATGGCGATATAATTAAATGTATTAATAAACTATTCATTCATCCGGACAAATTACATTTAAAAATGATCATGTTATTATTAGTCGATAGACTTTATGCATCGCAAACTTTAAATGATTGTAAGGAATCTACAATAGATATTAGATCCATTGATTTGGTACCAGTTTATAGATCCATTGATTTGGTACTACTATTATAAAACTAAAGCTTTAAAGTATTTGAATTAATTATAATTAATAAATAGTATATGCTTTTTAAAATAATAATAAGATTTATATTTATATAAGAAAGTTCTAGAAAGAAAGTTTCTAGAATTGATTAATATATTTTTTTTTAGCTTTTGAATTTTTATTATTTAGTAATGAAATAAATAATAAATAATTTGTATCAACAACTGCCTTTTCTATTTCTCTCCTAAGTATTTTATTCTTTTTATTTATTATTTGAAAAAGAACAGTAGGTAACTAAGCGACAAAGTATAATAATAAGCGTGTACCAAACAGCTCAATTATATAACTTAAAATCTTGTAAGATAATAATATATCCAACATCAACAAGAAGAACAACAATAATTATCATCAATAAATATGAGTTATTTATTCTTATTTTTAAAAATAAATATCAATCTGAATAATAACAACAATTTATTTATTTTATTTTTAAAAATAATAGCAATTAATAATATAACAACAATTTATTTATTTTATTTTTTAAAATAATATCAATTTGATTTGAAATAATAACAACCATTTATTTATTCTGTTTTTGTTTTATTTGAAGTATGTCAAAAAAGCAAATTGTTCATCGCGAATATTCGTCGTGATTGTGTTTTCAGCGTTAAACGAAAAAATTTAAGTATGCAGATCAAACAATAATTTTAGAAAATTATAAAATTGACGAAATGGGAAGAAGTCTTGGAGAGAAATGGATTGAGAATAAATTGAAGAAAAAGAGAATATAGGTATCCTCCATTTGAGGCGAATCGTTATGAACCAAATAACACTATTTATATAGATGTGTACCCTCTTTCTATGGATGAAGGACATTTTAATGCAAGTGCACGAATGATATGTGATTTCTAATGCAAAGTACGAATGATGTGTACTATAATTTTAGTAAAATAAATTCATATATTTCACTTTTTTCAAAATAACTGTTTTAACGTTTGCTAATTTTCTCTTGTACCCGTATATCACAATTAAATAAAAAAACTATGTAAATATTGTAAATGAAAAAAAAACAACAGTACTTACTAGATCCTTTTCATATAATATTTATTTTACCATCAGAATTTGGTAATCATTTAAAAAAAAAATATTTTGGGATTGATATTGAGTTGGCATTGATAGTAAATCTGTAATAGTGCGACCCACGAGAAAATTTTATTAGAACTAGAAAAATAAATAAGGTTAATAATAAAAATTCCGATAATAATATGGGTGAAATTTCTTTCTATAAATATTTGCTTATAATTCTTTGCAACATATGTTTATTTGTATGAAAAATTTGGTAAAATTCTTATTAAAATATTTGGTTTGGATCTACTTGGAACCGACTCGAAGATAATATGATTTTAGCATGTTCGACATTAAGGACAACAATTTACAATCTTATTATATTATATAAGATTATATTATGAGTAGCAAGAAATTTCACACAAATACTATATGATTACAATATTTAATTTAGATTTTGGGTTATTTTGGTTTTATGTATTTATGACACCCGCGTTAAATGACGAGAGTATTCTAACATTACCTAAAAAATTAAATATTAAAATTTATAAAAAAATTTCAAATAATTCAGATCCAATATCCATTCAGACCCCCCATTTTGACTTCAAACAATTTTAATTTAATTATGACCCACCACAAAAAGAAAGGTTTGCACTCGCTGGAGTAGAGTATGTAAAAATAAATAAAAAAATAATAAAAAATAATGAAAATATACATTTCTCAATTCAAATTTTCAAGAGAAAATGAAAGCTGTTCAGAAAGTAGCTTTAAAATAGTTTTTAAATTTCTAATTTTTATTTTATTAGGCGATCGGACATCTACTTGTAAATTATCTTTGTAAGAACAAAAAGAACAAAATTCTATTTCTATAAACCAGTGGTATAACCAAAGAACTGTATGTTTGGATATAGTATATAGTCATATAATATTATATTTTGGTAAGTACGATAATGCCAAATATATTTACTGCCTTTATATGATACATTTCTACAAAAATAACACTTTTAAACCTACAAAACAAAAATAAAAAAAATTGAGTATGTGTATAAAATTTGTTTTTTTTCTTTTTTGTTTCAGATAGTAGTAAATCATCGAAAGAGGCTTCAGGGACTACCTATTACCGGGGAAGGCAGTTTAAAGGACTGTTGGGCTTTAACCCACTAAAAACTCCTATCATTATTGCAACATTAAAACTAGTTTTATAGACTAACCATTAATTTACATTTAACTCAAAGAAACTAAGATACCTTTGATCTACCAAAATCCAAAAAGGTTTTAACCTAACTCAAGTGGTCTTGTTCGTTTTAGTCGCTTCACAAAGTTTTGATTGTCAATTAAGCTAGAAGCTTCGGTATTGACATGTTGGATCAGACGAGTTTTACGCCGTGCAGCGCATTTCATTATTTCGTCTTTTATGGATGAGATCTTCAGATCTCGATGAATATCGGCATTGCGAACATACCATGGAGCATTGACTATGTTGCGCAATACCTTATTTTGGAACGTTTGGATAGTTTGAATATGGATTTGTTTAGCACATCCCCATATTTGAATACCGTATGCCCAGACTGGCTTCAATATTTGATTATACATCAAAACCTTGTTATAGGTCGAGACCGTAGAATTCCGCCCAATCAACCAGTATATTTGTCTATATTTGAACTGGAGTTCTTGCTTTTTGATTTTCACACGCTCTTTCCATTTCAGTTTTGCATCCAAGGTCATGCCAAAATACTTAGCTTTATTCTCGTATGGAACCACGACATCATTAATTTTAACTGAGAGAGGAGTTACTATGTTTTTATAGGTGAAGTTTACATGACTAGATTTGGCTCCATTTAATTTAATTTTCCATTTTTTGCACCAATTGGAAATTTCCTATAATATTCGCCTATAGTAGAACCAACTGCCATCAACGCTGTGTCATCTGCAAAGGTTGCTATTTTTATATTTTCTACTTCGGGTATATCACAGGTGTATGACAAATATAAAATTGGACCCAGTATACTACCTTGCGGTACTCCAGCTTTTATATCTCTTAGAGAGGAGTATTCATTTTCATTTTTAACTCGAAAAACTCTATTTGAGAGATATGATGAAAATAATTCAACGTAATTTTTAGAAAGCAAACAACTTAGCTTTTTGATGAGTCCTTCATGCCAAACTTTATCAAAAGCTTGGGCTACATCTAGAAATACTGAAGAGCAAATTTGTTTATTTTCCAGTGCCCTTTCTATAATGTCTGTTATTCCATGTACTTGATCTATTGTTGAGTGTTTTTGCCCAAACCCAAATTTGTGATTAGGTATTATATTCCTGTTTTCTATGAAGGGTTGAATCCTTCTCAATAGTAATTTTTCAAACAACTTCGATATTGTAGGGAGCAAAGATATCGTCCTGTATGATTCGGTTTCATTAGCAGGCTTTTCTGGTTTTTGGTTCATTATTATCTCTGCAACTTTCCATATACTAGGTACGTGTTTAGGCTTAATACAGGCATTCATTATATATACCAAGAGTGTGAAAGCTTTTTTGGGTATATTTTTCAGCACATTTGAAGTTATTAAATCAAATCCCGGGGCTTTATTTAATTTTAGGTTTTTGATTTCCTTAATTACTTCTTTTCGACTTATTAAGGGAATATTTATGTCTTCATGGTTATTTATTTGATTTAGATCAATAACAGTGTTCATTTCATTGGGTTTAAAAATTTCAGCGAGATGATATGCAAACGCTTTTTCTTTATCGCTCCTTGAGCCATCATTTTTCCTCAGTGGTTCAGAATGCACAATACGTCGGCTGATTTTTAGCTTTCTAACATCGATTCAGCAAAGGCATAGCAAAAGCTTGTTTCTCGTAGTTGTTTTGCTTCCGCTTTGCTGCGGATCTTTATTTCAAAAAGTAATATGCAGAAAAAGCTTTTTCATTCTTTTTTAAATAGCTATAGCAAAATGAGTTGAATACAGCTAAACAGCATTTCCTGTTGCTTTGAATTACTATTCAGCATTTATAGCACTTTACAATGCACTTTTGTTTTACTTAGAGTTACTGTGCTTTTTTGTTCCTTGTTCGTTTTCTTGTTGTGTTGTGATTTTGTAAAATATATAATATTAATTTTGTTAACAATAAAAAGTAAAAATGACCCATATTTTGATAGTCATTTCACTGTAATTTTTTATGAAAAAACTAATTTTACGATTTCAATAGTCGTAAAAAATGAGAAAAATCATAAAAAATGAAAACAAGCCAATTTCGATAGTCGCGTTTTATGAATATACTCGGATAAGATGACAAATTTTGTCATTTTGAAATTGTTAAATGACGGCTTATGTTTCTTTGAAAACTTTTTTTGTTTAAAATTTAAACAATGGATTTACAAAAAAAATCGTAAGTATTTTATTTTAAATTTGTGGACATGAAAAAAGTAAATAAATCTTCGAGGTAGTGACTGGTGGAAAGGAGCCAAGTTCAAGAAATTGAGCAGCCTCAAGCAAAAATAGGCCCGGGTCCCACCTCACAAAGCCCTCGAAATTTTTTTTTCTTTTAACTTGTCTTCAGTAAAATTGCTCATGGGCACGATGCAAACAAGCGGTCCAAGAGTCGGGACCGAAGACCTAACATTTTTGTTGTCATCAGTACAATGACCTTTAAATGTGATGAAGAAAATAGGTCTGAGGTCCTAGGAATTGGGGCCGAAATTCTATATTACCAGTTTAAATTTTATTTTTCTGGGCAATGGTTATTAATAATTATTATAAATAATTTTAAAAAAAATTTCGGATTGGTTGTTCAAGATCTACGGTCCCGACTCCTGAGCCACGGAACAATTTGAAAATTTTTTATAAAATTAATGATAATAATTATTAATAACCTTTTCCCAGAAAAATAAAATTTAAACTGGTGATATAGAATTTCGGCCGCAATTCCTAGGACATCGGACCTATTGTCTTCATCACATTTAAGACTCAATGTACTGATGACAAAAACAAATTAAAAAAAAAAAATTTGAGGTCGTTGGTCCCGACTTTTGGGACGCTTGTTTGCATTGTTTCTATGAGCGATTTTACTGAAGACAAGTTAAAACAAAAAAAAAAATTTTCGAGGGCTTTGTGAGGTGGGACCCGGACCTATTTTTGCTCGAGGCTGCTCAATTTCTTGAACTTGGCTCCTTCCACCAGTCACCACCTAGAAGATGTAGTTCATATGACACGGTCCCGTTGAATACACACACATTGGCTCTACTTGTTTGAAAAGCAAACTTGTTTCGAAAGGCAAAATGCACATGCGTAGTATTTGTATGTGTAAAAAGCATAAAACAATTACTTTACTTCGGTTAAGTTGTAACAGCAAAGCGCAGTAATAGTTTTTTTTTAATTTGAAATGCTGTTATAGTCAGCAACAGCAATAATTTAAGTGCTCTTACTATTTCTGCTGTAGTTTTTTAAACACTGAAAATGTTCTCTTTTAGAATCTATAATCAGATTTTTAAAATTCCTAGAAGCAGAGACTATAATAGAGACGTCGAATTGGAGCAAAAATGTCGCTAACAGTATCGAAATGAAATAATGAAATGATAAAAATTATGATTCTTATAAAATTAAAATTTTCAAAATTCAAAGCAAGCTAAGAATGGAATTAAAAACAAAATACGAAAAATAATTTTTTTCTTCGCAGCTGCGTTATTATGCATACTAAAGCAATTTATATATACATATAAATAATATATATGCATATAATTTGATTTTGTATGGTTGAGTTACAATCAATTTGAATTAAGAATGTTTTTTGATTTTGAATCCAAATAAAGTGAATTTTTGTACAGAGTTAAGAAATTTTGTTGTAAGGTATTTATTCTCCCATTACGTTTATAACATTCGGTTTTTCGTATATTAAAAAGTTTATAATTTTTTAATTTAAAAAAAAAAATACTTTTGACCAAAAATACTTGGGAGCGTGTCATAACCTGTGTTTCATTTGCCCGTAGTATCATTAGCCTGTTTTCTTGCGATTTGCCTGCATTTTACTTTGTTTGCATTTCATTTGAATGAATATGTAGTAATACAGGATTCATGTAGCAAGTTTTTATCAATCAACGGGCATCAGAACTACATCTTCTAAAGGTGACTGGTTGAAAGTGCCAAGTCAAGAAATTGAGCAGCCTCCAGCAAAAATAGGTCCGGGTACCGTCTCACAAAGCACTTGAAAAAAATTTTTTTTTGTTTTTCTTCAACATGTCTTTTGTACAATGGGTCATAAGCACGATACAAACAAGAGGTCCGGCGCCCCAAATGTTGGGACTGAAGACCTTGATTTTTTTTGGTCATGAGTACAATGGCTCTTAAATGCGATGAAGACAGTAGGTGCGGGGTCCCAGGAATTGGGGCCGAAACCCTATATCATGTGTTTAACATTGTATTTTTCTGAAAAAAGGTTATTAATAAATATTATAAATAATTTTAAAATTTTTTTTTTCGATAGGTCCGAATGTGCGGAAGTTTGGATCAAAGACCATATATTTGTACTGATGACAAATAAACAAAAAAACCAAGGTTTTCGGTCTAGAAATTTGGGATCCCGGACCTCTTCTTTTTCTGAAATATATGTACCTTTATAACTTGAAACAAAAAAGGAAAATTTAATTCATCTACACTAAAAACGTATTCTAACTTTAGAAATAAATTAAAAAAATTAATGTACCCTGGTTACCTTATTATATTCAATCAATATAATATGTTTTTTTTTTTTAATATTCATTAACATTGCAATCATTCAAATTTAACACACATATTCATTCATATACACAAGATTTTATAAGAATAATGAATAATAATAGCCAATAATAGGTATAAGTAGTATAAGTGGTATAAGTGGTGTAAATGGTATAAGCTAAAAATATTTTACTTAAATTTGTACAGGCTACAATTATCTTATTTTTCAACATGGACAACTACCTTTTAATAAATTGGTAGAAATCCTTGGACAAGTATCAGTTTTTTAATTTTGAAAACTGATACTTAGAAAAAAAAAATACATGATATTTTGTTCGCAATTCGACGTCTCTATTATAGTCTCTGCTAGAAGTTACGGAGATATTCAGTATCGAGTTTGTTCCATATCCACATTTTTAATAATTTTTCATTATAATTTGGTCCATATCCAAAATTTTGGCGTATGGAACAAAAATTTCATAAATTTTATTAAGTTTTTTTGCTCAGAATTAGTTTGGTTCACAACCATAGTAAATGTAATTGAACGACTTTTTTTTTTATTTATTAGATTTAATTTGTTCCATAACCATATGTCATAAGAAATCTAATTGCAAATCGTATGAACGTGGAACAACGCAAATTGGAATTTTTTTTAAGTTTGTTCCATATCCATACATAAAAATTATGTTTCATTAATACCAATAAAATATTTTACTTCAGTCGTGTCGTGTGTAAAACGTCAAAGTAATAATAATGTGTGAAAATGTCGTCGCTTCCTTTTATTTCTCCACGAACATTAAGGTAATACGAGTAATACTTATACGTAATATCTTTTTGTTTTGTTTTTTAATTATTTTTGTATGACAATATATTTTATTTGAAATAGATTTACGCATTACAATTTCTGAAAATGATTCAGAATCTGGATCTGCTAAAGAGCGACGAATTGCTTAAAAGAAAGCTGTCTTTTAAAAAAATATGTTTATTTATCAGACTATATTGGGTCGGATTTAGGTGCCTATTATGTATTTCGATCGAAATTAATCGAATCGTTCATCGTTATCGTTAAAGTTATTCGATTGTGATCGTTAGTGTCATTATGTATTTCGATGAAAATTTGATCGAAAGTGTTTAAAAATGCTGCCATTGTAAAATTCAAATCTACGATGAAAATGACATATGTTTCATTCTTTAAATGTCAAATTCAAATTATTATACGAAAAAAAAACAAAACAATAATGTTATATTTAAAATTTTTAAGTTGAAAATAAGTTGAAGTGTTTAAATAAAATATAACTATAAAAATATAAGTTTTTATAAATAAAATGATTTGAGCAGAGTTAAATTTTTCAATTTCTGATAGTGCTGAAAAACGCTATCAAATTGCAGAATTGAAAAACAAGCGAACATATATTCAGGATTATTCTAATCCACTAGATTTGGAAAATTATACGTATGTTATTTAAACATAAATTTGATGACTTATTATCTACATTATTAAAACTATTAAATTAGGACAAAAATTGAAATAGCCAATAAGTTATACGTCGATTCCAAATATAATTAAATTGGTTAGTGTATTAAGATTCTGTGCGGTTTGTACCAAGCAAATGATTTTCAACGTAGGAAATGATTTCCATGTCGGACTAACACAGCTAATTTTTTTTTGTTCTTAAAGAAGTTTTATATGTATTTGCAGTTTATAATTATGTGCAAAATGGATCAAATTCCATTACGTACTAGAAGAAAAAAGTCAGGCAAACATTATTTTTATGATTAAAGCAGAATTACTGAAACAATTGGAGCAGTAGATGGAAAGCTTATTCAAATTAAATCACCGAAGCAAAACGTACCACATTTATGTTATAGTAGAAAGGGATTTTTTAGCATTAATGCAATTCTGATAAGTTTTTACTTTATTGTAATTATTTTACATTATTTGCATTACAGTTTTTGTTTTTAGATATGTGATCATAATCAGGTAATTGGTTTTGTGAGTACAAGATATCCTGGTACCTCTTTGGAAAATTTATAATGGTGTCTCATTATTTACACTATATCTTTTCATATTGCAGTCTATTTGTAACAGGCCTTTCATTCCTATTAAAATTTATTTCAATAAAAAATTATTATGAAGAATAAAGTAAAATACCTACATTCATTTCAACTTTTAAATTTATTTTTATTTAAAAAAAATATCATAAATATAAAACAAAACCCCAAGTGTCCAATATAAATAAAATATATTTGTATCTCTTTTATTTTATCCTTTCAATTCAAAATTGAAATAATTTGTACAAAATCTCTCTTTCGATGTCTCTTTCGTGGTAAAATTTTACATCGATAAACTTTATCGATTTCGTCGACAATTTCTGAACGATATCGTAATACATAATGGCAATTTTGCATTTTGACATTTCGTTCGATCAAATCGTAATCGTTATCGAAATACATAATAGGCACCTACTTTTCCGGTGAATATAAAAATATTTTATTTCTTACTTAAATAACATTCACTTTGTTTATAGAAGATGATGCTACTAATGATCCAAATTATGTACCAGAAGAAAAAAAATTTCTCCAAAATTATATACAAGTAAAAAAAAACTAGTTATAAGAACGTTGAAAAGACCTGATAATTTGTTAAGGAGATTGATAAACATTTTTATTTTATATGTTATTACTATTTTATTTCTGTAATTAAAGCTGAGAAAAAAAGCTGTGATCATTAATTTTTTATAATAAATATAAGAACTTATTATATATTAAACTTTTTAATAACTTATTAAAAATTTTTGAAATAATTAATTTAATGAAAATGAATTGCGAATTATTTACTTTTATTTTAAATTTATTTATAAGATTTTAATATTTACCTTAAATAATATAATTATGATGTTTTTTATTTTGTAAGTGTATTATTTTTTTTTTTATTTATAAAGTTGAAATGTGAATTGTTAATTTCTTTAAAAAACTCAATAATGAATTAACAAAATTACTTTTCTTTCACAAAATTCTTTTCCTCTAATATTTCTATATTTTAGAAATTGATTAACTAAAGGTATCATTTTGTTGAACAGAAGTTATAGACAGCTTTTGATATTCAAAATATAATTTTACACCTTATATTTGAAAAGTTAATTTCGTAGTTGTTAATAGAATAGAAAAAGTTTATTCGAACTAGATTGTTCCACATCCAAAATAATTTGGTCCACTTCCTGCAATGTGAACTAAGTAGTAAAAAAGCTATGGATATGGACCAGATTGAAAACTTTCTAATGTGGGAAAAAACTGAATTACTCTTAACAGAGTAGTCGCATTGTTATAAAATTTTATATTTGAACTCTCAAATATATAGTTGTTCCCATGTAAAAATCCTTTCGAGCAGTTTTTTTTTATTTAACTTTAAACTTTAAAATGCGTTTTACTCGTAATAGAGTAAGTGGCGTATGGACCAAACTAAAAATCAGCCGACGAATAGACTTCTTCATTTTACTCGTAGCTTTCATAAAGAATAATTTGTTTCTTTAGTAGCTGTTTTTTAGGTAATAACTCAGAGATCTATCTTTCAATTTCTTTATTTCTCTCTTTAGCTCCTGACTTTTATTATTAAGATCCGTTTTGCTGGATGGGTCACGCGTTTGTTGCCACCGGCTGATTTTTTTAAATTTTTTTGTCTTAGTACTATTCCAAGCTGCAAACTGGAGAGCTTGCATAAGTTTTTCAGTAGCAGTTTTTAGTTGTTCCTCCTTGTCTAACGTTACTCTTAAATTAATTTTTTCTAGCAGAATCTTTTTGAAGCTTAACCAATCTGTAGATGAGTTGGTTAAAAATGGTTTACTAGATTTTTTCACTATTGTTGCATTTAAATTTAGGATGACAGCAGAATGGTCGGAATTGAGGCCATAACTATCTTCTATAGTTGTGAAATTAGTTGATACTTTTTTCATTATAAAAAAGCCTAACAGATCAGGAGTTTTGTTTATATCTGCAGGCCAATATGTTGGTTTTCCTGTTGAAAGAAATAAACAACCTGTTTCTCTCAGCGTCTCCCTCAGTTCTTTACCTCGAGTCAAGGTCATCCTGGAGCTCCATTCTAGATGTTTGGCATTGTAGTCACCTCCAAGAATAAATCTTTCACCTAATTTCATTAATAAGCTCTTGAACATATGTTTTTTAATAGCATGATTGGGCGGGCAGTACAGTGCTCCTATGTTGATATTTTGTTTTGTGCACCTTATTTGTACGGCTGTGAGTTGCATTTCTGTACTTTGTATGTTACAATGTTCATGATGAGTAATAAGATCATTTACTATGACCGCACTACCTCCTTTTGATAGATTGTCAGGGTGCGTTGTATGATATACTTTGTATCCACGAATTACTAAATTGTGCTCCTTTGTTAGATGGGTTTCTGATACGAGCCAGACATCTATGTTTCGTAAGTTTAGGAACATTTCCATGTCTTGTTTTTTGTTGTTAATGCCATTGGCATTCCAAGTACATATAGTGATTTTGTCCTTATACATTATCTAATTGAGTTACGTGGCGTTTCAGGATACTTCACAGTATAACTACTTTCCAAGTTATCTATCTTAGTGAGATTCTATCTACCAGACTTATTAGGTTCCCCGTTGTTTTTAATATAGTTCCGTGCTGTTCTTTTTCTGAAATCAATTTCGTATTTGTTGAACGAGCTCTTCTCGGCATATGATTATTGAATGAACGAGTTCTTCTCGGCGTTTGATTATTTGAATGTGATGAATAAGCTATTCGAGGTGTTTCATCAGCAGTGAATCTCGATTGTTTTTCATATTTTTATTGCTTTGGTAGACATCCTCATTGTTTTTGCCTTTGCTATGGTAGAATAAGTTACTCCCTTTACATTCTTTGATATGAATTTTCTTGCTTGTTGCCTTTGAACTAATTTTGGTTAAACAGAGTTTCTCCTTTTCTGAAGTTCTTTGGCAATAAAACATCCTCTGTAATTTGCTGGATGAGACTCTTGGCAGTTGGAGCATTTTGGCTGTGAAGTTTTCAGCTTATCGCATTCTGCTGTTAAATGTTTACCAGCACGTTTCACACATATTGGCTTCCTATTACAAAATTTCTGCATTTGATTATAACGCTGACATCTTTTGCACTGAGGAATATCTTTGCTTTTTCTCAAATGTTCAATATAAACTATCATGTTTTGAATATGATTGATTTCGTAAATTTTTTTCATGTCTTCATTACTATCAAAGGTAAGCATGAAAATTGGGAGTGAAATAGTTACCTGTTTATCATTTTCCTTGACTGTCTTTATCATATTTACTGCATTGATGACATTGAATTGCCTATTATGAAGCTCACTTATTATATCTTCTGGCATGCAAGATTGGTGCAAGCCGCGTGCCATGGCTTTTATTGGTCTATTTATTTTGCTTTCATAAGTATGCCATTGGTATTTGGTATCATTGAGATCTTTAGTTAGGTTTCTATAATCCATTTTCGTCTCCACATTTACTTTCAGCTTCTTATTGTTTAGCATCTTTATTTCATATTTCATATTTCATATTTTTAGCTTGCAACATTTTATTTAATGGTTTCAAATCATTTATGTGAGGATTCAACTTCAGCTGAAGAAGTAGCTTTTCTTTTTTTATTTGATCTTTCCTTTTTTTGAGTAACCAGTCAGTTTTTCTGCTCAATTCATCTTCATCCGTGAAATATTCGTTTTCTGCTCTTAATGCCGAAACTTTTTTTAGTGACATACATAACGCCCTTTATTTCGCTTAGCTTCTTTAGGAGTATATGGTTTTGGATTTGGTTCTTTATTATTTTGATTCCGTATATGAATTATTGGTTCGGTTATCGATGGCGACCTTGGAACCCTCGCACCCTTTTTAAAAGGGTTAATCATGTCTAAATTGTTGTTCCCCACTGGCGACTCATCTGAAAGTCTAGTGCATTCAGCCAAGTCCTCGCCGGAAGCCGTGGTCTCTGCCGACCATTTGGTAGATATCCCTACCGAGTTTATTTTGTTATTTAGACTATGCATTATTATTTGTTTTTATGTTGCATTTTATACCTCCTGCCAGGTCATTTTAACTGCCGCCCTTCTGGGATTAGCCGCACACCAGGGAGCCGCCTATTTTACGTCAAACGCTTTTGGATTTCTTTTCTTTTTCTTTTTTGTTTGTGCTGGTACTCACGATTTCAATCACCATAAATCGCGTCCGCGCAATACCAAATCGATTTACTTAGATATTGCGCCAAGTGTTCGCTTTCACCCGCTCTCGTTAACCTTACAAGTTACCTGGTGGTACCCGGCAGATAACTATGTTATCTACCTTTGAGGAGGTGAGAGTCGCATTTGATGGCAGAGCTGTAGATGTTTTACCAGATGGCATTTCCTAATTTTATGAGAAACATAGGTTAGCATATGTTCCGTCTAGAGCCTTTACCACCCTTGTACCACCCATGAAATTGTCTAAGAAAAATTTTGTCACCATAATTCTGAATGGTGAATTTTTTCTTATTATTTTTATGTTTTGTTTTTCTAATTCTTCTAAGTACAACCACAAATTAAATAACTATACAGATAATAATTCTTTATCCGAACAGTAAAACTGATTGTTTATAAATAAAAATAACCATAATTAAGCAACTACAAGGAAAAAAGCATTCACCTAAGCATATAAAATAACAAATATGTATTTTATTTTCTTTGTACATAATACAGTATTGTACAATACATGTTGAACATTTCAAAAAATGAAAATTTATAATGTGATTGTACAATACATGTTGAACATTTCAAAAAATGAAAATTTATAATGTTTTTGATGTTCATCAAAATAAAAAAGAACACTAATGAAAGCGTCTAAACTGTTTTTGTAATTTCTTATTCTTTGATTTTGTTCTTGGATTGAATTGGGATTTTGTTTTAACTTCAAATAAAATAGAAAATTCTATTTAAATTACTTTTTTATGCGTTGAAAAATAACATTTCATAGGCATCACTAGGTAGGTTTTGAAAAAAAAATGGGTATTTTAGAATTTGTGCCTGTAAAATTAAAATTCTTAAAATAAAAATTTCACAAAGGTACATGTTGTAATATATGTATGTTTTATTTTATGTTGAAAACACAATCACGACGAATGACGAATGACGAATGACCAAAATTCGCCATTAGAGACACAATCACGACGAATATTCGTGGCGAACAAATTTTTGTCTTTTGAAATTTCAAAATTTTTATATTTTTTTTTTTTTAATCGGCTTTTTATTTTTAGTGATAATTTAAATTAAATAATTAAATTATTGTCAGGTTTCCGTTCACTAATAGTTTTTAATATTTGATTGCAAATATCGATATTTCGGAAGCAACATACTTCCTTCATCAGTGCTTGTGACTAACTGTATACATTAATTCATTATTTTTTCCCTTCTTATATCCTATTCCCTCCATACTAGCTATCTATTTTACCTGTACTTTTTCCAATTATTTTATTAATTTAAATAGCGGTGAATATCCATTCCCTAAATCATTATTCAATCTATCATCTACCTGTACCCTCGAAATTGCTAAACTCTCATATGTGTCTAGTTTGCTTGTTTTGTGTACCTCCTTTATTGATGATAAATTGGTTTTATCAATTTTATGGTGTTCCTCTATTATGTGTTTAGCAATTGCCGACCTAAAATTCGTAGTACCTCTTATTCTTGCTAATTCAGCTTCCCTTAAATGTTCTTGGAATCTCACCGTAATTAACCGTTTTGATTGCCCTATATATACTTTTGAACAGTTGTGGCATGATATTTTATAGATGCCGTTGACTTCTTCCATCTCCTTTTTATCCTTTGCTGATCCAAGTATACTGCTCATTTTTTGACTTCTGCTAGTTGTTACTAGTTCCAGATTGTGTTTCTTGAACATTTTCTTAAACTTATCGGTGAATGTTGAGTGCGTTACGCAAATCCTTCTAGGTTTTTCGGTATCCTTATTTTGTTGAAACAAACTCGTCATGTTATTGCGTTCGATGCGGTGCAGTTTCTTCCTTATCATTAGGTCTATGATGTCTTCATTATATCCATTTTTCCTAGCCGTGTCTTTTATGTAGTGCCTTTCCTTTTCAAAGTTAGTCTTTGATAATGGTATATTTACCAATCTGTTGACCATCGTATGGTATGCTGCCATTTTTTGTCCATGTGGGTGATTTGACTCAGTGGGGATGGTTCGTTGGGTAGTAGTGTTTTTTCTGTAGATATCAAATTCTATGGTTCCATCATTATGTATTATTTTTATGTCTAGAAATGGTATTTCGTTGTTTTTTTCTCTTTCCATAGTGAATTTTATATTTCCATGTATTTTGTTGAGTTGATCTAATATAGTTTCAATTTTATCCTTTGAGACTACTGCGATGATATCATCTACGTACCGCATCCAAATTCTCGGCATAAGTCCCTCTTCCTCTATTCTGTCTTCAATATGACTCATGAATATTTCACTTAAAACTGGCGAAAGAGGGTTGCCCATAGCAGTTCCTCTTGTAGTTTTATAATATTCGCCTCTAAAAGTGAAGTAATTTTCATTCATGCATATTGAAGCTAGAGTGCTGTAACTTTTTACTTTTTTCCTCCAATCATTCGCGTTGCTTATTTCATTTAACCAGTTGTCTAGTTTAGATATGGCCTCTTTCACTGGTATGCTTGGAAATAATGCTTTAACATCGAAAGAGACCAAGGCTTCATTGTCCCCTATCCTTACTTTTTTTATTTTGTTGATAAGATCAGCCGCGATATCGATATTTGCAATCAAATATTAAAAACTATTAGTGAACGGAAACCTGACAACAATTTAATTATTTCAAAATTTGTTTATAAAAAAATTAAAAAATGGAGGAAAAATTTAAAAAAAAATTTTTTTGAATTTGAATAAATAAATTTTTGTGTTCTTGAAATTTCAAAATTTGTTTATGAAAAAAATGGCGGAAAAATCTAAAAAAAATTAATTCAAAAAATGTTTTATTTGAATTTGAATTTTAAAAATGTTTTGTTAAGCCATTTTGACCAATTTATGTTGGTATCAATGAATGTCATTCGCATTCGTCGACGAGTAAAATAGAAATAGATCTATTTTTTGAACGCGAAATTTATATGTTTTCAATTACTTCAATGTGCCTGTCTTTTTTGTGCCAAACTGTAGTAAGTAATAATTAAGTAAAGTAAGTAATTTTGCAAGCTATCGTAATTCGTAAGCAAAAAATATATATTAACATAGATATATGAATTCCTTGATTTCATACTGCATAGTAGAGGTATATATAGAGTGTAGGTTATTATCATTATCTTATATATATAGTACCAAAGAATATATAAAGTAAGAAGTATCATCTGAATAACTTTTAAAATTTTCAACTATGGTAAATTCGGGTAACAACTAGGGTGCTGTGCTGATTGAAAAGTAATTTTTACCATAGATTAATTAACACTATAAGATGTCTCACATCATATAAGAAATTGTCACAATGAAATTAATTTTAGCAAATTTAATTTGTTGCTGAATTATTTGTTTCCAAACATTTGTTGAACAATTAAGTTTAAAATATTGTGTTGTCAACATTTATCAGTGCTCATCAGCATCAAAAGGAATGTATGAATGGGTAGTAATAAAATTCAAAACATATTTCCATTCCATAAATGTATGGATTATGGATACATATGATAATTCGTGGATTTCATTTTTTTTCATTAGTAAACAGATCCATGGATTTCAGATCCAATGGTTAATTTCACTGAACGCTACCACTCACTCACTGTTTATAATTTGTATGCATGTGTCGTTTGTTTATCTACTTTTTTTGTTATTTAAGTTTAGAGGTATGTACTTGACTGATAGCAGTGATAGCGCATACCATACTATTTTGATAATTATTGCTATTATTTTTCTACATGAATTTGGGTATACATACTCATGTCATTTCTATTATTTTAGGAAACGTTGAAAAAAATGTTCAACTTTGAAATGAAATATTTTCATTTTTAAAGCGGTGACCTATACTTTTTTTTCATAAATATAAAGAAAATTTAATTTTCTACAAAAAAGTTTGCTTTAGGGGTATCCGCGAAAAAGCAGTTTAGGAGATATTAACTGATTCCATTCCACAACAATTCTATAAATCTCAAAAATGTTGCCATGATTTTATTTACGCAAAGAGAGAGATATTTTGTATTTCATCAACAATTCTTTTTTTATTATTATTAGAAAAAAACTCAAAATATATTCCCATTCATATAGTATAATCATATGCATGTGTAGTTATTTTCGTTCACTCCACTGTTGCTAATTTTTATGTATGCGTGGTTTGTTGTTTATCTACTTTTTTTTTGTTATTTAAGTATAGACATAAAGGAAGTATAATATAGAGAAACTACGCGAAACAAATTTTTTCACGATTTTTTTTGCTTAAACAGTAGGACCTAGATAAAATCAATTTAAAATTTTGTAATACATCATTTTAATGTCTTCGTGAAGAAAAAATCATACAAAATATTGAACTAAAATTTTTTCTTTTATGCAGATTCAACTGTATAGATTCTAGCTTTGAGAGAGAGAATCTTTAAAATAATTTTAATTCTTGTTGTTTTTTTTTTGTTTTTGCTTTTATATAACATACATACAGTGTAGTAGTGGCAATAAGGTAAGGTTGTGTAAGTCGTATACACACTTGTTGGGTAAAGGTAGAGTATACCAATAATATAAAATGCATGGTGTCATGGGCAAAATTTCATAAGACAATTTAAATTTTTTTAAAAATAACATACCTATTTAAGTTTTTATAAAAAATTTAAAATTATTTGGTTTTGTAATGAAGATACTTTTTTCCTTAAAAACGCTAAGGTGGTTATGCTGAAGTTCAATGCAGAATATCCCCGAAAAAAATTTCCGACCGGAATACGAAAAATATCAGTATTCTGAAATTCGGCTCCAAAGTCTGTGCGGAAATCAAAATTAAATGTTTTGGAAGTTTTTTTTTATTTCAAATAAAAAAGGCGTTGACAGTTTGAGTTTGCTCTTATTTATTTTGTAAAAAGTTATAAATTTTTTAATAATTACATAACGTATATCCATAAATTAAAAGTAAAAGTTATAAACTTTTAATTACATATGTATATACACATTAAAATTTAATAGTAATTTTTTGTTACACATTACATTTTGTTAAAAACGATAATAAATATTATTCGTTTGAAGAGTTTTTTTAATTTATAATTCCGACGGACTTCAGCATAACCACTTAATTCTTATGTAAAACAATTCTTATAAAAATATAAAACCAAATCGTATTTTGAAAGGAATTATTAATCAACTAAAGATTTTGACAATTTATTCCAAATTTTATAATAATTGATAAAAATTTAAACATTTAATTTTTTAAATATGAAATTTTGTCTTGTGTAATTTTGACCATATGTAATTTTGTCATGGAACCAAAATGTTACATTTTTAATGCAAACAAAAACAACTTACTTTAAATTGGAAATTCATAAAGAAATGAGAATTAGGTGGTTATGATGAAGTCCGAAGCGGAATTTCTCCGAAAAAAAATTCCGATCCGAATACGAAAGAATTGGTATGCTGAAGTCCCTTCGGCTGCAAAGTCTGTGCAGAAATCAAAATCATATGTTTCGGAAGATTTTTTGTTTTGTTTTCATATTCATTTCAAACATTTTTACTTTCAATTTTTTTTTATTTATTTTGTAAAAAATTTTTAATAGATAATGTATATGACATAATGTATATATACAATATGCATACATAAATTAAAAGTAAAAGATACAACTTTCTTAATTATATTTGTAGTATGTATATATATACAAATTAAAATAATAGTAATTTTTTGTTACATCAGAGAAAATTTAAAATTCTCTAAAGAATGTAAAATATATATGTATCGTTTTTAATATATATACATATTATGTTATAATATTAAAAACAATAAAATATATTATTCTTTTAAAGCGCTTTTTTATTCCTAAATAAAAAAAATATTTTTCATAAATGAAAAAAAAATTGAAAAAAAGAAATCAAAAATTACATTTTCTGCTTCTCCTAATATTCTAAATACAAAAATTGTATGCTTTATAATTCATTTCCGAACCATTCTAATACTTCCGAATGAGAAATTCCGGCGTACAATTTTCAAATTATTTTCCGTTCCGACGAACTTCATCATACATAAATTTTAAAATTTCGGATAAATAATGACATTTGCAGACTGCGGAATACTTTCGGACTTCAGCATACCAAATTCGGAATGTAATCGGAATTTCACATTCCGACGAACTTCATCATAACCACCTTAAAAAAATTTTAATATAGAAATAGAATAACCAAAAATGATGTTCATTCAAAAATAATGTTCACGTTCATTGTTAATATACAGGGTGGTCCGATTTAGAGCAAAAAGTTTTTAAGGGGTTATTCCTTGGAGTATTTTAGGAAAAAAATTGTTCATGTTTTACCTGAGAAACGGCAAGTCTGATATGAAAGTTGTGTATGAAAAAATTGTAAAAATTGGGGGATGAAGTATTTTAACGTCAAAGATTTTTTTTGGTAGCATGTAAAACATCACGTTCAAAATTTATCCCGAAAACTCGAAAAAATATTCCGAATGTTCGAGAATTATTTTGACAATCAAACTAACCTATTTAAAACTTCAAAAAACATGTTTTTCAAATTTAATGGAGGTTTGAAATAAAAAGAAATGAACTTCAATTTTTTAGAATTTTTTTTTTTTTGAATTCTTCTATTTCGCCTTATTATTTTCAGTTTTGAAGAACAAAATTGTTATATAAAAATCCCAAAAATAATAAAAATGATGTGCCCGTTTCAAATAATATAGAATTTATAATAGACTAAAATCAAAAAAAAAAATAAATAAAATAAATGTAAACAAACCAATTCAGTTGATATTTCATAAGATATTTTCAATGAACTAATAAATATAGTTTTTTATTTAAATAAATTAAAACACTCAATTATTAAGAAATTTAAAAAAAATTATTTTATTATCATATAAAAATTGCTTGAATTATCACAGAAATAAAATAATTTTTTTATTGCAAACAAAAATACTTCAATTATTCCAGAAATAAAATGTTATCAAAAGAAATTAAAAATTATATTACTATAATTATTAAAAACTATAAAATTTGATGTTCTTAAGATTTCAAATTTTATTATAAATATTTAAATTTTATATTTTTATCATTAAAATAACACAAAATTATTAAAAAAACACTATCTTTCCCGTATAAATTTTAGTACACGGTAAGAAAATCATTGACGTTTAAAAATTAACGTATACGTTAAAATCAACGAACGTCAACTTGCTTACATGCTACCGAAAAAATGTATACTTTACGTTTTCGGAATTAAATCAACGTCAACGTTGCTTACATGCTACCAAAAGTGCTAATACGTCTTTTTGACGAACATGAACAAGTTACGTGCTGCCACTCCTGTTGTACTTCCAAAATTTAAACTTTGACACCATAATTTGTTAAAGAATAACTTATCAAAAGAGGACAAATTTTTATGTTGCCATGATTTGAGCAGTCAGCGTAGATAGTTAAAAAACTTGTTTGGAAAAGTTCAGTCTTAAGCCAATCCAAGGACAACGGTTGAAAAATGTTGCAAATAGTTTCTTGTCTTTGTTCGTGCACAAGCATATTTTTCCTCAAAACAATTTTTTATTAGTTTTGAGGTGCAGTCATTAGATCGGAATGAATGATTGTGCTGTACTGCGTGATAAGCCCACAAACCTTCAATTTTTGCTAATTTTTCTTCTTTGCTGGTGAATTCGTTAAAAACTATTTATATTTGTACTAGAAGCAGCTGCAATATCAGCCTTTTTATGTTTTTCAGCTTTCAAATGCTGAAAAATTAATGTCCTTCCTCCAGTAGAAATGCATTTGACATTATATGATGAATTTTTTTAATGTGCGGAAATTCTTCTTCTAATTTGGAATTACAACACATCTTATTAACACATTTTCTTCGTTGTGGTGGCGTTTTTAGGATGAAAAGCTGTACAAATATATAATTAATATTTTACAATTAATTTTAAAAATATGAAACAATTAATATTACCAATTATTTTACTAAGCAAGAAAACGTTTTTCATTTAAAATTACATTTCGCACAATCATAATAGCAATTGAAGTTACATTCTACATAGGCAAATGTTGTTTGTCACGCACTGCCCAATAAACATTATTTCCGAGTTTTGAAAACGGAATTGAAATATAGTACAATATAGTAGGTACCTTTGTAAAATTATAGTACTTCAAAATACAGCATTTCAAAATATAGTACTGTACTATACAATATAGTACGAATGGTCACCGTACTAATAATCAAATTTACAATTAAAATGTTTTGTGAGTTTACAAATATAGAACGATTTTTATATAAATTTACTTAATTAACAAATAAGAGAATAGTTAGTGACAGCTTTTACTTAAAAAATAAATATTAAAGCCCCACAATAGTGAAAAAATAGTGTAATAACAATAAAATATTAAAAATTCAATGTACCCAAACAAATAAAAAAACAATCAAAATAATACCTATAATAAATTGGTAATAGAAGAAAAAAAAAATAAGTAAACTTTACTAAATACTTTTTGTAGACCTATTTTTATTTATATTTTGCTTTTAATTTGTGAGAAGATTGGTCTATTTTTATTTTTAAATAACATTTTTTCAATAAAATTAATAAAAGAAATTGGAAAGTTTGCAGTTAGGCTCATTGCAAAAATCTAGGAAATACTTTCTGAATCTTAAAATTTTTAAATCCTTTTATAATTAAAAAATCCTTGTGAGTTATTTTATGAGCAAATATTAAGAAAAGCGGATGAAGTTCTTACGTGTCCATCTGAATTTATTATTTTTGCAAAAAATTATGCTAAATTAACTGATTTTGGTAAATTATATGGATCATCGGATGCATTTTTTAGAGCATGCAGAACTCACTGCGCTGTTTTTGAAAATATTTTCAAAAATGAAAAATATATTAAAAACATTCGTGAAGTTATGGTAGAAAAATCTATCCGTATTACAGGAGTAGATGCAAATTTTAAAGATTGGTTTAATGAAAGTAACCCGTGCTTCGAACACAGAAAATCTATTTTAAAATTTTTATTAACTGTCTTGCTCTGAAAACATTGTAGTTGGGCTACTACCAAGTCAGCGAAGAACCAAAAAATTTTATTTTCTATAACTTCTATAATTTACTTATTTAATAATTAAAAAATATTTAAGTGGTTTCATAACTGTTTTCATTTGGACTAAAATTTGTTCAACCATGTAAAAGAACAAGTGAGCTACAAGTTTAATTATTATCAAATATATACATTTCCATCGGGATTATTAAGATAACTATTTTCCTACACGGAAATTATTACAATAAAACTTTTCTTACTCGGAAATTATTCGGTAGAGGCCTAAATTAGAAATAAAAATATTACCTCGTCTGCTACAAAATACGATTATCTTATCTCTTCAGTACCAGAGGAGACAATGCATATCGTCGCAGACATGGTGCTAAATTCGCCAGACAAAAACAGGTACCCTTAAAATACTGCTTACTGATCGTAACACAGACAGCGAGGAACGACGATTAGACACTTTGCTGAACAAAGTGGACTTAGGCGATTTTAACCAATCCGAACTATTCCGACGTATCCCTTGCAGCGCCTAGTAGTCTAATAAAAGGAGTCCCTTGCAGCGTCTAACAGTCTAATAAATTCTCCCTTACTCAAAAAGGTGTGGATGAGTAAACTTCCATCACACGTACAATCTTGTTTACTCGCAATAGAAAGTACACAATAAGTATACATTCACAAATGGAACTGTTCAGTATAGCTGACAAAATAGTAGATACGTCAGTCCAATCCGTTTCTAGAATTGCAGCGGTTTCGCCTGATAATGACGGTCTGAAAGATGTAACTGATAATTTAATAAAACGCATAGATAGCTTTAAAAGCAATTTAAATAAAACACATTCGCGCTCGAGAAACAGGCAAAGTTCTAGGTTCAGGTTTCAAAAAAGAGAAACTTATACGCCAAACAGACAATGTTGGTATAACTCGAAATTTAGTAAAAACGGCAAAAAATCCATACCACCCTGCAACCAAAAAACTCCGCACGCATCATTTAAGTTACAAATTAAAAAAACGAGTAACATCAGCTTCGCCCGCGACAGCGAAGTCTGACAAAAAATTTTGTCGCCTATTCATTTTTGACCCTGCCACTAAAATACGTTTTTTAATAGATACGGGGTCAGAAATATCTCTAGTACCAAAAAAAAACTTTCCATATTTCAATAGCAAATCTAACTTTAAGTTAATCGCAGCTAATGACTCCCCTATTGACATCTATGGTTGTAAAGCCTTAAATTTAAATTTAAATCTCCGAAGAAATTTTCATCAGGTTTTCAATGTGGCGGCGGTGAATTACGCTCTTCTGGGTGCAGATTTTTTATATAAGTTCAAATTGTTAGTAGACATGCGCGGAAAAAAACTAATTGATGAAACCACCTCATTGGAGGTTAAAAGTATTACTAGACAAGTAGTCTCATGTTCTCCAAAACTATATTCATTAGAAAATGAATTTGGTTCAATTTTACAACATTTCCCTTCATTGAGAATTCCACCTGATTTCACTTCGAATTCAAAACATTCGATTATTCATTACATCCATACAGAGGGAGTTTTACCTTCATCGCGACCTCGTCGCCTTGATGCCAAAAAACTTACAATAGCTAAAGCGGAATTTGATTTAAGGCTAAGAATGGGCATTTGTCGCTCATCATCTTCAACTATCGCCTCACCGTTACGTATGGTCCCCCAAAAAACGTCTGGCGAATGGAGGCCATGCGGAGACTTTAGGCAGTTAAGTGCAGCGACTATCTTTGATAACTATCCACCAGAACCAGATATACATAAGACGACTTATACATAAGACAGATAGGTTACGACGACACCTTTCGGCCTCGACCTCTTTGAATTCGCACGCATGCTTTTTGGTTTGAAGAACGCGGCACAAACGTTCCAACGCCTCATAAACGAAGACACGCACGGGTTAGAATTCATTTTTGTTTATCTAGACGACATCCTCATCGCCAGCAGATCGGCGGAAGAACATAAAAAACATCTACACCTAGTTTTTAAAAGATTAGATGAATATGTCGTAAAAACTAATGTAGGAAAATGTGCGCAAGACATAGAACCATCGGAAGAAAGAGTTATGGATATAAAAAGTTTCCCATCACCAAATACGCTCAAAAAGCTACAATGATTTTTGGGTATGGTAAATTTTTATCATAGGTTCATTCCCAAAATTACATCATTAGCCATTCCTCTATATGACTTACTCAAGGAAAACTCAACAAAAAAAGAAGAAGATAAAAACCAAAGAATTGCTTGGTTGACATCGCACGAAAAAGCCTTGCAAAACATCAAACAATGTTTCGAAAAACAACTACTTCTCGCACATCCTGACCAAAACGCGTAAATTTCCATTTTTGTAGACGCCCCCAGCGACGCTGTAGGGGCAGTGTTACAACAAATTACCGATCGCGGTTTCGAACCCTTGTGTTTCTTTCAACGGCGTCTACAACCAGCCGAATCAAGATACTCAACATTCGACCGGGAACTAGCCATTTTCCTAGCAATAAAGCGTTTTAGACATCAGATTGAAGGAAAAAGTTTTATCATCTATACTGATTAAAAAACTTTTACCACCATTCATTCCTACCACTTTAAGGCGAGTGATTTTCGACAAATTACACAACCTGTCCCATCCGGGAATAAGAAGCACCAGAAAACTAATTACTGCAAGGTATTTCTGGCCCAAAATAAATAAAGAGGTAGGCTTATGGACTAAAACGTGCTTAAATTGTTAGAAATAAAAAATAACAGGGAGAAAAGCCCCATGGGCTATTTCCAGTATCCAAGGGAAGGTTTGAACATACCCATATGGATCTGGTTGACCCGTTACCACCATCAAATGGTTATTCATATCTGCTAACCATACGCGATAGGTTTAGCCATTGACCAGAAGCACTTCCTTTAAGGAACAGAACGGCGGAAAATAATGCCAAGCCTTTTCTCCATCAATGAGTTTCACAGTATGTGTACCAGAAACAATAACAACCGACCAATGCACACAGTTTGAATCTCTTTTGTTTAAAGAAATCGTCAGTATTTGGGGTATTAACAGAATCAGAACAACCGCCTATCATTCCCAATCGAATGGGTTTATAGAACGTTTCCATAGACATTTGAAAACCAAAATAAGGGCGTCAGAGAATCCCAAAAAATGGTATGATTTCTTACCATTTATACTTCTGGGAATCCGGTCGGCTTTATTAAAGGATTACAATACCTCGCCAGCTCAATTACTCTATGGTCAGCCTTTAAGTTTGCCAGGTGAATTAGTAGCCGCTAATACATCTACCAAAACAGTTCTGACCAGAGAGCAAGCGATAAAAATTAAGCAAATTATAAACCAGATCAGACCTAAAGTTGAAAAGACACGTACACAAAATAAAATTTTCGTGCATAAAGATCTAGCCAATTGTTCGCACGTGTTTTTGCGACAAGAAATATACACCGGCAGTCTGAACCCGCCTTACACTGGTCCTTATGAAGTCGCGGACTTATCGCCTTAAACCAGCACACATCCTTAGCGATTCGGACAACACAAATACCATAATTACAAGATCCAAGACTCAAGTTAATAAGGTACGATTCCTCTTATAAATTTTTTTTTATTCCTTTTTACTTCTCTTTTCTTTTTCGCTATTATTCACTGACTGTTTACTTGCTAACAAATATTACTAACTTTGAGATAAAATTAAATCTTTTTTCTATTAATTATTATACTAGCAAGAGCAATAGCTAGAGAAAATCAAGGAATTTATGTAAATATTTTATTTATTTTTTTTTTCTCACTAAATAATAGAGAAGCAACATACACACTTATGTATTATAAAAAACTTAAAATAAAATTTAAAAAAAATCTTTACTAAAGAATTATTACAAAAAATTTAAACTAAAATTTTAAAGGATCTTTACTAGGAATGTGCATGTTCAATACTTTCCAGTAATCATTACTACTCGATACTTTCATCATCAATACTCGATACTTTCTACTCGATACTTTTTAACCGATACTTCTAGATTCGTTAACTGAAAATTTTATTGAGGAAAAATGTAAAGCAATTTATTTGTATAGTGTATGCTTTTTTTTAGTTTTTTTCGTTACTTCAGTTCATTTAATTTTTTGTTTTTATATTATGGGTTTTTTCTGTATGAATAAAATAATTTTTATATTAAATAATGAAAAAATTTAACATTAAATAAAAAATAATTCATAATACTTATTTTAGTTTAAAAAATTAATACCTTTGGTATTGTATTATATTTCAGTTTTTTTTTATCTCAGTTCAGTTTGTAATTGTTAGTTAATTAACAAACAAAAAAAATATCTTAACTTAAATAATTCATAATACTTAAAATAATAAAAAAATAAAAGTAAGCTTAAAAAATTCATAATACTTAATATAATTTATACAATAAATATTTTTGTACCACAGTATACTTCAGTTCTTTTCCTTTTCTTATATTAAAATTACTTAATCTAATTTAAATATTAAATATTTTTTGTACTATATTATTAAACTTCATTTGGTTTTTTCTTTTTATTATCACCGATTTTTTATTTTAATTTTTTTTGTTTTTTTATTTCTATTTCATAAACAAAAGTATTAACTTATCAAAAAATTGTTCATTTAAAAAACATTATTAATATTACTTATTCTAATTTAAATATTAAGTATTTTTTGTACCACAGTATGTTATATTTCAGTTCTTTTCCTTTTTTTATACTTTACGAAAATATAAACAGTAAATTAACAAAAAAATTCGAAAATAAATTTAAAAATTCATAATACTTCAACTAATTTAAATATTGCAGTAATTGATAGGAACTAGTTTTAAATTAAATATAAATATAAATAGGAACCGACAAATTATTTCAAATTAGATCTGGAAAATATTTCTTATTGGCATTTAGAAAAATAATTTTTTCCGCATTTTTGGGACTGAATCTTGATCGTTTTTTTGAAATTAGGTCGCCAGCTATAGAAAAAGTTCTCTCACTTGGCGTAGAGGTGGCTACTACCCCAAGATGTCGTTTTGCTTGCTTAGCTAAACCAGGATTTATTAACTCCCTGCTTTTCCACCACGCCAGTGGATCTTCCTTGCGATTTAAGTATGGCTCTTCAACGTATTGGTGCACTTGTAGAATTGCAGCAGAGACTGGAGTTCCTGTTCTTTGTTCAATTTTCTTATCAAACTTAGTAAACAGAAAGTCATCTTCTTTCTCTTGCTCTGGTTCCACTTCAGTTGTTGTTTCAATTGTTTCATGGGGCACTTTCGTCAGGGGCACTGTTCTTCTTACTTTTGGTGGAATATCTTCATCAATCAATATTGTGTGATGCTTTGCTACTAGATGCTTTTTTAAGTTGGATGTTGCACCTCCTTTAAAAGAAAATGCAGATTTACAAATATCACACCTAGCTTTGCCATCTTCAGTTTCGGTGAAATGTAGCCACAAATTACTTTTCTATCGTCTATCTGTATTTGACATTTTAAACTGTAACCAATAAAAAAAACACAATCATTACATCATCAACATCTCAACTCAATATCTTCGTAACTGTAAATTATGAAATTTCATATTTTGTTACTCAGCTAATTTTTCTTCCATAGATATGTTTATCGTACACAATCAAATAGTAAAAACTTCCTTTAAACTCGAAATATGTATGTTGTATTGATTAGCGAAAAAAAAACCTGTTATTTTTCTGATATTTTATTTTTTGAACCAACTCGATTTCAATCTCGAGTACCACTAAAGTATTGATCAACGAACTCGGTATCGAGTATCAACTACACTATCAATCTCGATTACGACTAAAGTATTGATCAACGAACACAATAAAAACATTAATACAATATTAACCATTTGTATATGTTTTGATATTCAGCAGCAGAATATACATATTTTTATATCTATAATTTTTAGTCTATTCTACATGTGGTGTAGTAGTCACATAATAATATGTATACACTATACACATTTTTATTTTTTCAATTCTGTTTTGTTCCCTATTCTCTTTTTTGAACAAGAAAAAAAAATGTTATTGTTGGTACTCTGATCTATACTTTGAGTTTAAACAATACCAATACTCAATAGTAACAGTCGAGATTTTTATTCTTGATCAATACCAATACTCGATATTTTTACAGAAAAGTAACCGATAGTTTTATTCTTGGTCAATACTCGATACTAAGTATCTAGTAGATACTTTTCACACATTACTAATCTTTACTAATGAATATTATTGTAACAAAAATGAATTTTAAAAATCTTTATTGTATTATTTATTATAATTCTTACTAATGAATTTACAAAATTTTTTTTTAAGGGGTAGTATTGTTGGTATTGTTGGCCACTGTTGGCCACCCCGTTCAAATAAGAATACTGTTAGTTTTAAGTAAATCGTATGATATAAGTATTTTATAATTGATATAAGTTAGGCTTAAGAAAACCGCAAATAAATAAAGATATGTATGTATTATATACAATAAAATAAATAATAGACTAACAATCTCTTTCTGAAGAACTCCACTCCAATCCAATTCAATTTTGTTTATGCTATATTTTTTTTCTTTTTTTACTGTTTGTTTTTAATGTATTTTTTGTTATATCATAGATTAAAAAGCAATATAAGACTACATACAAAGGTTTATACAACAGTTTTTTTTGGCTTGCACCCAGCGCTGGCTGCAGCAACATGTGTCTGAATATTTATGTTGCCGCTACAATGTTCTTAAGTATTCAAAACTCATATTGAATATAAATTACCTACATTGGATTCAAAAATCCCTTAAGCTACCTACAGACGGAGATACTTGGTGTCGCCACTAAAATCTTAAAATCAAGACGTTGGCTATAAAATGTTTACGTGTGTAGTGATGTGTAGATACATTTTGGAATCTTCATTTCAAATTTTCTTAAATCGTGTAAGCATCAGCATATACGCTTGGTTATAATTTGTATTTTTAAAAAATGGCGACACCAATAATAAATAATAAAGTGTGGAAAGAGTTTCTTGAAGTTTTTAAAAATTTAGAAGCGTTGTGGAAAGTTAAAGACAACATATATAAAAATAAAAGTGAAAAAAATAAGGCTTGGGAAATACTTTTACAAAAATATAAAGAAATTGACCACAATGCCACAGTAGAAAACTTAAAAAAAAAAAAAAAAAATCTATTAGAAGTTGCTTTAGAAGAGAGTTAAAAAAAGTTAATAAAAGTTCAAGATCAGGGGCGGGTGCTGATGAGGAATATATTCCAGGCTTGTGGTATTTTGAATGTTTTGCAATTTTTGAAAGACCAAGAGAAGCAAATACCTGGGGTATCTACAATAATAGACTCGGCAGAAGATGATGTTATTGAAGAAGTTGTAAGTAAAATGTTTCTTTTTTTTTACCTTTTTTAATATATTAATATATAAAACAAACAATTTGTTAAATAAAGACATTTTTTTAAATATGCAGACATAAAAAATTAAACATTTGTTTTTGTTTCACAAAAAATATTTTTCTTTTGTTCTTTTAAATTTCATTAGATTATTTTTTTTAAATTAGTTCACTTTATAATAGCATCATACTTTTCTGATAAAATAAAACAAAAAGTTAATAATAATTAAAATAACCGAAATTAAAATAATTTCTGTGTATAATTTTTGTGTTTTTTTAAAACATTTTTTTTTTATTTAATCAATAATGAATTAGGTGTTTAGATAAATCATTTTTCAATTTTTCATCAAGTACTTATTTACAAACGAAAAAATTATTTGATAGTATTAATATATAATATACAGAGTGGTCCGGTTTAGAGCTAAAAGTTTTTAAGGGGTGATTCCTTGGAGTATTTTAAGAAAAAAATTGTTCTAGAAGAGGGGTCTATCTTTAAATTTACCTGGGCTACAGAGGGTTAAAGAAAATCGGATTAGAAAAATTATGTCTAAAGAATATGTACTACAGCTCAGAAGAAATTGAAACTAGAGCAACATCTTCTTCATAGCTTTTTTTCAGAATTAATACACCTAATTAACAGTATATGTCGAATGAGTATCAGACTTACCGTTTTTGAATAACATCTGCATAAACTTAAAATTTTGCTTTTAAAAACTGAAAATTTTGTAAAAACGTTGATTATCTCGAAAAAATTCGTTATTTTTTTTTTTTATTGTGTTGATGCGTTACATTGTCCCCTACAACTTTTTCATACACAACTTTCATATCAGACTTGCTATTTATCAGGTAATTCTCTAAATAATTTGTATGTGTTCAGTTTCTCTATACTGTTTTTGAATGTATATTATTGTTTTTAACTTTTTGTTATTTGAATTTTTTTTTGAATTGATATGTACAAAAATTTCAAATTGGATAGCATTTTTATCGAAAAGTCTTTTAAGAAAAATTTTTTTTTATTTTTCTCTCAATATACATTGTAATAAAAGGATTTTTATAATTGTTGATATTGTGCATGTATATTATTTGTAATAATAAATTATAAAATTATAATATAATTTTATAATGTTTAGAAAACAAAAATATTTTTCTTTTTTTAATTGAATAATTTTCAAAAATAAAACAATTTCAAAAAATTCAAATAATAGTGAACATTCATTCACGTTATGATTTCTAATATATATATTCATACATACATATACATATATGTATAAATTTACAAATAGAATCAAATTTTTGTTAAAGATGTTTTAAATACAATTCTAAATTATAAATTCAATTCAAATCGGTTTTTAGGTACATACGTACTTACATATATACATACGTTCAATTATTTTATCTCTAATAATTCATTATGAATAGCTATTAATATTTCGTTATCAAATTTTGTGTTAATTTTTAAAAAATAGTATAATTTAATTAAAATTTGACACTTTTTATGTGCAAAATCCAGCAAAATATCTAATTGCTAATTCTTCAAAATTACTAACTGATTTACTATGTTTTTGAACTGTATTTGAAGTTGAATATAAAACATTTTCCATCTCATTTCTTCAGGACAATAATAAAATCTTCATCAGTCAAATCATTGACATGAATGTCCAAATAGTTGTTGTGATCTGTTTCACAATTTGAGGATGTATTTTCGTTATAAATACTCGCCTCGTCTTAGCAAAAATATTTCCAATTTGTTGTGCAGATGGATTTCTGCAATAATCACCAGCAGATCTTATATGAGAAAACATATTTTCTAACGGATCTTGGTTCAGTCTGCGCGTCATCAAGAAATTAATATTCTATCAATTTGATCTTTCGATAAAGGTAATACAGCAGTTATTGTTTGGGCCATTCCATTAATGGAAACATTTTTTTTGGTACTTTTAATTTTTGAATTTTTAAGATATTCTAGCAATTTCTCTAAGAATAAAAACGGAGAATTTTTAACCGTTCTGAATTCAAAATTTTTAATTTTTTGTGTTAAAATTTGAAGAATTTGAGTAATCAATTAACTAGTTAACTCTTAAAACAAAATCAACAGCCAGATTAGTTTTATTACTCAATAAATTAAAAAAAATTCGATCAGTGTTATTTATTGCTTTTATGGCTGCATATTTACTATGACTAAATAATTGAAAAGCTGATTTTACTGAAATTTTTTCAAATGTGTTAGAATTAATATGGGTGGTACGAACTTTAGATAAATTGTTGAAAGCTAATAATATCATTCAAAATCGAGTTTTATAAAAGAATTTCTGACAGATTTTATAAGATGCCATATCAAACAAAGCATAAATTTTATTTCCATTCCAATCATAAAAAAAGGGTCTACCTTATTGACACCAAGTAATTCATAAGTATTTCGATTTGTACTGCATTAGTCACAAGCAGGTGCAACAATTTTAGAACCAATCTTTGTTAGCTCTTTAAGATATTTTAGTAGTAAATTGATAAAAAAATGAAAGGTTTTAAAGTTTCTCTTTTCAAATTATTTTTGGATAAATTGTAACCCTATGCGTACTTATAATTTTCATGTAAACCTTGAATCATAAAGAAATGTGCTTCTGTTGCTAGTTTTTGTTTTCTATCCCCATCTAAATCTTCCACATCATCTATACAATCCCTTTTTATACTGTAAGATGTTTCTTTTTCTTTATAAATTATTTCCTTTAGAAATTCATTTATATAAAAAATGATTTTAGTAACTGGTACATTTTATGAAATTATTAACTGAGATATAATTAAGAAAATTGTTGCCAAAGAGAAAAAGGCTCATCAAAAATATTGTCCAAAGCTGGAAATACTAATACCAGTCCCAGTACTTTGCAAAAAATCTTAGCTGTTTTAGCTTTTCAATTAATTACATATGCAAATATGCAGCTACGAAAACAAAATAATTATAATTTTTCCATATTATAATGAGTAATAAAGTAAACCTGCTGTAGTGAGTAATATGTAAACTGCTGGTCTTTCTTTAAATTCTTCAAATATTTATACTAAAAATGCGTACAAACGACTATTAAAAATTGTTCATATTTGTTCGTAGAGAAAAGATTAGATTATCTTAAAAAATTAAAAGTTCTAAACAAATCCACCTGCACAATAAGTTGCAAATATTTTTACAAATATATTACGAATTTGATGAATTTTATTTACAACAACAATATATTTTCAAAGCTGGAGTAAATCATGACAAGCCTTTGGATATTGATATTTAATGCTCTTGTTATGAAAATAATGACAAAGTAGAAAATTCTGAATTTGGAAAATACCATTGTAAAATTGTGCGTTGCAAGCTTTAATTATCTTATAAATAAATTGTGTGCTTACTGCAACAAAAAAACATATTAAATATACTTTTCAATTTACTCTACCGTTAAGATTTTTTATAAATTTTACAAGAATTAATGATGCGTTTTTCAAATATTTTTAAATTCTGTTATAATTTTAAAACCCATGCGTACATACATATCCACATACTGAAAAAACCAAATAGAAAGCCTTTTAAAAATAAAAATTTTATTTTATTTGTAAATTTATACATATATGTATATGTATACGTATGAATATATATTAGAAATCATAAAGTGAATGAATGTTCACTATTATTTGAATTTTTTGAAATTGTTTTATTTTTGAAAATTATTCAATTAAAAAAAAATAAAAAAAATTTTTGTTTTCTAAACATTATAAAATTATATTATAATTTTATAATTTATTATTACAAATAATATACATGCACAATATCAACAATTATAAAAATACTTTTATTACAATGTATATTGACAGAAAAATAAAAAAAAATTTTTTTAAATTTTTTCTTTTTCGACTACTCGATAAAAATGCTATCCAATTTGAAAATTTTTTAACTATCAACTCAAAAAAAATTCAAATTACCTATACAAATTCAAATAACAAAAAGTTAAAAACAATAATATACATTCAAGAACAGTATAGAGAAACTGAACACATACAAATTATTTAGAGAATAAGGTCGTACAAAACGTTCAAAAATTTTAAAATTCAAATTGAAAATAAAGAATGCACTAACTAATTGAATATACGCCGGAAAATATATATAATGAAGAGAATTTGGAAAAAGTGAGCTATCTTTATAGTATTATTAATCAATGATTAAATGTAAATATTTTTAAACTAAAATAATTTTAACTTTTTTAAATTTCAATGTGTTTATTAAAATCTTTTTTTATGAATTAAATGTCAATATTTTTAAACTAAATAAAATAAAATGTAAAGGTTCAAAAAAATTTTATTCACTTTCATATATGTAAATTTTGCCAAGGTACCGAACCTTCACCACTAAAATATTGAGAAAATTTATTTCGAATTTCTTTCGCAATTTTCGATGAATTTTTTGCTTGTGTTGCCTCCAGATGTAAAAGCTCTGCATTTTCTGTTCTCCATATGCCATGTTCCAGTTCACCTGTTGTTGTATTTTCGACATCAACACTCCCCCATAAATAAATTGATGAATTTGTTTTTGTCAAACAATTATGCAAATAACAGCAAGCAAGCGTTATTTCTGTAGCTTTTTCAAGAGACAAGCTTATAGTCGTGAAAAATATTCGTAAACGGTTGGCTGAAATACCGAATGCGTTTTCGACAATTCGCCGTGCTCTGGGCAACCTGTAGTTAAATATTTGTTCATTTTTTAAATAATTGTGGCTGAAAGGTTTCATCAGATTTTGATGCAAAGAAAATGCATCATCTGCCACAATAACGAAAGGCATTTCTTTATTTGAATTTTTTAATTTTTTATTTCCGGGTATTCTGAAGTTATTTTCAATAAATTTTTCAAAAAATTTACTGTTTGAGTATATTCCTCCATCTTATACCCTCCCGTTCGAGCCAACTTCCACCATAATAAATTCATAATTAGCATTAACAAGAGCAAGAAGAACAATGCTAAATGTTTTTTTATAATTAAAATAGTAAGATCCAGTTCCAGGTGGTTTTTTGATTTGGACATGTTTAACATCAAGCGCCGCTATGCAATTAGGAAAATTCCATTTTATTTCAAAATCTTCAGCAACACATATCCACTGCTCTTCCGATTGTGAAATCTAAAAAATTATGATAAAAATTATTTGAATAATAATTATAATAATTGAATACTTGTAACGTAATACGTAATAATGTTGGTACCTTAATGTTATCTTTTAAAACTTTTATAATAGCCGAACATGTTTCTGTAATAATAATACCAAGGCTTTGAGGTGAAATTGCTGTCAAAAATTTTAAATCATCGAAAGAATTTCCTGATGCTAAAAATCGAAGCGTGGCTGTTAATCTTTCATTTGGAGAAATACATTCTCTCATACCAGTATTTTGCTTTTCTATTTCCGGTCCCACACTTTTTAGTAATATGTATTTCATAAGTTTTTGAATTCATTCTTAAAAAGTTCCCAAAATCTCTTTATTGAACTAATTTTTAATTCGTTCAATAAATTTAAATGCGAATACTTTTTTCTTTTTAAATACCATTTTTTACACCAAATTATTCGTTTTCTTTTTAAAAGTCCATCGTCTTCTGAACTTTCACTTAATATTAAAAAATTCATTCATTTTCGAGTCTTTTTATTATTTTTCACTAAGTATTTTACTTTTAATCTTAATTAGGTATTTTTTTTTTTGTAAATTATTTTATTTTTACATACAAATGCAATTCAAATAATAGTTTAATAATAAATAATAACTATGGCACAGTCTACTTAAATTCAATTTTATAAATTGTGATTTTAATTTGTTATTTTAACTTAAAAAATTTCTAGTTTTTCTTCTTTTTTTGAAAACACTTTTACAACCAAAATAAACATCAACAAACAAAATTTTACAAACAGCATGAATGAGTCATACATTTTTTTTGCGATACATTACATATTCATTCCATACTTAAATTTTTTTACAATGTGGTTGCCGCTCTTGTGGACAAAAATGTTGTTGCGTGTATAGGCAAGTGGCGAGAATGTGGGTAGAATGTGGCGACACCAAGTGTCTCCGTCTGTAGGTAGCTTTTAAGGAAAGAAAATAAAGTACATACATATAACATTTTTTGTTGATACTTGAGTTGTTATGAATTTTTTGGTTTCTTATGAATAAGAATGATAACGGTTCATTTACATACGTTTGGTTCTTCTGATATATTTTCAATAAGAATATTTGGTAATATTTTGTATTGTTATTGAAAAACAGAATCATTATATGTATCTGTACATAGTTAATTTGTATTTCATAAAAATTGTTCATGGGGCCCTCAGCAAGTAACATTACTGTTACTGCTATAATTTTGGTATATGAATTTTAGATTACTGGTAGTACTGCTATAATTTTGGTATATGAATTTAAAATTCAAATTGATGTCTTTTTCCAAGTTCCAATAATTTTCTTCTATTTGGTTTTTGAAACTTTAGAAAGAAATCTGTAGAGAAATTTGGGTTGCTAATGCTTTCAAAAATTAAAAGAGGATTGTATTTAGATGCGTAACTCATAGAATTTATTATATTATTTGAGAATAAAATCTATTTTATTTTTTGTTAATAAGAACTTTATTTTTATTGTTTAATGTAGGTATTAATGTTTGATATAGAGATCAGTATTTACTTTATCATTATTATATAATTAATTTAAATAATAAGCATCAAATAAGTTCAAATTAAAATTTGAGAAATCATTCGAGAAAAACGTAAAAACTAAACAATGTAAATATATACATAATATATATATTTGTTTTTTTTTCTCGTAGGGTAGGTGTTAATCTTCGAAGGACACCATAAGGTCTAACGTACCTCATAATAGTGAGGGATTTGAACCCACAAAAACACCTCCCTTTATTTAATCATAATCAATCGGAAAATTTGGATTGATGATTAGTTCTGTTATAATTCGTTTACGTATTGAAGAATAATATAAAATAGAAATATAATAGAAAAATAATCGTAATAATGTCCGAGTTAGAAAAGTTTTATTGTAATAATTTCAGTGTAGGAAAATTGTTATCTTAATAATTCTGATGGAAATGTATATATTTGATAATAATTAAACTTGTAGTTCACTTGTTCTTTTACATGGTTGAAAAACTTTTCGTCCAAATCAAAACATTTATGAAACCTCATTTTTAATTATTAAATTAGTAAATTATAGAAATTATAGAAAATAAAATAATCCTTATACCACTGAATTTTGCGTTAAATTGTCAAGTCTAATTTTTTGGTTCTTCACTGATTTGGTAGTAGCCCAACTACAATGTTTTCAGAGCAAGACTGTTAATAAAAATTTTAAAATAGATTTTCTGTGTTCGAAGCACGGGTTACTTTCATTAAACCAAACTTTAAAATTTGCATCTTCTCCTGTAATACGGATACATTTTTCTACCATAACTTCACGAATGTTTTTAATATATTTTTCATTTTTGAAAATGTTTTCAAAAACAGCACAGTGAATTTTGCATGCTCTAAAAAATGCATCTGATGATCCATATAATTTATCAAAATCAGTTAATTAGCATAGTTTTTTGCAAAAATCAAAAATTCAGAAGGACATCTAAGAACTTCATCCGCTTTTCTTAATATTTGTTTACATAACTCACTAACACAAGAGTTTTTTGAAAGTTTTTTGAACTCTACATACCCCGCGAAATGGGCATAGATGTGGGGTTGATAGCTGTTTCGATATTTTCAAATGTATCACTCATAAATTTTTCTTCATGCTGAGTTTGTAAGATTTCTAGTGATATATCAGCATCATCTAAATTTTCACCGGAAAAGTTTAATTCATTTACATCTACTTCAAACAACTCATCTGTATCTTCAAGACAATTTGTGTAATTATCATATTGAAGTAGACTGCAGGATAATATTTTTGAAAGTAACATGTTGACCTCGTAAACTGAACGGTTTCTATTGTTTCCTCCTTTAGCTCTTAAGAAGCCAAATAAATTCTCAACAATGTCTTGATTGAGTCTTCTTGTGCAGAGCAAAAATGTTCCTTCGAAAGAACTTAGAATATCTTTAAAAAGAAGGATTGTTGCAGTTAATGTTTGTTGAACTCCTGTCAAGCAGTGCACTCTAGTGTTGCTATTTGATATTATTTCTACTTTTTTTCATATATTCTATAAATTCTTCTATAATATTGATAATCAGTGTTATCCATCTTTAGAACACATTTATATGGGTTTCTCCCATATAAAGTACAACTATTCATGTAATTAAAATTTTTATCAACCTTCTCTATAAATTTGGCTATAGAAAGAGCTTCAGTTTACAGTTCTTTTTACATTAGTTACATTCTACCATTCTGTTTATCCCAGCTGCAACGGGACGGCTGAAAACTTGAGTTGCTAGCGAAACTCTCATTTTATCAAATGTGTTGGGGTGAATATGTCTGTGTGTCAGCTTGGGGCACATTTTGGTCACTTTGCCTTTTTCTAACTAAAACATGTCAACAATAACATTAAAATTAAATATGCCATCTTCGGTTGATAACTTTTGGTTATCGGTTTAACACGCTGGGTGGCGCAGTAGGTAGAACGCCTGCTTTTCAACCGAAAGGTCCCAGGTTCGATTCCCGATGAAGCAAAACAAAAAAAATTATGGATTTTTCGACCTGGTTCAGTACCCTTTGTCATTGGGATATAATAAATGACAAAAAATAATTGAGAGTATAATCTGGTAACAAATTAAATAAAAATGAAACTATTCTATTTAAGAAGGCTTAGTTCCTGACAATAGCAGTAGTTTTCCACATTTAATGAGTTGATAAGCCAGTAATTTATTAAATAAATACTCGAAATATTGTAGATTGTAGTGTAAAATTGCAGTAGCGTACTTAATTAAGCACGAAAAGGTGATTCTACCTAAGTTACTGTAGAGTGTAAAAACAAAATAAAAAAAAACATAAGTTTCTCAAAGATTTGACCAAATTAAGAAGTTACAACCTATATACTATAACATTTTCGGTTAGTTGATCCCTGATCACACACAAGCCCTTCCCATTGAATGCAGAATTCTTAAATTTTCTAAAATAATTATTTTTAAGTTTTCCGCTTTCACACTATTTTTCGAGACAAAATAACTGAAAACACATTTCTAACTATCAACCAAACCGCGAATCATAAAAACGCAAACTTGCTTACCTGTGTTGGCAGATCTTTTAAATCCTAAATCTTCTAATCCATCAATCAAATCCTGGTTTTCATTATATGTCAGTTCGCTTCTTATAGTAATTTCATCAAAAATTAACATGAATGCCTGCTTCCGTCTTTTCCATGGTTTTATTTTTAATTAGATCTTTGGCAGCATTTATAAATCCTATTTGAAGTCCTTTCATACAAGCCCATCTATATAAACTGCTTACATGTGGCAAATTTAGCATCAACTTATCCCGTAAAAATTTTCTAAGTCGATTGTGAGCGATAAAAGATACGTTGAGAAAGAACCTTCTCTGATTCATTCCATCTCGTCGACTTACATTTAGTTAGCATACTTTTTTTTTATGATTTTGATAGTAACTTAGGTAGAATCACCTTTTCGTGCTTAATTAAGTACGGTACTGCAATTTTACACTACAATAATCAATCTACAAATTACTGGCTTATCTACTCATTAAATGTGTACTACTATTGTCAGGAACTAAGCCTTCTTAAATAGAATAGTTTCATTTTATTTAATTTGTTACCAGATCATATTGTATACTCTCAATTATTTTTTGTCATTTATTATATCCCAATGACAAAGGCTACTAGACCAGCTCGAAAAACCAATAAAGCATTTTTTGTTTTTTTGCTTCATTGGGAATCGAACCCGGGATCTTTCGGTTGAAAGGCAGGCACTCTACCTACTGCGCCACCCAGCGTGTTGTGTTTGGAAACCTCTGAAATACTAGAGTCTGGGCGATGTCTATTTTTTTCGACAATTTGTTTTTTTCACTTTAATTTTTTTTTCTTATATTCTGGTATGTACGCATGTAATCTATTTCTTTCTGTTAAAATTGTTATCTTTCTAGACAAATTATTATATTTTTTTCTATATAAATTTGCTAATTTTTCATTTTTTAAGCAACGGGAACAGCATATATTGGGAAAGGGACTTACTTCATCGATTACTAAATTTTCAATAGGCGATTTAAATTGTATGTTATCTTCATAATCGTTAGATTCGGAATTTTTTAAATTAATAAATGGTAAAGCTTCTTTCTTTAAATATTTTCTAAATATTCGATGGGAAAATGATTTTCATAAAGAAAAATATTACACTTACCTTCATCAAAAGCACATTTTTCTCGACTGTAAATGAAATGGTTTATTTTGATCAAATTCAATTAAGAGAATTGGTTTTGCATAAAACCTTTGCATTTGAATACACTGATTGTAAAGACGACCATAATTAAATGAACCAATTAAATCTGATATTGATTTTCTTTCAACACATACATATGTCTGGTGTTAAAATGAAATCTTCAATCTATAATTATATAAACTTCTTTAATATATTTTCTGTATTGTTTTTACTAAAACAATTACTGTAATAGTTAATGATATAACTTGAAGACCACGACGATGTATTACACAAGGTAAGTCAGAACGAAATTCTTTCATACCTACAATAATTTTTGGATGTAAGATTATTTTTACTTCATTTGCTTCTTGTCCACCAGCTTTTCGACCTTTCTGTTTTGTTCTCCAAACATCAAGTTCATCATAATCTATAGGTTTTACTTTTTAATATGTCAAAAGGTTCATCAGTCTTACCATCTTGATATTCAGGAACAAGCATTGTCTAAATTAATACAAAAATATTAAAGTATAAAATTAAATACCTATGCGTAAATTTATTTTGATGTAAACCTTTTTAGTATCTTCTTAAACTAGTGTAAACTTGTTCTTCTATTGTTTTTGAATGAAATAAAAAGAATGTATTCTCATTCGTTCATTTGGTTTTCTTCTTAATTTTGCTTCATGAACTTCTAATTGCCTAACATAACAGCTGAAACACTACAATGATACATAATATCATTTTGAACAGTTTTCTTGTTCAAATTTGATATTAAAATTAATTAAATAAATTATTTATTATGAAAATTGTTTCAAAATAAACAATTTATTATTCTTCACTATTTCGTTTAATTTTTCACATGCTTTTAAAATATAACCAACACAGTTGACAGTACAATTAAATAAAAAAATTTAAGCGCTGGTTTACCTACTTGGATTTTGAAAGAAGGTATAAATGCGTTTGTTAATAACTTAAAATCCTTAAAAGAAATTAAATTCAATGGAAACAAACCGCTTTAATTAAATTATTAAATTATATTATTAAATTAAATTATTACATTTTATTTTTAATAATTTTTATTTATTTAGCCTAAACACAACACAACATTAACGAAGCACCATTTTCGCGGGACTACCTTTGGTATTTATGTGGTTGTAAAAAAAAGTTGTTCACGGCTTGTTACACACACACTATCGAAGATTCCGGGTGAACAAAAATAATTACACATGCATGCGAATGGAAATATATTTTGAGTTTTTTTCTCACAATCATTAAAAAAGAATTGTTGACGAAACACAAAATATTTCACTTTCTCTTTTTACGTATGTTTCTGACTAAGTCGGGAAACGGCAAATAAAATTGCTTTAAAAACGAAAACAATTCAATAAAAGGCTGGGTGTCTGATTGACAATTTTATTTCCAACTAATTCATTAACTTATTATCCAAATTTACTTAACAATTAACTTCTTAGTAAAGCAACTAAGAAAAAAAATGTGATTTTATATACTTTTATATTAACTTGCCAGTGTCTATATGTATATATGTATATATACAGTACTTTACAAAGCTATCAATAGACAGGTTTGGGTTGCTGCCGTACAACTCCTAGTACGTCTCAGGCATATTTCAAACATCAATTGTGTTACGGCATGAGAATTTACACTTAGACACTCTTTCACAAATAAAGAAATACAACTGTTACCGATTTCAAAAATTAGAACTGGTTAGGGTTGCTGCCGAACAACTCCTAACACCTCGCAAGCATATTTGAAAACCAGTTGTGTTACAGGCATTAAAATTTACACTTAGATACCCTTTCGCAAATAAAGAAATACGACTTCTATCGATTCCAAAAAAATTTGGACTGGTTCAGGTTGCTACCGAACAACTCCTAGCACGTCCCAGGCATATTTAAAAACCAATTGTATTACAGGCATGAAAATTTACAGTTAGACACTTTTTCACAAATAAAGAAATACGACTATTACCAATTTCGAAAATGTGGACTAGTTCGGGTTGCTGCCGAACAACTGCTAGCACGTCCCAGGCATATTTCAAAACCAATTGTATTACAGGCATGAAAATTTACACTTAGATATTTTTTCACAAACAAAGAAATACGACTGTTACCTATTTCAAAAATGTAGACTGGTTCGGGTTGCTGCCGAACAATTCCTAGCATGTTTCAGTCTTATTTCAAAAAGCAATTGTGTTATAGACAGAAGAGCTTACACTTATATACTCTTTCTGAAATTATAATACCTCTAGGTTTCACTCAAAACTAAAAAGTATAAAATAAAATAATAATGTAAAAATAAAATTTTTTAAAATATACTTTTATCGAAACCAAACTAGCCCCCTAAAAAGTAAAAAATAAAATTAGTGGTTGATATTGAGCATCTAGTAGTTCTAAAGATAAAACACAAAAGTATATAATGAATCTTGGCGGAATAGTGCCTACCACTCGTTTTAAAGCTGACCTTGCATGAATAATCCAATATTTGTCCTTAGAGCAGCGATTACCGACTCTTGAAATTCATGACCAAAATATTTATGGTAATGTTGGACGATAAGATCTGCTAGCTTATGCTTATTGGGCAGGATAGACGGCATTGTTGACAGGGTTGAAACCCCTTTAATGGCCTTAATTCGACTATTAATTTTCATTATTCCGTTTTCGACAACCGGTGATAAGGACAATAGGTTTGATTTCGACGGAAGATTTCCGTTAGTTAATAATGCCAAATAATCATTTTTAAATACATCGCATTGAGCCCGTTTAATTAATAAATTTTTGGCAGCTTGAATATTCTGATACGATAAAATAGGTTTAACTTTGTTTGCTTTAATTTTGTTTAGTTTTGTTAATATATCCTTAACATTTGTTAAGCAACGGCAATTATCAATAAACTTGATAACCATAACTCATTGCTAAACACAGCTTACCGAACGTCGAATATTTATCTACTGGTACGGCCGCAAAACTAATATTTGAATCATTAATTATAAATTCTGGTTTACGTTCCTCTAGACATTCATTTAATTCTACAGCTTTGTAAACTATCCATTCCTTTTCATCTTCTTACAAAAAAATCTGGAGCTTTAAACCAACGGTCATAACTTCTTTAATTCATATCTTCGAACCATTTGGTTCCAACATCTGCGACATTGCTTGTTGAATTGACTTTTCTCCATTGAATTGAATTTGATAGTTCATGAATTTCTCCATTTCTTACACATATAAATGACTTGAATTTTCGTGGATCATGACTTGATCCACGATAATACGGTATTTGAATCAGACCAAAAATATTTATCTTTAATTACGACTCGATGGGAACGTTGCACAGCATCCGCTAATCTGCATCTTAAGACCGCAGTCTGCAGTTCTAACCTTGGTATAGATAATACCTTTGTGGGTGCTACCTTTGCCTTTGACGTTACCATAACTACTTTAATAGATTCATTAAGTATTATTCGAAAATAAGCCACAGCGCAGAAAGCCTTCTCGGATGCGTCAACTAATCTACGTATTTCAATCCTGTTAGCTTGATGAATGTTTGCAGTGTACAAGCGAGGAATTTTCAATTTAATAATTGTTTTAAAATTTGTTATCCAACTGCGCCATTTATGAAATAAAACATCAGTTAACTCTTCGTCCCAACCTATGCCTGATCGCCAAGTTTCCTGAACTAATACTCTCGCTCTAATTAAAATATGTGACAGTAATCCTATAAGATCAAATATTGCCATGACAATACTCTCGTTTTGTTGGTGGGTGACTAAAATCACAAACGCATTGTGGAATGTTGTTAAAATTTATTTTAAATTCAAAATTGCCCGTCTCGGTATTCCAATACACACTCAGCATTTTTTCAATAACGTTTTCGGATTCTCGATTTATGCATATTTCTTTCGTGTTACGATCAGCTTGTGGCAATGATTTGCAACCTTCAGTCGAATTTGATACAAAACCTCTCAACTCAAAATTTCCATTTTTGTGGATTTCGATAACTTGCTTAGCGATTTTTATAGCTTTATCAACATTGTTATGTGAATTAATATAATCATCGACATAATGCTGTTCTAATATGGCTTTGACTGCTTCAGGATATTGATCGGTAAATTTCAGAGCATTTTCATTCTTGACCGTTTGCGCCAAATATGGTGAACAACTCGCACCAAATATCATTGATGTCATAACATGAATTTCAATTTTTTTTATTTTGGTTACCACCTCGCCATAAATATCTTTGCGCTACTTGGTCTTCAGCTCGTATTTTAATTTGCGGAAACATTTCGGGAATATCCGCTGCTACACAAATATTATTTTCTCTTAACTTAAAAATAACAGCCGTCAATGGTACATATATATTCGGGCCTCCTAATAAATCTGAATTTAAAGATTTATTTTGGAATGTAGCAGCCGCGTCGAAAACTAATCTTATCTTGTTCGGTACTTTATTTTGATTGATGACATGAAAGAATGGAATATACCACGTACGCTGACTAAAATTTTCCACTTCTGTAGGTTGCAACACTTTACAATAACCTTTCAATTTATAATCTTCAATTTGATTTTTATACCACAGTTTTAAATCAGGATCTTTCTTCATACGATTCTCAACTAACAATAATCTTTTCAGGGCCATATCGAAATTATTAGGAAGCACCGTACTCTCTGATCTCCACAGTAACCCTATTTCATAATGATCTTCAACATATTTTAATGTTTTGCTTACAATTTGTTGCACCCTTTCGTCTTCCTTTGATTCTGCCACTTTGACATCAGGCTTACACCCACAACTTTCAGACGAAAAATAATTTTTGACTAATTCATGAAGATTGTTATCTGACTCAGCTGGATCTTGGATATGCAAAGACTGTTGAACAACTACTATAATTTTCCTTTCCAAATATACAACAACCCAACTTTGTTCTCACTGCAACAGGACAATTTTCTGATCGTTCAATTCTTTGATCATATGACAATAAAGTAGCATTATTTGTACCAATCATTCTCATTGGCCTAACATTTTCATAACTCGACAATGGCATTTTCTTTAAAAACGAATATTTTGATTTCAACTCGTTAACGTTGAGCGATGAAATTGGTAGACCCAGGTTCTCACCTGTTCTGACATTTTTAATTGTAAATTGCTTTGTTTTACCTTTACCTGATATTTTTACTGACACTGACGTTATTATAGAATTTTCAACTGATACCATTTTTTCTTTTGGACAAATCATTGTAAATGATTCTGGAGTAGCCTTCAAGTTTAATTCTCTTGCTAAGCTGGCATCCATTAAAGAAAATGCTGAACCATAATCTAAAAATACAAATGTGTTAATCGACTTATTATTAGCATAAAGGATTACAGGCAGAATCATAAACAAAGACTTATTTTTAGAATCGACATTTAAAGTATGCTCAGTTTCACTAGCCTGTAACGTATATTGATTAGATGATGTCTCGGGCTGACGTTGATATGATGGAGTATCTACTAACAAATTACTGAAATTACGTGCTGACAATGATGATGTTGGTTGTTGGCTGCTAGTTGGCGAATGTAATAGTCGGTGATGTTTACGTGTACAATTTTCGATATTGCATACTTTAGCGTAAAACTTTTTCCATCGAATCTGAACGTTCATCCCATCAAAATTCTGACATTTATCAATTTTGTGCTCCTCCGTTTTACAAATAACACATTTTTTATCCTTTGCACCTGATGCTTCACTTTGTAGATTAATGTGAGCGCGACTATTTGAATTACTGCCACCTTTAACATTTTGTTTTTGGCATGTTAAAGATTGTAGCTCAATTAAAATTTTTACTTTCAATTTCAAGAAGTCATTAAAATCGCTTAAGTTGTCTTTACCCCTTTCGTTTTCGTGAGCAAACTCGATCTATTTTTCCTGAAAACTATTAGGTAATTTTGCTCACGCACTAAGCATGCATTTAAGAATCTGGTTGGCATGTTCATAATGTTCAAATTAGCTACTACGTTAGCTACAGCAGTAGAATAAGGAATGATTGCTTCCCGGTCACCGTTTTTAAAATTTTTAAAATTTAATAAATCTTCAATAAGACAATCGTATATTGAATCCTTATCACCGAAATTTGCTTCCAAAATCTGCATAGCTTTATCAATGTTTTCTGGATTTATCAAAATATTACCAACAATGTCTTCTGATTTTTTTCCATTTATCGCTTCCAAACCAATTAGCCGGCTTGTATTTTCAATTTTTGAGAATCGACCTTCCCTTGTTGTTTACTCCAAAATATCTTTAAATCGTGGCCAATCTTTACAATTTCCTGAAAATCTTGGCAGTTTGTTATGTGTTTGTCTTTTCATAAATATTGAGTTGTTAGAATCTTCATCTTTTGTCTTAAGATTGCCAATTAGTGCCATAATAGCTTGTAATTTATTTGAGTCGTCTTCTTTTTCATTAATGCATTTAACACAATGAAATTTTTCAATAGGCTTTGGCAAAACATCTAAATCGGTGCATTCTAAATGAAACCACAACCAGCACTTACAACATCTTACCACTGATTTATCGTCTCCGAATTCTCCACCGCAACTTCCATATATAAAATTAATGTGCAGGAAGGAAAACTGTTGACACCAAATTGAACTGACTCCGGGAAGCACTTACAACATTCAGGCTAAATTTGCAAGTTTTCGAAGTACAGTTATAATACTCCCATTGGCCACCAAAATATTTCTGAGTGGCCCATGGGAGGATGTAACTGAGTCGGGAAACGGCAAATAAAATTGCTTTAAAAACGAAAAAAATTCAATAAAAGGCTGGGTGTCTGATTGACAATTTTATTTCCAACTAATTTATTAACTTATTAATCACTTCAACAATGGCTGTGAAATTTAATTGAATTTATTTATTTTATATCCAAATTTACTTAACACTTAACTTCTTAGTAAAGCAACTAAGAAAAAAAAAGTGATTTTTATTTTATTGCTTGTCAAAAAAACCGACTGTCGTCAATTAACATTTAATCAAAAATTTTCGAGATTTGTTTAACTACTACAGTAAGTCAAGGTTATTATGCTGTTGACAACAACGTAATTAAAATCATGGCAACGTTTTTTAGATTTATGGAATTGTTGAAATTTGTTGAATTGTTAATCAGCTAATATCTCCTAGATGGCTTTTAATGTGGTGTGGTATATAATTTTATAATGTTTAGAAAACAAAAATATTTTTCTTTTTTTAATTGAATAAAAAAAATTCAAATAATAGTGAACATTCATTCACGTTATGATTTCTAATATATATTCATACATACATATACATATATGTATAAATTTACAAATAGAATCAAATTTTTGTTAAAGATGTTTTAAATACAATTCTAAATTTTAAATTCAATTCAAATCGGTTTTTAGGTACATACGTACTTACATATATACATATTTTCAATTATTTTATCTCTAATAATCTTATATATCAATACGCTTAAACGTCTGTTAAACTTTTAACAAAGCTTTTTTCAACTAGATTAGACAACTTTATTAGAACTATTACGAATTACGATAGTGTGCAAAATTTAATTTAAAGACATAAACCACAAAACAATAAAACCAAATAAAACCAAAAACAAATTAAAATTAACCTAATAACAATTCACCTATTGAGCAATAGCATTGATTATATCTGATTATATGAATTAATTTAAAAAAAAAAACAAAGTAGCAAAGACAAAAACCGAATTATCAGAATATAATTATTATATCGATAAAATAGCTTTGTTAAAATATTACGATATTATGATATTACAGCAAAAAAACTTACCGGTAAAACAAATGGTAAATTTAGAAAATATATTTTTTACCTCAACCATGTTCAAAAATTCCAATAGTTGAACTTTATTTATTTTATTAACAAATAATTCAAAAGTATAAATTCAAATGCGCAGTAACATTGAGTAAATATAATATTGTACATGGAGAATCATAAACCGAAATTTACGATTTGAAACAAAATATGTTATGACATTATTATCAAGTTCCAATTCAATACACGGCAAATTTAGTACACATAAAAATTAAAAAAACTTTAAAAAGAAAAATCACAGACTACCCTTACCTACATCAGAGACCCTAGCAGGATAACAATATAACAATAAAAACTGAAGAACAAGAGAAAAAGCATAATTATTGGCTTTACCCCTAACTATAATAGTCATAAAGCGTCATATGATGTCATATGATAGATACTTCGTTAAATGGCCTATATGATTCGATGTGATTTAACAAAGTCATAACCAATCATAACCTTTACTATAATGGTCATACCTAATCATACCAAAACGTCAAAACCAAAATTTAAAAGCAGTGAAATAAAAATATAAATTCTATAAATAAATGCTTTTGTTTTTTTATTTTGAGTTTTGAAATAGTGAGGGCTATTATGATAATAAGAAAAAACACAAAAAACGTATCTATGGCTATTTTAATGTGTTTTTAATGTGGTGTGGTATGTATTTAGTTCAAATGCATTTAATTTCATATCTATACTGCCAGCGACATCTCTGTTCGCCACATTTTGTTGAAATGTACGTCTCTATTAATAGTGTTTGTTAGTGAGCGTTTAGACATAAGATTTTGTTTCATGAAAGTTTTGTTTTACTTATTTTTATTACATTTACAAATTTGATTGCAATTACATTAAATTTTATTTCAAAAGTTTAAACTACATACCTCAAAGATAAACAAAAATAGTTGCAAAGTATTACTATATTTCTTCATGCAAAATCCACTTTGTAAACTTGCAAAATACGAAGATACGAGCATCTCGCAAAATTTTCTCGCAAAATTCACTTTTTGAACTTGCGAAATACTAAAATGCGTGTCGAGCACTATTATTTAAAAAAAAAAATAATGATATTCTATAACAAAGTCGGATGTCAAGCTCTAATGAACATCATTTATACGTTATAAATACAATTCAAAAACGTATAAACGCTGCTTTACATTAAAGTTTTCTTCAAAACTATTAGCGGTCAAAATTAATTTATAATAAATAAATAAATACCTAAATAAAAAATATAAAAAAAATAGTTATATAGATAGATCAAACAATATTGTAAATTACTAGCTATTCCGGGCGTAACATTCGCCGGTCTAGCATTAGCATTATAAATGAAACAATTTATTTTATTTGTTTATTTTCTTTATTTTCTTAAAAAAAAATCAATGTTACAGTATAATTTATTTCCTTTAGAAATTATTTCCTTTAGAAATTCATTTATATAAAAAATGATTTTGGTAACTGTTACATTTTATGAAATTATTAACTGAGATGTAATTAAGAAAATTGTTGCCAAAGAGAAAAATGCTCATCAAAAATATTGTCCAAAACTGGAAATACTCATATCAGTCCCAGTACTTTGCAAAAAATCTTAGCTGTTTTAGCTTTTCAATTAATTACATATGCAAATATGGAGCTACGAAAACAAATAAATTATAATTTTATTTTTTTCCATATAATAATGAGTAATAAAGTAAACCTGCTGTTGTGAGTAATATGTAAACTGCTGGTCTTTCTTTAAATTCTTCTAATATTTATACTAAAAATGCGTACAAACAACTATTAAAAATTGTCCATATTTGTTCGTAGAGAAAAGATTAGATTATCTTAAAAAATTAAAAGTTCTAAACAAATCCACCTGCTCAATAAGCTGCAAATATTTTTACAAATATATTACGAATTTGATGAATTTTATTTACAACAACAATATATTTTCAAAGCTGGAGTAAATCATGACAAGCCTTTGGATATTGATATTTAATGCTCTTGTTATGAAAATAACGACAAAGTAGAAAATTCTGAATTTGAAAAATACCATTGTAAAATTGTGCGTTGCAAGCTTTAATTATCTTATAAATAAATTGTGTGCTTACTGCAACAAAAAAAGATATTAAATATACTTTTCAATTTACTCTACCGTTAAGATTTTTTATAAATTTCACAAAAATTAATGATGAGTTTTTCAAATATTTTTAAATTGTTATAATTTTAAAACCCATGCGTACATACATATTCACATACTGAAAAAACCAAATAGAAAGCCTTTTAAAAATAAAAATTTGATTCTATTTGTAAGTTTATACATATATGTATATGTATGTATGAATATATATTAGAAATCATAACGTGAATGAATGTTCACTATTATTTGAATTTTTTGAAATTATTCAATTAAAAAAAGAAAAATATTCTTGTTTTCTAAACATTATAAAATTATATTATAATTTTATAATTTATTATTACAAATAATATACATGCACAATATCAACAATTATAAAAATCCAACAATGTATGATGAGAGGAAAATAAAAAAAAAATTTTTTTCTTAAAAGACTACTCGATAAAAATGCTATCCAATTTGAAATTTTTGTACATATCAATTCAAAAAAAATTCAAATTACCTATACAAAGTCAAATAACAAAAAGTTAAAAACAATAATATACATTCAAGAACAGTAAAAGAGAAACTGAACACATACAAATTATTTAGAGAATAAAAACGTATAAAACGTTCAAAAATTTAAAAACTCAAATTGAATATAGAAAATTCACTAACACATTGAATATACTCCAGAAAATATATATAATGAAGAGAATTTGGAAAAAGTGAGCTGAACCAAGGCCTCCTAAATAGACAGACCGCAACATTCAATTCAAAATGGCGCTTTAAGGGTCACAAGCAAATGTAAACAAAGAAATTTCTTATATGACATTTTTCAGTTCGTATCAGATTTTTGGAGTTTTTTTTTTTTTATTAATATATAATAATATAATAAAAAAGACTTTATTTTATCAAATCCAAAAGCTAATTTACATTAAATATTTAAGACTTAACTTAATAAGTGATTCAACAAATTATGTAATGAAAATTCTATTAGATCATTTACGTTCAACTGAAAACCAGTTCAGTTGGAAAACGTTGTATCGTTTCAGTTAACAATTTAATAAATTCAATAATTGAAATTACATCTTTGAACTCTTTAGTTGAAATATCTCTAAAATTTAAAATTAATTACATACAATATTTATATTAATGGTTTTGAATATACGTGTTATATAAAAATAAATCTTTTTTAATTGTTTGTTTTTCTCTTGTTATTGTAATAAAATTAATACAACTCAAAACTAAGTTTCTTTCCTCTATTTTACTATAACTGGTTGATGACATATGATTTTGAAATAAATTTTTATACAAAGAAGAACAAAACTTGATATTCTCTGAATTTTTCATAATATCTTCATTAAGAAGTAATGATCGAGAAGTCAAATAAGGTAGAATAAGCTACAATTAACAATGAATTTAAGATAAGTTTCAAATAAAAATAAAAGTTACTTCTGCTAAATTATTGTAAATTTCAAGTTGTCCATTTGCTAACAATGAATCTGAAATTTCTTCCAATAAAAGTATGGGCGCATTTTCTTTATATTGTTGAAAGCAGTTTGTGGATAATAAATAGGGCAACGTTCATAACCAAATCATGTGTCCATTTGAAGCCTTTTGAATAATATCTTCTTTTAAAATATTAACAACATATTCTGAAGCATTTTTAAAAAAAAATTTAATTTTTTCAGATAATGTTAATATGTTCTCAGCTTCATTGTTTATCTAAAATATATTTTCAAAATATTTTCAGATTTTTAATAAATATTAATTTAATTTAGTTATTACCAAAGAAGAATGTTTAATTAATGATTCACCAATAGCAGAAACTGCTACACAATTATTAATTAGTTCACATAGTTTAATTAACATTACAAATGTTGTCAAAACTGGTTAATGTAGATTTCTCTAAATTTGAAAAACGCAACAAAATGTTTATTGATTTTTCATATAAATCTGATGTTAAATTAATTGTAGTATTCTTTTCATTATTTTTCTTCAAATGTTCCGTTGAAATATAGATCAGCTTTGTTAATGTATCAGAAATATTATCTAATGCTTCCATTGATAATTCATAATTGTTTTTCAACTTATTTTCAATAATTGTTTTACACTCGTTCAAAAGTGAATCGTCTAACGATATATCCTCGCATGATAAAGCAAGCATCTTGCCAACAAGATGTTATTTCCAAAGTGAATCTTTAGAAAGATTATCATTAACAAAAAAATTGATACTAAACTTAAATAATTCCATAAAAATTTTATATCAGAAATTTTTTATTGCATTATCATTTACACATAAGACTGGCATAACTTGAGCAACAAAACTACCACATGTATCTATCATATTTTCTTTTCCTAAAGTAAATAATGGTTCAATAACACTATTTATAATACATTCAACAATTTCTTGATTTATTAAAAATTCACCACCATCATTCTGATAGAAACATTTATGCAACAAATTAAACTTTTCAGTTGAGTTTTCATTAACAGCTTCTTGTGAAACACGTAAAATTATTTCTTTAATACTATTTTCTGCTAAAATATTTCTAATGTCCGGAACACAACACAATGATGGCATTATTTCCTATTTCTTATAATTTATTTACTTTTTAAACAGTAAATTATAACACCCAATTAAATTTTTAATTCAAAGTTTAAAAAAAAACTTCTAATCCCTCCAAAATTCTTATATGAACTGAAAAATGTTATATAAGAAATTTCTTTGTTTACATTTTCTTGTGAGCTTTAAAGCGCCATCTTAACTAAAAAAAGTATGAAGTGTCATGCCTGTATATTTAGGATGCCTTGGCTGAACATTTTCTGTTGTATGAAAATGTCTATCTTTATTTTTTTTTTTTTTTTCATATTTATTTATTTGTTTAAATCAAACAAATTACAATAATTAATTGAGATTACAATGATATTTACTATTATAAAAATAAAAAGAAATAAAAGAATAAAACAAAAAAAACAACAAGAAAAATAACAAATAGTAAAAATAATAATAAATTTAACAATAATGATAATAGTATTATTAATCAATGGTATACCCAAATTCATGTACAAAAATAATAGCAATAATTATAAAAACAGTATGCACTATCACTGCTATCAGTCAAGTACCTTTAAACTCAAATAAAAAAAAAAAGTAGAACAAACAACACATACATAAAAATTATAAACAGTGAGTGAATGAGAAAAAATTAAATCAACCAGTACCTTCGATAGTGTGTGTGTAACAAGCTGTGAACAACCTTCTCCATGCGAGTTGGTTTAGTCCGCACTAATCCATTCGCAAACATTAAAATTATTTTTGTTTATTTATAGTTCTTGTGAAAGTGAAATTTGTATTTGTATACAAATTTTAAATAACGAAATTATTATTATTAATAATAATTGTCAAACATTCTCTGATGGCATTGCGAAAATCTAGATTAATCCTATACCTGTTTCTAAATTTTTTTTAGAATAAATTTATTACTTTTCTGTTTATAAAAATTCAATTATAAAAGAAATTTTACTATAAAAAATTTGCTTAAAAAATTAATTAAAAGATTTTATATTTTATTGGACCCTCGATGGCGCAGTGGTTATGTAACAGAATCCATGACCGAGGGTACCCCGGTTCGAACCTGGTTGGTGGCGATTTATAAAAAAAATCCATCATTAAATTTGTTAATTGAAAATTCGAGATTAATCGAATGAAAATCATTAATTGAGATCGAACCCCTAATAAGGTAGCGCCACGTTGTTTCTAGGCAGCGTTAGATGGTTACTCCATCTCCTACGACCGGTTACTGTAGGCCAATCATCTGCATAATCGGTAAATCAATGAATTCGAAATAATAAAAGAAGAAGCCTCGGATACACGAATGACTACCTGATAACGACCTTTGGCACACAAAAAAGGACCCGAATTGCACAATGGAATGTAAGAACACTTAGAGAAGCTTCAAGACTCTCGCAATTGGAAGGTCAGATGGCTACTTACAACATAGACATCCTAGGAAATGAAATGCGATGGAACAACACCGGAGAAATCAACACGGGGAATGGAAACATGGTAATTTACAGTGGAAGGGAAACAGGGGGTGAAAGTGGAGTCGTAATACTAATATCAAAGAAATTGAGACAAACATTAGTTTCTTGGAAGGCAGTCTCGGATAGAATTGTGATAGGGCGATTTCGAAATACGACAAGACATGTAACAATAATTCAATGCTATGCAACAACAGAAGTCGCTGAGGACCATATTAAGGATGACTTCTACGAACAAATAGAAACAACGCTAGCAGTCATAAATAGGGAAGATATCATAATATTAATGGGTGACTGGAATGCGAAAATAGGATATAACAACAATGGACTTGAGGAGATAATGGGCAAACACGGGTTAGGGAGAGAAAGAAACAACAACTGGGAAAGATTGATAGAGTTGTGTCAGACTTTCGACCTAGCAATCGGAGGGAGTCTATTCCCACACAAAGATATCCACAAATACATATGGACAACACCAAACGGGATCTCAAGAAATCAGATAGATCACATATGCATCAGCAAGAAATGGAAACAATCAATGTTAGATGTGAGAAAGAAGAAAATAAATATAAACAACTTAGAAAATCCGCAAGTAAGAGCTGACATGATTACGGCGTTACGAGAGAATATTAAAAATAATAGAGAACACACTTGGGAAGAGATTCTGGAAATTTACAACCAAACAAGCGAACAAAATCTTGGAATTTCACAACCCCAAAGAAAAATCTGTATAACCGATAACACATAGGCCTTGATTAAAAGAAGAGGTGAGATGAAGAAAATGATAAACAACAGAACGGCATCAAGAAGAGAATATGAAGAAATAGCGAAAACAGTGAAAAGAGCAGCAAGAAGAGATAAAAGGAAATTTCTGCAAAATTTAGCCGGAGAAGCAAAAAGAGCAGGACAGCAACATAACCTGAGAGAATTGCATCGCATAGTCAAGAACTTAACAAACCAGTCGGAACAACAAAACAAACCAATTAAAGATAAAAATGGTGCGCTCCTCACAAACTTAGAGGACCAATTAAAGAGATGGAGAGAACATTTCCAAGAACTGAGCAACGAAGAAAGTACAAATAATGAAGCAGACATAAGAAACAGATACAATGCAAATATCTACCCAACTGAGGGACTGCCAATATCTACTCAAGCTCCAAATATAGAAGAAATCAAAGCTACAATCAATATCCTGAAACACAACAAAGCAACAGGTGAAGATGGAATTCCAGCAGAAATAGCCAAACTGGACCCCGACCTATTCGCAAAAACAATTGAACCCCACATCAGAAAAGCATGGAAAAAAGAGAATATACCACCATCATAGAAGAAAGGAATGATTGTCAAGATACCTAAGAAAGGAGACTTGGCAAATTGCAGCAACTGGAGAGGAATCACGGTAGCAATTATTATAAAGCAAAGATTAGAAGAAGTACTAGAACCAATACTACGGAAAGAGCAGGCAGGTTTCAGACCAAACCGAAGCTGTGTTGACCAGTCAAATACTTTACGGGTCATAGTTGAACACTCAGTAGAATGGAATGCCCCACTATATCTACTATTCATAGATTTTAAGAAAGCATTCGACACAGTCAAGAGATGCGCAATATGGAGAACACTTACAAAGAACTCCCTGAAAAAATCATCAACATCATCAAAGCGATGTATAAAGATGCAGAGACAACAGTTAAACACAGAGGTAACATCAGTGATCCATTCTACACCATTATAGGAGTTAGACAAGGATGTCCACTATCACCAGTGCTTGAGAATTATATGCAGAATATTCTGGCCGGCAAGAATTAGCAACGAGGATTTATGGATGATAACTGGAGAAGAACCGATCAACAGGCAGATAAATAGGAAAAAATGAAAATTGTTAGGTCACTAAGGAAATCAGAAAGTGATATAGCAAGAAGAGCTCTAGAGTGGAATCCACAAGGACAAAGGAGACCCGGCAGACCATACAACACATGGAGACGCACAGTCGATCAAGAATTAACAATCAACAATTATACCTGGGACGATATTAAGGAAGTAGTACTCAACAGAGAGGAATAGAGGTTCACTATCGAAGCCCTATGCTACCACGCGGAGTAATAGGAGAAAAAAAAATATATTATTAAATAATTTTAATTTATCTTATTTTTAGAATGAATTTATAAGTACTTTACAAATTACAAATCGTCGGTTTATTTCTATTTTCGAACAAACGTTTTAGAATAGTTTCGAGTAAATCGAGTTTAAAGTTTGCAGTTAAAGTTTGCAAAAAAAAAACTACCCGATAAAAGCTAATTTTAAATTTAAGCATTAGTAATATCTAATGAACTTAAAACTATTTTATTTATAGCTTTAGTACAAATTGTATATAATTTAGATTTAAAAACATTCATATTTCCTTTCAAAATCGCATTTTCAAATAAACATTTTCTATAATCGTCTACAGACAAATTTCTAACAACATTACTTTTAACACCTTTGCTTTTTTTATAGTTTTTCCTTTTAGTACATCTACCAAATACATTTTCGATCTAAGTCCAATAAATTCTTTCACGATTTTTCCATTAGACTCATCTTTAAATAATCCTAACATTTTTTTATTCATAAGGGGTAATCCATATGGATTAATAACTTCATAATCAGATGTATCAAAAATTAATTTTGATTTTTCAGTTTCTCTTACGTCTATTTCAATATCTTTATAAAAATCATTAGTTTGTATACTATAAATAAAACTATCAGTATCCATATAAATTAAACTAATTTTTGAATTATATTTCACTTTCATGTAGTCATAATGAAAATTATACATGTGAAGTTTTGAGAGTTCTAAAATGGAGGAACCTAAATAAATTGTTTATCATATTTAACTAGCGTTTTACTGAATTCAACTGCTGCAAGATTATCGTCGAATAAGGATAAGCTAATGAAGTTAGGTTTCGAAATCATGGATCAGCTATTTTAACAGTTCTCCTTTTATCTACGTTTTCCATTGTTTTCCATATACCGAATTGCTCATTAATTTAAAAAAGTTCTTTTCAAAAGTATTTTTTGCCAATGTTTGGTGATATGTGTTTAAATCAATATACCTTTTCAGCCAATCAGCTTGATTAAACGCTATTGCTCTATGAATTTTCTTTAAAATTAACCCATTCCTTAAACATTGTTTTAAATTTTTATAAGGAATTATATAATTTTTTTCTAATAAAATCTAAAAATCTAATAATAATTTATTTAATTTACCATTCGGAGGTATTTTATTATCACAGCAAAATGGTAAATCATTGTGCCAATCATGTAAGTTTTGTGGATAGTCTAGATCGACTTCCAATACATATCCAATTTCTCCCTCGTCATCAATTTCATTAAAATTGATGTTTGTTGGATTTTCTACCTATTTAAAGCCTCCATAAGGTAAAAAGTCGGACATTGCCCACCCATTGTGGACCAAATTGTTGACATCTAAATATATTATATATATATCCTTCAAATCCTTATATTCTTTGCCCATATATTTATTATAGGCTTTAGAATATCTTTTCGAACATTGGCTGATACCTCCGCGAATCATTTTTTTAAAAAAAATTATACATATTAATATCTATTAATAATTCCAAATTAATTTTTGTATACTTAAGCATAGCTTCCCATGAGAGTCTTGGAGCTGTTAGAAAATGAGCAAGTTCCAAATTATATATGTTTAAAGAAATTTTTCTAAAGTTAAAAAAAACATTTCCAAGTAGCAGGACATCTGTTTTTAAATATAAACACAAATAATCTTTCAAAGTTTTACAATGAAACGATTCCCAAACATTTGTCGCATGAATATAATCTTCATCTGAACAAACAGTATTATTGATTTGATTTTTAAAATTATTTTGAGAAGACAATTCTGTTTCACCAAAATTGTCTATAGAAGTTATGTACTCATATGGAAATACACCTTTCCGAGTTAATAAATTAAATTGTTTTTCATTACTAAAATGTTTTTTAACAATTTTTAAATTATCTTTTCCTAACCCTGCAACCAACGAATCAAGGCTAGATTGCATAAATCTAAAGGAATCTAAAAAATGCAACTGAAAAGTATTGTTTTTGTTTATAAAAATAGTTTTGGTCACCGAAATGTACTTTTCGTAGTTTAAACGTAAAACAGAAAAGTGACCTTTAGTACATTTTAATTCTTTAAAAAGTAAATGTGAATCATAATTCGAAAAATTGTGAAAAAATATTGGGAAATAATGGGGGTACGGTGTGCTAAATTACACGTTTTGTGGGCTGGTCCTCTGTACTTACCAGTTATATGACAATGATCTCTGATACGAAGTTCTCCGGTACGAAATTTTTATTCACATATATGACAGCATGAATGCGTTTTGTATAAGATTTTCTCTTAAATAATTCTCAAAAAACAATTTGCATTTGTTTTCTAAAGCGTGAAATAGATATAGAATAAATTTAGTTTTCTATATAAAGTTTAATTTATATGTATAATTTTACATACCTGTGAAAACTCTGTATTTACTTAAATTTTCATCAAATGAACAACTAATATAGAAGGAAAAAGCTATTGGCATGTGCTTTTTGATATCTGTTGTTGATGAGTCCTCTGGATTTGGTTGACATGTTGATATTGGTTCTAGTACACTTACAGTGTCAGCATAAATTACAAATGGTAACTTATTTTTAAAGTTTACAAGTTAATTTCCTTCTTGAGGTAATGTTGCAATTACTTTTCCACATTCATTTTTGTGAATTAACAAATCCTTTTGCAAATTAAAACTGCATAAACATATCAAACAAAAATATTTTGTTGATCTATGTCGTGTAATTTGGGATCTTATCAATCTCGAGAGGTTTCTAATCCATACGTAGTGTGATTTATTTTGAGCTTCTATTAATAACAATCTAATATGATGGCGTTTTTCTTCTCGAGTGTGGTAATATGGTCCTACTATTTTATAGGACTTTCTAATCTTTTCACAACCAAATACATTTATGCTAATATCAGGATTTATTTCTTCGAATACATTTATATCACTATGATGAAGTGGAAACTCAAGGTTCGCAAATTCTAAGCGTTGAACCTTAGCGTTATGTGAACGTATTCGTGATGAAGTTATATCATTTATTCCATATTTATGTGGATTGCATTCATTTGATATTCTGCTTTTCTGCAAAGCCGTTATCCATTTAAAACTGTATACTTCCTTATTTTTTATGTTAATACAAGCCTTTTTCGTTTCGATTTCCTTTGGTAGTTTAATATATTGCGAGCCTTTCAAAGGTCTATATTCATTCACATTGATTTCAATGTATATAACAATTTTATTAAACTCCACCCTTCTCTTTCTTGTCTCTTGGAATCTTTTTCTTGGAATTCATCTGCCTGACAATGGATTTTTTCCTTTATATCTTCGAAAGCTAATTCAATCTCCTTTTCATTCAAGACAAGATTACTTCCATTTTTGAATTGAAACTTTTTACGCAAAATATATTTTCAAGTTCGTTATCCTCATCCAGTTTGCGTGGTTTCACATATTCTCCATATAACTCCATGTTAAATTTAATACCTTGATGGTCCATCAACTCTTTTCTTAAGAGCTTAAATACGTCTTCTTGAATATTTGAAAAAAAAGTTTATGGACTTTCATTTTTATTCTCCACGATATAATTTATAATTCTTCCTCCAAAGCCTTGTCTCAAACATTTATTGTTTCCTACATATTCCTCAGTAGCATTTTTTTTATGTTCATTTGTTCGCAAGTGATAATTTCAATATTTACTTTCGACTGATGTTTTACAATCAGAGCAATATTTTATATTTAGCTCTTCCCTATTTGCTTCTTGTTTTCTCAATGTTGTCTGTTGAATTTCTGATTTCTTTATTATTATTTCAACCTGAAGAACTTTGCTTAACTCCCAAGATGAATTTTGTTGTTGGAATGTTTCCACTTTAGTTAAAACTTCGTCAATACTGCTGTCTGATGTGTCTTCAATTTCCGTACTTTGAATCATATGGAATTCGGACTTGAATGACATAACGTCAAAAAAGTTTTCCAATTCTCCATCTTCCAGCATTTGAAGATTAATATATGACACCTTTAAATCAAGATGATATATGAATGTGGATCTTGATATTTCTTGATTTAAAATTTGTACAATTTTGCCTCCAAATGTTTCGAAGAACTCCTCTGTTGTTTTTGTTAATACAGAAGTTATGAAAACTTGATTATAGCATTATCAAAAATACAAAGCTATTTATATATTTGAGTTGTAATTAACACTTAAATTTAAATTTACACGCGCAGCTAAAATTTTAATATAAGAATTTGATGCATGTCATATTGCATTGCATAATTATTTCGAATATTGCACAACGTGCCTTAATTCTTTGTTTAAGTATAAAATTTATAGCACCTTTTAATGCCATTTCACAATTTCACAACACCATCTAATACCAGCTTAAAAGTTATGCCGGTTTTAGCGCAAAATCCCATGTATTTTTTATATGAAGGTACAAATTCATGTTTTCGCCATCTTGGAATATAATATTAACTTAAACGGTGACAGACCGACAAATGGACGGACGTATTTATACTACATATTATATACTTTATATTTCCATTTACGAAATCATTTTTTCATTGCATAATTATTATTACGTTACAAATAATTTCAATTCAAATTTTTTTGCTATATTTGCAAAAAAAAAAATTTTTTTATGAATTACTAATAATTTAAATTTAAATTGAAATTGTAATTCAACACTTCTTTAAAAAAAAATGTTTAAGCATAAAAGTTTTAATATTTCACAACACCATTTCATGCCAGGTTAAATGTTATACCGGTTCTAGTTATGCCGCAAAATCCCATTAATTTTTAAATAAAGGTACAAATTCACTTTTTCACCATCTCAGAATATAATATTAACTTATATAGTTTTATATAATATTAACGCTTGTAAACGGACAAATAGAGGGACGAATTTATACTTTACATTTTGTACTTTATAATTTATAATGTTTTCGTTTTAATTTTTTTTTCTAACATATGTATTTTAAATTTTTAAATTAAAGTTTTTAACGGATAATTTTAATTTAAAAAAATAAAAACTTTTATTAATTACCGAAAAAAAGTTTTAGTTAAAAACAATAATTTCCTATGTTCGCTTTATCCAATGCACCAACCTTAAAAACTTTATATAAAGTTTATTATAAATTCAAAAAAAATAAACTTTGATTAATAACGGAAAAGTTTTCAATTAAAAATATTAATTTCTTATTAACTCGTATGCTTTTCTACGTAGAGATAAAGTTTTTTAAATTCAAATTTTTTCAACGGATATTTTTTTTAATTAAAGTTTTTTTAACCGCAAATTTTTTATATTAAAGTTTTTAACGGTCAACTTTTATAGAAAACTTTTTGTAAAAAGAAAAACTTTGATTAATTAACGGGAAAATTTTTAATTAAAAAAAATAATTTCCTATTTGCGCTTTACTCAATGCACAAACCTTAAAAATGATTTTCTAAGTCGAGATATAGCTTTTCGTAATATAATTTCCTTTTTTTTCGCTTTATCCAGTACACCAACCTTTACGAGCTTTTTACACAGAAGGAACAAATAATAACTACTATTATGAAATAAGATTATACAAAGTTAAGTTTAAATATAATTATGTTACACCTTAACCCTTTGAGGGTATGGAGTATACGACATACAAAAGGTGATTCTTACCTAGATGTGTTTTTTTTTGTAAAACTATTTTAAAAAAAATAAACAAACACAATTTGATGATATTAATTTTTCTTTTTATTCGTTTTCCTTATATACTAATATTATTTTTTAGTGTTTATGAAAAATAAATTGAAATATTTTGTATTTATTCTCTAAGTATACTATTCTAAAAATATGAGAAAAAATTAAGATTATACTTTTAATATTTTGTAATGAGGTCTCTATGTAATATTTTTAATTTCCCTTTTTTATCTTTAAATTTTATGTTGTTGTTATCGAGCAATTCTACAATTGTGAAAGTACCTTCATAAAAGGAATCTAATTTTTGACGCGTTGAGTTTACTATTTTAATTTCGTTGCCTATTTTTAGGTCTAATAATTTTGTATTTTTGTCATAAATATGTTTACGACTCAACTTAGATTTTTCCAAGAATTTTTTTAGCTCTTTCTCTAGCTATGGTTAATCTATATTTTACTTCCTTTACGTAACTATCCAAATTATACATAGGTGTATATTCGGTGAATAATATATCAAAGCTTACGGGTTTTCCGTAAATTAATTCAAACGGTGTATATTCATGGTAAATATTAGGTGTAGTATTATAACAAAAAGAATAAATTGTTACCCATTCATCCCAGTTATACATGGTATTTCCGATATATATTCTAAAATAATTATTTAGTTCTCGATGGTTTCTTTCTAGTGCCCCTAGTGACTGATGATGATATGGTGTTGAGGTGGTTTTTGTTATTTCAAATAATTTGGTAAATTCCTCAATTAGGCTATTGACATATTCTTCTCCTTTATCTGTTTTGAACACTTTCATTGAACTATATATCAATATGAAATTTTCAAAAATAGCTCTAGCTACAGTTTTGGCCTCTTTGTTTGGTACTGGTATAGCAATAACATATTTTGTTAATTGGCATTGTATTGTAATAATATATTTATTACCTTTTTCTGTCATAGTAAAGGTTCCTACTGTGTCTAATTCTACAATTTCAAAACTAGTTTGCTTTTTTTATATCCATAATATAATTAATGGACTTTTTGTCTTTATTCCTGGTTTATTTAATTTACATTTTTCACATCTTTTTATATAATTTGCTACGTCTTGTTTAATACCTTTCAATGTAAATTGGCAATTAAGCTTACAAAGCGTCCTTTTAAACCTGAGAGTCCTCCAAGTAAAGGTTCGTCATGATATCTTTTTAAAACTTCTAATCTTTCACTTTTCGTTTCGAGACATTTTGGGGGTCTAAACAGAACTATACTAATTCTTTTTATAATTATGTTACCTTTATTTTTAAATTCATTAACGTGCACGTGTTTAAAAACTCGATCGTTCATACATAATTTAACAATATTTATTCTTTGGTATTTAAATAGTAAATGTTCAATTGCGACTAGTACTTGTTCTACAACTAGTACGCCTTTTGCATTGTATACCTTTTTCTTTTTATCATATAACGTTAATAATACTGTATTTGCTTTTTTGTTGATGTCAAATACCACGAATGGCTTTTTTATTATTTCTACGTTATTTAAACATTCATATACTTTAACTTTTTCATTATAACATTTTGTAGATTTTTCATTTATTCCGGAATTTTTATTTACGATTTTTGTGTGTTTCTTCATATATTTTGAAATGTATGGTGTACATTTTATATTAGTTTTGTCTGTTTTGACTTCCTGTTTATTTTTGGACATTGATCTAGTTTGAATTGCGTGAATTCGTTGTGAATCTTGTTGTATAAACTTTAAATCTTCAATTGTGACTCTTGATGAGGCATCTGCGCCTTACCTTTTATATGTATTATTTCAAAATTATACTCCTCTAAATCTAACCGAATTCTTGTCAATCTTGAAGAAGGGTTTTTCATAGAAAACAAGTATACTAATGGACGATGATCCGTTTTTACAAGGAACTTCGTTCCATAAATATATGGTCTGAAATGTGTGATCGCAAAATGAATTCCTATCAACTCCTGTTCGATTGTGATTTTATTCTAATAAATTTGGTAAATGTACGGGACGCATACGTAATAGGTAGATCAATATTACCCTTTTCTTAAGTTAAAATAGCCCCACATCCTATTTTGGAGGCATCAGTTGTTATTACAAACCGCCTATTAAAATCAGGATATTTTATTATGGGTGGATTTATTAGATTGGTCTTTAGCTTGTCAAAAGCCATTTGGCAATTTTCATCCCAATTAAATTCTACATTTTTGCGTGTAAGTCTATTTAGAGGATACGCTATCTGTGAAAAGCTTCTAATAAAACGGCGGTATTAATTGGAAAATGCAACGAAAAGCTTTGTTTCGTCGGCTGTTTTGGGTGTTAGATAATTTTTGATTGTGTCTAATTTTGAAGGGTCTATTTTTATACCCTTATCCGTACAGCTATGCCCTAAATAAGTAACCTCCTGTTTAAAAAATATACATTTTTGTGGGTTTAATTTGAGATTGTGTTAGAGACATGTTTTAAAAATTTCCTCAAGATTTTGAAGGTGATGTTTTATGGAGCATCCAATAACCATTAGATCATCCATGTAAAGGAAGGCCTATTCAGGCGTTAAACAACCAAAGGCCAAAGACATCATACGCGCAAAAGAATTAGAAGCAACCTTTAACCCGAATGGAAACCGTGAAAATCGGTATGTTCCAGTGTCTGTGGAGAATGATGTGTAGTCACGTGACTGATTATCCAATGGGATTTGATGAAATCCACTTTGTAAATCTAGCACAGAAAACCATTTTGCTCTACCCAACTGGTCAAGTATGTCATCTATTCTGGGGATCGGATGTACGTCACCTAACCTCCACCTTTTTTCATTCGAATTAGGTACCGACTTCTTTGGTACTAGAAAAATTGGGCTTGAGTATTCTGACGTAGAAGGTTCTATTATTTTGTCAGAAATAAGTTTTGCCACTTGTCTCTTAATTTCGCCTTTTTGCGCATAAGGTATCGGTAACATATATCGGTATATCATTCAATCTCAATTTTTGTTTGTTAAAATTATTTGCAGATAATTTTTCATCTTCTAAAAGAAAACAATTTCCGTATTTTAGTACTAAGTGTTTGAATTCTTGTTTTGCAATTTTATCCGCAATCTCATTATGAGTTAGTATTTCCGCTCTTGATTTATTCGTATACGTTAAATTTCTATCTTCTTTAATTTTAAATATTTTTGAATTCTCTTTATTAGGTGCATTGTTATGTATAAAAAAAATTTTTAGGGATTCACATTTGAATTTGACATTCTGTAAGTCTACTGGATTCGAATTAGCATTTAATAGTTTGACGATCGGATTGTCTTTTGAAACTATTGTGGAAGATACAAATACTCCCTTCTGGATTTCGCTATTGAAAATAACCTCTCTTTTTTAACCTCGCTATTGAAAAAGGATTCCTCTTTTAATTTTATTGGTAGTAATCGATATATTTCCACCCTAGGTTGATAAGAATATTGATTTCCTAAAAAATTTTTCTCTGGGAACACTACTACTTTTATCCTTCCATGATACGTTCATATTTTAGGTGTAATAATCTAGAATTGCTTTGTATTTTTTAATAAAATTCAGTCCTAAGATACCATCCGTCTCAATTGGAAAAAAATTTGGAACTATATGATGAAATGTTTTGCGTAGATATAGATTCGCACTATATAAATTATGAAAGGTTGTACCCATTGCGTATATTTTTTATACCTTGTATTTTTGTTATATTCTCAACATTTAATGGAGCGTCTTGATCTATGAATTTATATTTGAGAACTGAAATTTCTGCCCCTGTATCTAATAAAAATGATATTATTTGATATCTTTCGTTTTCTAATTGAACAAAATTTGCCATATTAAGACTGAAGTGAAATTTTTTTACTCTTGATCCGATTCTTGGCAATGCTTCTGATTCCGGTCTATTGATAAAGAGTATTGCAGTTTTCCTGGTTCTGTTGAGAAATCATTCTAACATTTTTTCTATTATGCTTATTATTAGTATTATTATTTTAGTTGATTATGCTTATTATTAGTGTTATTATTATAATGATTACCATGGTAATAACCTCGACCTCTATAATTAGTATAACCTCTTCTATTATTATTGTAACTATTTTGTGGCCTTGAATTATTGTTGGGTCTTGCTGAAAAATTCTGACCTCTATAATTGTTGTTATAAAAGTTACGTCTATTAGCATTATTGAAATTTCTGTAACTACTGTTTCCACCTCTATAGCTACTGTACGTTAATATTTGTGACTCCTTTTCTATTTTAACCGCTTCAAATTTATGAATAACTTCGTCCACGTTGGTGAAATCTTGATTCATATTAGACCATTATAGTATTGTTTTGGAAGTTTCTTTTAATATTTTTAGTCACCTCGATAATTACGTAAGTAGTGGCGGTTTCCCTATTAACGCCTTCGTTTACAAACGCTGTTTTTAATTTTTCGGCCATATTATTAATTTCGTTCACGTATATTTTTCTGTCTCTTATCTGAAGACCTTCAAAAGAGGTTATCAGTTGACGGGATGACTGACCTTTGCATGAATCTCTAAGACCCTCTATAATGTCTTCAACTGATTGAATATTTTGGGATAAAGCATCTGACGCTTTTCCTATTAATTTGAGTTGTATTAGAGTTAATACCTGTTCTTTATTTTCATAATCCGTTATTGATACTTTAATTGCATTTAGTATTTTGCATATTTGGTCAAGTCTTGTCGAATTTCCGTCAAAGTAATTTTGAATAAACGGGTTACCGTTTCCAAAACTTTTTCAGAAGACATAGGAATTTTCTTTATTTGTGGATTTGTTAATTCAAGTCAGATCTTGAACTATTTTCTTTTACTATTAATTCTTTTTTGTCAGCTTCGTCAACTGATGGTACCCCGTTTTTGGAATCGTTCGAAATCGAAACTAATTTTTCTAATTCTGTATTCATTAACAGTAGTTCTTTCTTTAAGGAAGAAATACTTTTCTTTTGTTTTCGTTTTTTAATTATTTCTAATTCTAATTTTTTAATCCTTTCTGTTATTTTCGTAATACCGTCTGACATTTAAAAAAAATAAACACTTTATATTGTAAATAGGATGAAGTAATTTATATTATACTAGCTTTGTAACCCGTCATAAATGACGGAAGCAAAATAAATCCTAGTTTCTTTTTTTCTTTCATTAGATTCTTTATTCCGAAATTACAGTACTTATGTTTATATCACTTTTTATTTATTTTTATTTATGTTTATATTGGCCTAACACTAATCTGTTTTTTTTTATATAACAGAAAAAGAAGTACCATACCAACAAATTTGTATAAAATGTTTGTATTTTTGTATGGTATACTCGTACTCACTTCCATTTAGTTATAATTCGTTAGTTGGGTTTCATTTAGTATAAATTATACCGTATTATCGTTATTGAGTCCTCCGGGAGAGCAAATTTAAAAATGGGATCTTATTTTCATATAAATTTTGTCTTTTGTATAATGTATAGGGATCTTATTTTGCTATATGAATAAACTGTTATTATGGTATTGTGTTATTTTTAAAAAATATTCATAATTTATATATTCAAAATTTTGTATCTAAATTGGTAAAATTTACAAAAAATACAAAAACATTTTCATCAATAATTTTCAATTTAAAAAAAACAATTATTTATTATCCGGCGTAGAAGTAGAGTTAATTATCCTACTCTACTTCTATCAAGTTCTATTGATTGAACAGTGAACCTGAACAGTGAAGTGAAAAGTGAACACTTAACACTGAAAATAAAATAATATTTTTGGAATGGAGCATATAGAACATACAGAATGCAGATACAGCAAATAATAAAAAAAAAAAACAAAAATAGTTTTTCTTGAGTGAAGTGAGTTACGCACACAATAATGACAAAAATAAAAGGTAGAAGCAATAAAGTAGTATAATGTATAATATTATACAATTCAAATATGCTGATACACATGTATATTATTAATAGATGAACATATTCGTTCAATATATTTTCTCTCTTTTTAATGGAAATTATTTTGATTGCTAGTGTTAGTACTTTTTGAAAATTTCATATATTCATATATTACAAACTACTGCTACATTTTCAATATTTCAGAAACATGAATAATTATTGTTTTTTTTTTCAAATAATTTAACAACACAACTTTTCTGTGCAATAATAGAATACGGTAATAAAGTAAAAGAAAGTTTAAATTGAAAAAACATTGTTATTTTTATTAAGATTGATTTTGATTCCTTTTATTTTATTCATACACAAAGATTTTACTAATTTTCTATTTAAAAAAACTATATTGGCCTAACACTAATCTTTTTTTTTATATAACAGAAAAAGAAGTACCATACCAACAAATTTGTATAAAATGTTTGTATTTTTGTATGGTATACTCGTACTCACTTCCATTTAGTTATAATTCGTTAGTTGGGTTCCATTTAGTGTAAATTATACCGTATTAGCGTTATTGTAGCCTCTGGGAGAGCAAATTTAAAAATGGGATCTTATTTTCATATAAATTTTGTCTTTTGTATAATGTATAGGAATCTTATTTTGCTATATGAATAAACTGTTATTATGGTATTGTGTTATTTTTAAAAAAAATTTCCAAAATTTTGTATCTAAATTGGTAAAATTTACAAAAAATACAAAAACATTTTCATCAATAATTTTCAATTTAAAAAAAACAATGATTTATTATCCGGCGTAGAAGTAGAGTTAATTATCCTACTCTACTTCTATCAAGTTCTATTGATTGAACAATGAACCTGAACAGTGAAGTGAAAAGTGAACACTTAACACTGAAAATAAAATAATATTTTTGGAATGGAGCATATAGAACATACAGAATACAGATACAGCAAATAATAAAAAAAAAAACAAAAAAACAAAAATAATTTTTTTTGAGTGAAGTGAGTTACGCACACAATAATGACAAAAATAAAAGGTAGAAGCAATAAAGTAGTATAATGTATAATATTATACAATTCAAATATGCTGATACACATGTATATTATTAATAGATGAACATATTCGTTCAATATATTTTCTCTCTTTTTAATGGAAATTATTTTGATTGCTAGTGTTAGTACTTTTTGAAAATTTCATATATTCATATATTACAAACTACTGCTACATTTTCAATATTTCAGAAACATGAATAATTATTGTTTTTTTTTTCAAATAATTTAACAACACAACTTTTCTGTGCAATAATAGAATACGGTAATAAAGTAAAAGAAAGTTTAAATTGAAAAAACATTGTTATTTTTATTAAGATTGATTTTGATTCCTTTTATTTTATTCATACACAAAGATTTTACTAATTTTCTATTTAAAAAAACTATATTGGCCTAACACTAATCTTTTTTTTTATATAACAGAAAAAGAAGTACCATACCAACAAATTTGTATAAAATGGTTGTATTTTTGTATGGTATACTCGTACTCACTTCCATTTAGTTATAATTCGTTAGTTGGGTTCCATTTAGTATAAATTATACCGTATTAGCGTTATTGTGGCCTCTGGGAGAGCAAATTTAAAAATGGGATCTTATTTTCATATAAATTTTGTCTTTTGTATAATGTATAGGTATCTTATTTTGCTATATGAATAAACTGTTATTATGGTATTGTGTTATTTTTAAAAAAAATTTCCAAAATTTTGTATCTAAATTGGTAAAATTTACAAAAAATACAAAAACATTTTCATCAATAATTTTCAATTTAAAAAAAACAATGATTTATTATCCGGCGTAGAAGTAGAGTTAATTATCCTACTCTACTTCTATCAAGTTCTATTGATTGAACAATGAACCTGAACAGTGAAGTGAAAAGTGAACACTTAACACTGAAAATAAAATAATATTTTTGGAATGGAGCATATAGAACATACAGAATACAGATACAGCAAATAATAAAAAAAAAACAAAAAAAACAAAAAAAAAACAAAAATAATTTTTTTTGAGTGAAGTGAGTTACGCACACAATAATGCCAAAAATAAAAGGTAGGAGCAATAAAGTAGTATAATGTATAATATTATACAATTCAAATATGCTGATACACATGTATATTATTAATAGATGAACATATTCGTTCAATATATTTTCTCTCTTTTTAATGGAAATTATTTTGATTGCTAGTGTTAGTACTTTTTGAAAATTTCATATATTCATATATTGCAAACTACTGCTACATTTTCAATATTTCAGAAACATGAATAATTATTGTTTTTTTTTTCAAATAATTTAACAACACAACTTTTCTGTGCAATAATAGAATACGGTAATAAAGTAAAAGAAAGTTTAAATTGAAAAAACATTGTTATTTTTATTAAGATTGATTTTGATTCCTTTTATTTTATTCATACACAAAGATTTTACTAATTTTCTATTTAAAAAAACTATATTGGCCTAACACTAATCTTTTTTTTTATATAACAGAAAAAGAAGTACCATACCAACAAATTTGTATAAAATGTTTGTATTTTTGTATGGTATATTCGTACTCACTTCCATTTAGTTATAATTCGTTAGTTGGGTTCCATTTAGTATAAATTATACCGTATTAGCGTTATTGTGGCCTCTGGGAGAACAAATTTAAAAATGGGATCTTATTTTCATATAAATTTTGTCTTTTGTATAATGTATAGGTATCTTATTTTGCTATATGAATAAACTGTTATTATGGTATTGTGTTATTTTTAAAAAAAATTTCCAAAATTTTGTATCTAAATTGGTAAAATTTACAAAAAATACAAAAACATTTTCATCAATAATTTTCAATTTAAAAAAAACAATGTTTTATTATCCGGCGTAGAAGTAGAGTTAATTATCCTACTCTACTTCTATCAAGTTCTATTGATTGAACAATGAACCTGAACAGTGAAGTGAAAAGTGAACACTTAACACTGAAAATAAAATAATATTTTTGGAATGGAGCATATAGAACATACAGAATACAGATACAGCAAATAATAAAAAAAAAAACAAAAAAAACAAAAATAATTTTTTTTGAGTGAAGTGAGTTACGGACACAATAATGCCAAAAATAAAAGGTAGAAGCAATAAAGTAGTATAATGTATAATATTATACAATGCAAATATGCTGATACACATGTGTATTATTATGTATAATTTTAAGTAATAAGAATAACCTTTGAGTGAATTATGTTTTTTTTTGTGTTAAATGCTGTTTGCCTTTTGGTTATTATACCATATTAAACTATTGATTAAAATTCTATTAGTCCTTATTATTATAAATCAAAAAAATTGTTTGTTTTATTTATATTATTATTATTATTTATTATTTTTCCTTATTATTTGCGAAGAAGACTAACATTAAATTAAAAAAATATAGTTCATGCAATCAATTTTTCCTGCAAAGGTTCAGCATGGTAGACAGGGGTTAAAAAAAAAGCACCAAAGCAATTTGTATATATATGCATTTGTATACATATGCAATTTGTATATGTGTTGGAGCGTTCCGTCGAACTTACAAACATCCAGATAAATGCAGAATATTTTTGTATTATATAAACAAACAAAAAAAAAAGAAATTAGATTACTTTACAATTTATTATATATTTTTTCTTGTTTACATCTGTAATTCAATTTATTATATATTTTTCTTTTTCTTTTTGTTAATATGTGTTCTTTTTTTTGAACATGTTTATTATTTAATAATTTTTTTTTTTGTTTTTTGCATATTTTATTTACCCGACATATTTATATTATTTCTTGTGAACTAGAGTATCTCTTTTTTTTTTTTTTAAACAAAATTTTTGAAAATAAATTAAAGATAAAGAGACTTACTTATACTACTGCGTCATTTATTCCTCTTACTTTCTTTATGATAAGGTGTTTTAATACGTCGTAGGTTATTACGACTGCCACGTCGGTTCGTCCCCCTTCGGAGGAATTAACTACAAAATTGTAAAAGCGTTCAGAAAATATCCGAGATATGGCATAATATCGGCTGAAATTTTGCTTGCTGAAGCTAAACTTGCTATAATTATCTCCAATCTTACACAAAAAAAATTCGCATACTACTATACATTTTTATGGATACATTTGAATTTTGTTTGACTTGACATTTCAAATTTAACAAACAAAATAAATTAAAATAAGTCGTGATGCAATTGAATATTTATTTAAAAAAAATTTTCATCTTATTTAAATTGTGTTTTAATTTAATTTTTTTAGATTTGAGAAAATGGATAATATACCTGATGGAATATTTAAAGGATATATATAAAGATCGATATAGTGGTGTCACTATTGATAGTAAAGAATATAACGATGACGAAAATATCGATTTTGCTGCAAAACTTAGTGGTAATTTGGATTAACGATATTTTGAACTACATAAATATATAATATATTATATATTATATTTTAGATTCATTAAAATATTGGGGAGAAAAAGGTATGTTAAAACCTAAATTGGACTATAAATGTTTATTTTGTTTATAAAAAACTACTAATATTCGATTTTAGAGCTTAATAAACTTCGATTGAAAGACCTAAAACAACGTTTGTTTAATGTTGTATAGATTTACAAGGGGCTTGATATAAACTTCAAAAAATTATATCTATTTTAGTCATGTTAGTTCAATTTTAAAATACAATTTTCAGAGTTTTAAGTTAATCGACTGTCGGTTTAGTTATTAATAAAAATAATGAAGTTTTAGTGGTAGGTGAGAAGCATGCTATTCTTTAAATTTTTTGGAAATATTCTGGAATGTCTATTCAAAGAAATTATATTATATTTATTTAATTTAGTTATTGTTATTGTTGTAAACTTTAATCGATTTAAAGTTTAATTTAGAAAACCTAGATTTCATAAGACAGTAATTAATATTCATCAATACATATTTTTGTAATTTAAATTGGCTTTAAAAGGAGAAATTCAATTGAAAAACTTATTATTTTTTTGCATACTAAGGGCTTTTCCGAACCTTTCGCACTTGCACTTGATACTCGCACTTCGCACTTGCACTTTCCGAAAATACTAATTTATCGCACTATTTTTCATACTAAGGTGGTTATGCTGAAGTCCGTCGGAATGTCAAATTCCGTTTACATTCCGCATTTCGTATGCTGAAGTCCGTATTGTATTCCGCGATCTGCAAATTTCATTATTTATCCGAATTTTTTTAATTTACGTATGCTGTACTTCGTCGGCACGGAAAATAAATTGAAAATTGTACGTCAGAATTTCTCATTCGGAAGTGAATTATAAAGCATACAATTTTTACGCAATAAAAAAGCGCTTCAGAAGAATAATATATTTTATTGTTTTTAATATTATAACATAATATGTATATATATTAAAAACGATACATATATATTTTACATTCTTTAGAGAACTTTAAATTTTCTCTGATGTAACAAAAAATTACTATTATTTTAATTTGTATATACATACTACATATGTAATTAAGAAAGTTATAATTTTTACTTTTAATTTATGTATTCATATTGTATATATACATTATGTCATATACATTATCTATTAAAAATTTATCAATTTTACAAAATAAATAAAAAAAACTCAAACTGTGAACGTCGCCTTTTTTATTTAAAATAAAAATGTTTGAAATGAATATTAAAAAAAACAAATTTTCCGAAACATCTGATTTACATTTCGGTACCGACTTTGCAGTCGAATGGATTTCAGCATACCGATTTTTTCGTATTCGGAATTTTTTTTCGGAGATACTCCGCTTCGGACTTCAGCATAACCACCTAAATTTTTATACGGATTTAAAAATTTATGACAGTACTATATTTTTCGCAGTGAAATTAGTATTACCTTAACACAGCAAAAAAGTTATTTATTCCAGCAATATTTAGCAGCATTTAGTAATATTTATTAATATCATGACTATGGCAACGATATAAATTTTAAATTTTAATGGGTTCGTTCAGTAGCATTAACCGGTATATCTGGAATCCATTTTGGATCCATGTATCCAAAATTTACCGCAATAATAGCGTCATCACCGGCTAATTGATTAATACTTTTAAAAATAAATTAAATTTGAATGGAATAATATTTATTATCATACATATAATTTATTTTATATAACTCTTAATTTAAGTTTTATGTACATAAATCTTCCTTAAGAATTTAAATTTTCACACCAATTCAAAAAATAATGGCGATTTAAATTTAACAACTTTCATAAAAAATATAAAAATTTAATTTTTCTTACAGTAGATGTCACAACACTCAACATAAAAATTGTTGTTGTTTTTATAAAAACTTGTTTTCCAGCGTTAGAGTAAAATTTTGGTACAACAGTGAAAATAGTCGAATATTTTCCTTTTAATTTTACTGATATGCTTATCATACAGATACGCGTATTTCGTATACTACTTGCAGACTTCTTCAGTGTTTTGTACTCAACTGAGGAAAGAAATCTAAAATTGTCTTATTTATTTTATTCGTACAGGTAACAATTTGATGTTTCTCGCAGCTGCATGGTTGTTTATTATCCAATGAAATAGAACAGGTAGGGGGTTGAATAAAAATTATTTTTATTTATTTTATTGTTGGTATTTGAAATAATTTTTCCGACGTTAGAGTGACAGGTAGGGGTGGTGTTAATCGTTTTATTGTATTTCACCAAAAATTTAAATAAAGAAGAATATCCGTTGCCTCGGTCTTTATTTAGGAGTGAGTCATTTTTAGTTTTGTAGATTTCGATGCCTTCAGCTGAATCTAGTTACCTAGAATCTCTAATGTAATTTACCATTACAATGTCTTCTTTCGAAATGATATGATTCTCCTAGATGATGTGTTCTGCTACTTTGGATCGGAACTCTGCTGAGTTCTTTTTTTTAGCCAGTTCTGCTTCTTTCATGTGTTCATTGAGTCGTGTTTGCATGTTTCTCCTAGTTTGCCCAATATAAACTGCAATGACTGCAAGTTACCTTATATACACCTGATTTTTCCATTTCTTCAATTGGGTATTTAGTTGACCTAGAACATAATTGAGTTGGTTAGTTCTCCTGCTATATACGATATCTAACCCGTGTTTTCTTAATTTAGCTCTGAGTGGGAGAGAAATCTTGCTAAACTCCAATGCTACTCTTCTTATGGGTTGTTGATTAGTGAGTAGGTTAGTGAGGGAATTCCGTTGTAAGCTTCGTAAGGCCGTGATGGTTTTTTCAGGATATCCGTTTATTCTCGCAATTTCAAATATGTGTTTAGTTTCTTTTACTAAACCTTTTTGGGAGATGGGAAGTGTTAATATTTAATGGATCATGTGGTCGAACGATGTCATGTTATGTTGATAGTAATGGTTGGAGGTATTCGCGATGACTCTGTCAGTATGCGTAGGTTTCCTGTAAAGTTCTAGTTCTAGAGACGTTCCTTTTTTTTACCAGTAGATCTAAGAACGGTAGTTGACCTTCTTTTTCGACTTCGACAGTAAACTGTATATTCCTGTTAAGTCCGTTAAGAGTAGTTAAGGTTAATTCTAAGTTCCTTTCCCTTATTACAGCAAAAATATCATGTACGTATCTCTTCCAAAAATTTTGGTAACGGTTCTTCTGCTGCTAAATCTGACTCCAGTTTAGCCATGAAAATTTCACGGATGAATGGAGAAAGGGGGTTTCCCATTGGAGCCCCCTTCAATTGCTTGTAGAAATCTCCCCTAAAGGTGAAATAATTTTCTTCCATGCAAAGCCGGATCAGCTTCATGTACTGTTTTACTTTTGTCCTCCACTGTGGTCCAGTTTCTTGTTGTAATAACCATTATTCTACCAGAATAATAGCCTCTTTGACTGGGATACTGGGATACTTTTCGTCAAAAGAGACCATGACCTCGTCTTCGTTAAGTCCTCCCGTTGATTGTAATTCTTGAGCAAGTTCCTTAGAGTTTTTCACTGATTGGGTTTTGAACTGCTTATCCATATTACGAAACTCCTCCACTAACCATTTGGCTATTTTATATGTTGGAGACATATCTGCTGTCCCAATTTCTCTCATTTCATTCCCTGGTTTGTGAATTTTGGGAAGTCCTTTAATTCTAGGAAGTGCTGGATTGGGAACCTTAAGTTTGTTGACTCTTATTACTTGTCGGCATTCCTTGATAGTGTTGTCTACTCGCTTGATGAACTGTTGAAGAGGATCGTTTCTTAATTTCTTGTAAGGTCCGTTCGTGATCTTCTGCTACATCCTATTATCGTAATCTTCTTTGCTTAAAATTACCAGTGCGTCACCTTTATCAGCCTTGACAAAGTATACTGGTTTCGTCTTGATGTCTCTGATGACTTTTTTCTCATTTCTGATTACCTTTTTATTCTTATAGTCAATCGACATCTTTTCTTTTGTTGTAGTTTTTACATATAAAAAGTCAGATCCTTGAAATGTATCTAGAATTTTTCAGATTCATTTTCATTAACCGCGATGCATTAACTGGTACATTTACCACACCGTTCTGTAGATAGATCCATGGATCTGTGGATTTCAGATCCATTAGTTAATTTCATTGAACGCTACCAATCAAATGTCATGATAGTCATTTTATTTCACTTTGTTATGAATTATTGTTTGGTTAAAAGACAAAAATGCAAAATAAAAAGAAAATTTTATATTATTTTTGTTATATTAACTTTAAAAAGTAAAAAAAAGAATTATATATATTTAAAATATGCATTCAGATAGAAAAGGAAATATAGAATTAGTGATAGAATATCAATTTAGATTGAAATAAAATTGTATGTAATTATTATTTGTTGTTTTATGAAATGAAATGTTTTTGTTTGAATGATGAAGTTATTTTGGTTTTCCTTTTTGTATATATGTAGCTACATATTTTTATAAATAAATTGTTTGATTAATATCTATTGTAAATTTTATGAATTGATATTATAATAAACTTCATTGATTAACTGTGTCCCATTTAACATATTCATAGTGTCACGGTTATCTATATTTCTTAAAAATATCCTTTCTGCAATCTGAAATTTTAGAAAAATTTAGAGTACATTTTTCTTAAGCAGAAATTATTCAATGTATTCGCCAAATTATCATATTTCGTTGGTTTCTTCTTTGAATGTAATTTTTTTTTTATTTCCACTTTTAATAAATTTCATTTTGTAATATCTAGTGTACTTGAGATTACACTAAAATTTTGACAACAAATCAAGTGCGATCCGAACGCACTAAAATTTATTCGAAATTTTTCGGAAAAAATTTAGTGCGATTTGACAGGCTTAATGCGAGTATCAAGTGCAAGTGCGAGAGGTTCAAAAACGCCCTAAAACTTTTTATACACTACATGTTGTAATTAAATATTTTTTTATAAAATTTTTGTATATGAATGTATTTAAGTATATTGAATATATTTTTTGGTAAAAAATTATTCAAATATATTTTAAAAAATTCAAAATAAAGTGTTTTTCTTCTTTATATTTAAAATTGTAATCAGTTAAAGAAAACCAATTTATGTATTTATTTTTTTAATCATTAGATGTTAGATGTTACGATTAACTTTAGATAAACATAATTTATGATCATAAATCGAACATGTTCCCATTATTTGAATCATCTTTTGATTTCTTACATCAATCAGCACCGTAACAAATATTTTGAGGTTTTTCATAAATACCTTCTATTGTCATGTTAGAGAGGCATCGTCAAATAATTTTACAATACTAAAATTTTTATACATGCATGCAGATTTTTTCAAATTTCTTGTATCAAATATTCTTAAACGATCATCATAATAACTTCCGTTAATAAAATATTTTCAGCTGTTCTTGGAACATCTGAGTTCAAATAATTTAGTTTCTACTGCAAATAATTCCGTTGAAATTGAAAATAATCTATTCTGCAAAACCATCAAAATATTAAGAAATGGGTGTTAAATTTATAAAACCAAATCAGCTGAGTAGAAATATTGAAAAACATATGCTCATTTTTGGCTGAATCTGACATTTAATAATTAATATGATAATGTATTAGAGAAAAAGAGAAAGCAATACCATGCTGCCGGTGTCGGGCCAAAATTACATAAGACAAAGTTACATAGGACAAAATTACACAAGACAAAATTACATATGGATAAAATTTCACAAGACAAAATTACATATGGGCAAAATTACACAGAGACAAAATTTCATATTTAAAAAAATTACTGTGCCGTATGCGTTTACTTGCCGTTGGCAAAAACAGGGTTCCAATAAAGGAGTAGCGGGAGTTTGACGAAAGTCGGTACCAAGGACCTTGTTCAAAAAAATTGTCCAAAAACCAAAATGTCAATAATGTTCATTACGTATCAAGATAAGTATAAAAAACGTTTTTTTTGGTTTCTTGTTCAAGGTCTTCTGTCCCGTCTTTCGGGCCGTCGGACCACTTCTAAATTTTTTTAAAAATTATGTATAATAATTATTAATAACATTTTTTCAGAAAAGACAATTTAAATACGTAATATAGAGTTTCGGCGTTAATTCCTTGGACCTCGGACCTATTGTCTTCATCACATTTAAGGGCTATTGTACTGATGACAAAAAAAACAAAAAAAAATTCAAGGTCTTCGGTCCCGACACTTGGGACGCCGGACCTCTTGTTTTTATAGTCGCCCCAAAGCCCCACTACTCATTTATTGGAACCCTGTTTTTGCCGACGGCAAGTAAACTCATACAGCACAGTAATTTTTTTAAATATGAAATTTTGTCCATATGTTATTTTGTCCATATGTGATTTTGTCTCTGTGTAATTTTGTCCATATGTAATTTTGTCTTGTGAAATTTTGTCCATATGTAATTTTGTCTCGTGTAATTTTGTCCTATGTAATTTTATCTTGTGTAATTTTGTCATGTAACCCATGCTGCCAATCTATATTTTATATATCTATCGTGCAGGCATACTAATAAGCCGCCATGTCATTAAGTTATGTGGAAAAAAACGCAGCTTCCGCACAAAAATCACACCGGTCTGGGGTATACTTAATGCAATAATTTTATTCACCATTTTTTTTTATTATATCTTGTCTTGACTTAACTATAAATATGGTGAAGTTTCTTGCTTGTTTAAGCAACAGTTTCTTGGTGTATGGCGAATAGAGAAATTAGTTTCAAAACAAGTTTTTAAACAGATTTAATCGTGTATGGGACTATAAGTTGTGTTGAGTAGATTTAGAACAGAATCGGACAGAACAGTTTTGGACAATGACAGTTAATTTTAGAACCATTTACAACAGAAAAATCTACTGAAAACCTTTTTTGATCTTATTTGAGCTTTTTTATTCTAATTTTTGTTTGCTCTCAAATTTCTTTGTTTTTTAATTTAACTGTGAAAATTTAAAGAATAACCAACAACAACAAAAGTTATCCAAACCTGTTCTCAAAACAATTCAGAACAAAAAACATAAATTTAGAACTTTTTCGCACAATCTAATGAACACAGATCAGAACACCTTCGGACAAAAAAGTTCATTTAACGGAAACTAATAAACACAAAAACGTATTCTCTGTTACTCTAAAACGTTTTACCAAAGACCGTTAATATACAAACATACACAAAAGTAGTTTGATCTTATAAAAATTAGAGTTGAGATGGGACATTTTTACGATCTTACTATTTCATATTACAACATAAACAAGCACACATCATTAAAGAAACAAGAATTGAAAAAAAAACATATATAATATATAAGTATTATATGCCAAACCAATGCTCTATTACCAAAGTCTAGTGTACTCTATATTATGCTGTGCGAATTACAAATATGTATTAGCTGTACAGAGTATACACACTGGTATAGATATCTAATTAGAATTTTATTTTTCCGTTTTTCAAGTCTCCTTGCAAACGTTTCCTTTTTATACTTTGGTTGTATTGTAAAAAAAGTGTAAATTTTTGAATGTAGGTATAGGTACATATAAAATAAATGTGCTAATTTCACAAAATATACTGTCTTGATAAATCGCTAACATTTTCATTAGAATATAAATTTTTTATAATGGTTATTATCTTATTGTTTTTGATAAATCTGACGTTTTGACGTAGTACCTCGATTCTTGGGTATATATTTAATTTACTACAAAAAAATTATTGATACACTACTGATCAAATTTTGCAATTTGTATTACATATTTATATTATTAATTATTATAAATTACTATTTATTTCATAAAAGCAGATAACAACTAATAAAATAACATTAATAAGTAGTACCTACTACAATTTAAAACATTAATATTATTAATATCATTCAGTCAAAATAACCTTAAATTTACTTATTCATTTATTCAAATTATGCAACTCTGATTAACATCAAATTAAATAAAAAACGTCTTTCGTCTTTGAAAGCATGTCAAAAAGTATTTTATTATTTTTAATTAACTTAATCTATTACATACTTAATACTAATTATCATTATAAAACTAATACTACTTATATTATGTAAATTAAATAATATTACCACTATTACTAATACTAAAATATATTTTAAAAATTTAAAGAAATGTGTTCATTAAATCATCGTATGATATTACGGTACCTTATTAGTGCACTTGTAATATCAAACGATGATTAGTTTATATTTTTTGTAGTCTAGGAGCATAGTTCATATTTTTGTTATATAACACTTCCACCCTTAGATCTTTCTGTCCCAGAAAGTAAAAAAAAATTTGTTCTTTTATACAATTTTTTTTTTTTCCAGATAGTAGTAAATCATCGAAAGAGGCTTCAGGGACTACCTATTACCGGGGAAGGCAGTTTGAAGGACTGTGGGACTTTAACCCACTAAAAACTCCTATCATTATTGCAACATTAAAACTAGTCTTATAGACTAACCATTCATTTTTTTTATACAATTGAATATGATTTTTGTTACATCTTAGATAATATATTTTACAAATTATTGTTTTCTTTTACTTATAATACCTTCTTATTTCTAATTTATACTTTTAATTATTAAATTTTCTTTATATTTTTTTTTTCTTTTTTTTCGATATTTAAAAATTTAAGACTGAGAATATAATATAGTAGTTAGAAGCTAAATTTACAGATATTCGTTGAAACCATGTTTACAACAATTCTAATTTGTTTTATTATATATACTAATTTTAATTTATAATAATTATTTAATTTGTAATACGTTTAATTTATACGTTTTCAAAAACACAAATATAATCCTAAAAAGGAAAAATAAGAATAATTTTATTTTCTTCTCTATAAGAATATATCATTTTTTTGTTTAGTCTTGGAGTTGATTTAAGATTTCGTCATTAATTCAAAATTAAATATTAGCGTTATCAGTATTATTGTTTGTATCATTTTGGCCTGAAAGAAGATTTTTTCTTTTAAATTTAATTTTGGGTTTGAATTTTGCTTCAATTGTTGGATTGTAATGATCTTGGTATTTTCGCTGCCGTTTAACGTGAGAGTTATAGTACTTCATTACCTTATCGGTTATGTGAGCTTGGTCAAGTTTTTCAATTTCCATTTTTCTAAATTTAGCATGATTTTTGCCTCCTCTAGGGTCCCTAACAAAATTTAAACCCGGTATTATTTCAATGTCAGTTCTATCTTGGTTTAATTTACTTATAGTTTTTTCTTTAGTTTTTAAATTTTTTGCGTATTGCATTATATTCTTCATTTTTTATATTTTCATTAATGAAATCTATTGGCTTTATATTTGTAGTTGAATGGATGGTATTATTGTAAAACACCATTATTTTTAGAATTTTCTTCTCTGTGGTTTCGAGGTCATTTCGATCGTCATGTCTTAACAACCATAAATGTTCATTTATAGTATTATGCAACCGTTCAACGTCTGAGTTAGACGTGTGATTATTATTTAATGTGTAATGAATTTCGATTTGTTCCTTCTGTAGGAATTCCTTTAGGGGCAAAGCTTTAAGGCCTAGTTCGTTGTCTGCTATGCATTTTGTGGGGGTACCCACTGCGGCTATGTATTGTAGAAGGGCTCTTTTGAACTCTATCCAAGTTCGAGAGGTTATTTTTATAGCTTGAGCATATTTGCTACATTTATCTATAAATGTGAGTAAAAGGGTTTTCTCTAAAGAATAGAAAACGTCAATGTGGACGATTTGGTTAGGACCTGATGAAGTTTCTGTTATTTTAAAATTTGGTCTTATAGGTTTTCTTTCGTATTTTTCCAGGTGGCAAACCTTGCAATTATTTATGAACTGCGTTACTCTTTTATATAGTTTAGGATGATAGTATTTACACTGTATCTGCTTAATTACCTTTGATATGCCACGATGGTTGTTCTTCAAATGTTCTAATTTTATCACTTCGACTAATTTTTCTTCGTCAGTAATATCCTCCAAGAGTTTTTCGCATTGTATTAATTTTAATTGGCTTGAAAAGTAATTTCAAAACTATTTCGAGAAAATCAGGGTTTTCTATGTAAATCGCGTTTAGTAATTTTGGGTTGCAGTGATTTTTTAAAAGTGTCGTTGCTGTACTGTTATCAAGTGATTTTGTGTAAATTATTTTTCTGTTCTTGCCATGAATTTTTAAATTTCTTATTTCTAATGAACCTGAGTTTGTTTTACATATTACAATTTGATTTTTGAAGACATTGAGTGGGGATTGGCTTACTCGAATTTGTGGTTTAACGATTTCTTCTGTTAAGTTTATTTCTAATCGGGATAGTTCGTCTGCGTTTCCGTTTTTTGTTCCTTTATGTATCTAATTTTAACCGCCATCTAACCAGCTTTGAATTTGGTTCTTTGATAGAAAATAGCCATTGCAGAGGCTTGTGATCAGTTTCGATGAGGAATTTTCTTCCAAAGACATATGGGCGAAAAAATTTAGTAGCCCAAACCACAGCCAAGAGTTCTTTCTCGATTGTGCTACAGCTCGTGTTCGTTCAGCGTACGGCTGGCGTAATTGATTGGGTGGTTTTCCTGAGATAACACCGCTTCGATAGCATATTGGCTGCCGTCTGTGGTGATGGTGAAAGTTTTTGAAAGATCTGGATATTTTAAAATGGGTTCGGTGATTAAGAGTTTTTTTAGAGTTTCGAAACTATTTATATATTCAGGACAGCTTATATTGATTCTCTGATCTTTTTTCAGAAATTTAGTCATGAGCTTTGCTATTTTAGAAAAGTCCCTAATAAACTTTCTGTAGTAACCCGTCAACCCGAGAAATCGCTTTATTTCTTTACTAGTTTTTGGTAATGAGAAATTTTTTACGCACTCAATTTTCTTTGGGTTGGGTCTTATACCTTCCAAAGTTACAATGTAGCCAAGAAACTCTGTTTCTTGTTTTAGGAAACCACATTTATCAAGTTCTACCACTAATTTTACATCTTCAAGTCTTTTGAAGATCTTTTTTAATGAATCCAAATGCTCTTCAAGGGGCGTCGAAAAGATAATTATATCGTCCAAGTAGACAAGACAGATATTATTAATGTACTCTTTGAGTACGTTATTCATCAAACGCTGGAACGTCGCGGGGTCTGTTTTCAACCCGAAAGGCATTCGGAGAAATTCATAATTTCCATTTTCCACTGAAAAAGCGGTCTTATCAATATAATTCTCATCAATTTCTATTTGATGGAATCCTTTCGCGAGGTCCAGTGTACTAAAGTATTGGCATCTTCCCAGTTTTCCCAATATATCCTCTATATTGGCGATTGGGTACTTGTCATCGATTTTTACCTCATTCAATTTGTGGTAATCGATGACAAATCCCCACTTAGTTTTACCGCTGCCGTCCGTCTTCTTAGGGACGATCCATACGAGGGCAGAGTAAGGTGAGTCGCTATGACGAATAATACCCTTCTTTAACATTTCATCAATTTGCTTCTCTACCTCCTGCCTGTGGACGAATGGGTATCTATATGATTTAACATAAATAGGAATGTCGTTCGTTGTGCGAATTCGATGTTTGACCTCATTCGTGAATGACAGATCTACATCTGCATTGTAAAATATTCTCGAATATCTCTTTAAAATCTTTAAGCGCCCAGTTTTTTCCTGGAAATTAAGTTGGTTTAAACGAATTTGCTCCATAAGAGGCTTATTCTTTTTTTGCTCTATTATGCTGAAATTGTGATGATCTACTATTTCGGTTTCAAGTGGTGTGAATTTTATTAATTTATTATCATTACTTTTTATGTCAACGTTGGCACTGATTTTGTAATCTTCGACATTATAAGTTCCTTCGTTGACTATTAATTGTCCATCTGAAGTCTTCTTTTCTTGCAGATAGGCCAGGCCTTCTTTTTGTGTAATGGGGATATTAACGCTAAAAGTTCCTTTGCCGCTAATTTGATAACTATAATTTAACCGTTTTTGCGAAAAGTGTAAGTTTAATGTTTTATTCCCTGTTTGTAAGGTTTTACCACCAATGTCAATTTTTGCATTCAGTGGTATGAGAATGTTGTTTCCAATAAGACCATCGTATGATTCGTGGAAGGAAAAAACATACATTTCCATTTTTTCCTTTTTATTTCCAAGTTCCTTAAGTAGGGGTATGGTAGCTTTTTGTGTGATTTCGACGTGGTTGTTTAGTGTTTTTATTATGATAGGTTTATTGAGATATTGGATTAATTTTGGGTCGCACAAATCAGGGTTAATTATAGAATGGGTGGCCCCAGTGTCTATTATGAACTTTAGTGGTCTCATATTACCATTAATCACGATATGTGGTAGTTGGGAATTGAGGCTGTTAAAGGAAAATTTTGTGATTGAACAAAATTTTTTGATTGTTGAGAGTTGGGTTGCTGAACTATGTTTATATCCAGGGATGCTTTCCCAAAATTTATCAACCGGTTCGCAGTGATATTTTCTTACAAATTTTTTTATTTTTTTAATATTAATATTTCCATCAAAATATTATGGTTTGTCGGAGTAGCAGACTAAGTCAAGAATATTTAAATATCGTTCATATTCTTTGCAACAATAATGTAATAGGATAAAAGAGAATAAAAAAATAATTCAACGAGGTGAATATCACTTTTATTTTATTTATTCATTTCAAGAGATACAAAATGTACATAAAAAAAACTGAACATAACAAAAAATTGTGAAATTTCATATATTAGTAAATATTATTGTTATAAAGTAATTATATTATTTAAAATATTTCCAAATAGCTAATTGATTTTCAGTATATTCTTTCGGTTTAGATTTTTTAATCCTGGTATCATCTGCCGAGTTATGGTTCCTCAACCAAGTTTTTACATAGGGAACTGCGTTCCAAGTTTCCAATGGACGACCAACTAAGTTTAATGTCATCAAATTTGATACTGTGTGCACTGTTAATCTGGCTCTTATATCAATTAATGAGCAGACAAATTTTAAATTCAAAAATTATGGAATGGTTGTATAAATATAGGAGGTGGAGGAGGTGTACTAATTATGAGAAACATTCAAATACAGTTCAGTTTAATTCTTTATTATAGAAAAGGTATAAATGAGAAAAGAAATGATTGCAAATGCAATTGGTATAAATTGACTATTGAGAGACTCACTACTCCATTGATCATTTGTTAAAGGCTAAAATTCAGTTCATCTAAATTTTTCACGTTACTCTAAATAAATCATCTATATAGTATTCTTAATCAATGCTTTTACATATATACCTATCTATGGTAACTTGATAAAATTTTAAATTTTTTTTATTTTTTTTAAAATTAACTGAAAGATTTCTATAAAGTAAAAAATTAGAATCGCAATGAAAACTAGATAAAATTTTCAAATTGTTTATATAACTTTGCACCAAATGGTAAATAAATTTTATTGAAATAATTTTTTTCCGTTTATTTTAATAGCTGGTTCGCACGAACCATAGAATTTACATCTAACGGTTCGCACGAACCGGTGCGAACCGGTAGGAAAAAAAAAATAAATTATATCCATAGGTTCAGGTGGTGGTAAAGTTTGATTGTGGTTGAAGTTTCTTGAAGAACTTTCGAATGTGTTGTCTACTGTATTGTGATTGTTATTCCCGTCGTTGGTTTGAAAACTTCTGTTGTTAGATTGGGAGTGTCCCATAGTATTAAAATTATTGAAGGTATTAGGGGGATTGTTACTGTTGATTAGGCGGATTGTTTCTTTTATTATGAGAAATATTTGTTGTGTTGCTGTTATTATTGGTATACTGATAAGCATACCCGGCTTCATGTAAAATATCCATTGCTGTCTCTAGATTCTTTGGATTTCTACAATATAAGATAGAATGCATGGGTTCAGGAATTTTATTTTTAAAAATGGAGAGAGCTGAGAGCTCCTCAATGCTACTTTTATTTTACTGTAAAAGTCCACCGAATTTGTTTTAAATTGAACTCCTCTGAGTTGGTCGAATAGTTCTTCTAATGTGGAGTGGTCTCCGAAATTATTTATAAGGATTTGCCTGATTTCTAACAATGACGTTACGTGACTGTTTATTTCTAAGACTTCTCGAGCTTTTTCTTTCAATTTATACTTTATTAGGTCCGAAAATATGCTTTGTGATAGATCATCATATTTAAGTATAGTTGGGTTTATTTTGTCTACGAGACTGAGGAAATTCTGGAGGTCTCTGCGGTCTCCAGAGAATTTTGGCAATTTATTTAAATATTTTAGATGGTCCATTTGTAATGAAAGTGGAGTAGTCATGGTTGATGTTTGGTTTGATATTTCTGGTGGGCAAGAAATATTTTCGGAGTGGTCAAAAGTAAGGCTATTTAGAAGTTCTGTAAGTTTATCTAAATTATTGTCCATAAGATAAAAAAAAAAATGTATTTAAAATTTATTACTAGTCTACCTGTTTTATGATTCGAAAAAGAATGTTGATAGCGTTTATTATATTGATATACTTTATTTAGTAAGACAAAACCTTTTAACTTTGTCTTTTTTTTCTAAAATTAATGAATATTTTATAGAAATATATACTTATTCTTATAGAGAGAAAAAAAAAAAACAAGTAAATTAATTTTTTCGAAATTATGAAAATTTTATGAAAACGAAAAGGATATATTATTATACATGTAGATATACATTTTTTCCCTTTGCAATATCAAAATGTCATTTGGATTTTTCTTTGATTTAAGTTATATAATTTCTTTCCTTAAGAACTTTATTCATACATACATATATGTAATATTTTAAAGATATCCTAAATTTGATTGAGAAAATCATCCATAAGGAAAAAAAAAACAAATTTAAATTAATAAAATTATTAAAATTAGATAGCTAGTGTTTATTTTACACAAATGGATATTATTTTTCAATTTAGAAACCCATTGAAAGCAAATCTTATTGTATTATATTGCAAAATATATTAATATAATATTATGTTTAATACAGAATATATGTATATATATACATAAAAAAGGAATACACATGTTTGTATATTATAAATTATATAGCATATGCACGTATAATTATTATTATATTTTTTTTTTATTATTTTGTAAAATAAATTTATTCAAAATGTAATTAATTAAATATTAATAGTTTCTCTTCCCCTTTTTTGTTTTTTTTGTAATTATGCTAAAATTACACTAATATTCTATTATTAATTCCTTAATTTTATATAATATTAATTTGTAGATTTAAAATTATAAATTTCTTATTTGTACTTAATACTTATATTATATAAAATAACTTAAAATAACTTAGCTCTTTTTGACTTTTGAATTCTTGTTCTTGTTGGTTGTTTCGCTCTTGCCAATGCTTCAATGCTATGGTGTAGTAGTAGTAGTTTTGATTGAATTGTAAAATTTTCCATTAATTTTGTAAGTTTGATGATTTAATTTTTGTCTTTGGATGGTCACTTTATAAAACTATTTCTTTTGATTTTATTTTAACCCAATGTAATTACCATATATGTATATGACTGTGTAGTTATTTTTTTTTGTTTTTTTTTTTTTGATAACGCTGTTTAATCGAAACTTTTTTTGTTTTCAGATTATCATATAACTTGCGTTTTTAGTCTTTTTTTTTATTATTTTTTTTTTTTACAAAATACACTATATTTTTATTTGATTTAATAAAATTTATGCATTTTAAATTCACTTTTATTTTATTTTAATTGTTTAATTGTGTTTATTTATATTAAACAGTTTTTCGTTAATTAATTAATTAATTTCAGTTATTTTTTTTTTCTTTTACTTTTAATTTGCTTATTTTGTTAATAGTAATATATATTATTATTTGGATTCTATAGTTAAATAATTAAAATTAACCATGTGAAAAAAACTTCTTCGGATCCTACCGACTGCGCCAATTTTCATATTAAATAAAAAACGTCTTTCGTCTTTGAAAGCATGTCAAAAAGTATTTTATTATTTTTAATTAACTTAATCTATTACATACTTAATACTAATTATCATTATAATACTAATACTACTTATATTATGTAAATTAAATAATATTACCACTATTACTAATACTAAAATATATTTTAAAAATTTAAAGAAATGTGTTCATTAAATCATCGTATGATATTACGGTACCTTATTAGTGAATTTATAATATCAAACGATGATTAGTTTATATTTTTTGTAATCTAGGAGCATAGTTCATATTATTGTTATATAACAATTAACGTCAACACAATACTTTTGCATTATATGATTTCTTTTTATGATTTGGAGTTCATAATCACTTCCAATAACTGAAATGTAACTTTTCCAATAATCACCTTATTAATTTTGAACTCATTATAACCAATTAATAACAATTAGTAAAGATAACAACAACAAAACATCTTTCTAAATGTTACATATGAAGAGGATTTACCGATAAATAAACGTATAATTAAATTATGTAACAATGTAAAAACAAAATAAAAAACAAAAATGTGCATATCCTCAGAATAACTCCCAATCATAAAAAAGAAATCATATAATGCAAAAGAATTGTGTTGACGTTAATCAGAGTTGCATAAATTGAATAAATGAATAAGTAAATTTATGAATGATTTTAATAATAGTAATGTTTTAAATTGTAGTAGGTACTATTTATTAATATTATTTTATTATTTGCTATCTGATTTTATGAAATAAATAGTAATTTATAATAATTAATAATATAAATATGTAATCCAAATTACAAAATTTAATCTGTAGTATACCAATCAATTTTTTATAGTAAATTAAATATATACCCAAAAATCGAGGTACTATATCAAAACGTCAGATTTATCAAAAACAATAAGATAATAACGATTATAAAAAAAATTATATTATATTGAAAATGTTGGCGATTTATCAAACAGTATATTTTGTGAAACATTAAAAAATTCACACTTTTTTCAATTCCACCAAAAATATAAAAACGAAACTTTTGCAAGGAGAATTGAAAAACGTAAAAATAAAATTCTAATTAGATATATAACTATATATGTATCTATACCAGTGTGTATACTGTGTACATTATATTTATAATTTGCACAGCATAATATATGTAGAGTACACTATATTTTGGTAATAGCATTGGTTTGGCATTATATATTATATATGTGTTTTGTGTTTTTAATTCTTGTTTCTTTAATGGTGTGTGCTTGTTTATGTTTTAATATGAAATAGTAAGATCGGAAAACTGTCCCATCTCAACTCTAAACTTTATACGATCAAACTACTTTTGTGTATCTTTATATATTAACGGTCTTTGGTACAAGTATATGTAGTAAATTTTAGATTTTGTTGTTACCTTTAACAGTACCAGAATCCACACCTTGTCCTGTTTGGTTTTGCCACTCTACTGCTTTTTCGTAATTCCGTTTTAAGTTTTTTATTTTATTTTTCAACTGTATTACATTCACTGCTAGATTCAAAGCATCTTGCATCTTTTCATAAATGATACTAACAGTAGGTTTCTAATGATTAATATTTTCTGATAAAATAATTTCACATAAATAAGTGTATTAAACTTACCTCTAAATCATTTGCTTCCATCATATTTTTTAGGTAGTCTAAAATTTGTTCTTCATCTTTTCGCCATTTTTTTGTAAACAATCTCACTCTTTTTGTTACGTGTTTTTCTTTTTTTATGTTATTTATTTTAATTTCAATATTGTTTTCGTTTTCCATTTTTTCAACAATTCAAAAATATGTCTTTTAATTAAAGTTTTAATTTATTGTTTTTTAATAATTAAATTTTTCAAAAATTCTAAAATTTATTATTTTTAGTTTTTTATTCAAATTTCAAATCAGTTAAACACTCATGCAAACACAATCAAAATCAGCTGTTCTGCAAATAATAACCAAATAATAATTTTAACAACAAAAAACATCCTCAGGAGGTAAGCGTTATTATCTGATAATAAGTTAATCGAGTTAAGTTTAATTTTTACCTCGTGAAGAGACTTAATATCCAAGTCCAAGACAACCAAGTCAATATTTTATCAATTTTTGAAAATCAAAAAATTGATGGCAGGGATTAGCGACGACATTAGGTTTATGAAATTATGTTTGAAGAACAATGTAGTTCCGAAAACTCATAAAATAAGCCTGAAATCTTCAATAATCAAAACCCAGCGATTTAAATTCAACATAGAAAAAACAATCATTAAGAACACAATAAAAGACCTTTACAAAAAATTAAACATAATAACTATAGAAGCATACAGCTTACACCTAGCACTAGGGAAATGTACAACGGATCATCAGGAGGACACATTGTATACACTGATCTCCAAAATTAAAAGAGGATACGAATGAATGTGAGAAAGATAAAAAAAGAAAATACTCAACAAAAAATTAAAAGGACTAATAGCAAAGTCACCATTCACAACTGTACTTCTTAATGAATTCAAGACAATGAACAAAGACGAAAATACGAGGTCAGTCAAAAATTCCATTGAATTCATTAAAAGAGTACAAAGTTTTAAAAATTTCAAAGAAACAGATGTATTAGTCTCATCCGACGTCAAGGCGTTATTCCCCAGTATTCCAGTTTATGAGCTACTTATCGACTTAGAAATTTGGCAAGAACAAAAACTCAGATCCAAACAAGAATCAAGTCAACAACGGAATCAAAAAGCCAAACAATATGTGAAACTAACAAGGTTATGCATGACAGAGGAATACTTCACTTTCAGAGGAAAGTTTTATAAAGGCAAAACCGCAGTCGCAATGTCTCCATTTATAAGTGAAATATTCATCCAAAAAATGGAAGATAAACTACACAAAGAAGTAAATTTACCAAAATATTTGATGAGGTATGTAGACGACGTGTTCTCTATCATCAACCGGAATGAATTAGACAAGATCCTGAACAACCTTAACAATATTCACGAGAACATAAAATTTACAGCAGAAATTGAAGTGAATCATCAACTACCTTTTTTAGATCTCTTAGTATCTAAGAGAGATACTGAAATAAAGTTCCAACAGGAATGGATAAAAGAAACATATGATGATGAAATAATGAAGTCATTAGGGAAAAAATTTAAAAAAAACACAACATAGACGTCATAAGTACTAGTAGGCGGCATCAATTGAAAACATGACTAGGCTCTGCGAAAGATAAAAAAATAAAAACAGAGAAAAGCGGAATCTACAAAATATCATGCAACAAATGTGAGAAGATATATATATTGGACAGACAAAGAGATTGGCAACAGTAAGATTTCAGGAACATCTAAACGAAGCCAAAATTGTTAGAGGACAGGTAAAATATCCAATTTCAAATCTACTGTAGCAGAATACATCGCAATCGAAGAACATGACATCAACATAGATGACATAAAGGTAATCAAAGAAATCAACGAAACCAGAAAACCAGATGTTTGCGAAAGTTTGGAAATCATAAAACAACCGTCAGGTACCCTTCTAAATAGTGATCACGGTAATGGATACACGTGGAAAAATTCATGAGCAAATAAAAATATAAATCCTTTCTTTATCAGGTAGAAATAAGTAAATTGAAAAATTTTTAATTTTTGTAATTTTTATTACCCATAACAAAAAAATATATATATAACTATTATAGCTCTTAATTATATTTAATTACACCAACACACTAAAGAAGGCAACATATTATTACAAAATAAATTTATATAAAAAATTTTTTTTTAAAACCTTTACATCATTTTATTTTAGTAAAAAGAACAAGTTCGATTTATTAATTAATATTCAATCTTGATACATAGATTTTATATCACCATTGTATCTATAAATAAACGAAATAATCTATGAATAAACAAAAACACTCGCAGGTTAAGTTGAACGAAAACCAAATTTTAGACCCACTTTCCGAAACGCGAAATGACTTGTGATTGGTCTTAAATAAAATAAATAAAAATATTCCAACTTAATATAAATAACAAAGGCATTTTACTTTGACAACCTAAGTCTGGCCCCCTACGGTATATGAAATTCGGATTCGAACGGTTATCCGAATTTGCGATACGAATGTAAAATTAATTGGTAGCGTGAGTTTCCGAATTTCAAACTGTCATTAATGTTTTTGTAGTAAATTTATTTGAAAATCAGTGTTTGTTATTATGAAAAGTATTATTTAAAATTGTATTAATCTTATTGTATTTGTATTTCGATTTGAAACTCCATAATTATTTTAAATTGAGATGGTGTTGTTTTTTGTTTCCTAATCTATAAAGCATACAAATATGAAATAATATAAATTTTTTTAGATACTAAATTAAATATAAATATAGTTTTTTTTTTTATATTATTAGTTATTGCAATATTTAATATAATTATATTTTTAAATAACTCACTTGATCTATATAATCTCAAACCTACTTGAACAAAATTTGATATTAAATTATTAAATAATGTTAAGTCAAATACAAGACACAAATGAATAATACAAAAATGTATTTTATCAATTTTACATACATATGTAAGTACGACGTACCGATAATTAAATATTTTTCTTTCTATACCTCTTGCTTCAAATTTTTTTTTTCAAATAAAATATTTACACACACATATAAAAGTGATACTAGTTTTTGATGAATCATCTGGAAGTAAGAATAAATATGTTGAAAGTTGAATCGTCTGATTTGAGCCGTTCAGTCTATTCACCACTTTTGAGAATCGGTATTGTTTTGACATTTGTATTTTGAAAAACAACAAAGTTTATTTAAATATATGAATGAATTTTGAAATTAAGAGACAATTGAAATGGTACTTGTTTTTTAATTATTTTTATAGAATAAATTATAGATAGAATAAAATATGTAATATATAAAAAACAAATTGTTTTTATTATTAAAAATCCTCCCCTAAATTACTAAAAAAACTGTCCAGTCTGTAAAAAAAAAAATTGTGAAAATTGTTCACAAAATGATGTCAAATTATTCACAAATTGTTGACAAAATAACCCATATAATGATAACAAATTATTAACAAATTGTCGAAAAAATAACCCACAAATGATAACAATTTATCAACAAAATTTTGAAAAGATATTTGACAATATTTTCATCTAAACTGTGACAAATGGGGTCAACCCTATCAACATTTTTCAACAAAAATTATTACAAAATTTTTTCGACAATTCACCAAATATTAACATATTATCACCTTTTTTTGACATTTGGTTGCTCGGGATGCTAGATTTCCTTGTATCTCTTCAATCTTACTAGAGTAAACAACACAACACTTGGTTTGTATTTGCATTATAAATGCAACACTCAAAAGTCAAAATTATCAAAACAAAAGGGAAAGGGATTTTTGAATATGTACAATTGTATTTTGTATTGTAATCAAACCAAGCCCAAAGAAAAAACTAACTGCTTTAAAAATAACTATATAATTATTAGTTCTTTTGTAATATGTCGTAAAATTGATAAAATTGTGTAAAATTCATTATTTTATATTAAATCAATAGATAAAATTTTTTCTTAACTAAAACAAATTTGATGCAGATGTATTGTGGATGATTTAAACGCTGTTTTACAATAATAGATATTAAAAAATAACACTTCTGAAATAAATTTTATTATGCAAATCAGTGGAGCTTTTGCGTCTATTAAAAAGATTTTTGCTGAGTTAATAAAGTTTTGGCCATTACGAAAACTGTACAGATCAGGTAAAAAGTAAGTAACAATTGGTGCATTTTACAATTTATTTTTTATATTTTGATGGTCAGACAAATCGTTTACGTATGTTTTTCAATATCTATTATATAGTATGTATATATATTTAAGCTATATGATAATACATAGTCTACACATACATAATATTAACAAACATACGTATATGATTTATTTTATCACATTTGCGTTGTTTTGATTTTATATTTATTATTTAGTTTCATATTAAAGAACAAATTGATTTTAAGTAAATTAAAAGTAATTTTTAAAAATATTTTAAACTCAATATTAAATTCTTTGTTGGCGATTTTTTTTAAAAATAACTTTAATATTTTTATGTTTCAGTGTGAGGTAAATATATAAGTAACAATTAAGATAATCATTAAAGATAATAAAAATTAAATTTAAGCTTATGTTTTTACAAAACATTACGGAAATTTCATATAATTAACGTTACTTTTCCAGTCGAATAAAAGTTATTTCCGTTAATTGAACTTTTTTGTCCAAAACTGTTCTAATCGGTGTTCATTAGATTGTGCAAAATAGTTCTAAATAATCTAAATTGATATTTTTTGATCTGAATTTTGGACAACTTTTTTTTTGGTTCTTATTAAAATTTTGGCAGTTAGGTAACGTTTACACATCAGACAAAATTTAACATTTTATTTTTTAAGACAAAGTCGAATGAGTGTTTACAGTTCAGTCTCAGATTAAGATTTTACGTCAAATATTTTTTGAGTCTTACGGGTATTTTATAAAGTGATTTTTTATTAGTCAAAAGATTTTATTAGTTTAATTGTAAAATTGGAAATATCAAAAATTTCCAATCAATTTTTTAAAAATACATATACATATTTTATTTATTTATTTATTTTTAACAGTTAATCCTACAGATAATCTGCAGGCCAACTTTATAGGTTCTTTTCCCTTTTCTAAATGTGGGCATTTTTATTAGATTATATTAATTATTTGGTATATACTTTTGTATATTATATATTAATATTATATATATATTTTTTTTATATTATTTTTATTAGTTATATTATATCTTTATTAATTATTAAATTATATTTGAACCGATGTGGTTGTATTGAATTGAAAATTACATCTTCAGTAATTTTTGCCATTTGAAAAAACCGTGTTTCTCGATCGTTACATTACTACACTCGAGTGCCTTACCACTCGCCTACCGAGATAAAAAACACCATATTTTTGTATAAGATCATAATAAAATATAAGTAATAAACCATGTTTAAAAAAACAATTAAAATAGTGTTTTAAATAAAAAAAATTAACAATTAATCTAAATTTAGTGTCAATAATAACATAATTATTAAAACGGAAAATTATAATCACAATAATTGCATTAAACAAAAATATTTAATTAAAATTAACAATAGTCAAATTTTAAATTTTATTTCATTATCTTCTATTATTCTATTTCTATTATATTATAATAGGTTCATTCAATAGCAAATTGTTTTCGATTGCAATTTCTTGCAATCATGTTTTTTTGTTCAATAACTTTTCAATCACGATTTGGAAGCGAAAATTGTGATTGAAACTGATTTTTTTTTGTTCAATAGACGTGATTGAAAATTATATTTTCTGATATTTTCTGATTGCGCTCAGAATTAAAATCACAATCATTGATTGGAATTGAATGTCAATTTTGAAAATTATTTTGAAAAAAGATATATGCCTGAAATACATGTGCAGAACTATGCATGCATCCCAGCAAAATTAAATTAGAATACATGGTTTTATATGGAACGAATTACATTCTGCACGCAGAGAATTTGATGCATGATATCTCTATTTCTAATTTTTGCTGCGCAGCGGCAGAGCTACCAACACGAAAGATTGTAAAAATTGTCATTTTACTCATACTAATAAACATACTGACAAACGTCATAAAATTTGTTTAATATTTACATATTTATTATTGTTTTTTGTGGAAAATAGGTTATAATCAATTTTGTAAAAATTTATTTTAAATTAAGTAATTGAAGAAAAACTAATTAATTTGAAATTAACGAAAATTTCCCTAGACCATAGTCTAGATTTTCTTTCTTTTTTGTTGCAATATTCATCATAAATTTTTAAAATAGTTAGATATAACAAAATATATGCACAACAAACTAGCATTAATTTATTTATATAATTATATTTTGTTACATTCATGATAGTGATAGATAACAAAATATGTGATTAAATTTTTTTCAAAAATTATTAAATTAAAACTTTTATTAAACACTTTTAATAACATTTAACTTTAAAATTTTTCAAAAATTATTTTATTTTGTATTTTATTACTATACAAACAAATTGTATGTGTATCAATGGTGGCAATTATCTACATTATTTCAAAACAAAATTTTTGACAAATAAAATATGCACATGTGTCTGGCACGCAATTATGCCTGCATGCAACGATGCATGAGAATTCTGCACATGTATTTCCCACATTAAGAAAAGATTTTTTAAATATTTTAATAAAACATTTTTAAAATTTAAATTCAAATAAAAATTTTTTTAAACTAAGTTTTTTAAAAATTTTCATTCATTTGTTTTATAAACAAATTTTGAAATTTCAAAAACACAAAAAATTTTTCAATAAGAATACATACCCGGCATAACAAAAGAAAGGAATTTTTCTCTGAAACGGCACAATAAAATGATTTTTAATACAATTATATATTTGACACGTTGATATAGTATATATATATAGAATAGTAATAGGTTCATTCAATAGCAAATAGTTTTCGATTGCAATCACTTGCAATCATGTTTTTTGTTCAATAACTTTTCAATCACTTTCAATCACGATTTGGAGTGGAAATTTGTGATTGAAACTGATTTTTTTTTGTTCAATAGACGTGATTGAAAATGATATTTTCCTTGTTTTCATAAATGCAAACCTGCAGTCGATCTGCATATTCTGAATTTATGAACACACTTGTCAGATTTTCTAAATTCTGTTCATAAATGCAGACTCAAAGTCTACTGGACGTCAACTTAGCAGAATAAATTTTTAGTATGCATAAAATTTTTTGAAGTAGTTTTTTTTGTTGGTTTGGGTATTTTAGTTTTTGTTTTGTTATTTAAAAAAAAATGTTATTTTCAAAATGTCAGTATTAATGAACAGAAACTTTGCAGAATTGTCAAGTAAAAGTAAAATATAGGTAGAATTTGTATTCATTATTGCAAAGTACGCCAACTGGTGGCAAACTTGTTGTCAGTTTGCAGCATTTATGAATACACCCTTTCTGATTGCACTCAAAATTAAAATCACAATCATTGATTGGAATTTAATGTTAAAGTTAGTTTTGAAAATTATTCTGACGCAAAATATTCGGTAAAAGTATTGTGAAAAAAATTTAAATTCAAATACAAAAAATTTTAAGATTATACGGTAGTTTTTTAAGATTATACGTCCATTTTTTTCAAATACTTTTGTGATAAATTCATATAAAAAATTTTGTAAATTGTTTTTTAAAATTTTACATACATTTTTTTTAATTAATTTTTAAAGATTAAGTTTTAATATACCTAGAAGTTTTTTTATTTAAAAATATTTTGTAAAACAATAAACAAACAATTTTAAATTTTAAATTTTTGTGTATTTCCAAATAAATAATTTTTTAAATTTCAGTTGACAAGTAAATAAACAAAAAAAATCACTTTCAATCGGAAAAATTTGTTCAATAGAAAAAATGGATTGTAAATTATTGAAAATGATATTTTTTGAACAGGTTTTTGATTGGCTACTGATTTTCTGAACATTTTTGATTGCGATTGATTGCAATCACATGCTATTGAACGAACCTAATATTAATAGCAAACCACAAAAATGTTCAAAATTTTGAGCTAATATTAATTTTAAAATAAAATAAAAAAATATCACATAGCATTAAACTTTTTTTGTAAGATTTAATTTGTTTTTATTATTTTTTTATTTTTCGAGGGAAGGTGAAAGCCTCGAAAAAAACTAAGCAGACCGCGAGGTACTTAGCTATGTGGAACACTAACCCACTAAAACCATCGAAATTTATGGTAAAGGATAACTGATATTATTAACCGATTAATTCATTGTCGCGTTAATGGGGAAAACGTGTGTCGGAATGTTATTAAAAAATATTTTCCGATAATTTTATTAAACCATTAATCATACCTATGGGTTATTATCGTTTCCCAATTATTATGAGTGAGTTTTAAAATTAATCATATAGGAAACAATTGGATAAAATGAAGTATTCTAGACCTGATATGCAACATTTTCAGGAGTTTTCCCCTGTCTTGGTTCTGCTAGAATTTTAATTTTTAGAGCAATGGATGGTGTAGAGCTGACCATGGCTGAGGGTAGGTTGAGGGAGATAAATTCCGACTCTTTGAAATGTTTGACCTTGTAATTGACCTTGTATTGATTGATATTGCATATGCAAGATTTACTGGAAATTGATTTCTTATAAATTCTTATAAAATAGTTTTCATTCTATATCTGACAGTTTTTTTATTTTATAAAGATTAACTTAAAACTTTGAGCAATTTTTATTTTTTTGTGGTTTGCTATTAATATTTGCTAAATTCTATACATTGTTTTCAGATACTTTAAACATATCAAATGCTCAAAATTTTCTTGACTAGACTATTCAGGTACCTACAAAATTTTTGCACAAAAATATTCGGAACAAAACAGATCAATTTAGAACTTTTTTAAACAATCTACTCAACAACGATCAGAGCACTTTTGGGCAAAAAAGTTAAATTAACGGAAAGTATAATCTGGTTGCAACTTAAATAAAAATGGAGCTATTCTATTTAAGAAGGCTTAGTTCCTGACAATAGCAGTAGTTTTCCACATTTAATGAGTTGATAATCCAGTAATTTGTTAAATAAATACTCGAAATATTGTAGATTGTAGTGTAAAATTGCAGTACCGTACTTAATTAAGGACGAAAAGGTTGTCTGTAGATCGTTCTAGATTGTTCTTGAAAAGTTTATTGAATAAACCTAACATTTTACTGAAATATTAACAATTTAGCGAATGAATATATTTTAATTTTTTTATGGAGGTATCTTAAATTTTAGTTTGCTTTTTGCCGACAGATGGATTTTTATGTAGATTTTATTAAATATTATATTTTTGTTAAAAAAAATAATTGTCACAAAATAATTGTTTTAAAAAAATTCAATCATTCTATTTCCGAAGTACTTCAAATTACTTCGAAATAATTTTAAATTGAAAAAGGAATACAACTAATGAAATCATATAGATATACCTCAGATTTGCCATACGGTTTAATGGAAAATCAGCTTCATTATGCATTGTATCCTTCATTTCAATTTATCCTTGGTAGGTAAACACTATATTTTATTTTTGTATTGATTTTACTTAGAAAACAACCGTATATATAAATCATAATTTATTTAAAAAAAAAAATTTTGTAGGTATGTTAAAATTAGCTTGGGGTCAATTCTTACATGGGGTGAAATTTTAAATTGAAATTTCTAATTAAAAATTAAAAAATTAAAAAAAAATGTATAATATTGCTTAGTCTCCTCTTAAATATCTATCATTTTAAAAAATAATAATGAACATCGGTTGTTAGATGGTTCAGATTTGAACCGTACTTTTCCAATCTATAAATTAAACATACTTAAATTATCACCCATATTCTGTTAGACCCATCTCGCGAGATCGCGTGAGAATATCTCTGACGAGATAGTTTTGTATTCTGTTAGACCTTTGACGAGACGAGATAGCCATTTTTTATCTCGTCAAAAATTGTAAACGATAGAGTATCTCGTCAAAGTATTTTGTGTTTTTTTTTATCAAAAAATTGAATCAAATAAATAAATTGAATAGATAAAATAATTAAGTAAAGATTAATAAACATTTTTTCATTACTTTTTTTCATTATTATTAAAATTGTATTTTTGTTTTGAAAAAAAAACCATCTTTACTGTTATTGTTTTACTACTGTTTATATACTAAACTAAAAAATATTTAAACATAAATATATTTATATTTATATTTCATTTAAAAAATATTTTAAAACTAATACTAAAGCTCCACTAATACTTTTCTGTCCAAAAAATTTTTAAATCATATTTCGTTTATATACCAATAATTTTATTTGATAATAAAAAATGATCAGTACTACCAACAAATAAAATGTTCTATCGCGCCGCTTACAGTGTGTAACAGAAAGGCATATTCAGCGAGACGAGACGAGATGAATTTTTTCTTCTCGTCAACGATGGGTCTAAGAGAATATGGGTGTATGTATTTTGAAATCACTATGATCAATGACATTAAAGAAATTATCAAACGTATGACTATTCATATTTATATAGAACTATCTGGAACAGGAGTGGCAGCACGTAACTTGTTCACGTTCGTCAAAAAGACGTATTAACACTTTTGGTAGCATGTAAGCAACGTTGACGTTGATTTAATTCCGAAAACGTCAAGTATACATTTTTTCGGTAGCATGTAAGCAAGTTGACGTTCGTTGATCTTAACGTATACGTTTATTTTTGAACGTCAATGATTTTCTTACCGTGTACTAAAATTTATACGAGAAAGATAGTTTTTTCAATAATTTTGTGTTATTTTAATAATAAAAATATAAAATTTAAATATTTATAATAAAATTTTAAATCTTAAGAACATTAAATTTTATAGTTTTTACAATTTTTATTTTTATTTTATAATTTTTAATTTCTTTTAATAACATTTTATTTCTGGAATAATTGAAGTATTTTTGTTTGCAATAAAAAAATTATTTTATTTCTGTGATAATTCAAGCATTTTTTATATGATAATAAAATAATTTTTTTTTTTTAATTTCTTAATAATGGAGTGTTTTAATTTATTTAAATAAAATACTACATTTATAAGTTCATTGTAAATATTCTAATTCATTGAAAATATCATATAAAATATCAACTGAATTGGTTTGTTTACATTTATTTTATTTATTTTTTTTTGATTTTAGTCTTATAAATTCTATATCTATTGAAACGGACACATCAATTTTATTATTTTTGCGATTTTTATATAACAATTTTTTTCTTCAAAACTGAAAATAATAAGGCGAAATACAAGAATTAAAAAAAAAAAATTTTTAAAAATTTAAATTCATTTCTTTTTATTTCAAACCTCCATTAAATTTGAAAAACATATGTTTTTTGAAGTTTTAAATAGGTTAGTTTGATTGTCAAAATAATTTTCGAACATTCGGAATATTTTTTCGAATTTTCGGAATAAATTTTCAACGTGATGTTTTACATGCTACCAAAAAAATCTTTGACGTTAAAATACTTCACGTTGATTTTTGAACGTAAACGTTTTACGTGCTGCCACTCCAGGTTACTGAAACCTAATATTTTACTATTTTTCTTGTATGTACTTTAAATTTTAGTTTGATTATTGGCCGTTAGATGGTTTTTTACGTAGATTTTTAAATATATAATTTTGTTCCTGGTTTTTTTTAAAAATAAATTGTCAGTTTTATCATAAAGTTATAATAATATACATATACAATGTATGAATGTAAGATAAAATATCTTTTATAACTTTTTAAAATTTTTTATAACTTTTTATAACTTTTTATAAATTTTTTATAACTTTTTCAAAACTTTTTAAATTTAAAAAATAAAAATTTTAGTCATAAATTAAGATATGTTTCTTTTTTATTAAAATTAAATATTATAAAATTATGTAAATTAAATTTGAGGAATAAAATTTTTAAAATAGGTTCGATATACATAACATTTCTCCAATATACTAATAAGTCTTCCTAACCAAAATACAGTACAAATTATATATTATATTTATTGTACCTACATTTTAGCTTATTGAAAAAAAAATAAAAATTTAAAGAGAATATTTTTTTTAAAAATTAAAGTTTTTGTTTTTTATTTTTTGATTATTTCTGTTAATTTTAATATATTAGCCTTTTCTCTAAGTAAGTTGTTCACTATAATGCTTAAGATAGATTTTTGTAACATCCGCGGTTCATCAACGAATTTCTATTCCGACGAAATCCATCTACGGCTTCAAATCTACCAATTTTAGCACTAACTGAAACACAAGTTTTGAATAATGATATTAATTTTAACTAGAGACACCTATTTTTTTAATTATAATTCAAGTTAAGGCCAAATTTAACGTTTTAGCAGAACATGGATTTAAATATACTGATATTTTTCACTTTCAACCAGTAAACAGTAATGTTTTAATAAGAAGTTACGGTTTGGTATGATGTAAAAAAAAAAATTCTTCTAAATTGCCACGCCTTTTGTACCTTTTCCCTATATTAAGTCAAAATAATTTAGTCTTGTAGAAACTATTTTTCAACAGTGAAGTCTACCGCTACTAATCAGGTTTTATTTTTTTGTCCACCATTTCAGCAAAGGAATTAGCAAGAAAGCAGCTGTTGAAATCCTAAATATTAAACTAGTTGTATATTGTATAAAGATGATAAAAAATTAGTGCCTATATAAATTTCAGTAATTTATTTTTTTTATTTACTTATTTAAGAACACTGTTGCATTAAGCTAAATAATATTTTTTTCTTTTGTTTTTTTTTAATGTTGACAGTAACTTAGGTAGACTTACTTTTTCGTTTTTCATTTAATTACGGTACTGTAATTTTTTACTAAAAATTATTAATCTTTCATTATTTTTAATTGAAAGATTTTTAAAAAACTGTTCGACGGAGAACCTTCTTTTTATAGAAATTTAAATTTCCTTTAATTTCATATATACAAAAAATAGCAATGTTGCATTTCGCAAAATGGAAAACTTTTGGAATTTATAGGAATGCAATTCACACATTGGCAAAACAAAAAACGTGAATATTTAAAAATAATCTTGTAATTTATACACCCTATTACGATACACAACATTGTAGATTTATCTAAGTACCTACCTACATTTAATATTAATACCTATACTTTACTACCTATAATCTAATAAACTTAGATTCATATGCAATACAAATCCACAAATTCATGTGAAACGAAAAGAAAATAGACAAAGTTTGAGAGAAGGAAAAAATACCTTTCAATTCTCAGTTGTTTGTTACTGATATTTTATAAGAGGATGTATTTTTTGTATGTATTTTTTATTATTTTAATTTAAGGAATATGAATAAAAAGAAACAAACAAAAAAAAAAATTTTTATTTTTTTATTTTCTCTAAACTTCGGTGAATAAATTGATTTATATTAATAATTGCATTAGGTATAAAGTAGAAAGATGGGTGGGGTAGTTTTTTTTCATCTTTTTATTTTCTCTCAATTTTGGTTAATGTAATTTTTATTGTATAATCGTATAATTTTGTGGTGAATTGTTGACAACTAACTCTATTATAATACATGATATCAATAAATATTCGATTGTGCCACTTTTTATACCCCATAGAGGGATTACTTTGTATATACGAAATGATGTAGCTTATAAGACACTTCAAAATTTTTAGTACTCCAACTCAATTTATCAATATAATTGGATGAAAATACACGTCATTCACTTCTGTTTTATTTACAGCTCGCCTTAAGCGAACCACTGAAAACTGATATGCTTAAAGAAAGTCTATCCAATCAGATAAACTCAATTCTGGGAACCAATCCCGGATCTGAGATTGTTTTGGGGCACTTTAATATTCATACAATACGGAAGGCAATACAATAAGTTGAACTTACTTCCAATTTTTTCAACCTTTCTTCTTTGACTTTTTTCAATGTTGTCAAAAACCCTACGAGGATACCAGAACTGACATCTCTCTTAACTCTTATCCAGAGAAATATTCTTAAATACTCATCCAGAGAAATATTCCATCTCTGTTAACTCTCCGCTAGGTGGCTCCGACAACTGTCTTGTAAGCACAAGCTTCGAAGTAGGCACAACAACCAGCTCTAATAATTTTCCCAAAAGACTAGTTTGGCATTATCATCAAGCTGACTGGGAAGGTTTCAACAACTTTTTAAATGCATCAAACTGGTCGTTGTGTTTCCAATATGAAAATGTCGACTTTGCTGCAGAGGTGATTACCAAATGGATTCTATTAGGAACGAAAAGTTTCATTCCAAATAGCCTTAAAAGTATTAAATGAAATTCTTCAGGTTTAATGACCTCTGCAGTAAAGCTCTGAAATCCAAAGAAGAAGCTTATAAAAAATACAAGAATAATAAAACTGTCAACACGTATGAGAGTTATAAAGTGGTTAGGAATTAATGTAAAAAAATTATCAATCAGCAAAAATTCGTGCACAACCAAAGGTTGAGACGAGAAATCTTTAATCTCGCTAACAACAACAGGTCGTTCTGGACATTTGCTAAAAACTTTGGGCAAAATATTCGTTTCCACCTATAATTGATAATGGTGCTATGATATCAGATTCTATTGGAATCTAAAGCTAATCTCTTAAAAAATTAAAAGCTAATCTTTTTGCAAAATTATTTGCATCCAATTCCACACTCCCTAATACAGCCCAAGATTCCCCAGCAATCCCTGTTTTAAATTCTTACTTCTGGAGGATTTATTTCAGAACAAGAGCTGTAGTAAACGTTTTCAACACATTGCTTTCACCATTTCTAAAGTTCTGCGCAACTTTAAAAGGAAAGTTGCCCAAACTTATCCTATTCCTAAAAAAGGTGACAAAAGCAATCCTTCGAACTATAGGCCCATAACTATTGCATCCATTATTTCAAAAACGATGGAAATCTTAATCAATCAAAAGTTGAAGAAACATCTTGATAGTAGAGGTGTAATTCATGATAGTAATACGGCTTTGGAGCTCAGCTTTCCACAGGTAATGTCATGACATGCCTCTGCCAAGAGCACAACACCAGTCTTCATCAATCTGGTGAAGATGTTGATGTAGCTCTGGATATATCTAAGGCTTTTATCGTGTCAGGCATTCTGCATGACAGTGCTGTAGGCCTTGGTCTAACCTGTTCTATGGTAAGACCATTACTTGAATACGCGTCTCAGGTATGGTCACTTTTTCATGAAGTTCACATAGACAGGATTGAATCTGTTCAACGTAGATTCGTTCGTATCGCTCTTCGTGGTCTTTCATGGACAGACCCATATAACTTACCCCCTTACAGAGACCGCCTTAAACTTCTAGGTCTGCAAAGTCTCTTCGTGAAGTGGCTGATATTATATTTGTACACCAAATTCTCTCAGGTGCAGTTAACTCGGTTTGTATTTTAGAACACATAAACTTCAATATCAACTTTCGTTCTATTAGGCAGACCTATTTTGTTTAAAGTTTCATCGCACGGATTATGAAAAGAATGAGCCAATTACAAGAATGTTGCGTAACGTAAACAATAACTCTAATATCTTCGATTTTCACATTAGTAAGTCCAAACTAAAGAATCTGCTTTATTCAAACAGGTCATAAGTTTTTGACAGACATGTAATACATGTATACACGTAGTTGTTCACGTTAAATCAGTCGTATTTCATACTTTTAACATGGATACATAAGTGTATATAAATTATGTTAATTTTTATTATTATTATTTTTATTTTTGTGTCTTTGACTAATTTCGTTTTGCATGTGTTGTATTTTTATATATGTATGGATATATATTTTTATTATTTTTTTTTTTGTTGTATTTTTTTTTTTTAATTTCTTTAGTTTATACCTAAATAAATTGACTAATGCTTCTTCGGCATAATTTAAAATTGCAAAATTTTGATTTAGACTATCTTGACATGTTGGAAGATAGTCTAAATATATGATATAATTTTTTAATTGATTGAAGATTTTAAATTGTTTCAACTTTTGACCTGTGAGCATATTGCTTGTTGATTTTTGTTCTTTGATTTTTCTTGACATGTTGGAAGGCAAATCAAATTTACTAGATTTTTAACGGTTTTTTCCGTTTATTGATTTTATTTTGTTTCTGTTTTTAGTATTCTATCAATTTATTACTCATTACTAATTTCCTTAATCATGTTTACTAATTCCCCTTTTTTGTTTTGTTTTGCATGCTTGTGTTAAGCATTTCCTGACCCAATTCTCTTCTTACTAACACATTCTTCATTAAGGGTTATCACGTGCTTGTATTCTTTTTTGAATAAAATTAAAATATAATAAATATTAAAGTTTAATTAATGAAAGTTCATTGAGGTGCCTATTATGTATTTCGATAACGATTACGATTTGATCGAACGAAATGTCAAAATGCATTGCCATTATGTATTTCAATATCGTTCACAAATTGTCGACGAAATCGATAAACTTTATCGATGTAAAATTTTATCACGAAAGAGACATCGAAAGAGAGATTTTGTTCAAATTATTTCAATTTTGAATTGTATTTTTGTATTGTATTTCTTTATTAGTTTTTAATAAAAACTTTTATAAAATCATTGTAAAAAATTCATTAAACTAAGTTAATTACAAAAAATTATTTAAATTCATTTAAATTCTACTCATGTATCCAATTAATTTTTTTTTAAATTTTTTAATTCTAATTTCAGTTTTTATATTCTCCGGTAACTCGTTGAAAATTTGCACTCCCTTGTATAGAACGGTGTTTTGTGTACTAGCTTTTCTATATAATGGTAATCTAAAATCTCCATTGTTTCTCAAATAATGGTAACCACCAACATACTCAATGTGCCTTTCCATATAGCACGGTAACAGCCCATGTTTCAATTTGAACAACAATATCAACGTATTGTACTTAAGTCTACTTGTTATATCCATCCATTTTAATTCATTTATCATATCTCTAATAGGTGCTCGTGTTCCTTTTTTGAGTATTATTCTCATTGCTCTATTTTGCAATACTTGCGATCGGTTTTTTTGCGTCTGACTGCACACAAAAAGTATGGTGGAACAGTAGTCATAATGCGGTAGTATTATGTTTTTGTAAATGCTTATTACACATAATTTTGATCTGATTCTCGCTAGAAACGCAATTTTTTTGGACAATTTCTTACATATATAATCACAATGTTCATTGAAATTCAATTTATTATCTATTATTACTCCCAAATATTTGAAACTGGTAACACACTCAACAATTTCATTATTTATTCTAATATTTGAATTCCTTAATGGTGTGCCAATATAAATGCATTTAGTTTTACTTACATTCAATTTTAATTTGTTCATGTTAAACCATAAGTACAATTTCTCCAAATCTTCATTTATTTTTCTTTCGCATTCAGCTACATCGTTTCCTACTCCATAGACTAGAGTATCGTCAGCAAACAGAGATACCCTACAAAATCGTAATGCTGACCCTATTTCATTTATATATATTAGGAATAGCAATACTCCTAACACAGACCCTTGGGGGACTCCTCATTGCACTTCTTTTGCACTTAAAAAAGTATTGTTAATTTTAGTCCGTTGTGTTCTTCCTATTAGAAAATCCTCAAACCATTTCAATTCATTGTTTTTTATACCATATTTCCCCATTTTGTTTAATAATATGTCTCTATCAATTGTTTCAAATGCCCTTTTGAAATCCAAAAAAATTTCTACAACTTTCTTCCCGGAATCAATCTCTTTCTGTTTGTATTGAAATAAATTTTAATAGGAATGAAAGACTAGTTACAAATAAACTGCATATGAAAGTTAGTGTAAATAAATTATTTCAGTAATTATACTTCAATCATAAAAATAATGTTTGTCTGACTTTTTTCTCCTAGTGCGTAATAGAATTTGATCCATTTTGGACATAAGTATAAACTGCAAATTTCATATGAAACTTCCTTAATCATAACAGAAAAAATTAGTTCTGCTAGTCCGACATGAAAATCATTTCATATGCTGCAAATCATTTCCTTGGCACAAACCGCACAGAATCTTAATACGCTGGCCAATTTAATTATATTTGGAATCGACGTGTTACTTATTGGCTATTTTAAATTTGACCGTAATTTTTCTAATCGATAAAAGCAATGTTGTTTAACAGGAAATTTTGATCAAAACTGTCAATAAAATTAAGTTTTGTAGATAATAACTCATCAATTTCATGTATAACTATATACGTATAATCTTCCAAATACAGTGGATTGGAATAATCCCGACTATATGTTGGCTTGTTTTTTAACTCTGCAATTTGATAGCCTTTTTCAGCACTATCAGAAATTGAAAAATTTAACTCTGCTATCATTAATCATTTTATTTATAAAAACATTTAATTTAATAATTTTTATTTTATTTAAACACTTAACTTCAACATAAAAATTTCAAATAGTTATAACACTATTGTTTTATTTTTTTTTCGTATAGTAATTTGAATTTGACAGTCAAAGAATCAAACATATGTCATTTTCATCGTAGAATTGAATTTTACAATGACAGCATTTTAAAACACTTTCGATCAAATTTTCATCGAAATACATAATGGCACTAACGACTACAATCGAATAACTCTAACGATAACGATGAACGATTCGATGGAAGTCGTTTGAAATACATAATAAGCACCTGAGTGTATGCTCGTCACAGTATTACATAATGAATAATTTAATTTATTAAAATTTTTCTATACTTTTAATACGAAGAGTTGTATTCTTCCAAGCACTGTGATGACCTTGTATACGACACTCCTAGTCATATGCTAAATAATAATAATAAGAATGGTGACTCCCCGCGTGCTCGGCACGGGAGGGGTAATTGGTCGTTTTGACATTATTATTATTATGTTCTAAATGGATTGAAAGCTTTTTTTTAAATCGATCTATCATAGTTTCAGTTGACGGTTCTTTTTCCGACCAACTTCAAATCAGTGCTGGTGTTCCACAAGACTCCGTCTTTTCATCCACAAATATTTCTCATTTTCATTAATGACCTTCTCAAATTAAGTTTCAATCCAATCCATAGTTTTGCTGACAGCACTCTAGTAGCATCATATGATTTTCTTAAAAAAACTAATGCTACAGCTTCTGCAATCAACTCCAAAAGAACAATGATGGCTGGTGCACTCAATCACGACCTAGTCAAAATTGGCGACTTGAGTAGAGCAAACGGTAGAGTATATGGCAATAATATATCAACAAAAAAAAAGAATTAGGTGGTTATGCTGAAGTCCGTCGGAATGTCAAATTCCGTTTACATTCCGCATTTCGTATGCTGAAGTCCGTATTGTATTCCGCGGTCTGCAAATTTCATTATTTATCCGAAATTTTTAAATTTATGTATGCTGTATTTCGTCGGAACGGAAAATAATTGGAAAATTGTACGACAGAATTTGTCATTCGGAAGTATTAGAATGGTTCGGAAGTGAATTATAAAGCATACAATTTTTGTATTTAGAATATTAGAAGAAGTAGAAAATGTAATATAAGTATAAATAGTTTTTTTTCCAATATTTTTTTTCATTTATGAAAAATATTTTTTTTATTTAGGAATAAAACAGCGCTTCAAAATAATAATATATTTTATGTATTTTGTATATTATTAAAAACGATACATATATATTTTACTTTCTTTAGAGAATTTTAAATATTTTCTAAATGTAACAAAAAATTACTATTAAATTTTAATTTGTATATATATATACATACTAACTACATATGTAATTAAGAAAGTTATAACTTTTTTTTTTTTTTTTTTATATATTTCCAAGTGTATGGGATGATTAACTGCTTTTTACACAGAGATTTGGAATACACAATCACATACAATAGCTTTTTTCTGTAGAATTTTTTGTGGTATATCTACTAATTTAAATGTGGAAAACTATATCTATTGTAGAGTACTTCGCCTTCATAATAGCATAGTTCTATTTTATTTTTAGTGATAACCAAAACTCTCAAATATTTATCATTTATTTTATCCCAATGATAAAGGGTACTGGACCAGGTCGAAAAATTCAGAAAGCATTTTTTGCCTTCGTCGGGATTCGAACCTGGGACCTTTCGGTTGAAAGGCAGGCGCTCTACCTACTGCGCCACCCAGCGTGTTAAGATAATTACTTTTTACTTTTAATTTATGTATGCATATTGTATATATACATTATGTCATATACATTATTTATTAAAAAATGTATCACTTTTTACAAAATAAATAAAAAAACTCAAACTGTGAACGTCGCCTTTTTTATTTAAAATAAAAATGTTTGAAATGTATATGAAAAAAAAAAAAATCTTCCGAAACATCTGATTTTAATTTCTGTACCGACTTTTCAGTCGAATGGATTTCAGCATACCGATTTTTTCGTAATTGGATCGGAATTTTTTTTTGGAGATATTCCGCTTCGGACTTCAGCATAACCACCTTAGTATATTCCTTTTTCTTAAGAAAAAAAGTACCTTCATTACAAAACCAAATAATTTTAAATTTTTATAAAATAGTTGTAATTTTGTCTTCTGAAATTTTGTCCATATGAAATTTTGTCTCTATGTAATTTTGTCTTATGAAATTTTGTCCATATGTCATTTTGTCATGTAAGTAACAGTCACGAGCGTATGTTATAATTTTTTGTAGTTGTGTATTCTGTTTATTTGTTTATATCAAAATTTCGTTTGGTAATAACCCATAATGTATTATAAGTATTATATGTATAATTTAGACTAACACTAATTAACAGACGGAGACACAAAATTGCTTCTATGTGTTACTCCAGTACATTTTATATTTTATAAGCTTTTTAGAGTGGAATTTTAGTATGAAAATTAATGAAAGACCTTTTTTTAAACACATATTTACTAAATAAAATATTTAAAAAAGATGGAATTTTAACCTATCCTTTGGACGGAAGTTAGAAAAATTAATAGTTTTTGAGTTATAATCCGATTTGTAAGTGGCCCACTATTTTTTCCCATAAAAGTGCGCGTATTTTTAAAAAAAAAATCAGCCTTACTATTAAGCTTTCCTCTCTGAGTGTCTCAGTCTGTTAATTAGTGTTGGTTTTGCTTTTAAATATTAATTATCTACACGTGAGTTAGAGCTTTTATTATATTTAATTTCCTTGTATAGGCTAAGAGCAGTATAATGAAAGTAATAAGAACAAACGAGCTGGTTGAATCTTTAAAATTGATTGATTTTATTTTACAAATTACATGTCTATTTATATACTAAAATATTTCTTAATTCTATGAAAAAATATTACTAAATATGCTTACATTGGGTGACTTCCAAAATGCAGTAAAAATGTTTTAAACAGTTTAAATACAGTTCAACTACCGTTTAAAGCTTTTATAACCACTTCAATGTAAAATAAAAACTAAGGCATTTGCTATTATGGAATCCTATTTTGAAAATAAAATACATACATATATGTATGTATATAAATACAAAATGTATATATATATACAAAAAAATATACATTCACTTTGACGTTTAAATTATAGTTCTGTGTTTTTGTAATATCAAACGGCAATAACAATAATAATTTTGAAAATGAATGTTTTAATTAATATATTAGGCAATAATTTAATTAATTTAAATAACGAGTGTAATAACTATTGTAATTCTAACAAGTGTAATAACTATTGCTAAACGTGATTCCAAAATATTTTATCTTTCCTTACATCAAAATTAATATTGCCAGACCACCATTGGTCAGCATATATTTTCGGCGAAAAAATACATTTTATTAACATATTTTGCTACATTTTGGCATAAAACTTATTTTTTCGTCAAAAAATAATGTTAACCTATAATTTAATTGATTCTGGTAACTTTCTCTATGACATGCATATAAAATGTAGTCTAAATTTTTTCGCTACACACTGCTCTTATTTTACGTTTCCACTACGTATTTTAAAGTTTTTGGAATAAGTGTAAAGTCAAGAGCTTTTGTAATACTTTTTGGAAGATGCTACATTGCAGATTATACGGTTTCACTACATTTTGAAAATCAGGGTTTATTAATTAGTGTTAGTCATGATATGTAAATAAGAATTTATATTTCTTTTATTTTCCACATATGTATTTGCTTTTAAATACTGGGGACGATCTGTGTAATGACTGGGTGACGACCACTAGTATTCTGGAAAATTGTAAAGAAACTGTATTGCAAGGTAGGTAGATAGGTAGGTAGTAGTGGCTGCCGACACACTTAGACCGGTGAGGTCCATTGTAATGATACCCCAGGAACTTTCCTCGCATAGGACTCTACTCGTTGAACCAATTTGAGCTTTCAACGAAGCGGCGGAGATTTTTGATATTAGTGTTTTCAAGATCACCCAGCGAGTCCAAAAAGAAGGCTCCTAAATGGGTTTTTCTTTTATGGTAGCGCCCAGGGCAGGAACAGAAAAGGTGTTGGAAAGTTTCATCCTCTTCCTCCTCTCTACACGTTCTGCAGAAGTCGTTTGAGTTGAGTCCCAGTCTTCTGGAATGTTTACCAATCAGACAATGACCCGTAATGACCCCTACCATAGTGCTAATGTCACACATTTTCATAGTTAGTAAGTTAAGGGATCGCTTCAAATTCAACATAGACCAGATTTGCTTGGTGATGTTGCAGTCTGGTCTAACTGATCATCTGAAGTTTGAAGCTTTTATTGCATCATTGCGAAGCAATAAATTACAGGTAGCTAAAGGTGCACCCAGATTGCTTTTTTCCGGAAGGATTTCTAATATAGTACCCTCTCTAGCAAGTTGATCTGCCATGCAGTTACCCGGAATATCACTGTATCCTGGCACCCGTCATAACAATATATTGAACCTATTCGCTAGCTCGTCCAATGAACTGCGACAGGCCAACACGGTTTTTGAGTTGATTGTTACCGACTCCAGTGCTTTAATTGTGACTTGACTGTTTGTTAGTACACAGATATTTCTAACAGTTAATACGCTGGATCTCAGTCAGTCTGATGCTTCTTTTATTGCCATCACCTTCGCCTGAAACACACTACAATGTCTTGGTAGGCTGAAGGATAGACCTATATTCAGGTTTTCCGAGTAGACTCCAACCCCGACTCTGTCATTCAATTTTGAACCATCATTGTAGAGGTGTACGTGTTCCTTGCTTAAAACCGTGCTACTCTTCCAATTTTCCCTACACGGAGTATCGATTTGATATGACCTCTCAAAGAAGTACCCTGTAAGAGTCAGATCTAGGTTCTCTGGAATAAATTTCTTGTATTCCATAATAGAAGAGTGGCCATTTAATTGTGGTTTCCACTGGGAATCGGCTTTTAGCCTGATTGCAGTTCTGGATTCCACTTCTTTGCCATGGATATCTAATGGTAAAAGATGAAATAGCGTATTCAGTGCCGCGGAAGGAGTTATTGTAAGTGCTTCGCTTATGCAGATGGAGGCTGATCTTTGAACTTTTGCAAGGAGGTTGTCGTTTGTACCAATGTTGAGTGCTGTCCACCACACTACGACACCATACATTACTACAGGCTTGACAACTGCTGTGTACAGCCAGTGGACAGTGTGTGGATTCATTCTCCATGTTTTGCCAATAGCTCGTTTGCAATAGTACAGTGCTGTTGTAGCTTTCTTTACTCTTTCAATTATATTCGGTTCCCAACTTAGTTTCTTGTTTAAGATAAGACTTAGCTCTATCTTTGAGAATTGCCGTTAATATAAATAGGGTCTACTGTCAAAAATTTATATTTTCTAGTGAAGAGGACTACATCAGTCTTTTGTGGATTTACTGAGAGCCCACAGTTGGTAGTCCATTTAACTAGCTGATGTAAAGCGTTTTCCATGAGGTCTCTTTTCACTCTGCACTCTGCAGCCTGCCTCTCCTAGTATTAGTGATAATTCATTTACCACTAAGTTCCATAGAAAAGGAGACAAAGCACCTCCCTGAGGGGTGCCTCTTCTGACAAACCTTCTTTCGTAAGCAGCACCGAGTTTAGCATTCATAACCCTGCTTTTAAGCATTTTGTTAACAAGTGCTACTAGTGCGGAATCTACTTCAAGGTTCGATAGTGTACGTGTGATTACTTCAACTTTGACATTGTTAAAAGCTCCTTCTATGTCCATAAACGCAAGAATACTCCTTATAAGCCAATGATTTTTCAATAGTACTAACTAGAGAGTGCACGGCGGTATCCACCGACTTTCCCTTGTACGCATACTGTGACGTTGAGAGTCGGTTATTATCTATATTAGTTTGTATATAGATATCAATCAGTCTCTCAAGAGTATTCAGTAGAAAAGAAGACGGTATGAATATTAGCTTAACCTCAGACCAACACTTTGGAATGTGGCCCAGATCTAGACAACTCTTAAAAATTGTTTTGAGCCAGGGAAAAGTAGTACTAAAGGAGTGCTGCGATTCAGATGGGTAGATACCATCCGGTCCTGGTAACTTGAATGGTTTAAAACTATATATTAAATATATTTATAGCCCATTGCAGTTTGGAGTTTGTTACCACTCTTTCCGAAGAATCAGAGTGTTGAATACCATTTTGATTTATCGTAGGTGGTGTATTAGAGTCGCCCGGGAAATGAGTTTCTAACAAAAGCTTCAATGATTCTCCACTAGAAGTGATCCATGCGTGCCTTTAAAAGGTAGCTGGGGATCACCGAATTAGTGGATAGTATTTTACGCAGCCTTGAAGCTTCGGAGGTATCTTCTATGTTGCCACAGATTATCCCTGAACTCTTTTTGATCGCTTTAAGGCAATCTTTATATAGTTTCCAGTTTTGAGCATCTCTAGTACTTTTTACTATATTAAACTTCCTTCTGCTATTTTGTCGAAGGATTTTTATTTCCTCGCTCCACCACGGTGGTCTAATTTTACCTTTAGACTTCCCTGTGGGGCAGCAGACTGAAGAGCCTTCTTGTAGACGTTATTTAGAACGACTACCAGACCGTGGACCGTCCAATTCCGGTAAACCATTAGGAGGTCTGAGAGTCTTTGAGGGGAGTGTATCAGAGATAGACAAATTGTACTTAGACCAGTCGTTTTTTCTTGGATTACGGAAGACCCGCGGTCTGGATAAACATTCCTGTAAGTGGAATTCAATGTAGCGATGATCAGAGAAGAAGGGTTCGTTGGACATCCTCCAGTCATTGACTTTATGGATGACAAGGTCTGACGCAAGGGTGATATCCAGAACTTCCTGCCCGATACTATTCACAAAGAGTAGGTTCTCTACTGTTGTTGCATATAATTAGTTTAGTATTTAATATGTAATCAAAATATAGCTTACCTCTATCACTAATGTCCGTGTTTCCCCAGATTTCGTGATGACCTTTCTGCTCTCTGTATCGGACTACCATTTCTCGCAGGTAATGGCCATTGGTCGTGATGGGCCAGATAAACTGAGATTAAAAAAGTAATTGACGAGTCCAAGTTCTAGATGAACCACAACCGTATCTGGATCGCTGTAAGAGCAGAAATACGTTAATGTTATTTTTCGCTAAGATACAACGATTTGGGCTTACCTTTATCTTTAACGTAAGTTAGCTTATAATTTGGCGACCTTAGTCCTTGAACCAGGCTATCATTAACCCAAGGTTCTTAGATAAGGACTATATCCTCTCCACCCTTTGCCAGGCGGATAATAAGACCGGCTGATGCCGTTTTTGAGTGATGTAGGTTGATCTGCAAGAAACATAGCATGGCACTACATCAGCAGATCTTCCTCCTCATTAGTAATGGTGGCATTGCTATCCTCTGAGTATAACAAGATATCCTTTACACAGAAAGTTGCGATTTCGTCATTATCCTCCATCTCTTGGTCTTGTGGAGTGTAATTCACATCCTGAAAAGATATAGCCTTCTTCTGTATTTCGATATCGGACGCTATTTGTTGGGCTGAACGAACGGCCTTTGTTACGTTAGTTTCGCTACAAGTTTGTGCTGAAGCCCTCTGCCCCATTGCTTCATCACTCTTGTAAACTCTCAGAGTAATCGTTCCAAAGCCATAACCAATAAACCCATTAGATTTAGATATGGGTGCTCAACAGTCCTTATTTAACACCAGCATAATGTGCCTGGAACCATCCTTGACCTCGTCAAACTTACCAATCTTCCAGTTTGCAGTTGGAAATTTGGGGTTACTAAGTTTTAGCATTCGAAGGACGCTCTATGGATCAGACGGTATAGCAGGTATCTAAGTTCTAGCTCTTGTTCGCTCAGGGACTTGGTCCTTGCTAACGATTTCGAACTTAGCACCTGACCAAACTCCACCTAATTTGGCGATAGCAGTTTTGTAAAGGAACAGAGATCTTTCGTCCCCACACGCTATCAACTTAACTCTTGTGATACCAGCCCGCCTCTGAACAAACTAGCGCATCACCTGAATTCTCTTCCAACACCTAAAGGAAGACCCCGCTCACAGCAAGCTCGACCTTCTTCCAGTTGTTACAGGAGATTTCACGATCATCTGCATTTCTGTTGATGACGGCTACTACTAGGTGATCTTTCAGTATGTCCTAAAAAGGTTTCGTAACTGGTATTGCCGAGAGTTTGTTCAGGTTTTTGACAACAGACTTAGACTGTAGCTTCGAATCCGAACTCTCCCTCGACTTTACCCTACTGGGTGTGGAATTACCTGAAGTTTTCTCCTGAGATCTCTGTCGTTTAAGCAGCGTTTCAATTCTCTTAGTGAGGTTCTTAGCCCACTTGATAGAATTCTTTTCGGTATCAGTAAGCTTCTCAACAGGTATATTACTGAATCCATAGGCTTTTCTACTTTCAAAGAAAGTGTTCCTCTTAGATTGAGACTTGCTGTGAGATCTCAGAGCTGCAGAGGCTCATGCAGGCATAGCAGCGTTCTGGTCCAGAAGATTGCCATTGCTGGGCTCTGAAGCCATAGCCATGATATCCTTCGTGATCGAATTCAAAGTACTATCTTGTTGTGAGCTCGAAGCCATACAAAAAGATGATATCGCCGTAGAGGGGGGGGGGTAGCTTCTTGAGTTATATGGCCAGCTTTACCACTAATACCGGGCTCTGAGACCATGGCAGTTGCGGTAAACGTGACCGACGTGGATAGAACAACCTTCCGTGAGCTTGATGCCATGCAAGAGGAAGGTTTTGTAGTAGGTTTTTGAGCTACAAGGCCAGCATTACTGTTCTTGCCGGGTTCTGTAACCGAAGCTGAAGCAGTTTGCATGGCCGAAATTTTTGCTTTGACCTTGATGTTAGGTGCAAAAAATGTGCATGAACCCATAGTAGGTATAGGAACTTGACCAGATACGGTCAACTGACTGGGTGTAGAAGCCAAAGTCATATGGTCACGCATGATCGAAGAAATTGTGGGAATTTTATTTTTAAGCCCGCCTTTACTTAGGCTAGAAGTTTGTACTCTTTTTTTATTAGTATTTATATCCATAATTTGGACCCACGAGTAAGCGAAGAAAATAATGTCCACCTATGCAGATATTCGCATACATAGGTAAGGCTATATAATCCGGAGTTCACGAGGTATCCACATACACCGTTCGCGACTAAGCTATTTTTGATACGGGCTCGCAGCTTGGTTGATTTTCAGCACGGTTCGTATAACACCTTAATCCAGCCCAATGATTATCATTTGGTTTCTGGTCTCCCCTAGGGACATGTCTTTGATTCAGGAAAAAAACAAGTTCAGAGCCACCAAGTTAGTCATTGAACGTACTCAGCTTTCACACCACGACAAGGTAGATAATCAAGTGAAAGATTTGTATTGCAAGCCATACGTAGAAATTAAAACTTACCCAACAATTATTATATGCATTAAGATATTTTGAATTACCAAATTTATTTGATTGAGTACATTTGAGAATTTCTAAATACAATAAAAAAATTACCGAAACTAATCAAAACAAAAATAACTGGTAGCAAAATTTTGACGAATTCAACTTTTGCAGTTATCAAACATGCGATTGTTATAATACAGCCTAGTACTCCGAAGAGAAGATAAACAGCATTAGCGCATAGCCAGGCTAGAAAATATTAATGTTTTTCCTGTAGACATAAAGAAAAATGTATGCATATTTATTTTTTAGTAATTTATTTTCAAAAAAATCAATCTTAAATTGGAAATGAACCACAAGCTTTTATATACAAGAGAATTCTTGTTTACATGCATTACATGCTAAAATTTAATTTTTTTTTTTGTATTTTACATTTGTATTCGGAAATTAAATATTTCATTTTACAAATAAACATAAATAATATATGTGCCACTTTTTCACTTCATTTTTCACCCGTCTGAGGAATAAATCGGTATCGCAAGTTTCACTTACTATTCAAGAAACAATGTTGAGTAACATTTAAAAAATGTTTCAAAAACACTCGGTTGTTATAGGTGGTTGTTCTCTCATCTTCACTCTCCCCACGGACTTAGTACTAAAGCCACCCTGTGAGATTGAGAAGGTTGATCAGATCTTCTATTTTGCTTTCTGCGATAAAAACTATATTGCTGGGGAAAGCTTCACCTAAGGTCTGGAGTCTGACTCTAGCTAATGCTGGGTAGCTGCAAAGGAGGTGTTGAAGAGTTTCTGCCTCATTCTCATCCTTGCAACTGCGGCAGTGGGTATTGAAAGGAATACCTAGTTTGGCAGCGTGGCTTCCTATTGACCAATGACCCATGCTACTCTTACTATATCAGTACGGGACCTGGTTAAGAGTTGTTTGGTTTTATTAATATTATACGCGGGCCATGTGTTCCTCGAGGTCGCAACGGTATTTAGTCTATGCCACCTTTCATTCGCTCTGGCTCGAAAGTATGAATGGATGCGCTCCTTGACGGCTCTCATTGGACAGTGAATGTCTTCCTCAAAAGGCCTGTCGAGATTGGAACCTTGCCTTGCCAGTTCATCGGCTCTCTCATTTCCATTTATGTTACTGTGACCAGGAACCCATAGTAGAGAGATCGTGAACCAGTTATCTTAGTTTCCAATTTCGTGTCGGCACTGTTCCACCAGCTTAGAACAGATAGTGTCCACCACCAAAGCTTTGATAGCGGCTTGACTATCCGTGAAGATGGTGACTTTTGTTTTGGTCGTATGAATGTGATTAAGGGTTTTAAGTGTTTCCCTAATTGCAAGCAGCTCGGCTTGAAAGACACTAGTGTATTTAGGGAGACCATAAGATTTTGATATTTCTAGATCTTCTGAGAAAATTCCTGGACCTACTCCGCAGTTTATTTTCGACCCATCAGTGAAAATTTCTATATCATTTTCTCTTTTCTTTAAGCCACGCTTCCAATCGGGCCTGGCAGGAAAACCTACTTTAGGCTTTTTGTTGAAGTTCAGTTTAGGGGTGATATAATCGGTTGTGTTTGGCAGCAGTTCATTTGGAAACTGACCTATGATATTACCGTGGCCATATGGTCTGGAATGCCAGAAGCCAGTTTCCCTTAATCTGACTGCACTGCAGGATGCAACGTATTTAATGTACACATCGGGAGGAAGAACATTCAGGATCATATTTTAGCGTCAGTAGGGCACGAGCGCATAGCACCTGTGATTCCAATTTCCGCCGCTCTTTATATACTCCCAAGTATTCTCATTTCTAATTGGTAATTCGAAGAAGAAGGACGTGTTTTGCTTACCTTTTTATTTGGTGTTTAATTTCAAAGCTTTTAATTGGTGCTATTAGTGCATTGAATTGGTATCATAATCAGTGACAATTTATTTAAACTTTTTGTAACAATTTATAAACTATCTATAAACTTTAAACTTTATAATCTTTATTTATTTTTCTAAATAAAAGAATTTTTGTGCTACCAGTGAAAGTGAATTTGCCTACCGTATAAAATTATTTAATTTTATTTTATTAAGTGCCGTAGCTTATGGCTGGGTACTGTTCTATTTTATTAACTCAATATTTTTAAATATTCACTAAATTGAAAGGGTATTAAAACAATCAAAATATTTAATTGAAAAAATAATGAACATTAACCATTTTTTATTTCATAAATTAATGATATAACTTAAAAGCATTTAATAAAATTTCTTTTCAACAAAATTTTTATTACTACAGTATTGTTACAAGTTTTTTGTTTTCTAAAAAAGATATATGAATTGCTTTATAGATACTAGTATTACAATTAATTTTTCAAATAATACAACAATAAATGATTCAATTTAATATTAAAAAATATTACTAATAAAATAAATGTATTGAAATAAAAATTCAAAAAATTAATAATATACAAACAAAAGATTTACAATATTGCTTATTAGTTACATAAACACTTTACACCCGCTTTTTTTTCTCTCCATTGCCGCTCCGAATGCCGATATTTTATATTTACTGGCTGGATAAAATACTAATACTAATTACTATATTTCAATAAAAATAATTATTGCTGCTTATTACCACTAGTATAACTCGATTTAATTTCTTAATACTATAATAATACTATAATAAAAATATACATATCTATATACATATATATAAATTGGCTGCACTGTTAAGATTTGATTATTTAATTATATACTTATTTCTATTTAATTATATATATATATTAGTAACTTAATTTTTGAAAGTATGAATTGAAGTAAACAACATGGTCGATAATAAAAAATGCAATAAATGCAAAAATTGCATTCGAGGGGGAAACAGGTATAAGGTGTACTGAAGTGTGTGGTAAAATATTTCATTCTGCTGCAAAATGTTCTGGTTTAGATCAGAACACATGCAATGTATTGATTCTAATGAATGGATTGTTTTTATGAGCCATGATTGTGTTACTTATATTCAAAATGTTGACTGGATATTAAAAGAAATGCGCAGTGTAACAAAAAATAATAAGGATCTCAGGGAATATAAAGATGAATTTGTGGTATCTCTGAAAAAGAAATGAATTTGAACTTAAATCACTTTTAGAGGCAATCGAGACAAGAAAATCGTCTTGATGCAATGAAGCGTGCCCAAGAGATTGAAATTAGAAAGATTTGCAATTTAACGAAAAAGCTTGATTTACAATGTAACAAATTATCTATGAAGTTAAAAAGTACGTGTATAAAAAATGAGGAAGTTCATAATGATTTTGCCATGTTACTACTATTAATTCAGCTCAGTTATCGTTTTCTGATGTTCTAAAGAGTAAAGGTAAATTCACTCAACGTGACACTGTATTAGTTCCAGAATTAAGGAAGAGTGTACTACTCAATGTGAATCCGAAGCTTAAACAAAAAAGTGACACTACAAAAAATAATATAAATTGTTAAGTCAACCCTGCTGGTCTAAAAATTTCAAACATTGAAAGCAGGAACAATGGGGTTTTACTTATTGAAAGTGACAATATTAAGGAAAGAGATAAAATTATGACAGCCATTAATAAAAATATAGGTGATAAATATGAAACTAAGATGCCTAGTGCTCTTAAACCGAGATTTCGACTTGTGAATATGAAATTCAACCACGAGGAAAATGAAATTATTGATAAACTGAAAAACCAAAATCCACTGTTAGGGGATTTTTCACTTAAATTAATAAAATATTATGAGGTGAAAAAAAGTGAAAGCAGTTTTTTTAATACTTACTTGAAGTTCATAGCGAATGTTTCCCCAAAATTTTAGCTGCTGAAAAATTAAATATTGGATGGGAAAGATGCAGGATTTATGGCGGTGTTGAAGTTACTCGTTGCTACAGATGCAAAGGTCATATGATTGTAAAGAGGTGGAAGTTTGCTCCAAGTGTCTAGGTGATCATCGCACGAAGGACTGTGTTAAAGAACAAGTATTTAATTGTATTAACTATGTGCAACCTAATGCCAAATTAAAACTAGGGCTAGATGAAAATCATACTACTTTTGATAATCTTTGTCCTGTTTTCAATAATAGGTTGGATTCTAAAGAAGGAGAATTGGCTATAATAATAATCATGATGGATGGTAATGTTAAGTTTGTCGATAATAGTGTTCCTTGTTGTAAATTTAGTAATGATTTTTGTGAAAGTGTTTTCCAAAACCCGGTTTTGACTAATGGCTTTTCTTTAATTAATCAAAACATTCGTAGTATGCGTGCTAATGTTGATTCTTTTATTATTTATCTGAATTCATTGTCGAATAAGCCAGATTTTATTTTTTTAACTGCGACTTGGCTCTATGATTGTGAAGCTTCACTTTATTGTATTTCTGGGTACGATTAATATTTTTGCTGCAACAATTCATATCCTGCTAGTGGTATTTTTATTTTTGCAAAAAATAATAGTAAGTGTAGTACAGATAACCTCTGAATTAGGAGTGCAGATCTTCTCAAAATCAATTGTGCAGTTGAAAATTGTAAATTTAGTTTTGTTTGTATTTATAGATGTAATAGTATTAAATTTGATGTTTTCTTGGAATAGTTATCAACTTTTTTAGCGAGCTCATAATTAGATAATTTCAGACTTGGATATCTTATCTGAATCGAAAAATAGCCTATTTAAACTTAATGTCTAGCATTGGTCTCGAGTCTGTCCTACACGGGTTTCCAATATATCTTCTACTTGTATTGACCACATTTTTGTTAGACTTATGTTATCCAGTGACATAGATTTGCATAGCTCTTGTATAGATCAAGGCTTTTCAGGTCATTCAATGTGCTACCTATTTCTTCGGAATTTAAATTTTTCACCTAGGCTATTTGTATGCCTATATCTGAACTCTAATATATTTTTTTACTCAAAAATAAATTTTGTGGAACTTAATTCTCAGCTCAGATTTGAGACCTGGGATGATATTTTTGTTGAATTAAACCCCTCAATAGGCTTCGATTTATTTATAAATAAGTTGAAATATTATCTGAACTCCTCCACTGTTACGATGCGAAAAAGAAATAAAACTTGCTGCCTTTAAAGTCATGGATGAATTCGAGTCTACTTAAAGTCATTGAAAAAAAAAGAAATTACTTAAATCAGGCAACAAGTTTCCCAATAATTCTAGCCTAAAAAGAAAATATTTAAAATTTTCAAAACTTCTCAGGAAAAAAATTCAGGAAATTAAAGAAGAATTTTTCATAAAACAATTGTCAAATGCCAAAGGTAACACAAAAAATGAATGGAAAGTTGTTAACAATTTACTTAATCGAAATTAAAATTCTGGTGATTCTCTTGTATGTGATAAAAAAGTTATTGCAAACCAGTTTAATGAAAAATTCAAAGTCATGAGTAATCTTACTGCAGAATTTAGTTCTGAAGTAAGATTACTCATGTACGGCAGCAGATAAGTTGTTACTTTGAATAAATAAATTCACTTGAACTTCATAGACTGATAATAAAATTAAATAACTCTAATCGATACACTAGGTATTTAAAATTTGGTTTTAAAAAAAATTAGTCTTAATATAGTGTGTTCTAGCTCATATTTTTAATTGCTGTGTTGAAATTGGAATTTTTCCTAATGCTCTAAAAATTACCGAGGTAATACCTTCATTCAAGAAAGGGGAAAAAAAATGGCTCAGATAACTATCGTCCCATTTCCATGTTAAGTTCTTTCTCTAAAATATTTGAAAGAGTGATCAAAAAAAGAATTTTTTTTTTTTTTTTTTTTTTTTTTTTTTGCGTGGATTGGTGGGAATCTTCATAGACACAATGAGCCCCGTAGCTTCCATTGTGTGCCAGATTTTTACTGACTAAACCACACCCCTCCCATTAATACTAGTCCAACGGACTAACCATTAATTTATTGCTATTTTGATTTTCTTAAAGAAAAATTTTACGAAATTCTATCGTATTAAATCTAGTGGCTTAGTTCTTTTAAGCCTTCTGACATCATTTTGATTATCTAGCAATTGAGTGGCCTCAACGTTAACATGTCCCTCCAGACGAGCTATATGCTTTGTTGCATATCTTTTTATTTCATTTTCTATGCAAGGAATTTCTAGATCTCTGTGCAAATCACTGTTGCGAACATACCAGGGGGCATTTACCATGTTGCGCAAGACTTTATTTTGGAATTTTTGTATACAAAGTACATGTGTTTGTTTGGCACATCCCCATATTTGTATGCCGTACAACCATATTGGTTTGAGTATCTGATTATATAACAAAATCTTGTTATGTATAGGTAATTTAGAATTACGACCTAAGAGCCAGTACATTTCTCTATACTTATTTTCAAGCTCAAATTTTTTCTTTTTAACGTGCTCTTTCCATCTAAGTTTGACATCTAATGTCATTCCTAGGTATTTAGCATTGTTTTCTTGGGGTATATTGACCCCATTCAGATTTACCAATGGTGGTTGATTTTCTAATTTTTTATTTGTAAAATTTACATGTACTGATTTTAACTCATTGAGTTTAATTTTCCATTTCTTTGTCCAGAGGTATAGCTTGTCGCTTGCTTTTTGCAATTTAATTGTAGCCTCGTCAATATTTGATCCTACTGCCATCAACGCAGTATCGTCAGCGAATGTAGCTACAGTTATATTTTCCATTTCTGGTAAATCATTGGTGTAGAGCAAATACAGTATGGGACCCAGAATACTACCTTGAGGCACACCCGTTTTAATATCTCTAATAGTAGAATACTCTTCGTCTTGTTTTATTCTGAATAGTCTGTTTTCTAGATATGATGAGAGTATATCTACGTATTGTTTAGGTAACATATTGTTTAGTTTATTTATTAAGCCTCGATGCCATACTTTATCAAAAGCTTGGGCTACATCTAGAAATATGGTAGAGCATACTTTCTTTTCCTCTAAAGCTTTTTCTATTATGTCTGTTATTCTATGAATTTGATCGATTGTCGAGTGCTTAGATCTAAAGCCAAATTGATAATTTGGAATCAGATTACTATTTTCTATGATCGGTCTCATTCGAATCAATAATAGTTTTTCAAATAATTTTGATACTATTGGTAGTAATGATATTGGTCTGTAGGATTTGACCTCATTTATGGGCTTACCTGGCTTTGGTATCATAATTATCTCTGCTATTTTCCACATATTCGGCACATACCTTATTCTTATAGCAGCGTTTATAATGCGTGTTAGCATTGTTATAGCTTTTTTCGGAAGTTCTTTCAGGACTTCCGATGTAATTAGATCAAAACCTGGAGCTTTTTTATCTCTGAGTTTTTTAATTTGTTCCACTATTTCACTCTCTGAAAATGGTGATATAACATTTTCTTGCCAATTTTTATTTTCTTCAGTGAGATCATCCGAATCTGTCTCGTCTGGACAAAAAATTTCTTCAAGATGATCTGCGAATGTTTCAGCTTTATTTTTATTATCTCTCGCCCATTCACCGCTTTTCATTCTGATTGGCGGGATTTGAGAGATCGAGGTTTTTGTACTCTTTGTTGCTTTCCACAACGAGTAGTTATTTTCTCTTTTAGCTGATAAATTTTTTATATATTTTTCAAAATTTTCATTTTTAAGATCTTTAATTTTTCTTTTAAGATTCTGAGTTAATCTATTTAGCACAGTTTTGTCTGCCGGATCACGCGATTGTTGCCATCTGCGTCTAGCTCTTCTTTTTATTTTTATCATATTTAATATTTCTCTAGGGTAGTTGAATCCTACCGATTTATATTCACAATTTTTTGTATTATTCCATCCAGCATTTTGAATAATTTTAATAAAATTTTCTACTTCAGAATCTATATCACATTTGGATCTTAGTTTTGTTTTTATGTTTATTTTGTTTTCTATTTCTTGTTTAAAGCTAGCCCAGTCAGTTGTCTTGTTCGTTAGCAGAGGTTTCGACTGTTTCTTAATAACCTTTTCATATAGATTTAGTATGACTGCAGAGTGATCTGAGTCCAAATCATGGTTATCTTCTAGCTTAATATAATTGGGTGAAATTTTTTTTGTTATATAAAAATCAAGCAGATCAGGAGTTTTATTTCTATCAGTTGGCCAATAGGTTGGCTTACCGGTAGATTGGTAAATGCAGCCTTTTTCTTTTATAGCTTTTCTTAGCTCTCTTCCTCTCGTAGAGCTTACTCTAGACCCCCAATCTATGTGCTTGGCGTTGTAGTCACCTCCCAGGATAAATCTATCGCCAAGTAGTTTAAGAATTTCTTCAAACATGTTATTCTTTATGTTGTATTTGGGTGGACAGTATAATGCACCGACACAAAGGCTTTGTTTAACAGACATAATTCGTAGCACGATTAGTTGGAATTCATCTATTTCTAGACTAAGTTCCTCGTGGTGCTTAATATCTTTCTTTATTAAAATTGAGCTGCCACCTCTGGGTGTATTACTCGGATGGTTTGCGCTGTAGCATGTATAGTCATTTATTTTAAGCGATGACTTATCTGTCATATGTGTTTCTGTCAAGAGACATACATCAATATTTTGTGTTCTCAATAGAATTTCCAAATTATTTTTCTTGTTCAGAATACCATTGGCATTCCACGTGACTATACGAAGTGCGTTCTTAACCATGCCTTGCGGATTTATTTTTTGGTGTATACATATATATTTCATTATGTTTGTTTTCTAATGTGCATAGTCTTGTTGAGATTTCATTCATTGTTTTTATCATATTTTGCATCATCTGCATAATGGTATTTTCAGTCAACTTTTGTGTAGAAACTTTATTTTGTTCTTTCGGGTTTCTTTTTTGACTTAGGTTATTTTGTGTTACCTGTGAATATGATAAGCCTTCTACGACTTTTTTCGACGTAAAAGTTTTAGGTTTCTCTGAAGTTTCAATGCAATTCTGTTTCTGTGCAATAGGTTGCCTAGGTTTTGTCTTTTGTTTTTCTTGTCTATGTTGCATTTGTTTTGGGGCATTTTTTTGTAGCTTCTTTCTTTTTTGCAACTCTCTAGCCACCTGGCAACCACGATAACTCGCTGGGTGTGCCTCAAGGCAATTAGCACATTTAGGCTTAATATTTTTTTTTTCTTTGCAAGAAATTGTTAAGTGGGGACCAGCACATTTAACACACTGAGCTAGACGCTGGCAAAACTTTTGTGTATGGCCAAATCTTTGGCATCTCTTACATTGAGGAATGGTAGTCGTTTTACGAATAGCCTCCATTTTAACCCTCATGTGCTGGATAAATTCAATTTTGAATATTTTGTTTATATCTTCGGAGTTTTCGAATGTTAGCATAAAGAGAGGAAGACGTACCGTAGATTCTTTGTTATTTTCCTTTTTCTTTATTATTTTATTTGTGACTTCTAAAATTTTGAAGCCTCTATCTTTCAATTCATTTTTTATATCTTCAGGTTGGCATGACGGATGTAAATACCTAACCATTACTTTAATAGGCCTGGTGCTCTTATTTTCATAAGTGTGCCATTCAATATTGGCTTCATTTATTGCCTTAGTCAACTCTCTATATTCTTTTTCTTCTTCAACATTAATTTTTAGTTGTTTATTGTTAAGCATATTAACTTTATATTTAATATTGCTTTCTTTTAATTTTTTGTTTATTTGAGGGTATTCCACTACATTACTAAGTATAACTGGAGGAGGTTTACCTTTTCTTTTACTTTTACATTTCGCAACTTCATTTATTTGCACATTTTTCTCTACTTTGTCCGCAACATTTTCTGGGCTTAAAGTAGGTGATTTTTCTGCTTTTCTTTTTTTACAGATTCTTTTTGTTTTAAAGATCCAGTCGGTTTCTCGAGCTAGTTCTTCATCATCTGTATGAAATTCTTCAGCAGTTTTTAGTACTACTCTTTTAGTAGACATGTTTTGTGAATTTTTTAGTTTCACATTTTCTTCTTTAATTATGCAGAGTTCATTTTTCAATTCCCTGCATAAGATTTCTAATTCTGTAACTCTGGCATTAAGTTCATTATTTTTTGCCTCAAGTGCCTTTTCGTTATTATTACCCTCGTCGGGGTTTCTATATCTGTCTTTTTGGGACATGTTTTCGTAGATATTTTGAGACCCTGCTGGAGGTGTTCTCTGGACCCCAGATTTTCTTCTGAATGGGTCAATTAAAGCAGCTCTGCTTTCGTGGTTTTGCAATAAGTGGTCTCCCCCAGAATCCGTGAGACCTGCCTCGAAAGAGGGTGGATTTTCCAGAAGATCTGGATTACCACCTGGGGTATACAATCTTTGAGTTTTATTCATTGCATACTTTTTTTTTTTTGTTTTAATTCGGAGTTCCATCTCCTAGCCTAAGGATAATATTTCCCTTGTACAAGGCGGTACCTTTTATTCCTGCCGTCCCTCTGGGATCAGTCGCAGACCAGAAAGCCGCCCATTCTGGGTCAGTCGCTTCTGGATTTTTCTAGGCTTTTAGTGGACTTTTACCACAAGCATGCCTTACTGCGGATATTTCGTACCCCAACCCGCCGGGGGTTTTAAAAAAAATTAGTCTTAATATAGTGTGTTCTAGCTCATATTTTTAATTGCTGTGTTGAAATTGGAATTTTTCCTAATGCTCTAAAAATTACCGAGGTAATACCTTCATTCAAGAAAGGGGAAAAAAATGGCTCAGATAACTATCGTCCCATTTCCATGTTAAGTTCTTTCTCTAAAATATTTGAAAGAGTGATCAAAAAAAGAATGATGCAATTTTTAGATCTTACTAAATTTTTAAGTTATAAGCAATTTGGTTTTCGTAGTGGCAGATCTACTGAAGATGCACTTCTAACTTTCTGTTCGCGTATTTATACGAGCGTAGCTCTTAATAATAAACTAAAAAGTGCTGCGTTATTTATTGATATTAAAAAAGCATTTGATACTGTGGATCATAAAATCCTATAGACAAATTGTATAAAGCTGGCTTTCGGGGTAATTTTTATTTACTTTCTTCGTATTTAACGGGTCGAATTCAGAAAGTTAAAATTGATGACACCATCAGTGATCTTAAAAGTATTTCTTTGAGTGTACCTCAAGGATCTGTTCTGGGTCCTACATTATTTTTAATCTTCTTTAATTTTGTTCTTCTTCAAAAATTTAAGGGTTGTTCAACTGCCTTTGTTGATGATGTTGGTCTATCCTACAATAATAAGTCATTTTTTGAAAATGTGTGTAATATTAATTATGACTTGGACTTATTACGTCACTGGTTTTGCTATCATAAATTATTATTAAGTGATAAAACTAAAATTATGTTTTTCAGTTTAGGTAGCTCTAATCCTATGTGTGATAGATAATATTTTGTATCAATGTGCTAAATGTAGAAAATTTCCTCTTCCTAATAATAATTCTCTTCTTACTCAGAAATTATGTAATTTTAACGAAATGTATAACTGTTCCGCAGGTTGTTTTAAAATTGATTGTGTTGATTCCTTCAAATATTTAGGTGTTACAATAGATTTTAAGCTAGATTGGTCAATTCATACACGAATTTTAAATAAGTATTTTCATTTAGTTGTTAGACAGTTTTATCATTTTAAGCAGTTCTGTTCTTCCAAACTGCTTACGTCTGCTTACGTATACTATGGTTTATTTAATGGAATTGTTAATTGGGATGGTACTTTTAATAATTATCTTAAACCTTTGTTAATACAACAAAAATGTGTTATCAGACTAATTTTAAAAAAGCATCTTAGGGAAAGCAGCTTCCCTTTATTTTAATGTTTGAATATCTTACCTCTGAAGCATCTTTTTTACTTCCGAGTCCTCAAAGTATTCTTTAATAGAAATGGTTACTTACGAAGTAGGTATTCTGAAATATATAATCTGAGAATCAACAACAGAAGATTAGCTATCAGACCCCCTCATAATGTACATCGTGTTTTACGCTCATTTTTAGCGATTGCACCTCGGCTTTTATAATTTACTACCTCCAACTTTAACTAACAATTTTTGTGGTTCTAAATTACTCAGTTTGGTTAAATTCTGGCTTTTTAATTTCAATCATGTTCAAGTAAGTGACTTAGTTCGCATAGTGTTACGTAAATTTTTGTATTTAATTAAACTTAATTGTTTTTTTTTTTTATAAGAAATTGATTTTTATTTTTAGTTATTTTTAATAGGTTTATAAGATTTTATTTTCGGTTTTTATTCATTATTGTTGTTCTATATTTTTATTTTGGTCAAATTATTATTTGTATAATTTATTAGCCAATTTATATTTGATTTTTGTAACTACACTCGCTACTGCATGCTTTTTGCATAGAGTGTTCTTAACTTTTATTTTTATTGTTTGCTTAATTTAGTACATAATATTTTGCTTTTGTAGAATACTTTTCTTTTCGTTATTTTATAATTCTTAATATATAATTATAAATTTAATTGATATTTTAATCTCTAACTTTATTTTTGAATACAATTTTATAAGTTTCTGTTTTTCTTCTATTCTTATAATTATATTAAAATAATTACTTACTTAAAATTGTTAATTTTGTTAATTATTTAATAATATAAAATATATAAATTTGTTTTTTTTTTATTTATTCTCTTAAATTTTTTTAAATATCACTTTAACTATTTTATGTATATTTTTTTTTTTTACATATATTAAAAATCTCTTGTCTATAGAAAAGTTATTATATATTAATTAAACAATGAAATAAAAAAAAAGTATGTCTTATTTACCGCTGGCCGCCAGGCTAACGATCCGTATATTATTGAGTATAGTTCTCATATTTCCGATATAAAAGAGTGTTAAAAGACTTTCTAACTCTTTTGCTCTAGTAAAAGTAAAAAATGAAAAAAAAAATCATCCGAGTGAATACTATCCTGATCATTTTTTGAAGTGAATAACATACAAAAGTTGAAATTTGCAAGTAAAAATTGTGGGTGTTGTTTAGTTAAAAATTATTATATAATATAATACTAAATTTAACTATTATTAATAAGAGCTTAGTAGCTTAATAGTGTTTATAGAAAAATTACATAAATAGAAACAGTTACATATGTATGTCAACATTAATTTTTCACTTTATTTACTTTACGCTCACTTTTTGAGTTGGAAAGTGAATGCTGCGATACCGAAATTGTCACCCGGATGGAAAAAGAGTGAAGTGAATGAAAAAGTGAAGGTTGCGGGAGGCACAATAGTTTCTAAGTTTATATGCTCATTCTTCATTTTAAAAATACGAATACATAAACACCTAAATTAGTTAAATAAAACAACTTATATTTTTTTATGTTTGTTAAATTTTCGTATTTCTTTATTTGTGAAAGAGTATCCAAGGGTAAATTTTCATGGGCGTACCACAATTGGTTTTTAAAATATGCCTGAGACGTACTAGGAGTTGTACGGCAGCAACCTGAACCAGTTGAACTGAACGTTTGATTTTTGCACTACAAACGTTTTCCGATCGTTTTCAATGGCCTTATTTACACTTGTTGTTTCACTGCGTATTGTTCCAATGTCGCTCGAATTTACACTGTGTTATTGTAATGATATCGAAAGAAGTTTGAATGTGTGCGTAAGAATTTAATTTTCAAATTTGTTTTCAAGAGTTTATAGCAAGACTAACACTAATTAACAGGTCGAGACACTCGAAGAAGAAAGCTCAATAGTAGGCCTGTTTTGTTTTTTTTGAAATACACGCAGTCTTCTGGGAGGAATCTTCCAAAAATTAAAAGAAAAGTATGGTAATAAGAAAGTTTCATGTGAGAAAAAGAAAAAAAACGGGTGTTCCAAAAATGTTAAACCAAAATTAATATTTTTGAATTATGATAAATTTTATGGGTTACTATCAGATGACTGTATTTTATTTGACTGAATTTCATTTGACTGCATTTAATTTGCCTGTTTTTTCATTTCCCTGAATTTTCATTTGCTTGTTTTTTCATTTGCCTACACTTCATTTGCCTGTATTTTATTTGACTGGATATATATTTATAATAAAAATTTCATGTAGCAAGTTTTTATTAATCAACGGGTACCAGAACTACATCTTCTGGGATGTGACTGTTGGAAAGTGCCAAGTTCAAGAGATTGAGCAGTCTCCAGCAAAAATAGGTCCGGGTCCCGTCTCACAATGCCCTAGAAAAAATTTGTTTTTAGTTTTTTGTTTAACTTGTCTTTACTACAATGGCGCATATGCACGATGCAAGCAAGAGGTCCCGCATCCCAAGTGTCAGGACTAAATACCTTGAAATTTTTTTTTGGCATCAGTACAACAGCCCTTAAATGTGTTGAAGACAATAGGTCCGGGGTCCAAGGAATTTGGGCCTAAGCTATATATCACGTGTGTTATATTTGATTGTTTATAGAAGATTATGTTTATGTGTTAATCCATTAATATTCACACCTTTTGTTCTAAGTTAATCTATTGTCCAGGTGTGAATGAATCCTCTATTGTCTAGTAAAGCAAGAGTTGCCGCTTTTATAGGCCGTTAGGCTGGTCTTAGCAAATTTTATAGTTACTTAACAAGGCCTAGCCATGAAGGCCTAGCTGTACAACAATATATTCCAATTGATAAAACAAGTATTGGTTTTAGGTTGTAGTCATTCTTGATGATCAAAATTTACTCTTCTTTTATTTAAACGCCATTTAAACTCTATACAAAAAAAACGTCCATATAATATTTAACATTACTTCTTATGAAATACATTTAAACTCTATATAAAAAAATGTAAAATTTTTTTTTTTTTTTTTTTTATATTATAGCCAAAACTTAGGTTTTGAACCTTTAAGTACTTGCGTACCGTTGACTATTTGAAAAAGGAAAGGATAGTTAGAGAAAAGGAAAGAAAAAGGAAGAAGAAAAGTTTTGTGGGAAAGAGCGAACAATGTTGTTAATATTCGTCTTAAACCTCTGTAAGTCATAAATAAAAAATCCTTCTCTCATTGGGAATGCTTCGATTGGGACGCGGTTCCACAATCGGGATGTTCTTACTATAAAAGAATTTCCATAGCCGGACCTAAACCATCTCGGAATTTCCACTGTGAAAGGGTGGGCACTTGATGCCTCTCGTGTTGTGCGATTGAATTGCTTAAGAGGAGGAAGAAGTGATTTTAATTCCTCGGAACAAGTGCCAACACCAAGCAGATATCTATAAAATAGAGTAAGTGCTCCAACAATACGACGATGACCAAGTGGTATAAGGGATGAGGTCACATTTATGTCGCCTATAAGACGAATGGCGCGGTTTTGAACTTTGTCCAAAAAATTTAAAGCAGTTTTTGGTGCACCTGCCCATAAATGTGAGTTATACTCGAGCTTGGGTCGTATATATGCTTTATAGATTTTTAAAAGGTCTCGAGATGAAAAATAAGTTTTGCAACGGCTCAAAAATCCTAAACATTTTGCGGCGCTTTTCGCAATATCGAAAATATGCTCATTCCAGTGCATATTTTGATTCACTCGCATTCCGAGAATGTTCAGATCTTTGAGTCGCTGGATACCTTCATTTTGAAGCCGGAGAATCGGTTCGAATGTTGTTAGCTTGTTACTAATAAAACAGCTTTGAGTTTTTGAAGTGTTAAACTCGACTCTGTTAGCTTTACCCCAGTCGACAATTTTGGCAAGGTCGTGATTGAGCGCGCCGGCCATCATTGTTCTTTTGGAGGTGACTGCGGAAGCTGTAGCATTAGTTTGTTTTAGAAAATCATATGATGCTACTAGAGTGCTGTCATCAGCAAAACTATGGATTGGATTGAAAGTTATTTTGAGAAGGTCATTAATGAAAATGAGAAATAGGGTGGGGGAAAGGACAGAGCCTTGTGGAACACCAGCATTGATTTGAAGTTGGTCGGAAAAAGAACCGTCAACTGAAACTATGATAGATCGATTTAAAAGAAAACTTTCAATCCATTTAGAAAAGGTTGAACCAAGGCCTATAGCGTTGCATTTTGCTATAAGAGCAGAATGACAAACTCGATCAAAAGCCTTAGATATATCCAGAGCTACAACAGTAGCTTCACCAGATTGATGCAGGCTGGTGTTGAGCTTCTCGCAGAGGCATGTCATGAGATCACCGGTGGAACGTTGGGCTCGAAAGCCGTATTGGCTATCATGAATTATACCTCTACTGTCAAGATATTTCTTCAGCTTATGGTTAATTAAGATTTCCATCGTTTTTGAAATAATGGAAGTAATAGCTATGGGCCTATAGTTTGAAGGATTGCTTTTGTCACCTATTTTAGGAATAGGATAAACTTGGGCAACTTTCCAATAGGACGGGTAAGTTCCTGACGAAAAGGACAAATGGAATAAGTTGCGCAGAGGTTTAGAAATAGCGAAGGCAATGTGTTGCAGCACAATTGCAGGTATACCATCAGGACCGGTAGATTTTTTTATATCGAGATTCTTCAAGACTTTTGCTACAGCTCTTGTTCTAAAGTAGATCCTTCCGAAGGAATAATTTAGAACAGGGATTGATGAAGGATTTTGGGCTGTAGGAGGGAGTGTGGAATTAGCTGCAAATAATTTTGCGAAGAGATTAGCCTTTCCAACAGAATCTGATATAATAGTACTATTATTATCAATCATAGGTGGAAACGAAGACTTGCAAAAATTTTGCCTAACATTTTTAGCAAATGTCCAGAAAGACCTGCTGTTGTTGGGGAGATCAAAGATTTCTCGTCTCAATCTTTGGTTATGCCGGAATTTTTGCTGATTGATAATTTTTTTACATTTATTCCTAACCACTTTATAACTCTCATACGTATTGACTGTTTTATTGTTCTTGTATTTTTTGTAAGCTTCTTCTTTGGATTTCAGAGCTTTGCTGCAGAGGTCGTTGAACCAACCTGAGGGATTTCGTTTTATACTTCTAAGGCTATTTGGAATGAAAGTTTTCATTCCTAATAGAATCCTCTTGGTAATCACCTCTGCAGCAAAGTCGACATTTTTATATTGGAAACACAACGACCAGTTCGATGCATTTAAAAAGTTGTTGAAGCCTTCCCAGTCAGCTTGGTGATAATGCCAAACTAGTCTTTTGGGAGAATTAAAAGAACTGGTTGTTGTGCCTACTTCGAAGCTTGTGCTTACAAGACAGTGGTCGGAACCACCTAGCGGAGAGTTTACAGAGATTGAATATTTCTCTGGATGGGTAGTTAGGAATAAATCCAGGAGGTGTCCGTTCTGGTCGCGTCGGTCTGGTATCCTCGTAGGGCTTTTGACAAGTTGAGAAAGGTTGAAAAAATTGGAAAAAAGTTCAACTTGTTTGCCTTCGGGACTGTTGTGACTAGAAAAATTAAGCCAGTCTCTGTTATGAATATTGAAGTCTCCCGCCAGAATAATCTCAGACTCGGGATTGGTTTCCAGAATTGAGTTTATCTGGTTGGATAGTCTTTCTATAAGCATATCAGTTTCTAGCTGATTCGCTTGAGGCGATCTGTAAATAAAACAGAAGTGAATGATGTGCTTATCGGCGTGTATTTTCATCCAATTATATTGATAAATTGGGTTGGAACACTCAAAATTTTGAAGTGTCTTATAAGCTACATCATTTCGTGTATATACAAAGCAATCTCTCTATGGGGTATAAAAAGTGGTACAAGCGAATAATTATTGATATTAAAATTAATATCATTATTCACAACTTGTGTTTCACTTAGTGCTAAAATTGCTGGATTTTGGAGCCGTAGATGGCTTTCGACGGAATGGAAATTTGTTGATAGACCGCGAATGTTACAAAAATCTATCTTAAACATAATAACGAACAATTTACAAAGAGAAAAGGAAAATAAATTAAACTTAACAAAAAGTACCGAAAAAAAAAAAAATATATATATATATAAAAAAAAAATATATAAATTAAATTTTTTGGCCCACGTACCACTTACTTATACCACCCCTGCAATGAATGCAACTGAAACCAATATCTACACACAACAGTTTTTAATACCTTATTGGGTGTAGAAATACTCTCAGAAACATTCACTGCAGGTTAGAACAATGAGAAAATTACGGTAATAACAAAATAAAAAAGAAGAAAAAATTATAGTGCATAATGAGAGAATTTTGTAGAAGAAAAAGAAAGCCGGAAAAGAAAAACGAGAAAAAAAAAAAATTATTTTAATGTGAATTGAATCATGATTTTATTATTGTCAACTAAGACGAACAGTTAACAACATTTTGAATAAAGGAGAGAAAAAAGAAAAAATTGTTTTGGCTATTTTTAAGTTATGTATTATTTGATTTTATTATTATTCTAAAGTAAATTTTATTATTGACACTATTTTTAAATTGTTTTTATAATTTAAATTTTTTATTATTTTAATTGTTTTTTTTTTTTTTTTATGCACTCTGATTTTAGTTTATTAATCATTAATTGCTTATTTAAACGTTTATTTATTACACCGCACTTTTAATTCACATGTACCTAGGTTGAAGTACAGTGGCAAACTGCTTTAATTACTTTACATAAATGTATTTCTAATATTACAATTATTAATTTTAAGAAATGTTCTAGATTTCTAAAATATTGCAACAACAATAATGCACTGACACGAGATAGTAATTTGATGCTCAGTACTTAAAAGTAAAAAATTATATTTCTATTCATAATATTTTTGTTCTGTAATTTATTAGTTCAAAAATAAAAACAAAAGTTGCCATGTGATAATTTGTTTGTTTTGATCTGCGTTAGGTTTTTTATATGCATGAGTATTATATCCTTCCCCTTAAAAAATTTACTACTGAAGTAGTAAAGATATTTATTATTTTATTGTTTATTTTTTCTTTTTTTTTTTTTTAAAGAACAAAGTAAATTTCTTAAAAAATTTTTTTTTATATATTTAACATGTGTGAATACATGTGATGTGGCATTTCTTTTGTTCTCCTTTAAGTATACAAAATTACTTATACCTACCGATAGGGTAATATTTGAATTACAGTGATTTTTTCACTGTGATTCAAAAGTAGCAATCACAAAGTGTTACTCAATATCAAAAATCACAGTGATTGCTACTTTGTATTTTAATTCTTTTAATTTCAAATAAAACTCAAAATAATTTCAATAACTCTATCCCACTCTTTAATGTCTCAGTACCATACACTAAAAAATTCATACAATACATCGTTGAAATAACTGTAAGCAAAATCAAAACATTTAGAAACACGTATAGGTATACAAATACAGTCAAAAATAAATATTTGTGTTTTAACTTTTCAAATTATGCAAAAAAATCACTGATTTGAAAGTAGCAATCACAGTTAGTAGCAGTGATTACAAAATAACTTTTTTGCTCATCTCTACTTATACCTAGATTTAATGATATTATTATTATGTACCTCTATTTCTTTATTGTCTATAGTTACTGTACTATTAGGACCATTTTGTGAAATTACTTTGTATGGTACTTTAAAAAGTTTATTTAATTTTTTCTTATTGCCTATTTTTATATACACATAATCATTTAGGGCCCTATTACGCATCAATCATTCGTCAATCATTCATCCATATATTATCAATCTATTGACCGTTGATTGATGAGAAATGATTGATGGTGGGTCTATTCTCATCAATCATGTCATCAATCATGCAAGCAAAATTCCCATCAATCATGCCATCAATCATTTTTGACAAGATCAGCTGAGGCAAAAAACAATTGCTTTTTGGGGAATGTTTATATAAGGTTATAATATTAATTTGTGATGTAATTCAAAAAGAATAATTTTTATATTAATTTTGATAATTAGCAATTATTGTAAAAAAACGATTGATATATTATTCAAATGTGCAAAAAAATAATTTGTTGTTCTTTATACCCTTTACTTTACTTTAAAAATTCAATTTAAATTTTTTTTTTTTTTGTCTTTATTCTATACAACTATCTACATCAAATATAAAAGATATTGAGTATAATGTTAAAATTAAAATAGACGTGATGTAATTGAAATGTAATCTAAGTCAAGAATCCATTGATTCTTGACTTAATATTCAAATTTATATTTATGGAGTCTCAGGTAAAGTGAATCTAGTAGATAAATCCAGCGGTATGAAGCGTTTTAATCTGCGCTCGCTTGTTCGTTCATTATTGATGAGTTGAGGAGCCAGTAAATTTGGATGGTTTTCCAGTCGAACATAGTATTTTTCAGCTTTCTTTTTAATGAATTGCTTAACAGATGGGATATTTAAATCTGATCTAATTGTGTCATTTCGGACATGCCAAGGCGCATTGACTATAGACCTTAATACTTTGGACTGGAAGCGTTCTATTATTTCTATATTGGAGTTACTAGTTGTTCCCCATAGTTCCAACCCGTAGCTCCAGATTGGCCTGGTGATAGCTTTGTACACTGCAACTTTACATTCTAGGGAAAAATTGGAGAAACGACCTATTAGCCAAATTAATTGGTTGAATTTTAATCGTAGTTGTTTATTTTTGCTGATGATGTGACTTTTCCAAGTGAGGCGTCTATCCAAGTGCATACCTAAGTACTTAACCGACTCTTGGTGAGTCAATTCCATGTCGTTAAGGTGAACAGCGAGGCAATTTACCTTGCGATTAGTAAAGGTGATATGAAGGGATTTCGATTCATTGGCCTTTATTCTCCACTTTTTCAGCCAGTTTTGTATATCCAATAAGTAGTTCTGAAGAATTTCTGAAGCTAATCTCGGATTAGTATGAGACACTAAGACCGCTGTGTCGTCAGCAAAGGTAGCAGTGAGTACCCTCGGCGATGTTGGGAGGTCAATAACTTAAATTGAAGTTAAAAACATTCCATTCAATTATATTTTTAATATTCATATATGTTTCGAAATTATCAATATATTCAGAACATTTCCACAGTGTGTCCTTGCAAAATGTATAAAAAGATTGACGAGTGCATGATTGATGTGTCATCGGTCATCATTCTTTTCATCCATATATTGTCAATATATGGTCGAAATGATTGATGATAATTCGTTTATTCTCTCATTTCAACGAAGATATTTCTCATATTTCTATTTAACTCTGTTTTATTTTTTTGAATTTCTAATTAGTATGTCAGTAAGTTTTCGTTAGTATATTTTTTATTATTATTCTTTCTTTTTAAAAAACTACATTATATGAAATTTTTTTACCAAAAAGATTTTCCTGTATATGAACCACTGTTAGCTATTAATGGATTCTCAGACACTAGCGAAGAGAGAGCGACTTCCAGTTTATTGGAATATAAATTCCTAATTTTATAATTTTGTATGAAAAATCAGCGTTTTTCAACGGGGATCCAATTTTTTGCGTAGTTACAGCTAAAAAAATTAAAAAAATTTGAAAGAGTTATAAAAGAAAAATATTTGATTATCTTTTATTTTCATTCGAAAAATAAGGTTTTAAAAAACATTCATCATAAAAAGTAATACAGTCTACCTTCATTGAAGTGCTGAAGCACACTAAAACAAAATTAAAATAAATTTCATAAATAGATGTACCCTTATCATAATAGACTACAAAATGAGAATCCTCGAATTTTTTCGATGAAAATCATATTTTGGTATCATGAAAGAAATTGTATCATTAAGAAATTTGAAATTTTCGGTATTATTTTTGTAAATATTTGTTGAAGTATTTAATTTTAAAATAAGTTTTGAAATAAGGATTAACAGAAATTAATTTAAAATAAGTAAAATAGAAGATAGTACACTTAAGGGAGCGGGATATGCCTGTATTTCATTTGCCTGTAGTATCATTTGGCTGTTTTTCATTTGACTGTGCTGAGTTCAAGAAATTAAGCAGCCTCAGCACACAGGTCCGAGTCACGCCTCATAAAGCCTCGAAATTTTTTTTTTCTTTTAATTTTTTTTTTTAAGTTTTCTTTAGTAAAATGGCTCTCAAAGCACGATGCAAACAAGAGGTCCGGCATCGCAAGTGTCGGGACCGAAGACACTTCTCAATCAGTTCAATGATTCTTACATGTGATGAAGAGAGTAGGTTCGGGGTCCAAAAAATTGAGGCCGAAACTCTATATCACGTGCTTAAATTGTTTTTTTCTGGAAAAAAGGTTATTTATTTATTCTGAACCGCGGACCTATCCGAACAATTTTTAAAAATTATTGTAAATCATTTTTAAAAATTGTTCGGATAGGTCCCCGGTTCAGAAGTCGGGACCGAAGGCCTTGTATATCACCTGGTATACAAGTCTATTGTAATAGGGGTATAGTTTGATGTAGTTTGTTAAAAAAAAAAAGTGTAATAATAAAAAATATTCACTTCACTAAAAAATATCTTGGCAGCTTACCCTATTTTGCTTTACTAAAAAATATACTGACGAAAACTTACTGACATACTAATTAGAAATTTAAAAAAAATAAAACAGAAATAAATAGAAATATTAAAATTATTTTCGTTGAAATGAGAGAATAAAACGAATAATGTTTCAACAATACCAATCAGCGATGAAACACCTTATGTATTATATCTATAAATAAAGTAAAAAAAAAAAAATAAGAAAAAAAAATGGCTTCGAGAAGTCTGGGTAGCTTAGGATTGATGGTTAAATTAACTTTTGCTTAAATTTTTCAAAAGCTGCCATATTCTTCCGTCCAGCAGAATATATGTTTCTTCGTTAACAATTGATTCAGTGATCTTGCTTTGTCTGCAAAATTTTCAACGAATCTCCTATAATAGATGCAGAATGCTACAAATCTTCTAACCTCATCTGTATCTTTTGATGTTGGATAGTTTTTTATTACTTGGCACTTTTTGGTATCAGTTTTTATTCCTTGTGAAGTAATCATTCTAGTATTCTTTCTACTACTTTCACCAGATTTTGATTATGATCTTTTAAATTAATTCCAAATACTATGATGTCATCTACATATAGAAATGCTGAATCTTCTAGTCCACTTAAGAGCTACTGATAACATTTTTTGAAAGTGTTTGTTGAAATCTTTAGTCCAAAAGGTAATCTTTTAAACTGATAGTGCCTTTTGCTTGTGGAAAATGCCGTCATTGGTCTTGATTTCGGATGTAATGGTATTTGATGAATTGAACTTGTCATATCTAGGGTAGAGAAGTATTTTGCTCTTCCTAGTTTATCTAATACAGTGAGTGGGAATTTTTCATCTACTCTCTTAATTTTTTGTCTCCATCCGTTGCTTTCTTGGGTACTATTAATAAAGATGAGTTGTATGGACTTATCGATGGTTCAGCAATGTCTTCTTTGATGAATTTTTCTACTTGTCTGCCTATTGCTTGCAGTTGTACTTCGGGTATCTGTTTTAGATAAATTTTGCTCATAGAAATTATTTGTAGAATGTCGCTCCCCTTCTATATGGAATACATTTTCAAATTCCTTCCAAATGTTTAAGATTGTGTTTTTTACATTTTCATCTAAGTTTTCTACTTGTATTTCTGCTTTCAATTTTTAAAATCTTCCTGTTTGGTTTTTATTTGAGTACTTTAGTATCTGATAGCTACCCAGGTCTTGTACTTCAAATTGCATATCTCTATAATTGCTGTCTCATCACTTGTATTCAGAATCTTTACGTGCTTGATATCTGTTGCTGCTTCTATGGAGTTTGCTATGAATATTCTTTTTTACTTCCTTTGCGATTACCAAACTATCTTCTTGTATGTTCATATCAATGGCTTTTATTATTTCAGTTCTAGGTGGTATAGTGATTTTTCTTATTTTTCTGATGTTCATATTCATTGGGAGTACTATTTCTTCTTAGTTTATTAAAATTATAAGTACACCTGTTTCATATTCTATTTTACATCAATATTGTATAAGGAAATCTCTACCTAAAATACCATTAGTTGTTATATTAATATTTTCTTCTACAATGTGAAATTTATGCTTAATGACTTTGTCTTCTATGTTTAAATTGATTTTTGCTATACCCATGGAAAATGTTTTTATTTGCTATGCCATTTATTTGACAATGATCTTTTATGATTTCAGTTTCATCTAATATATTGTCCTTTAATATTGATATGTCTGCACCTGTGTGAATTAGAAGCGTTAAAGGTTTTTTGTTATCGTTAAAGATCTTAATGTAATTTGAGTTTTTGTTATTATCAATTAAATGGATTAATTTCTTTCTGGTGTATGTCTCCGGTGTTGTTGGCCGGGGTTGTCCCCGTTTCCCGAAATTGTTGGATCTCTAAGAAGGCTTAGTTCCTGACAATAGCAGTAGTTTTCCACATTTAATGAGTTGATAGGCCAGTAATTTGTACCGTACTTAATTAAGCACGAAAAGGTGGTTCTACCTAAGTTACTGCAGAGTGTAAAAAAAAAAAAAAATCTCTTATACAGGGTGGTCCGGTTTAGAGCAAAAAGTTTTTAAGGGGGGATTCCTTGGGGTATTTTAGGAAAAAATTTCTTCTAGAAGAGGGGTCTATCTTTAAATTTCCCTGGCTACAGAGGGTTAAAGAAAATCGGATTAGAAAAATTATGTCTAAAGAATGTAAACTACAGCTCAGAAGAAATTGAAACTAGAACAACATCTTCTTCATAGCTTTTTTATAAAGATGAGTTGTATGGACTTATCGATGGTTCAGCAATGTCTTCTTTGATGAATTTTTCTACTTGTCTGCCTTTAGAATTAATACACCTAATTAACAGTATATGTTGAATGAGTATCATACTTACCGTTTTTGAATAATAACTGCATAAACTTAAAATTTTACTTTTAAAAACTAAATTTTTTTTTTGAAAAAAAAAACGTTGATTATCTCGAAAAAGTTCGCTATTTATTTTTTTTATTGTGTTGATGCGCTACATCATCCCCTACAACTTTTTCATACACAACTTTCATATCAGACTTGCCGTTTTTCAGGTAAAGTCATATAAAATTTCAGTAATATTTGGCTACCTGTGCTATGTAAGAAATTTTTCGAAAATTTACTTATGATTGTCACTGGATTTATGACACCTGTTTTATAGTAGCTACTTAGTTTTAAGTTGTTTTATGGTGCTCCATGTACATTTCTAATAGTTTTGGCTACGGTATAAAAGAATATTGACTTGTGCAACACAATTAGTTGTTAAAATAATTTGATTGGGATAACTAAAAAAAATTCGAATAATAAACCATGTCTTATTCCAACGAAGAATATGCAGATATGCGTTTGATTTACGGCTTCTGTAACTGCAGTGGTTTAGCTACACAACAAGAGTATCGTAGAAGATTTCCGAGGCGGCAAGTTCCATCAGTCGACATTTTTAAAACTTGCCAGAAGACTACGAGAGACAGGCAGCTCAAGCATGCCTCGAGTTGAACATGGTTCAACTTTGAAAGAAGCAGATATAGAAGAACAGATTCTTGTCTGCCTTAGTGGAATTCCTGGAATTTTTTTTTTCTTCTACGCAGGTGGCCCTAATATGTCAGAGCCGGCATGTAGCCCTTTATGCCGTCCTCCACCCCTCAACTTAGTTGACCCTTTTGATAAAGGCCAATAGGTTTGGGGGATTTATCCTGCAGACGTTTTCTGAGGTTATGTAGTGCGTTTCCAGCAGCCTGAGTCTCAGCCTTGAAAGAGCTAAGCACTTTTCTACAACGTGTGTGGAGGTTTCTTCCTCTTCCAAACAGTGTCTACAGGTTGGGTCGTCACTTAGTGCTAGACTACACATGTGTTTATTCATGTGGTTGTGACCAGTAAGTATGCCCACCATCTTCTTACAGTCTCTTCTATTGAGCAGGAAGTTGGTTATTTTGGTGTTTATTCTTGGTGCATATATTATGGAGATCCTGTGGCCTTCCATACGCTCCCAAAGAATATTTGCTTCCCTTTTCAGGGTGTTTTCTATTAATAGTTTAATATTACCAATAGATATACCAACTGCTGGTTCCGGGCCATAAATGTTTCCCGCCGATGATCTGGCTAGTTCGTCAGCCTTCTCATTTCCAGTCAGGCCACTATGACCCGGTATCCAGATAAGTTGTACCTTGTTTTGGAGCTCTATGAGGTTTAGGGCTAATCCTGGAATTAGTACGAGAAGGTTAGCATTGCGACTCAATGTCTCGCGCCGGCAAATTTTTGCAGTATTACGTAAAGAAAACTTACATGTTTATCATTCAACACCTGTCCAGGAGTTATTACCACAAGACCATCCTGCACGAGTTGAATTTGGTAGTTGGCTGCTTGAGCAACACCTCGATGATGATAATTTTGTGAAAAGTATGTTATGGACAGACGAGGCAAATTTCACTAGAGATGGTGTAACTAATTTCCACAACCTGCATACATGGGCCAATGAAAATCCACACACAACAAGGCAGACATCATTTCAACATAGATTCAGTATAAATGTATGGGCTGGGGTGATTGGCGATTTGTTTATAGGACCTTTTGCCAAACAGGCTAAATAGCAATACATATCTGGAATTTCTTCAAAATGAACTACAACCTCTGCTAGAAGATCCCTTTCACAACGGGCGACTCATTCTTATCAACATGACGGTGCTCCATGTCACTATGGCCGGCTCGTTACAAATTTTCTGAATAGCGAATATCCTAATCGTTGGATTGGTCGAAACGAACCCATACATTGGCCTGCACTATCTCCTGATCTTACAATTATGGATTTCTATGTATGGGGAACTATGAAAGACCTCGTTTATGCAACCGAAATAACATCTTTGGAAGAGCTAGAGCGACGAATAGGAACAGCAGCCCAAATTATTATAGAGCAATTGTCAACTATAAATACAACAAGAATGATTTGTAAACGTGCTCTAGCTTGTATTCAGGCGAATGGCGCTCACTTTGAGCATTTATTGTGATTTATTACCTATTATTGTTTATTATTTTTAATAACTATTTTTCTTTATAAATACTTTTGACTAATAAAATAAAATTATGTTACAAAATTCAAAGCTCAGTTTTTATTTTTCTTACATAGCAGAAGGTAGCCAAATATTACTGAAATTTTATATGACTTTACCTGAAAAACCGCAAGTCTGATATGAAAGTTGTGTATGAAAAAGTTGTAGGGGATGATGTAGCGCCTCAACACAATAAAAAAAAAAAAAATTAGGGAATTTTTTCGAGATAATCAACATTTTTTACAAAATTTTCAGTTTTTCAAAGCAAAATTTTAAGTTTTTGCAGTTATTATTCAAAAACGGTAAGTCTGATACTCATTCAACATATACCGTTAATTAGCTGTATTAATTCTAAAAAAAAAAGCTATGAAGAAGATGTTGCTCTAGTTTCAATTTCTTCTGAGCTGTAGTGGATATTCTTTAGACATAATTTTTCTAATCCGAGTTTCTTTAACCCTCTGTAGCCCAGGTAAATTTAAAGATAGACCCCTCTTCTAGAACAATTTTTTTCCTAAAATTTTCCAAGGAATCACCCCTTGAAAAATTTTTGCGCTAAACCGGACCACCCTGTATATGTTGTTACTTTGTTGATTATTATATCTTCTATAATCGTTACCATTATTATTATTGTTGTTGGTGTTGTTATTTTTTTTTTATGTTCTTGACAGTAACTTAGGTAGGATCACCTTTTCGTGCTTAATTAAGTACGGTACTGCAGTTTTACACTACAATATCTACAATATTTCCAGTATTTATTTATCAAATTGCTGGCTTATCAACTCATTAAATGTGGAAAACTACTGCTATTGTCAGGAACTAAGCCTTCTTAAATAGAATACCTTCATTTTATTTAAGTTGTTACCAGATTATACTCTCAATTACTTTTGTCATTTATTTTATCCCAATGACAAAGGGTACTGGACCAGGTCGAAAAACCGACAAATAATTTTTTGATTTGTCTAGTACTGCTTGTATATATTTCGGTTGCAATTTCTATTGCTTCATTAAATTTCTTTGGTCTAGCTACCTGTATGGTTGTTTTGAATGCTTAATTTAAACATTTCTTAAAAGTACTTAAACCTAGTTGGTCATTCATGTTGTCTATAACTTGTCTGTTTTCTTATTTCTTATTGTTCCATTATTTGTAACTTATTCAAGGTTAAAGTTAAATACTCGATTCTTGTTACAAAAGCATTTATATTTTGATTTCCCTGACTTAAATATGCTAATTCACTAATTATCTTGGATTTTTATTGCTTTTATAGACTTGGTTTAATTGACTCTTTAGCTTGACTAACGTTGATGGTGTTGCCTCTGTCAATAATCTATTTTTTACTTTCCTGCAGGCTTTGTTGCTAACTCGAATTTAACAGTTTCTCTTTCTTTTCTGTTTCCTTTTGTGTTTGTCCATAAAAATCTATCAGGTTTAAGAAGCATTGTAAGTTTTTATAATCTCCTTCAAATGTTGTTATCAATTTGTTGGCGGTTAAAAGGTCGAATTTTTCCATCTTTGCTTCTGAATTCTTCAATTTTTGACAGTTTTAATATGCTCTCCTTTATTTCATTAAATTTTTGTGACTTCTATAAGCTGAATTTTAGTTCTTTAGTTCCAGCGAATGCTATATGTTTTCAGTTTCTCTAGTTTTTACTTTTATATATTGACTTGAATATTCTCTACTCGGATTTTTCTTAAAGTTTTTTAGGATATTTTTCAAAATATTAAATTCCATAAGAATTTAGGTATAATGGGGGTTTTTACACGAGTATTATTTTTCTGCTGTATTCTTTTTGGTTTTAGGAAAGAGGTAATTGACGTAAGGAAAAAACTCTACACTCGTATTCTTTTTGTAGTTTTATTTTTCATCAAAAAATAAAGTGTTTCTTGCTGTTGTTAAACTAATCCATTGACATGGTTATATATGTATAATATAGTTTTATCCATATATTTTAATTTTCCTTAAAAATATTTGTCAAAATCATATAATCAAATACATACTAGATTAAAAAAATTAAATTTTAAAATAATTATAAATCTAAAAATTTAATTTGGTTTTTTTTGGCAAAATTTAATATACACTAACACACTCAAAATATGATATTCAAAAGAATACCTATATAAAAACTAAGTTGTTGTAACGGAGAGAATTTAAATAAGAATACAGCAGAAAAATAATACTCGTGTAAAAACCGCCATTAGGCATATTTTATTTAAAAGAAATCTTATTTGTTTTAAAGTACAAAAAATATTTTTATTTTTATTTATTTTAAAATATAGAAATCATTTTCTTTTTATTTAATTTGAAATACAGAAATATTTTATTTATTCTAAAATACAGAAGTTTATATACTTTTTTTTTCTTTTGTTTAATAGAAATTTTTATTTTTTTTTTACATTATCATATGCTTTTATACAGTTTTTTGTACAGCATTTTTGTATACATGTCTTTTAACATGCTTTTTATAGTATAAATTTAATTTAAGTATTAGCATAGAAAAAGTAGTATAATAGAAGTCCAGCGTAGAACAAATTTTTCTGGCAATTTTTTTCAATAGCCTACCTCTCCACTCTCTTGCTTTTTATTTATTCTGTCGATACTTTTATTATAATTTAATAAACAAAATTTCTTACTGTAAACTGTTATTTTATTATAAAAGCAAAAACAAAAAATAATATTTTTTATTAGAAATCAAATAACAATGAGAATATCCTTTTAATTTTTCATTTTTTGTTATTATTGTGTTTGTGTAATTTGAAATTTTTTTTCAATTAATATCTACCAAAATTTCAAATATGGCTATTATTTTAATCGAGTAGCCTAAGCCTTTTAAGAAAACAAATATTTTACTTTTCTCAATCCATGTAATGTTATAAAATAATTTTATAAATGTTGAATTGTACATATGTATGTATATTTATAATTATAATATAATTTTATAATGTTTGAAAATCAAAAATATATTTTTTTTACTTATTTTCTTTTTTGATTGAATGATTTTAAAAAATATAAAATTTAAAAAAAAATTCAAATAATAGTGCACATTCATTCACGTGACAATTTCTAATATTATTTATATATTATTCTGCATTTATCTGGATGTCTGTAAGTTCGACGGAATACGCCAACACATATACAAATTACAATATGTATACAAATTGCTTTGGTACTCTTTTTTAACCCCTGTCTACCATGCTGTACCTTTGCAGGAAAAAATACCACATTAAATATATTTTTTTAATTTAATGTTAGTCTTCTTCGCAAATAACAAGGAAAAATAAAAAATAATAATAATAATATAAATAAAACAAACTATTTTTTTGATTTATAATAAGAAGGACTAATAGAAATTTTATCAATAGTTTAATATGGTATAATAACCAAAAGGCAAACAGCATTTAACACAAAAAATAACATAATGCACTTAAAGGTTATTCTTATTACTTATTATACACAATATGCATATGTGTCTATATATTTTTTTTCTTTTGATTTTTTTTTGTTGTCTTTACTGTAGTACTATAGGTATATATACTCTAGCCAGAAATGTGATGCGATGATGAGTTAAAATTGTTATTTATTTTTATTTTTTTTGTTTATTGTTTTTTTTTATAATATATATATATAAACAAATGATATGATATATAAATTTATGATCGTAAATAATATTTAGTATTTATTATGTGGTTAGATTTTGGTTCTGCTGATTTACACATAAAAACAATAACAACCTATACATTTTTAAAGAAATTAAATGAAATTTTGTACTATTATTTTTTATTTCTTATCTTTGTAAATTTATAATTTTTAGATATATTTGTTTTCTTCAAGTGTGTAGAAATGTATGTTGTAGAGACTTGAGATTGATGATTTTTTTAAATACAGTAAGTAGATATATATATAGCATATAGGTATCGGTTAAAACATATTGATTGTTGTTCTTCTTTTTAATGTATGTTATAAATAATAATTATGTATGAATTTTAACATGAACAGTTCGATAATGAGTTTGTTGAAATGAAATGAAATTTTAAATAACCGATCAATGGTTTACAAGTTATGAACAGTTTTGTAAATACCTATTTATTTCCAGTAAATTTTTTTATTTTAATTTTTTCTCCAACACGAGTTTTTATTTAGTTCATCAAAATAAATATTATGTGTACCTACAATATTATTGTTTTTTTATATTTACAATTTTATTTATGTTTATTTTTAAAATTGTTTTCGTTCAAAGTTGTGGCTCATTATAAAATATATTTGTAATATATTTGTTCGCTATAAACTTTGACGTTAAGCTTACGCAGCGAATGTAATTGAATGTTAACAGGATTAACTTAATTCTGAATTATACGATAAATTTTCAATGTTAGCAAAAAAGTTGTCGCTAAAATGATCGAGTAAATAACCCTTAGGGAATAGAAAATTTTGCACCTTACTACAAACATGTTTATATGGTAATTAAAAGCGTAAAATAATACAAAAATAAAGATATGATAAATTAGTAAGCAAATAGGTATTTTTCTTAAACTTGAAATGAAAACTCTAATGATGGAAAGAAATAGAATTTATTTTGCTTCCGTCATTTATGACGGGTTACCAAGCTAGTATAGATATATCTACATACATATTACATATAGCAATGAAAAAATAAATTTACAAATAGAATCACATTTTGTTTTTAAAACTTGTTTTTTAAAAGTATTCAATGTTTTCTGTATGTATGTACGCATACACATTGAAATAAATTATAACAGATAACAAAAATATTTAAAAAAATAATTACTGTAAACTGTTGTTTTATTATAGAATATTTTTTATTAGAAAATTAGAAATCAATAACAATATATAATGCTGTAAATATGTGTGTATAGCTATACCTTTTTCAGTCAAATTCAGCATTTTTCCAAACAAATTGAGCATTTCGTCAAACAAATTAAACAATTTCTTTTTCAGTCAAATTCAACATTTTTCCAAACAAATTGAATATTTTGTCAAACAAATTAAACAATTTCTTTTTCAAATTAAACAATTTTTTTTAAACAAATTAAACAGTTTTTTTATAAGTTTTTTTTCTTTTTGTAAAACGATACATTTTACATTTAATAAATTAAGTTATTAATTTTAACAGATTTGTTTTAGTAAAAATAAATAATTTTTTTGGATTGCAAAATTTAGTTCTTTTCTGAAAATTTTTTTCAAAAAGATAAAAAAAATAAAAAAAAGTTGTCTAATTTGAAAAAGAAATTGTCTAATTTGTTTGACAAAATATTCAATTTGTTTGGAAAAATGTTGAATATTACTGAAACAAAAGTAAATGTTAACATAGTACATGCTCAATTCATTATCAAGTCGTTATTTAAAAAAAAATGGTATTTGTTCATCTCAATTTTTATTTTTTTCTCAAATTTTAATAAAAAATTTTAAACTATGGATTGGATAATATAAACAAAACACTAAACATATATTTTTCCTTAATTTTCATTGTTTCTTAATATTAAAACCAAAGATGATTTTTGTTGGTGAAAATTTTTTATTTTGAACAAACTTTCACAACCTTAAATTTTATTGATTTGAGTTGAGTTGAGTTAAATTTAAAGAACTATCTAGGCAAGGTAATTTTTTAAGAACTTTGTTAATACATCACAAAGTACAACTCAAAGAAAAATTCAAAAAAAATTTTTTGAGTATAACAAGTCAATTGATTCATTAAAAGTATGTATGTATTAACAAAAATATTGCCGAAAATTAAAAATACTCATAATTCATATCAATCCCAGCACTTTTCAAAAAATGGTCATGGCCCACCTATTTTTGCTCTTCAATTATTTAGTCATAGTAGGTAAATATGTAAATGCAGCTATGAACGCAATAAATAATTCTGATTTTAATCTTTTTCATATAATGAGTAATAAGATAATCCCAATTGCTGGTTAATTTAATTCAATTTAATTAAATCTTTAAATTCTTCAAATATTTATACTAAAATAACTATTAAAAATTGTCCATATTTCTTCTTAGAGGAAATGCTAGATTATCTTATTAAATTAAAAGTTCTAAGAAATCCATCTGTACAAATGGTGTAGCAGATCATGACAAGCATTGGGACATTATTGTTAAATTCTCGTTATAATGACAAACGTAGAAAATTCTGAACTTGAAAAAAACCACAGTAAAACTGTGCATTTCTAAGAATATTCAAATAAGCGTTACCGTAATTTACCGTTAAAATATTTTATTTATGAGTTTATCAAAATTAATAATTAGTTTTAAAAATATTTTTGAATCGCATTAGCTTCCCCGAAAAGAAGAAAATACAAATGTTTAGAAGAATAAATAGCGAATGTTCAGAAGAAGATAATATGAGCTCATATATATATTAATAATTTCCAATAAAATTCATGAAAATTTAATTATTAATATTTATTTATTATAAATAATTAAGGCTATTTTATTTTTTACATTTTTTTATACATTAAAATATTTTGAAGTTTGTACTTAACGTGCGCTTTAAAAAATAATTGAAAATATTTTCATATACATTATACATATATGAAAAATATATTCAAAATGGAGAAAACAAAAATAAACATTCTTTTAATGAAACGTAATTAATTCGCTTTTAATTCTTCCAGTCGAACATTCGTCTAAAGTTCTTTATTTTCATTCGCCATTTGTTCTTCTAAGCGAACATTTATTTTACTGAAACGTAATTCATTCGTTTTTTATTTTTGCGGGCGAACATTCGCATAAAGTTCACCCGGGGGATTTGTATATGTTTCTTCTTGAAGAACACGTTCTTCCTATGGTTTGTTGGGCATGGATTGAGAAAAGTAAAATATTTGTTTTCTTAAAAAGCTTAGGCTACTCGATAAAAATAATAGTCATATTTGAAATTTTGGTAGATATTAATTGAAAAAAAATTTCAAATTACACAAACACAATAATAACAAAAAATGAAAAATTAAAAGGATATTCTCATTGTTATTTGATTTCTAATAAAAAATATTATTTTTTGTTTTTGCTTTTACAATAAAATAACAGTTTACAGCAAGAAATTTTGTTTATTAAATTATAATAACAATATCGAGAGAATAAATAAAAAGCAAGAGAGTGGCGAGGCAGGCTATTGAAAAAAATTGCATTATATTAATATTAGCATTATGTTTATGTGTTAATCCATTAATAACCTTTTGTTCTAAGTCAACCTACTGTTCAGGTGTGAATGAATCCTATTGTCTAGTAAGGCAAGAGTAGCCGGTTTTATAGCTCTTACAAAATTTGATAGTTACTTAACAAGGCCTGGCCATGAAGGCCTAGCTGTACAATAATATATTCCAATTCATAAAACAAGTATTTTTTTTTAGGTTGTGGTCTTGTTGACCAAAATTAACTCCTCTTTTATTTAAATTTTCAATCTTATTTATACTAAATTTTTACATTGATTCTTATGGACGCCATTCAAACACTATACAAAAAAAATTTTCTTATAATATTCAACATTACTTCTTATGGAATACATTTAAACTCTATATAAAAAAATGTTAAATTACTTTACATAAATGTATTCCTAATATTACAATTATTATTTTTAAGAAATATGCTAAATTCTTAAAATTACGTAACATAAATTATTATTGTTTTTTTCTTTCAGGGTGAGTAATATTCATATGTATAACAAACCCAGAACAAATGATTCACTAAGAAAAGTTAAAATATTGCAACAACAAAAATGCACTGAAAGATATTTTGGACAATTTTTTTGTTCAAGGTCTTTGGTCTCGATTTCGAACCACGGACCTATTCGAAAATTTTTTTAAAATTATTTATAATAATTATTATAACCTTTTTCAAGAAAAATACAATTTAAACACTTGATATAGAATTTCGTTCCCAATTCCTTGGACCCCGGACCTATTGTCTCCATCACATTTTAGAGCTATTGTACTAATGACAAACAAAAATGTCAAGGTCTTTGGTCCCGACACGCCGGACCTCTTGTTTTGATAGCCTCCAAACCCCCACTACTCATTTATTGTAATTTTTTCCTGTCTTTGCCGAGTAGGTAAACGCATACTGCACAATTTTAGTAAAAAATATTAAAAAAAATTATTTTATTTTTAAAGTCGGGGGTTGCCGCCCCCAAACCACATTTACTCATTTATTGGAACCCTGTTTTTGCCGACGGCAGATAAACGCATACGACAGTTGCAGTAAAAAATATAAAAAAATAAGTATTTTATTTTTATAGTCGGGCTGCTCAATTTCTTGAAGTTGGCACTTTCCACCAGTCACCACCTAGAAGATGTAGTTTTGATACCCGTTGATTGATAAAAACTTGCTAATGAAATTTTTATTATGAATATATATCAAATGAAATACAGGCATATGACGCGCTCCCAAATTTTATATTACTAAATGAACTTGCTGAAAGAAATTGCAAAATGTTTATCAAGAAAAAATTAAATTCCAAAATATTGGTGTAAAAGAATGTTATAAAATATTTAAATTTTTTTATAATTTTTGTTTAACATTTTTCATAAATTGGTTACACTTAGAATTTTATGTTTCGTATTAAATTTTTTAACATTTTTGTTAAAATTTTTAATACATAATAAATTTTTACTCTAATACACAGTTTTATAAAATAATTTTTATCACATTTATTACAGCAATTAAAAGTAAAATCATATTTTAAAGATTGGAATAACTTATATTCAAAATTTTTTTCTACATATATATCATCAAATGAAGTTAAAAATTTTTGTTCAAAAATCATTCGGCGGTATTGGTTTTTATTGATTTTTTCTGATCAATTAAATCACATCTATCAATAGCTTTTACTTTTCTCTCCTATAATATAATTTAATAAAAAAAATAACGTACAATACACAATCCTTCGGTAACTGTTGAAATTTTAATACATATATCTGCCTTTTTCAAACTAAACACTAGGCATTTGTAATAATGTTTACTACCTACCCATTTCACAAAATTTTATATTTTCTACAATATAATAAATATCACATTCAATTTAATAAACTAAATTTCTTTCTTTATTTGCACTAATTGCGAATCAACTTATCAACCTAAAGTAAACTCTGTAATAAAATCCTATATTAGAAAAAATGTTTTTATTTGCAAACAACTTGCACTAATTTTGAATCAACTTAAAGTAACCCCGTTTGTAAAACAAAAACCTATATAAAATTACATTAGGTACAAGAACAAGAAAAATGTAAACAAATAAGAAGTACACCCGCCTTTGAAAATTGTGTACCTGGTCTTTCATGTAGTAATTCCCGTAAAGAGTTTTTTGTTTATAGTGTTTATCTCTTTTAACCCAACAAACCATGAGAATCGCATAATTATCGCGGAAGTATCCCCTAGAAGAATGCATTTGTTCGCGGCGAATTCATATTTTATTCTTCTGCGATTCATTAGTATTATGACAAGGTTGACATCGCCGCGACAATCTTAAATTAAATCGCATTAGCTTCCCCGGGAAGAAGAAAATACGAATGAATAAAAAGCGAATGTTAAGAAGAAGATAATATGAGTTCATATATGAAAGAAATACGAATGTTTAGAAGAATAAAAATAAAATTTTTAGAAGAAGATAATATCTGTTTCAGGGACTTAAAATAATTTTCAATAAAATTCATCAAAATTTAATTATTAATATTTATTTATTATAAATATTTAAGGTTATTTTATTTTTTAATTTAATTATTATTGAAAATTTTTATAACCCAACACATTAAAAAATTTTGAAGTTGTTAACACGTGCGCTTGAAAAAATAACTGAAAATATTTTCAAATACATTACACATATATGAAAAATATATTCAAAATGGAGAAAACAAAAATAAACATTCTTTTAATGAAACGTAATTAATTCGCTTTTAATTCTTCCAGAGGAACATTCGCATAAAGTTCATCCGGGGGATTTGTATATGTTTCTTCTTGAAGAACACGTTCTTCCTATGGTTTGTTGGGAACCAACGCATTTTTTTTATTTAAGTAGTGGTAAAAAATTATGCAAACGTTAATATTGGGAAAATGGAGTTTTTGGAAGAGTGCCACTTCGATATTCTTTGATTTTCGGACTAAAATCATACTATAAAAAGCTAATCAAAAATATAAAATGTACTGCACTAACATATTGAAGCAATTTTGTGTTTCGGCCTGTTAATTTGTGTTACCTTGGTTTATAGTTTTAAATATAATTGCTTTATTTTTTTTATTTTTCTATCCACTCCACTAAAAAAATTGAGTTTTCTAGTCAAAACTTAAGTGTTGATTTTCAGCTGTCATTTTCGGTTATTTGCAATGGTAGCACTTGTTAAAATGCAATACAAGTGACAAATAAAGTGTAAATGTCAGAAAGATGTGTAAGAAAGATTATCAAAATATTTTAATTTTAGCTTAAGCGGTCATTTTACCAAGCTTAAGTGCCACTTAAGTATTGTTTTAAGTACCAACTGAAAAACACAATTTTTGATTTAAGTGTAGCTTAAGTTTGATTTGATACTTAAGTGTTCACCTGAAAACTGGTCCTAAAGCTCATTAAAAAAGCAAACACGCAGTGAAACAACAAGTGTACATAAGGTCAATGACAAACGTCAGCGATATTCGTTAAACAATTGAACGTTTTTGTTTTCAATTATAAGCCCCATTATTAAAAAAACAAATTGTTCTTTATAATAAAAAGATAAAAATTGAAAGTTTTATTTTTATGTTTTTTGGTTTATAAAAAGATAAGTAAACAAATTATTTCAATTCAATACTTAATTGTTTAGAGTTGTTGAAAAAATAATAATATAATTGAAAAAAATCCATCTAATTTTCAAAGGTAAACCTTTAATTTTTCGTGTTTTCGCGGAAAACATATTATTTTTGACAGTTTCATTTACATACAAAATTTCTAGTTATAACACCTCGTATTACTCGCTTATAGCATATTATAGAGCGTAATGAGAACAGGATATTAGAAAAAAAGTTCAAACGTCAAAAATCTACCAGAAATTTTTAATTTTCATCGATTTGTTTACGCTTCCAGGTCCTCAACGAAATCAAAATCTCGTTTACTAAATTTTAGCAGATTTCTACCACTTTTCTACCCGTATAAATATGCATATTGAAAGTAAATGTACGATAATAAAAGTATTTCACTGATTGCGCTATCGTTTAAAAACCGTTATCTTATATTCCTTGGTATTCATTATCTGATTACACAATGGTTAATTCACTAGTTTGATACAAATCAGCTTATAAAAATTAAATTACGTAGTGTAATAAAAGTGGTGTTAGGTTTATATGATACATAATACATACATATATCAAAATGATGTACAGTGACAAATTATATGTATCTGTTGATGGAAAAAGTGCGTAAGAATGTATTTTTTTTTAATGTCATACAAAAATTTCATCTTATGCTTTTTAAAATTTACTAAAAACGATTTTGAATTAATTTTCCTTATCTTATCCCATTTTATAAAGTATGTAATATGGTAATATTAAATAGTAGTTATCAGTTATTCATGAAATAATGCAAACAATTCAGTTAATTGCAAGCACTGATGGGGCTTCCGAAAAGTTAATATTTGAATTTGCATCAAATAAAACTATATTTATATTTAATTTTTTAATTAAACCCCTCACCTCAAATAAATCTATAACGTATGTTTAAAAAAATTGTTACATATCTACCTAATATTTATTAAAGGTTAAATAATCCAATTTAATTTTATGTAATCATTATCTAATATTTTTTGTAAAAGTTAACTCGCACAAATTCAATTACAATTTAAATTATTTAATATTATTAATTATTTACATTTATTTACTAAGTATGTAGTAACATTTATATAGATTCGCAAACCAATTGTTTAGTCTAATTGTATATCAGACGGAATTGTATATCACATAATTGTATAAGAGACTTTATTTAAAATGCATTCATATATATTATCATTGATATCATAGATTGAAAATCAAAATCAGTCACGAGAGTTAAACTGAACTTTCGCTTTATCTTGTAAATGAATAGTATTTTTTGTTATAAAATTCTTTTTATTTTTTAATTTATATTACCTATAAATTGTATGTAAAATGATTTTTTTTACGCCAATAAGAATTCTAATACTTTTTTATTTTCTTCATATTCTTTCAGGAACAAACAAAATGCATGGTGTGAAGCGTGTAATCATTTTTTGCATTCTCATTGTGTTAATTCCTTCAGCTCTCATTACAGTTCCTTTGTATTTACGACACAGTGTCTTCGCAAGCGTAGTCTATCCTGTAAGTAATATACAATATCAATATGTTAACAAAAAATTGACAAAACTATTAAATATTATTAGGTAGCTGAATCTGATATTATTGAAATTCGAGATGGAATTTCATCAGTATTTTGTCAAAAACATTCACTTCATATGAATAGTAATTTTAATGCTTTTCAACTTTCCAATAAGCCAGAAATTTCGACAAATCGTAAACATATTCGTCTAAAGAAATCTATGGTATTACCAGATGATACTTTAGAGTATTGGGGATTTTATTTACTCAAAGGAGCTAAAGTTGAATTAAAATTCTGTTCAAGGTATGATGGATCAAGAATTTTAGTTGTTAAAGGAGAACGTAACTTACAAACATGTGGACTCCTAGAACATAATAAAAATAAAGTTGGAACAAATTTTGCTGAAGGTCATGAAAAAGTTAAAGTTGTTTTCGAAGACAAAGAAGAATTTAATATGTCAAAAGAACATCGAAATAAAATACTGAGGCATGAAAGTGGAGATATTTTTAAGGTTAATATTATTATGAATCATCCTCATAGAGAACTTTTAAATGAAGAAGAATTAGAAAATAATGGAGCAGAAAATTTTGAAGAAAATAATGAAAAAGTAGTCGAAATAAATACTTCAAACACAACAGTCAAAAAAAATTATTCAAATGGAATTAATAAGACTGATCTTAGTGGAGAGGATTTTAGATTAAATGATAACGGCACGGATTTTCTGAAAAATCACACCACTCATAATATGAATTTACCTGCATTAGAACCTAAAAGAAAAAAAATGGATTTTGTTAAAGAACATGTAAAATTTACTAAACCAATACAATATTATACTACCAATTCGGAATTTTCAAAAAAACATATAGAGGAAGAAGATTCTTATAAAAACGAAAAAGGTAATATAATACACAACTAAAAAATTATTTTTGTACTGGTTAATTTATTTAAGTTAATAGGGGTCTTCAGTTTTAAAGCAGCAAGTTGATTGAAGTATTAATTGGGGTAATCCTTTTAAACATTCGATCCTTTTAACAGATTATGAGTTGTAGAATTCTTCTAATCTGTTTTTTAGTTTCCTGACTATGTTACTATTTCAGTTGTACCAAAGTAATTACACATATATGCACTAATCATGGTCCATTCACTATTATCCTATCTAACTATTTATTTGAACTAGTCTCCACAATTGAACTGTTACACGTCCTATGAATAAAAGTATTGATTTTTATAAAAGTATGTTGTTTTCGACTGGTAATTGTCAAACTCGTTCTATAATCAATACATAGTTCTCAATTGTGATCCGACTCTGAGTAGATAAGCTAGTAGTTTGTTAAATAAATACTCGAATTTTTGTAGATATTGTAGTGTAAAATTGCAGTACCGTACATAATTAAGTCCAAAAAGGTTATTCAACCTAATTTACTGCTTATATACAGAGAACTTATATGCAGAGGCATAAAGTTCATACAAAGAATATGTACTAGCAATTTAAAAGAGAATTTTGTTTTTGCGATACTCAAAATTTTTTATTTTATTCATTTTACTTTTATCTGCTCTTTATTCTTTTTTATGCTTTTTGTAACTTTACCAAAGAGTTCTATTAATAGATAATGCACTTCTCAGTTTACGTAAATATAATTTTTATCAAAACAAAAAAAAAAGATAAATTTGGTTAAAAGAGGTAAAATTATTAGTTAATTGATATTTTTTGCTTTTCACTTTATAAAAGATAAAAGTTTAAGATTGTTTAGATTCCACGAAATTCAGAAACCCTTCATTTTTGGTTATCTGCCAGTAGAACAATTGATCTAGATGTTCAAAAACTGCGCATATGTAATAAACATTTTGAAGCAAAATGGTTCGGAAAAAAATTTTCGAAAAAAGGGACTATACCAAAAAGTCAAATATGAATCGATTATGAATGAGCTTGAAGAAATGGATTGTTATGAAAATTCACCTTCTTCACCACTTGATATTCACGAATGTCAGGAGAAGAGGGTTGATTTTTGTGATAACTGCATTCAAAGAATTAAGACCGAAACGGTTTACCAAAAACTTTTAGCAGAAAAAAGTAAATTAATTGATAATTTAACGAGAAAAGTTAAGATTTACAAGAAGATTTTAATGAATTTAAAATTAAAAGCTAGACGTACCAAACAAAGAAAACCAAAAAACATTAACCTTCAAAAGAGAATTAATAACTTCAAATATATTTCTTCTAGTAGTAAGACTTCTTGTAACATGATATTAAGAGAAACAAACAGAGTTATTGTGGACGAAAAATCTTTAGCTCAAAGCATAAGTTTAATATACAGCGTACATGTAGCGTACATACAATTATTTAAGAAACAAATTACAATTCCAATTACCATCGAAATTTTCTTTATATAATTGGACACCTAATAAATACCTATGACCAGGTAAAAATGACTGTTTAATTGAATGATAGTATATTATTAAGATCAGTTTTTACTGAATATAAATATTTATTTTACAGATACAAAAATTTAAATAGTTAATTCAACATTAATAAATAAAATACTTATTACTGTTGAATTAACTATTTAAAATTATATTCATATCTGTAAAATAAACAGTTCTGTGTTTGCAGTTTTATTACTTTATTAAAATATATTTATGTTACTGTTATTTTACCGAGTATTGGTACGACTATTGGAAAAATTTAATTTTTGTATAATTGTCGAGAATAGTCGAATATTTTCCTTTTAATTTAACTGATATGTTTATCATACGTTTAATCGTATTTCGTCTAGTACTTGCAGATTTCTTCAGTGTTTTGTACTCGACTTTTTTGTGTTTAGCAATTTATTAAATAAAAAGCTACCACTGTGCAATTGCACAGGGGTATTTAGTCAATATTTTTTCTATGATATATCATTCCAATCCAATTATTTCTCAGTTTTTGTGATCTGTATTTTTATTTTGGCATCATTACAAAATTTAATACTTAATAGAACAACGCATCTGAACAAAATTTTGATTTGTTGTTCTTTTTTTTTATATTCATAACCACAATGCCTCTATATTTAAAAAGCCTCGAAACTAGCTTCAAGCTTTTATTTGCATGGAAAATCTTCATAAATTTTCGTCTTTCCATACAAATAAAATCTTTTTCTGAGAGCTATTGGTAATCATATAATCAAAATCATAATAACAAAAACTTTTTTTTTTCGGTTTTCTTTTTGTTTATGTTCGTCAATTCATAAAAAGGATTAAGGAAATATATATTGTCACTATATTGACCGTTGATTGATGAGAAATGATTGATGGTGGTTCTATTCTCATCAATCATACTGTCAAAATTCCCATCAACCTTACTGCCCAAATCAGCGGAGGTTTAAAAATGTCTTTTTGGGGAATATTCAGATATTATTTTTTGGGAATGTTTATATAGGGTTATAATATTAATTTATAATGTAATTCTAAAAAGAACAATTTTTATATTAACATTAATAATTATAACAATTTATGTAAAAAAACAATTGATATGTTATTCAAATGTGCAAAAAAATAATGTTGTTTTTTATACACAACATTTACTTTAAAAATTCAATTTAAACTGAAGTCAAAAAATTCCTCCCGAAATTATATTTTCAATATTCATATTTGTTTCGAAATTATCAATATATTCAGAACACTTCCACAGTATGTTCTTGCAAAATATCAAAATTTGGATAAAAAGATTGATGAGTGCATGATTGATGTGTAATCGGTCATCATTCTTTTCATCAATATATTGTCAATATATTGACGAAAAGATTGATGAAAAGAATGATGTGTAAGGGCCCTATTACACATCAATCATTCGTCAATCATTCATCCATATATTGTCAATATATTGACCGTTGATTGATGAGAAATGATTGATGGCGGTTCTATTCTCATCAATCATGTCATCAATCATGCAAGCAAAATTCCCATCAATCATGTCATCAATCATTTTTGACAAGTTCAGCTGAGGCAAAAAAAATTACTTTTTGGGGAATGTTCAGATAAGGTTATAATATTAATTTGTGATGTAATTCAAAAAGAATAATTTTTATATTAATTTGAATAATTATAGCAATTATTATAAAAAAACGATTGATATATTATTCAAATTTGCAAAAAAAAAAAATTGTTGTTTTTTATACCCTTTACTTTACTTTAAAAATTCAATTTAAATTGAAGTTAAAAACATTCCCCTAAAAATTATATTTTTAATATTCATATATGTTTCGAAATTATCAATATATTCAGAACACTGCCACAGGTTGTGCTTGCAAAATGTCAAAATATGGGTAAAAAGATTGATGAGTGCATGATTGATGTGTAATCGGTCATCATTCTTTTCATCAATATATTGACAATATATGAATGAATGATTGAGGAAAAGAATGATGTGTAATAGGCACCTAAGGGCCCTATTACACATCAATCATTCGTCAATCTTTCATCCATATATTGTCAATATATGGATGAATGATTGATGAGAAATGATTGATGGCGGTTCTATTCTCATCAATCATGTCATCAATCATGCAAGCAAAATTCCCATCAATCATGTCATCAATCATTTTTGACAAGTTCAGCTGAGGCAAAAAAAATTACTTTTTGGGGAATGTTCAGATAAGGTTATAATATTAATTTGTGATGTAATTCAAAAAGAATAATTTTTATATTAATTTGAATAATTATAGCAATTATTGTAAAAAAACGATTGATATATTATTCAAATGTGCAAAAAATAATTTGTTGTTTTTTATACCCTTTACTTTACTTTAAAAATTCAATTTAAATTGAAGTTAAAAACATTCCCCTAAAATTATATTTTCAATATTCATATATATTTCGAAGTTATCAATATATTCAGAACACTGCCACAATATGTCATTGCAAGATGTCAAAATATGGGTAAAAAGATTGATGAGTGCATAATTGATGTGTAATCGGTCATCATTCTTTTCATCCATATATTGACAGTATATGAAAGAATGATTGATGAAAAGAATGATGTGTAATAGGCCCCTAATATGCACCTAATGAATAAAAAAAGAACAGCCAAAACATTTGAATCGTTGCTTTATCCGACATACACCCTCCTCTTACAAAATATCAGTAACAAATGATAATGAAAATAAAGGTATTTTTTTTCTCAAATTTTATCTATTTTCTATCTTTTGGTTTCATCATACAGTTTCATCAAAGAATATCCATAATTGGATATTCTTTGGTTTCATATTCATAATTCATATGCATTGCACATGGATTTGTGGATTTTTATATGAACGAGAAATGGAGCTGTTGATTTTCTTATAAAATTGTTAATTTTATCTTCATACAAAAATCTTATATGGGATTGTGCTTCTGTATATTATTTTTTCTATGGTTACTGTCAGTGTCAAGCAAAGAATAGCTATTAACAAGAATATGCATTCCCAGTTTACCTAAATCTAACACAATTTTTAACAAATACCAAAACAAGCAAAATATTATTAGTTAAAAGAGGTAAAATTTGCATTTACTTATTGTATATTAAATTTATTATTAGAGAGAAAAGATACAAAACAGATATTTGTCTTTTGCTTTATACTGTAAACAAATTTTGGGTTCCCATTATACTTTTTTTATTTGTTTGCGGTCCCATTATTTATATGAGGCAAGGTGACACAAAATGTTTGTTCAAATTTAGTTTATTCCCTTGCACGTATGGGTTTTTCGACCTGGTCCAGTACCCTTTGTTATTGGGATAAAATAAATAACAAAAAATAATTGAGAGTATAATTTGGTAACAAGTTAAATAAAATAAAGCTATTCTATTTAAGAAGGCTTAGTTCCTGACAATAGTAATAGTTTTCCACATTTAATGAGATAAGCCGGCAATTGGACAAATAAATGCTCGAAAAACATTGTAGATATATTACTTAATTAAGCACGAAAATCTGATATTACCTAAGTTACTGTCAAGAACATAAAAAAATAAAAAATTCTGATCTTTTATTATTTCAATATTTTCGTTTTAAACATTATTATTTTCTTATATACCTATTAAAATTATTAAAATATAATTACATTACAATAATAATATATTATTAACATTTTTGTCAGTAATAATTTGGTGTTACAAACATTATTATTTTTTATTAATTTTTATTAAAATATAATAAATATTTATTTATTATATTGGTATACAATTATAAAATAATACTGAGGACAACATCTATTTACAAATCACAGAATTTAAAGAATATGATAATGGTGTTTTAGTTAGGTCTCCTAAAAATTTTATGCATAGTTGATATAATTTAGCAAATAATAGGTCTGTATTAACTTTTATTTGCAAACATTTGCAAATGAGAGAATCACGTGATCCTAAAATTCTGCGAGAATAGTTAAAATGTTCTCTTTTACAAGCAAAAGTAGACATACTCAAAATTTGCATAAATTTTTTCATGTCAAAAATAATTGATTTTTAGCATTTTAGGTTATGAGATTTTTTAAATTTGAATTCATTTAGCGATTTTCTGAAATTTTTTGTAAAATTATTGAGTGTTTTTGTTGAAAAAAATTAAATTAAATAATTTTTCGTCGTTTTGGTCTTTTTGTCGTTAAAAAGTTATACAAATAAGTGTTCAGGTTAGGTATACAACTTTTTATTTATTTTAGGTATACTACTTTTTATAGGAAAATTTTCTATAAATTAATAAAATTATTTATTTTTTCAAAATTTTCTATTGACATTTAAAACAACAACAAAAATTTGACAGTAAATTTTTACAAAATTTTGCAAATAGAGATTTCATTTGCAAAAATTTATTTGAGAGAGAGCTCTGACGTCACGTTTTAAACACAAAATTCTCTTAGATTTCTCAAAAATTTGTAAAGAGCATGCAAATAAAAAAGCGAAGATACAGGAATTTGGATAAATTTACGTAAATTTATGTAAATTTGCGAGTTAACATACAGACTAATTGTTAAATATTTCAAAGAAATTTTTGTAGAAAAAAATTTCGAATGTAAAATATTTGAAAAATTAAAAATGATTTTTATTCGAGTGTTTTGATAAATCAGACAAAAGTTTCCTCATTAAGTTATATGTTAGGCAGTGTTTACACATCAATATTCTTCAATATTTATTGACGATTATAGACTGAAGAGAGAGACATTTGTGTTTAAACAATCAAACTATTTGTCAGTTTTTTCTTCTATATTCACCAAAACTAATATAAAAATAAATTTTTTGTAGTAAGTACCTTTGAATATAAAACAAATGTAGAATCAAAAAAAAAATAAAAAATTTACATATGTATGAATGTTGCTTAGTTTTTCATTATTCGCCATATTTAATTTTGTCTCTCTCAATATATATTGAAGAAAATAGGATAAATTCTATTTTTTTCTTCAATATATATTGATATCAATATGTGTTTACATATCAGTATTTCTTCAATATTCTCTTTCATCAGTAAATGCTGTCACTATAAATTGATGTGTAGACGCTGCCTTAGAGTCTATAAAAAATCATAATAAAAATGTAAAAAAATTTAATGTAAAACAAATCTGTGGTTTTACAACGAAAGATGATAACTGGATTTTTGACATTTCTTGTAAATCGCAATTGAATAAAATTTAGTATAGAATTTGCTATACTTTTCTAGCTATTTTTGCAAGATTTGCAATATTTTTAATGAAAATCTTTTGAAAATCTTTAAAAAGATATGATCTTTGAAATCATTTCAATAATTTTTTAATTTTCGTAAAATTTTTACCTTTTTTTAATTTTTAAATAACTTATTCATTTTTGTTACATAAAAGTTATTGCTGAAGAACATGATAACTTCAGTTATTCAGTTTATACAAAAAAAAAATGTATAATACGCAGTCAAGATACAGGGAAATATCTTAACATATCATTTTTTTTTTGTTTTGTACTTTTCGTTAAGTGTTGCCTCCATAACTGCATAAGTGAAGTTATATGCTTATGTTAAAAATATTTTCAACGGCAGTTGTTAGTTATTCAGTTTTGAATTCATAAATTACTTAATATTATTAAATTTTTTTTTTATTTGAAAGGGCTTAAAATTTTATATAAAATGGCATTCATAACTAAAATTCGACAAAATTGCAGTTATCATCTTTCGTTGTAAAACCACAGAAATTAATTAGCAATATCAGGAGTGGCAGCACGTAACTTGTTACAAACGCTTTTTTTTTGTAACAAAACACCAGCGTCACAAAATTTTTTTGTAGCATGTACTTTGAAACGCTACTTTGCGATTGAAACAAAAAAAATTTTACGAAACAAATTTTTGCAAATTTTTTTTTTTTAACACGTCATCTATTTATACCGGACATTTTCATTTGAGACGCTCAGTAAAAATGGGGGTTTCAAATGTTACGTGCTGCCAAAAGTAGCGAAACAAAATTAAATGTGGCGAAACAATTTTACGTGCTACCGTGCTACAAAAATAGCGTGACAACATGTTTGTAACAAGTTACGTGCAGCCACCCCAGATGTCGCATTACATACAATGGTTTCTACAACAGTTTTTTTGGCTTGCACTAAGCGCTGGGTGCAGCAACATGTGTCTGAATATTTATGTTGCCGCTACAACGTTCTTAAATATTCAAAACTCATATTGAATATAAATTACCTACATTGGATTCAAAAGTCACTCAGGAAAGAAAATAAAGTACATATAACATTTTTTGTGTATACATATTGAGCTTCTATGAATTTTTGGTTTATGAACAAGAATGATAACTGTTCATATACATACGTCTTCCGCTTTCAAACTAATTTTCGAGTAAAAATAATTGAAAACACATTTCCAACTATCAACCAAACCTCGAATCATAAAAACGCAAACTTGTTTACCTATGTTAGCAGATCTTTTAAATCCTAAATCTTTTATTCCATCAATCAAATCTTGGTTTTCATTATATGCCAGTTTGCTTCTTAAAGTGGTTTTATTAAAAATTAACATTATATACCTACTTCTTTCCGTCTTTTCCATGGTTTTATTTTGAATTAGATCTTTGGCAGAATTTATAAATCCTGGTTGAGGTCCTTTTACACAAGTCCATCTATATAAGCTGCTAACATGTGGCGAACTTAGCATAAACTTATCCCGTAAAAATCTGTAAGTCGGTTGTGAGCGATAAAAAATACTCTGGGAAAAAACCTTTTCTGATTCATTCCATCTCGTCGTTTTTTAGTTAGCATACTACAAAATGTTTTGTTAGAACCGCTTTAATTTGAGCTAAAACGGTACATAGTTCTTCAAAAGTTAGAATATTATTATCTATAGTTTTCAAAAGCAAATGCTTTCCAGATTTCACCGCCGCCTCCCATAGCCCAACGTAATGTGTTGAAGGAGGTGGAATATAATGAAATTCAATTGCCATTTCTGAACCAGCTCTAGTTAATTCATCTGTGCTCTATCTAATTCTATCTTTGGATAGAAGGTATAACGAAATTCTGCTAGTTCATTTTTTGCCACAACGAAATTAGTGACGTTGTTGCAAAACAAATTTTTGCAAAGACCACTACGGGCTACAATTGTCTATGATTAATATGACTTGATTTAACAGTATATCAACAGTTCAGTATCAATCAATATTTGAATACGGCTATGGCTCATTAAAAATTGGATCAGCAAGAACAATACTATTTGGAATTGACCAATCATCTGTATAAATTTTACTATCTGGTTGATAAGTTGTTATTGGAGGTAAAATCCAGAAATCTAAGCATGTTTCAAAATTACTATGCATTGATTTGATACATGCTGAAGTTTTATGCCGAATCCTCGAATTTTATTCACCAATACCTCCTATGATGCCACTGCATTTTTCCTTGTCTAATTGTAGTAATTGCACTGCATATTGAGTAATTAAACTAATTTGAGGTCCTGAATCTAAGAGTATTCGAATTAGCACAAGATTAGCTGTTGTATTTGCTGAATATATTGCATATATATATACATATATTATTGCGGTTGCCAAAAAATATGATTACTACCTGATGATGTAAATGTAAAGTCTGAGATTGCAGTGTTACATACACCGTGATGCAATTTGTTATTTTGCGAGTTGTTATTAAATGATAACGAGCGAGGTGGAGTAGTGTTTGACGAAGACACTGGGACCTATCGTAGTAAACGTAAAAGTAAGTAAAACGGCAAACGCTTAAATTTGGTATCGTGATTACAGCAAGTCATAAAAACTGTAAACGTTAAATGTCAACTTTTCGAAACTAATTTTTTTCATTTCGTAGTTCCCACGCTGTTACCATTTGTAGAACAAAGTTTAACCGCGAAAATTAGTTTACGTTTGAAAAATTATAGTTCCTAAAATGTAAATATTTGTTATATATTTTAATTAATTTATTCATTAATTATACATTTTAAAAAAAAAAGATAGAAGAAATGCAACGGCATAATTTAGAAACGGAAAAGACTACTTTAGAAAAAATAAAATTAAAAAGAAAAATAGTTGAACTGCAACTGTTAAAATACAACAAGAAATACAAGAATTTAGCAGATTCTCATTATGAAGACTTGTGATAAAAATATTTTTAATTAGTTGATTAGCCATGAAGGCATTTAAGATTTTCTTTTTTTTTTTAATCATGAAGACTTATGTGCCTATTACAGGTGTCACACCACACCCCAGTCATTTATTTTCGTATTACAAGTCTCATCCGACAGCAACAAATTTCTGAACGTATTTTTATTGTACTTTGACAGAAAAACTCATTTGACATTTGAGAAAAAAAATATTTTTATAAGAATACAAAGTTGGTTGATGTTATTTTTTATAAATTTTTGAAAGTTTTTAATATTTAAAAAATAAAAATGTTTTTATTTACAAGTGTGGATAATTAATGTACGAATATGTGAAATATAACAAAACGATTTGTTTTACCTTCGTTAAATATTTCCGATTGAATAAAGATGCTTTTATTGCTTGATGTGAAGGGAAAATTTAAAAATTCAAAATAAATGAAAATTTGTTTTTATTTCATAAATCCTTAACTTTCTATTTAAAGCAAGAAATAATATTATAGAATATAAATTCAAATTCAAATATATATTAAATCTATAAATTATTTCAATAAACTTGTAAATATTTACATACCCTTTCTTTTCAGAATCCATTATTTAAATTTATATAGACACAAAAAATTACAACATTACAGACAAACGGAATCCTGTCACATATAAATTGCAAGTGACAATTGAGTCGCATTTTTCAGTCGGCGCGTGACAGTTGTAATAGTAATTAGTGTTGTCACCTGAAATTATTCAGATCCGACAAAAAAAGTGATACCTGTAATAGGTGCATTACTTTATTTATGTTTCAGTATCTTATTTTTTTATTAAAAGAACATTAAATTATTGAGTTTTACTTAAATATTCCATTTTTGGAACAAGAAAATAATATGCAAATTTTAAATTTCATTTAAAATAGCTCCTATTCGCCTTCTAATTTCTACAGCTTCACTATGATAAGTTGATATATCGGTATTTTCATTTTTATCGGTATTTTTTTCTTTCATTTCATTTTCTTCCTAGTCCGTCTTTCACCAGAATTTTCATCCAATAATTTAAACCAATGCTATTGCCAAACTATAGTGTACTCTATATTATGCTGTGCAAATGATAAATATATATGTATTGGCTGTACACAGTATACACACTGGTATAGATCCATATATAGTTATATATCTAATTAGAATTTTTTTTTTGTGTTTTTCAATTCTCCTGGGCAAAAGTTTCCTTTTTATTTTTTGGTTGAATTGAAAAAAAAGTGTGAATTGTTTAATGTAGGTATAGATACATATAAAATAAATGTGCTAATTTCACAAAATATACTGTCCTTATAAATCGCCAAAGTTTTCATTAGAATATAAATTTTTTATAATGGTTATTATTTAATTGTTTTTGATAAATCTGACGTTTTGATATAGTACCTCGATTCTTGGGTATATATTTAATTTACTATAAAAAAATTTATTGATACACTACAGATCAAATTTTGTAATTTGTATTACATATTTATATTATTAATTATTATAAATTACTATTTATTTCATAAAAGCAGATAGCAACTAATAAAATAATATTAATAAATAGTACTTACTACAATTTAAAACATTACTATTATTAAAATCATTCAGTCAGAATAACCTTAAATTTACTTATTCATTTATTCAATTTATGCAACTCTGATTAACGTCAACACAATTCTCTTGCGTTATATGATTTCCTTTTTATGATTTGCAGTTATTCTGAGCGCATTTTTGTTTCTTATTTTGTTTTTACATTATTGCATAATTTAATTATTTGTTGATTGTTGGTAAATCCTCTTCATATGTAACATTTAGAAAGATTTTTTGTTGTTGTTATCTTTACTAATTGTTATTAATTTATTACAAAGAGTTCAAAATTAATAAGGTGATTGTTGGAAAAGTTTCATTTCAGCTATTGCAAGTGATTCCATCAAACTACTTTTGTGTATCTTTATATAAACGGTCTTTGGTTTAACCATATTATATTAAATCTATCAAAAGCTGACATATTTAAAAATTTCCTGCATTTATATATAACGTGCTTATTGTTTTTACAAACTGGACATTGCGCTTGCGAAACCGACAGCGAAGTGAACTTTGAATCTTTATTCGAGTAATTATTACTATTATTGGATTTATTAAAGCGATTTGACGAGGACGAGTTATTGCTATGATTAATTTTATGTGCGATATCATGATTTTCAATATGTCGACAACGTTTATTAAGAAAAATTTAACATTGGTCCCAAGTTGGTTTCCAATCGAGATCTAGAGAATCTTCCCATTGGCCAATGTATCATCATCAATGTATCATCAATGTATCATCACCAAGCTTAGAGCTTGTCAGGTATACAAAAAGTACGTTTCATATTTCTTTGTCATCAGCTAATGTTCGTAAAGCACGAACATACCATCTACAGTATCAACGAGGCTTCTTAATTGAAAGGTAGATCCACTATTCACCTTTAGCATAGTGAACATCTCTCTTATATGAGTCTGAATGATGGTACATTTGTTATCGTATCTATCTTTCAACATGGATAAAGCCTTTGAATAATTTGAAGCAGTAATATCTAACGACTTTATTACTAATTTTGCATCACCTGTTAAACATTCTTCAGCCAAATAAGTAAATTTATCTATAGTAGTTAAAGTAGTAGTAGCAAACAAGTGATCTAAATTGTTGTATGAAATATAGATACTCAATATATTCTCTTGAAAATTTTGGAAGTTTAAGTTTTGCTAACCTAGATGTTTCTGAGGAAGGCAAGAGAAGTGATTGATTGTGTGTAGAATCATCACTCACTTGTTTCCTTTTTTGTTCGGACATAAGCAATAATATCTTAGATTTTACGGTGCAATATAAATCTTCTAGTTCTCCCGTGTCACCTTCAACAGTGGTACCTGGCAATAACTGCTCGATAGAATTTTTATCATCTAAAATTTGGTGAAAATGTGACTCTAGTAATCCTAATCTACATTTCTAATCTGACAGAAAAATGCATCTTTCATTTTTGTCAATATAAGTTTTTATGCGACTAATTCTACCCTGATCATGGGCTCTACTAGCCTTTAGTTGTTCTAAAGTTAAAACATTCATATTTCAAACGATACTTTAAATTTTATGTTGCTAAATATAAGCAGAGGTCACTGAGTTACGATACTATGTTAGTTATTTTAAAACCAAATGAAAAATAATAAAAACTTCAAACAATTCTCTAAATAACTCAATCAAAATTAAAATATTTATTTCAGCAATTTAATTTATTGTAATTTTAATAAATTGTTTTTCCAATTTATATTTGATGGTAATATTTCTAAACTATATAATCATGATATATAAAAAAAAAATCAATTCAGTTCAGCAGAGCTATTATTTCCAATTACAAAAATGTGAACATTACACATTTCCTTTAATCACCTTCCAAGTATCTCCCCACACTATATTAAATTTTACTGTAAGTATTAAGAAACAGCAAAATAATATTTCGTACCACGATGAAAAACCACGTTTTATTTGCCTTTTCAAATGAGTGGTTTGTATATACGTGTGTATATATATATATACAGTTTAAATTATCAAACAGCCTTAATTGTAGTTTTTATGTAACATACCTTAATATGATGTCACTTACTATAATTATGCCAATTTTGTATCCAAATTTTTTCCCGAGTGTGTGTTTCCAATGATTAATTGTAACCATTTTGATAATTCCACAGCTTAATTATTCATTTTATGTCTCAATTAAATTTTCTATAGTAAACGCGACTCGCATTACCACCCGACCGGTTTTCAATATATATATATATATATATATACAACTAATGTTTTTTAAGATCACTTTGAACTTAAAATTTTTTATTTTCAATTTTTTATAGTTTATAAACCACGAGATCAAAATTCACTTTTCGATACAAAATTTCAATCTATGAAATTAAATTTTTTTTTATGTCTGTAATAAATAGTACAGTTTTAAATTAAGTTTTTTATAATTCAAATTCACAATTTTAATAAAATACACGAAATAATCCACTAAGAATTACTAATATCCGGCTCGAAGGATCAAATGTTAAGTGCTAAGCTTTAGTTAATTAGATAAAATACTATTTACTTAAATGGAAATGCAATTCTTAGTGACTGTATTTTTTAATCTTTATTTCTTCATTCTTCGATAAATGCTGACTGTACTCGACGACAATCCAAATGCAAGAGAGACATAATATCAAAAAAAAAAAGTTTTATACAAAAATATTATTATTACAAAACTAGTAAGTCAGCCCGTTTAAAAACGGGTCCTGAGTAAAAAGATACCGAACTTTTCGAACATAACTACCAATATTTTTTCTAGAAACACTTTTTTGTTATAATTTAAAACAAATTAATAATTTATTTTCCATCCATTTTTCTTTTTGTTTTTCATAATTTAATTGAAAGAAAAAAATTTAAAAATCAAAAAATCATATAAAAATAATTGAAAGGAAAAATATTGTTTTTTTAGTAAAAACAAAAAATGTCAAAAAGCGTCGTTTACAAACATACAACTCTGGTCTTTTATATAAATAATTAAGGTTGAGTGGCGTGATTTTAGAAACGGTGAATTACAGTTTTAATGAGAGCACAAAATGTAAACCAATACAGCGTGATTTAACATTCATTGATGAATCAGAACTTAGACTGGAACTAGATTGGACTTAGATACAAATTTAATAATAAAATGTGACAAAAATTTTAACGGGTTACCTTTACCTACCTGTACATTGTAATTACATACAGCGAAATTATTAGAATTTTTTGATCAAATAAAGAACAAAGCGATACTTTATAAAAATTATTTTTTTATAATTTTATACTAATTACTAGACGACCCGGTGCTCTTTGCTACACCCAATTGATAAAAATGTCCGTATTAGATAAACATTAAAATACATAATAATAACTTTATATTTTGAATTTTAAATGAGTACAAAGTTTGTCTTAAAATATGTTAGTATTCTATTGCTACTCTCTTGTAAACAATATAATTGCGTCGATGGTATTTATGCCTATTATCAACGCTGCTTATCGTACGATACGCAAACGCAATATCTTATCGGAAAAATAATGTGTTGGTATTATCATAGAAAAAATAATATACAGAAGTACAATCCCATATACAATTTTTGTATGAAGATAAAATTAACGATTTTATAAAAATTAATATTACTAGCAAAATGTTTTTAAATACACCATTTTACTTTTTTAATAATAAATGATTATATGTGTTAATATTATTTTAAACTCTAATTATTTTTACCCTAAATTTACTAAGAATAATTTCATGGAGCAAGATTATTTTCTTTACGTTTCCGTTTTCATTAGCAGAGAGGGCGCCACAAGAAAGATTGCCTAGGGCACGAGAAACAAAAAATATTGTTGAGCTACCTGGGAGAATGGCAATTGGACGATAATTATTAAAATTACCCTTACTACCGCTTTTATGAATAGGAGTGATACTTGTTTTCAGGCATTCAGGAAAAATTGACGTTTTAAAAGATTTGTTGATAAACCTGATCAAGGAAGGGTTCAGTTTTTGGGAAAACTTCTTAATAAATTTACTTGAGATGTAAATTTATCTAAACCTACTGCTGCATCTGTTTTTAACGAATCTGCGTTAACTTCTACTTCATTAGTAGGAGTAAGTTCAAAATTTGAGTAGATGTTACGGGAGACTTGGCTCAGATATTGAAAATCTACTGGTTCATTAGTTAAATTTAAGTTGTCTGTGGAATAAATAAAATGATCATTATTTCAGTAACTTTCTGCTCAGATTTATTTGGATAACAATCTTTGTGGAAGTGTAAAATATCAGAATTGACTGTAGTAGAATCAACGTTATACATAATATTTTTATATACCCTCCAGAGTTTCATACCGTCGCCAGCACTACATGTGAGTTGGTCTGAGTATAGACTTTTTTTAGCTTCGAGGATCAAAACTTTTACTTTTTCTTTATATAAACGGTACGAATTTCCAGTGTGTGTGTCTTCAGAATATTTCCTCTTGTATTTTAAGAGAGTCACGAATATTCATGTTTCTTAGAATTTCATCCGTCATCAATTGTTTCTTCGTTTTAGTTATATTCAGTGAATTATATTTCTTTACTTTCTTCAGGGCGCTTAAATCCGGTACATAGTCATAGTTTAAGATTGCTTTTTGCTGTATTGAATAACTTTTTAATTTAGTTACCATAGTATACCGGGACAGAATATTTTGAGAAATTAGCATATATATTTTATTTTTAGCACATTCATTATTTATTGAATTTAAAGAAATTGCTTGAACAACATGCAAAACAAAAATTACATTTGCATACAAGATTTTGGTATTTCAAATTTTATATTAAACTAAATATTTTGGAAATAATTTTTTTCTTTTCTTTTTAGTTTTTCTTTCTATATATTAATATTTTTTTTTTTCATTTTAGTGTTTAGTCAAATGTGATAATAATTTACTTTTTAGCAGAATTTTTTTTGTTGAACCATCTTATTATTGATCTGTATGTATAATAATATCAAATATAATCGCAAATTTATATAAATTTTTGCAAATGAAATTTCTATTTGCAAAAATTTATAATAATTTACTGTCAATTTTTGTTGTTGTTTTAAATGTCAATAGAATATTTTTCATATAAAAAGTAGTATACCTTAAATAAATAAAAATTGTATACCTAACCTAAAAACTTATTTATATAACTTTTTACCGACAAAAAGACCAAAACCACGAAAAATTATTTGATTTAATTTTTTTCAACAAAAACATTCAATAATTTTACAAAAAAAAACAGAAAATTAAATTAATTCAAATTTAGAAAAATCTCATAACCTAAAAATCAATTATTTTTGACATGAAAAATTTGGAAAAATTTATGCAAATTTTGCGTATGTCTACTTTTGTTTGCAAAAGAGAACATTTTAACTATTCTCGCAGAATTTTATGATCACGTGATTTTTCCTCTCATTTGCAAATTTTTGCAAATAAAAGTTAACATACAGACCTTATATGTTAACTTGTCTTTGATTTTATATTTTTTTCTAAAGTTTTTATTTTTTTGTGAGCTTTACTCATAGAACATCATTTTCTTATATGGGCATAGGACATCTGAATAAAGTGAATAATATGAATTTTATTCAGATATTTAAAAAAAGTTAAATAAAAATTAATATTACCTTTTTCGCCGTGTGCACTGGTGCATTATCTTGTTGAAAAATGAACATTTCAGTTTACAAATGCCAGCTCACCTAAACCACTCCTATTGAAGCAGCCCCAAACCATTAGACTTTCGGTTTTGTTAGGTACTTCTTAAATTCACACATCTTCAAGACGTTCTCCGCATTTTTTACGCTCCAGTAGCCTCCCTTTTTCAACATGGAATTTTGGAACTAGTCAGAAAACACTAAGTGACCGTGACGTCGGAAATGCAGTATTAGAGTTTTAACTGTAATTTAGTATGTATGATTAAACTATTTGTACTATTGTGTATAGTTCGTTATGGAACATAGTAGATTGTTGCTAAAATCCTAATATTGTATTTTCGATGTCATCACAATCAGCTCTCACTGTGTTGATGAGAAATAAAATAAAAATTCAGGGTCTTCGGTCTCGACTTGTGAAATCTTTGTGGAAAGCATTTGGAAAGCCTGTTATCGAATTTTGTCCGATCGGTCACGTTCGGTAGAAGTACCGGCTACCTCAATCTTGCCTAAAATGAAGTTGGCCTTGTTGTACTCTCTTTCCAAACAACGTTTTCCGATTTCTTTTTCGTTTGGGTTTCCGGTCACTGTGGCTGGCGACCAAAGTTTGCTTTTCGTTATCGGTTGTTTGAGGAAGAACAGGTGTACTATGACTGGTACTCGGTGCTCGTCCTGAAGATGGTTGCAAAAGAACAGGTGTACTATGACTGGTACTCGCTGCCCTTTCTAAAGATGGTTGTGTGAGAACAGATGTACTAAGGCTGGTACTCTCTGAACTTCCCACAATAGTCTCCTGACTGGATAAAAGTAGCTCATCCTCTGACAAGGACAAGCTTGCTAATTTTAAGTTAGTTTTTTTTCATTTAAATTCATAATTTAATCCCACGAGTTTCGGAGAAAAGAAAAGTCACCCGTGGCAGAGATCCCCAATACCACGGGAAGGCTAGTTTGAAACTGGAGGTCACCAGGTATCCAGAGTTCGCATAATAGAGGTTAGTTAACCCACTAACCATTCATACTTTGGCGCATGCTGTTCCACCGTGTAATTTGGGGATTTTTTTTTCAAGGTTTACTCCTTTAGCCCCGTACTTTAGCCTAGAAAAATCTAGGTACCAGTGACCACCGCGGGGAGGTAGTACGTACACTTGCGAAAACACATTGGAACACCACTGAATGGCTACCAAGTGATTACTTATACTTCACCTGTTGCCTAAAACATGACCAGCACAACAAATGAAGTATACGTACTGTGAATCACAGTCGCCCGATCACTGTGCGATCCTAGACTCTTTGGATATATACTTTGTAATTCATCATCCTCGTTATGTACAAAAGACAAAGACTTGCATCTTTTTTATTCAAAAATATTTTATTTACCTATAATTAACACAACAAAATTTGTTTTTGATAGATTTTAAATTATGGAATAAAGGTCAAGTTTTCTTTCACTAATCATTTATATTTATTTTGCTAAAGACTAATTCAAATTTTAACTTTAATACTTATATTTATATAATTTGAACTGTTTTATTTGAGAATTTTAAAAATTTGAACTAGTTCGGGTTGCTGTCGTACAATTCCTAGCACGTCTCAGGCATATTTCAAAAACCAATTGAGCTATACCCATGAAAATTTAGACTTAGATACTCTTTCAAAAATAAAGATATATGACTTCTACCGATTTCATAAATTTGGACTGGTCCGGGTTGCTGCCGTAAAACTCCTAGTAGGTCTCAGGCATATTTCAACAACCAATTGTGTTACAGCAATGACAATACAAGATAAGAAATCCAATCCAGAGTAAAAAAATTTGTAATCAAGGCTAAAGTATGACAGTTTTCTTCAGGACTGAGTCGACATCTATTGATAAAAAATATTTCAACGAATAACAATAATTAATTATAATTGTTATAACTGTTATAAACGTTTACTTTATTTACCCTCATAAGATTCCGTATATTATTGCCTCAATAGTATTAATACACACACATATATGCTATTATATGGACTTTGCGGTAATCATTCATATTGGATATGCATGTGCATATGGACATATTCCTGTGTAAATTTTGCCATCTGAAATATTCATTATAAAAAAAAAAAAAAATAATTTTATGAGAAATTGTGGTACACTAGTATATACAGCATACAGTGTACATTCTCGTAGAAAGATAATAAAACTACCTCTCTCTGTCAAATGAATTATTGAAGAAAAAATGTTCATGTGTGTGTTTTTGTGTTTTCTTTGCGTTTTGGGGTGTTTAAATTTCTCATTAAATTATTTTTTTTTTTTGTTTTTCATAATGAATATTTCTTAGGATGGCTAATTTTACTCGTACAAAACATGATGACTATCCCAATGACATACATGACTATATGCGTTATGTATATGTATTGGCATGCAAATTGGTAAATTTTTCTACACAATTATAGGTATATGAATTTCTTAGTTCTGATTCTTATTCTTATCTGAACAAAATTTTATATATGTTTTTGTGTTTTGAAAGGTTTATCTCTATTATATTGATTATTTTGCTTAGATGCGATATTTCCATTTGATATAAGATTATTGGTGCGATAGACAAATTATAAAAAGAAATTAGTTTGTTTTATAAAATAAGAAACAATCTTATTGTATAAGAATTTCCATATCACGAAGGAATTATATTTGTTATTACAATTGTCTCATTCTTCTTTTTAATGAAAAATAATGCAGTGTTACTATTTATTTTTAATTTAATTATTTTTAACAATATTTAACAATTAAAAGGGAAAAAGTCAAGTAAAAGCCATTATGTATTTAAAAATATACAAAGAAGTTTTGGAATTCAATCGGCATAAAAAACCCTTTTACAATTCGTATTATAAATTAAAATATAAAAAAAACTTATAATATAATTATAACAAAAAGTTCTAACAAAAATTAAAATTCATTAACAAAATAAAATAAAATTAATAATTTATATAAAACAAAATAAAATGCTTTGTTTAAAAAATAAAATTGCATCTTGTGCATGCATCATTGCATCTTGCATGTCTTCAACCCTAAAAGAAAAGTATCATTATTTATATATCATTATTATTTTAGAATATTTTCTTAAAATAATACTTTAATAAATTATCTTGGAAAAATATTTTTAATGTTCTAGCATTTTTTTGGCTATTTTCCTAGAGCCAAACAAATATTTTAAAAATAAAACAAAAATTATTAATTTTGTAATAATATTTATTTCTGTAAAATTCTTAATCTATCTACAAATTTATTATTTTTATCTATTAAATACTGACAATTTTTTTTAATTAAAATTAAAAGTAAAAAATCTAAAATTTGAAGCCTATGGGATTTGCAACTATTGTTGTTTGAATACAAATCAGGGTATATTTTATTTGTTATTTCTACTAATTTATTTTTATAATAATTTTTAATTCCTCTTGTGTGGAAGATCTCATTAAAAGTTTTTCCAAAATAATGCATATCAGAAATATTAAAAAAGATGTTCGTTGGCTATTTTAGACCTTTCTTTACATTTTTGTAAGTCTTTTGATAAATTAATTGATCTCGAGGAACAAGAGGTAAATTTGTATTCTTTATCAAAAGTTCCTTACAAATATCACATTTAATTTTTCTGTTTATTTTGTGAATTACATATCCAATAAAATAATTCTTTGAATTTGCATCAATTTCGTTATTTAAATTCTCCAATTGGTTGCTGTAGATGAGTTCTTCTCTGTCTTCTTGGTCATCCGAATCGTACTTTTCGTCAAAATTTAAGAATTTTATAACATCCTGCACACGTTTGCGTTTAATTATAAAATCTTCATCGCACAAGGCATTCGCATATTTTGAAACACTACCAGGATCTACTGTTTTCATGTTCATAAAACATCTTAAGTGGTAGTTGAATTCTCTAACAGATGGATATCTATTGTATCCGCCTTTTCCTCGAATAATAGCAAAAAAAAATTCTATTATGTCTTGATTTAATTTTCTAGTTAAAATATATTCTACATCATTGTAATTGTGTAATATTTCTTCTGACATTTCAATAAGGGCGTTAATATTTTGTATTAATCCTTTAAACACATATATTGTTTTTCTTCCACCTTTTGAATTTTTTGTTATTAGTTCAATACTTTCTATGTAGAATCTTATATTTTTCAAAAACGTCTTTTGTTTTTTGTAATTATTTTTATTAATTGCCATTTTAAAAATACTGAGACCAAAATTATTGTGGGAATTGAAAATGTCGAATAAGTTGTTAATTTTTTTACAGTATTCTGCAGTTGGTGCACTATATTCTCTTGTGGAATCCGAAAATTTTTCTAAATTAGCAGTCGTACGTATAGCAGCTGAAACCGAACTGCTTAATATTGGTGTAGCATATGATACTCGCATTTTTGCAAAAGAATTTGGCTGAGTATGGTTATTTGCCAACTTCGGTAACATTCTAGTTACACTCTTTCCATTTTTTCCCTGGTCTATTTGATATAATTCCTCTATTACCGACCAATTTATATTCCTAGAAATTGTTTTTAATTTATTATCCATCAAAACATTTCAACTTGATTTTATTAAATGACACATGTAAAAGAAACAATATATTTTCTGACCATTTCTGCTAAAGTATGAATTATTACCATTGATATTTAAATTGTTATATAGATAACGATTATTAGATCCGTGGTCACAGACAACTGATTTTATTAAAATTCCAGACTCGTGACACTTATCGATGATAGAAAAAACAAGTGCTTCTAATTTTTTTCCGTGTATAGATGTGGCTGAAACAACATGTCCTACTACATAGCTCCATGATGACAATAATCCGCGTATAGTAAAAACACAAATTTCTTTTCCAATTATATTTTCTCTTAGAATTCCATCTGTGCACACTCCATCTATTAAATCGTTCCGCAAACTATATTCAAATTCTGACCTAATACTAATTTCGTCCCAAACTAAAACACCCAATTTTTCCTTACTATCTGTTTCAGTAGCTGTAAATTTAATTTTGAGCATGTTAAATAGTTTTTCATTTATTTCTGGTTGAACGCTATCAATTGGTAACCAATTATGCAATGAAGTAACTGTTGGTAACTGAAATCCTAAATTCCCTCTTAGAAATTTTAAAATGATGGAGATTTAAGAAATATACTCCAACAAAACTCTCTTTCATTTTCATCCCATATTGTTTTTTGTTTCCGATTTTTTAGGATAATGTTTAAGAATATTTGAGAATTTTCTGAAGGAGCTTTTAAAACACTTTTTTCTTTAAATTTTTTTTATTTTTATTTAATTTACATTTATTTTGATAATAAGTTCTACTTCTACTGTTACGTTTTTTTGTTTTAATAAATAATTTTAATTTTATATACTTATTTTTCAATAATTGTGAGGACCGCTTATATCTTTCACATTTCTATTTTATTCTCAATATTTTCATCTTCCAAATTGACATTTTCATATAAATATTTGGTACTACTTGGCATATACGATGCATTTAACAAATTAAACTCATCATAATCGTCAACATTTAAATTTCCCTCAAAAGTTTTTGGCCCACAATAAACTTGAATAAAGTCATTCTTATTATTTTTGTAACATCCTTAGCGTTACCAATATCTGTTTCATTTTCTTTTGAAATATTTATATTTATTGATGTTACGGTTTCTTTTATTTCTATTTTCCTTCTTTTTGCCAGGCCATATGTTTTTTTTTAGGAAATTGTTTATCTTCACAATTTAATAAAAGACTTTCGACCAAGTTAAAAGTCTTGTTGAATCACCATAGGAAATTTTTTTGCTAAAGCAATCTACTGTAAAATGATTTCGACATATATAATTTATTTTCCGCCTTGTATCTGTTCCACCGATAATATTCACCCATTCGTAAAATTTTTCAGTTCCATATTTTGGGAAATTAACAAATTCTTTATTTATGGAACTAGACGTACAGCCAGAAACCACGCACTTTTTTATTCTTTTCATAATCACTTTTTAATAACACTAAAATTAACGAACCAACTTCAACTTTATACTATTAGATAGGTGGCCGATGTAGATATATGCATTTTTTTTTTAAACTTTTAAGCAATTTAACAAATTTTTCTTTTAATTTTATGTATTAAGTTTTATTTATTAAAAAAATATCTCTTATCTTCAAATTTAATAATGATTCCAAAACCTTTAACTTGCTGACAAAAATTCGGGTTCAAATCTATTAAAGTTTAAATTAAACTAAAATTTCCAATATTAAATTTGACATTCCTAAAATATTGCAATGCAATGTTAGTATATACAGAAATTGTTATGGACAATGTTAACTTAATAACAAAATATATATCAACTCACAATGTACATACAATGTTAATTTATATAAATTTTCATTCAAATTACTTTCATTTAAAAATAGTTATCATTTTAAATAAAACGGTTTATCGTTAAAGAAAATTGATCATTCAAAATTTAAATTTCAGAAAGTTACGTTATTAGAATAACCATTTCCCTATAATATCTATACCAGAGATACCCTATTCCTGCATATACTTAAAAAAAATGCATTCATTTGCATCGCAATCTATATACTGATAATCTTTCTTATGGAAATATACCTAAGCAAAATAATTTTATTGTAAAAAAATTTTTGTCAAGGCCAAAACACCAAAATAACACATCATTCATAAAATTTAATAAGAATAAGAAATAAGAAATGTATATATTTAGTATTATTTAGCAATTGCACACCAACAAAAAATATTTTTTTCTTCGTAAATCATAATCGGTTTGGTAGTATTGTATATCAAATTAACACTATACTATACAGAACAGATGGATATGTCGATATACCGCATACATTATGGTTATATGAATAATATTAGTGTTATGATATTACATATATAGGCAAATAATCATAATATATGAATAGAAAGTGTTTATCACAGTTGAGAATTATAACGATTTTATTTTAAATATAACCGTTTTTTTATAACACTTTTTAATTTCGTGGTAATATTTTCTATTAATAGATGTCATGACAGGACTCAAGGAAACAAAATATTTTTGCTTTCATTACAAAAATTTTTACTCTGGATTGGATGTCTTATCTTGTATTGTCATTGGTTAAAGGCATGAAAATTTACACTTAGATACCCTGTCACTAATAAAGAAATACGACTGTTACCGATTTCGAAAATTTGGACTGGTTCGGGTTGCTGCCGTCTCGGGAATATTTCAAAAACCAATTGTGTTACAGGCATAAAAATTAAAATTTAGATACTCTGTCACTAATAAAGAAACACGACTGTTACTGATTTAGTATAAATAACATTTGCAATAAGCTAATGAATCAATGAAGACTTAAATGTCAAAATCGAAATGGGAACGATCAGTACAACCATATAAAGTATTGAAGGATTGACTGAAAAAATATTTCCGAATTTAAGGAATCAGTATAAAAATTTTACATCGCTATGTGAGTTAGCTACAAATGTGACAATTCGTTTTATTAATCAGAAAATACTGCATAAACTCAAATTGATTGATTGTATTGTTGATTTTATTATCGTAGTGAAAAAAAAATATTAGAATAATTTTGATAAAAAATTTTCAATTCGATTCATAAATCAAACTTTATTGAAGTAAATTCTATACATTCTGTGGTCGACCCGGACAACTTCGCTTAATTTTGCTAGTTAATTGATAAAAATTTAGCTTATAATTGATAATTAATAATTGATGCAATAACCATGTAATATGTAATAAAAGCGGTGTATACTTTTTTAAACTGCATACAAACTTGACAAAAGTTGGTTAGCAGTAGCATTGTACTGGTAAAATAATATAATATATTTACTCAAGATTTAAATAACTTAATATATTTTTTTCGCAACACATAGTATTTTAACATTGATCAGATCATAGTCAATAATATTTCAAGGGTCGATTTGAAAAGGTGAGTTCATCATTTTATTTATTTCAAACGAATCAATACTTGAAACTCAATTATTCAAAGATTGAAAAACGTGTCCAGCTTCCATCAACCTTTTTATTGCAATATTTTTAAGTTCTCAGTTTCCTAATCGCTTTGTTCGTAATAATTTGTTTCATGAACTCTATTTACGAGATATAATTTGTATCAAGTTTTACAAATCCAAGAGATTATTAGTTTCACATCGATATACATAGATAACTACTTTAGGAGTGGGTGTTGCTAATAAATGGGTTAAGGTTAATATATTGTTGTGAGTGTTCCTCGTTTGTTTGTTGTTTAAAATTCTGCTCAATTTGAATGAAGTAATTCTTTAAATCCGTAGATTAGTATGTATGTACGTTCAACTACAGAAATATGCATTACTTTTATCTCACTTCTGCCATTAAATAACTCGTGGTCTTTTGGGTTAATAAATTGAGAACCAAAAAAACATTGTACTCTTCGGCTGATTTAAGTTTGTATTGCTAAAAGTTGATGTAAGATGTTTTCTAGACTTGTCTTAAATTCAAGACTTTTTCTTTAAGATTTTTTATTATGCTTAATTTGAGATTTTAAAATGGTTGCTGAATTATCGCGTGCCTCAATGAATTATTTGTGTTAAAACCAGTTACAGTTCCGGCTTTGACATAGTTTTTACTGACTTTAAGTTTATCTAAACATTCTAAATTATAACTTTTTTTTTATATTTTAAGTATTCGTTACATAAATACATAATTTAGATATGATGGTTATTCATTTATTCAACGTAGACATTGGATTTATCCAAGATATCATAATATTTTTCAGTTCAGAAAAATATACCCAAAATGAATCATTAATAAATTATTGTTATATTTTTGTTGAGGTAGTTTTATATAATTTTGATTACATTTAAACTTTATAAATTTTCATGTGTTTTTTCTTAAATTTAAGGTCAACCACGAGGAAGACGACGTCGACATCATCTGAAAAAATTTGACAATAAAAAAATCAGTTTTGAAAATTTTGAAATAAAATATTTGAAAAAGAAAGAGGAGCGTGAAAATGAAAGACGAAAAATTTATAAAGATTTATTTGGAAAAACTGGAAGACGAGTTAAACGAGAACATGTTTATGATAGAAAAATAACGCATGGAGGAAATGCCTTAAATTTTACTGAAAAGCAAGATTCTAATTCAATTTCTAGTTTTGAAAATAATTTACTTACATGTTATACTGGAAAAATTTTGGTATCTGAAGGATTTCCTCCATCGCAAATGTGTACAAATGTTCATTATTTAGCAACTATGCCAAATGTTTCACATATGATTACTAAACATGAAGTAACTGAAGATGGATACTATTATTATATTTTTTATAGTGATAATGATCTAGTTCGAAATGATATTCATGCGATATTTGATATCTTTAAGCCAACATTTTTATATTCAAATGTATCGTCTGATATATCTTCAAGAAATTGTGTTAATACTACGAATTGTACTTTTAATTTGACTTTTTATAGTAGTGAATATGTTGTTGTAGAAGTACCTACCAGAGATGGAATTGAACATGATGAAGATGATATAACTTATTTATATTCTACATGTCACCCAAGATCTTCCGTATATGTAATATTTCCAATAGCAGTTCTGGTATTAATATTAAGTTGCGCGTTTTTATAGTACTTAGTTAATTTAGAACGAATTTAAAAAAATTATAATCTAGTACAGAATATGATTCAAAATTTATTTTTATGTAATAGTTTTTTCAATTGCATATCATTAAAACATCAAATAGGATAATTGTACAAAAATATTAAAGAAAAATTGAAAAATAATTTTATTTTATATATTATGTAAATAAAACGTTGTATTATGTAAAAAAAAATGTTGTATTATGTAAGTAATGTCTTTCCCCGCGATAAAACCTATATTGCTGGGGAAAGCCTCACCTAAAGTCCGGAGTCTGACTCTAGCTAATGCTTGGCTAAAAAGGGAATTCGTTTGTAGTAAAAATTTTTTGGTTTCTCAGTATTTTTCTTTAAAATTAATTTATTTCATTTCATTACAAGCATATTACAAAAAATATTTCTTAAAATTAGAATAAAAATTAATATTAAAACAACAAACATAATTTGTAATTTAAATATAAAAAAAGAAATTAATACTATTAAATTTTTTATTATATATTCCAACAATTTTTACTTATTTATGATGAAAATAAGAGGTTATGGTAAAAACAAAAACAAGTTAATTTTAAGTTGTTACTTATTCATAGAAAGATTAATATTGTTTCGAAGTACCATAATTTGTACGATGATGAACAACATTGAATATATTTTCAGAACCAAAACGTGTACTAATATTAAGATAATGATTGATCTTATCTTTAATAATTAGTGAATCATTTTCACCAGAATTAATCATTAAAATAAATACGACGTTAGCAACTATTCTTCTGGATTTAAGAGTGTTTAAATGTAAAAGTTTTAGTCTGTCTCTGTAAGGTGGTAAACGTATAGGATCAAACCAAGGAAGGTTTGTTAAAGCGAATCTAAGGAACTTCTTCAGAATAGCTTCAGTCCTATTGACATGGTCGACGTAGTTAGGTGACCATGCTGGACTAGCATATTCTAGATTTGAGCGAACTAAAGAAGTAAATAGAGAATTAATTATATAAGGGTCATTAAACTCTTTTGACCATCTTTTAATAAAGCCTAGTATTGAATTTGCTTCATTGACGATAATATTGAAATGCTTAAATGATAATTTATCATCAAACATGACCTCGGGATCATTAAAGCAACTAACTCTTTTGATGCAACTGAGTGTAACTGATTTGAGTACATTTATCCACGTTCAATTTTAATTGATTGACGTTACACCAGTTTAAGAAGAAATTAAGATCTTCTTGAAGTAAAGTAACTTCATTAGGTTACTTAATTGCCTTAAAGATTTTGACATCATCAGCATATATGAATACGCTGCTATTTCTCAAAATTGTTGTTACGTCATTAATAGATAAAATCAACAGTAATGGTCCTAAGTAATTGACCTACGGAACTCCAGAATTGGCATTGTATGGATCAGAAATGACTGATCTAAAAAGTGACGTCAACTAGGTACGATTAAATCCACTTTATGAATTGGTAGAAAATTAAGATTAACAACTTCTTAATCAAACGCTTTACTCATTTCAGTGTATATTACATCAGTTTGAAAACCAGCTTCCATTGTGTTGAGAAAAGAAGAGCAACATTCTAGTAAGTTAGTAACTGTTGACCTAATTTTTCATGAAGCCATTTTGACAAGAGGATAAAAAGTTTGAACAGGTTTCATATAAAGAATCATAAACTATCTTTTCAAAACTTTTGGGATACAAGATAATTTAGCAATAGGCCTGTAGTAAGTAATCATGTTTCTGGACTCTTTTTTGTGCACTGGTATGATAAACGACTTTTTCAAGTAGCTTGGAAATATGCCAGATGTAAAAGAACGAGTGAAAAGAATTAACAATGGCAGAGCAAGTGATTCAGAACAATTTTTCAAGTGTTACTTCACGCACATTATCTGGCCCGGGAAAAAAGTCATTATTTAATCGATCTAAGTAGGAAAGTCAACTTCAGGTAATTCAATAATATGAGAATTTACAGCCGCCAAAAAAACATAGCTGTCCGGCTCACAAGTGGTATCTTCAAAACAACTTGAAAAAAAGGTTTTGAAGAAATCAGCAATGACTGTCGCATCATTGGAGGAATTATTAATATAAGACATTGACGCTGGAAACTGATCTGATTTACGTTTGGAATTTACAAATTTCCAAAATCTTTTAGAATCACGTTTTATCTGGGTAGATAGGTATATCTGGTAAGATAAATAATTTCTATAGTTAAAATTCAGGAGACTTTCATATGAATTAAAAAGACTAACAAAATTATTACAATTTGAATAGCTTCTATTTTTCATATATAAAATCCATGACCTGTTCCTTTTATTTTTCAGTTTATTTAATTCCTGGTTAATCGAAGTGGGACTTAATTTTATATTCCTCTCACGAATTAGAAGAACAAATAAACTAAATCCAGTTAATAAGATGTCATAGAAATTGTCAATTGCAAGATTGAGATCTACTTGAGATAACATTGTTTCAAAATTAAAAGACAAAAATTAGTTATTGAGTCAAAAGTAATTAGCTTTTATAAAATTATATTTATAAGAAATTTCAGAACTTGATGTAAGAGGACTATTTTCAAATTAGACCAATCGGATGTAAAAAATAAATACAATTTTCTGTTACGAGAATTTTTATTTTAAGAATTAAAACCATCAATAATTTCCATTTCAGAAGCCGAAATAATTTGACTAGGTATTAAATATCCTTCTTCCTGATTAAAATTCCAACTTACATTTGTGAGATTGCAGTCACCTAATATAAATATTTCATTAAATGAATTCATTTTAGATATAATAGAATTAATTGCTATTGACCATTTGCTACCATGCTGAACCTTTGCAGGAAAAAATACCATTTGCATTAAATATATTTTTTTAATTTAATGTTAGTCTTCTTCGCAAATAATAAGGAAAAATAAAAAATAATAATAATAATATAAATAAAACAAACAATTTTTATGATTTATAATAAGGACTAATAGAAATTTTGTCAATAGTTTAATATGGTATAATAACCAAAAGGCAAACAGCATTTAACCAAAGACTGTAGAAACAATATGACATTTCAACAGGAACAACATTTTTTTTTGATAAATTTCACATTGGGTTTTCAAGCAAAAAGTATTGCATGCACGTACAAGTACAATACTAACAAAAAGAAAAGAAGAGAATGTAAAGAAAATGAGAAAATAAAATTTCTGCTTCTGCTGATTGAGATGCTTCTTTTTTTGTGATTATTTATTTTTATTTTATAAAAGAAATACGAAATTATTAAAAATATTATCTTATGTACAAATATAATATTTAGGTATATGTAAATTATTTGCATATGTACGTATGTACATTTGTTTTAAATCCATATTATGTAACATTTAGAAAGATGTTTTGTTGTTGTTATCTTTACTAATTGTTATTAATTTATTACAAAGAGTTCAAAATTAATAAGATGATTATTGGAAAAGTTTCATTTCAGTTATTGCAAGTGATTATTCAGTTCAGTTGTTGTAAAATAAAAAAAAAACAAATTATGAAACTATGAAATTATGTAAAAACAAAATAAAAAACAAAAATGTGCATATTTTGATGTGCACGTTTGAAAAATTGTGAATTTATTTATTGTACTTGAAAAACTTAAATAATGAACAATTTCAGTTTTAATAAAATTAATAATAATAATAATAATATATTATTAATAATGATCTCTATATTAATATTAATAATATATATTCATAATAAATATAATATTAATAATAATAAAAATAATAATAACAATAGAATAATAATAAGAATAATAATAATAATAATTAATAATAAAAGTTGTTCCAGTACAATAGATAAATAAATTCACAGTAACTCAACTGAAATAATCACTTGCAATATCTCTGAAATGAAACTTCCAATAATCATCTTATTAATTTTGAACTCTTTGTAATAAATTAGTAACAATTAGTAAAGATAACAACAACAAAACATCTTGCTAAATGTTACATATGAAGAGGATTTACCAACAATCAACAAACAATTAAAAAATGCAACAATGTAAAAACAAAATAAGAAACAAAAATGTGCATATCCTCAGAATAACTCCAAATCATAAAAAAGAAATCATATAATGCAAAAGAATTGTGTTGACGTTAATCAGAGTTGCATAAATTGAATAAATGAATAAGTAAATTTAAGGTTATTTTGACTGAATGATTTTAATAATAGTAATGTTTTAAATTATAGTAGGTACTATTTATTAATATTATTTTATTAATTGCTATCTGCTTTTATGAAATAAATAGTAATTTATAATAATTATATGTAATACAAATTACAAAATTTTATCTGTAGTGTATCAATAAATTTTTTATAGTAAATTAAATATATACCCAAGAATCGAGGTACTATCAAAACGTCAGATTTTTCAAAAACAATAAGATAACCATTATAAAAAATTTATATTCTAATGAAAATGTTGGCGATTTATAAGGACAGTATATTTTGTGAAATTAGCACATTTATTTTATATGTACCTATACCTACATTCAACAATTCACTTTTTTTTCAATTCAACCAAAAAATAAAAAGGAAACTTGCAAGGAGAATTGCAAAACAGAAAAATAAAATTCTAATTAGATATATAACTATATATGTATCTATACCAGTGTGTATGCTGTGTACAGCCAATACATATATATTTATCATTTGCACCATTTGCACAGCATAAAATAGAGTACACTATATTTTGCTAATAGCATTGGTTTGGCTTGGCATAAAATATATATTATATATGCGTTTTTTTTTTAATTCTTGTTTCTTTAATGGTGTGTCCTTGTTTATGTTTCAATATGAAATAGTAAGATCGTAAAAATGTCCCATCTCAACTCTAATCTTTGTACGATCAAACTACTTTTGTGTATCTTTATATATTAACGGTCTTTGGTTTTATTATATAAGATACTCTCAATTATTTTTTGTCATTATTGTATCCCAATGACAAAGAGTACTAGACCAGGTCGAAAAATCAATAAAGCATTTTGAAACACAGGCGCTCTACCTACCGCGTCACCCAGCGTGTAATTCTAGCGTTTAATAAATTTTTTAAAAGTAAAATATAAGTAAACAATTTTAAAGTTTTAAAGTATTATAAAATACAAAATTTAATCAGAAATTCGTTTATTCAATAGCAGGTGGCATCATTTGTTCATTCGACAATCAACGTGTGAAAATAAAATCTAACTGTTTATCTTAAATAAACCTATTAGCACAAATAAATAACGATATACAGATGTCCTATGCCCATATAAGAAAATGATGTTCTATGAGTAAAGATCACAAAAGAATAAAAACAAAAATAATAAAAGCTTTAGAAAAAAATATAAAATCAACAAAGACAGAAATAATAAGACGGTTCAAAAAAAAAAAAATTTTCCAAAAAAGTAAATTGTCGTCACATTTGGCTAAACACTAAAATGGAAAATAAAAAAAAATATAAATAGCTACATATATATAGAAAGAAACACTAAAAAGAAAAGAAAAAAATTATTTTCAAAATCTTTGGTTTAATCATAACTTAGAATTACAACCTACAAATTTTTTGGAAGAGCTTGAAAATCACATAAAATTCTCCATTTTTCACAGCTAAATTTACATATAGGTTTGGAAAATGTTAAGCACACTGGTGCTTTGCATTTTCTACACAAACGAGAAAAAGCACCTTTTTCTTTGATTACGTTCTAATTTACCTTCTATTATCCTATTCACGTTACCATTTTACCAGGTTAATGAATTGACGAAGGTACCGAAAATTTAATAAATGTGGTAGTGAAAAAACTTGGAGAAAATAGAAAGCAGAAAGTCGAAATGGATCTACTACATCAATTAAGGGTTAATAATCCTAAATGTAAATTTTCAAATTTTAAATATTTCCGTTTTCAATTTTTTTCATGAATTTGCTATAAATGACAATGTGCATGCATACATTGTCAATGTGCATGCATACATTGTCAATGTGCATGCATACTAGTAAAGTAAAATGATAGCAATTTAAACAAATTAATTATAAAAAAAATTACATTTATTTTTCAACATTATTCAGACAATATATTGAAAAAGTTATTTATATATTATTTATTTATTTATTTATTTATTAAACAGTGGACCTGCAGATGAATCTGTAGGCCAACTACAGACCCTTTTCCCCTACGGGATGTGGTATATTATTTATATTATATTAAAATTATTGTTTATATATACATACAAAAATTTGTAACATTAAAGTTATATTTCAATGCTACAATAAAAAACCTATCATAAATTGGAAATGTTGAATGAAGAATTATCAAACATTTGCGTAGACATTATATTTAATTCTTCTTGATCTAGGATCTGTTGCAAGGCTTCTTTACGATTCATTTGATGCTCTTCCATAAAAATAGCTAAAACCCATTCTGGAATTAAAAGATTCATATAAAGATCTGTAAATCTAGGTACACCTTCCACCGATTCGTAATTTTCACGAAGAAATGTACACATTTCCAACAAATGTTGTTCTGAAATAAAATTTTGTAAGGCCATGTAATCTAAATCTTCTATTTTTGGAACATTTTTCTGTTTATGCAATTTAAATTTTTCAAAATGTTTATTTAATATCTTTTTATATTTACTAAAAGTAGATAAAACATGAGATATAGGCAAATGATTCAATGTTTTAAACTCAACAACTTTTGGAGATTTTACAACACATTTAAGTGCGTCATGCAATTGATTTATAACTTGAATATCTCTATCGTATTCTTCTTGTTTCAATTTACGTTCTGTTTCAACAGAAATAAGTTTAATTTGTTTTTTTTCAACGTTTATATGCTGCACACTTGTACACGGGTCATTTAATATGGAGCAATATTTTAATTCTTCTTTTGACTGTTCATCAGAAATGAAATGATCCTTCTCATTTGATAAAAAGTAAGATTTTGTAGATGTTAAATTAGGTATTTTAGCTTTTTCGCAATTTAGCGATTTTGTTTTATTTTCGTTTTTACGATTAGAATTTTTATTGGTTTCTCGTTCTTTTATAGTTTTATTCTCACATTCAAATTCAGTCTCAGAATCGTCAGATCCAAATAAGTCTTTTCGTTTACACTTACTCACATTATCAATATAAATTTTTTTTTCATTATTCCTTAAACTTGTTGAATCATTTGCTTTATTGCTGGAATTGTGAAGCAAATCAAGTCGTTTTTTACTTCTTGTTTCCCTTTGTTCTGGAATTTGATCTTCTAATGGTCGTTTTTTCTTTTGACGAATATTTGCATTATACATTTTAGTGCTATTTTCATCTGACTTTGCAGAAATTGGTGATGCTTTATATATTGGATAGTTTTCTGGAGTATTTTGATTTTTTTGTGAAAATAGATCCGGGCTAACACTTTCTTCTGGATTTGAAAGAGGCTGCGGGAAATAAGGCTCTTCTTGTGAAATCAAAGACGGTGTGTATTTAATAATTTTTGAAGATATATTTTTATCCAATTTAGTATTCATGGGTTTATAAGGTTCATCTATCAAATTTTTTACACTAAGTTTATCTTTAGCTATTTTCTGTGTTTTATTATTACCAACACTAATATACACACGTAACATAAAATTATGTAAAAGTTCAACATTTATATGAAAAATTTCTGCAAATGATGACTCAAATTTTTCTTTTATAACTTCAACTTTAATACTATTGTTAGAAACAAAAAATTCAGCGCCAGCAAAACTACGAAAACAATTTTTGTCTTTAGTTTTACTGCTTTGCTCATCTAAAATAAAATCTATTTTCTCATAAACTTCCAACCAATCCTTAAATGTTAACCAGTTATTCATCTTAATAGCTCTTCCAAAAAATGAAAGGGATATTTTCTCAATTTGATAGTCGATTATTAATTTTTTTTTTGAATACTGAAAAATTGTATGTCATTATTAGACGCATATTTTATGATAACTCACCTTTAAAAGTTCAATATAATGCGATGGAATTGACATTTTTATAAAAATAAGTAAATTTTAATTAAACAGGTATTAGAAAAATTTAAATTGAATTAACAACTTGAATCTTCATAAGAAATTCAAAATTTTGTTTCTTACTATACTCCTAAATAAATATGGAATATGAAATATGTACAACAGAACAGAAAAAAATAGTGGCAAGCCACACTTCAAAAAGTGACACTTAGCATATTTAGCCATTTAGCCACGGCCTTCTAAATAAATATAGAGGCAAGACAATTCGCATTTTTTTTTGTTAAGATGGCGCTGAAAGGCCACAGGAAAAATGTAAACAAAGAAATTTCTTGTATGACATATTTAAAAAATTTATAAAAACTTGGTGCAATATTTTGATGAATAATTATTTCAAAAATAAAAATAATGTTAAAAGAATTCATCAAAATATTCATCTAAATCCATTAAACAAAGAAAATTAAACATTAATTTCTTAACTTTTCATATTTGTTATTTTTTTCTATTAATCTAAGCATGAACAAATTTGTTTTTATTTTTAAAATTAAACAATGTAACTTTTATACATAACTAATATTTTTTTCTTTAATCTAAGCATGAACAAATTTGTTTTTCTTTTTAAAATATATTTTAAAATATAATATAGTCTTTTAAAAATATATTTAAACTATAATATATTTTTTATTTGCTGTTTTCTATTCTTCACCTACATTTTGATTTTATTTCTGTATGTTGATATATTTTTTGATTTAATAAAGTTAAAAGAAAATAAACCGCTGTTTTTTTTTTTATTTTTAAAAGTAAATTATAGTAGGTATGTAATCAAGGCTTCCTAAATAGGATGAATTTTAGAATTTAGGATGTCTATATGTAATAGTAATAACACCAACATTGTGCGGTGTTCCTCAACAAATGGATTTAAATCTAGTAAGGAAAGAAACTTTTAATTAAACATTCATTTTTTAACTTTAAACATTTTTTATTTTTTTTCTTTATTATTTATTATTAATTTTTTAATTCACTTAAAACTTATAATTATAATTTGCATTGCATGTACATTTTGTTTTTATTTTGTAATAACATTAAAAAATTTTGCTCTCCATTTTTCAAACTACAATAACTTCATATACAACATTTTAATTATATAGTTAAGATTACATGAAACCTATATTTAAAAATTAATGCTATTTAATCTCATGGGAACGATTTCTCATGATTTGACTTTTATGGTGCATACTCCTTCTTGTCTTAAAGTAAATCTTGTAAGATTTTAAGTATTTTTTTGTAAGCTGTACAGAAAATTGTTTTAAAGTTGAGCGTGTTGATTATTTTAATTGTCTAGGTATTACTTTGGATGTTAGGCTAAGTTGGAAAGAACATACCTCGCGTTTAACTAATTATTTAAAAAAGTGTAGTTAGGCAGCTTTATCATCTCAGCCTTTATGTAATCATACGATTCTAAAATTGGTTTATAATGGTTTATTAAAGTCTAAACTGAATTATGGTATTTATTGTTGTGGTGGTACATATTTCAACCAAATTTTGCTTTTGCCTTTGCCGATCAAACAAACACATGTTATACGCATTATTTATAAAGTTAATCGTAGGACTCTAAGTTTTATTTTATTCAGAAATCTAGGAATACTTCCTCTAAGACATTTTTAAAAAGTTCTTAAAACATTTTTTAAAAATTCTGGGTATAATACTACAAGTGCAACAATATTAGAACATACAATTTACGTGTCAACACCAGAAATCTAGCTTTTATTCCTCTGATTTATAAATCACACTTTTTTCATTTCTATAATGTTACTGCATCATCACGTTATTGAAAACCTTTTAAATTTATTAACTTGAATTTTTGTTTATTTAACTGTATAATCTGCTTTTCTCATTGATGTTTTTTTTGTATATTTTATTTTAATTTGACAATAAATAAATTTAAAAAAAAAAACTTCGAATCACTCCAAAATTCTTATATGAACTGAAAGATCTTATATATATATATATATATATAAGAACTTTTTTTCTTTACATTTGCCTGTGGCCTTTATGACGCCATTCTGAATTGAATGTTGCGCCTTGTCTATTTAGGAGACTAGGAGTGGCAGCACGTAAAACGTTTACGTTCAAAAATCAACGTGAAGTATTTTAATGTCAAAGATTTTTTGCTAGCATGTAAAACATAACGTTGAAAATTTATTCCGAAAACTCGAAAAAATATTCCGAATGTTCGAAAATTATTTTGACAATCAAATTAACCTATTTAAAACTTCAAAAAACATATGTTTTTCAAATTTAATGGAGGTTTGAAATAAAAATAAATGAATTTAAATTTTTTAGAATGTTTTTTTTTAAATTCTTGTATTTCGCCTTATTATTTTCAGCTTTTAAGAACAAAATTGTTACATAAAAATCGCAAAAATAATAAAAATGATGTGTCCGTTTCAATAGATATAGAATTTATTATAGACTAAAATCAAAAAAAAATAAATAAAATAAATGTAAACAAAGCAATTCAGTTGATATTTTATATGATATTTTCAATGAATTAGAATATTTACAATGAACTAATGAATATAGTATGTTATTTAAATAAATTAAAACACGCAATTATTAAGAAATTTAAAAAAAATATTTTATTTTGAAAAACGTGTACTTTACGTTTTCGGAATTAAATCAATGTCAACGTTGCTTACATGCTACCAAAAGACTTTTAGTCTTTTTGACGAACGTGAACAAGTTACGTCCTGCCACTCCCGATTTAGCCAAGGCTTGCTAAAAAGACAGAGGCCACTGGAAAATGTTAACAAAGGGTGTTTTCATTTAGGTGGTTATGCTGAAGTCCGATTAGGAATTTCTCCGAAAAAAAATTCCGATCCGAATACGAAAAAATCGGTATGCTGAAATCCGTTCGACTGCAAAGTCTGTACAGAAATCAAAATCAGATGTTTCGGAAGATTTTTTTTTTTTTCATATTCATTTCAAACATTTTTATTTTAAATTTTTTTTTATTTATTTTGTAAAAAATTTTTAATAGATAATGTATATGACATAATGTATATATACAATATGCATATATAAATTAAAAGTAAAAGTTATATATAACTTTCTTAATTACATTTGTAATTAATCAAAAGAATAATATATGTAATTTCTTAATTACATATATTATTCTTTTGAAGCGCTTTTTTATTCCTAAATAAAAAAAAAAATTTTCATAAATGAAAAAAAAATTGAAAAAAAGCTATTATTACATTTTCTACTTCTCCTAATATTCTAAATACAAAAATTGTATGCTTTATAATTCATTTCCGAACCATTCTAATACTTCCGAATGAGAAATTCCGGCGTACAATTTTCAAATTATTTTCCGTTCTGACGAACTTCAGCATACATAAATTTTAAAATTTCGGATAAATAATGACATTTGAAGACTGCGGAATACTTACGGATTTCAGCATACCAAATGCGGAATGTAATCGGAATTTCACATTCCGACGAACTTGAGCATAACAACCGTATTCATTCTAAAGAAGGAATGTAAAGAATAGAATACTTGATGGCGTCTCGATAGAATATTCCGAACAAATAGAATAAACGAACAGAATAGAATAAAAAGAATAAACATCAGATATTGTCATTGTTTATTTTTTTATTTATTTATTAATTTTTGTGAACAAGTTTTTACTACTTTTTAATTTGTGTAAATTAGTTAACATAAGTTATAATAGTTATTATAATTATTATATAGACTCATTCCTTGAAAAAAAGAACAATAAAAACTTGTAAAAAATTTTATTTTCTGAATAATAAATACAACTACTAATTTTTTATAAACATTAATATTTATACAACTATTCATAATATTATATTTGTTTTCAAAAACATTTTTTAATTAACCAATATTTTCCATTTTTGAAATTAAAATAAAATATAGGTAATCAAATTGTTATTTTTGTATAGAAGTGAACTGTCATTCCGTAATTTAATTCTGTTTATTCCAACTCTGAGATGGAACAAAAAGAATACGTTCGGAATATACGGAATAAATAAAAAAATACAGAACAGAATATTTGGAATATTCCGGATGAATAAATAAACGCTTTTTGACATATTCTGAATATACCGAATATTCGGAATGAATAAACGAAAACAACCAGAAACAAACGAACAGAACAGAATAAAAAGAATAAACATTAGAAACTGTCATTGTTTGTTTTTTTTTTATTTATTAATTTTTGTGAACAAAAGTTTTTACTATTTTTTAATTTGTGTATATAGTTAATACAGTTAAGATAATTATAATAGTTACAAAAAAATTGTAAAGGCTTATTAGGCATTTTATATCTCCCTACGACCATTATTTATTTATTTATTTATTTATACTATTTAGCTCAAACAGTTTACAATTTAGTATTACGTTTCATATATTAATTAAAAATACAATTAAATTTACTTGGTATACATTCAAAACTAACAAAATTCAATATACAAAAATAGTAATATTATTTTTTTAATATAAATTAAAAAGTCAAGTTAACAAAATATTCAATTAATTTCATATAATTTTCGTCTTAAAGTATCTTTAGATACTGAAAAATTTATACTATTCTTATATTTATTACTAATTATTAACATTCTATTAATAGGTTCATATTTACCATAATTTGTTCTGTGTAATGTTAATGTTAAGAGATTTGAGTGGCGTAAACGAGTATTTGTGTTAATGATCATTTTATTTAAAGTGGAAGGGGAAATAATACCGCCTTTAATAATTTCGAAAATAAATAAAACATCAGCTACTTCCCGCCTTTTCCACAGAGACTTAAGATGGAGAAGGTTTAGCCTATGCTCATATGGAGGGAGTCTTATATGATCATCCCAAGGCAAACTACGTAGTGCAAACCTTAAAAATTTTTTTTGAACAGCTTCTATTCTTTGTATATGTGAATTATAAAATGGAGACCAGACCTGACATGCATAATCAAGATGGGGTCTAACGAGGCATGTATACAATGATTTAAAAATGTAAGGATCGTTAAACTCCTTTGACCAACGTCTTATGAAGCCCAACATTGAACTAGCTTTATTAACGATGTTCTCGTAGTGGAGTTTAAATGATAGTTTATCATCGAAGTAAACTCCTAGGTCCTTAATTGAATGAACCTTTTCTAAGGTTTCGTTGTTTAGAGTATATCTAAAGCTAAATGGTTGGGTTCGACGTGTGTAACACATGAGTGCACATTTACTAATGTTTAGTAAAAGATTGTTATTAATGCACCAAGTATAAAATTTATCTAGATCATCTTGAAGCATATAAACGTCTTGCATCGACGTTATTTTTTTGAAAATCTTCATGTCATCAGCGTAAGTTTTCAAATCGCTATTACAAATTATAGAAGCCACATCATTGATAGCAATAATAAATAACAGTGGTCCTAAATGACTCCCCTGGGGAACTCCAGAATTTGATATGAATGGTGATGAAAATGAAGAGCGGAATAAAACAGTATAGCTCCTATTAGTAAGATATGAGTTAACCCATTGTACAAATTTTGCAGGAAATCCTAGTTTTTTGAGTTTTAGTAATATAATACTATGGGGTAAAACATCAAATGCTTTACTAAAATCGGTGTAAATTACATCCGTTTGAAATCCCGCTTCTATATTGACTAAGAAGGTTGATGTCGATTCTACAAGGTTGGTCACTGTAGACTTCTTTTTCAAAAAACCGTGTTGATGGGTCGTTAAACAGTTAGTGCAATGATTGTAAATAGAATCAAAAATCATCAACTCAAAAACTTTAGGAATAGTGGAAAGTTTGGAAGTTGGTCTATAATTATTTATCTCATTTTTTGCATTTTTTTTATGTGTAGGTTTAATAAAAGCTTTTTTCCAAATAGATGGGAACAGGCCACAGGTGATAGAAGTATTAAATATGATAGAAAGTGGAGCAGCCAAGGCATCTGAGCATTTCTTTAGAACTAGTTCAGGAACGCCATCAGGTCCAGAAAATATATTGTTCCCCAGGTTATTCAGATATTTCTTCACAAGACTATCGTCAATAATAAGATCTCTAAAAGTGGTTTTCGGATAGGTATCCACGTGGGAAAACTTTGTTTCATCAGCCATGAAAACTGTTTTAGGGTAAGAGGCAGAGAAAAATTCACAAAAGAATTGAGAAATGGTTTTAGCGTTATTACTTTGTTTCCCATTGAATTTCATGAAAACTGGGTACTCATCGCTTTTCCTTTTTGAGTTAATAAATATCCAGAAGGCTTTAGGATTGTTAATGAGTGCCAAAGAAATGTTGTGAACATAGTTATTATAGCTTTGTTTAACAGATTGTTAAACAAAGAAGATTATATAGACTCATTCCTTGAAAAAAAAAAACAATAAAAACTTTTAAAAATTTTTGTTTTCTGAATAATAAATACAACTACTAATTTTATATAAATATTAATATTTATACAACTATTCATAATATTATATTTTTTTTAAAAACATTTTTTTACTTAACCAATATTTTCCTTTTTTTAAATTAAATCAAAATATAGGTAGTCAAATTGTTATTACTGTATAAAATGATTATGATAGAAGTGAACTGTCATTCCGGAATTTTATTATGTTTATTCCAACTCTGAGATGGAACAAAAAGCATACGTTCGGAATATACGGAATAAATAAAAAAATACAGAACACAATATTTGGAATATTCCGAATGAATAGAAAAACAGTTTTTGGCATATTCTAAATATTCCGAATATTCGGAATAAATAAAAGAAAACATACAAAGAAATTTCTTTATATGAGATTTTTCAGTTCAATGTTCATATAAAAATTTTGGAGCGATTCGAAGTTTTGTTTTTAAACTTTTAATCCAAAAATCAGTTTTTTTTTTAAACTTTTAATCCAAAAATTATATTGCAATTTTAAAAATCTAATTGATTTATTTGAATAAACTAAATTGAAATTAAAGTGTTTAATTCAAAAATCTAATTGGATGTTAAAAAAGCTAATTAATTTACTTTAAAAAACTTGCAAAAAAGTGTTCAAAGAATATAATAATTGGAAAATAGTATATTGTGTTTCAAAAATAAATAAAAAAACAAAAACACTTTAATTTCAATTTAGTTCATTCAAGTAAATGAATTAGATTTCTAAAACTGCAATTAGATTTTTGAATTAACAGTTTAGAAAAAAACTTCGAAACACTCCAAAATTCTTATATGAACTGAAAATTCTCATATGAGATTAAGCAATTTCTTTGTTTACATTTTCCTGTGGACTATGTAGCGCCATTTTAAGAAAAAAAGTGCGAAGTGTCTTGCCTGTATATTTAGAATGCCTTGATTTAGCAAGAACTACGTTCATAAATTTATATTGCGTACGAGCTAAATTCATATAAAATTTTTTAAATATGAATAAGCTCAAAAACATGTTTCAAAAACATGTTCACGTTGGATACATAACATAAAACTTTATTCATAAAACAAAAATATAAAATAAAATTTCTTATAATTGAGAGCGAGCGAGAAATTTATTTCAAAAATTAAAAAAATAGTATTTAAGAAGAGTAATTAGTTCAAAAAACAAAAAATTATTGAAAACTAAAAATTGTTAAGAGCATTAATTTGGAAAAAAAAACTTTAGAACAATTATACTGTGTTATAGTAATAGAACTGGAAAGAAGTAATTTTTTTTTTATTTTAGGAAAGGTTTTCGAATTTTTTTGAGAAAAATTTGTTTGCCAATGGGGAAATTTTTTTTTTTTTTTTTTTTTTTTTTTTTGCGAAAGATAGGAGGTAATCCTCGAAGGACATCAAGACAAATTTTCGGTCGCGTGTTTAGGATATTATTATAGTGATAGTTTCCGTGGAGGATCGCTAACATCATAATAATTACCGTGTAGGAACTTTATTACTATGATATTTCCCGTGAAGGAAATAGCCACAGCAATAGTTCCGCGTGGGAAGATTATTTAGTTTTTTTTCGCATAGGAAAATTATTGAAATAATAATTTCCGTAAGGTAAAATTTAAAATCTTAAAAATTTTATTGGCTCTAAAAAGGGAGAGAGCTTTTTGAATTTTTATGTAAGAAAAACATAGACCGTTGCAAAGAATTCTCTAAATTTCTGTTTGGGAAATTTATTTTATACACAAAAAAACAACAATTCAACCGTCAAAACCATCTGTTGAAAAAAAATATTTTTTTATATACATTTACTCAAAAAATTGTTAAAAAAGTGCTGCCGGTATAAAGAAACTATCCCCGATGTTTTAAGAAAAAAATTTTTCAACAGATGGTTTTGACGGTTGATATGTTTTTTTTGTGTATAAAATACATTTCCCAAATAGAAATTTAGAGAATTCTTTGCAACGATCTATTTTTTTTTACATAAACTCGACAAAAAGAAAAGCATAATGAATCTAAAAATTCCAGTGAAAAAGAAAATTGCCATTGCCCTGTACTCTTTGCGATTTTCTTCCGAGTAGAGGACAGTGGCAAATATGTTTGGCAATACACGCTGGGTGACACAATAGTTAGAGCGCCTGCCTTTCAACCGAAAGGTTCCAGGTTCGATTCTCGATGTAACAAAAAAAAAGTGCTTTATTGGTTTTTCGACCTGGTCTAGTACCCTTTGTCATTGGGATATAATAAATGACAAAAAATAATTAAGAGTATAAGTCTGGTAACAAATTAAATAAAATGAAACTATTCTATTTAAGAAATCTTAGTTCCTGACAATAGCAGTAGTTTTCCACATTTAATGATTGGAGCCAGTAATTTGTTAAATAAATACTCGAAATATTGTAGATATTGTAGTGTAAAATTGCAGTGCCGTACTTAATTAAAAGCACGAAAAGGTGATTCTACCTAAGTTACTGTCAAGAACGTAAACAAAAAAAAAATTGAAAATTCGACAGTCTGTAGAATTGTTTTAGAGTTCTGTCATGCTGCGTGGGATGCTTTGAAAACAACACCCATGAAATATTTTCCACTAACAGATGAAACAGTAACAAAAAATATACTTGGTTTTGAGAAAATGGGTTTTCCACAATGTATTGGAGCTATCGGTAGATCGTATTTCAATCAAAAGTCCTTGTTGTTATTATAATTCTTATAGCCTGTGTGGAAACGGCTTCATAACATCTTTGTTTTGAGCTTGAGATTTGTAAGTTTCTAAACTTTGTAAACTTCGTTTTAACTTAGTTTTTAAAAACTTGCGAAAACTCATGCTTGTTTCTATAAGCAAACCGTACGAGTTACAAAACCGTTAGGCATCACAGCAAAGATAACAGCTACAAGATCCTTAGAGACTGTGCTGAATATAACACCTATTGAAAATCATAGAAAATCTATTGCAATGGATACAGCAATACGTTTACGTATAACAGGAGAGTGGAAGGTGATAGGTAGGAAGACATCACATTTTTTTTTTTTTTTTTTTTTGCGTGGATTGGTGGGAATCTTCATAGACACAATGAGCCCCGTAGCTTCCATTGTGTGCCAGATTTTTACTGACTAAACCACACCCCTCCCATTAATACTAGTCCAACGGACTAACCATTAATTTATTGCTCTTTTGATTTTCGTAAAGAAAAAGTTTACGAAATTCTATCGTATTAAATCTAGTGGCTTAGTTCTTTTAAGCCTTCTGACATCATTTTGATTATCTAGCAGTTGTTTTATCCTCAACGTTAACATGTCCCTCCAGACGAGCTATAAGCTTTGTTACATATCTTTTTATTTCATTTTCTATGCAAGGAATTTTTAGATCTCTGTGCAAATCACTGTTGCGAACATACCAGGGGGCATTTACCATGTTGCGCAAGACTTTATTTTGGAAATTTTGTATACAAAGTACATGTGTTTGTTTGGCACATCCCCATATTTGTATGCCGTACAACCATATCGGTTTGAGTATCTGATTATATAAAAAAATCTTGTTATGTATAGGTAATTTAGAATTACGACCTAAGAGCCAGTACATTTCTCTATACTTATTTTCAAGCTCAAATTTTTTCTTTTTAACGTGCTCTTTCCATCTAAGTTTGACATCTAATGTCATTCCTAGGTATTTAGCATTGTTTTCTTGGGGTATATTGACCCCATTCAGATTTACCAATGGTGGTTGATTTTCTAATTTTTTATTTGTAAAATTTACATGTACTGATTTTAACTCATTGAGTTTAATTTTCCATTTCTTTGTCCAGAGGTATAGCTTGTCGCTTGCTTTTTGCAATTTAATTGTAGCCTCGTCAATATTTGATCCTACTGCCATCAACGCAGTATCGTCAGCAAATGTAGCTACAGTTATATTTTCCATTTCTGGTAAATCATTGGTGTAGAGCAAATACAGTAAGGGACCCAGAATACTACCTTGAGGCACACCCGTTTTAATATCTCTAATAGTAGAATACTCTTCGTCTTGTTTTATTCTGAATAGTCTGTTTTCTAGATATGATGAGAGTATATCTACGTATTGTTTAGGTAACATATTGTTTAGTTTATTTATTAAGCCTCGATGCCATACTTTATCAAAAGCTTGGGCTACATCCAGAAATATGGTAGAGCATACTTTCTTTTCCTCTAAAGCTTTTTCTATTATGTCTGTTATTCTATGAATTTGATCGATTGTCGAGTGCTTAGATTTAAAGCCAAATTGATAATTTGGAATCAGATTACTATTTTCTATGATCGGTCTCATTCGAATCAATAATAGTTTTTCAAATAATTTTGATACTATTGGTAGTAATGATATTGGTCTGTAGGATTTGACCTCATTTATGGGCTTACCTGGCTTTGGTATCATAATTATCTCTGCTGTTTTCCACATATTCGGCACATACCTTATTCTTATAGCAGCGTTTATAATGCGTGTTAGCATTGTTATAGCTTTTTTCGGAAGTTCTTTCAGGACTTCCGATGTAATTAGATCAAAACCTGGAGATTTTTTATCTCTGAGTTTTTTAATTTGTTCAACTATTTTACTCTCTGAAAATGGTGATATAACATTTTCTTGCCAATTATTATTTTCTTCAGTGAGATCATCCGAATCTGTCTCGTGTGGACAAAAAATTTCTTCAAGATGATCTGCGAATGTTTCAGCTTTATTTTTATTATCTCTCGCCCATTCACCGCTTTTCATTCTGATTGGCGGGATTTGGGAGATCAAGGTTTTTGTACTCTTTGTTGCTTTCCACAACGAGTAGTTATTTTCTCTTTTAGCTGATAATTTTTTTATATATTTTTCAAAATTTTCATTTTTAAGATCTTTAATTTTTCTTTTAAGATTCTGAGTTAACCTATTTAGCACAGTTTTGTCTGCCGGATCACGCGATTGTTGCCATCTGCGTCTAGCTCTTCTTTTTATTTTTATCATATTTAATATTTCTCTAGGGTAGTTGAATCCTACCGATTTATATTCACAATTTTTTGTATTTTCCATCCAACATTTTGAATAATTTTAATAAAATTTTCTACTTCAGAATCTATATCACATTTGGATCTTAGTTTTGTTTTTATGTTTATTTTGTTTTCTATTTCTTGTTTAAAGCTAGCCCAGTCAGTTGTCTTGTTCGTTAGCAGAGGTTTCGACTGTTTCTTAATAACCTTTTCATATAGACTTAGTATGACTGCAGAGTGATCTGAGTCCAAATCATGGTTATCTTCTAGCTTAATATAATTGGGTGAAATTTTTTTTGTTATATAAAAATCAAGCAGATCAGGAGTTTTATTTCTATCAGTTGGCCAATAGGTAGGCTTACCGGTAGATTGGTAAATGCAGCCTTTTTCTGTTATAGCTTTTCTTAGCTCTCTTCCTCTCGTAGAGGTTACTCTAGACCCCCAATCTATGTGCTTAGCGTTGTAGTCACCTCCCAGGATAAATCTTTCGCCAAGTAGTTTAAGAATTTCTTCAAACATGTTATTCTTTATGTTGTATTTGGGTGGACAGTATAATGCACCGACACAAAGGCTTTGTTTAACAGACATAATTCGTAGCACAATTAGTTGGAATTCATCTATTTCTAGACTAAGTTCCTCGTGGTGCTTAATATCTTTCTTTATTAAAATTGAGCTGCCACCTCTGGGTGTATTACTCGGATGGTTTGCGCTGTAGCATGTATAGTCATTTATTTTAAGCGATGACTTATCTGTCATATGTGTTTCTGTCAAGAGACATACATCAATATTTTGTGTTCTCAATAGAATTTCCAAATTATTTTTCTTGTTCAGAATACCATTGACATTCCACGTGACTATACGAAGTGCGTTCTTAACCATGCCTTGCGGATTTATTTTTTGGTGTATACTTATATATTTCATTATGTTTGTTTTCTAATGTGCATAGTCTTGTTGAGATTTCATTCATTGTTTTTATCATATTTTGCATCATCTGCATAATGGTATTTTCAGTCAACTTTTGTGTAGAAACTTTATTTTGTTCTTTCGGGTTTCTTTTTTGACTTAGGTTATTTTGTGTTACCTGTGAATATGATAAGCCTTCTACGACTTTTTTCGACGTAAAAGTTTTAGGTATCTCTGAAGTTTCAATGCAATTCTGTTTCTGTGCACTAGGTTGCCTAGGTTTTGTCTTTTGTTTTTGTTGTCTATGTTGCATTTGTTTTGGGGCATTTTTTTGTAGCTTCTTTCTTTTTTGCAACTCTCTAGCCACCTGGCAACCACGATAACTCGCTGGGTGTGCCTCAAGGCAATTAGCACATTTAGGCTTAATATTTTTTTTTCTTTACAAGAAATTGTTAAGTGGGGACCAGCACATTTAACACACTGAGCTAGACGCTGGCAAAACTTTTGTGTATGGCCAAATCTTTGGCATCTCTTACATTGAGGAATGGTAGTCGTTTTACGAATAGCCTCCATTTTAACCCTCATGTGCTGGATAAATTCAATTTTGAATATTTTGTTTATATCTTCGGAGTTTTCGAATGTTAGCATAAAGAGAGGAAGACGTACCGTAGATTCTTTGTTATTTTCCTTTTTCTTTATTATTTTATTTGTGACTTCTAGAATTTTGAAGCCTCTATCTTTCAATTCATTTTTTATATCTTCAGGTTGGCATGACGGATGTAAATACCTAACCATTACTTTAATAGGCCTGGTGCTCTTATTTTCATAAGTGTGCCATTCAATATTGGCTTCATTTATTGCCTTAGTCAACTCTCTATATTCTTTTTCTTCTTCAACATTAATTTTTAGTTGTTTATTGTTAAGCATATTAACTTTATATTTAATATTGCTTTCTTTTAATTTTTTGCTAATTTGAGGGTATTCCACTACATTACTAAGTATAACTGGAGGAGGTTTACCTTTTCTTTTACTTTTCGCAACTTCATTTATTTGCACATTTTTCTCTACTTTGTCCGCAACATTTTCTGGGCTTAAAGTAGGTGATTTTTCTGCTTTTATTTTTTTACAGATTCTTTTTGTTTTAAAGATCCAGTCCGTTTCTCGAGCTAGTTCTTCATCATCTGTATGAAATTCTTCAGCAGTTTTTAGTACTACTCTTTTAGTAGACATGTTTTGTGAATTTTTTAGTTTCACATTTTCTTCTTTAATTATGCAGAGTTCATTTTTCAATTCCCTGCATAAGATTTCTAATTCTGTAACTCTGGCATTAAGTTGATTATTTTTTGCCTCAAGTGCCTTTTCGTTATTATTACCCTCGTCGGGGTTTCTATATCTGTCTTTCTGGGACATGTTTTCGTAGATATTTTGAGACCCTGCTGAAGGTGTTCTCGGGACCCCAGATTTTCTTCTGAATGGGTCAATTAAAGCAGCTCTGCTTTCGTGGTTTTGCAATAAGTGGTCTCCCCCAGAATCCGTGAGACCTGTCTCGAAAGAGGGTGGATTTTCCAGAAGATCTGGATTACCACCTGGGGTATACAATCTTTGAGTTTTATTCATTGCATACTTTTTTTTTTTGTTTTAATTCGGAGTTCCATCTCCTAGCCTAAGGATAATATTTCCCTTGTACAAGGCGGTACCTTTTATTCCTGCCGTCCCTCTGGGATCAGTCGCAGACCAGAAAGCCGCCCATTCTGGGTCAGTCGCTTCTGGATTTTTCTAGGATTTTAGTGGACTTTTACCACAAGCATGCCTTACTGCGGATATTTCGTACCCCAACCCGCCGGGGGCTCACATGGAAAGAAGACATCACATGGAAAAATAACGGATATCAACGCAAGCGTAGAGAGGTGAAATTGCTGAGTGGTGGTACAACTAGACGAAAGGTCTAAGTGCGTAGGAAATTTAAACCCTATTAACCAGCCAACCAAATCGTTCGAGTTTGATTTTTCTAATAAGATTTTTCTAAAAATGAGGGGAAATATGCTACGTCAGCAACATTCTCTCTTTCTCCTCTCTTTGAATTTGCCAAAACTTTTTCGTGAAATTTAAAGTTTTTCCTTTCATTTATTTTTATTCCATTGTTTAACTAATAAAGTTTTCGTTTTTTCGTTATTTATTGCTTTGATGGCTCCTTGACTATCACAGCAAAAATTATGTTTTCTGCGTGTATCTGTTTAGAACGACTTTTGCTCCTCTTTTAATTGCCATGATTTCACATTGGATGTTCGTGGTATTCTTGCTCATTTTTGTTTTTATTTCTAAGAAAGGATCTTCACAGTAGATACCTATTCCACAGCTTTCATACACCTCTTTTTCCGCTTGATCCGAAGCGTATCTTCGGTTTCATAAATTAGCTCATGTAATGCGGTCTCTGTTGATTTCCCTGCTTGATATGCTTGCTGTTTCACATTCAAGGGAAATTTCTTAAGAAAGTTGGATTTTAAGTCTAATACTTTTGCCATGGTTTTAAGAACGAATGACATTAGACCGTTATGTCCCTGTACTTAAGGTCGGTACTGTTGCCAACAGTTATATTCTATATTACATTAGGAATAGTGTAAAGTAAATGGTATAGAAGTAATCGGTAGTATATAGGTATGATAATGATTAGTTTTAAGTTAGTTGGTAATTGAGATTAGAATAAAGAAGACTAATAGAAGAATGTGTGTTTGCTTTATTTATTTAGAAACAAAATAGTGGCGACGAGGATTTAAAAAAAAATTAATTACATAATTTTTATTATAATTATTAGTGGCGAATATAGATATAAAAAAAAAAAATATTTTTAAGATACAATATTATAATTTAAAAAAAAAAAATAATGCACAAACATCAAAAGAGGAGGAAAAAGAAACAAAATCATATGCAACAGCATGTGGAAAACTAGCAGTATTGATAGGTTACCTTGAGCCTTACATAGAAGGTGAAGATTTTTTCGATTATCTGGAACGAATAGATAATTACTTCGATTTGAATGGAGTTACGGACTGTACATTAAAAGTCAAGTTATTAATCAATTTAGTTGGGCCAGCGGCAAGTTCAAAAATAATTAAAAAATGCAAACCAAAGAAACCAACTGAATACAGCTACGAAGAAATAATAGATTTCTGCAAAGAAGTTTTTAGTAGTGAAAATAATATAATAGTCATTATAAAATATAATCATTATATTTTTAACACGAGATGCCAGAAAGAAGGAGAGAATGAAAATGAATTTTGCATTGACTTGCAGGCGCTTCCAGATAAATGCAAGTTCGGGGAATTTTATGATATAGCGTTGAGAGACCGATTTGTGGCTGGAGTAAGAAGAGGAGAGATTAAAACCCAACTACTTAATATGAACGCAGGTTCAACATTCGAAGATTTTGTTAAAAAAGCAATCGTTATGGAAGCTGCAAGAAAGGGTTGCGAATCAATGAGAGTACCGGAAGAAATAAATCAGGTGAAGGAAACAAAAAAGTATTACAATCACAAAGCACGTGGTCAAAATAACAGAAGCAGTAGAAATCGATACAGGTTAAAAAGCAGAGACAACTATAATAAAGATTACCCTTGTTTCATATGTAAGAAATTTGGACATTTTGCTAAGGACTGCAGGAGTAAAAGAAATAAATATAACAGAAATTGTAATTCTATAAATTATTGTAATAAATATTATTGTAAACATAGAAAATGTTAATTTTGATAATTTAAATATTGAGGATAGGGAGTTTCAAATTAAAAATTTTGCAATTAATTTTCATAAAGCTTTAGGAAAAACGGTACAACCACATGTAGTTGAATTATTAATAGAAAATAAAAAATTTGTTATGGAATGTGATACGGGATCTTGTGTGACAATTATTTCGGAGAAAGAATACATTAAAAAATTTAACCATTTAAAATTATCAAATATTAAATTACCTCTGTCGGTAGACATTTTAGGAGTAGTGGAAATAATAGTAAATTTTGAGAACATAGAGCATTATTTAGATTTAATAGTAATTAAAACCCAGAAAGATTTCACACCGTTATTAGGGAGGAATTGGATAGATGTATTGCTACCAAATTGGAGCAAGCATTTGGGCCTTTTTGGGTATAAGCGTTTACCTTTTGGTGCAAAACCTGCTGCTTCTATTTTTCAATGTGCAATGGATCGCATTCTTTCAGGTATCAAAAATGTTTATTGTTATCTTGATGACATATTGGTTGGTGGTTTAGATTTAACTTCGTGTTTTGATACACTAGTAAAAGTAATGGAAAGGTTAGAAAAATTTAATGTAAAAGTAAATGAGGAAAAATGTAAATTTTTTGCGAAAGAGATAAAATATTTAGGGCATAAAATTTCAAAAAAGGGCTTATTACCCAGTGATGAAAAAGTCAAGGCTATTGTCGAAGCGCCTAACCCGCAAAATGTGACACAACTGAAATCTTTCATAGGCATGATCAATTATAATTCGAAATTTGTCGGAAGTTCAAACAAAGATTTAAACCCTCGTTATAAATTATTAAAAAAAGATTCTAAGTGGATATGGAGCGAAAGTTGTGAAAAGGCATTTAACATATGTAAAAAAAAAATTTCGTCATTCCCAATTTTAGAACATTATGATCCTACTAAGGAAATAGTAATCATAACTGATGCAAGTGATGATGGTATAGCGGGAGTGCTGTGTCATATAGTTAATATAATAGAAAAACCGGTATTTTTCGTATCTCGTACATTAACAAAAGCTGAAAAAAACTATCCAATTTTGCATCGGGAAGCTTTAGCAGTTGTTTTCACTATGGAAAAATTTTATAAATACATTTATGGGCGCAAAATAAATATTTTTAGTGACCATAAACCTTTAGAAGGTGTTCTTAATCAAAAGAAAGGTCAACCATTAGTGGTTTGTAAAAGACTACAGAGATATTTTAATAGATTAAGTATATTTGATTATGAGTTAAAATATAGAAAGGGTTGTGAAATACCACAAGCAGATTGTCTTTCTAGGTTACCTTTAGACCAGTGCAAAACTCTATCAGAAGAATGTGAATTCAAAATTAATGCAATTCGAAAAGGTTCAGTTTTTAACTTAAACATTGAATTAATAAAGTCGGAAACTCAGAATAACCGTTTTTTAAGTCGTCTATATAATTTCATTAAAAACGGCTGGGAAATATATAATATCCCAAAAGAATTTAAAAATTTTTATCAAAAAAATGAGTGGTTGAGTATTGATAAGGGATGTGTTATCTATAATGGAAGATTAATTATTCCCGATTCATTAAAAGGTAACGTTTTGGAGTTGTTACATTTAAATCATATAGGAATTATCAAAATGAAGCAGCTAGCTAGGATTTATGTATATTGGAAAAACATAGATAAAGATATCGAATGTTTCGTTAAGTCTTGTGAAGCTTGTCAATTAAACCATAAAGATAGTTCTAAAAAAAATTATGGAGCTTGGGCAAAAACTCTTTCTTTTCCGTTTGAGCGTATACATTTCTTTTACTTTCAAGGAAAGCAATTTCTCATAATCGTAGATGTGTTTTCAAAATGGTTAAAAATAAAATATCTTAAAAATAGTAATGTGTCTAGTGTTATTAAAATTTTAGAAAATGTGTTTTTAGTTTTTGGGACATGTGGGGAAATCGTATGCGATAACGGCCCTCCATTTAACTGTTTAAGATTTAAAGATTTTTCTAAAAACAATGATATAAAATTGTCACATAGTCCTCCGTATCATCCGGAAAGCAATGGAGCCGGGAGAGAGCAGCCGGTACGGTAAAATCAGTTTTAAAAAAATTGTTTTTGAAACGAGGTCAAATCCTTCCAATTTAAAGAAATTAATTGCAACATTTTTAAATAATTATCGAAATATGCCCTGTACAGACATAATGATTATACCAGCTCATAAAGTATTTTCATTCAAACCAAAATTTATATAAGATGAAATAAAAATTAAAAACAATAAAAGTAGTATGAAAAGTAAAGTGAAAAATAAAAATTCTGTAAAGAAAAAAGTAAGATTTGAAGTACCTAAAACATATAAAAAATAAAAATATTTTAAAATTCATGAAATTGTAAGATATAAAAAAAAAACTTAATTTTATAGGAAAATGGATTAAAGCTAGAATAGTAAAGAGAAAAAGTACATTTGTTTATATGATAGAAGTAAATAATAATATAAAATTGGCACAAATACACCAATTAGAAAAATTTGTTGATAGATGTAATTTCAAAACATATGAATTTTAAAGTAATCAAGAAAAGAAGCACTTTCCTTCGGAGATGGTTGAAATAATTAAAAGAAAGTCAGAACATTGTTCGAAAACAAATGAAAGTATTTCGGGGGAAGAATCGAAGGGTGAAAAACCTCACGATTCAGAATCAGATTCAGATTCGACCTTTTTTGATTGTGAGGAGGATATTGTTTCTAAAATTGATTTTGATCAAGAAAACACGAGAAGGTCTAAAAAAAATGTTGTAAGACCAAAGTCGTATAAATATTAAAATATAAATAAATTTGTAAAATTTTAAGATAATTGAATTTCAGTAAATAATTATTTAATAATGAATTAAAAAAAAAAAATAAATAAAATATTGTTAAAGTACAAACTAGAAAAATATTATACAATAGAAAATATGTGAAATATTAACTTAAGGAAGGAGATGTTATGTCCCTGCACTTAAGGTCGGTACTGTTGTCAACAGTTATATTCTGTATTACATTATTAATAGTGTAAAGTAAACGGTATAGAAGTAATCGGTAGTATATAGGTATGATAATGATTAGTTTTAAGTTAGTTGGTAATTGAGATTAGAATAAAGAAGACTAATAGAAGAATGTGTGTTTGCTTTATTTATTTAGAAACATAATAAGATATGTTTCTATCAATAGATACCTATTCCACAGCTTTCATACACCTCTTTGTTCCGAAGCGTATCTTCGATTTCATAAATTAGCTTATGTAATGCTGTCTCTGTTGATTTCCCTGCTTGACATGCGTACTGTTTCACATTCAAGGTAAATTTCTTAAGAAAGTTGGACTTTATGTATAACTGTTGCCATGGTTTTAAGAACGGATGACATTAGACTTATTGGCCTATAAGATTTGACCCTGTCGCCTGTTTCATTGCACCTGTTTTGGGAATAAAAACTACCCTCGTTTGTCGCCATACACTTGGGATGTATCCTAGGCAATAACTTGGCCTAAATAACTTTATTAAATAACGTAGTAGTATATTTATGCCTTGCTGTAAAAAGATTGGGTATATACCATCCTCCCCCGGAGATTTATATGAAACAAAGGAGCTGACCGCCCAGCGTATTGCGCCTGGTGTAAATATTTTTTACGTTTGTTTGTAGACTCGTTGTGGAATCATGTAGGACCAAGCATCCTGTATTCCGTAATGTTCATGACCTGCTTCAATAATAACAGATTGTGGGAAGTCTGCCTGAAGTAGGTCACCATTTGATTTTCTTACAGAACCTAATGGGTTCTAGTGGTCTAGAGACAGAGCTTTTCGGAGGCGATATGCTGCAAGCAGTTTATCCAACTTGCAACATAGTTATTACCAGCTCGCTCGCTTCCTCTTTCTTATTTCTTTATTATATTCAGTGAGAGCCCTTCGATAGGATGACCAATCTCTAGTCGATCTGGTCTTGTTGAACAGTTTGCGTACTGCTCTTCTTTTGATCTCTAAATCATGGTTCCACCAGGGAACATCTTTTTTGCCTCTGATCTTGAATAGAGGTGAACTTATATTATAGGCATTAATTACTGCCTCAGTTGCTTCTGCGGCAGCACTCTCTAAATCCGTGATATCGAATATATTAAGTTGTGCATTTGATAGGTTGTCTGTTAGGTTACTCAAGAACTCAGGCCACCTTGTGTTTTTTGGAATTCTTTTTTAGATCTTTTCACTTTCTGATTTTCCAATATCAAACCGTATACCTCTGTGGTCTGATAATGACGGAATCGTTGAGAAGTGCCAGTTGGATATGCTCCTACTGGTGTCTACATCAGAAAGTGTAATATCTAGGACCTCTTCCCTGGTTGAAGTGACGAACGTTGGCTCGTCAGCTACATTACTAATATTGATATTATTTGTTTGACAGAACTCGAGCAGGTGATCTCCGCTCTCGTTAATGTTAAGTCTTAAATATTTAATGTAAATTATCTTTTGGTTTTGATGATGAAATAAAGTCTTTTTATTATTATTATGTCTGTGTTACCCCACACAACATAATGCGCGTTGGCATCGCAACTTATTAAGAATTTCATGTTCACTTTTTTGCATTCATGAACGAATTCTTGTAGGCGTTTTGGGTGTAGTTCCTTTTCATCTCCCGGAAAGTATGACGAAGCAACATTGACTTTGGTTTTCCCACCAAGTGGTAGCTTGATTGTTATAGAGACAGCTGTTATGTCTCTGCTGATAAATTGATTCATGGGGAAAATGTTAAGTCCAAAGCGGCAGAGAATCGCCGTTCTGGGTCTCTCTTCTTCCGGTTTATATATTAGTTGTCCTGTTCTTAATAACCCTAATACTTTGTGATTATGAGCTAAGGCTCTTGAATGAAGGCAATATCCCAGCATCTGCTTATGAATAATTGACACAATAGAGCAGTTGCTGCCTTTGATTGTCGTCATCATGGTAACAATCATTTTATTTTGGGTCTCAATTATGTCTAAAACTAAATTTGGGATTAAAATATCAAAAACAACATGAACAGATTCCAGGAACTCTTGAATCTGACTGCAATAAAAAAAATCTAGAAATAGGTAAGATTATTTTTTTATTTAAAATTTTTCTAAAATTCCATTTTTTTTGTAGGAAGAAAAAGAATTTAAAAAAAAAACAACAAATAGATAGATTTTTCTTTTTTTGAATTACAATTATTTTATTTAGATATTAAATAAAGTTTTACTTACCTTGAAATACTTTTAAAAAAATTTTAAATTTAATTTTTGTAAAAATATTTTTATATCCGCGAAAAAAAAATTTCACTTCGAACAATAAAAGTCTTGTTCAATTAGATAATTTAAATTTGAATATGAACGTGGATTAGACCGTCAACTAAGGAATTTTTACACCGTAAGAATCTCTTTACTCTTAAAAATAATTACCATTACTTTTACACAAATTTAACAAAATTTCTTCTTTCTATACACTCGTAGCATAAATAACTATATACAGATGTCGTATGCTCATATAAGAAAATGATTTTCTATGAGTAAAGCTCACAAAAGAATAAAAACAACAATAATAAAAGCTTTAGAAAAAAATATAAAATCAAAGCACAATAACTATATACATATGTCGTGTGGCCATATAATAAAATGATTGAATTATTTTCTCTAGCCGACATATCAAAAAGCTTTAATAAGAACAAAATCATAAAAAAAAACAACGTAAACAAATAAGAATAGTAGACTTTAACCATGGTATGTGATGGAATGGTACAAATAGTGTTACAAACAATAAATTATATATGTATATATAGATAATGTTATGACAAGCATTTAAGGATCTGCGCAGTAAACACCTTTTTATTTTGTCTCGGTTCTCCTTAATGAACTCCTAATACATATACATAAGTATATACAACAGAAATGCGCGTACGGGTTGGAAAAATTTCTATTTTGTTTTATAATATTCAAACTTTTAAAAAAATATATCCATTTTGTGTCATTCAACATCTTATTATTTTTATACATAATTAAAGGAAATTTAGCTGTTCTATTAATTTTTTTAAGTAACTGTCTCAAATTACTGTTTTCTATATTTTGGTCATTTGTAGTAATCATATAGTTTTGGTTAAAAATATATATATAATGTATATATCTCTTTAATTAGAAAAATATTTTATTTTTAGTAATTTTATCCATTAAATGATACTTAGTATAGGAATATGTCAAAACGAAACAGTATATGAGTGAGCAGTATTTATGTTTCCTAAATAAAACTTACTAACCAGTAAATTTTTATGAAAATATGAGTGGTTTCTACTTTATTGTGAGAAGTCCATGTCAATACGTAAGTTACTGTTATTTTAGAAACATTAAAATTGGCGTGTGCAAAATTGGCTTCAACTTGAATTATAATTACTCAACAGGGGCCCCTAGTATGTTAATTATAACATATAGTTATTTATTTGTGATTATTCTTTGTACCTTTCTATCTTTGATTATTACTTCTATGTGCCGATCATGAACAAGAACAAATATAATTGAAGCGCTTTCTTGGTGCTGTGTTTGTTATATTGGGTTCCTTAAAATTAAATATGTATAAGTTGTTATCACTCCAATGCCTCTATATCTTCTAGCCAAGTCAAACGATGATTTTTCCAGAATACTTATATCGATTTTTATGATTTTTTTTTTAAATTTTTTGTTTGTTTTGTGTATAAATTGTTTTGTGTATTTCTTTATTAAATTCAGTGAGAGCCCTTCGATAGGATGACCAATCTCTAGTCGATCTGGCCTTGTTGAACAGTTTGCGTACTGCTCTCCTTTTGATCTCTAAATCATGGTTCCATCACGGAACATCTTTTTTGCCTCTGATCTTGACTAGAGGTGAACTTATATTATAGCATTAATTACTACCTCAGTTGTTTCTGTGGCAGCACTCTCTAAATCCGTGATATCGAATATATTGAGTTGTGCATTTGATAAAAATAAAATTTGACAAAAACACAACTAACCCAAACAAGTATGCTATAATTATTTTTGTTTATTGGTTATTTATTGTATCTAAATATTGGTCCTAATCATCGAGGTACCCTTGTTTGTCAGACTTGTTTTAAAGAGTGAATCAGTCCCTTTTTAGTCAGTCCAGTTTATGAGCATATAGCCCAGTTAAAGCTGTACTTTTCCTCAATAGGACTTTTAGAGCTTGAGGCCCTGACAAAAGTCCTAAGATTTCTGTTCAGTGTTTTTCTTCGAGCTTGAGGCCCTATGAAGAAAACTTTTCCTATGGAACTAATCTTTTGAGCTTGAGGCCCTATAAAAGATTTTGTTCCTTATCAAATCAAAAGCAAGACTTCTCTTTGAATATTGATTTGAGAGTGATTTTATTTTTAAATTTTTTTCTTTATATACAAATTTCTTTTAATTTCTTTTACACAAAATGTATTGAAAATACCAATACATTTTCACAATTCATTAGAATTGCGGTATCAACAAAAAGCATATATAATTATATTGCCATGCCACAATTCTTTACAAATAAAAAAAACAAATCTAATTCATTACATTTAAGCATAAAATATTTTAAAACGTTAATTCATTAAATTCAAGTGCATTGCCTTTAATTTGTATTACACATATTATACAAGTTAAAGCAATGGCTCATATTACAATTTTAAAATAAAAAATAAATATTGTTACCGAATGAGTAATAATGTCATTTACTTATGACCTAGAATAAAATTTACAATTTATGCTTGTCAGCATGATATCAATATTTAAATATATGATTTGTTTACTAACAAAATCATATGCATTTTTTATCAACAAAATTTAAAGGTTTTCATTTTGTTGTGTTTATTTAGGGAAAAGAAATGTATGCATGCATGATTGCAATCTTGTTTCTTTAAAATATGTGTGGTCTTTTACCAAACACGTGTGCAATCGTACACTCATTACAGTGCGATTTTCTGTGATTTTCCCCATCGGATGCCTCTCCAGGTGGCGAATAGGGGGAGGTTTGTCAGATATGACAAATACCAGATTTCCGGGACAGACCAAAAAATCACGACAAAACATGCAATGAACAAAACAAATGTTTGTACCCCAGGTGGTAAGTCAGTTAATCTGACAAATCCACCCTCTACGGAGGCAGGCTCTACGGATTCTGGGTAGAGCCAATTATTGCATACCTCTGCTGTGGCAACACAGGTCTTCACAGCCTCAACGCCGGAGACATTTGGTAAATCAGATGCCATGGCAAGTCATTTACTAAGTGTTTCTATGGATACTTCTTGAGGACATTGAACCAATCGCTGGCGTGTCTGTTGAAATACAGACCACTGGTTGTGGTTCAACCATTCAGGAAAGAGGTAAGAGGAAGAAGAAGAATATTTGCGGTTCTGTAAAGAAAAGGTGGAAAATGGCTAAGCGTAAGGCGGCTATGAATCCTCCCCCGTAAAGCTCTAAAGAAGCGGGTCCTTCAAACGCGCTAATTTTGGAAGAGAACGCTGATTTATCAAAGGCTGTCGTTAAAGACGGTCTCGAGAAGGCTAACCAAAAGGTTGGTCTCCATGCTGCGACATCATGAACTTCGAATCCTGGAGGTAGAAGGGTCCCAAAAAATGGTAACCAGAAACCGAAAGACCCCAAATCGTCGTCCAATTCTGAAGGAAGGATCCCAAAAAGGTTGCTCAGAAGCCAAAGGGACCAATAAAGGCTAGAGAGACGAAAACGTACTCTCGACAGGCTGTCAGCTAGGCGCAGGCGGCTAGAAGAGAATTCGATGCGATCGTTCAGGTAGTCGATGGAAGCATTACTAAGTAGCAAGGTGAGTTGATTCAACAAAAGTTGTTTCAACTCATACTCACCAGTAATGAGATATCTTCCAGCTTTGCAGGGGTCTCTTTGAAAACGGGAAAACTATTCTGTCAAGATGAGGCTTCATCAAACTGGTTGAAATCTGCGGCGTCTAACTGCAGTCCATGGGAGGGAGCCAGGTTCTCAGCAATGAGGGTGAGCAAACTTGCAAAGACAAAGTTAGCAAAAATCTGGATCCCAGGCCGTACCGAATCTGAGACGGACGTAATGAAGGCGCTCAGTATTCAAAATTATATGGATACTACGAAGTGGAAAATCCAGTCGTATAGAAGAGCAACCGGGGCTACTAACACTGGTGGTACTGGTTCTTTTTTATACATTTATATCGATCTCGATAGCGCTAAAGCTATAGAAGATCGAAATGCCAAACTAAGTTTCAAATTTGGTCAGATAAATGTAAACCTTATCACGGCTAAACGAGAAAACTAGGCTGGATAATAGATTCATATCCCGAGCTATAGCCAGTCTAGTAGTTAAGCAAATTAACTTGGAACATAGTATAAGTAGGTCATACACTCTAATGGCCTCACTAACTAAGAAGTTGCAAACAAAATTAATTCTGATTCAAGAACCTTACATTATCAAAAACAGAGTAGCTGGACTTTCATTGGAAGGCTGGCACACTTTGTACAATGCGGGTCTTGGAAAAGTCCGGGCATGCATTGTCGCGCATTCAAGCATTGATGTACAGCTCTTAATATAACTGTCATTAGGAGATCTGACAGCGGTTGCCATAAAATACAATAGTCAGGGAGAAGTGCGAAAACTTATTATAGTTTCTTGCTATCTCCCTTACAACTCTACAGAACCCCCTCCAACAAATGAACTCGTGCAAGTGGTCAACTATTCCAAAAACAATAAGTTTGACATAGTAATTGGCTGTGATGCAAATGCTCATCATGAGAATTGGGGAAGTACCAATTCAAATAACAGAGGCGAGGCGCTCATAGAGTACCTTGCTACTACTGACTTGGAAATCCTAAACACTGGAGGAATACATACATTTGTAAACTCCAGGCGACAAGAAATCATAGACATAACTCTACGATCTAGGTCTCTTTTTTCAGAGATCAAGGACTGGAAAGTGTCTATGGAACTCTCTATGAGCGATCATAGATACATTAATTTCTCCTTAAAGGCTGATCCTGATAAGATCTTGGTCTTTAGAGATATTAAAAGAGCCAACTGGCAAGAGTTTCGGGACCTGGTGGCTAAGGATGCAGATTCAATAAGGCGAAGGTCTCTGCAATAGACAAGTCGGTTGAAAAACTGACAAATCTGTTAACGGAGGCTTTTGAGGCCTCTTGCCCGGTCACCCGAAAACCGAAAGAAACAAAAACGGCTTGGTGAAACAAAGATCTGGAGAAGCTTAAAAGGAAGGCCAAAAAAATTTCTGAATAGAGACTTAAAAGCTCATGAAGAAGATGATTGGAAATCCTATAGCGAATCTAGAAGAGAATACAAAGGATTGATTCGGAAATCAAAGAAACAGTCCTTTGAAAAGTTCTAAGAAAAAATTAAAGATATTGCAGATGGAGCGGCTTTGCTTAAGACCCTGAAAAGGGATCCGGTAGCAAAGTTACACAATCTACAAACATCACAAGGATTTTACACAGCATCGAAAGAAAAAACATATAGAGTCCTCTTTCGAACACACTTTTCCGGAAGTAGACTCGAAGACTCGCCTCTAGAGGATACTATTCAAGAAGCCACCATACCAATTCGTTCGGATTGGTCTATGGCAAGAAAAATGATATTGCCTAATGATTTCGAACCATATAAAACTCCCGGGCCGGATGGAATCTGGACTATTATGCTTCAAAAGTGCAGGAACAGCATAAGCAAATGGCTCTCAAGAATCTTCACAGCCTGCATAGCCTTTGGATATATTCCAAAGGTATGAAGATCAGTGAGGGTCGCTTTCATCCCTAAACCAGGGAAAACAAACTATGCACTCCCTGTTAGCTTCAGACTTATCAGTCTCTCTTCGTGTTTGCTAAAATGCCCAGAGAAACTGGTGGATATTAGGGATGTATGTTTGATCAGGGTACCCCTGGACCGTAAACAACATGCCTATCAAGCAGGTAAGTCTACTGACTCAGTTCTTCAAGAAGTGGTCTCGCATATATAATAGAGTATCGTGAAGAAAGAGATAACTATGGAGCAATTGCATGGGTTCCGAGAATATTCACAGCAAATGTCATAAAAAAACTAGATACAACAGTACAAAGACTTGCGTGTCTCTGTGTAATAAGTGCTTTTAGAACCACACCTACAGCGGGTATGCAAATACTTCTCTAAGAATGGAGGCCCTCAAAGTTGCAAGAAGATTGCAAACTCTAGGGAATACAAGAGGATGTAGGAACAAGCATTAAAGGTTATGGAAGGACTTATAAGAGGAACAGAAAGAGTTCTTCATGCCAACAGATGACATCACTACATACGTATCCCTAAAGAAGAGATACGAAGTAGAAATCCCGACAAGAGAGGCCTGGCGCGGTTCAGAAGAGCAGGCTAGATCTTCGAACACCTCGGACATTTTCACTGACGGGTCCCTTACGGCTCTAGGCGCGGGAGCCGGATTGTTCTTCGAAAAAGAACAACTTGAGCTCCAGTTTCCTCTTGCCAAATACTGCACAGTCTTCCAGGCTGAAGTCTTTGCCATAAACGTAGCAGTGAATATAATAAAAGAGCAAAGATGGTCTTACAAAGTCATTAGAATCTTTAGTGACAGTTAGGCTGCCTTACCTCATAGACCTCATAGGGCTCCGAAACAAGGTACAACTAATCTGGATACCGGTTCATAGTGGCTTGTCTGGAAACGAGAAGGCTGACGAACTAGCCAGATCATCGGCGGGAAACATTTATGGCCCTGAACCAGCAGTTGGTATGTCTATTGGTAATATCAAACTATCGATAGAAAACACCCTGAAGAGGGAAACAAACATTCTTTGGGAGCGTATTGAAGGCCACAGAGTTTCCAAAATATATGTACCAAGAACAAACACCAAAATAACCAACTTCCTGCTAACTCTCAATAGAGTAGACTGTAGGAAGATGGTGGGCATACTTACTGGTCATAACCACATGAATAAGCACGTGTGTAGACTAGCACTAAGTGACGACCCAACCTGCAGACACTGTCTGGAAGAGGAAAGAACCTCTACACATGTTGTAGGAGAGTGCCTAGCTCTTTCAAGACTGAGACTCAGGTTGTTGGAAACACACTACATAACTTCAGAAAACTTCTGCAAGATAGAACCCACAAACCTATTGGCCTTTATCAAAAGGGTCGAATAAGTTAAGGGTGGAGGACGGCATAAAAGGCTAAAAGCCTACATGCCCGCCCCGACATATTAGCGCCACCTCCGTTTTAAATAAAACAATAAAAAAAAACCAAACAAAAATATTCTAAAAAATTTAATATCAAAAATTAAATACAAACCCTATCAAATGTTTTGCTCAGATAAAAAATAATAAACAATAATTTATACACGATTTTAATTTCGTTTTAAAAATTTTAATGTATTAACCGTTATCTTTCTAGAATATACAACTGAATGTATATATATTTAATAGATCAACAAATATAACGGTTTTTATACAAAATCATCAAAACAACGAGAATAGCTAGCAATACCAAATATCCTTCGGATATAGTCATTAGGTCTTAAGCCGGTACAACATCTCCCTCAAAATTCCTATTATTTTAATTTTCTAATCTTTTTTAATTTAGCAAATTTCATATTTTTATTGTATGTTAACTTCTTTTTTTTGTTTTGCTAAAATCACATTATTTTTACAATATTTACTTATGCTTAGTTCACTGATTCAGAACATTTTGTTCTGAACAATTTTGTTAAAAGAGAATTCTTATGATTGCGATTCATTGTTTCAGAACATTGTGTTCCGAACAAAAACAAATTTAAACAGCAGTTATTGACATTAGGGTGGTTATGATGAAGTCCGAAGCGGAATTTCTCCGAAAAAAAATTCCGATCCGAATACGAAAGAATTGGTATGCTGAAGTCCCTTCGACTGCAAAGTCTGTGCAGAAATCAAAATCATATGTTTCGGAAGATTTTTTGTTTTGTTTTCATATTCATTTCAAACATTTTTATTTTCAATTTTTTTTTATTTATTTTGTAAAAATTTTTTAATAGAAATGTATATGACATAATGTATATATACAATATGCATACATAAATTAAAAGTAAAAGATACAACTTTCTTAATTATATTTGTAGTATGTATATATATACAAATTAAAATAATAGTAATTTTTTGTTACATCAGAGAAAATTTAAAATTCTCTAAAGAATGTAAAATATATATGTATCGTTTTTAATATATATACATATTATGTTATAATATTAAAAACAATAAAATATATTATTCTTTTGAAGCGCTTTTTTATTCCTAAATAAAAAAAATATTTTTCATAAATGAAAAAAAAAATTGAAAAAAAAACTATTATTACATTTTCTACTTCTAATATTCTAAATACAAAAATTGTATGCTTTATAATTCATTTCCGAACCATTCTAATACTTCCGAATGAGAAATTCCGGCGTACAATTTTCAAATTATTTTCCGTTCCGACGAACTTCATCATACATAAATTTTAAAATTTCGGATAAATAATGACATTTGCAGACTGCGGAATACTTTCGGACTTCAGCATACCAAATTCGGAATGTAATCGGAATTTCACATTCCGACGAACTTCATCATAAGCACCGAATTTGATTTGAATTAATTTTAAAAGTGTTTATTTCAATCTCAATATATCGAATCATTGTTATTCAAATAAATAAAATTATTAAATAATAAATAAAATAATATCGTTAATATACAATAAGTTTTAGTATAAAATAATTGTTAATATATAAAATAAATACAAAATTGTGTAGAAGTGTTATAAATATTGGTTTTTCAATATTCTTATGAATTGTTTTTTTTTTTTGTGTTTATGCTTTGTAAGTTGTATTGTGAGAAATGTCAAAAAAATTAAAAATGACAGCAAAACAAAAATGTTCCTAACACAAAGTTAAAGCTATGAATGAAATGACAATGTGCAAGCTCCAATACTGCAAAAACCTTACTCATACAAATTTGTGTGACATTTAAGAAATGAAAATATGAAAATAATTGACTTTTGAGGTTTGACAATTATATTTTGTTTGTTCACTTTTCCATTTATATAAAATTAAAAATGATTTTTTAACATACCTATGTATATACAAAAACATTTTGATTTATTTAACAAAAACCTTTTAATTGCAATAATGCAAAATCAATAAAATGAAAACTAAAAATTTTAAAAGAAAAGAATATTTAGAATCTTCTGATGAGGAATATGTAGTTGAAAAAATTTTGGATAGAAGAATAAGAAAAGGCAAGGTAAACGTATGGAATGTTGTAAAATTTATCATGTTTACATAAATGTATAAATGTTCACCTCAAGTATGTATATAAAATAAATGCTTGTTAAAAAAACGTTTTTTTTAATTGTCAAGACTGAATATTTTTTGAAATGGAAAGGTTATTCAAATCAGGATAATTCATGGGAACCAATTGAACATTTGGAGTGCAATGACTTGATAGAATCGTTTGAAGCTAAAAGAGCACAACAAGAAAAAGATGTAAGTTGTAAAGTAGATATTATTTTTTAGAAATTTTTCAATTTGATACATAAATGGTGGTTAGTTGTATCAAAAAGGATTGAAACGAGAAAATGGAAATTAAAATTTTATGTATTATGTTTTAAACAAAAATTTTATGTATTAATGACGCTCTAATCAGTGCCATATAGAGAAGTGTTCATTAAATTAATACGTTGTACATGCTATATTTTGAAAATATATATATATATAATATATAAAATATATATATATTTTTTAATTACAGTAATTTATTATAATTTTAAAAAAAAGACGGATAGATATTTATATTTCCATAATTTTTTCAACAACTATTTCATATTCTAAAGTAATGAAAAACAACAATTTACACACAAATATGAAATTATGAAAATTTGAACAGAGAACCACAATATTTTAAACTTCAGTCATATATTGATAAGACAATAATATAATCTATTTAGTTTTATTTAAGAATTGTCTAAAATATTAATTGACAATAAATAAAACTTAAAAAAAAACCACAATATTTAAATTTTATGTAATTTTTGAAAATTGTTTATTTTAGGTTGGAAATAAAAGTATAGAACAATATCTAAGTAACAACATTTCAAAAAGAAAGGTTATTGAAGAATCCAATAATTTAATGATTTCAAAACACAGACGTAGTGGTGATCATGAAACTTTGACAAAAAAAAGTAATAGATTGAATCTTAATCATTATCCCGGCGATGAAAAGTCTGAATGCCAGACAATCAAAATGATAGTTAAATCAGATAGTGAAAACGGCTTTTATAGAGGTCAAGAAGCAGAAAAAATTTTGGGAGCTTCAGATAGTACAGGCGAATTATCTTTTCTTGTTCAGTTCAAATTAACAAAACAGGTTGAATTGATACCGGCTTCAATTGCAAATGTTAAGTGTCCTCAGCTTGTTATAAAGTTTTACGAAGACAGATTAGAATGGTATTCAGATGATGAAAATTAAGCTTGAATTTAATTAATTTATTGAATTAAAGATTTATTTATTTACAAAAATATTTAAAATTAATAACTTATTTTTATAATTTCATTAAGACTTTGATTAAATTATGTGACGTTTTAAAAATTATCGAATTAATATATTTACGGACTATTAAAAGAAATCAAAAATTCAAATTAATATTTATCTTATATATAGTATACTAGCAAAGTTGCCGAAGTTGTTCGGGTCGAACCGAATATGTACAGAATTTACTTCAATGAGGTTTGATTTATGAATTGAATTAAAAAAATTGGTTTATCAAAAATTTTCTAATATTTTTTTTCACCACGATAGCAAAATCACCAATCAACAAACACGTTTCTTGTTCTTGTTATCAATGAACATCCTACATATAGTTGTCCATGAGAGAAACAATCTTCGTTGTTGATCAAAACGTTTTAGAGTTTATCCCTGCGATTTGTTAATGACATGGCAAAACTTAATCCCACTGAAAATTACACCCTTTTAACTCCAATTGGTGCGGAGGGAAACGTATCAAATCCAACGAACTCTGTTCGGTAGTCATTATCATTTGTAGCTGTGTGTTTTGAACTAATGTAACTTTTTATATACATAATTCTTTTTGTAAAATATCAATAATAATGCTTGTAATTGAATTTTAATAAAAAAAATCAGGATAAAATAGTTATTCCAGGAGTTATTTAATTAATAAATATGGAATATAACTGTTTTGCTACGAAGGTGTGGAATAGGGTTGTTTTGAAAATTAGAGAATAGGAATAGGCTACTTTCGCTACATATTTTTTTCTAAAAAAATATGCAATTAAATATTAATGTATTTTAAATATGTACACAATTTCTGATTCATTTCGAACGTGCACTGGATCTCGACAAGGATTTCGGCAATGCGTTGTCATGTACTTTCTTTAATCTAGTGTTGGAGCATATACTCCGACGTTCTGGTGTACAAACACAGGGCATTATATTTTACAAATCGAGACAGCTTCTGGGTTTCGCTAATGACGTCGATATTATCGGAACATCACGACGAGCACTCATCGAAGCCTTTACTCAGATTGAAGAGGAAGCAGGTAAAGCGGGTCTTTTCATAAATAAGAATAACACAAAATAGATGTCGACAAATAAAATGTCCTCAACACCATATAGGATCACTGTCGGCTCATATAATTCTGAGGTAGTTCAGGAGTTTATCTACCTCGGAACCAACTTTAAGTTCACCAATAACATCAATATAGAAATACGGAAAAGAATTACCCTTGGGAACCGTTGCTTCTATCCCAAAATACCAATGCACAATTATACAAATCGCTCATACTTCCGGTGCTGCTTTATGGTTCTGAATCGTAGACATTACAAAAGCAAGCGAGCATGCACTTGGTATCCTTGAGAGAAAAAGCCTTCTTCGCATTTATGATCCTGTATCTGTCGAAGAGCTTTGGAGAAGAAGCTATAATACCGAACTATACCAGTTGTTGAAGAATATGGACCTAGCCCAAAAAAACTCAGGATTTGAAGTCTTTATTGGCTAGGCCATGTGGAACGTATGAATGAAAATGCTTCAACTAGGAAAGTCTTTGAATCCAAGCTCCGAGGAACCTTCGTTGGAGAGATAAAGTTTCGACAGATATGAACAAACTTCAAATCATCAATTGGAGAGATTCCGCTCGTGACCGAAGTCAGTGGACGACAATTTTGCGTCAGGCTCAGGACCTTCAAGGTCTGGAGCGCACAACAAGTAAGTAAGTAATTAATATTTCACTGCGATCTAATTATGACATTTGTTTAATTTCGCGCCAAAATAGGAATAGACTTTTTTGTTACTTTTTTATTACTTTTTATTTTCTACAATCGAATTGCTAAGGAATAGGCATATTTTGACAAAAAGTATGGAATAGACACATTTTCCTACACGCATAAGCATGGAATGGAAACATTTTTCGCCTAAGTATGAATTTTGATCTCGATTGTATATGGGAATTAACATGATTTGTTGAAATATTAGGAAATAAATCAATTTTAATTTAGAATATAAACAAAGACCTTTGGTTTTTTTTTTGTAAAAGTGAAAAAGATCTTGGTTTGCTTCTAAGCTACACACATAAAGTACGACTTATACCAAATCAGAAAATTAATTCAATTCCTCAATACTAACCGGTATGTTCTCAAGTCTCAAAATGAATATATATCAAACAAATAAATACAATAAAAGAATAATTTATTTTTTAAAATATAGAAAATTCTTTTGTATTTGGTTCTTTTTTCAACTCCAGCATATGAAATTGAAAAAGGATTTAAACAAGTTAAACCAGTTTTATTTGTTGTTGTACCAAACCAACCAATACCATACCAACACTGTTGGTACGCAAAAGCAATTTTGTTTCAGTTCTTTGCAAAAAAAATATCCAATAAGACAAAAACAATTCACATAGAAAAAAAAATACGCATGGGTTTTTAAATTTTTTTTTTACTTTAGCTTTAGTTGCTGAAAAATAGTAAAGTAGAGTATGCGCCGGATGATCTAATATAAATGAATTTTTAAATTCAAATTCATATACGAATATTTCCTTTTTTTTTAACTGAAAGTTTCTGGATATATAAATAAAAATTAATTTTATTTATATATTTTTCTGTACTGAAATATTATTTGTTAAATAACAAAAAAAAATGAATTGGGTTAAATTTTGTTTACACTTTTTGTTTATAACAGATACTTACAGAAGAATTGCGTATGTATATACATTATGTTTTTATTTTATTCAAAAATTAAGAAAGAGGCTATTTTTTAGTTTGTATCCTGCAAAATCAACGCTGTACAATAACTTTCATTTTTAATTTTGTTTTTTATTATTTTATATACTTTTATCAAAGATAATATACAAGTAGATGTCCGATCGCCTAATAAAATAAAAACCAGAAATTTAAAAGCTATTTTAAAGTTATTTTCTGAATAGCTTTCATTTTCTCTTGAAATTTTTAATTGAGAAATGTATATTTTCATTATTTTTTATTATGTTTTTTATTTATTTTTACATACTCTACTCCAGCGAGTTCAAACTTTTCTTTTTGTGGTGGGTCATAATTAAATTAAAATTGTTTGAAGTTAAAATGGCGGGTTATTGGATCTGAATTATTTGAATATTTTTTTATAAATTTTAATATTTAACTTTTTAGGTAATGTTAGAATACTCTCGTCATTTAAGGCGGGGTGCCATAAATACATAAAGCAAAAATAACCCAAAATCTAAATTAAATATTGTAATCAACAGTATTTGTGTGAAATTTCTTTCTTTCGCTACTTATTATATAATAATTGTTTTATACCAAGATTGTCAGTTGTTGTCCTTAATGTCGTACATGCGAAAATCATATTCTCTTCGAGTCGGTTCCAAGTAGATCCAAACCAAATATTTTAATAAGAAATTTGCCAAATTTTTCATACAAATAAACATATGTGGCAAAGAATTATAAGCAAATAATTTAACAAAGAATTTTTATTATTAACCTTATTTATTTTTCTAGTTAAAAATTTTTTCGTGGGTTGCACTATTATAGATTTACTATCAATGCCAACTCAATATCAATCCCAAAATATTTTTTTTTTAAAAATAAAAAAAATAAAAATTTGTATGGATTTGTTCGTATTGGTTAAAATAAATGAGAGAATAAGTAAACTTTTAGATGTCGATAAGCAGTTTCCAACCAATACATATTTTTTTTTGCATGATTACCAAATTCTGATGGTAAAATAAATATTATATGAAAAGGATCTAAGAATTGTAAGAATTGTTGTTTTTTTTTCATTTACAATATTTTTTTTTCATAGGTTTTTTTTTTAATTGCGATATACGGGTACAAGAGAAAATTAGCAAACGTGAAAACAGTTATTTTGAAAAAATTTGGTTTAGCATATATGAATTTATTTTACTAAAGTTGAAGTACACATCATTCGTACTTTGCATTAGAAATCACACATCATTCGTACACTTGCATTAAAATGTCTTTCATCCATAGAAAGAGGATACATATATTCTCTTTTTCTTCAACTTATTCTCAATCCATTTCCCTCCAAGACCTCTTCCCATTTCGTCAATTTTATAATTTTGTAAAATTTTTTAAAATTATTGTATGATCTGCTTAATAGTTATAAAACACGCGCCCAATATCTTATGTGAAAAACCCATTAATCACGTACCCATTAACCACGTACCCATTAACTACGTAGAATGGTCATGGTAAAGGGTGAGTGGTTTTAGTGGGTTCGAATCCCTCACTACCCATACAATGTACAAAATATTGTGTCTTGGGTGTCTTTCGAGATTTCCGCCGTTCCCTCGTAAAACAAAATAATAAAAAAAAACAAAAAAAACTTTTCCATATCGGAAAGAAAATGAACAAAAAAACACGAATAGATAATGTATAAAATATGAGATAGTTGTTGAAGAAATAATTAAATAAATAAAGGGTTTCAAGATTATGCCCACTGGAAACTAAAAAACCAAATTTATTTATTAACAAAAGAAAAACAACAACAACATTTCTACCAAATTCTTATTTTACTGTAAAGTAAACTACTTCTTAAAATAATTTTTGTGCTTTATTTCATTTTCGTTTTCATTTCTCTATTTCTTATTGTAAGTGAAACTTACTTATAAGACGTTTATCGGTACATAAAATGTAATAAACTCGCGTCACGCTAAATTGTGAGTCACTAATGTTATTAATATAATGTGAGTCACTAATGTTATAAATATACATTCTAAATGTAGGTACAAAAAACATTTTTTTTTCGCTGTTTTTCTTTTGTTTTTTAGATACATACATACAGAATTCACGTAGTAAATAATAAGAATAATAAGTAAATTAAAATGTGGATTTTGTTGTGTAGATTATACGAATACGGCACGTAATCATTTATTGCTCTGATCAGAAATAAAATAAAACAAAAAACAATTTGTTTTTTTCTCCATTAAATACAAACAACAAAACAAGAAACGAAATTTGAAGTTCTCTTCTCATAGTTCTCATCAAACAATATCCATCTCCATCACAATTAGAATATGCAGTTGTATGCCTAATGCCTATGCACTCATGTATGGATTCATTTGTTACATACAAATCCATATACAAATTTGGTAAGAATTGTAAGAAATAGACGATAATAAGAATTTAACGTGCAAGAAAAAGAAATTTATTAAATAAAAGAGAGTAACAAAAAAAGTTGGCTGAAATTAAATAAAAAAAGTTAATAATTTTTAAAAAAAATTGTTGATTAATATATTGATTTGGAAAAAAAGTTTTCGACAAAAATTACGTTGAAATATTTAACAGTATTATTTTCTAAACTATATCAACTATGCATAAGATTTTGAGGAGACCTAACTAAAACAACGTAATCATATTCCTTAAATTCTGTGATTTGTAAATAGATTGTCCTCAGTATTATTTTATAATCGTATACCAATATAATAAATATTTAGGTTTACTATAATTTAATATAATTAATAAAAAATAATAATGTTTGTAACTCTAAATTATTACTGACAAAAATGTTAATAATATTTTATATTATTGTAATGTAATTATAATTTAATATTTTTAATAGGTATATAAGAAAATTTTAGTATTTCAAATGAAAATATTTAAATAATAAAAGATCAGAATTAATCATCGTATAAGGGAACAAACTAAATTTGAACAAACATTTTTTGCCACTTGCCCAATATAAATAATGTAAACAAATCCAAAGAAGAATAATGATAAAGCAAATTTTTTTTACAGTATAATGCCGAAAACACAATCACGACGAATGACGAATTTTTCGCTTTCAAATACATGAGATTATTCCTGTTAGACCCATCTCGCGAGATCGCGTGAGAATATCTCTGACGAGATAGTCTTGTATTCTGCTAGACCTTTGACGAGACGAGATAGCCATTTTTTATCTCGTCAAAAATTGTAAGCGATAGAGTATCTCGTCAAAGTATTTTGTGTTTTTTTTATTAAAAAATTGAATTAAATAAATAAATTGAATAGATAAAATAGTTAAGTAAAGATTAATAAACAATTTTTCATTATTTTTTTACATTATTATTAAAATTGTGTTTTGTTTTGAAAAAAAAAAAAACCATCTTTACTATTACTGTTTTACTACTGTTTATGTACTAAACTAAAAAATATGTAACATAAATATATTTATATTTATTTTTCATTTAAAAAATATTTTAAAAATAATACTAAAACCCCAATAAAACTTTCCAAAAATTTTATAAATCATATTTCGTTTATATACCAATAACTATTTTTGATAGTAAAAAATTATGAGTACTACCAACAAATAAAATGTTCTATCGCGCCGCTTACAGTGTCTAACATAAAGGTATATTCAGCGAGACGAGACGAGATGAATTTTTTCTTCTCGTCAACGATGGGTCTAAGAGAATATGGGTGTATATGTAAATCGTGACGAATGACGAATAACCAAAATTTCGCGTTCAAAAAATAGATCTATTTCTATTTTACTCGTCGACGAATGCGAATGACATTCATTGATACCAACATAAATTGGTCAAAATGGTTTTAATAAAATGTTTTTAAAATTCAAATTCAAATAAAAAATTTTTAAATTAATTTTTTTTAAATTTTTCCTCAATTTTTTTTATAACAATTTTGAAATTTTTTATAACTCTTTAATCCAGATTTATGGCATGCAGACGTGATTTAATTAGCTGATAAAATTTATTTGTTATTAAAATTCAATTAAAAAAAAACAAAGTGCAAAAAATAAAAACAATAAAAAAATAAAAATAAGACTCAAATTTCTATTGTAAAAAAAGTAATAAGAATGGCTTCGTGCCATAAGTGCAAAAATAAAATAAAATGTGAAACAAGTATTAAATGTGCCCGAGTGTGTAAGAAAATTTATCATGAGCAAATAAAATGCTCTGGGCTAGATCAGTCAACCGTAAATATTATGTACTCCAACAATATGCTAAAATTTATATGTGATGATTGTATACAGTACATAAATAATATGGATGAAATATTGCAGAACATGGAAAGAGCTGTATCAAGATATAGTGACAACCTAAATGAATATAAGGAAGATATTGAAAGTAGCTACCTAAAAAAATTAGACGAAATAAAAATTGGGCAAAACAAAGAATTAGAAAATATGGGGAAATTTACCGAGGTTGTAAAAAACCAAAATGAAAAGGTTAATGAACAGTTTACCTGAGCAAAGAAAAATTGTGATGAGATATGCAAAAAACTTTGTATAGGTTGGGAAAGATGCAAAGTCTTTGATGCAATCAGTGTTCCTAGATGTTACAAGTGTAAAGGGTTTTACCATAAAGCTGCAGATTGCAGAAATACTGAAACGTGCTTAAAATGTCATGAGCAACATAAAACAACAACATGTGAAAAAGAAGACATAAACAAATTCATAAATTGTGTAAAAGCGAATAAGAAATTGAAATTAGGTTTAGATGTTAATCAGAAGACCCTGAAGGTGGTTTTCCTCTTGATGGACGAACATCCGGACAACTTTTTTTTACACTATAATTGAAACACAAATACAATCAAAGAAAATTTTATGATTTCCTCTCAATGCGCGAAGGACTGACATTTGTTATGTAGTCAAAAAAGGTTGACGTTTGAAAATATGTTCGCATGCGTTGATATTACTTTTATTTTATTTGTTAAGAGTAATAATGGATAATAACATTGTAATATCGAAAAAAAATAAAATATAGCGCTTTGCTTTTATCTTAAAATATAAATAATTTGTTAGAAACAAAATAATCTTATACTAAAAAACAAAATACAAAAAAAATACACTTCATTTCCATCTATCAAGACGTCTACAGTTTTTCGAGTTATTATTCAAAAACGTTAAGGCTCTGTGATCGGTTACAACGCGGAAATGTCTACCATACAAATATGGACGGAATTGTTTTAATCCCCATACAATCGCGAGTAGTTCTTGTTCTCCAGTAGCATATTTTTTCTCCGCTTCGTTCATAGTTCGACTTGCAAATGCTATTGGTAGGTCGGGACCATTTTGTCTTGAGAAAGGACTATTCCGAGGGCTTTTCCACTCGCATCTGTTGTAAGAGTGAATTCTTTATTGAAATCTGGAAACTGTAATATGGGGTAGGATATTATTGCATTTTTTAGAATACGAAAACTTTCGTCACAAAATGCATCCCAAAGGAATTTTGTGTTCTTTCTAAGTAGTTGGTTTAAAGGTTGAGCTATTTTTGAAAAGCTGGGTATGAACTTTCGATGGTACCCAACTAAGCCCAGAAACGATTTTAGAGTTGTAGTATTATGAGGAGTTGGGAAATTTTCAATTGCAGCTATTTTACTCGAATCGGGTTGGATTTCGTATGGAGTAATATGATGCCCTAGATAATTAATTTCTCGTTTTAGAAAGGCACATTTAGATGGGTTTCATTTTAGGTTATGCTCACGGGAACATTTTAATACTTCTATCAATTTTTCGTTGTGATCGTGCAAGTTATTACCGTATATGACAACGTCATCGAGGTAAATGAAACATTTGACACCCTAAAGACCTGCAAGTATTGTATTCATTAACCGCTGAAAAGTTGACGGCGCGTTCTTTAACCCGAATGGCATGTGAGTAAAATGAAAATGCCCAATATTCGTGCTAAAAGCTGTCTTCCTTTTGTCAGAAGGATGCAAAGGTACTTGATGGTAGCCATTGGCTAGATCAAGTGTCGAGAAGTATTGCGATTTACCAAGTTGTTCTAATATTTCTGTGATATTTGGTATAGGAAAAACGTCACCCACTGTTACTTCATTAAGTTTACGGAAGTCCACGACAACACGCCATTTCTTATTTCCATCACTTGACTTTTTTGGAACCACTAGTATTGGAAAATTCCAAATAGACTTGCTGGGCTCTATTATTTTTTCCTCTAACATCTTATGTATTTGAGCGTTGATTTCTGTCTTCACGGATTCTGGGACACGATAGGGTTTAAGATCAACAGGGGTTATATCTGATTTAGTTGGAATCTGATGTGAAATTGAGTCAGTGGTACTTAAGCAATACCGTGGTAAGTAAAATGTATCGTTGAAATTTCTACAAATTTCGACAATTGATGGGCGCTCTTCTTCATTGAGGTCTTCTAAGTTTAAATTTTCTAATAAAAGATTTAGACGATTGGGTACACTGTTTTCCCATTTATTAACAGAGTGAATTTCATAATTCACAAGTGGTTGTACACCTATATTCAGGTTTTTTATTTCGAAGTTATTTTCATTTGTATTCAATATACTGGTGGTCATCACACCATTATTGACTGAAAGAATTGAATTGGCTAAATAAACACCTGGAGTTATTTCACGTGATTCACAGATATACTCTCCATCAGGTGACGAGATTGGTAAATTAATTATTCTCTCGCTTCTAGCCGGAATACTTGATTTTGTTAAATTTAAGTTTATTTTACATTGAGTTTGATTTGAAACTTGTAAAGTGTTATTAGAGAAATCGATTTTGCATATGTACTTAATAAGAAATCTTTTCCTAAAATGCCATCTGAGGAAATTGGAAATGTTTTTGGGACAATATGGAAAGAATGTGGAAGCACGAATCCATTTGGTAGAGTTATGTTAGCATGACATACGGCTAAAGTTTCAATTTGCTGATCAGTAATTCCAGATATTCTACATTTCAGGTTAGGATAGCACAATACATCATCTTTCAGACAAACGTTTTTTAAAATGCTAATCTCTGCCCCTGTATCTATGAGCATGAAAGCAGTATCATTATTGGCAGAATCTATCGCAAAGGTTACAAACTGTGTGTTTGAATTTTGTTTTGAAATGTATATAGATTTACTTTTAGTGTCATTTACTTTAGATTTTGGGCTCGAACCGGGGTTTGATTTTGCTAAAAAGCTGTATTTAGACGCCTCTGCCCGAGACCCAGAAAGTTTTCCGAATTATTTTTGTGCCTGTTGTTATTAGCCCCCTCTCTTTTCCTACATTCACTTATATGATGTCCAAGGTTCTTGCAATAGGCACAAGTGACGTCGATCTTATTGATTTGTTTTGAAATATGATTTGAGTTGTGTACGCGATTGTGACTGTGCTGGGAAGATTGATTAAGGTTTTTCTTTCATTTATTTATTTTAAATATTAAGATTTTATTATTATTATTCTATTTTATTCAGAATAATAATGTTTTTATTAACATTATGATTTTTTTTGTTTTAAAGAAAAGATTTTGGATTTTAGTGTCATTCAAATGTACTTAAAATTGTTCCCAATATAAAATGTTTTTTTTTTTTTTTTTTTTTTTACCTCAATTTAGAATTTGTAAATTAATCATTATTTATTTTTTTGTTGTTTTATTATTATTTTTTTTTATTATTATTTTATTGATTTTAATTTTGGAATTTCAAATGAAAAAGAATTTGCAGTAAGAATATTTTAATTGTTTCTATTTGTATGTATATAATGTAAGATTGTGTTTCTTGAAAATTTAAAAATTCTTTTGTTTATTCACTATTAGCACATTATTTTATGTTCTTATTAACATTTAATTATTAATGTTTAAAATTAATTTATCTTCTTTTTCTTTGTTTGAATAAATTATTAGAAAATCTTAGTTGTATTATTTTTTCTTTGGTTATAAACTGGATTGGACATGATTCGGCTTATTATTCAAAACCTAAATTATTTATTTTAAATTGATGTTCTATTAAAATTGCAAATTATGGTTGAAATAATCATAAATAAAACATTTGAAATTAAAAGCGTATTTATCTGATTTTTTTTTGTTTTATATTACTAGGTACGTTATGAGATTATCTTATTTATTCACAATTATTTTAAACGTACTTTAAAATTTTGCTTATAATATATATATTCATGTAACTGAAGATGAGACTTTTAAAAAATTGTAAATCTAAATATTATTTCATATTAATTATATATTTGTATTAATATTCAATTTATTTTATTGTTTTTATTTAGCTTTTTATTATTATTTTGTTTTTTTATTATATGGAATTTCGTATGTGATAAATTCATTTTATTTTATTTAACACGTGGATCCCACCGCTTCCACCATTTTTGTTGTAATTCTTACTGCAAAAAATAAAACTCTTGATATGTTTTTATTTGCGACTTCTCTGCTTGAGGTTCAAAATGAAGAAAAAAAAGGGCAGAGATTTGTCGTCTTTTTTATTTCCTCTGTTATTTCTTCTATTATTCTATTACATAATATTTTACTAATTACTTAATTGACTACTAAATTTGATTACATTATTTGATTACTTAGAAGGTACAAAACATATCACTAGCTAATAACACACAATCGAAAACTCGTAACAGAAATTCAACTGAAATTAAATTGGGTAACCAAAACATCAAAAACTATTCCAATCGGGTTCAAGGCGAAATTCTAAATCCTCAGAATAATATTGCAGATGCAAACATTAATAAATTACATGTACCCCCAGTAGTAAGATTAACACAGAAAGCAATTTTAGAACAGGACAGCATATATGTACTCTCACGCCTGAGGGATACTACAATATATAGTAATATTAGAATATTTTTAGCATACTTACATGACCAAGAGACTATGTATGTATTGAAGGTACAACTAGAACTAATATCAAAGTTTTAATAAATCAAGAAGGTTTACCAATGTGTCCTAATGAATTAAAAAATACATACTTCAGATACCATGAGCAAATTGGAGTTTCCCAGAAAGAGGTAACCAAAGATCTAGAAACCTATCGTACTCATCCTAAAAATAAATATCGGCAATATTTACAAAAAACAAGAGAAGTGGATCACCAATTTTTTATTCCAACATATAATGGCATATAACAAACGTCATAAGTTAAACATAGTGCATTTTAATGCAAGAAGTTTAAGAAAAAACATTCTTGAAATTGAGTTCTTTGTAAAAACTAGGAAATGTATTGATGTCATTATGATTGGTGAAACTTGGTTATATTCAGAGGAGGAGAAATTTTTTAATATCCCAGAATACTCAGCTTACTTTTTCCAACGATTTATATAGAGGAGGTGGAACTGCAATTTACGTAAAACAGAATTTGGAGTACAAAGTCGTGGAAGCTGTAGAGCAATTTAATACAATAATTGTCTCACTAAGTGACACTACTCCAACTTTAAAAGTCGGTGTATATGCTATAAAAAACCAAGTGAAATCAATAGCGAATTTGTAACACATTTAGACTCAATATTTAATAAAACATTATGATGGGGGACTACAATATTGACTTATTAGTTGATGTAGAGCTCACAAGATCATATAAACCAATGCTTGAATCTAATGGAATTAATATTATGAGCAAATTAAGTATGGATATGCAACAAGAGAACTGAAAATTCCTCTACGATTATTGATCACATTCTGTCAGACCTTGAAATATATGAATTTGATATAAAATTATACGATATTGTAAACTTAGATCATAAAGCTGTATTCGCCAAAATAAATAAAGCTATTAAAAAGATGGAAGCTATCTTCAATAAGGAAATTTCTATCATAAATTATCAAAAATTTAAAGATAATATTAGAAACCTTAATTGTGAAAATTAACAGTGATTCTGTTGATGATCTTATTGATATATTGCAAAAAGCTAAGGTAAACTCTACAATAAGAAAGCAAATGAGAGTTCGAAAAGACAACTTGTGGATGACCAATGATTTGTTAAACATTATAAAAAAAGGAATAGATTGTTTAAAAAGCTAAAAAAAAATCCTCATAGCCTTATAATTCTAGCAAGTAACAAAAGTGCAAAAAATAAGGTAACTTATGAAGTATCTAAAGTAAAACAAAATTATTTCAATAATACAATACAATTGGCTGGGTCTGAAAAAAGGAAAATTTAGAAAGTACTTAACAATTGTATCCTAAAAAAGACAAATGAGTCTAACAAGGCCATAAAGGAAATAAATATTAATGGCATTAGAATATATGATAGTCTTGAAATTGCAAACTGCTTTAATATGAACTTTAGTGAAATTGGAAACGAATTAGCAGACAAAATTAAGGATGGTGACAAGTATACAGTAAAAAATGGATTGTGTGAAGCTGAAGATCTAAAGCTATGTTGCAACAGCAATATCACCTGCAATTGCCTGCTTGGTAAATAGATGTTTTTCTACTGGTATATATCCTGAGTGTTTAAAATCAAGTATTGTGGTACCTATATTTAAATCTGGGTCAACGCTGGACGTATCGAATTACAGACCAATTACACTTACAAGCTGCGTAGGAAAAGTGTTTGAAAAAATTATAAATGCCAGAATTCAAGATTTTGTACAAGAGGTAGTAAGTTTTGATGTGAATCAATTTGTATTCCAAAAAAGAATTGGAACTGATTCAGCAGTTGTAGAATCTACTAACTCAATTATAAGTAAAGTGGATGAAGGAAACTATGTATGCTCTGTATTTGTTGATCTAAAAAAGGCTTTTGATACGGTGGATCACACCGTATTACTTGATAGATTATATGAAATTGGTATACGGGGACCGGCTAGGGATTTACTTAACTCTTATCTTAAAAATAGGCAAATTATAACAAGAATACATGGAGTACTAAGCAATCAAGTTTCAATAAATATTGGTGTTCCTCAAGGGTCTGTGTTAGGTTCTACATAATATTTGCTATATATTCATAATATACAATTTGCGAATTTAGTAGCTCAATATAAGATATTTGCTGATGATACTCTACTTATATACAGTGCCAAAAATTGCGAAGAATTAGAAAGAGTAATAAATGCAGATTTGAGAAAATACAACAATTGGCTCAAAGCTAATAAATTAACTATAAATGCTGAAAAAACCAAATACATAGTGTACAAAATAAGAAATAAAGTCGATATAAATCCAAAACTGTTAGTAAATAATACCGAAATTGAAAGACTTACTACATATAAATATCTAGTGTGGTGTTGTAATTAATGAAAAGTTGAAATGGGATGATCATATCAATAAACTGGAAACAAACAAAAAAATTGTGCCTTTATTAGGTGCTATCAAAAGAAGTGGAATCATACTCAGTTGACAAACCGCTGATAGTCTATATTATTAATAGGAAATAAAGCATAGTTTCAATTTAGGTCTTTTCGTAAAAAAATTAAAGTACTTATTAAAAAATAATCCTGCAGAAATGGACAGATTAATTAAAGAGTGAATTATCACATAATATATATATGTATATTTTTTTTTTATTTTTCTCTGTTTTTTTTTTTTTGTTTATGTTATGATATATAATAATTGTACATATATATATGTATATATGTAGTCTTTAGATTGTAAGTATCTTACTTTTATTTTTAAATATGGATTTTTCTGTAATGTTTTATACCAAAACTAATGTTTTGTCTATATCACGGTTAAAGAAAATTACATTTATTTAGAGTAGTAAAATATAAAAATTGATGTGTGAATTTTTTAAATATTTTTTAATTTGTATACAATTTTGTCAATAAAAGTAATGAAAATTTAAAAAAAAAAAAATTTCAAAACAAAAATTTGTTCGTCGCGAATAGTTCGTCGTGATTGTGTCTCTAAGGGCGAATTTCTCTAAGGGCGAATTTTAGTCATTCGTCACTCGTCATTCGTCGTGATTGTGTTTTCAATATAAAGCAAAAGGCAAACATCTATTTGGTACCTTTTCTCTCTCATTAAAAATTTGGTATACGTTAAGTAAATGTAAATTTTAACTCTTTTAAATTGATATTTTGCTTGTTTTGGTGTTTGATAAAAATTATGTTAGATTTAGATAGTAAACTGGAAGGGCATATTTTTTTAAATAGAAATAGATAATAAACTATTTAGTAAAAGTTATAATTTGTGATTAATAGAAATGATTTATAAAAGTGATTGATTATTAAAATTATACTTTTAATTTTCTTTTCAGTGTTTCAATAATTAAAAAATTGAATTAAAAATGCCTTATTTTAAATTATATATTGTATTGTTATATTAACATATTTTAAATTTTTTTGTTTTTTTATCTTTTCTTTATTTTAAAAGTATGTTGAAAAAATTTGAATTATAAATAATATTTAAAAAAAAATTTAAATTAAAATATAAATAAATAGCTTAAAAATTGAAAATTACATACATAACGTATCTTAAATTTTTAAAAATAATACATAAAAAAGTGATGGATGTTAACTTGTACACACTTGTACATAACTTGTTAAATTGTTGGTTGTACACAAAAGCAATTTTGTTTTATTTCTTTTTGCAAAGAAACATCCAATAAGACAAAGAAAATTCACCCTATTGACAAAAAAGAATAATGGGTTCTTGAATTTATTTTTTACTTTCGTTTTAGTTGCTGAAAAATAATGAAGGAGAGTACGCGTCGGATGATTTAATATAATTGAATTTTTAAAGTCAAATATATGTACGTATTCCCATTTTATAACTGAACATTTTTAGGATATATAAATAAAAATTAATTTTATTTAAAAACTATTTTTTTTATATTTTTTTCTGTACTGAAATATTATTTATTAAATAACAAAAGAAATGTATTGAATTAAATTTTTTTTACATTTTTTTCTTTACACTTTTTGTTTATAACAGATACTTACAGAAGAATTGCGTATATACATTATGTTTTCATTTTATCCAAAAAATTATGAAAGAGGATATTTTTCTGTTTGCAGCCTGCAAAGTTAACGCTGCACAATAGCTTCCATTTTTATTTTGTTTTTTATTATTCTTATTTTGTGGTGAAAGCTGCTTTTGTTTGCATCGTATAATAGTTGGCTCATTTTTTAATTTTTTAATTACTTATCTGTGCTCGTATCTTTAAAACTGTGGGCGTATATAGCGAACAAACACTCTTCCCCTTTAAATTTTTTTTTATTATTAATATTATAGTACATATAATGCACTCTACTACAGGCCTTCTTACTCAGAGCGCAACTTTCAAAATGTATCTTATTTGTGTGTAAACCTTATGGGAATCTTTAAAATCGAAGGATCTTATTTGTCAGTAGAGATATTTTTAAAATTAAATATATCTCAAAAAATGTAAATTTTTATCTACTTTTACTGAAAATCCTATTAAAAACTAATTAAAATTTCATTCAAAAATTTGATTCTAAAAAAAAAAGCTACTCAACAATCCGACATAGATCTTACCAATTGTGTTGCAGGCATGAAAATTTACACTTAGATATACTCTTTCACAAATAAAGAAATTCGACTGTTACCGACTTCGAAAATTTGGACTGGTTCGGGTTGCTGCCGTACAGCTCCTAGCACGTACGTCTCAGGAATATTTTAAGAACCAATTGTGTTACAGGTATGAAAACTATTAATATACATTATTGATATACATGTGCTCATAATTAGTAATATTCATATTAAACAAAAAACATAATTATAGCTATTTCTATATTTTTAACTGAAAGATTGAAAAAGAATAAAATCACATTATCACGTACATCTTAATTCTTTAATGAAGTAAAAATAAAATAAGAAAAATTGGTTTGTACAGCTTGTATGCAATATACATTCACAATAAATAAATCATAAATTTCTTAAACACATCGAAAGCGAACAGTGAGTAAGAAAGTAAACCAACAAAGAGTTTTTTTTCTTTTGATTTTACATTTTTCTTGTTTCTTAAGTCAATACAAAATTTTAATTTTCTTTCTTCTACTTGCACATTCTTATTATTATAAGTATTCGTTGGTTTTACCAGTTTTACATTATATGAAAACTTTGAACAATGCCTCTATATATTCTAGCCTGGCTTCGGGGAGAGCAACTTTAAAAATGGGATCTTATTTTCATATAAATTTTGTCTTTTGGATAGGGATCTTATTTAACTATATGAATAACCTGTAATTATGGTATAGTGCTATTTTTGAAAAAATATTCAATATTTTGTATCTAAATTGGTAAAATTTACACAAAATACAAAAACATTTTCATTCATAATTTTCAATTTAAAAAAAAAATAAAACTTATTATCCGACATGGAACCTACTTACTCCTATGAAGTTCTAATGAACACTGAAAATAGAACTGGTGGATAGTGGAAGTAGATTGGATACAGTAAATTTTTTGGGACGAAATTAAAATAGCATGTAAATTGTTGTTGTTTATTTATTTTATCTGAGCAAAACCTTTGATGGAGTTTGTATTTAATTTTTGGTATTAAATTTTTCAGAATATTCTTGTTTGTGTTAGTTGTATTTTTCTCAAATTTTACTTTTATTTAAAAAAATTTATACACAAAACAAAAACAAAATTTTAAAAAAAATCGTAATTCGATATATTTCGGAAAATTCATCGTGTAACTTGGCTGGAAGATATAGAGGCATTGCTTTGAATTTAACTGGTTATTAACATTTAACATTATGTCATTGTATTTTTCTTTTGTTACTATACATTTATTTGGAGGGTCCTCCTCTTTATTCGAAGGTTGCGAATTTTGTTAGATAAGTGAGATACATTAATTATGTTTTTCTTATTAATTTTAAGCCATACTATAAATATAATAATAATGATTGTAATTAGTGTTGCTTGAACACCGTATGATACTTTCTTATTATATTTAAGAGATTTAATTTCCTCAATATTTTTAACATGATCTAATACAATATTTTCAAAGGTTAATTCTTTGTAAAGTTGTGACTTAAGCTACTTATTGGATAATAATAATTTTAAACAATTTTTTTTTTTTTCACTTATTGCATTCTTTACTAAAATTGTTTCTTCATCCAAAATTTGTTTTATTATCAAATTTAAGTTTACATTGATTATTAAAAATGCAATTTTTACTAATTTTTAAATTTCTTATCATAACATTTTCTACATATGGTATAAGCACAAATAAATAGCTATATCCAGATGCGCATGGCCATATAACAAAATGATTAAATTATTTTCTCCATCCGACATATCTCTAGCTGACAAAAAGCTTTAATAAGAACAAAATCATAAAAAAAACAACGTAACAAAATAAGAATAGAAGACGAGAAGAACCATGGTATCAAAGACCTTAATAGTTATAAAGATGTGTCACGTAGAAGAAGTAAATGAACATAAAATTTGAAAGTTTTTATTTTCATAAAAAAAAAAAACAAAATTAAAAAGGCAAAAAATAATAAAAGTGGGAGCTTCAGCTTGGCGAAGATGTATACGGAGATGTACGATACGAACTACGAACGAAGATTATGTTCTTGTTTCTTATTTGTGAAAATAAAAATTGTGTACATATAATATTTGTATCTTCACACAGCTCAGATGATAAGTAAGTATCAGATGAAGTAGTTCTAAGCGGACAGATTAGTCCGCTAATAAATAATGAAAACACAAGATTAAAAAATAATGAAAACAAAAGATAAAAAACAAAAACCTTTTTAAAAGTTTGACAAACCGGTTTTTTCTCTTCATATGGATGGTTTATTCTATATTGTTAATTTACAGGAATGAATGTGTTTCCTTCTTTTATTCTTCAAATCGTTTACTGAGCTTGTATGCGAGAATTGTAATAGCGGAATAATTTCTAAATATGAATTTTTGTGAGAATGAAAAAGTATTTTGAGTTGATATAAAAATGAAATAATATTAATAACGGTAGAAAGAATTCTTTTGAAACAAAATTTTTAATAACGTACAACTTTTTTATATGATGATATGCATTTTATTGACTAGAGTTATTTTAAATCACAATTGTTAATAACGGACGGATATTTGGTATGAATTTTATTAAATAGAGTTGATAAAATTATTTATGAAGTTACTTTATTACATTATAAATGAAAATTAAATATCTACAGGGTTCAATTTTGTTTTGATATTGAATAATTTTTTAAGATAATATTTTCAAATAGGTACATATGTTAAATTTTTCTACAGTGCACTTTTTTGTAATTTATTTATTTAAATTTCTTATTTTCGTGCTAGTTTTATGTAATAAGTGCAAAATATATTTTTTTTTTTACAAATTTATTTATAAATGTTTGAAGCAGGTAAATAAGAAACTTCATATTATGAGATCAAAAAAATTTGGAAAAAAATGGTTTAAATTTTTTTGTTTGGAACATGCTTCGCTTCTTACTCGGTTTTTTGTAAATATGTGAATAATGTTCATGAAAATATAAGAATATTTTTATAACTATGAAATATTCGTACATAAAATAAATATTTTATAAATGTTGAAAATTATATACTTATTATATTGAAATAAAAATAATATCAATAAAAAGAGAGCAAGAAAAAAAATAATTAATGAAAATAAATAAATAAAATGCTAATTATTATTGATAAATAAACAATAAAATATGTTTATGTTTAATGCAATTGAGAAACTTAAGTTTAAAATACGTTATTGAAACTTTTGCAATTTTTCAGAAAATGAGAAAATCTGAAAAGCGATGTTTAATAATTTTTTTGTTCGTGTGCAAGGGTTTGCAAACCCTCATCATTCAATTCCGAAAAAGTAAGACCTACCTGTGTATATTTTTCATGAAAATTGGAAAACTAATTTAGTAACTCGGAAATACATATTTCATTTTGTTACGGATTTTTGTACATAATAAATTTTGATAATAAGCAATTGTAATTTGATAATAAACAAATTGAAAATAATCTTATTTAAAATTATAATAATACCTGAAAAATAATACCTTAGAAATAGTACCCAATGAGAATGAAAAATTAAATTGTTCAAAATCCATTATGATACACACACTGTTTTACTCGATAATAGTGTTTCACTTTAAAAAGATTGTCATTATTTTAATTGAAACAGTCGTAACATTCAAAAGAAATTCTAACATAGGTTTTTGAATTGTGATATATGTAAGTGAATAAATAACACCTAACCAGAGTATCCTGAGCGAATTTATTTTATATTGGCTATTGGTTAGTTGTTTGCCTTTTTCTTTTAGTATTCGTTTATTTTCTTCGTTTTGGGATTTTTTGGGATTTTTATCTTTTCCAATACCACCAGAAGATTATCTTTTTCATCAACTCTCCAATAAATGAATAAATCCTTTTATTATTAATATAATAAAATTGAAATATAATTTCATAAACGTTTAGAAAATAAACGCTAAACATAAACAGTAACCCTAATTAAATTTAGAGCTGTTCATGTTGAATTTCCGTTTATTTCATTAAAGTGGTTAAAAAATTAGTTGGCACAATTAATAATTATCTTACAACGAACAACCTGATGTTTTGTGGTAATTAATCAGTTTCCTTCAATCAAAGAAAGGATATTTTACTGATGTAATAAAATTTAAAAATAAAATTTAGAAATAAATATTAGATTCAAACAACCAATGGGATTTTATATTTAACACAAGAAATGTCAAAGGAAAATAGAAATATTTATAAACTAGCCGTTTTAATCAGGACCCTTTGGAAAATTGTTTTTCTTATATTCGAGCTAAGAGCGGACACTGTAAGAATCAATCAGTTCACGAATTCAACATAAAAATAGCCAAACTACTTTCATTGAAACTTTGTCAACGGAATTTTAAGAGGAAATCAAATTGTCAAGAAGATGCTGATGTTATGCTGGCAGCTGATTTCCGTTCTATTTTGGAAGACACTCAACAAACTATTGACTATTGTTATGACAATGATATTAAAAATTATACTGATAATAATGATGGTGGCCCTTTATTATATGAAGACATTGTAAAGGAAAATGAAGACTATTTTAACGAAAAAATAGATTCCTTTAACTCGGTTTATATACCTATAGAGTTAACATCTACCAGATATTTTATAGGTTATATTGTACGACGAATCATATGTTTGAAATGTAAAATTGAAATGGCAAAGCCAACTGAAATTCTAACATATCATTCAGAAATGTTTATTCATAAAAAAAATTATAACACTGGATCGGATTTTGGTAGTTTATATGCACCATCTGATATGGTTTTTGATGTTTGCAAAATTCATATAAAAGTTTTTAAAAAAATCTTTAGCGAAAACTTAAGAATATTAAAAATATCATTATTGAAAAATGTGAAAAATGTATTCAAGAATCGCCTTACAAAATTTGGTATGATAAGAACGACACATGCACATAAGATGCAGATTTTAAATCTATTGATCATTATATTCTTGCGAAAACATTATTCTTGGATTACATTTAATGATAAAAGTTCCAGAAGATCTAAAACACAAATTTTACTGAATCAATAAATTAATATCAAATTATATATGAATATTTTTTAATACCTACATATGATTTATTCATTACTTGTAATAATTGTGTAAAATATTAAATAAAAGTTATTTTTCAGAAAACCAAAAAAAAACATTTTTTCAACTTTTCTTACACATAGAGACATTTTATTAAATGTATATCCAAATGAATTATTTCAAAGCCATAATCAGGAAAAAATTCCTATTGCTCACTTCTTTCTTTACTTGAAAAAATTATAAAGAAAATACAAGAACAAAATTTTTTTTTAAAGCTTTAAAATAAAACCAAACAAGAAAATAAAAAACTTTTGTAAACTCATGGTGGTTTTCCTCTTGACGGACGAACGTCCGGACAAATTTTTTAACCAAAATTTGATTTTACCAACACATACACAAAAAATTCTCTCCGGGCATTTTCTTCATCCAATTTCTTAGTTAAAATATTTTTGACTTTTGGCTGAAGGACGAAGAAAAAGAAAAGGATAGATATACAATTATTTGATAAATATTTATTGCTATCTCGATTTATGAATGAACGCATTCACATATAGAATTTCAAATGTTTTTTAAGAAAAAGAAATGAAGTGTATTTTTTTTGTATTTTGTTTTTTAGTATAAGATTATTTTGTTTCTAACAAATTATTTATATTTTAAGATAAAAGCAAAGCGCTATATTTTATTTTTTTCGATATTACAATGTTATTATCCATTATTACTCTTAACAAAATTTTTAATTTTTTTAATAAAAGTAATATCAACGCATGTAAACATATTTTCAAACGTCAACCTTTTTTGACTACATAACAAATGTCAGTCCTTCGCGCATTGAGAGGAAATCATAAAATTTTCTTTGATTGTATTTGTGTTTCAAATATAGTGTAAAAACAAATTGTCCGGACGTTCGTCCATCAAGAGGAAAACCACCTTCACTCTCATTAAAATTGCTCTCATTTTATAAAGTTTTGTGGATTTGGTGGATTTATTTAAAATCCACTTCAAATTTTAGCTGAAGAATTTCAATATATGGCCTGACACATCTTTATAACTATTAAGGTCTTTGGTCAAATTAAGATCGAATGCAAAAACATTTGACGATCAAGCAAGTTTTAATGTTGATGAAAATGCCTTTGTCTCTACTGCAGTGATTATTGTTTGATTTTTGCTGCAAACGTCATTTGACTATTGTCTCAATGATTTTTAAAAAGGAGAATACCAAAATGGATTTGAAGAGAATATTAATTGAAGAATTGGTAGAAATAAGTAAGAGCAAAAAAATATTTAAAGCTAAAAAAAAGAAAATTTTAATAATAAAATATTATTTAATACAAAATTATAAAAGCGAAATCCCAAATGTTTTAAATTATACCGATTTAATCGAAAAATTTAGTAACTCTACGTTCGAAGGTCATTTTCGTGTGAACAAAGAAATATTCATGGTATGTATGCATCAAAAGAGTATTAATTAAAATATATACAACAGAACTTTCATTAAAATTGTTTTTTAGAAATTGGAATATCAATTACAACCATTTTACACTTCATTCACATCCGAAAAAGGTCGTCCAATGAAGAGTTTAAGAAAAGGGTTGTATTTGACATTATGGATGTTAGGAAATAATATTTCCTTTAGAGAAATCAGAGATCGTATCAATAAATCCCAAAGCGTCAGCCAAAGTATATTTTTAAAAACATGTCAGATGATATGTAATTGGTGTAAGAGTATGTTAAATTCCCAAGTACTGTCCAAGAAATTAAGATACGGTAGAGAAATTTAACAAATTCAGAGGAAATGAAAGTTTTCCTAATGTAATTAGTAGTATAGACTAGACTGTAAACATATTGAAGCATAAAGAAGATGCACCAAAAGAACATGTGGATAGTTACTTAAATAGAAAATCTTATCAATCACAAATCCTACAAGTATAATTTATTTGTTTGCAATTTAGAATCATTTTTTTATGTACTAATTTCTGTATTTTAGGCAACCTGTGACAGTGAAATGATTTTTGCAAGTATTTTTGTTGGCTGGTCAGGTAGATCTCACGATACCTATGTGTTTAAAAACAGTTCACTGTATCAACAACTACAAAATAATACAATTAATTTTACTTTAGATGTACATATTGTAGGTGATTCCGCCTATCCCTTAAATATGTTTTTGATGATTCCATATAAAGACAATGACAATTTATCTGGAGCTAATGTCAGTCAAGTAATGTGGAGACCACACTTACACTGACATATTCAAGGGTAGGCCTTACATATGTAACATAAAGATGTTTCGTGAGGTAGGGATGATTGTAGGTGATTCCGCCTATCCCTTAAATATGTTTTTGATGATTCCTTATAAAGACAATGACAATTTATATGGAGCACAAAAAAATTTTATACCCTTATCATGATTATCGAATCGAAAGTATAAGTAGGCAAATGCGATCATAATTAGCGAAGCGAATGAAATACGTTCGACAATTTGGCGAATGAAAAATTTAGGTGACAACCGTAAAACAAAAATAAAAAAAAAAATTTTTTTTTTGTTTATATTTCAAAATAAATATCTTCAAATTTGTTTTTTTTGTTTTTATTTTTGAAAATAAATATCTTTAAATTTGTTTATGAAATTTATTAGCACAAAAAAATACAGTTTCTTTCTTTTTATTTACTTTTCAATATTTAATTTGCGAGTGTTAAGTTAGCAACGACTTTTCCACAGCGAATGAATTTATTCGCGAATTATGATCACATTTACGCGAACGTTCGACTAGCATATTCGATTCGACTCATATTCGATTCGAGAATCATGATACGGGTATTAATTATCGATTATCCAGTACTCGAATCATTATCGAACAGGCTTTTGAACTTTTGGTGAAAAAATTTAAAATTTTAAATCATTTACATTTTAGGAAAATTGATAAGCACAAATATATTGTAACAGCAGCATAATTTTATTTTAATGAATGGTAACAAAAGTAGCACAGGTTACACTGATTCAAATGTAAGCAATAATATTGTAGTTGTAAATCGAAGAGAAGCTGACGAAAACGAGATGCTCTGAAAAATTTATTATTATCCTGAAACTCATACCATTTTTATTGTATTAATTGTATTTTTATCATATTAATTAATTAAAAAATAAAAGGCTTATTCACAGCCAAATGATAACAAAATTAACATAATAACAAACACAAAATTAAATTACGCATATTAACAGATCTGTACAAAAATTAAAAGAAATTATTTTGTAAATATTATTTGATTTTTGCGCATAGTTTTTCTAGCGCGGCAATTTTCCTCATTTCAATATCCCATTTTAATCTCTCCATTTCCAAGTAATCTTTGTAACGACTTTGTTCTACTTTTTCCATGAAACCAGAAAACTTAACAGTTCTTCACTCGAATTTTTTTCTTTTTTTCGTGGTGTTGTTTCAGATCTTTCAAATATAGAGGACATGCACCAGGTGTTGGTTGAAGTAAATTGATTGATTCAATTCAACGAGTCTACGAGAACTTCCTCTGGCGCAGATACAAGATGTTTACTTCTGTAAAGCGAATCAAATTCGTCAAAATATTGCCAAACACTTCACCCTCGTCCAGTTTGGTTGTTTCTTTTTTAATGCGCTTATATGCAGTCATTAAATTTAAAAACTTTTTTTTACATACGTCTACTGAGAAAGGAAATTCAACATTTTCCTTGATTATCTCTCGATGTATTTTTTTCCAAACAGTTGATTATGCTTTCTTGCCATCATTGAATGTTGGTTCGAATTGCAATCTAATAGTCATCAATAATTTTGTCATACTTTGACTCCAATGTTCCTCTTCTAAGTCAATTTCACTAAAAATTGCAAAATAAATTTACAGTTTGTTGGTTTTTTCTAATTAGAAATAAATTCAAACTAAAGCTATAAAAATATAAGCTATAGTCATAAAGGAAGTATAATAAGAGAAACTATGCGGAACAAATTTTGTGACGATTTTTTTTTGCTTAAAAAATTTTTGAAAATACCCCATACACAGTAGGACCTAGATAAACTCACTTTAAAAATTTGTAATAACTCATTTTAATGTCTTCGTTAACAGAAACTCATACAAAATATTGAACTAAAATTTTTTCTTTTATGCAGGTTCAACTGTATAGATTCTAGCTTTGAGAGAGAGAATCTTAAAATGATTTTAATTCTTGTTGTTTTTTTTTTGTTTTTGCTTTTATATAACATACATATAGTGTAGTAGCGGCAATGAGGTAATGTTGTGTATGTCGTATCAAATACACACTTGTTGGGTAGATGTAGAGTATACCAATAATATGAAATGCATGGTGTCGGGACAAAATTTCAAGACACAATTACATATTCAAAAAAATTAAATCCCAATTTAAGTTCTTATAAAAAATTTGAAATTATTTGGTTTTGTAATGAAGGTACTTTTTTTTTCTTAAAAAAAAGGAAGAATACTAAGTGGTTATGCTGAAGTCCGAAGCGGAATATCCCCGAAAAAAATTTCCGACCGGAATACGAAAAATATCAGTATTCTGAAATTCGACTCCAAAGTCTGTGCAGAAATCAATATTAAATGTTTTGGAAGATTTTTTTTTATTTCAAATAAAAAAGACGTTGACAGTTTAAGTTTTTTTTTATTTATTTTGTAAAAAGTTATAAATTTTTTAATAATTACATAACGTAATATGTACATAAATTAAAAGTAAAACTTATACATTTTTAATTACATATGTAGGTATATACAAATTAAAATTTAATAGTAATTTTTTGTTACACATTACATTTTGTTGAAAACAATAAAAGATATTATTCGTTTGAAGCGCTTTTTTAATTTGTAATTTCGACGGACTTCAGCATAACCACCTAATTCTTATATAAAACAACTCTTATAAAAATATAAAACAAAATCATATTTTGAAAGGAATTATTAATCAACTACAGATTTTGACAATTTCTTCCACATTTTATAATGATTAAAAAAAATTTAAACATTTAATTGTTTTAAATATGAAATTTTGTCTTTATGAAATTTTGTCCACATGTAATTTTGTCATGGAACCAAAATGTTACGTTTTTAATGCAAACACAAACCACTTACTTTAAATTGGAAATTCATAAAGAAAGGAGAATTAAAAAATTTTAATATAGAAATAGAATATTCAAAAATAATTTTCACGTTCATTGTTAATATATTATGATAAGAAAATCTTAATAACCTACACTCTACCTCTACTATGCACTATACAGTTATACACTAAGAAATCAAGGAATACATGCATATATATGAATTACGATAGTGTGCAAAATTCCTTACTTACTGCAGTGTGGCACAAAAAAGATAAGCACATTGAAGTAATTGAAAACATAAATTAATAAATTATTTATTTTTTCTAATATAATATTGTTAATACTAGTAATATTATAATAAATTTAAGAAATTATTTTTGTTTATTTAATTTTTCATTTTTATATTCAAGTTATTTATTTTTATTACATTCAAAGTGTTTATTATTTTATTACACTTCAATTCTGCCTTTTCTCTTTGTTTAAAATATATTTTACAACATAGGTAGGTACATATTATTTGTACATTTGTAAAATGTTATTTAAATAATTTTAATTTTAGAGCCACAAATTCTAAAACAGGTACATTTTTTTTTTCAAAACCTATCTAAGTGGTGCCTATGAAATGTTATTTTTCAACGCATAAAAAAGTAATTTAAATAGAATTTTACATTTTATTTGAAATTGAAACAAAACTCCAATTCAATCCAAGAACAAAATCAAAGAATTAGAAATTATAAAAACAGTTTAGGCGCTTCCATTAGTGTTATTTTTTATTTTGATGAACAAAAGAAAAAACAACAAAACAAAGTTAAATATTTTATAAATTTTCATCTTTTGAAATGTTCAACATTATTGTACGATACTGTACGAGGTACAAAGGAAATAAAATATTTGTTATTTATATTATGCTTAGGCGAATCCTTTTCTTTTGTATCTGTTTAGTTATGATTATTTTTATTTATAAACAATCAGTTTTACTGTTCGCATAAAGAACTTCATTTACAGTTTCTAATGCTAATTCTACCAGATCGCTTTCGTCACTAATAAATATTGAAAATCCTGAATAGTCACATCCTCAAAACCTTCACCTTGTTGCATGTACATAAATAAAAATATGTAACCGTGCTGCTAGAGGTACGTAGCATGTTATAAGAGGGTAATTCACAAATTTATGGACGTGATGGAGGAGGATTACATGTACATTAATTAAATTATTTATTAGTTTTTTATTAAACTTCAATTCCGCTTTTATTTAGAATATTCATATATCTACCTATTGCAAAATATATATGTACATACACATTTGTGAAATTTTTGTTTTAAGAATTTTAATTTTACAGCCACAAATTCAATTCATACCTATATATATTTTTTTTTTTATTTTTCAAGCCATATCTAAGTTACCTATGATACCTATGAAATGCCCCTTCAACGCAATAGTACAAAAATAATTTTTCAAATTATTTTAAAATTGAAATTAAGAAAGAATACAAATTCAGTCCAAAAACAAAATCAAAAAATTACAAATTACAAAAACAATTTACACTGAATTGTTGCAGGTGTTCTTTTGTTTTGCCCAAACACAGAAAAATAAAAATTAAATCATTGTATGTGTGAATATAAACAAAACATATTACATTTTTTCTATGGCTTCTTCCTTACTACCTTATTTTCTTTTTTTTTGCACACATATCACACTACACACATATATAAATTATAATGAAGGATTAAGGAATTGCAATATTGTTATCAAGATCATTGAATCCGTATGCGATATACAAAATCAAGAGAAAGATTATAATTTATAAGAGATATTATAATTTACGCTCTGGGGTATTTTGGCATATAAAATATATTTTTTCTCTGGGGTTCTACGGTGAAGTAAAATTTAAGAAATATTGAAAAAAATTTTTTTGTTCCTGATAGTTTCTCTATATTATACTTCCTTTATGCTATAGTATTAAAATTTTTTTTTATTGCTTAATATGATCCGAATCACTCATTTTCTAATTTTAACCAAACATTAAATTTAACGCATCTAAAAATATTTTTTGACTGAATTGCAATTTCAAAACAAGCAAATGACGTGCAAATGACATTGAAGGCTTGCTTCATTTAATTGTGCAATAACCATAGATATATAAAATATAGATTGGCAGCTTGGTATTGCTTTCTCTTTCTCTCTAATACATTATCATATTAACTATTAAATGTCAGATTCAGCCAAAAATCAGCATATGTTTTTCAATATTTCAACTCAGCTGATTTGATTTTTAATTAAATTGATTAACTGATTGATAAATTTAACAGCCATTTTTTAATATTTTGATGGTTTTGTAGAATAGATTCTTTTAAATTTTTTCTTATTGAATTTAAAATTAGTTTTGTTTTTTAACATTTTTATCTACACATTATCTACTAACTATTTATTTTTTACAGTTTTTCTGTTTTAAATATATTATTGACGCTAATACGATAATTTGAAAATTATATTTATTTCAATTTATCAATTGCAATTTTAGAGCATTGGAAAACGTTTTCAAAGAAAAATAGAGGGGAAAACTTTAAATTTGATGTGAATGATAAATATTATACACATGAATATAATACAAGTGATTAGATATACATTGATTATTAAATAATAATAATAATACTTATAAATAATATAAATTTTTATACATATCACCTAATATGTTTTAATATTATCAATATATATGTAGACATAAAATTTCACGGGAATGTATAAATAATAGAATCTATGTGAATTTAGTTTTATAAAATAATATATGTATACGATAAAGTAAAAGAATTTTTCCCACTCTTGGTCATTTTATTTAGTTTAACATCAAACTGTATCAGCCCATGTATCAATTTAATTAATCTTGTTTATATAATTCTTATCAAGAACATAAGTATCAAAACATCTGGTTTTAACTTTACTTTTTGATTTGTTAATTATATATTATTGTGAATTTTGTATGAATATAGACATATACATGTTTTTAAAGGAAAATTTAAAAATAATTATTTTAAATTAATTGAGATTTTACGTTAAAAATCCAATTATTAAAATTATTGTAATTTTATATTTTTTTTACTCTAAAACTTTTCATATTACATCGGAGCGAAGTTTCCATTTTCAAGGGAATTGTTTGCAGTAGAAACTAAATTATTTGAGCTCAGATTTTTCAAAAACCAAAAGTGGCTGAAAATATTTATTCTAACTGCCAATCTATATTTTATATATCTATGGCAATAACTCATCATTCAGTAGGGTTAGTAAATCACCGCCACCTTTGATTAAAAAATTTAAAAATAAACTAAACCAGATACATGCTGTTAGTAAAAGGGTAAAAGTCATAAATTAATACCTATGTTAATAGCTATACATTTAATAAAAACACTTCCAAAAGTTAGGCCGAAAGTATCAAAGCTAAAAAGAACAACAGTTGTTAGTTAGTCTCAGTTAAACGTACATCAAAACGTATTCGTTTTTTAATAGTTAAAACACTTAGTTGACGATCAAAAGAACTAGAGTAAGAATTTACTTCACGGATCATTCTAGTGATTTGCTCGAATCTATCATATTCAGTAGGGTGGAAGGGAATGTGGAACAGCTCAACGGTTCTGAGATGATGCCGAGTGGATCCTTCAACCAAATAATTTTAAATTTCAGGGGCTAGCGTCATACCCCAAAGGATCTGGTGAATAAGAAAGATATCTGCAATTATTCGACGATCAGACAACGACTGTAAGTCAATGAGTTTAAGACAGTGGGAATAAGATGGAAGTCGCAATGAATCATTCCACGAAAAAAATCTCAAAGGGAAACGTAAAAACTTTCGTTGAACCGATTCAATTCGGTTAATGTAAGTTAAGTAATGTGGAAACCTCACTTGACTGGCATATTCAAGGGTAGGCCTTACATATATAACATAAAGATGTTTCGTGAGGTAGGGATCAGAAAATTCTTTAGACCAACGTTTAATGAACTAAAGAAGAATTTGCTTTGCTCACTATTTTATCATAATGTAGCTTAAAGCTCAGTTTAGGGTCAAGAGTTAACCCGAGGTCTATAATAGAATTCGCTCTTGAAAGCAAACAGCCATTTAGTTGGTAGTTGAACCAAACTGTCCGAGCGGAATTTCTCCTAGAAAAGGTAATGACTTGGCATTTAGAAGTGTTCAATTCAAGTCCATTTTTTGAACACCCAGAAGCGAAATTGTTAAATGTAGAAGTTTAGAAAAAGTTATCACTTTAGGAGCATCAATTTTTGAAACTATAAAACTAAGGGGTCCTATATGACTACCTTGAGGAACATCAGAAGACGCAGAGTATTGATCAGAAATCGCAGTTTTAAATAAAACTGAGTATTCCCGAGAAGATAGGTAAGACTCAAGCCAATTAAGGCTATGTGGTGAAAAACCTATAACTTTGTGCTTCAGTAATATAATACTATGAGGAATTTTGTCAAACGCTTTACTTATGTCAGTAAAGATGGTGTAAATTTGACCATTCTCCATTGAGGTGAAGAATATTGTCTTGGAGAATAGAAAAACAAAGTCTACCATATTGGTAGTTGTTCACCTACCTCTTTGGAAACCGTGTTGCTCAACACAAATAAAACGTTTACAATAATCATATAAGAAGTCATATATTATACGCTAAAACAGTTTAGGAATACAAGAGAATTTGGGCCTATAATTGGTGCATTCAATTCTGGAGCCTTTTTTGTGAACTGGAATAATGAAAGACTTTTTCCATAAACAGGGGAAAATGCCCGATTGAAGGGATAAATTAAACAGAAAAAAGATGGGATGCAATAAGTTAACCATGCATTCCTTAAGAAGGATCGGAGGAATACCGTCTGGGCCGGAAGAAAAATCGTCTTTTAATAATGAAATATGTTTCAACAATAGTTCTGCAGTTATAAGAATGTTTTTGATTTCAAAGTTAATACCTTGATTACTCTGAGAGAAATCATTCAGATTGTTAAAATAGGTTTCATCAGGAGTGAAGTCATTTCTTGAAAAAGTAGAGGAAAAAATGATGCAAAAAGATTCGCAATAGTAGTTGGATCATTAGAAGATCTTCTCAAATAATTTAGAGTTGCAGGATATCCATCAGTTTTACGTTTAGTATTGATAAATTCATGAAACTTTTTCGGGTCAGAGAAAATACGTGACTTCATTCTGATAAGATAAGACTTATAATTTCTGTCAAGTAGGGCTTTAAACTTTTCAAACAATTGGGAATAAATGACATAGTCAGAATGGAGTTTGGATTTGAGAAATTTATTCCATGCAGCATTCTTTCGATTTCGTAAAGAGTGAATATTGTTGTCATACCAAGGAGGTGACACATTTGTGTTTTTTATAGGCCCATAAGGAACTGATATAGAGATACATTCAAATAGACGGACATAAAATTCGTTGAGACAATAGTTGATATCATTTATAATGAAAACTTCTGAAATATTGATTAACCGTAATTGGTTATTGAGAAGATTAAAATTAACTTTTCGGAAGTTGAATCTATAAGAAGTTTCAAAGGAAGTTTCCTCCTTCAGCGTATCATAACAATAAGTTATGACTAGAGGAGGATGGTGAACATCAATGTCGCAGAAAAAGAGATTACTCTTTTCGACGTAAGAGTTTTCAACGTCAGATACAAAAAGTCAGTCGAGTTGTTTACCGAGAGAATTTTTGTGTTAGAAATTTGCGGAAGATTACGCATATATATATCTTCAATAAATTCAGTTTCAAAAAAGTTCAACGATGCAGTATTATTATTTGACGCAACCAGACGACAATTGTCCTCATCATAGGATCAAATTAAGTTTGATAGATTAAAGTCAGCTAGCAAACAAAAATTGTCGGTTCTAAATTTTCGATGAAACATAATAAGGCTTCAGAGAGCGCCTTAAGTTTAATTGGCCTTTCATTGATTGGAATACTAGAAGATAAATAACAATTTATTAAATATAAATTACTATGAATGAACGTTAATTTAACACAAATTAGTTCGAAACCACTAGTATTGAGAATAGTAAAAAATTTACTTTGAAAAGTATTTGAGCGAACCGCTAAGAGGACACCGCCACCACGTTCACCTAGTAAAGAATTAATGCGGTCGTCCCTATAAACAGAAAAATCTGAGGTAAATAACTCTTGCCAGACAATATTACTGGTTAGCCATGTCTCAGTCAAAGCAATAACATCATGAGGAAACAATTGGGACCGGTGAAAGAATTGACAAGTTCTTGTTCGTAATCCTCTCACGTTTTGATAGAAGATGGTGAGACAACTGAGTTTTTTGAATTTGAATTCGAAGTTCCAGTAGTCTCCCGTCGTTTACGTGGTATAAATTCTTCAACAATAACTCCAGCAGGCCAGTGAGGAGACTTTGACAGAGTGCCAAAATGAATTTTTAATTTAAAGGAAGCGTGTTTATTCTCAGCAATTCACCAAAAATCACGCAGTGAATGACATTATTTGAGGTTGTAATCTTGCAATTAACTTCAGTAGTACTCGGAAGAAATCGAGAGATGAATAAGACTGGATTTAGGAACAACTTTTAAAAAATTAGAATTTGCAAGGGCATTATCAACAACAACCCTGGAAGTTAGAACCTCATTGTTAGGTGTAATATTAATTCCAGCAGTCTAAGTAAGGTTGTTTAAGCTGTTAAAAACAACCTTAGTACCACCACTAGCGGTAGCAGCTTTATTCCGATTATCAATGTTGGCAAGGGTTGGACCATCATTACTAGGTTTTTTTTATAGAAATACTTGGTGCTTTTGGTTTTGATTTTTTGGTACCGCTTGATTTGCTAACAGTCACATTGGGCCTATTGAGTGATGCTGGCGACTTAGGTTGACTCCTGGTTTTGACACCAACTTGTATTTCTCTAGATTCGTTGAAGCTTACAGACGAATTATAAAAATGATCAGTATGTTTAAAGTTTCTCAATGAAGAAAAAGCTTCAGAAAGGCAAGAAAAATTGGTTTGGAAGTTCAGAACATCTTTGCTGATTTTTTGAAATTTAACTTCAATCACTGAAAGCCTAGAAATTAAAGCACTGAAAGAGACCTTGCAGCAATTTTTGCAATACCAATAGACTCCAGGTTCCGTTCTTACTTTATCAACAAGGGAGCCTAATATTCCTTCGCATTTAGCTTGAAAGGATTGTTCACATAATCCAGAGCAACAAATGAAAATTTCTGATTTCTGATCGCGACAATCTTCACTAGAGCAAATATGGTTAACCATATTAGAAATCAGAAAATCAATAAGGAAACAGCAAAGTCCAATTGTAAAACAAAAATAAATTTTAATAAAAGAAGTAATATCTTTTCAAAAATAATTTTTTTTTTTTTTATCTTCTTTTATTTTTAATTTTCTACTTTGATTATTTTTAGAATTGGAAAAAAAAATATTAAAATTCTTATATAATACTGTCCACCCTACTTAAGTAAATGTTATTTGTAATAACTTAGTATATTACATACACAGGCGTTGCATATGCTACACAATTAAACATTTAACGAAGAATTAAAACATAAAATTGAGAAAATTGAGAAGAGTACCGTTACCGTAAGTAAAGTGAGTAAAGAGAAAAGAAAAAAATAAGAGTAACGGAGCGAAAGTGAAGTAAACACTTTTGTATTAAGTAATTTAAAGAAAATTAATCACTATAAGTATGTATGTAATAAATAAGAATGAAATAATTTCTTGATCTTTCTTATATTGAAATAAAAAATAAAGGAATTTAATTTAAATTTAAGTTTAAAATGGATGCTAGGTTTATACCAATTCTTAAACTTTTTTTTATATATAATAAAAAAACTAAGATCTGTAATCAAACCAACAATAAAATAAACAAATTTAAAAAAATTAAAGAAAAAGAAATTTAGTGAAAATGATCTTCTTACCAAAAAAAAAAACAAAAAGAAAATAACAATAATAATTATTTTGAATTAATCACAAAACAAAAGTCACAATATGAAAAAAAAGAGTAATAAAATATGTACCAAAAATTTAATTATTTTTATTAGAGGAAAAACCAAACAAAAATTATTAGCAATTAAGTACCTACTTTTATTAAGTTTAAACAAAAAAAAGTTAAATTACAATAAAGTAATGTATTATACAATTTATCACAGAAACATGTAACATGCAACTAGTTTACACGAGAGAAAAACTGAGACTCATTTTAATTTCGTCTGAAAAATTTTAATGTAACCACCAATTTTATTTTCACTGTTCATTAGAACTTAATAGAATTGCACGTCAGATAATAAAAAACAATTTTTTTGAATTGAAAATTATTAATGAAAATGTTTTTGTATTTTTTTTTTAATTTTTATTTTAGCTTAGATAAAAAATATTGAATATTTCTTTTAAAAATAACACTAGAACTTCATAACAAGTTATTCATATAGCAAAATAAGATCCCTATACAAAAGACAAAATTTATATGAAAATATTTCCATTTTTAAAGTTAGAGCAACCCAGAGGCCAACCTACAACATATAGACGCATTGGTCAATCGATCAGTTAAATCTAAGTCTACATATATTCCAAGTAATGACACTGCAGAGAGGATTCTCATTTTGACCCCTATTTATACAGGCCAGCATAGAAAAATAAGGACCAGATTTTTTAAGTCTAATAACTGAAAAACTATAAGTTTTTTCTAGTTTTGTTCTAAAAAGAAATTAAAATTTTGTATTTTTTAGATCGAATAGTAAAAAAAAAATATTATATACTTTAATGTTTTATTATAGAAAAATTGATTTAAAAAAGACCTTGCCATTTGAAAAAAAGATATTTACACCTTTCAAAAGAGAGTAAACACATAACAAATTATTTTTAATCATCACAATTTTTTTTCACCATTTTTCTTTAACCAACAACTTTTTAAATTTTAAAATATATTTTATGTAATATTTTTTTATATAATTAAAGTATAAATTCTAAACTTTATTTTGATATATTTTTTTACTTATATTTAATGCTCTAAAACTTTGTTTAAACATAAAAATATCTGCCAAGTTTATAAAATTACTTCACAGCGCGCTCAAATTGGTTGAAAAGAAATACAAAAAAAAAAGAACAAAATTGAATATCTTAGGCAAAAACGTAGGCAAATGTAATTTTTCATTCTCATTTATTTGGAAGTATTGTTATGTACTAAAGAATATTATCTTATTTTTGTCTCTTTTGATTCACTAATTCAGAACGTATGTTCCGAACCCATGCACGCGCATATTTTTTGTATGAAAATTTGAATTCTCTCAATTTTCAAAAATGTTCGGAACATTTTTTTCTCTCCGGAACAAAAGTTGATTTAACTTTAACTTTGTCTTCGGAACAATTTTTTTTTGCTGTCATTTTAATTTTTTTGACATTTCTCACATTAGAATTTACAAAACAAACAAAAAAAAAACTAACAATTCATAAAAATATTTTTCTTTGTTTTAATTTTATTTATTATTTATGATTTATTATGATTTATTTATTATTTATGATTTGATATATTGAGATTGAAATAAACAAAAATTTAAAAATTAATTCAAATCAAATTCAAATGTTAATGTCTGCTGTTTAAATTTTTTTTGTGCGGAACACAATGTTCTGAAGCAATGAATCGCAATCATAAGAATTCTCTTTTAACAAAATTGTTCAGAACAAAATGTTCTGAATCAGTGAACTAAGCATTAGGTTAAATGTATAGATTGCATATATACATATATATATTTATTACATTTTTTGTTGTTATATATATAAAGAAGTCTAAGGTAATTTATAAAAAGTAATATTTATAAAAAATAAAAAGTAAATAATAATGAACATGATATGGGTTACATAAATTGAACAATTAATAATGTAAATAATATAAAATAAAAAAATTTGAGATGTGGTGTGTTGATAAATTTTTTGCAGTAAATTAAATATTTACCAAGGTTACGAGGAATCTCAAAGGGCTAGATTCGTGTATAACGATAAAATGATAATAATTGTAAAAAAAAGTCATATTCTAATGAAATAATTGTTAATTTATATCGGGACAGAATATTTTGAGAAGTTAGCATATTTATTTTATTTTTAGCCACATTAATTATTTCTTGAATTTAAAAAAAATTCTTGAACCTGCAAAAAAAAATTACATTTGTGAAGCGCATAGTGCATAAAATTTTGGTAATTCTCCACATTATTATTTTTTTCTTTTCTTTTTAGTGTTTAGCGGTTTAGCCATTGCCTTGTATATTGTTTAACAGGCTGGAAGTTTAAAAAATTTGAGTAAAAATAATATCCAGCTTATGTGTAAATCAAATGGACATTTTTCTTTTCAAAATATATTACTTCTGGCAAAGTTTGGACTAAATTTAATTTACCAATATGGAAGGAGAGTTTTTAAACTATTAATATCTAGAGCCACATTGAAAAATGTTAATGCTTTCATTCATAATTTTACAAATTAAAAAAATTCACAACCAAAATTATTCTACATACTGGCTTTGACTTCAACTTCTATCAGAAGACTAAAAAAAAATCTCTTTTTATTTTGATGTCAAACAAAATTTCATTCAAAACATCTCACACACAAGGCTTACTGTGTTCAATTAAGTTTAATTTGACTAAACAAACATGATACCAATTAAAACTTATTGAACACCGCAAGCAAAAAATAATATGAGAAAATATAAGGACAAAAAATAAATCGGAAAAAATTAACGTTCAATTGTTATTGTATTTTTAGACCAAAATAATACAATATGCAATGTTCGGAAAAAAAATTTAATATGGAAGCCTGATACAGTATACAAAGCAATGGTTTAGCCAATGCACTCTACTACAGGCCTTCTTACTCACAATTTTTTACGAAATTAAGCGAAAACTGTCAAAAATTGCCTCTTTTTAGCCTTCATTTTCACAATACGCTCACGTTTCATTTACTTTTTTCTTTTATTCCATTTTGTTGATGAAATTACAACACTTAACCTTGGTTAAAGCTTTTTTAGTATGTAAATTGATTTTAAAATATTTTATAAATTTAATTTTATTATTATTTGAAAACATTTCTCTTAATTTCTGTTGTAAGAATTGTACTTATTATCAGGTAACTTAGAGTATATTCCTACTTTACCTTTATGTACACACACTGGATGGTGCAGTAGGTAGAGCGCCTGTCTTTCAGCCGAAAGGTTGCAAGTTCGATCGAAGTTGGTCTGGTGGAATCATCGGCCTGTACTTCTTTCGAAATGAAGCTGGTAACATCGTTACTGTCAATGAAGAGCAGTATAAATCGATGATAACCAACTTTTTATGGCCGAAAGTGGAAGAAGTTGATTTTGACAATATTTGGTTCCAACAAAACGGGGCTACGTGCCACACAGCAAGTGCAACAATTGAATTACATGATTGAACAATTAGTGTGTTGTTTTTTTAAAAAGAAATCATATCACTCTTATTGGAAAACCCTATATTTGGCATGTACAAATTTTATTGGTTGATTGTCAGTTAATATTTTGAATTTACTTCCATAAAGATATGTCTGAAGTTATTGACAGACCATAAAATTGTCTATCGCTGCATATTTTTTTTGGTGTTTATTCAGAGTTCTAAAGGTGAAACAGACAGGGTGTCCTTCTTGTGATAGAACTGCACCTATTGCAAAATTAGAAGCATCCGTTGTAAGGGTGAAAGATTTTTCAAAATTCGTGTATTTTAAAATAGAGTGACTTGTAATGAGTTTTTTTAGTTTTTCAAATGATTCTGCATAATTCAGATCGTTAATATTAATTTGCATATCCTTTTTTAAATACTTTTTGATAGACTGAGCTACTTTCGCATAATCCTTCACGAACTTTCTTTAGTAGCCAATTAGTCCTAGAAAACAATTTTATTTGTTTTTATAGTTTTGGGCAAAAGTTTTTCAATAACTTCAATTTTATTCGGGTTTGGTTATAAACCCTCTTCTGTTAAGATATGACCTAAAAATTCGGTCTCTTTTTTCATAAAATTGCATTTATCCAGGTAAACCACGCAAATTTTATTTATATAGTCTCGTAGTGTTTCGTTCATGAGTATTTGAAATGTCACAGAGCATTTTTTAATCCAAACGGCATTCTGCTTAACTCATATAGTCCATGTGGTGTTACGAATGCGGTTTTATTTTTATCTTCTTCTTTAATTAAAATTTGGTGATATCCTTTTGCCAGATTAATAGTGTTAAAGTATTGGGCTTTACCTAATATATCTAGTATAGAATTTATGTTGGGCAAAGGGAATCTATCATCAACCGTAACTTCGTTTAACTTCCTATAATCTACAACTATTCTATATTTCTTTTTTCCCGAGTTATATATTTTTTTCGGTACTACTATTAAAGGACTAGAATATCTAGAATTACTTTTTCGTATTATACCCTGTTCTTTTTATTAGGATTTATTGGTTCTAATGCATGTATTTCATTTAATTGGTGTATATACTGTTAATGAACTTAATATTTTGGTTATTCAATTTAATGAATTGCTCTTCTATATTTACTATAGCATCTAGATTTTTGAGTAAATAAGTTCCTATTATAAACTGATATTTCCTATTTGGCAAGTTCTTTTCTTTCCATCTTATTAGAGCATTATTTTTTGTTTTATTTAATAAAATGCTGGTGTATGAACTTCCCATTTTAGAGAATCCTTTCCATTTATTGTAGAAAAATGAATGGGATTAATTTTCATTCTTTTAAACCCTGTTACTCTATCATCAATTATGCTAAAAGTATCACCTGTATCTAGGGCTATAAATGGTTTATTATTAATAGTAATTTTTATCATAGGTAAGTCTTCCGAGGCTAGTTCATAAAAAACTCGAAATCATTAATCTCTGCTTTATTTGTAGATTTCGAATTTGATCAACCACAATTAAGATCGGAATTGGAAGTCGTCTGTATATTATCTACTTCCATTGGCACATCTTGCCTATTATAATTTCCCTGCCAATATTGGCCTGAATTATTATTTTGATGGGAATTTATATTAGGATACCTCAAATTAGAACTGTTTTGGAAATTTTGTCTATTATTATTATTATCATTCTGGTGTATATATTGGCCTGAACTACTATTTCGGTAAAAGTTGTTATTAAATTGTTTAGAATAATGATTATTTAAATTATAGCTTTGGGTATTTCTTTTATTTATTGAATCATTATTATTAAATTTATTTTGATAACCATTTTTATTTTTAGTTTGATTATAACAATTGTGTTTTTTAAATTCTGACCTAATACATGAATCTTCGAAATTTCTTTTATTTATAATATTTATTACTTTACTTAAATCTCTTTTTTTATAAATTCTATCTAAAAGAGTTCCTTGTGAAATTTCTTTAATTTTATTAACAAGCATAGAATCAACATTACTTAAATCTATATAATTCCAATCTTTATAATAAATTTGTAGCTCATCGGCTTTATATTTTATATTTTGTACTTCTAATACTAATTCACTTACTGTGTTTATCCTCAAAGCGTTGATTTTTCTATAAATTTCTGTCGGCTCCATTTCTGGCCTATATCTGCTATATCTGGATTTTAGTTATTCTTTTATGGTGTCCCAATTATCTGGATGTGGAATGTTCATGATTGTTTCTTTCGCTTCACCTTGAATTTTCTCAAAGTATATTGTTCTCACCATACAATACACTTCCTTAAACTATCATCTGTTATAGCTTCTAAATAATATTCGACACTACTGATGAAAGAATTTATTGTAACTTCGCTGCTACCAGTAAATGTTGACAAATATCGAACTTCCTCCATAACTGTTTCTCTTTGCTGATTACTTTGCGCTCTTGTTTGGAATTCCTGTACTACTACTGCCATTCTGTTTAATTGCTGATTTTTCCTTTCTAATTCTTCGACAAAATTTGTTTGCTGTTGTAGTGTCTGTTCTTGAGTTGACACTATTATCACAAATAAATAACTATATATACAGATGTCGTATGCCCATGAAGAAAATGATGTTCTACGAGTAAAGCTCACAAAAGAATAAAAACAACAATAATAAAAGCTTTAGAAAAAAATATAAATTCAAAGACTATAGAAATAATAACATGGTTCAAGAGAAAAAATTTCTACCAAAAAGTAAATTATCATCACATTGACTAAACACTAAAAAGAAAAGAAAAAAATAATAATGTAGAGAATTACCAAAATCTTATGCACTATGCGCTTCACAAATGTAATTTTTTTTTGCAGGTTCAAGAATTTTTTTTAAATTCAAGAAATAATTAATGTGGCTAAAAATAAAATAAATGTGCTAACTTCTCAAAATATTCTGTCCCGATATAAATTAACAATTATTTCATTAGAATATGACTTTTTTTTTACAATTATTATCATTTTATCGTTATACACGAATCTAGCCCTTTGAGATTCCTCGTAACCTTGGTAAATATTTAATTTACTGCAAAATATTTATCAACACACCACATCTCAAATTTTTTTATTTTATATTATTTACATTATTAATTGTTCAATTTATGTAACCAATGTTATGTTCATTATTATTTACCTTTTATTTATAAATATAACAACAAAAAATGTAATAAATATATAAATGTATATATGCAATCTACAGATTTAACTGATCGATTGACCAATGCGTCTATATGTTCTAGCTTGGCCTCTGGTAGAACAATTTTAAAAATGGAATCTTATTTATCAATCAATATTTTTTATCTAAGCTAAAATAAAAATTAAAAAATAAGTACAAAAACATTTTCATTAATATTTTTTTTATTATCTGACGTGCAATCGTTCTATTAAGTTCTAATGAACAGTGAAAATAAAATTGGTTGGATTAGCATTTGATAGGGTTTGTATTTAATTTTTGTTATTAAATTTTTTAAAATATTCTTGTTTGGGTTAGTTGTGTTTTTGTCAAAATTTATTTTTATCAAAAAAAATTTATACACAAAACAAAAAAAAAAATTTAAAATAAAATCGTAAAAACCGATATACATAAGTATTCTGGAAAAATTATCGTGTGACTTGGCTAGAAGATATAGAGGCATTAGAATTTGCAACAACTTATACATATTTAATTTTAAGGTACCCAAAATAACAAATGCAGCACCAAGAAAGCGCTTTAATCATATTTGTTCTTGTTCATGATCGGCACATAGAAGTAATAATCAAAGATAGAAAGGTACAAAGAATAATCACAAATAAATAACTATATGTTATTTATTTGTGGCATAATATTATCTATATATATATATACATATATAATTTATTGTTTGTTTGTACCACTATTTGTACCATACAATGGTTCTTACGTCTACTATTCTTATTTTTTTTATGTTGTTTTTTTTATGATTTTGTTCTTATTAAAGCTTTTTGTCAGCTAGAGATATGTCGGCTAGAAAAAATAAATCAATCATTTTTGTTATATGGCCATGCGTCATCTTTATATACATAGTTATTTATTTGTGTTTATACTATGTATTTACTATGATTCTTTTTATTTAGCATAATTGCGATACTTTTATTTTTTGTTTTTAATATTTAGTTTTAAGGAAAAAAATGGCTAGACAAAAACCTTCTTAAATATTGAGGAAATTAAATCTCTTAAATATAATAAGTTATGCATAACAGTTCATCTTCGAATAAAGAGGCGGACCCTCCAAATAAATGTGTAGTAACAACAGAAAAATACAATGACATAATGTTAAATCAAAGACCGTTAATATATGCAGATACACAAAAGTAGTTTGATCGTATAAAGATTAGAGTTGAGATGGGACATTACGATCTTACTATTTCATATTAAAACATAAACAAGCACACACCATTAAGGAACAAGAATTAAAAAAAAAAAAAAGTATATTATAATATATATTATATGCCAAACCAATGCTCTATTACCAAAATATAGTGTACTCTATATTATGCTGTGCAAATTATAAATATGTGTCGGCTGTACACAGTATGCAAACATTGCAAACCATATATAGTTGTTATATTTATATCTAATTAGAATTTTATTTTCTGTTCTTTTTTATTCTCTTATTATCTGTTTTTCAATTCTTCTGGCAAAAGTTTCCTTTTTATATTTTGGTTGAATTGAACAAAAAGTGTGAATTGTTGAATGTAGGTATAGGTACATATAAAATAAATGTGCTAATTTGACAAAATATACTGTCTTGATAAATGGCCAACATTTTCAATAGAATATAAATTTTTTAAAATGGTTATTATCTTATTGTTTTTGATAAATCTGACGTTTTGATATAGTACCTCGATTCTTGGGTATATATTTAATTTACTATAAAAAATTTATTAATACACTACAGATCAAATTTTGTAATTTGTATTACATATTTATATTATTAATTATTATAAATTACTATTTATTTCATAAAAGCAGATAGCAACTAATAAAATAATATTAATAAATAGTACCGACTACAATTTAAAACATATTTAGCACATTTATTTTATATGTACATTCAACAATTCACACTTTTTTTTCAATTCAACCAAACAGTGTACAGCCAATACATATTTATAATTTGCACAGCATAATATAGAGTACATTATATTTTGGTAATAGCAAAGAATATCCATAATAAGAAGGTTCACTGGAATAAAATTTTATAATTTGTCAATGTGTCGGTCACAATTTTTCCAGTCTATTTCCAATATTGTAAGAAATAGATAGTCATAAGAATTTAATTTGTGAGAAAGAGATAAAAATTCAAAATTCAAAATGGGAAAAAAATGAACGAACAATTTTTTTGTATGAAAGAAATATTGTCTTTATTTTTAGTTAGTTAGTTTATTTCTAAATTATGATTTGTTTCAGCACCGCACACCAAACACTAAACACGATGATGATTTTTTCTCATTTTCAAAACGTTTTTAAAAAATTGTATATAGAATAGTTTCTGCAAGAACTTTTTTTAAGCTCTACACCTTATAGCTTTTTTTAAGCTCTAGGTACCTAAATGTATTATATTATTTATAATATAATATGTATTATTAGTTCATTGATGATTAAAATGCACAATTTAATTTTTCAGAAACTAAAAAGGCATCGAATCATTCATAAAAAAATGACTCGCTTGATATTATTTTTAACTACCTGTTTCAATACCTGAAAAAATGTGTATATTGAAAATACATGAATGATAATCTGTTTGAAATAAAAACAAAATTTACTTCCCTTATTTTTTTTTTTTTCTCCTATTACTCCGCGTGGTAGCATAGGGCTTCGATAGTGAACCTCCATTCCTCTCTGTTGAGTACTACTTCCTTAATATCGTCCCAGGTATAATTGTTGACTGTTAATTCTTGATCGATTGTGCGTCTCCATGTGTTGTATGGTCTGCCGGGTCTCTTTTGTCCTTGTGGATTCCACTCTAGAGCTCTTCTTGCTATATCACTTTCTGATTTCCTTAGTGTATGACCTATCATTTCCATTTTTTCCTATTTATCTGTCTGTTGATAGGTTCTTCTCCAGTTATCATCCATAAATCCTCGTTGCTAATTCTTGCCGGCCAGAATATTCTGCATATAATTCTCAAGCACTTGTTCATGAATACTTGTAGCTTCTGTTTGATTCTGACCGAAGTGAGCCATGTTTCACTGCCATATATTAATGTTGACTTAACACATGCTCTGAATATTGTTAGCTTCGTTGTTCTCGATATTTGGTTGCTCCGCCATATCTTCATTAGGCTCCCAAATGTTCTTCTTGCCTTATTTATACGGCTGTTGACATCTTCTGTTGCACCTCCTCTTGATGTTATAATGCTCCCCAGGTAGTTGAATTCTTCTACGTATTCTATCTGTTGTCCACTCACTGTTATTGGCTCACTATAACTATTGTTTGTCCTCATTGCTTTGGTTTTCTCGATATTTAATTCCAGTCCCGATTTCTTTGCTTCTTCCTGTAATCTGTTGACTTTGTTCTGTAGGTCCCTTTGATTTTTTGATATGCCAATATTTTGATATGCCCTTATAAGCCAATAAAATAAAATAATATGATATTTGAGAAATAACATATGTTTTTGAAACGAATATTATTTTATGAAGGTACCTGGAAAAATTCAATCATTCAAAATTTATTTATTCTCATACCCTAATAAATTTAATACGTTTATTTGGAAAAAAATTCGTACACAAAAGACGACTGTACACATGAAAAATCTCTAGTGGGCTAAATAAATAAACAAAAATCTCCCGTGAGCTATTTAAAATTACATTGCAAAAATGAAGTGGTTTTTTAAATGGTTTATATCGCACTCTTTCTTTCTCACAACTTCTTACATAAGAAAATATTTACAATAGTTCTTTACTTCTTTAACTAATGGGTTTTTTTTTGTAAATGTATTTGTAAAAATATCTTGACTTCCAGTGAACCTTCTTAATAGAGCATTGGTTTGGCATATAATATATATTATAATATACGTTTTTTTTTTTTAATTCTTGTTTCTTTAATGGTGTGTGATTGTTTATGTTTTAAATTGAAATAGTAAGATCGTAAAAATGTCCCATCTCAACTCTAATCTTTGTACGATCAAACTACTTTTGTGTATCTTTATATATTAACGGCTTTGGTTAAATGTTAATAACCTGTTAAATTCAAAGTTTTAATATAATGTGAAACTAATAATAATAAGAATGTGCAGGTAGAGAAAACAAAATTATTTTGATATTGACTTAAGAAAAAAGAAAAACGTAAAATCAAAAGAAAAAAAAAATCTTTTTTGGTTTACTTTCTTACTCATTGTTCGCTTTCGATGTGTTTAAGAAATTTATGATTTATTTATTTTGTATGTATATTGCATACAAACTGTACAAAACCAATTTTTTTTATTTTAATTTTACTTCATTAAAGAGTTAAGATGTACGTGATAATATGATTTTATTCTTTTTCAATCTTTCAGTTAAAAATATAGAAATAGCTATAATTATGTTTTTTGTTTAATATGAATATTATTAATTATGAGCACATGTACATCACTTAATTTTTATGGTATGAACTTTTTTCAAATAAATTTTATTATATTGCCAGTTAGTTCTATTAAATCTTTTTTTTTATTCTAGAATGAGCTATAAGCGAAACGAAGTTTCATAACATAATTACATATTTTAGCGGACATCTAACAGCGAACAATTTTAGCAGACAGCTTTTGAAAAACAAAAATAATAAAAACAAAAGATAAAAAACAAAAGTCTTTTTAAAAGTTTTTTGCAGCGATAAATCGGTTTTTTTCTTTTTATATGGTTTACTCTTTATTGTTAATTTACAGGAATGTATGTTTTTTCTTCTTTTATTAAATTAAATTTACTGAGTTTGTATGCAAGAGTTGTAATAGCGGCCAATATAATTTCTAAATATGAATTTTTGTGTGGATGAAAAATAGTATTTTGAGTTGACATGAAAAGTCTATTAAATCTGGGGTTTTGTTTCTATCTGTTGGCCAATAGGTTGGTTTTCCCGCTGATGAGCGCTGCAGATTGTATTCCTCCATTGCCATTAGTAGTTGTCGACCCTTTTGCGAGATTATTCTTGACCTCCAATGTGTGTGTTTGGCGTTATAATCTCCACCAGCCAGAAATCTTGTTCCAAGTGTTTTATAAAAAGTAATGTATTGTTGTTTACTGATGATATGCTTAGGAGGACAATATAAGGCTGAGATGGTAAGTGGACCACTCCAATCTTCTATTACCACGCTTGTAGCTTGCAGGTATTCTTTGGCGTACTTTTGAATTTCAAAATGCTTCACTGTTTTTTTTTATGATTATGGCTGAACCTCCATGTGCTGTGCCATCCGGGTGTTTTGTGTCATAAATTTTGTAATTATTAATATTGAAGAAGCTTTTATTTGTAAAATGTGTTTCTGATATTAACATTATATCTATTTTGTTGTCTATAAGAAATCTTCTTAGTTCCATTGATTGTCGGTTTAATCCGTTGGTATTCCATACGGCAATTTTTAAGAGTTTAACTATTTTTATTTATGTTTGCGACTAGTGTGGTTAATAGATTTAACATTGGAGCAAACTTTTGAAGATCTTTTTCACCATATTTTTAAGCTCTTCCATGTCGCTTGAAGATTCTTGTGAAGGTGGACTTTGGTGGACTTTAATTGTTTGGTCTTGGTTAAACTGCTAGTGATCATTATTTCGTTTGACAACTTGCGAGTATTGCAGACCTGAGGCAACACTTTGTGGTAGTGATACTTGTTGGTTGTCTATCATTGATTGTCTTTTTCTAGGTTTTGGGAATTTTTTTTGTTTAAACTGTGATAGTGATGGCACCCTTTGTAGTTTGCTGCGTTTGCTGCACTCATATGATTTATTGGGTAATTTTTTGTTGTATGGTCTCCGGCACATTTGACACATCTAGTTGATCTGTTGCAATATTGTGCGGTATGTTCATAACGTTGGCAATTTGTATTTTGTGGGATTGTTTTCTGTTTTTGTGGTGGCTCGAACGTGATACATGTGCTTAGTAGTCTGTTTGTACTATATATTTTGTGGTTGTTGTACTTTTGTTTTGTATCAATGTAGAAGAGGGGTAATGAAACCATTTCTTCGCCTCTTTTTTGCTTTATATTGTGAATATTTGTTACTTCATGATCCAGATCATTTATTGCCGTTTCAATATCTGAAGTAGGTGTCGACGGATGTAATCCTCTTAGTATTATTCGCTATATAAATTGGTGGCGGTTTAATTTCTTTATGCTGTTTTTCTTCAGTCTTTTCATCTTCCAGTTCTGCAAGCTTTTTTTGTATGTCACTGGCACTACCTTTAAGTTGATTCAGCCAATAGTCGTTCATTATCGTTTGCTTTTGAATTTGTGCTTTTTGTGTGTTGCTTTCTTTTTTCTTTTGACTGCTTAGGGTATTTTTATTGTTATATCGTTTTCTATTTGCTTGTTTTTTTTCACTGTGATGAAGCAATCATTATTTACATGGGATTTTTTTGATGTTATATCATTGGTATTTATTTTTGTTTGTTTGGTGCAGGTGCCTTCAACGGACTACTTTTTTTTCGCTTTGTGCTGCTTTCAGAATGAATTTCTGTTGGAGCAAAACCAACTTTCTCCTCTGCGGTCAGTTGTTTTCTCATCTCTTCGTTCTCATTTCGTAAAGACTGAACATCTTTGCTAAGCTGTTCAGTGAGCTTTTCTATTTTGTTTAACTTTTCCTTTAATTCCTCATTTTACAAGATAGGTTCTGAATATTATTACATAATTTAAAAACAAATAAGAATAATTATTTAATTTAACAAAATCTACCTATCAACAATTAAATATATGTAGGTATATATATAAATTAATAATGCAAATATATACCTATATATTCACTTAACTATTTAGGTTTTAAAGTACATACATATTATCAGTTGCATTCCATTTTATTACACCGTTGTATTAAAACAAAAATTCTTCATAGACCTTGTGCGACAAATACAAAATCAGCAAATTATTTAAATTCCTCAATACTAACCGGTATATTTTCAAATTTGTATTTGGTTCTTTTTTAAACTCCAGCATATGAAATTGAAAAGGCATTTAAACAAGTTAAACCAGTTTTATTTAGTGTTGTGCCATACCAACACAGTTGAACACAAAAGCAATTTTGTTTCTATTCTTTGCAAGAAATATATCCAATAAGCAAAGAAAATTCACCACATTGACAATAGAAAATAAAAATAGAATATATAATAGAATTTTATAGTACGCACGCAAGAATAATAGAATACAAAATACTTTACCCATTTCAAATTGAAGTTTTCTTTCTGAGTCCTCTGGGTGGAACTGAGCAGAACAAATACGAGATGTTTTCACGTTGAAATCATCTCGTCTCTTACAAAAGTGTTTCCATTTTTTTAACTGCTCCGGATCTTTTGGAAAGCAATAAAAATTAAGTGCGGTTCTTTTCTATTATCATTATTGCATTCAAAAACCGCACACCTCATTTTTATTATTATATATTAAACGAAATTTGTTTTAATAAAAACAAGCCAGAGAATTAAAAAAAAAAGTATGGTTAAAAACATTTTTGAGTAAAAGACCTATGCACGATATAGAAACAAAAAGGATTTCGGATTTACTAAATGTTGGTGGTTTTTTTGATTACTATTTTAGAAATTTTACGCGAATAAAACAACATACTTCCGAAATTTTACATAAACAGGTAATTTTAAATTTCTGAATCTTTAAACAAAGAAGATTAAAATAATTTTTTTTAGATCAAACACAAAATTAAGAAACAAGAAAATCCATTGAGAGAAACAATTTCCACACGAGCTAAATTAGCAGTTACATTAAGATATATTTAGCAAGCGGAAATTCTTATATATCATTTGAGTATCTTAGTAGAATTTCAAAATCGACTATATCACTGTTTGTGCCTGAAATCGTAGCAGCTATATATGAAAAACCAAAAGATTCATACCTAAAGGTAATTAAAAATAAATTTTTATAGTCCAACTTCTAAACAAATGAAAATCTAGAAAATATCATTGTATAAGGCAAATAAAATCGACTTGTTTTGGTTTTTTAAATTATTTCATTCGTAAAAAACTAATAAAAAAATTAGAACAAAAAAGTAATTCATTGAAATAAAAAATAAAAAAAAGTATAATAAATAAAAATTAATTTCACAGACATTCAACTTCATTTATTTCAACTTTCATTCATTTTCACAAGCATCCTCATACGCAAATTGTATAATACTTCTTTGTTCTACTTCAATACGTGTATTAGACACCACATTTTGCAATTCTGTCATAGCTTTATATTTATCTATGGTCGGAAGTTGTTTTATTTGCGTAGCCAAACTTTTACAAAAATAGTCTACTTCATCCGCTGGTTTATTATAAATATCCCTCAAATTTTTGAGAGCTTCATCCAGCCGACTAGTACACGATGATTGACTTTTTCGACGGATTTTATGTTGTTTAGCATGTAGTTGTTATGATGGCTGTTGTGCTGAGATAACTGATGTGCTTAAATCAACCATATCACAATGTGGTGACGATTGCTGTGCTGGGATAATTGATGATATGTTTAAATCAAATATGTCCATCGATGATTCAATTTGTATCTAAAAATAATACATTATAAATTAAGATTTAAATTAAAATTTTATTTTGGGTTTATTTTATGTCATAAATGCCGAACAGCCAAGTTGCTTAGAAAAAAATAGCTGAAAATTTCGCTAAAACTTTATCATTTCCTAATGTAATAGGTGCTATAGATGACAAGCATGTTAATATTCAAAATCCACCAAACTCAGGTTCATACTTTTATAATTCCAAAGGCAGATTTAGTATTGTACTTTTAGTTATGGTAGACGCCAAAGGAAATTTTTTTATGTTGATATCGAATGTAATGGAAGAATTTCAGATGGTGGAATTTTTTAAAAATTCATCATTGTATGATGCATTAAGGAACAAACGTCTAAATCTACCTGAAGATCAACCATTACCAGGTCGCCAGAAACCTGTACCATATGTTCTAGTAAGCGATGATGCATTTGCCCTATCTACAAATGTATTAAAACGGTATTCCAGATCACACAGTTTGACTGCAAAGAACAATTTTTTAATTGTCGACTTTCACATTACCGAAATATTTTTGAACGAGCCTTTGGTCGCCTAGTATCTAGATTTCGTATTAGACCAAATCCAAATCGATGCATCCTGAACCAAATCTTTGGATTGCATCCTAGACCAAATCGATGTTCTAAGATGCAATCCAAAATGTTCAAAATATCAGCCATTCAAAAGTCTGTTGAAAAAATATCATTTCGAATCAATTAGGCAACGTTTACACATCAATATAAATATTGACAGTATTTATTGATGAGAGAGAATATTGAAGAAATACTGATGTGTAAACACATATTGATATCAATATATATTGTAGAAAAAAATATAAATTATCCTATTTTCTTCAATATTTATTGAGAGAGACAAAATTAAATATGGCGAATAATGAAAAACTTAGCAACAATCATATGTACAATTTTTTATGTTTTTTTTTTATTTTACATTTGCTTTGTATTCACAGGGTACTTGATTAAATTTTTTTTATTTTTATATTAGTTTTGGTGAATATATAAGAAAAAAGTGACAAATAGTTTGATTGTTTAAAAACTGATGTGTAAACACAAATGTCTCTCTCTTCAATCTAAAATCGTCAATAAATATTGAAGAAAATTGATGTGTAAACGCTTATAATAATATAAAATAATATTAATACCAATATAACTAAGAAATAACAAGTTTTCAATCATAATGGCAGCTTGCAACTAAAAAAACTTGACACGGTTCTCTCTACTTGACCGATAGATGGCTTGGAAAAAAAACACTAAAGATAGACATCACAAGCAGATAGCTACGGTAGACTAATCATTTGCCTAGTGAAAAACTTACGATTCTCGAAACAGAAACAATGCCTCGGATATATAATGGAAACACAGAAATGATTCTCGGCACACGAAAAAGGACACGGCTAGCACAATGGAATATCCGTACTCTTCGTGAAGTATCGAGGTTAGCACAACTTGAAGACCAGAGGACAATGTACAAAATAGACATTATAGGGCTCAGCGAGGTTAGATGGAAAGGAAATGGAGAATGCGACACGGCTAATGAAAGCAGAAGGAAACATACAGTGGGAAAACAACAAAAGCAGAAGGGGGTGTAGCAATTGTAATCTCGAAAAGAATGAAAAACTCCCTAGAAACATGGAAGCCAATCTCAGATAGAGTTATAATGGCAAGATTCAAGTGCAAATTCCGACACACCACTATAATTCAATGCTACGCTCCAACAGAAGATGCAGAGGAGAATACCAAAGATGAATTCTATGCACAAGTCACCACAGCCCTGAATAGTACTAGAAAATCAGACATAATTATACTAATGGGTGACTTTAATGCAAAAGTGGGATCAAACAACAATGGACTTAAGAGTGTAATGGGCACACATGGATGCGGTACAAGAAACAATAATGGTGAAAGGTTGATAGAAATATGCCAAACATTCAACCTCACTATCGGTGGAACCATCTTCCCGCATAAGGACGTACATAAGTATACATGGACGACACCAAGTGGCAACGCCAGAAACCAGATAGACCACATATGTGTAAGCAGAAGATGGAGAAGCTCAATGATAGATGTGAGAAACAGAAGAGGAGCTGACATGGATAGTGATCACGAACTGGAAACAGGCGACTTCAAGCTGAAACTAAAAACCAACAGAAGCTACAACACCAACACCAATAGAAGAAAACAGCTAAATCTTCACTTGTTACAAAATACTGAAATCAAGTCCAACATGACCACGACCATCAGAGAAACAATTCGTCCGAATACACAGCAATGGGAAGAACTGGTTGTGAACATAAATCAGATCGCAGAGCAATCACTTGGCACTATCCAACACGAGAGAAAAAACTGGATTAGTGATGCAACTTGGGAACTGATAAAGAAAAGAAGTGATCTTAAGCAGCGTACTTGTAACAGAACTACAAGAGCTATAACAGCAGAATACAAAAACATAGCGAAACAAGTAAAGAAAGCTGCCAGAAGAGATAAACGCAGACACTTCGAGAAACTCGCAACAAACGCGGAAAGAGCTGCAAACCAAAACAATCCCAGAGAATTATACCTACAAATAGGTAAAATCACTAGCCGCAGACACACGAAAATCCAATCAATCAGAGACCGGAACGGTATCCCACTCTTTAATACGGATGACCAACGCCAGAGATGGAAAGAATACTTTCAGGAAACAAGCAACATCAACAACATCCCAATAAATAGTTTTCGAAGTAGTCCGAGTAGTCCAGAACTGAATATCCACGCTGAACCACCAAGCTTACAAGAGATTAAAGAGGGCATAATAACGCTAAAACGGAAGAGGGCTGCAGGTATAGATGAACTTCCATCAGAATTGCTACAAGCAGACCCGGAATTAGCCGCTGAATTATTAGAACCTCACATCACGAAAGCCTAGGAGGAAGAAAGACTACCTAAATCCTGGAAAAAGAGCCTGATTGTAAAACTTCCCAAAAAAGGAGACCTAAAAAGCTGTAATAATTGGAGAGGTATAACACTGCTGAACATCATATATAAAGTTTTCGCAACCATACTGAATCGGAGAATACAGCCTAAAATTGAACAAAATAGAAGGGACGAACAGGCAGGATTTCGTCCAGAAAGGAGTTGCACAGATCACACCAACACACTACGGCTGATCATAGAACAATCTGTAGAATGGCGCTCTCTGCTATATCTCTTGTTCATCGATTTCAAGAAGGCTTTCGACACGGTTCAATGTATTGCGATATGGAATGCATTAAGAAGAAAAAGAATTCCCGAAAAATTAATAAGATTGTCAGAAGCTTTGTATGAAGATGCAAAATTAGCAGTTCTCCACTGCGGACAAATAAGCGACACATTCACCACAAATTCTGGAGTAAGGCAAGGATGTCCACTGTCACCACTTCTATTCCCGCTGGTAAAAGATGAAATAATGAAAGAAACGGCTTCTTCCGGAAAAGGTATAAGATGGGATCTCTCAAGGACACTTGAGGACCTTGACTATGCGGATGATATATGTCTGCTAGCGCATAGATTCTGCGACATTCAACATAAAGCAGACCTACTTCAGCAAGCAGCGCGCAGAGTCGGGCTAGAAATTAACATAGATAAAACCAAGGCCATGAGGATAAATAACACCAACACAAATACCATAACCATAGAAGGTCAAACAGTCGAATATGTGGAAAGCTTCTCTTACCTAGGTAACATTCTAACAACAAACGGAGGTACAGAAGCAGATGTCAACAACAGACTACGTAAGGCCAGAATAATGGCCAAATAACTAGAAAAACAAAGATTAGAATATTCAAAGCATGTGTAATGTCAACACTTATGTATGGCAGTGAAACTTGGATGACGACAAATAACATCAGTCAAAAACTTCAAGTATTTGCGAACAAATGCCAAAGAAGAATATGCAGAATATTCTGGCCAAACACCATTAGCAATAAGGACTTATGGCAGATAACAGGTGAAGAACCGATAATGCATCAAATTAAGCGCAGAAAATGGAGTTGGATAGGACACACTCTAAGAAAACCATCAAATAATATAACAAGAATGGCCCTAGAATGAAATCCCCAAGGGAGCAAAAGGCGAGGAAGACCCAACAACACCTGGCGTCGGACTGCGACTTCTGAGGTAATAAGATATGGACGAACTTGGGAGGAGATAAAGACCATTGCGTACAATAGAGAACAATGGAGGAGGCAAGTTGATGCCCTATGCTCCCACGAGGAGTAACAGGAAAAAAAAAAAAAAAAAAAAAAAACGCTGCCTTACATGAAATTTACGTTTAAATTTTTTTCTTTTAATAATTTAACTTTTTCTTTTAATAACCTATTTTATTTTTTATAACTTTACTTTATGATTACACTTGTTGCATTGCACTAGTAAAATTTAGGTGGTTATGCTGAAGTTCGTCGGAATGTTAAACTCCGATTACATTCCGCGTTTCGTATGCTGAAGTGCGTAAGTATTCCTCAGTCTGCAAGTGTCATTATTTATCCGAAATTTTAAAATTTATGTATGCTGTAGTTCGTCGGAACGGAAAATAATTTGAAAATTGTACGACAGAATTTCTCATTCGGAAGTAATAGAATGGTTCGGAAATGAATTATAAAGCATACAATTTTTGTATTTAGAATATTAGGAGAAGTAGAAAATGTAATAATAGTTTTTTTTTCAATTTTTTTTCATTTATGAAAAATATTTTTTTTATTTAGGAATAAAAAAGCGCTTCAAAAGAATAATATATTTTATTGTTTTTAATATTATAACATAATATGTATATATATTAAAAACAATACATATATATTTTACATTCTTTAGAAAATTTTAAATTTTCTCTGATGTAACAAAAAATTACTATTATTTTAATTTGTATATATATACATACTACATATGTAATTAAGAAAGTTATAACTTTTACTTTTAAATTTATATATGCATATTGTATATATATATTATGTCTTATACATTATCTATTAAAAATTTATAACTTTTACAAAATAAAAAATAAAATAAAAATGTTTGAAATAAATATGAAAAAAAAAAAAAAAATCTTCCGAAACATCTTTTTTTTTTTTAATATAAATTTTATTTTTTCCCACTATTTTTATATTCTTACACTAGTCTAGCCTACAAAAATTTACAAAAACAGCTACTTATTTCTAATTTTATTAACATCTAAACAATTTTACCGTTTTTATGTTAGTTTTACGCAAAATTTTATGAATTTTTTTATACTATGTACAATTTTACAAAGTTTTTTAGTCTTTGAATTATATTATTGGAAAAGTAGGAGGTAAAAACCAATATTTATATTTATTAAAAACCTAGCCTAATTTAGTCTATCTTAATCTAACTAAAACTGCTTAACCTAATTAAAAAAATAATGTATGTTATACTATGTGCTAATTATAATTAGAGTTTTCCAACCACCCATAGTTTGCTTTAATTAATTTGTCCTTGTCTCGTATAGACATTTCAAATTTTAAATTCTCTCCGTTAATATTGCCCGGGTTATAATCAATAGCTTTACATGTAGCCCGTCTATTATAATGGTATAATAGAGGGACATGATTACGGTTTTGAATATAACCGTTTTTATCCAAATAGATAAAATGCTCTGGAGCTATGAAGCCCGTGAGCAAGGTCTTTTTGATGTACTCCTCATTGTGGTAGAATATATGCGATATTAAACCATTTTCCGGAGTGTTTTGTGCTTTATCATTATGTCTTCTAATTATTTTTATAACAAAATTGTCGATTCTAATTATGTTTGCTTCCTTGTACAAGTATTTATTAGAGTAGTAATGCTTGTATTCGGAATTGGGCTTTCTATATATATTAGTACAAATACTTTCTTTCAAATTTTCGGAGAGTTTCCATTAAGCTCGCACTGATGTTGTACCATATTGGTGCACCATATACAAGCGTTGGTCTTATTAATGTTTGGTAACATATAATTTTAACTCTTTTACTAATAGTTTTGTTGTAAAAAAGTTTTTTTTGAAGCCATGAAAGCTTTGTTACCTTTTAATATACTATATTTGACTTGCTCAATATAATTTAAGTTACGATGTAATTGTACTCCTAGATATTTAACTACTTTTTTATTAGTTAAGATAACATTTCCTGCGGATTTTATTTCAAATTCGTTCCAGTGTTTTTTGATATCTACACTAGTTTTATCAACCGTGTTACGAAACAAAATTGTCTCGCATTTGTTGATGTGGATTTTCAGCAGCCAAACTTTTCAGTAGCGCAAGTAATATTAAACATTTTTTGTACTTTGCCTTTGATGTGATCTACTGAACTATCGGCAGAATAGAATATGATGTCATCGGCAAAGGCCAATGCATAATTATTCCCTATAACCCGGTCTAGTGAGGACAATAACTCTGATAAATATATTGAAAACAGTATTGGTGCATTAACTGTACCTTGTAACAGGCCATTATCTATCGTGAAATTTTTTTATGATTATCATTTGGGTTTATTATAAAAAATTTATTTTTGTAAATCATATCAATTATAATTGCTACAAGGTAATTTGGGACTTTAAACTTTAAAAGTTTATATATTAGCCCATCTAACCAAACCGTGTTAAAAGCTTTTTCCAAATCTATCAGGCAAGCTCCCACCCCAAACTTTTTGTTAATAAACCAACAAATATCCGAGGTCAACTTTGTAATGGCGTGAATCGCTCCATGCTTGTACCTGAAGCCGAATTGGTTTTCAGGTATAATTTGTTTCGTTAGTGTAAATTTAGTTAATTTGTCGTTGATAAGTGTTTCAAATACTTTGCTTATGTTTGGCATTAAGCTAATGGGTCTGTAGTTACTTACGTTATTTGGGTCTTTACCAGGTTTTTTTAGCAATACTATTTTCGATGTTTTCCATATTTGCGGAAAATACGAGTTGTTAATTGCATTATTAAAAAGTATAACATATTTGGAAATTATAAGTGGACTTAGGTTCTTTAGTACTATATTTGGTATGTTATCGTCACCCGAAGAAACTTTATTTTTTAAATTTTTGAATTTTAGCACACGCTCAGCCTGGTTTGTGAATATGCTATTTACAGTGTTTTGGTTTGAGGATTTGTTTAAATTAGAAAAATTGGAGATTGTAATATTGCTGGCTTTCAAATATTCGGTGTAGCTTTTAAATTGCTGAATTGTATTTAAAACTTTTGTATGGAATCTGTTATTTGTTGATGGAGCAGTTTTATGAATCTGTGCTAGGTATGAACCCATGGTATTATAAATTTGAGTTTGATCGTTTAGTACATATTGGCTGGAACTAGATCGTTGTACTTTGTTAATATCAATATTATTTTCTAGTAGTAGTTGTATATCGTTTTGATCTATATGCAGTTTAGAAATATTGTTGTAATTATTTCTCCGGAAAATTTTGTTTATTTCCGGGAACATGTTTGAACTTTTACTAGGTGATATGTTTTGGAGACGTTTTTTCCAGTATTTATTTATTTCTACATTGATCTGCTGTTTTATTAAGGAGTTGATGTTATTTAGAAGGCTTTTGAGAAGTTGCAAATTGTGTGGAGAAAAATTAAGTCTGTGTTTGTGAATTTTGTGTATATCTTTCATTAATTCGGTTTTTTTTTTAGAAGTCTTTAAATTTGAAGAATAAAATTTGCGTATATTGCTTTTATTATTCATTTTTGGTATAACATCCTTCATTGTTTTTGTTATTATAGTGTTTAGTTTCTCAAGGTGGTAGTCAATGTTTTGAATTGAAATATTGCAAGTATCTGGTATTTTATTTGTATTATTAATATTATTATTATTATTATTATTGTTATTATTATTATTATTGTTATTATTATTATTATTATTATTACTATTATTATTATTATTATTATTATTATTATTATTATTATTATTATTATTATTAATATTATATTCTCTAAAATAGTTTAGATCCAACTTGAGTTGAAATCTTGACCAATTAACATTTTTGAAATTGAAAACATTATTTCCTGCTGGCAACTCTGTTAACGAAAGTTTTTCATTGTTAATATTAAATGTGACACTGATATAGATGTGATCACTTTCATATGGAAATGTGGTGAGTTTAAGTATTGGAGAGGAATTCATTTTTATCCTAGTATCAGTAATCACCAAGTCTATATATGAATTTGCACGAGGTAGTGTAGGTGCATCAGTCATATATAATTGAGATTTAAACAATACTTTATTATTTTGTAACCAATTATGTAGTTGAATGCCACGAGTATTATTTATATCGTTTAACCATGCTGTATGTCTTGCATTAAAATCGCCAGTTAATATGTATAGGTTATTTGGATTTGAAAGATTAAGCAGATCAAATATTTCATGGAGTTCTGTTAAAAAATTGTGTGAATTTCTATTCGATGCATAAATAGAAATTATAAATAATTTTTTTCTTTGCTTTAATTGGAGTGAAATAACACATGGTTCAATACATATAAAATGATCGAAAATGTAATTATTAACAATTTGATAATTGAATTCTTTTTTGATGCCTATGGCAACACCTTAGCCTTCAATAACTGTTTTCCGGTCTCTTCTTATTAAATTATAATTATCAATAGACATGTGATGGTTTGTTTTCAGTTTTCTTTCACACATGCAGATTATATCTGGTTTATAATTTTCTAGAAAGTGCATAAGAGAAACTTTTTTATTGTGTGAGATGAGCGAATTAACGTTAATTGATATTAATGTATAATTGTAGCTATTATTACACATTGTTGATTGGAAAACTCATAAAATCAAAGAGAATATTTATTCTCTCTGTATTGGAGTTAATATTTTTTTCAATATTCGAAAATTTTTTTTGAATTTCTGTAATGCAATTTTTAATTTCTAATAATATGTTAGTGTTGCTACTATTACTAATATTACTATTAATGTTGTTGTAATTATTATTATTACTCATACTTGCGTTTGCTAAATTTGATCTCACCACATTGGCAAAAGACATACTCGGTTGAGTTCTATTAAACATCATGTGTTTAGTTTCAATTTTGCGTTTTAGTAGTTCTTTTACTTCTTCGCGTCTATTTATCCTGAGCTGATATTCTGTACAGTTTTTGTAAGAAGCCGGATGACCATATTTCTTACATAATATGCAAAAAAGTATTTCTCTAGGATCCTTAGGTTGGATCTGACACTCTCCACGAGGATGTGAATCTCCGCATTTTACACATCTATAGTCCATTTTACAATTTGCGGCTGAGTGACCAAAGCGTTAACATCTTATACATTGGAGGATACCTGCCTTGGTAAGACGCTCCCATCGAATTATTTGGTGATCCAATTTATTAATTTTTAAAATATCTTTTATTGCACTTTTAGGTGCTGCTTTTACAATAAAAATGGGGGTTTTTTATTTTCTTTGATTGAATGTCTAGTTGTTAAACGAATTACTATTTCAAATCTTCATTTTCTTATACTAAGGCGTCAAGTACTTCTACACATTGTGTGTGTGAACTGCTAAGACCTTTCAGTAACAGAGTAACTCTTTTGTCATCTTTTGGTGTAAATTTGAAGTAATTGATATCTGATTTCTCAAGTAGTTCACATGCTTTTTTGAAATCTTCAATATTGTAGGTATACAGAATATTACTATCCTCCTTTACTTGTTTAATCAGAAAATCTTTAATTCCAGTTGTATTTTTTATTAGTCTTTTTAGATAACTAACATCTATACTTGCGAAGTTAATAGGTGGCATTTTAGTTACCTTTTCTGCTATTTTAATTGGTATGTCGGTACTGTTGTCATGAGTGTCTTTTATCATTTCCTTTTTCTCATTCAATTCTTTTTTTTTTAGATTGGTGATTCTATTCTCTTCAATTGTTGTTTCAGGGAACGCAGCCTGTGGTTCAACAATGTCTGTGATATCAGTAACTGGATCAATGATATTTTCATCATCTCCTGCTATGGCCTCTAGGTCTGCCAGGGAGTCATAATAATTATTTGAAACACGTGCAGTGTTGCTGCCACTTACTAGCATGTTTCTTAGTTTGAGGTTTTCCTCTATCCTGCTTCTGTGAGCTCAAGGATTTTATTTTTATTTTTATTAGCCATGTTGGCGTTACTTTTTTTTTTACTTTTATTGGTTAACTTTTTATTTTTTAACACATCACATAACTTAAAGTTTACATTGTCTCTTAAGTTAAAATTAATTGTATTGTCATATTTTGTTTGCTGAGATTGCATAATTGCAATCCCTTTAAAAGTTTTTATTTGTTCACTAATAATTTATTTTTGGCCTTCTTTTAATTTAGAGCAAAAAAAAAAGACAAAAAACACAAAAATTATATTAACTGAACTTTTCTTTTCACTGAGTTTGATTTTCATCGACCGACCGTCTTCATCAAAAGTCTAAAGGACTCCTCTTCCGAAACATTTGATTTTGATTTCTGTACAGACTTTGCAGTTGAATGGACTTCAGCATACCGATTTTTTCGTATTCGGATCGGAATTTTTTTTCGGAGAAATTACCAGGGGTGGAATTCTGTATTGTGATAATCACGCTGCGACTGTCGCGTATCTATAATTGGTTTTCTATATGGTGATTGTCACAGTGGTAGTCGCTTTTTTTTTGTGATTTTAGGGTGACAGCTAATTTGGTGTCACTCATGATTAAAATAAAAAAAAGTTTGTCATATTTTTTATTTTTTTTTCTATTAGTCTAAGCATGAACAAATTTGTTTTTCTTATAGTCTTTTAAATATTTATTTAAATTATATAATTTTTATTTGATTTTTTCTATTCTTCACCTACATTTTGATTTTATTTCTGTATGTTGATATATTTTTTGATTTAATTAAGTTAAAAGAAAATAAACCGGTATTATTTTATTTTTAAGAAGTAAATTATAGGTATGTAATGAAGGCATCCTAAATAGGATGAATTTTAGAATTTAGGATGTATAATATGATATTTATACATATAATATGAGTAACAATAATTTAATAATATTTATTAAGCAACATTTTAGAGTAAGCATTTATTTGATAATAGAATAAATAAATTGTTTAGAAACAAATTTTGTTAATAAATTGTCTTATTTCCTCTAAGACATTTTTAATTGTATAATCTGCTTTTCTCATGGATTTTTTTTTTTGCATATTTTATTTTAATTTGTTTTACTGTTAAATTTTTTCATCATTTTCATTTATATTTTTTTATTATTTTTTCTTTATAATTATTCTATTTTGTTTTATTTTTAATTTTCCCCACTTTATTAAATATGTTATTTCTTTTAAAGGTTCGTTTTAAATAACCAAACTTTTTCAACAACTACCTATGCTAGTGTTAAATTTTTATTTTACTATATTTAATATTTTTTGTTTTTATAAATTTTTAAGTTCAGTCTTAAATATTTAGTGTAAATTAACTTATGGTTTTGATGAAATAAAGCGTTTTTTATTATATTATTATTAATTGCCAATAAATAAATTAAAAAAAAAAAACTTCGAATCACTCCAAAATTCTTATATGAACTGAAAAATCTCATATAAGAAATTTCTTTGCTTACATTTTCATGTGACCTTTATGACGCTGTCTTGAATTGAATGTTGGGGCCTGTCTATTTAGGAGGCCTTGGTAATTTTTTTTTTTTTTTTACACTCTGCAGTAACTTAGGTAGAATCACCTTTTCGGGCTTAATTAAGTACGGTACTGCAATTTTACACTACAATCTACAATATTTCGAGTATTTATTTAACAAATTACTGGCTTATCAACTCGTTAACATTACTGAATTCAATGGAAAAAAATTACAGATCATGACATATTATAAATGGCCGAAACGTCACTTCAAAATCATTTCATCCCTATTGGAAAACCCTTTATAATGAGTTTCAGAAATTAAAAATATATCTAGATCTAGATTTTCCAGAACAATTGTATTTCTCGTACATGCTGACATAACCCATTGGCATTCCAAGCTACAATTTTTAATGCTGGTGATATTTTTTTAACTAACTTTGTGATTGTTAATAAGCTAAACATAGTAGATATTTGTGCCATCAAATCTTTCATCATAGATTTTATTTCTTTAATGTCAGAAGTTCTGTAATGTAATGAGTTGGGTTGAATCTGTTTTCGTCGTTGCTCTTTTCTTCCTGCTTTCTTTTGAGTAAATCTGAGTAAGTTATACCAGGCTTTACAGTGGCGTTAGATGTTTCTACTGCAATAGTTTTTTCTCTAAGTGACAGAAAGGTTCTATTTCTAAGCTCAGTGTAAACTTGGCAACCCTTTAATTTGCTGGATAATTACCGTTACAGTTAATACATTGGACATTTTCATCTTTCTGTTTTCTTGGACATTCTTTCGTGGCATGTGCTTTAGTACATTTAACACAACGTGATTTATGATGACAGTATGCTTTTGTGTGTCCGAATCTTTGATAGTTGGAGCCCTGTGGAATTTCCCTTTTTGTTCGCGGTGGCTCAAACTCTACTACGCAGTTTAGTAAACGGTTGAGTTTATAAGTCCTCTTTATTGTTTTCCTTTTTTTGGAAATTGACAAAAAACATAGACTGGTGTACTAGTTTGGAAACTTCTCACTACGGAGATATTTATTGCAACGTGACCTTCCTCCTTTAAGGCACCTATAATTTCTGCAATCTAATTTCGATTTTTTATCTTTAAACTGGAATGAGTTAAATTCTGTATTTTTCTCCTTCAAAATATCAATGACTTTTTTATAATTGTCTTTGATGTCCAAGGAAAGCCCTGTCCATTGGACAAAATTTTTATTGAATACTGACAGGAAACGTTATCCTTCAAAACACCTCTTAAGGGATTTACATTGTCAACACCATAAATAAATACTGGCGGTGGCTTTGGAATTTCATGTATTTTCGAACTTTTAGGAGCATCTGTGATTTTATTATTTCATTTTGGCTATTTGGTTTAGCCAATATTTCGTATTTGTTGTTTGATCTATTTGAGGTTGGTACAATGTTTTGCTAGCTTTTGGGAAGTTGTTTAAGTTTTCAGGAGATTTCCTATCTGATATTTTCCTTCTCATAGTTTTAAATGACTCCTCAGCAGTTTCATCATTTGATTTTTGATCTTCTGTTGCCATCAATTGATTGGTCATAATGTCTTCGTTGCTTGTACTTCCTACATACGATTTTGGTGAAGTGATAACTGTTGGCTTACTAAATTACTTGAACCTTTAGCAGATGAAAGCAGAGAAAAGCAGATTATACAATTAAAAAACAAAAATTCAAATTAATGGATTTAAAAGGTTTTTAATAACGTGGTGATCACAACAAAGAAGCCATGATTTGATTCCTTTAACAAATTTGATTTCAACTCTTTCGCAACGAAGATAATCTGGTAATTTATTGAACAAACGTAAATTGTATGTTCCATATAACCTTGTAGTATTATACCCGTAATTGTTAAAAAATGTTTTAAGAACTTTGTAAAAATACAAATGTCTTAGAGGAAGTAAAACAATTTATTAACAAAATTTGTTTCTAAACAATTTATTTATTATATTATCAAATGCTTACTCTAAAATGTAGTTTGATAATTATTGTTAAATTATTGTTACTCATATTATATGTATAAATATCATATTATACATCCTAAATTCTCAAATTCATCCTATTTAGGATGCCTTGATTACATACCTATAATTTACTTCTTAAAAATAAAAAAAAATACCGGTTTATTTTCTTTTAACTTAATTAAATCAAAAAATATATCAACATACAGAAATAAAATCAAAATGTAGGTCAAGAATAGAAAAAAGCAAATAAAAAATATATAATTTAAATATTGTCAATACGTAGGAAGGAACCGTATAAATTTTTCTCCGGGGCAGTCTCCAAGTAGATGTGCAGCTGCTGTTGAAAAATTCAATACTGGGCTGGCTTTTACAAAGTTCTTGCAAGAAATAAATGGGAGTGAAAGAAATACAAAAATGCTTCTTCCAAACGCAGAAGAGAAACCAATTAAAAGGAACATAACAGATAAAAAATATACAATAATCAGAAAAAAGAAGCAACATACGCCAAATAAAAGATTAAGAAGAGCTAAACATCACTCAGTTGATAGAAATTATAGAGCAGACACATGTGAAAAACCAGATAAATGTTACCTATGTTTCTACAAAAGAAAAAAAATAATGCTGGAAAAGTTGAGAACAAATTTTTAAAATAGGGCGAACATTGAAATTGATACACGTGATCAATCGGTTGTAATTATTGGTACGAATTAAGAAATATAATGGTCACTGCCTCAGATTTTAAATTTGTAAAGTTCGAAGTAATTTTAGCTATCATAAGATATTCAAATACAAGCTCTATTCAGTTGTATGCGCAAACACCATGATTTATGGAATGTAAAATAAAAAAAATACAATATCAGAACTTGTACGGCCCAAGGCATCCTAAATATACAGGCATGATACTTCGTACTTTTTTTTGTTAAGATGGCGCTTTAAAGGCCATAGGAAAATGTAAACAAAGAAATTATATGATATATTTAAAAAATGTATAAAAAGCTGGTGCAATAAAAATAATGATAAAAGAATTCATCAAAAAAATTTTGTCAGTGTTTAATGAGAGTTCCAGAGATTCTTCGCTAGGCTCCGTCCAAGTACCATCCATTCTTTTAATGTAAGAGTAATTGGAATGGACCTTGCCAATCCAATCCTTGCTTCCACCCAAGATAGCGTCTTCGCTTTTCTAATGAATCTTTTATGGAGTTTTAGGCAGTCTTTGTCTTATTTGATTTGTGTTTGTGGCAGATATTGAAGATTACTCTAGTCATTTTCTAAGATTTGACAAGTCTTTATTTCACCAAGGAGGGAATATTTTCTTACTGTATCTGATTCTTACTGTACTGGACACGAGACTTTGAAAGCAACATTCAATGCTTTTTGGAAAGTTTTAACCTTATAATCGATTTCTAAGGTTGACTGTACTTCCAAGTCAGTCATTTGGCGTAGTTTTGATTAAAATACTTGAACAAATTTATCCCAGTCAATTCTTTTAGGATTTCTGAATGGTTTTTGTATTTCGGATTCCAGGTTTATATTTTAGGTAATTCATCTATGATCAGAAAAAGAGTTATAGAGATCGGGTACCAACCAGTTATCTTTCCTGATTGTGCTATTGTTTGTTGCTAAGGTAATATCGAAAAATTCTTCTAAAGGTTGGTTTGTTACTGACATTACCTACATAAAGATTAGTATTTAGAATAAAGTCAAAAGGACACTCACCTCCTTCGTTATTTTCCGAACTTCCCAAAGCGAGTGTCTTGCATTTGCATTGCAGCAAAAAAAAGTTTCAAAGTCTTCGGTCCCGACACTTGGGACGCCGGACCTCTTGTTTGCATCGTGCTTAAGAGCCATTGCACTAAAACATTGAGTAAATATAATTTAAGTAAATATAATTCAAGTATTAAAAACTTGCTTAATAAACAACTGGATCAATATCAAATATTATGGCTTCAATACCTATTTCAAAAATTGACAATCACCATCCTCCATTCAGCTTTATTTATCATTATAATAGTTCCCAAAAATCTTCCGAGAATGTTTCATATACATATAATTTCAATAAGAAAAAATTTCTTATTGATTAATAATTACTTTCTCTCAATTGATTTCGACTTTCTACTAAACATGGACATTAATAACGCCATAGATAGATTCTATGCATATCCGGGGTTTAACATGCTTGTTCCCAAAAAACTTAAATATAAAACTTAAACAGAAATATTAATTTGAGTCCTCCATGGTATGATATTGAACTTAAAAAGCTAAGAAATAAAAAGAATAAAGCCTGGAATGTACATTTACAAAATAAAGATGGCATTTCTTATTTTAATTTCGTAAATTTGTATAACGCTTTTCAATCTTTATTAAATTTTAAATACAATGCCTACATAAGTAAAATAGATTCCGAAATACGGACGAATTCTAAGTCTTTCTGGCGACTTGTTAATTCTTATATGAGATTTAATAGTCAAACATCTCATGATGCAAATGAAATATCTAACTATTTTAGAAATTTTTTTGAAAGTAATTATTCTTCTTCAACCTTTACAGTTAATGAAGCAAATTTCACTTCGGCGTCTTTTTTTGCTAAGTCTGGAGTGCCACAAGGGAGTCACCTCGGACCACTGTTGTTTATTATTTCTATAAATGATGCCACTAAAATTATCCAGAGCAGTGGTATAAAAATTTACGCCGACGACATGAAATTTTTTAAAGATATTAGTTTAAATAACGACTCCTTTTCTCTTCAAAAAAACTTAAACAATTTTATGAAATGGTATAATTATAATGGTTTATTTTTAAACGTTGATAAATGCGCCATCATATCGTTTACTCGCTCTACAAATCCTATGAGTAATAATTATACCTTTGATGGTTCTAGAATTAGACGAGTCATCGAATTTAATGATCTTGGCGTGACTTTTGGTTCTAAACTTACATTTTACATACATATTAATAAGATCATTAACAAAGCAAACTCAATGCTTTATTTTATAAAAAGATGGTCTAAGGAAATTGATGATCCTTATGTTACTAAATCGTTATTTATGACATTAGTCAGACCAATTCTTAAATATGCTAACCAAGTTTGGTCCCTTTTTATCGCCAACACATTGATAGAATAGAAAGTATTCAAAAAAATTTTCTTAGGTTTGCATTAAGAGCTTTGAATTGGAATAATCCCTTAATATTGCCCCTCTATATTGAACGTCTTAAACTGCTTAATATGTATACTTTAGAAGGTAGGAGAACCTGTGAATAAACACATTGATTCACGTTATTTATTTATTTATTTATTTTCGAGCTTAAATCAAGCAAGTTACAATATATACTAATAATTACAATTTTGGTTAAATTACATATAAAATTATAATTTAAGAAAGAAGAAAAAAGAATAACAATAATAATAAAAAGAAAAAAAAAAAGAATAGAAAAAGCATAGCTAAAAACTTATTCTAATTAAAAAAAAAACAAAAGAAAAATATATATAAAAAAATAATAAATAACAAAGAACTAAAAATTAATAATGATATAATGAATGATAATGATAGTGAGTATAGAAATGTGGTTAATTTTTAAAAATCACAATATTTGAAAATTGAATTAAAAATTAATAAAATAAAAAATAAAAAACGAAAAATGAAAAATTGATGTGAACTAAGTTACAATAACATAATAATGTAATTTATAAAAATTTACATAGTTCAAGGGATAACACTGGATGCACGTTCATTGACACATATATAAATTATTTTTTAAAGACTGCTTTGCTAGTAGTAGGTTAATGTGGGAGTTATATGAGTTACATGAAGACATCATTCTACTTAATGGTTCATACTTGCCATAGTTAGTTCTATGATACTGTAGGTTAAACATATTATTAGATCGCAATCTGGAATTGGAACAAAAGTTAAGGTTAGCGAGTAGCTGAGTAGAAGAAATGTTCCCTTTGATTAATTCAGTTAAGAATACTATATCAGCGACAGTTCTGCGTTTTACAAGCGTATTGAGATGTAGCAAATTCAATCTGTGCTCATATGGAGGTAATCTTAATGGATCTTCCCATGGGAGATTGCATAAAGCAAATCTTAGGAATTTTTTTTGGACCGATTCAATTATGTTAATATGAATGCTATAGAAAGGATTCCATATCTGTATGACGTATTCCAAATTAGGTCTAAATAAGCAAGTGTAAAGAGATTTAAGTACATAGGGATCGTTAAAGTATTTTGCCCAACGTTTAATAAAACCAAGCATAGAGTTGGCCTTATTCAGTATGTGGGTATAATGGAGATGAAATGATAGCTTACTATCGAAGAGTACCCCCAAGTCTTTTATTGATGCAACTTTGGGAATGCTTTGGTTATTAAGAGAATAAATAAACGAAGTTGGCCAAGAGCGACGAGTAAATGTAATTAGTGCACATTTATTAACGTTGAACTGTAGATTGTTGTTTGTACACCACCTATGAAGGTTATATTGATAACATTTTAAGAAATACAATTAACACAAGAGCACGATTTAGGCATGAACACATATTTTCTATTACATTTCAAAGGACTAACTACGGAAAATATGAGCCTATTAACAGAATGCTGATAAACACAAACCAATACAACGCAACAATAAATTTTGATATGAGTAAAGATGTGTAAAGAAATCTTTATTTAAAGTAATTTACTAATTTCATTAGGAATTTTATGTAAACTAATTGTATAATTTTTACAATCTCTAGTTTAAATTAGTAATTGTATTCGTTTTATATTTTATTATTATAAAATGGTTTTATTGTAAATTTTAATATTGTAATTTGTAAACACTTGAAATAAGTAAGAATAAACAAAAATAAATAAATAAATACACAGAGAGTCAAAGCTAGAGGAAATGTATAAACTAATTTTTGCGATCGAGTTCTACTTATAAAAAAAAAAGAAAAACAAAACATAAAAATAATAAAAACAACTCACCATTCAGAACTATGTAGAAGCAGTATAAAAGTAGAAACAATAATAAAAAAAAAGAAAAAACAACACAGGCATATACCAAGATTTATAGAATACAAGATTCCGCTTTGCGCATGTCGGCCATTTTTGTTTACATTTTTGACTAGGCTGATGACGTCATTAGAGAGCAAATTATTTTGTTTTGGCTTATCTTAATAAAGTTGAAATGCTTTATTTTTTAAGTGTTTTTTGTTAATTATTGAGTAAAAATAATAATTTTATTGTATTATTTATTGTTATTATATAACATTATAATAAAATAGCTTTGGAACCCGTCATAAATGACGGAAGCAAAATAAATCCTAGTTTCTTTTTTTCTTTCATTAGATTCTTTATTCCAAAATTACAGTACTTATGTTTATATCACTTTTTATTTATTTTTATTTATGTTTATATTGGCCTAACACTAATCTTTTTTTTTTTTTATATAACAGAAAAAGAAGTACCATACCAACAAATTTGTATAAAATGTTTGTATTTTTGTATGGTATACTCGTACTCACTTCCATTTAGTTATAATTCGTTAGTTGGGTTCCATTTAGTATAAATTATACCGTATTAGCGTTATTGAGTCCTCCGGGAGAGCAAATTTAAAAATGGGATCTTATTTTCATATAAATTTTGTCTTTTGTATAATGTATAGGGATCTTATTTTGCTATATGAATAAACTGTTATTATGGTATTGTGTTATTTTTAAAAAATATTCAAAATTTTGTATCTAAATTGGTAAAATTTACAAAAATACAAAAACATTTTCATCAATAATTTTCAATTTAAAAAAAACAATGTTTTATTATCCGGCGTAGAAGTAGAGTTAATTATCCTACTCTACTTCTATCAAGTTCTATTGATTGAACAGTGAACCTGAACAGTGAAGTGAAATGTGAACAATTAACACTGAAAATAAAATAATATTTTTGGAATGGAGCATATAGAACATACAGAATACAGATACAGCAAATAACAAAAAATACAAAAAAAAAACAAAAATAATTTTTTTTGAGTGAAGTGAGTTACGCACACAATAATGCCAAAAATAAAAGGTAGAAGCAATAAAGTAGTATAATGTATAATATTATACAATACACATATGCTGATACACATGGGTATTATTATGTATAATTTTAAGTAATAAGAATAACCTTTGAGTGAATTATGTTTTTTTTTTGTGTTAAATGCTGTTTGCCTTTTGGTTATTATACCATATTAAACTATTGATTAAATTTCTATTAGTCCTTATTATTATAAATCAAAAAAATTGTTTGTTTTATTTATATTATTATTATTATTATTTATTATTTTTCCTTATTATTTGCGAAGAAGACTAACATTAAATTAAAAAAATATAGTTCATGCAATCAATTTTTCCTGCAAAGGTTCAGCATGGTAGACAGGGGTTAAAAAAAAGCACCATAGCAATTTGTATATATATGCATTTGTATACATATGTAATTTGTATATGTGTTGGAGCGTTCCGTCGAACTTACAAACATCCAGATAAATGCAGAATAATATATATATAATAACAATAAATAATATAATATAACTATAATAATTAACAAGTTCAATAAAAAAAGTTTATTTGGAAGGAATAATTGCCCTTCAAAGTTAAAAGAGTCAAACTGTTTTTATTAAAACAAATTATAAAAAAAGAGTTGTATAAATTGAACAAATGAATAAATAAATTTAAGGTTATTTTCATTGATTGTTTTTAACAATAGTAATGTTTTCGAAATTATACTAGGTACTATTTATTAATATTATTTAATTAGTTACTATTTGCTTTTATAATAATTTATAATAATTAATAATATAAATAATACGAATTAACAAAGTTTGATGTGCGATATATCGATAATTTTTTTATACATGTTTTTTATACATTTTTTATACATACAATTAAATATGTAATCAAGAGCAAGGTATAGAAAAACGGCAGATTTATTAAAAACAATAAATTAATAAACATTATAAAAAATTCATATTCTTTTGAAAATTTTGTCGATATATCAAGACAGTAAGTTTTAAGAAATTAGCATATTTATTTTATATGTACATTCACAGTTTTTATCCTTCAATTCAACCAAAATATAAAAAACGAGACTTTTACTAGAAAGAGAAAAAGAAAATTCTAATTGTATAACCATCGCTATGAGTTTTATGAATGGATATAGTGACGTATCCATAATAATTATAGTATATTTTAGTACATATTATGTTAGAGATTAAAATAAATTTTATTACTTAGTATGCCATTAGTTTTGAATTATAAAAAAAAAGTTCTGTACAAAATGATTATTAATGTCATGTATGAATGAATTAATATTCAGGAGTCACTAACGGATATTGGAAGAGGTCACGAGTTTATGTGACACAGAATATAACAAATAGAAAAAAATGAATTAAAAATTGTGGTTGTTTTAATATCAGAAGTGGGATATTATTCGCGTAAAAGAAGAAATAATAAGAAACAAACTACCTCCATTACTCGATCAACCGCAGATCAACCTCCATTACTCGAAAACGGCATCAGCCGGTCTTATTATCCGCCTGGCAAAGGGTGGAGAGGATATAGTCCTTATCCAAGAACCATGGGTTAATAACAACCTAGTTCAAGGACTAAGGGCGCCAAACTATAAGCTAATTTATGTTAAAGATTTTCTCCTTCTTGCTGTCTTTTGGTTGTTTTGGATGTTTAGTTTTAAGTAACAAGCATGGTTCTATATATGTTAATTCGCTGTTTAATGGCACTTTTATTCTTGTATACCCGTTTTCTTTTGGCTCTATTGTTAACTTTTATAAAAATTTTATTCAAATTTATTTTAATATTTAATGATTGTGGCTAACAATGGAAATAACTCACTTTCTGATACTACTTCTGCATTTATTCCCAATATTATACTAAAAGCTGCCCTGAATAACCTTCAGCTCCTTAATATCATTCACATCAATATTATGAGTCTAGCACCTAAAATTGATATATTAAGATCCTGTATTTCCAATACCAATGCTCAAATTCTTATGGTTACTGAAACTTGGTTAAATCACAACATAACCTCTGATATGGTTAGAATTCCAGCAATCTATGTTAAATGTGGTCTATCTGTTAAAGTTTTAACTCACTCTGTGGAAAATGATGATATTGAATTCATTTTCGTTGAATTAAAATGTAAAAACAATGCTATTCTGTTAGGAACCGTATATTTTCCTCATCCCTCAGCATATAAATTTGAACCTTTTAAAAAAGCTTTAGATAATTTTGCTAGCAACTATGAATCTATCATCGTTGGGGGGGATTTTAATGTTAATATACTTGACAATAATCATGTGTTAAGAAATGTTTTCTTTCGAACTATTGAGAACTATTCATTGAACATAATTAATAATTCGGTACCAACTCGATTCGGTGAATCTTGTTCCTCTCTATTGGATTTATTTTTGACATCTACTGAAAACCATGAGCTAGTAGAAAAGTTTGGACAGGTTTCTCTCCCGGGGGTGTCTGATCATGATATGATATACCTGTCATATAAAATTCCTATTGAGATACCGAAAGTGAAAATTACCTATCGTGATTACAAGAATTGCAATATATCCTTACTATTCCATTCTGCAACTAGATTACTGTGGCGTTCCATCTACACAATTAATAACATAAACGATAAAATTGCGTTCTTTAATAATCTAGTTCTCAAGCTTTTCGACCAGCATGTTCCCCTACGTTCTTTTACTCCACGTGCTGATTTTGTTCCGTATTTCTGTCCAGATATTGTAAAAATGGCGAATGATAGAGACATGGCTTATGAAATTTGGAAGAGAACAAGAAATTCGAATGACAGAAATTCATTTAAGAGGCTTAGGAACGTGGTAAACTTGAAGATTAGACAAGCTAAAAAACATTACTATTCTAAGATACTCGATCCTCGGCTGCCTTCAAAATCTTTCTGGTCTAATATCGCTAAGCTTGGAATCAGTAAAGAAAACAAAATGGATAATATGGATAGCTTTGATGTAAACGAATTAAACAATAAATTTATAACTCCATCTTTTAACTTTACTTCATTACTATCCAATATTGAAAATGTTGATTCGTCTTGTACTTTCTCTTTTAGAAATGTCTTAAATGATGAAGTCTATGATGCTATTTTTAAGGTTAAATCCAATGCTGTAGGACCAGATTTAATTCCTTTGAAATTTATTAAACTGATTATCCCTTCTGTGCTACCTTATATTACTCACATATTTAATTTCATCTTGACTACTGGTCAATACCCTCTAATTTGGAAATGTGCCAAAGTTGTTCCCGTTCCTAAAAAAAATAATCCAACGATTGATGACCTTAGACCCATTAGCGTACTGTCCGGTATTTCGAAATCTTTGAACGGTTATTGCATGCACAAATGAGTCAGTACGTAAGTGATAATAATCTCTTATACGAATTCCAATCAGGTTTCAGAAAGCAGCACAGCACTACCTCAGCACTCCTAGAATTAACAGATAACATTTACTGTGAAATCGATAAGAAACATGCTGTATTATTGCTTCTTCTTGATTTCACTAAAGCTTTTGATTGTTGTAATCATAACTTATTATGTTTAAAACTTAGCGCAGCTTTTAATTTTGAATCTTCTGCTACTACTCTCATTCAAAGTTACTTAGATAATAGAAGTCAATTTGTGTTTCTAAATGGTATTAAGTCTAATTATCTACCTGTTGAATGTGGGGTACCCCAAGGATCCATATTGGGTCCCTTACTCTTTAGTCTATTTATTAATGACTTACCCCGTTGTTTGTCTGAATCTCATTGCCGGTTGTATGCAGACGATGCTCAACTCTACATCAGTGGTCCTATAGCTGATATTAACCGCTCTATTGCTAAATTGAATGATGATCTTGATGCTGTTGCTTTCTGGTCTCTAAACAATGGTCTTCGATTAAATCCGTCAAAATCCCAGGTTATGTTAATTTATGTTCGTAATATTGATACAACTAATCTCCCTAATATCAAATTAAATAATTCTGTGGTAAAATTTGTAAGTAAAGCTAAAAACTTGGGTGTTGTATTCAATAAGACTCTAACCTGGAATGATCACATTAACTTTATTTCTAGAAATGTTTTTTGTAAGTTACGAAAACTCTGGAAGTTCTCTTTCAATATTAACGAGTGGGTAAAAAAGAAATTAGTTATGTCTTTAATCTTTCCACATTTCACTTATTGTGAAGTAGCTTATGCTGGGATGAGTTTGGGCGAGTTTTCCAGGCTCAAGGTTATTTTCAATGCTTGCACTCGATTTGTAACTAACCGTCGTAGATTCGATAGCATCAGTGATGTTTCTAAATTTTTGCTTGACTGTACTTTCGAAAACTATCTAAATTATAAGTACATCTGTTTTATGAAAAAAATCCTATCTAAAAATACGCCGGTATATCTTCTTAAGAAAATAACCCCTGGACAATCATTAAGAAGTGCAAATTTAACTATTCCTAGACACTCTGGTAGATTAAGACATCTATCCTTTTTTGTAAGGACTGTCGGATTGTGGAATTCTTTGCCGAGCGTAGTCAGGTGTGAGTTCTCTATTTCTAAATTCCTTGAGCTTTGTTGGGTATATTTTAAGGAAAAAGTGTAGTCATTAATTAAGAAGAATAAAAATTTTGTAGAATAATGCTTGTTAGGTGTGAGACGTCTGAAAGATAGTTTTGTTTGGAGGAGAGATTTTCTTTCTTTCTTTTTTTAAATTTTCTTTTTAAATTTTCTTTTATTAATTTCTTTTCTTTATAAATTATTTTCATTATTGTTAATTTCTTTAGGTTAAGGTTTAATTTAATTTAATTTAATTTAAGTTAATTTAAGAATTATGAATTTGCTACACATTATACTTTATATACTCCTATAGAGACTTACCGTCTCATGTATATGTACGAAATAAAATGAATAAATAAATATTATTGAAATATTATTGTAGAAAGATAAAGGTAAACCCAGATCGTGTATCTTAGCGAAAAATAACATTAACGTATTTCTGCTCCCTAGCTACGGCGATCCAGATACGGTTGTGGTTAATCTAGAACTTAGCAAAGTCAATTACTGGTTAATCTCAGCTTATCTGGCTCATGACGACCAAGGACCACTACCTTCGAGAAATCTGGGAAGTGCGGTACAGGAAGCAGAAAGATCTAGAACAGGGCTCATCCTTGGATGTGATGCTAATGCTCATCATGAAATCTGGGGAAGCACGGACACTAATTATAGAGCTGAGCTATTTTTTGATTGCTTATTAAATACTAACCTCATTATATGCAACAAAGGTAGAGAACCTACCTTTGTGAATAGTATCAGACAGGAAGTTCTGGATATCACCCTTGCGTCAGACCTTATCATCCATAAAGTCAATGACTGGAGGGTGTCCAATCTCCTTCTCTGACCATCGCTATATTGAATTCCACTTACAGGAATGTTTGTCTAGACCGCCGATCCCTCTAGATCGCCTTCCGTAATCCGAGAAAAACCAACTGGTCTAAGTACAATTTGTCTATCTGATACACTTACCTCAAAGACTCTCAGACCTCCTAATGGTTTATCGGAATTGGAGGATCTGGCAGTCGTTTTAAAAAACGCCTACAATAAGGGTCTTTCCGTCTCCTGCCCAACAGGGAAGTTTAAAGGTAAAACTAGACCGCCGTGGTGGAGCGAGGAAATAAAAATCCTTCGGCAAACTAGTAGAAGAAGGTTTAATATCGCAAAAAGTACTAGAGACGCTCAAGACTGGAAACTATATAAAGATTCCCTTAAAGCGTACAAAACTGTACTAAAAAAGGCCAAAAAGAATTCATGGAGAATCTTCTGTGGCAACATAGAAGAAACCTCCGAAGCTTCAAGGCTCCGTAAAATACTATCCACTAATTCGGCGATCCCCAGCTACCTTTTAAAGGCAGATGGCCCATGGACCACTTCTAGTGGAGAATCATTGAAGCTGCTGTTAGAAACTCATTTTCCCGGCGGCTTTAAAACACAATCTACGATAAATCAAAGCGGTATTCAACACTCTGATTTATCGGAGAGAGTGGTAACAAACTCCAAACTGCAATGGGCTATAAATAGTTTCAAACCATTCAAGTCACCAGGACCGGATGGTATTTATCCAGCTGAATTGCAACACTCCTTTGGTACTACTTTTCCCTGGTTCAAAACAATTTTTAAGAGTTGTCTAGATCTAGGCCATATTCAACAAAGTGTTGGTCTGAGGTTAAAGTAGTATTCATACCGAAAGCGGGTAAAAGTTGCCACGCCTATTCGAAAGATTTCAGACCAATTATCCTGTCTTCTTTTTTACTAAAGACTCTTGAAAGATTGATTGATATCTATATACGATGTAATATGGATAATAATCGACTCTCAACGTCACAGCATGCGTACAACAAGGGAAAGTCGGTGGATACCGCCCTGCACTCTCTAGTTAGTACTATTGAAAAATCATTGGCTTATAAAGAGTATACTCTGGTTGCGTTTATGGACATAGAAGGAGCCTTTAACAATGTCAACGTTGAGGTAATCACACGTACACTGTCGAACCTTGAAGTAGAATCCGCACTAGTAGCACTTGTTAACAAAATGCTTACAAGCAGGGTCATCAATGCTAAACTTGGTGCTGCTTACGAAAGAAGGTTTGTCAGAAGAGGCACTCCTCAGGGGGGTGTTTTGTCTCCTCTTCTATGGAACTTGGTGGTAAATGAATTATTACTAATACTAGAAGAGGCAAGCTGCAGAGTGATTGCTTATGCGGATGACATTGCTATTGCTGTCTCTGGAAAGTATCTAAGCACACTTAGAGACCTCATGCAAAGCGCTTTAAGTCAACTGGCTGAATGGATTATAAACTGTGGACTCTCAGTAAATCCACAAAAGACTGATGTAGTCCTCTTCACTAGAAAATATAAATTTTCGACAGTAGACCCTATTTATATTAACGGCACCCAACTAATTATCAAAGATAGAGCTAAGTACTTGGGTCTTATCTTAGACAAGAAGCTAAGTTGGAAACCGAATATAATTGAAAGAGTAAATAAAGCTACAACAGCACTGTACTCTTGCAAACGAGCTATTGGAAAAAAATGGGGTCTGAATCCACACATTGTCCATTGGCTATATACAGCAGTTGTCAGGCCTGTACTAATGTATGGTGTCGTGGTGTAGTGGACGGCACTCAACACTGGTACAAACCTCAACCCCCTTGTAAAAGTTCAAAAATCAGCCTCCATCTGCATAAGTGGAGCACTTAGAACAACTCCTTCCGCGGTACTGGATACGCTATTTTGTCTCTTACCATTAGATATTCATGGCAAAGAAATGGCATCCAGAACTGCAATCAGGCTAAAAGCCAATTCCCAGTGGAAACCACAATTAATTGGCCACTCTTCTATTATGGAATACAAGAAATTTATTCCAGAGAAGCTAGATCTGACTCTTACAGGGTACTTCTTTGAGAGATCATTTCGTACCGATATTCCGTCTAGGGAAAGTTGGAAGAGTAGCACGGTTCTAAACAAGGAACACGTACACCTCTACACTGATGGTTCAAAATTGAATGACAGAGTGGGGGGTGGAGTCTACTCGGAAAACCTGAATATTAGTCTATCCTTCAGCCTACCAAGACATTGTAGTGTGTTTCAGGCGGAGGTAATGGCAATAAAAGAAGCCTCACACTGGCTGAGATCCAGCGTATTATCTGTTAGAAATATCTGTATACTTACAGACAGTCAGGCCGCAATTAAAGCACTGGAGTCGGTAGCCATCAACTCAAAAACCGTGTTAGCCTGTCGCAGTTCTTTGGACGAACTAGCGGATAGGTTCAACATATTATTACGATGGGTGCCAGGACACAGTGATATTCCGGGTAACTGCATGGCAGATCTACTTGCTAGAGAGGGTACTATATTAGAACTCCTTCCGGAAAGGAGCAATCTGGGTGCACCTCTTGCCACCTGTAATTTATCGCTTCGTAATGATGCAATAAAAGGTTCAAACTTCAGATGGTCAGCTAGACCAGACTGCAACATCACCAAGCAAATCTGGCCTATGTTGAATCTGAAGCGATCCCTTAACCTACTAACCATGAAAAGATGTGACATTAGCACTATGGTAGGGGTCATTACAGGTCATTGTCTGATTGGTAAACATGCCAGAAGACTGGGACTCCCCTCAAACGACTTCTGCAGAACTTGTAGAGAGGTGGAGGAGGATGAAACCGTCCAACATTTACTCTGTTTCTGCCCTGGTCTCTACCATAAAAGGAAAACCCATTTAGGAGCCTTCTTTCTGGACTCGCTGGGTGATCTTGAAAGCACTGGTATTAGCATAACCTCCGCGGCTTCATTTAAAGCTCAAATTGGTTCAACGAGTAGAGTATTACGCGAGGAAAGTTCCCGTGGTATCACAATGGACCTCACCGGTCTAAGTGTGTTGAAGTTTTCGGCAACCACTACTACCTACCTACCTACCTAAGAAACAAACAATAATATGTTACAGGCTGGGTGGCGTAGTAGGTAGAGCGCCTGCTTTTCAAGCGAATTCGATTCCGGTTCGATTCCCAATGAAGCAAAAAAAAATTCTTTATGGATTTTTCGACCTGGTCAAATACCCTTTGTAATTGGGATATAATAAATTAATTGAGAGTAAATATAATCTGGTAAAAAATTATATAAAATGAAAATTTAATTTAAAAGAATTTAAAAATTTAAATTATTTATGTATTTTTTTTTTATTTTTTTTTTTTATTTTTTTTTGTTGTTTTTTATTTTTGGATTACTTCTGTTAATTTTAATTTATTTACCTTTTCTCTTGTAATTTGTTCGCTATAATGTTTAAGATAGATTTTTGTAACATCCACGGTCTATCAACGAATTTCCATTCCGTCGAAAGCCTTCTACGGCTTCAAAATCCAGCAATTTTAGCACTAAGTGAAACACAAGTTGTGAATAATGATATTAATTTTAATATCAATAATTATTCGCTTGTGCCACTTTTTATACCTATACCCCATAGAGGGATTGCTTTATATATACGAAATGATGTAGCTTATAAGACACTTCAAAATTTTGAGTGCTCGAACCCAATTTGTCAATATAATTGGATGAAAATACACGTCTATAAGCGCATCATTCACTTCTGTTTTATTTACAGATCGCCTCAAGCGAACCAGCTAGAAACTGATATGCTTATAGAAAGTCTGTTGACTCTCCGCTAGGTGGTTCCGACCACTGTCTTGTAAACACAAGCTTCGAAGTAGGCACAACAACCAGCTCTAATAATTCTTCCAAAAGACAGTTTGACATTATCACCAAACTGACTGGGAAGGCTTCAACAACTTTTTAAATGCGTCGAACTGGTCGTTGTGTTTCCAATATAAAAATGATGACTTTGCTGCACAGGTTTTTACCAAAAGGATTCTATTAGGAATGAAAACCTTCATTCCAAATAGCCTTAAAAGTATAAAACGAAATCCCTCAGGTTGGTTTAATAACCTCTGCAGCAGAGCTCTGAAATCCAAAGAAGAAGCTTATAAAAAATACAAGAATAATAAAACTGTCAACGAGTATGAGAGTTATAAAGTGGTTAGGAATAAATGTAAAAAAATTATCAATCAGCAAAAATTCTTGCACAACCAAAGGTTGAGACGAGAAATCTTTAATCTCCCTAACAACAGCAGGTCCTGCTGGACGTTTGCTAAAAGCGTTGGGCAAAAGTTTTGCCAATCTTCATTTCCACCTATGATTGATAATAATACTATTATATCAGATTCTGTTGGAAAAGCTAATCTTTTTGCAAAATTATTTGCAGCCAATTCCATACTCCCTAATACAGCCCAAAATCCGCCAACAATCCCTGTTGTTACTTCTTCGCTTGGAAGGATTTACTTCAGAGCAAGAGCTGTAGTAAAAGCCTTGAAGAATCTTGATATAAAAAAATCTACCGGTCCCGATGATATAACTGCGATTGTTCTGCGACACATTGCCCTCGCCATTTCTAAACCTCTGCGCAACTTATTCTATTTGTCCTTTTCTTCAGGAACTTACCCGTCCTATTGGAAAGTTGCCCAAGTTTATCCTATTCCTAAAAAAGGTGACAAAAGCAATCCTTCGAACTATAGACAAATAGCTATCAACTCCATTATTTCCAAAACGATGGAAATCTTAATCAATCAAAAGTTGAAGCAATATCTTGATAGTAGAGGTATAATTCATGATAGTCAATACGGTTTTCGAGCTCAGCGTTCCACCGGTGATCTCATGACATGCCCCCGCGAAAAGCTTAACACCAGTCTTCATCAATCTGGTGAAGCTGCTGTTGTAGCTCTGGATATATCTAAGGCTTTTGATCGAGTCTGGCATTCTGCTCTTATAGCAAAATGCAATGCTGTAGGCCTCGGTCCAACCTTTTGTAAATGGATTGAAAGCTTTCTCTTAAATCGATCTATCATAGTTTCAATTGACGGTACTTTTTCCGACCAACTTCAAATCAATGCTGGTGTTCCACAAGGCTCCGTCCTTTCACCCACCCTATTTCTCATTTTCATTTATGACCTTCTCAAATTAACCTTTAATCCAATCCATAGTTTTGCTGATGACAGCACTCTAGTAGCATCATATGATTTTCTTAAAACAAATAGTGCTACAGCTTCAGCAGTCAACTCCAAAACAACAATGATGGCTGGTGCACTCAATCACGAGCTAGCCAAAATTGTCGACTGGGGTAGAGCAAACAGAGTTGAGTTTAACACTTAAAAAACTGAAAGCTGTCTTGTTAGTAACAAGCTAACAACATTCAAACCAATTCACTGGCTTCAAAATGAAGTTATTCAGAGACTCAAAGACTTGAACATTCTCGGGATGCGAGTGAATCAAAATATGCACTGGAATGAGCATATTTTCGATATTGCGAAATCGCCGCCAAATGTTTGGGCTTTTTAAGTCGCTGCAAACCTTATTTTTCATCTCGAGACCTCTTAAAATCTATAAAACATATATACGACCCAAGCTGGAATATAACTCACATTTATGGCAGGTGCATCAAAAACTGCTTTAAATTTTTTGGACAAAGTTCAAAACCGCGCCATTCGTCTTATAGGCGACATAAATGTGACCTCATCCCTTATACATCTTGGTCATCATCGTAAATTTGGAGCACTTTCTCTATTTTATAGATATCTACTTGGTGTTGGCACTTGTTACGAGGAACTGAAGTCACATCTTCCTCCTCTCAAGCAATTCCGTCGCATAACACGAGAGGCATCAGGTGCACACGCTTTCACAGTGAAAATTCCGAGATGGTTTAAGTCCGGTTATGGAAATTCTTTTATAGTAAGAACATCTCGATTGTGGAATCGCGTACCAATCGAAGCATTCCCAATGAGAGAAGAATTTTTTATTTATGATTTACAGAGATTTAAGAGATTTCTTTCATTTCCTTTAACTATACTTTCCTTTTTCAAATGGTCAACGTCGCAAGTACTAAAAGGTTCACAACCTAAGTTTTGGCTATAATATAAAAAAAAAAATAAATAATAAATACTCGAAATATAGATATTGTAGTGTAAAATTGCAGTACCGTACTTAATTAAGCACGAGAAGGGGATTCCACCTAAGTTACTGTCAAGAGTGTAAAAAAAAAATATTAAAAATGTAATGCAAGTACATTGAATGAGTTAAGTGCATTAAATGGTACGAAAGATATGGAAAATAATAGTGGTATGGCTGATGCAAGTCAAAAAGCTTGCAGGTCGATAATTAATCAAAATGGAAATCGTCGAGAAATTGTTGGTTTTCTAAGTTTTGATCCTGATCATTCACGCATTGATGTAGATAAATGGTGCAAGGATATTGATTTAAGGATTGAGCAAGGTAAGTTACAAAATTATGACATTATCCCCAGAGTTCGTTCTGTGCTGTTAGGTAGAGCTAAAAATTGGTACGATTGGTACAACAAATATGGTTTTCAACATTATGATTGAGTAGACTTACGATCATCTATAATTCATACATTTTCAAGCGGCAGACATAAAAACCCAACTTCGTAAAGTAGTTAACTTGGAAAGTAGAGAATTTAATTCATATACAAGCGGGTCTACCGCGTATTTCGATTTTAGTAAAACGAATTTCGTATTCGAAAATTGGTATTATGTATTAGAAAATTCGAGTTAAAATAAGTATTACAACTTGAAAATCGTATATACGAATCCGAATTTATATTTTCGTCCCATGCAATACTACTTTCGAATATTTTTTAACATATTTTATTCGAATGGTTTTTTGTTATCCAATTGGACTAAAAAATTTTTTGTGTTTGAAAAATTACGTGAGTTATTTAAAATTATAATTACATATACTCAATATTACAATAAAAACTAAAAATGTAATAAAAGCTACAATTATATTTTATTTAATATCTAAAAATTTTTATATTATTTCATATTTGTATGTTTTATAGATTAGGCTGAAACAAAAAACAACACCATCTCAATTTAAAATAATGGAGTTTCAAATCGAAATTCAAATACAATAAAATTGATATATGTAGCTAATTTAAAAATAAAAAATAATACTTTTCAAAATAATAAGGCCCCCTACCGAGTATGAAATTCGGATCCGAGCGATTATCCGAATTTGCGATTCGAATGTAAAATTAATTGGTACTGCCTATTAAATTCATAAGGAAATAAACGTCATTTAAGTTGGTAGCGTAAGTTTCCGAATTTCTAATTCTGAGTAATGTTTTTGTATACTTTATTACTTTAAATTTATTTGAAAATGTGTGTTTAATATTTTGAAAAGTATTATTTTTTATTTTTTAAATTATATCAATTTTATTGTATTTGTATTTCGATTTGAAACTCCATCATAATTTTAAATTGTGATGGTTTTGTTTTGTGTTTAAGCCTAATTTATAAAACATACAAATATGAAATAACATAAATTTTTTTAAATACCAAATTAAATTAAAATGTATTTTTTTTTATATTATGTATTAGTTATTGTAATATTTAATATAGTTATATTTTTAAATAACTCACTTAATTTTAAAACACAAACAAAGTTTTAACTCCATTCGATAGCAAAAAACAATTCGAATAAAATATGTTAAAAAATATTCGAAAGTAGTATTACATGGTACGAAAATTTAAATTCGGATTCGTATATATGATTTTCAAGTTGTAATACTTATTTTAACTCGAATTTCGTATTACATAATACCAATTTTCGAATACCAAATTCGTTTTACGAAAATCGGAATACCCGCTAGGGCCAAGCACACATTTTCAAATAAATTTAAAATATACAAAAACATTACTCACAATTAGAAATTCGGAAACTTACGCTACCAACTTAAATGACGTTTATTTCCTTTCGAATTTGATACGCGGTACCAATTCATTTTACATTCGAATCGCAAATTCGGATAATCGTTCGAATCCGAATTTCATACACGGTAGGGGCCAGAATTCGTTATGGAAAAGGTATCACAAAAAAAATCGGTTACCATTCAAAATTCCGGAGGACAAAGTTATAAAAATTGTTGTAGTTATTGTATTGTTATTTTATATATAGTATACATTTTCGAAACAAGTTTAAGAAATTCATTGACCTTTGTCATGCCGTCGTCAAGTCAAAATTTAATAGATCATTTATCACCTATACGAGAAACTCCTCAACGCAAAAGCGAAAATTTTTTTCGCCGTTTTGAGTACAAATATGTTTGTCCTGATAGAATAATTTCTGGTAAAAGAAAAGAATATAACTCATAACACAACTTTTATAATTAAACGAAAACGAACAGAAACCTAGAAACGATGTTTTAATTGTGAAAAAACAGGACATATTAGGATAAATTGTTCAGAAAATAGTTCTACAAGGAATAAAGCTCAACTTGTTATGGATCACATTCATGAAAAAATAATCTTGAAAAAATGTGTCAATTTTGCCAAAAATTAGGACACGAAGAAAACACATGTTATACAAAACAACGAACTGAACAAAAAAAATTTAACATTTGTCAGGGGCTCCAACGTACAGCAGGCAGTACAACAGTTTTTCTTTCTGGTAGTAAAATATTTCATTGTTTGTTGGATACTGGATCAGATTGTTCATTAATATGTTCTAACATAGCAACATCTATCCCCTCAAAGAGAATTACACAATTCCTTTCAGTTTGTGGAATCAGTAATATACCAATACTACTTACAGAAAAGATTGATCTGTTAATAGAATTTGAAGAAATAGCTGTTGAAGTAACATTTCACATAATCGATTCTCAATATCTAAAAAATGAAATGATTTTTGGAAGAGATATTTTGAATGATTCAACATTAGAAATGGTAGTCAAGCAAAATGGATTAACTTTGAAGCGTAATCCTACATTTTCTTGCTTCATTAATAAAACAAAGACAGGCCCCCTACCGTGTATGAAATTCGGATTCGAACGATTATCCGAATTTGCGATTCGAATGTAAAATTAATTGGTACCGGGCATAGATATATAAAATATAGATTGGCAGTTAGAATAAAAATTTTCAGCCACTTTTGGTCAGCTGTTTTTGAAAAATCTGAGTTCAAATAATTTAGTTTCTACAGCAAATATGTCCTTTGAAAATGGAAACTTCGTACCAATGTAATATGAAAAGTAATTGGATTATTTTTAACGTAAAATCTCAATTAATTTAAAATAATTATTTTAAAATTTTCTTTTAAAAACATGTATATGTGTAGATTTATGCAAAATTTACAATAGTATATAATTAACAAATCAAAAACTAAAGTTAATAAAAGATGTTTTGATACATAACTATATATTTATATTCTTGATTTATGTTATATAAACAAAATTAATTAAATTGATACATGGGCTGATACAGTTTGATGTTAAACTAAATAAAATAACCAAGAGTGGGAAAAAATTCTTTTACTTTATCGTAAGTATACATTATATATTATTTTATAAAACTAAATTCACATAGATAGGGTTGCCAGAATATCATTTTTAAAGAGAACATGTACTCTTTTTTTAACACGATCTTTTTGTACACTCTTTCTTCGTTCGAATCTTTTGTCAAAAAAAATGTCAAAAATCTTGTTTGTAAAAAATATTTCCTCTAATGAATTAAGGGAAAAACCTTTAAATCTGAAATGTATTAAATATTTCAAAGGCAAATATGTAGAATTCGTCTAAATATAGACAGTGTTAGATCGTCACATGCAATTATGTATAAATATACAAACTGCAAAGAATTTTCTCTAATGGGGGTCTAATGGGGTGGTGATGCGTTTTATGGTCGTTGTATGCAGCTTACGCCACTTAGCCTCTCCCACCTTCACGTGGTGACCCCTGTTAACCCTAGCAACCCATACGAACGATCGGGTTCTAACCCCGGTGTAGTATGATGGGTAGTGGACAGAAGAGAGGGGAAGCATGTCGTGCATCGGACAATGGCGGAGGTAACAGCCAAAGACGGAAGATCAACTTAAATTTTGAATTTAAGGGTCTTTTCCGTAACCATGTATGCAGCGTCTGCATCTCCTTGTTGGAGCGGCTGAAAAAGGCGTCTGTACTCACAATGACCGGCCTATAAGAAGATGTATCTGACCATCCAACGGGCAGGCGTGCCTGTCAGGTTTGAGCTTATGGTTTTATCACCCATATCTCAGAAAATGCTAAAGGGTCAACCAACTGAGAACATTTCATGAAACATGAAAACGAATTGTAGGCCCCAAGAGATAATCGCGATGAAATCACGGGGAACCCTCCTACAGCCTCGGTTGTAGTAAACCGCACATCGGATTTGGGGGTGCGGCATATTTCATGTGGTGGTGTCGAGCGGAACACCGAGATAACTGAATCGGAAGTAAATTATCGAAATCGACTCGTACGCGCGGAAAATACCTTCGGTTATAGGACACGAACAATTTTCGGAGCTTGGAACGTTAGATCCCTGTACGATGCAGGTCGATACGAGCAAGTTGAACGCGAAATGATTCGACTCAAGCTGGAAATATTATGTATAAGCGAAACCAAATGGAGAGGACAAGGAGATTATATATCTCCCAGCAATTTAACATCTATGCTGTACTCTGGAGATGATGAAGAAGTTGGTGGCATAAGGGGAGGATGTGTCGGCATTATGTTATGTCGCAATGCTAGACGTAGTTTGATCTCCTGGGCGCCAGTATCCAGAAGACTTATCACTGCCAGATTGAAATCTAGAGTACGAAATATTACCATCATCCAGTGTTATGCTCCAACTGAAGACGCAGATGAGGAAGAAAAATCCATTTTCTACACACAGCGAAGTACGATTTATGACAATGCTCCAAAGGCTGACATTAAGATCATTCTGGGCGATCTTAACCCCAAAGTTGGATGTGAAAATTCAGGTCTAGAGAGAGTCATGGGGAAACACGGAATAGGTGTAAGAAATGGCAATGGAGAGCTGCTCGTGGATTTTTGTAACTCACGACAACTTACTATTGGTGGAGCCCTATTCCCCACAAAACTTGCCACAAGAAAACATGGATATCCCCGGATGGTCGTACAGAAAACCAGATTGACCATATAATCGTACAACAGAAATGCAGGAAATCGCTCTGCGGCGTAAGAAACAAAAAGAGCGCGGATGTCGGTAGTGACCACCATTTGGTCTTCGCGTGTATGCAGTTGAGGACGTCAGCTGTCAATCGACGTAGAATCGGACCGGAAAGGAGAGCTCATTTCAATGTAGAAGAATTAAAAAATCCCACCATATGTCGTAATCTAGTAGCCAGCATCAACGACAAAGTAACAACATGGATGGTTGAAAATGAGCAAGAGCATCTGTAGATGTAGATGTAGATGTAGAAAATACGAAAAAAGCATTTATAGAATCCGGTTCCGAAACAGTACCTCCGCTATCTACCCAAAGATATCCATGGATTTCACAAACCTCATGGGATAAAATTGCTGAACGTAGTTCCTTAAAGAGGAAAACCAATGCCGAATCCAATCAGCAAAAAAAGAACTACGTTTGCAGTATAGATTAGCACATAAGGCTGCACAGAGGAGTGTAAGACGTGACAAACGGAAAAATATAGAAGATCTTGCAAAGGAAGCTGAGAGCGCTGCTAACAGAGGAGATGTCAAAACTCTTTACAAGATTACGAACCAAATGTCCAAACGTAACAGTAAAGAGCATCAAACAATCTTGGACGAGAGTGGAAGGCTCTTGGTATCTATGGATGATCAACTGCAAAGATGGCAGGAGCATTTCTGCAGATTGTTAAACGAGCAATTCGTAGAACAAAATGTATCCACAAGCTCTCCTATGCCAACCATGCGCAGATCATTTAGGGGTATCGATGTGGGAGCCCCAAGTATAAGCGAGATAAAATCAGCAATTCCCTTTTTAAAAAACAATAAAGCAGCAGGAGTAGATGAGATACCCGCCAAATTCCTAAAAGCTGATCCAGATGTATCAGCCGATATTTTGTTACCTTTGCTCCAGGCTATATAGGAACAAGAAAAATATCCAAGCGAATGGAAGGAAGGAGTTATTGTCAAAATACCAAAGAAAGGTAACCTAAATCATTGAAATAACTGGCAAGGTATCACTCTATATAGTAGGACAGGCATTCCAGAAAAAATTATAGCTATAATTAAGGAGTCCTACAAAGATGCAAGATGTCGCGTTTTACATCGAGGACAGCTGACAAATTGCTTCGAGGTGTGTCAGGGAGTAAGGCAGGGCATTTTATCACCCATATTGTTTTCAGTAGTAATGAATGACATAATGACTACTACTCTGGGTGTAAACGAGAGCAACGGTATCCAGTGGCGTCCTTTCGAACGTATCAGCCACTTAGATTACGCCGACGATGTGTGTTTATGGTCACATACAAATGGAAGTTTGAACGGTATGTGCCAAAAGCTGTATGACACTAGAAAAAGTGCGAGCCTAAAAGTCAAGTCAGCTAAAACTAAAATCATGCGCACAACTCACACATCACAACATCCGATCCTCCATGAAGGAATGCGAATCGAAGAGGTGACTACGTTCAATTACTTGGATTGAAGCCCGCATCAGTAAAGCCCGCATCAGTAAAGCCCGTACTGCTTTCGGGATGCTTGCAACCTATCTCTGCGCACAAAAATAAGAATATTCAACGCAAGTGTAAAATCTGTTTTCCTGTACGCTTGCGCTTGCTTGGAAAGTTTCAGTAAACATCACCACGAAACTCCAAGCGTACATCAATAGATGTCTCCGGCGCATCCTAAGCGTTCGTTGGCCACAAACCATTTCCAACAGAACGCTGTGGCAAAAAACGAAACAAACACAAATAGACGTGGAAATCCGACAGAGGAAATGGCGTTGGATCGGGCATACTTTGAGGAAACCTGACAACGACATCGCGAAACAATGCTTCGAATGGAATCCTCAGGGTACACGCCGCGTCGGAAGGCCCAGAAAACGTGGAGAACAACTGTCTTAGCCGAAGCAAGTACCCAGCAAAGAACGTAGCCGCAATTGAAGAGGTTAGCCGCAGATAGGAACCATTGGAAAGAATTTACTTCCGCCCTATGCCCCACGGATGGGGTTGCAGGACAACGATGATGATGAAAGAATTTTACAATGAAATAAAATGTGGTAATACATTTTTAATAGAAGTAATGAACTCAAATCAAACGACAAATTATGAAACATAGACTTGTAAAATTGAAATATTGTGATTTGTTGCTGAAATAAATTTATTTTATGTTATAATATAAAACATAATTAATTTATATAAAATATTTTTAATGTTATATATGTGTTCTGGTTTTATGAAGAAAAAAACTGATGAAAAAAGTCTTATTTATTAATTTATTTTAACAGTTCATCCTACAGATAAATCTGCAGGTCAGCTTTATAGGTCCTTTTCCCTTTTGAAATGTGGGATTTTTTTATTAAATTATATTAATTATTTGGAATATATTTTTGTATACATAAATATATATTTTAATTTTATATTATACCATTCTCTTTTTGTCCTCTTTTTTTCTGGAAAAGCTCTCTTTTTAAACTTTCCCTTCTGGCAACCCTACACATAGATTCTATTATTTATTCATTCCCGTGAAATTTTATGTCTACATATATATTGATAATATTAAAACACATTGATGATATGTATACAAATTTATATTATTTATAAGTATTATTATTATTTAATAACTAATGTATATCTAATCACTTGTATTATATGCATATATAACTATATAATATTTATCATTCCCATCAAATATAAGGTTTTTCCCTCTATTTTTCTTTGAAAACGTTTTCCAGTGCTTTAAAATTGCAATTGATAAATTGAAATAAAATTATTTTCAAATTATCGTATTAGCGTCAATAATATATCTAAAACAGAAAAACTATAAAAAATTAATAGTTAGTAGATATGTGTAGATAAAAATGTTAAAAAACAAAACTAATTTTGAATTCAATAGGAAAAAATTGAAAAGAAACTATTCTACAAAACCATCAAAATATTAAGAAATGGCTGTTAAATTTATAAAATCAAATCAGCTGAGTTGAAATATTGAAAAACATATGCTCATTTTTGGCTGAATCTGACATTCAATATTTAATATGGTAATGTATTAGAGAGAAAGAGAAAGCAATACCAAGCTGCCAATGTATAATTTATATATCTATGGTACAGCGTATCAAATTCGAAAGGAAATAAACGTCATTTAACTTGGTAATGTAAGCTTCCGAATTTCTAATTATCAGTAATGTTTTTGTATACTTTATTACTTTAAATTTATTTTAAAATGTGTGTTTATTATTTTGAAAAGTATTACTTTTTATTTTTTAAATTATATCAATTTTATTGTATTTATATTTCGATTTGAAACTTCTTAACCTTAATTATTTTCAATTGTTGTTGATGGTGTTGTTTTTTTGTTTAAGCATAATCTATAAAACATACAAATATGAAATAATATAAATTTTTTTAAATACTAAATTAAATATAAATGTAGTTTATTTATATTACTAGTTATTATTGTAATATTTAGTATAATTATATTTTTAAATTAAGTGAGATTTTAAAACACAAGCAAAATCTTACTTCCATTCAATAACAAAAAGCCATCCGAATAAAATATATGTTAAAAAATATTCGAAAGTAGTATTACATGGTACGAAAATTTAAATTCGCATTCGTATATACGATTTTCGAGTTGTCAAACTTATTTTAACTCGAATTTCGTATTACATAGTACCAAACTTTCGAATACGAAATTCGTTTTACGAAAATCGGAATACGCGGTAGGGGCCCAGGATTATTAAATATTCGATTATCAAAAGATGGCGTTATTAATTATCGACCATATAGATTCATTATCAGAATGAAAAACTATTTCAGAAATAATAGAAAACTTAAATCTCCTTTTGCCAGTCCTGTTGTATTGGTAAGAAAGAAAAATTGTCAAAATAGACTTTGTATTGATTATCGTAATCTAAACCGTATCACGATAAAAGATCGCTATCCACTCCCTCGAATTGATAACCAATTTGATCAGTTAGCTGGCAACACATTTTTTACATCGTTAGATATGGCATCAGAATTCCATCAGATCACTATTTCGGAAGATTCAATAGAAAAGACAGCATTTGTAACTCCAGATGTATTTTGAATACCTGCGTATGCCATTTGGCCTAGCAAATGCTCCAACTGTTTTCCGAAGACTTATTAATAAAGCATTAGGAGCATTGAATGATAAAATAACGTTAGAATATTTGGATGACGTTTTAATTCCGTGAAAAATAATTGAAGGACTCGAAAGATATAGTGTTAAAAACATTAACAAAAAATGAATTTCACTTAATATTGATAAATGTAAATTTTTGTCAACTAAAATTGAATATTTAGGACGAGAAATATCTTACGAAGATGTGAAACCTAGTAAAAATAAAATTGACGTATTAGTGAAATCACAAGTTCGACAATTTATGGGTTTGGTAAGCTATTTCAGAAAATTTGTACTACAGAACAATATTAAATTTGAATGTACTCAAGAATGTGAAGAAGCCAGACAGTATATCATTCGGAAACTAATTTCAGAACCTATACTAACAATATTTGATCTAGAATTACAAACTGAGCTTCGCATTGATGCGAGTTCCATTGGCTATGGTGCTATTTTATTTCAGAGAAGAATGGACAGTTATATGTAGTGACATATTACAAGTCAGGTTACAAAACCTTATGAAGCTAATTATCATAGTTATGAATTGGAAACCCGGGCTGTAGCAAACTCTGTCAAAACTTTTCGAACTTATTTGCTAGGTATATATTTTACCATTGTTACCGATTGTAATGCTCTGAAGGCAACAAAAGAAAAGAAAGATTTATTACCGCGTGTTGCAAGATGGTGGATTTATCTGCAAGATTTTGACTTTGATATTATATAGCGGAAAGGTAAGGCAATATTGCATGCTGATTACCTAAATCGTAACGTACCATCAGTGAATTGTTATCGTTTAAATAGTTAGAAATTTTTTTTTTTCAAATAACAGAAAATTGGTTGTATATTGAACAACAATTAGATCCAGCTGCAAAAGAAGTTATTGAAAAATTTAAAGAAGGTGACTTAGATACTAGTGCTTAATATTATTTGCAAGATGGATTGCTGTATAGAAAATTAAAGACATCACATAAATTATTAATAACGCAACGATCTCGTTTAGCAATGATGAAGAGATATCATGCAAGATAATTGTCACATTTGATGGGAAAAGACACTAACTAAAATGTGTGAACATTTTTGGATGCCGAAATTATTGGAATTTTACCTAATGATCGCTACAGGATGAAAAAAGAAGGTTCCAGAACTATAGTAATAGCTGCAAGAGAAGCTATGAAACCTATTGATGAAACTAAAAAGGAAATGCTGTAATTAAAAATTTTGTCTTTATATTTTATTTTATTACATTTGATTTTTATTTGATAATCGTATGAAGTTTAATATGTTCTTTGATTAATCTTAATAATTTTAAAGATTTTGATAATATTCATAAATATTATATTGTTTTTTTTTCTTGTTTGGTAATGAATTTTATAATTTTATTGAAACTATTGAATGATTTGCATTGTTTTAGATAAATTAAATAGAGATGAACCCAAATTCTTTTCATGATTTTTTTTATTGATGCGGATAAGTTGAAGATTGCCTCTAAGCCGTATCAATTATGTAATATTAACCTATATATAAAAATGAGGTTGATGTAATCTGAAATATTGTTTTGAATGTTATAGACAAGCTTAAAATTGCCTCTGTATTAAAAAACAAAAACTGTACAGAAAAGCTTAAGATTGCCTCTGGGCTGTATCAAATTGAGTTTGAACTATATCCTCTGAAGTCATTCATCGAGAGCGATCAATTTTTCAGAACGGCCATATTAGGGAATAGAATAAATTTTATTACTTAGTATGCCATGAGTTTCCCGTGTGCGGTTTTCTGTGATTTCCTCCATCGGGTGCCTCCCCAGGTGGCGGATAGGGGGACGTTTGTCAGATATGACAAATGCCGGATTTCCGGGGCAGACATAAAAATCACAAAAACATGCAATGAACAAAACAAGCAGATATACCCCAGGTGGTAAGTCAGTTAATCTGACAAATCCACCCTCTACGGAGGCAGGCTCTACGGATTCTGGGGAGAGTTAATTATTGCATACCTCTCCTGTGGCAACACAGGTCTTCGTAGCCTCGACCCCGGGGACAGTTGGTAAATCAGGTGCCATGGCAAATGATTTACTAAGTGTCTCTATGGAAAACCTTCTTCTTGAGGACATCGAACCAATGGCTGGCGTGTCTGTAGAATTACAGACTACTGGTTGTAGTTCAACCATTCAGGAAAGAGGTAAGAGGAAGAAAAAGAACATCTGCGGTTCTGAAAAGAAAAGGCGGAAAATTGCTAAGCGTAATGCGGCTTCCTCCCCCGCAAAGCTCTCAAGAAGCTGGTCCTTCAAACGGGCTAACTTCGGAAGAGAAAGATGATGTAGAGAAGGCTGTTCTCAAACACGGTCTTGGGAAGGCTAACCTAAAGGTTGGTCTCCATGCTGCGACATCATCAACTTCGAATCCTGAAGGTAGAAGGGTCCCAAAAACTGTTACCCAGAAACCGAAAGGCCAAAAAACGTTGTCGAATCCTGGAGGTGGAAGGGTCCCGTAAAAGGGTGCTCAGAAGCCAAAGGGACCATCAAAGGCTAGAGAGACGAAAACATCCTCTCGACAGGCTGTCAGCTACGCGCAGGCGGCTAGAAGAGAGTTCGATACAATCGTTCAGGTAGTCGATGGGAGCATTACTAACGAGCAAGGTGAATTGATTCAGCAAAAGTTGTTCCAACTCATGCTCACTTGTAATGAGATATCTCCCAGCTTTGCAGGGGTCTCGTTGAAGGCGGAAAATTATATTTTTCCTGTCAAGATGAGGTTTCGTCAAACTGGTTGAAATTTGCGGCGTCTAACTGCAGTCCATGGGAGAGAGCAAGACTCTCAGCAATGAGGGTCAGCGAACTTCCAAAGACGAAGTTAGTTAAAATCTGGATCCCAGGCCGTACCGAATCTGAGAAGGACGTCATGAAGGCGCTCAGTATTCAAAATGGTATGGATACTACGAAGTGGAAAATCCAGTCGTATAGAAGAACAACTGGGGCTACTAATATTAGTGGCTCAGGCTCTCTTTTATACGTGTATATTGATCTCGATAGCGCTAAAGCTATAAAAGATCGAAACGCCAAACTAAGTTTCAAATTTGGTCAGATAAACGTAAAGTTTAAAAAGGCTAAAGGAGAAAACTAAACTGGCCAATAGATTTATATCCCGAGCTATAGCCAGTCTAGTAGTTAAGCAAATTAATTTGCAACATAGTATAAGCGGGTCATACACTCTTATGGCCTCACTAACTAAAAAGTTGCAAGCAAAAGTAGTACTTATTCAAGAACCGTACATTATCAAGAACAGAGTTGCCGGTCTTTCACTGAAAGACTGGGACACTCTGTACAATGCGGGTCCTGGAAAAGTTCGAGCATGCATAGTCGCGCATTCAAGCGTTGACGCGCAGCTCCTAAAACAACTGTCATCCCTTACGACTCTACAGAACCCCCTCCAACAAATGAGCTCGCGCAAGTGGTCAACTATGCCAAAACAACAATTTTGACATAGTAATTGGCTGCGATGCAAATACTCATTATGAAAACTAGGGAAGTACCAATTCAAATACTAGAGGCGAGGCGCTCCTAGAGTACCTTGTTACTACTGACTTGGAAATCCTAAACACTGGAGGGATACATACATTTGTAAACTCCAGGCGACAAGAAACCATAGACATAACTCTATGCTCTAGATCTCTTCTTTCAGAGATCAAAGACTGGAGAGTGTCTATGGAACCCTCTACGAACGATCATAGATACATTAATTTCTCCTTAAAGGCTGATCCTGATAAGTCTTTAGAGATATTAAAAGAACCAACTGGCAAGAATTTCAAGATCTGGTGGCTACGAATGCGGATTTGATCAGGATCCCGAAGGTCTCTGCAATAGACAAATCAGTTGGAAAACTGACAAATCTGTTAACGGAGGCTTTCGAAGCATTTTGTCCGGTCACCAGAAAACCGAAAGACACAAAAACTGCTTGGTGGAACAAAGATCTAGAGCAGCTAAAAGGGAAGGCCAAAAAACTTCTGAATAGAGCCTTAAAAACTCATGAAGAAGATGATTGGAAATCCTATAGGGAATCTAGAAGAGAATACAAAGGACTGATTCGGAAATCAAAGAAACAGTCCTTTCAAAAGTTCTGTGAAGGAATCGAAGATATTGCAGATGGAGCGGCTTTGCTTAAGGCCCTGAAAAGGGATCCAGTAGCAAAGTTACACAATCTGCAAACATCAGAAGGATCCTACACAGCATCGAAAGAAGAAACATATAGAGTCCTCTTTCGAACACACTTTCCGGGGAGTAGACTCGAAGATTTGTCTCTAGAAGATACTATCCAGGAAGTTACCATACCAAACCGTTCGGATTGGTCTATGGCAAGAAAGATAGTATGGCCTGAAGTCTTAAACTGGGCTATCAACTCTTTCAAACCATACAAAGCTCCTGGGCCGGATGGAATTTGGCCTATTATGCTTCAAAAATGCAGGAAAAGCATAAGCAAATGCCTCTCAAGAATCTTCACAGTCTGCATAGCCTTTGGATATATTCCAAAAGTATGGAGATCAGTGAGGGTCGCTTTCATCCCTAAACCAGGGAAAACAAAATACGCAGTCCATACTAGCTTCAGACCTATCAGTCTCTCTTCGTGTTTGTTAAAATGCCTAGAGAAACTGGTGGACAGGTATATTAGGGATGTATGTTTGATCACGGTACCCCTGAACCGTAAACAACATGCCTATCAGGCAGGTAAGTCTACTAACTCAGTTCTTCAAGAAGTGTTCTCCCATATAGAGGAGAAGAAAGAGCTAACACTCACTGCATTCTTGGACATTGAAGGGGCCTTTGACAAGGCAACTTTTAAGTCACTTCTAAACGGAGCAAGAAAGCACGGAGTAAACAACACAATACTGGGATGGATAGAAAAGATGTTGGAACAACGTCATCTGTTCATTCAGGTAGATGAAACTACTAAAGTTCAGGTGAAGGCGGTTAGAGGATGCCCACAAGGAGGTGTTCTATCGCCTTTACTATGGAACATGTTGGTAGACGAACTCCTAAGTATACTGAACGAGGAAGGATTCAACACACACGGCTTTGCCAATGATGTTAGTATTCTTCTAAGAGGAGGTTATATGAGGCGTCTATGCACACAAATGCAAAATGCCATTGACTTAACCACCGAATGGTGTCAGGCGAATGGATTAACCATAAATCCCAGCAAGACACATTTAGTGGCCTTTACCAATAGACGGCGACTGATCAGCTATGTTCTTTCCTCCATTGGAGGAAATAACCTAGAACTTCGAGATGAAGTAAAATATCTAGGGATTATACTTGATAAGAAGTTCAATTGGGCAAAACATATCGAGACGAAATGTGCTAATGCCGTGAAAGTCCTATGGCAGTGCAGAAGGGCCTTTGGCAACAATTGGGGCCTAACACCGAAAATAGCCTTAAGACTATACAAAGTGTGTATCAGGCCCATTGTTAGCTATGGGTCCATTGCATGGGTTCCGAGAACATTCACAGCAAATGCCATAAAAAAACTAGAAGCAGTACAAAGACTTGCGTGTCTCTGTGCAACAAGTGCTTTTAGAACCACACCTACAGCGGCTATGCAAATACTTCTTGGGCTTCCGCCCTTACATCTTTATGTAAGAATGGAGTCCCTCAAAGTTGCAAGAAGGTTGCAAACTCTAGGGAATACTAGAGGATGTAGGCACAAACATCAGAGGCTATGGAAGGACTTAGAAGAGGAGCAAAAAGAGTTCTTCATGCCAACAGATGACATCACTACATACGTATCTTTGAAGAAGAGATATGAAGTAGAAATCCCGACAAGAGAGACCTGGTGTGGTTCAGAAGAGCAGGCCAGGTCCTCAAATACCTCGGACATTTTCACTGACGGATCCCTTACGGCTCTAGGCGCGGGAGCTGGAGTGCTCTTTGAAAAAGAGCAACTTGAACTCCAGTTCCCTCTTGGCAAACACTGCACAGTCTTCCAGGCTGAAGTCTTTGCCATAAACGCAGCAGTCAATATAATAAAAGAGCAAAGATGGTCTAACAAAGTCATTAGAATCTTTAGTGACAGTCAGGCTGCCTTAAAAGCTCTTGAAAGTAACATCATCAAATCTAGATTGGTGGGAGAATGTTCGGAAGCCCTAAACCTCATAGGGCTCCGAAACAAGGTACAACTGATCTGGATACCGGGTCATAGTGGCCTGACTGGAAATGAGAAGGCTGACGAACTAGCCAGATCATCGGCGGGAAACATTTATGACCCGGAACCAGCAGTTGGTATATCTATTGGTAATATTAAACTATCAATAGAAAACACCCTGAAAAGGGAAGCAAATATTCTTTGGGAGCGTATGGAAGGCCACAGGGTCTCCAAAATATATTCACCAAGAATAAACACCAAAATAACCAACTTCCTGCTAACTCTCAATAGAGGAGACTGTAGGAAGATGGTGGGCATACTTACTGGTCATACCCACATGAATAAACACGTGTAGACTAGCACTAAGTGACGACCCAACCTGTAGACACTGTCTGGAAGAGGAAGAAACCTCCACACACGTTGTAGGAGAGTGCTTAGCTCTTTCAAGGCTGAGACTCAGGCTGCTGGAAACGCACTACATAACTTCAGAAAACTTCTGCAGGATAGATCCCCAAAACCTATTGGCCTTTATAAAAAGGGTCGACTAAGTTGAGGGGTGGAGGACGGCATAAAGGGCTAAAAAGCCTACATGCCGGCTCTGACATATTAGGGTCACCTCCGTAGAAGGAAAAAAAAAAAAAAATGCCATGAGTTTTAAATTATAAAAGTTCTGTACAAAATGATTATTAATGTAATGTAAGAATGAATTAATATTCAGGAGTCACTAACGGATATTGGAGTTAGTTGTCACGAGTTGATGTGACACAAAATAGAAAAAAAAAGAATAGTAAATTGTGGTTGTTTTAATATATAATAACTATATTTTGGTATGGCATATGCTTGTGGTATTATTTTTTTTTTTTTTATTAATGTTTCTACTTCTATACTGCTTCTACATAATTCATTATTATTTTTATGTTTTGTGTTTCTTATTCTTATAAGTACAACTCGATCGTAAAAATTGATTTATACATTTCAATTCTAGCTTTGAGTCTCTATATAAATTATATTTACTCAATGACTAAAGATAAGTTAAAACAAACAAATTTCAAGGACTTCGGTTCCAACACTTGGGACGCCTCACCTCTTATTTGCATCGTGCAAAAAGCAAATTAAAAAAAAAAAACAAATTTTTTTGCGAGGGCTTTGTGAGACGGTACCCGCAGGAGGGTACTAAATTTTTTGAACTTGGCGCTTTTCAACGAAAATAGAAAACGATGTGTAAGTAATACACACACACATAAATAAATTACAAAGAAAATTTTGTTTTTCAAATAAGCAAAATTTTAGAATCTGGAGCACTGAAAACCCAAGAGTAATTCAACAGTGTCCGTTGCATACACTTCGAGTCACAGTTTGGTGCGGAATATCAGCACACAAGTTCTACGGGCCGTACTTCTTCCAAAACGAAGATGGCAATGCATTGACTGTAAACGGTGAGTGGTTACAGCGCTATTTTATAAAAAATTTTGTTTCTTGAACCTGATTATACTCAAGAGATGTGCTTTAACTTTTTGAAAGTAATTTAAAACCTTTCCTTTTACAAAGGAAAGAAATTAGATTTTTTGGTAGGTTTAGAAATTAAGAAAGCAATAAAAAATAAATAAAACATTGTTAATAATCAAATAGAAATTTAATAATATATTAATTTTTAATTAAAATAATTTAAGTTATTTTGCTATTTATGATTTTCAATTATCAATAAATTTATTATTTTTTATCTGTAATCTAAATTCACTTTAAATTTAAAATCTTTTGGTTAATTTTACCTGGTTAATTTTAAAACACAACCTAAAAATAACTCAAATTTATTGTATAATTGTCGAAAATTGTCGAATATTTACCTTTTAATTTTATTAATATGCTTATCATACAGGTACGCGTATTTCGTCTTCTGGCAGACTTCTTGTCTTGTGTAGTCTCTACTGAGTAAGTCAGTTATGGTTTTTTTGGATATCCGTTTGCTCTGACAATCTCAAATATGTGTTTAGTATCTTTTACTAAACCTTACTTGACAAAGACAAGGTTATAGTCTGTTTTGACGTAAAGACAAGCTTATAGTCTGTTACACGCTGGGTGGCGCAGTAGGTAGAACGCCTACCTTTTAACCGAAAGGTCCCAGGTTCGATTCCCGACGGAGGTAAAAAATGCTTTCTGGATTTTTCGACCTGGTCCAGTACCCTTTATCATTGGGATAAAATAAATGATAAACAGTTGAGAGTTTTGGTTATCACTAAAAATAAAATGGAACTATGCTATTATGAAGGCGAAGTACTCTACAATAGATATAGTTTTCCATATTTAAATTAGTCTATACCACAAAGATTCTACAGAAAAATCTTATTGTATGTGATTGTGTATTCCAAATCTCTGTTTAAAAGCAGTTAGGGGGTTTATCCCATAGACTTGGAATTATATATAAAAAAAAAAGCCCTTTTTCCCAGTATTCCAGTCAAAGAGGCCATTACATGAGGTAACCTAGTAAATATTACAGAAAATGAGTTACTGGCAATTCATTATAATAGTTTTTAATTTCAGAAATTGGTGTTTAGAATTTTCAGAAAATAACTGTAATTAAATAAAATTGTTTGTTTAAAAATTGGTATATTTTTAAATTAAAGACTTCCGACCAGAGCGATTTATTTTGCGGCAGCGGCACGTTTTTTCTGCACAATTATTTATATGGCGGCTTATGAATATACCACATATAACCACCACACCAACTGCGATTTCTGCGCGTTTTTTGTGCGTTTTATGTCGCTGATGTCAAAGTGTTTTTCTTTCGATTTTCACTACAATAATGTCAATGAATTTTCAAAAAAATAAACGGTTACTTATAATTTTTAAAAGTTTATTGACATTTACATATATATCCTATGATTTAATAAATTTAAAAAAAAGTAAAATATTAATAAACAATATTAATATTTACAACAAAAAAAAAAAAATATATATATATATATATATATATTATTTATTTTTTTTCGGTATAAGTTGTTTTCAATTTTTAAACTTCATTATTCCATCTTTAAAAAACACTACATATATGTACAAACAGTTTTTGATATTTATTTACACACTTATACCGAATTTTGAAGTTTCAGTGTGTTCATCTAGCGGATTTTTGTTGCGCCGTTGCCAAATAAAATCGTGCCGGTCTGAGGAAGTCTTAATATTTATTTTTATTAGGATTTATGTTTTTAATACTGTTTAATATTAATTAAAAATAATATTATCAAAACTATTTTTATATTAGATCAAGTTTTTTTTTGTTTTTTTTTTCTAATTCAATTTTTTTACAAATCTTTATTTTTTTTTATTTTTCTGTTCTAAAAAATTTAAGGCAATTAACAGATTTTTAGTTGTAAATCATTGTTTTCATTAGTTACATAAAAAAAACTCTAAGAGTAAAAAATGTCAAAACTAATATAATTGGCATGATATATTCTATTATTTTTAAAATACATAAATTATTTAATTTTAATATAATTTTTAATGTTCTTATAACTTATAATATGCATATATGAATCTAAATTGATTTAATTTTTTTTAAAAAAATTAAAAAACAAATTCATTTTATCTGTTCATCATTATAAAAAGTCATAGGTATAATTAAATACTTATGCATGTATTACGTTTGCAGTCTACAAATTTATTTTTAATATTTTTATTTTATAATAATAAATAACATTTTAAAAATTTTCAACTTATTTAATGATATACATGCATGATGATATTTAGTTTTATTATTAATTTATTAATTTATAATTAACCATATATATATATTTATTTTTTTATTTTTAAATCTCGAATAAATTATTTAATTATAATATGAATATGATTTATTCTATTATATATGTATACAAATTATAGACGGATAAGTAGTTTTAAAAATTATTGTGGCTTTTCGTAAGATAAAAATTTTGAAATATTTATTTTTTTATTATTTGGTATTATTTATTATTATTTTTATAAATTTTTTGTAATTTATATTTGTTTTTTTATATTATTAAATTTATTTAAAAAATTTTGCAAGATTTTAAATACACAGTTATAAACCGCTAATATAAAACTTTATTTTTTGTAATAAAATATGTACTCTAAAAAAGACTATTTCCCAACAGATAATTTCTCAATTCACTCAACTCACGTTGGATGATGCAGATAGAACGCCTTCATTTCCGATGAAAGGTCCTAGATTCTATTCCACATTAAATCAACTTTTGCGATAAAATAAACGAAAAAAATAATAGAGAATATAATCTTGTACCAACTTAAATAAAATGAAACTATGCTATTTAAAAATACTTAGTTGCTGACAATAGTAGTAGTGTAGCACATTTAATAAGTTGATATGTTAGAAAAATCAATAAATAAATACCCGAATTGTATTGCAGTTTCCATCCTATTTACCTTTCTCTTTGATTTTAAAGCCGATTGATAAATTGTAAATATGAAGAACTAAAAAAAATCAATTGAGTTTAGTACTAAAAACAAAATAATTACGATCGATCATTTCTATGAAAAACCACTTTTTAGTATTACTGTTATAAATAATTTATTACAGTATTTACACACTTATAAATTAATATTAAATCTTATTATAAATTTTAATTTTCGAATACATATTATGTTTATTTATCACTTTATTTAAAAATTTTACATATGTAATAAAAATAAATTTTACATTATGTTAATAATTCTATTAATTCAGTTCGACAATTTATTTTTCAATTTATTTATGTCGTGCTATATATTTATTTTAAATTACAAAAAGTAATTCCTATTTTCAAAAAGGCAAATACGACAAAATCCCAACTTTTTTAAGAATCCCAAATCGACAAAATCCAAGCCGTATGAAATCCTAATTCAAAAACAAAAAAAAATCCATATGTCGATTTTTTATACTAAAGCGAATAAACACCACAAGCGGCAGCTGAAAAGAGTTGAAAAGAAAGAAAAAACAAAGAAACGCGGTAAAATTTGGTTTTTTCCTTTTTAATATTTAAAAAAAATAATGCTTAATATTAGAGCTAAAACGTTCAGTTATCTTGAAAAAATCCCAGAGAAAATATCATTATTGTCTCGGTTTGGTAATATAGTACTTTTGGAATAATAATTTAATATGGGGGCGGTAGCTCCCAACTTTAAAAATATGTTTTACTAAGAGCTTTCCATCTGCGCTTACCTGCCATCTGCGAAAACAGGGTTTCTATAAATAAGTAGCGGGGGGTTTTAAAAATAAATTGGCATTATTAGCCGTGAGTATTGAAAATCCAAACATAAAAAAATATTCAACTAGTAACGGCGCCGTTAATAGTAGAATATTTTTTTATGTTGGGACTTTATCGGTTTGGGATTTTGAAAATTTGGTTTTTGTGAGCTTGGGTTTTTGTAATTTGGTTTTTGTCGATTTTTAAATTAGATATTTCGTTATAGATCCAAATCTAATACGAAATTGTGAAACTTGAATTTTATAATTTGAACTGATATAATTGAACGAAATTGTATAATTTTATATAATTGAAAGTATCGTGTGGGGAAAAATGTTAACAAATGCTGGTAAAATAAAAAATTTTTAGTATAGACCCAACTTTATTTATAAACCTCAATAGCTAATATGACTCGAAGTAATTCAATTATTTAAAAAATTTAAAGTTTGTTTATCGGTCCATTGGATTTGCGATACTAATGATTTGATATAAATAATTTAAACTAGAAATTTTGAGCAGAATTATTTAAGTTAACTTAAAGAAAATGTATTCACATCATTGAAGATGTTTATATTTATAAATTTTTTCACATAATTCACAACTAATATCTTAGAATTATATTTTTATAATTTTATATTTTAAAGATTTTCAAAATCAGTTTTATTCCGATTACTGTTTTAAATTCTCCCCAACTGTTTATAGAGTTATCAATATTTTTAATAATTTCCGTAAATTAAAAAAAAAACTAAAAAAAATAGGTTTGATCTTTATAGCTTCATTTGCTTTTAATTTTTTTTTATAATATCTTACTTATCTATATTTAAACTAAATTTTAAATTAAATGTTTAAGTCCTTTGATTTGAATTAATTAATTATTTTTTTGTTAAACTAATAGCTGAAAGAAAGACTTGGTCAGTTTTATATGTCTACACTAATTGAGAATTTTTTTTTTGTTCGATTTTTCTTTAAAATAAATCAATTTTTTTTTTACAATTCTTTTTTTAACATACAGTTTCCATTGGAACTTTGGTACTTGTTGTATTGCTTGTTGTATTTGTTAATGTATTATGCGTTACTGTTTCACCAATCGATGGCAAACCATGCGATGAACTTGAATGTTGCGGCCCATTAGTGTGTGTTGTAACACCTCGTCCTGTTTTATTCGTCCAAATTCTTTTAACAGCTGACCAAACCTATAATATTAAAAAAAAAAGTAAAAGAAGAAATTAAAAAAATAAAAGAAAATTGAAATATATTAGATTTTTTAAAGATACAAGTGCAAATGCAAACAGCATTAAAAACGCAGTTGCAGACTAATTAAACAGGTTGCAATTACTAAATTTAATAACTCCACCGATTAATAGTTCTGCCACTGCTTGTTTTTATTTTAATTTTATTTATGGTAAATAACTAATAACTAGTATTCGCGTACTCGTAAAAATTCAGGGAAGTTTGATAAAAAATCGTATTGAATTATTCGTTATGAATTTTGCTACATCCTTTCAATTTAATTTATCGGCGACACTATGTTTTTTATTTATTTATCTTAAACAACAACCTCATACCAAATATAATGAAAATATAGATGTGTCAACTTATGGAAAGTTTTGTGCTAAAGCTTTTATTTTAAAATTCTCTAATACGGGACTAATACACATTCACACACTAAATAAAAATCAATGTTTGAAATTTTTGGAGAAAGAGAATAAACAAAATTATTATTTATACTATAGAGTTATATTATTTATACGACGTTCGTCCGTTAAGAGGAAATCCACCTTTATGTGTGTATTGGTATGGAATTGTAGGGCTTGTAATGGGATAAATGTGAACTGAGATGTAATTGTGTTATTTGATGGGGCCATGTGGTAGGATGTGTTTGATAGTGAGGAGTTCTGGGCAGTAAATACATGTCGGTGATCTGTCAAATAAATGTTTATGAGTGGCAAGAGTATACCCTTGGCGCACTCTTGTAAGTTGGGGCTCTCGATTTAATTTTTATTAGGCCAGGAATGTTTGCGTTTAGGTTGGGTAATCTAGCAAAGCGAATGAATTCCAGGCTGATTGACGGATGTGCGCCGCGTTTATTGCACGAGAAATTTAGATATTTCTCGAGAAATATGCAACAAATATAATTAAGTGTATTACAGTCGAGATTGGATATGTGCACACACTAAATACAGGCAAGGAAGTAATAAAAGAAAAATTAATATCATATTTAATGATGATATCGTAGCTACAATGAGTGATGGTGCTGTTGTGATACAGAAATTTGGAAGATTATCTGCTCAATTTCACCAACTTTGCTACAATCACGGGTTGCATTTGCCTGTTCTCAAAGTATTTTATATCAAGAAGGGCTATCCTGATAACTTTGCTTGTATCGACGAACTGGAATCTGATAACGAATCTAAAATAGAATATTTAGAAAATGAAAATAATAACTCTGACGACTGCAATATAGAAGTTGTGGAAGGCGTTGATGTTTATTTGCAACCCCAAATCGAAAAATCAATTAAATCCATAAGAAAAATATCAAAAATGTTTAAAAACTCCCCAGTTCAAAATGCTATCTTACAAAAATATGTAATGGAAGAGGAAAAAAAAAGTTAATGGTAATTTTAGACTGTTCTACATGATGGAATACAATGGAGGCTATGGTAGAAAGCGGAGAAGAATTAACGGCTCAATCAAAAAAGAAATTCATTATTAATTGAATTAAATTTGGGTAGTTTTTGGAATGACAACTACGTTGAGGTTGCTAAAATAATATTAGCAACATTAAAACCACTACGGATTACAATTGAAAATCTTAGCCGAGAAGATTCTACATTATTAACTGCTGAAGGAGCTCTCAGGTTTTATTTACAACTTTGGAAAAATTAAATACTAATTTAAGTCGAGACCTCCTTAATGCAGTTAAAGAGGAAATTTAAAATTATTAAGAAAATTAAAATCGATCGAAATACATAATAGGCACCTAAATGTCGTTAGTGTCATATTAAATTCAATTTATGAAATAAAAGTCTAGTTTCATTTCACGAATCATTTATAATTATTTTGCAATTGGAAGTCGCAAGGAGTGATAAAGGAAGTAAGTTGCTTCCGAAATATCGATATTTGGAATATATATATAAAAAAAATCAGTAAAAGAAAACTTGACTTTTATTCCATAAATTAAATATCACTAAAAACAAATCTGGTTATCAAAAATAAATATTAAATTTGATTTTATCAATTTTTTTTTTTTTGTCATATTTATATAAATTTCGAAATCCTAGAATATTTTATTAACTAATACCATAAATTAATCACATATAGATGAGTGTATGGAAAGTTTTTAACCTATTATTTTTTAAAGGTTTTCAAAAACAAATTGGGAAGAAAAATTTCCCAATACAAATTTTTGCTGAGAGAACCATCACAGAGAACAAGGATCATCAATATTATACATTTTTTTATGTACATTTTTCTTATTAATTTTTTCTTTGCTTTTAACAGAAAATTGAAAAAAGTACCTGGAATCTTATAAAGATACAAGTAATTCAGGCATTTTTTTTTTATTTCAATCTCAATACATTTTGTATATTATATGTGTATCAAAAGCAATTTCTGTAGATTTAAAATTTTACAAAATAGATTATATTAAAACTAAATTTTACCAAATACAATTACAATTCAATACAATTAAATAATACAATTCAATAAAACTAAAATTAATTAAGAGAGCTCTATACTAGTTTATTCCATAAAAGTGAATAAAAATATAATTTAGTAAAAATAAAAATCTGATAAAAATTCTGAATTTAAAAAACACATCAAAACGTTTACAGTATTTTCCGGTATATCAAAATCTATTCAAAAAGATCTGATTTCAGCCATTCAAATCGTTGTGGATAATCAGATTATTATTATGAAATAAGAATTAGATTTTAGATGAAAGTACTGATAACAGATAACAGCTAAGTAGATAACAACTGTGATTTTAAGATATTTTGACTCTAATATTGGAGGTATAGAAAGATTTGTAAAGTTTCTGGGTGTATCAGCAGACAGATCAGGTAATGGCCTTCATAAAACTGTTTTAAATATTCTTTCTGATTACAAACTTGAACAGAAACTAATTTGTCAAACACATGACGGTATGGCGATCATGTCAGGAAATTCAAACGGACTGCACGCAATATTAAGACAGCATCTCCAAAATTTTTAATGAACGTTTTACACATAAATCAACTTAGTCCTATCTTAGTCCTACCTTAGCACAATCCGTTAAAATTAAAGAAAAGAATGGATATTTTAAAGATTTAAGTGGTTTAGCTAGTTTTTTCAATAACAAGCGAACAGAAGCATGCGATACAATTTATGAAAAAAAGTCCGCCTATACTATTGTTCCCACAAGATACCAATTTAACAGAAGAATAGGAGTTATTAACAGTTTCTGCACAACTAAAAGAATTACGAAAATTTTTTCTTACAATAGTTGAAACAGAAGACGTAAAGCGGAATTCTGATGATATAAATCAAGCTAGAGGATATTTGAATTTATTTGAAAATGGAATCTTTCTAGTGTTACTTCATTTTTACGCAAAATTTTTCCCTGAATCTGACATTCAAAAATTACAAAAAAAATTAAACGATGTTATTTTTTGCAAGAAAACGGTCACAAATTTTCAAGAAAAATCAAATAGTACCAAAGCAAATTTCGAAGAAATTAAAAAGAAATAGGCATGCTAATGTGAAATTAGACTCCTTGACTAATTTTAACTTTTTGAATTTATTTGACTTTAAAAAATTTGATAATGTTCAAAAAAATTTCCCGAATTTAGTTATTTTAATTCTTTAAAAGATAATTTATCTACAATTTTTGATTTTAATTCTTGAAAAAAGGATTTAATTTTAATTTATGGAATACCAGATATTCGTAAATTTAAAAAAATCGGAGATTTGTAAATTTATTGTAAAGGATGATTTGGTGAGTAGTCCTTATAAAAGAAGCATTCAAGCTAGCATTGTTGATAGAAACTATATCAGCTTCTTCTTCGTCAGCAAAGAGATCTTTTTCGTGCTTAAAGAATATAAAAACTTGTACAAGAAACTCAATGAGCTAAAACAAAATGTCTAGTTTATCACTAATTTATATTGAAAAAAATTATTACGAGAGTTAATGTAAAAACCAACTTTTTTGATGAAGTTATAAATTTTTTTGCAAGTAAAGAAAGAGAATAGAACTCAAATATAAGTCTTAAAATTTTTCTTTTATTTCAAATTTTTTTTTGAGTCAGTAGGTTGTAGTCCACAAGCCGCCAGTGGTATTCATATATACTCTTCATATATTATCTACGGTGAGAAACAGAGAAAATTAACAAAATCAAAATTGCTGAAAATTTAAAAATACATGTACCTACTTTTCAGTATACTTTTCAATAGTTTAGTTTATAATTTCTTATACATAATTTTATAATTGTATTGTAAAGTTATCTGAAATTTTAAAACTAAAGAATAAAGAATAAAGAACAATGTAAAATAGAAATCAATTTGAACTATTTTTAATTTTACAAAACCAACATTAATTTTTTTGTCCCTTTCCTCCATAAAGTTTGAAATCACAAATTTCATAAATCACTTTGACCAAATAAAAATATTAATTCATCAAATTTTAAAAATTCAAGACAAATCACAACAAATACAGCAATAATCTTGAATTCCTTCAATTTCTAATTAAAAGAAATTCAATACTTATTAAACCTATTGAAAGGACTTTAAATGCATATATAGTTTTCATACATATGTACATTATGGTAATTTTTAATTTTTATCAAATAAGTAAAGTAGAAATGCGAGCAGCGAAATAAAAGTATGTATATAATATATACTGTAGCTATATTATGTACATTCGCATATATACATTTAGAGTCGCATATATACATTTCGACCTATCTATCATACAACTTTATACCGTTGACACTGTTGGCAGCATATTGCAAATAAATATGTGCATTGTGCATATGTAGTAGGTACACAAAAATTTTTTATATATGAGTACAAAATACATTGCGCTCAACTTATAAGCGGTAAAAAATTGAGTAATATTCTTTTGGGTGAACACAGAATTTTGATATTTGAAAAAGTGACTAGCAAATTTTATTCTACGTGAATACTCTACTTATATGATTACTCTATGATGCAATGCATATAAAACGAATGAAACGAAAAGAAAATAGACAAAGTTTGAAACAAAAAAATACCTTTATTTTCATTATCAGTTGTTTGTTGCTGAATTTTATAAGAGGAGGATGTATTTTTTTTTATTTTTGTCGGATAAAGTAACGATGAAATGTTTTTTTTTTTATATTTGTTATTTTGAATTAACGAATATAAATAAAAGAAACCAAAGATTTTGAATATTTTGATTATATGAAATATGATGATATAAGTTCTCAGTGATTCAACGTAGAAAATAAAACTCATAATCTGCACTTGCATTGTAATTGCACTCTCTTGATATTTAATAGGATGGTGTGGTGGCTCATTTTTTATTTTCTCTCAATTTTGGTGAATAAAATTTTTATTGTATAATTTTGAGGTGAATTGTTGACAACCAACTCTATTATAATATATTAGATAGATGTCCGAAGCAATGGGAATTTTTCATTTAAAAAATGGGTGCCTAATCGCAACTGATGGGTATCTAATCGCAGCTGATTCAATAGCAGTGAGAGAGCTTTGAAATTTTCTCTTTTCCAAATTTATTTAAATTTTAAAAAGCTTTACCTATTAATTTGGTACAGAAATATATACACACAATTATACATATTTCTAAAATTTTGAACAATGAGTAAAATAAAAAATAAAAAAAAAGTAATTTCTGTTTTTTTTACAATTTTATTCTTGCAGACTTTGGACTTATAGATTTTTTTGAAAATAAATTGGATATATACGGTAATGTGCAATGAAATCCGGACAGTTATATTTTACAGGTAGTTTTTTCAACTCCTTCGCTTTAAGTTGTTTTGTGCAACTCAGGTAATTATGAAACTATAAATTCCTTAATTTTTTTTTGGGAGAAAGTATTCATTTCATATGCCGATTTAATTACAAAATTGAAAGTATATACTGGGAATGCATAACGGTGTAAGGGATTTGGTATATGTCAAAATGTCAAATTATAAGAATTGTAACCAGTGCACGAAGAAAATCAATTTAAGAACTAATAATGGGCTCCAGTGTGACGGTGACAGTAAAAAGTGGTTCTGCAGTCCCTGCTCATCATTAGATATTGAAGTCATTAGTGAATATTCACAGAATGGTGAAAAAATTAGGTTTTGTCAACAATTTGCATTGCGAGGCGTCAAAAAAGAAAATTAACTTCCACTATTATGATAAGTGCAACATCAAATGAGAACACAAATTTTTTTTATTTTGTTTTTTTTTTTGGTATATCATGTTTGGTGTGTATTTTTGAACTGAATTTAATTTAATTTTAAATTTGTAATTTACTTTTTCCTACCACCTATTCCGGTCGCAAATTGTAATAATGGTTGCCAATTTTGCAATAAACTTTTACAATATCAGAAGTTTAGCATGTAATTTCCAATCAATTGAAGCTCACCTACACTCTGAAAGACCAGCTATCTTAGCCCTAAGTGAAACTCAAGTTAACAGCGATGATATTAATAATATCAACGGCTATACTTTAGTTTAAATTTTTATTCCACACCGAGGTGTCGCTTTATACGTACGTTCTGATGTAGCTTTCAACACCCTTCACGATATGAAAAGCTCCAACCCAATTTTTCATTATCTTTGGGCAAAACTCCGTGTTGAAAATACCACAATTCTTTTCTGTTTTATTTACAGATCTTCCCAAGCCAACGAGCTAGAAACAGCTATGGTTATTGAGAACCTATCAGACGATATTAATAAAATTCTGGAAAAAAAATCCAGAATGCGAGATAGTCGTCGCAGGAGATTTCAATGTTCATAACGGAAACTGGCTCAATTTTTCAAGTCACAACTCTCCGGAAGGCAAACAAGTTGAACTATTTTCAAACCTTTTCCAACTTTCCCAACTTGTTACGAACCCGACTGGAATTCTTGACCAAGCCAATCAAAACGAGCAAATCTTGGATTTGTTCCTAATAAACCCAGGAAGATACAATTACATGTTAAGACAAGCTTCTCCACAAGTTCATTGACCTGTCTTAAAAATATTCCTAAGAGATTAGTCTGGCACTAGGTTAGGCTGTTAGGCTGTTAGGCTTAGGCTGGCGGCTAGGTTAAAATTCTCCATAGGGTATACTTTAAGTCTCGAACTGTAGTGAAAGTGCTGAAGAATCTGAATATCAGAAAGTACACTGGCCCCGATGGAATTCCAGCCATGGTTCTTAAACATATCGCCTCTCCCATTTCGAAACCTCTGCGAAATCTTTTCTCACTTTCATTCTCGACTGGTAAATACCCCAGTCAGTGGAAGATTGCGCATGTTTCCCCAATTCTCAAAAAAGGTAATAAAAGCAACCCTTCCAACTACAGACCAATCGCCATTACTTCAATTCTTTCCAAAATAATGGAAATCATAATAAATAAAAGGCTATCGAGATACCTTAATAGCTCGCGTATTTTAAATGATCACCAATACGGTTTTAGAAGCCAACGATCAACAGGCGATCTTTCAAGTTCTCTCTGCGTTAAGCTTAATACCAGCATTCATTGTACCGGTGAATCTGAGGTTGTAGCTTTCGATATCTCAAAAACCTTTGATCGAGTATAGCATTCTGCTCTTCTGAGCAAATGTCAGGCTATTGGTTTGGGCAGCCTCTTTTGCAAATGGATTGAGGCTTTCTCTCGAGCCGAAGTATACGTGTCGTTGTCGACAGTTTTATGTCCGACAACTATGTAATAAATGCTGGCGTTCCACAAGGCTCTGCCTTATCACCTACCCCTTTCTTGATTTTCATCAACGACCTGCTCTCTTCAACCCTCAATCCAATCCATAGCTTTGCTGATGACAGTACATTGGGGGCATCCTACGACTTTTTAAGGAAATCAAACGTCACCTCTACCTCAATCAGCTCGAAGAGAAACATAATGACTAGCTCACTTAACCATGACCTAGCAAAAATAGCCGATTGGGGTATCGCAAACAGAGTTGAGCTCAACACGTCCAAAACTCAAAGCTGTTTGATCTCTTGTAAAAGAGATCAACCCCCCCCCCATCCTGCGATTTCAAGGAGAAAACTTACAAAGGTCAGAAAATCTAAATATTTTAGGCATGTAGCTAAACCAAAAAATGCAGTGGAATGAGCATATTTTTGATATAGTTAAGAAGACTGCCAAATGTTTGGGTTTTCTTTCTCGATGTAAAGCCTACTTTTCTCCAAGAGATCTGGCCAATATGTATAAAGCATATATCCGACCTAAGATGGAGTACAATTCTCACATATGGGCTGGCGCCTCCCTAACTTCCCTAGGCTTCCTGGACAAAATCCAAAATCGCGCCTAACGTCTATTTGTCGACCCTATCGTCCAGTTAACCTTTACTCCTCTTAGCACACATCGAAATGTTGGAGCTCTCTCCCTTTTTTATAGATATCTTGTTGGAAATGACACTTGTTCTAATGAAATAAAATCACTAATGCCTCCCCTCAAACTATTCCGGCGTAACACTAGGGAGGCTTCAAGTGCACATTTCTTCACCGTGGAAATACCTAGGTGGTCTAAAACTGGTTTTGGAAATTCTTTTAATGTAAGAACTGCCAAAATGTGGAACATGCTCCCATCACGTGTTCCACACTGACAAAAATGCTCCATTATACAATTTGCAACTTTTCAAAAAGAACCTCTTCAGGTTCGTCTCCTACTTACTTTCCAACTCTCCTTTATCATCCTTTTTCCCTCCAAATCCTTTTTTTCCTTACCCACACCTACAATAATTTTGTTTAAAGGAATCCTTTCCTAGTGTTTGGGTAGCGTGTAAAAAAAAAAAAAAAAAATAAAGTTGCAGAAGCTACAATCAATTATCAAACAATACATAGTAAACTTGAGACTGTCATAAACAACAAATTATCTTAAATATTTGATTATAAAATAATACAAAATGAGTTTAGAGACTCAAAAAGGTATATTGTTACATTGATTGAAGAAAACATAAGATTACGTAATGAGAATAACCAGCTTAAGGATGATATGGTGTACAAAAGAATCGAAATGGAAAAAATAAAACAATATCGGTTAGATAACCGGTTTAAAATATGTGGTTTAGCAATCGACATTCCTGAAAAAGATCCTGTTTCTATTATCAAATAAATTTCTGCAAATGTTGGAATAGTCGTGGAATCAAAAGATGTTCAACATATCTATAAGACTGAAACAAAGTTTACTAAATCAGGTGAGCCAGAAAATATAATAGTAAAATTTGCTAACAAAGAGGTGAAAAATAATTTCATGATTGCTGTAAAAAAAAAAGTTGAAAATGAATATGGTTCCCAAATCAGTATCACAGGTGTTATAAATTAGCATGTTAATTTATAGTTTAATAACCAGAAGATGGTATTTATTAATGATGATTTAATATTACAATTGATTCCTTGATTATATACTAAAATCATGCAAAATTTACTTAGAATTATTCTCTTCTCAACCATAAAAAAATGTTGCAAGTTTGCATTTATCAATAAAATAATTTACTCGTGTTGAACATTTCAGACGCAATTCGATATATTATTATTTTATTGCTATTTTATTAATTTGAATTATTTTTTATTGAATACAAAAAAAAAGCTTAGGTAAGCTTTACCGTGAGAATAACTAAAAAATCTTAATTTCTAGGTTAAATTACTTACTTACTAGATAAATAAAAAATACTTAATTGCTATGTTAAAAATAATGCTTTTTATACACAGAAAATTTAACATATAGAGGTATCATAGAGGCTTACATAGAGGTTCAAAAAATTAAGCAAGGGCAACTAAATGACAAACTACAGATATGTGGTGTCACTACAAATTGTAATGAAGATGATCCAAGCAACATAATTGTAAAGTTAGCGCAGATATGTGAAGTCAAAATAGACACTACAGATATTAGTGATGCTTATAAAGAAAAAACATTCTCAAATAAATCAGGTGAGCCAGATAAAATTATTATACAATTTCATAATCAACACAAAAAAGTGACTTTATGAAGGCTATAAAAGGTGTTGGTGTAGCATACAAGGAGCGATTAAGTGATATACTCAATACCACACCTCTACAACATAATCTCTCCGTCAACGAAAAATGGAAACAATGCGCAAACATCATCACGATGGCTGCTACACATACCGTGGGTTTCGAAACACCTCGCGTGAGAAACCCATGGTACGACGATGAATGTTTAGCAAAGACGGTAGAGAAAAATGAGGCCTACAGGAAAGCGCTGCAACGTAAAACAAGAGCAGCTCAAGAAGAGTATAGAGCGAAAAGAAGAGACGAGAAGAAAATTTTAAGGCGCAAAAAACGTTTATTCGAAAAGTCTCAACTTTTGGATATAGAATCGAAGCGAGACAGAGGCGAAGTACGGAGCTTTTATAAAAAAGCCAAGCAGCTTGCAGCTGGTTTCAAGCCCCATACACACGCGCTGAGGGATGATTCGGGAAATTTGGTAACCGATACGCAAGGGATATTAGAGACATGGAAACAGCATTTTAAGAACCTGCTGAATGGCGCAAACATAGAAAATACAGATACGCCTCGCCCTAACCCAGTCAACTCCGAAGATACAGATACATCCAGTCCTGCAGAAGTGGAAGCAGCCATCCGAAAATTAAAGAACAACAAAGCTGCTGGACAAGATAACCTGCCAGCTGAACTTTTTAAGGCAGGAGGTGAAGTGATGATTGAATTCATGCACCAAATCATCAAACAAATCTGGATCGAGGAGAGCATGCCTGATGACTGGAGTTTAAGTTCAATATCTCCAATATTCAAAAAGGGCGATTCCATGTCCTGCGCCAACTATAGAGGAATATCCCTATTAAACGTTGCGTATAAGATCCTTTCCAATATTCTGTGCGAACGATTGAAGCCCCATTGTAACGCTGTGATAGGAAACTATCAGTGCGGCTTCCGTCCTGGTAAATCAAACCACCGACCAGGTATTCGCATTAAGGCAGATCCTGGAGAAGGCCCTCGAATTTCAAATCGATACGCACCATCTTTTTATCGATTTTAAATCTGCCTATGACAGCATACATCGATCAGTGCATTACGAATCAATGTCGGAATTTGGTTTCCCAGCCAAGCTTATCCGTTTGTCAAAAAAGACCCTGGAAAACACCCGTTGTGCTGTGGTGATTGGGAGGCACATTTCTGATTCATTTCGAACGTGCTCCGGATTTCGACAAGGCGATGCGCTGTCATGTAATTTCTTTAATCTGGTGTTGGAGCATATAGTGCGACGTTCCGGTGTGAACACGCAGGGCACTATATTTTACAACTCGGTGCAGCTCCTGGGTTTAGCTGATGACGTCGATATTATCGGAACATCACGACGAGCAGTCATCGAAGCCTTTACACAGATTGAAGAGGAAGCAGGTAAAGCGGGTCTTCTCATAAATGAGAATAAAAAAAAAAATATATGCTGTCGACAAATAAAATGTCCTCACAACATCATATAGGACACAACATCACTGTCGGCTCATATAATTTTGAGGTAGTTCAGGAGTTTATCTACCTTGGAACCAACATCAACTCCATCAATAACATCGATGTTGAAGTAAGGCGAAGAATTACCCTTGCAAACCGTTGCTACTTCGGTTTGTCGAAACAACTGGGTTCAAAGCTCCTATCCCAAAATACCAAGGCACAATTATACAAAACGCTCATCCTTCCGGTGCTGCTATATGGTTCTGAATCGTGGACATTACTAAAAGCAAGCGAGCATGCACTTGGTATCTTTGAGAGAAAAATTCTTCGTCGCATTTATGGTCCTGTGGCTGACGAAGGGGTTTGGAGAAGAAGATACAATGCCGAACTATACCAGCTGTACAACGACATAGACCTAGCTAAAAAAGTCAGAATAAGACGGCTTCATTGGCTAGGCCATGTAGAGCGTATGGATGAAAATGCTCCGGCTAGGAAACTCTTCGAATCCAAACCCCAGGGAACGCGTCGTGGAGGGAGGCCACACCTTCGTTGGAGAGATGAAGTATCGGCAGATATGAAAAAACTTCAAATCACCAACTGGAGAGATTCCGCTCGTGACCGAAATCAGTGGAGGACAATTTTGCGCCAGGCCCAGGACCTTCAAGGTCTGTAGCGCCCAACAAGTAAGTAAGTATGAAAGGTGTTCGCTTCACTAATCAGTCTTAGTGGAAATTAAATTGACAAAAATAAATAAATTTTTGTTAATGAAAAGTTGACTTCATATTTTAGTTTCTTATACAAAAAAGCAAAGGATCTTAAGAGAGAAAAAAATTCGAATTCGCATGGGTTAAGAATGGCAGATTATTTGTTCGTAAAACGTCAAAAAGTAAAATTATTACAGTCTTAACTGAATCTCATTTAGATGTTAAATAGTTTATCATATGAACTGCTACTTAACACCCATATAACCACCAATATCTTTAGAACTTGCGACATAAAGAAAATTCTTAGAGTTTAAAACACAAAATAGACGAAATAACACATTTATTAGATTCACGAAAATATACCATATATATTATAAGCATAACCAAAACTTGGATTTTAGATGCAGCTGTACACGGAATGAGCATAGTTTATTACTATATACTATTCCCTGATTTTATCAAGTAGAAAATCAAGACGTGGAGGTGGAGCAGCAATGTTTATTCATAAGAGCCTAAATTACTCCACACAAAGTGAATATTGTGATGAATATAATAGCTTTATTACCATACAAATTATTAATAAAAATGTCACCAGTAATATTTCAGAAATCTACAGACCCCCTAATAATGCATCCAATTTAGTAGACGGTTTCTTTGTTAAGTTTGATAGCTATCTGGCTAGCCTAAAAACAAAAAAAATTACTAGTGGTAGGTGATTTCAACTTTGATATCAAAAATAAAATGGATAAAAATGTTCAAACATACAAAAACATAGTCCAATGGTTATTTTTCTTGCTATGATGATGAAATGGTTATTTTTCTTGCTATGATATGGTAAATGTTGCAAATGTTGGTAACAGACCCTAGACAGAACACATCGCCTAACGTGCGTCTCTGACAAAATCTAGGAAATGCCTACTGTATAACAACTCAGCACTGTCAACAAATCCGATTCTCACCTCCTAGAAGGTCCGTAACAAAGTTACCTACCGGGTGCCCCCTGGTAACTTGTAAATGAGTGAATGCGAGAACTTTGCGCATTATCAAAGTAATCGATCATTTTAGGAATCGTGCGGGAGGAAACAATGTTTTCGACGGGCGTGATTGATACTGAAAATCGATTTAGTAGGACGGAGACGGAAACTTCGGTAACAAATGACTCGGCCCTCCTGGTATACAAAATATTAAATGGCAATAGAATGGGGATACAAAAATATTTAATAGGAATGGAGAAAACAACAAAATTAAATACCCCAGGTGACAGCCCAGTTATACTGGAAAATCCACTATCGAAAGAGGTTGGTCCTACGAATTCTGGGGAGGACCATTTATTGCTTCTAAATAACCATTTAGCAGAAGTGCTGGAATACAAAGGTCACCATCATCAGGATAAGGAAGTAATACAAGGAGAGCATTAACAACGTCAACGAGGGAATTAATTATGGACACAACAACAAGAGCAATAATTCAGGTAAATACTCAATAGATAAAATAGACAACAACTCTAATTTAAAAAGAGAAAACGAAGAACTAAGAGTTAAGATAAACAAAATAGAAAAATTACTAGACCAGCTAAGTAATCAAGTAGAAGAACTGAAAACAGAGAATCAATATCTCAAGAAAGAACTAAATAAGAAAGAAGAAGATATTGTACAAACGACAGATGAATCAACAAAACCAGATTCTCAACCAGTTAAATCAATAAAAAATGTAATAAAAGATAAATCTATTCAAAAACATTTGGATGTCCAAGATGAAGTTGTAAGTAAAACAACAGATAAACAGGAGTATTATATATACAGACGAAGAAGAATTAATTCGAGAAACGGACTGGATTTTAAAAAAGAAACCAAGTAAAAAACGAAAAGCCGAAAACTCTCCGGAAATAGAAAAAAGAAAACACTGTCATTGACATCGATTCGAAAAAATCGAATATTCAATTAAATATAGTAAAATACCCCAAGCTTGAGAAAATTACAAAATGTAAACCTCCACCGTTTGTCTTAAGTAGTATTAGTGATTACAACCCAGTCAGAAATATAATGATAGAAAAAACATCAAATACGAAGCTAAAGTGCTAAACAACCAGCAGTTAAGAATAAATGTATCTAATGAAGCAGACTACAGAAGCTTAACCAAAGCAATCAACGTAGATAAGTTTAATGGCATACTTATGAGAATAAACTACATAGGCCCATCAAAGTAATAGTGAGAGGTTTGCATCCGTCGTGTTTACCTGACGATATAGTTGACGAACTGAAAAACCGGAGATTTAACATTATCGAAGCGAATAATATTAAAAAAAAAAGTCAAAGGAAAAGAAGAGAATATCATAGTAATACTTCCAGTGTTCATGCTCTTTTTCGATTGTAATGATTCAAAATGTAAGAGTTAATATCAAATTTCCAAGAAAAAGTAGTACATTCCACGAAATTTTGCTTTGGAATAGCATTTTGCTTCAAATGTGCTGGCAATCATTTAACAAAAGATTACGCTAAACCTAAAACAACTGCACCGAAATGCTCTAATTGCGGGGAAGCTTAGCAGCCAAGGAATTACAGAAAAGAAGAAATGAGATGAAACCTAAGAAAAATCTACAACAAAAAAAATTCACATCAAGCAATGTAGTTAAAGATATCAGACATGCCAATATGGTGAGCCAATTTAAGCCAATAAATCATCAAACACCGCTTAGAAGTGCTCAAAAAAAAATAATACTCCAAAACAAAATCAACCGCTAAATACTGAAAATAACAACATTGTCTGGAAAACAATGGAAAACAGTACTAGGGATGTTAGACAAAATCACTAAAAGATTGGATAATTTAGAAAAAAATAGTACTGAAAAGTAACAAGAAACACTTTGTAGAAAAACAAAATTAATAACACAAAGAGTATAAAAATCTTAGCTTGGAATGCCAATGGTATTCTCAACAAAAAAGTAGAATTAGAAACTGTATTAAAGTTAAAGGAAATATCTATGTCTCATATATGAAAGCCACAACTGCGAACAAATGAAGATTCGGGGTTACAAAATTTATTCTTCTCTGCATCCGGATAATCTAGTACAAGATGGCAGCGCAATTATCATCAAAGATGACATTAAACATTACGAGCTTTGTAAAACAAAGAAATGCAACTTAGTGTGGTAAAAATAACATTTACAAAACAAGATCTAAGTAGAAGCACTATACTGTCCGCCTAATTATGTCATTAAGAAACAAGTTTTTAAAGAAATGTTTCAATAATTATGAAATAGATTTATCTTAGGCGGAGATCTAAATGCTAAGCGTATTGAGTGGAGATCCAGAATAGCATTGACGAGAGGAAAAGAGCTCAGGCAGGCAATTAGAGAAGCAAACTGCTTATTTCATTCGACGTAAACCAACATATTGGCCAACAGATATTAACAAAATCCCTGATCTAATAGATTTCTTCATAACAAAAAAGATATCAGCTAACTATATTAATGTCGAAGAAAACCATGATTTAGACTCTGATCACTCAGCAGCAATCTTAAATTTATACGAAACTATTGTGAGAAAAGCTGTAAAACCGTCTCTATGCAGCGCACTTACAAACTAGTGCAGTTTCAAATCAAATCTGGAAGAATGTATAGATGAAGATATCTCGATAAATACGAAATAAGAACTGGAAGTTGCTGCGGAAAATTTCACAAGAGCTATACAGAAGGCAGCATGGAAATGCACTAAAATCAGCAAATTCAGAACAGTTGGGCATAACCTACCTAGACATATAATAGAAAGGATAAAAGTCAAACGAAGAGCTAGAAGAAAGTGGCAACAAACACGTGATCCAGCAGATAAAAATAATTTCAATTCCAAGCCTCTAGAGCTAAAACGGGAAATAAAGAAGCTGAAACAAGAAACAATGCAGAACTACTTAGAAAACCTCTCTGCTACTAAAGAAACTAAATAGTCTTTTTGGAAAGCAACCAAAAAACTAAAAAAACCGATCGAGCATTCAGCTCCATTTAGAAAAGGTGACAGATAATGGGCACGTAGTGATAAAGAAAAGGCAAAAACTTCCGCTGATCACCTCTTTGAAACGTTTATGCCAAACAACATAGAATCTGATTTAGAAATAAGTCAAGTACAAGTTATTCAAGCAAATAGCAGAAAAACGATTATCACGCGAAGTGAATTAATAAAGGAAATCAAATATCTAAAATCCAACAAGGCTCCAGGATTTGACTTAATTACAGCCGATATCTTAAAACAACTACCGCTAAAAGCTTTGTCTGTTCTAACAAAAATAATGAATGCAGCGCTTAAACTAAAATATGTCCCGAGTGCTTGGAAAGTGGCAGAGATTATAATGATTCATAAGCCAGGAAAATCCCCGAATGAAGCCAAGTCTTACAGACCCATTTCACTGCTTCTAGTAATCTCCAAATTATTTGAGAAATTATTGATTAAAAAATTACAACCAATAATAGAAAGTAGAAACATCATACCAAATCACCAATTTGGGTTTAGAAAACAACACTCATTTCACTGCTTCTAGTAATCTCCAAATTATTTGAGAAATTATTGATTAAAAAATTACAACCAATAATAGAAAGTAGAAACATCATACCAAATCACCAATTTGGGTTTAGAAAACAACACTCAACTGTTGAACAAATCCATTGAATAACTGATGTCATCGAAAAGACACTAGAAGCAAAATGTATCTGCTCTTCAGTATTCCTTGATGTTTCACAAGCCTTTGATAAAGTATGGCGTGAGGGACTTATTTTCAAGCTGCACCGTATTCTAACCAAAGCCTATGTCGAGGTAATATCATCTTACTTAGCAAATAGAGTATTTCATATTAAGCAAGGGGAAGATTACTCTATGCTAAGCAGTACACATGCAGGAGTACCACAAGGTAGCATTCTGGGTCCCATTCTATATTTACTCTACACCAGTAATATACCAGAACTAGAAGATGCAATGATGACAACTTTTGCAGATGATACTGCAGTATTAGCGGTTGGTACTAATATAAACGAAACAACAAATAAATTGCAACAAGCAAACAACAAAATCTCCTTATGGTGCAAAAGGTGGAGAATTAAATTAATCCACACATGTTAATTTTACAAACAAAATAATAGAATCACCCATAACGGTCACAATAAACAATGTCGTCATACCACATCAAAATTCAACAAAATATCTTGGTATGACACTTGATGCAAAGCTCAGATGGAAAGAACATGTCAAGAAAAAAAAGGCAAGAGTTAGAAATGAAATACAACCAGTTGTATTGGCTAATTGGGCGGACATCTTCGCTTTCAACATATAACAAAGTTTTGATTTACAATCAAATATTAAAGCCAGTCTTAAAGCCATATCATATTCAAACTATCCAAACATTCCAAAACAAAGTGTTGCGAAACATTGTCAGTGCTCCCTGGTATGTTCGCAATGCTGACTTCATAGAGATCTTGAGATCCCTATCATAAAGGACGAAATCAAAAAATTGGCAATACGCCACAAAATTCGTCTTTCTCAAAATATTAATACTGAAGTTTTAGGCATAGCTGACAGTCAAAACTTTGTTAGACGTCTTAAACGGATGAAACCATTCGAACTGTGTTAGGAAAAAATATTTTATCTCTCAATAATTCCTAATCTGATTTTGATTGATCAAAGATATCTGAAGTAATAGAGCCAAAACTGTGTTAATGGTTAGTCTAAGACTAGTTTTAATATAAACAAAAAGATAGTAGTTTTTAATGCGTTAAATTCGACACAGTCCTTCACTTCGTCCACCCCGGAAATTAGAACGATAAATGAAGACTCTTTTGATGATTTTCTTCTATCTGAAAAAAAAAATTATGAAATTACACGACCAGCATCAGGTACTTGTCTGGACCATGTTTTTAGTAGCAATCCCAATTCGAACATCTCCATCACACTATTTCATACTACTATTTTCGATCATTTATGCTCCATTATCGAAATTCAAAACATACACATCGAAAAACACAAAAACAATACTCAACCTAATAAACAAAACTAACTTTGAAACAATTGCTGTCCAATTAAGTAAATATATTGTCAAAGAAACAGATGTTGATAAAATTGCAAATAACTTAACCCAAGAAATAAAAAATGCAATCATTAGGGCTTCAACCGTCACTAAACAAAAAAGAAAATTAGTAAATTTACTGCACCTTGGATAGATAATGAATGTATAGAATTAATAAATAGAAAAAACGATTAATTGAGAAAACATGTTGAAAATAGAGATAATGAGTATATCAAAACAAAATACAGTTATTGGTTAAATAGCCTAACAACATTAAAGAGAAAAAAGAGAAAGAAATATGACGTTATGCAATTTGAAAAAGCTGCAAGAAATTCGAGAAAAAATTGGGTATATATCAAAAAACTGATAAATGGTTTAAATGCGAAAAGAAATTAGTTCTTTTCTGATCTACAATTGAACAACGATCAAAAATGTAAAAAAATTCATAATTTCAATGTATTTTATAGCCAATTTGATAAAATAAATTTTTTTGATTGGTTAAAAAATTTGTCCGGACGTTCGTCCATTAAGAGGAAATCCACCTTTAGCCATAGTCATCTCAGAAGATGAACTGGATAAACTACAAGATAACATTGATCAAGATATGATAAAGATAAGTAATTGGATGAATAAATATAAATTAACAATTAACACAAGTAAAAAAAATGTAGGTTATTAAAAAATTAAATAGAAAATAGAATCCATGTCAAGTATGAAAATTGCAATATTGAAATGGTTGATCAATATATATATATTTTTTTTTACAGTAACTTAGTAAATCACCTTTTAGTGCTTAATTAATTAAGCAATTTTACACTAAAATCTACAATATTTCGATTATTTATTTAACAAATTACTGGCTTAACTCATTAAATGTGGAAAATTACTGCTAACGCTGTTTCATTTTTCTTTAATTTGTTACCCCAGATTATACTCTCAATTATTTTTTGCCATTTATAAATGACAAAGGGTACTGGACCAGGTCGAAAAATTCATAAAGCATTTTTTTTTTTGCTTCATCGGGAATCGAACCTGGGTACTTTCGGTTGAAAGGCAGGCGCTCTACCTACTGCGCCACCCAGCGTGTAATACTTAGGTGTCATAATCGACAGTTATTTAAGCTGGGATGCACAACTTGCTGAACAAATAAGAAAAGGAAGAAGAATTGCTGGAATTTTCAGACTAATAAATCAAAGAGTACCTCAAAACTATAAGTGATCGATATATTTCAGTACGTTCCATAGCAATTACATACGGTATTCAGATATGGGAAAACGTCCATCTCAAAGACATAAATTATATACAAAAACTACAAAACAAAGCAATAAAAAATCTTAACGATTACAAATTGAGAACTTCCACAAAACTTATATACTGCAATCATAAGCTATTACCAATTAACCTTCTCCTCAAAAGCAAACTGGCATCCCAGGCCCATTTGATAATTAAAAAAAATATAAACACAATCTCACAGTACAATCAAATAATGACAATCACAATTACAACAGCAGAACAGCTGATAATATAAAAATTTCGTCAAAAATCAGATTCAATAATCATGATGCCATCTACAATTTAGCATATAAGTACTACAATGAACTATCTAAGTATATAAAAAATATTAATGAATTTAATGAGTTTAAAAAAAAATAAATGAATACTTTTTGTCATTAATATAGTTAGATTTAATTTAGGTTAATAATTAATTAATTAATTCAAAAAAACAAAAAATGATCACTAATATAGCTTAGGCTTACTTGATTTTAGATTAGTGAATTAAAAAAAAATGTTTGTTATGTATTAAATATTGTAAATTTTAAATTGCTTTTACAACTCACCACTGTACTACATATTACTTTTATTATATTGTTATATTGTTAAATTAAATATTTATATGTATTTGTTTGCACACAATCACCCATATTCTGTTAGACCCATCTCGCGAGATCGCGTGAGAATATCTCTGACGAGATAGTTTTGTATTCTGATAGCCATTTTTTATCTCTTCAAAAATTGTAAACGATAGAGTTTCTCGTCAAAGTATTTTGTGTTTTTTTATCAAAAAATTGAATTAAATAAATAAATTGAATAGATAAAATAATTAAGTAAAGATTAATAAACAATTTTTCATTATTATTAAAATTGTATTTTTGTTTTGAAAAAAATAAACCATCTTTACTATTATTGTTTTACTACTGTTTATGTAATTAACTAAAAAATATTTAAAACATAAAAATATATTTATATTTATTTTTCATTTAAAAAATATTTTAAAACTAATACTAAAACCCCACTAATACTTTTCTTTCCAAAAAATTTATAATCATATTTCGTTTATATACCAATAACTTTTTTGATAGTAAAAAATGATCAGTACTACAAACAAATAAAATGTTCTATCGCGCCGCTTACAGTGTCTAACAGAAAGGCATATTCAGCGAGACGAGACGAGATGATTTTTTTCTTTTCGTCAACGATGGGTCTAAGAGAATATGGGTGAATATGTATACTTATATTATACACTCTATACGAGCGACTGAGCTCATTTGAGAAAAAGAAAAGAAAAATAAAATAGAATAAAAAATAAAATAAAAATATAACAATGTATAGCCAATGCTGTAATGATGTATATCGTGATTACTCAAATGCTCTCGGTTCTTTAATTTTTGAATTGCCAACTCTATCGAGGTCCAATTGGTAGTGCTGTTGGACCCAATTTTCAATGATTTATTGCTCATTATTTCCTCACCGTGTTCCTGTATTTGAAGTCCAGGTATTTTGATCTTTGCTGGAAGAATGTATTGTCATGTAGTCATCACGCATCATACATGATTTATGCACTGAAAGCATGCCTTGCCCCGCTATCCGGGTTCGGGAAGGAGTCTTGCCGCAAACTGCTGTTAAAAAGATTTCACCTTGAATATTAAAAGAGCCAGTGATTTTTTGAGAGCTGAAACCAATAATTTCGCTCTTCGATTCTTTCCATCTGGCATGTCTTCAACATGTCGTTGTTATGGTTGAATATAGCTATTTCGCATTCCAGCTCGGGAGCCTGGCTTGTGTACATTGGGAATCTTTGTTGATATAGCAATTCTGCTTTGGAGAACCGTTGGCAGTTCGAGAAATCCGTTTCTCTGAGGACAGTAAAGCTGTCTCTTTGCAAACCTACCACTAGGTACTCGACTGAGGTTTTAATACTTGCTAAAGAATTGTTCAGTTTTATAGGCAATGGTATTAACTTATAAGCTTCGTATAGCTCCTTTAGTACCATGGGCAGCTTGATGCATAACAATAGATGGCTGTCGGTGATACCACCATAGGCTTGCATGACAGTTTATAATTTTTGATTATCGTGAGTATTTGACCGTGGGATACGCACATATCGGAAAATGTTCTAATATCTTTATAACTTCTTTGTTTAGCTGCTCTGGAAATAAAAGGCGAGGTGATATCTTGCCGTTATGAAAATCAATTATGGTGACAATTATAGCATCTTAGGTTCTTTCACAATCCGCTATGATAAGGTTTAAGCAAAGACCGTTAATATATAAAGATACACAAAAGTAGTTTGATCGTACAAGAATTAAAGTTGAGATGGGACATTACGATCTTACTATTTCATATCAAAACATAAACAAGTACACACCATTAAAGAAACAAGAATTAAAAAAAAAAAACGCATATATAATATTTAATGTCAAACCAAAGCTATTACCAAAATATAGTCTACTCTAAATTATAAATATGTACCCCGATACACAGTATACATATATATATAGTTATTATATGTATATCTAATTAGAATTATATTTTCTGTTCTTTTTTATTCTTTTATCTGTTTTTCAATTCTTGCAAAAGTTTCGTTTTTATATTTTGGTTGAATTGAATGAAAAAGTGTGAATTGTTGAATGTAGGTATAGGTACATATAAAATAAATGTGATAATTTCACAAAATATACTGTCTTGATAAATCGCCAACATTTTTAATAGAATATACATTTTTTATAATGGTTATTATCTTATTGTTTTTGATGAATCTGAAGTTTTGCTATAGTACCTCGATTCTTGGGTATATATTTAATTTACTATAAAAAATTTATTGATACACTACAGATCAAATTTTGTAATTTGTATTACATATTTATATTATTAATTATTATAAATTACTATTTATTTCATAAAAGCAGATAGCAACTAATAGAATAATATTAATAAATAGTACCTACTACAGTTTAAAACATTACTACTATTAAAATCATTCAGTCCAAATAACCTTAAATTTACTTATTCATTTATTCAATTTATGCAACTCTGATTAACGTCAACACAATTCTTTTTGCATTATATGATTTTTTTTTTATGATTTGGAGTTATTCTGAGGATATGCACATTTTTGTTTTATATTTTGTTTTTACTTTTGTTTTTTTTTCCCCTTTGTAGATGAAAATCTTCAAAAAGACCCAGGAGTCTTACAACCAGCCTGGAGACAGTTGCAACATATCTGTACCGTTTTAATATGATCCCACCTCTCATTTATAGCAAGCTTCAGAAATTTTTGGCATTTGTAAAGAGGATGATTTTCTCTGCAGAGCGAGCAGCTTAATCCTTCGACCTTTGTTGCTATAACGGCGGACTTATGTTGTGCCTTCGAACTGGAAGCCTTGCCCAAGGCCTCAAGTGTTTGGAATCGAATTTCTAAGAATTTCATTATATTTCCAATGTCGGTAATTCCCTAGGTGACGTTAACTGCAATTCAAACAGGTTGTGGGTGGTATGATTCATCTTTTCAGAAGGTGTCAATATAGGGTCCCACGTAATAATATCGAGTCCAAGACCCGTTAAACCCAATAGGCACTCTTGGATTACATCATGTAAGGTCCTCAAGGTGCCAGCCGATTTGTCCTTTTGAGAGGGCTGGTGGAGAAGCTGCTCCAAGACCGAAGGTGACCAATAACCGCTGGTTGGCATACCGTTGATTGACTGACATTCTAATTTATTGTGTTCCAAGCAGCATCATAACGTTCATTACTGATCTCTATATGTTGGGTCAATTTTTCGGCTTCACCACATAGGCTTGATTTGAGATACATTTTCTGTGAAGGGTTTATCCCTTGCTTATGGACAATCTCGAAAAAAAGGTTTTTGAACTCTCTCCATTTTAGATATGATTCATTAAACTTTGGCATCTCTATTTTTAGCAGCTTCAAACTGCTGGTTCAGACACTTGCCTCTGATAGCCGATTTTGTTGTGGTGCCAAAGTTTTAAGCGATTTTTCCAGGTAGATTTGGCTTTCCTCCACCCAGTCCTGTCTTTCCAAATATATTTCCATATTGTAACCAAGAGGACACTCTTGGTCTTCTTCTCTCAATTCCCAAATCTAATCCTCTGATTGAGCTCCTTCACTTTTGCCCAAGACCTGCTTATGGTGCATTATGGTGACACTCATTACCTCATAACCAGTTCTGCCCGCTTCATAGAACTGGTTTTCAAAGTATAAATTGTCTTGCAGCTCTGCTTCATGAGGTAGAATCTGCTGGGTGTTGCCTTGAAATGCCGTCCACATTTCCAACCTTGCCTTTTTCTCCTCATAGTAGCCTGGCTTTGCTTTCCTATCCTTTCCATCCTTTTCATAGTTTCGGATGAAAACTTCAATGTCTCTGCCTAATTGCTTTTGTGTGATCAATAATTTTTGTACTTGTTCCATCTCGCCGGGGCCTCCAAATTTTGTCATAAATTAGCGTTTTAATTTATAGTTTAATAACCAGAAGATGGTATTTATTAATGATGATTTAATATTACAATTGATTCCTTATATACTAAAATTATGATATATGTTATTTTATTTCTATTTTATTAATATGAATTATTTTTTATTGAATACAAAAAAAAGCTTAGGTAAGCTTTACCGTGAGAATAACTAAAAAATCTTAATTTCTAGGTTAAATTATTTACTTACTAGATAAATAAAAAATACTTAATTGCTGTTAAAAATAATGCTTTTTACACAAAGAAAACTTAACAACAGGTAAATGACTCTATTTTTTTTTATCAATGAAAGACTGACACAATATTTTGGTTTATTATTTAAAGATGCCAGAGATTTAAAACAAAATAAAAAAATTGAGTTTGCATGGGTAAAAATTGGCAAATTATTTATTAGAAAACATCAACTTCAAAAATCATAAGAGTTTTACAAGATATTAATTTAGATGTCGACTGAAGTATCATATGATTTGCCACTAAACACCCATGTTAAAACTAACTTGTATAATATAAATGAAATAACTATTAAAGAAAAAAATTCACTTAAAACTCTTTATTTAAACGCTAGAAGCTTAAAACATAAATTAAATAATTTCATTTATTTACTAGATTCTATTAATTGTACTATACACCTAATTATTATTACTGAAACATGGATTGTACATATATATCTTGATATAATTAATATTAAACAATATTGAAAAGTTTTCTCATGTCGTCAAAATAGAATTAGTGCAGGTGTTGGTATATTTATTCATAATTCCTTAAAATATGCAGTTCAAAATATATATTGTGATGAATATAACAGTATAGTTAGTATAAAAAAAATATAAACAACACAATTTTTACAATATCAGTTGTATATAGACCTCCAGAGGGTTCAATAACGCAGATTAGTAAATTTTTTTAAAAGTTTGAGTCACATTTGGAAAATCTAAAAAATAAAAATTTACTTGTAATAGGTGACTTTAACTTCAACATTAAATACAAAATAGATAAAAATATCAAAACTTACAAAACTATTGTTGGAACAAATTCATTTTATTTCTGCAATAAGGAAGTTACCAGAATTAGAACTAGTTACAGATTCGGATACTTGTTTGAATCATGTTCTTACTAATAATTCAAAATTAAAACTATATATTTCACTTTTTCAAAAGTATATATCAGATCATTTGGGTATTATAATTGAATTAAATACTGTAATAAATGCAAATAAAAAAAATAGACAAAATCAGGTGATAAAAAATTTAAACTATAATTTAATCAAAAATGAGTTTAATGGCGATGTGATAAATGAAATTAATTTAGGCAATTTAGCAGACAAACTGACATCTACAAAGTTAAAAAAGAAAAAAGTCCTTAGGCCCTAGAGGGAACATATTTTAACCTATGTTTCTCATAAAAACTAGGAAATCCATCTAGGAAAGCCATCTGGTAAAACATCTACAGCTCTACCATCAAATCCGACTCGCACCTCCTCGAAGGTAGGTAACATAGTTATCTGCCACGTATCCCCTGGTAACTTGTAAGGCTAACGAGAGCGGGTGAATGCGAACACTTGGCAATATATATATAAGTAAATCAATTTGGTTAACACGTGCGCGGACGCGATTTATGGAAATTGAAATTGTGAGTAACGGGACAAACACAAAAAAAAAAAAAAATCCAGCAGCGTTTGACCTAAAATAGGCGGCTCCCTGGTCTGCGGCTGATCCCAGAGGGGCGGCAGTTAAAAGGACCTGCCAGGAGGTATAAAATGCAACATAAAAACAAATAATAATGTATAGTCTAAATAACAAAATAAACTCGGTAGGGATATCTACCAGTGTTGGCAGAGACCACGGCTGCCGGCGAGGGCTTGGCTGAATGTACTAGACTTTCAGATGAGTCTCCAGTGGGGAACAACAATTTAGACAAGATGATTAACCTTTTTAAAAAGAGTGCGAGGGTTCCAAGGTCGCCATCGAGGATGACCGAGCCAATAATTGTAAACCGAATCAAAATAATAAAGAATCAAATGAAAACTATATACTCCAAAAGCAACTAAGCCAAATAGAGGCGTTATGTATGTCACTAAAAAAAGAAATTTCGGCATTAAGAGCAGAAAGCGAAGATTTGAAAAAAAGAGAAAAACGTAATGCACCAAATGAAATCATCGAGCTAAAAGAATATTTCACGGATGAAGATGAATTGAGCAGAGAAACTGACTGGTTGCTAGAAAAAAGAAAAGATCAAATAAAAAAAGAAAAGCTACTTCTTCACCTGAAGTTGAATCCTCACCATCTGGTTTAACAAAAGCCTGTAAGGAAAAAAAACTTCAAAACAACTGAATTTGTGAGTAAAAGGAAAACTAAAATTCCACCTGTAATCATAAGTAACATAAATGAATTCAAACAATTAAATAAAATATTGCAAGCTAAAAATGTGAAATATGAAATAAAGATGATAAACAATAAGCAGCTGGAAGTAAATGTGGAGATGGAAATTGATTATAGAAACCTAACTAAAGATCTCAATGATACCAAATACGAATGGCATACTTATAAAAGCAAAATAAATAGACCAATAAAAGTCATGGCACGCGGCTTGCACCAACCTTGCATGCCAGAAGATATAATAAGTGAGCTTCATAATAGGCAATTCAATATCATTAATGCAGTAAATATGATAAAGAAAGTCAAGGAAAATAATAAACAGGTAACTATTAAACTTCCAATTTTCATGCTTACCTTTGATAGTAAGGAAGACATGAAAAAAATTTAAGAAATCAATCATATTCAAAACATGATAGTTTATATTGAACCTTTGAGAAAAAGCCAAGATATTTCTCAATGCAAAAGATGTCAGCGTTATAATCATACGCAGAAATTTTGTAATAGGGAGCCTATATGTGTGAAATGTGTTGGTAAACATTTAACAGCAGAATGCGATAAGCTGAAAGCTTCACAGCCAAAATGCTCCAACTGCCAAGAGTCTCATCAAGCAAATAGCAGAGAATGTTTTATTGCCAAAGAACTTCAGAAAAGGAGAAACTCTGTTTACCCAAAATTAGTTCAAAGGCAACAACCAAGAAAATTCATATCAAAGAAAGTAATAAAGGGAGTAACTTATTCTGCCATAGCAAAAGGCAAAAACAATGAGGATGTTTACCAAAGTAATAGAAATATGAAAAAAAATCGAGACTTCACTGTTGATGAAACACCTCGAATAGCTTATTCATCAAATGCAAATAATCAAACGCCGAGAAGCCGAGAAGAGCTCGTTCATCAAATAATCAAATGCCGAGAAGAGCTCGTTCAACAAATACGAAGTTGATTTCAGAAAAAGAACAGCACGGAAGTATATTAAAACAATGGAAAAAGTAATGAGTCTGGTAGATAGAATCTCACTAAGATTAGATAATTTGGAAAGTAGGTATACTGTTAAGTATCCTGATACTCCACGTAACTCAATTAGATAATGTATAAAGACAAAATCACAATATGTACTTGAAATGCCAATGGCATTAACAACAAAAAACAAGAATTGGAAATGTTTCTAAACTTACGAAACATAGATGTCTGTCTCGTGTCAGACACCCATCTAACAAAGGAGCACAATTTAGTAATTCGTGGATACAAAGTATATCATACAAGACACTTATTACTCATCATGAACATTGTAACATACAAAGTACAGAAATGGAACTCACAGCCGTACAAATAAGGTGCACAAAACAAAATATCAACGTAGGAGCACTGCTATTAAAAAACATATGTTCAAGAGCTTATTAATGAAATTAGGTGAGATTTATTCTTGGAGGTGACTACAATGCCAAACATCTAGAATGGGGCTTCAGGATGACCCTTACTCGAGGTAAAGAGCTGAGAGAGGCGCTGAGAGAATCAGGTTATTTATTTCTTTCAACAGGAAAACCAACATATTGGCCTGCAGATATAAACAAAACTCCTGATCTGTTAGACTTTTTTATAATGAAAAAGTATCAACTAATTTCACAACTATAAAAGATAATTATGACCTCAATTCCGACCATTCTGCTGTCATCTTAAAATTAAAAACAACAATAGTGAAAAAATCTAGTAAACCATTTTTAACCAACTCATCTACAGATTGGTTAAGCTTCAAAAAGATTCTACTAGAAAAAGTTAATTTAAGAGTAACATTAGACAATGAGGATGCTCCAGTTTGCAGCTTGGAGTAGTACTAAGACAAAAAAATTTAAAAAAATCAGCCCTAGATATCCGGCGTATATCCTTAACATGTTAAAAGAGAAACGAACAGCGAGAAGGTGGCAATAAACGCGTGATCCATCCAGCAAAACGGATCTTAATAATAAAAGTCAGGAGCTAAAGAGAGAAATAAAGAAATTGAATGACAGATCTCTAAATTATTACCTAGAAAATTTAACAGCTACCACAGAAACAAATTATTCTTTATGGAAAGCTACGAGTAAAATGAAGAAGTCTATTGTGCATTCTGCACCACTGAGGAAAAACGATGGCTCATGGGCAAGGAGCGATAAAGAAAATGCTGACACTTTTGCAGATCATCTCGCTGAAATTTTTAAGCCCAATGAAATGAACACTGTTATTGATCTAAATGAAATAAATAACCATGAAGACATAAATGTTCGCTTAATAAGTCGAAAAGAAGTAATGAAGGAAATCAAAAACCTAAAATTAAATAAAGCCCCAGGATTTGACTTAATAACTTCAAATGTGCTGAAAAATATACCCAACAAAGCTCTCACGTATTAAGCTTAAACACGTACCTAGTATATGAAAAGTTGCAGAGATAATAATGATCCAAAAACCAGGAAAGCCTGCTAACGACACCAAATCCTACAGGCCGATATCTTTGCTCTCTACAATATCGAAGTTGTTTGAAAAATTATTTTCATCATATCTCTCAAATAGATGTTCTCGAGTTAAAAATGACAATGAATACTCCTCTCTAATAGATATAAAAGCTGGAGTACCGCAAGGTAGTATACTGGGTCTAATTTTATATTTGTTATACACCTGCGATATACCCGAAGTAGAAAATATAAAAATAGCAACCTTTGCAGATGACACACCGTTGATGGCAGTTGGTTCTACTATAGAAGAAGCTACAAACAAACTGCAAAAAGCTAATGACAAAATTTCCAACTGGTGCAACAAATGGAAAGTTAAATTAAATGAGGCGATGAAAACATAAAATCTAGTCATGTAAACAAACATAGTAACTCCTTTCTCAGTTAAAATTAATGATGTCGTGATTCCATACGAGAATAAAGCTAAATATCTTTGATTTGAGGCATGACCTTGGATGCAAAACTGAAATGGAAAGAGCATGTGAAAATCAAAAAACAAGAACTCCAGTTCAAATATAGAGAAATATACTGACTGATTGGGCGGAATTCTACGGTCTCGACCTATAACAAAATTTTGATGTATAATCAAATATTGATGCCAGTCTGGGCATACGGTATTCAAATATGGGGATGTGCCAAACAAATCCATATTCAAACTACTACTGCGCAACATAGTCAATGCTACATGGTATGTTCGCAATGCCGATATTCATCGAGATCTGAAGATCTCATCTATAAAAGACGAAATAATGAAATGCGCTGCACGGCATCAAACTCGTCTGATTCAACATGTCAATACCGAAACTTCTAGCTTAATTGACTATCAAAACTTTGTTAAGCGACTAAAACGAACAAGACCACTTGAGTTAGGTTAAAACCTTTTATCTATTAAAACCTTATTGGATTTTGGTAGACCAAAGGTATCTTATTTTCATTGAGTTAAATGTAAATTAATGGTTAGTCTATAAGACTAGTTTTAATGTTGCAATAATGATAGGAGTTTTTAGTGGGTTAAAGTCCCACAGTCCTTCAAACTGGCTTCCCTGGTAATAGGTAGTCCCTGAAGTCTCTTTCGATGATTTACTACTATCTGAAAAAAAAAAGTCTGCCGAACTGCCTGACATAATGAAAATAAGCAGTCATTCCTATTTATAAGAATTCAGGCGATACCGATGACATCAATAATTTTAGATCTATATCCATTTCATCAACATTTAGTAAAATCATTGAAACGTATGTTAGTGAGCAACTTGTTAGTTATTTAGAAAAAGGAAAAATAAATAGTTATAAACAATATGGTTTTAAAAGGAACTCTAGTACACAAGGAGCATTTGACATAATTTCTGAAATACAAACAGGAATTGAATAAAAAGAATATGAGTGCGGTATTTTTCGATTTGCAAAAAGCACTATACTATTGAGAATACTTTTTGAATGCGGGAGCAAAGGAAATGAGTATAAATTGTTTAAAAATTATGTAACAAATAGAATGCAGTTCACTGAATGTGAAAAGGTAAAAAGCGATTTGAACAAGTATCGTTTGGGTTAGGTTATACAGGTTAGTTCTTTTGACCCGACTTTATTTTCATCCTATATAAGTGACTTCTTGAATGTGAATTTAAATGGAAAATGATATAAATGAAGACTTGTCAATTATTAGTGAATGGATGAATGAACGCAAAATAACTGTAAATATAAAAAAAAAACAAAATACGTAATATTTAAAAATACAAGAAATCAAGATATCAATATTAGTTTCAACAATTACAAATTGGAGAAAGTTGATTCCTACAAATATCTAGGAGTAGGTAATAGTTGACAGTAATTGAAATGGGAATTTACAAATAAATGATAAATTAAAAAAAGCAAGAAGAATAGCAGGTATTTTCAAATTAATTAGCAAAAGAGTACCACAAAATATGAAAAGATCACTTTATTATAGCATGCTCCATAGTACTATTACATATGTAATACAGATATGGGAAACTCTTTCATTAAAAATTTGAGTTCAATACAGAACATAAAAAACAAAGCCATACAAAATTTGTTTGGATATCACCAAAGAACTTTAACTAAATCAATTCACAAGTCACATAATATATTGCCTCTACTAAATTAACAACTCAAATTCATATTATAATGACAGAGAATACTAATCCAAATACAACATTCACATTTAATATAGAATATCATAGTTATTAGTTACAGTACAAGATCTACGGTCCCGACTTCTGAACCGCGGAACAACCTGAAAATTTTACAAAAATTATTCATAATAATAATTACTAAACCTTTCCCAGAAAAATAAAATTTAAACTGATGATATAGAGTTTCCCAATTCCCAGGACCTCGGACCTATTGTCTTCATCACATTTAAGAGTCATTGTACTGATGACAAAAAAAAATTTTAGGTCTTCGGTCCCGACACTTGGGACTTAATTTATTATATTTTAGATTAGTATTGCAATAAATAATATAAAAAAATGTAAAACAAATCACTCTTTAAAACCATTTATTTCAGCGAATTTTAGCTGTCCGGATTTCATTGCACACTACCTATATTCATTTTACTTGTTTAGAAAAATGTAATTCTTAAAAAGTGAGAAATTAATTTCTGAATAAAGAGACGATTTACATATTAGCTTATTTTTTACATTTTATGAGTCGTAAAAAATTAAATAGCTTTAAGACCGTAAGAGCTTAAAAACACAAAAAAAAATGAAATTTAATTTTTCTTACCTGAGGTTGACATCCAACAACAATAAATATAAATACACCTTGTAATGCATTTATTAAATCAGTGATACACCAGATATACCAATGACCTCCAACCATCCATGATACAATATCAGCAATCCATGTCACACCCATTACAATTACCAATTTTAGGCAAACACGTCCTAATGCAGCTCTGGAATGTTTAGGTTTAAAACTACATGTGAATTATTTTTAGGAATATTAATTCATTAAATATTATCCTAAGTGTTAGTCACGAAACATATAATAAACATATAATAAGAAGAAGTTTCATATGGATATTTTTCTATTTTTAACTTAGATGCGTACGGGCGGGTAAGAAAATGAAACAATAGTAAAATAATAATGTAAAAATATTTTTTTTTAAAATTCAGATACTTTTATCGAAACAAAATTAGCCCTCCAAAAAGTAGAAAATAAAACTAGTGGTGGATGTTGAGTATCTAGAACTATTATATAAGATAAAACGCGAAAGTATATAATGAATCTTGGTGGAATATTGTTAATGGAAATTTGAAATATTTGCGGCTTGAAAAATATCACGAAGATTAAAAGAACATCACAAAGCGTGGTTTAACGTTCTATAAAAATACGCGTGTCTGTATGATAAGCATATCAGTAAAATTAAAAGGAAAATATTCGACTATTTTCACTGTTTAACGTTCTTGTTTTTTTAAGCCCCAACCCAAACCAGTCCAAATTTTCAAAATCAGTATCAGGCGTATCTCTTAATTTGTGAAAGAGTATCGAAGTGTAGATTTTCATGTCTGTAACACAATTGGTTTTTGATATATTCCTGACACGTTGTGTGGCGGCTACCCAAAACTGTCATATGACAGCTCTGTAAAGTACAGTGTCCGGTTTCTTTTTTGATCGTTAAATTTTTAAACAAAATAAAAAAATGTTTAGTTTTTTCGTTAAGTTTTAATATTAAGAAACAAAGTCTTACCTACCTACCTACCAATCAAATAAATAAGCAGACAGTGGTAAGTTAATATAAAAGCATATAAAATTGAAGAGAGCAAATAAGAGTAATTATAATTTTATTAAAAAAAAAAACAAAATAAATACATAGTATTCAGTCAATCCACATAGACATATTTCAATATTTTTTCAAATCAAATTAAGGTTAAAAATAAATAAATTAAACGGGTGTGGGACAGTCTGTCGAAAGACATATTGCAAATGGTCTTTTTCGCAAAACTATCTTGGCATAAATTCACGTTTCGCAAACTGCACAATTAATATAACCATACTTTACACAAAAAGAAGAAAAGGACATTTGGCAAACGGAAACCTAACAGATAGACTTTTTTTATTATAACACATAACTGCATGAATAAATTCTATAACATTAAAAAACTTATCCACCTCTTGAGATGATAACAATATTCTTTTAATAATTTCCTTGTTTCCAAATGTTAATAGAGTTCTTCCACCTTTGTTTACTTTGAATGTTAATGAGAAACTCTTTCCATTTTCATTAGAGTTTACCAAAGTGCTGTAAAATTGCTGTCACTCTTCATAAGTGATCTCCAATGAATTTTTTCTAACATGATGAAACTTAACTTTCGGTTCAAATTGATTTAATTCATAGCCAGAACTTATATAACTGGAATGATTAGAATCCAAAAAATAAGTATATGTTAGTAGTAAATCTTCTGATAAACTTTTCCCAACATTGGATTTTAAAATTTTTGGGTAAATTTTTTTATTTATTCTACTCATAATTTTGATATATGTACCCATCGTTATTTTGAACGAAACTGAATAAACTTTTCCTAAAAAGTAGTTTAAGTATTTATATGTTATTTATAAATTTGATATAATTAAATTAGTAAATATCTTCTTTCAATATCTTGTAAGTTAAATATATTATTAAATAGCTTTTGTATTATTATATAATTTTTTTTAAAGTTTGTTATTTTCAAAAACCTTTTTATATTGATATTTCTTGCACGATACCTTAAAACAACACAACAATGATAAAAAAAAACATCTTGTAACCGCTTATTATCACACAAAATTGTATTCCATTGAATTACGTTGCAAATTATCATTTCCTTGTAATAGGTGGTAAACCATATGAATCAAAATATTCTATGCATCCATTTTGAGGTAAAAATGAAGTTTATCAGGCTTGTCAGAAGTATCTGTGTTAATAATCAATAAACTAGGTCTTTTAACATATTTTGGAATTTTATCTATTGGAAATACTCTACCAAAACGATTTCTGGTGTATTGGTTATGTGTTTGGATCGTTGCAATTTTAAATGTGTTCATTGTTCAAGTTCAGTTGATGATAAAATATTAATATTATTAGATGGTTAACTATTTATATGTTTGTATGTACATTACGATTTTTATCAATTTGTAAGCTTGCATCAAATTCTCCATAAACAATACATGTTATTGTTGTTGGAAGTTGTTGTGAAAGTTTAGCTTCAGTTCTTAATGATACTTGATTTCTCAAGCTCTGACAAATATCACTCCCCAATCCATCAGGAGAAAGATCAAAAGCAAGAAAAAGGAAGCCTTTGCTGAACATTGACTTGGTTACTTGATATCCTTTGTCTGCATGATGTATTCCAGTTCCACCGAACAACGTGTGATATGCCCTTGTATAACAAGAGTTCTTTTCTGTAAAATTTGTTTCTATAGCTAAATTTGGTACTTGAACACCATTAATACATAACATAAATTGCTTTAAATTAAAATGTCTAAAGTTAAAGGAAGAGCGTTTTCCTGTAAATCCATCATTTTCAGTCATACAAAAAATTATTGCATTTAGTAGTCCAATAAAGACATTGTCTAAGGTTATAATAGAGGTAGTAGAAGAAATTGTAAAAGTCTTAACTTAAACGCGTTTGTAATGATACTTTGCATTAGCTTTGGCTAATACAGTATTATGTGCCTATAGAATGCTAGGGTTGATTGTTACATGTTTCATAAATAATGTAGCTTCTAAAATTTTTAATTGACTCTCATCATTGTCTTCAGCAAAAAAATAAAATTCTGGCTTTTCTAAAGTTAATACAACTTGAACATCTACGTTGTTGATTAACAAAACTGGTTTATTAAACATATCTATATGCAGTTTTCCTATTAACTCCACTTCGGCACTGTTATGAAAAGTTTTTGTCGTTCCAATGCACCATTATTATTGGTTTTAAATATATTATCTTTATCTAACATCCAGCCAGCGCATTCTAAATGTGTTTCAGCTGCATTAGTTCCATAATTGAGTAATGTTTCGATATACGCTCTATAATTATAGTTTGAGTCTGATGGTGTTATATTCTTACCATTTAGTTGAACATTACATTGCTTTATAAGAGAGTGAAGCAAATTATTTACAACACCAGGTTGAACAAGAGGTTTACCATCACTTTGCTTATCATCATTCCAAGCTGTTCCATCTTTTTTCAAAATTTGAACTTTAAGTCTTAAATATGTTCCAGATAAGTCTCTATAAGTATCCATCTTATGATATAATTTCTATAGTTGAGGCTGAATTTAAAGAAGCAATAGGATTTAATCAATTTCTTCAGTTTTTAAAATACTTGTTTGTACTGGACGTGGTGTAAAAATATCTAATTCAGATTTCATACACTCCATAATTTTTATTTGATATCTATATCTACAAAATTATTATCTTTTAAGGTTTTTTTTATTTGAATATGTCTGCAAAACTACTTTTTTTTTTCTTTATTTCTATATCTGGAAGTCAAGCTAGGCTTCTTCTTGTGTTTTAAATGATTAATTTCAGAGTTTGAACGCCTTTTATAGCTTGTCGTTTAATCCCCATACCATACATATCATTTGATTTTTTGAAAACACCTCTCCTTATATTTGTTAAAGCTTCCTTCCCTCGGTCTTGTAGGACTTCTTTTGGACTTGCTCTCGTGCTTATGTCTGATAATGAATTAATACCAGTTGATAAAACTTCCTTTTTCAAAATATTTAAACCTGATCGGTTTTAAATATTTCCGCAATCCACCAAAAAAGTCATCAATCCCTCGCCCTTTTTGATAATGATAAACCGTTTGTAATAGAGGTCCTATTTCTTGAATGCTACCGCCACTTTGATTGTGGTAATATTTAATATATGACTGTTGCATAATGAATAAAAGGCAATATTTTTTTTCTACCTATTTATATAATTTTTTATTCATGGATAAAATGTAATACAATTTTTGTTGGATATAGATTTGATATAAAATTAATATTTTCTCCATATTGATCACAAATTCTTATCGAAATACTTTCAAAAAAATTATTTTCTATTGGAATATATTGAACATTTTTGAATTCAAAGTTAAAAGGGTTTCTGCAATTTTTAATATTGATAGCTTTCAAAGCTCTTATTTCAACACCTCCATATATCGTAGGGTAAATATTATCTGCGTAAACAATCATCATACCTTGTAGCTGATCATTGTACAATGTAAACACTTGTTTAAATAAATCTATTAAAGTTGTTTTTAAATTTACAGCTTTTTTTTTGCGAAAAAAGTTCTTGTATTATTTCTGGCACTGTGTATGAATGATTTTTTTGCAGATAAAAATATTCTTTTTCAATAAAGCTTGTTATACTTTTCTTTTTCTACAATTGATACTGGCTTATACTCAATTTTATAAAAACTTTCATTTGATAATGATTGCAAGATTTCCAAATAAAAACTTTCTTGTAAATCCAGGTTCAGGCGTAAGATTGTTGATTAAAACTGGTAACTGGAACAAAAAATAACTACTGTAGCCCTGGCGCGGCCGGAATATGGCAATAAAATATGTATCAGCGGAAAAGAACATATTTATAAATACAAAAATACACTATAAAATCCATCCAAATTTACAATCGGATATATAACTTATTTACATATGCATATATATTTATAAGACCTTGTAATGATTTTAAAATGCGTGAAGACTGTTTTCAAAAACTGTCTGCAATAGTGCATGACTCAGAAATTAAATACCCATTTTGTAAAAGAATCGGTACAAGTATCAGCATTTTTTTTTCATTTTTCAACATCCTAATCCTAACTTGTTATAGCTTATTAACAATAAATTTCAAACATATTTTAAAATAAAGTTTAAGAATTCAAACTGATACGAGTATAATATATGCACTCAATAATTCATTAAAAATAAAATAAAATAAAACTAGGTTAATAGACAAATTGTTTAGGTTAACATATTTGATTATTAATCAACCTTGTTTGAATTGCACTAAAGTTTTTTTTTGTGATGGCTGTGAATCTATCTCCCACCATCTCGGAAGTTTGTACATTCTCCAATTGAATTGAATTGTTTTCTAATGCATTTCTAATAAAATGATGGCGTACATCAATATGCAAAGTTTCTGAGCCATAATGCCTCTTAGACGGCTGAAGAAATATACATGTAATCCGTTTCTGTAATCCGTTCCTGACAAGGCGACTGTGGGTGCATGATCGCTTCATCTTACATCTCTGGTAATTCTTAATCCAATGCAATTTTTCACTTTTCCAAATTCTTCCATCTGCAAATTAACTTATAACATTTTCTTAAATTTGTAATTAAATTTGTCATAAATATTGGAATAAAACTCAACCTTTTAGGAAAAGTTCGAACATCGGGATCCTTCTGCATAAGCTGATGCTTCAAAACCTGAATGACGGAGTGGGAGGTGGAATCTACTCAGAAAACCTAAACGTAAGCCTATCAAAACACTGCAGTGTATTTCAGGCGGAAGTGATGGCCATAAAGAAAGCCTCATAGCGCTAGTCAGCGTATTATATGTAAGAAATGTCTGTATTATCATAAACAGTCAGGCTGAAATTTAAACACTAGAATCGGTAACCATCACCCCAAAAACCGTGTTGGAGTGTCGCAGTTCTTTCAAGAGCTAGCGGATCCATTCAAACTACGTCTACGATGGGTACCGAGAAACAGTAAGGTTCAGGGTAACTGTAATGCAGATCAACTCCCAAAGAGGATACTATCTTAGAAGTCCTTCAGGAAAAGAGTATTCTGGCTACACATGTAATATAATGCTTCGCATAGAAGCAATCAAAGCTTTTATATAGTCAAGTAGACCAGACTGCTACATCATCAAGCAAATCTGGTTTATACTGAACCCTAAGCGCTCTCTTAACCTACTATCATTGAAAAGTGTGACTTTGATCATTACTACGGCAAGGGTTATTACGGGTCATTGTCTTACTGGCAAATATGCCAGAAGGCTTGGACTTCCTTTAAACGGTTTTTGAAACGTGTTGAAAGTAGGAAGAGTATGAAATTGCCTAACACCTTCTCTGTACCTGCTCTGATCTTCATCAAAAAAGGAAACCCCATTTCTTTCTGGATTTTTTCGTGATTTTGAAAGCACTAAAAATTCAAGCTTTTCACCGCTTTAAAAAAAGCTCAAAATGGCTTCACAATGAACCTTACTGTAAGTGTGTTGGCTTGTTGCCGGTAGCCGCTACTACCTACCTACCTACTTAGTCATTTCAAAAAGTTAATATGTCCGCAACTTAGCGCAACACTTAAATTTGGTTTTTGTTTTTCTAAACGTAAAATGTATACACATCTATATATTTTGGATTTAACTAAGACCATTTTCATAAAATGAGCATGGAGCTCCATTGTCTGCTACTTTATTATGATCCATACCCTGTCCTAAGAAGTTGATAAATCTTCAAAACCTTTAGGTTAATTTATATCTTGTTGTAAAAAGGCAGTAAAAACGAATTGTTATATTCCTCACTTATCAGCAGGATTAAAACTTGTTTTGATTATTTTTAAATTGTTCGCGTAATTCTTATCAGTTTTAATATCTTATCAATAGTATTTTCATATTTTTCTTTACCACCTATGTCACTTAGGATTAGTTTGTTGAAAAACAGTATGAAAATATCCAGTTCAAATGTTTATTAACTACTACTTTAAACAATATGTTATATAATATCAATTGCATTATACATACAAATCAAATACACGTTATATATTTAATCTCTTAGTTTCCGATGAATAATTCTAAACATACTGCCACCCCCTGAATTACGAATGCAGTTTATAAATTAAAACACGACGTTCTTTACTAGATGCCTGCAGCCGATGATCAAAAATTCTTGTTTGAACAATGACATCAATAATGTTACTCCTGCGTGTAAATGGAGTTTGGGATAATAATTACAAATAACTTATGTAATGTGACTTGATATATATAATATAACTGGATATTTAGTTTTTAACGGTAGATCAGCTTCCTTTAATCGTCCACCTACTCTTAAAATGTGATTATCGTTCAAATAGGGGTTGTATTTGGAAAGCTTATTCTTTAAATTTAAATTCCTTTTAAAATTTTTATTTATTTACAAAAGATTCCTTTTTGTGATGTTTTGTAGCAAATGATTTGAGCACGTTCAATTTCAGTTACGGAAAAAGATTTCTGCTATTTTTATCAAGTTTACAATTATTTGTAGACAGAAGCGCAGACAGTAAGCCGTAAATTGATACATTTTTGTCCAATATGAACAATTATTAAAAAATTTATTGATGGTATTGTCACATTCCATATTTTGATTGTTTTAATTTCTCTTTCTTCCCTTTTAATGTTAGAATTTTGAATAGTGGATAATTACAGCGCTCTCTCAAGCTACACATCTTTTCAATGATAGTAGGTTAAGACACCGCTACAAGATCAGTATAGGCCAGATTTGCTTGGTAATGTTGCCAGCCAGTTTAAGGTTTCCTTTATGGCCATCACTTTTGCTTGAAATAGACTGCAATGTTTTGGTAGGCTGAAAGATAGTCTTATATTTAGGTTTTCTGAGTAGAATCCACCTCCTACTTTGTCGTTCAGGTTTGCAGCATCAGTATAGAGGTGCACGTACTCTTTCGTCAGAACGGTATTATTCTTCCAGCTCTCCCTAGACGGAATATCGGTCTGATAAGAGTAAGTTTTTTTATTAATCTAAGTTTTTTAAAATAAATATTTCGTATTTCATAAAAGAGTGGCAATTTAATTGTGATTTCCATTGCGAATTGGCTTTAAGTCTGACCGCAGTTCTGGATGCCATATGCCAGCCATAAATATCTATTGGCAAGAGAGGAAATAGTTTATTCAGTCCAGCGAAAAGAGTTCTAAGTGCTCTACCTATGCAGAAGGATCCTGATGTTCAAACTTTTCCTAGGAGGTTGATGTTTGTACCAATATGAATGACAAATTTAATTACAAATTTAAAGAAAATATTATCGGTTAAATTGAATAGAGATGAGAAATTTCTTATGAAAAATTGTAAGGCAGCGTTTACACATCAGACAAAATCTACGATTAAATCTGAATCTGATGAAAGTCTGAAATGTAAACGCAATATTACTGTAGTAAATTTTATAAAAATTTATTGCAGATTTTCGGTTACATACCTTTTAATTTTTCAAGTAATATATTAAAAGGTTCACGAATAAACAAATTTTCATTTCACGAATACAAAACTTTTCACTTATGAATCAATCTGTAAAATGCAATAAATATTTGACGTAAAATCGTAGAAAAAATCTGAGAAAATATCTCAAAATTAAACACTCATCCGGCTTTGTCTACGATTAAGTCTTAAATTTTGTCTTAAGTGTAAATGCTGTCTAAAAATGCGAGGAACCCACTACTTTGAGAAAAAAAACCCTGAACATAAAAATATTGCGATTTTGGTTATGTTTGTAGACACGTTGCCGCAACAAATCCAATGCTGTCAAAAAGTCTTACAATTTTGGACTTTTTTGACAGCTCAAGATTTTTTTAAAATATATATTTACATTTGATGCCATTGTTGTTTGTGTTAATGGTGTTTTAATAAAAATAAACATGAAAACTGAAAATATATTCATTATAATTAGCAATATTCATTCAATCATTCCTATTTTAAATTAATGCTATATGAACGAAAAAAAAAACAAATTAAAGAAAAAAAAAGAAATTCGCTTTCTTTCTAAAACATATCTATTCCACTCACACGAAGCTTAAATTTTTTTTAATTTCTTTCAGCCAGTGTCATACGCAAGTCTATACTACATCTGCAATATTTCGAGCATTTATTTATCAAATTACTGATGGTTTATCGACTCAATAAAAGTGGAAAACTACTGCTATTGTCAGGAACTAAGTTTCTTAAATAAAATAGTTTCATCCTATTTAATTTCTTACCAGATTATACTCTCAATTATTTTTTGTCATTTATTATTTCCCAATGACAAAGGGTACTAGACCAGGTCGAAAAACCAATAAACCATTTTTCTTTTTTACTTCATCGGGAATCGAGTCTGGGATCTTTCAGTTTACCTACGGCGCCACCCAGTTGTCAAATAAATATAATTTTGAACTTTCTGTGATAAATTTAAACTTTGCTACAAGTTATTGGCCCAAGATTTTTATTGGAATAAAATTGGGTACTTTTTTGGGTACTTGGAAAGCCCTACGATTGAGAAGTTGTGTGGGTCAGAATATTATCAAACATCGGCGTTTGCAGTAAAATCGTTACTAGGCTTGGAAAAATTGAAAAATTATATAAAAGTTGCAAATCAGGTCGTTATAGAACAAAATATTGGCAATCTCAATAAAACGATGCATGAAATTGTTCTAACTCTCTATTTGCACACATTCAAAACTGTACGATTTCGTATGAAATTTGGAAAACATTGGAGGTTATGTATGAAAATAAGTCTAACAAAAAGAATTGGATTATTGAAAAAACTGCTGATGGAATTAGATCACGTTTATCTGAAATGTACAAGCCAGAGAATCTAAGACAGTACAAAGCGTTTACAGCCAAAGATAACAAAACAAGTAAAGTACGTTTAAATTTTTTGAGTCTGGAAAAGTCTATCATAAAAAGGTAAATGTTATAAACTTCTTAAGAAATATCAAAAGCAAGCAAAAAAGAACAATTTAAACGTGACCAGTCAAATATATTTCCTATAACCATTGATTAAGAATACTATATATCTATGTATAAAAATGCTACATCCAATTACAAAGAAAAAATCCAAGCTAACTGTAGAAAACAAATTATTAATATTTAAAGCTATCTTTCGCAGTATTCTTTTCTACGGTTTCCCCATACGGAAGAGCGCAGCGAAAACAAACTTAACTGCTACAAAGAAAATAAAATGCGATCCTAAAATTTATCTTGGTTAAAGCTTTTTATTTTTCCAACAGATTGACAGCTTAAAGCAGGACTATACACCAAAGAAATGTAGAGAAGCACAAGTGGTTTTCTTAGCAAAACCGAATAAGGAAAACTTCTTTTTAAAACGAACTGAACCTATCGATTCTATCTATCGAATCTACTGAGCTTCTTTATATGATGGCCTAAGTTAATTCGGAAAGTTTCAGTTCTTTAAGGTGTGAAACTAGTTAAACTGAAAAGGTGTTAACTAGTTTTAAATCAAAACACTTAAGGTGAAATTTTCGTTCTTAAAATCATAAATTTAATTTGGTATAAAAATTGTTGCATTTTAATGCAACTTTCAATACCTAATAAAAATTTAAAAAAATTTTTTTAACAACTCACTTTTCAGTTGTTGATTTGACATCATCAATTTTCCATAATCCACAAGTTAATTGACGGGCTGTTGATCCAAACAACAATAGATTTATAAAAAGTAAAATTCCAATTGGACCAAAAAAATATGTCAAAATTTCTAAATCACCTACAAGTAGAAAACCACAAAAAAAAAATTGATAACGGAAATTTGAATAATTTAAATCTACTCACCATAGAACCAACATTTTTTTTCACCAAATTTTGGACGTAAAAAATTATCACCATCTGGTATAAAATCAAGGATAGCAGCAGCACTAACAATTATTAATGGAACACCCCATGCATAAATACTATAAATTCTCAGTCGTAAAACTTCTTGATTTTTTTCCAAGGACGTTGGTCGAAAATCTCTGAAAATAAAAATTAAAAAAAATGAATAAATTAATTATTAATCAAGTCGTGAAGTGAAATTTTATTTAAAAAAAAAAAAACAATTTTTTAGCACTTCTGTGATTATTTTGATCAGTTCTGAAATTATTCTTCGAAGAGCAAACAATGTTAACATAAACAAAGATATAACTGGACAGTCCAGGAAGAAACAAAAATAATTAGCTGAAATTACACATTGCAAACAGAAATAAATTAAACCTCCTACTTGAAAGAGGTCATCAACGATCAACGCTTAAAAGAAAAGGCACAACAAACCTTGTATTATCATAAGATTGTAATGCACAATCAAAAATGAAAAGAATAAAAAAAAATGTTAATGACAAGGAGTATGAAATCTATAACTATAATTCCATTTCCATTTGTTGGGCGCTACAAACCTTGAAGGTCCTGGGCCTGGCGCAAAATTTTCCTCCACTAACTTTGGTCACGAGCGGAATCTCTCCAGTTGGTGATTTGAAGCTTTTTCATATCTGCCGATACCTTCAACGAAGGTACGACTAAATAATTTTCTTTTTATCTTTTTTTAAAATATCCAATTCTATTTTTCTTTATTCTTTAAATTTTCACATCTATCTTTTATTGACAACTAAATTGAACTGAATACTTTGGTTTTTTATTTATGTTCATTTCAAATCAAAATTATTTAAAAAATACAAACAGTATCAGTCACCGTTGAATTCTCATTCAGAACAAACGTGATTTTTTTTCTTCGAAAAATATAATTAAAATAAAATTATAAATAAAATTTATCGAAATAATATACATATATAATAAAAAATTTTTTTTTAAATATATAAATATTAAATAATTATTGTGTAAATAATATAACTAATTTTTTTTGTTTTTTTCTTTTAATTAAAATTAAAACAATAAATTTATAAAATTCTAATATAAGACATATTTACAAAAATTAATTTTTAAAATATTAGAAAAATAAGTGTTAAACATTAAATTCTCAGCATACTGAAATTAATCAATATATTAATAAAAAATTTTCCTAGTTAATTTTAATTAGAGCATAAGTGAAACTAACTATTTAATTAATTCATAGTGTAACCTAAAATAAGTAAAAACTAATTTATATTAAATTATCAAATTAGGACATAAGTACATTTATTAAATTAAACTAGTGGTAAGTTTGAATAATACTAGCTCCCATATGGGGAGTAAAAACATGTTTTCTGAGCTGGCCTTCCTGGAGGAGGATACAAGGGTAAAACGTAAACGAGGTAAGACTCACATTTCTACCGAAAAAACGCCTATGAATTTTCCAAGTATTGATGCTAAGCTAACTGACTTGGAAAGAAAATTCCTTCTTGTGAAATGTAAAGACAGCAATATTACTCCTAGAAGTTTGAATTGTATTCTAGTCAATAAGTACTTACAACAAACTTCAAGTCAATTCAAGGTTCAGCCAAACAAGGATGGTAATCTTATATTAGAGGTTCCCAACAGAAAAATTGGCGATATGTTTGTACAAAGGAAAAAACTAGGTAACATTGAAATCGTATGTGAGTATTATGCCTCACTTAACTCTTCGCAGGGCATTATCTACTCAAGGGACTTAATTTCACTTACGGATGATGAAATTTTGAAGGATTTGCAAGATCACAATCCAAACATATTGAAAATTTATAGATTCCCAAATAGAAATCCAATTAATAATAACAGTCCAAAATATTCAGGAGCTATTTCTATCACTTTTGATTGTCTTGAACCTCTCAAAGAGGTAAAAATAGGCTACCTTGTCTTGGAGGTTAGGAAAAGCTGTCCTTCGCCAAGAAGGTGTTTAAAGTGCCAATCTCTAAAGCATATTGCTAAATATTGTCAAGAGAAACAATCATTATGTTCAAAATGTGCTGTTCCGGTATTGAACGAAAAAGATGAGGAGCATATCAAAAATTGTATTACACTTAAGTGCGTTAATTGTGCTGAAGAGAAACTATCTACTGAACACGCTTCAAGTGACAGAAACTGCCCGGCTTTCCAAAAAGAAAAGGATATCCTTAAGATCAAAACAGACCGCAGATGCACTCGCAGAGATGCTATTTTAATATATTACCAAAACCTTAAATCTTTCTCACTAACAACAAGGTCACCCACTATAAACAAATCATCCACCATTACTCCTTTCAATTCATATAGCCTAGCACTCCAAAGTAAAATAAACCTCACTCAATCACTACCTCAACAAACAGAAACTCAACCTCCACAGCCCCAAAAACCCACACTTATCCAACAAACTCAACAACCACCACAACCAAAAGTACAGATAACACAAGAACAACCACAACTAAAATTCCCACAACCACAAAAACAATCACAACTCAAAACCCAACAACCACAACCACAACAACCACAACAACAACCTCAACAACAATCACAACAACCTCAACAACAACCACAACAATTACCTGCAGGACAAATAGTTCCTGTCATTAATCTTTTAAATAAACCTACTAACGTCGAAACTATTAAGACAGGAATTATTAATCCTCAATTAACATCATTATTTAAAAAAACCAAGACGCCTAAAGCAGTAGATGCTGAAATGGAGATAGAAAATAACTCTATCTAAAGATAAGTTATATATATCCCAGAACACATAACCCACAATCCACCACTTACACTAATCCTAACACAAATACGAATTCTCCCCCACACTCCATCCTCCAGTGGAACATCCAAGGGTTCCACACAAATAAACACTACTTACATTTTTTGTTCTCTAAATACAATCCACTCATAATAGCCATACAAGAAACAAATATACACGTTCCATATCAACAAACAAGACTAGGCCGATATGATTGTTTACTACCACCTATCCTGAACAGAATAGGTGGAGTAGGCTTTCTTATCGACAGAGGCTTGAGGTATACGGAGATCGTATTGAATACGCCACTCCAGGCGGTTGCCATAGCGGTTGGACTACCTGGAATCAGGGAGCAAGTTACGCTTGTTAACTTGTATCTGGAGCATAACTTAGTACTGCGTAGAAGTCACTTGAATGACCTCAAAAACCAATTAACAACACCATATGTCATCTTGGGTGACTTCAATGCAAGAAGTGAGACCTGGGGAGATCATCTAACAACCGTACGCGGGCAACTGCTTGATGATTGGACTGATGACAATCCTGATCTCTGCATACTTAATAGTCCGGTATCCACACACTTTAGTACTAGGGGCACACACACAGCACCAAACCTTTCAATATCACACACCACAATAGCATACAAATTCAATTGGGAAGTAGGTTATAACCCTAAAGGTTATGACCACCACCCAATAGTAATTACTTTACCAACAACAGTCACACAACCCAATACAAAACGAAAACCCAGATATAACGAGATGAAGGCAGATTGGATTAATTTCCAATTAATTATGACAAATTTCCTAAATGTTAACCCAGCATCACAAAATATCAATAAGGAAGTAGCAATTCTGACCAAGTCGGTACGAATAGCAGCCTCCAGAGCTATTCCTATTAAATTCCAATATAACATTAGTAGAAAACCAGCTTGGTATAATTCAGAGATACAGAAGCTGTCTAAGGTAAGAGACGGTCTCTGGAGATCTTACAAAAGATTCACAACGACGGACAAACTTTTAATTTTAAAAAGAACGAACGCAATTCTCCGCCAAAACATAAGAAAACAAAAAAGGCAAAACTGGGTGGAATTTGCCAACAGCCTGAACGGCGAAAATATCTCTGAAACTTGGCGTAAAGCCAACTATATACTTAAAGGAAGTAGGAACTCGAGCAACTTAATTATCCAGCAGGGGGATGTCCTAGTGGCAGACTCTGCGCTGAATGCTGAATTCCTTGCCTCTAAATATAATTCAAACAGAACAGTCCCTCAAGAATTTGACCTCCCTGATTCATTAAATACTAACTCAAGACTAGATTCCAAAATTACCACAGATGAAATCCTTGAAACTCTTGCTCACTTTTCGGGAACTTCACCGGGCTTGGATGGAGTCACCTACGGCATGATTAAACATGCCTCAGTAGACTTCATCTCAAGACTGAGAGGGCTTTATAACAATGTTTACAGCTCGGGCCAACTTCCACAAGTCTGGAAGATGGCAGAGCTGGTCCCATTGAGAAAGCCCCAGAAGGATCCACAAAACTGTGAAAGCTACAGATTCATCTCATTGCTCCCTGTACTATCTAAAATCCTGGAAAAAATTGTAGCCAAAAGGCTCTACTGGCACATTGAAACTAAGCTAACACCAGAGGTTCAAGGTTTTAGAAAACTACATAGCACGACCACCCTCCTACATAAGCTAGACTTCGATGTTGGAAAAGCATTGGACAGTAAACAGCATTGTGATCTTATCTCTTGTGACCTGGAGAAAGCTTTCGACAGAGTACCAAGAGATACGGTCATCAAACAGCTGATAAATTGGCAATCGGGCCAATCTGTCACTCGCTATATTAATGATTTCCTTAAAAACAGGAAATACATTGTGCAAGTCAGTGGTCATTACTCGACTTGCAAACCTCTCACACTAGGCATCCCTCAAGGTTCACCCCTTTCTGTTCAAATATTCAACATTTACATAAACAGCCTCAGAACTGAATTATCCACTATCCCGAATCTAAATCACCTCATATACGCTGACAACATCATACTTTACACTACAAGAATTTCAGACACTCCATCAAACACCTTGGAAAACTCTTTACAATGTATTGATCGTTGGACTCTGGCCAGTGGTGGCAGCTTGGCTCCGGACAAAACTGAAGCTATACATTTCTGCAGAAAACACATTTGTTCCAAATTTACAATATCCCATAATAGCATAACCATAGCCCCAATAGATAATATTAAAATCCTTGGCATCCACTTCAGCCGAAATTTGAAATTCAATTTACATGTCAAAAATTTAGTATCCCAAATTAAACGTTCGAACCATTTACTCAAGTTTATCTGCAGAAAAAAGGTGGGCCCTCCTGTCGATGTAGCTGTAAGGATAGCGAAAGCTATTCAGTATGGTAAAGTCGACTACGGACTCACCTTATACGGCTTCACAACCAAAGGAAATGTCCAAAAGCTACAAGTTGCTATCAACCAGGCGGCTCGGATTGCGATGGGTGCATTACCGAATACAGCCTTAGAATCTTTGAGAGTAGAGGCAAACTGTCGACAAGGCTTATAACCAGGGCTAACTTTGATCCAAATCACCCTCTTCATAAAATTTACTCATACATTCTACAAAATAAATCCCCTCCAAATATAACTTCCTCAATAAATAAAATGACTCCTCTGGTTGAACCATTGGAGCTTGACCTATATGCCTCCCCAGAGTTATATAGACAAGAGCACCTTTGGAACAACTGGAAATCATTCATACATGATCACCTATCCTTACATCCCAAAAGCACAACACCTTCTGAAAAGTACAAACAATTGTACATCCAACTCAAACAAGCACTCCCAACACACTCCGATATCTACACAGATGGATCAAAAGGACCTCACGGCGTTGCCTGGGCGATAGTCAAGAACAACTCTCTCTGGAAGGCGGAAATCTTGCCGGGGGAATGCTCGATTCTCATAGCTGAGCTTACCGCCATATACAGAGCAGTCCAAGCCGCTGAAACACTATATGAGAACATTATTATATTTACAGATAGCCTTAGTTCAATAAAATCAATCAAAAACCCTTACAATAGTGAGTATATGTCATCTTACATCAGAAACTCCATATCATACAACAATGGCAAATTGCGGTTGGGATGGATTCCAGGCCACGTAGGCATAGATGGAAACTATAGAGCTGACCTTGAAGCAAATATAGCGGCCAAAAGCCCTCTTACAAGAGATTCATTAATGTCCTACTCCCATGCTAAAAGGATCATTGCAATACACGCGGCGCACATCCGTCAATCAGCCTGGAATTCTTCCAATCGCTTTGCTAGATTACACAATCCAAATGCAAACATTCCTGGCCCAATAAAAAATCAATCTCGAGCCCTAGGTGTTAAACTTACAAGAGTGCGCCTAGGGTATACTCTTGCCACACATAAACATTTATTTGACAGATCCACACCTCCGACATGTATTCACTGTCCAGAACTCCTCACTATCAAACACATCCTAACACAATGCCCCTCAAATAACACAATTACATCTCAGTTCACATTCACCCCATTGCAAGCCCTACAATTCCATACCAATACACACATAACTCTCATAAAAAACCTCCTACTACATCATAACATCTGGGATGAAATATAACTTATCATTACCAATTTCTCTAATAATCTACTAACATATTACTATTATTACTTGGTAGGAATAAGTCCTACCAACCATTTACATTCATTAACACTATTGTTTACTTACTATTTGTTGGATTAAGTATTTTAGCGAATGGTAAGTATATTTATACTTAATTTTTATACTATTTTATACTAAGCACTCAAATACACAAATATACAACTTTTTATAATATTATATATTGTAAATTAATTTAAAAATGTATTTTTGGATTCCAAGTCAATCAATGGGGCGCAGACCAGGAGGTGTAAATGCTACTTTTGCACTTCCTGGTTTGTACCTCATTGGCTTGAGTTTATCTCTATCTTGGTCTGTACTTTGAATTGTTTAATTTGTTAGTTTGTTAAATTGTTAAACTGAAGTTAAAATATTGTTGAATTGTTTAATTTTTTCTTTTTTAGATTATTTGTTATATTTCCTAGATATTAAGTGTTACATTTTGTAAATTTTTAAATATTGTTTCGTTTATCTTTATATTATAAAGGCCCACATTCCGAAAGGGAAAAGGGCCTGTAGTTGGCCTGCAGATTAATCTGTAGGTCCACTGTTAAATAAATAAATAAATAAATACAAACAGTATGCCATGCATTTGCATGTAAAATTAAACATACTCCCCGCGTTGACAGATTATGAAGAATCTTTCAAACTAATTAAATTCAATTTTTCTCAAAAAAACATTCTATCAAAAAAAAAATTATACATATGTACATACATATATAACAAATTAGTAAATTCATATATAACAAATTATTACAAAGTTTTCTATTAAAAATTTAAATTTATACGTCATTCATTGCTAAGTTAAAAAAAAATATTTTTTTTATTTGAATATTTTTCAACAGTATTTTAAAATCTATTAATTCTCGTCATGTGTCGTTGTTTTCATATCATCATCTGGAAATTTAGCAAATTTATTTATTACTCTCCTAGTAGGTCCATTTTTTGTTTGAATTATTGCAACTCTAATTTTATCATCGTTTACTTATAGTCTCAATAATTCTTCCCATTAATCATTTTCCAGGAGGCAGATTTTCATCTTGTATTAAGACTATGTCATTTATTTTTAAGTTTTCTCGTTCTATAAAACATTTCCTTTTTTGTTGAAGAGTATTGATATATTAATTTGAAAATCTTTTCCAAAATCTTTGCACCATATTTGTTATTTTCCTATTTTGTGATTCAAACATATTCTTGATTTTTTTCAAGTCATTTTTCGCTCCGACAAAATTACTTTCATTGTCACTCCAAATTGTTGTTATATTTCCTCTTCTAGCTAAAAATCTTTTTAAACAATCAATGAAGGCATCGCTTGTAAAATCTTCCACTACTTCTAAATGTATTGCTTTAATTGTGAAACACACAAACACACAAATATGTACTTTTTATTTTATTTTAAACGGTCCACAAAAATCTATGCCTGTTACATTGAATGGTCGGCATAACATATCAGTTCTACTACTAGGTAAATTTCCCATAATTTGCTCTAGTTGTCATGTTTTATTTCTAAAACATATAATACAGTTATGTATTACTTTCTTAGCTATATTTTTTTCATGTATTATCCAATATTTTTTGCGAGTAGCTGATATTGTGCCTTGAGCTCCACTATGCAAATTTTTCTGATGTTCATCTTTGATTATTAACTTAGCCAACCAATTACTTGGTATTAAATTTTGATGTTTTCCATTGTAATCTATTGCATTGCTAATTTTTAGTCGTCCACCAACTCGTAAAATTCCATCAATATCAATAAAAGGACTTAGACTAAATAATTAACTTTTTTTTGATAATACTATATTTTGTAGTAAACTATTTATATCACTTTCAAATTCATAATTTTGAACCAATTTAATTATCAATTTTAATCCATTGTTCAAGTACGTTGACGTCAATACACTTATCTTACGATTTAACCTTCCGTTTCTTTGTTGTTTGTTGCTCTAAGTACATAAGCAGCAACCCTTTTTAATTTATACAATGTATCATATTTTTCAATTTTTATAGGATATTCCAATTCTGTTGTAATAAACGTTATTTTTTTCTTAACTTCCGGTAAGTTTTCTAATTTTATGATTGTAAATTTTGAGTGCCATTTAGTTTCACATTTTTTAAAAACTTCTGGACCTTGCCACCACATGTTATTACTTTGAATGTGTTGAGGCATTACTCCTCTTGGGATTAAGTCTGCTGGGTTATTTTTTGTACTTACACTTCTCCATTCCATTCCAGTTTTTGTATTTCACTTACTCTATTTTCCACGTACGTTTTTAACTTATACGGTGGCTATTTAATCCAAGAGCACACTATACTTGAGTCAGAACACAATACTATACGACAGGTTACGCTTAATGATTCTAAAACTCCTTTAACCAATTTTGCTAATAGTAAAGCTGCATTGAGTTCTAATTACGGAATTGATATAACTTTTAACGGCCAAACTCTTGATTTGTTGCATAAGTGTTGTTGAAATATTATCATCTTGTTTTACTATTCTTGTATAGATGCATGCACAATATGCTGAGTTTGATGCATCAGCGAATCCATGTAATTCTAACCCCTTATTACTTTCAGATATAAACCATCTATCCAAATTTATACTATTTACGATATCCAGGTTTGCTCTAAATGCTGTCCATAGTTCTAATATATCTTCTGGTAATTGATCATCCCATTCATTTGAGATCCATATTTTTTGCATTATTATTTTTGATATGATTATTACTGGAGCTAAAAGTCCTAATGGATAGAATATTTTTGCTATATTTGCTAAAATTATTCTTTTTGTATTCACTTGTGTTTTTTGAGCTTGGTATATTTGAAATGAGAATTGATCGGTTTTTGGATTCCAAATTATTCCTAGTATTTTTATTGTACATATTATTTATTTTTGTTGAAATATCTTCTATATCATCGACAGGAATATCATCTAATAATTCATTTTTATTTTTTGTCCATTTACGAAATCTCATTTTTCTAATGGCAAAATCTCATAAGCAAATGGCTTCGTTATCATTCCCAATTTATCCCTTATTAAATTGGATACAAAGTTTGATTGTGAAGCAGAGTCCAAGATTGCTCTAACACTGTGTGATTTTCGATTTTCATCTTCCATTAAAACAACTGCTGTTGATGTTGATTTATTTTCATTGTCTATTGATTTACTATTTCTATTTACTGTTTGATTTCTAATGCTATTATTAAAACTTTTTTCACTATTGATGGTTGCTCCGCGTTTGTTGTCAAATTTTTCCATTAATATATCCCCAGGTAATTTAAAATTTATATTTTTTATAGGTAATTCCTCTTTTTTATTTACTTCTTCTAGCACTTTCCCATATTCTATAATTTTGAGTTCATAAGTTGATCTTATTTCAAAATATTTATTGCAAATTTCAGTAGATTCCAGCTCAAATTCATCTTCTTGTTCTTGTCCAACTATAAATTCTATTATTTCATCACTAATTTTCTCGAAATAGATATTATCCAATTTATTTATTTGCAAAGCTTTTGTAACTTGTAAACTGCCATTTTAAGTTTTTTCTTATATTTCTAATTGCTTTGTAATCAACCATTTTTTTTTTATCTTGCTCCCTATCTAATTTTATTTAATTTTAGCGTGATATCCGGTTCGAAGGACCATAAATAATTTTATTTTTATCTTTTTTTAAAATATCCAATTTTATTTTTCTATATTCTTTAAATTTTCACATCTATCTTTTATTGACAACTAAATTGAACTGACTACGCTCTACATGCCCTAGCCAATGAAGACGTTATATTCTGACTTTTTTTTGGCTAGTTGCATGTCGTTGAACGGCCGGTATAATTCGGCATTGTATCTTCTTCTCCAAACCTCTTCGTCAGACACAGGACCATAAATGCGACGAAAATATTTTCTCTCAAAGATACCAAGTGCAAGCTCGCTTGCTTTTGGTAATGTCCACGATTCAGAAGCATATAGCAGCACCGGAAGGATGAGCGTTTTGTATAATTGTGCCTTGGTATTTTGGGATAGGAGCTTTAAGTCCAGTTGTTTACACAAACCGAAATAGCAGCGGTTTGCTAGGGTAATTCTTCCCCTTACGTCAACATCGATGTTATTGGTGGAGTTGATGTTGATTCCAAGGTAGATAAACTTCTGAACTACCTCAAAATTATATGAGACGACAGTGATAAATAATTAAGCAAAATAAAATTGCAACTTACTTCAAAATAATTTGAAATTCTAGTTAAGAGAGCGAAAAATAATATAGACTCAAATAAATGAACACCATAAGAAAAAAATAAATGGGTACCTACACAATTTTATGCACATAATTGTTGTATTTTATGTTGGTAAGAATTAGAGCAAAAGAGAATCAGAAAATAAAGGTGTAATCGATAATGTCATATGCGCGTCAAATTATTTTACATGTTAATCGATATTTCAGTCGACAAAAGCATTGTAGCTTTCAATGCTGTCAGTACTGGCCACATATGTAGTGTAGCCAATAATGCAAAAAACAAATATCACGTAATCAATAATGTTATATGCAGGTCATATGCTTAAAATTTTAAGCATATGTGTAGATAAAAATATTCAAGTACGAAATGTGTTTTTGTTGAAATTTTTTTTTGAAAAATGAATTTTGAAGAGGATAAGTAATTATTTAATGTAAATGCATTGTGTATGTATATGTATTTAAAATTGACGATTAGTTATTTTATATATTTAATTTAAATATTTTAAAACAGTATAATTCAAAACAACGTCAAATATCTAAATTCTAACATTAATTTGTTTCTAAAGTAGTTGTCAACGGGTTGTATGCAAAAGTTGTGTACGAAAGTTTATATGCCATATGACATTATCGATTACACGTTAAGTAATTATGCTCAAGTTCATATATAGTTTTTTTTTTGTGCTTCTTCATTTTATTTACAATCTGTATATTATTAAAATACAATAAACAAATATTTTTGTCTAAGAATTTTGTCTTGAAGTAGTGCACCCAATGGTGCAGCCACATACTTAATTAATTTCACCTTAAAATATCTCCAGGTAATATTCTTTTGAGTCTCCTAGTTCTAGACGTATTCATCAGCATGTGGGTTAAAATCTTTGGATGTTGATCCAATCTGTTGTTGTAGTTGGTGGTATATTTAAGTAATTCATTGCAGACTGAAGGAATGCGTAGATCATTGTCGAATATTTGATTTGGCACGAACCATGCAGCATTAACCATATATCTTTTCACTTAGTTTTGAAATCTTTGGATGATTTGCACGTTGCTTTTTGCCGCAACTCACTCCCCATAGTTGAATGCCATAAGTCCAGATTGGTTTGAGTATGGAATTGTACAATAATATTTTATTTTCTAAGGAGAGTTATGATTTTTTCCCTATGACATGGTTTTTCACTTAATATCGAGCTGTTTCCTTCTATCTAAGTGAAGTCCTAGGTATTTGACATGTTATTATTATTTAATGAAACTGGCGGGTAAGTGCCTCTACTTAGCGTGAAAGTTATATGTGTAGATTTTAGTTCGTTTACTTTAAACTCCATTTGGCAAGCCATGTTTGTAGTAGGTTTAGATGTTGCTGCTGGGTGACTAAATATGAATCATTGTGGGAAACCATAATCGCAGTGTCGTTTGCTTCGTTGCTACTTTAACTTCATTATTATATGGCAGGTCAGCTGTGTATAGTAGATGCAACTTAGGTCCAAGGACACTACATTGAGGAACTCCTTAGTAGGTACTAATTCAGAATACGCGTTTTGTATTTTGAAATTTCGTAAAACTCACTTGGGAGATTTTTCTTCATTTCATACAAAAGACCTAGGTGTCATACCTTGTCAAAGGCCTGACTAATGTTCAGAAATGCTGCAGTACAGTAATTTTCCTTTTCAACGGAGTTAGTTATTTCGTAAACAATTCGATGCACCTGCTCAATTGTTGCGTGTTTATGATGACAACCAAATTGATGGTTTGGAATCAGACTTTTATTTTCATTTATTGGAATCAATCTTTTAATCAGAGGGTGGATTTTCCAGAAGATCTAGATTACCACCTGGAGTATAAAATCCTTGAGTTTTATTCATTGCATACTTGTTTTTTTGTTTTAATTCGAAGTTACATCTCCTAGCCTATGGATAATATTTCCATTGTACAAGGCGCTACCTTTTGTTCATGCCGTCCCTCTTGGATCCAGCCTCCCATTCTGGGTCAGTCGTGTACTTATAAATATACTTTCAAACAATTTTTCGATTTTTTTTAACAGTATTTGAATAATTTAATATTATTTTTTAGAAAGAAGTTTTCGCAAATCTTCAAAGCGGGCTGTTGTATTTGATACATATTCGCTTCAACAAGATGGGAATATAATGGAAGACTTGTGAAAGCAGTTTTCATAAATTTGAAAATCTCAAACGGTATTTGTCATAAATTTGCAATGTAACGTCTACTTTGGATTTGGATAATGAAAGCCTCCTTATAGTTACTGGTTTTTTGAGGTTTGTAAATGATCCAAATTTTTTAGTACTGCTGTTCTTTTTTAAAGAACTTTTTCCACAATCTGGAAAGCTATACAAGTCGATATAATAATTTCGAAAAAAGTAACATAATGATCTTGTAAAGAATTTGCAAGAAAATTATAGGGAATATTGGGACATATTACAGCTGGAAACACAATTAGTGATATTCAGTGATTCAGATTTTCAAAATAAGAAAAATGCTGGAGAACTTCTACAGTTTTTGAAGCAGTGTGGATTAGACCGGTGTTTTACGGAACTCACAAAACTTTGTCAATTAATTCTTACTATTACTCAAACAACAGCAATAGCAGAACGTGGTTTTTGCTTAAAACGAGTGAAAATTTTACGCGAAATAGAATATCAAATCACTTCAATTAAAAAAGATTTACTGAAATCAATTTAATCTTCAGGAAATTTTATGATAATGTAATTACTGTTTTCTCGGAAAAGGAAAGGAAAATCTCCTGAATTAACTTTTTCCCCTATCATGATAGGGGTATTCACAGTTTAGAGCGAAATTGATTATTTCATAAGTACTAAATAGTGAGTAGTTCATAATAATTAGTCTTAATGTATCACACTGATGTAGGTGTATTTAGTGAGTAAAAATCTCACAGCCCTATTAAGCTGTGATACGGCCTTTTGGACTCTTTTCGAAGATTTCCACCTTCAAAGATTAAACAAAACAAACAAAAAATTATAATGAATTAATGAGAGATTTACAAAACAAAAAGAAAGTCGGAAAAGAAAAGAAAACAACAAATTTTGTGGTTTAAGATTATGTATTAACACGATTTGAACAAGAACGAGTATGTACGTGCGCGTCATGATTTAACTATTGTCAACTAAGACGAACAGTTAACAACATTTTGAATAATAGAAGAGAATGAAATAAAAATTAAATTTTGGTTATTGTTTATTTTAGTAATAAATATTTTTGTTTAATGTAATTATTGTTGTTATAATATTGATTATAATTTTCCGGTTTAATAATTATGTTAGTATTGACACTGAATTTAGATTAATTATCAATTTTTTTTTATTTTTTATTTAAAGCACTATATTTATTGTTTTTGTTTATTTCTTTTTTATTTTAATTTTAAAATTTAAAAAAAAAATTTTTCATAACTAATTACACCGCACAAATTCACATGCACTTAGGTTGAAGTACAGTGGTAAACTCACTAATTTCAAAATCAATTCTAGAATATACATATATCTATCATTTGTAAAGAAAAAAGAAAATTTTGTATAAAATTGTTAAAAATATTTTTACGTATTTATGATGTATTAGCATTTGTAAATTCAATTTTAGAGCAAACTGTAAATTATACATATACTATTATATTATTTTATTTTATATTATAATTTCTGGCAAAGCTGGTTTATAAGAATATGAATTTTTTGTTTAATTTTTTGTTTCGTTCAACTGTTAAATATTTAGATTTGATTTATCTAATATTCAGCCGTACCGGTAAATTCGATTCGATATAAAATTATTCGAATTCTCTCGATTCTATTCGTTAAGAATTTCTTAACAGCGAATTCGATCGAAAGACTAATTTTGTACTCACATCAAAAAATGTAATCAAATAAAAAATATAACGAAATGTAATAACTTTTATGTCAAATAAGTTCAAATTTGCAAATTAAAAAATAAATTAAAATTGCAGTTTTAGGCAGCGTTTACACTTTAATATATATTGACAATATTTATTGATGAGAGAGAATATTGAAGAAATACTGGTGTGTAAACACATATATTGATATCAATATATATTGAAGAAAAAAATAGAATTTATCCTATTTTCTTCAAAATGAAAATGAAAAACTTAGCAACATTCATATGTTATTTTTTTTATTTGACATTTGCTTTATATTCACAGGGTACTTGATTAAAAAAGTTTTTATTTTTATATTAATTTTGGTGAATATATAAGAAAAAACTGACATATAGTTTGATGGTTTAAAAACTGATGTCTAAACACAAATGTTTCTCTCTTCAATCTAAAATCGTCAATAAACATTGAAGAATATTGATGTGTAAACGTTGCATTAGAAATTATTAAAATACACATAGCTAGTTAGTATTTTACAAAAGGAAAATAAAATAAATTATAAGGTATATTATTATGAACACAATAATATGATTTTTTTTTTAATTTATAGTGAATTTGAATAGGTTTTTAAATTCATTAAAAAAATAGTTAAATTCATTATTCAAAAATAAAATAAATGTAAGTTATAAGTAAAAAAAATAAAATAGCAAACAGAAATGACACTCTTTTTCCAGTAATTTTTCTTTGATTACCATTTTCTTTTGCTTTATTTTAATAGCTTTTTGTTTTGGATTTCGCTTTTCTTCTCTTCCCAATATTTTTTCATCTTTTTTCAGCCTTTTTGCTTTTACAATATCTTTTATAACGTCATATTTCTTTTCTATTAATTGGTACATTTTTTTAAATATTGAGTTTGCTCTTACACCTTGTTATTAATTTCTGTAAGAATTTTACAGAAAGTTTATGTAAGTTTTTCTTTTCTGTGAAAGATCTTAAAGCAGTTGTCATCTACTGTCATTTCTGCTGAAATTGATTTCAGTGAAATATTTCGGCTATTAAGTTGTGTTTGATTTTCTAATATACTGTTATCAAAGTTTATTTGATTTTCTTACTGTTTTACTTGATTTTTCTGTTGTCTTTCAAGTCTGTAACCTCTTGAACAGAATGAACGCAGCCATCACGCAACCAACAAAGTTTCTACATGTCAAAAACGCAGCAATCTAACTTTGTGAGCAGAATGCAAAACGTTGAAAGCGTTAACTGACATTGTTTTGTTTACTTTTTCTTATAAAATAAACTTTCAAGAAAATTAATAAATATTAAATATATGTTATAAACTTATAAATTAATTTCATTATACATATTATATTTGAGCTCGGCCGCTTAGTTTTTTTTTATTTTAAAATTGATTTTATGATTTGATTACATGATATGGAAATGAATATATAAAAAATCAATTCAATTTGTATTAATGTGTTGTACTACAGTCACACAATAATTTGACTTTTACATACACATTCAAATAAAAAATATTTTTATTAGTTGTCAAAGTAGAATTCCTGCGTTGAAGTTAAAACTTTTTCAACTTCTGCGCGATGGCTGCGTTGACAACTTTCATTCTGTGCATGTTTTCATATGTTTCAACTTTCAAAGTAGTATTTCTGAGCGATGACTGCATGATGGCTGCGCTCATTCTGTTCAAGGTGTAAAAGACATTTATCCCAAAAAACTTTTTTGAGTTTAGAGTCTTCACCTTTTATAAACCATTGTGATATATGTTCATTGTTTTTCGCAGGTGTAGAAGCAATTCAAATTGCTTATCTGTAGTAAATTTTGACCAAAATCAATAATAAATAAAATAAACAATTAAAACTTAAACTTACAGTTTTTTTTAAATATTGTTCTTATTCCGAAACAACATCTTAAAATACAAAAACGAAATTGGTTATTCGTTTATAAAATTCCGAACGAGAAAATTTTCGATCAAAAATATTCGAATTTTTTTTAAATCGAATTCGCCGGTTGAAAATTTACGAACGAGTACTCGATTTTTATTCGATCGAATTCACCGGAAGGGCTGATTATTTATACTAGGGATCTCGCTGATATATGAAATAACCGTGAGAAGCGAACTTACCTATAATGAAAAATAGGATTTGATTGGTGGATTAGAGGATATAGGATTTCAGAGATCATCAAATGTAGGAAAATAAATTTGCGTTTTATAATAATTTAAAAGTATTCGCGCTTTATGATTTTGTACATCTCATTATATCCTTGCGGAACTTAGCTCTGCACCACAAACTATCAACCCACCGATGGTGTATTCAATTTTGCTTTTGTTGTTGACTTATTCGAATTAGAAAAAAGCAAAGTGAGAAAAATTTGTGCGAAGCTCACAGAGAAACATGTGAATCCTAATACATATGATAAAATGAGAGTTTCACTTGAAACTTAAGTTTTCAATCGCTCCGTCGCTGCTGGTATAATGGTGGAATGTGGAATGTAATCAGTGCAAAAAAAAATTGTAATGCAGAGGGCTCTTTCTACTGCTCAATTTATAGAAAAAATTGATCAATTTTTTTACTGTATGAATAGCTCTAACTTAAACGATAAAAACCCCTACAGATATTCGTTAAAGACAAACAATGAAGTTTATCACTTCATTGTAGAATTTTAGGAATACATAAAAAACGTAGGAATTATATCCAATAAACCAGTAACTGTACACTGTTTGAAAGGAATTCAGCAAACGTTAAATGGGACAATATCTGTTTTAAATATATTGTAAGTTCCTTGGATAGATCATTCTTTCTCTTCACAAGAGGACTGGAGTAAGAAATTGTTGAACATTTTTTTGGATTACTTAGGACTAAAGGAGGAAAGAATAGGAACCCATCAGTTTATGAGGTTAACATGTTACTGGCAAAAATACTATCGTAGATTACACGTAGATTACCAGTGTAATCTTTGATAAGCATACAAATTGCCTTGATGATGAGAATGAGTTACTTGAAATAAAGTGATGTAAATTCTTCAATTGAGATTCAACATGATACAAAAGATGTTGACGTATCTTTGGAAATGTTGCATCAACAATATGAAGATATTTACTAGTGACACATTTGAAAATACGACAACAAAAGTGAGCTTGACTTCTATACGCTATTTCGTTGAATATGTAGCATTTAAAAAACTTTAGAAATATTCTTGTCAGCTATGGGAAAACGAGATGAAGTTCTTACATGTTCGTCCGAATTTTTGATTTTTGCTAATAATTATGCAAAAATTACTGATTTTGATAAGTTAATCGCCCATCCGACAATTTTTTTAAAGCATGTCAAATTCGCTGTGCAGTTTTCGAAGATATATTTAAGACAAAAAATTTATTCAAAATATTCGTCAAGTAATGGTAGAAAAATCTATTCGTAGTACAAGGGAAGATGAAACGTTGAAAGATTGGTTTAATGAAAATAATGCATGTAACGAGCACAGAATATCAACCTTAAAAATTTTGCTCTGTTTTGATCCGTAAACATTGCAGCTGGACTACAATCAAGTCTATTAAGAGTCAAAATAATAGACTAGAATAATTGACACAAAACTCAATTGTATATAAGAAATTAGATTTACAACAAACAATAATTAAAATAAATTACTAATAAATAATTTCCTACACGGAAAATAGGTATAAATAATTTATAAATAATTTTGTTAACAATTTTCCTACGTAAGGGGAAGTAGTTTTAGTGGGTTCGAATCCCACACTATCATGAGGTAGAAGGAGTAAACCTCACGAAGATCTTCGGGGGTTTCCACGCAAAAAAAAATTATATTATATTTAAACATCCATCATTAGTATTTTTGAAGCGATGGATGACCTATATTTTTTTTTCATAAATATGAAGAAAATTTAATTTTTTACAAAAGTCTGCTTTAAGGGTATCCGTAAGAAAAACTGTTTAAGAGTTGTTAGTTGATTTACAATTCAACTTCCATATATTATAAATAATATAAAATCATATATATAATAATATATACTATATTTATACACAAAGATTATTTCTTTAAATATTCTAGGATATAGAATATTCTAGGAATTATTTTCATTACTAAAGAATATTCTATGAATTATTTTCATTAAAACTATTTTGTTTTCATGTCTCAACAATATGCGATACTTCTCGGCACCAATCTACAGTTATTGTACACAGGATGGTGTGAATAAAAATTTAGTGTGAGTGTTCACTAAGCTTTTTTGAGAGAACACTAAGTTTGGTGTGAATAAAAAAAGTGTCAATAAACTTGTCGCTACACTTTACTCAACATTTTTAGAGAGTACTCGTTAAAAGTTGAGTGTGCTATACACTACCCTCAAAGTTTTCCTATAAAAGAAAAAAGTATAAATAAGTAAAAAGAAAAAATAAAATAAAGCAAATTAATAAATGGATGAAGATTTTATCGAAGAGTATGTGGACATAAACTCACAAACAACAAAAAAAAAATTAATTTGGATGAGAATGAGTTTGTGAATTTACTTCTTTTACATCCAAGTTTGATGCAAAAGAGCCAAACACCCGCAATGAAAAAAAAAAATTTACGCTCTCATTTCCATCGAAAATGAAATAAAAATAAACCATGGTGTGTATATAAATTCTATTCAAATGAAAAAAATTGAAAATATGAAAAATAGAATTAAAATAAAATCAGACAACACAAAAACAGGAAATAAAAAAATTGTTTTAAAACAATTTGAAAAGAAATTACTTCATCTCATGGACCATGAAAATAATCCGACTGTGAGCAAAATAACAGGTAAAATATTATATAAAATAACTTATATTAAATATTATGAATATTACAATTTAAAAAAAATGAAAATATCCAATTTCAGGCTTTTATCAAATTGGCGTTCCTGGTGTGAATAAAATTAATGATGATAATGTGGAATGCATTGAAATTGAAGAAGTTCAGGACGAAGAATTAGAAGCTCCAATTAGTGTTCCACATTGGAAACAAACTGCTCAATCTTCTGCAAAGAAAATTAATAATAAAAGTGAACATGAAATAATTTTGAATCTGCAGAAAGAAGTGTTAGAACAACAAAAAGAGCTTAATATAGAGGAAAAAGAAATAAAAGCACTGCAAAAACAAAAACTTTTACTAGAAATTAAAGTATTAAAAAATAAAATAGCTTTACAAAATAAAAAATTTACTTCAGATATAATTGAAGATGAACACTTATTTATATGAAAACATATTTACTTTTTAGTTCGTATAAAAAATAAAATAAAATAAAATATTAAAAAAACCAAAACATAACAAAACATATTAGTTATTACAACCTTGAATTATTCCAGATATTTAGTTTCTTCTTCCTTTATCACGCTTGTAAAACGAATTATTTTCTGGTGAATTTTCAGGAACAGGTGCTTCTTCGGGAATTTCCATAGCAACATCTCCAATAATAGGAAAATTTTCATCGTGAAGATATTTTGCGACATTGTGCAAAACACAACAAGCTACAATAATTTTAGGCACTCTTTTTGTAGCTAGTCTTACTCGATTACTTAAAATAGGAAATCTCCTTTTTAGTTGTCCAAACATACGTTCAATTATCACTCTTTCACGAGTATGTAATTTGTTGTATTTTTTTTTCAGCATCTGTTATTGGATTTTTGAAAGGTGTCATGATCCATGGGGTTAAACCATAACCTTCATCACCAAGTAAAATAGCTCCTGCCTGGTTATGATTAATTATATTAAAAACAGTTGAATTTCACCAAATTCTTGAATCATGGACTGACCCTGGCCATTGCACATCAAGACTCGTAAAACATTCTTTTGAATTTCCTGTCGCTGGGACGTTTAAGGAAAAATAGCCTTTACGATTAAAATATTCATCACCATGCACATGTGGCTTTAATATCTCAACATAGGTACAATCAAGAGCACTAATCGCACTCGGAAATGTATATTTTTTTCTCCACTGTTTTTTTGCTTCTCTTAATTCTACAACAGATGTTGGAAATTTTATCCACTTCTCGGCTTTAGTACAAATTGCACAGCAAACTTCCCAAATAACTTTTCATACAGTCGTTCTGTGAACACCGATATCCTCAACTACACCAACTTGGAATCCTGGGTATACCTGGGTATATCTTAAGAATATTTTATTTTCTCGTGTTTTGGAATTGTTCCACCACGAGTTTCTTCATAATCATTTTGAATAAAGGCGTTAGTTATCCACACTAAATTTTCATATTGAAATCTGTACAATGATTTGAATTCGTTTGTATTGCCGAAACGCCTCGATCTGTAGCATTTTCCTGCCTCTACTAGTATGAATATTCATAAACATAAAATTTATTTTTATTTTAAATTAATTTGTTTCAAATAATTAAATTAGTCTTTTCTTAAAAATTGTCTTATTTCAAAATTTATATTTTTTGACATTTCTAAACTCTAATTTTGAAATTTAATTGATTGACAGAAATAACTTTCAGGTAAATCTTTATTCACACCAGATTGAGTACTCACTCTTAAAAATTTCCTCTACTCAAGAAAGTTTAATCTGAGTACTCACTCAATTTTTATTCCACTCAATTTTCATTCCACACCTATTTGCTTGCCTTAGTAATGAAATAAATTTTGGGTATCAAAATATTTTTATTTCCATCTCTGAATCTCATATCAAAGCTGTTAATATATAAAGATACATAAAAATAGTTTGATCGTACAAAGATTAGAGTTTAGCTGGGACATTTTTACGATCTTACTATTTCATTCTATACAGACATAACCAAGCACACACCATTAAAGAAACAAGAATTAAAAAAAAAACATATATAATATATAATGCCAAACCAAAGCTATTACCAAAATATAGTCTACTCTATATTATGCTGTGCAAATTATAAATATGTATCCCGATACACAGTATGCATATATATATATCTAATCAGAGTTTTAATATAAGTATGTATATCTAATTAGAATTTTATTTTCTGTTCTTTTTTACTCTCTATATCTGTTTTCCAATTCTTGCAAAAGTTTCGTATTTATATTTTGGTTGAATTGAATGAAAAAGTGTGAATTGTTGAATGTAGGTACTACATATAAAGTAAATGTGCTAATTTCACAAAATATATTGTCTTGATATCTCGCCAACATTTTCAATAGAATATACATTTTTTATAATTGTTATTATCTTTTTGTTTTTGATGAATCAGACGTTTTGATTTTGTATTTGTATTACATATTTATCATATTAATTATTATAAATTACTATTTATTTCATAAAAGCAGATAGCAACTAATAGAATAATATTAATAAATAGTACCTACTACAATTTAAAACATTACTATTACTAAAATCATTCAGTCCAAATAACCTTAAATTTACTTATTCATTTATTCATTTTATGCAACTCTGATTAACGTCAACACAATTCTTTTGCATTATGATTATATGATTTCTTTTTTATGATTTAGAGTTATTCTGATGATATGCACATTTTTGTTTCTTATTTTGTTTTTACATTGTTCGATAATTTAATTATTTGTTGATTGTTGGTAAATCCTCTTCATATGTAACATTTAGAAAGATGTTTTGTTGGTGTTATCTTTACTTATAGTAAATTAAATATATACCCAAAATTACACTTATCCAGAGCCTACGTAAATTTTACTCCTTTTTTTTACTTTTGTAGTCAAATCAAATTGGGTATTTAATCTAAAAATTACTTAGCAAGATTAGAAATTAGTTAAACGTAATACTTATTCAAAAATAAAGTATTTTTTTTTAATCGAAACCTCAAGAGAGGCAGGTTTTGTTATAAACCTCTAAATACTGTATTACATTATTTAAATTCAATTTTAAAATAGAAAATTGAATAGAATCTTAAATTTAGACAGATATATAAAAGTAAAATCTTCAAACTATTATAAAAACAAAACAAAAAGAAAAAAAAATAACACCAGGCAAAACCACCGGAGTCCGAACCGAACCTAAAAAATTGTTCAAAATAATTACATAAACACAGAAGTTACGTAAACTTTTTGTAATCTCTGTTTACGTAATTTTTTTTTTGCATCACTATTTGTTGTCTAAAAAAACTTAAAAAAAAAGAATAGTGGAAAACAAACTGCATCGCCCACGAAAGCAAACAATCATTTCCTCTATGCAGGCGTGAGTACCAATTAAATAACATTTTTGCGAATTTTCAATAATTTTTTTAAAATTTGTGATATTGCAATTAATGGATCATTCTTTATGTTTTCTTTTCTGGTTTCAATATCATCAAACCGAAGAGCAATAAGCTAGTTTGCAAATGTACGGCATTGTTGCTCTGAAAATTTCTCTTCCATAGCCTTGGGTTGAAAACAAAATGTTATCTTCATGATTCGATTTGAATACTGAATAATATATAAGTAAACCCAAAAATGCTTTCATCTCTACTAAATCAACTTCTGTTAATTCCGGGTTTTTTGTTAAAAGTTAGGATCTTCCACAATATCGTCATCTCAAAAATCATCTAAGATATCACAAACTTATTTTTCAAAATCAAAATTTCCAACATTCAAATTTCTTCCAGCCATTTTTTCAAAAATATATTCTATTCAATTTCAAAAAAATCACAATCTCAGACTTAACGTAAATTTTTTCCTAAAAATATTTACACAAAAATTGCTAAATTTTAATTTTAAGTACAATAATTGGCGGAATCTTTCAGGTAGGTACAGTAAAAATGACAAAATGTCGGTGTTTGTAAAAAATAAAAAAAAATTTTAAAATAAAAGGAAGTCGTGTTGTTTTGCTTTTTAATTATAAACTAAAAATAACCGAAGTTTTTAAGTACAAACTCTAAAATAATAAAAAAATTTTACATAGTAAGAAGCAAGATCATTTTAAATTTTAAATTCAAGATGTGTATTTTAGTTTCATTTCGAAGTGAAACCAAGGTTTTTTAGTAGTAATAATCTATAACTATATTGGCAGCAAAAAATTAAGATGTCAGTCAATGAACTAAATATTTCAAATCAAAATAAAATAAGTGGCCAAGCAATTACATACAAGTCAACCGATTGTGTTATGGATCCTGATGAAGTTGTGAATTACCCAATTGAATTTTTAAATTCACTCGATTTACCAGGAACTCCACCACATATTCTGTTATTCTATTTAAATCAACCACTGTTATGTAAGTCAATCGCTACAAGTATGTGGGTTAAATCTTAAAAATTACTGCTTCTCACATGGGCAATTTTACGTAGGATGTTCACGTGTTGGTGAACCTTCGGCATTATTTATATTTGCACACGAAGGAAAGACAAAAAGTATTGTTTACCAAAGAGCATTGCAATATAATAGTAACATATTTTAATATTTCAGACTTTGTCGTCATTTAAAATTCAAAATCAAAAGTTATTATTATTAGTTGTTTCAATAAAGAACATTAGAATTAATTTAAACGATTTTTGATTTCACAAATAAATTTTATTTTCTGCAGGTATCACTGTGCTGCATGTAATACGAACATTTTTTTCAACTGGGTGTAGCAAAGCGCACCGGGTCCGCTAGTAATGTAATAAAAATAAAATAAAAATAAAATTATAATATTCAAAAATAAATGTATACATAAATGTAAAAATAAATAAGCTGAAAAAATAGTACTAAATTGTTGACGAAAGTATAAAAATGATAAGTTGAAAATTAGATTAGATTTTGAATTGAGAAAATTTTATCAACATTAGCGTATGAGTGTTAGGGTAAGGACAGTAAGTAATATAAATGTTACTGAAAATACATTCATTCTATTCACTTTGGACTCCAATATTTTATTTTTCGCTCCAAAATTCAGAAATATTATTATTTTTATAAATCTTTTTAATTCTTCATACTCGGCAAATGACCTGTACTTGAAATAAATAATTTAAGCCTTTTGCTATAATTTCTGATTTTGGAAACAAAAGTGTTAGTAAATTCAAAATGCTGTTCGTTTCTTCAGCTAAAACATGTTCTGTGGAAAATTTAGGAAAAAAATTCTAATTTTGAATTTTCAAAATCAAATTTAGTTCTTAATTCTTCACCAAATAATTTATAAAACTCACGAACGCAAGAATAAATGTGTGATATCCGTTGTAGAAATATTTCGGATCAAAATTTCTACTTTTGAGCCGCAATATAAATCATCATCATTAATATTATTTTCATTAAAATTTATCAATTTAACAGACTTGGCGTCAAAAAATTTTTTGCTTATAAAATTTCTACATATTTTATAAAAATGAAATGGAATAAATACGTGCTAGCCAGCTCCGGCTGCATTTCCAAATTGATATAATTTATTATTTTTAATATATTGATAAAAAAATAGATGTAATTTCACTTATTCGGATTTACGAATGCTAAATCAAAAATATCAACCCTGATACGCGGTACCGTTACCGTGAGTAAAAATTTGAAATATGCAATAAAACAAAACAACGCTGCAACAAAAAAAATACAAAAATAAAGCAGTGTTTCTGTTAGGTTATTCTTTAGAGGTTATTCTGCCCTAAACGAAAACTTCATTATAATTTATCTTATAAAACTAACAATTAATTCTGAATATAATTTTAATTCATAATTATAGGTACCATCCTTACTTATACGTATAGGTAGTTATAGGTACCAATTGAAAGCTATAAATTGAAAAACATTGTCATTCGAACTTCTTTCGCACCACTTAAAAATACGCAATAGAAAATGTATGTGAATTCCATTAAATATTTCGTAATTTTTCATAAAATAATTTTGTAATATAAAATTGTTTTTCATAATAATATTATTAATTTTTCATAAACATAAATATCTACAGATGTGATTTTTTTAAATCAATGAATGGCTATGAAATTTGATCTCCAAGAATAGAAGATTTCGAAAAAAAAGTTCGAATGAAGGGTATATGTCGAAAAGTCCTTTAAAAGGTATTTACTATTTTATAAATATACTTCATTTGTATTTTTAAAAACTTTAATGGCTTCAACTTGAATTATAACTAATCAGCAGGGGTTTCTAGTATAAATAATGTTAGATAAATCAAATCTCAATGTTTAACAGTCGAACGAAATAAAAAATTAAACAAAAAATTCATATTCTTATAAAAACCAGCTTTGGCAGAAATTATATCAAATAAAATAATATAACATTAAATACATATTATATATATGTATATAAACTTGTTTAATTTTCAATATTGCTTTTAAATTGAATTTACAAATACCAATATATCATCAAAATGAACGTAAAAATGTTTTTAAGAATTTTACACAAAATTTTTAATCATTGGTAGGTAGGTATTTTTTACTTAAAAAAAATAAAAAATAAAGCGGTGTTGTTGTTGTTTTTGTATATGAAATAGAATGAGAATTGTTGATGAAATACAAAGTCTCTCTGCCTGCATGTAATTTCATAATTCATATGGAATGAAAATGTTTAGATACAGTGTTGCTGAAACACAAATATTCAGACACATGTTCCTCCACCTCCTAATGAGTGAAGAGCCAAAAAAAAACAGTGTGACATATAGTATATAATCTTTGATAGAAGTGATAACAGTATGCAATGCTGTATTCATAATAGAATTCGGGTCGGAAATAGATGCTACAATGCAAACAGAAAGTTGCTTCAATCAAAATTAATATCAAGAAAGGCCAAAATGACGATATATAAAACTCTCATACGACCCATAGTGACGTATGGATGCGAGATATGGACTATGAACATGACCGAGGAAAATAGCCTGCGCATATTTGAAAGAAAAATTCTCCGAAAAATACTCGGCCCAAATAGATTACAGAATGGAGAATATGTAATCAGAAGCAACAACGAGCTCAATAGTATGATTGATAGTAAGGACATTGTACGATTTGCAAAGGCCTAAAGACTAAGGTGGGCTGGCCACATAAGTCGAATGAACAAAAGCCGAAAGCAAGCAGTGGTGCTGAATAGAAAGCCCGATAGCAGTCGTGGTAGAGGAAGACCAAGAACCAGATGGGCAGACAACGGGAAAAACGATGCTCAAATCCTACAAATCCCAAATTGGAGGCAAGTGGCAGAAGATCGACGTTTTTGGAGGAGCATAGTGATGAAGGCCAAAGCTCACCCAGAGCTGTAGCGCTATAAGATGATGATGATATAATCTTTGATACTACTAAACATACATCATACTCTCTCTTTGTTAAGAACACTGAAGAATGTTGACAACAAATATTTAAAATTTAATTTTTCAACAATTGTTTGGAAACAAATAGTTCAGCAACAGAATTTTTTTGCTAAAATTGATTTCATTGTGACATTTTCTTATACGGTGTGAGATATCTTATAGTATTATATAATCTTTGGTATAATGTATGCACAGTTTTGTTCAATTAAAAAAAAAAACATATGCTTACATATATATATCAAAATCATTATTTTTTGTGTTGAAAGTTTGTTATTATTATTTATTAAAGCTTTCAGTTATAATAAATTATATTTTTTTTAATTGGAAAGTGGTGCATATTTTGCTAGAATTCTTACAATTATTCTGACTGTAGAATTTTAAAGTAACGGCAATGGTTCGGCAATCAAATAGGTCTGATTAGCCTTACTACAGCAGGAGCTTTGTCGGCATCATGGTGTAGAAGGCGCAGGCCTCTAGTAAATTGATAAAAGAAAATCTAATATTACACTAACGACATTTAGATTCTGGTAATGTCAAACAAACACATGACAAAAAACCAATGAGCCATATTAATATGATCTCGATCGTTTTTTTGACGAAGCTGAAATTACGCAGCTATTTAACGTTAAAATGGTTAACTTTATTCTTAATGATACAATAAATTTTCAATTATGACAAATAAGAATAATAAGATGTAGGAAATAGAAAATTTTACACTTCACTACAAATATTCTACTTATATGGTAATTAAAAGCGTTCTAATAAAAAATTAATGGTATGATAAATTCGTAAATAAATACGTATTTTTCTTAAATTTGAAATGAAAGCTCTAATGAATGAAAGAAAACGCTAGAATTTATTTCCGCCATTTATGGCAGGTTACAAGGCTAGTATGCATATAAATAACAAATGCAAACTGTTTTTATTTGCACATGTACAGCTGAAAATAAAAAAAAAACAGTAAAAACTAACGAGGATAACTAAAGTCTTTGGTTTTTTGGTAAGTAAATATCTTGCAGAAAGTATAGATTTATTTGAAAAACATCCATAAAATTAGTTTATTGAAAAGCTGGTATGGAACGAAAAGTAAAAAATTACTTATAAATACTCGACTTAAGAAAACTTCGCCATTTTTGGATTCATTACATTAGTTAGAATTTAAATGTGTGATACAACTACTAACTGAGATACAAATTTTCTCAACAAAATTTTGTATTTTAAAAATAACATGATCAAAATAACATGATGATAACCTAAGCCTAAAGCTATTGGTAAACAATATAATACATATAAATAAAACCTTTTTAAACTTTTAAATCTTGTTATCTCAAGTCTTAAAAAATAATAATTATCACATTGCATCGCTAATACCACACAATTACAACCCAACCCAAATTTCAGTGAATAAAACCAAATATTATATAATTACTATCAGATGTTTCACTTCATATAAAAAAATGTCACTGTTTTTTTGGCTCTCCACCCATTGGTAGGTGGAATAACATGTGTCTAAATATTTGTGTTTCAGCAACATTGTATCTAAGCATTTTCATTCTATATGAATTATGAAATTACATGCAGAGAGGTTTTGTATTTCATCAACAATTCTCATTCTACTTCATAAGCAACTCTATTTCATCAACAATTCTCATTCTATTTCATATACAATGCAACACCACTGTATTATTTTTGTTGAATGAAAATAAAAAGTACCTATACGACTATACCTGCCAAACCAATGATTAAAAATTTTGTATAAAATTGTTAAAAACATTTTTAAGTATTTATGATGTATTAGTATTTGTAAATTCAATTTTAAAGCAAAATCAAGTATTATATGTATATGTATATAATTTGTATTTATTGTTATATTATTTTATTTTATATTCTAATTTCTGCCAAAGCGGTTTATAAGAATATGAATTTTTTGTTTAATTTTTTGTTTCGTTCGACTGTTAAATATTGAAATTTGATTTATCAAATATTATTTAAACTAGGGACCCCTGTTGATTAATTGTAATTCAAGTTGAAGTCATTCAAGTTTTTCAAAATGAAAATGAAGTAGGTATATTTATAAAACAGTAAATATCTTTTAAAGGACTCTTCGACATATAGCTTTCATTCGAATTTTTTTTTTGTCCCTTGAAGATCAAATTTCATAGTCATTCATTCAATTCAAAAAATCACATCTGTAGATATTTATGTTTATGAGAAATTAATAACATTACTATGAAAAACAATTTTTTACTATAAAATTATTTTATGAATAATTACGAAATATTTAATGGAATTCACATACATTTTCTATTACATATTTTTAAAAGTGATGCGAAAGAAGTTCGAATGACATTGCTTTTTTACTTTATTGCTTTCAATTGGTACCTATAACTACCTATTTCCATAAGTAAGGATGGTACCTATAATTATGAATTAAAATGATATTCAGAATTAATTGTAAGTTTTATAAGTTTTTTCAGAAATAATTGTAAGTTTTTTAATTATAATGAAGTTTTCGTTTAGGGCAGAATAACCTCTAAAGAATAACCTAACAAAAACACTGCTTTATTTTTGTATTTTTTTGTTGCAGCGTTGTTTTGTTTTATTGCATATTTTCAAATTTTTAATCACGGTAACGGTACCGCGTATCAGGGTTGATATTTTTGATAATATTGTACTTTTTTTGATACTTTCAGCTTGATAAAAGTACTGTGATACTTTCAATTGATATTTAGTATTCTCAGAAAATTTTAAATTTGTATTTTATCATAAAGGATTATAAATTAAAAAACATTTGAAAATATGGAATTGTTATTTAGCTTACTATATTTATTTGAATAGAAGGCTGCGATTGATAGAATAGTCGAACATTAACAATGAAGTACATTATTATATTAATTTGAATTAGATAATTTCGAAGCTCGCTATGGTAATGAAAATATAGCATACGTAAATCCGAAAGAATGAAATTATACTTGCTTTTTTATGATATATATTAAAAATAATTAATAATATCAATTTGGAAATGCAGCTGGAGCTGTCTAGCACGTATTTATTCCACGAGTTAAATTTCATTTTTATAAAATATGTAGAAATTTTATAAGCAAAAATTTTCTTGACGGCAAGCCTGTTAAATTAATAAATTTAAATGAAAATAATCTTAAAGACGACGATTTATATTGCGGTTCAAAAGTAGAAATTTTGATTTGAAATATTTCTACTACGGATATCAACACAGAATTTTATTTTTGCGTTCGTGAGTTTTATAAAATATTTGTTGAGGAATTAAAAACTAAAATTGATTTTGAAAATTCAAAATTTGAATTTTTTTCCTAAATTTTTCACAGAACATTTTTTAACTGAAGAAACGAATAGCATTTTGTATTTACTAACACTTTTGTTTCCAAATTCAGATATTTTAGCTATTATATTATAATAATACTATTTCTGAGTATTTGACCGAAAAATCTAATCACTGGAGTCAAAAGTGAATTGAATGAATGTATTTGCAGTAATATTTATCGAATTACACAAGGACTACTGTCCTTACCACACACATCCGCTAATGTTCAGATAATTTTCTCAATTCAAACTCTAATCTAATTCCAATTTATCATTTTGATACTTTCGTCAACAATTTAGTACTATTTTTTCTGCTTATTTAGTACTTTCAATTTTACTGAACACATGTGAGTGCTTAACACTTATTTGAGTGACGACGTACCTGGGTACTTTTTGGATTTTCAAACAACAAAAAATATGGTTCTATGGTTCTGGAAAGGCTAACGAGCTCAAACTCTCTGACAACTCCTAAAAAGTTGTAAATTTACTAATTTTAAGGGATTTTGATTTTCATAATCAATGGGAGTCGAGATCTACCCTTGTTTTGAAAAACCATCTTCATGAGGGTGACGAAGTACCTATGTACCTCTATAAATTTGGATGGAATTCTATAGATGACATTTTTTTTTTTAAATATTTTATTTTTAAAGCCATTTTTATTTTTAAATATTATAATTTTATTTTTATTTTATTTCTATTGCATTACTCAGATATTTAGATATTAATGAAAATAAAATTATTTTGATACTTAAAATTTTAATAAGTATAATAATTCCTAGAATATTAACATAAAATAATCTTTGTGTATAAATATAGTACATATTATTATATATATGATTATTATATAGATTTATTTTAAATCTATAAATGCATATGTGTAATGTAAATGGAAATAATGATGTTTTGAATTTTTTTCTCCCAATAATAGAAAAAGAATTGTTGATGAAGAGGAAATACAAATTACAAAATATCTCTATCTCTCTTTACGTAAAACAAAATCTTGGCAACATTTTTTTAGAGTTATGGAAGTTGAATTGTAAATCAACTAACAATTCTTAAACGGTTTTTCAGCGGATACCCTTAAATCAGACTTTTTTGTAGAAAATAAAATTTTCTTCATATTTATGAAAAAAAAAAATATAGGTCATCGCTTTAAAAATGAAAATATTTCATTTCAAAATTGAACATTTTTTTTCAATGTTTCCCAAAATAATAGAAATGATATGAGTATGTATACCCAAATTCATATTATTATGTACAAAAATAATAACATTTTCAAAAGCGTAGTGTACACCAATATACCATATCAGTTCATATTACTACATATACATTATACATTCTCTTTGCGATGAACACTGAAGAATGTTGACAACAAATATTTTAAACTTAATTGTTCAACAATTGTTTAGAAACAAATAGTTATGCAACATTAATTTTTTGCTAAAATTGATTTCATTGTGACATTTTTTTATATGAAATGAAACATCTTATAGTAATTATATAATCTTTGATAAAACTCATTAATACTTAAAAACTTTAAAAATTAGCGTTATTCAAAATTATATATCCAAAGAGATTTTTGTTCCTTTCTTCCTTTTCCTTTCATTAAAAGAAACATTTCACGAAAGAAAATAACAAATGTTTCACTCCATAAACTTAAACCAAAACTTTTTCAACGAAAAAAGAAAAACATTCCAAATAAAAACTTACCGGAAAGTCCACCAAATGTTAAAACACATTGTGTTCAACCAGAAGAATGCCGACAGGAAAAAGAAATGCATAAAAATTGCTGAAAAGAAAAAATAAAATAAAAATCGATTATGTATCAAATATAAAACCTTTTGAAAAGGTTCAGGTTACTACCAAATTTGGAAAAAGATTTAATCATTTAGTGAACTGTAGGCATAAAAGATAGATAAATGCTTTTAGTTGAAAATATTATGATTAAAATGAATCCGTACCAAAACTCTTTAAGAATCAAGAAAATGCTTAATTGAACTGTACCTGCCCAATTTACAGAATTGCTGACATTACTTTACCGCCTATTATTGATTATCGCCAATGAATAATTGCACTATTCATAATTATTTTAACTTTATTAAAACAATAAATTAAAAAAAAATATGTTTTTTTTTTATTTCAATTAAATTATAATTGTTAATATTAATGTCTTTCTATTTATTGAATTAATTTTGTTAATATTAAATTTTCCTTGCTAAACTATTTTTTATCACCTTTGTCAAACTATTTCTTATTTTTTTTTTCTTTTACGCACAACAACAACACTCCAGCTCCACTCTTTGAGAATAAGCAAAGGTTATCTGCTCTATTAATTTTTTGTAAACTTCCAGATGCAATGTCTTAGATAATTTCACTCACCAATTACTCTAAAAAACGAAAAAAAAATTTCGTGGTACCCGTAGAAATATTTCAACAAAATGAACCGAAAAAAAAAACAAAAAAAAAAAACTCAGAAAAAATATTCGAAAAATGTAAACATATGTACCTACATCCACACAACATAATGATATATGTATTACAATAGAGTTAATTGTCAACATTTCACCTAAAAATTATTCAATCTATTCACCAAAAATAAGAGAAAATAAAAAGATCAATAGCAAAGATTATATAATTACTATAATATATCTCACTTCATATAAAAAAATGTCACACTTTTTTTTTGGCTCTCCACCGGAGTGCCGTGAACAACTTTTTTCATGCGAATTGGTTTAGTCCGACACTAATACATTCGCAGAAATTAAAATTATTTTTGTTTATTTATAGTTCTGTGAAAGTGAAATTTATATTTGGATAAATAATGAAATTATTATTATCCTATATATACTTAATAAAATAAAGCTGTATATTTGTAACCATTTTCCGGAAGAACTACTGCACCAATTTTGACAAAAATTTATATATAAGCTTTATGGCTTATGAGAATAGTTTATGTCAAGTTTGGACCCCCAAATAGCTCTAGCACCAGAGTTCAATTCATATGCGTAATTTTTCATTAGAAGAATATTACGTCATAATTCATTACTCAAATAAGAATGAAAATGTTTCTTTTTAAAATATTGCCAAGTTTAGGCGGAAATTTTGATTCTCAAAGTTATTAACAACCTAAAAAATGGTTTTCGATAAAATCCAAAGGAACTTATTCTAATTGGATAACTACATTAAACCAATATACATTTTGTTAATTTATTATAAAGTTAGTTAATTTATGTTAAATTTAATGTTTAGTCAAATAAAATTATAGATTAATTGAAACCAGGTTTTAGAACTAAAATTTTGTATAAATACATGCAATTTCTATACAATAATTATTATTTTTTATTATTTTATATTCATATGCATAAATCATAATATTCTTTTGGATATTGTTCATGTGTTTTACTTGAAAAATAGAAAATGAATAGGTACCTAAATATTATTGGTTTTTTTTGTCTTTATATTTTTGTTTAAAAATTTGTTGACAGATTTAATAACGGTAATAATAAGGCTTTAATAATATTTAGTTAAATGCAATAAAAAATGTACATATCTCATAGATTATAACTAAAAATTTAAAAAAAAAACTTCCTTTTTTGAAGGCTATGACAAATTTTTGGTAGCAAATTAAGTGTACCAATAACAATAAAGGGATAATTAATTAATTTCAAGCTATTTTAAAAAATTCTTTGTGTCATAACATCTGATCTCAGGGAGGATAAAAGAATGGTAGCTAAAATTTTTGTACGAAAAATGAATTAAATGAACTTGCTAACATGATTGTTTTTGATGAGATTTGTTTTTAGTGATATATTTAAATGATGGAATAAAAGTCGAGTTTCCTTTCATTAATCATATATATTAAATTTACAAATATCGATATTTCGGAAGCAACTTACTTCATCAGTGCTTGCGACTAATTTTTCGATTAATTGTTATTTGCTTTTGTGTATGTAATAACCACAATTAAACATAAAGAAATAATTTATAAAATTTGTAAATAAAATAGGTTCTATTGCAGTCACTAACTAATAAGTCATTAATTTAATAATATTGTTTTAAGCATAATTTTATTTTAACTTTTGCACGTAAAATAAGCACAATTTACTATCAGAAAAATAATAATAAAGTTATTAAACCGGTAAAATAAGTAAAATTCGTAAAATTAAAAGGGAAATATTCGACTATTTTCGACAATCATACAAGAATTTTACTCTGACCCTAGAAAACAAGTTTTTATAAAAACTAGCTAAAATAATTAATTTTATTAATAATAATTGAATATTTAACGTACAAAATTGGTTTATCGATCTAAGTATATCAATCCTTTCATTTAATTATAAAAAACTATATTATTTCTATGATTTTTAAGACATAACATTTTTTATACGCATTTCAATAATTCTTTTTTATTTTAATTTATAGAGCGAGTAATCTTTAGCCATTTTTTATGAAAGCAAAACCTGAAAGATATTAATAACAGACCATTTAATTGTACATTTATTTGTACCTAAGAGATTATTGTAATAGAAAAAAGTAATTTTAAAAATTCACATTTTGTAATTTTTTACCTGATTTGGTATAGCTAGAGCTTTTTCAAGTTTGCTTTATTATATTATGAATATGTAGATTGCAAATTAATTTTAAAATTAGTAAATATTTAATGAAGTATTTCGGTTGCAAAATCTAAACATTCATAACCTTTAATCACAGACATGAAAAAAATTACACTTATCCAGGGCCTACGTAAATTTTACTCCTTTTTCTTTTTACTTTTGCAGTCAAATCAAATTGAGTATTTGATCTAAAACTTACTTAGCAAGATTAGAAATTAGTTAAACGTAATAGTTATTCAAAAATAAAGTATTTTTTTTTAATCGAAACCTCAAGAGAGGCAGGTTTTGTTATAAACCTCTAAATACTGTATTACATTATTTAAATTCAATTTTAAAATAGAAAATTGAATAAAATCTCAAATTTAGACAGATATATAAAAAGTAAAATCTGCAAATTATTATAAAAAACAACAAAAAGAAAAAAAAAATAACACCAGGCAAAACCACCGGAGTCTGAACCGATCCTAAAAAATTGTTCAAAATAATTACAAAAACACAGAAGTTACGTAAATTTTTTGTAATCTTTTTGGCGTTGTTGCTCTGAAAATTTCTCTTCCATAGCCTTGGGTTGAAAACAAAATGTTCAGATCTTCATGATTCAATTTGAATACTGAATAATATATAAGTAAACCCAAAAATGCTTTCATCTCTACTAAATCAACTTCTGTTAATTCCGGGTTTTTTGTTAAAAGTTAGGATCTTTCACAATATCGTCATCTCAAAATTCATCTAAGATATCACAAACTTATTTTTCAAAATCAAAATTTCCAACATTCAAATTTCTTCTAGCCATTTTTTCAAAAAAATCACAATCTCAGAATTAACGTAAATTTTTTCCTAAACATATTTACGCTTTCACAGATGTTAGGTAATAAATTTTCCAAGAAAAAATCGCAGAATCGCAGATATTACGTAAAAAATCTTCCAAGCAAAAATAACTCAATCACAAAAGATACGTAATTTTTTAAAAAAATTACATGCTTAACTTGATTTTTAAAATAAGTTTTGTTTTGAACAACATCTTTTGAAATTTTACGTAATGGTCTGTGATTAAAAAATATTACCATATATTGAATTTTTTCTAAATTAGTTCATATTATTACTGCAAAAATTGCTAAATTTTAATTTTAAGTACAATAATTGGCGGAATATTTCAGGTAGGTACAGTAAAAATGACAAATTGTGGGTGTTTGTAAAAAATAAAAAATTTTAGTAAAATAAAAGGAAGTCGCGTTGTTTTGCTTTTTAATTATAAACTAAAAATAACTAAAGTTTTTAACTACAAACTCTAAAATAATAAAAATTATTACATAGTAAGAAGCAAGATCATTTTAAATTTTAAATTCAAGATGTGTATTTTAGTTTCATTTCGAAGTGAAACCAAGGTTTTTTAGTAGTAATAATCTATAACTATATTGGCAGCAAAAAATTAAGATGTCAGCCAATGAACTAAATATTTCAAATCAAAATAAAATAAGTGGCCAAGCAATTACATACAAGTCAACCGATTGCTTTATGGATCCTGATGAAGTTGTGAATTACCCAATTGAATTTTTAAATTCACTCGATTTACCAGGAACTCCACCACATATTCTGTTATTCTATTTAAATCAACCACTGTTATGTAAGTCAATCGCTACAAGTATGTGAGTTAAATATTAAAAATGACTGTTTCTCACATGGGCAATTTTACGTAGGATGTTCACGTGTTGGTGAACCTTCGGCATTATTTATATTTGCACACGAAGGAAAGACAAAAAGTATTGTTTACCAAAGAGCATTGCAATAGAATAGTAACATATTTTAATATTTCAGACTTTGTCGTCATTTAAAATTCAAAATAAAAAGTTATTATTATTAGTTGTTTCAATAAAGAACATTAGAATTAATTTACACGATTTTTGATTTCACAAATAAATTTTATTTCCTACAGGTATCACTGATGTGCTGCATGTAATACGAAAAATTTTTTCAACTGGGTGTAGCAAAGCGCACCGGGTCCGCTAGTTAATAATAATTATCAAACATTCTCTGATGGCATTGCGAAAATCTAGTTTAATCCTATACCTGTTTCTAAATCTTTTTTAGAATAAATTTATTACTTTTCTGTTTATACAAAATCAATTATAATTGATCAATATTAATTGCTTAAAAATTAATTAAAAGGTTTTATATTTTATTAAGGTGGTTATACTGAAGTCCGAAGCGGAATATCTCCAAAAAAAATTCCGATCCGAGTACGAAAAAATCGGTATGCTGAACTCCATTCGACTGCAAAGTCTGTACAGAAATTAAAATCAGATGTTTCGGAAGATTTTTTTTTTCTCATATACATTTCAAACATTTTTATTTTAAATAAAAAAGGCTACATTCACTGTTTGAGTTTTTTTTATTTATTTTGTCAGTATTTACCGGTTATTCATAGAGAAAGGACGTATTAATATTTTCTTCTATATACAAGTGTTTTAGTGTGAAATTTTATTTTTCTTTTACTGTCCAGTAAAACTTATTCTTTAAATTATTTTCTCATTTTAATTATATCAAAGGCAGGTAAGCACAAATTATATTCAATTGTCGTCTTCTGAATATGGGTGTACAGGGTGAGGACCCTGGAGGTACCTCAAATTATTTTAGTATCTTAGATACTTCTAATGCATTTGAGACACCTAAAAGAAAATAAAAAAAATATTCACATTCACCTAACTTAGACTCTATAAATAATTTTCCAACACTCAAAAAACCAAACGTACTAACCCTTACACAAAAAAAATCGCAACCAAAATTAATAATAATCAAAAGTAAAGATCCATCAAAACCATTAAAAAATGTTAACATGTTCAGTCTCACCAAGGCTATCCAATGTGTGGTAGAAAACTACGAGGATATTTCTTTCACTAGAGAAGGCTAACTAAACAATGCACAAACGAAAAGAAATGCGAAATATGCTGATCTTGTTATCACGAACCGGAAAAATGTGACAAAGTTATGTGGCAACTGCAGCAATGAACATAGATCTACCAACAAACAGTGTCCAACACCACAAAAAAAAGCAATATTAAAACACAAAATAATCAATAAATGCTCCTATAAAACAGCCACTGAATACGTAAACAAAAATCAAAATCAATTTTCTACCTGCGAATCCCCTAAAGAAAAGTTATCTGATGCTATTAAATCAGTTCCAAATAAACATAATTTACAAAAAAAAAAAACCTATCCAATAATGAAAACTTAACCATTAATACTCAAAATACACTTACAAATGCAAAACAAACAAACCCTCAAAAAAATAATTCAATGTCCTCCGACATTAACTCAAATAAAACACAAATACATACAAATATCAATTTACTTAACACAAATATCAACCCCATTTCAACATTACAAAACATTAATTCTAATACAACTTTAATAATAAATAGCAATACTATGCAAACCTTCAAACCCAAACTACAAAACTAACTCCAAACACTGAAAACGATTCCAGTAACATGGAATTTACATAAAATCAAAAACACTAAACAAATCCTCACAGTGAAATAATTATTCACAAAACAATAAAACACAATATAAACAAAAAATTTTCTTTGTTTTCTCCTTTTTTCATTATATATGACTTTAAAAAAATTGCAATGGAATATTAACGGATTTCAAAATAATTTTAATAATCTTCAACTCTTGATTAACAATTATCAACCAGATATTATTACATTACAAGAAACACATATTCCCATTAACAAAAAATGCTATATACCAAGAATGTACGAAGGTATATTCACAAATTCTCCAAACAACACAATTTGCAAACATGGTGTAGGTCTACTTATTAAAAAAAAAGTACCCCATAAATTCTTATCTAATACTTCATATACGATAACTGCTAAAATCCATTCAAATCCAAAGCTTAAAATAGTTTCAGCTTATTATCCACCTAGCATCAAATTAACATCTTATGACCTTCAAGAGATCATTAATAATAACAATAGTACTTACCTAATCACTGGTGACTTTAATGGCTGGAACCCTCTTTGGGGCTAAGCTTCCACTAACCAACGAGGAATAATTATTGAAAATTTCTTATTATCTTCTGATCTACTAATACTTAACAATAGCTCTCCAACACATTTCTCCACCCACAACTCTTTCACACATGTTGACTTATCTATTTGTTCAAGCTCATTAGCACCTAAATGCATCTGGAAAGTATTTGAAGACCTTCACGGTAGCGACCACTTTCCAATATCAATTAAAATACAAACAAACACACAGTCAAACCAATTACCAAACTTTATTCCAAAATTTAAGTTACCATTGGCTAATTGGAAAAAATATCACAACAATATCCAAAACTTGCTCTCACATATCTCCAACTCCGGAAATACTAACCGAGACGCTAGTAAACTAATTAAAATAATTCTTCTAATTAAACTAATTAAAATAACGCTTCTGCCACAAATGCAATACCCCAAACCTCACCTCATAAATCAAGTAACCATTTACCATGGTGGACCCAAGAATTGACCACAATGTGTAAAATAAAAAACGTGCATTTAATGTACTACGACACAACCCTACAACCCAAAATCTCATCAACTTAAAAAAAATAGAGCTTTATTTAGACGCAAACTTAACTCTACCAAATCTAAAATAATTTCAAACCTCTCAAATTAATCCATCTACACCCATTCCAATCATCTGGAAAAATATTCAAACTCTAACAGGCAATTTCAATAATAAAACAATTAGAATAATTGACAATAATAACATAAAACTTACCCACCCCGCTGAAATTGCAAATTATTTTGCCAACGAATGATTCTCCGCTTCAGAAGATGACAATTTTTCAACTGCCTTTGTCGACGAAACATTAAATTATATAACAAACAATCTATTTAATAGCCACACCGACTCGATAGTCAAAAGAATAGAAACCAAGATAAATATTATCGAACTTGAAGCAACACTAAACACTTTAAAAGGCTGCACGCCAGGTTATGATCGAATATCGTATTCTCTAACTAAAAATCTCCCCCCTGCCGGTAAATACTTACTCTGCAACTTATATAATAAAATCTTCAACACTGGAATTATTCCTCAAAACTGGAAAATAGCCACAAACATTCCCATTACAAAACCCAACAAACCAATAGATAAATTAGAAGGCTATAGACCAATTTTATTACTACCCTGCGTAAGTAAAGTATTCGAAAAAATCTTATCCATTCGGTTACTTTGGTATCTTGAAAAAAAAACACTTGTTAAAAGATAATCAGGTAGCATTCAAACCAGCAAAAGGTACAATGGACTCTCTTCTATATACCGATCACCTCATTACTAACGCTTTGCAACTGAAATGCAACTAAAAATCATTTTTCCATTATTTCAATAGACTTCGAAAAAGCTTTTGATCGCATCGGAATCCATGTTATTTGTAATCAACTCAAATTTTGGGGTACTGGCAATAAATTTATTAAACTAATCAAAGCATTTCTAAGTAATCGCAAAATCAGATTCCGAATCAACAACACATACTCTAATATATTTTCTTTAAAAAACGGCATACCACAAGGCTCACCATTATCTGTGACCCTATTTCTCGTCGCATTTAATCAACTTAGCGAAATAATTTCCAAATACAACTCAACAACTAAACATTCAATATACGCCAACGATTTATATTTACTTTTTAAAATAAAAAATCTTGATAACATTAAATCATTTCTATTACACATATTTGATAAAATTTCCGAATGGTGCGATAAATCAGGAGCAGTCATCTCACTCAACAAATGCAAATATCTTCACATCTGTAAAAAACATAATTGCGATGAAATCAAATTCTTCATACAAAACTATCAAATTCAAAATACATCAGAACTAAAAATTTTAGGTTTATTATTCGATAAAAAGTACAGCTGGAAAGGTCATATACAACAAATAAAACAATCATTATTAATTAGACTCAACATTATAAAATATTTTTCAAACAAAAAAAGTTTATCACATATTAACTCCAAAATCAACATCATTAAGGCTTTGATTCTTTCGAAAATTGACTACGGTCTACCAATATATGGAAAAAGTAAAAATAAAACAACCAATAAAAGCACTACATAATTCAGCAATACGTATAGTCACAGGTGCCTTCCGAACGACACCTGTGGCCAAGATGTTAATTGAAGCAGGTCTCCCATCAATCAATAACCGTTACAAAATACTCACCACAAGAGTCATCTCTAAAATACTTTTTTCATACAGCTCACCCCTACAAACTGAACTAAAAAACTTCTTGAAAAGGAAATCATGTAATTTCAGAACTTCAGATACCATTGAAATTTCCCAAAAAAACAATTCCTACTTATCCTCCATGGACTTTATCCAATAATGCTGTTAATCTTACACTAACTAATTATCCAAAAGAAACAACAGTAAACTGAATATACAGACAAATGTTCATAAAAATTTCAAGCACGCTACAAAAAAAAGGTTGGAAACTATATTATACTGATGGATCAAAAACCAACAATACAACCGGATACGCAGTCATAAATGACAAAAACACAGTTTTAAAACTAGGAATATTACACCCAAATTCATCTATTTTTCACGCTGAGAGTCAAGGTATCCTATCAGCACTACTTGAAACTTCAAAACTAAGGGGTAAATTCTGTATTTGCTCAGACAGTTTATCAGTACTAAAAGCCATAATGAACATCAGAAATCACAGTCCAACAATTAACATCATCAGAGATATTCTCATTAAAGTTCCAGCAAAATTTAAACTTATTTTGGATTCCAGGACATGCCAATATTCCCGGTAATACCATAGCCGACAAAGAAGCCAAATACTCAACAACAGCTCCAATAATAACATCCGATGACTCTCTAAATAAACCAGATCTCAAACGTCTCATTAAACAACACCTAAGCTACAACCATCACTACAATACAAATTACCTAAGCTGCAACCATCACTACAATACAATTAACTCAAATAAATTAATGATTCATTACCCTACACATATAAGTAAACAAGAAACCAAAAACTTTATTCGCCTACGAGTTACGACTGGGTCACACAAAATAAACCAATGAATACCTATTCACACAACCAATAAACAAACCAATTTGTCAACACTGCAACTCAGATTTAACAATAGAACACATCCTAAGCAATTGCCAAACTTTTCATAGAAGTAGACTATTTTCGAAAAATCCCACCGAACATCTTAAAGAAGCAACAACCGAAAACATTAAACTTATAAATGAATATTTAAAATCAATAAACTTATTTAATAAGCTATAGTAACTTTTAACTAAAAAAAAAAAAAATATTTATTTAAAATACTTTTAACTTCTTATAAATTATCGTTATAACATACTTTGTAAACTTTTCAGCTGTACTTCTTAAACCCAACCATTATCATTTTATAATAATTTTTATAACCGTTACTTCATTTTTATTTATATTCTAATTTTAATTTTGTAATTCTATTAACAATTTAACATACATCACAATCAATGTACTTAAACCTTATTTAAAGTAAATACTTAAATTTCAAATTTATAAAAATTAAGCTAAACTAAGTAAATATTTAAAAATTATTGAACACGAACATAATTGTATATCTATTTTGTTTTTCTTTCATTCTGCCAAGTAGAACTATACTACTTTAACTATACAATAACTAATAAATAATAAATGTCATGTTCAGATAATAAAAATCGTATCGCGCTATTAATACAAGGAATTAAGCATCTCAAAGAGAGCTTAATAAAAAGAAAAATACAGAAAAAAGCATACGCACCTTTACACGATCTAATTCAAAAACGAGAATTAGAACTTGCAGACCTAACACTACAGGTTAGACGAAACCACCAAAAGACAGACATAACAGAACAAGGCGATAGCAAAGAATATTTCAACACGACAACCACCAGTCAAGCGAAGACATTAGAAAAACGAAATTCACTGCATTTAACAAAAAATTTGAAATACAAAACAAATAACAAAATACCTCTCGAAAGTCATGAATTTTTAGCACTAGCCGCTAAAATTATACCAAAATTAATTGGTAGTGCTATAAACTTACAAACGTTTATAGATGCTATTGAATTAACAAATTTACAGGTAGAAGGTCATACGAGCCTTTTAGTGGCCCTAATTAAGACAAAATTAGAAGGCACAGCAAGAAATCTAATCACGAATGAAGCAACTGTTGAGGGTATAATAGCCACACTAAAAAATAAAGTAAAAGGTGAATCAACACAAGTAATAACTGCAAAAATATTTAATACAAAACAAAACTCCAAATCGACAAGTCAATTCACAAATAAGATTGATGAATTGGCAAAAATTCTAGAAACAGCATACATTTCCGAGTTTCGCCGGAGCTAGCTTGCAAATATTCCACGCAAGCAGCTGTAAAATCAATGACACAAAACTGCACAAATGAAAAATTAAAATGAGTAATGGAATCGGGTCAATTCTCAGATATGAATCAAGCTATCGCCAAATTCGTAAATATAAATACAGAAAATGTAATAAACAAAACATCTTGTATTTCCAGAAACGGCGTAATAATCGAAATAACTACCGCGGATACTATTACAATAACAGGTATATGAATAACAATAATTACAATCGCCAAAACCCTAGTATAAATTAAAGCAATAAAAGAAATTACACTAATAGAAATAATTAACGGCAAAATAATAACTACCGCAAAATTCCAACAATAAGAACGTCTGTTTTATCCACATAAACACTCAGGCAAACGAAACAGCTCCCCAATACCACCATATATGGGACCCTCAAACGAAATAATAAAAAGCAAAAAATTTAAATTGCCTCACAAATACATCTTTAACATGAACATAAATTTAGCTAGTTTTGTAAATCTCAAAACAAATATGAGTGACACATACAATACCTATTTAATTGACACGGGTGCAGACATATCGGTATTTAAATAAAATAAGCTAACAAGCAGCTCAAAAATTAAAACAACCAAAATTTCTTCAATAAAAGTTATTCGGGAAGATATAATTAAAACCAAAGGTACAGTAAACACTGATTTAATATACAAAGTGGATGATTACAACATTCACATTGCAAACCCATTCGAAATAGTAGATGAAATCTTTCCTATACCAACCGATGGAATAATCGGTATGGATTTTATAAGAAAATATAATTGTATATTAGAATACAATAAAAATGAAAACTGGCTAATACTTCGACCAGACGACTTTCATGAAGATCTAAGCCCAAACTTACTTTCATTACTAGGTAGATGTGAAGTAGTTAGAAAAATTCTATTAAATAATACAATATGTGACGATAGCGAAAACAACATTCTAGTCCTAAATCAAGAAATTTACCAAAGGTGTATTTATACCAAGAACTTTAATTTCTAAACAAAACCCATATGTTCCGGTATTAAACACAAATTCAGAAAACCTTTACTTAAAAGATGTTAAAATCAAACCAGAAAATCTATCCAATTATGACATTTTTGAATTAGAAAACTTCGAATGACAACATAAAAACGAAATCGCCCAAAAATTATCCAAAAATTTCCCTTATTTTGTAAAAATGAACTAGCAGGATTATGCACAGAATTTAACGACATTTTTGCTCTAGAATCAGATCCAATCTCTTCAAATAATTTTTATAAGCAAAAAATACGCCTTAAACACGATACTCCAACATACATTAAAAACTACCGAATCCCACACACTCATAAAGAAATAATAAAGAAAGAAGTTAAAAAACGATGGAATTATTGAACCATCAACATCAGAGTATAATAGTCCAGTTTTGTTGGTACCTAAACAATCGTTACCAGGAAAAGGTTGGTACCCTTTATCATTGGGATAAAATAAATGATAAATAGTTGAGAGTTTTGGTTATCACTTAAAGTAAAAATGGAACTATGCTATTATGAAGACGAAGTACTCTACAGTAGATATAGTTTTCCACATTTAAATTAGTAGATATACCATAAAAATTCTACAGAAAAAAGCTATTGTATGTAATTGTGTATTCCAAATCTCTGTGTAAAAGCAGTTAGGGTGTTCATCCCATAGACTTGGAATTATATAAACAAAAAAAAAAACTGAGAAACGGTGAAGACTCGTAATAGACTATCGACAAGTTAATAAAAAACTAATAGCAGGCAAATATCCTTTGCCAAGAATAGATGACATCTTGGAACAACTAGGTCGCGCTAAATATTTCTCTAATTTAAACTTAATACAAGGTTTTCTTCAGGAGGAATTAGATGAAAATTCTAGAGACATCATGTCTTTTCAACAGAAGCTGGCTCTTTTATATATAAAAGACTCCCATATGGACTCAAAATAGCTCCTAATTCATTCCAAAGAATGATGTCCATAGAATTTGCAGGCTTAACTCCATCAAAAGCATTTCTTTATATGGACGACCTAATAATAATAGCTCAGTAAACCATATGTTGGAAAATCTGCGAGAAGTTTGCACCATTTGTCGTAAATTTATATTAAAATTACATCCGGATAAATGCAAATTCTTTCAACCCCAAATAACTTTTTTAGGTCATAAATGCAAGCAAAATGGCATTTTGCCAGATGGTTCTGAATTCGGAAAAATTAAAAATTTCCCTAGATCTAATGATGCGGAAGCTTCAAAAAGATTTGTTGCTTTTTGCAACTACTACCGCAGATTCATACAAAATTTCGCGAAACACTCATACCATTTAACTCGTTTAATACGTAAAAATATCCCGTTTGTATGGTCTGAAAATTGTGAAAAAGCTTTCCAGTACTTAAAAAATTCTTCAATCAAACCACCCATTTTACAATATCCGGATTTCAATAAACCCTTTTGCATAACAACAGATGACAGTCAAATCGCCTGTGGGGCAATATGAAGCCAAGAAGCTAATAATATGCAACTCCCAATTACATACGCATCGCGTTCCTTCACAAAAGGTGAACAAAATAAATCGGTAATAGAGCAAGAATTAGCTGCAATACATTGGTCTATAAACCATTTCAAGCCATACCTATACGGTACTAAATTTCTTGTAAGAAGTGATCACCGACCACTTTCTTATTTATTTTCAATGAAAAATCCCTCCCTCAAGCTTACAAAAATGAGATTAGATCTCGAAGAATTCGACTTCATTGTACAATATATAAAAGGAAAAGAAAACAATGGTGCCGATGCACTCTCTAGAATAGATTTTGAAGATATAAAAAACTTAACAAAAATCAATATCTTAAAAGTAACAACTTGCTCAGAAACACATAAACTAAATACAAAATCTAAACATGAAACCACACAAAAAGAAACAAAAATTCCAACGTCTTATGCAACTCTAAATCAACAACTCTAAATACGAAAGAAGTGAAAAAATATATCCGCATAATATTTAATGTAGATGAGTTTAAGTTATATTTAAAAAAGGGTAAACAAAATTTAGTCTGCATTGACTTAAAATATTATTTTGCTAATGGGGAACTTGATCTAAATCAAGTATTCCCAAGGCTAGAAAATAGGCCAGCAAATATCAAATTAAAAAATTGCAATTATCCCTAAATGATAATTTATTTAACACTATGAACGTTCAAAAATTTAAAAGAATAGCGGATGAAAAGTTAAAATATATACAAATCGCGTTAACGCCAAAAATAATAGATAATGTCGACAAAAACAACATCAGAGAGAAATTTCATAATGACTCCATTCTAGGAGGACAACCAGGTGTCTCTAAACTATTAAAGAAAGTTAAACAAAAATATAGTTGGAAACATATGACAAAAGATATAACAAGATATGTAAAATATTGTACTCAATGTCAATTCAATAAGGCGATGTCAAAAACAAAAGAAAAATTAACACTAACAAAAACACCACAAACAGCTTTTGACATTGTACTAATTGATACTATAGGACCTTTAATACGGTCAAATAATGGCAATGAATACGCCGTAACAATAATATGTGATCTAACCAAATACTTAGTGACCATTCCCGTACCCAATAAAAACGCAAAAACTGTAGCAAAAGCAATTTTTGAAAATTTCATTCTAACGTATGGCCCAATGAAGGAAACACGAACAGATCTGGGTACAGAGTATAAAAACCAAACAATCAAAGATATTTTAAACTTACTCAACATTGAACATAAAACTTCAACTGCCTACCATCACGAAACCTTACCACAGTTGAAAGAAGTCACAGAACTCTAAATGAATATCTTCGAATCTTTATCAACATTAATAAAACTGTACAATTTTCAAATAATAAGAGCTCAAAACTTAGTTTCAACAGCCAAACAAAATTCGAAAATTGTATATGATAAAAATTCCAAATCCAATTGATGTATGTATGTATGTATGTATGTATGTATGTATGTATGTATGTATGTATGTATGTATGTATGTATGTATGTATGTTTGTGTCAGAACTCCTCCGAGACGCATTGACGAATTTCAACAAAATTTTACAGGATGGTTTTTTACTACTTAGAATCGAACCCGTGATATGTTGTTTTCGTAAGTTCTGACTGGTTCGGGTACCTGTCATACAACTCCGAGCACCTGACAAAAATATTTCGAAAACCAAAGGCGCTACAGAGCTCAAAATTTGCACGCAGGTACTCTCTCAAAAATAAACAGATATCCCTTCCACATTTTTTCGAAATTGTGTCTGGTTCGAGTAGCTGTCATAAAACTCCGAGCTCCGCAGGTCCCTTAAATTTTCTAATAAGAAAAATAGTTTTCATTGGAACCCAAAATATGTGTATTAAATTAGAACCAAATCGGTCCAGTTTCTGAGATATGAATTTTCATTCAAAAGAGCTCTCGCGGAAAGCAGGTCCAACAAATTTGGCAGAAATTTCTGTAATCGGGATCCAAGGTACATTTAAAATGTGAAGTCCCTAACTTAACAGGAAGTGGGTCTAAAATACCTGAATTTCAGATGTTATGCAGACCATATAGAATTTTCTAATGGAGCTTGAATTTAGCTTATTTATTTTACCCTTTTTAGTGCTCTTAATATTGGTACGAAATATTGGTGATAGCCATTCAAAAAGCAAGTTTGTAAATTTTTTTTTTATTTTATTATTTTTAGAGAGGAAGAGAAAAAGGGGTGAAGAAAACAGCAAAACAAAATTCTCATTTTCATTTATTTCTATCTTTCAATGAAATAAAATTAAGAAAATTTTTTTTTTTTTTTTTAATATTTGCCTTCAATTTAAGCGTACTAAAACTACAAAAAAAAAACTTTAGAATCGCAACTTGATATAAGGTTTTCAAAGCAAGTGATGCTTGTAATTACGGAAAAAGCAAATTAGCCGAAATTTTTACCAAATCTCTTAATGAGATCATATCAAGACTTCATAGAATGCCGCCGCAAAACATTACTGCAACTCAGCCTATCACCAGTACGAAACTAACAAAACGAACTTTATACAGATTACATACGAGAAAAGAACTCCAACGTCGAAGAACTGAAAGCCTATGTCGCGGAAAAAATACCACTTCTAAATCAAGATTAGAAAAAAGCATACAAAATTATCATGGATCAGGTAGAGAAACAACAAGGTGGTATCGTTTTTCTTGATGCTTCGGGGAGCACAGGTAAAACATTTTTAACCAACCTAATTCTAGCCGAAATCAGAGCTCGAGGAAAAGTTGCTCTTGCCATTGTATCTTCAGGAATTGTGGCAACATTAATGGAAGGAGAAAGAACAGCCCATTCTGCACTTAAGTTGCCACTAAGCATCTCCAGACAGGAAAATCCTACCTGCAACATTAGTAAAACAAGTGGTCGAGCGCAAGTGCTCAAGACATGCAAAATTATCGTATGGGATGAATGTACTAAGAGAGATCTGAGAGGAAATAACAACCTTATGGGAGGAGTTCTGGTACTCCTGCGTGGAGACTTCCGTCAAACTTTGCCCGTCATTCCAAAGTCAACACCAGCCGATGAAATTTACGCATGTTTAAAACATTCATCTTTGTGGAGACATGTACGAAAGATAAGTTTGAAACAAAACATGAGAGTACATCTGGGGGATGACAGTGCTCACACTTTCGCCAACAAGTTACTTGAGATGGGAGAAGGTAAATTTGCAGTTGAGCCATCTGGAAAAATAAAATTGTCATCCGATTTTTGTAATTTGGTGTTGTCCGTCGCAGAAATAATAGATGCAGTCTATCCTGATATTCAGCAAAACTATCATAATTTCAACTGGTTTCGAGACGGCAATTATTGCTGCTAAAAATGCTGATGTCAGCGAAATGAATAATCAAATACTTTCCATATTGCCAGGCGTAGTAAATGAATACAAGTCCATTGATAACGTAGTAAATGCTGATGAGATAGTCACTTTTCCAACAGAGTTCTTAAATTCTATTGATTCGGCTGAATTACCGCCACATCGTCAATTACTGAAACTGGCATCACCAATTATTTCGTTACGGAACCTCGACACACCAAAACTTTGCAACGGTACAAGACTTTGTGTTAAAAAATTGCTGGCAAATGTAATTAAAGCTACTATTTTAACAGGGAAGGGACACGGTGAAATCGTTTTCATCCCAAGGACACCACTTATTCCAAATGATCTCCCTTTTAATTTTAAGAGGCTGCAATTTCCAGTTAGACTTGCGTCTCCATTACCATAAACAAGGCACAGGGACAGTCTGTTAAGTACAGCGGTGTGGATTTAATATCGCCATGTTTCTCCCATGGTCAACTTTATGTTTCTTGCTCAAGGGTGGGTTCACCCAATAATTTATTTATTCTTGCTCCTGAAGGTGAAACTAAAAACGTTGTTTATAACCAAGTTATATCTGTAGAAAATTATTTAATCACCCGTCAATTTAATTAGTTTATTATTTTGTATTTTTTCGTCTTTCCTTTTTTCTGTCCTTTTGGTTTTTCATATTTGTCTTTGTATTTTTTGGATTTCGATCTATTTTTCTAAATTTGGTTTTGTTTTCTTTATAACATTTTGTACTTTTCTTTTTTGAACAATGAAAAAAACTGCTATATGGATAAGAATTGATTAATTAAATTAAGAGTAACAAATTAAAATGTGAACCACTAACATCTAGCATAAGTTTATGTAGCATTAGTTTTATACTAACATATAGAAATAAGTACTTATTGTTTGAATATTATAAAAATGAAAATGTTTATTATTAATACCTAAAAAAAGATTTATACTAACATAAAAAACGGACCATCATTTAGTTTTCAAAAAATACTTCTAATGAAAATCCCAAAATTTTAATTGAAATTTATAAGCAACGCCTAAGACTTATTTTTGCATTTTATTTTAAGTTGTAAGTACTATTTTTGTACAAAACTGCAACTCATTTTAATTTTCGTTCACTTTTGCTTTTTTTTATTTTTAATTTAAGTAGATACCTATTAAAATTTTCATGAATTAGCATTTTATTAAATTTTTAAAAACTTGCAGTGGTTTTAGTGGGGGTGGATCCCACACTATTACAAAGCACGAGTGTGTATTCTTTGTATTGGTTTTCAAAACAAAAAAAAACAACTACATATAAAAATATTTAACAGTTGGTTTACTTCACAAAATACAACTTTAAATTTTCTCGAGCAACGCCGGGAACTCTGTTAGTTAAAGATGAAAAATTGCAAATCGTGCATAAAAATCGGTTAAAACCATTTAACAGAATATTTTTCTTTAGATTTTCTAGTTAATGAAAAATTTTCTATCATACACAAAAAAAAAATAATTTTTTAACCAAAAACTTTAATTCTACTAGTTTTAAGTGAATATATTTTAGACAATATTGTATAACACAAAGTAATTTTAAGCAAACAAACTTAAAAAAAAAAAAAAAAAAAATTTGTTCATTAAATGAATAAAACAATATGCATACCACAATGACCATTCCTTTTCCTCGTGATAATCGTAATATGCTAGCGGAAGCATTAATTGTAAGTTCATTTTTAAGTTTAGAATTATTTTAGATCATAAGAAGAGAACAACTTTAGATACAAAAGAAAGAGGTTAAAATAAAAAGTGTTTTAATTAAAATATTGTGTTTATTTTTACTGAAACAAAACTCAAACATATAACAGAGGTAAAACATCAGAACCGGAAGAGTAATCATCCTTTAATTTGTTAATTTGATTTTTTAATTTGTGGTAGACTAATCATTTGCCTAGTGAAAAACTTACGATTCTCGAAACAGAAACAATGCCTCGGATATATAATGGAAACACAGAAATGATTCTCGGCACACGAAAAAGGACACGGCTAGCACAATGAAATATCCGTACTCTTCGTGAAGCATCAAGGTTAGCACAACTTGAAGACCAGATGACAATGTACAAAATAGACATTATAGGGCTCAGCGAGGTTAGATGGAATGGAAATGGAGAATGCAACACGGCTAATGGAAGCAGAATGATATACAGTGGGAAAACAGCAAAAGCAGAAGGAGGTGTAGCAATTGTAATCTCGAAAAGAATGAAAAACTCCCTAGAAACATGGAAGCCAATCTCAGATAGAGTTATAATGGCAAGATTCAAGTGCAAATTCCGACACACCACTATAATTCAATGCTACGCTCCAACAGAAGATGCAGAGGAGAATACCAAAGATGAATTCTATGCACAAGTCACCACAGCCCTGAATAGTACAAGAAAATCAGACATAATTATACTAATGGGTGACTTTAATGCAAAAGTGGGATCAAACAACAATGGACTTAAGAGTGTAATGGGCACACATGGATGCGGTACAAGAAACAATAATGGTGAAAGGTTGATAGAAATATGCCAAACATTCAACCTCACTATCGGTGGAACCATCTTCCCGCATAAGGACGTACATAAGTATACATGGACGACACCAAGTGGCATCGCCAGAAACCAGATAGACCACATATGTGTAAGCAGAAGATGGAGAAGCTCAATGATAGATGTGAGAAACAGAAGAGGAGCTGACATGGATAGTGATCACGAACTGGTAACAGGCGACTTCAAGCTGAAACTAAAAACCAACAGAAGCTACAACACCAACACCAATAGAAGAAAACAGCTAAATCTTCACTTGTTACAAAATACTGAAATCAAGTCCAACATGACCACGACCATCAGAGAAACAATTCGTCCGAATACACAGCAATGGGAAGAACTGGTTGTGAACATAAATCAGATCGCAGAGCAATCACTTGGCACTATCCAACACGAGAGAAAAAACTGGATTAGTGATGCAACTTGGGAACTGATAAAGAAAAGAAGTGATCTTAAGCAGCGTACTTGTAACAGAACTACAAGAGCTATAACAGCAGAATACAAAAACATAGCGAAACAAGTAAAGAAAGCTGCCAGAAGAGATAAACGCAGACACTTCGAGAAACTCGCAACAAACGCGGAAAGAGCTGCAAACCAAAACAATCCCAGAGAATTATACCTACAAATAGGTAAAATCACTAACCGCAGACACACGAAAATCCAATCAATCAGAGACCGAAACGGTATCCCACTCTCTAATACGGATGACCAACGCCAGAGATGGAAAGAATACTTTCAGGAAAAAAGCAACATCAACAACATCCCAATAAATAGTTTCCGAAGTAGTCCGAGTAGTCCAGAACTGAATATCCACGCTGAACCACCAAGCTTACAAGAGATTAAAGAGGGCATAATAACGCTAAAACGGAACAGGGCTGCAGGTATAGATGAACTTCCATCAGAATTGCTACAAGCAGACCCGGAATTAGCCGCTGAATTATTAGAACCTCACATCACGAAAGCCTGGGAGGAACAAAGACTACCTAAATCCTGGAAAAAGGGCCTGATTGTAAAACTTCCCAAAAAAGGAGACCTAAAAAGCTGTAATAATTGGAGAGGTATAACACTGCTGAACATCATATATAAAGTTTTCTAAACCATACTGAATCGGAGAATACAGCCTAAAATTGAACAAAATAGAAAGGACGAACAGGCAGGATTTCGTCCAGAAAGGAGTTGCACAGATCACACCAACACACTACGGCTGATCATAGAACAATCTGTAGAATGGCGCTCTCCGCTATATCTCTTGTTCATCGATTTCAAGAAGGCTTTCGACACGGTTCAACGTATTGCGATATGGAATGCATTAAGAAGAAAAAGAATTCCCGAAAAATTAATAAGATTGTCAGAAGCTTTGTATGAAGATGCAAAATTAGCAGTTCTCCACTGCGGACAAATAAGCGACACATTCACCACAAATTCTGGAGTAAGGCAAGGATGTCCACTGTCACCACTTCTATTCACGCTGGTAATAGATGAAATAATGAAAGAAACGGGTTCTTCCGGAAGAGGTATAAGATGGGATCTCTCAAGGACACTTGAGGACCTTGACTATGCGGATGATATATGTCTGCTAGCGCATAGATTCTGCGACATTCAACATAAAGCAGACCTACTTCAGCAAGCAGCGCGCAGAGTCGGGCTAGAAATTAACATAGATAAAACCAAGGCCATGAGGATAAATAACACCAACACAAATACCATAACCATAGAAGGTCAAACAGTCGAATATGTGGAAAGCTTCTCTCACCTAGGTAACATTCTAACAACAAACGGAGGTACAGAAGCAGATGTCAACAACAGACTACGTAAGGCCAGAGCTGCGTTCGGTGAACTAAGTCCAATATGGAAGAATGGCCAAATAACTAGAAAAACAAAGATTAGAATATTCAAAGCATGTGTAATGTCAACACTTATGTATGGCAGTGAAACTTGGATGACGACAAATAACATCAGTCAAAAACTTCAAGTATTTGCGAACAAATGCCAAAGAAGAATATGCAGAATATTCTGGACAAACACCATCAGCAATAAGGACTTATGGCAGATAACAGGTGAAGAACCGATAATGCATCAAATTAAGCGCAGAAAATGGAGATGGATAGGACACACTCTAAGAAAACCATCAAATAATATAACAAGAATGGCCCTAGAATGGAATCCCCAAGGGAGCAGAAGGCGAGGAAGACCCAACAACACCTGGCGTCGGACTGCGACTTCTGAGGTAATAAGATATGGACGAACTTGGGAGGAGATAAAGACCATTGCGTACAATAAAGAACAATGGAGGAGGCAAGTTGATGCCCTATGCTCCCACGAGGAGTAACAGGAAAAAAAAAAAAAAAAAATTTGTTAATTTTGTAATAAACATCTTCATAATCGATATTGAACGACATTAGTGTGATTTGAAGAGAGTTACTTAGATAATTGAAATATACAGAGTCGGGCACGAAATTATTATCAGTGAAGGCTTGACTAAAGAAGTTTGCAAATAGGTTTGATATAAGCTTGGAATCGTTAACGGAATTATTTGCGTGTTTGAAAGTCATAGGATAGGCATCCGATTTCTTTTTTAATAAAATGCCAAAACCGTTTAGGATCTGATATTAAATCAAATTGCATTTTGACTATGTACTCATCGTAAAGACTTGTACATAGTTCAGAAAATTCGGAAAATTCAATAAAATATCTGTTATAATTAATTGGATCTCTTGACGATAGAAATTTTTTCCATAATTTATTTCTTCGACTACGTAGGGTTCCAAGATGTTTATTGCACCAAAGTGGAGCCGAGGACAAATTTTTTTGAATGTATGTTGGAACACACCGAGTGAGGTAGTTAAATAATATAGAGTAAAAATTACTAATTCAATTTGAGATAATAATTTGTTTAGCCTGTATTTTCAGAATCTACATTATCATTACCACTCTCAAAAAAAAAAGATAGAGATAAAGAAGGATGGTATAGATCGATTTTAGAAAGAGTGTTTTCACTAGTCTCTACCAGACAGTTGTTTTCGTTACTTGAGAAAATTAGATGCAGTGGTCTATTTAAGTAATTTTTTATCCAACTAATCTGCTGGAGGCCACAATCAGTAAGTTTGTCGACAAAAACAGTTTCTTTTAAAGATGACACATTACACGCAACATAATGTGTTTCATCTTCTGATTGGTTCCACTGTAAATCAGGTAGATTGAAATCACCAAAAACGTGAAAAGAACGTCGTCGAGACTATCATCAGAATTGCTAACATAATCGACCACGTCTAGGATTCGCTGATATACATCAATGGGACTGACGGGGTGAACGTGAAAGCACACAATGTAGATGCTCTTACGCTCCAATCTCATTTTGACTCAGATGATTGCAATATCTGTATTAGGAATCTGAAACAAGGAGCAATCGTACTCAATTCGACTTGAAAGTAAAACTTTATGGCCCACAGCATCACAAACGGAATCCACATCCTTTCTAAAAACATTAAAATCAGTGGAAAAGTACTCGGTACTCAAGCAGCTATTGCATAAATTGGTTTCAGTTAAGATAAACACATCGAAAGATAGTTTTTGAGAGCTTAAAAATACATCAGGAGCCTTAGAACCAAGTCCCCTTACATTTTGATAATAAAGCGACAAGCATTTCAGTTTTTGAGTTATTAATACTTCCAATTGGCGGCAATACGGTATGGCGGTATTCGCTTTAGAACTTTGGACAAATTCTTTGACAAAAGTGTTACTGGGCCATATTGATGTAGATAATAGTAAGTTAAACATAGAATCAAGAACATACATTTTGAAAGAAGCGACACTGCTATTGGGTCTAGAAATGTTTTTGCACTTATCAAGTTTAAGTTATCACTAATGTTGTGTGATAATAATTTGTTTTTAGCAAGATCAATTGAAAAAGGAGGGTGAGAGAGGATGTATTAACTCGGCAGCTTGAGTTACGACTGTGTGTAACTTCACATCAACTTCACGTAATTCCTCAAGTAAAGAAGTTGTTTGAACTGAAGTCGAAGAAGGACTCTCAAAGTTTTTTGAGCTTCATTTAATTTTTTCAGGTTGTTAGAAATATTACCCACGTTATTATTTATGTTTCTAAAGTTGAGACTGAATTCGTTTATAGAGCTCAAAGTTTTATCATAAAATTTTGGTCAAAAACTGGTTGTAAACATAGAAAGTCTTTTATCTTGACAATCTTCGGATAAAATAAATTCCTGATTTTTCCTTAGTAGATTATGGAGTGGGTCTAAAATGATTGCACTCTTTTGTATGTACTCATGATAAAAATTTATTTTCCCCAGAAATCGCCTTATATTTTTCTGTGTTTTTGGAACCGGAAAATTTTTTATCGAATTTAAATTATCCTTTATTCGTCTAATTGAATTATTTTGAATTATATAACCAAGGTATTTTACCATGTCTGATGCAAACGTATTGTTGGTGTAGTTTTTAGTCCATTAGAAGTGTCCTTCCTGTGTTGCAAAACCCGTCTTCTTCATGTCTTCAATTCGTAAAGGGATTGACCAAAATGCAGAGTTTATATTCAGCGTTGAAAAAAATTTAGAATTTCTTATTTTTATAACCAGGTCTTCAATCAGTGGAAATGGCTGACCTTGAGGTACTACAATTTTATTTAAAATCCCTGAAATCTATACACAGTCTGGGTTTCTTATTTTCTTCTCTTTTAAATGCTAAAGTTACTGGCGCAGCAAATGGACTGTATGATTCTTCTATAAGCTTTTTATCCAATAACTTTGCTACTTGCTCTTCTATCTCTTTTTTGTCGTCTATGGTACATCTATAAAGCCTCTTGCTACACTATTTATCCAGTAATAGATCTATTCTTACTTCATATTCCTTAACTGTGCCAATGTCATATTTATCTTTTGCAAAAATTGATTTGCATTTATCAATTAATTTATTTATCTCTGACTTCTGATTGAGATCTAGGATGGCTTATTTTAATTTAAAAATTATTTTCTTCTACGTGCTCATTAAAATTTGCTACATATTCTTTCAAAGTGTTATCTATAGTTTTCATATTGTTAGAAGTTTTCTTTATTTCGTTATTACTTTTAATATTATCGGAAAATTTTCCAATTTTTTTTCTTTTTCTATATACAAAAAATATCTTTCTGAGATATTTTTAAATCTTCATCTTGATTTAATTTGAATATTCTTACCGGCAAAAGTAATTACACATTTGATTTCATACGGCATAATTAATTACACAACTGGTAAAATTGAAGAAATATTGCTAATTTTTGAATAAAAAAGTTGTTTACAGTTAAATAGTTTTGTTTTAGTATTTTTACATTATTAATGTTTAGTTATTCCACCTTGTGCATCAATAACAGCTTGAAATTACTTTCATATTGAAGTTTTTAAATTTTTAATTAATTCCATATGTATTTTTATCTAAATATTCAGTATTTCCTCAATCCTTTCAGCTTTTTTCTGCTTTTACCGATTTGTTTTCTTTTCATTGTTTCATAAATGCGATTTGTTTCATAAATGCGCAGATGTTCTCTATAACATTTAAGTCAGGGTTTTTCGGTGGCCAAGTTAGCATGTTCAGTCCGACACGTTCAAGAAATCGTTTTACAACGCAACCTCTATTAAATGAAGCATTATCTTGCTGTAAACAGCAGTTATCTTCAGAAGATATTCTTTGTTTATTTAATATTTTAATGTATCCACATTGAAATAATGTTGCATCTGTTGGAAACAAAGCTCCAGAGCCATAGTAGTAAATGCATCACTTTATACTTTAACTCTTTTGGAAGATGAATGTATTTTTTTCCAAGAGCTTCCGTGGAATGTAAATTAACTGTCCACAATACGTTATATCAGTACTCCAATGACTCATTAACACATTCTTGAGCAAAAGCCTCACGTTTTGAAGAATTTTGTGGTAAAATATTTACTACTTTACGCACCCCATAAGTTTGAATATTAGAATATTTATATAGTTTACGTATTGTTCGTTCACTCCCACTTTTTTCCAATAACTTTTGCTGACCCAAAAACAATTTTAACTGGGCTTATATCAGGATTTTCTTTTTAATTACTTAACAATTTGTAATAGCCTTCTTTGGGTCTCCTAGTAACAACTTCATTCCTACTAGATCTTTCCCTGTTTTTCAAGCTACCGTACTCCTCTTTTTTCTTTACAAGGTTCTAAATAGTTTTAAATGAAAATCCATAAATTTCTGCTAGCAATCGAACTAGTATTAAGCAACAACTGCTGCGGGATTTTCAATATTTAATTCGTTTGTTTTACCTATTATGGATGAAAAATGAATCAGTAATTTTAACAGAATAAAACTATTTGAAACTCTATTAAAAGGTGCACTTCGTCACTTTTAAATATTAGAATACAAATTCAAAAAGAAAAATTAATTAAATGATATAAAAAAATTCACTTATTCACTTCAATAGATCGAAATGCAATAATGTGTAATTAATTATGCCGTATGAAACCAAATGTGTAATTACTTTTGCCGGTTGACATACCAAAAGAAACCTGTTACTACCTGAGTCATTTGAGATTTTTTTCAACCGAACATTTAAATTTAAATTAAAAACACTTTGTGAAATTGATTTCCAAAGTTTTTTTTAACACATTTGTAAATTCCGTTCTTAGAAAAGGAAAACAAAAAAAAAGAAATGTTAAAAATTAATGAGTGTGTAGGTAATTAATTCTGTCTACCACTATATAATGTAAATATTGACATTTTTTTTTAATTTCAAAGATTTTCACTTTTAAAGTAGTCAAACCACTGGTTTTTTTCACATCATTAAATGTTATTGGATTATCTTGATTTGAAATATTTACTTTATTGTTTCTTGATTTTAATAATTTTGAGTTTATTAAGGAAACATTAGATCCTGAGTTATATACTCCAAATACTTCTAATTTATTATCTAATAATAGTTTGACTTTTATTAATATTTTAAACCAACATTATGATTCATGGTGATAGCGATTTTTTTATTTAGTCCCTCACAAACTGCGCATGGTTTTTTTTCTATGATTTTTACTTTATAATCAGAAGTGACAGCACGTAAAACGTTTACGTTCAAAAATCAACGTGAAGTATTTTAACGTCAAGGTTCTTTTTGGTAGCATGTAAAACATCACGTTGAAAATTTATTTCGAAAACTCGAAAAAATATTCCGAATGTTCGAAAATTATTTTGACAATCAAATTAACCTATTTAAAACTTCAAAAAACATGTTTCTCAAATTTAATGGAGGTTTGAAATAAAAATAAATGAATTTAAATTTTTTAGAATTTTTTTTTTTTGAATTCTTGTATTTCGCATATATAATAAAAATGATGTGTCCGTTTCAATAGATATAGAATTTATAATAAACTTAAATTAAAAAAAAATAAATAAAATAAATGTAAACAAACCAATTAAGTTGATATTTTATATGATATTTTCAATGAACTAGAATATTTACAATGAACTAATAAATATAGTTTTTTATTTAAATAAATAAAAACACTCAATTATTAAGAAATTTTTAAAAAAATTATTTTATTATCATATAAAAAATGCGTGACGTCGGTAGCCGAGTGGTAAAACACTCGAGTATAGTAATGTAACGACCGATGAAACACGGGTTCAAGCCTCGTGAGAACCGACATTTCAAATAAAAAAAAATTATTGAAAAAAGTGATTTTTCAATACACCACATCGGCTCTAATAATAATATAATTATAATATAATATAACAATATAGTACAATATATATAATAATATAAAAATAATATTAATACCAACTAAGAAATAACAAGTATACCAATCGTTATGATTAAAAGTCTCGCTTTCAATCATAAGGGCAGCTTGCAACTAAAAACTTGACACGGTTCTCTCTATTTCTTTCTATTTGACCGATAGATGACATGGAAAAAAAACATTAAGATAGACACCACAAGCAGATAGCTACGGTAGACTAATCATTTGCCTAGAGAAAACTTACGATTCTCGAAACAGAAACAATGCCTCGGATAAATAATGGAAACACAGAAATGATTCTCGGCACACGAAAAAGGACACGGCTAGCACAATGGAATATCCGTACTCTTCGTGAAGCATCGAGGTTAGCACAACTTGAAGACCAGAGGACAATGTACAAAATAGACATTATAGGGCTCAGCGAGGTTAGATGGAAAGGAAATGGAGAATGCGACACGGCTAATGAAAGCAGAAGGAAACATACAGTGGGAAAACAGCAAAAGCAGAAGGGGGTGTAGCAATTGTAATCTCGAAAAGAATGAAAAACTCCCTAGAAACATGGAAGCCAATCTCAGATAGGGTTATAATGGCAAGATTCAAGTACAAATTCCGACACACCACTATAATTCAATGCTACGCTCCAACAGAAGATGCAGAGGAGAATACCAAGGATGAATTCTATGCACAAGTCATCACAGCCCTGAATAATACTAGAAGATCAGACATAATTATACTAATGGGTGACTTTAATGCAAAAGTGGGATCAAACAACAATGGGCTCAAGAGTGTAATGGGCACACATGGATGCGGTACAAGAAACAATAATGGTGAAAGGTTGATAGAAATATGCCAAACATTCAACCTCACTATCGGTGGAACCATCTTCCCGCATAAAGACGTACATAAGTATACATGGACGACACCAAGTGGCATCGCCAGAAACCAGATAGACCACATATGTGTAAGCAGAAGATGGAGAAGCTCAATGATAGATGTGAGAAACAGAAGAGGAGCTGACATGGATAGTGATCACGAACTGGAAACAGGCGACTTCAAGCTGAAACTAAAAACCAACAGAAGCTACAACACCAACACCAATAGAAGAAAACAGCTAAATCTTCACTTGTTACAAAATACTGAAATCAAGTCCAACATGACCACGACCATCAGAGAAACAATTCGTCCGAATACACACCAATGGGAAGTACTTGTTGCGAACATAAATCAGATCGCAGAGCAATCACTTGGCACTATCCAACACGAGAGAAAAAACTGGATTAGTGATGGGAACTGATAAAGAAAAGAAGTGACCTTAAGCAGCGTACTTGTAACAGAATTACAAGAGCTATAACAAAAGAATACAAAAACATAGCGAAACAAGTAAAGAAAGCTGCCAGAAGAGATAAACGCAGACACTTCGAGAAACTCCCAACAAACGCGGAAAGAGCTGCAAACCAAAACAATCCCAGAGAATTATACCTACAAGTAGGTAAGATCACTAACCGCAGACACACGAAAATCCAATCAATCAGAGACCGGAACGGTATCCCAATCTCTAATACGAGTGACCAACGCCACAGATGGAAAGAATACTTAAAAAGTACTAAGGTATGCACTAAGGTAAGAGTTTACTAAGATGGAAAAAGTACTAAGGTATGCACTTGGATAGACGCCTCACTTGGAAAAGTCACATCATCAACAAAAATAAACAACTACGATTAAAATTCAACCAATTATTTTGGCTAATAGGTCGTTTCTCCAATTTATCCCTAGAATGTAAAGTTGCAGTGTACAAAGCTATCATCAGGCCAATTTGGAGCTACGGGTGGAGCTATGCGGAACATCTAGTAACTCCAACATCGAAATAATAGAACGCTTCCAGTCCAAAGTATTAAGGTCTATAACCAATGCGCCTTGGTATGTCCGAAATGACACAATTAGATCAGATTTAAATATCCCATCTGTTAAGCAATTCATTGAAAAGAAAGCTGAAAAATACTATGTTCGACTGGAAAACCATCCAAATTTACTTGCTCAACTCATGAACGAACAAGCGAGCGCAGATTAAGACGCTTCAGACTGCTGGATTTATCTAATAGGTTCACTTTACCTGAGACTCCATCAATATAAATTTGAATATTAAGTCAAGAATCAATGGATTCTTGACTTAGATTACATGTCAATTACATCACGTAAATTTAAATTCCAACATTATACTCAATATCTTTTTATATTTTATGTTGATAGTTGTATGGAATAAAGAAAAAAAAAAAATTATTTCAATTGTAACAAAAATTTAAACTATTTAAAAACAAAAATATTATTTAAATTGCACTTAAAATGTTTATGGTTTACGTGAACTGATTTTGTATTCTTATTGATTTTGTTTATAAGAATATATTTTTTATCCTTGTTTGCAAGTTAGTCTTTCACTCCTATTGCTTTTTTTACTTTATCAGAAAGTATCTCTTTCATAATTTCTCATCGAATTTTTATTTTTTTTTCATAATATTTTTTAGGATGGCTAAATTTTACTCGTACGAAATATGGTGGCAATACAATGACAAATACATTTCTATATACATTGGTATGCAAATTGGTAAATTTTTCTAACCAAATTTCTTATTTCTTATTCTTACGAAAAAAATTGTTGGTATGATGTTTTGAAGATTATTTTGCTTAGGCGCGATATTTTCATATGTAAGATTATCAGAAGGTGTAGTTGCGACAGACCAATATTATAAGAATGAATGATTGTTTTATAAAATTGGAAATAATCTTATTGTAATTGTAAAAATTGTAAATATAAGAGTTTCCATATTAAGAAAGAATTATATTTGGTATTACAATTGCCTCATTCTTCTTTTTAATGAAAAATAATGTAGTGTTAATATTTATTTCTAATTTAATTATTTTTTACAATATTATTTTAACAATTAAAAGAGAAAAACCATAATCGGCATTAAAAACCTTTTTACAATTTATATTATAAATTATAATTTAAGAAAATGTTATAACAAAAATTGGGTGAACTTTGGAATAGGGGCCACGTCCAAATCTAATGAAATTTTACATAACCGTACCTGACGACGTCTCACATATTTCACAGAAGACCACTTTTGGCGCAAAGGTCAAATTACTATTTGAAAATGGTCATAAAATTTTACAGTGTTTCATTAAAAGCATTGTATCTTTTCTCTACGATAATGCAGAGGACATGCTTGCAGATTGTAGAGAATTCATCAGCTGTTAATACAAACCTTGTTTTATCTCAATCGGTGTTACCGTTTTAGAGAAATTAAAGTTCAAAATTAAAATTTTCCTTTAAAAAAAAATTTTATCCACACTTTCTAGAAACACTATATTTTGAAAATTTTCAAAGACACCCTATATATATTTTTATATTGTTTGAAAGGTTGCTTCACCCTTTTTCCAACGGTGTATAACCCTAAGTAGCCCTATCAAAGAATAAAAATTCAAAATTAAAAAAAATAATTTTAACAAAAAAACAATTTTATTTTTAAATTTTATTTGATTTCTTTTTTATTTCTCAACGGTTGCTACGGCACCTTGACAGCAGGGTTGTTACGTTTTATTATATAAAATATACCATTGATTAATAATACTATAAAGATAGACATTTTCATACAACAGGAAATGTTCAGCTCACTTTTTCCAAATTCTCTTCATTATATATATTTTCCGGCGTATATTCAATGTGTTAGTGCATTTTTTATTTAATTTGAATTTTTGAACGTTTTATACGTTTTTATTCTCTAAATAATTTGTATGTGTTCAGTTTCTCTATACTTCTCTATTCTCAAAAACATAGTAAATCAGTTAGTAATTTTGAAGAATTAGCAATTAGATATTTTACTGGATTTTGCACATAAAAAGTGTCAAATTGCCTTACATGTGCATTATACTATTTTTAAAAAATTAACACAATTTGAAAACGAAATTTAAATAGCTATTCATAATGAATTATTAGAGATGAAATAATTGAACGTAGGTATATAAGTACGTATGTACCTAAAAACCGATTTTAATTGAATTTAAAATTTAGAATTGTATTTAAAACATCTTTAACAAAAATTTGATTCTATTTGTAAATTTATACATACATATATGTTTATTATTAGAAATCATAACGTGAATGAATGTTCACTATGATTTGAATTTTTTGAAATGGTTTTATTTTTGAAAATTATTCAATTAAAAAAAGAAAAATATTTTTTTTTTCTAAACATTATAAAATTATATTATAATTTTATAATTTATTATTACAAATAATATACATGCACAATATCAACAATTATAAAAATCCTTTTATTACAATGCATTGAGAGAAAAATAAAAAACAATTTTTCTTAAAAGACTACTCGATAAAAATGCTATCCAATTTGAAATTTTTGTACCTATCAATTCAAAAAAAATCAAATTACCTATACAAATTCAAATAACAAAAAGTTAAAAACAATAATATACATTCAAGAACAGTATAGAGAAACTGAACACATACAAATTATTTAGAGATTAAAAACGTATAAAACGTTCAAAAATTTAAAAATTCAAATTAAATAAAGAATGCACTAGCACATTGAATATACGCCGGAAAATATGTATAATGAAAAGAATTTTGAAAAAGTGAGCTGAACATTTTCTGTTGTATGAAAATGTCTATCTTTATAGTATTATTAATCAATGGATATACATACATACTAGAAAACTCCCTGGTAAATCTCCGGTCAGCCAAAAAAAAAGGAATTTTGCTGTGAAACGGCACAATAAACAACAACAATGAATAAAACTTTTTTTATAAGACTTTGTTAGACATCAATTTTCGGTAAGTCTTGAATATGCAATATTAATCAATAAATCACAAGGTCAAATATTTCAAAAGTCGGAATTTTTCTCCCTGAACCTACCTTGAACACATGGTCAGCTCTAAACAACAATATCAAGAGCAACAAAATCCACTGCTCTAAAAATTCAAATTCTAGCAGGAGTAAGACAGGGGAAAACTACTAACATGGACAGAGTAACTGACAATGTTGCATACTAGGAGGTTTGCTAGAATATTCCATTTTATACAATTTTTTTTATATGATAAATTGTAAAACTAGCTCATAATAATTGGGAAACGTTAATGAAGCCATATAAGTACTAAGCCATAGTTATGATTAATGGTGTCATAAAATTTTCGGACTATTTTTTAATAATATTGCAACACACCACACTTTCTCAATTAACGCGAAAAATCAATTATATAAGTAATCGTTCTATAATATCAGTTATTGTAAAGAGTTTCGGTGGTTTTAGTGGGTTAGAGTACACATAGCTATTTTTCTCAGATGCTTTCAACATATCAAATGTTTAATTTTATGAAAAATCATTTTATTGTGCCGTTTCACAGAAAAATTGCTTTCTTTTTAACTTAAAACTTTGAACATTTTTATTTTTTTATGGTTTGTTATTAATATTACTATTCTTTATTTTGTTTTCAGATGCTTTCAACGTGTCAAATGCTTAATTTTATGAAAAATCATTTGATTGTGCCGTTTCACAGAAAAATTGCTCTTTTGGTTGGGCGGGTATATACCCGCGGGTTTCTTCTAGTAAATAAAAATATTAGAACTTACAAGAAAAATTGAGTTGCACATATTTCCGCTCCAAATTTGAAATTTGAGCTGATTCCGCTCACAGGTATACCTAATTCGGTCTTTTGAACATATTTGCGATTCGCGTGTACGATCTTATTCAAGAAATAAAATACCTTTAAAACAATTAATAAGAGTAAAAATTAATAATTTATTTTTAAATAATTTAATATTATAATAAAAAAGTAAAAAGTAATGAAAATTCAATATTAGATGATACATACTACAATTTGTAATAAATAAATAATATTTGAGTAGATTTATTTATTATCATTAAAATATCAGATAAATTTATTATAGTTAATAGGTATTTCAAAAATTCGATAATGCAGTAGTTATTCCAAACAAAAACCAAATCAAATTTAATATTATAACAAGGCTACAAGGCTCACTTCATTTTCTCCAGGCCAAAATAACAGTTTTAAATTATATTCGTAAATTTCTTCGAACGTCTTTCCCGAATTTCTTGATTATACGATTTTCTTCAAGTTTTAAGAAAGGCAAGTAATAAGAAATACTGGTGATGTATTGATCTGGAATTGATCACTCTCTTGACATATTAATTCCACTTGCCAATTATATAGGATATTTAGACCGATATCATTATTATTTTCTATCAAAAATTGACATCAATTGCTTAAAATGTCTGCATAATCTGTAGATTCAAAAAAATCTTTTAAATATAAAAAAATTCTTTTGGTAATTTCAGATACCTTTACAAAATTTTGATGGCAAGATAAATTCAGAGATATCTTCTATTTATAAAAAACAAGTAATTGGTATAAACATTAAAATATAGAATTGTTAAATATAAGACAAGAATTAACACGCTGGGTGGCGCAGTAGGTAGAGCGCTGGCCTTTCAACCGAAAGAGCTAAGGTTCGATTCCGGAAGAAGACAAAAAACGCTTTATGGATTGTTCGACCTTGTCCAGTACCCTTTATCATTGGGATAAAATAAATGTAACTATGCTATTTTGAAGGCGAAGTACTCTACAATAGCTATATAGTTTTCCACATTTAAATTAGTCTATCACACAAAAATTCTGCAAAAATTCAAACATTATTGTATGTGTATTCCAAATCTCTGTGTAAAAGCAGTTAGGATGTTCATCCCATAGACTTGGAATTATATAAAAAAAAAGAAATAAAATTAATTTACTGAAAATAGTTTACAACTATTTAGTTCGCAATTAGGACACATTGTACATTTACTCATACCGCTTTTTCATACAAATTTTTTTCAAAACTCAAAATTTAGTTGTAACAAAACGGTGGTTCACTAAATTCATACCATCAACTATATTTTAATTGTTGAAAATAAGCGAATATTTTCCTTTTATTAGTAGACGAAATACACGTATCCTGTATGATAAGTATATTTAGTAAAATTAAGAGGAAAATTTTCAACTATTTTTAAGAATTAGATAAATTTTACTCTAATGCTAACCCTAATGAATAAGTTTTTCCTAAACTATGTTTTACTTATATTATATTTTGTATGATTTAAAAAGTCTTTGGAATTATCTTGCCTTGGCACCAAAATTTTATTAAGGCGTCCATTATAAATTACCAAACGAATTTCTTTGTATACATTTCACAATAAGTTAAATAGAGGAGTGACAGCCATGACCATTTCTTGCACATTTTGGAGATGGTCTGTAAAAGAAGATATTCTAATATATTCAAACAGTGACATAGTCTGCAAAATTGAGCCTCCAGTTTTAATGAACAGCAGAGGGCAATATAATGTACCTGAAATCATACAAATTAAAAATGACTAAACTAAGTAGTAGAATTAAGAAGTAGTAAATGTGATTTTTACTTTGTATGTATAAGAAATATTTTGTATTTTTATTTATTTATTTTAAATGTACATTGTTATAATAATTATGTTAATTATGTTATATTGAATTATTTTTTTTTGTTTGAAATACTGAATCGTCGCATTGTTTAATTTTTTTAAATTTTCAAATAATTTTACTTACATTATAACTATTTATTTTTTTTTTTAAATTACTTACAGTAATATTGATTTTTTATTATAATAAATATTTTCATAATTCAACGAAGTACATCTAGATAATTATTTAAAAAATTAATTATTAATTTGACTCTTAATAATTCTTTTAAATAGCTTTTTTGAATAAAATCGTAAATAGGTACTGTGAATCGCAAATACGTTCAAAAAGCGGAATTGAGTTCATATTAGGGCGGAATTAGCTCAGATTGATATTGTCGAGCGGAAATATGTACAATCAAACTTTTATATAGAACTTTTATTATTTAGGCAGTATAATCAAAATACTAATTATTGTAATTTGAAAAAAAAAGAATTAAAAAAGGTTATATTTTGCTTATTTTGTCAACTTAAACTAATTTTTCCTTAAGGGGGCGGAGATTACGTTATATAATCTTAAATATTTTTTATTTACAAATTGAAGAAAGTGTGCATTAGAATCTATTTAATAATATATATTTTACAATTATTGAATAAAGTAAATAAGTGAACATAATAGTTTAATTATTAAGGTCGTAACTAAATAAAAAAAATTTCAACATTTGAACTAATACAATACCTATGTTCACTAAAATGTCTATACCTAGTTTAGTTTTCTATAAATAACTTATCTATTAATATGAATACAAATGTGCATTATTTTGCTTTACAACGAGGAGATAATAAGGTAAAAGCACCAACTACCGCCAGGTTAGCAACTCGATTCAACAAAACCCTTCTCAATTTTTTAAATTTTAATCTTACCGAATTTGAAATTGTATTTAATGAAAGTTCACACATTTTTTTGTTTAATTATGACAAAAAAAGTCTAAAATCAATAAAATAATATAAATAAGAGCATTTTTAAAATAATTTTTCGGTTCCCTTTTACTGCCACCCAAATTTTTTATTGATTTGCTTAGTTTTTTGAGAAATTTTCAGCAAAAATTAATTGAGAATATATTAGACTTCACTAATAAATGTTATGTTTACTAATTCCGCATGTAACTAATTTTTAAAACAGAAAAAATAATTCTTACCTTTTCTTAACAAAATTATGACATGCATGAATTAAAACTTGATAACTTGGCGATGTAAGTCTGAATGACAAGTATTTTGTTATATTTTATTCAAAATGTTCAAAAGAACAAAATCAAATATGTTGAGATTTGTTTGAATTATACTAAAAAAGAAGCAGATACCTACATATATATAAAAACTTATAGTTTTCTTGTTTAAGGCCGGTTTTCATGAGAAATTTTTAGCTGATAAATTGAAGTTTAGAAAGAGAGGAGTATAGTATACCCAACGCCTCTATATTTAAAAATCCTCGATACTAATTTTTGAATCTAATATATGAATAATATTTATTATCATACATATAATTTATTTTTTATAACTCTAAATTTAAGTTTTATCATTGATTAATAATACTATAATGATAGACATTTTCATACAACAGGAAATTTTCAGCTCACTTTTTCCAAATTCTCTTCATTATATATATTTTCCGGCGTATATTCAATGTGTTAGTGCATTTTTTATTTAATTTGAATTTTTGAACGTTTTATACGTTTTTATTCTCTAAATAATTTGTATATGTTCAGTTTCTCTATAGTGTTCTTGAATGTATATTATTGTTTTTAACTTTTTGTTATTTGAATTTGTATAGGTAATTTGAATTTTTTTTGAATTGATAGCTGTACAAAAATTTCAAATTGGATAACATTTTTATCGAGTAGTCTTTTAAGAAAAATTTTTTTTTTATTTTTCTCTCAATACATTGTAATAAAAGGATTTTTATAATTGTTGATATTGTGATTTGTAATAACAAATTATAAATATATAATATAATATTATAATGTTTAGAAAACAAAAATATTTTTCTTTTTTTAATTGAATAATTTTCAAAAATAAAACAATTTCAAAAAATTCAAATAATAGTGAACATTCATTCTCGTTGTGATTTCTAATATATAATCATACATACATATACATATATGTATAAATTTACAAATAGAATCAAATTTTTGTTAAAGATGTTTTAAATACAATTCTAAATTTTAAATTCAATTCAAATCGGTTTTTAGGTACATACGTACTTATATACCTACGTTCAATTATTTCATCTCTAATAATTCATTATGAATAGCTATTTAAATTTCGTTTTCAAATTTTGTGTTAATTTTTTAAAAATAGTATAATGCACATGTAAGGCAATTTGACACTTTTTATGTGCAAAATCCAGTAAAATATCTAAAAGAGCACATAAACCAAAAGAATTGCCTGAAATTGGAAAGTGCATTCATAAATTCTTTTTAAGGGATGATGTCAGTTGTGCGACCGCTGGCAAAAAAGAAACAATAACCAAAAATAAAGTTAAGGAACAAAAAAGATACATGCTTGATACTTTGATGAATCTTCATAAAAAATATAATAGTGCGGCAGAAAACTATGTATCATACTCATATTTTACATTAAATCGTCCATTTTATGTTGTTCAACCAACAATTCAATCCCGCGATACATATGCTTGCAAGCTACATTGCAATATAATGCTGAAAACATATACATTGAAAAAACTTAACGTTATTTCTACGGTAAGTTTGCCTCTTCTACTTCAGATGGCTGTCTGCGACACACAATCAATAGAATGCATGTATAACAAATGTACCTCCTGTAAAAATCAGACAGTCCCATTAAATTTTGAAGATTCTAACCTCGATGTTCATTGGATGGAGTGGTTACGAAAGGAGGAAATTTATGAAAAGGATGGCAATACAAATAAAATTTTTAAAACTGTAAAGGAATTGATTAAAGAGAAAATTTTTAAAACTGTAAAGGAATTGATTAAAGAGAAAAATTTAATGAAGAGATGATACTTCTGAAGAAACATCATTTTAATATTAAAACACAATATCAAGCTTACCGAAACTACATCGACAATTTAACAGAAAATGAAGCGGCAATTCATGTAGATTTTAGTGAAAACTACAACTGCAAATACACTGAAGACATCCAATCGCATCATTTCGGAGGGTCCAGAAAACAAATAACTCTTCACACAGGTATCTCTATTTTAATAATAATTCTTTGGTTATTTCAAATTTATTTATACCGTAGGTGTAATATATTTATTCGATAATGATACGGTATCATTCTGCACAATTTCACCAAGTAATGAACACAGCCCAAGTGCAATTTGGTCTCATTTGGATCCAGTTCTTAAAATGATTCAAAAAAATAAACCAGGAATAGATACACTTCATTTTTTTTCAGATGGTCCGTGCACTCAGTATTGACAAAAACAAAATTTTTATTTATTTAGTCACAAAATTTTTGAAAAAAAATATAAAAGTGGAACATGGTCATTTTTTGAATCAGGGCCTGGGAAAGGAGCGGCTGACGGAATTGGTGGTACTGTAAAAGAATTGCAGATAGGATTGTCGCACACGGAAAAGATATTACTAACGCCACCGATTTTTTTGAACTTGTGCAGAATGAAACTTTCATTAAGTTATTCATGATTGAGACTGAAGCTATTGAAGATGTGCGGAAATCTCTACCAAAGCTTATTCCTATCTTGCCGGGTACAATGCGGTTACATCAACTAATAACAGAAGATTCAGGTTTACTGAAATATAGGGATTTAAGTTGTTTTCCCTGTGTCAAAAGAGGATTTTGTGCTTGTTTCAATCCCAAATTATACGTAGCCTCACTTGCAAATTCCCCTAAGCCGCGAGCCAAGGTCTACGATTTAATATATACTCCAACAAGCAGTGAGAATGAGTTTGAATCTGACATCGAATCCTTGCCTGAAAGAGATGATTCAGTCACTGATGGATCAAAAATTAAAATCGGGACCTTTATATTTTTAAAAATGTATGTAGAAAAAAAAGAACGTAAAACTGAGTATAAATATGTAGCCGTTGTTCAGAAACTAGAAGAAGCAGATGAAATAGAAGTTATGTTTTTAAAATCTATGGATGAAACGAAAAAAATATTTAAGACACAAGACAATGAATGATATTTCATATGTAAACATGAATCAAATAATTAAAATATTGCCCAATCCAAACATAAAAATGAAAGGAGATCGTCTTTTTTATGAGTTTGGAAACAGAATTGATGTTTGCGAAAAATAATTCAATATTTTGGTATTTGTAAACATTTTATTTATGTATAATTTTATATTAATTTCCCCTAAGTTACTTTTTGGTCCACTATGTTACTTTTTGTCCCTAGTCACGAAGACTTTATTTTTATTTAATTTTAAGATATTTTATTTAAGTTTTGTTAATTGAAGTGATATATAAATAATATTTGTATTATAATGTGATATATAATAAACTATACGTTCCTGCTGTAACAGCGAAATTAAATTTTATTTGATAATAAATTAATAAAAAGTAACGCAGTGGACTAAAATTTGTTAATTTCTTTTATTTATATTATTTTTTTTATTATTTTTTCAATAGAGGTTTTTTATTTGCAATAAATGAAATATAAAAAAACTATTACTGTTTTTCATAATTAGTTTTTTTAAATTTAAATAACATTAAACATTCAGGTGACGCAGGAGACAAATTTACTGATTACAATTCACTGATTTTGTCATAAAATTTGCAATTTTTAAAAAAGTGTACGATTAATTTCAGAATATAGTAACGAAAACTTGCAACTTCCTGAAAAAAAAATACCTTGGTTCATATAAAAAAAAAATTATTTAAAATTTAAAAATTCTGAAATGTGCAACAAAAAAAATAATGACCCAGGTACAAAAATTTCAAATTGGATAACATTTTTATCGAGTAGTCTTTTAAGAAAATTTTTTTTTTTATTTTTCTCTCAATACACAATGTATAAAAGGATTTTTATAATTGTTGATATTGTGATTTGTAATAACAAATTATAAATATATAATATAATATTATAATGTTTAGAAAACAAAAATATTTTTCTTTTTTTAATTGAATAATTTTCAAAAATAAAACAATTTCAAAAAATTCAAATAATAGTGAACATTCATTCACGTTGTGATTTCTAATATATAATCATACATACATATACATATATGTATAAATTTACAAATAGAATCAAATTTTTTTTAAAGATGTTTTAAATACAATTCTAAATTTTAAATTCAATTCAAATCGTATTTTAGGTACATACGTACTTATATACCTACGTTCAATTATTTCATCTCTAATAATTCATTATGAATAGCTATTTAAATTTCGTTTTCAAATTTTGTGTTAATTTTTTAAAAATAGTATAATGCACATGTAAGGCAATTTGACACTTTTTATGTGCAAAATCCAGTAAAATATCTAATTGCTAATTCTTCAAAATTACTAACTGATTTACTATGTGATTGAACTGTATTTGAATTTGAAGCTAAAACATTTTCCTTCTCATTTCTTCAGGACAATTTCCAATAATAAAATCTTCATCAGCCAAATCATTGGCATCAATGTCCAAATAATTGTTGTGATCTGTTTCACAATTTGAGGATGTATTTTCGTTATAAATACTCGCCTCGTCTTAGCAAAAATATTCCCAATTTGTTGTGCAGATGGATTTCTGCAATAATCACCAGCAGATCTTATATGAGAAACCATATTTTCTAACGAATCTTGATTCAGTCTGCGCGTCATCAAGAAATTAAAACTCTATCAATTTGATCTTTCGACAAAGATAATACAGCAGTTATTGTTTGGGCCATTCCATTAATGGAAACATTTTTTTTGGTACTTTTAATTTTTGATTTTTTAAGATATTCTAGCAATTCCTGTAAGAATAAAAACGGAGAATTTTTAACGGTTGTGAATTCAAAATTTTTAATTTTTTGTGTTAAAATTTGAAGAATTTGAGTAATCAATTAACTAGTTAACTCTTAAAACAAAATCAACAGTCAGATTGCCTTTATTACTATCACTAAATAATTGAAAAGCTGATTTTACTGACATTTTTTCAAATGTGTTAGAATTAATATAGGTGCTACGAACTTTAGGTAAAATTGTTGAAAGCTAATAATATCATTATTCCAGTTTTTAAAATCGGGTTTTATAAAAGAATTTCTGACAGATTTTATAAGATGCCATATCAAACAAAGCATAAATTTTATTTACATTCCAATCATAAAAAAGGGTCTACCTTATTTACACCAAGTAATTCATAAGTATTTCGATTTGTACTGCATTAATCACAAGCAGGTGCAACAGTTTTAGAACTAATCTGTGTTAGCCCTTTAAGGACTTATAATTTATATTATAATTTTATAATTTATTATTACAAATAATATACATCTACAATATCAACAATTATAAAAATCCTTTTATAACAATGTATATTGAGAGAAAAATAAAAAAAAAATTTTCTTAAAAGACTACTCGATAAAAATGCTATCCAATTTGAAATTTTTGTACCTATCAATTAAAAAAAAATTCAAATTACCTATACAAATTCAAATAACAAAAAGTTAAAAACAATAATATACACTCAAGAACAGTATAGAAAAACTGAACACATACAAATTATTTAGAGAATAAAGTCATATAAAACGTTCAAAAATTTAAAAATTCAAATTGAAAATAAAGAATGCACTAACACATTGAATATACTCCGGAAAATATATATAATGAAGAGAAAAAGTGAGCTGAACATTTTCTGTTGTATGAAAACTCTATCTTTATAGTATTATTAATCAATGGTTTTATGTACATAAATCTTCCTTAAGAACTTAAATTTTCACACTAATTCAAAAAATAATGGCGACTAAAATTTAACAATTTTCATATAAAATATAAAAATGGTTGTTGTTGTTTTTACATATAAAAAGTCAAATCCATGAAATTTATCTAGAATTTATCTAGAATATCTAGACATTAACCGGTACATTTACCACACCGTTCAGTAGACAGATCCATGAATCTGTGGATTTCAGATCCTTTGGTTAATTTCACTGAACGCTACCATTGTTAATTAAACGGCACGTTTTTTTCATTTTTGTTTTTTTTTTATTTCATTTTCGATTTCTCTTATGAGTTCTTATTCCGATTAGTTGCAATAAACACATCGAAGTGACAGGTTACGCGCGAGTGTTTTTAATTTTTGAATTTGGTAAGTAAAAAAACCCTGTTATTGGCAATTAATAAAATATTTTATATAATCTGTGAAATTAAAATTAAATTTTTGTACTTAGAAAATTAAAGATGGCACTAAAACGCGTTGTGGATGGATGTGAAACCACGCAGGAGAACAAAGGGGCAAAAGGATTATTTAAGTTGCCAAAATGCAGAATATTGGCTAGGAAATGGATGAAGGCCATAAGGACAAAAAATATTTGCAAGAAAATTTTTGAAATTTGCAGCGACCATTTCCCAAAACAAAAGATTACATGTAAAGGTAAGCAACATAAAAGACAAAGACTTTGTGAAGATGCGATACCTTATATAAATTTAGTAACCGAAAATAAAAATTCTATTTTTATGAAGGTACTAATAAATTAAAAAAAACTGTTTGTTATTTAAAAATAATATAAAAAAAAATTTATTTGAAATGTTTTAATTTAAAAACTTTTGCACAAGAAGTTTTTTTTATATAACCTTGTGCAGCATGATAAAAAATTTTTAGAAATTCAAACAAGCATTTCAGTAGATCAAAATTTTATTGTGAAAGTAATGCATAACAGTATTATACAAAATTATAGTGATCTTAGTAGTATAATAAAAAAATAATAAGTAATAAAGAGTTAAAAATTTAATTTTGGAGTGAAGTTCAAAAATTAGTTGATAAATACTCTATTTCTGAGTTTCAGCCAAATTTTTATTGTTACTTGCATATTGGTCTAGAAAATTTAAAAACTGCATTAGATATTATTAATTTAAACTGTGACCAATATGAATACAAAAATAACGTAGAATTAATAATCGATCTTGTTTCAACTGATCTTACCAAGGAAAAAGAATATTCCATTGACACAATTACTAGTGCATTTTCAGTTTATTTACACTCTTCTAACTGTGTACAGTATAATTAGGGATAATATTTTAATTTTCCCTAGTCCCAGAGGGTTGTAACAAATTTCTTCATTATTAATAAACTCGTTTTTAATAAACTCAGTATTTGGTAAAATGAAAGAGATAGCTAATTTAATACCAGTTAAAAATATTAATGGCTCAGATTTACACAAATACACCACAATTCTCATTAATGAATTGCAAAATATAGCTTTTCATGTAATTTCAATTACAACTGATAATCACCGAATAAACCAAAATATGTTCAGAATTTTTGTCCCAAACGGATTCAAATTCCAAAATCCTAGGTTTTCCGATGAGCACATATTTTTATTTTATGACAGTGTTTATCTACTAAAAAATATTAGAACTGGCTAAATAAATTAGATGTCCAGAAGACATTTTACTATCCCAATTTTTCCACCGGAAACATTCAATTAGCTTGTTTTTCTGATTTAAGAAATATCCATGCTAAAGGAAAAAACCTTTTAATTAAAAAATTTTATACATTGGATTATAAATCGCTTTTCCCTTCTAGTACAGAAAGGCAGAGTGTTAAACTTGTTTTAAAAATATTCAATTATTTTACAGTTTCAGCATTGAAATGTGAAAATTATTATTCAACAGCAGATTTTATTGAATTAATTTTAAAATGGTGGAAAATAATAAGTAATAATACAACTCCTTTCAAAGATATTTCTAGTAGAGATCCAAATTTAGCCACTCTCTCTATGTTCTACTGATAATAACGTAACATTTTTAAAAGATTTTTGTAAATGACTATCAGCTTGGAAAGATTTAAATTTATTTAATGGATGTCTTACGACTCTTACTTTTGATGCTCTTTTACAGAAAACATCTGCAATGACAGAATTAATTAAAATTAGCTTCTCAAATTATAGTATAAAATATTTCCTTCCTGGAAAAATTCAAACTAATAGTTTAGAACGTAGATTTGGCAGTTATCGGCGAATGAGCGGTTGTAATTATTTAATTTCATATCAAAATATTCTTGAATCCGAAAAACTTAGAATTCGTAAATTAATTAAAAACTTTTTCGGAACAAAGTCTTACATATGCTTCTATTTCAAATTTAGACTTATTAAGCACTCACGTGGAAAATTACATTAGAGTTTTAGATTTAAGTTATTTAGAAAATTATGGAAAAATTTTTGATGAAGAAGTTAATCTGTATGTTGCTGGTTATACCAGTTTTACTGTTTCAAAACACGTTAAATGTGAAAATTGCAAATATCTAATTGTAAAATCTAAGGGAGAGTTTGTTTCAAATAACGATTATTTTAATTTTGTACAACGCGGCGGTTTGATTATACCAAGTGATAGTGTAAAATTTATTTTGTTTCACTGTTTGTTCATGGATGCTATTATGCATAATATAATTTTACTCTTTAAAACGCGATTTTTAGCAGAAAAAAATCAAAAGGGTATTCTTTGCGCGCTTACGTATCAAAGTTTATAAGCCTCTAATTGTTTTATTTTTTTTTGACATAATATGTGATTGCGGTCATACATCTACGGATGTTTACAGTAAACTTTATGCAGTTTTTGCAAATATTTTACTTAATAATTTTTCTAAAAGTCTTAACTATAAAATATCTGAATCTTCTAGCAAACGAAAAATCATTACGTTTCAAAATTAAATGCTTGTTTGAATTTTAATTATAAAGTTTGTGATATAATTTTTTTTTTAATTCCCACATATGAAGTAAAAATTTATTTTTTATTGTGTCTGTTTGTAATAAAATTTTTTTTTAATTTACACATATGAAGTAAAAATTTATTTTTTATTGTATGTCTGTTTGTAATATAATTTTTTTTTTAATTTTCACATATTATGAAGTAAAAATTTATTTTTTATTGTGTCCGTGTCTGTGATAAATTTTTTTTAAATTTTTATAAATATTATGAAGTAAATTTTAATTTTTTATTGTTTGTGATAGAAAAGCTGGATTGAAATTTAATATTATTATTTTTTTTATGAATTTCAGTTTTTATATTTGTTAATTTTTACATAATTAGTCACATACATATTTTTCCTAATTATTAATTCATTACATATTTTTTCAATTTAAAATTTTGTCGAGTTCATCAAATAAAAAGAAATTGTAACAACGAAAAGCTTGCGAAAAAAGGGATAAGCTCACGAAAATGAGTGATACAAATACAACACCAATTTATATTATAAGTATAAGCATTATAATTTTTACTTATCATGTATCATTTTTATTCATTCTTTATATTACTTTATATTATATTTTATTTTTAAAAAAATGCTGTAAATATAAATCCTTGAACTTAAAAATATGTTACATTTTCATTTAAAAAATAAAATTATTTAAATTTATTTAAGTACAAACATTTTTATCGTATAAAATACAATAAACATTTCTTTTCAGCTTACTTCATGCAAAAAAAAGCTATTGATATAAAAATGAATGAAAAATATTTATTTCTTCACTCTTCAGTTTCATTCAGTAGCTTTCTAGCTTTAATGGAAGTAAGAGTGTGCCGCTTTGCGTAATCAAAAATTTTAAAATTGATATATTTATATGAAAATAATAATAATTTTTAATTGGAATTTGGAATTAAATATATATATAATCTTTTATATTTTTTAAATTTTATATAATCTTTTATATTTTAAGGTCCGAAGATTCCTTATTTTATTACATAGGTACTTTTATATTAACTTGCCAGTGTCTGTTTATATATATGTACATATGTATATATGTATGTAAGTATATATGTATATATGTATATATGTATATATGTATATATGCATATATGCATATATGTATATATGTATATATGTATATATGCATATATGCATATATGTATATATGTATATATGTATATATGTATATATGTATATATGTATATATGTATATATGTATATATGTATATATGTATATATGTATATATGTATATATGTATATATGTATATATGTATATATGTATATATGTATATATGTATATATGTATATATGTATATATGTATATATGTATATATGTATATATGTATATATGTATATATGTATATATGTATATATGTATATATGTATATATGTATATATGTATATATGTATATATGTATATATGTATATATGTATATATGTATATGTATATATGTATATATGTATATATCAGGCACGAAGCGTCCATATATTGAGTTGAATGAGTGCTTCCCCAAATGAAATATTATTTATTATTTCTTACAGCTTAATATAAAATTTATATTTAATTTAATATAAAAATTACTTAAATACAAAAATTCAAAACGAATGAAAAAAAAATTTCAAGCAAAAATTATATGCATTGATATTAACTACATTATGTATGTTTAGAAAATAATGCCTATATAAACATCATTATTTTATATTATTCTTTCAATCATACAAGAACAAGACTATAACAGATATTCAACAATCACAAGTTTAAAGTATTTGAAAATAATGCCTATTAAAAATCATTCTTCTCTTACCAATATAGCTATAATAATAATTATACAAAGCATAAAAATATAATAACAAATTAAATATCATTCTCCTCATTTATAATATACATACACTCAAACACACTGTCTCTGTTTCAATTTAGTTTCCTAGCAACAACAACAAAGTAATAAATCCAGGGACAATAAAATAAAATCTTAGAAGGAAAAAAATTGAATTTGAATGAGTGGCTGATATTCATTCCAAATTTACCTGATATAATTAGAAAATATCTGATAGAAAATAGATTATCTAGGGAAACAACAACAAAATATCGCATGACACAAAATGAATTTACAAATAAAAAAAGTATCAGGGAATGAATTAATTTTATGCATTATTGTGGTTGTTGACTTAAATGAGAATTAATATTTATATAAATAATGTATGTAGTTTTGGGTTTTTTTTAGAGAGTAGTATTGATTTGTGTTAAGTAATTCTATAGTTTTTTGTTATTGAATGCTACATTGTTTATTTTCAGCCATAATTTTGTTTTATGCAGTTTTGAAACAATTTTTTAACAAATGTAAAAATTTAAAATGTTTTTTTTTTATTATTTATAAATAATTATAATAGAAAACTGTAATTGAGTTATTGAAATTTTAAGAAAAAACCATTTTCGGTTAGAAGTTTTGAGGAAAAATTAATAATTGTTAAAGATGGTAAACCAGTGCTTGCTCTACTAATAACAACAACAACAATAAAACGATGTAATCAGCATTTTTCAGTAAAATCTTTTAATTCGTATACGTGGTATTTTCCAACATAAATATAGAAAATTCGTATTCACACTTTTTTACATTCCTTTCTTAAAGTCAGAGCTTAAATTAAAGTTATATTTTCAGATGAAAATTTAAATAACAAAAACAGTATATGCAAATATTAACATTTTTAATTCAAACTGGATTAAACAGTTCTTTTAATAAATATTCCCAACTTTGTAAATTTATAATAACATAATAACTGCTTCAGTTGAGCGATCGTTTTTCTGCCTAAACAGAATTAAAACTACTTTGAGAAGTAGATGTGAGTAAAAACTTTGACTGTCGAAATTAGCAAAAATTTCAATAGAAAAAGAAAAGCCAAAGCAAACTGATGCTTCCTTTTATAGTGCTTCCCCAGTTGTAAATTCCACGCCCTGTCACTGGTATATATGTATATATGTATCAGTGACGGGACGTGGAATTTTCAACTGTGGAAGCACTATAAAAGGAAGCATAAGTTTGGTTTGGCTTTTCTTTTTCTATTGAAATTTTTGCTAATTTCAACAGTCAAAATTGTTCATATCTACTTCTCAAAGTAGTTTTAATTCTGTTTAGGGAGAAAAACGATCGCTCAACTGAAATAGTTGTTATAGAGGAAGTGTTATTATCAATTAACAAAGCTTTGACTATTCATTAAAAGAGTTGTGTAATTCTGTTTCAATTAAAAATGTTAATATTTCGCAAATACTGATTTTGTTATTAAAATTTTCATCTGAAAATATAACTTTAATTTAAGCACTGACTTTAAGAAAACAGTGTAAAAAAAGTGTGAATTTTCTATATTAATGTTGAAAAATACCTCGTATACGAATTATAAGATTTTATTGAAAAATGTGGATTACATCGTTTTATGGTTGTTGTTATTAGTAGATCAAGCATTGGTTTACCATCTTTAACAATTAATCATTTTTGCTCAAAAGTTCTAACAGAAAATGATTTTTTCTTTAGATTTCAATAACACAATTACAATTTTCTATTTTAATTATTTATAAATAATAAAAACAAAAATGTTTTAAATTTTTACATTTGTTCACAAATTGTTTCAAAACTGCATAAAACAAAATTATGGCTGAAAATAAACAATGTAGCATTCCATAACAAAAAACTACAGAATTACTTAACACAAATCAATAGTACTCTCTAAAAAAAACCCAAAACTACATACACTATTTATATAAATATTAATTCTCATTTAAGTCAACAACCACAATAATGCATAAAATTAATTCATTCCCTGATACTTTTTTTATTTGTAAATTCATTTTGTGTCATGCGATATTTTGTAGTTGTTTCCCTAGATAATCTATTTTCTATCAGATATTTTCTAATTATATCAGGTAGATTTGGAATGAATATCCGCGACTCAATCAAATTTTTTTTTTTCGTTTATGTATAATTATTATAGGTATAGCATATTGGTAAGAGAATAATGATTTTTAATAGGCATTATTTTCAAATATTTTAAATTTGTGGTTGTTGAATATCTCTTGTTGGCTTGTATGATTGAAATAATAATAGCAAATAATGATGTTTATATACACATTATTTTCTAAACATACATAATGTAGTTAATATCATTCTATGCGTATAATTTTTGATTAAAATTTTTTTAGTTAAGTAATTTTTATATTAAATAAAATATATATTTTATATTAAGTTGTAAAAAATAATAAATAATATTTTATTTGGGGAAACACTCATTCAACTCAATATATGGACCCTTCGTGCCTGATATGTATATATGCATATATCCATATATGTATATATGTATATATGTATATATGTGTATATGTATATATGTATATATGTATATATGTATATATGTATATATGTATATATGTATATATGTATATATGTATATATGTATATATGTATATATGTATATATGTACATATGTATATATGTATATATGCATATATGTATATATGTATATATGTATATATGTATATATGTATATATGTATATATGTATATATGTATATATGTATATATGTATATATGTATATATGTATATATGTATATATGTATATATGTATATATGTATATATGTATATATGTATATATGTATATATGTATATATGTATATATGTATATATGTATATATGTATATATGTATATATATATGTATGTATTTATATATATATATATATGTTTGGTAGGTAGGTTGGAATTTTTTTGTTAATAGTAAAACCAAACGCAAAAAGAAAAAAAATTATTTTGTTTAACAAATTTAAAGATAGAGTTCTGAAATTTTGCACTAATGATAAAATAACCAACCGGGCACGTTACTTTACAAAGCTATCAAATGACAGGTTCGGGTTGCTGCCGTACAATTCCTAGTACGTCTAAGACATATTTTAAAAACCAATTGTATTACAGGTATGCAAATTTACACTTAGATTCTTTTTCACAAATAAAGAAATACGACTGTTAACTATTTCGAAAATGTGGACTGGGTCGGGTTGCTGCCGAACAGCTCCTAGCACGCCCCAGGCATATTTTAAAACCAATTGTATTACAGGAATGAAAATTTACACCTAGATTCTTTTTCACAAATAAAGCAATACGACTGTTACCGATTTCGAAAATGTGGACTGGTTCGAGTTGCTGCCGAACAACTCCTAGCACGTCCCAGGCATATTTTAAAACCAATTGTATTACAGGCATGAAAATTTACACTTAGATTCTTTTTCACAAATATAGAAATACGACTTTTAACTATTTCGAAAATGTGGACTGGGTCGGGTTGCTGCCGAACAGCTCCTAGCACGCCTCAGGCATATTTTAAAACCAATTGTATTACAGGAATGAAAATTTACACTTAGACACTTTTTCACAAATAAAAAAATAAGACAGTTACCAATTTCGAAAATGTGGACTGGTTCGGGTTGCTGCCGAACAACTCCTAGCACAACCCAGGCATATTTAAAAACTAATTGTATTACAGGCATCAAAATTTACACTTAGATACTTTTTCACAAATAAAGAAATACGACTGTTACCGATTTCGAAAATGTGGACTGGTTCGGGTTGCTGCCGAACAACTCCTAGCACGTCTCAGGCATATTTGAAAACCAATTGTAAAACAGGCATGAAAATTTACACTTAGATACTTTTTCACAAATAAAGAAATACGACTGCTACCGATTTCGAAAATGTGGACTGGTTCGGGTTGTTGCCAAACAACTCCTAGCACGTCTCAGGCATATTTGAAAACCAATTGTTATACAGGCATGGAAATTTACACTTAGATACTTTTTCACAAATAAAGAAATACGACTGCTACCGATTTCGAAAATGTGGACTAGTTCGGGTTGCTGCCAAACAACTACTAGCACGTCTCAGGCATATTTGAAAACCAATTGTAATACAGGCATGAAAATTTACACTTAGGTACTTTTTCACAAATAAATAAATACGACTGTTAACTATTTCGAAAATGTGGACTAGTTCGGGTTGCTGCCGAACAACTCCTAGCACGTCTCAGGCATATTTGAAAACCAATTGTAATTCAGGCATGAAAATTTACACTTAGATACTTTTTCACAAATAATGAAATATGATTGTTACCGATTTCGAAAATGTGGACTGTTTCGGGTTGCTGCCGAACAACTTTTAGCACGTCTCAGCATATTTGAAAACTAATTGTATTAGAGGCATGAAAATTTACACTTATATACTTTTTCACAAATAAAGAAATACAACTGTTACCATTTTCGAAAATTTGGACTGGTTCGGGTTGCTGCCGCACAACTTTCACCACGTCTCGGCATATTTGAAAACCAATTGTATTACAGTTATGAAAATGTAAACTTATATACTCTTTTACAAATAAAGAAATACGCCTGTTAACTATTTCGAAAATGTGTACTGGGTCGGGTTGCTGCCGAACAGCTCCTAGCACGTCTCAGGCATATTTTAAAACCAATTGTATTACAGGAATGAAAATTTACACTTAGATTCTTTTTCACAAATAAAGAAATACGACTGTTAACTATTTCGAAAATGTGGACTGGTTCGGGTTGCTGCCGAACAGCTCCTAGCACGTCTCAGGCATATTTGAAAACCAATTGTAATACAGGCATGAAAATTTACACTTAGATACTTTTTCACAAATAAAGAAAAACGATTGTTACCGATTTCGAAAATGTGGACTGGTTCGGGTTGCTGCCGAACAACTTTTAGCACGTCTCGGCATATTTGAAAACCAATTGTATTACAGGCATGAAAATGTAAACTTAGATACTCTTTTACAAATAAAGAAATACGCTTTCTACCGACTTCAAAAATTTTGACTGGTTCGGGTTATTGCTGAACAACTTCTAGCATGTCTCAGTCATATTTCGAAAACCAATTGTGTTATAGACAGAAGAGTTTACACTTATATACTCTTTCTGAAATTATAATACCTATAGATTTCACTTAAAACTAAAGAGTATAAAATAAAATAATAATGTAAAAATAAAAATTTTTAAAATATACTTTTATCGAAACCAAAGTAGCCCCCTAAAAAGTAGAAAATAAAACTAGTGGTTGATGTTGAGCATCTAAAACTACTATAAGATAAAGCACATAAGTGTATAATGAATCTTGCTGGAATATTGTTAATGGACATTTTTAATATTTGCTGCTTGAAAAAAATCACGAATATTAAAAGAACATCACAAAGCGTTTCCAAATTTATATTAACAATATTCCAGCAAGATTCATTATATACTTTTGTGTTTTATTTTATAGTAATTCTAGATGCTCAACATCCACCACTAGTTTTATTTTCTACATGTTAGACGGCTAATTTGGTTTCGATAAAAGTATATTTTAAAAATTTTTATTTTTACATTATTATTTTATTTCCATACAATAAGGTAATTTTTTGAAAGATTTCTCTCCAGTTTCGTGGCTGGATGTTAATAGGCAATTATATACCGCGGCGTTAATGTGTATGGTTTTTAGTTCAATAGATAAGTAGTTAAATAATAAATATATTATTATACCTAAGTCAAAATATTATTTTTTATTTACACATTCAAATGCTCAATACAAAAAATTAATTTTTGTTATTGTTTTTAACTCAAATTCAAAAATTGAAATGTTGTTCCAAAAAAGGGTCTGGTAATGTGCCAGGGTACATATCAGGGTACTGATAGGTACATTTACGTTACTTAAGTAAGTACTTAATTCCATTTTATTTTACATATTTATTGTACTGCTTAAACATTTGAGAAGAAATGATTTATGAAGATAACATCTATAATCTTCCAAAGTTTAAAATTATCCAAATTAAAATATTAAAAATGATTTATAATATACAAGACGTGTAAATAGTTTTGTAGGTAATAATATGTATGATAATATATATTTTTCAACGAATGAACTTCATTAGAAAACGATTTTTAATAGTAGACAGAATTATATATCTGAATTTCAAATACAACAGATTGATTTAAATATTCTAAAAATTCAATTCTTAAAAATTTGTATCAGCACTCAGGTATAATTATGTAGCAATTCTAAATAATAATTTACTACATATTTTTAAATGAAATTTGCGAATTCTTAATTGCAATTGAAAGCCCCTGAACAATAACAAAAAAAATGTGTAAGGTGCCTATTACACATCATTCTTTTCATCAATCATTCATCCATATATTGTCAATATATGGATGAAAAGAATGATGACCGATTACACATCAATCATGCACTCATCAATCTTTTTATCCATATTTTGACATTTTGCAATGACATATTGTGGAAGTGTTCTGAATATATTGATAATTTCGAAACATATATGAATATTGAAAATATAATTTTTAGGGGAATGTTTTTAACTTCAATTTAAATTGAATTTTTAAAGTAAAGTAAAGGGTATAAAAAACAACAAATTATTTTTTTGCACATTTGAATAATATATCAATCGTTTTTTTACAATAATTGCTATAATTATTAAAATTAATATAAAAATTATTCTTTTTGAATTACATCACAAATTAATATTATAACCTTATCTGAACATTCCCCAAAAAACAATTTTTTTTGCCTCAGCTGAACTTGTCAAAAATGATTGATGACATGATTGATGGGAATTTTGCTTGCATGATTGACGAATGATTGATGAGAATAGAACCGCCATCAATCATTTCTCATCAATCATTCATCCATATATTGACAATATATGGATGAAAGATTGACGAATGATTGATGTGTAATAGGGCCCTAACTAGTTCTTGCTAATTTTAGGTGCCTATTACACATCATTCTTTTCATCAATCATTCATCCATATATTGTCAATATATGGATGAAAAGAATGATGAGCGATTACACATCAATCATTCCCTCATCAATCTTTTTACCCATATTTTGACATTTTGCAAGGACAACCTGTGGCAGTGTTCTGAATATATTGATAATTTCGAAACATATATGAATATTAAAAATATAATTTTTAGGGGAATGTTTTTAACTTCAATTTAATTTGAATTTTTAAAGTAAAGTAATATAGTAATAGTTTAAAATAAAGTATAAAAAACAACAAATTATTTTTTTGCACATTTGAATAATATATCAATCGTTTTTTTACAATAATTGCTATAATTATTAAAATTAATATAAAAATTGTTCTTTTTGAACTAGATCACAAATTAATATTATAACCTTATCAGAACTATGCCCAAAAAGCAATTTTTTTTTGCCTCAGCTGAACTTGTCAAAAATGATTGATGACATGATTGATGGGAATTTTGCTTGCATGATTGATGACATGATTGATGAGAATAGAACCGCCATCAATCATTTCTCATCAATCAACGGTCAATAGATTGACAATATATGGATGATGATTGACGAATGATTGATGTGTAATAGGGCCCTTACATTAATTATTTACTTATCTTAGTTATATACCTGCTGATAGTTTTTTCAGTATACAAAAAATATTTAAAATTAACTTACCCATAGTTATGCAGTAACCTCCAATAATAGATTTACCAGCTATTTGACTAATAGCTAACAATAGATCACCAATTAAGAGGCATCCAACATAGTAACTTTGACATTTCCAATGTAAAACATGATGATTTGATGGCATTAAAAATCCAGTAACTAATGTAGCTATTAAGAATATTACAGATATTAATAGACCAGCAGCAAGTAAAACAAATCTTAAGTTTTGTTCATCAGAATTTCCACCAACACCATTTACATTAGGTAATGCAACAACTGAGGGTATAAGATCTATTGGTTGTGGAAAATGCTCAGAACATGTAAATATATTTAAATGGCGATCATAAAAAATATCTTTTTCTGGATTTGTACTTAATGCTTCTGGTATTAAAATTGAATTTTTTGAATGTTTGCTTGTTATACTATTTTCATTTAATTTATCAATAGTTTGATTATCATTTTTATCTCTTTTGTTACTACCGCTACTACTAATATTATGACTATTACTATTATCAATTGTATGTTCAATACAAAAAGTTTCTGATTTTAATACTTTGCCAGAGTCTAATGTTAAATTACCATTTTCTGGATTAAGTAATTCTGGTTTAAATATACCAGCTAATGCATAACTTGCAATTGTACAATCAGGAAATCCGTAAATAATATCAATAGCAGTTGTATTTATAAAATTGAATTTATTTATTGGATGTTTTAAACCATTATTTAATTTTTCACATGTTTTATTATAAATTAAATCTGATGCACAACATTTTTTTAATTTTGATAACTTTTTTGGTGTGAACTTAAAATTAATATCATTTAATTTTGGAAAACATACTAATGCCGTATCTTTGTCAACACAATAATCATTTGGATCTATGAATAATGATTTGACACTTATATATAACGATCCGTTTGAAAATATAATAAATGAACTATCACGGCTAGTAAATAATTCCAAATTATCACATTTTGATCCATTAGTTGGTTTTTTATTTTCTTTGAAACGCATAAATGGTGGTGCTTTACCAGACGGATCATACAATTTTTTACGATGAATCATAAATATTGGTGGTACCCATTTATCTGATGGTCCAACAACACATGTTTGATTTGTTTCTAAAAACTCTTCATTTGGACAACATTTATTTATTTGGATTAAAGAACGTGGAGTTCCAGACAATTTTGCAGCAGCTGTTGTTGTAATCGAATTCGTTGTTAATGATATTGAAAAACAATTAATAATTATTGTGAAAATTGTGCAATGCAACAGGTGAATATGTAATTTTGTTAAATATTTTAAAGACATTTTTATTTTACTTTTCTTTTTTTTCAATTAAATTCTTATAAATTTTTCTTTTCCTTTAGAGATTCATAACTTTTACTTTTATTTATCTAAGAGTGTATGTGAATTTGCTATAGATACATATTGTGTTTTATTTTTTTTGCATTATACCGAATGAAAATTTTGAGTTTATTTCATTTTCAATTTATTTAAACAAATTAAAACATTTATTTAACACATTTTATTAATGAATAGCTACTTATTTTTAAATAACATACTAAAGTTTTTAATAAAATTATATAACTTTTCACATTTTTCCCACTTTTCTTAACACAATGTTGATTTTTTTTTCTTTAAAGATTATTTTACTTTACACAATTTTTTGTACATCATAATATATATATATAATTATTTAACAAATAAAACTTTAAAATTGATAATTCACATTTTTATTTTTTCAATAAGTTCAAATACCTATAATGTTTATTTTATTTGAATTAAATTTCCATTTAAAAAAAGGTACATATTTTGAAATTTCACTTGGAAGCAACTACGCTATAAAACACATCTAAATAAATACATTACATACGACGAAATTCTTCAGCTAGCAAACCAAACTGGTGTACTTAATAGTGTAGTAGTGTAGTGTCATTGTGTTGTGTGCCTGCAAAAATTGTAAACTTGAAACTGAAACTGTTTTAATGTTTCGATTTCGATGATTTCAAATATTCAAAAAAATATAAACAGAGCTGCATAAAAACTAGTGTTTTCGTTTTGTCAACCTAGTTTTTTCAAACTTTCACAACACAATTCTCTTCCAAAATAATTCAAGAAACACAACATAGTAAGTAAGTACTGCCGTTTTAAATATACTGAAAGCAGCACGAAGTTGTTAAATGTTGCAGTACTTTGCTTTGCAGTACATTAAAAGAGAAATAAAAAAATGTGTCATTTAGATATTTTTTAACTAGCTATTTGTTAGAAAATTTTAAAAAACAAAAAAAAAACTATCATTTACGTATTAGTTATTTACGTTTATTTTTAATAAAATAAATTACACATTCGATTGCAATTAAATAACACACTCTTAAACATTAAATAAAAAATAATGAATAAATAATTCAATTAAATTCAAATTTAAACAAAAAACATAAAAAAAAAATATCTTAATTTTTTATCAAACTTATGACCTTATGACTTAAAAATTTCATTTTTGGTGCATTTTATATTATTCATATTTCCTATTGCATGTACATATATGAATACATAGTCAAAATACAAACTCTAAAAAAGTTAAAATTAAAATAAATTACCAATTTCAGATTCAAATTACAAATAGAAATTACATTGAAAATCACATTATGAGTAAAAGCTCAGTTTCTTATTAATTCGATCTTAATTCATAATGAAATTCTTAATATTAAACAAGACTGTTTGCAAATATGGTAAAGAAATAATTTTAAAGATGAAAAAGTTTGAATTTACAATGTTTGGATTCTAAAAATATGGGAGATTTCTTGAAGGTAAGTTTTATAATTTTTATACAAATTTATGATAGTTTGTTAGCACATTTTCAGAAGCTTTCATTCGGCGGATTTTATTTTTTCTAAGATGGTTGCCGTTTTTTAATGAATCCGTTTTATCATTCTTAATTAATTGTATAAATGGAAAAACGACTTCTCAGCTGCTGCACTAATATGAGACAAACTCAAAACCATTCAAATCAATTGTTTCAATTTCGGGAACATTAGGTCATTTAATGTATTTTTCATACAAAAAGCAGGAAGCAAATATTCTTCAAAATCGAAATCTTGATAAAAGCTTGATAAGAGTGTTAAACTTTTCCATTCTTGGTTAAACTCATCGAAGTCATTTTCATCATCAATATTATACTTGTAAATGCAGATATTATCTTCAAGAAATCCCCTGTATTTTTCGGATCCAAACATTGTAATGCCAAAAGTTTTACATCTTGAAAATCATTTCTTTGCCAAATTTGCTTACAAAAGCGGATTATAGATTTGTAAGTTTTTCAAAGCAAAAAATAAATTAAGATTAATAATTTAATGAAATGATTTAATCTTGAGCATTGCAGTATTTTGTTCATATTTACAGTGAGTTGCAGTGCAATAAGATTGCAGCAGTACAAAGGGACTAATTAAATGATGTTGCAATTGCAAGTTGCGAGCGCAACAATTTTGTATTATACATTGTTGCATTCAATGTTGCATCAGTCGTCAACACTTTGAATTTTTTCTATGGATTAGTATAAAAAAATCTTACTCCGAACTTGATAACATCGCGTATTCTATTTCGTATTTCATATTTCCAATACAAAAAAGAATTAATTTGAATATTTTCTCATTTCTTTTTTATTTTCCTCTTTCAAACTTTTTTTTATAGGATAAGGATATTACGCAAAGCTGGAGTGGCAGCACGTAACTTGTTCACGTTCGTCAAAAAGACGTATTAACACTTTTGGTAGCATGTAAGCAACGTTGACGTTGATTTAATTCCGAAAACGTCAAGTATACATTTTTTCGGTAGCATGTAAGCAAGTTGACGTTCGTTGATTTTAACGTATACGTTTATTTTTGAACGTCAATGATTTTCTTACCGTGTACTAAAATTTATACGAGAAAGATAGTTTTTTTTTAATAATTTTGTGTTATTTTAATAATAAAAATATAAAATTTAAATATTTATAATAAAATTTTAAATCTTAAGAACATTAAATTTTATAGTTTTTATAATTTTTATTTTATAATTTTTAATTTCTCTTGATAACATTTTATTTCTGGAATAATTGTAGTATTTTTGTTTGCAATAAAAAAATTATTTTATTTCTGTGATAATTCAAGCATTTTTTATATGATAATAAAATAATTTTTTTTTTTAATTTCTTAATAATGGAGTGTTTTAATTTATTTAAATAAAATACTACATTTATTAGTTCATTGTAAATATTCTAATTCATTGAAAATATCATATAAAATATCAACTGAATTGGTTTGTTTACATTTATTTTATTTATTTTTTTTTTTATTTTAGTCTATTATAAATTCTATATCTATTGAAACGGACACATCAATTTTATTATTTTTGCGATTTTTATATAACAATTTTGTTCTTTAAAACTGAAAATAATAAGGCGTACATACAAGAATTAAAAAAAAAAATTTTAAAAAATTTAAATTCATTTCTTTTTATTTCAAACCTCCATTAAATTTGAAAAACATATGTTTTTTGAAGTTTTACATAGGTTCGTTGATTGTCAAAATAATTTTCGAACATTCGGAATATTTTTTCGAATTTTCGGAATAAATTTTCAACGTGATGTTTTACATGCTACCAAAAAAAATCTTTGACGTTAAAATACTTCACGTTGATTTTTGAACGTAATCGATTTACGTGCTGCCACTCCAGTATAGTTCCTATTAGTAAGATATGAGTTCACCCATTGTAGAAATTTTGCAGGAAATCCTAGTTTTTTTAGTTTTAGTAAAATAATACTATGGGGTAAAACATCAAATACTTTACTAAAATCGGTGTAAATTACATCCGTTTGGAATCCCGCTTCTATATTGATTAAGAAGGTTGATGTCGTTTCTATAAGGTTGGTCACTGTATACTTCTTTTTCAGAAAACTGTGTTGATGTGTCTTTAAGAAGTTAGTGCATTGATTGTAAATAGAATCAAAAATCATCAACGCAAAAACTTTAGGAACAGTGGAAAGTTTGGAAATTGGTCTATAATTGGTTATATAATTTTTTGCATTTTTTTATTTGTAGGTTTAATAAAAGCTTTTTTCCAAATAGGTGGGAACAAGCCACAAGTGATAGAAGTATTAAACATGATAAAACGTGGAGCATCCAACCCAACTGAGCAGTTATTTAGAATTAGTTCAGGAACGCCATCAGGTCCAGGAAATATATTGTTCCCCAGGTTATTCAGATATTTCTTCACAAGACTATTATCAATAATAAGACTATTATCAATAATCTCTAAAAGTAGTTTTTGGATAGGCATCTACGTGGGAGAACTTTGTTTCATCAGCCATGAAAACTGTTTTAGGGTAAAAAAGAATTGAGAAATGGTTTTAGCGTTATTATTTTGTTTCCCATTGAATTTCATGAAAACTGGGTACTCATCGCTTTTTCTTTTTGAGTTAATGAATTTTCAGAAGGCTTTAGGATTATTAATGAGTGCAAAAGAAATATTGTGAACATAGTTATTATAGCTTTGTTTAACGGATTGTTTGAAGAGAAAGCAAAAATAGTTGAATGAATGATAATCTGTTAGATTCTTGGTTTTCAACCAACCAAGTCGGAGTTGGTTTTCAACCAACTTTCTACTTGTGGTGGTTATATGTTTCTTGAGTTATTATGTTTATTGTTACTATTTGTATTATATTTACTAATGTTTTTAGTGTTGCCGTTATTGTTTTTGAAATTGTGATTATTATTAATATTAATATTACTGTTTTTTAAAGTGTTTATAGTGTTATTTGTTTTATTATTATTACAACATTTGTTTGAAATATTTATATTTTTATTTTGTACAGTGGTAGTTTTATTATTGTGTTTTTTAATACTATTATTTTTACTTTTACTTGCCCTAGTTTGTGCAGTATTTTCTTTCCAAGCTGATACCGTTGCGTTAATACTCTGCCATAAGTGTTTACTCTTTTCATCCAATAACTTCTGAGCAATTTGCGATGGGATTGTCACTTTAAAGCAGCTATATTTAATTTTTTTTACATTTAAATATCGCGGGGTAATAAATTCACATTGGACTACATTTAGTTCAAAATTGCAGTTGATGAATTTATGCAGCCAATCCTGTCTAACGAAGATTAATTCATTTTCAGTAGAGGTTGTTTCTAAAGCATTAACGGATTTAAGACGATCTAACTCTTGCTCCCATTGCTGCATCGTCCATTGGGTTCCAAATTTAGATATAGTTTGACAGGTGAATCTATTGTATCTATATGTTCAATTTGTTGAAGTTCTTCAAATAGGATCCATGGATCTGTTTACTGAACGGTGTGGTAAATATACGGGTTAATGTATCGCGGTTAATGAAAATGGATCTGAAAAATATCTAGATACATTTCATGGATCTGACTTTTTATATGTAAAAACAACAAAAACAATTTTATTTTGAGTGTTGTGACATCTACCGTAAGAAAAATTAAATGTTTATATTTTTTATGAAAGTTTTTAAATTTAAATCGCCATTATTTTTTGAATTAGTGTGAAATTTAAATTCTTAAGGAAGATTTATGTACATAAAACTTAAATTAAGTGTTATAAAAAATAAATTATATGTATGATAATAAATATTATTCCATTCAAATTAAATTTATTTTTAGAAGTACTCATTATATTTTCCGGTGATGGCGCTAGTATTGCGGTAAATTTTTGTGGTGAATTGCGTTCAGTGGCCAGATATATGGTACATGGATCCAAAATGGATTCCAGATCTACCGGTTAATGCTACTGAACGAACCCATTGCTTTTATTTTATTACCACTAATATCACTCGATCTAATTTCTTAATACTATAACAATACTTATACATTTATATAAATTGGCTGCGCTGGTAAGATTTGATTATTTAGTTATACACTTATTTGCCTTGGCGACATCTGTTGACCAGATTATTAATAACTTAATTTTTGAAAGTGTGTATTGAAGTAAAAAACATGGTCGAGAATAAAAAATGCAATAACTGTAAAAATTACATTCGAGGAGAAACAGATATAAGGTGTACTGGAGTGTGTGGTAAAATATTTCATTCTGCTGCAAAATGTTCTGGTTAAGATCAGAACACATGCAATGTATTGGATTCCAATGAATGGATTATTTTTATGTGCCATGATTGTGTTACTTATATGCAAAATGTTGAATGGATATTAAAAGAAATGCAGGGTGTAACAAAAAATAATGAGTATCTCAGGGAGTATAAAGATGAATTTGTGGTGTCTCTGAAAAAGAAATGAATTTGAACTTAAATCACTTTTAGAGGTAATCGAGACAAGAAAATCGTCTTGATGCAATGAAGCGTGCCCAAGAGATTGAAATTAGAAAGATTTGCAATTTAACGGAAAAGTTTGATTTACAATGTAACAAATTATCTATGAAGTTAAAAAGTACGTGTATAAAAAATGAGGTAGTTCATAATGATTTGGTTAAAAGAAGCAATATTACTAGTATTAATGCAGTTCAGTTATCGTTTTCTGATGTTCTAAAAAGTAAAGGTAAATTCACTCAACGTGACACTCTACTAGTTCCAGAATTAAGGAAAAGTGTACCAATCATTTTGAAGCCGAAGGTTAAACAAAAAGGTGACACTACAAAAAATGATCTAAATTGCAAAGTCAACCCTGCTGGTCTAAAAATTTCAAACATTGAAAGCAGGAACAATGGGGTTTTACTTATTGAAATCGACAATATTAAGGAAAGAGATAAAATTATGACAGCCATTAATAAAAATATAGGTGATAAATATGAAATTAAGGTCCCTAGTACTCTTAAACCGAGATTTCGACTTGTGAATATGAAATTCAAGCACGAGGAAAATGAAATTATCGATAAACTGAAAAAGCAAAATCCACTGTTAGGGTATTGTTCCCTTAAATTAATGACATATTATCAGGTGAAAAAAACTGAAAGCAGTTTTTTTAATGCTTTACTTGAAGTTGATAGCGAATGTTTCCCCAAAATTTTAGCAGATGAAAAATTGAATATTGGATGGGAAAGATGCAGGGTGTATGACGGTGCTGAAGTTACTCGTTGCTACAAATGCAAAGGTTTCAACCATAAGTCATCTAATTGTAAAGTGGTGGAAGTTTGCTCCAAGTGTCTAGGTGATCATCACTCGAAGGAGTGTGTTAAAGAACAAGTAATTAAATGTACTAACTGTGTGCGAGCTAATGCCAAATTAAAACTAGGGCTAGATGAAAACCATACCACTTTTGATAATCTTTGCCCGGGTTTCAATAATAGGTTGGATTCTTGGGAAAATTTGCTATAATAATAATCATGATGGATGGTAATGTTATGTTTGTTGATAATAGTGTACCTTGTTGTAAATTTAGTAATGATTTTTGTGAAAGTGTTTTCCAAAACCCGGTTTTGACTAATTGTTTTTCTTTAATTAATCAAAACATTCGTAGTATGCGTGCTAATTTTGATGAGTTTATTATTTATCTGAATTCATTGTCGAATAAGCCAGATTTTATTTTTTTAACTGAGACATGGATCTATGATTGTGAAGCTTCACTTTATTGTATTTCTGGGTACGATCTATTGATTTTTGGTGCAACAATTCATATGCTGTTGGTGGTATTTTTATTTTTGCAAAAAATAATATTAAGTGCAGTACAGATAATCTTTCATTTAGGAGTGTTTCAGATGTTCTTAAAATCTATTGTGTAGTTGAAAATTGTAAATTTAGTTTTGTTTGTATTTAAAGATTTAATAGTATTAAATTTGATGTTTTCTTGGAGGAGTTATCAACTTTTTTAATCTCAGATCGAGCTCATAATTTGTTTAAACTTTATTTAAACTTAATGTCTAGCTTTGGTCTTGAGTCGTGTATTAACTGTCCTACACGCGTTTCCAATATATCTTCCATTTGTATTAACCACATTTTTGTTAGACTTATGTTATCCAGTGACATAGATTTACATAGCTCTTGTATAGATCAAGGCATTTCAGATCATTCAATGTGCTACCTATTTCTTCGGAATTTAAATTTTTCACCTAGGCATACAAGTAACCTGAACTCTGATATATTTTTTTACTCAAAAATAAATTTTGTGGAACTTAATTTTCAGCTCAGATTTGAGACCTGGGATGATATTTTTGCTGAATTAAACCCCTCCATAGGCTTCGATTTATTTATAAGTAAGTTGAAATATTATCTGAACTCCTCCACTGTTACGATGCGAAAAAGAAAAAAAAACTTGCTGCCTTTAAAGCCATGGATGAATTCGAGTCTACTTAAACTCATTGAAAAAAAAAGAAATTACTTAAATCAGGCAACAAGTTTCCCAATAATTCTAGCCTAAAAAGAAAATATTTAAAATTTTCAAAACTTCTCAGGAAAAAAATTCAGGAAATTAAAGAAGAATTTTACATAAAACAATTGTCAAATGCCAAAGGTAACGCAAAAAATTAATGGAAAGTTGTAAACAATTTACTTAATCGAAATTAAAATTCTGGTGATTCTCTTGTATGTGATAAAAAAGTTATTGCAATCCTTTATTGCAAAAGTTTAATGAAAAATTCACAGATTTGAGTAATCTTACTGCAGAATTTAGTTCTGAGATTTGTAGATTTTAGTTCTGAGACCAGCTGTATATAGTTGAAGATGTTTGGCAGCAGCAAAGTTGTTACTTTGAAGAAATAATCACTTGAACTTCATAGACTGATAATGAAATTAAATAATTCTAATTTCGATACGCTAGGTATTTCTAATTTTGTTTTAAAAAAAATTAGTCTTAATATAGTGGATGTTCTAGCTCATATTTTTAATTGCTGTGTTGAAATTGGAATTTTTCCTAATGCTCTAAAAATACCTTTATTACCTTTATTCAATATCTTTATTCCAATAATAATACCTTTATTCAAAAAAGGTAATACCTTTATACAAAAAAGGAGATAAAAATTGCTTAGATAACTATCGTCCCATTTCCATGTTAAGTTCTTTCTCTAAAATATTTGAAAGAGTGATAAAAAAAAGAATGATGCAATTTTTAGATTTTACTAACTTGTTAAGTTGTAAGCAATTTGGTTTTCGTAGTGGCAGATCTACTGAAGATGCACTTCTAACTTTTTGTTCGCGTATTTATGAAGCTCTTAATAATAAACTAAAAAGTGCTGGGTTATTTATTGATATTAAAAAAGCATTTGATACTGTGGATCATAAAATCCTATTAGGCAAATTGTATAAAGCTGGCTTTCGAAGTAATTTTTTTGATTTACATTTTTCGGTCGAACTCAGAAAGTTAAAATTGATGACACCATCAGCGATCTTAAAAGTATTTCTTTGGGTGTACATCAAGGATCTGTTCTGGGTCCTATATTATTTTTAATTTTCGTTAATTCTGTTCTTCTTCAAAAACTTAAGGGTTGTTCAACTGCCTTTGTTGATGATGTTGGTCTATCCTACAATAATAAGTCATTTTTTGAAAATGTGTGTAATGTTAATTATGACTTGGACTTATTACGTCGCTGGTTTTGCTATCACAAATTATTATTAAGCTTGTTATGATAAAACTAAAATTATGTTTTTCTGTTTAGGTAGCTCTATTCCTATGTGTGATAATATCTTATATCACTGTGCTAAATGTAGAAAATTTCCTCTTCTAACTTCTTCTTACTCTTCTTCTTACTCAGAAATTATGTAATTTTAACGAAATGTATAACTGTACCGCAGGTTGTTTTAAAGTTGATTGTGTTGATTCCTTCAAATATTTAGGCGTTACAATAGATTCTAAGTTAGATTGGTCAATTCATACACGAATTTTAAATAAGTATTTGCATTTAGTTGTTAGACAGTTTTATCACCTTAAGCAGTTCTGTTCTTCTAAACTGCTTACGTTTGTATACTATGGTTTATTTAATTCTAAATTACAATATGGAATTGTTAATTGAGGTGGTACTTTTAATAATTATCTTAAACCTTTGTTAATACAACAAAAATGTGTTATCAGACTAATTTAAAAAAAAGCATCGTAGGGAAAGCAGCTTCCCTTTATTTCAATGTTTGAATATTTTACCTCTGAAGCATCTTTTTTACTTCCGAGTCCTCAAAGTATTCTTTAATAGAAGTGGTTACTTACGAAGTAGGTATTCTGAAATATATAATTCGAGAAACAACAACAGAAGATTAGCTATCAGTTTGGTTAAACTCTGGCTTTTTAATTTCAATCATGATCAAGTAAATGACTTAGTACGCATAGTTACGTAAATTTTTTTTATTTAATTAAACTTAATTGTTTTTTTTATAAGATATTGGTTTTTATTTTTAGTTATTTTTAATAGGGTTATAAGCTCTTATTTTCGGTTTTTATTCGTTATTATTGTTCTATATTTTTATTTTGGTCAAATATTTTTTTTGTAACTACACTCGCTACTGCATGCTTTTTGCATAGAGTGTTTTTAACTTTTATTTTTATTGTTTGCTTAATTTAGTACATAATATTTTGCTTTTGTAGAATACTTTTCTTTTCGTTATTTTATAATTCTTAATATATAATTATAAATTTAATTGATATTTTAATCTCTAACTTTATTTTTGAATACAATTTTATAAGTTTCTTTTTTTCTTCTGTTCTTATAATTATATTAAAATAATTACTTACTTAAATTTGTTAATAATTTTGTTAATTGTTAAAATAAAATATGTTAATTTGTATGTTTTTTATTTATTCTCTTAAATTTTTTTAAATATCACTTTAATTATTTTATGTATATTTTTTTTTTTACATATATTAAAAACCGCTTGTCCATAGAACAGTTTGTATATATTAATTAAACAATGAAATAAAAATAAAAAATGAATAAAAAAAAAAATTATTGCTATTAAAACTCATGCCCACATTTCTGGAAAAATAACTGATACCACAACACCAATTTGGCTTTAGAGAAAAACATAGTGTCACGGAACAAGTTTACCGAATAGTAACTTACATAAGGAAAGAATTTGAAGAAAAAAAGTACTGCTCAGCCGTTTTCATAGACATAGCCCAAGCCTTTGACAAGGCATGGTATAAGGCCTTAATCTTTAAGATAAAACTAGATTTTTAAATTAGATTTTTAATTCATTTATTCATATTATAATAAAATACAATACTTAAAATATACATTTACTAAATAAAAAAAACTAAGAATAAATAAAGGATCATTCAGATATTTATTAGAATATGTGATGAATGAAACTGCAAACAAAAATGTAGACATAAAAATATAAAATATTGTTGGGTACATACAAAGCAAAGTAGAAAATTAAAGCTAAATATGGAAAAAAACTAAAATAGCTTAAAATTAAAATTATATAATGAAAAATTAAATTTTAAGCAAAATTTAAATAATAAACGAGAGTAAGCAGAATTAAATACAAAATTATAGCAAGAATTTATACTTAATTTTAAATTTCCGGCTAAATAGTTTTCTAGAAGTTGATAAACATTTATAGGTAGAAATAGTACACATATTGGCTATTTAAATAATTATTTTAAAAATGTTTTGCGAACATGTTAACTTAAATCTGGAGTGGCAGCACGTAAAACGTTTACGTTCAAAAATCAACGTGAAGTATTTTAACGTCAAAGATTTTTTTTGGTAGCATGTAAAACATCACGTTGAAAATTTATTCCGAAAATTCGAAAAAATATTCCGAATTTTCGAAAATTATTTTGACAATCAAACGAACCTATTTAAAACTTCAAAAAACATATGTTTTTCAAATTTAATGGAGGTTTGAAATAAAAAGAAATGAATTTAAATTTTTTAGAATTTTTTTTTTTGAATTCTTGTATTTCGCCATATTATTTTCAGTTTTGAAGAACAAAATTGTTATATAAAAATCGCAAAAATAATAAAAATGATGTGCCCGTTTCAATAGATATAGAATTTATATTAGACTAAAATAAAAAAAAAAAAAAAATAAAATAAATGTAAACAAACCAATTCAGTTGATATTTTATATGATATTTTCAATGAACTAATACATATAGTATTTTATTTAAAGAAATTAAAACACTCAATTATTAAGAAATTAAAAAAAATTATTTTATTTTCACATAATAAATGCTTGAATTATCACAGAAATAAAATAATTTTTTTATTGCAAACAAAAATACTTCAATTATTCCAGAAATAAAATGTTATCAAAAGAAATTAAAAATTATAAAATAAAAATAAAAATTATAAAAACTATAAAATTTAATGTTCTTAAGATTTAAAATTTTATTACAAATATTTAAATTTTATATTTTTATTATTAAAATAACACAAAATTATTAAAAAAAAACTATCTTTCTCGTATAAATTTTAGTACACGGTAAGAAAATCATTGACGTTCAAAAATAAACGTATACGTTAAAATCAACGAACGTCAACTTGCTTACATGCTACCGAAAAAATGTATACTTGACGTTTTCGGAATTAAATCAACGTCAACGTTGCTTACATGCTACCAAAAGTGTTAATACGTCTATTTGACGAACGTGAACAAGTTACGTGCTGCCACTCCTGTATTGTTCATTTAAAGTTATACTAATGATGCATTTTGCTCTATTCATTTATCAAAATCAAGACAAAAAAAATATAAAAAACGAAAGATACAACAAAGTAAACAAGTTCAAAATTACGTAATGAAAAAAAGAACAAATATTTCTATAAACATTCAAATCCATTTTTATTATAAAAAATAAAATTTAAAATTTTTTTATATTTTGGTTTTCAATACAATTTGTTTTCAATTTATTACAAAAAAGCTTTAAATTAAAGTAATTTTTAACTGTCAAAAATAATTTCCTTAGTCGTTTTTTAATGATCTGAGATTTATATAGATTCGGATCATTAAAAAAACACAGCTAATATGCACTGGTTACTTAATAAGTACTCAAAACTAAGATTAAAATACAAAGTTCTTCTGTACAAAGCAGTCATTATACCGATATGGACTTATGTGCTGTAACTAAATGGATGCGGTATCCGGTATGCGGTGTCAAAAAAAAATTGTACTATGTATTTTATATGTCATCCCATCCCATATACCATCCTATAATTGCCGCGCGACAGCCGCAACGGATTCGAATTTCCATTTCCAAGCGTGCGTTGATCGAACTAAAAACAATATTTTTGTTTTTTTTTTTTTGTTTTTGAAGTTTTATTCGAACGTAGTATAACCAAAAACTGTTAATATATAAAGATACACAAAAGTAGTTTGATCGTACAAAGATTAGAGTTGAGATGGGACATTTTTACGATCTTACTATTTCATATTAAAACATAAAGAAGCACACACCATTAAAGAAAGAAGAATTAAAAAAAAAAACATAATATAATGCCAAACCAATGCTATTACCAAAATATAGTGTACTCCATATTATGCTGTGCAAATTATAAATATGCATTGGCTGTACACAGTATATACAATACACTGGTATAGATACATATATAGTTATATATCTAATTAGAATTTTATTTTTCTGTTTTTCAATTCTTCTGACAAAAGTTTCCTTTTTATATTTTGGTTGAATTGAAAAAAAAGTGTAAATGTAGGTATAGGTACATATAAAATAAATGTGCTAATTTCACAAAATATACTGTCTTTATAAATCGCCAACAATTTCATTAGAGTATAAATTTTTTATAATGATTATTATCTTATTGTTTTTGATAAATCTGACGTTTTGATATAGTACCTCGATTCTTGGGTATATATTTAATTTACTACAAAAAAAATTATTGATACACTACAGATCAAATTTTGTATTTGTATTACATATCTATATTATTAATTATTATAAATTACATACTATTTATTTCATAAAAGCAGGTAGCAACTAATAAAATAATATTAATAAATAGTACCTACTAAAATTTAAAACATTACTATTATTAAAATCATTCAGTCAAAATAACCTTAAATTTACTTATTCATTTATTCAATTTATGCAACTCTGATTATCGTCAACACAATTCTTTTGCATTATAAGATTTCTTTTTTATGATTTGGAGTTATTCTGAGGATATGCACATTTATGTTTTTATTTTGTTTTTACATTGTTGCATAATTTAATTATTTGTTGATTGTTGGTAAATCCTCTTCATATGTAACATTTAGAAAGATGTTTTGTTGTTATCTTTACTAATTGTTATTAATTTATTATAAAGAGCTAAAAATTAATAAGGTGATTATTGGAAGGGTTTTACTTCAGTTATTGTTATTCAGTTATCCCTACTCCGAAGGGACGATAAAGAATTAGTAAATAGCCAGGGTAGCAAATATAAATGTTTTTCCTGTGTAGGTATAAAATAAAATTATGCATTTTTATTTTAGTAATTTATTTTTAAAAAAATCAATCTTAAATTGTAAAAGAATTTTTGGAATTTCAATTTGTTTTTTGTCTTTATATTTGTATTCAGAAATTAAATGTTTCATTTCACAAAAATAAACATAAATAAAAGAATAGATTTTCAGTATATATGCAATAAATAATTATTAATTCAAAAATACAAATATAAACACCAAAATTAGTTAAATTTTTTTAACTTGTTAACTTTTTCCTCACAAACGTTAAGAACAACTGAACGTTTGATTTTTGCACTACAAACGTTTACCGATCGTTTTCATACATATGAAAAATTATTTTCAAAATTAACGTTTTCCGTTTTCGTTTTCTGTCATACCAAATGACAAACGTCAGTGATATTCGGAAAACGATTGAACGTTTTCGTTTTGAATCATAAGCCCCACTATATCCTATGGATATAAATGAAGTTACCATAATTCCTTATTTATACATTATATGAAATTTTTTAAATTTTGTAATTTTGAATTTGTAATTTTAACTTTGTAAAAGAATATTGTATAAAATAAATAAATTAAATATAAAGAATATACAAACCAATATATTCAGCATACCCAACAAATTGGTTTTACGTAATTATAATTATGGAATGAGTGGTGTAGACTTACATGATACTCTACAGAATTATCGTGTAAATATACGATTCAAAAACTGATATTGGCCTCTATGGTTGACGGTTTTGAATTCAGCTGTATTAAATGCTTGGAAGTTGCATTATTTTATTGCTCGTAAATGTAGTGTAAATTCTTGTCTATATAGTTTTTTTAATAAAATTTTAAAATACTTTTTTTTAGAAATTGTTCATTGTTCAGCGCAAAAAAATTTATTAATATTTTAAAAAATACTTTGTTGACATATTTTTTTTTATGTTCCTGACAGTAACTTATGTAGAATCACATTTTCGTGCTTAATTAAGTACGGTACTGCAAGTTTATACTACAATCAAAGATAATTTACAAGTAGATGTCCGATCACCTAATAAAATAAAAAAATGTTTTAGATGTCGATAAGCAGTTTCCAACTAACACATATTTTTTTGCATGATTAAATATTATATGAAAAGAATCTAGTAAAAATTTTGAGCCGGAAGATATAGCAGCAGCTTTTTTATCTAAAAATGCTACAAGATACTTTGCCGGATTTGTAATGAAGAAACTTTTAAAAGATCAAGTAATAAGTAACTGTAGTAACTGTGCTAAAAATTTACTTAACATTGAATTGGCATCAATGTCAAATGAAAGTAAATTTAATATATTTTAAAAACTTTAAAACTGATTCTGATTTTGGGTCACTTCGAGCTCCTTCAAACGAATATTTTGAAGTCTGCAAACGTTTTGTCTATATTTTTAATCTAATTATGAAAACTCGAAGTCATGAGGAAGGGATACTTTTAAAAATTCCGTCTGCTTGCATTAGCGATTTACCAAATTGGTTTGAGGAAACAAATGATTGCTTTAGTCATAGAATTAAAATATTACAATATTTTCTATTAGTTTCAATCAGACGAAATTGTTTGTTGATTTTTTAAAAAAATTATGTAAAAAAAATTTTTACTGGTTGCTACAAATTTTGAAGGAATACAGTATAACTGAGTTGTAAATATATTTTTCTTTTCTCTCCTAGGCCATCTGAGTCTGTTCCCCTTAACTTTTACAGCGATGATGCGTACTTTAGCAAGAATCTCGAATATAATTATTTTTTACCTCGCAGCATTCTAATTTCCTTTTTTAATAAATTTGTTTGCTTGGAAACATTCTTCTCCATCGATAAGTACAGGCTGAGCAACATTCTTGTACACGTCATTTTAACTGAAATTCTCCTATTGCAATTTTGCTGCCTGTTCTTATTCTCTTTTGAATATCTTCATAAATTTCCCCGTGTTTGTCCACTCTAAATATTTAAAATTTCCTTCATCCATAGAAAGAGGGTACTTATCCATATCCATGTTATTTGGTTCATAAAGATTCGCCTCAAATGGAGGATGCATATATTTTCTTTTTCTTCAACTTATTCTCAATCTATTTCCCTCCAAGACCTCTTTCAATTTCGTCAATTTTTAATAAAAAAAGGGGGTTAAAGTCCCTGGCTATCAATATAGTGTACAAAATTTTGTATCATGGGCGTCTTTCGAGATTTCCACCGTTCCTTCGTAAAAAAAATAATAAAAAAAAAACAAAAAAAAACCTTTCCATATCCAATAGATAATGTATAAGTTATTAGATAGTTATTAAAGAAATGAGTAAATAAATAAATAAAGAATTACAAGATTATGCCCAGTGGAAACTAAAAAAACTAAATTTATTTATTAACAAAAAGCAAAAAAAATCACAACATTTCTACCAAATTTTTATTTTATTCTAAACTACTTTTTAGAATAATTCCAACCATACCTACATTGTTCCTTTTCAAATTTTTATTTTTTTGTTTTTTTTTTCGTTTTCCTTTCTCTATTTCTTACTTTTTTTAGTTGACAAAAAACATTTGGATAATTCTCAATCTCATTGAGTTGAGTAATTGAGTTACGACGATTTTGTTCCGTTATTTTAATTTAATTGAATAAAAAACGAATATAGTTTTGAAATGTAGCACTCAAATTAAATAAAAGAGTTTATTTTCTGATTCTATTTTCTGTTAAAATATTTTGACTATTCCGAAATGCGATGTACACGTAATGTAAACTTAACATTTAAAATTCCAACCTTGAACAGTGTACAAAAAAATTACTTAATTAAGTTAATTGCAAATGTTTTTAATTGCCATTATTTAATCATAAATATTAAATAGACTTTTTGAAATTCGAAATTTTATTTATTTAAGTTTTATAACGTAACTATACAGTATTTTTGAAATAGTTTTGAGTTTATTACTTTTAATTGTTATTTTTACCTATGTGATGAAAAATGGATGGAATTAGTTTCAGGTAGTGACTATTTGTGGAAGAAAACTATTGATAAATATAGAAATAGTAAATTTTGAAGACAAAATTTTAGAAGAAATAGCAATAGAAATATAGGGTGCCAATGTACATACTTGTAATACATTGGTTTAAAAAACATATTGAATAAATATATTTTTAACAAAGCAGTGCAAAATCATAATCAAAATGATTCCATTATACAATTATTATTTTTTTCTAAGTGTCAATTTATTTATCGTATTCAAATACTGGCGTATATAAGAAATTATTAAGCCTTTATTTACATTCAGCACATACATTATTTTGTAATTTCAGATTTCCTTCTATTTATAACAGAACAATAAACTTTATCAAATTATTTTTAAATAATTTAGAAAGTATATAAATTAATTATTTTATTTTCAAAATTATTTCAAAAACAATGTGATTTGATTGGTAAACTCACCCTACTTGATACTTGATTTTTTTTTTATTTTCATAAAAACAACAAAAAAAAAAATTCTTTTTCCTCTTATTTTTATTATCTATTATTTTTATTTACCAAAATTTCGCTCAGTTCATCATAAAAATGAAATAATTGCGTGTATTAGAGGAGCTAATTCTAATGCAATGCAAAAAGAAAAACAAAAACTGAAATAAACAATAGGAGTGAAGAAATACAAAGAACCAAAGTCTGCAAGGATAAAATCGTAAAATAACATGAAATTATTTTTTTTTCTTTATTATTTTACTCACTCTTCAAAATTTTGGAAATATGTATAATTGTGTGTATATATTTCTGTACCAAATTAATGGTAAAGCTTTTTAAAAACTAATTTAATTTGAAGAAGAGAAAATTTCGAAGCTCTCTCACTGCTACTCAATCAGCTGTGATTAGACACCCATCATCTGCGATTAGACATCAATTTTTGAATGAAAACTTCCCATTGCTTCGGAAATCTACTTGTATATTATCTTTGCTACAATAGTTCAATATCTACAATATTTCGAGCATTTATATATAAAATTACTGGCTTATCAACTCATTAAATGTGGAAAACTACTGCTATTTTCAGGAACTAAGCCTTCTTAAATAGAATAGCTCCATTTTATATAATTTGTTACCAGATTATACTCTCAATTATTTTTTGTTATTTATTTTATCCTAGGTCCTACTGGACTGGACCAGGTCGAAAAAATTATTCAACATTTTTTTGCTTCATCGAGAATCGAACCTGGGACCTTTCATTTGAAAGGCAGGCGCTCTACACCTACTGCGCCACCCAGTGTGTTAATTTTACTTTTGAATTATTTTGTTATACTGATCAAACTCACAACAAATCTCCAAAATAATAATTGCTCTTCTTTAAAAAAGAAAATACATTTGAATGTATCTACCTAAATACATATAAATTTTACTATATACAAAAAATATTTTACGAAAGATATTATGATTTTGACATCTGCAAATATTGTTTGTAGATGAATTGATTTCAGCATATATACGAATTTTTTCGAATGCGGAATGGACTTTTCCAGGAACGAAATTTCCGATGGACTTGAACATAACCCTATTAGAATTGAGATCACCGAAAAGTTATTGCTTACTTTCATATCATACATATAGCACAAGCACAGAAGGTGATACTGTTCCAGCTGATATTGAATTTAAACAACGTTTACCAAAAGTTATTGGTGAACACATTATCGAAAAACATCCAGATGCTATCGAACGTCGTTGACCTTTAATAAGAAGCGGTTGCGGAAAACCAACAGTTTACATGTATAAGAGATGTAATGCAACATGCAAAGTGTAGTTAAAACAGATAAAATATACAAGCAACATGTAAAGTGACCAATTGAAAGAGACAAAAAGTAAACAACAAAATAAAATACAACTGCGTCAAAAATATTACATTGCATACAATTTTTCAATATTTTCCTAATTTTCTTCTAATTTTTTCCTATTTTCACATAAATTTTCCAACACAAAAATCTATAGTTATAATAGACAAGCATTGAAGGACGCAGTAGACACATTTTCATTTTATCTCGCTTATCCTTAATGAACTCTTAATATATAAATAAGTTGTATATAAAACAATAATGCACACACAGTTGCAATTTTTTTTATATGTGAGACGAGTTGTTATTAAAATAAAAAACAAACAAATCAGTTATTATTATTGCTTGCAATGAACCCACATATGTACATGTCAAATAAAAACAAATTCATGTATAAAACAAACCTGTATAAAACCTTAAAAATTCAAGCTCTTGAAAATTGAGTAAAAAATCTAAAAGTTTTTTTATGCTCATTTCAATATGCTATCTCATTAAAAAAAAAAAATAATAAAAAAAAGATCTAAACGAAAATGTTTTTTTCTCAGCTGCGTTAAAATCGTATATCATATATTATAATGCAGTTAGTTATCAATATTTCACATCAAAATTATTCAATCTATTCACTAAAAATGAGAACGAAATACTACCACACCCACGACCCACCCCTTCATACTTTATACGAAATGCAATTTTTTATATACACCACAACAAAATATTTCCATTAGCTAAAAGAAGTAAGAACTACTATATACCTTTTTTAAGATTGCTGTATATGAAAATTAAAATGAGAAAGAAAGAGGGCACAGCATATGCTTATCTAAACAACCACACCACACCATTCTATTTCCAACTTTTGTATCATTATCAAAAATATTATTGTTTCGTCACATTGCATTAAAATACTCATTTCTAATTAGAATGTAAGATTATTGATATTACGCAAAATATCAAACCTTAATTTGAAAGTTTGAATAATTTTCGAAAGTTCGAACAAAATATAAGAAATTCAAATCTATAAATTAGTATTAACGCATTTCTATTGTACATTACTTATTTAAAGTATACCAATTTCACTAAAACTTCGAAAAAGTATATTATTGGAATTCAATTCACCACACCACATTAGCAAAACAAAAAACATTTTTCGTTTCCTTTTTGTATTTACTTTCTTTGTATCTTATATTCTTTTTCTCTCAATAATATTGTTTTACCAAATATTAAGCAAAATTTTAAAGAAAAAAACAAAAAAATAATTTTATTTTTGTTTTTGCAGCTTATGTACCTAAGTATATCCTTTTTTGTGTTTTTGATTCATATTAGCTAAGTATATCAAAGAATATCTAATTCAATAATTAACCCTTTCGTTCGTGAATTAATTCTAGCTGTGCAAAAAATATATTGATACGTCATAAATGTCAAATTGGCAAACTAAGTGATAAAAGTTAATTTTTTGATTTTGGTTCCAGTAGTTTGGGTTTTTGGGAAGTACAATATATTGTACAATCCGAATCAAAGGTTGTGATTTTGCAATAAAAAAATAATTTTTCGCACTTATTTAATAATTCAATTTATTTTTTTTTTTTTAAATCTTTACAAAACCATAAAATTAAATACAAAATTAAGTCTTTTTATTTCATATTATCACTCATATCATATAAAAGAATAAAATATGCATATAATAAAAGAAATTATTTATTGCCGATAAAAATCACAAAAGCCATTTCTATTTTTTGAAATATAAAGGTGAACCTTGCATTTACCACAATAAAAAAAGTTCTTCCTTTGCAACCAACAATCTTACAACTAGTTGGTTCGTTTTTATTATCGTGTTGTGGGAAATAATCAATTTTATCATATCGAACATCTGTCATTGGCCGAGCTTCAGTATCTGTAAACCTTAATTGTTTACAGATACTAAGTGGAACACAAAAATAGGCCTAATTGCCATCCTCTCTTAGGCCTATTTTTGTGTTTCCATTGGTTTTCTTCTAAGAATTAAGGAGTTGGTCAGATTCAGATTCTGTTGAACCCCTATCTTTTTTAGCAAGTTTCTTGTCATCAATTAATGGTGGTTTCGCAAATCGATTGATAGAGAATTCAAAAACGTTTTACCTTGATATAAAAGGAAGCTATATGGAATACCACTCTTCCCGCACAAAACATAGTTTTTTACATAGTGATGGCTTCTTTTTGCAGTATTGTTCAATGTAAATCTTACCTTAATAAGGACCCCCGAATAACTATATAAACAAATTCATAGTATGTAAGAAATAAACAATAACTTTAAATGGTATAATCTGTTCATCAGTACACAGATTTTCTTCTAATTCAATATAACAATAACGTGTTCTTATCAGCTTTAATTAAAGTTTAACTTTAAAAAAGTTATCGCTACAGTTTTTGGGTTATCTAAATTTTTAACTATATGTAAATTATTCCTAAATTGGAAAAATATATCAGATCTCTTATTTTTCTAAAAAGGTTCATATTCAAACAAGTACACCAATACATCTTAACCCGCGGAAACTTCAAGCAACCCATAAAAATATGAACTCCAAAGAGTGTTTTCATTTCAAAAAAATCAGTTGCAACCAAATTATTAACACATTTTTGCTTCACTTTTTTGTACTTCATCAGTGAAATATTTTTCAAAATATTGTAGAGGTGTTAAAACGTTGGTCAAATTATTTTCCGAGTATTCATAACTAAAAGGAATTGGGTTTGGTTCTAATTCTCGACGTCGCCACTGAATACTTTTTTTAGTAAACAATAATGAATAATGTTTCATCAATAAATTCTATAGCTACGCTATCATCAAGAACAATTTCATTATCTTCAATATAATTTATAATTTAAATTTGTATTTATTAATTATTTACATATTATAAGTGTAAGAGAAAGCACGTCTTACCATTGGTACCCACTGAAATAACTTTTGCTTCAAGTGGGCTTTCAGCAGCAGAAACTTCTTCTTCCACGTCAACTGTTACAAGTTCTCTTTCAATATATTTCACATTTTTTTTGGTTTATCTATCTCAATATCGCTTTCGCTATCATAATAAGATGTTCTCAATTGATCAGATTGACAGATGTCACCATTGTCCTCAATTCCTGAGTCTGGAAATAACTCATAAATTTCTGTTTCAGAGAGACAACGACTCATTTCAGCTAAATACGTATTTACAAATAAAAACCATAACCAATTGTGTATTTAAATTTCTAACTTTTTAAATTTGTACTAATATTTAATCGCAGCTCTTGGTTCGAAATGTACAATATTTTGTACATAAAAAATTATGTACCATATATTGTACATACAACTTGATTTGGAATGTACAATATTTTGTACATTACTTTTTTATAACAAAAATATTTTTATTTCTTGGATATATACTAATATGTTATAATTTTTTTATTTTTAAATTAGAAATGAGAATATTAGCTCCGCAAAAACCAACAGTTTTGTACATTACATCTATTTTATTATTATTAAAAATAATAAATGAAAACGTACTTACATACATGCAATATACCTTTACTCTATGAATCATTTTTATTAAATTAATGTAAATATTTAAATTTGTCATGTAAATGTAAATAAAAAAAAAAATCATCTTTCTATTAATTTTCCAACCAACCTACTCCATCATTAACTAATCCAAACGTTAGTTTTGGTAATAAACTTACATCATTAACTTCGTCGGCACCTATGTTATCATTGACTAACACAAATAAGAGCTTGCGTAAAAAGGACGATGCTTTATATCCTAAGTTTGAAATAGTTTACATTCGTTGATATTATTTTTATTAAAAAAATTTTAAATTTTGTTAAGAGTAATAATGGATAATAACATCGTAATATTCGAAAAAATAAAATATAGCGCTTTGCTTTTAACTTAAAAAATAAATAATTTGACAGAAACAAAATAATCTTATAAAAAACAAAAAAAAATACACTTCATATCTTTTTCTTAAAGAACATTTGAAATTCTATATGTGAATGCGTTCATTCATAAATCGAGATAGCAATAAATGTTTATCAAATAATCGTCCTTCAGCCAAAAGTTAAAAATATTTTAACTAAGAAATTGGATGAAGAAACTTGCCCGGAGAGGATTTTTTGTGTATGTGTTGGTAAAATAAAATATTTTGATTGGTTAAAAAATTTGTCCGGACGTTCTTCCATTAAGAGGAAATCTGCCTTTATTCCGCCAATTTTTAGATTGACAGAACTCAAATTTCTGTTGAAAAGGAAGTCAAACATGTTCTCAGTCGACTGAGTGATCCTAAAATCTATGACAACGTTAGGTTATATTTGGCTTACCTACACAACCAAGATAATCATGTTTGTATTGATGGGAAGACCAAAACTAGGTTTGCCGCAGCCACGTTGAAAGTAATAGAGTAAACCATCTTCAAAGATCGCGGGGAAAACCATAATAGACTTTATCGTCCCTAACGAAATCAATTTAAAACAGTTGGCAAACTTTCCAAAAAAAAGAAGCTTAAAAAATATATTACCCTTTGAATTATCGCATATAACATACATTGAATATTAGTTTTAAATTTTTTTTAAAGCAAAGAATTTTTTTTTCATTTATGAAGTTTTATTTTGTGTTTATTTATTATCTTAAGTTACTTTTATTAATAATGAAGTCTATTTTATTTTTAAGTTTTCTAAGTTTCTTTATTTACTTTTTTCTCTAATACATTATAATTATAATTAAAAAGTAAATTATAATATATTATAATTTATAAATTAATGTGAAAATTTATTTACGAATAATATTTTGTGATATTAAAAATAAATAAAATGTACATATGTATATAAATTAAAAAATGATTTTATTTAAGATTCAAAAAGTGCAGCAATTCTATTTCTTTTAATTACAGCCTGACCAGATACATTTAAATTATCGATGTCAGCAATATCATCTGAATCAATAATTAATGTATTTTCTGATTCAACCAGCTCATCACTCTCAATTTCTACTTTAGTGTAAAACAAAACACGATGCAATGATGAATTTGACGTATCTTAATCTTTTAACATCAATAAATTTAAGAATTCTAAATTTTGCTTTCAATCGTCCAAAAACTCGTGTTGAATTGAGATGAAAATTAAATTGTGTTTGAGTTGCAGATAAAAATCCATTGTCTCGGTAAGGTGTTAGAAGATAGAGAGAAAGTAGAGAGTGCATAGGCTGTTTCTCCCAATAAATGACCATCCTGATAAACTTTTTTAGTTCCTGATGAAAGAGCTGTTCCAATTGGGCTTCTTTTCATGGCATCGTATAAGCATCATGGCAGCTTCCAGGCATACCAACATAGATGTCTGTAAATTTCAGTGTGCTATCACAAATCGCCTAAGAAGTAATAAGTGATTTAATTATATTTATAAGTATATCCAACTGAATTTGAAAAAACTTACCATTACATTGATTGAGTGAAACCCTTTTCTGGTAAGATAACTGATTGAATCTACTTTGGAGTCAAAATCGGGATGTGACACCCATCTACACAGCCTATGATGAAGGGAAATGGATTGCGTCTTAAAGTTTCAAAATTTTTCATAGTTGTTTCTTGAAGTGCTTCTGGCCAAACAATGAACTTATGCCGCAATTCAAAAAGCATCCCAGTAATTTAAAAAAAAACATTGAAATGCTGTACCTATAACTATGCATACGTTAAATCGGTCGGAAAGTTCTCGGAAAGTGTTCTCATTGGCTAGTTTCCAAATAGTTAAATAAAGGCCTGTTTCTAAACTTATTTTAAGTTTACCAATATTGTTTTCTTTCCAGAAAAGTTTTAATTCCTTTTCTAATTTCTAAAATTTATAATTCAACTATAACATTATCGTATAATAGAAATTTATAAAAATGTTACCTTAAAAGTTTGCCTTTGCATTCGGAAATGGCTGTAAAAAATATCATCCGGATACCCATCAATCACTTTTAAAAAATTTAAACTTTTTGGAATTTTTCTTGTGGTTTTTTATTAAAAAATAATATTTTTCTTCTTTTTATTCGTCTTTTTAGCGCTTGATTAAAAATATTGAATTGTTCAGGAACATCAAGTTCGTCCATTAAAATATTTAAGATTGTTTTTTCCATTTTTAATTGTAACAATTTATATTGTTTTTTTTTTGTTCAATTTTATATTATTTATTATAATCAAATAACTTATATTTGTCGTTTAAATTTTTCATTAATATTTGTTTTGTTCACTAAGGCAGCATTTACACATCATTATTCTTCAATATTTATTGACCATTTTAGATTGAAGAGAAAGATATTTGTCAGTTTTTTCTTATATATTCACCAAAACTAATATAAAAATAAAATTTTTTTAATCAAGTACCCTGTGAATTTAAAGCAAAGTAAAATAAAAAAAAAAATAAAAAAATTTACATATGAATGTTGCTAAGTTTTTAATTATTCGCCATTTTTAATTTTGTTTCTCTCAAAAAATATTGAAGAAAATAGGGTAAATTCTATTTTTTTCTTCAATATATATTGATATCAATATGTGTTTACACATCAGTATTTCTTCAATATTCTCTCTCATTAGTAAATACTGTCAATATATATTGATGTGTAAACGCTGCCTAACACTTTTTAAAATGTTTTATTACAAAAAATTATGTTAATATTCTGAATCACGATAACTAAATAAAAAACTCTTAAGTTAAAAACTTTTTCTGAAGTTTCTGAACACAAAAATCTGCGCAGATAATTTCGTATTCATAAACGTCAGAGAAAAAAATCTGCGCAATAGCGACCCATTTTTTTTCTGCGTTTATGAAAACAAGATAAGTAAATAGTATTGTAGAGTAAAGTCTAGCGAGGTTTATCAAACATATTTTCATTATGAAAATTAAAATGATGAAAATTAAAATGAAAAATAAAGAGAATACAACATACTTACTTACTGAGCACTACATACCTTGAAGGTCCTGGGCCTGACGTAAATTTATCCTCCACTGATATCGGTCAAGAGCGGAATCTCTCCAGTTGGTGCTTTGAAGTTTTTTCATATCTGCTGATACTTCATCTCTCCAACGAAGGTGCGGCCTCCCTCGACGACGCCTTCTCTGGGGCTTTGATTCGAAAAGTTTCCTAGCCGGAGCATTTTCATCCATATGCTCAACATAGCTTAGCCAATGAAGACGTCTTATTCTGACGTTTTTTTAGCTAGGTCCATTTCGTTGAACAGCTGGTATAGTTCGGCGTTGTATCTTCTTCTCCAAACCCCTTCGTCAGACAAAGGACCATAAATGCGAAGAAGAATTTTTATCTCAATGATACCAAGTACAGGCTCGCTTGCTTTTGTTAATGTCCACTATTCAGAACCATATACCAGCACCGGAAGGATGAGCGTTTTGTATAATTGTGTCATGATATTTTGGGATAGGAGGTTTGAACATCGATGTTAATGGTAGAATTGATGTTGGTTCCAAGGTAGATAAACTCCTGAACTACCTCAAAATTATATGAGCCGACAGTGATGTTGTGTCCTATATGATGTTTACTTGTCGACCGCATATATTTTCTTTTATTCTCATTTATGAGAAGACCCGCTTTACCTGCTTCCTCTTCAATCTGTGTAAAGGCTTCGATGACTGCTCGTCGTGATGTTTCGATAATATCGACGTCATCAGCAAAACCCAGGAGCTGCACCGATTTGTAAAATATAGTGCCCTGTGTGTTCACACCGGAAAGTCGCACTATATGCTCCTACACCAGATTAAAGAAATTACACGACAGCGCATCGCCTTGTCGAAGTCCGGAGCTCATTCGAAATGAATCAGAAATGTGCCTCCCAATCACCACAGCACACCGGGTGTTTCCAGGGTAATTTTTGACAAACGGATACGCTTGGCTGGGAAACCAAATTCCAACATTGATTCGTAAAGCACTGATCGATATATGCTGTCATAGGCAGATTTAAAATTGATAAAAAGATGGTGCGTATCGATTTAAAATTCGAGGGCCTTCTCCAGCATCTGCCTAAATGCGAAAACCTGCTCGGTGGTTGATTTACCAGGACTGAAGCCGCACTGATAGTTTCCTATCACAGCGTTACAAGGGGGTTCAATCGTTCGTACAGAATGTTGGAAAGGATCTTGTACGCACTTTTAATAGGGATATTCCTCTATAGTTGGCGCAAAACATGGAATCGCCCTTTTTGAATATTGGAGATATTGAAGTTAAACTCCAGTCATCAGGAATGCTCTTCTCGATCCAGATTTTTTTGATGATTTGGTGCATGAAATCAATCATCACTTCACCCCCTGCCTTAAAGAGTTCAGCTGGCAGGTAATCTTGTCCAGTAGCTTTGTTGTTCTTTAATTTTCGGATCGCTGCTTCCACTTCTGCGGGACTGAGTGTATCTGTATCTTCGGAGTTGAATGGATTAGGGCGCGGCGCATCTGTGTTTTCAATGTTTGCGCCATTCAACAGGTTCTTAAAATGCTGTTTTCATGTCTAATTATAATTTTCATCTAATATGCCTTGCCTATCAGTTACCAAATTTCCCGAATCATTCTTCATCGTGTGTGCACGGGACTTGAAATCAGCTACAAGCTGCTTGGCTTTTTTATAAATGTTCCGTAATTCGCCTCTGTCTCGCTTTGATTCCATGTCTGGCTTTTTTATAAATGTTCCGTAATTCGCCTCTGTCTCGCTTTGATTGAAAAGTTGAGACTTTTCGAATAAACGTTTTTTTGCGCCTTAAAATTTTCTTCTCGTCTCTTCTTCTCGTCTCTTCTTTTCTTGAGCTGTTCTTGTTTTACGTTGCAGCGCTTTCCTGTAGGCCTCATTTTTCTCTACCGTCTTTGCTAAACATTCATCGTCGTACCATGGGTTTCTCCCGTATCCCGTTTCTCCCGTATCGTAGATATATCGCGTATTCGCTCCTTGTATTCTATGGCTATCTCAGGCGATTGAAGTTTTCCCATGTTAAACTTCCAATTTTGGCTGGAGCGTCTTTTTCTGAAATTGGATATTCGTGCCCTGAACTGGGCCCAACTAGGAAGTGCTCAGAGTGGATGTTAGCTCCTCGATAGGTACGTACATGCGACACACTGATAGCATGTCGGGCGTCAATCATAATATAGTCAATTTGATTCGCTGTACGTCCGTCCGGAGATAGCCAAGTTGTTTTGTGGATATTTTTATGGGGGAAATTTGTGCTACTTATAACCATATTAGGAGCTGCTGTAAATCAATTTTTCGGTATCTATTATCTGTATGGTAGGGTGAAGACTATGGTTACCAACCGTTTTTCCTAAAATTATTTTCTTGCCGATTTTAGTATTGAAGTCTTCAAGCACGATTTTCGCATGGTACTCACGACAGGACCCATATGTTTTATCCAGGATTTCGTAGAATTTATCCTTCGTTGAGTCCTCCGGTTCGTTGGTTGGTGCGTGCCCAAATATTAGGCGATGTTGCAGAATTTACCTTTGATACGGATGACGGCTAGACATTCATTAACAGGTGTAAAACCAATGACGTTTCCTCTAAGATGTTTTCCCACTACGAATCCGCATCCAAATGTGTAATGTTTTTCGTGGCAGCTGTAATATATATCGCATGTTCGTTTTTTTGACATGCCAGATCCTTATCATCGGATTTCCTGTATGGCAGTAAGGTCTGCCTTATACTGCGAGAGAATATTTTCAATTTTGTTATAGAGTGTTCTTACATTCCAACTGCAAATTCTTAAATCGGAGTCCTTTAAACGTTTGCTGAGTCTGTTTCCTATGATTTCGATCGTATCCGAGGCTTCAATTGCGTCTCTCAAAACTATGTTTAACTAAACACAACATATTTTTACCTGAACAAAACATATGTTTAGCTAAATCGCCACACCACGACACTCCTACACCATCCTATTTACAAATTTAAATAGAGTGCATAGCATATGAGTTTTATTTATATCTTTTAAATGTAGATAGGTAAAGTAAAGATACAATGTAATGTATGTCGTAAGTTGTAAACAAAATTATTTTCTTTTTAATATTCATGTTTTTTGTTTTGCCAATGTGTGAATTGAATTCCAATAATTTTTCAATAAATTCCAAAACTTTTTTGAAATGTTTGAAACATGAAATTTAAATTCCTATGAAAAAAAGGCTCACCCTCGAATAGTTTTTAAAAATCATTTACTAATTTATTAGTACACCTTCTTTAAATTTTCAAATGAAAATAGGTAATCGAAAAAATTTTTAGTAAAAAATTACAGTACCGTAATTAAATGAAATACGAAAAGGTAATTCTACCTAAGTTACTGTCAACATTAAAAAAATAAAACAAAAAAAAATATTATTTATCTAAATGCAACAGCGTTCTTATATAAGTTAATAAAAAAAAATTAAAAACAACAGTGAAATTTATATAGGTACTAATTTTTTTTTTTATCATTTTTGTATAATATATATGAGTTTAATATTTAGGACTTCAACAGCTGCTTTTTTGTTGCTTCCTCCTTTCCTGAAATGGAATTAAAAATAAGACCTGATTAGTAGAAGTTACAGGTGAGCTTCACAGTTGAAAAATGGTTTCTAAAAACACTAAATTATTTTGACTTAATATAGGGAAAATCTAGAAAAGGCATCGTAATGAAGAAGTATTTTGTTTTTTCAAACCATACCAAACCATAGCTTCTTAAAAACAGGACTGTTTACTGTTTGATAGTGAAAAATACTAGTCTATTTAAATCCCTGTTCTGTTTAAAGGGTTAAATTTGGTTTTAACTTGAATTATAATTAATAAATAGCGGTCTCTGGTATAAATATAATAGATATCATGTACATAATATAAAGAATATTCAAGTAGAAGAAATTAAGAACAACGTAAAATCAAAAGAAACAAAAACTGTATTTTATTTTCACTTGATATAAAGAAGTTGTTATTGAAAATAAAATGTATGTGATATATATTTTATTCTTCTTCAGTTTTCAGTCAGGTTTAAATATAGCTAAAAATGTTTAATATAGATTGTAAACTATTTTAATAATAATAATAATAATAAAAATCTCCCAACGACCAATTACCCCTCCCGTGCCGCGCACACTCGAAGTCACATTCTCATTATTATTATTACTTAGCATATGATTAGAAGTGTTATATACAAGGTCATCACAGTGCTTGGAAGAATAAGTCTCTTCTTATTAAAAGTAGTTTATTTACTTGATAGATTTTAAAGAAAAAAAAACAAAAAGATCTATGTATGTTATAGAAAAGAATTTAAATGAAGATTTTAATAAATTAAAGTATTCAGTATGTAATACTGTGACGACCATACACTCCAATGAACTTTCATTAATTAAACATTAACATTTATTATTATATTTTTAGTTTTATTCAAAAAAGAATACAAGCACGTGATAACCCTTAATGAAGAATGTGTTAGTAAGGAGAGAATTGGGTCAGGAAATGATTAACACAAGCATGCAAAACAAACAAAAAAAGAGGAGCATTAGTAAACACGATTAAGGAAATTAGTAATAAATATGTAGAATACTGAAAACAAAAACAAAAATGAAAAAACGGTTAAAAAGCTAATAACTTTGATTTTCCTTCCAACATGTCAAGGCAAATCAAAGAACAAAAATCAATAAGCAATATGCTTACCAGTCAAAAGTTGAAGCAATTTAAAATCATCAAGAATTAAAAAATTATATCATATATTTAGATTATCTTCCAACATGTCAAGCTAGGCTAAATCAAAATTTTGCACTTTTAAATTATGCCAAAGAAGAATTAGCCAATTTATTTAGGTATAAACTAAAGAAACTAAAAAAAAAAATATATATATATATATATAAAAATACAACAAAGACAAAACGCAATTAGTCAAAGACGCAAAAATAAAAATAATAAAAATAAACATAATTTATATATACCTATGTAAATATTTAAAGTATAAAATACTACAGATTCAACGTAAACAACTACGTAAACTACATGTATTGCATGTCCTTCAAAAACTTATAACCTGTTTGAATAAAGCAAATTCTAAGCAAGTTCATTGGGCGTAAGTTATATGAGTCTGTCCATAAAGACAACGAAGGGCGAAACGAACGAATCTACGTTGAACAGATTCAATCTTGTCTATGTGAACGTAATGGTCATGAAAGGGTGACCATACTTGGGTCCATCCCAGATATGCATGCAATTTTTCAAGTAATGCTCTTACCATAGTCAAATATAGAGCTCTAGTGACATATGGGCAAATATAAAGTTCTGGTGACAAATTCTTTTGACCCTCTTTTGATAAACCCGAGAACTGAATAAGTCCTACTGACAATATTATCTATATGAGCTCTGAAATTTAGTTCGGTATCTAACAGAATGCCTAAATCTTTAATGAATGTGACATTAGAGATAATAACGCAGTTAATACTATAATTCCGCGTTGATATTGAAGTTTTACGGGAAAAGATGATGCTTTGGTATTTGCTAGTGTTAATGCTAGGTTATTATTGCAGCACCAAATAGCGAAGCTATTAACGTCACTCTGAAGAAGATAAGATTCTCGCGGAGATGAGATTTGCTTTAATATTTTCATATCATCAGCGTACACAAGAATGTGAGAATTTTTTATAATATTATGTACATCGTTTGTGGTTAAGATAAAGACAATGGGCCTATAGTTATTGATTTTAACCTTACTTCCTTTCTTATGGATCGGAGTTATGAAAGAAGTTTTCCATATACTCGAAAAAATGCCTGAAAAGAGGGACATTTGAAAAAGCCTGGTTAATGGTTGTGTTAACGTAACAATGCATTTTTTTAGAACTACGGGAGGTAAACCATCAGGACCAGAAGAGTAATTATCCTTTAATTTGTTAGTTTTGTAATGAACACCTTCATAATCAATGTTGATTGACATTTGTCTGATTTGTGGAGAGTTCCTTGAAATAGCTGAAATAGTCAGAGTCGGGCACGAAATTGTTATCAGTGAAGGCATAACTAAAGAAGTTTGCAAATAGGTTTCATATAACCTTTGGATCGTTAACGGAATTATTTGCGTGTTTGAAAGACATAGGATAGGCATCCGATTTCTTTTTTGAGTTAATAAAATGCCAAAACAGTTTAGAATCTGATATTTGATCAAATTGCATTTTGACAATGTACTCATCGTAAAGACTTGTACATAGTTCAGAAAATTTGGAGAATGCACTAAAATATCGGTTATAATCATTTGAATCTATCCATAATTTGGAATTTTTTTTACATAAGTTATTGCTTCGATTACGTAGGGTTCGAAGATGTTTATTGTACCAAGGTGGAGTCGAGGAGAAATTTTGTTTGAATCAATATTGGAACACACCGAGTGAGGCAGTTTAGCCTATCAAAATCGACACTACGAAAATTGAATATATAGGTATTATTTAAGTTGTTTTTATCCAACTAATCTGCTGGAGGCAACAATCAGTAAGTCTGTCGACAAAAACAGTTTCTTTTAAAGATAACACATTACACGCAACGTAATGTGTTTCATCTTCTGTTTGGGTCCACTGTAAATCAGGTAGATTGAAATCACCATAAACAAGAATCTCGTCGAGACCATCAGCAGAGTTACCAACATAATCGACCGCGTTTAGAAACCGGAGCAAGGAGCAATCCTACTCAATTCGACTTGCAATTAAAACTCCACGGCCCACAGCATCATAAGCGGAATCCATATCCTTTCTAAAGATATTAAAATGAGAGAAAAAGTACTCGGTACTCAAGAACCTATTGCATAAATTGGTTTCTGTTAAGATAAACATATCGAAAGGTAGTTTTTAAGAGCATAAAAATACAACAGGAGCCTTAGAACGAAGTCCCCTTACATTTTGATAATAAAGGGACTAGCATTTAAGTTTTTGAGTTGTTAAGACATCCAATTGGCGGCAATACTGCTGCCTTTAGACCTTTGGAAAAATTCGTTGACAAAAGTGTTACTGGACCATATTGATGGATAAAATAGTAAATTAAACATAGAATCAGGAACATATATTTTAAAAGAGGCTCTAGAAATTTTTTTGCACTTTATCAAGTTTAAGTTATCTCTAATGTTGTGTGATAATTTTTTTTTTTAGAAAAAACAATAACTTGTCACGGTGTTGAGGCATGGTGCAAACTTGAGATAAATACGACGCGTGATGGAGGGACTAGCGATACTAGCGATGATACTAGATACTAGATATGAAATATGGAATGAAAAAGTATTAGTATTATTATTATTAAAGTTCAGTTCTTTTGAGTGTAGAGAGGTGTCATGGTTGGAAAAGGAGGGTGGAAGAGGATGTATTAACTCGGCAGCTTGAGTTACGTTTGGGTGTGCCGCATCAACTTCACATATTTCCTCAAGTAAGGAAGTTGTTTGAACTAAAGTTGAAGAAGGGATTCTCAAAGTTTTTTGAGATTCATTTAATTTTTTCAGGTTGTTAGAAATATTATCCACGTTATTATTTAGGTTTCTAAAATTGAGACTGAATTCGTTTATAGAGCTCAAAGTTTTATCATTATTTTTCAATGTAACTAAAACTCTGTCAACTTTGCTATCTTAAACGCTGTTTAGTTATGAAATTTTTTGATTTTTGAAATTCTGTCGTCAATATTATGAAATTTGATATTGATGTCGTCAATTGCGTTAAAGATTAGGTCGAAATATCCTAACTTACTAAAAACTTGATTGAAATTATTATTGAGGTCATTACTATGTTTTTCAACTATCATTCAGATTGTTTTAATCATCATTAGATCAATCAAGGCAGTAATAAAACAAATTATTATTGTTTATGTCACTAAGATTCCTAGTAGATTTCAAACCCGCACACGCCGGATGAAACTGTTTTCCACAATCTCCATAGCATGATATACAAAGTCCCTTCAGGTGTCTTATATTGCAAGTTAGAGAAGCACAAGACGTCATACTCTCAAAAAATTGTATTGATATTCAACACTAAGAAAATAACAAAATTAAATAAAATATAAAATAATTGTAAATATTGGCAACAACAAATACTAAAAAGAAAATTAGACTAATATAATGAGATTAGTAAATTAATGTTGACACGAATAATTATCTTATTACTTTAATACTTATACCACAAATAAATAACATACAGATGTCGCATGGCCATATAACAAAATGATTAAATTATTTTCTCTAGCCGACATATCTCTAGCTTACAAAAAGCTTTTATAAGAACAAAATAAAAAAAAAAACAACTTAATAAAAATAAGAATAGTGAGGAACCATGATATGGTACAAATAGTGATATTAACAGTAAATTATATATGTATATATAGATAATATTATGCCACAAATAAATAACATATAGTTATTTATTTGTGATTATTCTTTGTTTCTTTCTTTAATTGATTATTACTTGTATGTGCCGATCACGAACAAGAACAAATATGATTGAAGCGTTTTCTTGGTGTTGTATTTGTTATTTTGTTCCATTAAAATTAAATATGTATAAGTTGTTGTCACTCCAATGCCTCTATATCTTCTAGCAAAGTCACAAGATGATTTTTCAGGAATACTAATATCGAATTACGATTTTTTTTAATTTTAAATTTTTATTCTAGCTTAGATAAAAAATATTGAATATAATAAGTGGAAGCTATTTGCTGAGACTTTAAATTTAATAGGCCCTCCCACGAAAACATACAATATATGGGCAAGAGTGAGTTTTTGATATAAAAATAAAGCAAAAATAAAAAAATTTATGACTTTTAGGTATAGATTGATTTAAAAATAAGGTAAAAAAAAAATAATTAACAACAAAAAGGAAATTCGGTGCAAGGGAGGAGGTCCTAATAGCTTGTTTCATCTATGTACAAGTGGAACCTCCAGGGCATAATCTTGGAGATGAATTGCCCTTAGAAGATGTTATAGAAAATGTTGAAGATGAAAATGTTGTAGAAAATGCTGAAGTGGTTGATCGTCAGACACCAGTAATTTCCAGAAGAAATGAAAACAGAACACAAAGAAACCTTTTACGTAAACGTATAGAAATCCTAAAAAATCATACCAAGGATTTTAATGAATTAAAGAAATATAATAAAACAACGGCAGAATACACGAAAAAACTGTACTATTTAAAAAAGGATACATATCGTGAATTATTAAAAATAAAAAAAGAAAGACTGGAAACTTATAAAAAAGAAATTGAAATCAAAAGTTAGCTTTTAGAACTTCAAAAATTTTAACGTAATTAATTTTTTTTCAAACGTGTGGAGCTCAATTTTTTTTATTTAAAATATTTTTTCTTTTGGTCTTTATTTAAATTATAAATTAGAAGACAATAATTTTTTTGTTTGGAGCAACTGAAGTTAGTTATTTTTTTTTCCTTTACTTGAATTATTTGTTTTTATTTGTTGTAAATAAGTGCCATAATTAAATCGGCTGTAATTAGAATTAAGATTATTTTAAGAAATATATAACACCAATAAGTAAATAGTTTTTAAGAATTACTTAGATTTTTTTTTTTTAGCTGCTGGATTAATTTTTTTTTTTCCTTGATAGATTGAAATCGTTATTTTTGCTTTTTTTTTCAAGTATTTAATATTAAGCTTTTTTAAGAGACTGAAATATAATAAAATAACTACTAATGAAATACCAATACTGTGAAATAACTTTTTTAATTTAAATGAATAAAACGTATCTATTTAATAAAGTGAACTTATATATTTTTACAAAATTCTAATATTTTATTTTAAATTAGTGAGTCACGTAGTCTATTTCTAATTATTTGTCCTTCTGAAATTCTCTCACTAGTTCCATTAATTTCATTTTCATTATTCGTATGTTCGTTTCTCTGAAATTCATTTAGAGCTTTACTTTCTGAGACATCGTCAAATGAAACATTGTGATGCAAACAAATGTTATGAAGTGTCGCACATACATTCACTATCTGGGTAACTTTTTTCGGTTGGAAGTGCAACTCCCTGGCATCCAGTAAACATCGGAATCGGGCTTTAAGCAAACCAATTTTGCTTTCTATTATAACTCTTCCTTTTGAATGTTGTTTATTGAAATTTGCTTCTCTGGAATTTGATTCTGTATTTCTATACGGCGTTATCAGATACGGGCACAAAGGGTATCCTGCATCATCTAAAAATATGTTAAGAAATTTATATTTTAAATAAAGAAATTATAAAAGAAAAATAGACAACTAACACACCTAATAACCATTGGTTTCCTATCTATATTAACTCATTGGTTACTTTTCTTCCAATATTTCTTTCAGGCGAGAAAGATTCCATATCATAGAATCATGGGCTGATCCTGGATATCTCGCACTTATATATCTTATAGTCATGTTGTGATCGCAAACCTGTAAAACAATAACCATTATTTAAATTTATTTTCAAGTTAATAAATATAAATTTTACAATCATCGCATTTATGCGGAAATATCCTTTTTGATTATAATATAGGTGCTGCAAATTTTTACTGGGGCACCGTATTTTAATGTGTGTTCCATCTATGCACCCAATTATACCTTTTGGCATTTTCTTCTTCCTCTGCTGAAGATCTAAATTTTATCCACTTTGGCGAAATATGTTCTTCAAAAATATTTAATGATTCCGTGAGGACTTCTGTCATTGTAGACCGTCCAATTGTTATATTATAATCATTATCAACCCTCATCTGGTAACTTCCTTGTGCCCAAAATCTTAACAAACACAAAAACTTTATTATTGGTGGTATAGATGTACAGTTATCACCTTTCATCTTAGGTTCCAATTTCGTCAAAAGATTTACAAACACAGGTTTTGTTAATATGTAGTTTTTTTTAAATCTAAAATTTAAAACAATACTTGAGTGAAAAATAAAATGAATAGAAAACAAAACTTACAGAACTTCATCCATTTCCAATGGATTGGAGTTATCCCTTAATCGTCTTCTCATTGATAGTGAATTTCTAAGTCGAAGTTCGTCTGAAACTTCTAGATACTCATCTAACCAGATAAAACTCATTCTTAACACTAAGTCTTTACAAATAAGCTAATAAAAATATTTACAGTAAAAACTAACAAAAATTAACACTAAAATTAATACTAAAATTAAATATAAGAAAGTTTCAAAAATAGTCCACAAATTAAAACGTATAAAAAGAAATGAAAAATTAAAAAAAAACTTCAAATTTATTTGTACTCTTATAAATTTATAACTTTTTTAAATTATTTATAAATATGAAAACTAAAACATAACTCTAACTAATATTTTAGGTATTTCAAAACTTTTGGTTTGACATGTCAAAAATTCAAAGTTGAAAAAAATTGAATCAACTAGTTGAACTTATTTCAAATAGTTGAAAATTGATTCTCCCGACACCGTGTATATTTTTAGTTGAATTGAAAAATATCAAATCAAATAAATTGAATTGATTTGCGCGACACCATCTATAGACGCATTGGTCAATCAATCAGTTAATTTTTTTTTTTAAACTTTGTAGGAACCCAAAACTGAGATAAAAAATATTATAACGTCAAAAACAAATTTATTTATAAAAATAATTATCACTAATTTTAGTTTACCAAAGGAAAATATTTAGCATATGAAAATCTCGATTTCGACCAGTTTCGGCGATTTTTGGCCTTAGAAAACCGATTTGTGGTCCTTACCGAAAGTTGAAAATACCACGAATCGAACTTTTTTTTTAAATTTTAAAATAACGGCTCCTTTCCCTCTTAAAAAGCTGATACGCATGCAATGGGACACCCGGTATAGAATATGAATTTTTATAGAATTTTAAAGAATATATTATTTCTATATTATCAACACTACTTATTTTTCCTATTATTCCTATTCCAAGGAAAGGCAGATCTTTGACAACATTAATTATGCATGTTAATAATGGATTAAAAATGTTTGCTTTTTAAATAATTCAATTTAAATAAATTAAATAAATAAATTAGAAAATAAATTATTTGTTTGAAAAAGTAAAAATAAGAATTAGATAATAAAGATAGGTAATAATTTACAATTGCAAATGACCGGCATTAAATATTTATGGATGTAAGAAAACTAATGAAATACTTACAAAACAAGGATATTCATATAATAGTTGAGGATTAGATCAATTATTAATAAATTATTTTTTATTTGTTTTACTTTTTTTTTATTTATATGGTTAAATTTGAACTAATAAAAAAATTGAAATAAAAATACAAAAATTGATAAATACTTGATAGTATACTAATTATTGAAGAAGTTTAATTTAACAAATACTAAATTATATTATTTTAATAAAATTAAGTTAAAAAAAAATTAATTAATTTTAAAATAGAATAAGAATTATTTAATTAAAAAATCAAATAAGTAAGAATTTTTTTTATTCTTATTTTTATTTTTTTGTTTGCTTTTCACTAAGAATAAGGAAAAAAAATTACTACTAGAAAATATATCTACTAGATGAGCTGAGCACATGTATATTAATAAATATTATATTTATATACTATATAGTTATATTTATATACTATATAGTTATATTTACTTCATATGAATAAGTTGTTGGTATTGTAAATTCTGTATGAAGTTATGAATTGTATGGATAACAATTTTGGATTTCAATTTTAAATAAAAGGTTTTCAATTAAAATTTTCGATTTTGAAATCGATTTTTTATCAATTAAACTAATTTTTTTTATCTTCCTATGTTAAAAATATGTGATAAAGTTTGGATGATCACTTTTTTGTGTTTGTATTTGTAGATTTTTGTTTTTAATAAAATAAAAATATTATTCATTATATGCAAACCTCATTATCAACATATTTCTTTAATTATTATTGTTTTATTATCATTTCGAATTAATTTTAGCAACATGAAAATGCATAAAATTAAATAAAAAATCATCAATATAATTCAAATAAAGAATTAAAGCAACATTTTCCTTTTCCAATTATTTTAGCAAAAAATTCAAAAAATAACTCTCCAAAAAGATTTTTAATTAAAAGGTTCATTCAATAGCAAATAGTTTTCGATTGCAATCACTTAATCTAATAATTAAGTGATTGCAATCGAAAACTAATCAGCAGCAGAAGCAATCATGTTTACAATAACTTTTCAATCACTTTCATTCACGATTTGGAGGGGAAATTTGTGATTGAAACAGATTTTTTTTTTGTTCAATAGACGTAATTGAAAATGATATTTTCTGATTGTGCTCAGAATTAAAATCACAATCATTGGAATTTAGTGTCAAAGTTTAGTTTTAAAAATTATTCTGACGCAAAGTATTGGGTAAAAACATGGTATAAAGAATTAATAAAGTAATATATTCAGAGTGTAAAATTTGAATTCTACTGTGCATGTATGTCACTCGACGACAAATAATGTGACAGTTGATTGAATTTTATATTCAAATATTCAAAACAAAATCACCGCAGTTTAGTCATTTTAGTAAAAATAAATAAAAAAGTTTATTAAAAAAATAATATTACTTTATAATAAAAATAAATATATTATTAAAATATGTACATATATAAATAAAAACTATAAAACAATGGTGAATTGTGCTGTATTTGGTTGTTTTAGTAACAACAACATGGAACTTAAAAACTTTAAAGACTATATTTGTATTAAATACTTTCATGGGGACTGCATGATCATTCAAGTGCTCTTGAGTTCAAATATAGCTTTTTACACGGAAAAAATGAAGGAATAATATCAGAAGCAGCTAATATTGAAGCAGATAAAGAGGAAAGCGTTCAAATGAATATACCCTTGTATGGAGAAGAAAATAATTTCAATGACGAGACGAGTTTGATGCTTCGATGATTACTTGTGATTTATTGGCATCTCTATCAGATGTTCAAATTTTGATCAACAACAATGAGCCTAACGATTTGCAGGAAATGCCTGACCTCCAGTACGATGCTTTAGAACACTTAGCTGGATATATATTAAGAGATTTAAATTGAAATTACCAGAAGTAGTCACTCAATATTCAGTTGGAACATGTGGATATACCTGAAGGGATCATATCAAAGAAAGAGGACTCCAAAAACCAAATAATATTTTTATTCTAAAATTAAATAAATTAGAAAATAATTTGAATAAATATAATGGAAATAAATTGTTAGTTAGTAAAAATTATGTAAAAAAATTCTTATATGCATTTCGAAATGTTGCTATACATACAGAAATTAAAAAACTTTTTAATGAATGCAAAATCTATTTTAGTGTAAGAATCTGATCTAATTGTGCCATTTCGAACATACTAAGGCGCATTGACTATAGACCTTAATACTTTGGACTGGAAGCGTTCTATTATTTCAATGTTGGAGTTACTAGATGTTCCCCATAGTTCCAACCCGTATCTCCAGATTGGCCTGATGATAGCTTTGTACACTGCAACTTTACATTCTAAGGATATATTGGAGAAACGTCCTATTAGCCAAAATAATTGGTTGAATTTTAATCGTAGTTGTTTATTTTTGTTGATGATGTGACTTTTCCAAGTGAGACGTCTATCCAAGCACATACCTAAGTACTTAACCGACTCTTGGTAATTCCATGTCGTTAATGTGAGCAGCGGAGCAATTTCCCTTGCGATTAGTAAAGGTGGTATGAAGGGAATTCGATTCATTGGCCTTTATTCTCCACTTTTTCAGTCAGTTTTGAATGTCCACTAAGTAGTTCTGAAGAACTTCTGAAGCTAATCTCGGATTAGTATGAGACACTAAGACCGCTGTGTCATCAGCAAAAGTAGGAGTGAGTACCCTCGGTGATGTTGGGAGGTCCGTTGTAAATATCAGGTATAGTAGTGAACCAAGGACGCTGCCCTGAAGAGCCCCAGATTTAATTTCTTTTAGTGACGATTGTTTCCCGTTGTATTTAACGAAGAACCTCCTATCTGACAAATAGGTTGACAAAAGTTGTTGGTAGTGGTGAGGAAGTAGTTTTTGAAGCTTGTAAAGGAGACCTTTGTACCAAACTTTGTCGAAGGCTTGCGAAATGTCCAGAAAAGCTACAGAACAGTATTTTCTCTTGTCAAGTGATTTATTTATATGGTTGACTACTCTATGTATTTGCTCGATTGTCCCGAGATTGACGAAAGCCAAACTGATGAGCTAGTGCGATATCTCGTTCATTATTTATTTTAATCAATCTTTTGGCTATTAGTTTTTCGATTAATTTTGATATTACTGGCAGAAGACTTATTGATCTATATGAACTAGTCTCATTTGGCTCTTTCCCCGGTTTAACTAACATTATGATATGAGCAGTTTTCCAAATATCTGGGAAGCAGCTAGTTCTTAATATAGCATTAAAAATGTGAGTTAAGAATTTTATACTGCAATACGGAAGTTCCTTTACCATTTTGCCTGTGATACCATCATACCCAGGAGCCTTCTTATCTGACACAGATTTTTTATAATTTTCTGTGCTTCCTTTATCCGGACTTTCTTTATCGATAAATCCATTTGACAAGGCACGTCAAGGTAGTTTCCAATCTTGTTGTTTTCGTCGATTGAAATTACTGGTGAATACGGTACAAACACTTTTTGTGAATGTGATGCAATAAGCTCTGCTTTCTCACCATCGCTCCTGGACCAATTACCATTTGATTTCCTTAGTGGAGGTATAATTTGTTGTCCGTTTCAGTTTTCTTGTTGCTTTTCACACTGAGTAGTCATTAAGATCGGTATATGTTAGTCTTTCAAGGTAATTCTTCAACGAACTTTCGCTGGTTTTATTTAACAAAAATTTAAGTTCTTTGATTGCACGGTTTAACCTGGCTTTGATTTCTGGGGATCTAGTTTCTTGCCAATATTTCCTAAGGTTTCTTTTTTCCATGATTTTAGATTTTATTTCAGGTGGAGAAATAACATATTTTCGGATGTTTCCTCGTGTCGGAGTTTCGTCGTGACATTGCTGCTTCAATCATGGTTATATTTAGGCTTTTTACAGCTTCATTGATATCTTGGGGGTTTTTCAGTCCTATATTTAGTGAAGTTTTCGTTTCAATTTCCTTTCTATAATTATCCCAGTTAGTTTTTCTTGTATGTAACCGTTGTTCATTTGAGTTATTACGACTTAGGTTGAGGCAGAGACAATGATAGGCGTATGATCTGAAGACAGCTCGAGGCTTGATGTCACAGTAAATAGTTTTGGAGAGATACCTTTCGTGACGCAAAAATCCAAAAGATCCGGTGTTTTATTAAGATCAGAAGGCCAGTATGTAGGTTTTCCAGTAGACAGATAATTCAAGTTAAATTCTTGCATGGCTAGTAGTAGCTGTCTTCCTTTTTGAGTGATCAACCTAGAGTCCCAGAACGAATGTTTAGAATTATAATCTCCGTCGGCAATAAACCTATTTCCCAGAGTTTTAAAGTACTCAATAAATTGAGATTTGTTGATATTGTGTTTAGGAAGGCAATATATAGCTGAAATAGTTAACACTGAAATAGTTAACACTTGTTGCTTGAATATGATTAAATTTATATTTAGGAAGTTCATAGTGCTGTATGTTTTCCCTGATGATTATTGCAGTACCAGCATGAGCCGTTCCATCAAGATGATTTGTGGAACATGTTGTGTAATTTTTAATGTTAAAATAACTTTTGTTTGTGAAATGGGTTTCAGAAATTAATAAGATGTCTTTTGGTGATCAGTAATAAAATGATACAGTTCTTGTTGATGGTTTGACAGTCCGTTGGCATTCCAGACGACTATCTTGAGGAGTTTAGCTATTTTTATGTAAGTTCAGGAGAAGTGTATTAACGAGGTTAATCAAAGGCCCAATTTGTGACATTAATTATTTCTCCATGTTTTTTAATTCGAAAACTTCATTTGAATTGGTTGAGGAGCTGATAGTACAAGTTGCATTATTGTTTGATATGAAAGCTGGGCGCTGTGGCGTATCACCCTTGTTTTTTAATATTTCCGCATAGGATTTATGACTAAAAACAGTTTGAATATCACTTGTTCCTTTATCTTCCTCAGCGCTATGACTTTGTTGAGGTAGCTGCCTATTACATAAACTGGGAAATTTTTTTTCTTTAATTTCTTTATACCGTTGACAACCCTTGTAATTAGCGGGATGATTTCCTAGACACAAAGTGCATTTTACATTAGACCCTAGGTATTTGTTTGGGCAATTCTTTGTAATATGATCAGCGCACTTTACACATTTAGCAACCTATTACAGTATTGCCAAGTGTGCTCATAACACTGGCATTTGGTACGTTGAGGTATTTCCTTTTTCTTTATTGAAGCTTCCACAGTTATATGTGTATGTAACAGATATCGTCTTTTGTAAATATCTTTATTATTTTCACTTTGCAAAGCGGTACTGCAAATTCATTTTCTCCTCTACGTTGTTTGAGGTTGTAGATGTTAATTACTTTGTGATCTAATTTTTTAAGTTCATCTTTGATGAGGTTTAGTTCTACAGAAGGATGTAGACCTCTGATTACCGCTCTAAAACTTTTGTCCTGTTTCAGTTGATACGTATGAAATTGAGTTTCCTTTAATTTTAAACCTTTAACTGTTTCTCGGTAGTCATTGATGTCTGTCACTTGAATTTTCACTTCATTTCCTTTAAGAACCTTCGTGAAGTATTCGGCTGAGCAATTTTGACTTAAAAGGTTTATAAGAGGAGCCATGTTCTGAACCCCAGACACATAAATTGAAGGAGGTTTTGACGATTTTGTTTCCTGGGTAGTTTCAGGTTCCGGTGTATCGAGTTCGCTAAATCTATTGGTGAATTCTTTAGAGTTATTCAACCAGTAATCATTGATTGTGGTTTGTTTTGAGTTAGGCAGTTTTTGACGACTACCCTTCTTTCTTTCTTTTTGAATTTATGACTAGTTCGAAGTTGTTGTTACCATGTTTTTTCGGCATCATCAGAAAAGGTCACAACTGGTATAACCTTTTCAGTAGATTGTTTTGAAAGAACTTCCTTAACTGCTTCTTTCGTTCTTCATTTTGCATTCGCAGCGACTCTTGGTGTAAATCATCATCTTTAACCGTTGAGTTATTAGATGAGTTTGGAATGTTATTGATGTTTGAGGATGATGAAGCTCGAGTTAGTGTTGATCCTGTTAATGTCGATGTCGAGGACGAATCTTTTTGATCAGATGAGACCGGTGGAGTGCGCAACCTCATATCCGGTTAATTATTATATAATTATATTTTATATTATTTATGCTATATTAATAGTTGTACTTACAAGTTTAAAAAAGGCATTCTAAAGTGTTAGAATATAATTGTTATGAATATACAGGTATATACATAAAATTACCCTCAACAAAAAAAATGACTGTTTAAACAAAACTAATATAGAATAATTAATATATATATATCATAAGTTATATACATACAATTAGATACAATTATATTTTATATTATTTATTAATTATAAGTAATTAATTATAATTTAATAAATATTCACTATATAAGACTAATAAAAAATATTCATAAATTAAATAGTACTTACAATTTATAATTTATATGACAAAAATATTTTCTATAAATTCCCAAATTTTGAAAAGATGAACAATATTAATCTGCGAGTTTATGTGTTGTCAGCACTGATTTTTATTGTTAAAGACGTTTTTATTAATATTCTGTCACGGTGTCAAAAATGACAGTGACAATTATTATTATTTAAAACGGTCGCGTTTTTTTCGGCGCGAACGAAGTTAAATAAAACAATTAATTAAATTTATGCAAGATAATAAGGAATACCTATGTTTTTCAATTCTGAAATGTGAACACAATTTAATATATTATCATACTTTAATTAGCAATTGTTTTGAAATCTAAAGTTATACGCAAAAATTAAACAATATTTTTGTCGTCGAATGACGTCAAAAATGTAGAAATAGATAGCAGCATGCATGCGCAATATATTACCTTATTAATTCTTTATACCCGCGGTTCCCAAACTACGCTCCGCCGAATGCAGGTGTTCCGTGTAAAAAACAAATTAATCTCGTTAGAAAAAATAATTTTTATTTATCATTTTACTCGTTCTTTAACATCAACAAAAGCAGTTGTAGCAGTTCTATGTGTAAAATTTTGTTTCAGCTTTCAGTTATTTTATATATTTTAACAAGAAAGCTCAGAATTAATTATTTTTAAAGTACAAACAAAAAGTGAATCAAAAATTTCTATAAGTTTAGGTAAGTAATCTTTTTGTTACATTAAATATCAAATTTTATTATATGTGTCTTTATTCACATTTTTTGTTTCTACTATCCCTATGATGTTGTTTAATAATATAATTGAAATATAATTTAAGAAACAAACAAGTGTGATAATAATAAGCCGGTGTTATCTAAGACTGCTCCAAAAAGAAAATATGATGATAGTTACTTAAATTTTGGTTTTACGTGTACTGGAAATACAGAAGTTTCTGACGCATTATCTGTTTTATGTAGGAAAATTCTATCAAATAGTTCAATGGCTCCAGCTAAACTTCACAGACATTTCGAAACAAACCACGCTGAGTATAAAGGAAAATTTATAAATTTCTTTAAAAGACAACTTGAGTTACTGGAAAAATCTCAACATCAAATGAGAAAACTTGTAAAAACTGAAAGTGAAAATGTAACAGAGGCATCTTTTCGCGTGAGTTACCGTATTGCCCGTAACGGTGTAGCTCATGCAATTGGAGAGATGCTTATTAAACCTTGTGTAAAAGACATTATATCCTGTATGTTAAATGAAGAATACGCTAAAAAAAAATGATGCACTACAATTATCCAATAATACTGTTTCGCGCCGCATTAAAGATCTTTCTACTGATATGGAGACACAGTTAATTAATCGACTTAAACTTTGTAGTGAATATGTATTGCAAATGGATGAATCAACAGACATTGCCGGCCTCGCTGTTTTATTAGTATTCGTGCGGTATGTACATAATAATAGTATTGAAGAAGATTTACTAATGTACGAATATCTGCAAGGAAAAACAACTGGAAAAGATATATTTAATTGCATTAACAATTACATTACAAAACACGAAATCGAATGGAAGAAATGCACTGATATTTGTACAGATGGTGCACAAGCCATCGTACGAAAGATGAAGGGAGTTGTAACACGTATTTTGCAAGTAGCTACAAGTGCCACAAAAAGCCAGTGCGTTTTGCATAGACAAGCATTAGTAACCAAAAAAATGTCCCCTTATTGAACTATTTTGGAAGAAGATGTAAAAATAATCAATTTTGTAAAATCGAGATTATTTAAAATTTTATGCGATGAAATGAGTAGCGACTACAGAACACTTTTATTACATACCGAAGTTAGGTATGGTCCAGAGGAAAAGCATTTGTGAGACTTTTTGAACTTCGAAGTGAATTATTAGTTTTCTTCTCGTCGAACAATTTGGCAAAGAATTTTATTGACTTATTAATCACTCCTTCATGGTTGATAATTGTTGCGTATTTAACAGATATTTTTACTAAGTGCAATGAAATTAACATATCATTACAAGGAAGAAATATTACAATTTTTAACGTACAAGATAAGTTTGTTGCATCTTTTAATAAAAAATTTAACTACTGGATTCCTGAAGTTGAACAAAATAATTTTGATTGTTTTCCCACATTAGAAGAGTTTTTAATTGAAATAAATTACAAAGTAAATGATAAAGCCTCCAAAGAAATTTTAGAACATTTGTATAACTTACAGTCGAACCTATTACAATATTTTCCAAATTCCCCTGAAGATAATTCTTGGATTAAAAATTATTTTTGTAGTAACAAATAAGCCAGTTGGTTTTAGCGCAAGTTATTATGAAAACCTAATTGATTTAATTACTGACTCTAGTTTAAAACAAAAATACAATGAACTTTCATTAAATGAATTTTGGTTAAATTTAACAGAAGAGTATTCCAACTTGTCCAAACTAGCTATTCATGTTTTACTTCCTTTCACAGCTACATATTTATGTGAGGCTGGATTTTCATATTATGCTGCAACAAAATCAAAGTACAGAAATCGACTGAATGCTACACCAGACATAAAAATTCAGCTTTCTTATATTGAGCCTGATATAAGAAAAATATGTAATGCAAAGAATCAAAAACACCGCAGTCATTAATAATAAAAATGATTTTTTTTACTTATTCATTTTATTATTTTTATGTATTTCGTATATGTGTAATTGAAATTCAGAAAAATATACTGTTTATTTTGCTTGTAACTCTTATATATATGCAATTTTTATATACACAAACTTATAGCTTATATAAATAAACATGTGTTCCTCTGGAATTATTAGTTTTGCCAAGTGTTCCACGGCCCCAAAAGTTTGGGAACCGCTGCTTTATACCATGGGGTAAAAATTAATTATCACCCATTTTCTCTTAGACCCATCGTTGACAAGAAGAAAAAATTCATCTCGTCTCGTCTCGCTGAATATGCCTTTCTGTTAGACACTGTAAGCGGCGCGATAGAACATTTTATTTGTTGGTAGTACTGATAATTTTATACTGTCAAAAAAAATTATTGGTATCTAAACAAAATATGGTTTATAAAATTTTTGGAAAGTATTAGTGGGGTTTAGTTTTAAAATATTTTTTAAATGAAAAATAAATATAAATATATTTAGGTTTATAATTTAAGTTACGAGATAGTTTTGTATTCTGTTAGACCTTTGACGAGACGAGATAGCCATTTTTTATCTCGTCAAAAATTGTAAGCGATAGAGTATCTCGTCAAAGTATTTTGTGTTTTTTTTATCAAAAAATTGAATTAAATAAATAAATTGAATAGATAAAATAATCAAATAAAGATTAATAAACAATTTTTCATTATTTTTTTTGCATTACTATTAAAATTATGTTTTTGTTTTGAAAAAAAAAATCATCTTTACTATTAGTATTTTACTACTGTTTATGTAATGTACTAAACTAAAAAATATTATAAACCTAAATATATTTATATTTATTTTTCATTTAAAAAATATTTTAAAACTAAACCTATCTAATACTTTCCAAAAATTTTATAAACCATATTTTGTTTATATACCAATAATCTTTTTTGACGAGACGAGATGAATTTTTTCTTCTCGTCAACGACGGGTCTAAGAGAATATGGGTGATTGTCACGCGATCTCCCGGGATGGGTCTAACAGGATATGGGTGTATATTTATTTTTTTGAAAAAATATTTGAGGGAAAAAGTTTAAAATGTTTTAATAAAACATTTTTAAAATTTAAACTCAAGTAAAAAATTTTTTAAATTAAAGTTTTTTAAAAAAAATTTTTATAAACAAATTTTGAAATTTCAAAAAACACAAAAATTTGTTCAATAATTAGCCGTACCGGTGAATTCGATTCGATATAAAATTATTCGAATTTCGGTGAAGCCGATCGAAATACTAATTTTGTATACATTTGAAAAAATGTAATCAAATAAGAAATATAACGAAATGTAATGATTTACTAGGATATTCAGAAAACCAAAATTCAGATAATCATAATTCGGACAATTAAAATTCAGATAAATCAAAAATTCAAAATTCAGATATTCAAAATTCAGACAAAAATTCAGATATTAATTTTTCGCGAATTTTTTTTTTTTTTCAAATATAATTATTAAGTTGCAAAATTTAAATATTAATCCATTTTTTTGTTTTTTTCGGGGGCTGCCCCCAAACCCCCGCCCCATATTATTGAAACCCTGATTTTGCTGACAACAGAAAGATGTAGACGGCAGGAAAAAACAAAATTTGAATATTATTCCATTGTTTTGTTATTGTTGGGGGCTACTACCCCCAAACCCCTGGGCGAAAAATTAAAATCTGACTTTTTTCTGAATATTTAATTGAATCAGTTTTTCTAAGGTTGCTAAATGTTGAACATGTTGCTAAAATTTTTTTATTTATTTTTAAACATTGCATGCAATGTTGTTATTAAATTTAGGTTTCGCGGACTTCCCTTTTCAAATGCAAGTAAAATTTTAGTTAGGAAGAAATTGTCAGTTGTAGTGAAATGAATTTAATTTTTTCAAATATTTAAATATATCTGGTAATATAATGAATAAAATTAGAATCACAACAAAGTACTAACAAAGGAAGTCATAAATTAGAATTAAATGGCTATCATTATTATAAGCAACATAAGCAACAAAAACACAGTTTTAATTGGTCATGTCAGCATAGAATTTCGAAACAATGCAAATCACGAATAACAACCATTTTAACTGGAAATAGTCATTTACATCAAATCAAAAAAGGGCCAGGCGAACACACACATGAACCGGATGCAATTAATTTTCATATTTATGAAGCATGTAAAGAGCTTAAAAATCAAGTCAGTACTTCATATAAAAGCCCTTCGATAATAATTAATGATGTCAATTCTATTTGTGAGACGAATAGTCTACCAAAACCTACAAAATTAGCCATGAAACAAAGAATAAATCGGAAACGAAAAAAAACAGTTACCACGGAACCACGGACAATAAAGGACATTAATATTCCCTTAAATTTGCAATATATTGAAAACCAACAATTTTTATTTGCAGAAAAGAAATTTGCCAACGATTGTATAGTTTTGCTTGGTACATCAGCAAACATTAAATTACTATCAAAAAACAAATTCTGGCTGGTTGATGGTACTTTTAAGGTAGTTTTGAAGGTTTTTCGGCAGTTGTATGTGATTCATGCACTGATTGATAATAAAGAGATAACTCCACTGATCTACTGCCTTATGACATCAAAAACGTTGTTATGTTATACAGAAATGATTTACGAACTTTTATACAAAGCATGTAGTTTAAACATCGAATTGAAGCCTGAAATAATATAATGTGATTTTGAATTAACAAGTATTTCAGCTTTCAAGCAATTTTTCTCGAATGTTAAATTTCAAGGCTGCTTTTTTCACTTCGGAAAAATTTTGTGGCGCAGATTACAAAAAGAACATCTTCACCATAAATACGGCCACGACGTTGAATTTGCGTTAGAAATTAAAAAATTAAAATCACTTGCGTATTTAGCAAAGGAAGATATACATATATAAATATGGAGAATTGCAGATCAAATAAACCTGATGTTCAAAAAATTCAGAAATTTTTAGAAGAAAATGATTTATACGGAATGTTAAAAAAAATGAATCAAGAGGAAAGCTAAATTTCCCACCGGCATTTTGGTCGGTAAACGAAAATTTAAATTTCAATCTTCCATGTACCCAAAACAAGGTCGAAGTGTGGCACAGAAGTCTCAACAATTTATTACAGGCGCATAGTAATGTATATAAATTAATATCAGAATTACAAAAAGAAGTTTTATATATCGAAACTATACATACTCAAAAATAATAAAAATATACATGCAAAAATAGCCTCAAATATATACAAACCTAATAGTAGAAAAGATATAGTTCAAAAACAAGAAAGATTGATAATATTTTTGAATAAGAAAAATGAAATAACAAAGCAGGAGCTATTAGAATGGTTAGCAAATAGATCATACCTTTTTTAATTAGTTTGCTTAAAAATATATTCATTTATATTAATTTCAAAATTTATAACATCATTTAAAAATAATTTTCTTTAATTTCCTTCAACTTCCTATGAATAAATAATAATTTCAAAATAAAATTATACTTAATTTTAATTTCATCACGTACCTACCCTAATTTTTCGAGCAAAGTTCAACACTTTGTTGCTCAGATATATACCTGCAAAAACTAATTAATAAATTGTTGTTATAAACAAGGTATTAAAACCTAGAATAACCGATTTAATTATATACATACTTAAAAAGAGGGAGCCATCGCCCAAACCCTCGATAAATAGGAAACCCTTGGTGGTTTTGAAACCGTTATTGAAACCCTGGAGTGGTATTCTGTATTGTGATAAGCGATAGTCACCCTTGCGACAGTCAAAGGTGACACTAAAAATTTTTGGTATTCTGTATGGCGATCACTTGAATAATTTAAAAAAACGGCAGCATCTTAAAAAATACAATTCGGAAATGGCAGCACAAGTGATTTATTAAATGTCAAAGTGTCAAAACAATAGACAAATAAAGCGAAATTATAAAAAAAAAAATTATATATTAAAAGAGGAAAAAACTTAAAAGTAAATTTCTAACAACTAATTTAATAAAACGTATATTTAACAAAAAAACCAAATTTATTGCTGGATAATAAAAAAATAGATATAGATAATAAAAAAAAAATTAAAGTGAAAATCATAACAACTACTTTAATAAAATGAAAAAGAAAATTATATTCACATTTGAGTAAAATTCAGTTGGAAACTTATAATTAATTAATATATATGTGTATTATATGTAATTGAAAACAAAATAAAATTCAAACTTATTAAAAAAAAAATTAACACATAATCACAGCATTTTTTATTCAGTTCCATTATTTTTAAATCATTTGCAATTTTAGCGACTATTCTAAAACTCGCATTTTTTAATATTTACATAATAATAAATCTTAAAAAACCAAAACATAAAAAATCTAAAAGACTTTAATCTTAAAAAACAAGCAAACTTTTATTTATTTTTATCATGAGTGACACCAAATTAGCTGTCACCCTAAAATCACAAAAAAAAGCGACTATCACTGTGACAATCACCATATACAATACCAATTATATATATGCGACAGTCACAGCGTGATTATCACAATACATTATTCCACCCCTGATTTTATAACCAAAATGTCAAAAAAAAATAAGAATTCTAAATTACTGAATTCTGATACCCTGAATTTTATGTTTTCCGAATTTAGAAATGCCTGAATTTTAAATTGCCTGAATTTAAAAATGTCTGAGTTTTAATTTTTCTTAATAATTCAAATTTGTCTGAATTTTGAACCATCTGAATTATAAAAATCGGAATTTTGTTATGAACCCGACTTTTATGTCAAATAAGTTCAAATTTCAAATTAAAAAAATAAATTTAAGTGGGAAATACATGTGCAGAATTCTCATGCATCGCTGCATTCAGATATGCATGCATAACTGCGTGCCAGACACATGTGCATATTTTATTTGTCAAAAATTGTTTTGTTTTGAAATAATGTAGATAATTGCCGCCATTGATACACATACAATTTGTTTGTATAGTAATAAAATACAAAATAAAATAATTTTTGAAAATTTTTAAAGTTAAATGTTATTAAAAGTGTTTAATAAAAGTTTTAATTTAATAATTTTTGAAAAAAATTTAATCACATATTTTGTTATCTATCACTATCATGAATGTAACAAAATATAATTATATGAATAAATTAATGCTAGTTTGTTGTACATATATTTTGTTATATCTAAATATTTTAAAAATTTATGATGAATATTACAACAAAAAAAAAAAAAAAATCTACACTATGGACTAGGGAAATTTTCGTTCATTTAAAATTAATAAAGCTTTTCTTCAATTACTTAATTTAAAATAATTTTTTACAAAATTGATTATAACCTATTTACCACAAAAAACAGTAATAAATATGTAAAAATTAAACAAATTTGATGACGTTTGTCATTTTTTTTATTAGTATGAGTAAAATGACAATTTTTATAATCTTTCGTGTTGGTAGCTCTGCCGCTGCGCAGCAAAAATTAGAAATAGAGGTATCATGCATCAAATTTTCTGCGTGCAGAATTACATGTAATTGGTTCCATATAAAACCATGTATTCTAATTTATTTTTGCTGCGATGCATGCATAGTTCGTTGTGCACATGTATTTCAGGCATTAGATTGCTGTTTTAGAAATAAATTATTAAGCTACACATACGTATAAAAAAAAAATAAAAATAATAATATAAAATTTTGAACGAGAAAATTTTCGATCAAAAATATTAGAATTTTTTTTAAATCGAATTCGCCGGTTGAAAATTTACGAACGACTACTCGATTTTTATTCGATTGAATTCACCGGTACGGCTCAAAAAAAATGGATTGTAAGTGATTGGAAATGATATTTTTTGAACAGGATTATAAGTGGCTACTGATATTTTGAACATTTTGAATTGCTTTTGATTGTGATTGACTGCAATCATATGTTATTGAATGAACCTAAAGTCAAATGGAAATGATATTAAGTCACAGAAAGTCAAATAGAAACATGTAATTACAATGATCGAATTGAACTGAAAATTTTAATCAAATACTTTTCTATTTTAATAGGATTATTAATGGCCCTTGTTACCATTATCACTAAAATGTAAATGAAAGCAAAAATGAATGATAGAGACAAATCGGTGTTGAATGAACCTTTCATTTTTTTGTGAATGATAGATACGGTCATTTTTGAGTCATTTTTGTTGTATTTTTGTTTTCAGCTTAATATTTCAAAGTTTAACAATTTATAATATTGAAAAAGTATTTCATATCTATTTTTAAAAATTGAACAAATAAATTAAAAAATTAAATAAAAAATACTGATAATACTAATCAAAAATAACAAATATTTTAACATTACATCCTTTTAAATCTTTCTTAGAATGTAAAAATTTGTTTCGTTTAAGTTTTGAAAAATGTAAATTGTTAAAATAAAATTATATTCTGATTTCATAAAAAATGGTTTTGTTTTTAGAAGTAAAATTAAATAAAAATAAAATAAAAGTCTTCATTCATTTTTTAAGTTTTTATTTTTATAAACTTTCAAGTTTCAACTCCAAATTTAAAATAAAATTACTTAACCAACTTAACTCTTTTATTTATCAACTTGTTGAACTTTGATTACAAATTTAAAAAAACAATTCCTTCCTATCACTAAATAAAAATGCAGTGAGTGATAAACAACTGTATCATTCATTTGTTTTAATGATAACACCGAAACAATTTTGCATATAAAAATTCAATACACAATGGCAAAATTTTTTTAAGAATCATTTTTGAATTATAACACCGAAAGTGAATGATGCATTCACTAAAAAATGAATGGCAGTGATATTAATAACAGTGCCCAATATTATTAATCTATTTAATTTTATTTTAATTTAAATCCTTCGTGTATACGTAAACAATTATTATTCTTTTAATACTCATGCATTATACTTTTTGGTTTCGCTTTATTCAATTCTAATTTTGAAATTTATTATCTGTTAAGGTGGATTTTAATTGACCAATATTTAAAATGTTAAAAATTTCATCGGCTCTAAAAAGGGAGATAACATGAAATGACATTATTTTATATGAGAGCTCAATGCCGGTGCTCAATTTCTTTATACCGGCAGCACCTTTTTAACAATTTTTTGAGCAAATGTATATAAAAAAAAAATAATTTTTTTCATCAGATGGTTTTGACGGGTGATTTTTTTTTTGTGTATATAGAATTTTAGAAAAATTTTTGCAACGGTCTATTTTTTTTTTACATAAAACTTCAATAAGCTATCTCCCTTTTAAGAGCCAATAAAATTTTTAAGATTTCAAATATCAATAAAAAAAAAAAAAAAAAAATATCGGCAACACTTTTTTAACAAATTTTTGAGTAAATGTATATAAAAAAAATAATTTTTTTCAACAGATAGTTTTGCCGGTTGAATTGTTGTTTTTTTGTGTATAAAATAAATCTCCCAAATAGAAATTTAGAGAATTCTTTGCAGTGATCTATTTTTTTCTTACATAAAAATTCAATAAGCTATCTCCCTTTCTAGAGCCAATAATTTGATTTGAAATATTGGTCAATCAAAACACACCTTTCCAATTAAAAATGTATATATATGTAAATACATATATCATATGTACATGTTTAAAAGTTTATATGTCATACATAAGTATGTATAAAAAGATTGAATTACTATAAAATTAATTACTTTATCACTTTTTAAGAAGCAATAAAAAAAAACAAATGATATCTAGTAACTATGGCATGTCCACTTTTGTTTCTATATTTTTATCAACTAAATATTTACAAAAAAAGGGGGAAAGAAAGAGAAATATAAAAAACATTTGATTAACAAAATTCATACGTATTTTATGTTTTTTCTTAAAGCTATTTTGAAATAAATTTTTGGATTAGATGCTGTTATAAATATTTTATTTTCTTATTATATTCTATTATTAAATTCAATAGATTTATCTAAATTTAATTAAATTAATTTTTTAGTGTTTCACACATTTGATATAAAGCATTTTTTTTAAATAACTTATTAAATACAAAAAAAAAAACGTTATAAAGGATTATTATAGATACAACTAAGGCCGCGGTGACAATAGAACTTTGAGACCAACTTAAAATCTATTCAAATCTAATTTACATTTTTTTTTTCATTTGACTTTCTTATTGGTTTTTTCTCATTAATGTTTGTAAATAGTCAATTATGGCCCAAAATATCTAACAGTTTATTTTTTTTTATTTCAACATCACCGTCCTAACACCACCGTTTTTCAGATAAACCCCCACCTTAACTGCCTTTACCCAGAAGATACTTGGTCCACAATCACATAACTATAATAGTTTTTTTAGTTTTTGTATATTATTGTATATTATTGTTAATTATATGTAAAACTTATCTGTTGTAGGTAACTTCGACTTCATAATAGCATAGCTCCATTTTACTTTAAGTGGTAACCAAATTGAAGTCTAAATTAATTTTTTTTAAATAATAATTGGAAACGCATTTTACAACATCCAGTTACTTTCTGATTAGTAGGCAGATGACAAACACTATCAGTTCTTTATAAATATATTTTTATTTAAGTTATAAATATAATATTATAAATATATTTTTATTTAAAACTACTATTTCGGTATAAAACATTAGGTACTTTTCTAAAACGTTAAAAACATGACGACGATCAAAATCAAAAATTCATAAACTCGTAATAATTTTAGCTCGTTGTTCGTCTCTCGATAATCGTCAACTTGTTGCGAAAATTTGATTGAAAAGCTCTCGGGCGTTTACATTATGCCTCAATAGCGAGTGCATCTTGTGTGCGTAAATATTTATATTCGAAATTAATATACAAACTGAACAAAGCAAATAAACAAACTGAAACATATTCCAACAATATGAATGAAAACTTATTATAATATTGATATTATAAAACTTATTTAATTTCAATTGAAAAAGAATTAAATATTTATTCATTTATAAAATTACTAAAAAAACATTGTTAGTCATTTTTATTATAATAGTATAAACATTTAAAAAATGTAAATGTTTATGCATTTAAAAAATTGTAATCAAGTAAATAACATCAGGCAAAAATATTTTTAAAATGGTTACGTATATAAAAATCTTTTGTTTTTAAAAATATGTACATACATATATTGAAATAAAAGCCAATATTTATTTTAATACAATATATAATAATGTAATATAAAGCAATATACATAGGTAAAATATGTATTGAACAAAATTATGAATGATTTTGTTTATCCCGCTTTGTTCCGGTCGATTTTATATTTTTTTTTTCAATTTTTAATATGAGAATGATTTCATGTATATTAAAAAAAAAATTTCTGATCTGCTAAAAGTTTAGCCTGCTGTTTTACTTGAGTTGGTAAGTTACAATTGGTGAGACAGCTAAATTTTGGTTCAAAATTTTTTAAAATGTTGCACCAGCTTTTTTGTCGTTTTTTTTTTTTTTGTTTTTAAAGCTTTTTCTAGAAAAAACGCATAAGTACGAAAGAGAAAGAATATTTGTAGAACGCAATTGCACCACAATGTGAACACAGGGATGAATTACAAAGAATATCCATAATAAGAAGGTTCACTGGAAGTCAAGATATTTTTACTACCTCATTTACAAAAAAAAACCCATTAGTTAAAGATACAAAAAACTATTGTAAATATTTCCTTATGTAATAAGTTGTGGGAAAGAAAGAGTGCGATATAAATCATTTAAAAAACAACTTAATTTTTGCAATGTCATTTTAAATAGTCCACGGGAGATTTTTGTTTATTTATTTAGCCCACTAGAGATTTTTCATGTGTACGGTCGTCTGAAATTTTGTGTTCGAATTTTTTTAAAAATAAACGTATTAAATTTATTAGGGTATGAGAATAATGAAATTTTGAATAATTAATTTTTTACAGGTACAGGATACATAACATTGAACCTTATTCTTAGAAGCGAATCACTTTTTCGCTACGTACCGGTAGAGCATCACATTGCATCACATATGATATTCTGAGAAGCGAATGATACGATATTTTTCAAAACTCATTGCTCATTAAAACTGTCAAATTTATTGTTTTTTATGTTTTGACATTTTTTGTTTGAAAAGTGAAATTAAGTGAAGTTAAATTAAAATTTTATAGCTATTAAAAAATGTCTTTTCTTTATATTACGAAACAAAATATAATAGAAAAAATGTGTTCAATTATATTTATTTTTTTTTAATTCATTAAGTATTTCAGACTCTCGAAAGAAGCCTGTGCAATGATTATAGATAAATTAGACAATAATTTAAATCCTGCAATTGGTCCACATTCAGTATAAAATTGGTTGGAACATTACACTTCATTGCTGAAGGAAGTAGGTTCCTACGAGTTTGGTAGGCTCAGCTACATCAACTATTTCTAAAATATTAGCCGAATTGTGTCGAGAATAATAATCAATGAAATAATTCACAATGATTATAAGTTATAAGTAATATAATGCGTTTTGGTAATTTTATAAATAGTTAAAAAGTTTGAACATTAATAATATGAATATTTCAAATTTGAATAAATAATGTTTTTTATTGCTGTGTATTTAATAAAAGATAAAGTTTTTTAAGTGTAACATGTCTGCAAATTTTGATAACTAAGAATAAATACATTTCTTTGATAGAAAAAAAATCGTACGATAACTTTTTCCCCACTTTGTGTTTTGAATTTTTATCTCTCTCTCACAAATAAAATTCTTATTACTATCTATTTCTTACAATTTTGGAAATCGACTGGAAAATGGTAATCAACTCATTAACAAATTATTAAATGTTATTCCAGTGAACCTTCTTATTAATAGGTATTCTTTGTTAATTAGCACTATTTTGAAATACGAAGAAAAACTTTCAATCAAGAAAAAAAGCGGTGTAATATGGAGAAATGTTATTGCTTGGATTAAAATGTTTTTCTGAGTACGACTCCGAGTTTTAAATATTTGGATATTTTGTAAACATTTTTTTATTGGCCTTTTATTTTTAAAATTTTTAAACAGTTTTCCATATACGTAATGTTTTTTTCTTTATATAAATTCTCCAACGAGTTTTAGAGTTTATGACTGACGAGTTAAAAATGTTTTAGAATTTTGGATTTGAGTCATCGTCATGTTTTTGGAGTTTTAGAAAAGTACTTACTTATTTATAAAAATTAATTTATGTCAAAATATTATATGAGTTAATAATTTATTTCATAAATATTGTAAACAAGAAAACTATTAATAATTATTTTAATATTTGAAATTTTTTAATAATCCTTAAAATTATTAGGAAATGATTATAGAATAAAACCTCCAAGTTTTTGATAGATTTTATCAAAATTTAATTCGCAAATTTGTAACTATGCATTTATTATCGAAAATTTTATACAATGAAAACACTTTTGGTTCAAAACAAAATTAATAGTTAAAGTAAAAACATGTAACATGACAATTTTAATAGAATTCACATCTTTAAAGTCTGAATTATTTCTTATTCGCTTATTGCCTTAATCAAAAAATTCTTTGTAATTTGAAACCTTAAAAAAGAAATACATATAACAAAATAAAAAAGTTTTGTATTAAAAATTAATAAAGCACAAAAGTTTATAGTCCATAATAATTTTTAAATTTAGTTAATAAATGCTATTTCAAAAAAAAATTGTTAATTGAATGTGAAATGCGTACTGAGAGCTGTATATGCAAATTTCATAATTTATCTTTGTATGTACGAGTATATTTGCATTTGTAATATCTATTGTATATATTAATATCTATATGTATATATTTTACACTTAAAAGTTTTATTTCTTTTTACAAACTTTTTAGTTACTTAGATCCAATATGGTTTTTCTCTTTTTTTTTTTAAATAACTTTGTTCTTTAAACTTTTTTGTTAGTAAATGAAATTGTTACTTTAAATTCAGAAATAATTACGAAAAATGAAATTTACTAATATTTAAAAAAAATAATTAAATACCATGTACATAATAATATATAATAATATAACTTAAAGTAATAGGTATAAAAATATTCTAAGCAAATTTAATTATTTTTTTGTTATTTTAGTCAGTACAAAAATTATAATATTATAAAGCATACATTTATAATTTATATAAAAAATAAATTAATTTTTTATATTAAAAATTAATATTGTGGGATTAGAAAAATAAAATAAAATAAAATATTTTAGCAAAATTATGCCATTATTTTGGAAATTAATTTAACAAACAAAACGTTCCCAATCTCTTGATTTTAGAAAATCAAGTGGGTTTTGAAAATTGAATTATTTACATATTTTTATTTACATTTATGTCGAAAACACAATCACGACGAATGACGAATTTTTCGCTTTCAAATACATGAGATTATATGTAAGTCCTGACGAATGACGAATAACCAAAATTTCGCGTTCAAAAAATAGATCTATTTCTATTTTACTCGTCGACGAATGCGAATGACATTCATTGATACCAACATAAATTGGTCAAAATTGTTTTAATAAATATTTTTAAAATTCAAATTCAAATAAAAAATTTTTTAAATTAATATTTTTAAAATTTTTCCTCCATTTTTTTATAAACAAATTTTGAAATTTCAAAAACACAAAAATTTATTTATTTTAAAATTCAAATTCAAATAAAAATTTTTTTAAATTAATTTTTTTTAAAATTTTTCCTCCATTTTGTTTATAAACAAATTTTGAAATTTCAAAACATAAAAATTTGTTCGTCGCGAATAGTTCATCGTGATTGTGTCTCTAAGGGCGAATTTTGGTCATTCGTCACTCGTCTTTCGTCGTGGTTATGTTTTCAACATTAACCGTTTTCCAAAAAATTTTCTGTCAAACCAAATAAGATTGTACTTTCTCAAATTTATTTCAAAATTGAGTAGTTTGTTACTAAAATTGATTGTTATATCGGTTTTAACATTTTTTTTTTTTGCATAACCCTTAATTTGTTTTTATGTGTTGTCAATTGTTTTCTTTTTATCACCCATATTCTCTTAGACCCGTCGTTGACGAGAAGAAAAAATTCATCTCGTATCGTCTCGTTGAATATGCATTTCTGTTATACACTGTAAGCGGCGTGATAGAACATTTCATTTTTTGGTAGTACTGATCATATTTTACTGTCAACTAAAATTATTGGTATATAAACAAAATATGGTTTATAAAATTTTTGGAAAGTGTAGTTTTTAAATATTTTATAGTTTAGTACATAAAGAGTAGTAAAACAGTAATAGTAAAGATAGTATTTTTTTCAAAACAAAAACACAATTTTAATAATAATGCAAAAAAAATAAGGAAAAATTGTTCATCAATTTTTACTTAACTATTTTATCTATTTAATTTATTTATTTAATTCAATTTTTTGATAAAAAACACAAAATACTTTGACGAGATACTCTATCGCTTACAATTTTTAACTAGATAAAAAATGGTTATCTCGTCTCGTCAAAGGTCTAACAGAATACAAAACTATCTTGTCAGAGATATTCTCACGCGATCTCGCGAGATTGGTCTAACAGAATGTGGATGTATATTAATTTTTTAAATAGTGGTTTTTATCAAAAATATGTGATTTTCTATTTCTATATTTAATAATTCCTTTCTTAAAAAACATTTTCCATTTTCAACGTTCATTTCATTCCATTAACTAATACTAAAATTATTAAATATCTCAAATTCTCCATATTATTATAAGTATGAGCATAATAATATGTCGAATCATTACGTACTTGATTTTCAAAAATAATTGTAAACACTTGACATTTCACTAGACTTTGTAAATGGTAAAAAACTCGATTTTCGATTTTGTGAATGTACTGTATAAATGTATTGTATAAATTCAAAATTAATTCCTTTTTTAAAGTAACAATTTCAAAATATGTATGTTTTAATTAATTTATAAAATCATGTGTGTTTTGACGTATGTATTCAATTTTCATTATATTGTTAAAAAAATTATATATATGTATAAATGTATATTTATATGTATGTTAATTATATTAAACAAAATTTTATGATAACATTAAAGCTGACAAATTCCTTTGTAAAATAGTATCTTTGACTGAATTAAATACAACTTGAATATTTTCTGTATCAACAGCATTTGTATAATGATGATATATGACAGTTTTTGTATTACGACGTACATTCATAAACATTTGTAATATAAAATTTCGTACATCTAATATTGAATGTGGATTAGCAGTAAATTGCGGATAATACCAACGTATATCAGTCTCTGGATTTTTAACTTTTGCTTCTAATAAATCGGATTTATTTAAAAATAATATTATTGAAATACCATGAAACGTATTATTATTTACAATTGTATCAAAAATATTTTTAGATTCCTCTAAACGATTAGTTCTCCTAAAAAGAAATAATAGTATTAAATAGTAATTAAATGATTAATTTAAATGAAATTTGTTTATTAAAATTATAGAAATACAATTTAAATTTCATAAAAAAATCCCAATTATATTGTAAACATCACAAAATATTTAAAATCTTTATTGTTGTTCAAACTGATTTAATTGTAAATATTTTAAATTAAGTTACGGTAAAATTGATAAAAGTCAATTTAGGTACCCATATTATTATTTTACATTATATTATATTTTTATGGCTATATTCAAATGTAATTTTATTTGAATTTAATGTATACACCTAATTAATTCAGTTTTTACACAATTATACGTTTCTGAAGTAAGCTGTGTAAAAAATAAGTAAAATAAAAAATGTTCATAAAAGCTATTTACATATTATATTTGCTCCAAACCACTTTCAATCCAATCCACAGCTTTGCAGACGATAGCGCCCTAGTAGCTTCCTACGATTTTCATAAAAAATCTGAAGTTACATCCACCGCTGTGTCAATTAAAAGAGACATCATGGCCAGTTCCCTCAGCCATGATTTGGTCACAATAGCTAATTGGGGCTTAAAAAACAGAGTCGAGTTTAACACTTCTAAAACTCAGAGCTGTACAATCTCCCGAAAAATTTCCATTTTTGATCCTACTCTTTTGTTTCAGGAAGATAAACTTCAACGGTTTGAAAGCTTAAGCATATTAGGTTTCACCTTAATCGAAAAAGGATCTGGAATGATCATATATTTGATGTTGCAAAAAACGCAGCCAAATGTTTAGATTTTCTTAGCCCCTGCAAGGCTTACTTCTTCCCCTGTGACCTTTTGAAAATTTATAAAGCCTTCATACGACCCAAAATGGAGTACAATTCTCACACATGGGCTGGCGCCTCTAGTATTGCGTTAAAACATTTGGATAAAGTCCAAAAATGGGCTATTCGTCTAATCAATGACCCAAATGTGACAGCCCATCTTGCTCCTCTTGGACATCGTCGTATAGTCGGAGCTCTCTCACTTTTTTATAGATATCTCGTAGGCATCGGCACATGCTCAGTGGAAATTAAATCTATATTACCTCCACCTAAGCGTTTCCAACGCGAAACAAGAAGGGCAGCATGTGCTCAAATATCCGTACATCATTGAAATCCCTAGATGGCAAGAGACAAGTTATGGAAATTCGTTTATAACTTCAACATCCCGAATGTGGAACCAAATTCTATCTTATGTGTTCCCAAAACATGACAAATTCTATATTCATGACCTAAATATATTCAAGACGAACATTAACACCTTCGTTCGTAATTGTCCTTTTCCCTATTACCATCTTCCTTTCCTAATTTTCTTTTCCCACCCTAGCCAAACGTACCAATCGGTATAAAAAGTCCCCACCTAGTGTTTTGGCTAAGCATAAAAAAAAAAAAAATAAGTTTTTATAAAAAGCCAACTTCAATCTATATGTAAATTAGAGATCATGAACCATCTCCATTTCGAAGATGATTCAAAATTCCAATTTTAGTTTCTAAAGAAATTCCCTTCCATTTTTATTCTGGAGTTGTTGTTTTTAATATTTACACAAAATATAAAAATATTAAATAGGTAAGCAACAATAAAAATAAAACAAAATCTGCGGAAAGATAATATAGAAGTGAAGAAATATACGGAGCGATTTTTTTTTGTATTTTTTATTTAAATTTCAATAAAAAATAAAAATTCAAAATTTATAAACAAAATTAAAATAGTAATTATTTTACAAAAAAAAAAAAAAAAAAAAAATACAAAAATTCAGATAAAATAATTTCTTACACAAATTTTTATGACAGTGAAATAGTAAAAAAAATACAAAAATTCATAAGATATATGATAAGTTTTACAATAATTGATAAGATTACCTTCTGAATTTATTTTCTTACAGTGTTACAACATAGTTTATCAACATAAATAAGTTTTATTAAACACACAATTTTATTGAAATTGGATAATAAACTGAATTTCACCCAAAAAATATCTACAATAGAAAAAGAGGCACAAGAAGAGGCACTGCTTCCAATTGCTCTAAATTTTGTGGTCTTGAAATGGAAAAAAATTACATTTTTTAAAAATCTTCCAAAAAATAAAAGAATAAGAAAGTTTCATGTGACAAAAAGACAAAAAACGGGTGTTCCAAAAATGTTAAACTAAAATTAATATTATTGAATTATGATAAATTTTATACAAATATTTGTGTAAAAGAATGTTCAAACATATTTAATTTTTTGTATAACTTTTATTTAACATTTTTCAAAAATGTGTTACACTTAGAATTTTATGTTTCGTATTGAATTCTTTAACATTTTTGTTGAAATTTTTAGTTATATAATAAATTCTTACTAATATACAGTTTTATGAAATTACTTTTATCACAGCAATTATAAGTAAAATCATATTTTAAAGATTAAAATAACTTATATTAAAAATTTTTTTCTAAATATATATAATCAAATTAAGTTAAAACATTTTGTTCTAACTTATCTAATATAATCTTAAAATCATTCGGCGGTAGTTGTTCTTATTAATATTTTTTGATCAATTAAATCACATCTATCAAAAGCTTTTAACAATTTTTCTCTCCTACAAATATTACAAATATTTAATATTAAGATTACATAATATCTAAATTTTTATTTACAATACAATTTTAAATAGAACACCATGAAATATAATTTAATAAAATTAAATATCTATAATTATAATTGACAAGCATTTAAGGTCCTGCGCAGTAGACACCTTTTTATTTTATTTCGATTCTCCTACTCCTTAATGAACTTCTAATATATGTAATATATAAGATTATATATAAAATAATAATGCGCACACACTTGAAAATTTTTTACTCAAATGATTTTATTATTCAGCAAATAAATTATGCATATATGAGATCTTATTAAAATAATAAACAAAAGCAAACAAATCAGTTATTATAATTTACATTATATCCTTGCAAATGACTCTATGTACATATTCCAAATAAAAACAAAGAAACAAATTCATTTCAAATAAAAAATATAAAAAAGCAAAAACAAAAAAAATCAGTTGAATTGTTCATATGATTAGCAAATTTTTATACTGTCAGATATTGCTTAGAGCAAGCAAATCAGACGTCTATTATAGACGAAAGCTTGCATCATGTTGCTAAGCGGTGAGATCATCATCCAGTGGTCCATCACCGTTAGTAACTAATGTTAGTAAGAGATATGTTAGTAAGAGAAACTAATGTTAGTAAGAGATAAAAATAAATAAACATGCTATAGTTAGAAGAAAAATAAATAGCTAACATACCCTAGTCTTATATATATTACACAAGGAAGGCCACGTGGGGAATATAAAGTTATCCACCAAACAATATTCAATTTTTAGTTCACCATATTCAAAAAATATTAAGTTAAAACACAGTATATGCACCAGCGCTGAATACTTACACTAATTGAAAGTACATATCAGCTAAATTTAGGGTTAGGCACACACATCTATATAATTCCCTAGACAACGAAAATTTTTTATCAATAGAATCATAGAGTAATCATATAAATAGAGCGAATCAATAAAATATTCACGTAGAATAAAATTTGATAGTCACTTTTTCAAATACCAAAATTCTGTGTTCACTCAAAAGAAATATTACTCAATTTTTGGCTGCTTATAAGTTGAGCGCAATGTATTTTGTACTCATAAATAAAAAAATTTTGTGTACCTACTACTACCGATGCAAAATCGATGTTCATTATTATATTAATGGTTAAAATGATATTTAATAATAAATGATATTTAAAAGGAAACTAAACAAACTAATATATTTTTTAAATTTTTTTAATTTTTAATTAGAAACTTCAATTTAAAATTTCACGTAAGACATTTTAACATATATACCTACAAAAAAATTATTTTTTAAAACAAACTATTATTTACGTATACGGTTGTTTTCTAAGTAGAATTTCAATTAAAAAATAAAATATGGTATTTACCTACCAATGATAAATTTAAATGATGGATACAATTCACAATGAAACTGATTTTCTATTAAACCGTATAACATATCTGAGGTATATCTATATAATTTCATTAGTTGTATTCCTTTTTCAATTTAAAACTATTTCGAAGTAATTTGAAATACTTGAATTGAGCACCTAAATAGTCAAATCAAGAAAATTTTGAACATTTGACATGTTTAAAGTATTTGAAAACAATGTATAGAATAATAATATTAATAGTTAATCACAAAAAAATAAAAATTGCTCAAAGTTTTAAGTTAGTCTTTGTAAAATTAACTTTTTTATTTATAAAATAAAAAAAAAAGATCAGATATAGAATGAAAATTATTTTATAAGAAGACATCAATTTCCAGTAAGTCTTGCATATGCAATATCAATCAATAAATCACAAGATCAAACATTTCAAAGAGTCGGAATTTATCTTCTTCAACATACCTTCACTCATGGTCAGCTCTTCACAATCCACTGCTCTAAAAATTAAAATTCTAGCAAGTTAATCGGTTAATAATATCAGTTATGGTAAAGGGTTTCGGTGGTTTTAGTGGGTTAGTGTTCCACATAGCTAAGTACCTACGTGCGCGGTCTGCTTAGTATTTTTCGAAGCTTTTACTTTCCTTCGAGAAATAAAAAAATAATAAAAAGAAATTAAATCTTATAAAAAAAGTTTAATGTTATGTGATTTTTTTTTATTTTATTTTAAAATTAATGTTAACTTAAAAGTTTGAACATTTTTTATTTTTTTGTGGTTTGCTATTAATATTACTATTCTATATATTGTTGTCAGATATTTTCAACGTGTCAAATGTATAATTGTATTAAAAAGCATTGTATTGTGCCGTTTCACAGAAAAATTCCTTTCTTTTGCTCGACCGGGTATGTACGCGGGGTTTTTTTTTTCTTTATTAAAAAAAATAATGTTTACATAATATACATATGTATTTGTATAACAAAATTTTATCTATTGTTAAAAATGCTTAAACTGTTGTATACGCAGTTTGCTTTTTGTATATCTGATCTAAACAATGAAAGATAAAAATTTGAGCGATTGGAAATTTGAACACTAGGATTATGGCTATGTATGTCTATATTCCAATTGAGTAAAAATGTGTGTTTAATCATATTGCTTATAATTTTTGTAAGCAAGATAGTACTTTCACGTTTACATATGTTATTCAAACTTATGTATTGTTCACTATATAATAATTCCGTAGGATATCTTGGTGGAAAGAAATTAATAATTTTAATAGCTTTTTTATTTATGACATCCAACTGTTTGAGGTATGTTTGTGGAGCGTTACTCCAAATGGGATTCAGGTATATAATATTAGAGGATATGTATGAAGAGTATATTGTATAAAGGGTATTGGTATTAATATATTTCCATAGCCTTCTTAAAATAAAAATGTAAGGAGTGATTTTTTTAATTACATAATCAATATGTTGTCGCCATTTCATTCTATTGTCAATAATTAATCCTAGGTAATTGAAAGTTTTTACTATTTCTATGGTTTCATTTTTGTGTGTTATATTTACGAAACTATAGTGCTTATTACTGAAACGCAATATTTTTGTTTTCCTAACATTTAGGTGCCTATTATGTATTTCGATGAAAATTTGATCGAAAGAGTTTAAAAATGCTATCATTGTAAAATTCAAATCTACGATGAAAATGACATATGTTTGATTCTTTAACTGTCAAATTCAAATTATTATACGAAAAAAAAAACAAAATAATAGTGTTATATTTGAAATTTTTAAGTTGAAAATAAGTTGAAAGTATTTAAATAAAATATATTTACAAAAAAGTTTTTATAAATAAAATGATTTGAGCAAAGTTAAATTTTTCAATTTCTGATAGTGCTGAAAAACGCTATCAAATTGCAGAATTAAAAAACAAGCGAATGTATATTCGGGATTATTCTAATCCACTAGATTTGGAAGATTACACGTATGTTATTTAAACATGAATTTGATGAATTATTATCTACATTATTAAAACTATTAAATTAGGGCAAAAATTGAAATAGCCAATAAGTAACACGTCGATTCTAAATATAATTAAATTGGTTAGTGTATTAAAATTCTGTGCGGTTTGTACCAAGCAAATGATTTTCAACGTAGGAAATGATTTTCATGTCGGACTAGCACAGTTAATTTTTTTTTTACATCGATAAATTTTATCGGTTTCGTCGACAATTTCTGAACGATATCGAAATACATAATGGCAATTTTGCATTTTGACATTTAGTTTGATCAAATCGTAATCGTTATCGAAATACATAATAGGCACCTTAATCTCATCCTATTTTTTTGTAGTCATTCATCAATTAAATTTAAGTCATTTACGATCGAGTTTTTTAGATCTTCCTCGGTATTGCAGGAGTACTTAATAACAGCATCATCCGCATAAAGTTGGATGATTCCATTAAGGTTTAGCATGGTGATGTCATCGATATAAATTTTAAGAATATCAGGCCCCAAAATGGATCCCTGTGGTACCCCTTGTTTTATAGTTTCTAAACTATTATACACGTTGTTGCAATGAACCTGTTATTTTCTATTGGTAAGGTAAGATTTAATAATTTTAGTTGATTTTCATTGAACTTTAATAGCGATAATTTAAACAGAAGTACTTCATGATCAACACAGTCAAATGCCTTTTGTAGGTCGATAAATAAACATCCAGTATATTGTTTTTTATCTATGCTTTAGAGATAAAATCAGTGAGCGCTAGACAGGCAGCCGTCGTATTTGATCTTTCTTTAAAACCATATTGTTCTTTATTTAAGACACCTTTGTTTTTAATAAAATCTATAAGTCTGTTTTTCACAACTTTTTCAAATATTTTTGAAAAGGAGTTTAGTTAAGAAATAGGTCTATAATTAGATAAATCTGTTGTATCACCTCCTTTATGTATTGGAATAACATTAGCCACTTTAAGTGAAGTTGGAAAAACTGAATTTTCCATAGCAGTATTTGTTAATTTTACCAGGGTTGGTATCAATTGACTATTGAATATTTTTATTAATTTTGCTGAAATACTATCATATCCCGTAGCAGCTCCTGGTTTTAAAGAATCAATTATTGTTTTAATTTCATCTGGATTCGTAGGAGTTAATTGCATTTTTTGATATATATTTTTGGTGAAACAACCCAAGTAATTTTTATCAATGTCGTTTGCTGTGGGAATGTTTAAATTTTTTGTAATATTAATAAAGTAAGTGTTAATAGTATTTGAAATATTTTGGGGGTATTATATATTTTATTATTAAGATGTATTTCTGATAAATTATTTGAGCTTTCGTTACAGTTTTTATTATACATAATCTTTTTATATAGAGCCCATAATTTTTTACTATTGCTAGGATCGCAAGAAATGGCTGAAGAGTAATAGTTAAGTTTAGCTTGTCTGATTTCTTTGTCAACAATTTTTTTATATTTTTCAAATAAGTTAGAAGTTTTAGTATCATTAGGATATTTTTTTTTGAATTTGAAGAAAGAATCACGAATCTTTATTTTTTGTAGAATTTCGCTGTTCATCTATTCTTGTTTTTTTTTATTTATTATAGGCTTAGATTTAGTATAAGATTTAATCTTCCGAGTTAAAATTCCGACTAAATCATCAAAAGAATCATAATTTTCCAAAGTTATAACTAAGTCAGTAAAAAAATGGTCAATTACTGTTTGTGTGGTTGCACTAATTCGAGTTGTAAACTTTTTCGTTAATTTGTTGTATACAACATAGCCATTACAAAAGATTGTATTTAGGTAATTCTTAACATCAAAATCATTTTTATCTAATAAATTGATATTAAAGTCCCCTAAAACTAAAGAATTTTTATATTCATAAGTAATTTCATCTAGTTTACTGATAAAATTATCTAATCTGGTTTTTTGTGATCTATAGAAACACACTATATTCACATTTTGTTTTAATAGTCTTACTATTAGAATGTTCGAATTATTGTAGTTTTCCTCTAATACTAAGGTGCTACAAATATTGTTACGAGATATAAATTGCGGCACCACCATAAGCTCTATCTCGATTTGAAAAATACGCTTTGTACCCTGGAAGATTAAAAAATTGATTTTCAGGGTTTATTCTAGTTATGTGATAAATTAAACAATGTGTGTATAAAAAACTATACATAGGTATAGTATAGTATTCACCACAAATAATATTACAAATCAAAATTGAATTTTTTTTTAATTAGAAATTGAAGGAATTCAAGATTATTTCTGTATTTGTTGTTATTTTGCTTTATTTTTTAAAATTTGAAGAATTAATATTTTTATTTGCACTTGGTCAATGTGATTTATGAAATTTGTGATTTCAAACTTTATATAGGAAAGGGAGAAAAAAATTAATGTTGGTTTTGTAAAATTAAAAATAATTTAAATTGATTTCTATTGCAAAGTATACTGAAAAGTAGGTAACTACATGTATTTTTAAATTTTCAGCAATTTTGATTTTGTTAATTTTGTCTGTTTCTTACCGTAGATAATAATATGAATAGTATCTAGTATACATAGGAATGCATAATATGAATGCAGAAAGTCTACCGGTCCCGATGGCATCCCTGCTATGGTTCTAAGATATATAGCCTTCGCTATTTCCAAACCATTGCGCAACTTATTCCATTTATCCTACTTTACAGGAGTATACCCAACCCAATGGAAGATTGCGCATGTTAACCCAATTCCCAAAAAAGGTGACAAAAGCGATCCCTCCAACTACAGGCCTATAGCTATAATATCGATCCTCTCCAAAGTGATGGAGATCTTAATAAACAAAAAGCTGACCAAATATCTTGACAGCCAAGGTATTGTCCACGATAGGCAATATGGATTTAGATCCCACCGGTCCACCGGTGATTTAATGACATACCTTAACGAGAAGCTAAATATTTGCTTGCACAATTCGGGTGAAGCAAATATTGTGGCTCTAGATATTTCTAAAGCTTTCGATAGAGTATGGCATAGCGCATTATTAGCAAAATGTCAAGCAGTAGGCCTGGGTCTCTCTTCTCTCAAATGGATTGAAAGTTTCCTCTCGAATCGTACGATTCAAATCTTAGTTGACGGATTTAAATCCGATCAATTCCAAATAAACGCTGGTGTTCCCCAAGGATCAGTTCTCTCACCTACCCTATTCCTTATATTTATAAATGATTTGCTCCAAACCACTTTCAATCCAATCCACAGCTTTGCAGACTACAGCACCCTAGTAGCCTCCTACGATTTTCATAAAAAATCTGAAGCTACATCCACCGCTGTGTCAACCAAAAGAGACATCATGGCTAGTTCCCTCAGCCATGATTTGGTCACAATAGCTAATTGGGGCTTAAAAAACAGAGTCGAGTTTAACACTTCTAAAACTCAGAGCTGTACAATTTCCCAAAAACTTTACATTTTTGATCCTACTCTTTTGTTTCAGGAAGATAAACTTCAGCGGTTTGAAAGCTTAAGCATATTAGGTATGCACCTTAATCAAAAAATGATCTGGAATGATCATATATTTAATGTTGCAAAAAACGCAGCCAAATGTTTGGGTTTTCTTAGCCGCTGCAAGGCTTACTTCTTCCCCTGTGACCTCTTGAAAATCTATAAAGCTTTCATACGACCCAAAATGGAGTACAATTCTCACATATGGGCTGGCGCTTCTAGTATTGCGTTAAAACATTTGGATAAAGTCCAAAAATGGGCTATTCGTCTAATCAACGACCCAAATGTGACAGCCCATCTTGCTCCTCTTGGACATCGTCGTATAGTCGGAGCTCTCTCACTTTTTTATAGATATCTCGTAGGCATCGGCACATGCTCAGTGGAAATTAAATCTATATTACCTCCACTTAAGCGTTTCCCTCGCGAAACACGAAGGGCAGCATGTGCTCATCCCTACACCATCGAAATCCCTAGATGGCAAAAGACAAGTTATGGAAATTCGTTTATAACTTCAACATCCCGAATGTGGAACCAAATTCCATCTTATGTGTTCCCAAAATATGACAAATTTTATATTTATGACCTAAACAAATTCAAGACGAACATTAACACCTTCGTTCGTAATTGTCGTCCTTCCCTTTTACCATCCTCCTTTCCAAATTTTCCTTTCCCTCCCTAGCCAAGCGTACCAATCGGTATAAAAGGTTCCCACCTAGTGTTTTGGCTATGCATCAAAAAAAAAAAAAAAAAATAATATAATTATGAATACAAACAAACAAACAATCTATCAAAATTTAAAAAAGTCAGTAAAAAAATAAAACTGGTTTGTTGGCTGTTTTTATTTCTTCAAAAATTATTTCATCTGTTCTCTATAATTATTTCAAACAAGTTCTCAGAAACGAAAAAACACGGTATTCCGTACACAGTTCACGTTTTGTAATGCATAACTAATAAATTTTATTCTTTTATTACTATTGTTTTTAAAAAAAATTTCTAGATTATGTTGATTCTATCATTGACCTATTATTGTATTTATACTATATCTTTGCGATTAATTGTGTTTTTTTGTTTATATTTTTCTATATATATTTTTTATATTGAACTAGATATGTAAATATATGGTGAACACATATACGATATACTCTTCATATAATTCAAAAGTACATACGTATGTGTATCCTTTTCAAATTATGAAACAATGCCTCTATACTCCTAGCCTAGTTACTGGGAGAGCAAAACTTTATACACAAAACTAAAACAAAGCTAAAACGAAATCGTAATTCGGTAAAATTCCGGAAAAATCATTCTGTGAATAGGCTAGAAGTATTGAGGCATTGTATGAAATATTCTCCTTAATAAATAAAAAGTTTTGAGTAAAAATAATTGAGTTTCGAAAATTATATTTGAGTGGGACGGGATTTTTGGAAAAAAATTATTAATAAATATTGTTCTAAGTAAATACTCTATTTATATGATTACTCTATGATAGAATAATTCGAAGACAGAAACCAGAAAATTTCATTAAAAAAAAAATTCTAATTCATATATGAATAAACATAACAAATAGATTTTTGTTTTTTTTATGTTTGCTTTTTATGCTAATAGATGGATAATATTAGATAAAAATTAATAAACAAATGTTTTTAAACATTTTTCGAAAGTTTACTACAAAATACAATTAGTGCATGTTTTATATTTATGTTCATATGTACTAAATCTTTTTTTATTTTTGTGCATGTGAAAATGAAAATTTCATTTTATTTCAAATATTAAATATAAAATTTTTGTTAGTTTTGCTAATTAAATTGAAGATTATAATGTACATATATAACAGATAACACTATCAATGCAAATGTCATTCATTATTGTTACATATTTATTTCACTAATATATATGTGTATTGTATATACATAATGAGTAAACAATTAAAAAACAGTTATTCTGTTTAAATAAGTAAACCAACAAAACTTATGGGCCCAGAGTTCTAAAAAATAAAAATAAAACGTGTGTCGTATCAAAGATAATAATTAAAATTTTAATTCGAAAACATCGGGTGTTCGAAAAATAAATTAAATAAATTTTTTGTAAAATTTAGGAAGTATATATATATATATATATATATATATATATATATATATATATATAACAACGACGAAGGGTCCATGGAACCAACGGAACCATTGGTTCCCTTTGACTTTATAATTAACATTATTTTTTTTTACATTTTCATTACTAAAATCATACACGATTTTTTTTTTTTTTTTTTACAAAATAAAAATATTTTTTCTACAGCTCATTACAAAATTTCATTTCATATTTTATAAAAATAAATTTCAGAATTTTTTCATTTCAACTCATTCTTTTATTATGGGAAATAAAATTTATTTTAAATAAAACAAATTTAAATTGTCATTGTAGGCCACTGAATAAAACCATATAAAACTCGCCATACATAATATCTTATAAAATAATCAAAGGAATCAATTTTAAAATTACTTCACATACATACATTGAAGTTGTAGAAAGCAAAAATATTGGGTTCGTTCAGTAGCATTAACCGGTAGATCTGGAATCCATTTTGGATCCATATACCATATATCTGGCCACTGAACGCAATTCACCACAAAAATTTACCGCAATATTAGCGGTATTACCGGAAAATATAATGAGTACTTTTAAAAATAAATCAAATTTGAATGGAATAATATTTATTATCATACATATAATTTATTTTTTATAACTCTTAATTTAAGTTTTATGTACATAAATCTTCCTTAAGAATTTAAATTTTCACACTAATTCCAAAAATAATAGCGATTTAAATTTAAAAACTTTTATAAAAAATATAAACATTTAATTTTTCTTACGGTAGATGTCACAACACTAAACATAAAAAGTGTTGTTGTTGTTTTTACATATAAAAAGTCAGATCCATGAAATGTATCTAGAATTTTTTCAGATCCATTTTCATTAACCGCGTATCAATAATCGGTACATTTACCACACCGTTCAGTAAACAGGTCCATGGATCTGTGGATTTCAGATCCAATGGTTAATTTCACTGAACGCTACCAATGTTTGCTACCAGCCTACTACTATTTCATTTTTCAAAAAATATTTAACATAACAATCATAACATTATATAAAATAAAACTCGTTAAAAGAAAAAAACTTACATTACAAAATAAAATCGTAACAGTCTAACACATATATGAAGGGAACCAATTTTAACATCGCTTCCAGTCACCTTACAAATCCTATGAAAAAATTTTATATTTTCTTTATAAGAAGATTTTTTTTTAGCATACCATACAAAAATAAACTCAAAGGGAACCAATTTTAAAATCGCTTCCACAGCCAACAGCTTGTATAGTGAATAGTGAATTACACATAAGAAGAAATTTAACATTTTTAGAGGAATAGGCAATGTTAACGCTCAAATTTTATTTTGATTGTGTATGCGTAATTATTGTATTGTATTCAGTGTTACCACTTGGATACTTTTGTATACATTTGGATACTTTTTTCCAAGATATAAAACAACCAAAATGGATACTTTTTTTGTTAATGGATACATTTGGATACATTTTTATCAAATTGACTCATGTCATTCAAATGACCTTTTTTGTAGTCGTTATTCCTTTGCTTGAAAATTATTGAAAATTATCTAAATTAGTTGAAATTCAAATTCAAATAGGTTATTTAAATTAAATTCTTCAACTATACTCCCTTACTTCACTTTTAGATTACTTTCCAAACCTATTAAGAAACCCTAGCAGCAAAGATGAAATTACAGACCAATTCAGATTGAACTAATAAACTAAAAATAAAACTAATATCGAAGAATTTTCGTCAAAACTTGGTTCGATAATTATTACGTTACCTTGGTTACGTTGCTTAAATTAACTAATTTTTGAAGATTTATCTAATTTTATGATAAATCTTGTGAGTTTATCGCATAGCTCCGCCACCGCCGAACGATTTTTTATGATCTAATTTTAACAAAATAGACTTCAACTTGAAACAACCGATTCAATGTTGGTCCGAATCGAATGATGATTTGTCCGAAAAAACTCTTAGAGATCGAATAAAGCAAGTGAAATTTGGATAGTCGTCCAGAACATAATTTTAATTATCGGACGAAAAATCATATTAAATGAATATTACATAATTACCTAATTCAATTCAATTCAATTAATTTATTTCCTTAAATATACATTTTTTTTTTTTTAAATACACAGATTTTTACAGAAGTTTAGAGATATTCTCTTTACAGCTGAAACATTTTAAATTTTAAATAAATGATTAAATTTTTAAGGGAAAACAGAATAGTAAAAACCTTATCCAAATAATTTTTTTTTGTTTTTTTTTTTTTTTTAGATAAAACTTACATTTAATTAAACTTAAAAAAAAAAAAAAAAAAAAAAAAAACTAACCTAACTACTACTAAGATATATATTTATTTTAATTTATTATCTATGTATTTACAAATTAACATACAAGTTTTGTATCATAATATTGTTTGAATATTGCAATTTATTATTAAATTTCTCTTTTATAATATTAATATTTTCGTCAAACATATTCACATTGGGCTTATCGTGCAACTTTTTCGTTGAAAAATAAAATGGTAAGTTCATCATTAGTTTTAGTATTTTGTTTTGTGAAATTTGTAATTTATTTCTGTGTTTTAGCACAAGTGGCCCAGATTGGCGCTCCATATAATTACCTAGTTACTTGACCAAATGAATTTATAATTTAATTTTTTATTTTAATTACCAATATGCAATGAATATTATTTGTACATGATTATTGTATCCTATTTGTACCTCTATATATGTAATTTAAATATATCTTACACAGCATTTTATTAAAGAAAAAAGAGGATACCTTTGGATACTTTATTTTTTTAGAATTGGATACATTTTTTTTTTGTCGAGTGATAACACTGATTGTATTTTGCCATATTAATTATTTTATAAGAAATATTGTATTTGTATATATAATATTAATATTGATTTATAATAATTATAAAGTATAAGTGAATTGATTGATGAGATAATGAGAACAATAAATTCATGCAAATGAAATATGCATACATAATAGTAAATTAAAAACAAAATATATAGATATAGAGTTTACTATTTTTTCGGAGTGAAAAAGGGAGAACTTTTATAATAAAATAATATTAATAATAATATGAATATTATTATTAACTTATATGTAGCTTATTAGCTATATCTCCTACTCTATGTATATTATTAATCATAAATAAATAAGAGAATAATAGAGAAAAAAGCGGTTAATATCTTATTATTTTACTCATGAATTTATGAAATCTTACAAAAAAAAAATGTTTGATATATCCTATTGTATTCGAAAATCTGTGAATTCGAAAAATTCATTGATCAATTGATGATCCAGAATTTTGAAGAAAATTTTTCAAAAAGTATTGAGGAATTTGACATTCTACAATTAGCATCTAGAAAAAGGGAACTTTGTTGTAAAAATAATCCAAAGTACTATAAAAAATTAATAACAGATATTGGCCTAAAACTCATTTCAGAAAATAAGTACCGTTTTGAATCACTCAAAAAAGTTAAATTATTATATAATATAAATTTATTTAAGGATTTCGAAGAAAAATACCGTAGTGATCTTGTAAGCAATTTGCAAAAAAATTATCAGGAATTTTTTGAGATATTCAAATTGGAAACAGAAAAGTGATATTCAGTGATTTAGATTTTCAAAGTAAGAAAAATGCTGGAGAGATTCTACACTTTTTGAAGGAGTGTGGATTAGACCGGTGTTTTACGGAATTTACAAAACTTTATCAATTAATTCTTACTTTTCCTCCAATAACAGCAACAGCAGAACGTGTCTTTTGACAGATCACGCTGTAGGTGAATTTAATAATTTAAAAATTTCACAGTCTCATTAAGCTGTGATACAGTCTTTTAAGCTCTTTTCGAAAATTTTCACCTTCAAAGAGAGAAAAAAAAAATTTGAGCTTAATAGTTAACTATTATTTCCAGAAAATTATTAATTTAAAACAATATAAAGTAGTTAAACCAGCCTAGTTTTCCTTAGTTCATGCTTTTCAACTTTTTAATGAATTAATTCCCTAATCTGAATGTTCACGCTTCGTTATTGATATATGGAGCATTATATCAAATTGAAAAGCTGAATGGAGAATTTGAAATTAATGTACGAATTACAAATGATTTGCTGAGCATATCTTTATTAAGTAGTTTACCAAATGAATTCGAAAGTTTTATAGCAGCAAATTAAAAGTAAAAAAAAACTAAATTTAAACCAGTTGAAAATAAAAATCTTGGAAGAAAATCAAAGAAGGAATGATCAAAATGATGTCAACATAAAGGAACATGTATTAGAAACCAAAAATTATAACAACAATAAAAGAACAAATATCAATAATAATAATTTTCAAAGAACTTCCAGTATTGGAAAATGTTTTAAATGTGGTATTCGTGGCCATTTTGCAGCAAATTGCAGATCAAAATATAAAACAATGTATCCCGAAAGAATAGAACAGTCGTAGTGAACAGACGTAGTGAAGAGAGGATAAATTGAAACAAAATTTAAGTGTAAAGTAGTATCCAAATAATTATTAAAAATTTATCAAAAATAACAGAGATAATATAATATTCTAAAACAATTAAAAACAGTGAAAAATATATTAGGATTGTTAAAATAATCAAGGATTAAAAAGCTTAAAATTTTACATAATATTATATACATATACATCAAATAGTACACGTGGAAAAGTGAAAACCATAAAGTAAAATAAATTGCATAAATCTTGGAGAATAATAATTTAAATTAAATTCTATGATTCTGAAAATATATTTATGATGGAGTGCAATAAATGTAGAAATACAATTAGAGGCGAGACGGGTATAACATGTGATGGTGTTTGTGGAAAAATATATTACTCAGTGATAAAATGTTGTGGAGTCAGGTCTAAATTTATTAAATGCAAATAGCAGAATTAGATACATCTGCGATGATTGCATGCAATACATACAAAATGTCGACTTAGTTATTAAAAATATGCAAGAAACGGTAGTCAAAAATAGTGGATATTTAAAAGAATATGAATTCGAAGACTCACTGAGAAGAAATGAAAATGAAATAAAAGTATTACTACAAGCTATTGAAGCCAAATATACTGAAAGACTAAAACAAATGTAAGCAGTTCAAGTAATATGTGAAGATAGTGTTAAGGAAGTAAAAAATCTAAAAGAAATTGCAAAGAAGTTCGATTATCAAAGTGAAAATATTTACGAAGAGTTAAAGTCAAGCGCTAAGCAAAATAACAAAATAAAAGAAGTATCAAAGATAACAAATAAATTGATCCGATGAGCACTAATCTGAATATAAACGGAGTAACCAGTAGAAAGGATGGGACAGTGACAGTTTTTTGTGAGGATATCGATTCTGTAAATAAAATTAAAACACAAGTAGAAGATAAGTTAAAAAATAAATATGAAGTTATAATTCCAAAAAATAATAATCCAAAATTACTAATCGTGGGAATTGCAGAAGAATATAATGGCGAAGAAATAATAAAGAGGATGATAGCACAAAATAATTTCATCTATAAGAATCAAGTAAAATTTATTCGATCATATAAAACCAATAAGAGAGGATTATCAAATACTGCGACAATGCAAATAAATATAGATGATTATAAAAACATATTAACTGAAGGTAGAGTTAGAATAGGATGGGATAGATGTAGGGTATATGAGAGCTATGATGTAAGGAAATGCCGAAAGTGCCTTGGTTATAATCATAAGCAAGATAAATGTACAGCAGCAACTGACAGTTGCATGTGGAGGTGAACATATTATGAAAAAATGTCAGGAGAATGAGCGGAAGTGTGTAAATTTTATAAGAACAAATAAAAAATTGCAGTTAAATCTCGATATAAAACACAAAGTAAATGATATTACATGTCCAACGATGAGCAGGAAAATTTAGGTTGAAAAAAAGAAATATTTTTTATAGAGAAGGAAATCAGTGATAAGTTTGTATGTAGTTACTTAAATATTAATAGTTTAGGAAACTTCAGTGAGTTGAGAATTTTAGCTGCGAATCAAAATCCTCAGATAATATGTCTTATGGAAACACATATAACAGACGCAATAATTGAAAAAGAATATACTATTGACAATTATAATACTATAAAATGCCTGTCGCACTCTCGATATACAGGAGGAGTATGTATATATATAAAAAAAGATATTGTATATTCAGAGATAGTTTCTTTAAAAACGCTTTTGGCAAGGATTAAGATTAGTGATATAAAATGGTATATATCAGTGATTTATAGATCATCCAGTAGCTCGGTTATCAGTTTTGTGGAAGCGTTCAGCAAATTTTGTGCGGATTATTTAGAAGATAAAAGCAACGTTATTATTGTAGGGGACTTTAATCTTAACTGGATGAGTATAAACAGCAAAATAATTAAGGATTTGATAGAGGATGAAGGTTTTAAGCAAATCATTGATCAGCCCACAAGAGTTACACAGCATACAAGTTCATTAATAGATTATGTTGTAGTAAGAAATCCTTGCGAAGGAGTAGGAGCTTTTATCGACCACAATAATAAAATTTCTGACCATGAAGCCATGCAGATTGAAATAAATTTAACAGAAAAAAGGAAGAACAAAAAAATTAATGTAATGAGCATCCAATATTGTGAAACAAAATACAGAAGAATTTTGCATGGAATGCATTTTGAAGATATATTAAATACATACGATCTTCAGCAACCAGCGGAATTATTTGATAACAGCTTGAAAAATCTATTGAAAAAATTACAAAAAAAAATATTTCAATGAATAATAAAATGCCAGGCTGGTTCAATGAATACCTGAGTCAGCTAAAAGATGAAAAATTAAGGAGCTATTCAAGGGCAGTTTATGGTAGAGGTAATGGAGCATATTGGGCAGAGTATAAGAGCATAAGAAATTTTTATAAACAAGAGATTATAAAAGTAAAGGACAGATATGTACGTGATAAAATTATAACATGTGGTAATGATCAAAAAAATGTGTGGCAGACCATCAGGGATTTGGTCTTAAATGAAAAGAATCACAACCAGTTAAATGAGATAATAATTGATAACGTATCTATATTTGATGAAGCAGACATGGCGAATAATTTAAATAAATATTTTGTGGACAGCATCAAGATATACATGATAGTATTCCTCATATACAATATGAGAATACAGTTTCCCAAATTACAAATACCTTCTCATTCGAGACGGTAGACGAAAATAAAATTAGGAGTATTCTTAAAACCCTGAAGAACAAAAGAGACTCCATAGGGATTAATAAAAGGATAATGGAAGAATCATACGACATATTTGTGACAATTTTAGTGGACATCATTAATAAATCATTGGAGAGTGGTATTTTCCCGGAGAAATGGAAAGAATCCGTAATTATTCCAGTACCAAAAATTAAAAATTCTAAACGATGTGAAGATATGCGCCTAATCAATATGATGTCTCTACATGAGAAACTGTTGGAAAAGGTTGTCTATGAACAACTAGAGAAATATGTCGAAACAAACAATATTATCGCAATGGAGCAGTCAGGTTTTGGAAAAGGATATTCATGCGAAACTACATTAAACTGGGTGACTTTTAAATGGAAAAAACTGGCTGATGCAGGAGATTCCGTCATAGCAGTATTTTTAGACGTAAAGCGTGCATTTGAGACACTAGATACAAATTTATTACTGTCAAAACTCAAACAATATGGGATCAAAAACAACGAGCTAAATTGGTTTAAAACATACTTAATAGGAAGAAAGCAGGTTACCAAAGTTAACAATGTTTTATCTAGTCAGAGAGATATTAAATTAAGTGTTCCACAGGGATCAGTGTTGGGAGTTATAATGTTCCTGTTATATATTAATGATATTGGGAATATTCTTAAGTTTTGCCGTATATAAACTAAATTTTCGTGAGCATTTAGACTACGTATGCGGAAAAAATAACAAAAAAAATGGCTTTCTACGTCGAATTCGAAGCAGTCTTTCTTTTGCAACAGTGAAAATGGTGTATAATGCGATTATTTTACCTCATTTTGATTATTGTGCAACAGTCATGTTTTCCGGGTCATCAGAACACCTGAACAGAATGCAAAAGCTGCAAAACAAAAGGATGAGAATATTGCTAAAAGTAAAGGACAGATATGTACGTGATAAATTATAGTAATAGATAATAAGATAGATAAATATAGTAATAGATCAAGAATTGAATCTATGCTTCAAAACTAAATTGGATAAGCATAAATCAAAGAATACATTTTAAGGTTTTAGTTTTTGCTTTTAAGTTGAAGTAAAACTTACTCCCACGTTTACTCTCACGAGGAACTTACAGCTCGTTAGTGAATGCCAGCCGTATAATCTGAGAGGAGGAGAAAGATTTAGAGTCGCTCGATTCAACAGCAGGTCAAAACCAATTACTGTATAAAGGATTGCAGTTGTTTAACTCACTGCCGAATGAGATAAAGTGTATCAGGAACATCAATCTATTCAAAAAGACTATTTCAAAGTATGTTATAGTAAATTTTTAGAATATTTAATTTTAAAGTTATATTGTTTTTATTTTGCTGATAAAATTTAATTGGTGATTATTTTTTTTTCTTCGTTCATTTTTGAAAGTGATATTATTTGATTATTTGATTTTTGATGCATTGAATTAATTGAATTGAATTTACTTAAATTAGTATGAAATTATTGTTAATGTCAATTATATAAAGTTTTATACAAAACTAATAAAACGTTTGCGACAACGGTGGAAAATATTTAAGCAAATTATTTGATCAATTTTAACAATAAACCAGGGAATCAAACATCAATTAACACTCAGCTATACACCACAACAGAATGGAGTAGCCGACCGAGCGAATAGGACTCTCGTAGAAATGACTAGATGTTTGCTAATTCAAGCCAATATGCCTGAAAACCTATGGTCGGAAGTTGTTAATACTGCAGCCTATTTCAGAAATCATTTACCAACTAAATTACTCCAGGACAAAACGCCATACGAAATTTGGTCAGGATATAAACCAGTAGTACACCACTTAAGGGTATTTAGTTGCAAAGCAATAGCATTGAATAAAACACCAGGTCAATCAAAATCTTTAACTTAAAGGGTAGAATTATAATGTTGGGATATTCTGGAGAATCTAAAGGGTATCGACTGTACAACATAAAGTCTAGAAAAATTATATAAAATAATAGTCTAAAATAATGCCGTGGCGTGATATTTTTTGAAAACGATTTTCCATGTAAAGAAAATTTGGAAATTAATTATGAAACAAAGTCCAAAATAAAAGAAGACTATTTAACAATTGAGGTTGAAAACAGAACCATTAATAACAGAAATAATGAAGTTATAGAAAAAATTGATGAAAATTAATGAATTTTATAACTCTAAAGAAATCGAAATTGAAGAAAATGATACTGATAATTCAGACAAAAACCCAAACTTAATTAAAAAACGTGGACGTCCTAGAATTATACGTGAAGGATCGAGAGGAAGACCTAAAAAGTTGTATCAAGGAACGGAAAACATACAAATAAATGAAATTAACGCTATCAAAAACATACCTGTATCTGTTAATGAAGCTTTGTCAGGAACCGATACTTTTGAATGGCAGAACGCTATGGACATCGAATATAATTCTCTAATGGCGAACCTCACGTGGAAACTTGTTGATGCACCAATGAATAATAATGTAATTGGCAGTAAATGGGTTTTCACATCGAATACAACTAAGATGGAACAATTGAGAGATACAAAGCTAGGTTAGTCGCAAAAGGGTGTTCTCAAAAATACGGAATCGATTATTAAGAAACATTTTCTACGGTTGTTCGACAATCGTCTAAGATTAATTTTGGCAATAGCAGTAGAATACTAACTGTTAATGCACCATGTGGACATTGTATGTGCACATTTTTTTTTTCTTTTTTTTTCTTTATTTTGTTTTCAATAATACATTTTGTTTTATAATTCATGTATATCAAATACATAATAGATAATTAAATTTAGTTTTATTGATCATAGCTTAGGTTTAAGCTGTCTGATCTTATTATTTTTTGTATTTAATTCAATTTAATTTAAATAAGCTAACAACTTTTTATTTAGAAGACGAAAAAATAAATTATATAAAATTAATAAAAAATTAATATAAAAAAGTTTCATTTTTTCCTGTTTTTTTTCTTTCTTTTTGTTTTTTTTTTTTCTTAATTATTACATTAAGTCTTTAATTTTTTTTCACACCTGCTAACACAATTACAACCACAATATTGTTTCCATACGATTTTTATCATTATTACCATTACATTATTATAATTATAACATACTTTATTATTCCCTATTGATTTTAATTTATTGGGTTTTGATTTTATATATATATTTTTATTTCATTTTTGAAAACTCTAATTGAATCAATTTGTTTCAATTTTGTTGGAAGTTCATTATATAACTTCAAGCATTTAGACAAACAATTATTCTTTTGTTGGTTTGTTCTAAATAATGATAAGTAAAAAATAGAACAATTTCTAGTGTTAAGACTGTGCATATTTATCATTCTTTTTAGAAATTGGGTTTTATGTTTAATGTTATTTTTTATAATTTTAATATTTTGGAAAGACTGGTTGGAACAGAGATGGGACGGTTATTTGATGCATCAGTTGTATTTCCTGCTTTATGGATAGGTATAACTATTGCTGTTTTAACGAACTGTTGAAATATTGAGTTATGAAAAGAATTATTTATTAATTTGACTAATATCGGTGAGAGTTTGGTTGAAAATTTTTGAATAAACTTAGTTGAAAAAGTTTTTCTTAGCTTGAAGAATTAATTTGTTCACCTCGACTTTCATATTTTTGTATAAATTCAGAATACGACTATTTCCTTTATATTTCTTAGAATATTTGTAGTACTAGTCCCTGATTTTAATTTTATCAAATATATCCTTTGTCATCCAAAATATATCCACCTTATTTTTATCTTTTTTTAGTACAACAGATTTTGTATTTTTTACAATTAGATTTTGCAAATCTGTAACGAAATTATCAAATACATAGTAACCGTTTATGTTTGTCCAAAAATTATCGGATTCAATTTTTTCATAATCCAAAACCGTTTTATTAAAGATTTTATTTTTGGTTACTGGCTTAAGATTGATATTGATAAAGAACATTTCATGATCAGATAAGGAGGTATCCCTAATTAAGAAGTTGTATTTATAATTTATTAAATCCGTGATAAAATGGTCAATAATCCATTTTTTGGATCATTGCTTATTCTTGTTGCATATTCAACAGATATTTTATTGTACATTAGAAATCCGTTACTAATAAGAGTATTAGTATAATCAACAACATATTGTTTATTCATATCGAGCAAGTTTATATACATATCTCCGATTATCAAAGAATTTTTGTGTGCCAATGTAGTATTATTTAATTTATCTATAAAATCAGGTATATGCGTTTCGTGAGATCTATATATGCCTATAATATTTCATTTAAGATCAGGTAAATTTACTACTAGAATATTACTTTTATTAAATTCTTCTTTACATACAGGACTCGAATTTATATTTTCATCAATATATATTGCAACACCGCCGTATGGTTCTTGTTTATTTGAAAAGTACGGAATATACCCGGAAATATTGAAAAACTGATTTTCTTCCTCTATTAACCATATTTCAGTTAATATCATAATATGAATTTTAAATTTGTATGACTTAATAAGAGATTCCACGATGTAGAGTTTATTACGAAAACTTTATATATTAATATAAACAATATTTAGATTTTCTTTGCTTTCTGCAAACTTTGATAGGTTGCATGCCCCTGTCATATGAACGACTCTCTGTAGTTCAGAGATGTTTATTTCGTTAGAAACTAGAATGAATTGATTGTGAAAAATATATAAACAGAAAAAAATGAAATAATAAAATACACATGTTCTAATAACTACAGTTATTAGAAATTTCTTATTCATAAAATGAGAAAATAGATTTCTAGTAGAAGCTTTAATCGCGTGCGTAAACACTTTGTTTTGATATAATTAAAATATGTAATTTTTGTATCGTAATTTTTGTATTGCATATAATTAAAATATGTAAGATTGTGATATGTAATTTTGGATTTGTAAGTAATTAGTGGAATAAAAAATAGAATTAAAATTAAATTAAATATAAAATAATATAATAATAAAATAAAATAATAAAATAAAATAATAAAATAGTGTATCATAAAAAAGTTGATTATTGCAATTGTGTTAGTGTGTTTAAATTGAAAAAGTATAGTTGAAATCACAGCCTACAATAATAATTAATTACAGCCTACAAATCACAGCCTACAATTAATTATTGTAGGTTATGGTTGAAATAAATATATAAATGTATGTAAATAGTATAAATGAAATGAAAATGATAAAAACAAAAAAAGTTGGCAAGCAAGAATAATTAATTTATAATATAGTACTATACAGAAATAAAAAAATTGTATATATTTAAAAGTTAAATTATGATTATATTTTAAAAATGTTTTTAGTTCTATTGATATCATTAAAGTTATTAATATAAAATATTTTGCTGGAACTATTTTGGCGTAACAAAATTTTGTTATGCTTAACCCAAAGATATTTGTATTTTTAATTGATTTCGCCTGAAAGTAAAGCTTACTTTGTCGTGGAGAGAAATGATGTCGAAAAAATTTTTCGTTATTTCTACCTTCAGCTGTCAAATCAAATTCTGCTGCGAAAATCGGTCCAAAGCTTTTCTTTTTTGACAATATATCATTTTTGATATTTTCAGAGCTTAATTTTACAATATATAAACAACTGTCCAAAAACAAAAAAAACACGTCTGTCTTCAACAAAAGTCGAAAGCTTTATATTTACATGGGAAGTTAGAAGAAACTGTCTATATGAAGCAACCTGAAGCTTACATTGACAAAAATAAACCAGAATACGTTTGCAGATTAAAAAAATCAATTTACGGATTAAAACAAGCAGATGTCAATCATAAATGATGTACTGGAGAAGATTGGGTTTAAGAAATGTGTTCCAGATAATTGTTTGTATTTCATAAATAACAATGATGAAGTTAATGTAATAGCATCATATGTTGATGACCTAATAATAATGTGTTCGTCGCACAAAACAATTGATTTGATCAAATCAAAAATAGGTGAAGTCTTAGAAATCTCTGACAAAGGTCCCATAAAATAATATCTCGGTCCACAAATTGAACGTGAGGGAGATAGAGGTAGTATACAGATTCATCGAAATAAATATATTGAAGAAATACTTATGAAAAACAAAATGGAAAACTGTGAGCCAGCAAGCACTCCATTGGACCCTGCAAAATTTCATTAACCCTAATTAATTTCAGTAATTTTAACTAATTTTGACTAAAAAATAAAATTGTTACAATATTCAACTCTCAGTTATTATTTTTCTTACTAAAACATGGGTTACCCAAATATTAAATATGACTTTACCTGAAAAACGGCAAGTCTGATATGAAAGTTGTGTATGAAAAAGTTGTAGGGGATGAAGTAGCGCATCAACGCAATAAAAAATCAACGTTTTTTACAAAATTTTCAGTTTTTAAAAGCAAAATTTTAAGTTTATGCAGTTATTATTCAAAAACGGTAAGTGTGATACTCATTCAACATATACCGTTAATTAGGTGTATTAAGAGATATTATATTAAATGTTTTAGGAATACTAGATACAATTATTTCAATTGTAACAAAAACAAAACATTTTTTTAAATTTCACCGAAAATATTAATGTTTTATGTGAACTGAAGTATAAAAAAAATATAATTTATAAAATTATATTAAATATTTTACGAGTACCTATTATAAACGTTATTTCGAAAAAAAAACATTATAATATTATAAACGTGAGTCCTGAATCGTCATATAAATGCGATAATGTGTTATTAATGAGTAGTAGAAATTATTCAAGAAGACTATATTTTGTATCCTTATTGATTTTGTTTTTAAAAACATATTTTTTTTCCTCATTGATTTTGTTTGCAAGTTACTATTTCACTCCTATTGCTTTTTTTACTTTATCAGAATTGTATCTCTTAGAACACACACTAAAGTGTTTACATTACCTTCACGTGGTGACCTCCAGAAACTATCCTATACAGCATCCGCTTATACGATAGGGCAAAATTGTAAGTGCGAAAAACAAACCCCTCAGATTGAAGGTTGGCGTTAGGTTAACTACCTAACCCATAAAAAAAATTTAAATATGAGACTTAATACAAGCCTTGGAGACGCATGTATTAATTGGAAACAGACCCGGAATTCGTAAGAATTTTGATTTTAGAATTTGCACATGGAACGTTCGAACACTATACAGCCCAGATGCATCTAACATATTGGAAAATGTCCTCACGCAGTATAAGGCTGACATCATTGCGTTACAGGAATTGGCACTGAAACTACAAAGAATGTTTTTATAAAAACTTGTTTTCCAGCGTGAGAGTAAAATTTTGGCATAACAGTGAAAATAGTCGAATATTTTCCTTTTAATTTTACTGATAAGCTTATAATACAGATACGCGTATTTCGTCTAGTACTTGCAGACTTTTTCAGTGTTTTGTACTCGACTGAGGAAAGAAATCTCAAATTGCCTTATTTATTTTATTCGTACAGGTAACAATTTGATGTTTCTCTCAGCTGCATGGTTGTTTATTATCCAATGAAATAGCACAGGTAGGGGGTTGAATAAAAATATTTTTATTTATTTTATTAATTTATTTTATTTTATTTGAAATAATTTTTCCGACGTTAGAGTGACAGGTAGGGATGGTGTTATTCGTTTTATTGTATTTCACTAAAAATTTAAATAAAGAAGAATATCCGTTGCCTTGGTCTTTATTTAGGAGTGAGTCATTTTTAGTTTTGTAGATTTCGATGCTTTCAGCTGAATCTAGTTTCCTAGAATCTCTAATGTAATTTACCATTACAATGTCTTATTTCGAAATGCTATGATTCTCCTGGATGATGTGTTCTGCTACTTTGGATTGGAATTCTGTTGAGTTCTTCTTTTTATCCAGTTCTGCTTCTTTCAGACAAATAATGACAATGCAATAAACTATTATGCAAATCGTCTTATGATTAGAACAAATAAGGAAAATAATATTTTAAAATGCCGGCATTTATATCATCAGTATATTGTCGACATGTATGTAATTTAAAGTGAATCTCTACGCTACATTCGATTTAATCAATCAAAATTACCTACCCTTGCTATTAAAGAAGTTTAACTTATTGAGTCTATATATGGTCTTAAAAAATTTGAAAATCAAATTAAGGAGCTTCACAGCTTAGCTAACAAAATATTTTAAAAATATAAATAGTATATAATATGCATAGATAAAACAAATAAAATCAGAAAAAAACAACAAAATAAGCAAAAGCAAAATATAATTATAGATATACATATTAGGACGTTTTTTTTTCATAATTGTTTTTGTTGTTATGATTGAGTGAGTGTTAGAAAATTTATGTACTTTTTATACAACTTATAATATCAAATAATCATTAACCCAAAATTCCAACTCTGATTTATTTAGATTAGGGGCGTAAACATGTAAGTTTGCGACGTGGAAATTTAGATTCTCCCTTATAACTTTTAAGTGACAAATATTTTTTGCTTGATTTAATATGAAAAAGAACATCATCTATTTGATCATCTATTTGATCATCTATTTGACGATACGGTTGGTATGAATTTACATGCAAACTAAGTATGGTAGGTAACGTGTATGGTAACTAAGGAAACAGGTACGGTATCTATGTCCTCACAACAAAAACAAAAATAGTATATATAAGATATGTATAATATACTAAATAGTAATTTCATTAATATTTGTTTTTTATGAAAGCAAATTGAAAATTTTAACCGATAATAGGTTTGAATAGCTGAGAAAGAAAACTTTTATATAAGGTAGCGTTTTACATTTTTGAATTGTGTGTATAACGTATGAATGATGTTCATTAAAGTTTGACATCCGACTTTGTTATAGAATATCATAAATTTTTTTTTTAAATAGTAGTGCTCGACACGCATTTTCGTATTTCGCTAGTTGAAAAAGTGAATTTTGCGAGAAAAGGTATCTATAGATATGTAATTAAAACTAAGTAAAAGGTATCTAACAGAATACAAAACTATCTCGTCAGAGATATTCTCACGCGAACTCGCGAGATGGGTCTAACAGAATATGGGTGTATATTTACTCAATGCTACTGCGCATTTGAATTTATACTTTTGAATTATTTTTTAATAAAATAAATAAATTTTAATTATTGGAATTTGTGAACATGGTCTGGGTGAGGTAAAAAATATATTTTCTAAATTTACTATTTGTTTTATCGGTAAGTTTTTTTGCTGTAATATTGTAATATTTTAACAAAGCTGTTTTTATAAATCGATATAATAATTATATACTGAGATTCTGATATATCTATTCGGTTTTTGTTTTTGCTACGTTGTTTTTTTTTTAAATTCATTCATGTAATCAGACATAATCAATGCTATTGCTGCTATTAAGGTGAATTGTTTTTAGGTTAATTTTAATCTGTTTTTGGTTTTATCTGGTTTTGTCGTTTTGTAGTTTTATGTCTTTAACAAATAGTTCTAATTTGAAAAAAACTTTGTTTTGTAAAAATGGTGTTGATTTGATTTATTTAAGAAGGGGAAAAGGTGAAAAGTTTAACAGACGTTTACGCGTATTGATATATAAGATAACATGTAATATAAGGTCTGTATGTTAACTTTTATTTTCAAAAATTTCCAAATGAGAGGAAAATCACGTGATCATAAAATTCTGCGAGAATAGTTAAAATGTTCTCTTTTGCAAACAAAAGTAGACATACGTAAAATTTGCATAAATTTTTCCAAATTTTTTCATGTCAAAAATAATTGCTTTTTAGGTTATGAGATTTTTTAAATTTGAATTAATTTAGTAATTTTCCGATTTTTTTTGTAAAATTATTGAATGTTTTTATTGAAAAAAATTAAATTAAATAATTTTTCGTGTAAAAAGTTATATAAATAAGTTTTCAGGTTAGGTGTACAACTTTTTATTTATTTTAGGTATAATACTTTTTATATGAAAAATATTCTATTGACATTTAAAACAACAACAAAAATTTGACACGTTTTAAACATAAGATTCTCTTAAATATCTCAAAAATTTGTAAAGAGCGTGCAAATAAAAAAGTACGCATATAGGAATTTATATAAATTTGCGAGTTAATATACAGACCTACAGACCAGAATAGTAACTTCCTGTCACAAAGCTTCTATTATATTTGTTAGCTGTTGTTTTCTTTTCCCCCTTATATGATATTCCAAATATATTTATCAACTTAAGAAAAAATGTAAAAACTCTATAATTAAATGCCTACATTGTTTAATTTTTCCTAAAAGGCTATACAAATTCGCCTTTTCACTACCAAATCACAATTAACAATACGGGTGAATTGAATCCGATAAAAATTTAACGAATTCGGATTGCAGAACACCACATTTAACTTTCGAAACTTCAATTCACAAATTTAATTTCAATTCATTTCATTCGGATTGCAGAATACCAAATTTTAAATTCACCATTTCATTTCAGAAAAAGTGGATTACAGAACACACGATTATCTACAACATTGTTTCTTTCTCTTTTTCGAAAATCAATTATACTAAGTGATTAAAGTTTATATTTATTTTGCAAACTCTACATGAATTCGACCTCGACTTGAATATAAATCTCATATTTGGGGCGCATCGTACCATGCACTACCAGCTTACAATAATAGGTACAAAAATAAGGTGCAAAAGAGAGTCATCAAAGTTATCGATGATGGAGATGTTACAAAACACCTAACATCATTAAGTCATTGCCATAATGTAGGAGTACTCATTCTGTTTCATAAATATCTGTTGGATAATTGGTGACAAAATAAAAAGTATTATGTTCAAAATACAACTATTCCAGCGTAATTTTTATGGCCAAAATAATGGGATAAACACCCTAGCTGCTTTCGCAGAATGTTAACCAGTTAGTATAGCAATAGAATAAAAGAAAGTATAAAGGAAATAAATAAATAACATATACGGAAAATAAGAAGAGAATAGATGAGAAATAGAAATAGAAAAGAAATAGTAACACAGGTTTACAGACAACTTAACAGAAATTGATTCACTCGTTTTTTGAAAACTTCCAAGTTGTATTTTTGGGGAACACATGAGGCGGTTGAGTGTTCCATAGTTTAGAGGTTCGGTTAACGAAAGAATTTTTGTATTTCAAAGTTCTGGTTCGAAGAGGCTCGACTACAAATTTGTGGGAAAGGACTGCTCTGCGAGTATTTCGTTGGAATGGTTTTATTTTTGGCATAATACTTTTAATTTCGTCAGAACAATTACCCAATAGATATTTATAAAACAGAGTGGCTGCCCCTACATTTCAACGGTGACTCAGCGATGTTAGGTGCTGTGTAACATCTCCATCATTAATAATTTTGATAAATGTGGTTCTGTCACGAAAGTTTGTTGTTTATCTCCATTCCAAGAATTCTTAAGGTTTCGGAGTTTTCAATATTTACATTATCGAAAAGGATATTTGGTAATGAAGGACTTGGCTTTGTTGATATTAGGCAGCTTTGGGTTTTTGAAGCGTTAAATTTTACCCTATTTACACTTCCCCAGGCTTGAATTTTTTGGAGATCGCTGTTTAGAGCTCGAGAGATGTCATTTCGTTCACTATTTACCGAAGTCTGGGTCACTTCAGCAGCTTTCTCAAAAAAATACAAGGAATCAAGGCTGCTATCATCAGCAAAGCTATGTATATGATTTGAAGACGTGGATAGGAGATCATTTATAAAGATTATAAATAGTGTTAGAGAAAGAACTGAGCCTTGAGGGACATCAGCAATGATATTGAATTTTGGGACATAAACCCATCCAAAACAATTTGTATTGAACGGTTTGAAAAGAAACTTTCAATCCACGTATTGAGTAAGTTTCCTAGACCAATTGCATCTAGTTTTTTTAGAAATGCTGCGTACCAAATGCGATCAAAAGCTTTGGAGATATCTAGAGCAACAACTTTTGCTTCACCGTATTTTTCTATGCCTTGGGGCCTTTTTTCAGTCAAAAAGGTCAAAAGATCACCAGTTGACCTCCTTGACCTAAAACCATATTGGCAATCGCTTAGAAGGTGATTGCTTTCTAGATATGTTTTTAACTAGAAGTGAATTATAGTCTCCATGATCTTTGATATTACTGATGTTAAAGCAATTGGCCGGTAGTTTGAGGATTTTCTAAGGTCACCCTTTTTTGGGATTGCCTGGACATGAGCTATTTTCCATGAGGATGGGTAAATACCAGAAGCATATGATTTGTGGAAAAATTTGCTCAGCGGTCTGGCTAGGGTGTTTGCACAAGTTTTTAGTACTAATGGAGGAATGTTGTCAGGCCCGGTAGATTTGTTGGAATTTAGATCCTTTAGAACTTTTGCAACAACTCGAGGACCAAAGTAAATTCTTTTAAGTGAGCATTCAGTTGGTTCAAAGGCAGGTGGAGTTGCTGTTGTTGCTAGTAATGTAGAATTTGCTCCGAAAATTTTTGCAAGCAGGTTTGACTTGAGTTCGAGATCTGAAATAACAGCATTGTTATCAATCAGCGGAGGTGTTGCTGATGATGAAAAGTTTTGTTTGACTATTTTAGCAAATGACCAAAAATGTTTACTACCTTTTGGGTAGTGAATAATTTGATGTCTTAGGCGACTATCATATTGGAATTTTTGCTGTTTTAATACTCGATTACAGCTTTTACTAGCCTGTTAATAAGCTATCCGATTGCTTTCACTCGGTATGTTCCTGTAGGAGTAGAAAGCTTTTGATTGCTTGCTTGCATATATCATTGAACCAATTATATTATTGTGTTGGTTTAGCACTCCTAAGTTTATGTGGAATGAAAAGTTGAATTCCGAAAACTACAGTACTAGTTAATGCATTTGCAGTGAGATTAACATTTCTGTGACGAAAGATAATATTCCAATCAAAATTTTTGAAGGTACTGGCTTCCTATAAGAAATTTTACCCAAATGTAGTTGAATTCCGCATTGGAGCTGTTATTATATTTATTCAGAATTTGGTAAGCCACATCATTGTGGACATACAAGGCAATCCCTCTACGAGGGCGAAAAAAAGACTCAAGTTTATAACCCGTTACGCTAAGCCAGTTAGCGTCTGCGCTTGCAAACACTTGAGATTCATTTAGAGCTAATACAGCTGGATTTTTAGTGGAAAGATGAATGTAAACTCCGAAATAATTTAATTCTAAACCTCTTATATTTGCAAAATCAAGATGGAATTGTTCTTGCATAAATGTACTTAGAAGCGATCAAGGGTAAGTGAAACAAAAGAAGAGAAAAGATTTCTATACTCGCAGGGCACCACTTTCTCACAAACTTTTAATAGAGCCTCTTCAAACCGTATGAAATATTCAAATTCTTTCATTAACCGAACCTATGGAACTAAATTATGAAATACCCTACTATCTTATGTGTTCCCACAAATATATAACTTAGAAGTTTTCAAGAGACGGATGAATAAATATCTCTTACACTGTTTGTAAATTTTATATTTTTATGCTAACTATTCTGTTCTATTTCATTCTATTCTATTAATATTTTGTTTATTCCCTTACTTTCTCTATAAATATTTTTGACTTAAATTCTGCTAATACAGTTAAGGTGCTTATCTCATTCTTAGCCCGAAATTTATAAAATATTTTAGGTTTAAGTCGCGATACAATTTTTTATTTGATTATATTATACGACCTGTTATTCTCGAAACATCTTGTGTAATCAAAAATTATTATTTTTTTATAAATTGTCGAAAATAGAAGAATATTTTCCTTTTAATTTTACTAAATTTTAAAAACTTCTACAGACTTCTGCAAGTATTAAACGAATTACGCACGAATCTGTATGATAAGCATATTTAGTAACATTAAAAGGAAAATATTCGACTATTTTCGACAATATCACAAAAAATTTTACTCTAACGCTAGAAAACAAATTTTTATAAAAACTAATGTTTTACATTAATATTTTTTCTAATAAAAATTAAGTTTACAATACCAGTTGACGTATCAGTACTAAAAAATTTAACAAAATATTAGGAGTAATTTTTAGGAATTTTCAAACAATATTTCAGTATATTTAATTTATTGCATTTAATACATTTAAAAATTTACCTATCTTCAGCTAAAACTTGATCAAATTCAGATGATGAAACTAAAAATATAATTGATGTAACTGAGCAATCAAAACATCTAGTCCATTTTTGTCGTTGAGTTCGCTGTCCTCCAACATCCACAAAAACAAATGGAATATTCTAAAAAAAAAAAATTGAATTAAAGATTACATGTTTATTACTATTTAAATATACCGGGTGTTCTAGAGCATGCATATCAGCTTTTTAGGAGGGGAAGGAGCCGTTATTTTAAAATTTAAAAAAAAAACTATTATCTAAATCGAGGGTGCTCTGATGCTCTATCGACTGGTGATATTTTCAACTTCCGGGAAGGACCGGAAAGGAGTTTTTTAAGACCAAAAATCGTCGAAATTGGCCGAAATCGAGATTTTCAAATGGGAAGAGTTACTTATTTATGCAAATTTGGATTCTACGAAAAAAAGGAAACTAATATTAAATCATTTTTTTTGTTTTCTCATTATTTTTCTTTAAAATTAATAAAAATAAAACCAAAATCTACCATAATTTTTTCTGGTAAACAAAAATTACTAATGATAATTTTTATAAATAAATTTGTTTTTCATATTAGCATATTTTTTATCTCAGTTTTAGGTACCTACAAGGCTTAAATTAAAAAAAAAAAAAATTTACTTCACAAAAGTTTTTTATTTTTTGATGTAGAATCCGAATGTTCATAAAAAATTGTACAACTTCAATTTCGGCGACTTTTGGTTTTCGAAAATCCTTTTCCGGTCCTTTCCAAAAGTTTAAAATATCACCAATAGAGCAGCCTCAATTTAGTTAATGAAAGTTTTATTTAATTTTAAAATAATGGCTCCTTCCTCTCATAATAATATGTATATGTCCATACAATCATGACTTGTCAAAAAAAAAACTCACCTGTATTCTAATTGTAAATTCATAAACACCTTTGGTTGCTTTACGACAACGTAAAATATCTTTTTGGGATGGTATGTAATCAAATCTTGCTATTCGATCGATTTCATCGAAAAAATAACTGACTGAATCACTCTAAATAATATTTTTCCCAAAAGAAATAACAGAAAGAAAAAATTAAATGAAATAACAAGGACATTCCATTAGGATATTGATTTAAAAATCCAATTAAATATATATATATATACATCTATGACGTTAATGTGCACTTACAATTTGGAATTCTCTTCGTCTCTCATATGCTCTTTTAATGCCTCTATCATGCCATAATGTTTGTATAACAGATGAACATTCTATAAATTGTTCTGTACTTAAACTAGGACCACTATGAAGTAATTTGGCTTGTTCAGCAGCCTTTTCTGTTATTGGATGTTCCCATGGTATTTCTAATTTTTCTCGTGCATCTACTAGAACTTGCATACCTGTAAATTAAAAACAAACAAACAAAAAGTTTTCATTACAAAAAATAAAAAAATAAAAAAAAATGTACAAAACAAATTCAGTATAAGCAAGTGAACTATTTATTTATTAGTAGTATCATAGAAAAAGTAGTATAATAGAAGTCCAGTGTAGAACAAATTTTTCTGCCAATTTTTTTCAATAGCCTGCCTCGCCACTCTCTTGCTTTTTATTTATTCTCTCGATACTGTAATTATAATTTATTAAACAAAATTTCTTACTGTAAACTGTTATTTTATTATAAAAGCAAAAACAAAAAAGATATTTTTTATTAGAAATCAAATTACAACGAGAAAATCGTTTTTGTTTTTCATTTTTTGTTATTATTGTGTTTGTGTAATTTGAAATTTTTTTCAATTAATATCTACCAAAATTTCAAAAATAGTTATCATTTTTATCGAGTAGTATTTTAAAAAAACAAATACATATTTTATTTTTCTCAATCCATGTAATATTATAAAATAATTTTATAAATGTTTAATTCTGCGTGTACATTTTGTATGTATATTTATAATAATAAATTATTTATAATAATAAATTATAATATAATTTTATAATGTTTGAAAATCAAAAATATATTTTTTTTACTTAGCTATTTGCTTTTTTTAAAAAAATTTAAAAATTATAAAATTGAAAAAAATGTAAATAATAATGCACATTCATTCACATGATGATTTCTAATATATGGATATGTACATAACTACATACATATTACATATAGCTAATTTATGTATAAATTTACAAATAAAATAAAATTTTGTTTTTAAAATTTTTTTTTTGAAAAGTATTCAATGTTTTCTATATGTATGCATGAATATACATACATTGGAATAAATTATAACATATAACAAAAATATTTAAAAAATTAATTATTGTAAACTGTTGTTTTATTATAGAATATTTTTTATTAGAAAATTAGAAATGAATAACAATATATTATAATGCTGATGTACATATGTATGTATATCTATACCTTTTTCCAGTAAAATTCAGCTTTTTTCCAATCAAATTAAACAGTTTTTTTTATTTTCGTAAAATGATACATTTTACATTTAATAAATTAAGTTATCAATTTTAACAGAGATTTGTTTTAGTGAAAATAAATAATTTTTTTGGATTGCAAAATTTAGTTCTTTTCTGAAAAAATTTTTCAAAAAGATAAAAAAAAAAAAAACTGTCTAATTTGTTTGACGAAATGTTAAATTTGTCTGAAAAAAGTATATGTTAACATAGTCATAGTACATGCTCAATTCATAATCCAGTCGTTATTTAGAAAAAAAAAATGATTATTGCTCATCTCAATTTTTATTTCTTTCTCAAATTTTAATAAAAAATTTTAAACTATGGATTGGATAATATAAACAAAACACTAAACATATAGAAAATTTTACAAATTTTTTCCTTAATTTTCATTGTTTCTTAATATTGATCTGAAGGCACCAAAGATGAATTTTGTTGGTGAAAATTTTTTTATTTTGAACAAACTTTCTCGACATAAAATTTTATTGATTTGTATGAATTTTTGTTAAATTTAAAGAACAATCTAGACAGGGTAATTTTTTAAGAACTTTGTTAATACGTCACAAAGTACTTAAAGAAAGATTCAAAAAAATTGTAATATAATAAGTCAATTGATTAATTAAAAGTATGTATGGATTAACAAAAATATTGCCGAAAATTAAAAATACTCATAATTCATATCCATCCCAGAACTTTTAAAAAAATGGCTATTTTTGATCTTCAATTATTTAGTCATAGTAGGTAAATATGTAAATGCAGCTATGAACGCAACAAATAATTGTAATTTTAACTTGAATTCAATTTAATTAAATCTTGAAATTCTTCAAATATTTATACTAAAATAACTATCAAAAATTGTCCATATTTCTTCGTAGAGGAAATGTTAGATTGTCTTATAAAATTAAAAGTTCTAAGAAATCTGCACAACAAGTTGGAAATATTACGAGCATGAATTTTTTATACAACAACAATATATTTTCAAATCGTGTAGCAGATCATGACAAGCATTTGGACATTATTGTTAAATTCTCGTTATGAAAATAATGACAAACATAGAAAATTCTAAATTTGAAAAAAACCACAGTAAAGCTGTGCATTTCTAAGAATATTCCCTAATAAGCGTTACCGTAATTTACCGTTAAAATATTTTATTTATGAGTTTATCAAAATTAATAATTAGTTTTAAAAATATTTTTAAACTCTGTTATAATTTCAATATATATGTACATATATGCATACATATAGAAAACATTGAATACTTTTCAAAAAAAAAATTTTAAAAACAAAATGTTACTCTATTTGTAAATTTATACATACATCGCTATAATGTAATATGTATGTACATATATCCATATATTAGACATCATCACGTGAATGAATGTGCACTATTATTTGAATTTTTTAAATTTTATATTTTTTAAAATTATTCAATCAAAAAAGAAAATAAGTAAAAAAAATATATTTTTGATTTTCAAACATTATAAAATTATATTATAATTATAAATATAAATACATATGTACAATTCAACATTTCAACATTTATAAAATTATTTTATAACATTACATGGATTGAGAAAAATAAAATATTTGTTTTTTTAAAAGACTACTCGATAAAAATGATAACCATATTTGAAATTTTGGTAGATATTAACTGAAAAAAATTTCAAATTACACAAACACAATAATAACAAAAAATTAAAAATTAAAGGGATATTCTCATTGTTATTTGATTTCTAATAAAAAATATTATTTTTTGTTTTTGCTTTTATAATAAAATAACAGTTTACAGTAAGAAATTTTGTTTAATAAATTATAATTACAGTATCGAGAGAATAAATAAAAAGCAAGAGAGTGGCGAGGCAGGCTATTGAAAAAAATTGGCAGAAAAATTTGTTCTACGCTGGACTTCTATTATACTACTTTTTCTATGGTAGTATTATTTATTTATTTATAAATATTAATTGGCCAGACTAATGTGGACATTTGTACTAAGATTTGATTTTTCTGTGTACATCTAATTTTTTTTTGTCATACGATGTAAATATTAGAAGATATTGTATAGCTATAATAATTATTTCTAAATTCTAACATTTTTCGATAAAAATCACTTTATATTCAATTCTTCTTAATAATATAACTTTTTTTTAAAAGTAATATAAAATTTGCGTTTATACATATCTTTTATCATTGATTAAGAATACTCTAAAGATAGACATTTTCAAACAAAACTAACAACAGCGAATTTTCAACTCACTTTTTCAAAATTCGCTTCATCTTAATATATAAAGAACAATATTTGTATGTTTGTTCCAGAACTCTTCCCTAACGCATTAAACTATTCAAACCAAATTTTACAGAAAGACACTGTGTTACCTGGAATAGAACACAGGTTATGTTGAATTCCAAAATTTAGACTGGTTCCTGTTTCTGCCATACAACTCCTTGCCCCCACCAAGAATATTTCAAAAACCAAAGGTGATACAGAACTGAAAATTTGTACCTGTGTACTCTCTAAAAATAAAGAAATATGCGTTTTCCCTTTTTTCAAAATTTTGAATGGTTCGGGTAGCTCTCATACAACTCCTAACACTCTCCAAAAATATTTCTAAAACCACAGATGTTACAGAGCTAAAAATGTGTACACAGGTATTCTTTAAAAAATAAACAAATAAAACTTCAAAAATATATTTACGTCTTTTACCGTATTTTTACATATACGTCTTTTAAAAATTTCGACTGGTTCGGGTAGCTGTAGTGAAACTCCTAGCTCACTTCATCTATTTCAAGCGAGAGTAAATACACATTTATTCTGAACTAATTTATTGATGTGAATAATTTTTCACTCGACATGTAGCAATATACAGAGTATATATTATGGTCAGGTAGTTTATCGAGATACAGGTTTTAATTAAATTTTGGGCTCTGACGATAATAAGGTCTTCTAAACTTTGGAAAAGAGTGTTGTCATCAGGAATCAACATCTGCACAAAATTTTAATCAGTTGGCCCAGTAATTTCTGAGATAAAGATTTTGGTCCTGTTATGAAGCACCCTGTTCCACTTTTTATTTTTCAATAATACAAAATTGTCACAGTAATTATTCGCATCACGCAATTTCTGTCTGCATTAAAATATTCTTCAAATATACAAAGTTTCATTTCAAAATATAAGAAACAGATTTCGCAATTTCTTCAAAATAATCACGAATGCATATGTTGATTTTCAAATTATAAAAGTATACCTATAGGAAAACGCCACCAAATGCATTCGTTCAAAGAGAAATGAGTTCGATAGTAAAATAAAAGTAAGAATATTTATTGTATATCTGAACATTGTGGTGTGCGGTGATTCAAATAAATCCTAACTAAAGTATTACTATAAATATATTTAAATCAAATAAAAACAAGCATTTTAATTCAACTAATTTAATAAGTAAATCGTAACTGAAGATTTACTAATAAATACATAAAAGCAAATAAAAAACAAGCGTTTTAATAACAAAATTTACCATACAACATTGTTGGTGACAGCGGTTGGATAGTTAGGTAAATCATCTGCCTAACCACCCAATATTAACAAAAAAAAACATATTAATAAAATAAAGTTTTAAAAAAAAACAAGGTACATATTTGCAAGCTTTTCAAATCAGGAAGGGAAGACTACACTACTTAACGTCTGCTGAGTCTTGCAGACAGTACTTAAAATAAATAAAAAAAATTATAATAAAAAGTATTATAAAAAAAAATAATCTGCAAAAGTGCATCACGACTACAGCATCATAATCAATACAATCAACAGAATCACAGCACCCACAGTGCAGTACCAAACTCGGTAGCATAAAAAAGGGAAACAAACAGAACAAACTGGATGAAACTGTAAGTCTTATTACAAACAATAAAGTAATTTGATACAAACCTAAAATAAGAGTAAATCTTCAACAAAATTTTTTTATAAAATTATTTAAAAAAAAAAAATTATTTGATACACACCGAAAACAAAGGAAATTTAAACAAAAATTTTTTACAAAATTATTACAAACAAAAATTAATATTGTATTCAATCAAAAAAGGGCTAATTAAAAAAGTATATCTAGTTGAAGGGAAAAAAAGGGGGAAATTTTTAGTATAAGGAGCGGCAAAATAAAAAAAAAAACAGAGCTTGAGAAAAAGCAAAAAAATTTCTTCACGGAAAAGTGTCAAGAATTGTCCATGTCTAAAGAGCAACCAACGAATAACCTAACAAATAATAACATTCCTGTTGTGCAGAATTCACAACAAAACAACACAAAACACCTTGTTCGCTATACAGAAACACCTACTGCCAGTTGTTCCTGCTTAAAAAGTTCTCCAACAGCATCGATTAAGTTCACCTTTTCTGAAAACTTCTCCTAATCAGACTCCGACGATAATTTGGAGGAGCCACATTTCCTTCTCTTCTGAATTAACTTCTTTCTTTTTAAAGGGGGCTCCCATAAATGCTGATATTAATTGGTTAAAACAATTTTTGGGGGAGAAGTTCTCCATAGCTGCTTATCATTGTGAACAAATTACAACGAAAAGATTTTTTAAAAAGAAACAGCCATTTTCTTGCTTCAAATATTCAATTTCTATGAAGTATAGCTGGATCTTTTCATCTAGAACTGTCAATCTTAGCCTTCAAAATAACAACAAAATTATAATACAGCCTTGGAAGAACTTGACTTCAAAAGCAGAAATAACGAGTAAATTTATAAATAAGCATAAAACTTTTAAATCAACAGCTAATTCTACTAACACTAACTGTAATACTAGAAATGAAATTAATATTAAAAATAACAGTAAGTTAAGAAATATTGACACTAATTACAGCAATAAATAATAATAATAAAAAAAAAAAATAATAATAATAATAATAATTATAATAACTAGTAGGAACGGTCCATGCTCACGCACCGTATAATCATTTAAATGAACTTTATCACAAAATTATATCTAACTTATCTAAACCAACTCTCTTTCATAAAAGAAATAACAGACTTATCATAAACAAAAAGAGATAATAGATCGCGCGGTGATTGGATGTATTCACATTGAATTGAAATTGCATTGAACAAAATCTGTTGCAAAAGCTAGCTCTTAGCGTTTATATTATGTCATCAATTGCAATTGCATCTTCATATGCGCGCGTAAATGTTATCATTCCAATTTTTTTATCAGTTATTCAGTTCATCAACGTTTTGAATTTTCTATTCTGTAATTTTGATAATTTCTATTTTGACAATTTAAAATATTTATTTGTAGGAAATATCCTGCGCAGTAGACACCTTTTCATTTTATTTCGATTCTCCTACTAGCTAATGAACTTCTAATATAATATATAAGATGTATATAAAACAAAATTGCGCACACATTTGAAAATTTTGTACTCATATGATTTTATTATTCAGCAAATACATTATGCATAAAAGAGATCTTATGAAAATAATAAACAAAAGCAAACAAATTAGTTATTATAATTTACATATGTACTTTCAATATGCCAAAAACAAAAACAAAAAAAAAAAAATTCATCTAAAATAAAAAATATAAAAACAACAAAAAAACAAATCCCTTGAATTCTTCATTTTTATCTTTTTAAGTAACTGTTTCTAAATTTTGGTTATTTGTAGTAATAATATAGTTTTAATTAAAATTATGTATGATGTAGGTATATATATACGTACCTCTTTAATGACAAAATTTTTTTTTTATAGTAATTTTATCACTAAATGCCACTTACTATAGGGAATATATTGGAAACGAAGCAGTATATGAGGGACGTGTATTTATGTGTCTTAAATAAAACTTACTAACCACAAAACTTTTTATTAAACACGAGTGGTTTCTGCTATATCGTGCGAAGTCTATGTCAGTACGTAAATCACCATGCGGAGCAGAAAATAGAAAATGTAATGATGCAAGTCACAACAATTAACATTAAGGTCAAAAATAAGGATTTCAAAATCTCGGCTATATATTGCCCACCAAGACACTCACCTACTAGAGTCGACTTCATAAATCTCTTTAAAATACTTGGAAACAATTTTATCATCGGAGGAGATTTCAATGCGAAACATACCCACTGGGGTTCAAGATTAACCACAACAAAAGGGAGAGAGCTATATCAAGCTGGAAGAAATCATAAGTGTGAATTTATTTCTTCCGGTGCCCTAACCTATTGGCCCACTGACCCAGCGAAAATACCTGATTTGATTGATTTTTTTATAACAAAGGGAATAAATAGAAACCACACATATGCCGTGAGCAATGATGACCTATCGTCTGACCACACTCCAGTGATCATGGTTCTAAGCAAAAAAGTTGAACACAAAAATTGCCTCCCAAGACTTACAAACAAGAAAACTGATTGGGATATGTTTAGAGAAAAACTTGAGCAATTCATTACTCTAGGATCCGTGGAATCAAGAAACCAAATTGATGCAGAAGTCGAGCAATTCATTGTAGACGTGCAGCAAGCAGCAAAGGAGAGCATGCCATGTTTTGACTCGAAACATCACTCGAGAGTGAGCTATCCTCCAGAAATAAGAGCACTGGTTATGGAGAAGAGAAGGGCACGACGAAAATGGCAATCAACGAGGGTACCCAGGTGATAAAATTATATTTAATCGCTTAAATAATCAACTAAAACAGCAAATCAGAAATATAAAAAACAACTCATTTAATAAATTCTTAAGCAATTTATCAGCCGATGCTTATACTGACTACTCGCTTTGGAAAGCAACTAAACGAATAAATAGACCACAGGTGCAAGATCCACCATTGAAAACACAAGCTGGTAGCTGGGTCGGTAACCCAAAAGAAAAAGCTTTTTTGATTTTTTGCTGACCACTTGGCAGAGGTCTTCACAGCACCAACACAAAATCGTGCAAATGAAAATATAACTCTCGAAGTTAAAATAGATGAAGCGGAAATTTCGCATGTCACTCTAAGAGAAAGTAAACAAATATGCAGACACAACCTGAGAGTCAAAAAAAGCACCAGGTTACGATCTCATCAATGGACAAATCATGCGGAAACTACCAGATCTAGCTTTGTTAAAGCTACAACATATATTTAATGCATGTTTTAAGTTCACATATGTTCCGAGACAATGGAAAATTGCAGAAGTAATAGTAATACCGTAGCAAGGAAAACCGCCTTCAGAGGTAACATCATATCAACCAATATCGTTGTATACCTATTATATCAAAAATATTTGAGAAACTGCTCCTCAAAAGACTTGCCCCGATTATTGAAGAAAGAGATCTGATCCCGAACCATCAATTTGGATTCAGAAACAAACATTCTACAATTGATCAAGTGCATCGGATCACAAATATAGTGGAAAAAGCGTTCGAAGAAAAAAAAGTCTGCTCAGCAATCTTCTTAGATGTTGCTCAGGCTTTCGACAAAGTGTGGCACCAAGGCCTTGAATTTAAACTACATCGTGATTTACCAAGACAATTCTATGAAATACTAAAATCATATATGAACAATAGATGCTTTCGTGTACGTTATGCCAAAGAATATTCAGAAGTAAAAGAAGTATCTGCTGGAGTCCCACAGGGAAGTGTTCTTGGTCCAATACTTTACCTGCTATATACAAGAGATATGCCCCAAATTGACAACATTTATGGCTACCTTTGCAGACGACACTGCGATTCTTGCAGTTGACGTATCTGCCGAAAACTCCACAGCTAGCAAAACTTCAAATGCAGTGTATAAAATAAGATTATGGACCCAACGATGGCGCATAAAACTTAATGAAAGCAAATCAACTCATATAAATTTTACATATAAAAAGATTGCAACCATTCCTATCTCAATCAATAACAAAATAGTACCATATGCCAATACAGCAAAGTATCTGGGAATGACACTCGATGCTAAGCTAAGATGGAAGGAATATATAAGAAAGAAAAAAGAAGAGCTAAACATTAGACTCAAAAAATTTTACTGGCGTGGTTCTGAGTTATCAGTACAGAACAAAATATTGATATATAAGCAGATATTAAAACCTGTGTGGACGTACGGTATCCAATTATGGGGCTGTGCAAAGAAAACCAACATCGAAATGTTGCAAAAATTTTAAAATAAATTGCTCCGTGGTATAGTAAATGCACCATGGTACGTAAGTAACAAAGATCTCCACCGTGACTTGCACATTGAAACAGTCACGGAAGAGATCAAGAAACATGCAGTCAAACACGAGCAGAGACTGCAAACTCATGTGAACTCGGAAATGGCAGCAGTTCTTCATATCGACAGCAGTATCCGTCGACTCAAGAGAACGAAACCCCACGAGCTGGTCACTACTTAAAATGGAAAATTCTACGATAATAGTTTCCTTTACGGAAATTATTATTTCAATAATTTTCCTTTACGAAAAAATCTAAATAATCTTCCCACGCGGAACTATTGCTGTGGTTATCTCCTTCACGGGAAATATAGTGATAAAGTTCCTACACGGTAATTATTATGATGTTAGCTATCCTCGACTGAAACTATCACTATAATAATTTCCTAAATACGCGACCGAAAATTTACGAAAAAAAAAGTCATTAGTCGATCTTACGTAGATTGGTTATAACGGAAAAAAGATAGGTGGGCTTTAGTGGGTTCGATTCCTACACTATCAAGACGCACACGCGGCTGGAGCTCTTGATGTCCTTCGGGGATTACCTCCTATCTTTCGCAAAAAAAAAAAAGTACGTAAATCACTGTTCTTTTAAAAACTTTAAATTTGATTTCAACTTGAAATATAATTACTCAACAGGGGCCCCTAGTTTATTTATATTAAAGTGTAGCAAAAAAATTATTTATTTTCATAAAGCATTGCTGCATATTTAAATTTAATACATATAGACATTTTGACAATTTTGTGAATTTTGAAAAAAACTTTTCACTGTTTTATTTAATCCTACATTCCTACGTTTATTTGAAATGACTTAGTTACCCTTCAATTTTATATACAAAAAAAATTCAGACTGGTAACACTCGCTCTCTTTATGTAAGTGCTCAACTTAAATAACTATTTATTTAGACGATGTTGTATATTTATGTTCACAAATGATAGCCCAACAATTCAGTGATTGATGCGGCAAGTAGTTAACACTTTAAATGTTTTCTATTTATTAGTGTAAGAGTTTGAATCTGAACTTGGTAACATCGAATATTATATAAATTAGCCATATTTTATTTAAATATGATTTTTAAATTTTTTATGTTTATTTTATTTTTAGTTTTTATTAAAACTGTACCACAAAAACCAAAAAAAAACATACTAATTTGCAATATGTATTTACATACATTTTTTTATTTTTTTTATTTTCAATTCATTTTCCTTCATTTTTTATTTTTATTTTGATAATTTCGCCGAGAAAAAAATAATATGCGTCATAAAAATCTGTTTTGAAAGAAAAAAAACAAAAACAATTTGAACTCATCCAATCATCTAAGTATTTCATTTTTGTTTTACATTCCAGGCCACAAAATTGGTTCAATGATTGATATATGAATAATATATCATATTATATTATATACCTACATATAATTGGCTTAATTATAATTGTTTAATATAATATTTAATAGTTTTGATGTAGGTATGTATAGGTAAAAACTTTTTTTTTTTAATTCATTTTTGGTGTACCTATACCTATATCATTTATTATCAATTATTATTATTATTATAAATACATTCATGTACTTATATGGGTGGATATTTCTAATTCATCTACATTTTACAGTTAGTGTATTAAAAAAAATTAATATAAAAAGGAGGTTTCCTTTTATTTCTTGGGTAAATAAAAAAAATAACAATAAGCAAAAAAACTGAAAAAAACACCCATTTAACGCATCAACTTTCTCGGTTTGGTATACGGTTGCAAAAAAAAACAAAAACGTAAGCAAAAAAGAGAAAGATAAATACATATATAAATATTCCTATTTTCAAATTTTTCTGATTTTGTGAATTAGTTTGCTTGTTTTCTGCTGCTCTCCTATTACTATTGTTTTATGACCCAACGACGCAATCTCATATTTACCAAGAAAAAAATCAATTGTACCCTTGACAGACTATACTTCATTATGAAGTTCAACTTAATTATGAAGTAAAGTTTAATGAAGTGGTGACAGATTAGTTACTTAATTATTACTTTTTTTTATATTATTATATAAACAATAAAAATGGAAAATAAAAAATATTTTGAATTTTAACTTGTTAAATTATTTAAGAAATACAATTAAACTTAAGAGAAAACAAATTTATCATTTATTAAGAATTATTTTGTTGCAAAAATGAATAAATTTTTTTGAAAATATTCTTTGTGTGAAAAAATCATTGAAATCAACTTTCTAAACACTTAGGCCTCTCTGATAAATAATTAGACCCTGATAAGATTATTTTCTATCAGAATCATAACTCAAAATAATGTAATGAAGTTTTTTTTAGGATAGAACCTTATTCTTTTGAAAATTAGATGTTGTCCCGGATGGTCTTTAGGCATTTTATTATGTATCTATATTATATTGAAAGTTTATTTTCAATTATATTCAATTATTTTTCATTATTTTTATTTTGTTTCATAAATAACACTATCACCTTAACCGCTTGACCAAAATAAAATAGGAACATGATAAATCGAATTATAATTCAAAACAAAATATTAAAATGTCAATTCGAATTGTTATTTTCAAATATTTAGATTTTCAATAAAAATTTAGTTTTAAAATTTCCAACAGATGGCTTTTTTCTTAATTTAATGGTAAATGAAGTAGATTTTACTTCATTAATGAACTTCATTATGAAGCAGACTTTCTTCATAATGAAGTATTTTAGTCTAACGAAGTATAGTCTGTCAAGGGTATTAAAAATAAAACAATATAGTTTGTTCTTTTTTATATACTTTTATAATAACTTGCCAGTGTCTGTTTATATATATGTATATATTTTATTTTATCCTTTTTATTTTTTCATTATTATTATTATTTTTTCATTAGCCAAAAAAAGCAAAACCAAAATAATTATTATGTAAAATATATGGAGGTATGTATGTACATTAAACATTGTAAGAAAATAAAAAAAGGGCAACAAAAATTATGTTTGGCAAGAAAAAAAAATGCGCGTTCAATACCTATAATCAATTCTGATTTTAATTTTACACATTAGTCTATGGAAATGAAAATTGCTTATATGTATCATATCATAATTGTTTCAAGAATATGAGTAGGTATTAAATGTATATTGTAAACACTTTTTTTAATTCATTTTGGTCTATACCTACTCTTCCTTTTATTATTTCAATTATTATAATATTATAATTTATTATAGGGTTTTGCCACTTAGTTCCAATAATACCGAATACACTTTTTTTATACAGCGATATACTTTTTTTCAAATTTATATTTTTTATAAATTTAATATTAAAATCAATGTTTTTTCAATATTCTAAAAAAATTTAAAGAAAATAATTTTTGTTCAAAAAATATTCTATTTTTATAAAAATTAAATATTATCATTAAATAACAATAAAACTTCTATTTACTAACCATTTAAATATCATCAAAATTTTTTACCACAACTGCAGTGGTATGAGAGGAAAGCTTCAAAAACTCTATGTTGATGCCAAATCATGCAGTTTTACTGTATTAGCTATAACTGAAACATGGCTATACGAATCGTTTAAAAACGAAGAAATTCTTGATGATAATTAGTCCATTTACAGGAAGGATCGTAATTATGAGTTAACAAATAGTTCGCGAGGAGGTGGTGTATTATTTGCTATAAGCAAAGATTATATAATTACTATAAGATGTTTCACTTCATATAAAAAAATGTCACACTGTTTTTTTGGCTCTCCACCCATTGGTAGGTGGAGGAACATGTGTCTGAATATTTGTGTTTCAGCAACATTGTATCTAAGCATTTTCATTCCATATGAATTATGAAATTACATGCAGAGAGGCTTTGTATTTCATCCACAATTCTCATTCTACTTCATAAGCAACTGTATTTCATCAACAATTCTCATTCTATTTCATATACAATGCAACACCACTGTATTATTTTTGTTGAATGAAAATAAAAAGTACCTATGCGGCTATACCTACCAAACCAATGATTAAAAATTTTGTATAAAATTCTTAAAAACATTTTTACGTATTTAATTTATGATGTATTAGTATTTGTAAATTCAATTTTAAAGCAAAATCGAATATTATATATATATGTATATAATATGTATTTACTGTTATATTATTTTATTTTATATTCTAATTTCTGCCAAAGCGGCTTATAAGAATATTTAATTTTTTGTTTAATTTTTTGTTTCGTTCGACTGTTAAATATTGAAATTTGATTTATCAAATATTATTTAAACTAGGGACCCCTGTTGATTAATTGTAATTCTAAAAATATGAATTAAAATGGTATTCAGAATTAATTGTTAGTTTTATAAGATAAATTATTATGAAGTTTTCGTTTAGGGCAGAATAACCTTTATAGAATAACCTAACATAAACACCGATTTTTTTTTTGTATTTTTTTTTTGTTGCGGCGTTGTATAATGTTAAGATCAATAAAAGTAAAAAGTAGCTAGCAATAAATTAAAAAAAAAAAATGAGTTCGTGTGTGTTTTGTTTTATTGCATATTTTCAAATTTTTACTCACGGTAACGGTACCGCGTATCAGGGTTGATATTTTTGATAATATTGTACTTTTTTTGATACTTTCAGCTTGATAAAAGTACTGTGATACTTTCAATTGATATTTAGTATTCTCAGAAAATTTTAAATTTGTATTTTATCATAAAGGAATTATAAATTAAAAAACATTTGGAATTATGGAATTGTTATTTGGCTTACTATATTTATTTGAATTGAAGGCTGCGATTGATAGAATAGTCGAACAATGGATTATACATTATAATATTAACTTGAATTAGAGAATTTCGAAACTCGCTATGGTAATGAAAATATAGCATCCGTAAATCCGAAAGAATGAAATTATATTTGCTTTTTTATCATATATATTGAAAATAATTAATAATATCAATTTGGAAATGCAGCTTTTTTGACGGCAAGCCTGTTAAATTAATAAATTTAAATGAAAATAATCTTAATGACGACGATTTATATTGCGGTTCAAAAGTAGAAATTTTGATTTGAAATATTTCTACTACGGATATCAACACAGAATTTTGTTTTTGCGTTCGTGAGTTTTATAAAATATTTGTTGAGGAATTAAAAACTAAAATTGATTTTGAAAATTCAAAATTTGAATTTTTTTCCTAAATTTTTCACAGAACATGTTTTAACCGAAGAAACGAATAGTATTTTGAATTTACTAACACTTTTGTTTCCAAATTCAGATATTTCAGCTATTATATTATAATAATACTATTTCTGAATTTTGGAGCGAAAAATCAAATCACTGGAGTCAAAAGTGAATTGAATGAATGTATTTGCAGTAATATTTATCGAATTACACAAGTCCGTACCACACACATCCGCTAATGTTGAGAGAATTTTCTCAATTCAAACTCTAATCTAATTTTCAATTTATCATTTTGATGCTTTCATCAACAATTTAGTACCATTTTTTCAGTTTATTACTTTCAATTTTACTGAACACATGGGGGTGATTAACACTTATTTGAGTGACGACGTACCTGGGTACCTTTTGCATTTTCAAACCACAAAAAATATGGTTCTATGGTTCTGGAAAGGCTAACGAGCTCAAACTCTTTGACAACTCCTAAAAAGTTGTAAATTTACTAATTTTAAGGGAGTCGGATTTTCATAATCAATGGGAGTCGAGATCTACCCTTGTTTTGAAAAACCATCTTCATGAGGGTGACGAAGTACCTATGTACCTCTATAAATTTGGATTGAATTCTATAGATATTGACATTTTTTTTTTTTTTTTAATATTTTATTTTTAAAGCCATTTTTACTTTTATTTTTAAATATTATAATTTTATTTTTATTGCATTATTCAGATATTTGGGTATTAATGAAAATAAAAGTGTTTTGATACCCAAAATTTATTTCATTAATAAGGCAAGCAAATAACTGTGGATCGGTAAGAATCCGAGAAGTATCGCATTATTAAGACATGAAAACAAAATAGTTTTAATGAAAATAATTCCTAGAATATTAACATAAAATAATCTTTGTGTATAAATATAGTACATATTATTATATATATGATTATAATATAGATTTATTTTAAATCTATAAATGTATATATGGAATGTAAATGGAAATAATGATGTTTTGAATTTTTTTCTCCCAATAATAAAAAAAGAATTGTCGATGAAGAGGAAATACAAATTACAAAATATCTCTATCTCTCTTTACGTAAAACAAAATATTGGCAACATTTTTTTAAAGTTATGGAAGTTGAATTGTAAATCAACTAACAATTCCTAAACGGGTTTTCAGCGGATACCCTTAAATCAGACTTTTTTGTAGAAAATAAAATTTTCTTCATATTTATGAAAAAAAAAATATAGGTCATCGTTTTATTCATCGTTTTATTTATTTCATTTCAAAATTGAACATTTTTTTTCAATGTTTCCCAAAATAATAGAAATGATATGAGTATGTATACCCAAATTCATATTATTATGTACAAAAATAATAACATTATCAAAAGCGTACAGTGTACATCTATATGCCATATCAGTTCATATTACTAAATATACATTATACATTCTCTTTGCGATGAACACTGAAAAATGTTGACAACAAATATTTTAAACTTAATTGTTCAACAATTGTTTAGAAACAAATAGTTCAGTAACATTAATTTTTTGCTAAAATTGATTTCATTGTGACATTTTTTTATATGAAATGAAACATCTTATAGTAATTATATAATCTTTATAAGTATAATAACATACCTAGTATACCATTAATCACTGATACATTTCCATCATTTGATCACCAATTTATTAAAATTAACTTAGGTACGAATAATTTATACCTAGGTATAGTTTATTTCCCTACGAACTCTGACAATTCCTCATATTCGGAATTTTATAATGTATATCATAATATAATTTCAAATATGCAGGAGGATGACTCGATTTTTATTTTTAACGATTTCAATCGTCCGACTCTTTCTTTTATTGTTGATAATTCTGATGATTGATTTCGGTCTCATTAGTGAGTTTTATGGTAATGTTTTACAACAAATTATTAGTTATCCTAACAGCAATAATAAATGATTAGATCTTACCTTTTCAAATGCATATGATAGAGTTATGATCAAGGTCGCTGATGATGCAGATAATCGTTTTACAAACACTACTCACCATAACGCAATCATTTTCGAGTTCTCTTCTATTATTCCACTCTTGGGAAAAACGTACAAAACGAAATTGTGTATGATTTCCGTAATGCTGACTATCAAAGCATTAATAATGCTTTGTCATATATTAACTGGAACAAACTGTTAGCACAACAGGATATCGATTCACTAATCTCTATATTTTACTTAACACTTTTTGACATTATTAATCTTTTTGTTCCTAAAATCCGTAAAAAAAAACAAAACAACTGAACCATGGTTAGATAGTGAGCTTAGGACTTTGCGTAACCAGCGCAATAATATATACAAAAAAATTGAGCATACAATATCACCTAGCGACAACTTATTGAATTTGTACAAAACAATTGCAAATGAACTCAAAGAGAATGCTCATACAGCATATGAAAACTATGTCACTAGTATTGCCAACAAGTTGATTAGGGATCCCAAAAAGTTTTTCGAATTTGTCAACATAAAACAAAAAATATTCGCTACCCTAATTCAATGTCCAAAGACAATACTTTTTCCTCTTGTCCAAAAGCAATCTGTAACTTTTTTTCTGACATTTTTCAAAAAGTTAATCGTTCAAATGGACAATTCAACATCTCTGCTAGATCTAACAGTTCAAGTTTGTTAATCACAGATATATCTTTCGGAAAGTGACATTTTTGAAGCTATATTGAGTCTTGATATAAACAAGGGTGCTGGACCTGATTTAATCCCTCCACTTTTCTTATATAATTGTACACATTATCTAATTACTTCTCTTCCTTTCATTTTCAACAAGTCACTTTCGAACGGTATTTTCCCCCACGGGTGGAAATCCTCTCATTTAACTCCAATCTACAAAAAAGGGGAGAGATCTTCAGTGGAAAACTATCGAGGTATTGTCATCTTATCAGCTATTCCAAAACTTTTCGAAAAAATTGTTGTCAATAGAATTGCTCCTGCAATAAATGCTAAACTTAATGAACAACACACGGTTTTAGAAAAGGTCGTTCCACTACAACGAACCTTATGGTATACACATCTGAAATCCATAAGGTATACACTGATTTTAGCAAGGCCTTCGATTGTGTAGATCACTACATTTTGCTTAACAAACTTAAAACTCTTGGTATCTCGGGTTCTTTTCTTGCATGGCTTTATTCTTATCTTACAGAAAGGACACAAAAGGTTAAATTCCAGGGAATATTGTCCAATACAATTGAGGTTACCTCTGGTGTACCACAAGGTATCCATTTAGGACCACTTTTGTTTAATATTTTTATTTCTGATCTTTCCGAATATTTAGGTGTTACACCTCACATTGCGTTTGCCGATGACCTGAAAATGTACCAAGTTATTAAGGACAGTTCCGATACAGCTTTACTTCAATCAAGCTTATCAACATTTCAAGATTGGTGCACAACTAACAACTTAATTATTTAAAAAAAAAAAAAACAAAAAAAAAGTATGATATATTATTAATCATCACCTATACATTAATCTACAAATTCAAAAAGGATCTTGAATTTACAAAATGTTTATAGATATCAAATTTCTAACAAATGTGCGTCAATTACCTGCTCAAATCTTGATTAAAAATTCGATACTCTAAAATGTAACGGTTGATGCCAGAAACGCTTTCATGGAGTTTGTACTGGGTTGGAGCGAAACTGGCAACTGTCAAGACTGGTAGATCATTTTATCTGTGAAAAATGTCTTCGCTTACTTGAAATCCATAATGTTTTGGAATCAGATCGTTGTGACCTGGAAAAAATCAGGGATGAACAAAACCAAATTATAAATAAATCTAAGAAAGCTATTGAAAGAAATACTGAAATATTTCAACATTTGTGCCAAAGAATCGATGAAAATGAAGTAAACTCCAACCATATCGCACCGCCTAAGGAAACCAATAGAAATTCCAGTCTTGATCTATTAATTAACAGTGTCAGTAGTTTGAAAAATAATGTCCATAAAAATACAGGTACGTGCAATGAAATTTTACTAGCCTTAGAATACTTTAAGACAACGATAAATAAATTTGTTATGAAAGAAGACATCGCAACACTTAAACTATCAGTTCTATCAGAGGTTAATAGAATCACGAAAAGCATTCAAAGCACGTTTAAAAAAAATATCGGAGATTCCATCAGTCAACAACGATTTTAGTTATCATACACCGGGTCTTCCAAAAAATTTTAGTATATCATCGCCCAAAGTTCACAAATTTGGAGTTACATGGTCTAATTCAGAATGGCAAAATAGATTGTCTAAAATTAAACTTTCAAATCAGAAATCTATAGCTAATAACAAGCATAGTAAATCCGTTCAAATCACATCAAACATGCAGTCAACTACTCAGCTCTTAAAAGGGATGCACACATTGATTGGGTACATCAATTTATATATAAAAAGTTCCTTTTTGAACCTACTAACTGCATACGAGTTTCACCATATTCTACACGGAATAGAAAAAAATTTTCCTGTTTCAAATTTGATGTCCGCATTAAGTACAGCTGGATCTTCTCCAACTATCATTTAATTTTAAATGGTTTCAAACTTACGATTCAGCCATTGATTAATAAGCCATCCAAAAAAAATCGTGATCAAAAATCCACATTCTAAAACTAATGTATCTAATTTAGTAGTTAAAAACACTAACCAATCTAAATTTAAACCCAATTTTATGTTATGATTTACTTCTATCATATAAACAAATGTACTTTTTCTCTTTACTATTCTAGCTTTAATCCATTTTCCCTTAAAATCAGGTTCTTTTTTATATCTTACAATTTCATTAAGGTATTTCAAATCTTATTTTTTATATTTCTTTACAGAATTTTTATTTTTCACTTTACTTTTCATTGTTTTATTTTTCACTTTACTCTACTACTTTTATTGTTTTTAATTTTTATTTCATCTAATATAAATTTTGGTTTGAATAAAAATACTTTATGAGCACCATAATCATTTTGTCTGTACAGGGCATATTTCGATAATTATTTAAAAATGTTGCAATTAATTTCTTTAAATTGGAAGGATTTGACCTCGTTTCAAAAACAAATTTTTTCAAAACTGATTTTACTGTACCGACCGCTCTTTCCACGGCTCCATTGTTTTCGGGATGATACGGAGGACTATGTGACAATTTTATATCCTTGTTTTTACAAAAATCTTTAAATCTCAAACTGTTAAATGGAGGGCCATTATCGCATACGATTTCCCCTCATGTCCCAAAAACTAACATCTTCTAAAATTTTATTATTTTCAACATATTTCATTTCTAACCATTTTGAAAACACATCTACGATTATGAGAAATAGCTTTCCTTGGAAGTAAAATAAATCGATATGTATACGCTCAAACGGGAAAACAGTATTTGCCCAAGCTCCATAATTTCTTTTTGGACTATCTTTATGGTTTAATTGACAAGCTTCACAAGACTTAACGAAACATCTTGATCAATGTTTTTCCAATATACATAGATCCTAGTTAGTTGCTTCATTTTAACAATTCCTATATGATTTAAATGTAACAACTCCAAAACGTTACCTTTTAATGAATCGGGAATAATTAATCTTCCATTATAGATAACACATCCCTTATCAATACTCAACCACTCATTTTTTTGATAAAAATTTTTAAATTCTTTTGGGATATTATCTATTTCCCAGCCGTTTTTAATAAAATTATATAGACGACTTAAAAAACGGTTATTCTGAGTTTCCGACTTTATTAATTCAATATTTAAGTTAAAAACTGAACCTTTTCGAATTGCATTAATTTTGAATTCACATTCTTCTGATAGAGTTTTGCACTGGTCTAAAGGTAATCTAGAAAGACAATCTGCTTATGGTATTTCACAACCGTTTCTATATTTTAATTCATAATCAAATATTATAGCAAATCTGAGGTACATCTATATGATTTCATTAGTTGTATTCCTTTTTCAATTTAAAATTATTTCGAAAAAACTTGAAGTACTTCGAAAATGGAATGATTGAATTTTTTGAAAACAATTATTTTGTGACAATTATTTTATTATAAGATCAAAAATATAATCTTTATTAAAATCTACATAACAATAACATACTAAAATTTAAGGTACCTCAATAAAAAAATAAAATATATTCATTGGCTAAATTGTGAATATTTCAGTAAAATGTTAGGTTTATTCAATAATCTTTTCAAGAACGATCTAGAGTAAAAAAAATTGTTGTGTTTAGTAGTTTCCGTTAATTTTTTTTTGCCCAAAAGTTCTCTGGTCGTTTGAGTAGATTGTTTAAAATAGTTCTAAATTGATCTGTTCCGAATCTTTTTGTGCAAAAATTTTGTAGGTGTATCTTTTTTAATTTGAGCACCTAAATAGTCAAGTAAAGAAAATTTTGAACATTTGACATGTTGACATTTGATATGATGAATTTTAAAACTCACTCATAATAATTAGGAAACGGTATTAACCCATAGGTATGATTAGTGGTTTCATAAAATTATCGGAAACTATTTTTTAATAACATTCCGACACACGTTTTCCCAATTAACGCGACAATCAATTAATCGGTTAATAATATCAGTTATGGTAAAGGGTTTCGGTGGTTTTAGTGGGTTAGTTTTCCACATAGCTAAGTACCTACGTGCGCGGTCTGCTTAGTATTTTTCGAGACTTTCACCCTCGAGAAATAAAAAATAATAAAAACAAATTAAATCTTACAAAAAAAGTTTAATGCTATGTGATATTTTTTTATTTTATTTTAAAATTAATATTAACTTAAAATTTTGAACATTTTTTATTTTTTTGTGGTTTGCTATTAATATTACTATTCTATATATTGTTGGCAGATACTTTCAACGAGTCAAACGTTTAATTTTATTATGCCGTTTCACAGAACAATATTTTTCTTTTGCTCGGCCGGGTATGTACCCGGGGGCTTCTTCTAGTTATTCATATATTTACAAAAACACAGGAAGAAACCAAACAAAGATCCATTTTTTTCGGAAGAGCTTTGTACCTGTTTCAAAGTTTTATAAATAAGTTTGTAAAAAAAAATTTTTGCACTTATTACCTCAAAATATTTTTTAAAAAATAAAAAAATAATAAAAATTTGTATTATTATACAGAGAATAAGAAAAATCTTTCAGATGTCGATAAGCATTTTCCAACCAATACTTATGGTTGGAAATGTATATTTTCATTATTTTTTATTATGTTTTTTTATTTATTTTTACATACTCTACTCCAGCGAGTGCAAACCTTTCTTTTTCTGGTGGGTCATAATTAAATTAAAATTGTTTGAAGTTAAAATGGCGGGTTATTGGATCTGAATTATTTGAATATTTTTTTATAAATTTTAATATTTAACTTTTTAGGTAATGTTAGAATACTCTCGTCATTTAACTCGGGGTGTCATAAATACATAAAGCAAAAATAATCCAAAATCTAAATTAAATATTGCAATCATACAGTATTTGTGTGAAATTTCTTGCTACTTATGATATAATAATTGTTTTATATCAAGATTGTAAGTTGCTGTCCTTAATGTCGAACATAGGAAAATTATATTCTCTTCGAGTCGGTTCCAATTAGATCCAAACCAAATATTTTAATAAGAAATTTGCCACATTTTTCATACAAATAAACATATGTGGCAAAGAATTATAGCAAATATTTCACCAGAAATTATAGCAGAAATTTCACCCATATTATTATCGGGATTTTTATTATTAACCTTATTTATTTTTCTAGTTAAAATAAAATTTTCCCGTGGGTCACACTGTTACAGATTTACTATCAATGCCAACTTAATATCAATCCCAAAATATTTTTTAAAAAATAAAAAAAATAATAAAAATTTGTATGGATTAGTTGGTATTGGTTAAAATAAATCAGAGAATAAGAAAAATCTTTCAGATGTCGGTAAGCATTTTCCAACCAATACATATTTTTGTTTGCATGATTACCAAATTCTGATGGTAAAATAAATATTATATGAAAAGGATCTAGTAAGAATTGTTGTCTTTTTTTCATTTACAATATTTACATAGTTTTTTTTTTAAATTGTGATATACGGGTACAATAGAAAATTAGCAAACGTTAAAACAGTTATTTTGAAAAAACTTGGTTTAGCATATATGAATTTATTTTACTAAACTTAAAGAACACATCATTCATACTTTGCATTAAAAATCACACATCATTCGTACACTTGCATTAAAATTTCCTTCATCCATAGAAAGAGGGTATTCATCTATATAAATAGAATTTTTTTTTTTTCTTTATTTTTCAACTATTACTTAAAAACTAACATGTTTTATATTAAATTATTAATATAAAAAAGATTTTACCAAATTTCTAATGAATTTTAAAAATTCGGTTCATAACGATTCGCCTCCAATGGAGGATACATATATTCTCTTTTTCTCAATCCATTTCCCTCCAAGACCACTTTCCATTTCGTCAATTTTATAATTTTGTAAAATTTTCTAAAATTGTTGTATGATCTGCATACTTAAATTTTTTCATTTAATAAACTTACAAAACACGCGACATAAATTCCGAGATGAATTTTTGTATATAAAAAAAAAATAAAACAAAACTTTTATTTAAATTTAATTTATGTATAAAATAAATTAAACAAAATCTTTATTTAAATTTTCCTTATTATTATTTTATCAATAATATATCTACTTATATATTTTGTTACTTATTCAATCCACTCCATTCTAGAACTGGACTGTACTTATTAATTTTTTGAAGAAAGCAATTGGTTCTTCGAACCGGTTTTTCATTTGCAATCAAATTTCAAAATTAATTATTTAAGAAACTTACAAAAACATCTGCTTCAATATGACAAACAACTAATTTAAATTAAAATATTTCTTTTTAAATTTTTACATTCAAGTAATATGTATGTACATATGTATGTATAAAGCAATTTGATTAATTTTTTTTATTATTTATTATCAATAGTTTATTTGAGTAAACAAAAATTTTAGGGTTACCAGATATCCTTTTGCTTGTAACAAAACTAATTTTAATCAAAATAACTTGATGTATGACTCCCCATTTCTTAAGTTTGATGTCCTCCTGGATATCATTAGATTCAGATTTATTTATTATTACGGTACGTTTTTGTTTTAATATATCAGTTTTGTTATGGATTTTTAAACATTTCAATTGCTTTCTTTTTACATAGTAAATTAGAAGAAAAGTTGTTTATTAAATATTTATTATTAAAGTATATTATAATATAAATAATTTTTATATTATATTTATGTGTTATTTTAATCTCTTTGATTTCTTTTAAATTTTCAATTTGTTTCAAATGTAAATCTTGAAGATTTGCTTTTGTTTCTACATTTTTTATATTTAAATAATTTGGAAGTACAATATGATCCATCATTCTATTTTCTTTATTAACAAATTCAACATTATTTATGTTTATACTACAATTTTTAAAAGAGATCAAATAATTTTTATTTAATACATATTCAATATTATTATAAGAATTTTTTTACTGTTACATTTATTGCATTTACTACAAGTAAAGTATTAGAAAATACTTCCAAAATTTTGTACATTTTGTTATATTGTTTTTTTTTTTAAAACTTTCAAAATTTTTGTTAAAAATATTCTGATTAGCAAGTTTTAAATTTTTAATATATAATTCATTTTTATTAATATAAATTTTATTTTTGAACTTAATGAAATCTGAATATTTTAAAGCGATTTCTTCAAATTGATCATTTGGTATTTGAACAATTTTTATTTTTGAGCTTAGATTTTTATATAAATTTGGAATTAAAATGGCAAATATCAACTTATCTTCTTTTTGTACAAGAGAACTTTTTATTTTTTTATATTTAAAAGAATCAATTTGATATTCTTCTATTTCTTCTGATGTTAAAATTGACCTAACCATAATACCATGTTTAGCGAACATTAAATTTTCTTGAATCTTCTCAACCTCCTGGTTTAATGTATTGATATTGGTTGTAATTTGTAAGTACTGAAACTGTTTTATTTGTTGTCTATTTGTGTTAGCTACGTTATTAAAAAGATTTGTAGTGAAGGTTCTATCTGTAATGATTTGTTTTTGTAATGTGTTCAGATTGTCTGCAAGATCATTGTTTATTTTAATTTGTTTGTTAATCGAATCAATTGAATTATGGTTGTTTAAATCGATTTGTTGGAGATGTTGTTCGATTTCCGTTCGATCATCATCATCCATATTACCGAATAACCATTTTAGTGTTGTTCCACCTAAATTTATTAGGCCTCTTTTATGTCTATGTAGAGTTAAGGTATTGATATTGTGCTTAGTTTTATTTATTTGATTTTTTAATTGTTTAATGATAATGTAATCTTCGGGATTTTTAAAGAATTTGTCAATTGATTCTTCAATTTTAGTTAAAGTGTCTTGTATTTCATTAATGTCAATAATGTGTAAAATTTTAGTGTAATTTTGAATAAGTGGTATATCTTGTAAATGAAGGATTTGAAGTCCCCTTGAGTATCAATTTTTTGTAGTGTGAAAGTAGCTTGAATGTTATGTATTAGAAAAAGTAAGAGAAGTGTAATTATTTTCAGAATGGTTGCTTGCGGTTTCAGCAGTATTCCTTGGGGTATTATCTGAAAAATATTTTTATTTTCTTTTTATTCTGGATGGATGAATATTTCTATTATTCTTATCTATTAATTTATTTTCTTTCATTTTACTTTTAATCTTTACGTATTTTGGTTTAAGTTTATGCCTTTCTGCATCTGGATTATGGACAAGAATATTTTCAAGATTATCTGGTTTAAAATTTTTTCTTTTCTCATTTAATTTATTAATAGTATTAACTTTCTTTGTATGTAATAATTCCCTAATTTTATTTAGATCCGATATTTTACCATTTAGAATATCAACAGGTTTGATTTTGATTGTAGAATGAATAGAATTGTTATATTTTTCCGCGGCTAAAAATACTTGGTGTATTGGGTTAAGTTTCAGATTTTGAGATTCTAAAATTCTTAAATGTTCTGTTAGAGTGCCATGAACTCTCTCAATATCTGAGTTACCGGTATGGGATCTTGGAGACGTAAAATGAACGATTATACCTTCATTTCTGCAAAAATCACGAATATTTAAGTTGTTAAATTCGTTATCTAAAACTAATTTATTTGGCTTTCCTAGTATTGAAAAACGTGTTCTAAAAAGTTCTATTATAGTCATTGCGTTTCTTTCAGGTAAATTTAATACTACTAAATGTTTAGAAAATTTGTCAATCATTGTTAAGAAGCATAACTTATTACAATAATAGATGTCTCCGTGAACTATTTCATTTGGTTCGTTGGGAGTCTCACTTATTTCAAATTTATATTGTATAGGGTTTCGATCGTATTTCGCACAATTGCATATATTACAGTTATTTATATATTTATGAATAATTTCCTTTAATTTTGGGTAGAAATATTTTTCTCTAATTTCGTTAAAATTTTCAACTATACCGTGATGATTTGAATTTTTATGAATTTTTTCAATTACTTCAATTGCTTTTTCTTCACTTGGAAGGTCTTCTGCTCTAATTGTACATTTATAAAATTTAATTTTTCTTTCCATACTAAATAGTTCCACTATCTTTTGTTGTAACATATTGTATTTTTCATCATTTAGTTCCGAAAAAATACCTATAGTTCCTTTTTTTATAGTACGACATAATAAATCGTTTAAGTAGTTATGATTTTCTAACTCAGTTTCTGTAATGAATATTTGCCTAAATTTATTATAAATGGAATTAATCTCTTTTTCTTTATTTTTAACAAGATGAATTTGTGTAAAATATTTGTTTACTACTTGCTCAACGATCGGAATGTGGTCGTCCAAATCTTCGACTCCACTATGGATCGTAGCCATGTCAGTATCATTTTCTTGTCTGTTGTTATTTTGAGTTAACCCTGTTAGATATATTTCCTTTTTATTAGTATCAATACGACTCAGAAAATCAGCTACTTTATTTTCTTTACCCTTTATAAATTCGATGTCGAATTCATATTCATTTAACCTTATTTTCCAACGTTGGAGTTTGGAATTTGGTTCTTTTAGGGAATTCAGCCATACTAGTGGTTGATGATCCGTTTTAATATTAAACTTTACTCCATATAAATATGGGCGAAAATATTTCGTTGCCCAGACAATGGCAAGAAGTTCTTTTTCAATTGTTGAATATCGAGTCTCATGTTTATTGAGAGTTCGACTAGCAAAACAAATTGGATGTCCATCTTGAGATAAGACGGCACCAATTGCAAAATTTGAACCATCAGTAGTTAGGGTAAACTTTTTTTTAAAATCAGGGTATCTCAATATTGGATAATTCGTTATTAACTCTTTTAGTTTATTAAATGATTGAATATATTTGTTATCATTTACATCTATTTTCTTATCCTTTTTTAGATAATTGGTTATAGGCTTAGCTACAGTAGCATAATCTTTGATGAATTTTCTGTAGTAGCCAGTTATCCCTAAGAAACTTTTAATTTGTTTCCTTGTAGTTGGTAATTTTAATTCCTTTATTATTTTGATTTTATTATAATTTGGTTTGAGACCCTCTGGTGTTAAGATATGTCCCAAATATTCAGTTTGTTTGGAAAAGAAAGTACATTTATCAACTTGAATTTTAAGATTAAACTTTCTTAATCTTTCAAAAATTATTTTTATTGCTTCTATATGTTCTTGCAAGGATGTTGAACAAATTAGTATGTCGTCCAGATATACGACACATATTTTGTTCACAAAATCTCTCAATACATAGTTAATCATTCTTTGGAATGTCGCTGGGGCATTTTTTAACCCAAACGGCATACGAAGAAACTCGTAATGGCCATTAGGTGTCGAAAAGGCTGTTTTCACTCTATCCTTTTCATCAAGCAGTATTTGGTGAAACCCTTTTGCGAGGTCCAATGTAGTAAAATATTGAGTACGGCCTAATTTATCGAAAAGAGAGTCGATGTTTGGTATAGGAAACTTATCATCAATAGTGATTTCATTTAGTTTCCTATAATCCACTACAATTCTCCACTTAGGTTTCCCTGAATTATCTAATTTTTTGGGTACAACCCAAATAGGTGAATTGTATGGAGAGTTGCTTGGTTGGATTATACCTTGATCCAACATTTCTTTAATTTGTTTTTCAACTTCTTCCTCATGAACTCTAGGAATTCTGTATATTTTAGCGTAAATTGGTTGGGAATTCTTTGTAATGATTTGGTGTTTTATTTCATTTATATGTGTAAGGCGATCGCCTTCTTTAAAAAAAAGATCACTGTTTCTTGAAATTATATGTTTAAGGAACTGGGTTTCTTCTGGGTTTAAATGTTCAGTTTGTAAATTTCTAAATATTTCGTTATGATTAATTTGAATTTTCTCTATTTGAAAGGTTTCCTTATATGGACAAGAGTTTATAAATTTAATTGATTTTCCATTTATTTCGATTTTTTGTTTAAGAAGGTTTATTTTGGCACCGATTGGAGTTAATATATTTTGGCCTAAGATTGCATCAAAAACTTTATTTTTTATGTCGAAAACTTTCCAAGACATAGTGGATTTTTCATTAAATTCTAATGGGGTATCTGTTATAATTTCATATTTGATGTTCTTACTACTTGATAAAGTGACTAACTTTAATGGTTTTCTCAATTTGATAAATTTATTTTTTGGAAAAATTTTACTATCCATTATGGATGTTGCGGCACCAGTATCTATAAGGCATTTTATTTTTTTATTATTAATTGTAAGATTTACTAGGGGTAATGTTGTAGAGGAGGCGATGAATGAAAATTTTTTTCTATGTATGATTTTGGAGAATTTTGGTCCTTTGAGATCTTAATTCTATGGTGATCTATTTCCATAGGTTGAGAAGTTCCAGGATTGTTATAGTTTTGTTCTCTTGTATCTCTATTAAAAGAATTTCTAGTCATTTGACTAGAATTTTGAAATCTATTGTTTTTTTTATAATTATTAGATTTATTTGAATTAAAACGCCTAAAATCTGTTTGTTGTTGGTATTTATTATCATGGTTTTGTTGATATTTGTTGTCATAGTTATTATAGTTATTAAATTTTTGATTATTATTTTGTTGAGAATAATTTTTATTATAATTATTAGAGTAATTTTTATTATAATTATTAGAATAATTTTTATTATAATTATTATCATTATACATGTTTCTATTTTTATTATTTGTATTAAAATTATTAGAATATTTATATGAATTTGTAATGCCTGTTTGAAGAAGTTCATTATATGCTTCTTCAATACTATTTACATTTTTTGTACGTAAGTATATTGAATCATTTCTATTTATTTTATTCAAAAACTTTTCAAGTATACTAATTTCATTACATTCAGGCTTAAAATCATTAGGTTTTTGAACATCTAATTGATATTTCAAATTTAATTTATCTAATATTATAACTAATTCATTATATAATTGACTTACGGCTTTATATGAGATTTTCTCAGCATCTTCCTTTAAGCGATGGTAGCTTTGTTGGATTCCAAAAGAATTTATTAACTGCTGTTTAATTTGACTCCATGTTGCATTGTTCAATCGGCGAATTGATATTGCTGCTTCCCCTTGTATTTTTGTAATCAGGATTCTGGTAATGTAACTTTTCTCTTCGGCATCGGTGACCATGTTAGTAATTGTTTCTACTTCGTTGATGTAGCTGGTTAGCTCATAAGTACCAGTTCCAGTAAATATTGGAATTGCACGAGCTTCACTTATAAAATCTTTGAGTCCTAGTTTTCCCACATTCATTGTTTGATTTGGTATATTTATTCGTGTTATTGTTTGTAGTTCTGATGGACTTGACGTTTCAGTTTTTGATGTTTCGAGTTCTAAGTTTGATAATTGAAGTCGTATTCTTCCCAATTCACTAATGTCTGATAGTTTTTGTGACATTAGCTATTTTTATATGAGAGTTTTAATTTTTACTCTCTGTTGAAATGAATAATAAGGAAAAAAAAAACTATGTAACTCTCTGTCGAGTATTGTTTTATTTTTTTTTTTTTTTTATTTATTTAGGTATACCGAAAGAAATAGTAAAAACTATCACTGTGTTAATTTATTAATGTCATTAAATCACTTATTATTTAGTTTATTTGTTTTGTTTTTTATTAATAAGGTTTTAATATTTTTAATATTTAAAAAAAAAATATATAATGATTTTATTATTAAAATATGTTTTTTTTTTTTTTTTTTTATAATTTGTAATTTATGATTTACACAAAAACACAGTGTCGGTATCCTACCGACTGCGCCACATAAATTCCGAGATGAATTTTTGTATATAAAAAAAAAAATAAAACAAAACTTTTATTTAAATTTAATTTATGTATAAAATAAATTAAACAAAATCTTTATTTAAATTTTCCTTATTATTATTTTATCAATAATATATCTACTTATATATTTTGTTACTTATTCAATCCACTCCATTCTAGAACTGGACTGTACTTATTAATTTTTTGAAGAAAGCAATTGATTCTTCGAACCGGTTTTTCATTTGCAATCAAATTTCAAAATTAATTATTTAAGAAACTTACAAAAACATCTGCTTCAATATGACAAACAACTAATTTAAATTAAAATATTTCTTTTTAAATTTTTACATTCAAGTAATATGTATGTACTTATGTATGTATAAAGCAATTTGATTAATTTTTTTTATTATTTATTATCAATAGTTTATTTGAGTAAACAAAAATTTTAGGGTTACCAGATATCCTTTTGCTTGTAACAAAACTAATTTTAATCAAAATAACTTGATATATGACTCGCGTCCAATATCTTATGTGAAAAACCCATTAACTATGTAGAACGGTCATGGTAAAGGGTGAGTGGTTTTAGTGGGTTAAAGTCCCACGCTACCCATATAGTGTACAAAATTTTGAGCCTTGGGTGTCTTTCGAGATTTCCACCATTCCCTCGTAAAACAAAATAATAAAAAAAAACAAAACAAAAAACCTTTCCATATCCGAAAGAAAATGAACAAAAAAACAATGAATAGATAAGGTATAAAATATTAGATAGTTATTGAAGAAATAATTAAATAAATAAATAAAGAATTACAAGATTATGCCCACTGGAAACTAAAAAACTAAATTTATTTATTAACAAAAGAAAAACAACAACAACATTCCTACCAAATTTTTATTTTACTGTAAAGTAAACTACTTCATAATACTAAAATAATTTTTGTATTTTTTTTAGTTTTCGTTTTCTTTTCTCTATTTCTTATTTTTTTTAGTTTAATGTTTAAATGACAAAAAACATTTGGATGAGTTCAATAGGTAGGTACTCATGTCTCATACTCATTCTCAAATCTCAATCTCATTGAGCTGAGTTACGACGATGAGGATGTATGTTTTTATCGCTGTTATTTTATTTTTATTAAAAATATAATAGGGTAAGCTGCCAAAGATCGTTTAATACAAATGGGCACGATATTAGGCATGAAATGGTTTATTTGCAGTTGTAGATTTATAAAAAAATTTCTGTTTTGGTTTTATTTCTTTATTTGTTTTTAATTAATAAATTAAATTTAAGTATACGGCCCTTTACATTTACTTTTTGGTTTTGTTTTGGTATAATTAAATTACTCTTTTTTCGTTTTTTTAGCTTGAAATAGTTCAGAACGTTTTTGTTTTTATTTAAAAATTCTATAAGATATTATTTTTATTTATACTGCAGTAGCGATACGTAAAATAATATGTAAAAATTTTAGTTTACAATTTTATTTCAGCTATACACTCGAAATTCACGCGATTAATAATGGGAATGGTAAAAGATGTTCTAAAAAAACAAATTTTTGTCCGTTATTTTACTTTAAATGAATAAAAAACGACAATAGTTTTGAAATGTAGCACTCAAATTAAATAAAAGAGTTTATTTTCTGAGTCTATTTTCTGTCAAAATCTTTTGACAATTCCGAAATACGATGTACACGTAATGTAAACTTAACATTTAAAATTTCAACTTTGAACAGTGTACAAAAAAATTACTTAATTAAGTTAATTGCAAATGTTTTTAATTGCCATTATTTAATCATAAAAAATAAGGAAAAAAAAATTTTTTTTTTAGAAATATTTGCCTTCAATTTAAGCGTACTAAAACTACAAAAATAAACTTTAGAATCGCAGCTCGATATAATGTTTTCATAGCAAGTTATGATTCTAATTACGGAAAAAGCAAATTAGCCGAAATTCTAGGAAGTCTTGAGATGAGATTAAGAGATTTGGTAAAAAGTTCGGCTAATTTGCTTTTTCCGTAATTACAATCATAACTTGCTATGAAAACATTATATCAAGCTGCGATTCTAAAGTTTATTTTTGTAGTTTTAGTACGCTTAAATTGAAGGCAAATATTTCTAAAAAAAAATTTTTTTTTTCCTTATTTTATTTTCGACTTTTTAGTGAAAATATTTTTTTAATGAAAAATAATATATTTTCAAAGAACAACACATAAAAAATATAATCAAATGGCACTAAAATTCACTCTAACGCAATTTGGTTATTATTGCTCATACTTCAAATGTATAATTATATTTTATATTACTGTAACAAATTTTATAAAAATATGTGTATTTTTAAAAAATGTTTGGAGATTTTTGATTAGATACCTTTGAATTTTTTAATTTACGTATTAAAAAATTACGCACTTTATAAAAAGAAACCCTGTTAAATACAAAAAATATTTGACGTAAAATCGTAGATTTAAATCTGTGGAAAAGTCTGAAATGTAAACACTCATCCGACTTTATCTACGATAAAATTCGATTTTGTCCGAGGTGTATACGCTGCCTAAGCATAAATTGGCATATAAAAGTATAATATATACATGCATAAATCGAAATTGAACTTTTTTTACATGCGAGAAGAGTAATTTGTAACTGAGTGATAGATAACTGATACTTGATTGGTTCAAATTTTGTTTTCTTCCATAAATAATGTTTGCATTTTATTTTCAATTAAACTAAGCCATATGATTATGTATGTAACAAATGCAAGTCCTATATGACACATGTACGTACATTTGCATATACTTAGTCAGAGAAAGAGAAATAATAAAAGAAAGAGATTAATAAAAGAAACCAAATTAAAAACACAAAAAAATATAATGAAAATATAATTGAATAGTAATAGAAAATGATTGAAATATAATGATAATGATTTGTATTGCACACATTTATTTTGTATTCCTTTTTTGTTTGTTTTTTTTGCTTCTTTACACCATAGAAATGTCAATAAATATAGTGAATTTAAAGAGAAACCAAATTTTAACTTTATCAAATATCCATATTCCATTATTAGCACACACACATATGTAAATTTCACCTTAGTTGAATGCAAAGAATATCTATAATCTATATTAACAAGAATACGCACTCCCATTTTACGACAACCTATTTTTTAAGAAATATCAAACCGAGCAAAATATCATTAGTTAAAAGAGGTAAAATTTACATTTACTTATCGTATACCAAATTTATTATGAGAGAGAAAAGGTACAAAACAGATGTTTGTCTTTTCGTTTATACTGTAAAATAATTTTGCGTTCTCATTATTTTCCTTTGGATTTGCTTACGTTTCCTCCCATTATTTATATGAGGCAGGCTGGCAAAAAATGTTAGTTCTAATTTAGTTTGTTCCCTTATACGAGAATTAATTATGATCTTTTATAATTTTAATATTTTCGTTTTAAACATTATTATTTTCGTATATACCTATTAAAAATATTAAATTATAATTACATTACAATAATATAAAATATTATTAATATTTTTGTCAGTAATAATTTGGAGTTACAAACATTATTATTTTTTATTAATTATATTAGTAAACCTAAATATTTATTATATTGGTATACGATTATAAAATAATACTGAGGACAACATCTATTTACAAATCACAGAATTTAAAGAATATGATAACGCTGTTTTAGTTAGGTCTCCTAAAAATCTTATGCATAAATATGTTATGAAAATATTTTTCAAAATTATAAACTTTATTTATTTAATTTCAGCCAACTTTTTTTTTTACTCTCTTTTGCTTACTATATTTTTTCTTTTTCTTACACGTAAAATTCTTATTATATCTATTTCTGACAATGTTTATCAAATTTGCATATGAATTTGTGTGCAAACAAATGAATACATACATGAGTTCTTACTCTTTTTATGGATATACTTTGGTTAAATGGTTATTGAAATGGGTATTTTGTTGAATTGAAGCAAATTGAAACAAACATATAAAGTCCAAGGCAAGTTAATTAAGGCAAATATAATAATAAATAAACTTTTTGAAATTCGAAAATTTATTTATTTAAGTTTTATAACGTAACTATACAGTATTTTTGAAATAGTTTTGAGTTTATTACTTTTAATTGTTATTTTTACCTATGTGATGAAAAATGGATGGAATTAGTTTCAGGTAGTGACTATTTGTGGAAGAAAACTATTGATAAATATAGAAATAGTAAATTTTGAAGACAAAATTTTAGAAGAAATAGCAATAGAAATATAGGGTGCCAATGTACATACACCCATCCCTCGCTTAACGGCGGGGTTCCGTTCCAGAAAAGTTGTCCGTAAATCGAAATTCCGTAAATCGATTTTTTTTTTCGAACATATCATATTAATGTATGTACGTATTGTATACGGTACATATATGTAAAAATAATGTAATATGTATACTAAAAGTGATATGAATTATACATTTTATTAAAAAAGAAAAAATATTTATTAAGATAATAATTCATAAATATTTATTACATAACTATTAAAATAAAGTATTAAATACATAAAAATATTCAAAAACAAAAATAAAATTAATTCAGAGATACTATTTACATATAAAAATAATTAAAAATAACAAAATTCTTTAAAAACATAAATTAATCCATTATATTACGAACACAATATATTACGATCTTTGAGCATTTATCTTATGATGAACTACTGCAATCTGATTGTGAATTCAAATCCGCTTCAGAGCTGGTATCAAAGTTTTGAATGGCGTCAAAAGTAGTATTAGCTGATGTGGAAGCAACTGGTTGAAAAAAGCTGGTTAATTTTTGTTGAGTTGCCGATTTTATTTTTTCTTTGTATAGCTGCTTGTAACAATCTATAGCTTCATTTACAGCTCGAGATACCTTCAAGCTACGTTCGTTATTCACATCTTTTTCGGTCAGGACCTTAATACCTTCTTCGAAATGGAAAAGAGCAGTAGACAGGTCTTTTGTGGAAAGCTCCTGAGAAATATTTGCAATGATATCTTCATTATCGTCTTCTTCAGGTCGACGATTTTGGTCCAACTGTAGCAAATCATCATCGGAAAGACTAGCTCCATGAGCATTTATTAAATCTGTAACATCTGATTCTACAAAATCTTCAAAACCAAGCTGATTACCAAGATTTACTATATTTTGAAGGACTTCCGGAAGAACTTGAACATCAACATCATCGTTATTAACATTTTCTGGCCAAATTTTTTTCCAAACACCCTTCATTGTAGACGGTTCAATTTCTTTCCATGATTCTGCAATATTCTGTATAGCATCTTTAATATTGTAATTTTTCCAGAACGTTTTAATTGAAGCAAAACCATGTCCATCTATCTCACTGGCAACAATTAGTTGTTTAAAAGTTCTTCTCAAATAATATGCTTTAAATGTAGATATCACGCCTTGATCCATTGGTTGAATCAAGGCTGTTGTATTTTTAGGCAGGTACTCAATCCGAACTTTATTAGATAGCTCATGTAGATTTACTGGATGGCTTGGAGCATTATCCAGGAGCAAAAGAATTTTATTACTGAGGTTTTTGCTTTTCAAATAAAGTTTGACTTCGGGACAAAAATAGTTTTTAAACCAAGATTCAAATAAACTTGAAGTCATCCATGCTTTTTTGTTGGATTTCCAAATAATTGGCAAATGGGACTTATTACATCCTTTGAGAGCTCTAGGATTTTCGGAAAGGTATATTAATAGAGGCTTCAACTTAAAATCTCCAGCTGCATTGCCCCCGAGAAGTAGAGTTAAACGCTCTTTTGCTACTTTGAAGCCAGGTGCAGACTTTTCATCCTTAGAAATATAAGTTTTTTCTGGCATCCGTTTCCAGTACAAGCCAGTTTCGTCTACGTTAAAAATCTGCTCCGAAACATATTCTCCTTCTTCTATAATTTGTTTTAATATTTTTGGATAATCACGCGCTGCCGTAATATCAGAACTCGCAGCTTCACCTTTCAACTTTATATTGTGCAAATTGTGGCGGTTTTTAAATTTTTCAAACCACCCTTTACTGGCGAGGAAAGTTTCACTAGCTGGATTACCATTTTCAAGTTTTAATTTTTCAAAAATACTTTTGCCTTTTTCCTGGATCGTCATTGTGCTCATAGGTATATTACGTTGATTATTATCTTCGATCCATATACCTAATAGATTTTCCATTTTTTCCATAATATAACTTCTATGACGAGTTAGTTTTGCAGCACTTCGTGGAGCAGCTGATTGTGATTGTGCTTTAATTTTAGCCTTGTTATCAAGTATAGTACCAACTGTAGATCTTGCGAGGCCTAATACTTTTGAAATTTCAGTAAGTTTCTCACCAGTTTCAGAACGACGTATTACATCTAATTTCTTTTCTAATGTTATTGCTTTTCGACTTCTTTTTTTTTCTCCTCCAATAACACGGGTGTTCCCCTTTTTTGGCATTTTATAAGGCCTATTTTTTTAAAAATAAGGTAAGAAAAAAATATTATATTTTGTTTCTATGTAATATATGCTTTCAAAAAATATTCACAGTATCAAATATTTACCTAATAATTTTTTATTACAAACACAAAAAAATAACTTCTACAAAAAACAGAAAAAAACTTTCTACAAAAAACAAAACAAAATTCTTATGATCGCACTTGCTCAATTACTGGAAGACAATGAGATAATTACATAATTTACATATATAGACAAAAAGATAATGCGTACATATAGTTGTTGCTAGGTAATACCTGCCTACTACATATTTAAAATTTAAAATTTTCACATAAAAAAATATGCAATGTATACACAAAAAACAAAATTTTATGTTTACTAGAACAAATTTTTGTGCATTTTGTGAATTTTTGTACGTTTTTTTTTTGCCGTAAATCGAATTTTTTGTACGTTAACAGAGACCGTAGAATAATTTTTCAATTCCGTTATAGCGAAATTCCGTATAAAGAGTGTCCGTTAAGCGAGGGATGGGTGTACTTGTAATATATTAGTTTAAAAAACATATTGAATAAATATATTTTTAACAAAGCAGTGCAAAATCATAATCAAAATGATTCCATTATACAATTATTATTTTTTTCTAAGTATCAATTTATTTATCGTATTCAAATACTGGCGTATATAAGAAATTATTAAGCCTTTATTTAGATCGAGCACATAATTATTTTCTGATTTCGGATTTCCTTCTATTTATAACAGAACAATAAACTTTATCAAATTATTTTTAAATTATTTATAAAGTAAATAGAAAGCAACGGGATTTGATTGTTAAACTCACCCTACTAAAAATAGTGCAGAAAATACATGATTTTTTTTTATTTTCATAAAAACAAGAAAAAAAAAACAAATTCTTTTTCCTCTTATTTTTATTATCTATTATTTTTATTTACCAAATTTCTCTCATTTCATCATAAAAATGAAATAATTGCGTGTGTTAGAGGAGCTAATTCTAATGCAATGCAAAAAGAAAAACAAAAAATGAAATAAACAATAGGAGTGAAGAAATACAAAGAACCAAAGTCTGCAAGGATAAAATCGTAAAATAACATGAAATTATTTTTTTTTCTTTATTATTTTACTCACTCTTCAAAATTTTGGAAATATGTATAATTGTGTGTATATATTTCTGTACCAAATTAATGGTAAAGCTTTTTAAAATTTAAATTAATTTGAAGAGAAAATTTCAAAGCTCTCTCAGTGCTACTCAATCAGCTGCGATTAGACGCCCATCAGCTGGGATTAGACAACCATTTTTGAATGAAAAATTCTCATTGCTTTGTACATCTACTTGTCTATAATCTTTGGTAATACCAAAGATTATTATAATTACTATAAAAAGATTATTATAATTACTATAAGATGTTTCACTTCATATAAAAAAATGTCACACTGTTTTCTTGGCTCTCCACCCATTGGTAGGTGGAGGAACATGTGTCTGAATATTTGTGTTTCAGCAACATTGTATCTAAACATTTTCATTCCATATGAATTATGAAATTACATGTAGAGAGGCTTTATATTTCATCAACAATTCTCATTCTATTTTACATGCAACTGTATTTCATAAATCATTCTCATTTTATTTCATATACAATATCAACACCGCTTTATTATTTTTGTTGAATGAAAATTAAAAGTACCTATGCCTACTAAGCCAATGATTAAAAATTTTATATAAAATTCTTAAAAACATTTTTACGTATTTATGATGTATTAGTATTTGTAAATTATTCAATTTTAAAGCAAAATCGAAAATTATATATATGTATATAATTATAATATGTATTTACTTTATATTCTAATTTTTGCCAAAGGGGTTTATAAGAATATGAATTTTTTGTTTAATTTTTTGTTTCGTTCGACTGTTTGATTTATCAAATATTATCTATACTAGGGACCCTTGTTGATTAATTGTAATTCAAGTTGAAGTCATTCAAGTTTTTCAAAATGAAAATGAAGTAGGTATATTTATAAAATAGTAAATATCTTTTAAAGGACTCTTCGACATATAGCTTTCATTCGAACTTTTTTTTGTCCTCTATTCTTGAAGATCAAATTTCATAGCCATTCATTCATTTAAAAAAAAAATCACATTTGTAGATATTTATGTTTGTGAAAAATTAATATAATTACTATGAAAGACAATTTTTTATTAAAAAATTATTTTATGAAAAATTACGAAATATTTAATGGAATTCACATACATTTTCTATTACATATTTTTAAAAGTGTTGGGAAAGAAGTTTGAATGACAATGCTTTTTTACTTTATTGCTTTCAATTGGTACCTATAACCAAAGATAGTTTACAAGTAGATGTCCGATCGCCTAATAAAATAAAAACCAGAAATTTAAAAGCTATTTTAAAGCTATTTTTGCATAGTTTTCATTTTCTCTTGAAATTTTTAATTGAGAAATTTATATTTGTATTATTTTTTGCTATGTTTTTTATTTATTTTTACATACTCTACTCCAGCGAGTGCAAACCTTTTTTTTCGTAGTGGGTCATAATTAAAATAGTTTGAAGTAAAAATGGCGGATTATTGGATTTGAGTTATTTGAATATTTTTTTAAAAATTTTAATATTTAACTGTTTAGGTAATCTTAGAATACTTTCGTCATTTAACGCGGGGCGTCATAAATACATTAAGCAAAAATAACCCAAAATCTAAGTTAAATATTGTTATCATACAGTATTTGTATGAAATTTCTTGCTACTTATGATATCATAATTGTTTAATATCAAGATTGTAATTTGTTGTCCTTAATATCGAACATGCAAAAATCATATTCTCTTCGAGTCGGTTCCAAGTAGATCCAAATATTTTTTTAAAAAAAATTACTTCATTAAGTTAATTGCAAATGTTTTTAATTGCCATTATTTAATCATAAATAATAAATAAACTTTTTGAAATTCGAAATTTTATTTATTTAAGTTTTATAACGTAACTATACAGTATTTTTGAAATAGTTTTGAGTTTATTACTTTTGATTGTTATTTTTACCTATGTGATGAAAAATGGATGGAATTAGTTTCAAGTAGTGACTATTTGTGGAAGAAAACTATTGATAAATATAGAAATAGTAAATTTTGGAGACAAGGTTTTAGAAGAAAAAGCAATAGAAATGTAGGATGCCAATGTACATACTTGTAATACATTGGTTTAAAAAACCTTTTGAATAAATATATTTTTAACAAAGCAGTGCAAAATCATAATCAAAATTATTCCATTATACAATTATTATTTTTTTCTACGTATCAATTTATTTATCGTATTCAAATACTGGCGTATATAAGAAATTATTAAGCCTTTATTTACATTCAGCACATACATTATGTTCTAATTTCGGATTTCCTTCTATTTATAACTGAACAATAAACTTTATCAAATTATTTTTAAATAATTTAGAAAGTATATAATTTAATTATTTTATTTTCAAAATTATTTCAAAAACAATGTGATTTGATTGGTAAACTCACCCTACTTGATACATGATTTTTTTTTTTATTTTCATAAAAACAACAAAAAAAAACAAATTCTTTTTCCCCTTATTTTTATTATATATTATTTTTATTTATCAAAATTTCGCTCAGTTCATCATAAAAATGAAATAATTTCGTGTGTTAGAGGAGCTAATTCTAATGCAATGCAAAAAGAAAAACAAAAACTGAAATAAACAATAGAAATGAAAAGATACAATTTAAAAGTAAAAACCAAAGTCTGCAAGGATCAAATCGTAAAAAAAACATGAAATTATTTTTTTTTTCTTTATTATTTCACTCACTCTTCAAAATTTTAGAAATATGTATAATTGTGTGTACATATTTCTGTACCAAATTAATGGGTAAAGATCTTTAAAAATTAAATTTTGAAGAAGAGAAAATTTCAAAGCCCTCTCACTGCTACTCAATCAGCTGGGATTAGACACCCATTTTTGAATGAAAAATTCCCATTGCTTCGGAAATCTACTTGTATATTATATTTGCTATAACTACCTATAGCTATAAGTAAGGATGGTACCTATAATTATGAATTAAAATGATATTCAGAATTAATTGTTAGTTTTATAAGATAAATTATTATGAAGTTTTCGTTTAGGGCAGAATAACCTTTACAGAATAACCTAACAGAAACACCGCTTTATTTTTGTATATTTGTTGCGACGTTGTAGAATTTTAAGATCAATAAAAGTAAAAAGTAGCTTCCAATAAATTTTTTTAAAAAAAAAGAGTTCGTGTGTGTGTTTTGATATTATTACATATTTTCAAATTTTTACTCACGGTAACGGTATCGCGTATCAGGGTTGATATTTTTGATAATATTGTACTTTTTTTGATACTTTCAGCTTGATAAAAGTACTGTGATACTTTCAATTGATATTTAGTATTCTCAGAAAATTTTAAATTTGTATTTTATCATAAAGGAATTATAAATTAAAAAACATTTGGAATTATGGAATTGTTATTTGGCTTACTATATTTATTTGAATTGAAGGCTGCGATTGAGAGAATAGTCGAACAATGTAGTACATTATTATATTAATTTGAATTAAAGAATTTCGAAGCTCGCGGTAGTGAAAATATAGCATCCGTAAATCCGAAAGAATGAAATTATATATGCTTTTTTATCATATATATTAAAAATAATTAGTAATATCAATTTGGAAATGCAGCTGGAGCTGTCTAGCACGTATTCATTCCACGAGTTAAATTTCATTTTTATAAAATATATAGAAATTTTGTAAGCAAAAATTTTTTTGAAGGCAAGTTTAAGTTAGTAAATTTAAATTAAAATAATCTTAATGATGACGATTTATATTGCGGTTCAAAAGTAGAAATTTTGTGTCGAAATAGCATTTTGAATTTACTAACACTTTTGTTTCCAAATTCAGGTAATTCAGCTATTATATTAAAATAATACTATTTCTGAATTTTGGAGCGAAAAATCAAATCACTGGAGTCAAAAGTGAATTGAATGAATGTATTTGCAGTAATATTTATCGAATTACACAAGTCCGTACCACACACATCCGCTAATGTTGAGAGAATTTTCTCAATTCAAACTCTAATCTAATTTTCAATTTATCATTTTGATGCTTTCATCAACAATTTAGTACCATTTTTTCAGTTTATTACTTTCAATTTTACTGAACACATGTGGGTGATTAACACTTATTTGAGTGACGACGTACCTGGGTACCTTTTGCATTTTAAAACCACAAAAAATATGGTTCTATGGTTCTGGAAAGGCTAACTAGCTCAAACTCTCTGACAACTCCTAAAAAGTTGTAAATTTACTAATTTTAAGGGATTCGGATTTTCATAATCAATGAGAGTCGACCCTTGTTTTGAAAAACCATCTTCATGAGGGTGACGAAGTACCTATGTACCTCTATAAATTTGGATTGAATTCTATAGATATTGACATTTTTTTTTTTTTTTAATATTTTATTTTTAAAGCCATTTTTACTTTTATTTTTAAATATTATAATTTTATTTTTATTTTATTTTTATTGCATTATTCAGATATTTGGGTATTAATGAAAATAAAAGTATTTTGATACCCAAAATTTATTTCATTAATAAGGCAAGCAAATAACTGTAGATCGGTAAGAATCCGAGAAGTATCGCATTATTGAGACATGAAAACAAAATAGTTTTAATGAAAATAATTCCTAGAATATTAACATAAAATAATCTTGTGTATAAATATAGTACATATCATTATTATATGCTATCATATTATTATATAGATTTATTTTAAATCTATAAATCTATATGTGTAATGTAAATGGAAATAATATAATATTTTGCATTTTTTTCTCACAAGAATAAAAAAAGAATTGTTGATAAGGAGGAAATACAACATATCTCTATCTCTCTTCACGTAAACAAAATCTTGGCAACATTTTTTTGAAGTTGAATTGTAAATCAATTAACAACTCCTAAACGGTTTTTTAGCCCTTAAGTAGACTTTTTTGTAGAAAATTAAATTTTCTTCAAAAAAAAAAATATAGGTCATTGCTTTAAAAATGCAAATATTTCATTTCAAAATTGAACGTTTTTTTCAATGTTTCCCAAAATAATAGAAATGATATGAGTATGTAATGTATACCCAAATTCATATTATTATGTACAAAAATAATAACATTATCACAATAAAAAGCGTAGTGTACACCAATATACCATATCAGTTACTACACATACATCATACATTCTCTTTGCGATGAACACTGAAGAATGTTGACAAGAAATATTTTAAACTTAATTGTTCAACAATTGTTTAGAAACAAATAGTTCAGCAACATTAATTTTTTACTAAAATTGATTTCATTGTGACGTTTTTTTTATATGAAATGAAACATCTTATAGTAATTATATAATCTTTGGTAATACCAAAAAATATATAATAGTAAGAAGTCTCATCTCATATAAATTTTTGAAAAAAAATGTTTGTACTACGCGCCTGATATTGAGACCCTATAGAGCAAGAGAAAAAGGGGTGAAGTGAAATATTGAAAATAAACAAAATTTGAGAGAAGAAAAAAATACCTTTATTTTTATTATCGCATTATCAGTTGTTACTGATGTTTTATAAGAGGAGGATGTATGTCGGATAAAGCAACGATTGATATGTTTTTGTTGTTCTTTTTCTTTTTATTCATTATTATGAATTGACGAATTATAGACAAAAAGAAAACTAACAAAAAAATTTTTTTTTGTATTATGATTTTGATTAATGATTATCAACTCCTCTATATTTAAAAAGCCCCGAAACTAATTTTTACTTCGTTGAAAAAAGAATTTAATTTGTATGGAAAAACGAAGATTTACAAAGATTTGCCACACAAATAAAAGCTTTTTTTACGAAGCAAACATTAGTTTCGAGGCTTTTTAAATATAGAAGCGTTGTGATTATGAATATAAAAAAAAGAAAAAAACAAAATTTTGTTCTGATGCGTAGTTCTATTAAGTATTAAATTTTGTAATGATGCCAAAATAAAAATACGAATCATAAGAACTGAGAAATAATTGGATTAGAATGAAATTATCATAGAAAAAACATTGACTAGTTACCCCTGTGTAACTGCAAAAATTAAATTTGATTAAAATTGAGTCGTACCAAAAGTCGGCAATTTAATAAATATATTTTAATAAAGAACAGGAACCATTCTGAATTAAGATTATAATTTTGATTATCTTTCGTTAAAATGGTCTTACAACTTTCGCATCCACCATAGTATTTCATGGAATTCTCTTCATTTATATTATTTAAAATATCTACAGGTACAGGTATGTCATAATTAAGATCATCATCATGAAACATATTAATGGATTCCTGAATTGAATCATTTTTGTCTTAACTGATTAAATCTGCTATAGATAGATCAGCTAAAAGTAAATCAGTTCAGTCTTCTTCACAATTAGCTGAATCTGCGTGATCATTTAAAGGCCTCATTGTTAAAATTTTAACAATGATACTGTTAAATTCATATAAAGAAGAGGGATTCATTTTATTTGAAATTCTCGATCTAACCAATGAGAATAGTTTTCATAAAAACTTGTGTTCCAGCGTTAGAGTAAAATTTTGGTATAACAGTGAAAATAGTCGAATATTTTCCTTTTAATTTTACTGATATGCTTATCATACAGATACGCGTATTTCGTCTACCACTTGCAGACTTCTTCAGTGTTTTGTACTCGACATTTTCAATTGGATTTTGATTAAATCTTGAAACTAAAATAAAAATAAGTTGTCCTTTCCCATCACCTTTCCCTTTGCCATCAGGAGTTAATTTATGTATTGCGAAAGAACTTAACCAAATGTGAATAATCAAAACCATTTTGGTTCTTGGACTATAGAACAAATAGATAAGTATAAAACAAATAAAGAATTACAAATAATTACCACCTAAATATTTTTAATGCCCGAACAGTGGTCGTTCACTCTCATTATTTTTTATTCATAATAATGTTTGAAAAAATATAATTTCAAAAAAAAATTACAATAAATTTTTTTAATCTAATTTATAGATTTTTCAAAAATTTGCAAATTTAAAAATTTTCAAATAACAAATTAAAAGTACTTTTTAGAACTACCAAAAATTATTTAAAGAGTAATTACAAAATAAACTAAATAAATTAATAAGAAATGAAAAAAAATAAATAAAAACAATACCTAGGTACATGCATAAACATACCTTACGGCTCTAGGCGCGGGAGCTGGAGTTTTCTTTGAAAAAGAGCAATTTGAACTCCAGTTTCCTCTTGGCAAACCCTGCACAGTCTTCCAGGCTGAAATCTTTGCCATAAACGCAGCAGTGAATATAATAAAAGAGCAAAAATGGTCTAACAAAGTCATTAGAATCTTTAGTGACAGTCAGGCTGCCTTAAAAGCTCTTGAAAGTAACCTCATCAGATCTAGATTGGTGGGAGAATGTTCGGAAGCCTTAAACCTCATAGGGTTCCGAAACAAGGTACAACTGATCTGGATACCGGGTCATAGTGGCTTGACTCGAAATGAGAAGGCTGACGAACTAGCCAGATCATCGGCGGGAAACATTTATGGCCCGGAACCAGCAGTTTGTATATCTATTGGTAATATTAAACTATCAATAGAAAACACCCTGAAAAGGGAAGCAAATATTCTTTTGGAGCGTATGGAAGGCCACAGGGTCTCCAAAATATATGCACCACGAATAAACACCAAAATAACCAACTTCCTGCTAACTCTCAATAGAGAAGACTGTAGGAAGATGGTGGGCATACTTACTGGTCATAACCACATGAATAAACACATGTGTATACTAGCACTAAGTGACGACCCAACCTGTAGACACTGTCTGGAAGAGGAAAAAACTTCCACACACGTTGTAGGAGAGTGCTTAGCTCTTTCAAGGCTGAGACTCAGGCTGCTGAAAACGCACTACATAACCTCAGAAAACTTCTGCAGTTTAAATCCCACAAACCTGTTGGCCTTTATCAAAAGGGTCGACTAAGTTGAGGGGTGGAGGACGGCATAAAGGGCTAAAAAGCCTACATGCCGGCTCTGACATATTAGGGTCACCTCCGTAGAGAAAAAAAACATGAATAAACTAAAAGCAAAAATAAAACAAACAAATTCTGATAAAATTCAATTAAACCATTTTGAATAATTTCGCATTTCTATAAAATCAAGAATCAAAATAAATAATGATATAAATGAAAATAAAAAAAAGAAACATTTCTTCAACGTCAACCACACAAACACAACAAAAATGAAGAAAATTTATTTATTCTTTAAATCATTCAAGAGTCAGAACTCTCTTCAGATTATCATCTTTTTCTTCTTTATATTCTTTGCCAATACATATGAAAGTAAACCAAAAATATTTTAATGTTAATGTTTGATTAATACCTAATTCATATTCATACTTATCATATTCATATCATAATCATACATAACTGGACTTTGACCAGCTTTGACTCTTTTGTAATAAAACAATACATGCATTAAAAACAAACAATAAAAAAAGAACAAAAATATAGCATAAACAAAATTGAATTCGAGGATTGGATTCGAGTTCTTCAGAAAGAGATAAAATAAGATAATTGTAAAAATATCTCTCAATAAAGTAAAAATTACTTTTCAATCAGCACAGTACCCTAGTTGTTGCCCGAATTTACCCTAGTTGAAAATAAAATTTTAAAAATTATTCAGATGATATTTCTTACTTTCTATGTTCTTTGGTAATACTAATACATAATTTTTTTTTTGTCTTTATTCTATACAACTATCTACATAAAATATAAAAAGATATTGAGTATAATGTTGAAATTAAAATTGATATGATGTAATTGACATGTAATCTAAGTCAAGAATCCATTGATTCTTGACTTAATATTCAAATTTATATTTATGGAATCTCAGGTAAAGTGAATCTAGTAGATAAACCCAGCGGTCTGAAACGTCTTAATCTGCGCTCGCTTGTTCGTTCATTATTGATGAGTTGGGAAGCAAGTAAATTTGGATGGTTTTGCAGTCGAACAGAGTATTTTTCAACTTTCTTTTTAATGAATTGCTTAGCAGATAGGATATTTAAATCTGATCTAATTGTGTCATTTCGGACATACCAAGGCGCATTGACTATAGACCTTAATACTTTGGACTGGAAGCGTTCTATTATTTCAATGTTGGAGTTACTAGATGTTCCCCATAGTTCCAACCCGTAGCTCTTGGCCTGATGATAACTTTGTACACTACAACTTTTCATTCTAAGGATAAATTGGAGAAACGTCCTATTAGCCAAAATATATGGTTGAACTTTAATCATACTTGTTTATTTTTGTTGCTAATGTGACTTTTCCAAGTGAGGCGTCTATCCAAGTGCATACCTACTTAACCAACTCGTAATGTGCCAATCCCATGTCATGAAGATGAACAGCAGCCCAATTTCATTTGCGATTAGTAAAGGTGATATGAACGGATTTCGATTCAATGGCCTTTATTCTCCACTTTTTCAGACAGTGCTGAATGTCCAAAACTTAGTTCTGAAGATCTTCTGAAACTAATCTCGGGTTAGTATAAGACACGAAAACCACTGTGTCGTCAGGAAAAGTAGCAGTGAGTACCCTCAGTGATGTTGCGAGGTTCGCCGTAAATATCAAGTATAGTAGTGGGCCAAGGACGCTGCCCTGAGGAACCCCATATTTAATTTCTTTTAGTGTCGAAGACCGATTTAATTTCTTTTATTTGTATTTAACGAAGAACCTCCTGTCTGACAAATAGGTTGACAAAAGTTGCTGATAGTGGTAAGGTAGTAGTTTTTTAAGCTTGTAAAGGAGACCTTTGTACCAAACTTTGTCGAAAGGTTGCGAAATGTCCAGAAAAGCTGCAGAACAGTATTTTTTCTTGTCAAGTGAATTATTTACATAGTTGACTACTCTATGTATTTGCTCGATTGTCCCGTGATTGTGTCGAAAGCCAAACTGATCAGCTGGTACGATTAGTAAGCTGGTACAATATCTCGTTCATTATTTATTTTAATCAATCTTTTTTCTCTTATTTTAATCAATATATTGGCAACCAACTCAAGTCTATTCTAGGTTCAACCAAAGACCCAATCGAAATGGAAAAATCAGGTATATATAAGATAACTTGCAGTCATTGCAACAAAGTTATTGGGCAAACTAGGAGAAACATACAAACACGACTCAATGAACACCTGAAAGAAGCAGAACTGGCTAAGAAGAAAAACTCAACAAAATTCAGATCCAAAGCAGCAGAACGCATCATCCAAGAGAATCACAGTATTTCGAAAGAAGACATAGGTGTCAACCGCGGGAGTCACTATGGCTTTTAAAAGTCGTTAAAAAAAGTCACGCTACCGCGGGTTTCTCTTAATTTTTTTCATTAAACACACATTTTTTCGAACTGTGTTTTGTTACTAGATATTTTTCTGAAAAATATGTTTTATAATTTTAATCTTAAACTTAAATAAAATTCAAATATTTTTATTTATTTTTTTTTCAAATTTTCAATTTTTATAAATTATATTACACCACGCAATGAAAGTCGTTCACAAAATAGTCGCAACTAAAGAAACCTGCGGTAGCGAATTGCGATTTTGTCTTCAAAAAGAAAAAAGTCGCAAAAAAGCGACTCCCGCGGTTGACACTATAGTAATGGTAGATTACATAAGAGACTTTAGGAAAATAGATTCAGCTGAAAGAATCGAATCTACAAAACTAAAAATGACTCACTCCTAAATAAAGACCAATGCAACGGATATTCCCTTTTATTTCAATTTTTAGTTAAATATAATGAAACAAATAACACCACCCCTGTCACTCTAACGGCAGAACTATTATTTCAAATATCAACAATGTAATAAGTAATAACAATATTTTTACTTAACCCTCTACCTGTGCTAGTTCGTTGGATAATAAACAACCATCCAGCTGTGAAAAACGTCAAATTGCTACCTGTGCAAATAGAATAAATAAGACGATTTTAGATTTCTTTCCTTATTCCAGTTAAAAAAAAACACTGAAGAAGTCCGCAAGTAGTAGACGAAATACGCGTATCTGTATAAGCATATCAGTAAAATTAAAAAGAAAATATTAGATTATTTTCACTATTATACATAAATGTGTTAACACTTGTATAAATTTGTAAACATTTCATTATCATGTTCGCCGAAACAAAATTTTTAGCAACATGTTGGGGACCCAGTAGTAGGTTCATTTCAAAAAATTTTACTTGCCTTTTTTCTACATGCGACATCTTATAGTTTATATTATATTTGCTATTATATAATTAGTAAAACGTTTCAAAAATATAAATAGCGAATATTTGATTTGATGGCTATATGTAAATACATACTAGATAACCTGCTGGTAAATCTCCAGTCGAGCAATATTAACTTAAAACTTTGAATATCTTTTATTATCTTGTGGTTTGCTATTAGTATTACTACTCTATACATTGTTTTCAGATACTTTCAACATGTTAAATGTTTATGTAAAATCATTTTTATTGTGCCGCTTCACAGAAATTTTTTTTCTTTTGCTCGGTTTGGTATCTACCCGAAGGTTTCTTCTAGTATGATTTTGAATTAGAGGAATTTTCCTATAAAAAATTAAATTTTACTTAAGTTTCTTTGTCATTATACTTATTTTATTATCATTACTGTTTTTTAATATATAGAAGATAATGTTTAAGCAATTTTAATTTATTTTATTTTTTAAAAATATGTAGATAGTTTTTAAAAACTTATGTTGATAGTGTCCAATTTTTTATCACAATAAAAAACTGAACATACCTATTGATGTTTTTCAATAAAATGCCACAAAAAACATGTTTATAAAAATTCAAGAAAAATCATTTTGGTTTTACAACTACACACAGTACAACTACCGACCGACCATCAAAGACTCCTCTCACAAAAATCAAATTTTTTTGATTTTCTTCCAACCATCGAAATAGTTGTACGAATGCCCCCCACACGAAACAAATATATAATTCGACTACTGTTCAAGAGACTTGTACTACTTGTTGTACGGTCAATTTGGATCGTCTATGGGCAGCAAAATTCATAATGTTATTATGTACCCAGTGTGTAAATTATTATTGTTTGGTAAAAATAAAAAAATATAATATCTGAAATAATTCTGCTTGTTTTAAACATTTATGCATATGAGTAGTTTTTGCTTTGTTTTTTGTGTTATAAATAAATTTGGAAATATAAATAGAAAGAATTTTCATTTTGTGGCATTACGCCCATGCAAATACATTTGAAAAATTGTGTTATTGCAAATATGTAGAATAGGTGCCGTAACCTTTATTTACTTTTCATCATAATTTTTTTAATGTGTATTGTTTTTTAATTATTACAAATTCCATCAACTCTTTTAAAATTGACTTGTTCGTGTTAATAAGAATCAAAAAACTTATAAACTTGTAAACATTATCATCTTTTTCAGAAAATTCATTTGCAATTTAGAATAACATTTAAAAAATGTATATATTAAGAAGATCATAAAAGCCGGTTAAATTATTGCAGTTTGGCACATCGCCGAAAGTCGAAAAGGAATCCGGAATTAGATTCTGATTTATTTAGATTGTGGGCGCAAACATGTTAATTTAGTGAACATTTCGTAGCAGATTCTATTAGTTTTAATTGACAAACATTTTTCACTTGATTTTATAGGAAAAAGAACATTAAAAAAAGGTGCAATTCCAAATTTAGGTCAAGTAATAACAATTAATAACTGTTCACATAGAATACAGATTCTAAATTTGTTGATCAACATATTACATTGCGAAGGCATTGTTCTTGGATTACATTCAATCATAAAACTTCAAGAGAATACAAAATACAAATTCATTCAATGATTTTTTTTAATTAATACATAATGTTGATAAATATTTATTAAAAGTTTTTTATTTTATTTTATTTTATGGGAAAAGAAAAATTGGTACTCTCAGTGATCAGTCTTCTACCAAGTACAAAAAAATTCAAATTCGAATTTGTATCTGCATTGAAAAAACCACAAAAACAAATCATATTGTAAATTGGTTTTTTTTTAAATAAATTAAAAATTCGTGTAGAAAGAAATTAAAACAAAAAAGTGTTTGTGCCAATAAAAATGAGAGTTTTCTTTAAAAGAAATTAAATTTTCTTTAGTTATGTGAAAAAAAAAATTATTTTATAACTCTTATTTTTAGGATACTAGCTGTTGAATTATAGATTTAAAAAGAAATAAAAAACAGTAGTACTTATACAATTTCATTTAATTTCTTAAGCATTGGTTTGGTTGTCTTTTTTTCCAAAATTTTAAATGTATCCATGGCATAAATACATGCAAACTAAATAATAAACAATTTCAATGCACTTTAACATTAACTATTTACTATTACGTGATGTATGTCACGTCACGTCACGTCACGTCAAACCTATATAAATGAAAATTTTATGAAAACTAAATTAAAATAAAAAGATCGTTTAGTTTAGTCGTCTGATAGAAGTTGAAATGGAAGGTTGCATGTAGCATGTACATATAATTTTGCTTATAAATTTTTTTAATTTTTAAAGTTAAAAATGAAAATATTTAAAAAAAATGTTGCGGCTTTAGATATCAATAGACTAAATACTACCCTTCAATATAGGTAAATTATATTTAATCCAAACTTTTCCAGGAATAATATTTGGGAAAAGCAAAATCTCCATTTGATTTACTTTTGTTTTGTGTTGAGTTTAAAGGTTATTCAAATAAAAGAAAATGTTTTTCTGTTCACTTTAAATATTTTATTTTAGTAATTATTTACAATTTTATTTCACTGATAATACAAGATTGCTTTGTTTTCCTAAAAAATCCCTTTATCATCTTTCTTCTAAAAATATTCTTACAGTTGTCTTGTTTTCTGCCAATCGGAATCCTTGGTATTTTTTCCATTCGTAAATTTAGATGATCATCCTATTTTTTTTCTCCTTATTAGATTTTTATGTAACCTTCAGTTGTTCTACTTTTTTTTTTGCATAGTTTTTCATATATCGGTCATTCACCTTTTAAAGTCTCATATGATTCTTTTTTAAGCTCTTCTTACATTACATTTTTGATTTAGTATCTTATTCTGTTATTATTTTCACCACGACATACTGTGATATTATTTAACGTAAAGCTTTAATAATTATTGCTTTCTAATGTCGAAATTTCTTCGCGAGATGCCTTTTATCGTGTTTTTATCTTATTGTGGAAAACTTTTGATGCATTATTGTTGAAAAAAAAACTTTGATGCATTTATTGTTTTTCTTTTGTTTGTGATTAAATTGTGACATTTCAAAATATTCAAAGACAGGTACACAGAATATAATATATAAGAATAACTATATTATATAATATATTATATTATAAATATAATTTAAATCCTGTCCAACGAGGGAATCAGGAATAGTGGATTCAACGGAGCATCAATTCGTTTCGCAGTTAAGTATGGTTTTGTTTTTATTTAAATAGTTTTATTTGTATTTTGCATTTTTAGGTGAGAAAGCTTCACTTGGATGAACAGCTTTTATAGATCACAACAATATTGTATATATTTATAATAAGGTATTTATATTATGATCGAATATTTTAATATTTTATTCCCTTTTGTTTTTCAAGTTCCTACTGAAGTCACGGCTGAACACATAAGTTGGAAATCGTTCTTACTCAAATTTAATCTACCTACCATTACCAAGTACAATATAAAGGGTTTTCCAATAGGGATAATATCTTTTTGAAGTGACGTTTCGGCCATTTGTAATATGTCAGGATCTGTCATTTTCTTTTCATTGAAATTCAGTAATGTTTACAATTTCATCATGGAGAGATATACGCAAGAACAACGTTGACAAATTATTAAGTTTTATTATCAAAATAATCATTCTCCAATTGCAACTTTTCGTGCACTTTTGCCATTTTGTTGTTGAAAATTTGGAGCGTACATTTTCTCTGCATAATGTTCAAGTGCCAATAAGACAAAGAACCGCTCGAAGTAATGCAAATATTGCTGCCGTTGAGACAAGTATTGCTGAAGACCGCAATTTGTCGATCCCAAGACATTCTCAAGAATTGGGACTGTCTCAAACAACAACCTGGCGGATTTTGAGAAAGGATTTGGGTTTGCATCCGTATAAAATTGTTCTCACTCAAGAACTGAAGCCATTGGACCACCGTAAACGTCGTGAATTTGCCGATTTTGCCTTGTAACAACTTGAAAACGATAACGATTTTTTTAAGAAAATCATCTTCTCCGATGAGCTCACTTTCATCTGAGTGGTACGGTAAATAAACAAAACTGTCGATTCTGGTGCGAAGAAAATCCACAAATTATTCATGAAAAACCATTACATTCACCTAAATTGACAGTTTGGTGTGGTTTTTGGTCTGGTGGAATCATCGGTCCGTACGTCTTTCGAAATGAAGCTGGTAACACCGTTACTGTCAATGGAGAGCAGTATAGATCGATGATAACCAACCTTTTATAGCCGAAATGAAGAAGAAGTTGATCTGAACATCTGATCTTGAACATTTAGTTCCCACAAGATGGGGCTACGTACCACACTTGAATTATTGCGAGAAAAGTTTGAAGATTCGATTATTTCAAGAAATTGTGATATTAATCTGGTCTCCAAGAAGTTGTGATTTAACACCATTAGACTATTTCTTGTGGGGTTATTTGAAGTCATTGGTCTTTAGCAATAAACCAGACTCTCTTCAAGATTTACAAGTCTATTGAACGTGCTATTCATGACATACGACTGGATTTAATGGAAAAAGTACTCGAAAATCGGGTTCATCGAATTCGTTCCTGCAGAAGAAGTCGTGGAGGCAAATTAAATGACGTTTTATTCAGAACTTAATTGTATCGATTGTACTTCACATTAAATAAAAAACATTTAAATTTTAAAACTTATACTCAGAAGAAAATTTCAAAAAGAAAAATTATATATTGAGGACACAGCAGATGTAAATGGATTTTCGAAAGAAAATATAGAGAATATAATAAAGAAGATCCATAGAAGTAAACTGGAAAATCTCTCACATTTATTCGAACAAAATAAGAATATGGAGAAGCCAAAACGAATTTGTGAAACACAACTTAAATGTAGTCATACATAAGAAATACAACTTAAGTGTAGTCATTACTAATAGAAACCTCAAATTATGTAATGTATTAGCATCTGCTAAAGATAAGAAGAACATAAAAGAGGTCAATATTGTCATCGCTACAGTCGCGAATACAAGCAATTAAAAGAAATGTATATTGACTTTCCTATACATTAATTACTGTTTAATTTTTTTTTTTCAATTTTTTTTATTTTTTTTTTTTATTTAAATTTATTTGAAAACAAAAATCCAAAATATAATTTCTTGCATTTAATAGCTTTAATTTAATTCTAATCAAAAATATAATAAGCAACTAAAGTGAAAACAAAATAACAGAGAAAAAAATAAAACACGTGCAGTTTACTCAAAATATAATTGATCACACCAGTAATAAATAGCCAAATCTTCCTTCAACATCATAATTCAATTAACTTAAAAAATAACTTAAAATATCATAAAGCAATAAAATTACTAATTTTTCCATTTAAATTTCCTAATAATGTCTTGATATTTTTTTTGTTGTAAAATTTTATTTTTACTTTTATATTTTTTTCTTTATTTTTAAATTCCCTTTTTTGCTTACCTTTTACCTACTTAATTGTCATGCTTAAAAATTTTATTTTTAATTTCATTCTTTTTTGATCTTTTTACTTTGTGTTTTTTTTTTGTTTCCATTTCAATTTAATATTTAACCAATTTTATTGCCTTATAAATTTGGATTTTTCTCTCTTTTCTTTTTTTTGTTTGTTGTAGCAATCTACAATGAATAAAATTTAGTTATTCCCTGCATACAACAAGGTGGTAAAAACTGTTGAATGTAGGTAATGACTGTTTTTTGTTCATTGTATTTTATACTATAAATTTTTTGGACAAAGTTCAAAACCGCGCCATTCGTCTTATAAGCGACATAAATGTGACCTCATCCCTTACACCACTTGGTCATCGTCATATTCTTGGAGAATTTTCTCTATTTTATAGATATCTACTTGGTGTTGGCACTTGTTCCGAGGAATTAAAGTCACCTCTTCCTCTTCTCAAGCAATTTCGTCGCATAACACGAGAGGTATCAAGTGCCCACCCTTTCACAAATTCCGAGATGGTTTAAGTCGGACAAAAAATGAGAATGGTTTAAGTCGGACGGTTATGGACATTCTTTTATAGTAAAAACATCTCGATTGTGGAATCGCGTCCCAATCGAAGCACTCCCAATGAGAGAAGGATTTTTTATTTATGATTTACAGAGATTTAAAGCGAATATTAACAACATTACTCGCTCTTTCCCACAAAGCTTTTCTTCCTTTTTCATTCCTTTCCTTCAACTATCCTTTCCTTTTTCAAATGGTCAACGCAAGTACTCAAAGGTTAACAACCTAAGTTTTGGCTATAATATAAAAAAAAAAAAACCTATAGTGTATGATAATTCTAAGTCTAAAGTGTATGGTTCTTGTCATTATATATATACGATCTGATGTTGCTTACAATACTCTTCACAACTTCAGGAGCTCCAACCCACTGTTCCACTACAGGTGGGTAAAACTCCATGTTGGAAAGCACATCATTCACTTCTGTTTTCTATATAGATCACCTCAATTAAGTGGGCTGGAGACTATTGTGGAATTAGATAACCTATCTAACACAATCAACACGATTTTGGAAAACCATCCAGAATCTGAAATTGTGTTAGCCGGAGATTTTAACGTTCATAATATCAACTGGCTCAAACATTCTAGTCGCAAAACTCCCGAAGGCACGCAAGTTGAACTTTTTTCTAATTTACACAACCTTTCTCAACTAGTAAAATGTCCAACAAGAACCCCGGACCGGATTGGTGATAAAATGAATCTCTTAGGCCTATTTCTGACTTCTCATCCCGAGAAATATTCCACCTTCGTTAAATTCTAGACTTGGCAAATCTGACCATTGTCTTGTAAATGTCAGTTTCTTTACAAGCACATTGATCAACCAAAATATACATGTCAAAAGATTGATCTGGCATTATAAGCGCGCCAACTGGGATGGTCTAAACCATTTTTTAACAAGCTTTGATTGGTCCTTGTGTTTCCAACATAAAAATGTCGACTTTGCTACAGACGTTGTTAGCAAAACGATTAAGTTAGTTATGCAAATTTTTATTCCTAACTCTTTGTCTGTAGAAAAGCTATTAAAGAAAAAGATGTGGCATTTAGAAATCTCATGGACAATGAGTCAGAGGAAGCAAGGACGAATTAAATCATCGGCAGGAATAATTGTAGAAAGGTTATTAACCAGCAGAAGTTTTTACATACTCAAAGGTTGAGACAAGAATTCTTATATCTTCCTAACACTAGCAGAGCCGTTGGGTCCTTTGCTAAAAACGTCATGCATAATTTTTGCGAATCTCTTTTCCGCCACTAATAGACCAAATAATATCAGATTTGGTTGGAAAAGCAAATTTATTTGCTAAATTATTTTCTGCTAACTCCACACTTCCCCCAATGCCTCAAAATCCACCTTCAGTTCCTATAAGTAACTCAGCAACTCAGTCTACTTCAGAACTCGTGCCGTTGTTAAGGTACTTCAGAATATGAATATTAGAAAGTCTACCGGTCGCGATGGCATCCCTGCTATGGTTCTATGATATATAGCCTTCACTATTTCAAAACCATTGCGCAACTTATTCCATTTATCCTACTCTACAGAAGTATACCCAACACAATGGAAGATTGCGCATGTTAACCCAATTCCCAAAAAAGGCGACAAAAGCGATTCCTCCAACTAAAGACCAATAGCTATAATATCGATCCTCTTCAAAGTGATGGAGATCTTAATAAAAAAAAGCTGACCAAATATCTAGACAACCAAAGTATTATCCACGATAGGAAATATGGATTTAGATCCCACCGGTCCACCGGTGATTTAATGAAATACCTTAACGAGAAGCTAAATATTTGCTTGCACAATTCGGGTGAAGCAAATATTGTGGCTCTAGATATTTCTAAAGCTTTCGACCGAGTATGGCATAGTGCATTATTAGCAAAATGTCAAGCTGTAGGCTTGGGTCCCTCTTCTCTCAAATGGATTGAAAGTTTCCTTTCGAATCGTACGATCGTACGAATTCGAAATAAACGCTGGTGTTACTCAAGGATCACTTCTCTCACCTACCCTATTTCTTATATTTATAAATGATTTGCTCCACTTTCAATCCAATCCACAGCTTCGCAGACGACAGCACTCCAGTAACCCCCTTCGATTTTCATAAAAAATCTGAAGCTACATCCATCGCTGTATCAACCAAAAGAGACATCATGGCCAGTTCCCTCAACCATGATTTGGTCGCAATAGCTAATTGGAGCTTAAAAAACAGAGTCGAGTTTAACACTTCTAAAACTCAGAGCTGTACAATTTCTAAAAAAATTTACATTTTTGATCCTACTCTTTTGTTTTAGGAAGATTATATTAGGTATGCACCTTAATCGAAAAATTATCGGGAATGATCATATATTTGATGTTGCAAAACACGCACCCAAATGTTTAGGTTTTCTTAGCCGCTGCAAGGCTTACTTCGCCCCCTGTGACCTCTTGAAAATCCATAAAAGGTTTCATTCGACCCAAAATGGAGTACAATTCTCACACATGGGCTGGCGCTTCTAATATTGTGTTAACACATTTCGATAAAGTCCAAAAATGGGCTATTCTTCTAATCAATGACCCAAATGTGACAGCTCATCCTGCTCCTCTTGAACTTCGTCGTATGGTCGGAGCTGTCTCCATTTTTTATGATATCTCGTAGGCATCGGCACATGCTCAGTGGGAACTAAATCTATATTACCTCCACTTAAGCGTTTCCCCCGTGAAACACGAAGGACAGCATGTGCTCATTCCCACCATTGAAATCCCTAGATGGCAAAAGACAAGCTATCGAAATTCGTTTATAGTTTCAACACCCCGAATTTGGAACCAAGTTCCATCTTATGTGTTCCTAAAACATAACAAATTCTATATTTATGACCTAAATAAATTCAAGACGAACATTAACACCTTCGTTCGTAATTGTCGTCCTTCCCTTTTACCATCGTCCTTTCCTAATTTCCCTTTCCAACCCTCGCCCAACGTACCAATCGCTACAAAAGGTCCCCACCTAGTGTTGGCTATGTATAAAAAATTGTATGTACAAAAAATTGTATATACAAAATATTATGTCAACATCGCACAAAAACTTACATAGGACAATCCAAGTTGTTAATTACAGTTAGATTAGACGTTAATTCCAGGAACATGTAAGGGAAGCAGAATTGGCGAGGAAAAGAAACTATATGAATTTTAGGTCAGCGGTAGCGCAGCATATAGTTGAAGAAGAATATCATATAAACAAGAAAAGTTTAAAATTAATAAGAGGTCAACAAAAATAATAAATTAGACCAGTACGAAAGTTTGGCGATATCTAGAGAACACATTAATAACAGACTTAATAATGATGTAGGTAGTGGATTCTCATCATTATTTTGACTACTTCAAAATTAAAATCAGGTTCAGGCATAATTAAGCATAAATACTAGCATAAGGGTTATTACGTAATTAATTATAGACTACTTTGAATTTAATAAATATTAATTATTAAAAAAATAAAATAAAACATTGTAAACCAGGTAATAATGGATTAAGGAATTACTATTGTACACAAAAAAAACATATTATTAAGTTTTCAAATTATATAAATACATGTAAGTTTTAGTGTAAATTTTAATTAGTCGCAAGCACTGATAAAGGAAGTAAGTTTCTTCCTAAATATCGATATTTGCAAAATAAATATAAACGATTAGTGAAAGGAACGCGATTTTTATTCCATAATATAAACATTTTTGTTTTTTTTTTCTACTTTTCAATCCCAAATCAAAGTAATCCAAATATTAGAAAGAAAAAAAGGACAAAAATTATGTTACTACTTAACAAAAAACTCACCTCTTACGATATTCTGATGGATGACATGCTGATACTCCCTTATTAATTCCGGTTCAAATTTTATACCATGAATGATTCGCATTTGTTTTAAGAATGTTGATTTACCAGATTCACCAGCTCCCAATAGTAAAAGTTTGACCTAGAAATTATTTAAAAATAACACTATAAGCTTGTATTATGTATTTTATATGAAAAGTGTAATATAATTATGATAGAATAATAAGAAAAGAGAAAATAAAAGAGAATAACGTACACACAGGTATATAACAGATACAACCAATTAAATAAAATATGTTTTTTAAAAATAAAATTATCAAAGAATATTCTTAATCGATAGTTGGATAAATTAATATATAAAAACACAGAAAGAAATTTTGTAAATAAATAACATTAATAAGGTTGCCTTCGCGGGAGAACCAAATTGGTAATACAGACTTTTATTTTTTAATTGTATTTTGACTGCAGTGCTAAAGATTAGAAACATTTACAATCTACGATATCTAATATATTAATACGCTAAGAATGTCCGAAAGCTTTTATAAAAAAGAAAAACCAAAGAATATATAGATGGTGAAGTTTTTTTAAAATATTATCACAAAAGAAAATATTATATAGAGAAACTTAGGTTAACAGAAACTCATACAAAATATTGAACTAAAAATTTTTCTTTTATGCAGGTTCAACTGTATAGATTCTAGCTTTAACATAGAGAATCTTTAAAATGATTTTAATTGTTGTTGTTTTTTTTTGTTTTTGCTTTTATATAATTAACACATAGTTTAGTAGTGGCAATAAGGCAATATATATATATCAAATACAGACTTGTACAGACTATACCAATAATATAAAATGCATGCTATGGGGACAAAATTTTATAAGACAAAATTACATATTTAAAAAAAATTTCATACCGATTTAAGTTTTTAAAAAAATTTTAAAATAATTTGATTTTGTAATGAAGATACTTTTTTCTTAAAAAAAAGTAAGAATACTAAGGTTCGAAGCGGAATATTCCCGAAAAATCTATCGGTATTCTGAAATCAATTCGGTTGCAAAGTCTGTGCAGAAATCAAAATCAAATGTTTCGAAAATAGTTTTTTTATTTCAAAGACATTTCGTACATTTTTATTTAAAAAAGAAAATTCGGCGTTTGTTTGAGTCTTTTTTATTTATTTTGTAAAAAGTTATAAATTTTTTTAAAATTACATAACGTATATACATAAAAAAAGTAAAACTTTTAATTACATATTTATATACAAATTAAGATTTAATAATAATTTTTTGTTACATTAGGGAAAATTTAAGATTCTCTTAAAAAAGTTTAATATATGTTTGTACATTAAAAACGATTAAATATATTATTTGTTGGAATCGCGCTTCTTTAATTTGACATTCCGACGGACTTCAGCATAACCACCTAATTCTTTTATTTCTTAAAAATATAAAACAAATCATATTTTGAATAGGAACTATTATTCAACTAAAGATTTTGACAATTTCTTCCACATTTTATATTATTTGATAAAAATTTAAACATTTCACTTTTTTAAATATGAAATTTTGTCCATATGTAATTTTGTTTTATATAACTTTGTCACGTAACCAAAATGCATACATTTTTAATACACACAAAAGCCAACTTACTTTAAATGGGAAATTCATAAAGAAAAAGAGAATTAAAAAATTTTAATATAGAAATAGAATATCCAAAAATAATGCATATCCAACGCCTCTATATTTAAAAACCTCGAAACTAAGTTTAGCTTCGTTAAAAAAAGATTTTATTTGTCTGGAAAATCTTCCCAAATCTTCGTTTTTCCATACAAATAAAATCTTTTTCTAACGAAGCAAAAATTAGTTTCGGGGCTTTTTAAATGTAGAGGCGTTGGTATATCACAAGGATGGCCCAAAGTGGCACGCAAATCAACTTTCATTCGCACATATATATACATTCTTTCATTTTTCATACATATGTATTAAACCAAATGCATTCTTAATTTTGAATAAAATTGAACTTTATTCAATGTTTATAATATTTTGAAAACAAACCAAAGAATTTTCCCAGATTTCTGGCGCCTTATTTCAACGTTATATTATTTGTGCATGTAGATGTACATATGTACATTTGAAAATTCAAAGCATAGTTCAAAACATAAATTAAATCAATTACTAAGTCTGGATTGGGGCATTTGATGATATTTTAAGTATTGTTTCCAAAATAATAAATTTGACTTAGCTTTGAATAAGAAGCGATTTCAGTGGCTTTACAAGAATTTGGTTCAAATTATTATGGATTGCTGATGTACAATAACGAACGATATCTTAATCGCAGCTTTGTTTAACAACGTTTTGTAGAATATTTTGATGAAGTTATATTGTTTCTGAATAATGAGAAATCTGAATTTCCCAAACTTTTGTTTCACTGGATCACAAAATTATTTTTAACGGATATCTGCAACCATTTAAATTAATTAAATATTAAACTACAAGACCGATCTTCCGCGGTGATATATATTCCATAATTGATGTTATGTTCGCTATTATTAAAGGTTTTGAGGTCAAATTAGTAATATTTAAACGTGATATTGACAACAATACTTTTAAGTATTTTCGTTTTTTGAAAGATCATTTTCAAAAAACTTCCATTTATGGAGCATATGAAAGTAATATGAATTTTATAGACAAGTTATAAATGACATACAAGACAATTTTGTAAGAAGATTTCAAGAACTCAAAATATTTGTAATTAACTTTATTAAACATCCACACAAGTTCAGTTTGAAAACTACTAAAATTGAGCAATTAGAATGGTTAAAGTTAGAGAATTTAGAGATGCAGTTAGCAGAGTTTCAATCAGCTGTATTTGGAAGCAGAAATTTGTAGAATTGAGGCATAAAATAGAAAATAATGGAAAAAATATTAAATGAAGAACACGAAACCATGGACAATATGTTGTTGAAGACATGGTGTTCGTATTCATACAATTGTTTTCTCAACGTATAGCTGTGAAAGCTTATTTTCGATAAAGAATCACATAAAATCTGATGTACGAAACAAACTTATCGACAAATTTGGCAAGGCTTGTATTATTAAAATTGTCAAACTATCATCCTGATATTGATGCATTATTGAAAAAAAACACAAAACTATTCAACAACAAAAATTTCATTAAAAATTATGTCAGCTAATTATAGAAATAAATGTACATATAATTTTTTATGTATTTTCATTTTATCAAAATAATTTTTATTGGCACGCAGTCAAAAAAGGTTCGTCATCCCTGGTATATCAAATATGATAATGATAACAAGCTACACTCTACCACTACTCGTTGAAGTAACTGAAAACATATAAATTTATACCTAAATTATTTATTTTTTTCTAATATTATAATATTGTTAATACTAGTAATATTATAATAAATTTAAAAATTTATTTTTGTTTTATTTAATTTTTCATTTTCATTTTTATATTACAATATACATACATACCCATATATTGCCTACGTACATATATTACAAAAATTTAAAAAGTTAAATATTTTATAAATTTTCATTTTTTGAAATGTGCAACATTTATTGTACGATACTGTAGTAGGTACAAAGACATGTGCTTTGAGAGGGTAATTCACAAATTTCTGGACGTGTTTAAGCCGAACCGTGTTTTCTGAAACAGTGATGGAGTAGGGTTACCTTCACATTTAAAGTATTTACTAGTTTTTTATTAAACTTCAATTCCGCTTTTATTTAAAATATTCATATATCTACCTATTGCAAAATATATATGTACATAAACATTTGTAAAATTTTTATTTTCAGAATTTTAATTTTACAACCACAAATTCAAAAACATACATTTTTTTTTTTCAAAACCTACCTATGGTACCTATGAAATGTCTTTCTTCAACGCAATGGTACAAAAATTATTGATTTTTTACAATAGATTACAATTTTTGATTTAATTTGAAAATTGAAATTAACTAAAAATACAAAATCAGTCCAAGAACAAAATCAAAAAATTGAAAATTACAAAAGCAATTTACACACGCTATAGTTCCAGGCACGTTCTTTTATTTTGGACAAAATACAGAATAATAAAAATTAAATCATTGCATGTGTGCATGAATATAAACAAAACATACTACATTTTTTCTATATACTTTTTTTTTCTTTTTTTTACACACGCTGGGTGGCGCAGTAGGTAGAGCGGCTGCCTGCCTTTCAACCGAAAGGTACCAGGTTCGCTTTCCGAAGAAGCAAAAAAAATGCTTTATGGCTTTTTCGGCCTGGTCCAGTACTCTTTGTCATGAGGATAAAATAAATTACAAAAAATAATTGAGAGTATAATCTGGTACCAATTTAAATAAAATGGAGCTCTTCTATTTAAGAAGGCTTAGTTCCTGATAATAGCAGGAAATAGCCTAAGTTACTGCCAAGAACATAAAAAAAAACATCACACATATTTAAATTAAGGTATTTACGGATTTACTATACATAAATTTGTGAACTTTGCGATATACAAACTCAAAACAAAGATTATAATTTATAAGAGATATAATAAGGAAACAAAAATGCGATATATACTATAGCTGCCACGAAAAACACCACATATTTGGATGCGGTTTTGCAATCGGAGACAGGCTAAGACGAAATGTTATTGATTTCAAACCAATTAACGAGCGTCTAGCCATAATCCGCATTAAAGACACCTTCTACAACATCAGCCTAATATGTGTGCATGCTCCTACTGATGAAAAAGCAGAAACAGAAAAAGAAGACTTCTATGACGCGTTAGAAAAAGCAAAAGAAGCTTGCCCGCAACATGATGCAAAAGTTGTGCTAGCGGATTTCAACGCTAAATTTAACAGCTACACCTCCTTTAAACCATTCTTCGATTGATGATCAATGGAAAAACTGTGTCAGTATCATCAAAGAGGTAGCCGCAAACACAATTGGCTTCAAACCACGAAACACCAGAAATCCATGGTATGACGAGGAATGTGCATCAAAAACGTTGACAACGAGGCGTATAAAAAAGCACTGCAACGGAAAATAAGAGCAGCGAAGGAAGAATATAAGGCTAAAAGAAGAGATGAGAAGAAACTCATCAGGCGGAAAACGGGACTCCGAAAAATATCTGCTCATAAATATCGAATCTCATAGAAATAGAGGCGAAGTGCGGAACTTCTACAAAAAAGCCAAGCAACTGGCAGCGGCTATAAACCCGCTACACACGCGCTAAGAAATAATATGGGAAATTTGGTTACCGAAACGCAAGGGATATTGGAGACATGGAAGCAGCACTTTCAGCAGCTGCTAAATGAAGAGCAACAACAACAAGACCTAGCAACACCAGCACCAAACCCCCCGCCACCCACTGTAGAGGTTGTTGGCCAAGCCATCAGCAAGCTGAAAAACAACAAAACTGCTGGACCTGATGGACTCCCAGCTGAATTATTTAAAGCTGGAGGCAATGTTTTGGTTAACTGCATGCACCAAATCATTGGCAACATCTGGAACGAAGAAAGTTGCCTAATGACTGGAGTACCAGCTCTATATGCCCCATTTTCAAAAAGGGCGACGCCATGTCCTGTAAAAACTATAGAGGAATATCCCTCTTAAATATCGCATATAGATCCTGTCCAACATTTTGTGCGAATATCTGAAGCCCTATTGTGACGCTGTTATTGGCAGTTATCAATGCGGCTTTCGTCCTGGAAAATCAACAAGCGACCAGATGTTCGTACTTAGACAAATCCTGGAGAAGACCCAAGAGTTTCAAATCGATACACACCATCTATTCATCGATTTCAAGTCTGCGTACGATAGCATATACCGCAGCGAGCCGTATGCTGCTATGTCGGAATTCGGTGTACCAGCCAAGCTCATCCGATTGTCAAAAGTGACACTGGAAAACACAAAATGTGCTGTGGTGATTGGAAATAACACTTCTGACTATTTCCAGACGTGTACCGGATTTCGACAAGGAAATGCACTATCATGCGACTTCTTCAATCTAGTACTGGAACGTATAGTGCGACGAACGGAAGTAAACACGGCCGGTACTATATTTTTCAGTTCAACTACTAGGGTACGCCGACGACATTGACATCATCGCCAGATCACAACGGGCGCTTGACGCCTTTACCCAGATTGAAGAAAAAACGAAACGAATGGATCAAAGTAAATGAGGATAAGACAAAATATATGTTGTCGACGAATCAAAAGGCCTCTCAACATCATATTGGTCAAAACATCACTGTCGGCACATATAATTTCGAGGTAGTTCAGGAGTTTACCTACCTTGGAACCAGTGTTAATTCCACAAACGACATCAATGTGGAGGTACGGCGAAGAATAACCCTTGCAAGCCGTTGCTGCTTCGGTTTGTCAAAACATCTCGGGACAAAGCTCCGCTCTCGAAACACCAGAGTACAAATCTACAAAACGCTCATACTCCCGGTTTTGCTTTACGGATCAGAATCATGGACACTGCCTAAGGCAAGTGAGCATGCACTTGGTGTCTTCGAGAAAAAAATTCTTCGTCGGATATATGGTCCTGAAAACGACGATGGGGTCTGGAGGAGAAGATATAATGCCGAACTCTATGAGCTGTACAATGAGGTGGACGTAGTCAGAAAAATTAAAGTCAAGTGACTACAGTGGCTCGGACACCTAGAGAGGATGGACGAAAATGCTCCAGCCAAGAGAATCTTCGATTCCAGACCCGAAGATACAAGACGTCGGAGCAGACCAAACCTTCGTTGGAGAGACGAAATATCGTCGGATTTAAAGCAATTTCGAATCTTCAACTGGAGAGAATCCGCCCGTGACCGGCAAAAATGGAGGATGTTGATGAGTCAGACCCAGGACCTACTTGGTCTGTTGGCCACCTAAGTAAGTAAGTATGTAAGTATTGTATTTTACTCTCTTTTATCATATATCTCTTATAATTTATAAGAGATATTATAATTTACTCTCTTTTTTCTTATATCTCTTATAATTTATAAGAGATATTATAATGTACTCTTATATTATAGTTTACTGGGATATCTTGGCCTATGCAATATATTTTTTTTCTGGGGTTCTACGATAAAGTGAACTAAAAATAATAGAAAAATGTACATACCTTTTTTTTAAGTTAAGCCAATAATAGAGTTAGTTGTCAAAAATTCACCTCAAAATTATTCAATCTATTCATTAAAAAAAGGAGAAAATAAAAAGATTAAAAAAAACTATCCCACCCACACTTTCCTACTTTATACACTAATGTAATTTTTTATGTACCACAACAAAATATTTCCCTTTGTTGAAACAAGTAAAAACTACTACTATACCTTCTTTGCCGTATATGAAAATTAAAATGAGAAAGAAAGAGAACACACCATATGTTTACCTAAATCACCACACCACACCATTCTATTTACAATATGTAATATGCACTACGCAAATATAACGGAAGTTACAAAAATTAATAGTTTTCGAGCTATAATTCAATTTGTAAATGGCCCACTATTTTTCCCATAAGACTGCGTTTTTTTTTTTAAACAGGTCTACTATTGAGCTTTCCTCTCCGAGTGTCTCAGCCTGTTAATTAGTGGTTGTCTCGTTTTGTACTATTATTTTTTATTTCTTTGTAAACCTATAATTAAAGATAATTTAATTTCCTATCCAAAAAATCCTCAAAAATGTAAAACCTTAATTTAAATTATTAATTAACTATTTTTGAATAGTTTGTAACAAAATATATAAGTTAGTATAGTAACGCATTTCTATTATAGTACATTACTTATTTAAAGTATACCAATATCAATAAAACTTCTAAAAAGTAAATTATCAGAATTCAATTCACCACACCACATTGGAAAAACAAAAAACATTTCTTTTATTTGTATTTATTTTCTTTGTATTTTGTATCCTTTTTCTCTCAGTAATTTTGTTTTACCAAATATCAAGTAAAATTTTATAGAAAAAAGCAATTAGTTGCTTTTGCTTCTTTTTATATTTGATGCAAGTATGGTCTGTGACAGTTAAGCATTTAAGCAAAAAATATATACAGTGGTAGGCAGATTTAATTACACACTCAATAAATTTTTACATTTTTTTTTTATTTTTCTTTTCTAAGGACGGAATTTACAAATGTGTTAAAAAAAACTTTGGGAATCAATTTCACAAAGTGTTCTTAATTTAAATTTAATGTAAATTCCGTCCTTAGAAAAGAAAAACAAAAAAAAAATGTAAAAATTTTATGAGTGTGTAATTAGTTTTGCCTACCACTGTATAGTAAGAAGTCTCATCTCATATAAATTTTTGAAAAAAAAATTTTGTACTACGCGCCTGATATTGAGACCCTATCTAGAGGAAGAGAAAAAGAGGTGAAAGATTGCAAGTAAATAAAATTTGAGAGAAGAAAAAAATACCTTTATTTTTATTATCAATTGTTACTGATATTTTATAAGAGAACGATGTATGTCGGATAAAGCAACGATTGAAATGTTTTTGTTGTTCTTTTTTTTTATTCATTATTATGAATTGACGAATATAAACAAAAAGAAAACCAACAAAAAAATTTTTTTTTGTTATTATGATTTTGATTAATGATTATCAATGCATCTATATTTAAAAAGCCCCGAAACTAATTTTTACTTCGTCACACTTCGACCGAAACTAATTTTTAAAAAAAGATTTTATTTATATGCAAAAACGAAGATTTACAAAGATTTTACATACAAAGAAAATCTTTTTTTACGAAGCAAAAATTAGTTTCGAGGCTTTTTAAATATAGAGGCGTTGTGATTATGAATATAAAAAAAAGAACAAAACAAAATTGTGTGGCTCTATTAAGTATTAAATTTTGTAATGATACCAAAATAAAAATACAGATCACAAGAACTGAGAAATAATTGGATTGGAATGGAATTATCATAGAAAAAACATTGACTAGTTACCCCTGTGCAATTGCAAAAATTAAATTTTTCCTATAGTCGTACCAATAGTTGGCAGTAAAATAAATATATTTTAATAAAGAATAGGAACCATTCTAAATTAAGATTATAATTTTGATTATCTTTTGTTAAAATGGTCTTACAACTTTCGCATTTTATTTTATTTAAAATTTTAAAAATTATGTATCCACCATAGTATTTCATGGAATTCTCTTCAATTATATTATTTCAAATATTTATAGGTACAGGTATGTCATAATTAAGATAATCATCGTCAAGCATAATAATATATTCCTGTATTGAATCATTTTTGTCTTAACTGATGGAATCTGCTATAGATCCATCAGTTAAAAGTAAATCAGTACAGTCTTCTTCACAATTAGCTGAATCTGCGTGATCATTTAAAGGCCTCATTGTTAAAATTTTAACAATGATACTGTTAAATTCATATAAAGAAGAGGGATTCATTTTATTTGAAATTCTCGATCTAACCAATGAGAATAGTTTTCATAAAAACTTGTGTTCCCGCGTTAGAGTAAAATTTTGGTATAACAGTGAAAATAGTCGAATATTTTCCTTTTAATTTTACTGATATGCTTATCATACAGATACGCGTATTTCGTCTGCTACTTGCACACTTCTTCAGTGTTTTGTACTCGACATTTTCAATTGGATTTTAATTAAATCTTCAAACTAAAATAAAAATAAGTTGTCCTTTCCCATCACCTTTTCCTTTGCTATCAGGAGTTAATTTATGTATTGCGAAAGAACTTAACCAAATGTGAATAATCAAAACCATTTTGGTTCTTGGACTATAGAACAAATAGATAAGTATAAAACAAATAAAAAATTACAAAGAATTACCACTTAAATATTTTTAATGCCCAAACAGTGGTCGTTCACTCTCATTATTTTTGATTCATAATAATGTTTGAAAAAATATAATTTCAAAAAAAAATTACAATAAATTTTTTTAATCTAATTTATAGATTTTTCAAAAATTTACAAATTCAAAAATTTTCAAATAACAAATTAAAAGTACTTTATAGAACTACCAAAAATTATTTAAAGAGTAATTACAAAATAAACTAAATAAATTAATGAGAAATGAAAAACAATAAATAAAAACAATACCTAGGTACATGCATAAACATGCCTTACGGCTCTAGGCGCAGGAGCTGGAGTGTTCTTTGAAAAAGAGCAACTTGAACTCCAGTTTCCTTTTGGCAAACACTGCACAGTCTTCCAGGCTGAAGTCTTTGCCATAAACGCAGCAGTGAATATAATAAAAGAGCAAAAATGGTCTAACAAAGTCATTAGAATCTTTAGTGACAGTCAGGCTGCCTTAAAAGCTCTTGAAAGTAACCTCATCAGATCTAGATTGGTGGGAGAATGTTCGGAAGCCCTAAACCTCATAGGGTTCCGAAACAAGGTACAACTGATCTGGAAACCGGGTCATAGTGGTTTGACTGGAAATGAGAAGGCTGACGAACTAGCCAGATCATCGGCGGGGAACATTTATGGCCCGGAACCAGCAGTTGGTATATCTATTGGTAATATTAAACTATCAATAGAAAACACCCTGAAAAGGGAAGCAAATATTCTTTGGGAGCGTATGGAAGGCCACAGGGTCTCCAAAATATATGCACCACGAATAAACACCAAAATAACCAACTTCCTGCTAACTCTCAATAGAGAAGACTGTAGGAAGATGGTGGGCATACTTACTGGTCATAACCACATGAATAAACACATGTGTATACTAGCACTAAGTGACGACCCAACCTGTAGACACTGTCTGGAAGAGGAAGAAACTTCCACACACGTTGTAGGAGAGTGCTTAGCTCTTTCAAGGCTGACTCAGGCTGCTGAAAACGCACTACATAACCTCAGAAAACTTTTGCAGGATAAATCCCACAAACCTGTAGGCCTTTATCAAAAGGGTCGACTAGGTTGAGGGGTGGAGGACGGCATAAAGGGCTAAAAAGCCTACATGCCGGCTCTGACATATTAGGGCCACCTCCGTAGGGAAAAAAACATGAATAAACTAAAAACACACAAATTCTGATAAATTTCAATTAAACCATTTTGAGTAATTTCGCATTTCTATAAAATCAAGAATCAAAATAAATAATGATATAAATAAAAAAATAGAAACATTTCTTCAACGTCAACCACACAACAAAAATGAAGAAAATTTATTTATTCTTTAAATCATTCAAGAGTCAGAACTCTCTTCAGATTATCATCTTTTTCTTCTTTATATTCTTTGCCAATACATATGAAAGTAAACCAAAATTTTTTTTGTTTGTTTAGTGCCGTACTAATTCATATTCATACTTATTATATTCATATCATCCATACATAACTAGACTTAGACCAGCTTTGACTCTTTTGTAATAAAACAATACTAACAAACAATAAAAAAAAAAATATAGCAAAAACTAAATTGAATTGAAGGATTGGATTGGATTGGAGTTCTTCAGAAAGAGATAAAACAAGAAAATTGTAAAAATATCTCTCAATACAGTAAATATTACTTTTCAATCCGCACAGCACCCTCGTTGTTGCCGGAATTTACCGTAGTTGAAAATTTTCAAAATTATTCACATTATACTTCTTACTTTCTATGTTCTTTGATTTAAGCAACGATTCAAATGTTTGTTTTTTTTATTAATAATAATTAACATTAATGTAAAAAAAAAAAAAAAAAAATTATTTTATTTTACTTTTGTTTTTGCTGTTTATGTATATTATTCTTTTTTGTTTTTGATTAATATCAAAGAATATCTAATATAATAATAACTAGAGACCCCTATATTTTAATTATAATTCAAGTTAAAGCCAAATTTAACGTTTTTAGCAGAACATGGAATTAAATAGGCGGATATTTTTCACTATCAACCAGTAAACAGTCATGTTAAGCTACGGTTTGGTATGATTTGAAAAAACAAAATACTTCTTAATTGCCACGCCTTTTCTACCTATTCTCTATATTAAGTCAAAATTATTTAGTTCTTTTAGAAACTATTTTTCAACAGTGAAGTCCACAGCTAACTTCTACTAATCAGGTTTTATTTTTTCATTTCAGCAAAGGAGGAAGCAGCAAAAAAAGCAGCTGTTGAAATCCTAAATATTAAATTCGTTGTATATTATATAAAGACTAGAAGAAACCCCCATATAAATACTCGGCCGACCAAAAGAAAGGAATTTTTCTGTGAAACGGCACAATAAAATGATTTTTAATACAATTATACATTTGACACGTTGAAAGTATCTAAAAACAATATATGGAATAGTAATATTAATAGCAAACCACAAAAAAATAAAAAATGTTTCAAATTTTAAGTTAATAATAATTTTAGAATAAAATAAAAAAAAAATATCAGAAAGCATTAAACTTTTTTTGTAAGATTTAATTTGTTTTTATTATTTTTGTAAGTGAAACTTACTATTAACACGCTAAATTGTGTGTCACTAGGTACAAAAAAAATTTTTTTTTGCTATTTTTCTTTTGTTTTTTAGAAGCATACAGATAATATACACGTAGACGTAGAGGATAATAAGAATAATAAGTAAAATAAAATGTGGATTTTGTGTTGGAGATTATACGGCATGTATTAACTTATTGTTCTGATCAAAAATAAAATAAAACAAAAAACAATTTTTTTTCTCATTTAAATCCAAACAACAAAACAAAAAACAAAATTTGAAGTTCTCTTCTCATAGTTCTCATCAAAAAATATCAATCAGACCATCCCAATTAGAATATGCAGTATGACTATGCACTCATGTATGTATTCATTTGTTTGCAAACAAATCAATATGAAAATTTACTAAAAATTGTAAGAAATAGAAGATAAGAATCTAAGTGCAAGAAAAAGAAATAATATAGTAAACAAAAGAGAGTAACAAAAAAAGTGGCTAAAATTAAATAAAAAAAAGTTTATAATTTTTAAAAAAATTTGTTGATTAATATATTGATTTGGAAAAAAAAATTTCGACAACGATTTCGGTGAAATATTTAACAATATTATTTTCTAAATTATATCAACTATGCATAAGATTTTTAGGAGACCTAACTAAAACAGCGTTATCATATTCTTTAAATTCTGTGATTTGTAAATAGATGTCCTCAGTATTATTTTATAATTATACACCAATATAATAAATTATAGTTTAATATTTTTAAGAGGTATATACGAAAATAATAATTTTTGAAACGAAAATATTAAAATAATAAAAGAAATTCCTCATCGTATGAGGGAACAAACTAAATTTGAACAAAGATTTTTTGCCTCATATAAATAATGGGAACGCAAACAATTACAAAGAACGCAAAATTTTTTTACAGTATAAAGCAAAAGGCAGACATTTGTTTTGTACCTTTACTCTCTCATAATAAATTTGGTATGCGATAAGTAAATGTAAATTTTACCTCTTTTAACTAATGATGTTAATGATGATATTAATGTTTTGGTTATTGAGCTAAGTCATTTAAAAAATTATTGTTTTAATTTAAGTTTGCGTATGGTGTGTTATATAAAAAAAAAAAATATTGGTACATATCTTTGAAATGTTTGACCTTGTAATTTATTGATTGATATTGCATATGAAAGACTTACTGGAAATTTATATCTCATAAATTCTTATAAAATAATTTTCATTCTATATCTGAAATTTTTTTTATTTTATAAATAAAAGAGCTAATTTTATAAAGATTAACTTAAAACTTTGAGCAATTTTTATTTTTTTGTGGATTGCTGTTAATATTATTATTCTATACATTATTTTCAGATACTTTAAACATGTCAAATGCATCAAAATTTTCTTGACTTGACTATTCAGGGGTTGAAATTAAAAAGAATATACCTACACAATTTTTGCACAAAACAAAACAGATCAATTTAGAACTATTTTAAACAATATGTTCAACAACGATCAGAGCACCTTTGGGGCAAAAAAGTTTAATTAACGGAAACTACTAAACACAACAAATTTCTTTACTCTAGATCGTTCTAGATCGTTCTTGAACAGTTTATTGAATTAACCTATTTGTTTTTTTTTTATTTGTTTTTATATATTATAGCCAAAACTTAGGTTTTGAGCCTTAAGTACTTGCGTACCGTTGACTATTTGAAAAAGGAAAGGATAGTTAGAGGAAAGGAAAGAAAAAGGAAGAAGAAAAGTTTTGTGGGAAAAAGCGAACAATATTGTTAATATTCGTCTGAAACCTCTGTAAGTCATAAGTAAAAAATCCTTCTCTCATTGGGAATGTTTCGATTGGGACGCGGTTCCACAATCGGGATGTTCATAATATAAAAGAATTTCCATAACCGGACTTAAACCATCTCTGAATTTCCACTGTGAAAGGGTGGACACTTGATGCCTCTCGTGTTGTGCGATGGAATTGCTTAAGAGGAGGAAGAAGTGAATTCCTCGGAACAAGTGCCAACACCAAGCAGATATCTATAAAATAGAGTAAGTGCTCCAACAATACGACGATGACCAAGTGGTATAAGGGATGAGGTCACATTTATGTAGCCTATAAGACGAATGACGCGGTTTTGAACTTTGTCCAAAAAATTTAAAGCAGTTTTTGGTGCACCTGCCCATAAATGTGAGTCATACTCGAGCTTGGGTCGTATATATGCTTTATAGATTTTTACAAGGTCTCGAGATGAAAAATAAGTTTTGCAGCGATTCAAAAAGCCTAAACATTTTGTGCTATATCGAAAATATGTTCATTCCAGTGCATATTTTGGTTCACTCGCATTCCGAGAATGTTCAGATCTTTGAGTCGCTGGATACCTTCATTTTGAAACCGAAGAGCAGGTTCGAATGCTGTTAGCTTGTTACTAACAAGACATATTTGAGTTTTTGAACTGTTAACTCGACACTGTTACCTTTACCCCAGTCGACAATTTTGGAAAGGTCGTGATTGAGCGCGCCGGCCATCATTGTTCTTTTGGAGGTGACTGCGGAAGCTGTAGCATTAGTTTGTTTTAGAAAATCATATGATGCTCCTAGAGTGCTGTCATCAGCAAAACTATGGATTGGATTGAAATATAGTTTGAAACCTAATATTTTACTGAAACATTAACAATTTAGCGAATGAATAACTATATTTTATTTTTTTATTAAGGTACTTTAAATTTTAGTTTTCTATTTGCCGACAGATGGATTTTTATGTAGATTTTAATAAATATTATATTTTTCTTATAAAAAAATAATTGTCACAAGATAATTGTTTAAAAAAAATTCAATCATTCTATTTTCGACGTATTTCAAATTACTTCTAAATAATTTTAAATTGCAAAAGGAATACAACTAATGAAATCATATAGATATACCTCAGATTTGCTATACTGTTTAATGGAAAATCAGCTTCATTATTAATTATATCCATCATTTCAATTTATCCTTGGTAGGTAAGTACAATATTTTATTTTTGAATTGATTTTACTTGGAAAACAACCGTATACGTAAATAATAATTTATTTAAAAAAAAAACAAAATTTGTAGGTATGTAAAAATGTCTTACATGGGTTGAAATTTTAAGGGGAACATTCTAATTAATAATTAAAAAAATTTAAAAAAATATATAATTTTGCTTAGTCTCCTTTTAAACATCTATAATTTTAAAAAATAATAATGAACATCGGTTGTTAGATGGTTCAGATTTGAACCGTACTTTTTCAATCTATAAATTAAGCATAAATGATGTATTTTCAAATGACTATGACATTAAGGAAATTATTCAACGCATGACTATTCATATTCATATAGAACTATTTGGAACAGGTTACTGAATAAACCTAATATTTTACTAGTTTGTAATTGAAGTATGTACTTTAAATTTAAGTTGATTATTGGCCGTCAGATTGTTTTTTATGTAGATTTTGATAAATATATAATTTTGCTCCTACTTTTTTTTAAAATAAATTGTCAGTTTTATCATAAAGTTATAATAATATACATACATTGTATCAGAGACTATAATAGAGACGTCGAATTGCGAACAAAATATCATGCATTTTTTTTTTTCTAACTATCAGTTTTTAAATTTAAAAAACTGATACTTGTCCAAGGATTTCTACCAATTTATTAAAAGGTAGTTGTCCATGTTGAAAAATAAGATAATTGTAGCCTGTACAAATTTAAGTAAAATAAAATTGTTATTTTTAGCTTATACCATTTACATTACTTATACCACTTATACTACTTATACATATTATTGGCTATTATTATTCATTATTCTTATAAAATCTTGTGTATATGAATGAATATGTGTGTTTAATTTGAATGATAGTTCAGATTGCAATGATAATGAATATTAAAAAAAAAAAATATATTATATTGATTGAATATAATAAGGTAACCTGCGTACATTAATTTTCTTAATTTATTTCTAAAGTTAGAATACGTTTTTAGTGTAGATGAATTAAATTTTCTTTTTTTTTTTCAAGTTATAAAGGTACATATTTTTCAGAAAAAGAAGAGGTCCGGGCCCCAAATGTCAGGACCGAAAACCTTGAATTTTTTGTTTATTTGTCATCAGTACAAATATATGGTCTTTGATCCAAACTTCCGCACATTCGGACTTATCGAAAAAAATTTTTTTAAAATTATTTATAATAATTATTAATAACCTTTTTTCAGAAAAATACAATTTAAGCACATGATATTGGGCTTCGGCCCCAATTCCTGGGACCCCGCACCTACTGTCTTCATCGCATTTAAGAGCCATTGTACTCACCAAAAAAAATCAAGTTCTTCAGCCCCGACATTTGGGGCGCCGAACCTCTTGTTTGTATCGTGCTTGTGACCCATTATACAAATGACATGTTGAAGAAAAACAAACAAAATTTTTTTTCAAGTGCTTTGTGAGACGGTACCCGGACCTATTTTTGCTGGAGGCTGCTCAATTTCTTGACTTGGCACTTTCAACCAGTCACCTTTAGAAGATGTAGTTTTGATGCCGTTGATTGTTAAAAACTTGCTACATGAATCCTGTATTACTACATATCCAGTCAAATGAAATTCAAACAAATTAAAATGCAGGCAAATCGCAAGAAAACAGGCTAATGATACTACGGGCAAATGAAACACAGGTTATGACACGCTCCCAAGTATTTTTGGTCAAAAGTATTTTTTTTTTTAAATTAAAAAATTATAAACTTTTTAATATACGTAAAACCGAATGTTACAAACGTAATGGGAGAATAAATACCTTACAACAAAATTTCTTAACTCTGTACAAAAATTCATTTTATTTGGATTCAAAATCAAAAAACATTCTTAATTCAAATTGATTGTAACTCAACCATACAAAATCAAATTATATACATATATATTATTTATATGAATATATAAATTGCTTTAGTATGCATAATAACGCAGCTGCGAAGAAAAAAATTATTTTTCGTATTTTGTTTTTAATTCCATTCTTAGCTTGCTTTGAATTTTGAAAATTTTAATTTTATAAGAATCATAATTTTTATCATTTCATTATTTCATTTCGATACTGTTAGCGACATCTGTGCTATTTTTGCTCCAATTCGACGTCTCTATTATAGTCTCTGATTTTACTATTTTTCAATTGAAGTATGTACTTTAAATTTTAGTTTGATTATTGGCCGGCAGATGGTGTTTTATGTAGATTTTAGTAAATATAAAATTTTGCTGCTAGTTTTTTTCAAAAATATTTTTTTTTTAAAATAAGATATTTTAATAACTTTTCCAAAACTTTTTACATTTAAAAAACAAATGTGATATAAATATAATTAAATATAATTTAAACGAAATGAAAAATTTATTTTATTATTTATTTAAATAAAAAAAGGTACCTATTTAAAACTTTTTTTTATTATTTACTTTTTAATTATAAATTAAAATATGTTTCTTTTTTATTAAAATTAAATATTATAAAATCTGTAAAATAAATTTGAACAATAAAATTTTAACGTAGGTTCGATATACATAACATTTCACCAATATACTAATAAAATTACCTAGCCAAAATACAGTACAAATTATATTATATTTATTGTACCTAAATTTTGGCTGTTTTAGTAGACAGATATAGGTAGGATAAATGCTCATTGGTTTAATATATATTATATATATGCATTATCTACATGATACATCATGTATGGATAAGTAATAAGTATATATAATTTGTATGCTTAGATTTATTTCAAACTAATCGGTTTCGTATTTTGTTGAAATAATTGAGAAGAGAATAATAATTAAAAATTACTTCTTTTTATTAAAAAAATATTGTTTTTTGTTATTAATTATATTATATTATAAAAATTATTATTATAATACATAAAAATACAAAAAATATTTTTTTAATAAAAAAAAAAAAATATAATTAATAGAGAATCGAACTCACAAAAATTTGTGATATTAAAACCTATATTAATAATATTATCCTACTAATTAATTTTTTTCTTACTTAAAGTGCAAAAAACCAAATACGAAAAAAAAAATAAATAAAAAGAATTTGACTCAAAAGAGAATCGACAAAAATTTCTGTAATTAAATGATGCTTTAACCAACCCAGCTAATATCTTATAAAAATTGTTTATTCAAAATATACACATAAAATAAAAATTGATATTGATCATCGCCACGACCTGCATCATCACAGATTGATTGAAGGAAAAAAAACGAAGCACACGAAAAACCATGAAAAGTGGCCTTCAAAATCGTGCTCTTGTGTATTATAACATAGATAAAATAAAAGTTGATTTTTATCGCCAGAGCCTGCATTATCGCCGATTGATTGAATGAAAAAACCAACGAATTAGAATTAAATGGAAGTGACTATCCCATACAAAAATACAAACATTTTGTCCATATTTTTTTAGTACTTCTCTTTCTGTTTGGTTTGTTTGGGTTTCCAATTGTCAAAAAAAAAATTTTTTCAGTGTTAGGCCAATATAGTTTTTTTAAATAGAAAATTAGTAAAATCTTTGAGTATGAATAAAATAAAAAGTATCAAAATATAATCTTAATAAAAATAACAATGTTTTTTCAATTTAAACTTTCTTTTACTTTATTACCGTATTCTATTATTACACAGAAAAGTATTGCTGTTAAATTATTTGAAAAAAAAAAATCATTCATGTTTCTGAAATATTGAAAATGTAGCAGTAGTGTGTAATATATGGATATATGAAATTTTCAAAAAGTACGAACACTAGCAATGAAGTAGGCAAAAATAAAATTTGTTATTGTCAAATAAATATTAAAAAAAGTCAATAAAATTTTTGATTTTTATTATAAATTGTTAAAAAATTACAAATTTTAAGGAAAAATGGAACGTAAAAAGAAGATTTGTATCATTCCAGGCTGTAAGTCTCATTTGGAAAAGGAAAATTACGTGTCTTTACATATGTAAGTATTATATTTTACATCTTTTGAATTTTTAAGAACTTCTAAACAAAACAGTGTAGTATTAGGATAATTTAAATATCCGGACAAAGAAATTTTTTTTTTGAATATCATTTTAAATATTTATTTTGAATATATTGGATTATATATATATTTGAATATATTGGATTATATATATATTTGAATATATTGGATATAATTTTAAAAAAAGTATATATATGTTTGTAGTTTCCCAAAAGACGATGGTTTGAAACAACGATGGATTGAAGGAATTCAAACTGCAAAATGGATACCAAATTTAAAAAAGCATAGTAAAATATGCTCTAACCATTTTGCAGTAAAAACAAGGATAGGAAATAAAATGTTTCATATTCCACCGAATTCCATACTAAATGATACAAATATTCATGAAAAACCTACTGTAAGTAAATTATTGAAATTTGTAAATATAATGAAGTTAACAAAAATTATTAAATATATTTCAGCTAATTGTTAATAAATCTGAAACAGACCCTATAAATCTAGCGTATGATACGATAATGACAGAGGAGCCGATGGTAAGTATATTATTGATATTTGTAAATATAATGAAGTTAACAAAAATTATTAAATATATTTCAGCTAATTGTTGATGAATCTGAAAAATGAAGTGGAATAGGCCTCTTGGGGAAACCACTTTAAAAAAAACGCTCCTATTTCTTTACCTCAATGGTGGTGTGGAAAAAAGAAAATGTTATGATACAAATATATTAATAACATATTATTTACATATTTATAAATATAGGATAGACAATCGGCAATAATAAGTTTATATAATTAATTTTATATAATAAATATCAAATATGTAAAAAATTTTATAATCAATCTATTGAAAAAACTTATAGAAAAGAATTTAAAATCTAAAAAAAAGAATAAATATTTTAAAATTCAAAACTAGAAAGCGCTGTATTTCTCATATTTTTTTCATATATGTATTAATAATAAATTTTGATTAATTCATCCATTATTGTTAGATATTTTTACTCATCATATTTTAAAAAAAAATTTAAGTCAAAATACATACCAATTGAGGCATATTAAATTCAGAGCACTATCCTGTTTATTTATCAAAATAATTTCCATTAAAAAGAGAGAAAATATATTGAACGTATATATTCGTCTATTTCTGTTTTTTGACAATAGGAAATACCAAAGAAAGAGAGGAATATACCCAAAACATTGGACACTTTTTTGTATGGATAGCCACTTCCATTTAATTCTAATTCGTTGGAAAAAACAAACGAAGCACACGAAAAACCACGAAAAGTGTGCCTTCACTAATTGTGCTCTTGTGTACTATAATATAGATTATAAAAAATTAGTGCCTAAATATATAAATTTCAGAAATTTCGATTTTTTTTTTATTAACTTATATAAGAACACTGTTACATTTAGATAAATAATATTTTTTTCTTTTGTTTTTTTTTTAATGTTTTTAATGTTGACAATAACTTAGGTAGAATTACCGTTTTGTGCTTAATTTAAGTAGGTACGGCACTGTAATTTTTTACTAAAATTTTTTTCCACTATTTTGATGAAAATTAAAATGTAACTTTTAAATTTAAATTTGATTGTACTTCTTTTCTTTAGTCTTGATAATGTCTTAGAAGGACGAAACATGTCCGCTAGAATTTTATTTTTATGAAAATGTTAAAATAAAATAAAATATATAAGAAAATTTTAATAATTTCTTAATCAGTGAAACAATAACAAGTGTTTTATTTAATTTAATTAAATATTAATAAATAAATAATTTTTTTATTAAGTTCTAAAAAATATGTTTCACTAAGATCCAGCCAAAAAATCTTTAGATTTTTTAATAAAAATAATAATAATGTTGTTCAATTTATTGGAATTTATTGGAATTCAATTTACACGTTGGCAAAACAAAAAATATGAATATTTGAAAAAAAAAATAAAAATAATTTTGTAAATTATACACCCTACTATGATACACAACATTGTAGATTTACCGAAGTGCCTACCTACATTTAATATATATAGACTTAGATATAAGTCTACATTTATTCAAAGTCATGGCATTCGCTTACAGAGAATATATGCGTGAAAAAAGAGACAAAATTAAGATAATTCGTTAGTACATAACAATACTTTCAAATAAATGAGAATGAAAAATTACATTTGCCTATGTTTTTGCCTAATAGTACGTTTTCAAGCTCATGTTTATGGATAAACATGTTGTTTATGATAAACTGGTTGTTTACGTAGTGGTTTTCCCATACAAATTTGCTGAAAATCATAAACAAGTAGCGAGGTGTTTATATCATAAACCACTTCAAAAACATGTAACCCATCCATGAAATTTCGATTTTTTGTCGATTTTAAATTTTTTTTTGCATGACCCTTGATTTTGTTGTCATAAATTCATTTTGTCATTTGTCAAAAAAAAAAGAAAAAGAAATCAAAATACCAAGAATAGATGAAATTATGTGAATTTGTGTGAAATTAGTTTAGCTTCAATTAATGATCATCAAAAAAACGAAAAATCAAGTATAAATTCTCAATTATCATCAGCACGATTAATTGGACAATCTTGTATAACTTTAATAGAAAAAAGTGAAGAAAAATTCTATGGAGTTATAGAAGTGATTGAGAAATTACAAGACTTACATGGAAAGTTAACAGAAGAATTAAAACAAAGGATATTGTAAAAGATGCATTTTTATTTTTAATTCACTTAATTTAATCAGTTTTATATATTAAAAATGTATATAATACTTTATATATAAGTAAAAAATTCAAATGTAAAAAGAGATAATAAATTAAAATGATGATTATTTTTTTATAAAATTGTAAATTGATTTATTTTTGTATTCGTTTTTGAAAGATTCTCAGAACTAAATGTTGAAGTGAGTGAAGTGGGTATGGTAATAAACTAATATGTGAATTATTTTATTTAATTACAAAAAAAGAAAAGAAAAACAAATCCAAAAGTAAATAGATAAAAAATAAATTTGGATTTCCTGTTCTTTTTTACCAAAAATTAAATTACCACTGCAATTAATTAGAAGTATTTATTATTAAGAATTAGTAATAGTTTTTGTAATATTATTTAGTAAATTAATAATAGTATTAGTATAGTATTTTATATATTCATCATTTTTTTATATAATAATAAATATGTGAAACAGCTGATTGTTTTCCAAAAAACCTTGTGAACACTTGACATTTGACTGGTTTATGAGCTAGTTGTTTATCCATAAACATGAGCTTGAAAACGTACTATAAGATATTCAATTTTGTCCTTTTTTTTTGTATTTTTTTCAACCAATTTGAGCGCGCTGTGAAGTAATTTTATAAATTTGGCAGATATTTTTATGTTTAAACAAAGTTTTAGAGCATTAAATATAAATAAAAAAATATAAATTTCATATCAAAATAAAGTTTAGAATTTGTACTTTAATTATATAAAAAAATATTACATAAAATATATTTTAAAATTTAAAAAATTGTTGGTTAAAGAAAATTGGTGAAAAAAATTTTGATGATTAAAAATAATTTGTTATGTGTTTCACTCTCTTATGAAAGGTGTAAATATTTTTTTTCAAATAGCAAGGTCTTTTTTAAATCAATTTTTCTATAATAAAACATAAAGTATATAATTTTTTTTTTACTATTCGATCTGAAAAATACAAAATTTTTATTTCTTTTTAGAACAAAACTCGAAAAAAATTATATTTTTTCAGTTACTAGACTTAAAAAATCTGGTCCTTATTCTTCCTATGCTGGGCTATATAAATAGGGGTCAAAATGAGAATCCTCTCTGCAGTGTCATGACTTGGAATATATGTAGACTTAGATTCATATACAATATAAATCCACAAATTCATGTGTAATGCATATAAAAAGAATGAAACGAAAAGAAAATAGACAAAACTTTGAGAGAAGGAAAAAATAACCTTTATTTTTTCATTATCAGTTGTTTGTTACTGATATTTTATAGGAGGATGTATTTTTGTTTATGGATTTTTTATTATTTTGAATTAACGAATATGAATAAAAGGAAACAAACAAAAATATTTTTTTTTGTTATTGCCATTTTGATTATATGAAATATGATTATGTAAGTTCTCTGTGATTGAACGTAGAAAATAAAACTCATATAGTCATGTCATATGCACTTGCATTGCAGTCTCTTGATATTTAATAGGATGGGGGTGTTTTATTTTTTATTTTCTCTCAATTTTGGTGAATAAGTTGAATTATATAAATAATTGCATTAGGTATAAAGTAAGAAGGTGGGTGAGATAGTTTTTTTTTTAATCTTTTTATTTTCTCTCAATTTTGGTGAACATAATTTTTATTGTATAATCGTATAATTTTGAGGTTAATTGTTGACAACTAACTTTATTATAATATATTATTAATAGATACTAGAGACTCCTATTTATTAATTATAATTCAAACTAAAGCCAAATTTCACGTTTTGAACAAAACAGGGATTTAAATAGACTGATATTTTTCACTATCAAACAGTAAACAGTCATGTTTTAATTAGAAGCTATGGTTTGATATGGTTTGAAAAAACAAAATACTTCTTAATTACCTTGCCTTTTCTACCTTGTCCCTATATTAAGTCAAAATAATTTAGTTTTTTTAACTTCTACTAATCAAGCCTTATTTTCAAGTCCACTATTTCAGCAAAGGAGGAAGCAGCTGTTGAAATTCTAAATAATAAACTTGTTGTATATTTTATTTGAGAATTGAAAATTTTAATAATTAGATTATATTATATTTTATTTAACTGTTTGAATTAAATAGTAAATAAATAAATAAATAAAGATGATAAAAAATTAGTGCTTATATAAATTTCAGTGATTTCACTGTTGTTTTTATTTTTTTTTTTATTTACTTATACATATGAGAACACTGTTGCATTCAGATAAATAATATTTTTTTGTAGGTTTTACTTGTTTTAACTCATGGTAATATTTTGTTAAAACACCGCTAGATTTTACTCTTAAAGATAATACTATTTACTTAGCAGGCACGCTTCGTCCATATATTGAGTTGAATGAGTGCTATCCCAAAAAAAAATATTATTTTATTATTTTTTACAACTTAATATAAAATATATATTTAATAGAAAAATTACTTTTACAAAAATTCTAATCTAATGAAAAAAAAATTTCAACCAAAAATTGTATGTATAGATATTAACTACATATGTATGTTTAGAAAATACTACCTTTATATAAACATCTTTATCTTCTATTATTCTTTTCAATCATACAACAAGAGATATTCAACAATCAACAACCACAAATTTAAAATATTTGAAAATAATGCCTATTAAAAATCATTCTATTCTTACCAATTTAGCTATAATAATTATACATTGCATCAAAATATAATGACAAATTAAATATCATTCTCCTTATTTACAATATACATACACTCAAACACACTGTCTCTATTTAGTTTCCCAGCAAGAAAATAATAAATCAAGCGACAATAAAATAAAATTTTAAAAGGAAAAAAAATTTAATGAGTCGCTGATATTCTTTCCAAATCTATCTGATATAATTAGAAAATATCTAATAGAAAATACATTATCTAGAGAAACAACAACAAAATATCGCATGACACAAAATGAAATTACAAACAAAAAAAGTATCAAGGAATGAATTAATTTTGTGCATTATTGTGGTTGTTGACTTGAATGAGAATTAATATTTATATAAAAAATGTATGTAGCTTTGGGTTTTTTTTTAGAGAGTAAGAGTATTGGACTGGTTTGTTAAGTAATTATGTAGTCTTCTGTTATTGAATGCTACATTGTTTTTTTTGCACTCATAATTTTGTTTTATGTAGTTTTGAAACAATTAATTTGTTAACAAGTGCAAAAATTTAAAACAGTTTTTTTTTTAATTTTTTATAAATAATAGCTTAAGAAAAAGTCATTTTCTGCTAGAAGTTTTGAGGAAAAGTTTTTGATTGTTAAAGATGGTAGACCAATTAGCTCTACTAATAACAACAACAATAAAACGGTGTAATTAGCATTTTTCAATTAAATCTTATAATTGTATACGTGGTATTTATCCAACATTAATATAGAAAAATAATATTCACACTTACTCCACATTGCTTTCTTAAAGTCATACCTCAAATTAAATTTATATTTTTTGATGAAAATTTGACTAACAAAAACAGTATTTGCGAAATATTAACATTTTTAATTGAAACAAAATTAAACAACTCTTTTAATGAATATTCCAAACTTTGTAAACTGATAATAACACTTCCTATAACAACTACTTCAGTTGAGCGATCATTATTCTGCCTAAACAATTTTTTTTTTTTTTGAATATTCTATTAAATTATTTAAACTACTTTGAGAAATATAGATGTGAATTTTGATTGTCGAATTTAGCAAAAATTTCAATAGAAAAAGAAAGCCAAAACAAACTGATGTTTCCTTTTGTAGTGCTTCCCCAGTTGAAAATTCCACGCCCAGTAAAGTCATATTCCAAAAAAATTATTTTTTTCCACCTAAATTTTTATTGTAAAATCTAAATCACTATCATGAAATAAATAAGGTACAAAAAAAAATCTTCGAAAATAAATCTTTCATCATTGAAATAAATCTTTATTTATTTCAATGTTTTACTTATATGAGCAATAGGTATGTACATAGATACATTTTTTTTACATCAATTGATTAAATTTTGTTTTCCATTTCTATGAATTTTTAAACTTATCTAAATTAAAAGTTACGCTGATCAAATTTTTTAGTTCAAGTTTTTTTATTGATGGTTTCTGAAACTTTTGGTTTAGTTACTATTTTGTTTTGAATCATGTTTGATTTTGGTTTTTGATTTAGCAGTTTTGTTTCAGATCGTGTGCTTATTTTTAATATACTGTTTGTTGTTTTTGTTATTTTTTTGATTTCTTCAAAATCGATTCGAAATAAGGCATCAGCTCCGTAGCTATCTTTATCTTTTAAATATTCTACCACAAAATCATACTCCTCTAGATCGAAGTGCATTCTTGTTAGTTTAGATGACGGATTTTTCACTGAGAATAGATAACGGCCTGTGATCGCTTTTGACAATAAATTTATTTCCATAGACGTATGGTTTGAAATAATTAAGAGCCCAATGTATTGCAGCGAGTTCTTTCTTGACAACCAATTTATTTTGTTCGTATCTTGTAAGGAAACGCGATGTGTATGTAATTGGAATCTGTATATCAACAGCTTCTTGTCTTAATATTGCTCCACAGGAGATTTTACTGGCACCTGGTATGCAAAAAGGTTTATTGAAATACGGATATTGCAAAACTGGTGGTTTGATTAAAAAAAATTTTGGGAAGCTTTTTCACAATTTCGGACCATACGCGTTAACAGAAAATCTGCGGTAGCAGTTGCAAAATGCAATAAATCTTTTTAAAGGTTCCGCATCATTAGGTTTAAGGAAATTTTTAATTTTTTCGAATTTGGAATCATCTGGCAGCATGCCATTTTGTGTGCATTTATAACCTAAGAAAGTTATTTGGTGTTGAAAGAATTTGCATTTACCCAAACGTAATTACGACAAATGGTGAAAAGTTCTCGAAGATTTGGAAACATATAGTTTACTGAGCATCCTATTATTATTAGGTCGTCCATATAAAGAAATGCTTTTGATGGAGTTAAACCCGAACGTGCTATGGACATCATTCTTTGGAATGAATTAGGAGCAGTTTTGAGTCCATATGAGAGTCTTAAATCTAAAAGAGCCAGCATCTGTTGAAAATGACGTGATGTCTCTAGAATTTTCATCTAGTTCAACCTGAAGGAAGCCTTGTATTAAGTCTAAATTAGAGAAACATTTAGCGTAACCTACTTGGTCCAAGATGGCATCTATTTTTGGTAAGGGATATTTGTCTGCTATTAATTTTTTATTAACTTGCCGATAGTCTATTACGAGTCTCCATCGTTTCTCAGTTGTTCCCGGTAATGATTTTTTAGGTACCAACAAAACTGGACTATTATACTCTGATGCTGATGGTTCAATAATTCCATCGTTTTATAATTTTTCAACTTCCTTCTTTATTATTTTTTTATGAGTGTGTGGGATTCGGTACTTTTCATGTATGTTGGAGTATCGTGTTTAAGGCGTAATTTTTGCTTATAAAAATTATTTGAAGAGATTGCATCTGATTCTAGAGCAAAAATGTCGTTAAATTCCGTGCATAATTCTGCTAGTTCATATTTTACAAAATGAGGGAAATTTTCAGATAGTTTTAGATAGCTGCTTTCGTTTTTGTGTTGTGATTCGAAGTTTTTTAATTCAAAAATGTGATAATTGGATAGATATTCTGTTTTGATTTTAACGTCTTTTAAGTAAAGATTTTCTGAATTTGTGTTTAATACTGGGATATATGGGCTTTGTTTAGTAATCAATCCTGGTATAAATACACCTTTGGTGATTTCTTGATTTAGTGCTAGAAAATTGTTTTCGCTATCGTCAAATATTTTATTATTTAATAGAATCTTCCTAACTACTTCACATCTAGCTGGTAATAAAAGTAAGTTTGGGCTTATATTTTCAAGAATTGGGAATGCTAAATCTTCATGATAGTTGTCTGGTCTAAGTATTAGACAGTTTTCATTCTTACTGTATTCTAATATACAATTATATTTTCTTCCATATCTATTTTTCTATACTGATATATTTGTGAGCAAATTTAATTTTTTTGCTGTTTATTATTTTGTTTGAGGGTCCCCTATTTGGTGGTATTAGGGACTTGTTTCGTTTCCCTGGTTATCAATATGGATACGAACGGACGTTCCTTTTGTTGGAATTTTGCCGATAGTTATTATTTTTCCGGTAATTGTTGTTTTACTGGTAATTATTTCTATCAGTGTAATTTCTGTTCGAACGCAGTATAAAGCTGACATCACTGCGTTACAGGAATTGCGTTGGACAGGATCCGGAATAATGAGGATCTCTGATTTTGCAATCGGAGACAGCGTTTAGCCATAATCTACATTAAAGGCACCTTCTACAACATCAGCCTACTGATGAAAAAGAAAATTCGTAGAAGTCTAAAATAAGAGATGAGAAGAAACTCATCAGGCGGAAAAAACGAGACTTTGAAAAATCTCTGCTCATAAATATCGAATCTTATAGAAATAGAGGCGAAGTGCGGAACTTCTACAAAAAAGCCAAGCAACTGGCTATAAGCCCGCAACACACGCGCAAAGAGATAATATGGGAAATTTGGTTATCGAAACGCAAGGGATATTAGAGATATGGAAGTAGCACTTTCAGCAGCTGCTAAATGGAGAGCAACGACAACACCAAGAGTTAGCAACACCAGCACCAGTCATTACCAACAACCCTCCACCACCCACTTTTGTTGACCAAGCAAGCTGAAAAACAACAAAGGTGCTGAACCTAATGGACTCCCAGCTAAACTATTTAAAGCTGGAGGCAATGTTTTGGTTAAGTGCATGCACCAAATCATCGGAAACATCTAGAATGAAGAAAGCATGCCTAATAACTGGGCTACCATCTCTATAAGCGCCATTTACAAAAAGGGCGACACTACGTCTAAAACTATAGAGGAGTATCCCTGTTAAATATCACATATTAGATCTTGTCTAATATTTTGTGCGAATGTCTGAAGCCCTATTGTGACGCTTTTATTGGCAGTTATCAATGCGGCTTTCACCCTGGAAAGTCAAGAAGCGATCAGATATTCGTACTTAGGCAAATACTGGAGAAGACCCATGAGTTTTAAATAGATACACACCACCTATTTATCTAAACCAGCCAAACTCATCCGATTGTCAAGAATTACACTTGAAAACACAAGATGTGCTGTGGTGATTGGCAATAATACTTCTGAATTCTTCCAGACGTGTACCGGATGATGTCGACAAGGACAAGCACTATCATGCGACTTCTTCATTCTAGTACTGGAACGTATAGTACGATGAATGGAAGTAAACACGGCCGACACTATATTTTTCAGATCTGTTCAACTAGTAGGGCATGTCGACGACATTGACATCATGGCCAGATAACAACGGGCGGTCGTCGACGCCTTCACCCAGATTGAAGAAAAAGCGGAACGAATGGGTCTCAAAATAAATGACCATGACACAAAATATTTACATGTTGTCGACAAATAGAAAGGCCTCTGAACATCATATTGGTAAAAACGTCACTGTCGGCACATATAATTTCGAAGAGTCGATCTACAAAACGCTCATACTCCCGGTTTGCTTTACGGATCAGAATCATGGACACTTCCGAAGGCAGGTGAGCATGCAGTTGGGGTCTTCGAGAAGAAAAGTCTTCGTCGGATATATGGTCCCAAGAACGACGATGGGGTCTGGAGGAGAATATATAATGACGAACTCTATGAACTCTATGAAACTCAATGAGGTGGACGTAGTTACGAAAATTAAAGTCAAGAGACTACAGTGGTTCGGACACCTAGAGCAGATGAACGAAAATGCTCCAGTCAAGAGACTTCGAATCCAGGCTTGAAGGTACAAGACGTCGGGGCAAACCAAACCAAATGTATGCTGTTTCTAGATTTTTTGCCAATTCATCAATCTGGATTTGATTAATTTGAATTGACTTGCTGATTTAGAGTTTTTTTTTGTATTAAATATTTTTGCAGTTTTTACTTCTGTTGATTCATCTTTTACTTTATTTTTTAGTGTGGCTATTATACCCTCAACAGTGGCTTTATTCGTGATTAGATTTCTTGCTGTGTGTTAGATTTCTAGGTTTTGTCTTATTTAGGGCCACTAAAAGGTCGGTGTGTGAACTTGTTAATTCGATAACATCTGTAAACGTTTGTAAGTTTATAGCACTACCATTGAATTTTGGTATAATTTTAGCATCTAGTGCTAAAAATTCATGGCTTTCGTTCTTTGCTGTTTCGAATTGTTGTTCGCTATCACTTTGTTCTGTTATGTCTGTGTTTTGGTGGCTTAACCTAACCTGTAATGTTAGGTCTGCAAGCTCTAATTCTCTGATGGTCGATTTCCTCTTCATGGACGAATGTCCGGACAATTTTATTTTACACTATAATTGAAACACAAATACCATAGAAAATTTTATGATTTCCTCTCAATGCGCGAAGGACTGAAATTTGTTATGTAGTCAAGAAAGGTTGACGTTTGAAAAATTGTTTACATGCGTGGATTATTTTTATTAAAAAAATTTTGTTAAGAGTAATAATGGATAATAACATTGTAATATTCGAAAAAATAAAATATAGCGCTTTGTTTTTATCTTAAAATGTAAATAATTTGTTAGAAACAAAATAATCTTATACTAAAAAACAAAAAAAAAAAAATTACACTTCATGCGTTTTTCTTAGAAAACATTTGAAATTCTAATGTGAATGCGTTCATACATAAATCGAGATAGCAATGAGGCTTATCGTGATTACCGTGTGATGCGGTGACCGCGCAGCAATAATTATTCACCTTACATTTGCCTCCAAACGTAGTTACCGCGTGAATAATTTAAAATCGAAAATTTTCGAAATTGATTTGACAGTTGCCAAAAGTACATATGTTTTTAAGAAAAGTGAATTTTTGGACCTTTATAAAACAAGATAAATTAATTTAATTGTATTAGTTATTAGAAAAATTAAATAAAAAATAGATACAATCATAATAAATTTATTAGACGAACTATTGGATGAAAATTCTGGTGAAAGACTAGACAAAATGAAAAAAAAAAAATACTGATAAAAATGAAAATACCGATATATCAACTTATAATAGTGAAGCTGTAGAATATAGAAGGCGAACTACAGCTACTTTAAATGAAATTTAAAATTTGCATATTATTTCCTTGTTCCAAAAATAGAATATTTAAGTAAAACTCAATAATTTAATGTTCTTTTAATAAAAAAAATAAGATACTTAAACATAAATAAAATCAAAAGAAAATCTTAAATGCCTTCATGGCTAATCAACTAATTAAAAATATTTTTATCACAAATCTTCATCATGAGAATCTGCTAAATTCTTGTTGTATTTTAACAGTTGCAGTTCAACTATTTTTTTTTTAATTTTATATTTTTTAAAGTAGTCTTTTCTGTTTCTAAATTATGCCGTTGCATTTCTTCTAACTTTTTTTTTTAAATGTAAAATTAATGAATAAATGAATTAAAATACATAACTCATATTTACATTTTAGAAACTATAATTTTTCAAACGTTAACTAATTTTCGCGGTTAAACTTTGTTCTAGAAACGGTAACAGCGCGGGAACTACGATATGACAAAAATTAGTTTCCAAAAGGTGACATTTAACGTTTACAGCTTTTATGACTTGCTGTAATCACGATACCAAATTTAAACGTTTGCTGTTTTACTTACTTTTACGTTTACCACGATAGGGCCCAATAAATATTTATCAAATAATTATATAATTAGCCTTTTCTTTTACTTCATCCTTCAGCCAAAAGTTAGAAATATTTTAACTAAAAAATTGGATGAAGTAAATTGCCCGGAGAGAATTTTTTCTGTGTGTGTTGGTAATATAACATATTCTGATTGGTTAAAAAATTTGTCGGGGCGTTCGTCCATTAAGAGGAAGTCCACCTTGAATGAAATCGCGTAAAGGTGCGTATGCTTTTTCTGTATTTTTCTTTTTGTTTTTAAGCTCTCTTTGAAATGCTTAATTTCTGATATTAATAGCGCGATATGATTTTTATTATCTGAACAGGACATTTATTAGTTATTGTACAGTTAAAGTAGTATAGTTCTACTTGGAAGGAATTAGTATAATTGAATTCATTAAATTTGATTAAGGTATATTGTGTTAAGTTAATAAAATTATTCAAGAGAAAAAGTTTAATGTCGGAAAGCATGAGTGGCCATGAGGCTTCGAGCTCAAACCCATTTCGTAAAGATCATAGATGCACTTAATAATAAAAAATCCGTTGGTTTTATTTTCTTTATTTATACGGTTCAAAATTTTATATATATAATGAGTTATTAAATAAAATTGTAAAAATTAAAATTATTAAAAATATTTTTCCATGAAAATTTATCTAGTTTCTTTTTTGTTTTTTTCATAATATTTTTAGCTAATAAAAAAACTTTATCACAATACCAAAATGTTATATGTATTTGTTTCAATATTTTTAATGGTTGTTTTTTTTGTTGTAATTAATACTTAATAGTTAAATTTATAATTTACAATATATTATTATTTTTTTTTTGTTTTACCTTTTTCTATTAAAGATAACTCCAAGATGATTTTTTCTTCTGATATATCCTGATGGTAAGTGTCTGTCGCTGCACGTTATTTTATTTGTGCTAAATGAATTTTGTTTCTTTTGAAGATTATCGAGATGATAAAATCATGAGCTTTTTTTCACTTTTATTTATATAAGTAATTGTTACTTATAAGAATTTACTTATTTTAAGCCTTTACGAGCGACGGCGGTCGTGTTATATATCGCTGCTTGAGCGTCGTTTGTAAATTTTTAGGACTCTTATGAGGGAGATGTTGTATCGGCGTAGGACCTAATGACCATATCCCTTGGAAAGCTGGAATTACTAGATTTTCAAAAATAAATATATTTAGTAGCGCGTCTTATCCTTTAAGGGCGAAAAGGACATTTAAAAGTATCCTTGTTGTTTTGATGTTTTTGTGTACAAACCGTTATATCTGTTATTGTTTAAAGATCTATTAAATATATATATATTCAGTTATATGTTCTAGAAAGTTAACGGTCTGGAATATATTTTAACATTTATTTGAAGATGATTGGTGCTGCAATTATGGAGATATTGTACTTCAAAGTAAAAATTTTGGAAAAAAATAATTTTTATTTCCTTTCTTAAAAAACCCAATACCTCATGGTTTTTGCACAAGACCCCCTCAAAATTAATAGAATGTTGGAAAGGTCTCTTTTTTTCTATAACTCATACATACATACTTTATGTCTACGTCGAATAGTTTAGAAGATATAAGCATTTATTTAAAAAATAAAACTAGGAATGTGCTTTTTACGAAGTAATAATCTTCAAAGTAAATGTAACACAAGCTTGTGACCAAATAACTGTATCTCGAAAATAATTCATGTTGTAGACTTTTAAAATATATGTCCTTAATAGTACATTTAGTATTTTAAGTACAAAAAATACATTTGGTAACATGCTTGTTGTTTAAGTTTTTTGTATCTGTAGATCTAGTAGATATGCATAGTACATATATGTGTTCGGTTTTTTATCTAGTAAGTAAACAATCTAGAAGCAATCTGAAAAATATTTTGACGTTTATTTGATGACGACAGATGTTGCCTTTGGGCAGATATTGTATTTCAGAACTGTATTTCAAAACTATCTTTCATACCTTTTCCTGAAAAATCAAAATTTTGCTAAGGAACCATTTAATATTTTTATCTCATAGAAGATTCTGTTTATCTTCGGCTATATGTAAACTTTATTAAAAAAATTATCTATTTTATAGTGTTTTTATATAAAAAAATAATGTTGCACCTTTTACAAAATAATGTAATAAGCTGGTGTAACATTTACTGTAGAAAATTATTATTTCGTAAAGGCACATTCCTAGTTTTATATAGAAAAATCGCCGTAGACATAAAGTATGTATGTATGAGTTATAGAAAAAAATATCCCTTTCCAACATTCTATAAATATTGGAGGGCTTTTGTGGTAAAATCTTAAGGTATTTGATTTTAAGAAAGAAAAAAAAGATTGTTTTTTTCCTAAATTTTCGATTTTGAACTTCTAGAATATATAACTGAATATATATTTATATTTAATAGATCAACAGATACAACGATTTTTATATAAAAACATCAAAACAACAAGGATACTTTCAATTGTCCTTTTCGTCCTTAAAGGACACGATGCGTGACCAAAGATATATATTTTTGGAAAGCTAGCAATTTTAGCTGTCATTGGAATATCATCACCTAATGACCTATCATTGGTCATTAGGTCCTACGCCGATACAACATCTCCCTCAGAATCCCCAATCTCTATTTCATTAACTATATTTTGCCGTTTTTATCGGCTTTTTTTGATTGGGTTTTCTCTATTTCACTACTATTATGATTTTTAGTATCTTATTGTGTTAATTAGATTTATTGATTTATAATCATGTAAAATGTTATATAAGTTTATAATTTATAATAATGTTTAATGATAAGTTTATTGTCTAGTTATAAAGAAACATTTTTGCGATTATTATTATTATTATTTTTTTACCATTATTTATTTTATTTATATATTTTATTTACATATTATTTTAAAACTAGCACTCTTATAATTCCTGTTTCGTAATTTTGTATTTTAATTTTTAGTTTTAATTTTAAAACGATATTTTAATTATCATTTTATATTTTTAACGTATTTATAATTTAATTTGGCAGTAAGTTCAGTATTCTATGTAGTTATTTATTTTTTCTATATTTTTTTTTAATAGAATTTTAGCAGGGTCTCCATGTTATAAGGTGGAGTTTATTTTAATGTAATAAAACACATTTTATAAATTTGAACCTCTTTCTTTTAAATCTAAATCTTTTCCTATTCTCTTATATTCTAAAAGAATTTTAAACTTAAAAATGAACTTACAATTAATGTTTACGCTAGCATATTGCGATTATTACGAGGAAAGGAATGATCATTGTGGTATGCATATAATGAACAAAGGCCACAATGTCATCAATATTTATGTATGATAATATAATAGGAATTATATTATTACACATAGAAATCAACCGATTGCGTTATGGATCTGATATATCTGATAAAGTTGTGAATTACCCAATTGAATTTTTAAACGCACTTGATTTACCAGGAACTCCACCACATATTCTGCAATTAAAAATGAGGCCCATAATTATATTAAGCAATTTAAATCAACCATGTTATGTAATGGCACAAGATTAGTAGAAAAAAAATTAATCAAAGCTAATATAGTTATATTGGCAAATAAAAAAGAGAAATTGTATTAGTTCCACGAATACCACTTATTCCTATAGATATACCATTTCAATTTTAAGGTATTCAATTTCCAGTTCAAAATAAATCACAAGGTCAATCGCTACAAGTATGGGGGTAGAATCTTTAAAATTACTGATTCTCACATGGCCAATTTTACGTAGGATGTTCACGTGTTGGTAAACCTTCGGCATTATTTATATATGCACACGAAGGAAAACAAAAAATATTGTTACCCAAAGAGCATTGCAATGGAATAATAACGTATTTTAAGATTTCAAAATTTATAATAATTTAAAATTCAAAATATAAATTTACTAGAGACATGGGGGCACCTTCGCGCCTTCTACTACATCTCGTGATGCCGACAAAGCACCTGCTGTAGTAAGGCTACCTATTTAATTTTTTTTACAAAAGTTTTATAAATAATTTAGGAGGGTCAAAATTCCGATGCCGGGAGCCTATTCGGAAGAAAACGTTTTAAGGACGAAAATTCGACTGAAAACCGTACAGTACAAAAACCATTGTCGTTAATTTAAAATTCTACAGTCAGAATTTTTGTACGAATTCAAGCAAAAAGTGTACCACTTTTCAATTAAAAAATTTATTGTTTATTATTATTTACTACAACTTAAAGTTCTAATAAATAATAATAACAAACTTTCAACACAAAAATTAATAATATTGTAAAGTTGTAAGGCCATTTTAACGAAAGATAATCAAAATTACAATCTTAATTGAGAATGGTTCCTGTTCTTTATTAAAATATATTTATTTTACTGCCGACTATTGGCACGACTATTGGAAAAATTTAATTTTTGCAATTGCACAGGGGTAACTAGTCAATGTTTTTTCTATGATAATTCCATTCCAATCCAATTATTTCTCAGCTCTTGTGATCTGTATTTTATTTTGGCATTATTAAAAAATTAATACTTAATAGAACCACCCATCATAACAAAATTTTGTGTTGTTCTGTTTTTTATACTCATATTCACAGCGTCTCTATATTTAAAAGGGCTCGAAATTAATTTTTGCTTCGTAAAAAAAGATTTTACTTGTATGGAAATGTACGCTTTTTAAATATAGAGAAATTGATAATCTTTAATCAAAATCATAATAACAAAAAAAAAGTTTTTGTTGGTTTTCTTTTTGTTTATATTCGTCAATTCATAATAATGAATAAATAAAAAAACATAAAAAACATACATACATCCGACATACATTAACCGACATACATCCTCGTCTTATAAAATATCAGTAACAACTGATAATAAAAATAAAGGTTTTTTTTCGTCTCTCAAATTTTGTTTATTTTAAATCTTTCACTTCACCCCCTTTTCTCTTCCTATAGATAGGGTCTCAATATCAGGCGTGTTACGTATATAACATTATCATAATGTATACGTATAACTTCATAATTTTATTCATTTAATTTTCCTTAAATTAATTACTCAAATTTCATATTTAAAATTTTAAGATTATGTGGATTCGGTAGCCGAGTGGTAAAGCACTCGAGTGTAGTAATGCAACGACCGAAGGAGCACGGGTTCAAGCCCCGTGATAACCGAAAAATTTTTCAAATGGTGAAAATAACTGAAAAATGTAATTTTCTATACAACCACATTAGTTCAAATATAGTTTAATAATTAATAAAAATATAATATAATTAATAAAAAAAAATAATATATTCATAATATAATATGCAAAAATATATACCAAATAATTAATATAGTTCAATAAAAAAGGCCCACATTTTGAAAGGGAAAAGAACCTATAAAGTTGGCCGACAGATGTATCTGTAGGATCAACTGTTAAACGAAATAAATAAATTTTAAAAATTAAAATCATATTAAGATTTTGCAATTTTCTTTCTCACACAAATAATTGTCTAGACGCTAAGTAAGCTTTTTTTTGTATAAAAAAACATAAATAAGTTTTATCAGCAATGGTGATCGAGCGACTGTGGTTCACAGTACGGATACTTCATTTGTTGTGCTGGTCATGTTTTAGGCAACAGGTGAAGTGGAAGTAATCACTTGGTAGCCCTTCAGTGGTTTTCCAATGTGGTTTCGTAAGTGTACGTACTACCTCCCCGCGGTGGTCACTGGTAACTACATTCTTCTAGGCTAAAGTACGGCGCTAAAGGAGTAAACCTTGAAAAAAAATCCCCACATTACACGTTTGGAACAGCATGCGCCAAAGTATGAATGGTTAGTGGGTTAACTAACCTCTAGTATGCGAATTCTGGATACCTGGCGACCTCCAGTTTCAAACTAGCCTCCCGTGGTATTGCGGATCTCCTCCACGGGTGACTTTTCCTTTCCACGCAACTCGTGGGATTAAAATATGAATTTAGAAGAAAACAAAACTATCTTTAAATTAGCAAGCTTGTCCTTGTCAGAGGATGAGCTACTTCTCTCCAGTCAGGAGACTATTGTGGGAAGTTAAAAGAGTACCAGCCTTAGTACACCTGTTCTCACACAACCATCTTTAGAGAGGGCAGCGAGTACCAGCCATAATACACATATTCTTTCGCAACCAACCGATAACAGAAAGCAAAATCTGGTCGCCAGCCATAGTGACCGGAAAGCAAAACGAAAAAGGAAATCGAAAAACGTTGTTTGGAAAGAGAAGTACAACAAGGCCAACTTCATTTTAGGCAAGATTGCCAAAAATGAAGTAGCCGGTATTTCTACCGAACGTGACCGATCGGACAAAATTCGATACCAAGCAGTTATTGACGATAATAACCGCCAAAAGATCTTAAGTAATGTAGGGGACAGTGAATGCGGAAAGTGTAACAGATCTCACGAAGAGAACGTACAAGCTCCGAAAAGAAGCAAGGCGGCTTCTGGAACTGACCCCCACATTTTAACAACAGACCAACCACAAAGAGCCTTTAGTGAGGTTGCCAAGGAGCATCTGCATATGCCACTAGTTGACGAAATCGCCAACAGTGGCAAGCAGATGGTGGCGATCTGGCCAGCCAGCGAGACAAAATTGTCCGAGATGGTTTTACGCCATGTTATAAAAAATAGCGGACAACAGGCTCCAAATTTCAATTCGGCTGAGGTACTGAGGGGATTGGAGGGAATAGGGTGATCAAATGTGAGAATCAGTACTCCAGGGATTTTTTTGTCGAATGCATTGCTAAGATCAGCAATGCTTTTGACGGCTTGAAGCTCAAGCTAATCAACGGCAAGGAAATTCCTAGAGGACCAAGGGCTCGCATATGGTTACCCACAATGAATATAGGCAGAAGAGAGCTTCTCCAATGCCTAAAACTTCAAAACCCTCCGATACCGATGGATGACTGGCCAGTCATAAAAATTGAGGAACCAGCTAAAAACAGTAGGACCTGTCTAGTGTTCATCAATGAAGAAAGCTTTGAGGCACTAGAAATGACGGACTGTAAAATTTGGTTTGGTGTGAGGCATGCGAAGGTAAAAATTTTCAAAGATAACCGTACAGACGATATGGTTGTCGATGAAAATGATGATGACAAGGAAGATGCCTCATCAAATGAACCAGCAACAACAAATAACGACACAGGAGAAATACCACAAACTCAAGCTGATGTTAATGGTAAATCAAATTAACTTGAGGCACTCTAGGTGCGCCTTGGATAATTTTATGATTTTCCTCCGTGAGGAAGGTATTGACATCAGCTTGATTCAAGAACTTTGAACTAACGACTCGGCCATGCTGGGTCTAAACGACAGCCAATATAATCTCTTCTATAAAAAAGACAGTGGTAAGCCAAGATCATGTATTCTAATTTAGAAAAACATATGCTTTTATCTGTTCTAGCCTCAGCTCCTCTGATTTGACAGTAGTCAAGTTAGAGCTTACAAATGGAAAATCACTATTTGTGTCATCGGCATATATGCCTCACGATGAACCTGCACCATCCAACGAGGTGGCACAGCTTACATCGATGATCAACAAGAATAAGGCCGACCGGGTGTTAGGCTGCGATGCAAATGCAAGACATTCGCTTTGGGGAAGTTGGGAAAATAACGAACGATGTGAGTGTCTTTTTGATTTTATTCTAAATACTAATCTTTATGTAGGTAATGTCGGTAACAAACCAATCTTTATTTTTCCAAGCTCGGAAAACTTTAATGGATGGGAAGAAGTAACTGGTTGGTATCCGATCTGAACTCTTTTTCTGATCATAGATTACCTATAATATAAACGTGGAATCCGAAACCCAAAAATCATTCAGAAATCCTAAAAGAATTGACTGGGATAAATTTATTCAAGTATTCCAATCAAAACTACGCCAAATACCTGACTTGGAAGTACAGTCAACCTTAGAAATTGATCATAAGGTTAAAACTTTCCAGAAAGCAATGAATGTTGCTGTCAAAGTCTCGTGTCCAATCAGATACAGCAAGAAAACATTCCCTCCTTGGTGGAAAGAATACTTGTTTAATCTTAGGAAAATGACTAGAGTAATATTCAATATCTGCCACAAACACAAATTCTGGCAGCCATACAAAGGCTGCCTAAAACTCTATAAAAAATCCATTAGAAAAGCGAAGACGCTATCTTGCATGGCTTACTGTCAATCAATTGAAAGTACCAGGGACTCTTAAAACTGGGCAGGATACTATCCAAGGTCCATTCCAATTTCTCTTATATTAAAAGAATGGATGGTACTTGGACGGAGTCTAGCGAAGAAACCCTGGAGCTCTTATTAAACACACACTTTCCAGGATGCGGAAATCAATTTAGCGAATCCGCAATACCTGATGATCTGGGTTCCACATCCTTTAATGAATTGTCATCCATTATCACGGAGGAGAAAACTAAATGGGCCATAAATAGCTTCTATCCGTATAAGTCACCTGGCCTTGACGGCATACTGCCCATTATGCTCCAAAAGTTGCAAGATAAAGTAGCCCCATGGTTGGTGACAATCTTCAGAAGTTTTATTGCACGTAATCATGTACCCGAAGCATGGAGACATGTTCGTGTAGTATTTATTCCCAAGGCGGGCAAGAGAGGCTAAGAATTATCTCTTCACGAGGTAGTAATCATCCTTTATCGCTCTTCACGAGGTAGTGCGTACGATAGAAAAAACGATTCACTACAAACAATATACTTTAGCCACGTTCATAGATATTGAAGGAGCTTTCAATAATGTTCGAACTGAAACCATTAAAAATTCTATGATCGACTTAGATGTGGAAACATGCCTTAGTCAGTGGATTGTATCCATGCTTGAATCGAGAGTCATCCAAGCAAATATGGGACAATCAAGTTTAACCAAAATTGAACACACCAGAGAGGAACACCCCAGGGAGGTGTCATCTCTCCGTTACTCTGGTTATTAGTCATAGATAAAATATTACTAAACCTTGAAAAAGACGGGATCAAAGTGGTTGCGTATGCAGATGACGTAGTTGTTCTGGTTTCAGGGTTCTATCTCTCGGTGATCAGTGAAATCATGGAACGTGCTCTTGGTAGGATTAGTACATGGGCTTCAAGCTGCGGTCTAAGTGTTAATTCCGCCAAAACAGAGATGATGCTCTTTACCACAAAAACTAAGATACCAACCTTTAATCTCCCGAAGCTAAACGATCAAACACTCACACTCACTAATAGAGTCAAATACTTAGGAATCATACTTGATACTAAGCTCAGCTGGAAACAAAATATAGGAAATAGAATCAAGAAACCGAGTATAGCTTTTTACACATGCAGTAAAACCTTTGGTTAGAGGTGGGGACTCAAACCGAAGATGTTACTATGGATGTACACAACTGTGGTACGTCCTATTCTTACATACGGTTCGTTAGCCTGGTGGCCAGCGGTAAATAGGACATACATCATTTCCAAACTTGGGAGAATACAAAGAGCGGCGGGAATTGGAATCAGAGGTGCTTTGCGTTCGTGCCCTACTGACGCTTTAAATGTGATCCTGAATCTCCTTCCTCCCGATTTGTACATAAAATACGTTGCATCCTGCAGTGCAGTCAGACTAGGAGAAACTGACTTCTGATATTCCAGACCATATGGCCAGAGTAATATCATAGGTCAGTTTCCAAATGAACTGCTGCCAAACACAACCGATTATATCACCCCTAAACTGAACTTCAACAAAAAGCCTAAAGTAGGTTTTCCTGCCGGCCGATTGGAAGTATGGTTTAAAGAAAAGGGAAAATGATATAGTAATTTTCACTGATGGGTCTAAAATTAACTGCGGAGTAGGTGCAGGAATTTTCTCAGAAGATCTAGAAATATCAAAATCTTATGGTCTCCCTAAGTACGCTAGTGTCTTTCAAGCAGAGCTGCTTGCAATTAGAGAAGCGCTTAAAACCCTTAATCACATTCATACGACCAAAACAAAAGTCATCATTTTCACGGATAGTCAAGCCGCTATCAAAGCTTTGATGGCGGACACTATCTGTTCTAAGCTGGTGGAACAATGCCGAAACGAAATTGGAAACTTAGATAACCGGTTCTCGATCTCTCTACTATGGGTTCCTGGTCACAGTAACATAGATAGAAATGAGAGATGAACTGGCAAGGCAAGGTTCCAATCTCGACAGGCTCCTTGAGGAAGACACACACTGCCCAATGAGAGTCGTCAAGGAGCGCATCCATTCATACTTTTTGGGCCAAAGCGAATGAAAGGTGGCATAGACTAAATACCTGTGCGAACTCGAGGAAAACATGGTCCGCGTATAATATTAATAAAACCAAACAACTCAATCAGGTCCCGTACTGATATAGCAAGAGTAGTAGCCATCAGTACGGGTCATTGGCCAAAATGAAACCACGCTGCCAAGCTAGGTATTCCTTTCAAACCCCACTGTCGCAGTGGCAAGGATCAGAATGAGGCAGAAACTCTTCAACACTTCCTTTGCAGCTGTCCAGCATTAGCTAGAGGCAGACGCCGGACTTTAGGTGAAACTTTCCAAAGCAATATAGATTTTATCGCGGAAAGCAAAATAGGAGATCTGATTTGATCCTTCCAAATCAATATTCGCCAAGCAAAGACGAGTACGGTTAAAATTATATATTTTTTTTTATATATTATTACAAAAAGTGTACCGATAACATTATTAGTAGTGCCATTTGGGTACTTGTGTCAGCATAATTTCATAATTTCTGACCTACATCAGTAACAAATATAAAAAATATAATAACAATTACGTAGTACGGTCGATAAATAATTAAATAAAATAATTAATAAATAAAAATAAAAAAATTAAAAAGGAATTCAAATGCAATATGGAAAACTGTACAGCCTCCTCAAAAATAAGTCCTAAAAAATGGTACTCTGTAGCGTTTTGTAAAATCGCATGGTGCCTATATAGGTGCCCCCAGAGATTGGTACCATCCCTCCCTTGAGGAATACTTTATCTGTAATGATTGCCAAAATACTGATTACTTGCTGCGGAAAATGTATGATAATTTGGCAAATTTAATTACACAACTCAACCAGAATAAGGATGGATTAATTTCTAAGCAGCTTTCATCAATTAATTCAAATAGTGAAAGCTTTGATGCAATGACGAATTGTTTTGACACCCTGACAAATAAAATATCACAAAGAAATTTTGCCAGAAATAAGAGTCAACATTAAAAATGGGCTCTCAGCATGGTTTCAAAACTTTAAATCGTGAGCCTATCAACAGATACTCAAGTAACATGGATGAGCTAAAAAAAAATATAAAAGAAGTTACATCTAGTCAAAGATTACTATCAGCCAAAGTGAATTCACTATTCACCTTAACAGATAATGCTACAATTTCTAATCAACAGACAATGGCATTACTAAAGGAATCTTTGTCAGACTTCACGAAGGAAGTAAAAATAAATTCTAATAAATGGATGTCATTCCAAAAAAATCCAATAAATGTTGATATTACTTTAACTAATGTTGACACCCCGGAGGTTGAAAATTCACCTACGCTAAATGTTACATCCTCATCCTCCCAATCTTCGACGAAAATAAGCCGGCCGAATACAAAAATAGTCCTGTCTCCTAAAATACACAAATTTGGAACAACTTGGTCCACAAATGAATGGAACAATAGGATAAAGAAAATAAGCGTCCCAAAACAACAACCTGTGAATTCTACTCATTTGACAGCTTATTTTATAAAAGGAGCACCACATTATGCTGATGAAACATGGATATGAAACCTGTTCAAAAAACAATTTAAAATAACAGGTTGTAGCTGCAAAATGATTTCACACAACAAGCAAAAAAAATTCAAATCGTTCCAGCTAATTATGCCAATTAAATATGAATGGAGTTCCTATTAATTAAGTAGGAATTAATCCAATTGGTAAAAGAAGGAGGGAATCCCATTTTTTTAAATTTTAGTATAATAATGGAATGAGGAAGAAGATCAAAGACCTTACTTAAATCGGTGTATATGACATCTGTCTGAAACCCAGCTTCCATATAGTTTTTGAATTTAGAACAACATTCTATTAAATTGGTTACTGTGGATCTTTTTTTCATAAAACCATGCTGGTTAGGGGACAGTAAGTTTGAACAATGATCATAAATAGAGTCAAATACTATTAATTCAAATAGTTTCGGAATACTTGAAAGTTTTGCAATTGGGCGATAGTTTTTTTTTAGATTGGATTCTTTTGGAATGACATCCATTTATTAGAACTTATTTTTACTTCCTTCATGAAGTCTGACAAAGATTCCTTTAGTAACGCCATTGTTTGTTGATTAGAAATTGTAGATGTAGATGTAGATGTAACTTCTTTTATATATTTTTTTAGCTCATCCATGTCACTTAAGTAACTGTTAATAGGCTCACGATTTAAAGTTTTGAAACCATGCTGAGAGCCCATTTTTAATGTTGACTCTTATTCCTGTACTCTTTGACAATATATTATGTTTCAAACAACATTTAAATGTCATAATAAATAAATCTAACTCCATGCTAGGCTTCGTCAAAAGATTTTCTATAAAATATTTTGTAATAATCAACAAATATCAATATTTTAATATTAAGATCTAGAATAAGATTAAGCTTAAAATTATATTTTGTGTGTTTAATTTTGTACACTTTTGTATATTGTAATATGTTTGTATTAAGCATAAATAAATAAATAAATAAACCTTCTTAATCTCACAGGGTGGCTCTAGTACTGAGTCCCTGGGGAGAGTGAAGATGAGAGAACGACCACCTATAACAACTGACAACACGAAATAGGTCACTCGAGTCGTAATATCAAAAAGGCACAATTAAGTGCTGATTGGTTTTCCAGAAGTAGCTGGAATGGCCATTTCTGGAAAACCAATACATTTATCAGCAATAATTGTAATTATAGCACTACCTACCTTTATCAGCAAGAATTGTAATTATAAAAATTAAAATATGTATAAAATTGTTACTTTTAAATATTGTTTCGAGCAAATAAAGATTGTTATATTAAATATAACTATTTTTTTATTGTAAGGTCACAAAACTTATTTGGCGCGTAGTACAATTTTTTTGTTTCAAAACTTTATATGAAATGCAACTTCTTATATAGTAAAATCTTCCCTTCGGAATTTTAGAATATTTCAAATAAAACAAAGAATTTTAGGTTTTTTCTAAACTTCTTCTTTAATCTTCAAAAATGAACTAAAACCAAAAATTTACATTTCTTTTTTCTTAAAAAATAAAATCAAAAAAAATTATCCTATCATTAATATTAAAAAAAAAATTATGCAGTTTAGCAATAAAATATCATAATTTATTGACACTAAAAAAGGTCAGCACGAGACTTAAATAATTTCAATTGAATTTTAGTTGAATAAAGGATTTTCGTATTATTATTTATGTCGAGAGCTTAATAAATTATGTGTTTCTTTTGTAATATGATATGTTTAAAATTTTGTCTAACAATTTTTCGAGTTATTATGAAATTGAAAAATTGTAAATAAAAAAAAAAAAATAAAATGTGTAATTTATGGAATTGGGTTTTTTAATTTTTGTTAATTTAGAATTTTATCAAATGATTAAGAAATTTTAAGTGGTTTTTGGAAATTATGAAATATTTAAGAATGTTAAGTGGTTATAGGAATGGTGAAGGAAGATCTTGAATTGTGCAATCTTGAATAGGGCAATATTGTGGTGACATAACACATCCCACCTTAAGATTCGACTCCAGGCGAGTCCCATTCAATTGCACTCTAATTTTAGGTAATCCCAATTTAAATTTTAAAAATAAAAATGCACATATAATAAGTATGATCATAATGATAATTATGTCAATTATTAGGTTTGTGTACCATGTCTTATTGTAATTAAGTTTTAATGCATCTATGTGTTTCGTATTATTAATTTGTGTGTAATGTAATTCATCTAGGTGAATTTGATTTGTAAGTTTTACAACAGTTATATTACGATTCACATATTGCCTGTTATTTCCCTTTGTTGTCCACAATTATTTAATAACAAAGTTTCATTGAGATTTTTTGTAATTATGATATTTTTTTATATCAATTTGATTTCCATTGAAAGGTTTACATTATAATTACATTTCATTTGTTCTAAAGTTAATAAATTTGCAATACACTGATCTTCGTAAGGTATTAATTCCTTTTTTAAAATATGTTTTTTTTCTATATTTTTATAAACATTTTGCTTACAACACAACTAATAATTTTATTTACATTAGTGCTTAACTCTAAATTATTATTTTTATTGGGTATTTTTTCAACTATATTTCTAATGCAAATTTCTTTTGAAAATGTAGGTATTGAAATTACAAAAACTATTGTGGTTCCCTTAAAGAATTCAGAATTTTTTATATAAGGGAGAGTTTCCACTGTTATGTTATACCTTTCAATTTTTGCTTTAGTAAGAATATATTATAATATTTCTAATTTACTTGATAAAATTTCTTTTATATCAGAAATTTGTTTACTTTTTATTTTAATATTTTCACTTATCTCTGATTTAATTATGAAATAGTTTAATTTATTTTCTATTTCGTTTACATGATTTCCAAATTTATTTAGTTTATTAGTTATATTATTTTGTATTGAATTTACATATTCTGTAATGATTTTTACCTGATTTGAGATTTGTTTATTTATTAAAACATGAGCATTTAAATTAGTTGAAATTTCTTTATTATTTTCTTTAATTTCTTCTAAATGTTGTTCTATTTTTTCGCGATGTTCATCGTCCATTACTCCCGTTAAAAATTTAGGAACATTACCACCGAAATTAATTAATCCACGTTTACTAATATGATGTGGAATTATGCTTTTAGATGGTTAAGTTTGTATAATAAACTTGTTGGTATATTAGGAATTTCATGCAATTGATTTATATTATATTCAATTTTGTTAATACTTTCCTCATATTGTGAAAGATTTATTACATGCAAAATTCTGTTGTAAGTATGAATTAATTTTATATTAGTATCTTGAAAAAGGGTATATCCATTCCCAGATTGTACTTCAGTGACTTCAATTGATGATTTTGCTAAGGTACAATATGGAAGTATTATTAGAAGGATGATAAAAATGATAGCTGAAATATTGATAAACTATAGTTATTAATTTTGAAATTTAAATTTTCTTTTAAATTGATTGTTATAACGAGGAAGGATTTCTTTATTTATTTTATGGTGGTCTGCACCTAGTGCAATAAAATCTACTTTTTATGATGTGGTTGTAACTTAGTAACTCTATTAAGTTTGAGATAATTAGATGGTTTTCCTATTTTTCTCTTAGTATTATGTAAATTAATTTTAGCTTCTTTATTTTTTACAAGAGTTTCGTGTATTTGGGGATACTCATTAGATGTTATTGTTCCATTAAGAAACTCAATGGGTTTTCTTCCTGTAGAAGTATGTGTAGTTTCATTATAAATTTTAATAAGCTTTTAATTATAGGGCTTCATCTAAAGGAGTTTTTTGTTCCTTTTCGATGACATTCAGGATTCGTAGATGTTCATTAAGCGTATTGTGGAATCTTTCGATATTCGCATTGCTAGTATGATGGTCTGGAGTAGTAAAATTAATATTTACATCTTCGTTCGCTAAAAAGTTTTTAAAGTTTAAACTGTTAAGCCCTGATCCGCAATTATTTTCTCTGGTTTACCAAAGGAAGCAATATATTGCATCAAGCCGTTTTTCAAGTCCATCCAGTTTCTAGATTTCATAGGAACTATTTGCGCATGCTTAGTAAATTTATCGATTATTGTGAGGAAAGCAACGTTTGGATTTCTTGTTTTAATTTAGGAAAGTAGAATTTTTTAACTAGATTGAAGTATACATCATTGATACCTCTATGATTAGTTTTTGTATGTTGTTCCAATATTATTTCTTGTAATTCATTTCTATTTTTTATATCTCTTAATAAAGAAGAACATTTATTAAGTTTCAATAATTTATTTTTGGAAAAATGTTTTAAATAAGTGTTTTGAAAACCACTATAAATATTAATGTCATCAATCATTACTCCTACTATTCCTTTAAGAGGGGTATGATTTTTTAAAATGTGGATGAAAAGGGTTTCATCAGGATTCGTGTGTATGAATTTTTTTCTATTTCTATTATGAATTTTTTCTATTATTACCTCATTTGAACCTTTCTCGATAATTATTTGAGTCTTATAAAAATTCAAAGGATATTCTGATATAGAGATGTATTCAGTATTGTCTTCATTAGCTGAATGTACGGTTGCATATGTTGATCGATTTTCGTCAACGTCCATTTCATCAGTATTGATTTCTATTCTAGACAAGGCATCTGCAACTTTATTATTCTTACCAGATAAATATTCGATTTCAAAATTAAATTCTTCCAATTTAATCTTCCATCTTTGCAACTTTGAAATGGTTCCTTTAAATTATGGAGCCATTGTACGGGTTTATGGTCGGTTCTGATGATAAATTTGCGACCAAAAACATATGGGCGAAAATATTTAGTTGCCCAAACAACTGCAAGTAATTCTTTCTCAATTGTGAATACCTACACTCATGTTCATTGAGTGTACGTGAGGCATAACAAACAGGATGATTGTTTTGAAAAAGTACAGCTCCTATAGCAAAATTACTTGCATCTGTCGTTAACGTAAAACGTTTTAAAAAATCTAAATAAACTAAAATTGGGTCGGTGATGATTAAGAGTTTTAATTTATCAAACGCTTCTTTGTATTCTTGGTTAGTAATATTAATGTTCTTACCTTTTAATATTATTAACCATCAATTTTAATATTATTTCTTATCATTTAATATTAATGTTCTTACCTTACATAGCAAAATTTACCGATGAATTCTTTAAGTACGGAATTCATTAACCGATGGAATGTCGCAGGAGCATTTTTAAGGCCAAATGGCATCCTGAGAAATTCGTAATGTCCATTATAAGTGCTAATTGCGGTTTTCTTTATGTCGTCCTTCGCAATTCCGATCTGGTGAAAACCTTTGGCAAGGTCAAGTGTAGTAAAGTACATAGCTCAACCTAATTTGTCTAGAATATCCTCTATATTTGGTATAGGGTATTTATCGTCGACAGTGACATTATTTAATTTCCGGTAATCAATTACGATACGCCACTTTTGTTTTTGTGTCGCATCTTTTTTCTTTGACACAACCCATATGGATGCAGAGTAAGGAGAATCACTATGTGTGATTATTCCTTGTTGTAGTATTTCTTCTATTTGATCGTTGACTTCCTGACGGTGAATTTCAGGATAACGATACAACTTGATGTAGATGGGTAATTCATTTACGGCATATTATGTTTGATTTCATGAGTAAAGGTGATAGAAGGCTTTACCAAATTTTCTTAAAACTTTTAGAAGCTCGTTTTTAATACATTTATCCAGGTGTTCACATCTGATTGTACCTTCAACAAGAAATATTTCATTTTGGAATATTTCTAATTCTTTTAATGGAAATGGTATATGGTATTCCCTCTCTTCATTTTCATTGAAGTAAAGTGGAAGTTCATTTCCTGTTTGTAATTTTAAAATTTTATTTTTATAACAAATATTAGCTTGTAATGGTATAAGAATATTATTTCCTAATATTCCATCAAATTTATCGTGGAATTTCATTTCTAGAAATTTTATTTTATTATTAGAATTGAATTCTAAAAATGATTGAATTATTATTTTAGTATTACAAGTCAGAACATTTGTAAGAGTCTTAATTGAGATAGTTTTGATTTTACTAGAATATTTTGGGTTACAAATACCCGTATTTATAATACTCATAATACACAGACCTGTGTCTACTATGAATTTTAATGGTCTACCTTTTGACTGTATTTTTATATAAGGTAAGGACTGTTTAATTTTGTTCTTGTGGTTGGGTTTCCAATGTGTTAACTCTAGAATTTATTGTTTGATCAACATCCATTGGTTCTGGTGCATCTGATCTATGTTGTTGACCAAATTTTGGTGACTTATTAAATGGATTATTTCTGTAATTATTGTTTTGTTGAGGGTTATTTTGATAATTTCTATGATTAAAACTACGGTTTTGTTGGTAATTATTATTATATTGGTATTTATTTTTATTTTGTTGATAATCACTTTTGTAAAAATTTGTATTTCTATTGTTAGTATTATAAAATTTATTTTGGTTATTATTATTATGATTAGTAAATTTATTATTTTTGTTAGTGAAATTATTTGTTTTATTATTAGAATTATTTTGAAAATTTTTATTTTGCACATTATTATTTCTATAAGGATTTAAACACGCATAATTCCCTTCATATAGAATATCGAGCGCTTCCTCGAGTGTATCGGGTTTTCTACTAAAAAAAATTGAACGCATTGGTTCAGGTAATTTATCTTTAAAAATTTTTAAAGCGGATTCAATATTAGCCGCGATTTCAATTTGTGAGTTATTTTCTTTTATTATTAATCTTTTATTTTATTATTTAGTCTTCTAAGAATAGTTTTTATTTCGTTATATAAATCTACACTATTTATAGTATTAAAATTAACAGATAGCAATTCGTCAAAAATTTGTGAACCTGTTTTCTTTTCACCGAAATTATTAATTAAAACATTTCTAATCTCAGGCCAGGATTTTACATTACTGTTTATCTCTATTATTTCTCTAGCTTTACTAACTAATCTACTTTTAGTTTTATTTAATAATATGCTTTGGCTAGAAACATTGTATTTCAAAATTGTAGGAATTATATCCTCTAATAAATCTAAAAATAAAAATAAGTCATTACCTTTTCCGCTGAATTCGGGTAACTGCTCAATATACTTCAATGGGTTAATTGTTAGATTCAACGGTTGATTCGATGTTGCTGGAATAGGTGGTGGTGCTGCGTTTGTTACAGATGTACCGGCTGTTAATGTTGTTGAATTGAATTATCTTGATGGTTGAAGTAAACTTGGTTGTTGCGGATCTTGTTCGTTTGCCATTTTTTTGTATTTATAATATTTTTTTTTTTAGTATTTTGATATAAAGTTTTTTTTTGTTATTTAATTTAATTATAAAAATATTATTGGTAAATAGACATTTAGCATTAAAGTCTTATTTCTATGATTAGAAATTTTGCAATACCTTATTTTTATTTTATTTACACAAAGTTTTTAGTAAGTCAAAGTTTTTTATTTATTCACTTTTCTTTTGTGTTATTTTTTTTTTATTTTTTTATTTAAAACTCTTTGTGAGTTCACTTTTTTTTCCGCTTTACTTTATTTATTTTTTTTAATTAAGATTTTTTTATCACTTGATTCCTTCGATTTGGAATCCTACCGACTGCGCCAGTAAAATCTTCCCTTCGGAATTTTAGAATATTTCAAATAAAACAAAGAATTTTAGTGTTTTTCTAACCTTCTTCTTTAATTTTCAAAAATGAACTAAAACTAAAAATTTACATTTCTTTTTTCTTAAAAAGTAAAATCAAAAAAAATTATCTTATCGATTAATATTTAAAAAAAATAAATTATGCAGTTTAACAATAAAATATCATAATTTATTGACACTAAAAAAGGTCAGTTTTTAAGTGCACGAGACTTAAATAATTTCAATTGAATTTTAGTTGAATAAAGGATTTTCGTATTATTATTTATGTCGAGAGCTTAATAAATTATGTGTTGCTTTTGTAATATGATATGTTTAAAATTTTGTCTAACAATTTTTCGAGTTATTATGAAATTGAAAAATTGTAAATAAAAAAAAAAAAATAAAATGTGTAATTTATGGAATTGGGTTTTTTAATTTTTGTTAATTTAGAATTTTATCAAATGATTAAGAAATTTTAAGTGGTTTTTGGAAATTATGAAATATTTAAGAATGTTAAGTAAAAGGAAGATCTTGAATTGTGGAAGTAAAAGGAAGATCTTGAATTGTGCAATCTTGAATAGGGCAATATTGTGGTGACATAACAATATATTATATTATTTGCTGATATTGTGTTCTTATTTCAAGTTTTTAATGAATTAATTAGTTCACAAATTATTAAACGGCTAGAGAGTCCTTCCCGAGTGGGAATTCCCGGGAAATTTTTAAAAATTTATTTCCCGCTTCCCGGGAAATAAAAACGAAGTTTCTCGGGAAAAAAAAATAATTGTTTGAAAAGGCTAATTTTGCGTTCATTCTCATTCTATTCTGTTTTGAAACAAAAATAAACGAAACGAAAATATTATCAAACGAAATTTTTGTTCCAGATTTCGTTTCATTTTACTATTATTTTCTTATAGTGCTGTGAAATTCTTGCTGTGCGGTAAAAAAAGTATTTTTTATGAATTTTACTACATAGATTATTAAAAACATATGAAAAAAAACTTTATTTTCAATATTTTGTGTTTGAGTGAGTATATTATTATTTGCAAAATATTGTTTTAAAAAAATTAGGTGTATTTTTCTCTATAGTTATTGATTTTTTTCTTTTATTTGCTAATTTTATTTAATTTTCGGTAGAAATAAATTTATTATGGCAGATTCTATATGACAGATATTATTAATGGCAGATTATATATGGACATATTTCACAAAAGAAAAAGGAGCTTATAAAGCGAAATGTTTAAAATGTCAAGATAAATTTTTAAGTTGCAAGGGATCGTCAACTAGTGGTTTGATAAGGCATTTACAGCATGTTCATAAAATCAATTTGTCGAAACGAAATGCAAATGATGATCAAGTTTCTGATCCAAACAAATAGTAAAAGTTCAACCTCAACCTTTAATAACATTTTTTACTAAAAAACAATCTATGGCAGAAATAGTAGCAAGACTTGCGACAGTTGATGGATTTTCAATCCATGGAATAGCCAAAAGAGAATTTATTCGCCAAGCACTCAATGAGAGACAGTATAATTTACCAAAAGGCAAAAGTAATGTTATGAAAATAATTCATGATTTTTATGTGTTGAAAAAATGTGAGATAGAACAAAAAATAAAATCTTATAAAGATACATTTGGAAAATTTGGCATAACGTTAGATGAATGGACTAGTTTACGCAACCGCCGCTACTTAAATGTAAACATTCATTTTAACCAAAAATTTTAGGATTAGTGAAAATAGAAGGAAGTTGTACAGCTGAGAAAACAGTTGAACTGGTCAGTTCAAAGCTATCAGATTTTGGTATAAATTTATCAGATGTGGTCGCCTCAACTACCGATGGTGCCGCTGTCATGGTAAAATTTAGAACATTATCACAATATATTCATCAATTATGTTACAATCATGGCATACATTTAGCTGTTGTAGATGTACTTTATAAAAAATTGAAAGTGATAATATTGCTTACCAAAGTGAAAGTGATATTGGCGAATATTGCTCGACTACCGAAGAATTTTCTGGATCTGCTAGTAATTAAGATTCTAATAATGCTGTAACCCAACGATGTGAACGAGATAATATTAATGGTGCCTTGCAAATGGTTAGAAAAATTGTTAAGTTTTTTAAAACATCACCAAAAAGGAACTCAATTTTACAAGAACATGTTAAGGAACAGCATAGGGTAGCATTAAGTTTGCTTTTGGATTGTAAGACTAGATGGAATAGCATTATCACCATGGTTGAAAGATTTTTAAAAATGGTTGAATCAGTTCGAAAGGCATTAATTGATTTGGGTTCCATAACATTATTAAATGACGATAATATTCCAATATTATCAAATATATTCAACGCACTTAACCCAATTAAAGTAGCTGCTGAAGCATTGGTGATGCAAATTTAGTTACAGCCGATGCGATTTTGAAATTTTTATTCGATTCTTTACGTGCAAATGATGATGATTTGTCAAGAGAATTGTTGCAAGTTTTGTCACTACGTATTAAAGGCAGAAGAAACCAAGATCTGATGTCTTTAACAAAGTATCTACAAACACTTGATTTAAAATCAACAGCTACTACAGAATTGTCTTCATCATCTAAGGCTACAATTATACGTTATGCTAACGAGACATTTAACAGGTTGTTTGGCAAAGAGATTGAATCCGCTGAAGTTGAAATACAAATCTAAAGTAAAGATTCGTCTAAGGAAGAACCAATTTTAGTTGGCTGGTGCTATAAAGTATAAATGAAGCACTACAAAACAAATTAAAAAAAGGTGACAAATTCTCCGCATGATGAGACAAATTTACAAAAGGAATTTAATTTATATGAAAATACAGGGAACATTAATAAAAATCTAAAAATGTTATTGGATGCGTTAATGAACGTACAGCCCACTTCAATTGAGGGTGAAAGGGTATTCTCGGCGTCGTCCAATTTTTGCACCAAAAAGATCAAATTTGAGCGACTATTCACTGAACTGCCTTTCCTTTTCAAAAACTTATTTTTTAATTAAGAATTAAATTTAAGAATTTTATAATGAAATATTTTTTTTATGTTATGTTTGTTTCTTAAGATTTGAATTTTATTTCTTATTATTTATTATTTTATGAATTAAATTTGTTCTTTTTTTTAAAAAAAAATTGTGTTTTTTGCATTTATTTTAAACACTTTTATAAATTTTTCACTCTTTTCACTATTTTATTTAATTTTCCCGGGTTTCCCGAGATTCCCGGGAAAATTTAACTAAAATTCCCCGTTTCCCGGGAACAAATATAATCCCGGAAACGTGACTCACTATAAACGGCTGATCAGCTCCCAAGTACTCATTTTCATAAACAAGTACTCATTTTCTATCAGAAAAAGTCTTTAATTTGATATTTCACCGAACTAACTACGGGAAATATGAACCAGTTAACAGTTAAAGACATTCTATTGCCATAGTGCAAGATATGAATGGCTTACTTTATTAAAATAACAGGTATAACAGTATTAATGGGGAAAAACAATATAAAATTACTGTAGAATTATTTGATAAAATGTTATTTTTAATTGTAAAAGAATTAATTTAATTTAATTGTAGAAGCAAGAAAAAAATATAAAAAGATTTTAAATTTTTAATAAAAATAAAATAAAATATAGGAGTAGAATGAATTACGATTTGAATAAAAAACATTAGAAATAACAAAAAAATATATAAAAAAATAAGAAATAATAAAACAGATAAAAGAGATTCAAAAGAAATAACCCTTTAAACATTTGCATGTATGTCGGGACACTAGCTCTGATAACATAGAAATTAAACTAGATAACAAAATTATTCCAAATGTAAAAAATTTAAAAATCTTAGGCTTAGTATTCGACAAAAAAAATAGTTTTAAGGACCACTGTAATTAAATCAGAAATAACTTAACTGTCAGATTAAATATTATTAAATACTTATCCTCCAAAAAGAGTCTTATATATACTAACACTCAATTTAAATGTAACCAAACTAACAATTCAATCCAAAATTGACTACGGTTTGCAAATTTACGGTAAATGTACAAAAACCTCACTAAACAGAATTAAAGCACCATATCACTCAGTAATCAGGAGGAGTCTCAGAGCATTTAGAACTACCCAACGAAAAATCTTTTAGCGGAAGGCGGATTTCTCCCCATTGAAAACGGAATACATTTCTTAAGGTGTAAGCTAATCCCAAAACTATTCTCTGACTCATTCAACACCCTTCCAAAAGAAACACAGCTCCAGAATCAGAAAAGGAGAACACCAACAATGAAATCCGGACTATGAGAAATCCTCAGCTTAAACAAAAAGCTACCAACTCAATGCCCAAATTGAACAAACCTCCATGGAAATTATCAGACAGCTCTTTTATTGGCTGTCTTACAGACTTCCGAAAAGATAGTACACCCAGTTCAACCTATAAGCAAATATACTCAGAATCAATGGAACCATACACCAAAAGAAACTGGAATGAACAAATATTTTATTAGACTTCGTCTGAGACACACAAACATTACACACTCAATTTTGTAACAATTTCACACTAACCCTTACTCACCTACTTAATCAATGCTCATCGTTAAACCATATTAGATCTCTCATATTCAAAGACAAAAATTCATGAGAAATTATTTCCTATCCAACAGATACGAATATAAAAACAATATTTCAATATTTATGTAAACTTAAAATAAGTAACCTTATATGAAAAAAAAAGTTGTGCACTCCTGACCTTAGACCTCGAGGGAGTCAAGTATAAAACACTGAAGAAGTCTGCAATCAGTAGACGAGATACGCGTATCTGTATGATAAGATATTAGTAAAATTAAAAGGAAAATATTCGACTATTTTCACTATTACACAAAAACTAGTGACTCCTCTGTGCAATTGCACAGAAGCAGTTCTTTCTGGTACGATTTTATATAAAAAGAAATATTTGTTTTGGTATAATTGTAGTTGTTTTCTGAATCACTTGATTCTTGAACACATATACTTTACAATGAAATTAAAGTATAATACCTAATACTTTATGACGAAATCAATACTAATTTCAATATAACTTAACACAATAAAATCCCATTACTCTCAAAGTAGTAGATCGATGTATTTTAATTCGTTTATAGTCAAAAAAATTTGTAGTCACAATTCTGTTATAGTCAACAATTCTTTTTTACAAGAAAGTAATAAACTTCATAAGTTCATACAATCGATGTCGTTTATAGTCACATTAAAATATAGCTCCAATTTTTTCAATAAAACAAAAAAGAAGTAAGTTTGATGATTACATAAAAGAATTGCTATTTTTGAATAAAATAAAGTTTCAAATTGTTATATCTACGAAAGATATTTTATTGAATTTATTTTATTTTGTTTATAAAGATGCATTTTTTTTTTACTACGCCTATAGTCACAAAACGGTTATAGTCAGCAAATTATAATCAAGTTATTGAAATTTAGCGACTGAGAATAACCGTATTTTACTGTTTATACTTTTTTTTAAATAGCAGAAGCAAATGAACTAACATTTATTATATCATTTTTTAAGACTATGATCTGATTTTTGTTTTTATTTTTTTTTTTTTCAATTTTGGTTTGTATTTTCGTTTTTGTACTTTTTCTTAATAAGTATAAGATTGAAATTCGGTTTAGCAGGAAATAACAGTCATTTATTTGGTGTAACTATTTGAAATGTTTTAAGTATTCAGCACCAAGTATTCAGCACTTGCTAAAATTTTAATATTTTTGTGTTGTAATTTACTATTCAATTACTCTTGCTTTTTTACTCACCACATCGCTCATCTTGTGTATTATATTTAAGATTATAAAAACTAATATTATAATGCATAATAATAAAAAAAAATATTTTTTTAATAACAAAAAAAATGTTAATTAATAGAGAATCGAACTCACAAAAATTTGTGATATTAACATGACAGTTTAACCAACTGAACTAATATCCGATTTAAATTCTTTCACTTCGTTTAAAATCTATATTAATAATATTATCGTCTTAATTAATTTTTTTTTCCTACTAAAGTGCAAAAAAACCAAATGCGGCAATCCAAAAATAATAAAAAAAAATTTGACTCAAAAGAGAATCGACAAAAATATGAATATGTAACTCAGCTAATATCTTATAAAAATTATTATTAACCGAGTAGTTGATTGTTCGCGTTAATTGGGAAAACGTCTGTTGCAACAAAAATAGTTTCCGATAATTTTATTAAACCATTAATCATAGCTATGGCTTAGTAACATTACCTTTTCCTAATTATTATGAGCGCGTTTCAAAATTCCATCATATATGAAACAATTGGACAAAATGTAATATTCTAGACCATGTATGCAACATTGTCATATTGTCAACCTCCTGGTATCCAACATTGTCAGTTACAGTTTTGTTGTCAGTAGTTTTCGCCTGTCTTGGTCCTGATAGAATTTTAATTTTTAGAGCAGTGGATTGTGCAGAGCTAAATTCCGACTCTTTGAAATGTTTCAGATACTTTAAACATGTCAAAAGTTCAAAATTAAAAATGCACAAAATAGTTGTTGTCAAACACTGTTCTAAAAAAAATTCGGAACAAAACAGATGAATTTAGAACTATTTTAAACAATCTATTCAACAATGATCAGAGCACTTTTGTGCAAAAAAGTTGAATTAAAAGAAACTACTAAACACAATAAATATTTTTCCCCTAGATCGTTCTTGAACAGTTTATTGAATAAACCTAATATTTTACTGAAATATTAACAATTTAGCGAAGGCAATATCCTAATATATTTTATTTTTTTATTGACGTACTTTAAATTTTAGTTTTCCATTTGCAAAGGAATACAAAGGAATACAACTAATGAAATCATATAGATATACCTCAGATTTGCTATACGGTTTAATGCAAAATCAGCTTTATTATGAGTTGTACTCAATCATTTCAATTTATCCTTGGTAGATAAATAATACATTTTATTTTTGTATTGATTTTATTTAGAAAACAACCGTATACGTAAATAATAATTTATTTAAAAAAAAATTAAATTTTTGTATGCTAAAATGTCTTACATGGGGTGAAATTTTAAATTGAAATTTCTAATTAAAAATTAAAAAAATTTAAAAAAATATATAATTTTGCTTAGACTTCTTTTAAATATCTATCATTTTAAAAAATTATAATGAACATCGGTTGTGAGATGGTGATTTGAACCGTACTTTTTCAATCTATAAATTAAACATAAATGATGTATTTTCAAATGACTATGACATTAAGGAAATTATTCAACGCATGACTATTCATATTCATATAGAACTATTTGGAACAGGTTACTGAATAAACCTAATATTTTACTAGTTTGTAATTGAAGTATGTACTTTAAATTTAAGTTGATTATTGGCCGTCAGATTGTTTTTTATGTAGATTTTGATAAATATATAATTTTGCTCCTACTTTTTTTTAAAATAAATTGTCAGTTTTATCATAAAGTTATAATAATATACATACATTGTATCAGAGACTATAATAGAGACGTCGAATTGCGAACAAAATATCATGCATTTTTTTTTTTCTAACTATCAGTTTTTAAATTTAAAAAACTGATACTTGTCCAAGGATTTCTACCAATTTATTAAAAGGTAGTTGTCCATGTTGAAAAATAAGATAATTGTAGCCTGTACAAATTTAAGTAAAATAAAATTGTTATTTTTAGCTTATACCATTTACATTACTTATACCACTTATACTACTTATACATATTATTGGCTATTATTATTCATTATTCTTATAAAATCTTGTGTATATGAATGAATATGTGTGTTTAATTTGAATGATAGTTCAGATTGCAATGATAATGAATATTAAAAAAAAAAAATATATTATATTGATTGAATATAATAAGGTAACCTGCGTACATTAATTTTCTTAATTTATTTCTAAAGTTAGAATACGTTTTTAGTGTAGATGAATTAAATTTTCTTTTTTTTTTTCAAGTTATAAAGGTACATATTTTTCAGAAAAAGAAGAGGTCCGGGCCCCAAATGTCAGGACCGAAAACCTTGAATTTTTTGTTTATTTGTCATCAGTACAAATATATGGTCTTTGATCCAAACTTCCGCACATTCGGACTTATCGAAAAAAATTTTTTTAAAATTATTTATAATAATTATTAATAACCTTTTTTCAGAAAAATACAATTTAAGCACATGATATTGGGCTTCGGCCCCAATTCCTGGGACCCCGCACCTACTGTCTTCATCGCATTTAAGAGCCATTGTACTCACCAAAAAAAATCAAGTTCTTCAGCCCCGACATTTGGGGCGCCGAACCTCTTGTTTGTATCGTGCTTGTGACCCATTATACAAATGACATGTTGAAGAAAAACAAACAAAAATTTTTTTCAAGTGCTTTGTGAGACGGTACCCGGACCTATTTTTGCTGGAGGCTGCTCAATTTCTTGACTTGGCACTTTCAACCAGTCACCTTTAGAAGATGTAGTTTTGATGCCGTTGATTGTTAAAAACTTGCTACATGAATCCTGTATTACTACATATCCAGTCAAATGAAATTCAAACAAATTAAAATGCAGGCAAATCGCAAGAAAACAGGCTAATGATACTACGGGCAAATGAAACACAGGTTATGACACGCTCCCAAGTATTTTTGGTCAAAAGTATTTTTTTTTTTAAATTAAAAAATTATAAACTTTTTAATATACGTAAAACCGAATGTTACAAACGTAATGGGAGAATAAATACCTTACAACAAAATTTCTTAACTCTGTACAAAAATTCATTTTATTTGGATTCAAAATCAAAAAACATTCTTAATTCAAATTGATTGTAACTCAACCATACAAAATCAAATTATATACATATATATTATTTATATGAATATATAAATTGCTTTAGTATGCATAATAACGCAGCTGCGAAGAAAAAAATTATTTTTCGTATTTTGTTTTTAATTCCATTCTTAGCTTGCTTTGAATTTTGAAAATTTTAATTTTATAAGAATCATAATTTTTATCATTTCATTATTTCATTTCGATACTGTTAGCGACATCTGTGCTATTTTTGCTCCAATTCGACGTCTCTATTATAGTCTCTGATTGTATGTATGTAAGATATTTTAATAACTTATTCAAAACTTTTTAGTTTTACATTTAAAAAACAAATTTAATATAAATTTAAATCTTTTTTTTATTAGTCATAAATTAAGAGATGTTTCTTTTTTTATTAAAATTAAATATTATTAAAATCTGTAAAATAAATTTGAAAAATAAAATTTTAGCATAGGTTCGATAAACATAACATTTCACCAATATACTAATAAGACTTTCTAACCAAAATTCAGTACAAATTATAATATATTGTACCTACATTTAAGCTGTTGAGTAAACAATAATAGGCAGGTTAAATGCTAATTGTTATAATATATATTATATGCATACATCTACATGATACATCATAGTGTCAAAACTGTCAACTGTGAATACATTCCATGTATAGATGAGTAATAAGTATACATCACTTGTATGCTTAGATTTATTATATTTTTTATTTATTTAATTTTCTGCATTTATCTGGATGTTTGTAGGTCCTCCTTGTAGGATGTTTGAAGGAATACTCCAACACATATACAAAATGCAATATGTATACAAATTGCTTTGGTGCTCTTTTTTTAACCCCTGTCTACCATGCTGAACCTTTGCAGGAAAAAATACCATTGCATGAAATATAGTTTTTTAATTTAATGTTAGTCTTCTTTGCAAATAAGAAGGAAAAATAAAAAATAATAATAATAATAATAATAATATAAATAAAATAAACAATTTTTTTAATTTATAATAATAAGGACTAATAGAAATTTTATCAATAGTTTAATATGGTATAATAACCAAAAGGCAAACAGCATTTAACACAAAAAAAAACATAATGCACTTAAAGGTTATTCTTATTACTTAAAATTATACACAATATACATATGTGCCAGGCACGAAGCGTCCATATATTGAGTTGAATGAGTGCTTCCCCAAACAAAATATCATTTTATTATTTTTTACAACTTAATATAAAAAAACCTTAAACAAAAATTCAATTCGAATGAAAAAAAAATTTCAAGCAAAAATCTTATGCATATGCATACATAATAATCAAGTTATGTGTAGTTAGAAAATAATGCCTTTATAAATATCATTATTTTCTATTATTCTTTTCAATCATTCAATAAGAGAATAAGAGATATTCAACAACCACAAATTTAAAATATTTGAAAATAATGCATATTAAAAATCATTCTTCTCTTGCCACTGTAGCTATAACAATCAATAATATTGTACGTACATTGCATATAATGACAATTTAAATATCATTCTCCTTCCTCTTATTAACAACACAATATATATACACTCAAACACACTATTTCTATTTAGATTCCTATTAGAAAAATTCTCTAATAAAATAGAGAAAAATTGAATGAGTTGCTGATATTCATTCCAATTTTACCTGATATAATTAGAAAATTGCTGATAGAAAATAGATTATCTAGGTAAACAACAACAAAATATCGCATGACACAAAATGAATTTACAAATAAAAAAAATATCAAGGAATGAATTATTTGTGTGCATTATTGTGGTTGACTTGAAAGAGTAATATTGAGAAATGAGAATATGTGAAGTGAATTTGAGAAAATGTATAGAAATATGGAATTGTATTGTATTGTAGTTTTGTGGGTTTTTTGTTTTAGAGAGTAGTAGAAGGGAAGGATAAATGATTTGTTAAGTATGTTGTTCTGTGGTTTTTTTATTATTGAATGCTGATTGCTGCTTTGTTTAATTTCCTTGGCTACAATAATTTTATGTTATGCATGCAGTTTTCAAACAATTAATTTTTGTTAACAAGTGTACAAATTTAAAACAGAGTTTTATATTTCTTATAAATAAATAAAATGGAGAATTGTAATTGTGTTGTTGAAAGTTTAATAAAAAAATCATTTTCTGCAAGAAATTTTGAGGAAAAGCTGTTAATTATTAAAGAGGGTAGACCAATGCCTGCTTTACTAATAACAACGACAATAAAACGTTGTAATCGACATTTTTCAAATAAATTTTATGATTCGTATACGTGGTTAGCAGGTTGTAAGGCAACTACAAAATTGTATTGTTGGCCATGTCTTCTATTTTCCAACATTAATTCAGTGTGGACAGCATCAGGATTTGATGATATGAATAATTTATCTAAAGCAGCAAAAAAACATAAAGAAACAGGTATTATAAAATTGAAATATATTCAAAAATTGATTCTTATTGGAATTTTAAGGTTGTCATTTGACGGGAATGATTTCATTGAAAACTTTTGGAAGGGTACGAATTGAAAACGTTTTAGATTCAACTCGATCGTTATCAATTCAAAAATATAACGAGAAAGTGACTCATAACAGAAAAATTTTAAAATGTTTAATTGATGTCACTTGCCATTTAGCGTGCCAAGAACTAGCTTTTAGAGGAGATAACGAATCATTTGATTCCTTAAATAGAGGAAACTATGTGGAAACTTTGAATTTATTAGCTTCGTATAATCCTTTATTAAAAGCTCATTTGGAAAATGCCACAGTATTTTCAGGAATATCTGGTGACATTCAAAATGACCTTATTTCATCCGTTGCATATGCTTTAACAAATGAGATTCAAAAAGAAATTCAAAGCACTGAATACGTTGCTATGATGTTAGATGAAACCACAGATGTTTCAAATAAATCTCAACTCTCAATTGTATTTCGCTACGTAAACAACCATGGTAAATTAGTCGAGAGGTTTATGGAATTTGTTGATGTTTCGTTAAGCAGATCAAGCCAATCCCTATTTGATTTTATAATTCCATATTTAAAAAAACTTGAAATTGTAAATAAACTGGTTTGTCAGAGTTATGATGGTGCCGCTGTTATGTCTGGAAACACTAACGGTTTACAGATGAAAGTCAAAGAAATTATTCCTAATGCACATTATATACACTGTTTTGCACATAAATTAAATTTAGTGTTATCACATTCATGCTCAAAAATTAAGCATTGTGCTTCATTTTTCAAAAGTTTACATAGTTTTGTAAGCTTTTTCAATCACTCATCAAAACGACTAGCAACGTTTAACCTTATTGTTAAAAAAAAAATTCCAACTGCTGCTTCTACACGCTGGGAATATAATGGTAGAGTTGTTCAAACAATATTCCAAGTAAAGAATTATCTTGTAATATTTTTTGAGAATATCATTGATAGTGATGAAAATTGGGACAATGAAACTGTTTTGCAAGCTAAAGGCTTGCTACATATTTTAAGTGATAAAAAATTTATTATACTTTTATACTTCTTCAACGAATTTTTCCCACAGACCGATATATTATTTAAAATATTACAAAGTAAATCAAGCGATATGCAGTCATGCCTAAATAATATTGAGACATTCAAAAAAAATATAAATGAGATTGTAGAAAATTTTGAACATTTTTGGCAAAATGTGGAACTAAAAGAAAATTTGGAAATGCGAGAAATTGGCCAACTTCGCAGTAATAAGAACTTTAACACTAAAGAAGATTTCAAAATTTTAATAGTCGACATTGTTAACCATATGATTGAGGAACTAAATAACAGATTTGCTAGCTTACCTTCATTTAAATTTATACAACTATCAAATATATCAAAATATAAACATTTCAATATCGAATTCCCGGATGACTTAATAAAAAACATAGAAAATTCATATCCAAACTTTTTTGATATTGCTTTGTTAAAGTCAGAGCTTAAAGTTATATTTTCTGATGTAAATTTTACGAACAAAAGCAATATTTCCGAAATATTAGAATTTTTAATTGAAACAGAATTAAGCAACTCCTTCAATGAATATTTCAAGCTTTGTAAATTAATAATAACAGTTCCTATAACAACAGCTTCAGTTGAGCGTTCATTTTCTTGCTTAAAGAGAATTAAAACTACATTAAGAAATAGATGTGAGCAATTTCGATTGACGAATTTAGCCAAAATTGCAATAGAAAAAGAGTTACTAAAAAGTTTAAAAAGTAGAAATGATTTTTATGACAAGGTCATTGATAATTTTATTTTAAAAGACCGTCGAATAGATTTAGTTTATAAAACATAATTTTTTTGTGAAATAATTTTAGAAAGATGAGTATCAGTTTTTATTTATTGCTTATCTATATATTTGTTGAAATTAGTTTATTTATGTTGTATTCTCTTTGTTTTGTTTAAAGTTAATTTTATATGAAAAAAAAATATATAGAAAATAGTATTTAAAAAAAATTTAAAAAAAAAAAGCCAAAGTAAAATGATGTTTCGTTCTTATTTTTTAATCAAAAACTATAAGTGCTTCCCCAGTTGAAAATTCCACGCCCCGTCACTGATATGTGCCTACATATTTTTTTTTATTTTGATTTTATAATTTATTTTAGCAAAACACACAACAACTGGCGCTGCGAAATAAGTTCGACTAGCATAACTTCCATAATTTAAAAGTGAAATAAATTCAATAAAGTTTGATCTTTTTTTTCGACTTTATTTGATTTTTAATTTATTAAAGTTATTTCATAATGAAATATTAGAAATCAAATACGAAATGAAATAAGTTCGATTTTTTAAAACTTCTCGAACCTATTTCATTATGAAATAAATACGATAAATATAAATTTTCAAACTATTTCATTTTGTCATATAAAAATAAGTTCGATAATGATTGTTTGGTTTTATTTTGAAAATATTGTCACTTATATGTGAATAAAATAGTATACGCATTTTAAGATTATTTATTCATTAATATGAAAAAAGTCCGGCAAATCTGAAAATAAAATTTGAATTTAATATTTATATTATTTAATGTGAAAAATAATATTATATGATGATAAAAAATAGGGATGCGCGGCGTGAAAATTGGTGATAAAATTAGGATGGCGCGGTAGCAAACAAAATGTACGTTAACTACTTAAATTCAATGAAATAAGTTCCATAAAGTTAAAAATTAAATAACTTCGATAAATTTATTAATATTAAAATTAAACTTCGACAAAATATTGTGAATTTTTTATCGAAGTTATTTGAATTGAACTTTCTTCGCAGCCCCACAAAAACTATGTAGGTATAACAAATTTTTGTTTTATTTTTTTTTTGTTTTTATGATAATGATCATAACATCATATTTTTGCTACCGTATGCATAGCCTGTATAGTACTATGGTATTTAATACTCTAGCCAGAAATGTGATACGATGAAGAGTTAAAATTGTTATTTATTTTTATTTTTTTTGTTTATTATTTTTTTTTATATATATATATATATCTATATGATATATAAATTTATGATCGTATATAATATTTAGTATGTATTATGGGGTTAGGTTTGGATTCTGCTGATTTACACTTAAAAAAAATAAACTGCTTTCGTTACACCTCACGGACTCTATGCATTCAATAGGATGCCATTCAGATTAAAAAACGCACCGGCAACCTTCCAAAGGTTAATGAACGAAATCTTAAGGGATCATATAAACCGGACTTGCATAGTTTACTTAGACGACATCTTAATATTCAACACAACTTTACAAAAACATGTAAAAGCGATAACGGAAATATTTACAGTTCTAGCAAAAAACAACTTAAAGATACAAACAGACAAATGCAATTTTATGAAAAAGGAAACGGAGTTTTTAGGACATATTTTAACAGAAGAGGGGCTGAAACCAAATCCTTGTAAAATAAAATCTATCCAAAGTTTAACAATCCCAACTACGCAAAGGCGAATTAAAAGGTTCTTAGGTCTGACAGGCTATTACCGTAAATTTGTTAAAGACTACGATAAAGTAGCCCAACCGATTACGAAATACTTAAGAAAGAATATGAAGATCAACACAAAGGATCCAAATTACATAGATAAGCCTTTGATAAAATAAAAACACTAATAACCAGCCATTCTATACTTAGATATCCAAATTTTGAAAAAACCTTTGTGCTAAAAACAGATGCGTCGAATTACGCGATAGGAGCTTTCTTATCACAAGAAGAACATCCAACATCATTCACCTCAAGGACTTTAAATCAACACGAACAAAACTATTCTGCAACTGACAAAGAATTTCTTGCCATTATTTGGTCGGTGAACTACTTTAGACCATATCTTTATGGAAGAAGATTCAAAATTCTTAAGGACCACCTACGTATCAAATACCTACAAGCAAAATATAATGGTAAAAACATCTCACCTAGACATCAAAGATGGCTATTAAAGTTAGGAGAATACCGTTTTGAGATAGACTATCTCAAAGGAAAACAGAGTAGCAGACTCTCTAAGTCGTATCGAGCATAAAGATGAAATCAGTAAAAAAGGGGAAGAAAAAAGTGAATTACCCAAAAATAATAATACAAATGAAGAAGATGTATCTAATTTTGGTTTATTTAATATCGAAGATGAATGTAAAAGCGAAGCTATGGCAACAGTACACTCAGCGGGAGAGCAATTATTAGAGCACATCCTGATTAAGGAAGAAATTGTAAACAAATATAGAACCCAAATCATCTTAGCAAACAATAAAACGGTAGAAATAGAAACAATATTAGGAAGAAAAGTAATATATATAGCTGAATATGATTTTGAAAGGTTAGGAGAAATTTTTAGAAAATATAAAGGAACAGGAAGAATTGGTATATTCTCAGAATTATCTGACAGTAAATATTTATTATTATAGCTAAAATTAATTGAATTATATTCTAATAACAGAAAAATAAAATTTATAAAGTGCTCATATAGGGCACAAGAATTAAAGACAGAAACAGAAACGGTAAAGCAAATTTCTTTAACAACATTAAAAATAAAATATTAAAACTTATTCAGCTTATAATAAAGCAGTGCGAAGTAAGTCAGAGAATAAAATACGACAGAAAACCTATAAAACCTAAGTTCAAAATTAGTGCAACACCCTCAAACATAAATGAAATAATACATATGGATACCTATATAATAATGAGACATGTTGTTTTGACAATAATAGATAAATTTTCGAAATTCGGTACGTTGTTACTATTTGAATGACAGAAACCATATCACTATTTAGAGAAATTAGAATAGCATTTCACTCAAATAGGAAAACCACAAAAAATTATAGCAGACAAAGCAATTCAAATTAGAGAACTATTAAGCCAAGAGGGAATTTCCTTACATTTAACCAAACTAAATAGTCATACGGGGAACGCAGATATTGAAAGGTTTCATAACTCTATCACAGAAAAATTTAGCATACTAAAATTAAATAAAAGTACTTTCTCGGTACAGAATTTAATTCAAAAAGCAATTAGAATTTAGAACAACAGCTATCATTCGACAATTAAATGTACCCCAAATGAAGTACAAAATCGACAGATGCATTTCGAAAAAATTAAAATAAATACATAAAATCGATAAATTAGATAAAAATCGCGAAAACTACGAGGAAAACAGATCTAAATGGTTCATGGAAATTTACAAGGCAATGAGGCATAAGCAACAGCCAAAATGTAAAAAAAAACAAACTCAATAAAATACATAAAAGTAATATTCAACGACCTCTTAAATTTTTAGATATGGCAAATATTAAAGATGATCCTATTACTAACAACCACTAGTTTAGCTTCACTAGAAGTTAATAACATAGACGTTGACTTAGGATTTGCAGAAATCAATCTTGACAAAACGGACTTGGTAACCCAAACAAGCATCGTCATTCACATAATTAATCCGGACGAAATTATTTATGTGCTAAACACAATCACGGACAATTTGGAAAATCTTGATTTAGAATACAAAACTATTCTACAAACAGAAATAAACCATCTAATAATTAAAATTAAAACTGTTACACCTAAAACTAAAAGAATTAAAAAGGGTCTTATAAATGCAGTAGGGATAACTTCAAAATGGTTGTTTGGAACTTTAGACGAACAAGACAGAATAGTAATAGAAAAACACTTTAAAACGTTAGAATACAATCAAAATAATCTAATAAATAATGCCAACGAGCAAATTAAAATAAACAACCAGTTTAATAAAACTTTTTATACTCAATTTAAAAACGGTCATCGAGAATGACAGAGCAATACTTGAGAATAAATATGGAAGAAATCGCTGTTCCCGCGTAAATTTAAACAAATTCAATTACAAAATTTAAACAATAATGCCGTTACCAAAAATAATTGTAATAATAAGTAATAATAATGTTATGGATTGTAAAGCGGCTAATGAGCCGACTGATAAAAATTCAGCATGTGCTTCTACATGCCTAAATGAAGAGGAGGATGATGATTTTATTTAAATTCTCAGCCAAAAAAATGCAAATAAATAGTATCCAAAAAGTGACTTCCAAAATAACAAAAAACAATGAGCCTGTAAGTGGAATAAAGACAAACACTGAAAAGCCAAAAAAAACTAGAATGCCACCGATTACTCTGTATAACTCAGACACTAATTTTATTGAAAAAGACGTTAAAAATTAATTTAAGGATAAAGGAAAATAAAATAAAGGAAAAAGATTTTTTTTAGAAATATTTGCCTTCAATTTAAGCATACTAAAACTACAAAAATAAACTTTAGAATCGCAGCTTGAGATAAGGTTCTCAAAGCAAGTGATGATTGTAATTACGAAAAAGGCAAATTAGCCGAAATTTTTACCAAATCTCTTAATGAAATCATATCAAGAGTTCATAGAATTTCGGCTAATTTGCTTTTTCCGTAATTACAATCATCACTTGCTTTGAAAACCTTATACCAAGCCGTGCATAGAAATTTTATTTTGTAGTACGCTTAAATTGAAGGCAAATATTTCTAAAAAAAAAAATTTTTCTTTATTTTATTTTCGACTTTTTAGTGAAAATATTTTTTTAATGAAAAATAATATATTTTCAAAGAACAACACATATAATCAAATAGCACTAAAATGCACCCTTACGCAACTTGGTTATTCTTGTTCATACTTCAAATTTGTAATAATATTTTATAATACTCTAACAAATTTTATAAAAATATGTAAAGTTTTAAAAATTTTTGGAGATTTTTGTTTACATACATCTCTTTTAATTTTTTAAATTACGTGTTAACGAATTTTCACTAATAAAAAATTACTTACTTACTTACTTAGGTGGCCAACAGACCATGTAGGTCCTGGGCCTGACTCATCAACATCCTCCATTTTTTCCGGTCACGGGCAGATTCTCTCCAGTTGAAGATTCGAAATTGCTTTAAATCCGCCGATATTTCGTCTCTCCAACGAAGGTTTGGTCTGCCCCGACGTCTTGTACCTTCGGGTCTGGCATCGAAGATTCTCTTGGCTGGAGCATTTTCGTCCATCCGCTCTAGGTGTCCGAGCCACTGTAGTCTCTTGACTTTAATTTTTGTGACTACGTCCACCTAATTGTACAGCTCATAGAGTTCGGCATTATATCTTCTCCTACAGACCCCATCGTCGTTTTCAGGACCATATATCCGACGAAGAATTTTCTTCTCGAAGACACCAAGTGCATGCTCACTTGCCTTAGGCACTGTCCATGATTCTGATCCGTAAAGCAAACCCGCGAGTATGAGCGTTTTGTAGATTTGTACTTTGGTGTTTCGAGAGAGGAGCTTTGACCCGAGATGTTTTGACAAACCGAAGGAGCAACGGTTTGCAAGGGTTATTCTTCGCCGTACCTCCACATTGATGTCGTTTGTGGGATTAACACTGGTTCCAAGGTAGGTAAACTCCTGAACTACCTCGAAATTATATGTGCTGACAGTGATGTTTTGACCAATATGATGTTGAGAGGTCTTTTTATTTGTCGACAACATATATTTTGTCTTATCCTCATTTATTTTGAGACCCATTCGTTCCGCTTTTTCTTCAATCTGGGTGAAGGCGTCGACGACCGCCCGTTGTAATCTGGCGATGATGGCAATGTCGTCGGCATACCCTAGTAGTTGAACAGATCTGAAAAATATAGTACCGGCCGTGTTTACTTCCGCTCGTCGCACTATACGTTCCAGTACTAGATTGAAGAAGTCGCATGATAGCGCATCTCCTTGTCGAAATCCGGTACACGTCTGGAAATAGTCAGAAGTGTTATTTCCAATCACCACAGCACATTTTGTGTTTTCCAGAGTCACTTTTGACAATCGGATGAGCTTGGCTGGTACACCGAATTCCGACATAGCAGCATACAGCTCGCTGCGGTATATGACTTGAAATCGATGAATAGGTGGTGTGTATCGATTTGAAACTCATGGGTCTTCTCCAGGATTTGTCTAAGTACGAACATCTAGTCGCTTGTTGATTTTCCAGGGCGAAAGCCGCATTGATTACTGCCAATAACAGCGTCACAATAGGGCTTCAGACATTCGCACAAAAAGTTGGACAGGATCTTATATGCGATATTTAAGAGGGATATTCCTCTATAGTTTTTACAGGACATGGCGTCGCCCTTTTTGAAAATGGGGCATATAGAGCTGGTACTCCAGTCATTAGGCATGCTTTCTTCCTTCCAGATGTTGCCAATGATTTGGTGCATGCAGTTAACCAAAACATCGCCTCCAATGAAAATGGGGCATATAGAGCTGGTACTCCATTCATTAGGCATGCTTTCTTCCTTCCAGATGTTGCCAATGATTTGGTGCATGCAGTTAACCAAAACATCGCCTCCAATGAAAATGGGGCATATAGACCTGGTACTACAGTCTATACGTTTCCAGCTTTAAATAATTCAGCTAGAAGTTCATCAGGTCCAGCAGCTTTGTTATTTTCAACTTGCTGATGGCTTGGCCAAAAACCTCTACAGTGGGTGGCGGGGGGTTGCTGGTAATGAATGGTGCTGGTGTTACTAGCTCTTGTTGTTGCTCTCCATTTAGCAGCTACTGAAAGTCCTGCTTCCATGTCTCCAATGTCCCTTGTGTTTCGGTAGCCAAATTTCCCATATTATCTCTTAGCGCGTGTGTAGCGGAAGAAGTTCCGCACTTCGCCTCTATTTCTATGAGATTCGATATTTATGAGCAGAGATTTTTCGAAGTCCCGTTTTTTCCGCCTGATGAGTTTCTTCTCATCTCTTCTTTTAGCCTTATATTCTTCCTTCGCTGCTCTTGTTTTCCGTTGCAGCGCTTTTTTATACGCCTCGTTCTTCTTCAACGTTTTTGATGCACATTCCTCGTCATACCATGGATTTCTGGTGTTTCGTGGTTTGAAGCCAATTGTGTTTGCGGCTACCTCTTTGATGATACTGGCACAGTTTTTCTATTGATCATCAATCGAAGAATGGTTTGAAGGAGGTGTGGCTGTTAAATTTAGGCTAATTTGCTCTTTAAAGCTTCTGGCTATCTCGGGCGACTGCAGGCTACTAATGTTAAATTTGGGATTATGATGTGACTGCACTTTTTTAACATTAGATATTCTGGCTCTGAAGTGCTATAACCAAAAAATGATCAGAGTCGATGTTAGCCCCTCTGTATGACCGTACGTCCAGCACGCACGATGAGTGGCGTGCGTCAATCATAAGGTGATCAATTTGATTGGTTGTACGGCCATCTGGAGATAGCCAGGTGGCTTTATGAATATATCCATGGGGAAATTTGGTGCTGCTAAAATTACACACTATATAAAAAGAAACCCTGTAAAATACAAAAAATATTTGACGTAAAATCGTAGATAAAATCTGAGAAAAAGTGTGAAATGTAAGCACTCATCCGACTTTATCTACGATAAAATTAGATTTTGTCTGACGTGTAAGCATAAATTGGCATATAAAAGTATATATATAGTTAAGTTCATCGAGCGAAAAATGAAAGACGGAATTTTGTTTGATTTTAAAATTGTTATTTTAATTATTATTGATTTTGTTTATTTAAAATCTTATTTTATAATTAATACTTTCACAATATTTTAGTTACATCGATCACTTTTATTATTTTATTAAAGGTGACTATAACACCTTGTACAAATACGTTGTGTGTTGTTCACCGGTTAAGATGCAAGAGAGGGAGAAGTTCTTTTAGAACCGTTTAAATAATGGTGGAAACAAGTCACCGGATATGGTTGCCGGATGTAGTACTACGTGGATTGATTAAGTTCCACGTAGTACCACATGCACCACACGGTGACTGTTCCTACCATTGACTGTTTGTACCATCTATTATTTCAAGTAGGCAATTCATGGGTATTGCATGCATGCGTGAACTTGACAATATATATACATACATAAATCGAAATTGAACTTTTTTTACATGCGAGAAGAGCGATTTATAACTGAGTGATATGATAATTTTATTTTCAATTAAACTAAGCCATAATATGATTATGTATATAACAAATGCAAACACTATATAACACATGTATGCATACTTAGTAGTATAAGAAAAAGTATAATAAAAGAAAGAGATTAATAAAAGAAACCAAATTAAAAACACAAAAAAAATATAATGATAATGGTGATTGAAAATAATTGAATAATAATTGAAAATTATTAAATATAATGATAATGATTTGTATTGCATTGCACACATTTTTTTATTTTCTTTTTTTTTTGTTTTTTTTCTTCTTTACACCATATAAATGTCAATATATATAGTGAATTTAAAGAGTAATCAAATTTTAACTTTATTAAATATCCATATTCCATTATTGGTGTAAATTTCAAGTTTGTTGAAAGCAAAGAATATCTATATTAACAAAAATATGCACTCCCAGTTTACCTAAGACAATTTTTAAGAAATACCAAAACAACCAAAATATCATTTGTCACATTTCAATTCACATTTACGTTTTAAACATTATAAATTTCTTATATACCTAATAAAAATATTAAATTGTAATTACATTACAATAATAGGTATAAAATATTATTAACATTTTTGTCAGTAATAATTTGGAGCTATAAACATTATTATTTTTTATTAATTATATTAGTAAACCTAAATATTTATTATATTGGTATACGATTATAAAATAATACTGTGGACAACATCTATTTAGAAATCACAGAATTTAAAGGATATGATAACGCAGTTTTAGTTAAGTCTCCTAGAAATCTTATGCATAGTTGATATAATTTAGAAAATAATATTGTTAAATATTTCAACGAAATTTTTGTCAAAATTTTTTTTTCGAAATCAATATATTAATTCAATTTATCAACAATATTTCAACAAATTTTTTTAAAAATTATTAAATTTTTTATTTAATTTCAGTCAACTTTTAGTGTACTATATTTTTTTCTTTTTCTTGCACGTTAAATTCTTATTATCGTTTATTTCTTACAATTTTTAGCAAATTCCATGCATGAGTGCATATATATTCTTGTTATGGATATTCTTTGATTGAATGGTTATTGAAATGGTTATTTTGTTGAATTGAAGCAAATTGAATAAAACATATAAATAAAATCCAAAGTGAGTTAATTAAGGAAAATATAATAAAAGATTTTTTAATAAAAGAAATTAATCAAAATCACATAGTGATTTACACGTTTGAAATAAATGATTATAAAATGGTCTGCGATTTATTTAAAAAACCTGATACTAAATATTTCACTTTCACCCCGAAAATTGAAAAAAAATAACGCTTGTTCTGGAAGGTTTATGTGCAGATTATGAACCGACCGAAGTGATGAACATACTAAAAGAATTCGAAACAGAAAAAAACAAAAATTGAAAAAGTGGAAAGACTACAAACAAAAAAAGCAATAAATGAAAAAAAAATCTTCCGATTTACATAGTACAATTATCATCAGGGGCACTCCATAGCGATATTAGTTCAATAAAAGCGTTAGATCACCAAATTGTAAGTTGGGAGAATTTAAAAAAGAATGATATAACTCAATATGTTAGATGTCAGAGATTTGGGCACACTGCATCAAATTGCACTATGGAGTTTAGATGCGTAAAGTGTGGCAAACGTCACCAACCTGCGCAATGTGAAATAAAGAATAAAGACCCAAGAGAATCGCTATTTTGCATTTTGTGCGGAAAAAATGGACACCCAGTATACCCAAGAGAATCGCTATTTTGTGTGGAAAAAATGGACACCCAGTATAATACAGAAATTGCGCCATTTACAAGAACCGGGAAGAATTAAAACAAAATATAAAAAAAGAACAACAAGAAAAAATTTTAGCCAGGCAAAGCATGTACAACAACTACATCACACCCCAAATGAGTTACTCTAATACGGTAAGAAAGTATAATAACACAAATAATAACAAGGACAACATAATCAACAGTAACTCTAATAATAATACTAATATAGACTTAAGTAATAAAATTCTCCTAGAAATAAGAAATAGCATTAATACAATTAATGTTAAACTTAAAGAAAATGCTGATAGAATAGACTATCTGTTTGAATTAGTATGTGGAACGCCCAACCATCAGTAATCAACGGTAATACCAATGAGTTGAAATTAATATTAATTAATGTCAACTCATTAATTTCTCATAACAAAAAGCTCTCGAACGCATTTCTTAGAAAAAAATAAACCAGATATTGCATGTTTAGTAGAAACAAAGCTGAAAACCAAACATTTTTTTAATCTAGCAAATTATAAAATAATAAATGATAGAATTAATAATGGTGGCGGATCTGCCATTTGTATAAAAAAATGTCTAAAGTATAAAAAAATTAACAATAATAGTTTTAATAATTTTAAATGTCTCGAATCGTGCGTCATCTCACTAAATTTAGAGCAGAACAAGTTACTATTTATAAAATCACTTTATGCGACCTACAATAATAACTCATTATTCAAGATAGAACTACACCAAATTTTTCAAGACTTGGAATTAAGTAGTCCGAACAAATACTATATTATTATAAAACCAATTGGAAGAAAATTCGCAGGTACTTAGATAGGAATTTTAGGACGCTTTAAGCGCTTTAAATCAACTGGCTGAATGGACTACAAACTGTGGACTCTCAGTAAATCCACAAAAGACTGATGTAGTCCTCTTCACTAGAAAATATAAATTTTCGACAGTAGACCCTATTTATATTAACGGCACCCAACTAATTATCAAAGATAGAGCTAAGTACTTGCGTCTTATCTTAGACAAGAAGCTAAGTTGGAAACCGAATATAATTCAAAGAGTAAAGAAAGCTACAACAGCACTGTACTCTTGCAAACGAGCTATTGGAAAAAAATGGGGAATGAATCCACACATTGTCCCCTGGCTATATACAGCAGTTGTCAGGCCTGTATGGTGTCGTGTATGGTGTCGTATGGCAGACTAATGTATGGTGTCGTGGTGTGGTGGACGGCACTCAACACTGGTACAAACCTCAACCTCCTTGTAAAAGTTCAAAGATCAGCCTCCATCTGCATAAGTGGAGCACTTAGAACAACTCCTTCCGCGGCACTGGATACGCTATTTCATCTCTTACCATTAGATATTCATGGCAAAGAAATGGCATCCAGAACTGCAATCAGGCTAAAAGCCAATTCCCAGTGGAAACCACAATTAATTGGCCACTCTTCTATTATGGAATACAAGAAATTTATTCCAGAGAACCTAGATCTGACTCTTACAGGGTACTTCTTTGAGAGATCATATCGTACCGATATTCCGTCTAGGGAAAGTTGGAAGAGTAGCACGGTTCTAAACAAGGAACACGTACACCTCTACACTGATAGTTCAAAATTGAATGACAGAGTGGGGGGTGGAGTCTACTCGGAAAACCTGAATATTAGTCTATCCTTCAGCCTACCAAGACATTGTAGTGAAGAAGCCTCAGACTGGCTGTGATCCAGCGTATTATCTGTTAGAAATATATGTATACTCACAGACAGTCAGGCCGCAATTAAAGCACTGGAGTCGGTAGCCATCCTCAAAAACCGTGTTGGCCTGTCGCAGTTCTTTGGACGAACTAGCGGATAGGTTCAACATATTATTACGATGGGTGCCAGGACACAGTGATATTCCGGGTAACTGCATGGCAGATCTACTTGCTAGAGAGGGTACTATATTAGAACTCCTTCCGGAAAGGAGCAATCTGGGGTCACCTCTTGCCACCTGTAGTTTATTGCTTCGAAATGATGCAATCAAAGCTTCAAGCTTCAGATGGTCAGCTAGACCAGACTGCAACATCACCAAGCAAATCTGGCCTATGTTGAATCTGAAGCGATCCCTTAACCTACTAACCATGAAAAGATGTGACATTAGCACTATGGTAGGGGTCATTACGGGTCATTGTCTGATTGGTAAGCATGCCAGAAGAATGGGACTCCCCTCAAACGACTTCTGCAGAACTTGTAGAGAGGTGGAGGAGGATGAAACTGTCCAACATCTACTCTGTTTCTGTCCTGCTTTCTACCATAAAAGGAAAACCCATTTAGGAGCCTTCTTTCTGGACTCGCTGGATGATCTTTAAAGCACTGGTATTAAAAACCTCCGCGGCTTCGTTAAAAGCTCAAATTGGTTCAAAAGTTCCCGTGGTATCACAATGGACCTCACCGGTCTAAGTGTGTCGAAGTTTTCGGCAACCACTACTACCTACCTACCTAGATAGGAATTATGAAATAATGTATACGAGTTCCATAAACACAATAAGAGATGCCGTCAATATTGAAATCCCATATATTGATTAAGTATCATTTAGACTTTAGAGAAATTAGAAGAAATAATAAAAAAAACAATCAAAGAAACAACACCAATATATAACAACTAGAAGAAACCCCCGGGTACATACCCGGCCGATCAAAAGAAAGGAATTTTTCTGTGAAACGGCACAATAAAATTATTTTTAATACAAATATAATTTGACACGTTGAAAGTATCTGACAACAAAATATGGAATAGTAATATTAATAGCAAACCACAAAAACATTAAAAATGTTCAAAATTTTAAGTTAATATTAATTTTAAAATGAAATAAAAAAAACATCAGATAACATTAAACTTTTTTTGTAAGATTTAATATGTTTTATTTTTTTATTTCTCGACGGAAGAAGAAAGTATGCTACATTGTCAGTTACAGTGTCGTTGTCAGTAGCTTTCCCTCTCTTGGTCCTGCTAGAATTTTAATTTTTAGAGCAGTGGATTGTGTAGAGCTGACCATGGGTGAAGGAAGGTTGAGGGAGATAAATTCAGACTCTTTGAAATGTTTGATCTTGTGATTTATTGATTGATATTGCATATGCAACACTTACTGGAAATTGATGTCTACGAAATTCTTATAAAATAATTTTCATTCTATATCTGATATTTTTTTTTATTTTATTAATGAAAAAGTTAGTTTTACAAAGACTAACTTAAAACTTTGAGCAATTTTTATTTTTTTGTGGTTTGCTATTAACATTATTATTCTATACATTGTTTTCAGATACTTTAAACATGTCAAATGTTCAAAATTTTCTTGACTTGACTATTCAGGTGCTGAAATTAAAAAAGATATACCTACAAAATTTTTGCACAAAAAAATTCGGAACAAAACAGATCAATTTAGAACTATTTTACACAATCTGCTCAACAACGATCAGAGTACCTTTGGAGCAAAAAAGTTCAATTAACGGAAACTACTGAAAAGAACAAATTTTTTGATTCTAGATCGTTCTAGATCGTTCTTGAAAAGTTTATTGAATAAACCTAACATTTTGCTGAAGTATTAACAATTTAGCGAATGAATAACTATATTTTATTTTTTTATTGAGGTACTTGAAATTTTAGTTTTCTATTTGCCGACAGATGGATTTTAATGTAGATTTTAATAAATATTATATTTTAATTCTTATAAAAAAACTAATTGTCACAAAATAATTGTTTTAAAAAAATGCAATCATTTCATTTTCAAAGTACTTCAAATTACTTCGAAATAATTTTAAATTGAAAAAGGAATACAACTAATGAAATCATATAGATATACCTCAGATTTCTTATACGGTTTAATGGAAAATCAGCTTCATTATGAATTGTATCCATCATTTCAATTTATCCTTGGTAGGTAAATAGCATATTTTATTTTTTAATTGATTCTACTTAGAAAACAACCGTATACGTAAATAATAATTTATTTAAAAAAAACAATGTTTGTAGGTATGTTAAAATGTCTTACATGGGGTGAAATTTTAAATGGAAATTTCTAATTAATAATTAAGAAAATTCAAAAAAATATGTAATTTTGCTGAGTTTCCTTTTAAATATCTATCATTTTAAAAAATAATAATGAACATCGGTTGTTAGATGGTTAACATTTGAACAGTACATTTTCAATCTATAAATTAAACATAAATCATGTATTTTCAAATGACTATGTCATTAAAGAAATTATTCAACGCATGACTACTCATATTCATATAGAACTATATGGAACGGTTACTGAATAAACCTAATATTTTACTATTTTTCAATTGCAGTATGTACTTTAAATTTTAGTTTGATTATTGGCCTCCAGATGGTTTTTTATGTAGATTTCAATAAATATATAATTTTGCTTCTAGGTTTTTTAAAAACAAATTTTTTTTAAAATAAGATATTTTAATAACTTTTTCAAAGTTTTTTACATTTAAAAAACAAATTTAATATAAATATAATTTAAAAAAATAAAAAGAATTTGACTCAAAAGAGAACCGACAAAAAATTGATTGAATGTAAAAAAAAAACAAAGTACACGAAAAGTGTGTCTTCAAAATCGTACTCTTGTGTATTATAATATAGATAATTACAATAGCACACAAAAATTTAGTTCTGCTATCATTAAAAAGTTTTTAAAAATAAAAAGCAAAATTTAAAACGATATACACAGAATTTATAAGCAAAGATTGAATTTTTCTCACTATGGAATTCAATCGATGAAAAGTCTGTTAAAGAATTTTAATTGTCTAATAAAACAACAAGTGAACATTTAAGTTAATAAATACTGGACAAACAGATTAAAAAAATAGTCCCTTCTAAGTCCTTTCTAAGAAGAGTAGCATTGGAGTTTAGCAAGATTTCTCTCCCACTCAGAACGAAATTAAGAAAACACGGGTTAGATATCGTATATAGCAGTAGAACTAACCAACTCAAGTCTGTTCTAGGTTCAACTAAAGACCCAATCGAACAAATGGAAAAATCAGGTGTATATAAGGTAACTTGCAGTCATTGCAACAAAGTTTATATTGGGCAAACTAGGAGAAACATGCAAACGCGACTCAATGAACACCTGAAAGAAGCAGAACTGGCTAAAAAGAAGAACTCAACAGAGTTCCGATCCAAAGTAGCAGAACACATCATCCAGGAGAATCATAGCATTTCGAAATAAGACATTGTAATGATAAATTACATTAGAGATTCTAGGAAACTAGATTCAGCTGAAAGCATCGAAATTTACAAAACTAAAAATGACTCACTCCTAAATAAAGACCAAGGCAATGGATATTCTTCTTTATTTAAATTTTTAGTGAAATACAATAAAACAAATAACACCACCCCTACCTGTCACCCTAACGTCGAAAAAATTATTTTAAATACCAATAATAAAATAAATAAAAATATTTTTATCCAACCCCCTACCTGTGCTAATTCATTGGATAATAAACAACCATGCAGCTGCGAGAAACATCAAATTGTTACCTGTACGAATAAAATAAATAAGACAATTTTAGATTTCTTTCCTCAGTCGAGTACAAAACACTGAAGAAGTCTGCAAGTAGTAGACGAAATACGCGTATCTGTATGATAAGCATATCAGTAAAATTAAAAGGAAAATATTCGACTATTTTCACTGTTATAATAAAAATATGTTTTCCGAAATTAATAAAATTTTTAGAAAGAAAGAAAGGAATGATATATCTAGTTTGCACATAGACTGCAGCGAACAGGAAGTACTAGTACAAAATGATATTGATATTAATAGCCTTACTTGCAATTCGCAAACAAGTATATATAATAAAAAACCCATCTGACATACAAAATGTATTAGGTACTTTTTTAATGCAAACACACAAAATTACAATTCCAACAAATAACAGGTTCCATAATATTTCTATTACTTCTTTCTCTTCTAATAATAAGTCTTATTTTACTAATCTGAACGAACTAACAAAAAAATTCAATAAACTAAAAAATAAAACTTCAGTTGGTTTAGATGGTACACCAAACATTGTACTGAAGATTCTAAGTAATAAGTTGAAACAATATGTAATCTTATTTAGCAATGCCTTAAATTTTTCATACTTCCCTACAGTCTTCCCTAATAATCCAAATAACTACAGACCACTTAGTTTGCTCTCGAATACCATAAAAATATATGAAACTTTAATTAATGATAAAATTAACGATTTCCTTAATAAGAAAAATCTCCTGCCTGAAAATCAGTTTGGATTCCGGCATGGTCATGGAACCATTCACGCAATTACAAAACTGACTTTAGTATATGCTGGCACATAAATAAAAAATAGGGTGTGGGCGCCTGTTTGGTTGATCTTGAAAAGGCATTTAATAACGTTTCAATAGATGGTTTAGTTTATAAATTACTAAATTATGACTTTCTCAGACAGTTAGTCAACTTAATACAAGATATGTTGTCAGAGGGTGTATTCGTTATGGCGAATAATAATGTCACAGTGAATAAAATATTTAACATCGACAATGAATTACAACATACAAGAAGCGGTAAATTCATTAGTTCTGTTTGCAATATACATAAACTCTATCAGCTATTAAAACGCATACAAGGTAGTAGTTATGTTTTAACTTTCGCAGACGATATTATTCTGTATTCTGCAAATAAATCAGTAAGAGAAATCCAAAATAAAACTGCAAAGATGTTTAATATTCTAATAAAATACTGCAAGATCTGGTGTTTAAGAATACACTTTAATAAATGCGAAACAATTTTATTCCGAGATTTTATAGGCAAAGTAAACCACAATTTAAAAAAGAATTGCAGAAAATTCTATATAAAAACTCCAAATAATGAAAACTTTATGAACAGGAAACAAGTCAAGTACTTGGGAATTCTAACAAGTCAAGTACTTGGGAAAAATTAGCCTACAGAAAGGTTTTGTGTCCCCAGAGTCCTTTATTTATCTAGATAAGAATTGTTATATACAAAACCAAAACTATGTCCCAATATTATTTTATTATAATAGACATGTAGCCTGTAAAGTTATCGATTTTGATCCTCGAGATTTAATGCAGGATCAATTAAAATTTGATAAATTCTTCCCGGATAGGGACAAAAAATATAAAGTTGATTACTGGTGGTTGGAGGAAGCTCCATTAAATAGATTAGGAAAGTTTAACCAAAGATAATATACAAGTAGATGTCCGAAGCAATGGGAATTTTTCATTCAAAAATGGGTGTCTAATCCCAGCTGATTGAGTAGCAGTGAGAGGGCTTTGAAATTTTCTCTTCTTCAAAATTTAATTTTTAAAGATCTTTACCCATTAATTTGTTACAGAAATATATACACACAATTATACATATTTCTAAAATTTTGAAGAGTGAGTGAAATAATAAAGAAAAATAAAAATAATTTCATGTTTTTTTACGACTTTATCCTTGCAGACTTTTAATATATTTTATTTTTTTATTGAGGTACTTTAAATTTTAGTTTTCTATTTGCCGACAGATGGATTTTTATATAGATTTTAATAGATATTACAAAATAGTTTTTTTAAAAAAATTTAATCATTTCATTTTCGAAGTATGTACTTCAAATTACACTTCAATTGAAAAAGGAATACAACTAATGAAATCATATAGATATACCTCAGATTTGCTATACGTTTTAATAGAAAATCAGCTTTGTTATGAATTGTTCTACTTTTGTTTTTACTTTTAAATTGTATCTTTTCATTCCTATTGTTTATTTCAATTTTTGTTTTTCTTTTTGCACTGCATCAGAATTAGCTACTCTAACACACGGAATTATTTAATTTTTATGATGAAATGAGAGAAATTTTGGTAAATAAAAATAATGGATAATAAAAATAAGAGGAAAAAGAATTTGTTTTTTTTTTTTGTTTTTATGAAAATAAAAAAAAAATCATGTATTTTCTGCAATATTTTTAGTAGGATGAGTTTAAAATAATTTGATAAAGTTTATTGTTCTGTTATAAATAGAAGGAAATCCGAAATCAGAAAATAATGTATGTGCTCGATCTAAATAAAGGCTTAATAATTTCTTATATATATACGCCAGTATTTTGATACGATAAATAAATAGATACTTAGAAAAAAATAATAGTTGTACATATAATGGAATCATTTTGAATATGATTTTGCACTGCTTCGTTAAAAATATATTTATTTAATGCCCGTTTCAATAGATATAGATATTATAATAGACCAAAATCAAAAAAAAAATAAATAAAATTAATGTAAACAAACCAATTCAGTTGATATTTTATATGATATTTTCAATGAATTATAATATTTACAACGAACTAATAAATATAGTTTTTTATTTAAATAAATTAAAACACTCAATTATTAAAAAAACTAACTTTCCCGTATAAATTTTAGTCCACGGTAAGAAAATTGCAGACGTTTAAAACCCAACGTTCACGTTGAAAAAATCTACTTGACGTTGGTTACATGCTACCGAAAAAATGTGTACTTTACGTTTTCGGAATTAAATCAACGTCAACGTTGCTTACATGCTACCAAAAGTGCTAATACGTCTTTTTGACGAACATGAACAAGTTACGTGCTGCTTACGTGCTGCTTACACAAATGTGCGAACAATAAGTTTTCCAGCAACATAATAAAAAATTCCTTAAATATCAAATTAAAATGTTTTTTTGACTTTTACGAAAATTGTTGTCGTCAACAACAACAATTTTCTCAAAATACATATATATACATACCTAATTGCGAATACTATAGTTAGACAGTTTTTTTATTAATATGCTGAAAAGGCACAATATAAATCTAAGTTATTAAATAATTAATATAAAGAATGTGAGCATTTTTGATAGTCTTAAGATAGCAGCCAGATAAAACAATTCCAACTTATTTGTAAATTAATTTTGAGTGACAATAAAAAGGTGCTTTTCTAAACATACATAATTACTTGGTATTTTTTTTGATACGTGCCTAAGCAATTATTTAAGTCACACGAAAAACCACGAACAGTGTACCTTCAAAATCGTGCTCTTGTGTATTATAATATAGATTTGTACTGTATTTTGGTTAGGAATAGTCTTATTACTATTTGTATATTGGTTAGATGTTATGTTTATCGAACCTTTGTTATTGTTCAAAATAGTTAAAATCTTATTGTTCAAATTTATTTTACAGATTTTATAATCTTTAATTTTAATAAAGAAGAAACATCTCTTAATTTATGACTAAAAAGTAAATAATAAAAAAAAAAGTTTTAATAGGTACTTTTTTCATTTAAATAAACAATAAAATTAATTTTTCATTTCGTTTAAATTATATTTAATTATATTTATATTAAATTTGGTTTTTAAATGTAAAAAGTTTGCAAAAGGTTATCTTAAAATATCTTACATACATACATTGTATGTATATTATTGTAACCTTATGATAAAACTTACAATTTATTTTAAACAAAAAGTAGGAGCAAAATTATATATTTATCAAAATTTACATAAAAAACCATCTGCCGGCCAATAATCAAACTAAAATTTAAAGTACATACTTCAATTGCAAAATAGTAAAATATTAGATTCATTCAGGAACCTGTGCCAGATAGTTCTACATGAATTTGAATAGTCATGCGTTGATTAATTTCTTTAATGTCATAGCCATTTGAAAATAAATCATTTATCTTTAATTTATAGATTGAAAATGTACTATTCAAATCTGAATCATCTAACAACCGATGTTCATTATTATTTTTTAAAATGATAGATAGTTAAAAGGAGACTATTTTAGAAACTTTCTATTTTTTTAAATTTTTTTATTTTTAATTAGAAATTTCAATTTAAAATTTCCCATGTAAAACATTTTAACAGACAAAAACTATTTTTTTTACAGAAATTATTATTTAGGTATACGGTTGTTTTCTAAATAAAATCAATACAAAAATAAAATATAGTATTTACCTACCAAGGATAAATTGAATTGATGTAGAACAATTCATAACAAAGCTGATTTTCTATTAAAACGTATAGCAAATCTGAGGTATATCTATATGATTTCATTAGTTGTATTCCTTTTTCAATTTGAAATTATTTTGAAGTAATTTGAAGTACATACTTCGAAAATGAAATGATTAAATTTTTTTAAAAAAATTATTTTGTAATATCTATTAAAATCTATATAAAAATTTATCTGTCGGCAAATAGAAAACTAAAATTTAAAGTACCTCAATAAAAAAATAAAATATATTACATTCGCTAAATTGTTAATATTTCAGTAAAATATTAGGTGTATTCAATAAGCTGTTCAAGAGCGATCTAGAGTAAAAAAAATTTGTTGTGTTCAGTAGTTTCCATTAATTTAACTTTTTTGCCCAAAAGTGCTCTGATCGTTGTTTAGTAGTGTAATAGCCCAAGGGAGATTTTTGTTTATTTATTTAGCCCACTAGAGATTTTTCATGTGTACGGTCGTCTGAAATTTTGTGTACGTTTTTTTTTTAGGTATGAGAATAAATAAATTTTGAATGACCTACATAAAATATAATTCGTTTCAAAAACATATATTATTTCTTAAATATCATATTATTTTAATTTATTGGCTTATAAGGGAAGTAAATTTTTTTTTATTTCACACAGATTATCATTCTTGTATTTTCAATATACACATTTTTTTCAAGTATTGAAACAGGTAGTTAAAAAGAATGTCAAGCGGTTTCTTTTTATGAATGACTCGATGCCTTTTTAGTTTTTGAAAAATTAAATTGTGCATTTTAATCATCAATGAACTAATAATACATATTATATTGTAAGTAATATAATGCATTTAGGTACTTGTTAATTTTATAAATAGGTAACAAAGTTGAATATTAATAATATGAACAATTCCAATTTGAATAAGTAATATTTTTTATTGATATGCAAAAAATTAGAAGTATAAAAATGAAGAGTATATATGAAAATTAAGCAGTGTATGTTATATTTAATAATAAATCAACTCTAACGCTTAAAAAAAGTTTTTGTAAAAACTATTCTATATACAATTTTTCAAAAACGTTTTGAAAATGAGAAAACATCATCGTGTTAAGTGTTTGGTGTGCGGTGCTGAAAAAAGTCATAATTTGAAAATAAACTAACTAACTAAAAATAAATACGATATTTCTTTCTTTCACTTTGTATTTTGAATTTTTATCTCTCTCTCACAAATTAAATTCTTATAACTATCTATTTCTTACAATATTGGAAATCGACTGGAAAAATGGTAACCAACACATTGATAAATTATAAAATTTTATTCCAGTGAACCTTCTTTTAATGGATATTCTTTGGTATAATATAGAGAAACTACGCGGAACAAAAAAAAATTTTTCAATATTTCTTAAATTTTACTTTACCGTAGAACCCCAGAGAAAAAATATATTTCATAGGCCAAAATACCCCAGAGCGTAAATTATAATATCTCTTAGAAATTATAATCTTTCTCTTGATTTTGTATAATTGTATATCGCATACCTATTATTTTGTTATAATCGTTTATCTCGAATTTTAATTTTTTCTCTTTTCTCCTATTTTATTTTCTTTCCTTGTTTAACTAAATTTAATTATTTCTAATGTATATTGTGATATGTAATAGCTATAAGTTTGTATTTTATTTTATAATTTTTAAATTTTTTGCGTTACGTTTTTCTTTACTTTATTACTTTTATACTGAATTTTTATTTTTATCTTTGTATTCCTGTAACTGTATTACTTTTAACTCTGAATTATCAACCTAATATTGTTTAACTATATATAATTTAATTTTTTCTACTCTTGTTATTTCATTCATCACATATTCTCAGGAATATCAGAATGATCTTACATTTATCTAATTTTACCATTATTGTTTTAGAAATTTTTTAATTTAATTTATGATAATGTACTAAGGTATGTAATATGTAACATAGTATAATAAATAAATGAATTTTAAAAACTAAAAAAACTAAACGTATTCAATTATTTTGATAATAATATCGCAATTCGAAATTCCTTCCTTATATATTATATATGTGTGTCGTGTGATATGGGTGTAAAAAAAGGAAAATATAAGGTAGTAAGGAGTAAGGACATCGAAAAAATGTATAATTATGTTTTGTTTATATTCATCCACACATAAGGTAAGTGGCTATAATATTGACAGTGGATGTAATACTGACATATGAAGCGATATTTTCATTTATTAAGAAAATTATTCATATAAAACAACCGTTTATTTTTTTAAAATTAAATTCAAATATTCAAGATTCATATTTTGTTTAAATCAGCCCGATAGTGTACAAAATAGAAGAAATATCACTTCTAATTCAAAAGTGGTCGTGGTAATAAGTGTTGTTGCAATGATTCGTTAAAATTTATGCTTAAATTTTAAAATTCCTTTATTTTGTAATATTTTCTATGTAAGTTTAAATTAATAACTAATTTTTAAAGAAATACATTGTTTTGTTATTCAGTTTGAATTACTGAAATGTAACTATTTATATTAAAACAGTGAAATTAATTATTAATTTTAATTATAATGGTTTTGTCAGAATTAGGAGCGAATATACATACTGTTCTTAATACTGACACATATGTCAGTATTGGGAAAAGGAATATTAATTATTAAAAGCTTATTACAAATTAAATATAGTATTTACCTACCAAGGATAAATTGAATTGATGTACACAGGTATTTCATAATAATTATCACATAAATTAAGAAACATAAAGACTGTCAAAATTATGTCCACATATTAGCTCAGTATTAGACTCTTAATATGTCAGTATTAAGGTTTTAGATTTTGAAATTATTTTTGTAAAATTTAAACTGTTTAATATGATTTTAAATACTTTCTGTATAATTTAATTAATGTAAAATCAGTTAAATATATGTGGATTTAAATATGACTGTAAGTTTTGAGGATTAGGATTAGTTCATTACAATAATAGGCCTTAAAGTTGGGTGTCAGTATTGTATACAAATATATGTCAGTAAAGCAAATAACATTTTGTGTTAGCGTATAAAAGTGAAAAAGCCGTGATGACGAACAATGACGAAAAGTAGTGTCTTACAACACTTGTTGTACGGAATGCTGCTGGAGATATTTCACCGCCAATGGTTGTCTACAAATATAAAAGAATTCCCTTTGCGTTACGAAAAGAAAAATGCCTAAAGAGGAATGGGGTTTTCCGATACTTGATGGATGACTGGCGAAAGTATTTTATGAATACATAGCAAATGAATTTTTATCCTTATTTAAATGGTGCTCAATTTCCTGTAATTCTATTCTTAGATGCATGTTTCTCACTTATCATTAGCGTTAAGTGACTTTTGCAAGGAGAAAAGAACATTGATTGCTCTTTACCCCAGTGCAACTCACCTTTTGCACTCACTTGTTGTTGTTGTTGGTATTTTTCATCCTCTTAAGTTAGAATGGAAGAAAGCTGTTCATAAATGGAAACTGGAAAACGATAGAAAAAAATTAATGAATTTTTCCATTATTCTTAGAAAATTTTATCCATTATTCTTATTCCACATTTCTTAGAAAAAGCTATAAGAAATGAAGCTAACGCAACCACAATATTATTTTCGAACATACGGTGTATATTTATTTTCAGCTCTGCTCCTTCTTTTTACGCTCTTGACAGTAACTTAGGTAGAATCACCTTTTCGTGCTTAATTAAGTACGGTACTGCAGTTTTACACTACAATATCTATACAATATTTCGAGTATTTATTTAACAAATTACTGGCTCTACTCATTAAATGTGTAAAACTACTGCTATTTATTGCCAGGAACTAAGCCTTCTTAAATAGAATAGTTTCATTGTATTTAATTTTTTACCAGATTATACTCTCAATTATTTTTTGCCATTTATAATGTTCCGATGACAAAAGGTACTAGGCCAGGTCGAAAAACCAATAAAGCATTTTTTTGCTTCATCGGGAATCGAACCTGGGACCTTTCGGTTGAAAAGCAGGCGCTCTACCTACTGCGTCACCTAGCGTGTAAATTACACCAATTCCTGTGAATTACCAGTTGCCTAAGACCAGTTGCCAGAATTAAGAGCTACACTTTTGATTTTATTTCAACAAATATATTTAATATTCATTTAATACATTTAAGATATACTTAAATACTTAGTCGTTTTATTTGTCATCTATATTTATTATCTATAACGCTATTTGAAACTGCATTATATGCATATGTCAGTATTAGGAACCAAAACTGTCAGTAATAGACTCAACAATTTTTACGCATGTCAGTATTAGGGACAAAAATTTCTTGTTGCTAATTTTATAAAATTATGAATTAAAAATGTTTTAAATTTAATTTATGTCTTAACCAAGTTACTCCTAAATATCTAAATTTTCTGATAAAACTATTTTTTTTGGAAAATAATTATAATTTATATAAAAAAACTTAATTTAAAGTTGAATTTGTCGCGTACACTGTCAGTATTATATCCACTTACCTTACAATGATTTAATTTTTATTTTTCTGTTTTTGGCCAGAACACCTGCAACCTGCAACAATGCCGTGTGTAAATTGTTTTTGTAATTTTTAATTTTTTGATTTTGTTTTTGGACTGAATTTGTATTTTTTATTAATTTCAATTTTAAAATAAAATGAAAAATTATTTTTGTACTATTGCCTTGAAGGGGCATTTCATAGGTATCATAGGTATTATAGGTAATTAGATAGGTTTTAAAAAATAAAAAAAGAAATATGTAGGTATGAATTGAATTTGTGGCTGTAAAATTAAAATTCTTAAAAAAAAAAATTTCATAAATGTACATATATATTTTGCAATAGGTAGATATATGAATATTTTAAATAAGAACGAAATTTAAGTTTAAGAAAAAACTAATAAATATTTTAAATGTACATGTAATCCTCTTCCATCACGCCCAGAAATTTGTGAATTACCCTCTTATAACATGCTACGTACCTCTAGCAACACGGTTACATTTTTTTATTTATGTACATGCAACAAGTGAAGGTTTGAAGGAGGAGGTGAAGGAGGATATGGCTATTCAGGATCTTCAATATTTATTAGTGACGAAAGCGATCTGGTAGAATTGGCATTAGAAACTGTAAATGAAATTCTTTATACGAACAGTAAAACTGATTGTTTATAAATAAAAATAATCATAATTAAACAAATACAAGAGAAAAGCATTCGCCTAAGCATAATATAAATAACAAATATTTTATTTCCTTTGTACCTCGTACAGTATCGTACAATACATGTTGAACATTTCAAAAAATGAAAATTTATAAAATATTGAACTTTTTTTTATTGTTTTTTCTTTTGTTCATCAAAATAAAAAAAAAAAACACTAATGGAAGCGTCTGAACTGTTTTTATAATTTCTAATTCTTTGATTTTGTTCTTGGATTGAATTGCAGTTTTGTTTTAATTTCAAATAAAATGCAAAATTCCATTTAAATTACTTTTTTATGCGTTGAAAAATAACATTTCATAGGCACCACTTAGATAGGTTTGAAAAAAAAAAATTTTACCTAAGTATGTTTTAGAATTTGTGGCTTTAAAATTAAAAATCTTTAAATAAAAATTTCACAAATGTACAAATAACATGTACCTAACTATATGTTGTAAAATATATTTTAAACAAAGAGAAAAAGCCGAATTGAAGTGTAATAAAAAACTAATAAACACTTTGAATGTAATAAAAATAAATAACTTCAATATAAAAATGAAAATGAAAAATTAAATAAACAAAAATAAATTCTTAAATTTACTATAATATTACTAGTATTAACAATATTATATATTAGAAAAAATAAATAAGTGATATACTGCAGTACTTAAGTAAGTAATTTTGCACCCTATCGTAATTCATATATGTATATGTATTCCTTGATTCCTGATGCAGAGTAGAAGTAGAGTGTAGGTTATTATCATTATCATAATATATTAACAATGAACGTGAACATTATTTTTGAACATTATTTTTTTTTTTTTTTATGATCTTGTCAGTAACTTAGGTAGAATCACCTTTTCGTGTTTAATTAAGTACGGTACTGCAATTTTACACTACAATATCTACAATAATTTGAGTATTTATTTTAACAAATTACTGGCTTATCTACTCATTCAATGTCGAAAACTACTACTATTGTCAGGAACTAAGCCTTCTTAAATAGAATAGCTTCATTTTATTTAATTTGTTACCAGATTATCTTTTAATTATCTTTTGTCATTAATTATATCCCAATAACAAAGGGTACTAGACCAGCTCGAAAAACCAATGAAGCATTTTTTTTTTCCTTCATCGGGAATCGAACCCAGGACCTTTCGGTTGAAAGGCAGGCGCTCTACCTACTGCGCCGCCCAGCATACGAACATCATTTTTGGTTATTCTATTTCTATATTAAAATTTTTTCATTCTCATTTCTTTATGAATTTCCAATTTAAAGTAAGTTGTTTTTGTTTGCATTAAAAATGTAACATTTTGGTTCCATGACAAACATATGGACAAAATTTCATTAGACAAAATTTCATATTTAAAAAAATTAAATTTTTAAATTTTTATCAATTATTATAAAATTTGGAAGAAATTGTCAAAATCTTTAGTTGATTAATAATTCCTTTCAAAATATGATTTTGTTTTATATTTTTATAAGAATTGTTTTATATAAGAATTAAGTGGTTATGCTGAAGTCCGTCGGAATTACAAATTGAAAAAGCGCTTCAAACGAATAATATCTTTTATCGTTTTTAACAAAATGTAATGTGTACCAAAAAATTACTATTAAATTTTAATTTGTTGTATGTAATTAAAAATTAATAAGTTTTACTTTTAATTTATGTACATATACATATTAAAAAATTTATAATTTTTTACAAATTAAATAAAAACAAACTTAAACTATCAACGCGTTTTGTATTCCAAAACATTTAATTTTGATTTCTGCACAGATTTTGGAGTCGAGTTTCAGAATACCGATATTTTTCGTATTCCGGTCGAAAATTTTTTTCGAGGATATTCCGCTTCGGACTTCAGCATAACCAATTTAGTGCTTTTTAAGAAAAAAAGTACCTTTATTACAAAACCAAATAATTTTAAATTTTTTATAAAAACTTAAATAGGTATGTAATTATTTAAAAAATATAATTTTGTTTTATGAAATTTTGCCCGACACCATGCATTTGATATTATTGGTATACTCTACCTTTACCCAACAAGTGTGTATTTGATACGACATACACAATCTTATCTTATTGCCGCTACTACACTGTATGTATGTTATATAAAAGCAAAAACAAAAAAAAAACAAGAATTAAATTTTTAAAGATTCTCTCTCTCAAAGCTAGAACCTATACAGTTGAACCTGCATAAAAAAAATTTTAGTTCAATATTTTGTATGAGTTTCTGTTAACGAACATGTTAAAATGACGTATTACAAAATTTTATGTGATTTTATGTAGGTCCTACTGTGTCGTGAAAAAATTTGTTCTTGGTAGTTTCTCTATATTATACTTCTTTTATGCAACAACTATCACACTACAAAAAAATAAAAATTGCTCAAAGTTTTAAGTTAATCTTTATAAAATTAACTCTTTTATTTATATAGAATGCAACTTTTTTTATAAGAATTTATTAGACATCAATTTTCATCAGTAAGTCTTGCATATGCAATATCAATCAATAAATCACAAGGTCAAACATTTCAAAGAGTCGAAATTTATCTTCCTGAACCTACTCTGACCAATGGTCAGCTCTACACAATCCACTGCTCTAAAAATTAGAATTCTAGCAGGACCAAGACAGGGGAAAACTACTGACAATGACACTGTAACTGACAACGTTGCATACCAGGAGGTTGACAATATGCCAATGTTGCATACCAGATCTAGAATATTTCATTTTATCCAATTGTTTCCTATATATGTATATGCTGAGTTTTAAAACTCGCTCATAATAATTGGGAAACGGTAATGGTACTAAGCCATAGCTATGATTAAGTAATGGTTTAATAAAATTATGGGAAACTATTTTTGAACATTCCATTCCAACACACGTTTTCCCAATTAACGCGAACAATCAATTAATTGGCTAATAATATCAGTTATGGTAAAGGGTTTCGGTAGTTTTAGTGCGTCAGAGCTCCACATAGCTAAGGAAAGTACATACGTGCGCGGTCTGCTGAGTATTTTTCACCTTCCCTCGAGAAATAAAAAAATAATAAAAGTAAATTAAATCTTACAAAAAAAGTTTAATGCTATTTGATATATTTTTTATTTTATTTTGTAATTAATATTAACTTAAAATTTTGAACATTTTTTATTTTTTTGTGGTTTATAATAATACGTAACAATCCTGTTGCCAACTTGACGTAGCAACCGTTGCTAGGTTGCTGCATCAAAATAAAATTTAAAAAAAAACCAAATCTATAAACAAAAATGTTTTCTTTGCTGCGTTTGTTTATGTACCTACCATACATCATTTTTTTTTTTTTTACTTCATTTTATTTACAACCTGTATACTAAAATACAATAAGCATATATTTTTGTCTGAGTTTTTTGCCTTGAAGTAGGGCACCCAATGTTGCAGCCACACACTTAATTAATTTCACCATAAAATATCTTCAGGTAACATTCTTTTGAGTCTCCTATTTTCAGACGAGTTCATCAACGTGTGGGTTAGAGTATTTGGATGTTGTTCTAATATGTTGTTGTAGTTGGTGTTATATTTAATTAATTCATTGGGGACTAAAGGAATGCGTAAATCATTGTCGATTATTTGATTTGACACGAACCATGCAGCATTAACCATAGATATTATCACTTTGTTTTGAAATCCTTGGATGATTTGCACGTTGCTTTTGGCCGCAACTCCCCATAGTTGAATGCCAAGTCCAGATTGGTTTGAGTATGGAATTATACAATATTTTATTTTCTAAGGAGAGTTGTGATTTTCTCCATATGAGCCAGTACATGGTTTTCCACTTAATACCGAGCTGCTTCCTTTTATAGTTGATGTGGGTTTTCCAGTTTAATCGTTTATCTAAGTGAAGTCTTAGGTATTTGACATCATTTTTTTGAGGAATGTTATTATTATTTCATTAAACTGGCGGACAAGTTTTAGCTCGTTTACTTTAAATTTCCATTTGTCAAGCCATGTTTGTAGTAGTTTTAAATGTTGCTACAATAAGTGGGTAGCTAAATATACGTCATTGTGGCAAACCATAATCGCAGTGTCGTCTACAAAAGTTGCTAGTTTAACTTCATTATTATATGGCAGGTCAGCTGTGTATAGTAGATACAATGTGGGTCCAAGGACACTACCTTGAGGAACTCCAGAGTGAATTGGCAGCAATTCAGAATACGCGTTTTGTATTTTAACATAAAAGAATCTATTTTGCAAATAACTTTTTAAAATTCCGTAAAACTCACTTGGGAGCTTTTTCTTCAGTTTATACAAAAGATCAAGGTGCCATACCTTGCCAAAGACCTGACTAATGTCCAGAAAACACAATATAAAAAAAAATTTAAAAAAAACCTTAATTTTAAAATCGTATCTGTACTTAGTGTGTTTGTATATGTGTGTAGCCTAAATCTACATATATTCCAAGTCATGACACTGCAGAGAGGATTCTCATTTTGACCCCTATCCTATTTATACAGGCCAGCATAGGAAAAATAAGGACCAGATTTTTTAAGTCTAGTAACTGAAAAAATATAATTTTTTTCGAGTTTTGTTCTAAAAAGAAATTAAAGTTTTGTATTTTTTAGATCGAATAGTAAAAAAAAATATTATATACCTTAATGTTTTATTATAGAAAAATTGATTTAAAAAAGACCTTGCCATTTGAAAAAAAAAATATTTACACCTTTCAAAAGAGAGTAAAACACAACAAATTATTTTTAATCATCACAATTTTTTTTCACCATTTTTCTTTAAACAACAATTTTTTTAATTTTAAAATATATTTTATGTAATATTTTTTTATATATTAAAGTATAAATTCTAAACTGTATTTTGATATTAAATTTATATTTTTTTATTTATATTTAATGCTCTAAAACTTTGTTTAAACATAAAACAGTCTCTGTAAGCGAATTTCATGACTTTGAATAAATGTAGACTTAGGTGTAGCATAATGATTGTGAGATTCTAATTGTGGCATTTATAAAAAAATGTAATATATATACAATAGATATTAATGTAATATATATAATAGTAAATAGATATTATTGTAGAATTGATTTTGAAATTACTTATATATAAGTAAATTTAAAGTTTTGCTTTCTACATATATAATATTCAAAATGCTTCATAGGTCTCGATTATATCTCCTTTTAATAGTTATTTAACTTAATTTATTTAACTTAATCTTTTTAATATTAGTATATTAAAATTATTAATATTGAATATTAATCACAACCAAAATATGTTACTCCTTTTCTCTATTTAGATGTGGACCAGTATTACCTTACCAAAGAAATAAAAGACAAATAGACAAAAAGTAAAACACATCTTATTGATGTTACAGAGATATAACTAATAGATAAATTTCATGTAAGAAACTATTATTTTCCATAAAACATTTTTTTTGTGGCACTGTCATAATTTGGTTTTAATTTAAATAACGCAACATAAATTTGTCTAGGATAAATTAAATAAAAGCTTATCAAAATGGCATATATGGCAACAGTTAATGATAATTGAAATCTCCTGAACAATATTCTAAATGAACCTATAATGCCTATAATTATACCTAGATGAAATTTTAGTAGGTATGTACTTAAGTAATTACATTAAGTAAAGTAATTCGATTCTATTCAACATAAATAAAGTTCACCTTATTATAATTAAGGTGAATACAATAACAAAATTTTGATATGAATAATGCATAATTATGAAAATAATAACTAGCTACCTACATAGTTAGCTACATGGATATAAGATAAAAAATTTAAATTAATTCTTACCTGCCGACTAATTAAATATTTATCCTTTGCTAAAAATTTATCAATTTCACGTGATTTATATCTTTGTTCTAATTCTTCAGGACTAACACGTAAATGTAATAAATAAGAGAAAAAATCCCCACAGCATTTTAAGCACGATAAACGTGAATGACGTCTATTATTCCTTGTTCTTATTGAAGATGTACCGGGTGTGGTAATGTCATAACTACCATTATTTCCAGTTATATTAGTATTCATGTTACTTCGATTATTTGTTGCCATAATAACACACTATATTAAATTAATAATTATGTACACAATTTATTTATAAATGTTAAATTTTATATTTAATATATATACATATATTTAAATATTTAGTTACATATTTGCAAATAATTTATTGAATGACTAAATAGACAATCAAACAATCATTTTCTATTGTAATTGCTTACTTTAATTTTGTATTATTTTTTTTTTAATTTTGTTATTAAATACTTCAGAAATATATGTAAAATAAAAGGTAAAGTAGTACAGGAATGATTTGTTATTTTGTAAACGCATAAATTTTTTTATATTTGTCTTCAAATAAAAACATTTTTAATATGCAGATTAATTTGACGATATTTGTTTATATTGAAAAAAAAAGAAAAAAATGATTAAAATTTTCAAAACAATTTTCTAATTTAAAAAAAAAAATAAAAAAAAAATTAAACACAAACACACCCCGTCGAAAGAAAGTCGAAAAAATGTCAGCACAGCACCGTCGTCAACGTCGTTTTCTTTAAATTCTTGATATTAATTCACATTTTTATTATTTGGTTTATTTAATTAAGTTGAAATTTAATTATTAAATATTTTAATTTCTATTCAAATTTTAATTTTGAATAGTACTATAGAAATTTAATTATTAAAATATGAATATAAGTAAAAAACACTTTTCTTATTACTAATTCCAACAAAAATTTACTGACATGGCAGAGGTAGCAGTGCAGAGTGCAGACTGCAGACTGCACCAAAGTAGTAAAAAAAAGACTGGCCAAGCCTGGCCATATGTTCTTGTTGACATATCGTTTAAGTCGATCGATTAATAAAGTGAGCTCTGCCAAAATAGATATAACTTTATGCTATGCAACCTACTTTTTACCTGGGTAAGAAAACTATCTTTCATAATACTAACTGAACTGAGTAACCAGCTTTCAGTTTTGACAGCCACAAAAAAATTAAAAAAAAATGGACTATGTAAACAAACTTTTATTTTCACTTTTATCATGTAACAGAAATAAAATAGCCAATAAATAACTTATAAGTGTTGTAAGTTGTATTGCCTTGAATTTTAATCTAATTTTTCATCATTTTTAAAATGATATATTCATAATCTTTCTTTCCATTTTTAATATCAACTTCAAATTTATAAAAAGTATTTATATTAGTTTTAAATGAATCCATTTTGTAAACAAAGTCATAACATTTTTTATTTATTTTTAAAATATTTTATATATTATAACATTGACTATTTTATTATAATAAGGACAATTCATAAAATTAATGAATTATAAAGTTTAAAGAAAAATAAATACATAATATCATTAATATGTTTTTGAATGTAATCAACTCTATGTTATCTCTATTTAATCCTTTCACGTAAAAGACTGCTATAACATTAAAAAAATTTTAGATCCAAAAGCAAATGATTGCTATAGCATTCAAAGAGCCTAATTAGACGATGTTGCATTGCATGATTTCTCTCTTTATCTTTCACTCACTTCTTAAAAACTAATGTTTATATGGAGACATTTTTGTTGCGTCGTGGAGAGATTTTTTCATTGAAAAATTTTGTGCTACACTTGCTGTAAGTTCACAAATCCATATAAACAAAATAAATAAATAAAATATGAATTGAGTTCAGATTTATTTTTGTGATAAAAAAATATATTCTAGGAACTTAAAAACAAATTATATGACATGCGAATTAATTTTTTTATGTTCTTTCAGGGTTTGAGTTGATGACAAAAATATTTTTATTTATGCCTATCATGTTGAAAACACAATCACGACCATAAATATATAAAATATAGATTGGCAGCTTGGTATTGCTTTCTCTTTCTCTCTAATTCATTATCATATTATTTATTAAATGTCAGATTCAGCCAAAAATGAACATATGTTTTTCAATATTTCAACTCAGCTGATTTGATTTTATAAATTTAACAGCCATTTCTTAATATTTTGATGGTTTTGTAGAATAGATTTTTTTCAATTTTTTCTTATTGAATTTAAAATTAGTTTTGTTTTTTAACCATTTTATCTACATATATATTTACTAACTATTTATTTTTTATAGTTTTTCTATTTAAAATATATTATTTACGCTAATACGATAATTTGAAAATCATTTTATTTCATTTTATTAATTGCAATTTTAGAGCATTGGAAAACGTTTAGGGGAAATGAAAAATAGGGGGGAAAACTTTAAATTTGATGGGAATGATAAATATTATATATATGCATATAATACAAGTGATTAGATATACATTGATTATTAAATAATAATAATAATATAATAATACTTATAAATAATATAAATTTGTATACATCATCTAATATGTTTTAATATTATCAATATATATGTAGACATAAAATTTCTCGGAAATGTATAAATAATAGAATCTATATGAATTTAGTTATATAAAATAATATATAATGTATACGATAAAGTAAAAAAAAATTTCCCCCCTCTTGGTCATTTTATTTAGCTTAATATCAAACTGTATCGATTCATGTATCAATTTAATTAATTTTGTTTATATAATTTTGATCAAGAACATAAATATATACGTATCAAAGCATCTTTTTTTAACTTTACTTTTTGATTTGTTAATTAGGTATATATTATTGTGAATTTTGTATATATATACACATATACATGTTTTTAAAAGAAAATTTAAAAATAATTATTTTAAATTAATTGAGATTTTAAAAATGAGACGTTAAAAATAATCCAATTATTAAAATTATTGTAATTTTATATTTGTTTTTACTCTAAATTTTTCATATTACATTGGTGCAAAGTTTCTATTTTCAATGGAATTATTTGCAGTAGAAACTAAATTATTTGAACTAAGATTTTGCAAAAACAGATGACCAAAAGTGGCAGAAAATTTTTATTCTAACGGCCAACCTATATTTTAAACGGTAAACACAATTGGAACCACCGACTACCAACGAAATTCGCTTCGCTCAACTATTTTTCGTCAAATGAAACACAATTGCAACGAAACGAAAAATAAAAATAAACAAACAAGACAGAAAAGCAAACGGCGGAATTTCAAAATAAAAAAATATTTTGTTAAAATATTTTTAAAAAAATTTTGAATAATTTATTAATTCATTTGTAGCATCATCAGATCCACATATATCGCTAATAAATCTAAATTTATAAAATTTATATATGTATCTAAATAAAACAATAAATAATTATAAATTGTAGAACATATAAAACTTTTAAAAAACGAAAACAATTATTTTATAATATCAGATTTCAGAATAACTGTTTTTTTTTTACTTTTTGATGTTTAAAAATGTTGTCAGAAATGTCAAATCCAACTACCAACGAAAAAAATAGAAAATAGCCTGATTTTGACGACAACGAAAATGTGGTTGAGCGAATGTATTTGGAATTTTGAGCATATACATAAGAGCGTGTGTATTTTAATTTTTTCGTCGCGAATTTTTCGTCGGTAGTCGCAATTGTGTTTACCGCTTTATAAATCTATGATCACGACGAATGTCCAAAATTCGCCCTTAGAAACACAATCCCGACGAGCTATTCGCGACGAACAAATTTTTGTGTTTCGAAGTTTCAAAATTTGTTTATAAAAAAAATGGAGGAAAAATTTTAAAATAAATTAATTTAAAAATTTTTTTATTTGAATTTGAATTTTAAAAATGTTTTATTGAAACCATATTGATTGTTGGTATCAATGAATGTCATTCGCATTCGTCGACGAATAAAATAGAAATCGATCTATTGTTTAAACGCGAAATTTTGGTTATTCATCATTCGACACGATTTACATATAATCTTATGTATTTGAAAGCGAAAAATTCGTCATTCGTCGTGATTGTGTTTTCGACATCATGAATACATTTTATTTTTTTTTATATATTTTTACAAAAAAATGAAAATAATTTAAATTCATATTTTTATATATGTATTTACATATTAATTTTTTTTGTTCATATATTTTTGCAGAAAAATAAAAATAATTTAAATATTGTTGATCCAGTAAAATAAAAATATATTGAATTACAGTTCCATTGGAAATATGAAATACTAAATAGCATGCGCGATGTTATCAAGTTCAGAGTAAATTTTTTTTACCCTAATACAAAGAAAGAGTTCAAGGGGTTGACGCCTGGATGCAACACCGGATGCAAGAATGCCTAATACAAAATTGTTGCGTCCGTTATTGCAATTGCAACATCGTCTATTTAACCCAAAAATAATGGAATGCTCGATGGCGTATGTACGATGGTTTTTCTGTGAACTGTCAAAAACTAGTAAATAACATAGTATAAAGAATTAATATATTAAGGTAATAATTTTAATTTAATTTTTGTTTATTCCTTCCAAAATATAGTTAACATATACTGACATTATCGACTTATATTAATTTAGAGCTTAGATTAAATCATCTTATCAACTACAATTTACATTTTTTTACATATGACTACATTGCCTGCTTAATTATAGATTACAAAATACTTTTACTTGGACAAAAGGAAAATTGGAGAAAAAAAACCTTTTCGATTATTTTTATTTTCATTTAAAATCAAACTTAGAACTAAAACTAAAACAAAAAACTTAGGAAACTATAACTATAATTATAACTATAACTACCACTATAACTATGACTTTAGCTTAAAAGCGAACGGTACAAACAGTAAAACTAGACAAGCGCAGCCTGTCAATCATCAATAACTAACTAGACTCCGAACTAAGTAATTACTTGAGTATTCGCACTTGTTGTTGAATTTTGTTTGCCTATTTTTAATTTTATCAGCTATCGGCAGACTTTTTGATTTCCAGTGTATATCCGTCGTGCTGTGATACCATGGAAGATTTAAGATCATTTTTAGAAGCTTGTTTTGCATGATTTGTAATTTTTTTTGTGGCAATTGGCACAATCTCCCCATATTGGGGATCCATATAAATATAAACTTTGGAATATTGATTTAAAAATCAAAGTTTTATTTTGTATAGATAGGGAAGATCTTCTGTTTATTAAACCATAGAGAGATTTAATTAAAATTAGGTTTTTTTTTATTTTATCCTCAATGAGGGGTCCGAAAGTAAGTTTTGGATCTAGGATAATTCCTAGATATTTAATTCTGGAACTCCATTCGATAACAGTACCATTTAGGTTAAGGTTTCTGCTTGGTAAATTACATGGTTTTCTTTTCCTTGAAAAGAAGTAGGCGGCCGTTTTAGAAGCGTTGATCTTAATTTTCCATTTGTAATAGTATTTAATTTTCCATTTGTAATACTCTAGTTTCAATTTCTTCTGATCTCTAGTGGATATTCTTTAGACATAATTTTTCTAATCCGATTTTCTTTAACCCTCTGTAGCCCAGGTAAATTTGAAGATAGACCCCTCTTCTAGAACAATTTTTTTCCTAAAATACTCCAAGAAATCACCCATTAAAAACTTTTTGCTCTAAACGGGACCACCCTGTATAAAAAAATTATTATATGCATTTGGAAATGTTACTAAACTTTTTATAAATGTAAAATGTATTTTAGAATAAGAATTTTTTATTCAAATATTGGTTGTTATTTTAACTGGACATAAAAGAATGTTAAATAAAACAATAAATTAAAATCAATTTTGAAATTTCAATTCTGAAATGTGAATACAATTTAATATCTTATCATACTTTAATTAGCAATTGTTTTGAAATCTGGAAGCCATTTAAAAAACAAATTAATTGAAAAATCTCTATTTGAACATTTTTACATAATAAAATTAATTTTTAAAAGTATAATTTGAAGTTGATTGCTTATAATTGCTTATAATGATAGATAGATAGTAATAAGAATTTAATTTGTGAGAGAGAGATAAAAATTCAAAATACAAAGCGGAAGAAAAATGAACGAACGATTTTTTTGTATGAAAGAAATATTGTATTTATTTTTAGTTAGTTAGTTTATTTCCAAATTATGGTTTTTTTTCAGCACCGCACACCGCACACACACGATAATGTTTTCTCATTTTCAAAAGGTTTTTAAAAAATTGTATATAGAATAGTTTTTATAAAAACTTTTTTTTTACGCGTTAGAGTAGATTTATTTTTAAATTACAATGCTTAATTTTCATATATACTCTAGATTTATTTTTTTCTAAGTACTTTCTGATATACTATTTTTTTTTAAATGCATAGCAACAAAAAATATTATTTATTTAAATTTGAAATGTTCATATTATTAATATTCAAATTTGTTATCTATTTATAAAATTAACAGGTACCTAAATGCATTATATTACTTATAATATATGTATTACTAGTTAATTGATGATTAAAATGCACAATTTAATTTTTCAGAAACTAAAAAGGCATCGAGTCATTCATAAAAAAAAAGCTTCATACTCTTTTTAACTACCTGTTTCAATGCCTGAAAAACGGTGTATTGAATATACATGAACGATAATCTGTTTGAAATAAAAAAAAATGTACTTCCCTTTTAAACCAATAAAAGAAAATAATATGATGTTTAAGAAATAATGGTAGCGTTCAGTGAAATTAACCATTGGATCTGAAATCCACAGATCCATGGATCTGTTTACTGAACGGTGTGGTAAATGTACCGGTTAATGTATCGCGGTTAATGAAAATGGATCTGAAAAAATTTTAGATACATATCATGGATCTAACTTTTTATATGTAATAATAACAACAACAATTTTTACGTTGAGTGTTGTGACATCTACCGTAAGAAAAATTAAATGTTTATATTTTTTATGAAAGTTTTTAAATTTGAATCGCCATTATTTTTTGAATTAGTGTGAAAATTTAAATTCTTAAGGAAGATTTATGTACATAAAACTTAAATTATGAGTTATAAAAAATAAATTATATGTATGATAATAAATATTATTCTATTCAAATTTAATTTATTTTTAAAAGTACTCATTATATTTTCCGGTGATGGCGCTAGTATTGCGGTAAATTTTTGTGGTGAATTGCGTTCAGTGGCCAGATATATGGTACATGGATCCAAAATGGATTCCAGATCTACCGGTTAATGCTACTGAACGAACCCTTGGTTATATTATATTATGATCGTTCCCGTACGCACATCTTGTAAAAACTTATCCAAGTTTTTCCAAGTTTTTACCAGAAGTCGTTCCTGTACTGAGAGTTTTTTCTAAAAACGAGAGAAAACATATGTTTTCAACTTCGTTCAACAAAGTTCAACAACATTCTCACGAATAAGTTTTTGCAAGTAAAATTTTAACTTGTAAAAACTTATACTTTAAATTTTTGTTGTTGTTGTATTTTTTAGGTTATGTTTTTATTTACTTTTGTAATTTCTCATATGTGTCTGTTATGCAAAATTTTGTTTTTTAAATGAAATTTATTAAAAAAAATTAAAAATATAATTTAGTGGAGGATAAATTTCATAATTCTTTATTATTGTAATATATGTATAATTTAATTTAATAATACGGATACACTTGATAAGGATAAATCGTCAGCTAAGTCTCTATAACAGCAAGCTTCATGACCCGCAAGCCATAAAAATACAGCTATATGTTTTTCTGAGCTACATTTTTTATCTGCACGTAGGTTTGCAAAACTTTCAAATGTTTGCAGTTCTTCATATAAATATTTGAAAACATTTTTGCTTACACGAAAATGTCTTACAAATTCCTCTTCACAATAACCTGGAACTATTTCTTCCAAATAGTTTCGAATGCAATGTCTTTTGTTTTTATGTAAAAAGTTATCTAACAGCACTTGCTTTAGAATTACATTCCTTAACTCTTCAGTTTCGCTTTCACTAAAAAAATGTAATAAAAATGTAATCCGAATCGCTACTAATCCGCTGCCATTTCGTTTAAATATAATTACAATTCTTTAAAAAAAAAACACCTCCGGAAATTCAAACTGATTGTTTATAATTAAATTAATTTCAGAATGTCAGATTGCTTGTCAGCTGTTTGACAGCTGCAAGTTTTTACAAGAATTGCGTTCCAGTACTTTTACTTGCAGATGAGAGTTTTTTTTAACTCTTTTTTTCTTTTTTTTGCTTTTTTTTTCTCTCTTTTCTTTCATTTGCAAGTTTTTGCCAGAAAAGTACGGGAACGGTCCTATTATTTAGGTACCTGAAAAAATTCAATCATTCAAAATGTATTTATTCTCATACCCTAAACTAAAATGGATTATATTTTCTATGTCTTAAAGATGATTTTTCAAAGTTTCGAAAGGTCTATTTTTTGAAGCATAAATCCGAAGTCGTTAAAAAGTTAAAATATTTTGTAGCTGAAGTTAAACTATTGGGTCATACGATTAAACAATTTCTGTCAGATGGAGGAAAATAATTTGAGAACACAGAAGTGAGAACAATATTACATGAAGAAGGAATTGAAATACGAATTACTATGCCGTATACGCCTGAACAGGATGGAGGAGTAGAAAGAGAAACCCGTACTTTGGTTGAAAGTGCGCGATCCATTTTGCATAAAAAAGAATTACCAGTTAAATTATGGGCAGAAGCAGTTAATACTGTAACCCATGTTTTCAATCATACAGGACCTACTAGAACAAAACACCATTTCAGTTATGGAAGAAAATTCGAAAGTTATAAACATCTACAAATTTTTGGAGCAACTTGTTTTGTACATATTCCAAAACGAAAACGAACGAAGTGGCAACCAAGAAGTACAAAAGGATTATTTGTTGGTCATTGTAGTGATAAAGATGGTTTTCGAATTTACGATCCAAAGACTGACAGCATATTATTAAGCAGGGATGTTATTTTTTCACAAGAAAACAAAAGATTGAATAGTAAAATTAATGACATTGGATCAGATGAAATAGTTGAGATTGATTTACCATTAAATGAAGCTACCAATGATTTGAATGAAAGCCAAATTACAATAGTTCCAAATCCTTCTACAGAAACGGAAAATGTTATTTTATACTCTGATGAAGATGAAAATGTTTTGAACAATGACGAAACTCAAGAAGAAATTGAAAGACTTTTGCGTAATAGAACTACTATTATGAAACCTTCTCATTTGTCAGATTATATCATGTTTGCTGAAGCAGAAAATGATTAACCAGAATCGGTCAACGAAGCTTTGAATTCAATTGATAGCAAAGAATGGAAAGCTGCTATGAACGAGGAAATTAACTCTTTATTTAAAAAATGACGTTTGGGAATTAACTGAAGCGCTTGCAAATGTAAAAGTTATTGACAGTCGTTGGGTTTTGAAGATTAACAGAAAAGCAGATGGTTCAATTATATAATTATGGATAAGTTTAAAGCACGGTTAGTGGCTGAAGGTTTTGCTCAAATGGAAGGAATTGACTATAAAGAAACATTTTCGCCGGTTGCTTGCTTCGACAGTGTCAGAACTATATTAAGTGTGGCTGTTCAAGAAAATCTTATTTTAAGGCAATTCGATATCAAAACTGCATTTTTGTATGGAATATTACAAGAATATGTTTATATAAAGCAACTTGAAGAATATGATGATAAATCTGGAAGGGTGTGTAAGCTTAAAAAAGGTTTATACGGTTTGAAACAATCTTCTAGATGCTGGAGTGAAGAATTTAAAGAATTTCTAAACAAATGTAAATTGTTTCAATCAAATAGCAGATATTATGACGAAAGCTCTACCAAAAGATCAGTTTGTACAGTTACGAAAACAAATGTGAGTAACTTATCTAAACAACATAGTCAACTTTGAGAGGGCGTGTTAAAAATGTAGCAAAGTCAACATTGATTATTAATTATCGCTTATTAATTAAAGAAAACAAGGTTGGCAACACTGAATTACCTTCTGTCAACGCTTGTAAATTCAACATATTTTATTTTCATTATGGGTATTTTCTCCTTCTAATTTTGAATTACTTCTTGTATATTATACATATATGTAACTTTTTGCATATAAGTTTGAATCTCTATGAAGAAACATAATAAAGTTTTGTTTAAATAAAAGATACGTTTTTGTTGTTTACAACTATAAATCTTAACATGAATGACTCATGCATTTTTAGTTTCTTAAAAATTAAATTTTTCATTTTAATTATCGATGAACTAATAAATCATATATTATAAGTAATATAATGCGTTTAGGTCCTGTTAATTTCATAAGTAAAAAATTTGAATATTAATAATACGAACATTTCAAATTCGAATAAGTAATGCTTTTTATTGATATGCATTTTTAACAAATATTTAAAGTAATTTGATAAAAGATACACGTTTTTAAGTATAACGCATCTGTAAATTTTGATAGCTAAGAATGAATTTAAAAATATTTCATTCATACAAAAAAATCGTTCGTTAATTTTTTTCCACTTTGTGTTTTGAATTTTTATCTCTCTCTCACAAATTAAATTCTTATTACTATCTATTTCTTACAATATTGGAAATCGACTGGAAAAATGGTAACCAACCCATTGCTAAATTATAAAATTTTATTCCAGTGAACCTTCTTATTAATAGATATTCTTTGGAAATATCTTGACTTCCACTGAACGTTCTTATTATATCCATCTTTGTTTGTAGATTTATGAAAAATTTTCTGTTTTGGTTTTATTTCTTTATTTGTTTTTTTTTTCACATTTACTTTTTGGTTTTGTTTTGGTATAGGTACATCACTCTTTTTTCGTTTTTTAGCTTGAAATAGTTTAGAACGTTTGTGTTTTTGTATAAAAATTTTATAAGATATTATTTTTATTTATACTGCAGTAGTGATACGTAAAATAATGTGTAAAAATTTTAGTTTTCAATTTTATTTCAGCTATAGACTCGAAATTTTAACATTAAATAATAGGAATGGTAAAAGATGTTCCAAAAACAAATTTTGTTCCGTTATTTTAATTTAATTTAATAAAGAACGAAAATAGTTTTGAAATGTAGTACTCAACCTAAATAAAAGAGTTTATTTTCTGTCAAAATATTTTGAATATTCCGAAATACGTGATGTACACATAATGTAAGCTTTACATTTAATATTCCAACTTTGAACAGTGTACAAAAAAATTACTTAATTAAGTTAATTGCAAATGTTTTTAATAGAACATTTGAAAAAAATATAAAATAATAAATAGACTTATTGAAATTCGAAATGTTATTTATTTAAGTTGTATAACGTAACCATACAGTATTTTTAAAATAGTTTTTAGTTTATTATTTTTTATTGTTATTGTTATTCAAGTAGTGACCATTTGTGGAAGAAAACTAGTGATAAATATAGGAATAGTAAATTTTGAAGAAATATTTATCGTATCGAAATACTAGCGTGTATAAGAAATTAAATTTAGATTGAACAAATACATTATTTTCTAATTTCGGATTTGCTTCTATTTAGAACAGAACAATAAACTTGATCAAATTATTTTTAAATAATTTCGAAAGTAAATAATTTGTTTATTTTATTTTCAAAATTGTTTCAAAAACAATGTGATTTGATTGGAAAACTCATCCTACTAAATATCTTGCAGAAAATACATGATTTTTTTTATTTGCTTTCGTAAAAATAAAAAAAAAAACAAATTCTTATTCCTCTTAGTTTTATTTTATTTTTATTTTTATTTACCAAAATTTCTCTCATTTTATCATAAAAATGAAATAATTGGGTGTGTTAGAGGAGCTAATTTTGATGCAGTGCAAAAAGAAAAACAAAAACTGAAATAAACAAGAGGAGTGAAGAGATACAACCAAAAAGTAAAAACCAAAGTCTACAAGGATAAAATCGTAAAATAACATAACAAATATTTGTTTTTTCTTTATTATTTTACACACTCTTCAAAACTTTAGAAATATGTATAATTGTGTTGTGTGTATACTGTATATATTTATTTATGTACCAAATTAATCGGTAAAGCTTTTTAAAAATTAAATTAATTTGAAGAAGAGAAAACTTCAAAGCTCTCTCACTGCTACTCAATGAGCTGCGATTAGACATCTATTTTTTGAATGAAAAATTCCCATTGCTTCGGAAATCTAATGGTAAATTATTTTTGGTTATAGTGTGGTGAATAAACAATCAGCAGTTTCTGTTGGTAGCACTTGTTGTCAAAAAGACAGTATTTTGACAGTATTTTTTTAGTATTTATCTAGTGCAGCACACTCACCAGTTGCAGTTTCACTGAAACTTAATTTTTATGAATGAAAATGACAGTTTCATTACCATGTTTCACTTGATGTTGCATAATGTATGGGCATGTCTCGCTACCATTTTGAAGGTTTCAAGTCTGCTCGTTTGTTTTCAAAATTTTTCGAAAACTTGAAACTTAAGGTGGATTTCCTCTTAATGGACGAACGTCCGGACAAAATTTTTAACCAATCAAAAAGTTTTATTTTACCAAAACATACACAAAAATTCCTTTCTGGGCAATTTTATTCATCCAATTTCTTAGTTAAAACATTTTTAACTTTTGGCTGAAGGACGAAGTAAAAGAAAAGGATAGATATATAATTATTTGATAAATATTTATTGCTATCTCGACTTATGTATGAACGCATTCACATATAGAATTTCAAATGTTTTTTAAGAAAAAGATATAAAGTGTAATTTTTTTTGTTTTTTGTTTTTTAATATAAGATTATTAACAAATTATAGATATTTTAAGATAAAAGCAAAGTGCTATATTTTATTTTTTCGAATATTACAATGTATTCATTATCACTCTTAACAAAATTTTAAATTTTTTGGATAAAAATAATATCAACGCATATAAACAATTTTTCAAACGCCAACCTTTTTTGACTTCATAACAAATGTCAGTCCTTCGGGCATGAGAAGAAGTCATAAAATATTCTTAATGGTATTTGTGTTTCATTTATAGTGTAAAATAAAATTGTTCGGACGTTCGTCCATGAAGAGGAAATCCACCATTAGTTTATATTTTTTCTCGTGAATGGGTGAAACTAAATGTGAATTATTTTAGAACTATATCAAACGTGGAATCCATACATGAAGATCCGAAGATGTGTCAATAGCTTTTAAAGAATATGATAGTATTGAATAACAATATATAGTGATGCAATTTTTTTAAATAAAAGTAATAAAACACCAGCGTTCGAAGACGACATTTATTCAAGAATTTGGATTTTGTTGAGTGGTTTAAACTCTACAAACAAACCAATATTTAAGTCAAACATTACGGAAGACCTATGTAGATGTTATTCCATAGCGCAATTATGTACGGAATTCAAATATGGGGAAACAATGTGAATTAAAATGTGTTATAAAATGCAAACAGGCCACACAAGTACATCAAATATCTAAATTCAAAAGTAAAATTAGTGATTATTTTCATCAATTGAATAATAGTAATAATACTTAATATTATATATAAAAAAAATCAAATTACTAAGCTTCTATAAAAAACAAAAAAATCCTTATTTTAAAATTGCAAAAAAATAATATAAATATGTGAAAATACAGTCCCCTTCCTGACGAAGTGTCTTGTATTTTGTTATGCTTGCATATTCTTCGTATTATCTTAATTATAGTTTTAAATCCTAACGCAATTTTTCTCCATACTTCAGCTTTTAAGCTAAGTATGCAGTGGAAAATTTTTGCCTGTCAAAAAATGAATGCAAAAACTACTTCAAAATCGGTTCAATTATCAGAAATTCGTTTAATTAGGTGGCATTATTTGCTCACTTGACAATCAACAACGTGTGAAAATAAAATCTAAATATTTATCTTAAACAACCTATTTATTATCTCAAAAATCATAATAAAAATCAAAAATAATAATAAATATCTATTAATTATTATTGATGCTTCCACGAAGTTTTTTATACTACTCCCATGTAAAACTTTGAATATTGAATAATTTTAGAACATTATTTGAAGTACCATATAAAATTATCACAGATAAAGGTTCAAATTTTACTAGTAAAGATTTTAACAAGTTTTGCTTATCTTATGGAATAGAACATCATACATATACTCCGGGTATTAGTAGAGCAAATGGACAAGTCGAAAGATACGTAGTGGTCGCAAATTTACTTCGTACAAATTTAGATACAAATTTAGAGTGGACTACCTATGTTAGTCGTATTCAATTATTACTTAATACAACTATTAATAAAACTACAAAACTATCTCCAATTAAAATACTCACTGGTGTTACAGTGCGTACTCCCGAAATCAGTGCTTTACTGTGCGAATTAAATATAGAACCAGAATATGATGGTATAGAAGCAATTCGTGTTTTGGCAGACGATCGAATAAAAGAAATACAGCTCATATGAAAACCAGATTCGATAAAGATAAATGTAAACCAAATATTATATTGTTTTTTTTTCTTGTTTGGTAATGAATTTTATAATTTTATTGAAACTATATTGAATGATTTGCATTGATATAGATAAATGAAATAGAGATGAACCCAAATTCTTTTCATGATTTTTTTTATTGATGCGGATAAGCTGAAGATTTTTTATATTAACCTATATACAAAATGGAGGTTGAGGTAATTTGAAATATTGTTTTGAATGTTACAGACAAGCTTAAGATTGCCTCTGAGTTGTAACCAAAAGAAATTTTGTTTTGGGTCTTACAGACAAGCTTAAGATTGCCTCTGAGCTGTGTCCAAAAGAAATGTTGTTTTGAATGTTGCGGACAAGCTTAAGATTACCTCTGAGCTGTGTCCGAAAGAAGTGTTGTTTTGAATGTTGCAGACAAGCTTAAGATTGCCTCTGAGTTGTATTAACAAAAAAATGTTGTACAGATAAGCTTATGATTGCCTCTGGGCTGTATCCAATTGAGTTTGAACGATATCTTCTGGGGGCCACCGCGTATTCCGACTTTCGTAAAACGAATTTCGTATTCGAAAGATTGGTACTATGTAATACGAAATTCGAGTTAAAATAAGTTTGACAACTCGAAAATCGTATATACGAATCCGATTTTAAATTTTCGTACCATGTAATACTACTTTCGAACATTTTTTAACATATTTTATTCGAATGGTTTTTTGTTATCGAATGGAGGTAAAACTTTGCTTGTGTTTTAAAATTGAGTGACTTATTTAAAAATATAATTATACTAAATATTACAATAATAACTAATAATAAAAAAAAAACTACATTTATATTTAATTTAGTATATAAAAAAATTTATATTATTTCATATTTCTATGTTTTATAGATTATGCTTAAACAAAAAACAACACCATCTCAATTGAAAATAATTATGGTCAAGAAGTTTCAAATCGAAATATAAATACAATAAAATTGATATAATTTAAAAAATAATACTTTTCAAAATAATAAACACACATTCTCAAATAAATTTAAAGTAATAAAGTATACGAAAACATTACTGACAATTAGAAATTCGGAAACTTACGTTACCAACTTAAATGATGTTTATTTCCTTTCGAATTTGAAACGCGGTACCAATTAATTTTACATTCGAATCGTAAATTTGGGTTATTGTGCCAATCCGAATTTCATACACGGTATGGGGCCTGAGGTCATTCATCGAGAGCGATGAATTTTTCAGAATGGCCATGTTAAAGAATAGAAGAAATTTTATTACTTAGGGTGTTTGTTTGTATTTTCATCAATTGAATAATAGTAATAATACTTAATATTATATATAAAAAAAATCAAATTACTAAGCTTCTATAAAAAACAAAAAAATCCTTATTTTAAAATTGCAAAAAAATAATATAAATATGTGAAAATACAGTCCCCTTCCTGACGAAGTGTCTTGTATTTTGTTATGCTTGCATATTCTTCGTATTATCTTAATTATAGTTTTAAATCCTAACGCAATTTTTCTCCATACTTCAGCTTTTAAGCTAAGTATGCAGTGGAAAATTTTTGCCTGTCAAAAAATGAATGCAAAAACTACTTCAAAATTTGGTCCAAGAAATTTTATTACTTAGGGTGTTTCCGAACCTTTCGCACTTGCACTTGATACTCGCACTAAACCTGTCAAATCGCACTAAATTTTTTTTTTATTTTCAGTTTTAATAAATTTAATTTTGCGATATTTGAGACTACACTAAAATTTTGACAACAAATCAAGTGCGATTTGACAGGTTTAGTGCGAGTATCAAGTGCAAGTGCGAGAGGATCGGAAACGCCCTTAGTATGCCATGAGTTTTAAATTATAAAAAAAAGTTCTGTACAAAATGATTATTAATGTCTCTAATGAGTTAATATTTAGGAGTCCCCAACGGATATTGGAAGAGGTTAGTGGTCACGAGTTGATGTGACACAGAATATAACAAATGGAAAAAAAGAATTGTAAATTATGGTTGTTTTAATATACAATAACTATATTTTGGTATGGTATATTAGTATATGCCCAAGTGTTATTTTTTCTTTTTTTTTAAAAGTAAACGGTAGATAAAAAAATAGTGTCATAGAATTTAAAATATTAAAAATAGAAAAGGGCAAAGTGAAGTCAAAAAAAATAAAAAGGCAGCCATTACGGCATCCTTAAAAACATTACATACCGTTATATATAAAATATAACCCAATAAAGGAATTGAAAAGTATATTGTTTGATTATTTATTTGTATTTGTGTTTTATTTTTTATTTTTATTTAATAACCCAATTTTTTTCAAAAATATATTGTTTGCTCCATTATTTATTTTTTATTTTCATAAACAATCAAAACGTCAAACTGAACTATAGTTTGTATAATACGAACACTTTTTTTCAACCATTTCAAACAAGTTTTTAAACACATTTAAACGTGTATAGGGCCTCCCAAGCAGCCAAATGTCACAAAAAGGTCACAATATGTTTGACAAATATGTTGACAAAATATCAGAAAATATCATTGTGATAGTGATTCCGTGGAGGATCGCTAACATAATAATAATTACCGTGTAGGAAATTTATCACTATGGTATTTCCCGTGAAGGAGATAGCTACAGAATAGTTCCGCGTGGAAAGAATATTAGATTTTTTCGTAAAGGAAAATTATTGAAATAATAGTTAAAGAAACTATTATCGTAGAATTTTCCGTTTTTGGTAATGAACAGATCGTGGGGTTTCGTTCTCTTGAGTCGTCGGACACTGCTGTCGATATGAAGAACTGCTGCCATTTCCGAGTTCACATGAGTTTGCAGTCTCTGCTCGTGTTCGACTACATGTTTCTTGATCTCATCCGTGACTGTTTCAATGTGCAGGTCACGGTGGAGATCTTTGTTACGTACGTACCATGGTGCATTTACTATACCACGGAGCACTTTATTTTGAAATTTTTGCAACGTTTCGATGTTGGTTTTCTTTGCACAGCCCCATAATTGGATACCGTACGTCCACACAGGTTTTAATTTCTGCTTATATATCAATATTTGGTTCTGCACTGATAACTCAGAATCACGCCCAAGTAACCAGTAAAATTTTTTGAGCCTAATGCTTAGCTCTTCTTTTTTCTTTCTTATATGTTCCTTCCCTCTTACCTTAGCATCGAGTGTCATTCCCAGATACTTTGCTGTATTGGCATATGGTACTATTTTTTTATTGATTGAGATTTTTATTGAAGAGTTTATATGAGCTGATTTGCTTTCATTAAGTTTTATACGGTATCGTTGGGTCCATAATCTTATTTTATTCACTGCATTTTGAAGTTTTTTGTGGACTTTTCGACAGATACGTCAACTGCAAGAGTCGCAGTGTCGTCTGCAAAGGTAGCCATAGAAATGTTGTCAATTTGGGGCATATCTCTTGTATATAGCAGGTAAAGTATTGGACCAAGAACACTTCCCTGTGGACTCCAGCAGATATTTCTTTTACTTCTGAATATTCTTTGGCATAACGTACACGAAAGCATCTATTGGTCATATATGATTTTAATATTTCATAAAATTGTCTTGGTAAATCACGATATAGTTTAAATTCTAGGCCTTGGTGCCACACTTTGTCGAAAGCCTGGGCAACATCTAAGAAGATGCTGAGCAGACTTTTTTTTCTGCGAACGCTTTTTCGACTATATTTGTGATCCGATGTACTTGATCATTTGTAGAATATTTGTTTCTATTTGATGGTTCGGGATCAGATATCTTTCATCAATAATCGGGGCAAGTCTTTTGAGGAGCAGTTTCTCAAATATTTTTGATATAATATGTAACAACGATATTGATCGATATGATGTTACCTCTGAAGACGGTTTTCCTTGCTTCGGTATTACTATTACTTCTGCAATTTTCCGTTGTCTCGGAACATATGTGCATTTAAAACATGCATTAAATATATGTTGTAGCTTTAACAAAGCTAGATCTGGTAGGTCCCGCATGATTTGATGAGATCGTAACCTGGTGCTTTTTTGACGCTCAGGTTGTGTCTGCATATTTGTTTAATTTCTCTTAGAGTGACATGCGAAATTTCCGCTTCATCTATTTTAACTTCGAGAATTATATTTTCATTTGCAAGATGTTGTGTTGGCGCTGTGAAGACCTCTGCCAAGTGGCCAGCAAAAATCTTAGCTTTTCTTTTGGGTTACCGACCCAGCTACCAGCTTGTGTTTTCAATGGTGGATCTAGCACCTGTGGTCTATTTATTCGTGTAGCTGCTTTCCAAAGCGAGTAGTCAGTATAAACATCGGCTGATAAATTATTTAAGAATTTGTTAAATGAATTATTTTTTATATTTCTGATTTGCTGTTTTAGTTGATTATTTAAGCGATTGAATATAACTTTATCACCTGGGTACCTCGTTGATTGCCATTTTCGTCATGCTCTTCTCTTCTCCATAACCAGTGCTCTTATTTTTGGAGGATAACTCACTCTCGAATGATATTTCGAGTCAAAACATGGTGTGCTATCCTTTGCTGCTTGCTGCACGTCTACAATGAATTGCTCGACTTGTGCATCAATTTAAACTGATGATAAAAAATTGAAAAAAATTAAAAAAATTGTTAGTTAAATTATTTAATTTATTTATGTATTGTTAAGTAGTTATAAGTTAATATTGTTAAATTAAATTACCTAATGATTGTTGATCAAAAAATTAATCCATAATGAGATCTGCATTGTACAGTGTTTATTTGTGATAACAGCAGGTATATGGAAAAATGATTTTCTAAAAATATGGGTTTCCCCATAGTTTTCCTAAAAATGGCAATTTAAAAAAAAATATTTTATTATTAGCTTTTTTTTGGAGTATGTTTTTAGGTTTATCAGATAAACGAATATTAAAACAAACCACCTCACCTACCATATATTGTGATTTGAATTCTGAAGCAACCTGTTGCACTGTTAATCAAACTAATTCAATAAATTATAGGAAAAAGAAAACTTTCATTTCTTCTTTAATAGAAGGAACTATTATGAAAATTCTAGAAATCGTGTGTGATCATTCCTTGATATTTGCATTTTAGAAAATATTTTTTTTTATATTTTACATTTTGTAAATTTTTTGTACATTTTTACATTCCATTGAAAGCAGCAGGTGAAAGATCCGAAAATTAGAAAGTTTAGAAAAGTCCTTATTAGGTCCTTTTAATTAAGTCAGTAAGAAAGTCTAATATTATATGTATTATATAGTAATGAAATAATTTTTTTTTAAATTATTTTAGAAATTGAATCCCTGAAAATAAAGCTGAAGCAAACTAAATTTCATAAAATTAATATGAAAAAAAATTAGAGAAAATTTTGACACTCAAGTTAATAAATTGAAAAATGGGTCCAAAAAATAAATTGGACTGAAACAAACAGATATTGCCAGATCCATTGTATTCGACAAGTCAAAAAAAGAAAGTCCAAACAACATTTAAATGCAGATGATTGAGATTGAGGCCTGAGCGTCGATTAAATTAGACAATTTTCATTATATTCTAAAAAAGATACAATAGGCTTATGGTAACTGAAGTAGAAAATACAAATTTTTGATTGGAATCTACGTAAATATCATGTAAAAACCGCATCGGTCATTGTTGTATAAGCAATATAGAAAATATTTAAATATAATATATAATATGCATGTAATCTAACAATGCAATATAAAAATTTAAAATAAGTAATTTTTAATTCAATTTTTTAATTAAAGCTTTAATTATTCACTAAAAAGAAAATTAAAAGTATTTTAAAAAATGCAATTTTAATAATCAATCACTTTTTGATTTCCAAAAATTATAACTTTTGTTAAATAGGTATGCATATACATATTATGTAGGTACCAATAATTTTATTTTATATAATATGGAGATTTAGATAAGTACCAATATTTTTGTAAGTGAAACTTTCTTATAACACATTTATCGATTTGGTAGAGAAAAATGTTATAAACTCGCGTCACGCTAAATTGGGAGTCATGTTATTAATATACACATTCAAATACATTCTAAATCTAGGTACAAAAAAAATTTGTTTGCTTTTTTTCTTTTGATATTATGACCGTTCCCGTACGCACATCTTGTAAAAACTTATCCAAGTTTTTCCAAGTTTTTACCAGAAGTCGTTCCTGTACTGAGAGTTTTTTCTAAAAACGAGAGAAAACATATGTTTTCAACTTCGTTCAACAAAGTTCAACAACATTCTCTCGAATAAGTTTTTGCAAGTAAAATTTTAACTTGTAAAAACTTATACTTTAAATTTTTGTTGTTCTTGTATTTTTTAGGTTATGTTTTTATTTACTTTTGTAATTTCTCATATGTGTCTGTTATGCAAAATTTTGTTTTTTAAATGAAATTTATTAAAAAAAATGAAAAATATAATTTAGTGGAGGATAAATTTCATAATTCTTTATTATTGTAATATATGTATAATTTAATTTAATAATACGGATACACTTGATAAGGATAAATCGTCAGCTAAGTCTCTATAACAGCAAGCTTCATGATCCGCAAACCATAAAAATACAGCTATATGTTTTTCTGAGCTACATTTTTTATCTGCACGTAGGTTTGCAAAACTTTCAAATGTTTGCAGTTCTTCATATAAATATTTGAAAACATTTTTGCTTACACGAAAATGTCTTACAAATTCCCCTTCACAATAACCTGGAACTATTTCTTCCAAATAGTTTCGAATGCATTGTCTTTTGTTTTTATGTAAAAAGTTCTCCAACAGCACTTACTTTAGAATTACATTCCTTAACTCTTCAGTTTCGCTTTCACTAAAAAAATGTAATAAAAATGTAATCCGAATCGCTACTTAGTAATATATATTTTTTATAGCTTCCGCTGCCATTTCGTTTAAATTTAATTATGTACAATTCTTTAAAAAAAAACACCTCCGGAAATTCAAAATGATTGTTTATAATTAAATTAATTTCAGAATGTCAGATTGCTTGTCAGCTGTTTGACAGCTGCAAGTTTTTACAAGAATTGCGTTCCAGTACTTTTACTTGCAGATGAGAGTTTTTTTTCCTTTTTTTTTTTTCTCTCTTTTCTCTCATTTGCAAGTTTTTGCCAGAAAAGTACGGGAACGGGTCTTTTTAGATACATACATGCTACATACAGACAATACACGTAGTAGAGAATAATAAGAATAATAAGTAAAAAAAATGATCAGAATAAAATAAAACAAAAAACAATTTTTTTTTCTCATTTAAATACAAACAACAAAACAAAAAACAACATTTGAAGTTGTTCTTTTCTCATAGTTCTCATCAAAGAATACCCACCGCAATTAGAATATGCAGTATGCCTATGCACTCATGTATGTATTCATTTGTTTGCAAAAAAACATGGAAATTTGCTAAAATTGTAAGAAATAGACGATAATAAGAATTTAATGTGCAAGAAAAAGAAAAAATATAGTAAACAAAAGAGAGTAACAGAAAAAGTTGGCTGAAATTAAATAAAAAAAAAGCTTATATTTTTAAAAAAAATTTGTTGATTAATAATTTTGATTTGGAAAAAAGTTTTCGAAAAAAATGTCATTGAAATATTTAACAATATTATTTTCTAAATTATATCAACTATGTATGTATAAGATTTTTAGGAGACTTAACTAAAAGGGCGATCATATTCTTTAAATTCTGTGATTTGTAAATAGATGTTTTATAATATAATTAATAAAAAATAATAATGTTTGTAACTACAAATTATTACTGACAAAAATATTAATAATATTTTATATTATTGTAATGTAATTATAATTTAATATTTTTAATAGGTATATTTATATACGAAAATAATAATGTTTAAAAAGAAAATATTAAAGTAATAAAAGATCAGAATTCATCATCGTATGACGGAGCAAACTAAATTTGAACAAAGTTTTTTTGTCACCTTGCCTCATATAGTCATAAATAATGAGAACGCAAAAAATTCCAAAGAAGAATAATGGGAACGCAAAATTTTTTCACAGTATAAAGCAAAAGGCAAACATCTGTTTTGTACCTTTTCTCTCTCATAATAAATTTGGTATACGATAAGTAAATGTAAATTTTACCTCTTTTAACTAATGATATTTTGCTTGTTTTGGATATTGAGCTAAGTCATTTAAAAATTTATTGTTTAGAATTTATAAATTTCCCTTTTGATGAATTATTGTCATAAAAAGGGAAATTTATAAATTTGACAAAATAAAACGTCAAAGTAAATTGTTTATTCTTTGAATGTTCCATGTTGATATTTGAATTGAATGAAATAAGCTGAATTGCTTGCTTTATTGTATAATAAATGTTTTTACAGAGCAAATTTGAAATAAGCGCAATTATAAAATCAGTACAAAGCAAATATCAGAATTTAAGAAAAATTCATTTATAAAAATCAAGGCAAAAAATATATAAAAAACGACAGATACAACAAAGCAAACAAATCCAAAATTACATACTGAAAAACAAGAACAAATATTTCTACAAGCATTCAAATCCATTTTTATTATAACAAATAAAATTTAAAAATTGCCAATATATTTTATATTTTGGTTTTCTATACAATTTGTTTTGAATTTATTACAAAAAAGCTTTAAATGCAGAAGTTTCAAAATTAAAGGTTTATTTAAATTAGAAAAAAAGCAAAAGTGTGTTGCAAGGTTTTATGAGTCTACAAGAAAAATTTGTAATTTAAAGGTGCATAGATACATCATATTTGACTACAAAATTATATGAAGGCTTAAAAAAAGGTAAGTGCACAGAAAACATCATTCACCCTAATTCCAAAGTAGAACTGTTTTTAATATTACCCAAATTGTGAAATTCTGTGTGTGAAAATAACGGTGGGTCACTGTAATCTCTTCTTACTTAATTGTTACATATCTCCTAGTTTATGCTCTACAGATAAGACTGTAGGCTACAAAAAACTTGTAGAGTTGATCTCTTATTTGTACGATCTTCTTGGTTCACATGATAACCTTTTGGTCGTCGGTCTATCATCCACCTCTTGACATACTGTTCGCTTTGGGAACATCAGATGAAATTGGTATGGCTGAGAATCGTTGTAATAGTTCAATTAACTTTGATACACTTTTTAACACTAATGATGTAAATTCCTATACTCTTAAATTCTATGAAAAAATGTTCTAATGCTTCTTATTCAGCCGTACCGGTGAATTCGATCGAATAAAAATCGAGTACTCTTTCGTAAATTTTCAACCGGCGAATTCGATTTAAAAAAAATTCGAATATTTTTGATCAAAAATTTTCTTTTTCAAAATTTTATAATATTATTTTTATTTTTTTTTATAGCTATATGTGTATTTTAATAATTTATTTCTAAAACAGCAATCTAAATTTATTTTTTTAAGTTGAAATTTGAACTTATTTGACATAAAAGTCATTACATTTCGTTATATTTTTTATTTGATTACACATTACAAAATTAGTCTTTCGATTGAATTCACCGTTAAGAAATTCGAATAATTTTATATCGAATCGAATTCACAGGTACGTCTGATTATCTACTCCCTATAGGTTTAATAACAATTCACCAATCTCATCGCCGTGGAATACCAATTTTCTTTTGATTTTACGCTTTTCTTTTTTCTTAAGTTAATACAAAATTTTAATTTTGTTTCTTCTATTTGCACATTCTTATTATTATTAGTTTTCATTGGTATTAATATATTTGACTATATATTAAATATAAATTAAATCAAATTAAGCAAAAAGCTTCTTTAAAAATTATTCAACAATTAAACTTCCTTTATATTTATATAACTAGATTGACATTAGCAAAGTCTATCCAAAAAAAGAATAAGGTGCCTATTATGTATTTCGATCGGTTTTGATCGAATCGTTCATCGTTGTCGTAAGAATTATTCGATTGAAATTCTGAACGTCATTATGTATTTCGATGAAAATTTTATCGAAAGTGCGTAAAAGTGCTGCCAGTGTTAAATTGATATTTTCGATGAAAATAATATATGTTTGAATATTTAAATGTCAAATTCAAATTAATTTGTTAAAAAAAGAACGCCAAACAATTTTTTTTAAAAATAAATAAGTGAGAAGTGAAAAAAAGTTAAAGTTAATAGAGAAAATGATTTCAGCAGAGCTATATTTTACAAGTTCTGATAGTGATGAAGAGCTAAATCAAAATCGAATTGCAGAACTAAAAAACAAGCGGAGATATATTCGGGATTATTCTAATCCACTGGATTTGGAAGAATATAGGTATGTATATATAATTTGGTATAAAATATTTTAAATTACAAAAATTTTATTCTAGTTTTATCCAAAATTTTCGATTGAGTAAGATTGCTTTTACGGATTTATTGGAAGAACTAGGGCAAAAATTAAAGCAGCCAATAAGGAATACATCAATCCCAAACATTATTAAATTGGCTAGTGTTTTGAGATTCTGTGCCCATGGTTCATACCAAGGAAGCGTTGGAAACGATTTTCATGTCGGTCTAGCACAACCAACTTTTTCTGTTGTGCTTAAGGAAGTTTTAAATGTTTTCGCTGTTGACTTATGTCCAAAATGGATCAAATTCCATTATACTCCAGAAGAAAAAAGTCGGGCAAAACGTCATTTTTATGATAAAAGTGGAATTCCTGGAATAATTGGAGCAGTAGATGGTACTCATATTAAAATTAGGGCACCAAAGCAAAACGTACAACATTTGTATTATAACAGAAAGGGATTTTTCAGTATTAATACAATGCTGGTAAATTTGTATATTATTTTAGTTGTTAACGTTATTGTAATAGTTGTTTTTTTTTAGATTTGTGATCATAATCAAGTAATCCGTTTTGTGAGCGCAAGATATCCCGGTGCCACGCATGATTCCTTAATATGGAACATGTCTAATTTAAAGGATTTACTAGAAAAAAATTATCTAGATGGGGAAAGAAATACATGGCTTCTAGGTCGATTTTTATTGTAATTATAATTTTATCTATTTTATAATTTTTATTTTAACTTTCAGGTGACGCAGGCTACCCTCTGGCTCCTTATTTAATAACACCATTTCGTAATGTGGAACAAAATTCTCAAGAAGCTCGCTTCAATAAAAATCATTCTCAAGCCAGGATTATAATTGAAAGAACAATTGGTGTACTAAAAAATAGATTTAGGTGCTTAATTGGAGCTAGAGAACTGCATTATAGTCCTGATAAAGCAACACGAATAATAAACATGTGTGTTGCTTTACACAACATTTGTATGAAATACAAAGTTAATTTCGATGAAGAGCTTCGTAGTTTTGAAGAGGACGATTCATCTATTAACGAAAATGAAAGTTCCGGAAATGATAATCCACATTACCAAAATGGGAGCATTGCAAGACAACGTATCTTACGCTCAATGTTTCCATGAATTTTTTTAAATTTGTTTTATTTTTCTAACAACTAATCTTGAATATATTTAAAAATAAAATTCAGTTTATTTTACACTTTTACTTTTTAGAGTATGAAATACAAAATTGACTGGGAAAATGAGCTACATAATTTTTAGGAGGACGATTCATGGACAAATGAGGTACATAGTTTAGAAGAGGACGATTCATGGACCATTGATAATTTTAAATTTGTTTTATTATTTGTAAACTTGAATTTTCTAAATTTATATTTTATTATTTTGTAAACTGGAATTTGGACTAATTGGAATTTATTGTTTTTATAATAAGTTGCAATTAATGTAATATATTTTTAAATGAAAAAATTTGGAGTTAATGTTTCAGTCTTTTATTAAAAATTTTTAGGTACATATACATCTAATGTAACCAATACAAAAAATATTGATAACGTTACAATGCCTTGTTTGCTTTTGAACTTAAAATTAGAAAATGTTAGTTACATCACAATGTTTTGTTTGCTTTTGAACTTAAAATTAGAAAATGTTAGTTACATCACAATGTTTTGTTGGCTTTTCAACTTAAAATTAGAAAATGTTAGTTACATCACAATGTTTTGTTGGCTTTTCAACTTAAAATTAGAAAATGTTAGTTACATCACAATGTTTTGTTGGCTTTAAATTAAAACTAAAACAATAAACTAAAACAAAATATTGCCTTCTTGGCTGAAAAACTTATGGTTAGAAAATAAAATAAAATATAAAACGAAAACAAAATATTGAATGGCCTTCTTGACTAAAAAACATAAAACTATAACTATATCAAAAATTTAATTTTTTTCCTTTTTCCAACTCCAGTATATCTCTCTTCAGTTTCAGCTTTAAAATCCGATCGTTTCTTTTTTCCTCCATATATTTTTTATGGTATTCGAATTTTTGTTTTTCAAGTTTTAATATGTCCTTTTTTAAATAATAAGATTTTTTTTTAATTTCGTAGAATTCATCAACGCGTTTCACAATCTTATTACTAGCTTCTATTAGTTCTTTGAAGTTTTCTTCTTGTGCATTTATTTGATTTTGTAATAGAGTTATTTTTGAAGATTTTTGGTGATCTCTTGATATATTTTTTTTTCTTAATATCGGTGTTTGGCCTGTGTTTATAGTTAAGTCTGGCACAAGCATATGATTTATAGAAGTAGCCGAGATATTTTCTTCTATTAATGGCATAACAGGAGTTATTACTGATGTCATAATAGGGCTTATTATTCGGGGTATTTCACTTATTACCGGAATGTTTCTGTTCGGCGATGTAGGAAATAGAAATTCTTCTCGAAAGCTCTCTGGATGATCATCTGGCAATCCATAATCCCTTTCCGGTGGATTTAAGTTTACGTTTAAATTTAATATGTCCAATACATCATTTTCAATAGGTGTTAAGAATTTCAGAGAACTGGGTCCTCCACCAGTCGCTTTAAATTCTTTTTTGTTGTGCATTATTTTTTTCTTTGTGTTGAATTTTAAATCCGTCCATACCTACAAAAAAGTTTTTGTTGAATTTATTTATTTTGTTTTTTTTAATTGTTTAATAAAATTCCTTACCTTTTGCCACTTTTCTGAAGTTTTTGTTGGAGGACCTAAACCATTCAGATCTTTTGTATAGTCTTCCCATTTTCGCTTTAATTCCTCTTTTTCATAAGTTCCTTTTACAAAATTAGTATGACTTCTCATTATTTCAACTAATTTTTTATATTGCCACTTATTCGTAACTTGCCTTTTATCCCTATAAAAATTACTTGAAATATAAAATAATTATCAATAATAAAGTAATTAAAATACTTACATTTTAACTTTTAAATTTATTTTTATTCACAAAAAATATCCCAATCACAAATTTCACCAAGCGTCACTTTATTTTTTTATCCGTTTAATTCAAAATTAAAATAATTTGTACAAAATTGCTCTTTCGATGTCTCTTTCGTGGTAAAATTTTACATCGATAAATTTTAACGATTTCGTCGACAATTTCTGAACGATATCGAAATACATAATGGCAATTTTGCATTTTGACAGTTCGTTCGATCAAATCGTAATCGTTATCGAAATACATAATAGGCACCTAAGTATAATACCATTTTGAATTAAATGTGACCTGTCAATTTAGAAGGCCTTAGTCCAGCTCAGTAATTTTGTTCAACCGTATTCGTATCGTATACTTTTTTCACTATTTTTGAACTGCGTTTTCAGTTGTGTTTAGTAGATACAGTACAGAATCAGACAAAACAATTATGGACAATGACATGACAGTTAACTGTCAAACACTTTAGAATCACTTAGAACAGAAAAATCTACTGAACACCTTTTTTAAACTTTTTTGCTCTAATTTGTGTTTACTCTAAAATTTCTTTGTTTAACTGTCAAAATTTAAAGAAAATACAACAACAAAAAAAATTGTCCAAAACCGTTCTCAAAAAAATTCAGAACAAAGAAGATAAATTTAAGACTGCTTCGCAAAATTTAATGAACACAGATAAGAACACTTTTGGACAAAAAAGATCAATTAACGGAAACTAATGAACACAAAAGCGTGTTGTTTTTTACTCTAGAACGTTTTAGAACGTTCTAGAACAGTTTACTGAATACAACAATTGATTGCATCTTGATTGAATGATTAAAAATTATATTTTCTTGTTGTGTTTAAAAATGATATATTCTTATAAGTAAATCACAATCATTTATTGGAATTTAATGCCAAAGTTTAGTTTTGAAAATTATTCTGATTAAAATATTTGGTAAAAAAGTAAAGTATTTGAGAAAAAAATGTCAAATATTTTTAAAATTTAAATAGAAATTTAAAAAAAATGTAAATTTTGTTTTTAAAAATTTTACTTCAATTTTCTTTATAAAAAATGTTTGAAAATTCATATCGAAAACACAATCACGACGAATGACGAGTGACGAATGACCAAAATTCGCCCTTAGTGACACAATCACGACGAATTATGCGCGACGAACAAATTTTTGTGTTTTGAAATTTCAAAATTAATTTATAAAAAGAATGGAGGAAAATTTAAAAAAAATTAATTTAAAAAATTTTTTATTTGAATTTGAATTTTAAAATAAATTAATTTTTGTGTTTTTGAAATTTCAAAATTTGTTTATAAAAAAAATGGGGGAAAAATTTAAAAAAAATTAATTTAAAAAATTTTTTATTTGAATTTGAATTTTAAAAATGTTTTATTAAAACTATTTTAACCAATTTATGTTGGTATCAATGAATGTCATTCGCATTCGTCCACTAGTAAAATAGATATAGATCTATTTTTTGATCGCCGAAATTTTGGTTATTCGTCATTCGTCACGCTTTACATATAATCTCATGTATTTGAAAGCGAAAAATTCGTCATTCGACGTGATTGTGTGTTCAATAAGAAAAAATAATTGTAAATGATGGCAATATTTTTTGGACAACCTTTTGATTGGCTACTGATATTTTGAACATTTTGAACATCACATGTTATTGGTTTATATTCCACGCAGATTGATAACGCCATGGTGAACATACGTTTCATACCCCTTTGCCAACAAACTAATTTTGTAGGGGGCGGATATTTTGTACTTACGAAGTGAGGATTATTCAACTAAAATTTTAGTGGTTGAACCGGCTTCACACACTAACGCATAGATAATAACAAATTAAAGAAGTAGAGTGAAGGATACAAAAGAATTGTATTATCTGCTTGATTTATTCTTATTTTAATTTTTTTTTTGTGAAAAAAGTTTTTATTCTTCGTGTTTATTTTATTTATGTTCTTGACAGTAACTTAGGTAGAATCACCTTTCCGTGCTTAAATAATTTTGCTAAAGTTTTCGCAGTTCTCTTAAATAATCTTACCAAAAATTTAAATAATAAAATAATAAAAGATAATTCCAATTTGAGAAAAAAACTACATTCAAAAACTAATTTATCTATTTCTAATTTTATTTTTATTTTTTCTTTATTGATTACTAAATTCTGTAAATAGTCTGTGATACAAAAAATTTCTGAAATATGTGATTTATTTTGCTATTTACTTGAATGAAAATGTTAAAAATATGTATATTTTATGAATATATTATGAATTATTATGTATATATTATGTAGGTATATAGTTTTAAAATTACTTATCTATCATTATTATTACGTATCACATGTTAAAAATTTTGAATTGATCTCATTAATTTAGTTTTATGCAAAATTATTTAGCTTGCTTTATTTGATATTAATTTTTTTATGTTTAATTTTTTTTGTTGTTTTTGTAACTTAAATATCATGCCTATTCTTGAAAACGGCGTTTCGGTTGTGAATCGAATACACATGAAACGCATTCGATTCGCTCGGATGTCAATTTTCTATTTTTAAAAACGGCGTAATTTTTTTTGTGTCAGTGGTAAATTTTTTTAGTGTCTTTAGAAACTTTTTATTAATTAAGGTGGTTATGATGAAGTTCGTCGGAATGTGAAATTCCGATTACATTCCGAATTTGGTATGCTGAAGTCCGAAAGTATTCCGCAGTCTGCAAATGTCATTATATCCGAAATTTTAAAATTTATGTATGATGAAGTTCGTCGGAACGGAAAATAATTTGAAAATTGTACACCGGAATTTCTCATTCGGAAGTATTAGAATGGTTCGGAAATGAATTATAAAGCATACAATTTTTGTATTTAGAATATTAGGAGAAGTAGAAAATGTAATAATAGTTTTTTTTCCATTTTTTTTTCATTTATGAAAAATATTTTTTTTATTTAGGAATAAAAAAGCGCTTCAAAAGAATAATATATTTTATTGTTTTTAATATTATAACATAATATATATATATATTAAAAACGATATATATATATTTTACATTCTTTAGAGAATTTTAAATTTTTTCTGATGTAACAAAAAATTACTATTATTTTAATTTGTATATATATACATACTACAAATATAATTAAGAAAGTTGTATCTTTTACTTTTAATTTATGTATGCATAATGCATATTGTATATATACATTATGTCATATACATTATCTATTAAATATATTTTTACAAAATAAATAAAAAAAAATTGAAAATAAAAATGTTTGAAATGAATATGAAAACAAAACAAAAAATCTTCCGAAACATATGATTTTGATTTCTGCACAGACTTTGCAGTCGAAGGGACTTCAGCATACCAATTCTTTCGTATTCGGATCGGAATTTTTTTTCGGAGAAATTCCGCTTCGGACTTCATCATAACCACCTAAATCTCATAAAAATAATTAAAAAAATATATTTATTTCAAAAAATTAACTTTTTTTACAGCCTTTCATTGTCAATATTGATAACTTAGTTTAAAAAAGAAAAACAAAATATTCTTTATCACAGTATTAAAACGAAAAACAAAAAACAAAAATTGTCTTCATGACTTATTAATTCTAAATTAAAAAAAAAATGCTCTTAAAAATAAATTATTTCGGAAGTTTTTAGATTTTTTCGATTTCCATATCTAGAAACCTTAGTTTAATTTTGTTCTTTTCTAAAATTAATTCTTCAATACATTTATTGTGGCGAGTTGTTTCATTAAATTGCTCCTGGAGTATTTTGTTGGTAATTTTATTTTGGTCATATAATTTTTCTAATGCTCTGCACATTCTTTTTCCATTAGAATTATTTTCTTTCCAATCATCACTTTGTTTAACCATACAAGATCGAAAGCTTCGTAAAACTTTTCTTGGCAATTTACTTGAGTCTCCAGCAGTGTTTGTGTTCAAAAAATTTTCGGAACTCCGTAGGATTTGACATTACTTATTCCTTTTACAGAATCTTTTAAACAAAGGAATTCAATTACTTCTTCCTCTAAAGCACTAATACAAATTTAAACAAAATTTTTTTAATTTTTATATGTAATCAAATTAAATTGCATTTATTAAACTAATTAAATAAATATTTTTGTTCACATTTAAGTAAAAAGCTTTTAAAATTTTGCAAGCTTTCGAAGTATGTCATTTTTTTCAGTTAACTCTAATAAAAAAACATATAAGAAATATAATTTCATAATTCTCTCCATTTTTCTGCTGTAGCTTGTGATGGTAAAATCTATGTCAGTTTGTTGAGTAATTTTTTTTTTTTAAATCAAATTTTCCAATGAAATTTTAATTAGTTTTTAATAGGATTTTCAGTAAAAGTAGATAAAAATTTATATTTTTTTTAAATATATTTCATTTTAAAAATATCTCTGCTAACAAATAAGATCCTTCGATTTTAAATATTCCCATAAGGTTTATACAAAAATAAGATACATTTTGAAAGTTTCGCTCTGAGTAAGAAGGCCTGTAGTAGAGTTCATTGGCAAAAAGGAATCAAAGAAAGCAATGGAAGAAAAGCCACTAATTGACGAATTTTCATTTCAATACTTTGCTTTGCTTGCTTTGACAGTTTGTTGAACGTTTTTTAAATTTTTAAAACAACCTACTTTTTAAATTTTTGAAAGAGTATATATAATATACAAATATAAAATTTCTGATAAGAATTAGATTTAAAATATAATATAATAATAATATTTGATTGAAAAAATATGTGTTTAAATTTATAACAAAAATTTTTAGATTTAGGATTAAAAAAAATTTTGGATTTAAAATATAATACTATAAGAGAAATTTTTGATGCTGAAAATAAGTGTTTAAATTTAATATTAAAAAAAATTTTAGATTTAAGGTTGAAAAAAAATTTAGATTTAAGATTAAATTCTGTTATGTTCAACCTTAATTTTTTTCGCCTCATAGTACAAATTTGCTTGGAGTTTTGATAAGTATTGTCGAAAAAAATTTCTCTATTACCTTGTACTCCCAGATTTAACTCGGCAGTAAAAAGGTGCTTACGAATACGTTCTTCTTTAATGGATTCATTTAAACATTAACAAAAACAAAAAGGGAGCTATCCTTATTTATCACTTTTTGCTCAATTTTATTAATACTTGTAATATCGGATTCCTTTACGGTTGAACCGACGGATTTTTTTTGGGATTGGTTAAACTGGAGGGTAATCCTGTCAGAATGATTTTGTTTTTGTTCTTGTTTTGTATACTCAAATATGCCTGTGCTTCCATTAAATTGACTTTATAGTTCAGATCTTTTAATCTTTTTTCCGATTATGTAAGATTTTTCTTTAAAGTGTCGTTCTCGCTATTACCTGTTTATTCTGTGTTAATATATTAGTGTTCCTATTGTCCAGAAAAATTTGTGATTAATGTATTTCTACTTTGATTGACCCTAGGGTTTTTAGCAAAGCAACCATTTTATCCAGTGAACACTCAGTGAGATCAAAAGACAGCAGTCGCTCAACATCCTTATACTTTTTTAAATCTTCATTTTCGGTTGAATGATCCTAATCTTCTACTATAGATTATTCACCATTTAGTGAAGAACATGTCTTACACTTCCATGTAATTTCCTCAGATTTAATAGCTTCAAACAGCTCGTTTGAAACATCGCAACATGAGGCATGGAAGATATCATGACAAGGACCAGTACACTGCAATCCTTTAGATCTTCCATTTATGTTCTTTTTGCATTTAATTCACTATTTCATTATTTTATACTATTTAGAATTGTTCACGATTAAGATTGAGTAAGTTAATATTTTCTTCTTGTTTTATTTTTTATTTATTTTCTTTTATTAATTGTTATTTTGGGAAAAAAATTATAAATTTTCTTTTTCTATTGTTTTTTTATTTTTTCTTTTTATTATTTATTATTCAGCATAAATGTTAGTGCAAATGTTGGACGTTAATTTAAAATTTATAAATGTTATTTATCTCTTGTATTTTTTTTTTTTTATCATTCAACAGAAATGTTCGTGCAAATGTAAAATTTATAATTTATTACAGAAGAAAAACTACAAAAATAAAGTTTAATGTAAATGTAAAGTTGAAATGCAAATGTTCAATTTAAATGCTAATGTTAATTTAAAATTTATTTTAAACAGATTCGTAAATTTCAATTGAGCGTTTAATGGTGTAATGTAAAGTGTTAGTTATATAACATATAGTTCATTATAACATAACATATATATAATAACTCCAACAGTAATAAAATTGGACAGTTCAGTGAACTTAATTTAATGTAGGCTTATTTTATTTTATTTTTTTTATTTCACAGAAACAAATTTAGTTTTGTTATTTTCTATGTATTATCAAATACAATTTTAAATTAATTTTATTTATTCTTTTAAATTCAAGTTTACTTATAATTTATTTTATTTATTAAAAAAAAAAATTTTCATACAATTTAAGTTTCCATTTTTTTTTATTTTAAAAAAATTCAAATTGGTTTTAATTTTGAACGGAGTAAAATAAAACACGTACACCTCAAGAAAAACTATTAAAAAAAACTATTTTTTTTAAATTCAAATTATCCGTTAAAATCTTTAATTCAAAAATTTAAAATACATATATTAGAAAAAAAAACATTCGTAAACGGAAACATTATAAATTATAAAGTACAAAATGTAAAATATAAATTAGTCCGTATATTTGTCGGTCTATAAGCGTTAATATTATATAAAACTATATAAGTTAATATTATATTCTGAGATGGTGAAAAAGTGAATTTGTACCTTTATTTAAAAATTAATGGGATTTAGTGGCATACCTAGAACCTGCATAGCTTTTAACCTGGCATGAAATCGTGTTGTGAAATATGAAAATAGCATTAAATGGTGTTATAAATTTTATACTTAAACAAAGAATTAAGTAACGTTGTGCAATATTCAGAGTTCAAAAATTAAAAATGATTTTGCAGGAAATTTTTGTTTTTTAAAGTGTCGAATTACAATTTAAATTTAAATTTTAAATTATTATTATTATTATTAGTAGAAATTCATTAAAAATTTTTTTGCGAATATTGCAATTTGAATTGAAATTATTTGTAACGTGACAATTATGCAATGCGTTTAAGTAAAAAAATAGCATGCATTTTACATAAAAAAATTCTTTTATTAACATTTTAGCTGCGCGTGTAAATTTAAATTAAAGTATTAAATTACAAATCAAATATATAAATAGCTTTGTATGTATTTTAGTAAAAATTAAGAAAAACCATACTTCAAAATTGTGATTCTGAAGTGTTCAAAACCATTTGCGAAATTATCATAAACAAGTTGAACGGAAATAATAAACTAACATCAACACAACTTCAGAAATTAAAAAAGTATAAAAACAAATTAAGATTTTTAGCTTGTCCAAAGAAGAAGCTAAGCTTCAAGCGTAAATTATTAACTCAAAGTGGAGGGATTTTATCAACATTAATTGGAACAGTACTTTCTGGAATTATCGGAAAATTGATTGAAAAATTTAATGAATAGAGATGAATAGTTTACAACGAATGATTATTTTACATTCTGAATAAAATAAAAAATTGAAAGAAACTTTATTAGATGACAATGAACTTAGTGAAATTGATAAAGCTATTTAATGGATAAAAACTCAAATGATACGAAAAAGTGGTATTTATACCGTAATGAATTGATGAATGAAATTAAATATTAAGAAGAGTAAAGATTTGCTAAAAAATCCGATAAATCCGGTAACCATTATTGATGATACTATCAACTATCAAATAATAAAATAAAAGAAATACCTAATTCAATGAAATATGCAAGGAACATAGGCTCTCAGACATCAAGTAGTATAAGAAAGCACAAAAACACACAAACAAAACAAAAAGAACTAATAGATGGTGCAATGCAAATGGATCCTTGTGAAGATATCTATGAATCAGATCCAATAGAAATTGATGAGGATTATGAAGAGTCGAATTCAAATGATGATGTTTTTGATAATAGCGAAGAGAAGATTGAGAAAAGAGCATTATCTGTTGCTTCAACAGCAACTCGTTTAAAGTCACGAAAATCTATAAATAGCGCTGTTCGAATGTTTGATGAAGGAGACGTTATATCAGTTCTATTATTTGGAAAACTAAAAACAAACTACACTCTTCGATCATCATCTACAACTTCAAGCACCAATAAACCAAATCAAACCGAATTAAATTTTCCTATTCGCAAGAAACGGAAAAACTTTAAGCACCGGATAGCAGTTTTAAACAACCTGAATCGAGAAGATTTCTAAATTGGACTCCGTACAAATAAAGATTAAATATTATTGTAAAATAAAAATGAAAGAATTTTATATTACCGTATTAAGTAATTCTTCAGAAGAAATATTTACAGAAAATTCTCTTTCGCAGTTTACGAATAAAATACCAAGGTATATTGATCTAAGAAATGGAAATTGGAAGGTTGGCTTAACAGAAATTTTTGTTAATGATTTTCTTCAGACAGATAAATATTTAACTCAAAATTGCATTTCAATTAATATAGGAACTTCACATTTAACTAAATCAGGTGTTACTGTTAAGAACAGAATGGGTTATACATTTTACCCTGATCTTAAAAAATATAGATATCGAAATATTGAATGGAGAGCAAATTTTTTACCAGTTTTAATTAAAAATCTTACGCTTGAACCTGGATTTACAAGAAAGGAGCTTTTAGATCAATTTTATTTGGAAATCTTGCAATCATTATTAAATGAAAGTTTTTATAAAATTGCGTATAAGCCAGTATCAATTGTAGAAAAAGAAAAGTATATGACAATATCAAGCTCTATTGAAAAAGAATATTTTTATGTGCAAAAAAATCATTCATACACAGTGTCAGAAATAATACAGGAACTTTTTTCCCAAAAAAAAAAGTTGTAAATTTAAAAACAACTTTAATAGATTTATTCAAACAAGTGTTTACATTGTATAATGATCAGCTACAAGGTATGATGGTTGTTTACGCAGATATTATTCACCCTACGATATATGGAGGTGTTGAAATAAGAGCTTTGAAAGCTATCAATATTAAAAATTGAAGAAACCCTTTTAACTTTGAATTTAGAAATGTTCAATATATTCCAATAGAAAAGAATTTTTTTGAAAGTATTTCAATAAGAATTTCTGATCAATATGGAGAAAATATTAATTTTATATCAAATCTATATCCAACAAAAATTGTATTACATTTTATCCATGAATAAAAAATTATATAAATAGGTAGAAAAAAAATATTGCATTTTATTCATTATGCAACAATCATATATTAAATATTACCACAATCAAAGTGGGGGTAGCATTCAAGAAATAGGACCTCTTTCTCTATTACAAACGGTATATCATTATCAAAAAGGGCGAGGGATTGGGGATTTTTTTGGTGGATTGCTGAAATATTTAAAACCGATATTTTCGTCAGGTTTAAATATTTTGAAAAGGGAAGCTTTATCAACTGGTATTAATTCATTATCAGACATAAGCACGGGAGCAAATCCAAAAGAAGTCCTACAAGACCGAGGAAAGGAAGCTTTAACAAATATAAGGAGAGGTGTTTTCAAAAAATTAAATGATATGTATGGTATGGGAATTAAACGACAAGCTATAAAAAGGCGTTCAAACTGTGAAATTAATCATTTAAAACACAAGAAGAAGCCTAGCTTAACTTCGAGATATAGAAATAAAAAAATAAAAAAAAAAAATAGTTGAGTAGACATATTCAAATAAAAAAAAACATTAAAAGATAATAATTTTGTAGATATAGATATTCAAATAAAAATTATGGAGTGTATGAAATCTGAATTAGATATTTTTACACCACGTCCAGTACAAACAAGTATTTTAAAAACTGAAGTAATTGCTTTAAATCCTATTGCTTCTCTAAATTCAGCCTCAACTATAGAATTTATATCATTGGGGCATGGGGATACTTATAGAGACTTATCTGGAACATATTTAAGACTTAAAGTTCAAATTTTGAAAAAAGATGGAACAGCTTCGAATGATGATAAGCAAAGTAATGGTAAGCCTCTTGTTCAACCTGGTGTTGTAAATAATTTGCTTCACTCTCTTATAAAGCAGTGTAATGTTCAACTAAATGGTAAGAATATAACACCATCAGACTCAAACTATAATTATAGAGCGTATATCGAAACATTACTCAATTATGAAACTAATGCAGCTGAAACACATTTAGAATGCGCTGGCTGGATGTTAGATAAAGATAATATATTTAAAACCAATAATAATGGTGCATTGGAACGACAAAAAATTTTCATAATAGTGCCGAAGTGGAATTAATAGGAAAACTGCATATAGATATGTTTAATAAACCAGTTTTGTTAATCAACAACGTAGATGTTCAAGTTGTATTAACTTTAGAAAAGCCAGAATTTTATTTTTTTGCTGCAGACAATGATGAGAGTCAATTAAAAATTTTAGAAGCTACATTATTTATGAAACATGTAACAATCAACCCTAGCATTCTATTTGCACATGATACTGTATTAGCCAAAGCTAATGCAAAGTATCATTACAAACGCGTTGAGGTTAAGACTTTTACAATTTCTTCTACTACCTCTATTATAACCTTAGACAATGTCTTTATTGGACTACTAAATGCAATAATCTTTTGTATGACTGCAAATGATGGATTTACAGAAAACGCTCGAAGAATCCCTTTAACTTTAGACATTTTAATTTAAAGCAATTTATGTTATATATTAATGGTGTTCAAGTACCAAATTTAGCTATAGAAACAAATTTTACAGAAAAGAACTCTTGTTATACAAGGGCATATCACACGTTGTTCGGTGGAACTGGAATACATCATGCAGACGAAGGACATCAAGTAACCAAGTCAATGTTCAGCAAAGGCTTCCTTTCTCTTGCTTTTGATCTTTCCCCTGATGGATTGGAGAGTGATATTTACCAGAGCTTGATAAATCAAGGATCATTAAGAACTGAAGCTAAATTTTCACAACAACTTCCAACAACAATAACATGTATTGTTTATGGAGAATTTGATGCAAGCTTACACATTGATAAAAATCGTAATGTACATACAAACATATAAATAGTTAACATTCTAATAATATTAATATTTTATCATTAACTGAACTTGAACAATGAACACATTTAAAATTGAGACGATCCTAACACATAACCAATACACCAAAAAGTGTTTTGGTGGAGTATTTCCAATAGATAAAATTCCAAAATATGTTAAAAGACCTAGTTTATTGATTATTAACACAGATACTTCTGACAAGCCAGGTAAACATTGGTTAGCTTTATTTTTACCTCAAAACGGATGCATAGAATATTTTGATTCATATGGTTTGCCACCTATTAACAAGGAAATAATAACTTTTTTGCAACGTAATTCAATGGAATACAATTTTTTGTGTAATAATAAGCGGTTACAAGATGTTTTTTAATCAGTTTGTGGTCATTATTGTTGCGTTTTTTTAAGGTATCGTGCAAGAAATATCAATATAAAAAGGTTTTTGAAAATGTTTGATAGAACAAACTTTAAAAAAAATGATATAATAATACAAAAGCAATTTAATAATATATTTAACTTACAAGATATTTAAAGAAGATATTCCCTATAAATTTTAATTATATCAAATTTATAAAATACGTATAGATACTTAAATATAAGTAATTAAACTACTTTTTAGGAAAAATTTATTCAGTTTCTTTCAAAATAACGATGGGTAAAGATATCAAAATTATGAGTAGAATACATGAAAAAATTTTCCCAAAACGTATACTTATTTTTTGGATTCTAATCATTCCAGTTATATAAGCACGGGTTATGACTTAAATCAATTTGAACAGAAAGTTAAGTTTCATCATTTTAGAAAAAATTGATTGTAGATCACTTATAAAGAGTGACAGCAATTTTACAGCACTTTGGGTAAATTGTAATGAAAATGGAAAGAATTTCTCAGTACCATTCAAAGTAAACAAAGGTGGAAGAACTCTATTAACATTTGGAAACAAAAAAATTAAAAAAAGAATATTGTTATCATCTCAAGAGATGGATAAGTTTTTAATGTTATAGAATTTATTCAAGCAGTTATGTGTTAAAATAACAATGCAAAGGTGAATGTAAAAGACTATGTTTCGAAATATATACATAAATGTTTAATAAATTGGGTCAGAATGATTTTTACATTCCTATGGATTTGTATCCAGCACAATGTAATTATTCACGTCTTTTTTATGAAATTCCTATATTTTTACAAAAAGAAATACAAACAATTGTTTTAAATTTTGATGTAAATTTTAACGAAAATAAAAACACTATTTAAATTAAAATTAATATATGTGTTCAATTTATTGTATCATATCTTGATAAGTTGTTATTTATTACAAAATTATGTTTTACTAAAAATAAAAATATTTTAAATACATTATTTACAGCACATCGACCATTTGTAATCAATTGATGAATATTACAATAAGTTTCGTAATAGTCAGTTCGCCTCAAGCTAAAATTATTGTTCATATCAATGACCTCTGAAGAAATAAATTTCTTCAAAAACAATTTCTTTTGTCTCCCTACAACAATTATCGTGTTCCCATTAAGTGTCCTTAAAAATGATGCAAGCATAAGATAATCAGTTACACCATCTGTCCATTTGAGTCCATTTATATTTTTAAAGCAATAATCGAACTGATTTTTATATTTTTCATTTAATTCATCATATGAATATAGTGGTTTGAAAAATATTTGTTTTGGTTTGACTGTATCGGCCCTCATGAAACATAATTCTTTTATAAATATTTGTTTATCATTTCCAAAAAGGTATTGAAAATCAACAATGTAAGTTGAGTTACGAGAATAAGCCATATTGAGTGTGTTATTTAAACTAATCATATAAATTTATGCTACAGCCATCATCAATACTGGCATCAAATTTAATTTCATTACAATAAGAGATTAAAAATAGAAAATTGTCGAAATCGCTTACTCGCAAAAACCAAACTGAGAGAGAGCAAATTGTTAACGAAACACATAGGACTGTGAAAAATAAGTTTCCTCGTAGAAGAGTAGTTCAAAAGGGAATAAATGATACGTGGCAGATTGATTTAGTTGAAATGTTACCTTATCATAAAATAAATCAAGAAAATAAATACATGTTAACTGTAATTGATATATTTTCTAAATATGCATATGCTCACACTTTAGAATCAAAAACTTCTGATGATGTAATCAAAGCAATGAAAAAAATTCAAAAAATTTCATACAAGCTGAGCTTCAAAAATTCCTAGGAACATTCATTCTGATCAACGGAAAGATTTTTTCAATCAAAAATTTCAACAATTAATGCAACAAAAAGGGATCAATCATTATCATACTTACTCTAATTTAAAAGCTTCAATATGCGAGAGATTTAATAGAACTTTGAAAAATGTAATGTGGAAGCAATTTAGTTTGCAAGACAACTATAAATGGATCAATATTTTACCAAAATTACTCACAATATATAATGAAAATGTTCATCGGACGATTAAAATGGCTCCAATAGATGTAACAAAAGAATATGAGAAATTTTTGTTGAAAACGGTCTACCTAAAATATTTAAGGAACTTTTATTAAAGGCTATGAACCAAATTGGTCAACTGAGATTTTTCAAATTATAAAGGTTAATATAACAAATCCAGTATAATATGTTTTGGAGGAATATAAAAGTAATGTAATACTGGAGGGTTTTATGAAGATGAAGTTATTCCTGTCAAATATTCAAATGCATACCTTGTAGAAAAAGTTTTGAAAAGAAAAGGGGACCAAGCCTACGTGATATGGTTGGGATTTGATAATTCACATAATTCATGCATGTATAAATAAAACAGATATTATTTAAAATTTACTTTTTTTATTTTTTTTTATTTTACAGAAACATAACACATATTATACATTAAAAAAATAGTAAAAATTAACTAAAATTAAAAAATAACGTAATATTAACAGTAAAACAATAATAAAATTCTAGTTTCTAAATCTTAAAGCTACTTGTTTATTAATTATTTAATTTATTATTTTATAATGTTCCCAAGCTAATGTATTTATCTTATTTTCTAAAGAACATCTCTTATTATCTAATGAACTTAAAACTATTTTGTTTATAGCTTTAGTATAAATAGTGTGTAATTTAGATTTAAAAACATTCATATTTCTTTTCAAAATCGCATTTTCAAATAAACATTTTCTATAATCTTCTACAGACAACTTTCTAACAACATTACTTTTTAACGCCTTTGCTTTTTTATATAGTTTTTCCTTTTAATAAATCTACCAAATACATTTTCGATCTAAGTCCAATAAATTCTTTCACAATTTTTCCATTAGACTCATCTTTAAATAATCCTAACAATTTTTTATTCATAAGAGTAATCCATATGGATTATTAACTTCATAATCAGATGTATCAAATATTAATTTTGATTTTTCAGTTTCTCTTACGTCTATTTCAATATCTTTATAAAAATGATTAGTTTGTATACTATAAATAAAACTATCAGTATCCATATAAATTAAACTAATTTTTGAATTATATTTCACTTTCATGTAGTCATAATGAAAATTATACATGTGAAGTTTTGAGAGTTCTAAAATGGAGAAACCTAAATAAATTGTTTATCATATTTTACTAACGTTTTACTGAATTCTGCTGAAAACTGCTGCAAGATTATCGTCGAATAATGATAAGCTAATGAAGTTAGGTTTCGAAATCATGGCTCTCATTTCAATATGTTTCCTTCTACTTTCCCAACAATCAGCTATTTTAACAGTCCTCCTTTTACAAACATTGTTTTAAATTTTTATAATGAATTATATAATTTTTTTTATCATTTAAATCTAATAATAATTTATTTAATTTACTGTTCGGAGGTATTTTATTATCACAACAAAATGGTAAAACATTGTGCCAATCATGTAAGTTTTGTGAATTGTCTAGATCGATTTCCAATACATATCCAATTTCTCCTTCATCATCAATTTCATTAACATTGATGTTTGTTGGATTTTCTACTCATTTAAAGCCTCCATAAGGTAAAAAGTTGGATATTGCCCACCCATATAAATTATTGGCATCTAAATATACTATATATTCTGATTCCTTCAAATCATTATATTCTTCCCCTATATATTTATTATTGGCTTTAGAATATCTTTTCGAACATTGGCTGATACCTCCGCGAATCCCTTTTTTAAAAAAATTATACATATTAATATCTACTAATAATTCCAAATTATTTTTTGTATACTTAAGCATAGCTTCCCATGAGAGTCTTGGAGCTGTTAGAAAATGCGCAAGTTCCAAATTATATATGTTTAAAGAAATTTTTCTAAAGTTAAAAAAAACATCTCCAAGTAGCAGGACATCTGTTTTTAAATATAAACACAAATAATCTTTCAAAGTTTTACAATGAAACGATTCCCAAACATTTGTCGCATGAATATAATCTTCATCTGAACAAACAGTATTATTGATTTGATTTTTAAAATTATTTTGAGAAGACAATTCTGTTTCACCAAAATTGTCTATAGAAGTTATGTACTCATATGGAAATACACCTTTCCGAGTTAATAAATTAAATTGTTTTTCATTACTAAAATGTTTTTTTATTGAACTATTTTTAAATTATCTTTTCCTAACCCTGCAACCAACGAATCAAGGCTAGATTGCATAAATCTAAAGGAATCTAAAAAATGCAACTGAAAAGTATTGTTTTTGTTTATAAAAATAGTTTTGGTCACCGAAATGTACTTTTCGTAGTTTAAACGTAAAACAGAAATGTGACCTTTAGTACATTTTAATTCTTTAAAAAGTAAATGTGAATCATAATTCGAAAAATTGTGAAAAAATATTGGGAAATAATGGGGGTACGGTGTGCTAAATTACACGTTTTGTGGGCTGGTCCTCTGTACTTACCAGTTATATGACAATGATCTCTGATACGAAGTTCTCCGGTACGAAATTTTTATTCACATATATGACAGCATGAATGCGTTTTGTATAAGATTTTCTCTTATATAATTCTCAAAAAGCAATTTGCATTCGTTTTCTAAAGCAGAAATAAATTATTTTTCGCAACCAAGTCCTGCAATGAAATAGATATAGAATAAATTTAGTTTTCTATATAAAGTTTAATTTATGTATAATTTTACATACCTGTGAAAACTCTGTATTTACTTAAATTTTCATCAAATGAACAGCTAATATAGAAGGAAAAAGCTATTGGCATGTGCTTTTTGATATCTGTTGTTGATGAGTCCTCTGGATTTGGTTGACATGTTGATATTGGTTCTAGTACACTTACAGTGTCAGCATAAATTACAAATGGTAACTTATTTTTAAAGTTTACAAGTTAATTTCCTTCTTGAGGTAATGTTGCAATTACTTTTCCACATTCATTTTTGTGAATTAACAAATCCTTTTGCAAATTAAAACTGCATAAACATATCAAACAAAAATATTTTGTTGATCTATGCCGTGTAATTTGGGATCTTATCAATCTCGAGAGGTTTCTAATCCATACGTAGTGTGATTTATTTTGAGCTTCTATTAATAACAATCTAATATGATGGCGTTTTTCTTCTCGAGTGTGGTAATATGGTCCTACTATTTTATAGGACTTTCCAATCTTTTCACAAACAAATCATTTATGCTAATATCAGTATTTATTTCTTCGAATACATTTATATCACTATGATGAAGTGGAAACTCAAGGTTCGCAAATTCTAAGCGTTGAGCCTTAGCGTTATGTGAACGTATTCGTGATGAAGTTATGTCATTTATTCCATATTTTTGTGGATTGCATTCATTTGATATTCTGCTTTTCTGCAAAGCCGCTATCCATTTAAAGCAGTATACTTCCTTATTTTTTATGTTAATACAAGCCTTTTTCGTTTCGATTTAATTTGGTAGTTTAATGTATTGCGAGCCTTTCAAAGGTCATTCACATTCACATTGATTTCAATGTATAACAATTTTATTAAACTCCACCCTGAATCTTTTTCTTGGAATTTATCTGTCTGACATTGGATTTTTTCCTTTATATTTTCGAAAGCTAATTCAATCTCCTTTTCATTCAAGACAAGATTACTTCCATTTTTGAATTGAAACTTTTTATGCAAAATATATTTTCAAGTTCGTTATCCTCATCCAGTTTATGCGGTTTCACATATTCTCCATGTAACTCCATGTTATATTTAATACCTTGATGGTCCAACAACTCTTTTCTTAAGGGCTTAAATACGTCTTCTTGAATATTTGAGAAGAAAGTTTGTGGAATTAAAATATCTTCATTTTTATTCTCCACGATATAAGGTATAATTCTTCCTCCAAATCCTTGTGTCAAACATTTGATGTTTCCTTCACAACTCTCAGTTGCATTTTTTTATGTTCATTAGTTCGCAAGTGATAATTCCAATATTTACTTTCGATTGATGTTTTACAATCAGAGCAATATTTTATATTTAGCTCTTCCCTATTTGCTTCTTGTTTTCTCAATTTTATCCGTTGAATTTCTGATTTCTTTATTATTATTTCAACCTGAAGCACTTTGCTTAACTCCCAAGATGAGTTTTGTTGTTGGAATGTTTCCACTTTAGTTAAAACTTCGTCAATACTGCTGTCTGATGTGTCTTCAATTTCCGTACTTTGAATTATATGGAATTCGGACTTGAATGACATAACGTCAAAAAAGTTTTCCAATTCTCCATCTTCCAACATTTGAAGATTAATATATGACACCTTTAATTCAAGATGAAATATTAATGTGGTTCTTGATATTTCTTGTTTTAAAATTTTTACAATTTCGCCTCCAAATTTTTCAAAGAACTCCTCCGTGGACTGGACAGCATCACTTGTATTTTCAATAATATGCATGTTTTAATTAGTAGTAATTTAAATTTAAATTGAAATTGTAATTCAACACTTGAAAAAAAATGTTTTCATACAACAGAAAATGTTCAACTCACTTTTTCAAAATTCTCTTCATTGTATATGTTTTCCCTCGTTTATTCAATGTGTTAGTGCATTTTCTATATTCAATTTGAATTTTTAAATTTTTGAAATGATGAATGAGAATGTCTTATCTTTATAGTATTATTAATCAATGATCATATGTATTTTAAATTTTTGAATTAAAGAAATTAAACAAATTATTGAATTTTTAACGGACAATTTTTATTTAAAAAAAATAAAAACTTTGATTAATTACCGAAAAAAAGTTTTATTAAAAACAATAATTGCCTATTTTCGCTTTACCAAATGAATCAACCTTAAAAACTATATATCAGGTTTACACACATTTTTTAAAAAATAAATAAACTTTGATTAATTATGGAAAAAAAGTTTTAATTAACAACAATAATTTCCTATTTTCGCTTTATCCAATGCACCAACCCTAAAAACTTTATATAAAGTTTATTAAAAATTTAATAAAAAAAAATAAACTTTGATTGAAGAATAACGGAAAAGTTTTCAATTAAAAATATTAATTTCTTATTGTCTCGCTACGTAGAGATAAAGTTTTTCAAATTCAAATTTTTTTTAACGGACATGTTTTTTAATTAAAGTTTTTTTAATCGCAAATTTTTTATATTAAAGTTTTTTAACATCAACATTTTTAAATTAAAGTTTTTAACGGTCAACTTTTATAGAAAACTTTTTTTAAAAAGAAAACCTTGGATTAATTAACGGAAAATTTTCAATTAAAAAAAATAATTTCCTATTTGCGCTTTACTCAATGCACAAACCTTAAAAATGTTTTTCTGAGTATAGAGAATAGCTTTTCGTAATAAAATTTCCTTTTTTTTCGCTTTATCCAATACATCAACCTTTACGAGCTTTTAAGTAGAAGGACCAAATAATAACTACTTACCTTTCATATAATAATTATAATACAATTAATTTTACTTAGTATACATTCAAAAATAATAAAATACAAAAATAATAATAGGTATTATTTTTTAATATAAATTAAAAAGTCAGGTTAACAAAATATTCAATTAATTTCATATTTTTTTTTTTTTTTGTTTTTTTTTTGCGTGGATTGGTGGGAATCTTCATAGACACAATGAGCCCCGTAGCTTCCATTGTGTGCCAGATTTTTACTGACTAAACCACACCCCTCCCATTAATACTAGTTCAACGGACTAACCATTAATTTATTGCTATTTTGATTTTATTAAAGTAAAAGTTTGTTAAATTCTATCGTATTAAATCTAGTGGCTTAGTTCTTTTAAGCCTTCTGACATCATTTTGATTATCTAGCAGTTGAGTGGCCTCAACGTTAACATGTTCCTCCAGACGAGCTATATGCTTTGTTGCATATCTTTTTATTTCATTTTCTATGCAAGGAATTTTTAGATCTCTGTGCAAATCACTGTTGCGAACATACCAGGGGGCATTTACCATGTTGCGCAAGACTTTATTTTGGAATTTTTGTATACAAAGTACATGTGTTTGTTTGGCACATCCCCATATTTGTATGCCGTACAACCATATCGGTTTGAGTATCTGATTATATAACAAAATCTTGTTATGTATAGGTACTTTAGAATTACGACCTAAGAGCCAGTACATTGCTCTATACTTATTTTCAAGCTCAAATTTTTTCTTTTTAACGTGCTCTTTCCATCTAAGTTTGACATCTAATGTCATTCCTAGGTATTTAGCATTGTTTTTTTGGGTTTTATATTCCCCATTCTGATTTACCAATGGTGGTTGATTTTCTAATTTTTTATTTGTAAAATTTACATGTACTGATTTTAACTCATTGAGTTTAATTTTCCATTTCTTTGTCCAGAGGTATAGCTTGTCGCTTGCTCTTTGCAATTTAATTGTAGCCTCGTCAATATTTGATCCTACTGCCATCAACGCAGTATCGTCAGCGAATGTAGCTACAGTTATATTTTCCATTTCTGGTAAATCATTGGTGTGGAGCAAATACAGTATGGGACCCAGAATACTACCTTGAGGCACACCCGTTTTAATATCTCTAACAGTAGAATACTCTTCGTCTTGTTTTATTCTGAATAGTCTGTTTTCTAGATATGATGAGAGTATATCTACGTATTGTTTAGGTAACATATTGCTTAGTTTATTTATTAAGCCTCGATGCCATACTTTATCAAAAGCTTGGGCTACATTTAGAAATATGGTAGAGCATACTTTCTTTTCCTCTAAAGCTTTTTCTATTATGTCTGTTATTCTATGAATTTGATCGATTGTCGAGTGCTTAGATCTAAAGTCAAATTGATAATTTGGAATCAGATTACTATTTTCTATGATCGGTCTCATTCGAATCAATAATAGTTTTTCAAATAATTTTGATACTATTGGTAGTAATGATATTGGTCTGTAGGATTTGACCTCATTTATGGGCTTACCTGGCTTTGGTATCATAATTATCTCTGCTATTTTCCACATATTCGGCACATACCTTATTCTTATAGCAGCGTTTATAATGCGTGTTAGCATTGTTATAGCTTTTTTCGGAAGTTCTTTCAGGACTTCCGATGTAATTAGATCAAAACCTGGAGCTTTTTTATCTCTGAGTTTTTTAATTTGTTCAACTATTTCACTCTCTGAAAATGGTGATATAACATTTTCTTGCCAATTATTATTTTCTTCAGTGAGATCATCCGAATCTGTCTCGTCTGGACAAAAAATTTCTTCAAGATGATCTGCGAATGTTTCAGCTTTATTTTTATTATCTCTCGCCCATTCACCGCTTTTCATTCTGATTGGCGGGATTTGAGGTCGAGGTTTTTGTACTCTTTGTTGCTTTCCACAACGAGTAGTTATTTTCTCTTTTAGCTGTTAAATTTTTTATATATTTTTCAAAATTTTCATTTTTAAGATCTTTAATTTTTCTTTTAAGATTCTGAGTTAACCTATTTAGCACAGTTTTGTCTGCCGGATCACGCGATTGTTGCCATCTGCGTCTAGCTCTTCTTTTTATTTTTATCATATTTAATATTTCTCTAGGGTAGTTGAATCCTACCGATTTATATTCACAATTTTTTGTATTATTCCATCCAGCATTTTGAATAATTTTAATAAAATTTTCTACTTCAGAATCTATATCACATTTGGATCTTAGTTTTGTTTTTATGTTTATTTTGTTTTCTATTTCTTGTTTAAAGCTAGCCCAGTCAGTTGTCTTGTTCGTTAGCAGAGGTTTCGACTGTTTCTTAATAACCTTTTCATATAGACTTAGTATGACTGCAGAGTGATCTGAGTCCAAATCATGGTTATCTTCTAGCTTAATATAATTGGGTGAAATTTTTTTTGTTATATAAAAATCAAGCAGATCAGGAGTTTTATTTCTATCAGTTGGCCAATAGGTAGGCTTAGCGGTAGATTGGTAAATGCAGCCTTTTTCTTTTATAGCTTTTCTTAGCTCTTTTCCTCTCGTAGAGGTTACTCTAGACCCCCAATCTATGTGCTTGGCGTTGTAGTCACCTCCCAGGATAAATCTTTCGCCAAGTAGTTTAAGAATTTCTTCAAACATGTTATTCTTTATGTTGGATTTGAGTGGACAGTATAATGCACCGACACAAAGGTTTTGTTTAACAGACATAATTCGTAGCACGATTAGTTGGAATTCATCTATTTCTAGACTAAGTTCCTCGTGGTGCTTAATATCTTTCTTTATTAAAATTGAGCTACCACCTCTGGATGTATTACTCGGATGGTTTGCGCTGTAGCATGTATAGTCATTTATTTTAAGCGATGACTTATCTGTCATATGTGTTTCTGTCAAGAGACATACATCAATATTTTGTGTTCTCAATAGAATTTCCAAATTATTTTTCTTGTTCAGAATGCCATTGGCATTCCTCGTGACTATACGAAGTGCGTTCTTAACCATGCCTTGTGTAATGGTTGCATAATGGTATTTTCAGTCAACTTTTGTGTAGAAACTTTATTTTGTTCTTTCGGGTTTCTTTTTTGACTTAGGTTATTTTGTGTTACCTGTGAATATGATAAGCCTTCTACGACTTTTTTCGACGTAAAAGTTTTAGGTATCCCTGAAGTTTCAATGCAATTCTGTTTCTGTGCACTAGGTTGCCTAGGTTTTGTCTTTTGTTTTTCTTGTCTATGTTGCATTTGTTTTGGGGCATTTTTTTGTAGCTTCTTTCTTTTTTGCAACTCTCTAGCCACCTGGCAACCACGATAACTCGCTGGGTGTGCCTCAAGGCAATTAGCACATTTAGGCTTAATATTTTTTTTTTCTTTACAAGAAATTGTTAAGTGGGGACCAGCACATTTAACACACTGAGCTAGACGCTGGCAAAACTTTTGTGTATGGCCAAATCTTTGGCATCTCTTACATTGAGGAATGGTAGTCGTTTTACGAATAGCCTCCATTTTAACCCTCATGTGCTGGATAAATTCAATTTTGAATATTTTGTTTATATCTTCGGAGTTTTCAAATGTTAGCATAAAGAGATCAAGACGTACCGTAGATTCTTTGTTATTTTCCTTTTTCTTTATTATTTTATTTGTGACTTCTAGAATTTTGAAGCCTCTATCTTTCAATTCATTTTTTATATCTTCAGGTTGGCATGACGGATGTAAATACCTAACCATTACTTTAATAGGTATTCTATATTCTATATTCTATACTCTATATTCTTTTTCTTCTTCAACATTAATTTTTAGTTGTTTATTGTTAAGCATATTAACTTTATATTTAATATTGGTTTCTTTTAATTTTTTGCTATTTTGAGGGTATTCCACTAAGTATAACTGGAGGAGGTTTACCTTTTCTTTTACTTTTGGCAACTTCATTTATTTGCACATTTTTCTCTACCTTGGCCGCAACATTTTCTGGGCTTAAAGTAGGTTATTTTTCTGCTTTTCTTTTTTTACAGATTCTTTTTGTTTTAAAGATCCAGTCGGTTTCTCGAGCTAGTTCTTCATCATTTGTATGAAATTCTCCAGCAGTTTTTAGTACTACTCTTTTAGTAGACATGTTTTGTGAATTTTTTAGTTTCACATTTTCTTCTTTAATTATGCAGAGTTCATTTTTCAATTCCCTGCATAAGATTTCTAATTCTGTAACTCTGGCATTAAGTTGATTATTTTTTGCCTCAAGTGCCTTTTCGTTATTATTACCCTCGTCGGGTTTTCTATAGCTGTCTTTTTGGGACATGTTTTCGTAAATATTTTGAGACCCTGCTGGAGGTGTTCTCTGGACCCCAGATTTTCTTCTGAATGGGTCAATTAAAGCAGCTCTGCTTTCGTGGTTTTGCAATAAGTGGTCTCCCCCAGAATCCGTGAGACCTGCCTCGAAAGAGGGTGGATTTTCCAGAAGATCTGGATTACCACCTGGGGTATACAATCTTTGAGTTTTATTCATTGCATACTTTTTTTTTTTTGTTTTAATTCGGAGTTCCATCTTCTAGCCTAAGGATAATATTTCCCTAGTACAAGGCGGTACCTTTTATTCCTGCCGTCCCTCTGGGATCAGTCGCAGACCAGAAAGCCGCCCATTCTGGGTCAGTCGCTTCTGGATTTTTCTAGGATTTTAGTGGAATTTTACCACAAGCATGCCTTACTGCGGATATTTCGTACCCCAACCCGCCGGGGTAGATTAATTTCATATAACTTTCTTTCGTCTTAAAGTATCTTTAGATATTGAAAAATTTATATTAAGTATTCTTATATTTTTATTATGTATAACAGTTTGTATAAGGATTTAAAAAATGTAAATGTTTATGCATTTAAAAATTGTGATCAAGTAAATATATAATTATCACTTATCAGGCAAAACTATATTTAGAATGGTTACGTAGGTAAAAACATTTTGTTTTTAAAAAAAGTCAATATTTATTTTAATATAATATATTATTATAACAATGTAGTAATAATAATAATTTAATATTCATATATTTAATATAAAATAATATACATAACATGGTTAAAATATATATTGAACAAAATTATAAATTGATTTTGTTTATTCCGCTTTGACATTTTTTCTTTAATTTTGAATATGGAAATGATTTCATGTATACATAAAAAGATTTCTGACCTCCTAAAAATTTCTGTTTTACTTGGTGAGGCAGCTAAATTTTGGTTCAAAATTTTTAAAAATTTTGCACCAACTTTTTTGTATTTTTCTTTTGTCTTTTTTTTGGTTTTTAAAGCTTTTTCTTGAAAAAAACGCAAAAGTGCGAAAGAGAAAGAATATGTGTAGAACGCAATTGCCCTACAATGTGAACACAGGGATAGATTGCATATTAATAAGTCTATGCATACATAGATTAGGTTCATTCAATGGTCTATATCATCGTCTGATAAATGTGCCTCCCAATCACCACAGCACACCGGGTGTTTTCCAGGGTCATTTTTGACAAACGGATAAGCTTGACTGGGAAACCAAATTCCGACATTGATTCATAAAGCACTGATCGATGTATGCTATCATAGATAGATTTAAAATCGATAAGAAGATGGTGCGTATCGATTTGAAATTCGAGGGCCTTTAACCAGATCTGCCTTAATGCGAACACCTGCTGGGTGGTTGATTTACCAGGACGGAAGCCGCACTAATAGTTTCCTATCACACCGTTACAATGGTGCTTTAATCGTTCACACAGAATGTCGGAAAGGATCTTATACGCAACGTTTAATAGGGATATTCCTCTATAGCTGGCGTCGGACATGGAATCGCCCTTTTTGAATATGGGGGATATTGAACTTAAACTCCAGTCATCCGGCATGCTCTCCTCGATCCAGATTTGTTTGATGATTTGGTGCATGAATTCAATCATCACTTCACCTCCTGCCTTAAAGAACTAAGCTGGCAGGCTATCTTGTCCGACAGCTTTGTTGTTCTTTAATTTTCGGATGACTGCTTCCATTTCTGCAGGACTGGGTGTTTCTGTATATTCGGAGTTGACTGGGTTAGGGCGTGGCGTATCTGTGTTTTCTATTTTTGCGCCATTCAGCAGGTTCTTAAAATGCTGTGTCCAGGTCTCTAATATCCCTTGTGTATCGGTTACTTAATTTTCCGAATCATTCCTCAGCGCGTGTTTACGAGGCTTGAAACCAGCTGCAAGCTGCTTGGCCTTTTTTATAAAAGTTCTAATATTCGCCTCTGTCTCAATTTATTTCAATATCCAACAATTGAGACTTTTCGAATAAACGATTTTTGCGCCTTATAATTTTCTTCTCGGCTCTTCTTTTTGCTTTATACTCTTCTTGAGCTGCTCTTGTTTTACGTTGCATCGTTTTCCTGTAGGCCTCATTTTTATCTACCGTCTTTGCTAAACATTCATCGTCGTACCATGGGTTTCCCACGCGAGGTGTTTCAAAACCAACGGTATGTGTAGCAGCCATCGTGAATATGTTTGCGCATTGTTTCCATTTTTCGTTGACGGAGAGATTGTGTTGTAGAAATGTGGTATTGAGTATATCGTTTATTCGCTCCCTGTATGCTATGGCTATCTCAGGTGATTGAATTCTTCAAATGTTATACTTCCTATTTTGGCTGGTGCGTCCTTTTTTAACGTTGGATATTTGTGCTCTGAACTGGGCCACAACTATGAACTGGTCAGAATCGATGTTAGCTCCTCGATAGATTCCGTCCTTACCGATTTTAGCATTGAAGTCTCCAAGCACGATTTCCGTGTCGTACTCAGGACAGGACTCATATGTTTTATCCAGGATGTCGTAGAATTCACCCTTTGTGGAGTCCTCCGCTTCGTCGGTTGGTGCGTGCAGACATATTAGGCTGATGTTGAAGAATTTGCCTTTGATACGGATGACGGCTAGACGTTCATTAACAGGTGTAAAATCAATGATGTTTCCTCTAAGCCGTTTTCCCACTACAAATCCAAATATGTTATGTTTTTCGTGGCAGCTGTAATATATATCGCATGTTCATTTTTTTAACATGCCAGATCCTTTCCATCGGATTTTCTGTATCGCAGTAACGTCTGCTTTATACTGCGAGAGAATATTTTCAATTTTGTTAGATTCAGCTGGATGATAGAGTGTTCTTACATTCCAACTGCAAATTCTTAAATCGGAGTCCTTTAAACGTTTGCCGGGTCTGTTTCCTATAATTTCGATCGTATCCGAGGCTTCAATTCCGTCTCTCAAATTAATGTAATTTTTACAGGTAAGGGAGTCAGCCTTACGCCAACCTCAAATTTTGAGGATTTTGGTGCACTTACAATTTTGGCCTTCTCACCAGGAGATGCTATGTAAGACAGTTTCCAGGGGTCACCACGTGGAGGTAATGTGCAAAAATGTGCAAAAACAATAAAATGTTTCTCTGTCGATCCCAAACCAGACCCCCTAAGAAGGTGCACTGGTAGTCAAAATATTTTAACTACCCCACTTACAAAAAAAAAACCATTAGTTAAAGGAGCAAAAAACTATTGTAAATATTTTCTTATGAAAGAAGTTGTGAGAAGAAAGAGTGCGATATAAACCATTTAAAAAACCACTTAATTTTTGCAATGTAATTTTAAATTGCCCACGGAAGATTTTTGTTTATTTATTTAGCCCACTAGAGATTTTTCATTTGTACGGTCGCCTGAAATTTTGTGTACGAATTTTTTTAAAAATAAACGTATTAAATTTATTAGGGTATGAGAATAAAGAAATTTAGAATTATAGAATATAATAAGAAGATTAATTTTTTGCAGGTATGTATCTACATAAAATAATATTGCTTTCAAAAACATATTTTATTTCTTAAGCTTAATATTATTTTCTTTTATTGCCTTATAAGGGAAGTAAATTTTTTTTTATTTCAAACAGATTATCATTCATGTATTTTCAATATACACATTTTTCAGGTATTGAAACAGGTAGTTAAAAAGAATATCAAGCGGTGTTTTTTTTATGAATGACTCTATGCCTTTTTAGTTTTTGAAAAATTAAATTGTGCATTTTAATCATCAATGAACCAATAATATATATATTAATAAGTAATATAAGTAATATAATGCATTTGGGTACCTGTTAATTTTATAAATAGGTAACAAAGTTGAATATTAATAATATGAACATTTCAAATTTGAATAAATAATATTTTTTATTGCTATGTATTTTTTTAAAAAAATAGTATATAAGAAAGTATTTAGAAAAAAATAAATGCAGAGTATATTCCTTATTATTCCGGTTCCTGTCCAACGCAATTTCTGTAACGCAGTGATGTCAGCTTTATACTGCGTGAGGACATTTTCCAATATGTAAGATGCACCTGGGCTGTATAGTGTTCGAACGTTCCAGGTGCAAATTCTAAAATCAAAATCCTTACGAATTCCAGGTCTGTTTCCAATTAATCCATCCATATCCGAGGCTTGTTTTAAGTCTTTCATAACTATGTTTTTTTTTATGGGTTAGGTAATTAACCTAACGCCAACCTTCAATCTGAAGGGTTGTTTTTGCGCACTTACAATTTTGGTCTATCGTATAAGCGGATGCTGTATAGAATAGTTTCCGGAGGTCACTACGTGGAGGTAATGTAAGCACTTGCTCAGGAACTTGACAGTTGCGCATTTGGGTCAGCGACCGGTCAGATGTTACCCTGTCAATCCCAAGCCAGACCATCCTAAATCAACTTTAACGCTTAAAAAAAAAAAAAAAAACTATTCTATATACAATTTTTTAAAAACGTTTTGAAAATGAGAAAAACATCATCGTGTTAAGTGTTTGCTGTGCGGTGTTGAAAAAAATCATATTTTGGAAGTAAACTAACTAACTAAAAATAAATTCAATATTTGTTTCAATGGTAACCAACACATTGATAAATTATAAAACTTTATTCCAGTGAACCTTCTTATTGGATATTCTTTGGTAATATTATTAAAAAAAAAAAAAAAACAAAAACCTTTCTTGTTGTACCATACACCGGTTAACCTCAAAAATAATTTCCTTTTATTCAAGAACAAAAACAAAAAAATATGGAACTCAAAATCTTTTGCGCATCAATTTGTTATCTTTTCTCTTTCAAAATTTTTTCAAATGAAAAAAAATATCTACTAACCCATATAAAACATTTATACGTTTTCGTACAAAAGGAATACTTGATATAAAATTTAGTATGAAAGCGAGGATTACGTTAGGTAGAAAATACTGGAATATAGTGTGAAACCCCATTGATATTCTTTAGTTACAGTTGGTGAATTTTGTTTTAAAATTTTTTAAAATTTTGCACCAGCCTTTTCATCGTTTTTTTTGTTTTTTTTTGGTTTTAAAAGCTTTTTCTAGCAAAAACGCATAAGTGCGAAAGAGAAAGAATATTTGTAGAACGCAATTGCACTATAGTGTGAACACAGGGTACGTATAGATGCATGTATACAAACAATTGTAATATATAAATTTCTGTCACAATTAAAATTATGCTTAAAAATCAGTAAAAAACTTTTGATTTGTCAAATTTTTCCACAAGTAGTGTTGTATGCATATGAAATAAATTATATTATATTTGACAACTGGCAATTTTGTTTTTCAGAAAATGGATTATAGAATATAAAGTGTAGAGGGAAAATCAAAAACATTACAAAATTATTGCAAAACATTCAAGGAATTTAAAAACTTATTAATAAAGTTAATTTCTAACTTTGAAAAAAAGACAGCTCAAAACATGTAATTAAAATTTTTTTGAACAATCTTTCGTTTTTAATAAATAAAAATGATTGAATTTGGTTGTATTATGGCGTTACTTCATACATTTAAAAATGTTTATAATAATAAACAAATAGAATGTTTTTATTGAAAATAATAAAAATTGAATCTTTATTTAAAATAAATACTTTTGAGTTTAATCGAAAATATATAATTATGTAACTATTATGTATTTTAGTTTGTACTCCAGAAAAGGTAATTCCAAAAATAACTTCAAAACGAATAATTAAGGAAGAGAAAAGATATTTGTTAATGATGCCAAAAAACAAGTGTAGCAATCTTCCGTCAGGAGATGTGAATAAATGGGTGAACGAAGCATTAATTTTTATTGAAGGCCCAGAAGCAACATCAAGAACTAAAAGTGTTAAATCAAATGGATTAAAAAATCAAATTAAACCAGTTGACCATAAAAAAGCAGCAAAAAAAGCAAAACAGAAATTAAAAAAAGAAGAAAGAAAATTGTTGATTGAATTAAATGAATTGCGTGAAGAATTTCATGGATTATATTTTAAAGAGTTCGAATTAAAAAATGAGCTTAAAGAATGTAAAAATAATAAAAAACAGGATAAAAAAAGAACATTAATTAAAGAAACAAATGTTAAAAAATTGAAAAAGACAAAATCAAAAATAGAAACTAATATTTTAGAATTAATTGGTAGCTTAAAAACAATAAATTCAAATTTTAAATTTTCATATTTACCAACTAAAGAAGAGCAACAACAATACCTACAAAAATGTTTAAAAGAAAATAAAGAAAAACTAAAATCTAAATTTGTTGCAACATCAATTCAGCCAGCACCAATTCAGTTAAGACCAAATAGTATGTCTTCTCATTTAACTGGATCTAATGGTTCAACATGTTTTAGTGGACCATTTGGATCAGGAGCTATAAACCCAAATTTATTTGCGCCACCTGGATTTGCTCCAATGTTCCCAACAAATCCTAATTATTTTACTGCTCCAGTTTATAGTAATACTGCTTCAGAAAAAGATGCAGAAAACAGTAAAGATTTATCTGAAAGAATAGTTACAATTCGCAGAGTATATCTGCCAGACAATGAAGCACAAGTTACTGTGACTGCTAAAGGTAATTCACCGGAACAAGATAAATTATTGTATACATTTGTAAATGGACAATTAGTTCCAGCTAATAGAATAAGTGTATTAAACTCATCCAAAATTAAAAATAAGAAAAACAAAACACAATTACAACAAAGTGGTGAGTATTTTTATTTATTTCCATCCTTAGCAATAATTTTTTATTATTAATTTATTTTTGTAGCTTATAATGATATGCAAAATGGCAATAAAAAATTAGATGAAAAAATAATTGGAAATAAAACGAATTCAAATCAACAGCAAATAACCATTAATCAACAAAAAAAAAAAATAGAAATTCCTGTTGAAATTAATAATCCACCTTCACAAAATAGTCAATGTAATTCAAATAAATCTTATAAAACGAAAAATAAAAAAAAGTCACATCAAATTTTTGAACCTGAAATTGAAATTTGTACGATATCAGATAAAATAGATGTTTCTAATTCAACTAAAACTTTAGAAGATATTTCAGTGATTACAAAGAGTACTAAGAAAAAGAAATCTAAGAAAAAAAAAATTTTAACAGAAGAACTAACAATCGATACAAGTAATAGCAATATTGATATGATTTATAGAAATCAAAATAATTTTGTAAGCAATGTAACTGATCCAATACAATTAAATTTTGGTGAAAATGATGTACTAACGTTAGTTAAGTTAAATGGAAGCGAAGATGTCAGTACTTATAATAATAAACATCAAATTCGACAACAGCAACAAACAAAATTTAACCAAACAAATTGTAATGGACACAATCATGATTGTAATAATCCTACACAGTTTAAATTTAATAATAACTTAGAAGATTTATATCCAGCGATGAAAAATCTCTCTTTAAATTCATCATTTAATGATTTATCTAATTCATATTATAATAAATCTGACAGCCCAAGTATTATGGAACAATTAAAATTAGGTGTTAATGTAGAAAATTTGAAATTACCACCAGGAATTTCATTAACAAAAGTTGATCCAACTACATCTCAAACTTTGCGTGCTAAACAAACTTCAATTCAAAAACTTGCACAACCAATTAGTGATATTAGTCAACAAAATCAATTACCACCACATCAAACATATGCTCCTATTTATCCTAATATTGAAATTACACCACATTTTATGCATCATGATCCCAGTGGCCTTATTATGATTGATACAAATCGTAACAATTTATTTAAACAACAACAGCAAAACTTTGCTCAAATAAATGAAGGTTTCTCTAGAAGTATTCCTACAACATATCAACAACATACACAGTCATCGAATATCCAACCATTATCAAGTAAATCAAAAAAGAAAAATAAGAAAAATAAAAACAAACAAAATTTTTCCGAAAATCAAAATAACAATAGTAATAATAATAATAATAATAATAATGCAACTTCAAAAATTATAACATTAAAAAATCCAATGTTTAATAGTATGTCAACAGTAAAACCACCACCAGGATTTGTCCAGCCAACATCTACAACAAACAATAATGATGATCAACCTGCATTAATAACAAAAAATGAAAATGGTATGTTTACTATACGAAATACTGCCCTCCAAGAAAATTTTTTAGCAAGATATCCATACGCAGGACCAGGTGGTATATTAATACCAACAAATGCGCCACCTGGTATACCAACACCATTATCAGTTGGCAACAGTTGCAATAGACCTAATAATTATACTTATCCCCATAGTATACCATTTCAAGAATCAATGAAAGGTTATTAATTATTTGAAAAAAAAATAAAAGAATTTACACAATTAATTTCTATATCTTTTTCAGATCATGTGTGTGAGCCTAATGGATACTAGAATATTTTTTCCAATTTAAATTAATTAAAATATAATAATTTTTAGAATACATGTTAGTCAACTAATATTTCATAAGAAATTTGTAAAAGTGCAAAACATAAATAAGCCCGTTTTTAATGGGCTTATAAAGATGATTGTCCATGTAAATTTGAAAATTAATAAGTCAATGAGGTTAAGAGAAATAAGTTTCGTAAATAAAAACTATTTTCTAAGTTTTATCAAATTAGAATTTGTGTTTTTAAAATGGACAGTTTAGGTAAAAAAAAATCTTTGTAAAGTTAATTTTTAAGATAATAAAATAAGTAAAAAGAAAAAAAGTAACCAAAATTGTTTTGATAGCAAATTTATTTTTAATAGTTTACTGATAAGTTATAAAAGTCAGTTGAAATATTTTTTTTAAATTACAATTTTCATAAATAAAATCGTCTTCTTCCTTCCATAGCATGACGTTTATTTGATATAATCCATGAATAGTCACCAGTTTTACTATCGAATGTACCTTCTTGTATTGATCGTAATTTAAGTGTGAATCGAGGTCCTAATTCTCTTAGTTTTGCTTTTGCACCATATTTAGCAAATTCATATCGATGATGTCTAAAAAATATGAAATCACGTTGATTATGCAATGTAGCTACTCGCCTACCTTTAAATTGAGGATCATGATTGAATAATGCACCAAACATTCTACCAACAGTTAAACCAAGTTTTGTTGTAAAATTTGTTAAAACAACTTCTGGACGATGTTTTGTTATTTCCTGATGACTACGTTTAATATCTTTTGTTAATTTAACATTACTTAATTTAAAATGAAATGTTGGACCTGTGGGCAAATGTATAATTAAAAGACCGTTTGGTTTATGGCGATCTTCATTTACAATAATAACATCTGTGAATTCTTCTCGTATAGAGCTTTTAACAATTTTTTTCACTGAAGAACGATTTCTTAATTTTACTAATGTATTCGGAATTATTCTTCCGAGCTCTAAACCAAATTTTCTAGTTCTTGTATTTGGATTATCGGAAAATGTTACTAGTATTCTTGGTGTATACTGAGCTGCAAAATATGCACTAAATTCATCTAAATCTAATTCTTTTTGTAACTCTTCATTATCTGAATCATTTAAATTTGTAACAGATGTTTGATCAGTTTCTCTTAAACTTTCAATTGTATGTCCTGAATTACTCGGTACACCAGCTTTACGACGTTCTTTACGCGCTTGGCGCTGTTCTTTACTTTTTTTATGTTTTAGTTTTCTAAATAATTCTTTACGTCTATCTTTATTTCTTATATAACTCATGGGATTTATGACAGGCATACAAGTTCCATTTTCATTGGTATAATTTTCTACATCGGAATCTTCACCATTTACCCTTGTTAAATAATCTTCTTCATTGCATTTGTTCAATTTTGGCTTTCTCTTAAATTTTGCATCATCTAAAACATGATAATCAAATATTTATACTCTAAAATTACTAGAATTTTTTTTTTACCTTCACTGTTAGAACTTGATTTATTTTCTTCAATTTCTGATCCCGCTTCGTCTTCTTCACTGCTATAAATATTATTTAGTCCAACACCATACTCTTCTCTCTCATCTTTATCATTTGAATCACTATCAACATTCGAAGATGCGTCAGATTTCTGCTCTATAGGTTCGCCTTTTTTCTTCATTTTTTAAATTTATTTTTTAAATTGTTACTAGAATATTATTTTTTAATAAAAACTAGATAATTTTCATAAACACGTGTTTGTTGTTCATGTCAAATTTTTTAACACGAGGTGACAGTCCTTAAAATAAATTATAAAAAAAAATAAATTATAGGTTACTTTACTATACACACCTTTTGGACTTTTTTGTAACTTATAAATCAAAAGATACATGATTTATTTTAATGGTAATTTAGTGACATCTTAAGGAATGACTTAAAACTAAATAGATTTATAAACAAAAAACAAATATTTACGTATATAACCTTATCATAATTATATACGTATACGTAACCATTGCTTAACAAAGGTAGTAATAATTAATTTTATAATTTATTATTACAAATAATATAAAAATACACAATATCATCAATCCTTTTATTACAATGTATTGAGAGAAAAAAAATTTTTTTTTTCTTAAAAGACTACTCGATAAAAATGCTATCCAATTTGAAATTTAGGTACCTATCAATTCAAAAAAAAAATTCAAATAACAAAAAGTTAAAAACAATAATATACATTCAAGAACAGCATAGAGAAACTGAACACATACAAATTATTTAGAGAAAAGTCGTATAAAACGTTAAAAAATTTAAAAATTCAAATTGAAAATAAAAAATGCACTAACCCATTGAATATACGGGGGAAAATATATATAAAGAAGAGAATTTTGAAAAAGTGAGTTGAAAATTTTCTGTTGTATGAAAATGTCTATCTTTATAGTATTATTAATCAATGTTATAACTTACATTATAATTTTATTCATTTTATTTTCTTTAAAATTATTACTCATATTTCATATTTAAAATTTTAAAAATTAAAATCATAATTAAAATTTTGTAACTTCCTTTCTCACGCAAATGATTGTCTAGACGCTAAGTAAGCTTTTTTTGTATAAAAAACATAAATAAGTTGTATCAGCAATAATTGTAATTATAAAAATTAAAATATAAAATTGTTACTTTAAAATATTATTTCGAACAATAAAATACGATTAAAAATTAAAATAATTGTTTCTTTTTTTTACGTGACGAGCACGTACATTACTTTCGGCAGTCGGTAGATAGGCAAAGTTCTTTCCTGTACGTATAATAAAAATATAAGCGACGGTTTATCGCAAATATTATTATTACACTCCAACGGTTAATTGGAGCAAAATAAACTGGTTCATTAAAATAAAACACTTTAAATAAAATAAAAAATTTATATATATTTATTAAATATTAATAATAAAAACATAAAAGCAAAATATATATATATAAAAACTTTTAAAACATTAATAAAATAAAAAGTGAAATAAAAGTGTTTGTGTAGTGTTGTGTTGTGTTTTTTCAAAGGTTATTGGAATTATCAATCTGCAGCTTTGAACCAGTACACGAAGAGGAAAAGAAATCTCCACAAATTTACCACCAATTGCCTATCAAAAAGAACATGTATCGAACTTGTTACTTATTTATGTAAGTACTTGAATAATTTTTATCATTTATGCCTAACAAAAAAGGACCTAATCCTTTTCCTATAATACAAAAAATAAAAAAAAACATATTAGTAAAATTAATAATAGTGAAAATAACTGTAACGAAATAAACGAATTTTCGGAATATCCCGCAATTTTAAATATAAGTAATTTTGAAAACGTTTTAGAGAATTCATCAAGTGAACATTGGTGTGAAAACTCTAGCATTTCTGACGTTGATCATGATTTTAGTTTTAAGACAGAAATAAATTTTGAAATGACTGAAAATAATAATAGCTTAAACTCAGTGGATATATTTAATTCACTACGCGTTCCAGACGCGGTAAAAGACCTTCCCAAATTCGAGGGAAATCCTGAATTATTATTCGAATTTCTGAACAATGTAGACGAAATCCGAAATTTAATTTCCTGCACCGAAGGAACTCCATATGGACAACTCCTTCTTCGAGCTATAAGGAATAAAATTGTAGAACATTTATGGTGAAGTCATTGATATTCTTGCCACAATTACCAACCATATCAAATTACACGAAAACGATATTGTCGTAATTAACGCTAAACCAAAGACCGTTAATATATAAAGATACACAAAAGTAGTTTGATCGTATAAAAATTAGAGTTGAGATGGGACATTACGATCTTACTATTTCATATCAAAACATAAACAAGTACACACCATTAAAGAAACAAGAATTAAAAAAAAAAAAACGCATATATAATATATGCCAAACCAATGCCATTACCAAAATATAGTATGCTCTATATTATGCTGTGTAAATTATAAATATGTATTGGCTGTACACAGTATACACACTGGTATATAGTTACATATATAGTTATATATCGAATTAGAATTGTATTTTTCTGTTTTTCAATTCTTGCAAAAGTTTCCTTTTTATATTTTGGTTGAATTGAATGAAAAAGTGTGAGTTGTTGAATGTAGGTATAGGTACATATAAAATAAATGTGCTAATTTCACAAAATATATTGTCTTTATATCTCGCCAACATTTTCATTAGAATATAAATTTTTTATAATGGTTATTACCTTATTGTTTTTGATTAATCTGACGTTTTGATATAGTACCTCGATTCTTGGGTACATATATATTTAATTTACTATAAAAAATTGATTGATATATTGCAGATAAAATTTTATAATTTGTATTACATACATATTTATATTATTAATTATTATAAATTACTATTTATTTCATAAAAGCAGATAGCAACTAATAAAATAATATTAATAAATAGTACCTACTACAATTTAAAACATTACTATTATTAAAATCATTCAGTCAAAAAGTTCAAATAACCTTAAATTTACTTATTCATTTATTAAATGTATGCAACTCTGATTAACGTCAACACAATTCTTTTGCAGTATTTAGAGTTATTCTGAGGATATGCACATTTTTGTTTTTTATTTTGTTTTTACATTTTTGCTTAATTGAATTATTTGTTGATTGTTGGTAAATCCTCTTCATATGTAACATTATTTTTACTAATTGTTATTAATTTATTACAAAGAGTTCAAAATTAATAAGGTGTCTAGTCTATTGGAAAAGTTTCATTTCAGTTACTGCAAGTGATTATTCAGTTGATTTATTGTGAATTTATTTATCTATTGTACTGGAAAAACTTTTATTATTATTTATCTTATTATTTTTTTAATATTATTATTATTATTATTCTTATTATTATTATTATTATTTTATTATTATTATTCGATTCGATTATTATTAGATTGCCTCCGACTCAGGAGAAAGGCTCAGAGAGCTAGAACGGAGGAGGAGGTTCGGCTCAGGTCCTCGGATCACAAGGAGAAAAAGTGCCAGTTGCGACCTGCCTTCAATCACAATAAGGCGAGATGCTGGGAAGCACTGAGAGAGGACATAAACTCAGATCCATGGGGTTTGGGTTACAAAATTGTAACGCAGAAAATTGGGGCACTGAAAACCTTTCCCCCATGGACATGCGGGCCACAACGCACCTAGTTAATGCTCTCTTTCCAGTGCATCCCCAGCGAGCTGCGAAAGTGTACAACCGGGAGGGCGCTTCCCCATTTACAATGGAGGAGCTGGAAGTAGCCATCCAATCCCTTAAGGTTAAGAAGGCCCCAGGTCCAGACAGCATACAAGGAGAGGTATTAAAACTGGTTCTTCGGTATAATCCGAATCTTTTGTTGAGTATGTACAATGCCTGTCTTTCAGCGGGAATTTTCCCCAAGTGTTGGAAGACAGCTAGGCTGGTACTTATCAGCAAGGGGAAAGGAGACCCGCAGATACCTTCCTCATACCGTCCGCTCTGTATGCTGGACACAGCAGGAAAGGTTCTTGAGAAGTTACTCGTTACTAGTTGTCTGCCATCGAGGCAGCTGGGGGTTTGTCTCCGCGTCAGTAATCTTTCAGTGCTGATCGTTCCACAGCAGATGCCATTGTGGAAGTCACATCTGCGATGAGCAGGGCCGAGGGCCACAACCATTTTTCACGTCGTAAAGTCCTCCTTGTGACTTTAGACGTGAAAAATGCGTTTAATTCGGCCAGATGGAGCGACATGCTTCAAGCTCTAGAGCAGGAATTTCGTGTTCCGGAGTACCTGCTAGGAATGATCAGCAACTACCTTGACGACCGCACTGTACTCTTCTGTACGGATGAAGGGCAAGGGAGTATCGTTGTTTCTGGAGGTGCAGCGCAAGGTTCAATCCTCAGTCCCGACCTTTGGAATGCCGCATACGACAGTATGTTGCGATTAAAAATGCCGGATGAGTCAATTTTGGTCGGATATGCGGACGACGTCGCCGTGCTGATAGCGGCCCGGAACGTGGATCTCGCCCAACTGAAGCTCAATCAGACCATGTGGTCCATTCTTTCTTGGATGGACAGTCGCGGACTGTCGTTGGCATTGAGCAAGACGGAGGTCGTGGTGTTAACAAAAAGGAGGATGAACCTTGAGCTCCCGATGCGTATCGGCGAAGAATAGGTGCAGATAAGACGGGTGGTAAAATATCTCGGCATCATGATTGACAGTAGACTAAACTTCTTTGAGCAGATCATGAAGATAGCTGACAGGGCCGCAAATGGTGTCATGGCGCTCGCTCGATTGATGGCCAATATAGGTGGACCTAGGTCGAGTCGGAGACGGCTATTGATGTCTGGGGTCCAGTCAGTCCTGCTGTATGGTGTCGAGATATGGGGTCTTGCTCTCGCGAAGGAGTATTATCGGATTAGGCTGGGTCGGGTCCAAAGGCTGGCGGCGTTGAGAATGGCGTCTGCTTACAGGACTATCTCGGAGCTGTTCTGGTTATCGCTGGCGTCATGCCAATTGCACTACTCGCAAGGGAGCGTCAGGCGATATACCGGAGAAAGGCAGAGGGAAATCTAGAGACAGTGCAGCAGGAAGAGCGGACTCGCACGCTTCAGTGTTGGCAGGAGGACTGGGAATTGGAGGATCGAGGTATATGGACGAGACGTCTTACTAGGGAAGTTACGCCATGGGTAGAGCGTTGGCATGGAGAGGTAGACTACTACTTTACTCAGCTGCTGAATGGACATAGATACTTTCGGGCCTATCCGCACAAGATGGGGAAGGCACGTTCAGCGGACTGCATACATTGCTACATGCACGATGATACTGAGCACACTTTCTTCATCTGTGAAAGGTGGGCTCGAGAGCGTATGCAGCTAAGGGAGGTAATACCGCGGCTCTCTCCGGATACAGTGGTGGGCCACATATTACAGGGCCGTGGAGCGTGAGACAGTTTGTTACTTTTTGCGCAGAAAACACTGCGAAAAAAGAAGTTGAACCTAGACACCACAGAGGTCCAACCTACAGACTTCCGCTAGGCTGCAGCCTTTAAGACGATGGCATTGGACCTAGCCCGAAGTAATGCGACAAACGGTCCCAGGCTAGTGTTCGTGGAGAGCGGGAGGTTTTTTAGTCGGTATGCGCAAGATGGGAGACTCCGACATTGTTGGACGCACGCGCGCTCTTCATCCATAAAGGATTTTCCCTTCTAACAAAAAACAAAAATTATTATTATTTTTATTATTATTATTATTATTATTATTATAATAATAATAATACCCGGCGGGTTGGAGTACGAAATATCCACAATAAGGCATGCTTGTGGTAAAAGTCCACTAAAATCCTAGAAAAATCCAGAAGCCCTGACCCAGAATGGGCGGCTTTCTGGTCTGCGACTGATCCCAGAGGAACGGCAGGAATAAAAGGTACCGCCTTGTACAAGGGAAATATTATCCTTAGGCTAGGAGATGGAACTCCGAATTAAAACAAAAAAAAAAAACAAAGTATGCAATGAATAAAACTCAAGGATTGTATACCCCAGGTGGTAATCCACATCTTCTGGAAAATCCACCCTCTTTCGAGGCAGGTCCCACGGATTTTGGGGGATACCACTTATTGCAAAACTATGAAAGCAGAGCTGCTTTAATTGACCCATTTATAAGAAAATCTGGGGTTCAGAGAACACCTCCAGCAGGGTCTCAAAAGATTCACGAAAACATGTCCAAACAGCTATAGAAAACCCGACGAGCGTAATTCTAACGAAAAGGCATTTGAGGCAAAAAATAATCAACTTAATGCCAGAGTTACAGAATTAGAAATCTTATTGAAAAATGGAATTGAAAAATGAACTCTGCATAATTAAAAAAGAAAATGAGAAACTAAAAAATTTACAAAATATGACTAATAAAGGAGTAGTACTAAAAACTGCTGAAGAATTTTATACAGATGACGAAGAACTAGCTCGAGAAACCGACTGGATCTTTAAAACAAAAAGAATCTGTAAAAAAAGAAAAGCAGGAAAATTACCTACTTTAAGCCCAGAAAATGTTGCGGCCAAGGTAGAGAAAAATGTGCAAATAAATGAAGTTGCCAAAAGTAAAAGAAAAGGTAAACCTCCTCCAGTTATACTTAGTAATGTAGTGGAATACCCTCAAATTAGCAAAAAATTAAAAGAAACCAATATTAAATATAAAGTTAATATGCTTAACAATAAACAACTAAAAATTAATGTTGAAGAAGAAAAAGAATATAGATAGTTGACTAAGGCAATAAATGAAGCCAATATTGAATGGCACACTTATGAAAATAAGAGCACCAGGCCTATTAAAGTAATGGTTAGGTATTTACATCCGTCATGCCAACCTGAAGATATAAAAAATGAATTGAAAGATAGAGGCTTCAAGATTTTAGAAGTCACAAATAAAATAATAAAGAAAAAGGAAAACAACAAAATCTTCCTCTCTTTATGCACATTCGAAAACTCTGAAGATATAAACAAAATATTCAAAATTGAATTTATCCAGCACATGAAGGTTAAAATGGAGGCTATTCTTAAAGCGATTACCATTCCTCAATGTAAGCCTCAACTGCCTTGAGACACGCCCAGCGAGTTATCGTGGTTGCCAGGTGGCTAGAGAGTTGCAAAAAAGAAAGAAGCTACAAAAAAATGCTCAAAACAAACGGAACATAGACAAGAAAAACAAAAGACAAAACTTAGGCAACCTCGAACAAAGAGACAGATTTGCATTGAAACTCCAGAGATACCTAAAACTTTTACGTCGAAAAAAGTCGTAGAAGGCACATCATATTCACAGGTAATACAAAACAACCTAAATCAAAAAAGAAATCCGAAAGAACAAAATAATGTTTCTACACAAAAGTTGACTGAAAATACCATTATGCAACCATTACACAAGGCATGGTTAAGAACGCACTTCGTATAGTCACGAGGAATGCCAATGGCATTCTGAACAAGAAAAATAATTTGGAAATTTTATTGAGAACACAAAATATTGATGTATGTCTCTTGATAGAAACATATATGACAGATAAGTCATCGCTTAAAATAAATGACTATACATGCTACAGCTCAAACCATCCGAGTATTACACCCAGAGGTGGTAGCTCAATTTTAATAAAGAAAGATATTAAGCACCACGAGGAACTTAGTCTAGAAATAGATGAATTCCAACTAATCGTGCTACGAATTATGTCTGTTAAACAAAACCTTTGTGTCGGTGCATTATACTGTCCACTCAAATCCAACATAAAGAATAACATGTTTGAAGAAATTCTTAAACTACTTGGCGAAAGATTTATCCTGGGAGGTGACTACAACGCCAAGCACATAGATTGGGGGTCTAGAGTAACCTCTACGAGAGGAAGAGAGCTAAGAAAAGCTATAAAAGAAAAAGGCTGCATTTACCAATCTACCGCTAAGCCTACCTATTGGCCAACTGATAGAAATAAAACTCCTGATCTGCTTGATTTTTATATAACAAAAAAAATTTCACCCAATTACATTAAGCTAGAAGATAACCATGATTTGGACTCAGATCACTCTGCAGTCATACTAAGTCTATATGAAAAGGTTATTAAGAAACAGTCGAAACCTCTGCTAACGAACAAGACAACTGACTGGGCTAGCTTTAAACAAGAAATAGAAAACAAAATAAACATAAAAACAAAACTAAGATCCAAATGTGATATAGATTCTGAAGTAGAAAATTTTATTAAAATTATTCAAAATGCTGGATGGAATAATACAAAAAATTGTGAATATAAATCGGTAGGATTCAACTACCCTAGAGAAATATTAAATATGATAAAAATAAAAAGAAGAGCTAGACGCAGATGGCAACAATCGCGTGATCCGGCAGACAAAACTGTGCTAAATAGGTTAACTCAGAATCTTAAAAGAAAAATTAAAAATCTTAAAAATGAAAATTTGGAAAAATATATAAAAAATTTAACAGCTAAAAGAGAAAATAACTACTCGTTGTGGAAAGCAACAAAGAGTACAAAAACCTCGATCTCTCAAATCCCGCCAATCAGAAGGAAAAGCGGTGAATGGGCGAGAGATAATAAAAATAAAGCTGAAACATTCGCAGATCATCTTGAAGAAATTTTTTGTCCAGACGAGACAGATTCGGATGATCTCACTGAAGAAAATAATAACTGACAAGAAAATGTCATATCACCATTCTCACAGAGAGTGAAATAGTTGAACAAATTAAAAAACTCAGCGATAAAAAAGCTATAACAATGCTAACACGCATTATAAACGATGCTATAAGAATAAGGTATGTGCCGAATATGGAAAATAGCAGAGATAATTATGATACCAAAGCCAGATAAGCCCATAAATGAGGTCAAATCCTACAGACCAATATCACTACTACCAATAATTTCAAAATTATTTGAAAAACTACTATTGATTCGAATTAGTCCGATCATAAAAAATAGTAATCTGATTCCAAATTATCAATTTGGCTTTAGATCTAAGCACTCGACAATCGATCAAATACATAGAATAACAGACATAATAGAAAAAGCTTTAGAAGAAAAGCAACCGACCACTGTCTTGTAAGCACAAGCTTCGAAGTAGGCACAACAACCAGTTCTTCTATTTCTCCCAAAAGACTAGTTTGGCATTATCACCAAGCTGACTGGGAAGGCTTCAACAACTTTTTAAATACATCGAACTGGTCGTTGTGTTTCCAATATAAAAATGTCGACTTTGCTGCATAAATGATTACCAAAAGGATTCTATTAGGAATGAAAACCTTCATTCCAAATAGCCTTAAAAGTATAAAACGAAATCCTTCAGGCTGGTTTAATGACCTCTGCAGCAAAGCTCTGAAATCCAAAGAAGAAGCTTATAAAAAATACAAGAATAATAAAACTGTCAACACATATGAGAGTTATAAAGTGGTTAGGAATAAATGTAAAAAAATTATCAATCAGCAAAAATTCCTGCACAACCAAAGGTTGAGACTAGAAATCTTTAATCTCCCTAACAACAGCAGGTCCTTCTGGACGTTTGCTTAAAGCGTTGGGCAAAATTTTCGCAAATCTTCATTTCCACCTATGATTGATAATAGTACAATTATATCAGATTCTGTTGGAAAAGCTTTTTGCGAAATTATTTGCAGCCAATTCCACACTTCCTAATACAGCCCAAAATCTGCCAACAATCCCTGTTGTTAATTCTTTGCTTGGAAGGATATACTTCAGAACAAGAGCTGTAGTAAAAATCTTGAAGAATCTTGATATAAAAAAATTTACCGGTCCCGATGGTATACCTGCGATTGTGCTGCGACATATTGCCTTCGCCATTTCTAAACCTCTGCGCAACTTATTCTATTTGTCCTTTTCTTCAGGAACTTACCCGTCCTATTGGAAAGTTGCCCAAGTTTATCCTATCCCTAAAAAAGGTGACAAAAGCAATCCTTCGAACTATAGGCCCATAGCTATTACTTCCATTATTTCCAAAACGATGGAAATCTTAATCAACCAAAGGTTGAAGAAATATCTTGATAGTAGAGGTATAATTCATGATAGTCAATACGGCTTTCGAGCTCAGCGTTCCACCGGTGATCTCATGACATGCCTCTGCGAAAAGCTTAACACCAGTCTTCATCAATCTGGTGAAGCTGCTGTTGTAGCTCTGGATATATCTAAGGCTTTTGATCGAGTCTGGCATTGTGCTCTTATAGCAAAAATGCAATGCTGTAGGCCTCGGTCCAACCTTTTCTAAATGGATTGAAAGCTTTCTCTTAAACCGATCTATCATAGTTTCAGTTGACGGTAGTTTTTCCGACCAACTTCAAATCAATGCTGGTGTTCCACAAGGCTCCGTCCTTTCACCCACCCTATTTCTCATTTTCATTAATGACCTTCTTAAATTAACTTTCAATCCAATCCATAGTTTTGCTGATGACAGCACTCTAGTAGCATCATATGATTTTCTTAAAACAAATAATGCTACAGCTTCAGCAGTCAACTCCAAAAGAACAATGATGGCTGGTGCACTCAATCACGACCTAGCCATAATTGTCGACTGGGGTAGAGCAAACAGAGTCAAGTTTAACACTTCAAAAACTCAAAGCTGTCTTGTTAGTAACAAGCTAACAACATTCGAACCAATTCTCCGGCTTCAAAATGAAGTTATTCAGCGACTCAAAGACTTGAACATTCTCGTGATGCGTGTGAATCAAAATATGCACTGGAATGAGCATATTTTCGATATTGCGAAAAGCGCCGCCAAATGTTTGGGCTTTTTAAGTCGCTGCAAAGCTTATATTTCATCTCGAGACCTCTTAAAAATCAATAAAGCATATATACGACCCAAGCTCGAGTATAACTCACATTTATGGGCAGGTGCACCAAAAACTGCTTAAAATTTTTTGGACAAAGTTCAAAACCGCGCCATTCGTCTTATAGGCGACATAAACGTGACCTCATCCCTGATACCACTTGGTCATCGTCGTATTGTTGGAGCACTTTCTCTGTTTTATAGATATCTACTTGGTGTTGGCACTTGTTCCGAGGAACTAAAGTCACTTCTTCCTCCTCTCAAGCAATTCTGTCGCATAACACGAGAGGCATCAAGTGCACACCCTTTCACAGTGGAAATTCCGAGGTGGTTTAAGTCCGGCTATGAAAATTCTTTTATAGTAAGAACATCTCGATTGTGGAATCGCGTCCCAATCGAAGCATTCCCAATGAGAGAAGGATTTTTTATTTATGATTTACAGAGATTTAAGACGAATATTAACAACATTGTTCGCTCTTTCCCACAAAACTTTTCTTCTTCCTTTTTCTTTCCTTTATTTAAATAATCCTTTCCTTTTTCAAATGGTCAACGGTACGCAAGTGCTAAAAGGTTCAAAACCTAAGTTTTGGCTATAATATAAAAAAAAAAAAAAAAGTATGTTCTACCATATTTCTAGATGTAGCCCAAGCTTTTGATAAAGTATGGCATCGAGGCTTGATAAATCAACTAAATAATATGTTATCAATAAACAATACGTAGATATACTCTCATCATATCTAGAAAACAGACTTATCAGAATAAAACAAGACAAAGAGTATTCTACTATTAGAGATATTAAAACGGGTGTGCCTCAAGGTAGTATTCTCTGTCCCATACTGTATTTACTCTACACCAATGATTTACCACAAATGGAAGATATAACTGTAGCTACATTCGCTGACGATACTGCGTTGATGGCAGTAGAATCAAATGTTGACGAGGCTACAAATAAATTGCAAAGAGCAAGCGACAAGCTATACCTCTGGACAAAGAAATGGAAAATTAAACTCAATAAGTTAAAATCAGTACATGTAAATTTTACAAAAAAAAAATTAGAAAATCAACCATCGGTAAATCTGAATGGGGTCAATATACTCCAAGAAAACAATGCTAAATACCTAGCAATGACATTAGATGTAAAACTTAGATGGAAAGAGCACGTCAAAAAGAAAAAATTTGACCTTGAAAATAAATACAGAGAAATGTACTGGCTCTTAGGTACAATAATGACCAAAGAATCAGCAAATTACTTAGGAGTTACTATGGATACAAGGCTAACATTTTGGCAACAAATCCAAAAAGTAGCAAGTAAAGCAGCAGAAGCTACAATCAAGCTAAGCAAACTTATGGCAAACATTGGATGACCCAAACCATAATCAATCCTTCTATATGGAGCTGAAATCTGGGCACATGTGATGGACAAGAGGTATTGTAAAAAACGCATAGCAGCGTTGCAACGAAGAGGAGCTCTTCGAGTCGCGTGCTTCTATCGAACAGTTTCGCATTCGGCGATCATGGTAATCGCTAGCGTGATTCCGATTGATCTGCCAGCACAAGAACGAAGAAATGTATATATAAGGGATCAAGCAACGAGCCGAGATGTCATTGCAGCAGAGGAAAGAAGGTACACGATGATAAGATGGCAAGAACACTGGAGTAATGATCAGGGCGGGCGATGGACGGCTAGATTAATCCCACAAGTAGAAGTCTGGTTTAACCGACACCATGGAGAAGTAAATTTTTACATCACTCAGTTCCTATCAGGCCACGGATATTTTCGATCCTACTTCTAGAAGATGGAAAAAGTGAACAATCCAGGATGCAGTCACTGTAGCGCAACACATGACACAGCGTATCACACTTTTTTCGAATGTGAGTTAGCAGAAACAGAAAGAGAATCTTTAATAGTAGCAGTAAGAGAATTAACATCAGAAAATATAATTTCTGTAATGCTTGAAAACCAAGAAAAATGGAATGCAATAGCTAAATACATAGAATTAATACTACGCAGGAAGAAACAGCTCAGATATTTAGAGGACCTAGAAGAGGAATCATAAAAGAAAATTAAAAAAAAGGAACAAGCGCGGCCCAACTTGAAGTAATGCGAAAGCGGTTCCGGGTTGGTTTCACCGTGGGAAAAGGAGGTGGTGTATTTGGTGAGTAAACCGAACAAGATCATGGGAGTCTCACATACCCTTGAAGTGCGGACCCTTCAAGATACCTATAAAAGGTTTTCACCACCGACCTACTAAAAAAAAAAAAGCGTCCTTTGGATACCTGATGCAGCGAAAATCCTGGTACGAAAGCATGGCCGCGGGCGTGGGTTCGTCTCGGTGAAACACGCGTATATCACTGTTATAAGTGTCTATCTGACACCCAACGAAGTCATAGCAGATTTCCGAGCGAAATTGGCGGACCTTGAGGATACGGTTTTGAGCACGACGAGTCGCGTAGTGATTGGTGGCGATTTCAACGCTAAGGCAACCGAGTGGGGAATGCCCTACCCTGACTCGAGGGGAAGCGAGGTGTTAGGGTTGGCATCCAGAACGGGCTTACTTGTTCTGAATGTTGGCTCGGCATCTACTTTCCGTCGACCGGGGTACTCAGAAACCATTCCCGACGTATCCTTTGCCTGTGAGCGCTTGGCCGAGTTCAACCAGAGTTGGAGGTTGGCATGTGATCGAGGACTACACGGGCAGTGACCATCAGTACATTGTATTCGTGGTCCGTGAGACGCGGCAACTCCAAAGAACAATAAATAGCAGACCACAGCGCTGGAACATGGGGAGAATTGACGAAGCGGTATTTGCAGCGGTCATCCGGGGAGGTGTCCAAATGCAGGCCGAGGGGCAGTCTGCAAACCCTCACCAGGCAGGGCCGTTGGTTGACGCCCCTCTGCGTCAAATCACCCTAGCCTGCGACCGCTCAATGCCTCGGAGGCGAATTCCTCATGGAAAACAGCCAATGTACTGGTGGACAGCCGAGATAGCTGACCTCCGGAGAGATTGTCTCCGACTGCGGAGAAAGGCTCAGAGAGCTAGAACGGAGGAGGAGGTTAGGCTCAGGTCCTCGGATCACAAGGAGAAAAAGCGCCAGTTGCGACGTGCAATCAATCACAGCAAGGCGAGATGCTGGGAAGCACTGAGAGAGGATATAAACTCAGATGCATGGGGTTTAGGTTACAAAATTATAACCCAGAAAATTGGGGCACTGAAAACCCCTCCGCCCATGGACATGCGGACCACAACGCACCTAGTTAATGCCCTCTTTCCAGTGCATCTCCAGCGAGCTGCTAGAGTATACAACCGGGATGGCGCTTCCCCGTTTACAATGGAGGAGCTGGAAGTGGCCATCCAATCCCTCAAGGTAAAGAAGGCCCCAGGTCCAGACGGTATCCAAGGAGAGATATTAAAGCTGGTTTTTCGGTATAATCCGAATATTCTGTTGAGTATGTACAATGCCTGTCTCTCAGCGGGAACTTTCCCCAAGTGTTGGAAGACAGCTAGGCTGGTACTCATTAGCAAGGAGAAAGGAGACCCGGAGCTACCTTCCTCATACCGTCCGCTCTGCATGCTGGACACTTCGGGAAAGGTTCTTGAGAAGTTACTCAAGCCAAGGTTGTTGTCAGCCATCGAGGCAGCTGGAGGTTTGTCTCCGCGTCAGTACGGTTTCAGGGCTGGTCGTTCCACAGCAGATGCCATTGTGGAAGTCACATCTGCGATGAGCAGGGCCGAGGACCACAACCATTTCTCACGTCGTATAGTCCTCCTTGTGACTTTAGACGTGAAAAATGCGTTTAATTCGGCCAGATGGAGCGACATGCTCCAAGCTCTAGAGCCGGAATTTCGTGTTCCGGAATATCTGCTAGGAATGATCAACGACTACCTTGATGAACGTACAGTAGTCTTCGATACGGCTGAAGGACAAGGGAGTATCACTGTCTCTGGTGGTGCAGCATAAGGTTCAATCCTCGGTCCCGACCTTTGGAATGCCGCATACGACAGTTTGTTGCGATTAAACATGCCGGATGAGTCAATGTTGGTCGGATATGCGGACGACGTTGCCGTGCTGATAGCAGCGCGAAACGTGGAGCTCGCCCAAGTGAAGCTCAATCAGACCATGCTGTCCATCCTTTCTTGGATGGACAGCCGCGGACTGTCGTTGGCATTGAGCAAGACGGAGGTCGTAGTGCTGACAAAAAGGAGGATGAACCTTGAGCTCCAGATGCGCATCGGCGAAGAAGAAGTGCAGACAAGACGGGTGGTAAAATATCTCGGCATCATGATTGACAGCAGGCTAAATTATTTTGAGCAGATCAAGAAGACTGCTGACAGGGCCGCAAATGGTGTCATGGCGCTGGCTCGATTGATGGCGAACATAGGTGGACCAAGATCGAGTCGAAGGCGGCTACTGATGTCTGCGGTCCAGTCAGTCTTGCTGTATGGTGCCGAGATATGGGGTCATGCTCTCGCAAAGGAGTGCTATCGGATAAGGCTGGGTCGGGTCCAAAGGCTGGCGGCGTTGCGAGTGGCGTCTGCCTTACAGAACTGTCTCGGAGCCAGCTGTCCTGGTTATCGCTAGCGTCATTCCAATTGCACTACTCGCAAGGGAGCGTCAGGCGATACCGGAGAAAGGCCGAAGAAAATATAGTCAGTGCAGCAGGAAGAGCGGAATCGCACGCTTCGGCAATGGCAGGAGAACTGGAACTGGAGGAACGAGGGATGTGAACGAGGCGGCTCATCGGGGAGGTTACCCCATGGGAAGAACGTCGACATGGAGAGGTAGATTACTACTTCACACAGCTGCTGAAAGGACATGGATACTTTCGGGCCTATCTGCACAAGATGAGGAAGGCACGTTCAGCGGAGTGCATATATTGCCACATGCACGATGATGCTGAGCACACTTTTTTCATATGTGAAAGGTGGGCTCGAGAGCGTATGCAGCTAAGGGAAGTTGTACCGCGGTTCTCTCCGGACACAGTGGTGGGCCACATTTTACAGGGTAGGGGAGCGTGGGACAGTTTGTCACTCTTTTCGCAGAAAATACTGCGGAAAAAGAAGTTGGACCTAGACACCACAGAGGTCCAACCTACAGACTTTGGCTAGGCAGCAGCCTTCTAGGCGATGGCATTGGACCTAGCCCGACGTAATGTGACAAACGGTTCCAGGCTAGTGTCCGTGGAGAGCGGGAGGTTTTTAGTCGGTATGCCCAATATGGGAGACTCCGACAATGTTGGACGCACGTATTATTATTATTATTATTTTTATTATTATTTTTGTTATTATTATTATTATTATTATTATGGTGGCGATTTTAATGCAAAAGCAGTGGAGTGGGGAATGCCCACAACGAACAGCAGAGGATCGCAGATTTTAGACATGGCAGTCAGACAAGGGAAACGTTATGATTATCAGACTCCGGAAGCACAACAACGTTTCGGCGACCAGGGTACGCAGAAACAATACCGGACATCTCCCTGGCTACACAGAATATAGCGTGATTTATTACTGATTGGGTAGTTATGGAGGACTACACAGGGAGCGATCATCAGTACATTACGTTCAATATAAATATTAGAGAAGAAATGATATCCGAGAGCACAACGGATAATTCTAGATATAACGTGAATAAACTCAATACTAGAAGATTGAGTGAATCACTTAGATATAGCCTAGGTGACACAATGCAGGCAGGTGTAGAGCTAGAAGGTAGGATAAAAGCTGAGGCAGTGGTAGAGCAGACAATGAGTGCACTCATACTAGCCTGCGAGGAATCAATGCCGCGAAAGATGAAATTTACAAAAAGAAAACCGGTATACTGGTGGAATGAAGAAATAGCGGAGCTACGAAGAAGGTGTCAGCATCTTCGAAGAATTGCAGAGCGATCACGGAACAGAGCGGATGCAACGGAAAAAATGGCAGCATATAAAATAAGCCGCAAAACACTCAGGAAAACCATAAAATTGAGCAAAAAGGTTGAATGGAAAAAGCTTTGCGAAGATGTAAACAGTGACCCGTGGGGGCTTGGATACAAGATAGTCATGAAGAAGTTGAAAATAGCTACAGCAACAAATTCAAACGAAGAGAGCTCGATGGAAAATATAGTAGATATTTTATTCCCAGCGCACCCGATAAGAAACTGGAGTGATGTGATGGTTTCACCAGAGGAAGTACCAGCTTTCACGCAGGAAGAACTTGTGGAAGCAACAAAAGCTATGAAGAATAAGAAAGCTCCCGGCCCTGACGGGATTCCAGCGGAAGTCATCAAAGCCGAGGTGTAAGCTTGCCCGCAAATGATGCTGAATATGCACAACACATGTCTAAAAGAAGGCGTTTTCAGCAAAAGATGGAAGGTAGTAGAATGGTAAATAGTAGAAGAATAGTAATGGAAAAGGTAGAAGCGGCGGAAGCAAGGAACCATTTCTCAAGAAGAATAGTTGTCTTTGTTACCTTGGACGTGAAAAACGCCTTCAACTCGGCAAGATGGGAAGACATGATTGATGCCCTGGAAAAAAATTTCAGCATTCCAGCATATCTGCTCAGGATGGTAAAAGACTACCTGAGAGAACGCAGCCTTCAGTATGAAACCAAGATCGGCAGTGTAACCAAAAGCGTAACATCCGGCGCAGCACAAGGATCGATCCTAGGACCGGACCTGTGGAATATATTATACAATAGCTTGCTGGAGGCCGAAATGCCAGATGATATAACTCTAGTAGGCTTTGCAGACGACCTAGGTGCAATAATATCAGCTCGGACCATGGAAGATGCGCAAATCAGGTTGAATCAAGTCATGAGAAGAGTGAGTAGCTGGATGAACAGACACGGCTTAGAGCTTGCGGAAGCAAAAACCGAAATTGTGCTACTCACAAAAAAGAGGATGAGAACCATTGTGCCAATGGAAGTTGGGCCTGTGGTCATTCAAAGTAAGGAAGCTTCGAGGTATCTTGGTGTCATGTTGGATACCAAACTAAATTTTTGGAGGCATATCAAAAAAGCTACAGACAAGGCGGCCGTGATAACCAAGAATTTGAGCAGATTAATGGCGAACATTGGTGGACCTTCACCGTACAAAAGGAGGCTGTTAATGTCCACGACACATTCAGTGCTCCTGTACGGTGCGGAGATTTGGGCAGATGCCCTAAATAGAGAGTATTGCCGGAAGCCCATGGAAGCGGTACAACGAAGAGGGGCTCTGCGGGTAGCGTGCTCCTACCGGACGGTCTCATACCCAGCTGTAAATGTTATTGCAGGCGTGATACCGATAACATTGTTAGCCCGAGAGAGGAAGCAGATATATAATAGGGCTGTGGGAAGAGACAGAAAAGAAGTGTCAGGAGACAAAGCCTAGAAAAATGGCAAGAACAATGGAATGGGGAACACAGAGGACGCTGGACCGCAAGATTGATACTACAACTAGCAGTTTGGGTTAACCGGAGGCACGGCGAAGTGAACTTCTATACCACGCAAATGCTCTCGGGGCATGGATACTTTCGAGCTTATTTATTCAGAATGAATAAAGTAAACAGTCCGCGATGTCGCCACTGCGACACAGCGGAAGATACGGTCGAGCACACTTTTTTCGAGTGCGACGTCGCAGCGGAGGAAAGAAGCGTTCTAACTCGAATGGTAGGGGATGTTACGCCGGATAATATAACCACCATAATGATAGACACGGAAGAAAATTGGAACGCCGTGTCAGTCTACGTCGAGGCGGTATTACGAAAGAAGAAGAGACTGGGCTACTTAGAAGATTCGGAATAGATCTTCTAAGTTAGGAAATAGACCTCAGTGTAGTCGGGTTTCTGCTTTTGAGTCTGGCGTGGTCTGCTTGGCAACGGTGGCATACAGGCTTACTGGTGCCGCAGTTTTGTTTTTGTTAAATTAACAACAAATTTAACTCTGCGACACTAGTTACTGCTGATGCTGTCGGCGTGTGGTAGAGCTCGGTAGACTTATGAGCGAAATTAGATAAAACGTATCGCTGTTTTGTTATGTAGCACAGTAGTACTGTTTTTTTGTTATTTTTGTTACATATGGAAGTAGATAGTAACTCGCCAAATAGTTTTTAGTTTTCTAGTTATTTGTAGAATAGATGTAAACAGAAAAAACCTAGTCCAGCGTTTTGAGGCAGCTTGACATGTTGGAAACTACTTCAAGACAGCACTTCTAGGGATTATATAGCTCTGTTTAAAATAGTTTTTGTTTGTAAATGGGAAATAACCTAGCCATAATAGAAAAGGATTAGAAAATTAATATTTTTTTAGTAATAATATTAGAAGAGGGACAGTAGAATTTATTTTCCAGTCTGCCGCTGTCGATAGACATATGCAGAGAAGAGCGAACGGGATAATTCACACGGAAACACCGAAGCCAGCACTTTTTCGCCAGTTTGAAGAAATGCTAACGCGGTTCCAAACTGGGATATACATCGTGGGTCAAGGGAACAGATGGTGGGGGTTTTTAGCCGGTCGGTTGGTTCCTTTTTTGCAGTGCGTCTTAGTGTAATGCAAAAAGAAACCGACCAACCCGGCACTCGGTAGTCTGTTAAGCAGATTTTCCCCGCGACACCATCTATAACCGTAAAAAAGCAAAAAAAAAAATTATTATTATTATTATTATTATTATTTATATTATTATTATTTTTATTTATTATTATTATTATTATTATTATTTATATTATTATCCGACCACCCGGCACTCGGTAGTCTGTTAAGCAGATTTTCCCCGCGACACCATCTATAACCGTAAAAAAGCAAAAAAAAAAAAAAAAAAAATTATTATTATTATTATTATTATTATTTATATTATTATTATTATTATTTATTATTATTATTATTATTATTATTATTATTATTATTGTTATTATTATTATTATTATTATTATTATTCAATGGGAAAAAATGGGAAGTTACCCATTTCAAAGAAGCAACAAAATAGTTCGTTCTCCAGTTAAAGGAGCATCAGCCGAACTCACTAAATGCAGTAAGAAACTGATCATCATACCAGAAAAGACGGTAAATGGAGGAACGCCAAAAGCAGGAATACACCAATTACCAGTTTCCCAAATTGAAACATCAAGGAAAATTCCTGAAGATAAGGAGGAACAGCAACTTCAGAAAATACAACAGCTGACAGAAATCATGCTGCAAGCTGCTGCCAAGCAGAAGAACATTAGTATGGACATAAAAAATGGCCTAATAAAGTTACAGGAAGCGATAGAATTAATTTTCGAATGCAGAACCCAAAGGAAGGAACAACCGAAAAATACCAGCGAAATCCCCAGCAGAGGAGAGCAAAATGCAGCATTAACCTCCGCAAATGGAAAGAAACGAGGCAGAGAGATCTATGCAGATGAGCATGGTCAAACCGACACCCCTCCTGCATACAAGAAAGGAAGAGAAGCAGAAGAAAGTGGTTGGACACTTGTGCAAAATAGAATTTTAGCGCAGCGACAACCCAGATTGAACGAAGGTAAAGTACTGCCAGGAAAAAAAGAAGCAGCGAGTAGCCAAAGAACACGGAAGAGAAGAAGTAAGATGCCACACTCGGAAAAGCAGAAGAGTACAAGGCCCCGATCAGAAGTAATACTGATAAAACCCACCACAGGGAAGACTTACGCTGAAATCCTAAAGGAAATAAAAGGAAGGGTAAACCCTGAAAAAACAGAGATCGAAATCAGAGGAATCCGCAGAACTCAAAATGGGAATGTGCTGCTGGAAATGGGGAAAGGCCCGAAAGAAAAAGGTAAATTCACCAAGGAGTTACAGGAAGCTCTAGGGACTTCGGCTAGTGTAAGGAATCTCACATCAAAGACTGCGATAGAGATTAAAGACTTGGATTGTGTAACAACCGTTGAGGAAGTTCAAAAGGTTAAAAATAAGGAGTTAACGGAAGCTGTCGAATGCAAAATACACAAGCATGGCAGGGAACAGATAACTGCGGTTGTAGTTATGGAAGAAAGCGATGCCAAAAAATTACTGGTAACATCGAAAATAAACATCGCATGGATCAGATGCAGAATTAGGGAGAGAACAGAAGTTAAGAGATGCTACAAATGCCTTAACTTCGGCCACTTAAGGAGGCAATGCAAATATGAAGATCGTAGAGACTGCTGCTACAAGTGCGGACAAAAAGGACACACAGTCAAAAACTGTAAACAAAAGGCAAGGTGCTTTTTGTGTGCAGAAATAAAAGCAGAAAGTCTAGAGCACGTGTCAGGATCCGGTATGTGTAGAGTGTTTCGAACTGCACTTGAGGAGAGTAAAAGGCATAAAAATAATTAAGCTCTTACAAGGTAATTTGCACAGGAGCAAAACGGCCGATGATCTACTTTTACAGCTCGTCCGAGAAAAGAATATCGATGTAGTAATTATCAGCGAGCAGTACAAAAATAAGGATTATCAGAATTGGTTCTCGGATGTCACAAGTGCAGCAGCCATCTGGGTAGTAAATCAAGGGAAAATACAAATTAACAGCCATGGAGCCGGAAATGGGTTTGTATGGATCACAAACGGCAAAGAAACAATAATAAGCTGTTACCTAACTCCAAATCAAACGGCACAGGAATATCGACAGAAAATAGAGCAATTAGAAGATAAGATAATAGAACTAGGAGGAAATGTAGTAGTCGCCGGTGACTTCAATGCTAAAGCAGTGGAGTGGGGATTGCCAGTTACAGATAACAGGGGAAGGCAAATTTTGGAAATGGTAGCAAGACAAAATTTAATTGTGTTAAACTCAGGAAATACCAGCACATTCAGGAGACCCGAGTACACCGAAACTATACCCGATATATCCCTAGCAACAGAAGAACTTGCTAACAATATAGAAAACTGGATGGTTCTAGAGGATTATACGGGCAGCGATCATCAGTATATACAATTCGAAATATGCACGAGAAGGAGAGAAAGAAATCGCAACAACCACGAAGAAGGTACATGGAACGTCAATAAGCTTGATAAAGAAAAAATGGCCGGTGTAATAAGGAGAAATCTAGAAAGAGTAATGCAAGTGCCACAGAACGAAACAGGCAGAGAACGAGCAGAAGCAGTGGTGAAAGTTACTATGGACACCATCGCAAGAGCTTGTGAAGAATCAATGCCCAGGAAGTTAGGAAAAAGAAACAGATGCCCTGTATATTGGTGGACAGAAGAAATAGCGAATTGAAAAGAAAATGTTTGCGTCTCCGCCGCATAGCACAGCGACAGAGAAATGGAGCAGCAGAAACAAGCAAACTAGAGGAATATAGAATAGCGAGAAAAACGCTCCGAATTATAATAAAGAAGAGTAAAATGAAAAACTGGAAAAGTTTGGGTGAAGAAATAAACAATGATCCCTGGGGACTTGGATACAAAATTGTAATGAAAAGAATCAGAGCACCAGCATCAGCAAATCAGCTAGAAGCGGACGTTATGGAAAATATTGTAAACACACTTTTTCCTACACACCCTAGAAGAAATGTATTGCAGAGGCACGAAGAACAAGGAGAAGCCCCAATTTTTACACAAATAGAACTAGAAGATGCAGTAAAATCTATGAAAAACAAGAAAGCCCCCGGACCTGATAGAATACCAGCAGAGGTCATCAAATTAGTAGCTTCGAATAATCCACAAATGATGCTGAATATATATAATTGCTGCCTAAAAGAAGGAGTATTCAGCAAAAGGTGGAAAGAAGCAAGACTGGTTTTAATTGACAAAGGTAAAGGAGTAAGAGGAGCAGCATCGTCATACAGGCCACTATGTATGTTAGATACGGCCGGAAAACTCTTCGAAAGGTTAATAAAAACAAGACTGCAAGCAGCAATTCATACAGCTGGTGGATTAGCGAACACGCGGTTCGGGTTCAGAAAGGGAAGGTCGACCGTTGACGCTATCAAGGTGGTAACAGAAACTGCGGAAGCCACACGAATGGAAACACATCACTCGAGGAAAATAGTTCTACTTGTTACCTTGGATGTCAAAAATGCCTTTAATTCGGCAAGATGGACTGACATCATAGACGCATTACAAAATAAGTTTACTATACCTACGTACCTTCTGAAAGTTATAATAGATTACTTAAGCGAGCGAAGATTGATATACAACACGGTAGATGGAAAGAGGATAAAGGATCTTACAGCAGGGGTAGCACAAGGATCAATACTAGGACCAGAACTATGGAATGTTCTGTACAACAGTCTATTATGTATGGAAATGCCTGAAAATATACAGCTAGTAGGTTATGCTGATGATATAGCAGCTATTATAACGGCTAGGGATATAGCAGAATCACAGATTAGGCTGAATCAAGTTATGAGAAGAGTGTATAGTTGGATGAGGGAACATAGATTATAATTAGCAACGGCAAAAACAGAAATCGTTATGTTAACTAAGAAAAGAATACCAACTATAATTCCAATGCAAGTAGGTCCAGAAACAATAATGACCAAAGAATCAGCAAATTACTTAGGAGTTACTATTGATACAAGGCTAATCTTTTGGCAACAAATCCAAAAAGTAGCAGATAAAGCAGCAGAAGCTACAATCAAGCTAAGCAAACTTATGGCAAACATTGGAGGACCCAAACCAGAAAAAAGACGAATCATTATGAAAACCGCAGAATCAATCCTTCTATACGGAGCTGAAATATGGGCACATGCGATGGACAAGAGGTATTGTAAAAAACGCATAGGAGCGGTGCAACGAAGAGGGGCTCTCCGAGTCGCGTGCTCCTATCGAACAGTTTCGCATTCGGCGGTCATGGTAATCGCGGGCGTGATTCCGATTGATTTGCTAGCGCAAGAACGAAGAAATATATATATAAGGGATCAAGTAATGAGCCGAGATGTCATTGTAGCATAGGAAAGAAGGTACACGATGACAAGATGGCAAGAACACTGGAGTAATGATCAGCACGGGCGATGGACGGCTAGATTAATCCCACAAGTAGAAGTCTGGTTTAACCGACACCATGGAGAAGTAAATTTTTACATCACTCAGTTCCTATCAGGCCACGGATATTTTCGATCCTACCTCTACAAGATGGGCAAAGTAAACAATCTAGGATGCTGTCACTGCAGCGCAACACATGACACAGCGCATCACACTTTTTTCGAATGTGATTTAGCAGAACCAGAAAGAGAATCTTTAATAGTAGCAGTAGGAGAATTAACATAAGAAAATATAATTTCTGTAATGCTTGAAAACCAAGAAAAATGGAATGCAATAGCTAAATACATAGAATTAATACTACGCAGGAAGAAACAGCTCAGATGTTTAGAGGACCTAGAAGAAGAATCATAAAAGAAAATTAAAAAAAGGAATAAGCACGGCCCAATTTGAAGTAATGCGAAAGCGGTTCCGGGTTGGTTTCACCGTGGGAAAAGGAGGTGGTGTATTTGGTGAGTAGACCGAACAAGATCATGGGAGTCTCACATACCCTTGAAGTGCGGACCCTTCAAGATACCTATAAAAAGTTTTCACTGCGTGGATGCGTGGATCTGATACGGGAAATGAAGGTTGTTCCAGAAATACAAAAAAATATTTCAAACAAAATAAAGCACGGACTGGTCCTGGGACCAAAAATCGAGAAGCCGTCAGGGAAGCGATTAAAGGAGTATTGGGGGACAAGGCTACAGTAAATGGCCTTGAACCAATATGCACTATTGTGATTCGGGATTTGGAATGCGTTGCCATAAAAGTGGAAGTGGAGGACGCAATACGGCGAGATATCCCGGAAATAGGGGTTTTCAGGGTTGGGCTGACGCCGGAAAATAATTGGGGGCAGAGAGCTGCAATCGTTGACCTGGCCGAACAAGCTGCCATAAAGCTGCTGAAGCAGGGAAGGCTCAAGGTAGGATGGGTTTACTGCAGGGTTAAGCCAAGGACTGATGTCACACATTGCTACAGGTGTCTGAGTTTCGGTCACATGGCTGGGTCTTGCAGGGGACCTGACCGAGGCAAAGCCTGCTACCGCTGCGGAAAGAAGGGACATATCGCTGAGGCCTGTAAAGAGACAGCCCACTGCATACTCTGTGCCGATGCGGGCGAGCATCATGGAAATTTAGAACACGCTCTAGGCACAGGGTTATGCAAGGTGTTCAGAGATGCTCTGAGAAAGGCCAAAGAGACAGGGAAATGATCAGCGTTCTCCAGGCAAACCTAAACCGAAGCCGAGTGGCAGATGACCTTCTGCATCAGCTTGTTCGGGAGAAAAGTTCCGACATACTGCTCATTAGTGAGCAGTATAAGGACAGAACCACTTCTTGGTTCTCGGACGAGCTGGGTACGGCTGCCATCTGGATACCTGACCCAGCGAAAATTTCGGTACGAGATCATGGGCGCGGGCGTGGGTTCGTATGGGTGAAACATGCGGATATCACTTTTATAAGTGTTTACCTGACACCCAACGAGGCCATAGCGGATTTCCGAGCGAAATTGTCGGACCTTGAGGATACGGTTCTGAACACGACGGGTCGCATAGTGATTGGTGGCGATTTCAACGCTAAGGCAACGGAGTGGGGAATGCCTTACCCTGACTCGAGGGGAAGCGAGGTGCTAGGATTTGCATCCAGAACGGGTTTACTTGTTCTGAATGTTGGCTCGGCATCTACTTTCCGTCGACCGGGGTACTCAGAAACCATTCCCGACGTATCCTTTGCCTGTGAGCGCTTGGCCGCTTTGGTCGAAGGCTGGCATGTCATCGAGGACTACACGGGCAGTGACCATCAGTACATTGTATTCGTGGTCCGTGAGAGAAGGCAACTCCAAAGAACAATTACTAGCAGACCACAGCGCTGGAACATGGGGAGAATTGACGAAGCGGTTTTGCAGAGGTCATCCGGGGAGGTGTCCAAATGCAGGTCGAGGGGCAGCCTGCAAGCCCTCACCAGGCAGGGCCGTTGGTTGATGCCACTCTGCGTCAAATCACCCTAGTCTGCGACCGCTCAATGCCTCGGAGGCGAATTCCTCATAGAAAACAGCCAATGTACTGGTGGACAGCCGAGATAGCTGACCTCCGGAGAGATTGTCTCCGACTGCGGAGAAAGGCTCAGAGAGCTAGAACGGAGGAGAAGGTTGGGCTCAGGTCCTCGGATCACAAAGAGAAAAAGCGCCAGTTGCGACGTGCAATCAATCACAGCAAGGCGAGATGCTGGGAAGCACTGAGAGAGGATATAAACCCAGATCCATGGGGCTTAGGTTACAAAATTGTAACCCAGAAAATTAGGGCACTGAAAACCCCTCCGCCCATGGACATGCGGACCACAACGCGCCTAGTTAATGCCCTCTTTCCAGTGCATCTCCAGCGAGCTGATAGAGTATACAACCGGGATGGCGCTTCCCCATTTACATTGGAGGAGCTGGAAGTGGCCATCCAATCCCTCAAGGTCAAGAAGGCCCCAGGTCCAGACGGTATCCAAGGAGAGATATTAAAGCTGGTTTTTCGGTATAATCCGAATATTCTGTTGAGTATGTACAATACCTGTCTCTCAGCGGGAACTTTCCCCAAGTGTTGGAAGACAGCTAGGCTGGTACTCATCAGCAAGGAGAAAGGAGACCCGGAGCTACCTTCCTCATACCGTCCGCTCTGCATGCTGGACACTGCGGGAAAGGTTCTTGAGAAGTTACTCAAGCCAAGGCTGTTGTCTGCCATCGAGGCAGCTGGAGGTTTGTCTCCGCGTCAGTACGGTTTCAGGGCTGGTCGTTCCACAGCAGATGCCATTGTGGAAGTCACATCTTTGATGAGCAGATGCCATTGTGGAAGTCACATCTTTGATGAGCAGATGCCATTGTGGAAGTCACATCAGCCGAACTCACTAAATGCAGTAAGAAACTGATCATCATACCAGAAAAGACGATAAATGGAGGAACGCCGAAACAAGGAATACACCAATTGTCAGTTTCCCAAATTGAAACATCAAGGAAAATCCCTGAAGATAAGGAGGAACAGCAACTTCAGATAATACAACAGCTGACAGAAATCATGCTGCAAGCTGCTGCCAAGCAGAAGAAAATTAGTATGGACATAAAAAATGGCCTAATAAAGTTACAGGAGGCGATAGAATTAATTTTCGAATGCAGAACCCAAAGGAAGAAACAACCGAAAAATACCAGCGAAATCCCCAGAATAGGAGAGCAAAATGCAGCATTAACGTCCGCAAAAGGAAAGAAACGAGGCAGAGAGATCTATGCAGATGAGCATGGTCAAACCGACACCCCTCCTGCATACAAGAAAGGAAGAGAAGCAGAAGAAAGTGGTTGGACACTTGTGCAAAATAGAATTTCAGCGCAGCGACAACCCAGATTAAACAAAGGTAAAGTACTGCCAGGAAAAAAAGAAGCAGCGAGTAGCCAAAGAACACGGAAGAGAAGAAGTAAGATGCCACACTCGGAAAAGCAGAAGAGTACAAGGCCCCGATCAGAAGCAATACTGATAAAACCCACCACAGGGAAGACTTACGCTGAAATCCTAAAGTAAATAAAAGGAAGGGCAAATCCGGAAAAAACAGAGATCGAAATCAGAGGAATCCGCAGAACTCAAACTGGGGATGTGCTGCTGGAAATGGGAAAAGGCCCGAAAGAAAAAGGTAAATTCACCAAGGAGTTACAGGAAGCTCTAGGGACTTCGTCTAGTGTAAGGAATCTCACATCAAAGACTGCGATAGAGATTAAAGACTTGGATTGTGTAACAACCGTTGAGGAAGTTCAAAAGGCTATAAATAAGGAGTTAACGGAAGCTGTCGAATGCAAAATACATTTGACAGCACCAAATGGCAGGGAACAAATAACTGCGGTTGTAGTTATGGAAGAAAGCGATGCCAAAAAATTACTGGTAACATCGAAAATAAACATTGCATGGATCAGATGCAGAATTAGGGAGAGAACAGAAGTTAAGCGATGCTACAAATGCCTTAACTTCGGCCACTTAAGGAGGCAATGCAAATATGAAGATCGTAGAGACTGCTGCTACAAGTGCGGACAAAAAGGACACACAGTCAAAAACTGTAAACAAAAGGCAAGGTGCTTTTTGAGTGCAGAAATAAAAGCAGAAAGTCTGGAGCACGTGTCAGGAGCCGGTTTGTGTAGAGTGTTTCGAACTGCACTTGAGGAGAGTAAAAGGCATAAAAATAATTAAGCTCTTACAAGGTAATTTGCACAGGAGCAAAACGGCCGATGATCTACTTTTACAGCTCGTCCGAGAAAAGAATATCGATGTAGTAATTATCAGCGAGCAGTACAAAAATAAGGATTATCAGAATTGGTTCTCGGATGTCACAAGTACAGCAGCCATCTGGGTAGTAAATCAAGGGAAAATACAAATTAACAGCCATGGAGCCAGAAATGGGTTTGTATGGATCACAAACGGCAAAGAAATAATAATAAGCTGTTACCTAACTCCAAATCAAACGGCACAGGAATATCGACAGAAAATGGAGCAATTAGAAGATAAGATAATAGAACTAGGAGGAAGTGTAGTAGTCGCCGGTGACTTCAATGCTAAAGCAGTGGAGTGGGGATTGCCAGTTACAGATAACAGGGGAAGGCAAATTTTAGAAATGGTAGCAAGACAAAATTTAATTGTGTTAACCTCAGGAAATACCAGCACATTCAGGAGACCCGGGTACACCGAAACTATACTCGATATATCCCTAGCAACAGAAGAACTTGCTAACAATATAGAACACTGGATGGTTCAAGAGGATTATACTGGCAGCGATCATCAGTATATACAATTCGGAATATGCACGAGAAGGAGAGAAAGAAATCGCAACAACCAGGAAGAAGGTACATGGAACGTCAATAAGCTTGATAAAGAAAAAATGGCCGGTGTAATAAGGAGAAATCTAGAAAGAGTAATGAAAGTGCCACAGAACGAAACAGGCAGAGAACGAGCAGAAGCAGTGGTGAAAGTTACTATGGACACCATCGTAAGAGCTTGTGAAGAATCAATGCCCAAGAAGTTAGGAAAAAGAAACAGATGCCCTGTATATTGGTGGACAGAAGAAATAGCGAATTGAAAAGAAAATGTTTGCGTCTCCGCCGCATAGCACAGCGACAGAGAAATGGAGCAGCAGAAACAAGCAAACTAGAGGAATATAGAATAGCGAGAAAAACGCTCCGAATTATAATAAAGAAGAGTAAAATGAAAAACTGGAAAAGTTTGGGTGAAGAAATAAACAATGATCCCTGGGGACTTGGATACAAAATTGTAATGAAAAGAATCAGAGCACCAGCATCAGCAAATCAGCTAGAAGCGGACGTTATGGAAAATATTGTAAACACACTTTTTCCTACACACCCTAGAAGAAATGTATTGCAGAGGCACGAAGAACAAGGAGAAGCCCCAATTTTTACACAAATAGAACTAGAAGATGCAGTAAAATCTATGAAAAACAAGAAAGCCCCCGGACCTGATAGAATACCAGCAGAGGTCATCAAATTAGTAGCTTCGAATAATCCACAAATGATGCTGAATATATATAATTGCTGCCTAAAAGAAGGAGTATTCAGCAAAAGGTGGAAAGAAGCAAGACTGGTTTTAATTGACAAAGGTAAAGGAGTAAGAGGAGCAGCATCGTCATACAGGCCACTATGTATGTTAGATACGGCCGGAAAACTCTTCGAAAGGTTAATAAAAACAAGACTGCAAGCAGCAATTCATACAGCTGGTGGATTAGCGAACACGCGGTTCGGGTTCAGAAAGGGAAGGTCGACCGTTGACGCTATCAAGGTGGTAACAGAAACTGCGGAAGCCACACGAATGGAAACACATCACTCGAGGAAAATAGTTCTACTTGTTACCTTGGATGTCAAAAATGCCTTTAATTCGGCAAGATGGACTGACATCATAGACGCATTACAAAATAAGTTTACTATACCTACGTACCTTCTGAAAGTTATAATAGATTACTTAAGCGAGCGAAGATTGATATACAACACGGTAGATGGAAAGAGGATAAAGGATCTTACAGCAGGGGTAGCACAAGGATCAATACTAGGACCAGAACTATGGAATGTTCTGTACAACAGTCTATTATGTATGGAAATGCCTGAAAATATACAGCTAGTAGGTTATGCTGATGATATAGCAGCTATTATAACGGCTAGGGATATAGCAGAATCACAGATTAGGCTGAATCAAGTTATGAGAAGAGTGTATAGTTGGATGAGGGAACATAGATTATAATTAGCAACGGCAAAAACAGAAATCGTTATGTTAACTAAGAAAAGAATACCAACTATAATTCCAATGCAAGTAGGTCCAGAAACAATTATGACCAAAGAATCAGCAAATTACTTAGGAGTTACTATTGATACAAGGTTAACATTTTGGCAACAAATCCAAAAAGTAGCAGATAAAGCAGCAGAAGCTACAATCAAGCTAAGCAAACTTATGGCAAACATTAGAGGACCCAAACCAGAAAAAAGACGAATCATTATGAAAACCGCAGAATCAATCCTTCTATACGGAGCTGAAATCTGGGCACATGCGATGGACAAAAGGTATTGTAAAAAACGCATAGCAGCGGTGCAACGAAGAGGGGCTCTCCGAGTCGCGTGCTCCTATCGAACAGTTTCGCATTCGGCGGTCATGGTAATCGCGGGCGTGATTCCGATTGATTTGCTAGCGCAAGAACGAAGAAATATATATATAAGGGATCAAGTAACGAGCCGAGATGTCATTGTAGCAGAGGAAAGAAGGTACACGATGACAAGATGGCAAGAACACTGGAGTAATGATCAGCACGGGCGATGGACGGCTAGATTAATCCCACAAGTAGAAGTCTGGTTTAACCGACACCATGGAGAAGTAAATTTTTACATCACTCAGTTCCTATCAGGCCACGGATATTTTCGATCCTACCTCTACAAGATGGGCAAACTAAACAATCCAGGATGCAGTCACTGCAGCGCAACACATGACACAGCGCATCACACTTTTTTCGAATGTGATTTAGCAGAAACAGAAAGAGAATCTTTAATAGTAGCAGTAGGAGAATTAACATCAGAAAATATAATTTCTGTAATGCTTGAAAACCAAGAAAAATGGAATGCAATAGCTAAATACATAGAATTAATACTACGCAGGAAGAAACAGCTCAGATATTTAGAGGACCTAGAAGAAGAATCATAAAAGAAAATTAAAAAAAAGGAACAAGCGCGGCCCAACTTGAAGTAATGCGAAAGCGGTTCCGGGTTGGTTTCACCGTGGGAAAAGGAGGTGGTGTATTTGGTGAGTAGACCGAACAAGATCATGGGAGTCTCACATACCCTTGAAGTGCGGACCCTTCAAGATACCTATAAAAGGTTTTCACCACCGACCTACGAAAAAAAAAAAAAAAATTATTATTATTATTATTATTATTATTATTATTATTATTATTATTATTATTATTATTATTATTATTATTATTATTATATAAAAGAGGGGCTCTGCGGGTACCGTGCTCGTACCGGACGGTCTCATACCCAGCTGTAAATGTTATTGCAGGCGTGATACCGATAACATTGTTAGCCCGAGAGAGGAAGCAGATATATAATAGGGCTGCAGGAAGAGACAGAAAAGAAGTGTCAGGAGACGCGAGGAGACAAAGCCTAGAAAAATGGCAAGAACAATGGAATGGAAAACACAGAGGACGCTGGACCGCAAGATTGATACCACAACTAGCGGTTTGGGTTAACCGGAGACACGGCGAAGTGAACTTCTATACCACGCAAATGCTCTCGGGGCATGGATACTTTCGAGCTCATTTATTCAGAATGAATAAAGTAAACAGTCCGCGATTTCGCCACTGCGACACAGCGGAAAATACGGTCGAGCACACTTTTTTCGAGTGCGACGTCGCAGCGGAGGAAAGAAGCGTTCTAACTCGAATGGGGGATGTTACGCCGGATAATATAACCACCATAATGATAGACACGGAAGAAAATTGGAACGCCGTGTCAGTCTACGTCGAGGCGGTATTACGAAAGAAGAAGAGACTGGGCTACTTAGAAGATTCGGAATAGATCTTCTAAGTTAGGAAATAGACCTCAGTGTATTCGGGTTTCTGCTTTTGAGTCTGGCGTGGTCTGCTTGGCACCGGTGGCATACAGGCTTCCTGGTGCCGCAGTTTTGTTTTTGTTAAATTAACAACAAATTTAACTCTGCGACACTAGTTACTGCTGATGCTGTCGGCGTGTGGTAGATCTCGGTAGACTTATGAGCGAAATTAGATAAAACGTATCGCTGTTTTGTTATGTAGCACAGTAGTACTGTTTTTTTGTTATTTTTGTTACATATGGAAGTAGATAGTAAGTCGCCAAATAGTCGGGCCTACCCAAAACGATTTTGGGAGTCAAGTAGCTATTTGTAGAATAAATGTAGAACAGAAATAACCTAGTCCAGCATCTGGAGGTAGCTTGACATGCTGGAAGCTGCTTCAAGACAGCACCTCTAGGGACTATGTAGCTCTGTATAGAATAGTTTTTAGTTTTCTAGTTACTTGTAGAATAGATGTAAACAGAAATAACCTAGTCCAGCGTTTTGAGGCAGCTTGACATGTTGGAAGCTACTTCAAGACAGCACCTCTAGGGATTATATAGCTCTGTTTAGAATAGTTTTTGTTTGTAAATGGGAAATAACCTAGCCATATTAGAAAAGGCTTAGAAAATTAATATTGTTTTTAGTAATAATATTAGAAGAGGGACAGTAGAATTTATTTTTCAGTCTGCCGCTCTCGATAGATATATGCAGACAAGAGCGAACGAGATAATTCACACGGAAACACCGAAGCCAGCACTTTTTCGCCAGTTTGAAGAAATGCTAACGCGGTTCCAAACTGGGATATACATCGTGGGTCAAGGGAACAGATGGTGGGGGTTTTTAGCCGGTCGGTTGGTTCCTTTTTTGCAGTGCGTCTTAGTGTAATGCAAAAAGAAACCGACCAACCCGGCACTCGGTAGTCTGTTAAGCAGATTTTCCCCGCGACACCATCTATAACCGTAAAAAAAAAAATTATTGTTATTATTGTTATTATTATTATTATTATTATTATTATTATTATTATTATTATTATTATTATTAATATTGTTATTATATTAACACGCTGGGTGGCGCAGTAGGTAGAACGCCTACCTTTTAACCGAAAAGGTACCAGGTTCGATTCCCGACGGAAGCAAAAAATGCTTTCTGGATTTTTCGACCTAGTCCAGTACCCTTTATCATTGAGATAAAATAAATGATAAATAGTTGAGAGTTTTGCTTATCACTAAAAATAAAATAGAATATAAATACCCCAGGTGGTAATCTAGATATGCTAAAGAATCCATCCTCCAAGGAGGCCGATCCCACGGATTCTGGGGGGAAAAACCGGTTAGAAACCGGCGCTTAGAGGTATGCGGGCATCTAAGTGTTAAATATGTTACCGAAGAACAGAAGAAACAAAAGCAGCAACCAAAAATGGGAAGTTTCCCATTTCAAAGAAGCAACAAAATAGTTCGTTCTCCAGTTAAAGGAGCATCAACCGAACTCACTAAATGCAGTAAGAAACTGATCACCACACCAGAAAAGACGGTAGGCCCCAAAGAAAAAGGTAAATTCACCAAGGAGTTACAGGAAGCTCTAGGGACTTCGTCTAGTGTAAGGAATCTCACATCAAAGACTGCGATAGAGATTAAAGACTTGGATTGTGTAACAACCGTTGAGGAAGTTCAAAAGGCTATAAATAAGAAGTTAACGGAAGCTGTCGAATGCAAAATACATTTGACAACACCAAATGGCAGGGAACAGATAACTGCGGTTGTAGTTATGGAAGAAAGCGTTGCCAAAAAATTACTGGTAACATCGAAAATAAAAAGTGGATGGATCAGATGCAGAATTAGGGAGAGAACAGAAGTTAAGCGATGCTACAAATGCCTTAACTTCGGCCACTTAAGGAGGCAATGCAAATATGAAGATCGTAGAGACTGCTGCTACAAGTGCGGCAAAAAGGACACACAGTCAAAAACTGTAAAGCAAGGTGTAAGGCAAGGTGCTTCTTGTGAGCGGAAATAATAGCAGAAAGTCTCGAGCACTTGTCAGGATCCGGTTTGTGTGGAGTGTTCTTGAGGAGAGTAAAAGGCATAAAAACAATTAAGCTCTTACAAGGTAATTTGCACAGGAGCAAAACGGCCGATGAAATACTTTTACAGCTCGTCCGAGAAAAGAATATCGATGTAGTAATTATCAGCGAGCAGTACAAAAATAAGGATTACCAGAATTGGTTCACGGATGTCACAAGCACAGCAGCCATCTAACTAGCAAATCAAGGGAAAATACAAATTAACGGCCATGGAGCCGGAAATGGGTTTGTATGGATCACAAACGGCAAAGAAACAATAATAAGCTGTTACCTAACTCCAAATCAAACGGCACAGGAATATTGACAGAAAATGGAGCAATTGGAAGATAAGATAATAGAACTAGGAGGAAATGTAGTAGTCGCCGGTGACTTCAATGCTAAAGCAGTGGAGTGGGGATTGCCAGTTACAGATAACAGGGGAAGGCAAATTTTGGAAATGGTAGCAAGACAAAATTTAATTGTGTTAAACTCAGGAAATACCAGCACATTCAGGAGACCCGGGTACACCGAAACTATACCCGATATATCCCTAGCAACAGAAGAACTTGCTAACAATATAGAAAACTGGATGGTTCTAGAGGATTATACTGGCAGCGATCATCAGTATATACAATTCGAAATATGCACGAGAAGGAGAGAAAGAAATCGCAACAACCAGGAAGAAGGTACATGGAGCGTCAATAAGCTTGATAAAGAAAAAATGGCCGGTGTAATAAGGAGAAATCTAGAAAGAGTAATGCAAGTGCCACAGAACGAAACAGGCAGAGAACGACCAGAAGCAGTGGTGAAAGTAACTATGGACACCATCGCAAGAGCTTGTGAAGAATCAATGCCCAAAAAGTTAGGACACAGAAACAGATGCCCAGTATATTGGTGGACGGAAGAAATAGCGGAATTGAGAAGAAAATGTTTGCGTCTTCACCGCATAGCACAGCGACAGAGAAATGGAGCAGCAGAAACAAGCAAACTAGAGGAATATAGAATAGCGAGAAAAACGCTCCGAATTATAATAAAGAAGAGCAAAATGAAAAACTGGAAAAGTTTGTGTGAAGAAATAAACAATGATCCCTGGGGACTTGGATTCAAAATTGTAATGAAAAGAATCAGAGCACCAGCATCAGAAAATCAGCTAGAAGCGGACGTTTTGGAAAACATTGTAAACACACTTTTCCCTACACACCCTTTTTTTTTTTTTTTTTTTTTTATATTATAGCCAAAACTTAGGTTTTGAACCTTTAAGTACTTGCGTACCGTTGACTATTTGAAAAAGGAAAGGATAGTTAGAGGAAAGGAAAGAAAAAGGAAGAAGAAAAGTTTTGTGGGAAAGAGCGAACAATGTTGTTAATATTCGTCTTAAACCTCTGTAAGTCATAAATAAAAAATCCTTCTCTCATTGGGAATGCTTCGATTGGGACGCGGTTCCACAATCGGGATGTTCTTACTATAAAAGAATTTCCATAGCCGGACTTAAACCATCTCGGAATTTCCACTGTGAAAGGGTGGGCACTTGATGCCTCTCGTGTTGTGCGATTGAATTGCTTAAGAGGAGGAAGAAGTGATTTTAATTCCTCGGAACAAGTGCCAACACCAAGCAGATATCTATAAAATAGAGTAAGTGCTCCAACCCTAGAAGAAATGTATTGCAGAGGCACGAAGAACCACGAGAAGCCCTAATTTTTACACAAATAGAACTAGAAGATGCAGTAAAATCTATGAAAAACAAGAAAGCCCCCAGACCTGAGAATACCAGCAGAGGTCATCAAATTAGTAGCTTCGACTAATCTACAAATGATGCTGAATATATATAATTGCTGCCTAAAAGAAGGAGTTTTTAGCAAGAGTTTGAGGTGGAAAGAGGCAAGACTGGTTTTAATTGATAAAGGTAAAGCAGTAGGAGGACCAGCATCGTCATACAGGCCACTATGTATGTTAGATACGGCCGGAAAGCTCTTCGAAAGGTTAATAAAAACAAGGCTGCAAGCAGCAATTCATACAGCTGGTGGATTAGCGAAAACTCAGTTCGGGTTCAGAAAGGGAAGGTCGACCGTTGGCGCTATCAAGGTGGTTACAGAAACTGCGGAAGCCACACGAATGGAAACACATCACTCGAGGAAAATAGTTCTACTTGTTACCTTGGATGTCAAAAATGCCTTTAATTCGGCAAGATGGATTGACATCATAGACGCATTACAAAATAAGTTTACTATACCTACGTACCTTCTGAAAGTTATAATAGATTACTTAAGCGAGCGAAGATTGATATACAACACAATAGATGGAAAGAGGATAAAGGATCTTACAGCAGGAGTAGCCCAAGGATCAATACTAGGACCAGAACTATGGAATGTTCTGTACAACAGTCTATTATGTATGGAAATGCCTGAAAATATACAGCTAGTAGGTTATGCTGATGATATAGCAGCTATTACAACGGCACGGGATATAGCAGAATCACAGATTAGGCTGAATCAAGTTATGAGAAGAGTGTATAGTTGGATGAGGGAACATAGATTAGAATTAGCAACGGCAAAAACAGAAATCGTTATGTTAACGAAGAAAAGAATACCAACTATAATTCCAATGCAAGTAGGTCCAGAAACAATTATGACCAAAGAATCAGCAAATTACTTAGGAGTTACTATTGATATAAGGCTAACATTTTGGCAACAAATCCAAAAAGGAGCAGATAAAGCAGCAGAAGCTACAATCAAGCTAAACAAACTTATGGCAAACATTGGAGACCCAAGCCAGAAAAAAGACGAATCATTATGAAATCCTTCTATACGATTGATTTGCTAGCGCAAGAACGAAGAAATATATATATAAGGGATCAAGCAACGAGCCGAGATGTCATTGTAGCAGAGGAAAGAAGGTACACGATGACAAAATGGCAAGAACACTGGAGTAATGATCAGCACGGTAAATTTTTACATCACTCAGTTCCTATCAGGCCACGGATATTTTCGATCCTACCTCTAAAAGATGGGCAAAGTAAACAATCCAGGATGCAGTCACTGCGTTAATGCGAAAGCGGTTCCGGGTTGGTTTCACCGTGGGAAAAGGAGGTGGTGAGTAAACCGAACAAGATCATGGAAGTCTCATATACCCTTGAAGTGCGGAGCTTCAACATACCTATAAAAGGTTTTCACCACCGACCTACGAAAAAAAAAACAAAAAAAAACAAAAAAAAAAAATTTTTTATTATTATTATTATTATTATGATATACCGACGTAACTACGTGGCGTTTTGAAAATTTTCCTAAATTTCGAGAATTTTTTAGTTAAATAGAACTTTCTATATATTTTCATTATTATATTTAGTAAAAATATTTTTATAATTTGTTTTTAAAATAATAATTATAAAATATTTTTTAAAACAATTAAATTTATAAAAATTTATAAAATATGCAGTTTACGCACACTTAAAAAATTTAGTTTTAAGAAATTTCGCTACAGAACTTTGGCAGTTACGTAGCTAGAATCTTCTTTTTACAATGAATTCTACCAACAACACAATTTATATAATATAATAAATTCTGATAAGCACAAATTAATGTACATATGGTTGTATTTACCATACTAATTCTATTTATTATTATCGTTGCATTTATTATTTTACCAAAAAAATATTCAAAGATGTTTTATGATATTTTACTGAATTGATATTTTATGTTCAGAATACAATTTAAATAAAGAAATATATTTGTGTTCACTTATTTCAGGTATGAAAGATTAAGAAGAGCTAAACATCACTCAGTAGATAAAAATTATGGACCAGAGCCATGTCAAAAACCAGATATGTTACCTGAGTTTCTACAAAAGAAAAAAAAAATGCTGGAAAAGTTGAGAACAAATTTTGAAAATAGGACGAACATTGAAATTGAAATACGAAATAAGTAATATACGTGGTCGCAGATACCAGGCGCGCTCTGTGTGTACGTAGTCTTGCTCTTGTAAGGGAGCTCTGCAAGTGTGAACCAACCGTTCTCGTCATACTCGTGGGAACCAAATGGACCAAGAAAATAAACAAAAAAGAACCGATTCGGAAGAAGAAGAGGAAATGTTACTAATGGAAACTGACGTAGCATTACAATCTGGCAAGGTAGTCGCTGATAACCTTCCCGTCGTTGAAAATCGAGCGAAGACATTCGTCTGGCCAATTATAAAACGAGTAGAACTAGAACAGTTTATATTTACTCTAGTTCATCTGAAGCGTCAGACACAACGTTAACATCAGATGACACTGTCATCACAAAGAACAACGAGGGAATAATAGTAGATACCCTTGAATCTCTTAAGAGCCTTAAACTCTTAGAGGAAAGATTTTCTGGTGCCTCAAAAAGGCACCTCAAAAGATGGATAGTCCATTGTGGTCTATCTAAAGAAGGGGCAAAAGCCAAAGAACGCGAGCGCATGGGAGCTCGTGATCTGCTAAACCTCAGACCATCTTGGAATGTTGTTAATAAAATTTCAAAACTACATAGATCAGATGAGTCCCCAAACAAAGAAACCTCCAAAGTGCAGAGAACATTAACCGAAAAGATAAAAACTGGCACTGTGGAGATCGGTTTGGAGACTACTCCTCTTCTAAGTTATAGGAACGCAGTAACTAAAACTAAAGTTGCTGTAATCCATGCCCTACATCAAGAGGAGACTTTATCATCCAAAGTAATGCAGGTTATCGGGTCGTCAATTTTCGACCTGGTCGATCAGGTCCCCGAAAATGGACCTTATCCTCAATTCGAGACTGACTCCCAAAGACCTGGTTGGTTATCGATAACGTATGGTAATATAGACACACGTAATTGGCTTTTTAAGCAGTCTAAAAAGATCGGACAAAAACGTCAAGTGCGAATAGTTGACAGGGACAAAATCCTGGTCTTAAGACTGCCTCCTGGAAACTAATTAGTTTCCGGGAAGAAAGAGAGAGGAACCAAGTTGCAGCGTTCTCCATAGACGATGCTTCTCTTGCACAGCTAAAGAGAATCAATTTCAATCCATATCTTAACTTCTCAAAGATATTAAGTGAGAAGAAAGAAAAGCATCAAAGGGAACAGAAACCTGCTGAAAAGACAAGCAGACAAACCGGGCATGGAAACGAGACACGCTCTCGTTTTCCAAAGACCAAACCTAACAGTGAAACTGTCATCTGAACACCGAAGAAGCGGTCAAGAAACGAGGCTCGATCTCGTTCCGCAAGACAACATAACGCCTCAAAATCAAAGGAGCGGTCAAGGAACGTGGCACGAAGTCGTACCCCTAGACTCAGCACCAGTAGACAACACAGTACGTCAACACAAAAGGAGCGGTCAAGGAACGAGGCACGATCTCGTATCCCCAGCCCAAGTCCTAGTAGGCAACATAGCGCTTCCCGCCGATCTTGCTCACCACCAAAGGGAGGGTCAAGGAACGAGGCACGATCTCGTACCCCCAGACCTAGTACTAGTAGTCAACATAGCGCTTCCCGCCGATCTTGCTCACCACCAAAGCGGGAATCAAAGAACGAGACAAGAACATCTAAAGCCAGCACCAGTAGGCAGCATAGCGCCTCCCGATCGAGTACCAGCCGATCGAGCAGTATATCTGTGCCACATGGAAGTACGCGCTTCAAGAGGACCAGTGATCACCTTAAGGAGAGAAATCATTATTCCTCCAAAGCCTAAAACTTAAAAAAAAAAAAATAACAATATGCCTTTTAGGTGTATGCAGATAAATGGACATAGCCTTTTTACAAGAGCCACACACTCTTAAAGACCAAATAAAGGGACTTACAGGTGAAGTATTGTATGATATCAAAAGCTCAGGAAGGCCTCGTGAAATAATCCAACGTTCAGTAATATGATTAGGGAAGAAGTCTTAGACCTAACACTGGCAACACCACGTTTGAGTAAAAAAATATCAAAGTGGCACGTGTCAAACGAAATATCAATGTCGGATCATAAGATTTGACATTGCAACACCCAATAAAATAAAATAAATATACAAATAGCCCGAAAACACAAAATGGGATATTTTTACTCAAGAACTTACAGATGGACTAACTATCATCCCTAAATAAGTCAAAGATTTCAATAGCATTGAAATATCGAGTGAACTTCTTGGGGATTCTATTCTGTCATCCTATCACAAAGCATGTTCAGAAAAAAAAAAATTAACCAATAGAAATGTACTTTGGTGGAACATCAAGTTATCCAAGCAAGAATCCATAGAGTTTTCTCTAAAGAACATAACAACAGGATGGGAACGCTACAAAGAGGTGATGGTACCTACACTGAAAACCGGTTAATGACACTTGAGTTTATGGCTCAAACCCATTTTCCTGGCAGTAAAAGAGTGCAGGAAAATTCGTCTATAAAAAATGTAAAAAGAGCAACCAACGCAACCGGGCAGACTGGAAAAACTCATCCAATAGCTTCACAACGGAGAGAATAAGGTGGGCTATCCGCTCATTCAAACTTTATAAATCCCCAGGGAGAGATGACATTTTTCCAGCTCTGCTACAAAAAGGAGAAGACCTGCTCGTTCCAATCCTAAAGAACATTTTCCAAGCCAGCCCACATACCCAGTGCTTGAAGAGTTGTCAAAGTAGCATACATACCTGAGGTAGGTAAGAGACAAAGTGACCAACCTAAATCCTACCGTCGAATTAGTCTGACATCGTTTTTCTTAAAAACGATGGAAATTTTTTTGGATCAGCATATCCGGGAACATATGCAACAACATGCACCACTACATGCAAAGCAGTATGCATATCAGCCCGGAAAATCAACAACTCTCGCTCTCCAAAACCTAACAGAAAAAATTGATAAAACTTTTAGGGACAAAGAAATAGCCATTGGCATTTTTCTCGATGTGGAGGCGCTTTTGACAACACTGGATACGAAATTATCCAAGACGCTATTATCAGGCGGGGAATGAGTGAAAGCACAGCCAATTGGATTGGAAATATGCTTACCAGTAGAAATATCATCACAACCTTACACGATGAAACGTTAGTCATCAATGCTTCTAAAGGTTGTCCTGAAGGAGGGGTACTATCGCCTATCCTGTGGTCCCTTGTATTGGATGACCTGCTACATAAACTCAATAAATCTCGCATAGAAGTACAAGGTTACGCTGATGATGTAGCTATTCTTATCAGAGGCAATTACGAATCTACAGTGGCGGAATTAACTCAACAGGCACTGAACCTGGTATACAAATGGTGCAGAGAGGTTAAACTCTCTATAAATCCAAACAAAAGCACTATTGTTGCCTTCACAAACAAAAGAGTTAGGGACAAATTAAAGAAACCTAACCTAAATGGTGTAACGATTGACTTTTCCAAAGAGGTCAAATACCTTGGAATCGTACTTGATGAACATTTAAACTGGAATGCTCAAGGGCCTATGTGGATGTAAATGGGGACTAAATCCCAAAACGGCGTTATGGTTATATTTATTTATTTATTTATTTATTTATGATTAATACAAACATAATACAATATACATAAGTGTACAAAATTAAACAAACTAAATATAATTTTAAGCTTAATCTTATTCTAGATCTTAATATTAAAACATTGATATTTATACATTTTTGTAATTTATTACCAAAGAATGTCAGAAAATTATAAATTTATACTAACTCTAAGATATAAGATATATGTAAGCGTAACACTACAGAGGCTTCAAGTGCACATTTCTACACTGTGGAAATACCTAGGTGGTCTAAAACTGGTTTTGGAAAATCTTTTATTGTAAGAACTGCTAAAATGTGGAACATGCTCCCATCTCACGTGTTCCCCACCGACAAAAATGCTCCATTATACAATTTGAAACTTTTCAAAAAGAACCTCTTCAGGTTCGTCTCCTACTTACCTTCCAATTCTCCTCTATCATCCTTTTTCCCTCCAAATACTCTTTTTAAGGAATTACCCACACCTACAATAATTTTGTATAAAGGAATTTTTTCCTAGTGTTTGGGTAGTGTGTAAAAAAAAAAAAAAAAAAAAAAAAAAAAGTGCAGCTTTTTTTTTAGTTGGGCTGCGTTTAATGTAAAATCGATGTGGTGTTTTTGTTTATTTATTAACATAAACATTCTACTAACAGGCTCATATTTACCATAATTGGTACGATGAAATATCAGACGAAAAATATTTTCCGATCTAAAGCGGTTTCTGTTGTTAATATATAATTTTAATACTGAATATGATATCAGCAACTTCCCTTCTGGATTCTAATGATTTAAGATCCAATAACTTTAACCGGCTCCTATAAGGTGGTAGAATAACTGGATTTGACCAGTGTAAATTAAGCAGTGCGAATCTCAAAATTTTTTTTTGTGTAGCTTCAATTCTTTGGATATGATTGAGGTAATGAGACGACCACACTTGACTGGCATATTCAAGATTTGGTCGAACAAGAGACGTAAAAGGTGATTTAAGGACGTATGGATCGTTGACGAAGCCTAGCATGACGTTTAAATGTTGTTTGAAACAATAATTTATTGCCAAAGAGTACACCAAGGTCTTTAAAGTGTGAGACTCGTTCAATAGATTTCAAAAGTATAATCAACCATTAATGATTCAGAAGAGCGAGAGAAAGTCATTAAAGCACATTTATTAATATTTAAGGTCAGATTGTTAATTTTATACCAATTTAAAAAAGAGTTTAAGTCTTGTTGAAGAAGGGATGTGTCCCTTGCTGATGTAATTTTTTTGTAAATTTTCATGTCATCTGCATAAATAGTAATTTTACTATGTTTAATGACGGAAGTTATATCATTAATGGAAATAATAAAAAAGTGGGTCTAAATGGCTCCCTTGTGGAACGCCAGAGTTAGCTTCAAAAGGTTCAGAAGTAGCGTATCTAAATAATACGTTGTAGTTCCTATTAATTAAGTAGGAATTAATCCAATTGGTAAAAGAAGGAATCCCATTTTTTTAAATTTTAGTATAATAATGGAATGAGGAAGAAGATCAAAGGCCTTACTTAAATCGGTGTATATTACATCTGTCTGAAACCCAGCTTCCATATAGTTTTCGAATTTAGAACAGCATTCTATTAAATTGGTTACTGTGGATCTTTTTTTCATAAAACCATGCTAGTTAGGGGAGAGTAAGTTTGAACAATGATCATAAATAGAGTCAAATACTATTAATTCAAATAGTTTCGGAATACTTGAAAGTTTAGCAATTGGTCGATAGTTTTTTATATCATTCTTTGAATCTTTTTTATGAACTGGTCTAATAAACGATTTTTTCCAAAAATCAGGAAAGATTTCTTGAGAATGTGAAAGTTTAAATAAAATTGATAAAGGAGTGCAGAGAGATTCAGAACACTTTTTTAAAATAATTTCTGTTACATTATCTGGTCCAGGAAATGAATCATCGTTAAGTTTTTCCAAATATTTTTTCAGTTTACTCGGATCAAAGTCTATCGTCGTGAGCGGAATTCTAGGAAAATTTTCTAAATCATGAAAATTGTTCATATTTAATACTTAAGAGTTATTTATGTAGGAGTTTGAAAAAAAATCTTTAAAAAGGTTCGCGGTTACTTCTGAATTATTAGAAGTTATGTTTTCGTAAGCCATAATATTTGGAAATTGATCTGATTTACGTTTTGAATTGACAAACTTCCAGAATAACTTAGGGTTCTTTTTAAATTCAAATGCCATGTCGTTAAGGTAATTTGTATAATTAGTAGGTTAAAAGGGATTTATAAGAATTAAAGAGAATTACGAATTGATGTTATGTATTTTCATTTTTGCTTTTTAAATATTTTGACCATGCCTTATTTTTCTTGTTCCTTAATAACTTTAATTCCCTGTTAATCCAAACGAGACTGGAATTTAGATTTCTCTGGACAATGGAACATACAAGCAAAGAGCATGTGACAAAACATCATAAAACTTAGAAAGCGCTACATTAATACTCAAATAGATAATAGAAAGTTATTAAGACCTGAGAAGTTTGTGTTACTGAAGTTATAACGACAAGATATAGTAGGTGTAACACTAATGGGGTTGTTGTAGCGGTAGGTGAAGCTAATAAGGGAATGATAGTCATCAATATTAATTGTTGAAGTTTCATTGATTATAAGATTATTCCAGTCTGATGCGAAAATAAGGTCTAATTGTTTATGTAGACAATTTTAAATTGTAGAAACCTGTTGCAGAGAGCTAGCATTACAGCCGTCTATTAACACAACTTCAGGCTTAGTTGAACTGTGGCTTGGAATAAAAAACCGTTCTTCATCCCCTGGAGTCCATTCGATATTTGGAAGGTTAAAGTCACCGCAAACCACAATTTCGTCGGATGGATTCAATAGTGATAAAATAAAATCAATAGTACTAATAAAGTTAATATAATTTTCAAGGGCAGAATTTGGTGGTATATAACAAGAAATAATAAAAAATGACTTATTTGGAAATTCAATTTTTACCGCAATTAGTTCTAAATCCATATTGGGTGGAAGTACAAGAGCAGAACTATTTAGGATATTTTTTATCGCAATTAAAACTCCGCCGCCTTTAGGGGTTATTAAATTACTAATAAGGATATTATATCTGTCTTTCCTATATACTGCATACTATATACTGTGATCAAATAATTCCAGAGAATTGATTGCTGAATGTAACCAAGTTTCAGTTAAAACAAAAATATCAGAGCTCAAAATGTTTGAGTTTAAGTAAACATTTGACGTTTTAGTGCGTAACCCCCTTACGTTTTGATAACAAACAGATAATTCAAAGGGTAGTATATTTTTTCAGGTTCTTTTTTTTGGAAAATTTGCCAACTGTTTTAAATTAATTTCGTTAGGGACGATAAAGTCTATTATGGTTTTCCCGCGATCTTTGAAGATGGTTTACTCTATTACTTTCAACGTGGCTGCGGTATGTTGCAAAATCTGCCATCAACTCTTTTTGCAATATTCCAAGGCCTTCGTGATACCTGATAAATAATTTTTTTAAGTCGTTAGGCTCTGCTGGCAAACCTTGCTGATGAATTAAGGCTTTTATGCTAGTTTTGGTCTTCCCATCAATACAAACATGATTATCTTGGTTGTGTAGGTAGGCCAAATATAACCTAACGTTTTCATAGATTTTAGGATCACTCAGTCGACCGAGAACATATTTGCTCTCCTCTTCTTCAACAGAAATTTGAGTTAATCTAACAATTGGCGGAACAAGTGGATTAATGAAATTGAGTGAGGAATTTCTCGATGAAGATGGTTGAGTACTGGCAGGGATTACAAGTTTGCTGGTAAACAATTCACTTCCTGAGTTATTTACAGGACTTGGTGATGCAGGGCGATCAATTATTGAAGGAGTTAACTGATGCCCAATGGTAGCATCTATAAGATTTTCTCCTTTTTTGAAATTAGGATATAATGCATCGTTCTTTTGATGCAAGCTCTTATTTGTGTTAGTCAAGGATGACAAAGGTGCCGACGAAGTTAATGATGTAAATTTATTACCAAAACTAACGTTTGGATTAGTTAATGATGGAGTAGGTTTCGAGAAATTTAAAGAATGAGATTCATGAGTAGGTGCAGTGTAAGTTTCAGCAGGATTTAAATGTTTTCTGTGAAAATAAACATTAGAATTAGAGTGTGATGGAATAGGTCGCGAAGGGCCATTTGAAGTGAAAGTATTTGATCTTTGTGTAGGAGAATAGGTGTAAATTGAATTAGAATCTAAATTACGAAATGATGGGTACGCTTGGGTAAATGACACGAAACTGTTACTTATAGAAGATGAACTAGTCGGCTCATTGTTAATAGATGTTTTTATTGTTTTGGGTGTTGTGTTATTATTTTGTGTAGTGAGAGGTTTATATTTGTGTGTAGTGGATTTATTAATGTGTTTTTGGTTTTTGTTATTGACTGTATTTAGTTTTTTAATTGTTACTTTTCCAGCGGGAGATTATCATGTTGTTCCGAATAAAAGTATCATTCATATTTAATTGGTATAAGTAGCTGGAACGATTTGAATTTTTTTTGCTTGTTGTGTGAAATCATTTTGCAGCTACAACCTGTTATTTTAAATGGTTTTTTGAACAGGTTGCATATCCATATTTCATCAGCATAATGTGGTGCTCCTTTTATAAAATAAGCTGTCAAATGAGTAGAATTCACAGGTTATTGGTTTGGGACGCTTATTTTCTTGATCCTATTGTTCCATTCATTTGTGAACCAAGTTGTTCGAAATTTGTGTATTTTAGGAGCATGTATGTATATATACCGCAATAGTTAGGCCAACCCTAACCTATGCTTCTGCAATTTGGTGGAATAAAGGGACGCAGATTACAGCTCAAACCAAACTCGGTAAGCTACTAGAGACTCTGCTTCACCTAGAGCCCCTCCATCTCTTTATACAAAAAGAAGCAATGGTTCACACCTACAAATGTATTACTGGCGATGCTACACAAATCAAAAATATGGGTACACCGAGAACTAGTTCGGGTACTCCAGAAGGATGATATGCTTTCGATACCGTTATTCGACCACTGCTTACCAAGAAATAATTTTGAGAAACCTTTCAATATAATCTTGCCAAGCTCAATAATATGGTATACGGATGGCTCCAAGAAGATAGATGGAGTAGGATCGGGAGTGTATGGACAAAGCTTCAAGATCCATATCTATTCAAGCCTAGATTCTACAAACACAGTCTTCCAAGCCGAATAACATGCTATAGAACTCTGTGTGATAGAGTATTTAAGAATAAATTACAAAAAACGTAAGATCTACATTCACTCGGAGAGCAAAGCAGCCATACTAGATATTAATTCATATACCATCACGTCAAAGTTAGTATGGGATTGTGCAGAAATACTTAAAACACTGGCAAAAACAAAAAATGTCACAATAATGTGGGTACCAGGACATTCTGGCATAGCAGGAAACAAAGCTGCAGATTACCTAGCAAGGAAAGCAGCGGATACACCCTTCATAGGGCCAAGTCCGTTCTGTGGGATTCCCTTGAGCACAGCGAAAATGCAATTAACAGCCTGGGTAGAGCAAAAAGCTGAGGACTTTTGGGCCAACGTTCCTGGAAATCGTCAAGCAAAAATGCTGAATGTTGTTAAAATATGTTGAATTAATTTTGTTGAAGATTGTGGAATGTATGTTGATTTCATCCCAATGCGTGTTTGTGGTTGTTGTATATGTTATGTCGTTAATTTTGATTTCGCATTTGTTAAAATGAATAAGTACGGAACCCTTGATTTTTTGTTGACTTTAATTTTTGTGAACCCTTAATTTTTTGTAGGCAAGTTGTATTGATTAATGTTTCTGGAATATTAATAAGTACTATATAATTTGATACCGGTTGATATATTTCCAAATCTGTATCTCTGCTATGTAGTTCGCAATTTGCTGGTTTATTGTAAATGAGGTTGCCAATGCATTTTAAGTTTTTAGTTTTTTTTATGTGTGTACTTGTTTTGCAATAGTAAATATTTTCTATTCTAGGACATTTATTATCAAAGTATTGAACAATACTATCACTTATTATTAGGAATGGTTTGGTTTGGGGGTCTGGTTTGGGATCGACAGGGACACATTTGATGGTCGCTGACCCAGATGCGCAACTGTCGAGTTCCTATTCAAGTGGAACCTATTCTTACACTACCTCCACGTGGTGACCCCTGGGAACTGTTTTACATAGCATCCGCTAGTAAGCAGGCCAAAAATGTAAGTGCGCCAAAATCCTCAAATTTTGAGGTTGGCGTTAGGCTGACTCCCTTACCCGTAAAAATTACATAGTTTTGAGAGACGCAATTGAAGCCTCGGATACGATCGAAATTATTGGAAACAGACCCGGCAAACGTTTAAAGGACTCCGATTTAAGAATTTGCAGTTGGAATGTAAGAATACTCTATCATCCAGCTGCATCTAACAAAATTGAAAATATTCTCTCGCAGTATAAATCAGACATTACTGCGATACAGGAAATCCGATGGAAAGGATCTGGCATGTTAAAAAAACGAACATGCGATATATATTACAGCTGCCACGAAAAACATCACATATTTTGATGCGGATTCGTAGTGGGAAAACGGCTTAGAGGAAACGTCATTGATTTTACACCGGTTAATGAACGTCTAGCCGTCATCCGTATCAAAGGTAAATTCTTCAACATCAGCCTAATATGTGTGCACGCACCAACCGACGAAGCGGAGGACTCCATGAAGGATGAATTCTACGACATCTTAGATAAAACATATGGGTCCTGTCCTGAGTACGATGCGAAAATCGTGCTTGGAGACTTCAATGCTCAAATCGGTAAGGAAGGAATTTTCGGCAAAACTGTTGGTAACCATAGTCTTCACCCCACCACCACAGATAATGGATACCGAACAATCGATTTTGCAGCAGCTCGTAATATGGTTATAAGTAGCACAAATTTCCCCCATAAAAATATCCACAAAGCTACCTGGCTATCTCCGGATGGACGTTACAGCGAATCAAATTGACCACATTATGATTGACGCCAGACATGCTACCAGTGTGTCGGATGTACGTACCTATCGAGGAGCTAACATCGACTCTGACCACTTCCTAGTTGTGGCCCAGTTCAGAGCACGAATTTCCAATGTTAAAAAAGGACGCACCAGCCAAAATAGGAAGTTTAACATTGGAAGACTTCAAACACCTGAGATAGCCTTAGCATACAAGGAGCGATTAAGTGATATACTCAATACCACACCTCTACAACATAACCTCTCCGTCAACGAAAAATGGAAACAATGCGCAAACATCATCACGATGGCTGCTACACATACCGTGGGTTTTGAAACACCTCGCGTGAGAAACCAATGGTACGACGATGAATGTTTAGCAAAGACGGTAGAGAAAAATGAGGCCTACAGGAAAGCGCTGCAACGTAAAACAAGAGCAGCTCAAGAAGAGTATAGAGCGAAAAGAAGAGACGAGAAGAAAATTTTAAGGCGCAAAAAACGTTTATTCGAAAAGTCTCAACTTTTGGATATAGAATCAAACCGAGACAGAGGCGAAGTACGGAGTTTTTATAAAAAAAGCCAAGCAGCTTGCAGCTGGTTTCATGCCCCGTACACACGCGCTGAGGGATGATTCGGGAAATATGGTAACCGATACGCAAGGGATATTAGAGACATGGAAACAGCATTTTAAGAGCCTGCTGAATGGCGCAAACATAGAAAACACAGACACGCCTCGCCCTAACCCATTCAACTCCGAAGATACAGATACACCCAGTCCTGCAGAAGTGGAAGCAGCCATCCGAAAATTAAAGAACAACAAAGCTGCTGGACAAGATAACCTGTCAGCTGAACTTTTTAAGGCAGGATGTGAAGTGATGATTGAATTCATGCACCAAATCTTCAAACAAATCTGAATCGAGGAGAGCATGCCTGATGACTGGAGTTTAAGTTCAATATCTCCAATATTCAAAAAGAGCGATTCCATGTCCTGCGCCAACTATAGAGGAATATCCCTATTAAACGTTGCGTATAAGATCCTTTTCAATATTCTGTGCGAACGATTGAAGCCCCATTGTAACGCTGTGATAGGAAACTATCAGTGCGGCTTCCGTCCTGGTAAATCAACCACCGACCAGGTGTTCGCATTAAGGCAGATCCTGGAGAAGGCCCTCGAATTTCAAATCGATACGCACCATCTTTTTATCGATTTTAAATCTGCCTATGACAGCATACATCGATCAGTGCTTTACGAATCAATGTCGGAATTTGGTTTCCCAGCCAAGCTTATCCGTTTGTCAAAAATGACCCTGGAAAACACCCGGTGTGCTGTGGTGATTGGGAGGCACATTTCTGATTCATTTCGAACGTGCTCCGGATTTTGACAAGGCGATGCGCTGTCATGTAATTTCTTTAATCTGGTATTATCGGAACATCACGACGAGCAGTAATCGAAGCCTTTACACAGATTGAAGAGGAAGCAGGTAAAGCGGGTCTTCTCATAAATGAGAATGAAACAAAATATATGCTGTCGACAAATAAAATGTCCTCACAACATCATATAGGACACAACATCACTGTCGGCTCATATAATTTTGAGGTAGTTCAGGAGTTTATCTACCTTGGAACCAACATCAACTCCATCAATAACATCGATGTTGAAGTAAGGCGAAGAATTACCTTTGCAAACCGTTGCTACTTCGGTTTGTCGAAACAACTGGGTTCAAAGCTCCTATCCCAAAATACCAAGGCACAATTATACAAAACGCTCATCTTTCCGGTGCTGCTATATGGTTCTGAATCGTGGACATTACCAAAAGCAAGCGAGCATGCACTTGGTATCTTTGAGAGAAAAATTCTTCGTCGCATTTATGGTCCTGTGTCTGACGAAGGGGTTTGGAAAAGAAGATACAATGCCGAACTATACCAGCTGTACAACGACATGGACCTAGCTAAAAAAGTCAGAATAAGACGGCTTCATTGGCTAGGCCATGTAGAGCGTATGGATGAAAATGCTCCGGCTAGGAAACTCTTCGAATCCAAACCCCAGGGAACTCGTCGTCGAGGGAGGCCACACCTTCGTTGGAGAGATGAAGTATCGGCAGATATGAAAAAACTTCAAATTACCAACTGGAGAGATTCCGCTCGTGACCGAAATCAGTATAGGACAATTTTGCGCCAGGCCCGGGACCTTCAAGGTCTGTAGCGCCCAGCAAGTAAGTAAGTATTAGGAATGGTTTGGCATGTATTGTTTTAGTATCTTTAATAGGAAGTGTTATTATGTGGAAAAAGCAAAATGTTTCGTTGGGATAGGAAATAATAGGGATTGAAAATTATGTTTGAGTTATTGTAATAGGCTTGTATCTCTAACACTTCATATATATTTTCATCTGAATTTAACGACATGTTTTGATTTTTGAAAATTGAGTGAATTTCTATGATTTCTTTATGATTTAAAATATGTTTGGAGATTAAATTAAGTTTAGTAAGAATAACTGCTTCGGCGATGTTATTTAAGTGATTACTTAGAAGATCAATGTTATAATTAATTTGTTGTATGTATTGTAAGTATTTGAATTTAATATTTTCATTTTGGATGTTATTTTTAATTCGTTCTTGAAAATGATTGAAGGAATTCATGATTATTTCTTGTTGTTCATTAATGTGATTAGTAACATTCTCGAAGCGTTTGATCATATTTTTATTTAGAGAATTTTGATTATTAATATTATTATTTAAAATTATTTCGTTTTTTGTTAAACTCCTGTAATAAATTATTTTGTTTTTTGTTTCCTCGTTTAACTTTAGGGCGTCATTTGCATCTATATTACCTGTAATACTTTTAATAACTGTATCTAGTCCTTTATAATTCCTCTTTTAGTTTGGAAAGTTGGCATTAGGTTTGAGAATTTTTAGTTCTTGTAGCTTTAATTTAGTTATACTGAGTGATTGAGTTATTGAGTCTATTTTATTGAGAGATTCAATAGAGCTTTCTAGGTTTATAATATTTTGGTTGTACTGTTCTAATTTTACTAAATGAAGGAAACTAGCGTGTGTTTTTATGAGTTTTGCTGTTCCAAGTTTCATGGGAAGGATCCCATTGCTGCTAGAGAGATCATGGATTTCCATCCGTTGACAGAGGGTTAGTTGTATTATTCTGAAATTTTAATTTACGTTTTATTTTAGATTTGTGTAGTTTTTGATTATTAGTCGTAATGACTGTAACCTTATTATTTTTCTTAATTTTACGTTCCTTAAATCTAGGGGTTAGTTTATTTCTTCTGTTTTTCTTTCTATATATTCTTTCATTTTCTTTTAGGTCTAAGGGTTTTTCTCTATTTTCATTTAATTTATCTATATTTTTGTTCGAAATGTTTTCTAAATGCATTTTAATGGAAGGATATAGTTCTTTTTAAATTGTTTAAGTTTTCTTAAGTATTCATGTTCATCGTTACATTGAACATTATTATTAAATTAGGTGTTTTCCCATAGAAGAGTTCATATGGAGTAAGTTTGGTAGAAGAGTGAATGGCATTATTGTATGTTATTAGCGATTCGTTAAGTATATCATTGTGATCTATTTCAATTTTGTTGTCTTTATTTTTATTAAATATTATTCTATAGATTTCTTTGATAGTTGAGTGTAAACGTTCCACTGGGAAGTTACTGGTTGATTGTTGGAAAGAAGTCAAATGAACTTGAATATTATATTGGTTGCAAAAGTCTTTAAAGATATTGGTTATGAACTCGGTTCCTTGGTCACATACTATTTTTCAAGGGATGCCGTGAAGGCTTATTAAATGTTTCATAGATTTAATTATATTTACGCTATTTCTTGTTTTTATAGGGTATGCTTCTGAAAATTTGGAAAATTTGTCTATAATAGTTAGGTTTTGGTTGTTGTTAATTGTGTCAATATCTATATGAATAATGTCAAGTGGTTTTGAAGGAGTTTCTGGTTTTTCAAATTTTATTTTAGGTGGTTGCCTGTCGTATTTAAATTTGTTGCAGGTATTACAATTATTAATTGTTTGAGATATTTTATTTTTCATAAAAGGAAAGTAGAACTGTCTTTCAAATGATTGTGAGTTGCGTTCATGTCTATGGTTATTTTTTATATGATAATCGTTAATTGATCTTGCGATTCAAGATCGAAGTCCATCGTTTTCTTTAATGTCGGTTTAAATTTCGGTACATCTGATTAGTGTAAATAATTTATTATTAGACAAATACCGAGAATAGACGTCTTGTATGATTTTAAAGGTTTCATTGTCTGTAAAAATAGTTAACAATCTATTGGGGGCTAACTGTTCTTTTAAAATTTTGGTTATATTGTTTTCGTTAAACGAAGGACTACGAATTGTTTTTCGGTGTTTGTTACGAAAAATTCCTTCTAAGGATAAAGGAGGTCTTTTATTCGTTTTAGTTAATATTATTTGTAAGTTGAATTCGTTTAAAGAGCGTTCAGAGGTAGGTATGTCATGATTATAAGATTTTCGATAGCTAGGGAATAGTGGAAACAGCATCAGAATTAAAAGAAGAGGTTGCGTTGCTAGTTTCATTGATATTGATATCTATCTTGGTATTGGAATTTTCCGGAACTAAAATTGTTCGACTAAGTGCGTCGGCATTAGAATTTTGACTGCCTTTTTTGTAGATTATTTGATAGTCGAATTCTTCAAGTTTTAGTCACCATCTGACTAATTTTGAATTTTGATCTTTGAGGCTTATTAGCCAAGTAAGAGGCTTATGATCTGTTACGATTTGAGATTTTCTACCGAATAAATATGGTCTAAAATACTTTGTAGCCCAGCTAAAAGTTCTTTGTCGATAGTCGAGTAGTTGATTTCTGAGTCTGTTAAGGTTCTACTCGCATAACAACTTAGTAAATCATTGCCAATTGTTCCTTGAGATAATACGGCACCAATTGCAAAATTACTTGCGTCCGTAGTTAGGATAAATAGTTTAGTAAAATCAGGGTATTGTAGGATGGGATCATTCATTAAGAGATTTTTACATGTTTCAAAAGCGTTTTTGTATTTATCATGAAGGTCTATCTTTTTTCTTTTCTTCAGACATTCTGTGAGAGGTTTTGTTAGATTTGCGAAGTATTTTATGAATTTTCTGTAATATCCTAATAACCCTAAGAAACCTTTAATTTCCTTTGTGCTTTTTGGAATTGGAAAACTCTTTATAGCTTTAATCTTGTCCGGGTTTGGTTTTAAACCGTCTGTTGTAACGATATGTCCCAGAAAAGCTACTTCTTTATGCAGAAATTCTGATTTGTCGAGTTGAACCTTGAGGTTCGATTGACGAAGTTTTTCAAACACTTTTCAGATTGAGTAGATTATTATATCGTCTAAATATACGAGACAAACTTTTCCTTGTAGGTCTTGCAAAATATTGTCCATGACACGTTGAAATGTGGACGGGGCATTTTTCAAGCCGAAACGCTTTCTTAAATATTCGAAATGACCCCCTTCGACGGTGAAGGCTGTTTTTTGTATATCTTTTGGATCCATTTCAATCTGATGCAATCCACTGGCGAGGTTGAAAGTGGTGAAATACATACTTTTACCGAGTTTGTCGAGTATTTCTGTTATATTTGGGATGGGATATCGATCATTTATAGTTTGCCCGTTTACTTTGCGATAGTCGATAACTAAATCGTGTTACAAACTGGTGAACTCCAAGGAGAGTAGCTTGGACGAATTATACCTTGTGTGAGCATATAATTTATTTGTTTCTTTACTTCCTCTTTATGAACGTAGAGATACCTATATGATTTGGTATGAATTGGAATCTCATCGTTGATTTGTATTTGATGTTTTATTTGGTTTGGGAGTGTTAAGTTGTTACCTTCTCGAAAGAATATATCATCGAATTGGTTGCACATTTATATAAGAGGTGTTTTTCTTCTTTATTAAGGTGAGAAATACGAAGTGATTGTAATATATTATTGGACAGATGATCAGCATCTGGACAATTGATATTAAAGTTATTTATTTCGATAAAATTGTTTGGAGAGAAAATATTAACTTTTAATGGTTGTTCCAGAAATAAGGTTTGAGAAGTATTTGAAGGGTTTACCACTTCTATATGGCTATGTCATTCATTAGCATGATAAATACTTTCTTGATTAAATAGTTTAGGATTAATCATAGTTTGATTAATGAAGATATCTCCTTTCTCAATGTCAACTGGTAGTTTAAGTATATTTTTTGAAAAAGGTTCTATTGTGAATTTATTTGACATAAAATTTGGTTTAAAATTTAAAGGGATAGTTGAGTTTTTTGTAATTAATACTTTATTTTTAAGATCTATTTTAGCACCTAAATCAGTTAATGTGTCTAAACCAAGAAGTCCATCAAAATATCTATGGAATTTGAATATCAAAAATTTAGTTTCACCAGGTTGATTAAACTCAAGGAAGCTTGGAAGAATTATTTGTTTGTTTAATTTATGTTCGTTTAGAACGGTAGAGATTACAATAGTACTTATTTCTTCAAAATCTTCAGGGTCTAACAATTCAGTATTTAAAAATGATGATGAAGCACCATTTCAAATGTTTGCAGTTCTTCATATAAATATTTGAAAACATTTTTGCTTAGACGAAAATGTCTTACAAATTCCTCTTCACAATAACCTGGAACTATTTCTTCCAAATAGTTTCGAATGCAATGTCTTTTGTTTTTATGTAAAAAGTTCTCCAACAGCACTTGCTTTAGAATTACATTCCTTAACTCTTCAGTTTCGCTTTCACTAAAAAAATGTAATAAAAATGTAATCCGAATCGCTACTTAGTAATATATATTTTTTATATCTTCCGCTGCCATTTCGTTTAAATTTAATTACAAATCTTTAAAAAAAACACCTCCGGAAATTCAAAATGATTGTTTATAATTAAATTAATTTCAGAATGTCAGATTGCTTGTCAGCTGTTTGACAGCTGCAAGTTTTTACAAGAATTGCGTTCCAGTACTTTTACTTGCAGATGAGAGTTTTTTTAACTCTTTTTTCCTTTTTTTTTTTCTCTCTTTTCTCTCATTTGCAAGTTTTTGCCAGAAAAGTACGGGAACGGTCCTATTATAAATCTAAAGTTTGAAATCAAAAATTGAAAATGTTTGTAGTCTTACCAATATTTCAGAACGTGATTTAAAATTACACAACACTAAATCTTTTTCAAAACGAAATATTTTATGTATTCATGTAGTATTCATGATGTAATGCAACGAATTAGAATTAATTCTAATTCGTTGATGTAATGTATTCAATATTTAAAGCCTACTCAGATTAAAATTTCACATTCAACGCTTATTGAGATTAGAATTTGGATAGATTTTTTGGTTTTTTGAATTCTAAATTTGCGCGATAGTTTTAAAGTTTTTTTTTTTCAAAAATTTGTATGACCGTGTTAAACTGAAAACTAGAGTAATATAAATGTACAATTTTTCCTCATTTCTCTAGTCGTGTTAAGCCAAAACCGTGCAAATCGCGTACCTTGTAAATCGAGGGGTATATAGATATTCTGATAGAAAATGTAATATTACATAGTAAAAACAAACAGCTGAAAAATTGAATTAAAAAAACAACAGAAATAGAAAGGATGAAACAAATAAAAATTTCTTAAGCACATTGAAATAAGTGATGTTCCAGCCGAAGTCACTCAGAACCCTGAAGAAGCAGTGTTTACTATAATACATGGTACAGGAATAAATTATAAATATTGAGGATAATGAATCAATAATTGAATCAAGTGAATATGTTATTTGTCATGATGAAGTTACCAGACCACTATCGTGTCTTGATCATGTGATAAGTGGTTATTCATCAGTAGAAATTAATTTATCTTTATTCAACCATGATTTTTCAGACCACCTCAGATTGATGATTGAATTAGTAAATATTAATTCTAATAATAATAATATGTCAAATGTACAGGTGTTTTGCAAAAAAATTAATCATAACTGCATTAAAGCAAAATTGAAAAAAATTACATTTAAGCATCTGACGTAAACCAGTTCACAATAGATCTTATTTCTAAATGCAATAAAATGATTGAAAGTACTACCGAAGTGAAAAAAAAATATAGTAAAAGCAAATATTCTGCTCCTTGGATAGATCAAGAATGTGTAGAAAATATTGAAAAAAAAAACTACTGGTACAAAAAACATGTTCAAAATCGTGAATCTGTATTAATTAATCAAAAATAAATATAAGTACTGGCTAAACAAGGCAACTAAAATAAAAAGAAAAAAGAGAGAAGAGTATGAGGTGAAGCAATTCTTAAATGCAGGAAGCGATCCAAAGTAAAATTGGGAATATATAAAAAAAATTTATTGGTGTGCAAAAAGAAACTGAATGTGAATTCTATGAAATTAGTAGTTTAAAAGAAGAAGAGAAAGTCAATAACCTTAATGAATTTACTATTTTACGCTAATATTAGTGAAAATATGGCGAAGAGCATCGAAGATTCATTGTATTTACCATCTAGCATCTATTTAAACCTATTGATCGTCAAGACACTTTAAAATTGATTTCAAGTATGTCAAATAGTAATTCTCGTGGAGCTAACAATATACCTATATCGATTGTCAAAAGTGGCAAATTTAAAATAGCTGATACTATAGCTGAATTAATAAATAAGTCATTATATCAAGGTAAAATGCCGGATTCTTTAGAAACATGTAAAATAATACCAATATCCAAAAATACAGACAGGAGCATCAGAAAATTTCAGACCAGTTGCAATAGCATCAGTTTTCAGTAAAGCAGTGAAAACCATTGTTAATAAGCAATTAACTGACTTCTTAACAGAAGTAAATATATTAAATAAACAACTGTATGGTTTCAAAAAACAAAAAGAATGCATTTAGTTCAAAAGTTATTTAGAAAATCTAGAATAATTTATAGAATGTGATGGAATTAATAGTGAAGTAGAAAAGAAAACTTTGTATTAATCTAGTGAAGCTCACTGAGCCCGACACTATTTTCAATATACATAAGTGGCTAATTAAAAATGAATTTAAATGATACTCCTTACATGGATGCAGATGACTTCGTAATATTATATGAACAAACTTCAATATAATGGACTTAGAAAATATAATTCAACAAGATATGGAACAAATAAATAAATGGATGAATCGACATAAACTAAGTGTAAATACAAATAAAACTAAATTGATAATATTCTAAAGAAAACCGGCAGATTATCTAGATATTAAATACAACAACTGTCAACTTGAAATTGTCAAGCAATATAAGTACTTATGAGTACTGTTAGATGAATACTTGACTTGGCGCAAAGTAAAATATTAACACAAAAAAAAAACCAAGTGAAGTAGTAGGTATTTTCAAATTGATAGGGAAAAGAGTGCTACATAAAGTGAAAAGGGTAATATATTACAGTATGTTCCATTCGATCGTTACATATAACCATTATAACATACAAATTTGGGAAATACTTATGACAAACACTTAAAATTATTGCAAAGGGTAATTACAAAAGTGCGATTAAGAAAAAATATTCTCCGAAAAAAAATTCCGATCCGAATACGAAAAAATCGGTATGCTGAAGTCCCTTCGGCTGCAAAGTCTGTGCAGAAATCAAAATCATATGTTTCGGAAGATTTTTTTTTTGTTTTCATATTCATTTCAAACATTTTTATTTTCAATTTTTTTTTTATTTATTTTGTAAAAAAATTTTAATAGATAATGTATATGACATAATGTATATATACAATATGCATACATAAATTAAAAGTAAAAGTTACAACTTTCTTAATTACATATGTAGTATGTATATATATACAAATTAAAATAATAGTAATTTTTTGTTACATCAGAGAAAATTGTATGCTTTATAAATCATTTCCGAACCATTCTAATACTTCCGAATGAGAAATTCCGGCGTACAATTTTCAAATTATTTTCCGTTCCGACGAACTTCAGCATACATAAATTTTAAAATTTCGGATAAATAATGACATTTGCAGACTGCGGAATACTTTCGGACTTCAGCATACCAAATGCGGAATGTAATCGGAATTTCACATTCCGACGAACTTCAGCATAACCACCTTATTTTGTTATAAAGGCAGAACGTCAACACGAGCAGTTCATATTGCAAACAAAATTATGCCTTTAAGTCTCTATATAAAAAGTAAATTGACAACACATGTTCATATAATGCACAATAATAATATTAGGACAAACATTGACACAATACTAAATAAAAACTTACACGAGGGTTTTCACATCTGTATTCCTTTCGTTTTCTGCACTTGTAGTTTGTAGGCAAAAGGGTAGAGAGAAAAACAAAAAAAAAAGCTTCGGCCTTTTTTAGGAATACCAAATCGATCCTATTTCTGGTATTTTTTTACAAATGCATAGAAACATTAAAGTTGAGAATTTTTTGCACTCTGAGAATTTTTTTATCAGCAGAAGAATTTATTATTATTTTGAATTTTGGTTGAATACGTAGTTCTGAAAGAAATGTATGGAAAAAAAGTAATGATGATAAAAATGAATGAAAAAATTTGATTATGAATTTTTTTGAAGGGATTTTAGGTTTTTTCTTTTTCTTTTTTTTTGTTACAAGACAATTTTAGCTATTTGGATAATATTTTAGTATTTATGCTTGTATGTATAATAGTTATTTGTACATATATGTAAGTATAAATATTAAATAATAATAAAATAAATAAAAATTTGAATATGAGTTTGTACAGGAACAGGATATATACGATAATTAAATATGTAGGTGTGTTTTCAGCTTAGATTTTTTTGTTTTAGGTGCATACGCATGTACAAATAATAAAGGGTTTATCTTATTTGCATTTATATTATGTAGTAACTAACAGGTAAATTAATTTAACATCTCAGTTACACGTAATCTAAAAAAACCGGTAATATTTACTATTTAAAAAATTAAAACATTCATATTAATGCATTTAAAATATTTTTTTTAAATATAAAAAGAAAAGGATGTGAGATACATATTATATATTATGAGTATAGTTATCTAGATTTTGTAAATTTGAAGAACTTAGTCTAACACTCTAATATTAACTATGAATATACGTGATGAAAAAAAGAATGATGATAAGAATGAATGACATATTATTATTGAATTTATTTGAAAGGATTTTAGGTTTATTTTTTTCTTGGACATAACAATTTTTTTTTAGCTATTTTAATATTATTACTATTTGTTTATAATTATGTATTTTTTTTGTACATAAGTAAAAACAATAATAAAACAAATACAATTTTTTTTGAATAAATGAAAATTTTAATTTAATATGATTTCGTACAATAATATGGTAAGATGTTATATTATTAGCACAAATAAATAACTATATGTTATTTATTTGTGCTATTAGTATGTAACATTATTAAAAAACAAAACAAAAACCTTTCTTGTTGTACCATACACGACATCTCTTTCGAAAATAATCTCCTTTTACTCAAGAACAAAAACAAAAAAATATGGAATTCAACAAAACCTTTTGCGCATAATTTTTATTTTTCATGTTTCCTCTTTGAAAATTATTTCAAATGAGAAAAATATCTACATACACATATACAACCTTATACGTTTACACAAAAAGAATACTTGATACAAAATATAGCGTGAAAGCGAGGATTTCGTTAGGTAGAAACGAAAGGAATACAGATGTGAAAACCCCCAATAATTGTGATTCAAATTACAATATTGTTTTTTTAATTGCAAAGTTGTTTAATGAATTTGCCAAATGAAACAAAACAAATAAAAAAACAGAATTATTTAGAGCTAAAGTCAAAGATTATTATTTAAATCAAATTTAGCTTAATTTCGAAAATAAATAAAAATTTGAATGTAAATGGAATATTATTAATAGTTATTAGATAGTAGAATTAAGTTTTCAGTAATGAATTATTTTAAATTAAAGCATTTTCTTGTTTTTATTTAAAACGGAGGTGGTTCTAATATGTCAGAGCCGGCATGTAGACTCTTAGCCTTTTATGCCCTCTTCCACCCTCAACTTATTCAACCCTTTTGATAAATAATAATAATAATAATGTCCCAACGAAAAATTACCCCTCCCGTACCACGCACGCGGGGAGTCTCCATTCTCATTATTATTATTATTATTTAGCATATGACTAGGAGTGTCGTATACAAGTTCATCACAGTGCTTGGAAGAATAAATATTTTCTTATTAAAAGTATAGAAAGATTTTAATAAATTAAAGTATTCAGTAGGTAATACTAGGTGACGAGCGTACACTCAATGAACTTTCATTAATTAAACTTTGATATTTATTATTACGTTTTAATTTTATTCAAAAAAGAAAACAAGCACGTGATAACCCTTAATGAAGAATGTGTTAGTAAGGAGAGAATTGGGTCAGGAAATGCTTAAAACAAGCATGTAAAACAAAACAAAAAAAGAGAATTAGTAAACACGATTAAGGAAATTAGTAATTAGCAATAAATTGATAAAATACTAAAAACAGAAACAAAAATCAAATCCATAAACGGAAAAAACGGTTAAAAATCTAGTAACTTTGATTTGTCTTCCAACATGTCAAGGAAAATCAAAGAACAAAAATCAATAAGCAATGTGCTCAAAAGTCAAAAGTTGAAGCAATTTAAAATCTTCAATCAATTAAAAAATTATATCATAGATTTAGACTATCTTCCAACATGTCAAGATAGGCTAAATCAAAATCTTGCAATTTTAAGTTATGCCCAAGAAGCATTAGTCAATTTATTTAGGTATAAACTAAAGAAATGAAAAAAAGCAAAAAAAAGAAAAAAAAATAATAAAATTATATATCCATACATATATAAAAATACAACACATGCAAAACGCAATTAGTCAAAGACACAAAAATAAAAATAATAATAATAAATATAAACTAATTCATATACACTTATGTATACATGTTAAAATTATGAAATACTACTGATTATAGTATAGATAAAGACCACTAGGTTTGTGGGTTCTATCCTGCAGAAGTTTTCTGAGGTTATGTAGTGCGTTTCCAACAACCTGAGTCTCAGCCTTGAAAGAGCTAGGCACTCTCCTACAACATGTGTAGAGGGTTCTTCCTCTTCCAGGCAGTGTCTGCAGGTTAGGTTGTCACTTAGTGCTAGTCTACACATGTGCTTATTCATGTGGTTATGACCAATAAGTATGCCCACCATCTTCCTACAGTCTACTCTATTGAGAGTTAGCAGGAAATTGGTTATTTTGGTATTTGTTCTTGGTACATATATTCTAGAGACTCTGTGGCCTTCAATACGCTCCCAAAGAATGTTTGTTTTCCTCTTCAAGTTGTTTTCTATCGACAGTTTGATATTACCAATAGATATACCAACTGTCGGTTCCAGGCCATAAATGTTTCCCGCCGATGATCTGGCTAGTTCATCAGCCTTCTCATTTCCAGTCAAGCCACTATGACCCGGTATCCAGATCAGTTGTACCTTGTTTCAGAACCCTATGAGGTTTAGGGCTTCCGAACATTCTCCCACCAATCTAGATTTGATGTAGTTACTTTCAAGAGCTTTTAAAAAAAACCTGGTTACCAACCAAAACACATTAAGGCAGCAAGGCGCAAAGCATCAAAGCAGCCTGTTGCCGCAAAATTATTTTAATTTCTAATCTTGCTGTTGCGGCCTGTCAAATTTTTTTATTCTGTTTTTATAAAAATGAACTAATAATGTAGACACATGTATGACAGAAATTTTTTATAATAATTAATTTAAAAGAAATTTACCCATTGTTTTTTTTGTTAGATTTTGGCATTTAAATATTTGCACACCGTTCGTGTGGTCTTAGGCAGCGTTTACACTTCAATATTCTTCAATATTTATTAACGATTTAAGATTGAAGAGAGAGACATTTATGTTTACACATCAATTTCTAAACAATCAAACTATTTATCAGTTTTTTCTTATATATTCACCAAAACTAATAAATATAAACAAAAAAACTTTTTTAATCAAGTAGCCTGTTAATATAAAGCAAATGTCTAATCTAAAATTATAATAATAATAAACAAATGAATGTTGCTAAGTTTTTCATTATTCGCTATATTTAATTTTGTCTCTCTCAAAAAATATTGAAGAAAATAGAATTTCTTCAATATTCTATCTCATCAAAAAATACTGTCAATATAATATATTGAAGTGTAAATGCTGCCTTAATTATCTTATATATTTTAATGTATATTAGAGCAGGAGCAGCGGAGCACCAGCAAAATTAGTTTAATTTCTAATCTTGCTGCTGCGGCTTGTCAAATTTATATTTCTTTCTACTTCTCCCCTTCTTAACTTTGCAAAACAAAAGTTTTAGACCACGTAATACAAAGAAAAGAAGGGAGAAAAAAAAGAATCTTGTCGGGCATTACAAGCTTATACATCAAGCAAGAAGCTCAATCCTTATTTTTTAGCTACCAGGCCACACCAATATCACTGGCAATGACCAAGCTGATAAACTTGCTAAAAACGCTACAAATATGGATCCTAATTCCTAGCAGTTAATAGTAGTCGACGATTATATAGGGTTGATTAAAAGAAATGTTTCACACGCATATGAAGCTAGATGGAATCCACGAACCCACGACTAATAAATTAAAACAAATAAAAAGGTCAACTGCAGCCTGGAAAAACATTGAATCTGTAAGGCGAAAGAACGGATGTATAATTGCAAGATTGTTCATCCGTCAGCTCAACAAGACTGAGAAACTATTCGCGTTTGACACATAAGTACTTATTTGACGGATCGACCAGAAGTCTACTTACATGTTCCTGTGATGGCTAGACGCCAGTCAGTATTCAGTATCCAAGGGTTAAGCATTTTCGTGGAGTCATCAAGTTCAGTTTTCTTTTGTAAATTAGACTGAAACGAGTCGGCTGTAGATAGAATTTTATTGTTTATTTTTGACAGAACCTTTCTAAGTTCTTCGTGTTGGATTTCTAGGTTTTTATAAATATTTGTTTAGTGCATGAAATTCCATTATAATAGATTGACTTCCTCTTTCTTCCATATTAATTGATTTTGTGTGTGCTTTATGTTGAAAATACAATCACGACGAATGACGTGTGACGAATCACCGAATTTCCCGCTTAGAAACACAATCACGACGAACTATTCGCGACGAACAAATTTTTGTGTTTTTGAAATTTCAAAATTTGTTTATAAAAAGATGGAGGAAAATTTAAAAAAAATTAATTTAAAAAATTTTTTATTTGAATTTGAAAAATGTTTATTCAAACCATTTTGATCAATTTATGTTGGTATCAATGAAATAGATCTATTTTTTGAACGCGAAATTTTGGTTATTCATCATTCGTCACGATTTACATATAGTTGGTTATGCTGAAGTCCGAAGCGGAATATTTGCGAAAAAAAATTCCGATCCGAATACGAAAAAATCGGTATGCTGAAATCCATTCGACTGCAAAGTCTGTACAGAAATTAAAATCAGATGTTTCGGAAGATTTTTTTTTTTTCATATACATTTCAAACATTTTTATTTTAAATAAAAAAGGCGACGTTCACAGTTTGAGTTTTTTTTTATTTGTAAAAAGTGATAAATTTTTTAATAGATAATGTATATGACATAATGTATATATACAATATGCATACATAAATTAAAAGTAAAAGTTATAACTTTCTTAATTACATATGTAGTATGTATATATATACAAATTAAAATTTAATAGTAATTTTTTGTTACATTAGAAAATATTTAAAATTTTCTAAAGAAAATAAAATATATATGTATCGTTTTTACTACACATACATATTATGTTATAATATTAAAAATAATAAAATATATTATTCTTTTGAAGCGCTTTTTATTCCTAAATAAAAAAAATGTTTTTCATAAATGAAAAAAAAATTTTAAAAAAAACTATTTACATATATTACATTTTTTACTTCTCCAAATATTCTAAATACAAAAATTGTATGCTTTATAATTCACTTCACTTCACGAATGACAAATTCTGTCGTACAATTTTCTAATTATTTTCCGTTCCGACGAAGTACAGCATACATAAATTTAAAAATTTCGGATAAATAATGAAATTTGCAGACCGCGGAATACAATACGGACTGCAGTATACGAAATGCGGAATGTAAACGGAATTTGACATTCCGACGGACTTCAGCATAACCACCATAATCTCATGTATCTGAAACCGAAAAATTCGTCATTCGTCGTGATTGTGTTTTCAGCGTTAATCGGATTAAAATTCCATTGCTGCTTGAATTTTGGTTGTAATGCTTTCAAATTATAAATATTTATTATACATATAAATATTATTTACAAATTTTCGCCGCCAGGTAGCGCAGAAAATTTCCTCCTCTATTTAAGAAAACACAACGTCAACACTATTTTAGTTAATAGATGAAGTTGACTTTTGACATGATTATTAGCAAGGCTTCCTAAATATACGTGTATAACACTTCGCACTTTTTTTGTTTAGATGGCTATGAGGCCTTGTTATTAGGTTCATTGAATAACAAGTGATTGCAATCAATGGGGGTTTTCACATCAGTATTCTAGTCGTTTTGTGCACTTGTAGTTTGTTGGCAAAAAGGTAGAAAGCTCCGGCCTTTTTGACGAATACCAAATTGATCCTATTTCTAGTATTTTTTTACAAATACATAGAAACATTAAAGTTGAGAATTTTTTTATCAGCAGAAGAATTTATTATTTTGAATTTTTTTTGGCTACGTCGTTCCGAAAGAATAATGATGATAAAAAATATGATGATAATTCAACTACTCGTCCTATATCTAATTCCTGTATTGATCATGTCTTCACAAATGATTTTTATTATAATTTCAATTTATTTAATAAGCCATGTTCCTTTAGCGATCATAACATACTATATATTGAATATATTACTTCTTATCAAAATGTAAACAATAACAATAATAACATATCGAATAACCAATGGGTTCGTTCAGTAGCATTAACGGCTAGATCTGGAATCCATTTTGGATCTATGTACCATATGTATGGCCACTAAACACGATTCACCACATAAATTTACCGCAATACGAGCGCCATCACCGGAAAATATAATGAGTAATTTTAAAAATAAATTAAATTTGAATGGAATAATATTTATTATCATATATATAATTTATTTTTTATCACTCTTAATTTAAGTTTTATGTACATAAATCTTCCTTAAGAACTTAAATTTTCACACTAATTCAAAAAACAATGGCGATTTTAATTTAACAACTTTCATAAAAAATACAAACATTTAATTTTTCTTACGGTAGATGTCACAACACTCAACATAAAAATTGTTGTTGTTGTTTTTACATATAATAAGTCAGATCCATGAAATGTATGTAGAATTTTTCCAGATTCATTTTCATTAACCGCGATAAATTAACCGCTACATTTACCACACCGTTCAGTAAATAGATCCATGAATCTGTGGATTTCAGATCCATTGGTTAATTTCACTAAACGCTACCAATATGAAATAAAAGATAAGCATGTTTTAAACGTCAATTAGTTAAAGAAAATTTTTGTTATGTTGGTAGCAATACAAATCGAATTTGTGAAAGTCTGACATCTGTTATGAAATATTGGAAAGAAAAAGCTATAAAAATAAAAAATAAACATAATTTCAAACATTCAGCTGAATGGTTTGATAAAGAATGCTTGAAAACATTAAGAATAAGAAATTACTGGCATAAGAAGCATACAACTGAATATACAACTTTTTACTTTAAGGGGAAATATCATTACTGGTTAAAATAGATTTAGACAAGTTTAAAACGTAAAAAACAATTACAGATGGATAATAGAAACTTTGAAAAAACTAGAAAACTCAATTTTTTTTAAGTGAAGCTTAGGTAAGTGTCGAATGATACTTAAATTTAAGTGTAACTTAAGTACTTACCTGAAAACTGGCCCTAAAGGACTAAATAAGGTAGAAATAAAAATAAATTAGACGAATTCAATGAACTTTGTAGAACAATAGGAAATAAAATGACGAGTAGTTTTGATACAATTTATATCCCAAAAAAAGACAAAAATACTTTTTAAGTTTAAGCCAATAGACAAATACCAAACAAAAAAGCTAATAGATAAATTACCTAACTCTAAATCAACCGGGATAGATGGAATTAGTTTTGACATTGTGAAATTTTGTAAGACAGAGCTATCTATATCGTTAACTAGATTATTTAATACCGTTAACTAGAAACACAACATTGAAAGAAGGTTAATTACCAAGTATACTTAAAATAAACAAAGTAGTACCAATATATAAAAATATTGGAGAAACATAAGATATAAATAATTTTAGACCAATATCAATATGTACAATCTTTAGTAAGCTAATTGAAACGTATGTGCTATATACAGATCGTTTTGAAAAAATAACAAGTAAAATACAATATTAAGAAAAATTCCAACACGAACGCGGCTATTTTTGATGTCCTAACCAATATTTAAAATAGACTAGTGAATAATAAAAAGTGATGCTTTTCGATCTCACGAAAGCTTTCGATATGGTAGATAGGAAAATTCTCTTACGTAAATTATATGAATATGGAATAAGTAGTGTTGATCAAAAATGGTTTAGGAGCTATCTAACTGAAAAGAAACAATATGCATGTACAGAACACATCATAAGTACAATCGAAAAAAGGACTATGGCATAATACAGGGTAGTTCGATAGGTCCTACACTTTTTAATTACTACATAAACAGTTTTGCGAACTAAATCAACAGGGGCAACGGTTTCTATATGCTGAGGATCTTGTAGTTATATATGACGCTAATAGTAATATGAATTTAGAGATAAACATGAATTTTGACCTAACCACAATATTTATATATTAAACAAAAATTGACGATAAACATTAAAAAAACAAAGTATATATTTTAAGTCTAAGCACTCTGAGTCCTTAAATCTACTTTATATAACAACATGAAAATTCAAAAAACTGAGAACTATGTTTTTAGCGTATTCCATAGTTCATTTGTATATGCCATTGTGGGATAGAGAAATATGAACAAAACCAAATTACAAGAATTACAAATAATTCAAAACAAAGCAATAAAAAACATATGTGGACTAAAACAAAGAACATCAACACATCAAATATATAAAACACACAAAATACTGCCGCAGCAGCTGTATAGTGTATATACAAAAAATGCTCTGCACACAAATACATAAAATGCTTACTGGGACCATCAATGCAAATACAATTTTAAGAACAGTAAACGAAGTACACTAACCCAATACTAGAACATCGCATCTGCTTCAAGTAAATAGAGTTGCTAATGGTATCAGAAATGATTCAATTTACAATAATGCTGTATTGCTGTCAAAGAATACAACAAGCTGCCGATGAATCGGAAAAACATGAAAAACACTCAATTTAAAACGGAATTAAACAAATATTTTATTGAACTAATATAAAAAAAAAATATTATATTGTAACATTATTTTCTCTCTCTCTATACGTTTTTTTTTCTGTAAATTTCCTTAGCTCTTTATTCTTTTTATTTTAAATTCTTAAACTCACTTATTAATCTTAAAACACTGAATTGTAAATTACAACTAAGAACAATATATATACTCTATATGAGCAAATTGCTCTTTTTGAGATAAAAAATAAATAAATAAAAATGAAAGAAAAAATATGATCTTGAATTTTTTTAAAGGGATTTTAGGTTTATTTTTCTTTTTTTTTTATTACAAGACAATTTTAGCTATTTGGATATAATATATATTTTAGGCTAATTAATTTAATTTTATTTTACTATATTTAATATTTTTGTTTTTATAAATTTTTAAGTTAAGTCTTAAATATTTAATGTAAATTAGCTTTTGGTGTTGATGAAATAAATTTTTTTTTATTATATTATTATATTACTGGAAGAAACCCCCGGGTACATACGCGGCCTAGCAAAAGAAAGGAATTTTTCTGTGAAACGGCACAATAAAAAGATTTTTAATACAATTATACATTTGACACGTTGAAAGTATCTGACAACAATATATAGAATAGTAATATTAATAGCAAACCACAAAAAAATAAAAAATGTTCAAAACTTTAAGTTAATATTAATTTTAAAATAAAATAAAAAATTATCACATAGCATTAAACTTTTTGTGTTAAATTCAAATTGCTTTTATTATTTTTTATTTCTCGAGGGAAGGTGAAAGCCTCGAAAAATACTAAGCAGACCGCGTAGGTACTTAGCTATGTGGAACTCTAACCCACTAAAACCACCGAAACCTTTTACCATAACTGATATTATTAACCGAATAATTGATTGTCGCGGTAATTGGGAAAACGTGTGTCGGAACGTTATTAAAAAATAGTTTCCGATAATTTTATTAAACCATTAATCATACCTATGGGTTAGTACCGTTTCCCAATTATTATGAGTGAGTTTTAAAATTCATCATATAGGAAACAATTGGATAAAATGAAGTATTCTAGACCTGGTATGCAACATTGTCAGTTACAATGTCGTTGTCAGTAGTTTTCCCTGTCTTGGTCCTGCTAGAATCTTAATTTTTAGAGCACTGGATTGTGTAGAGCTGACCATAGGTGAAGGTAGGTTAAGAGAGATAAATTCCGACTCTTTGAAATGTTTGACCTTGTGATTTATTGATTGATATTGCATATGCAAGACTGACTGGAAATTGATGTGTAATAAATTCTTATAAAATAGTTTTTATTCTATATCTAATTTTTTTTTTATTTTATAAATAAAAGAGTTAATTTTATAAAGATTAACCTAAAGCTTTGAGCAATTTTTATTTTTTTGTGGTTTGGTATTAATATTATTATTCTATGCATTGTTTTCAGAAAATTTAAACATATCAAATGTTCAAAATTTTCTTGACTTGACTATTCAGGTGCTCAAATTAAAAAAAAATATACCTACAAAATTTTTGCACAAAAAGATTTGGAACAAAACAGATCAATTAAGAACTATTTTAAACAATCTACTCGACAACGATCAGAGCACGTTTGGGCAAAAAAGTTAAATTAACGGAAACTACTGAACACAACAAATTTTCTTACTCTAGATCGTTCTTGAAAAGTTTATTGAATAAACCTAACATTTTGCTGAAATATTAACAATTTAGCGAATGAATATATTTAATTTTTTTATTGAGGTACTTTAAATTTTAGTTTTCTATTTACCGACAGATGGATTTTTATGTAGATTTTAATAAATATTATATTTTTGTTCTTATAAAAAATATAATTGTTGCAAAATAATTGTTTTCAAAAAATGCAATCATTCCATTTTCGAAATACTTCAAATTACTTCGAAATAATTTTAAATTGAAAAAGGAATACAACTAATGAAATCATATAGATATACCTCAGATTTGCTATACGGTTTAATGGAAAATCAGTTTCATTGTAAATTGTATCCATCATTTCAATTTATCCTTGATAGGTAAATACTATATTTTATTTTTGTATTCATTTTAATTAGAAAACAACCGTATATGTAAATAATAATTTATTTAAAAATAAAAAAATTTTGTAGGTATGTTAAAATGTCTTACATGGGGTGAAATTTTAAATGGAAATTTCTAATTAATAATTAAAAAAATTTAAAAAAATATATAATTTTGCTTAGTGTTCTTTTAAATATCTATCATTTTAAAAAATAATAATGAACATCGGTTGTTAGATAGTTCAGATTTGAACCGTACTTTTTCAATCTATAAATTAAACATAAATTATGTATTTTCAAATGACTATGTCATTAAAGAAATTATTCAACGGATGACTATTCATATTCATATAGAACTATCTGGAACAGGTTACTGAATAAACCTAATATTTTACTATTTTTCTTTTATGTACTTTACATTTTAGTTTGATTATCGGCCGTCAGATGGGTTTTTATGTAGATTTTAATAAATATATGATTTTGTTCCTAGTTTTTTTTTTAAAATAAATTGTCAGTTATAATAATAAACATATACAATGTTTGTATGTAAGGTATTTTAATAACTTTTTCAAAACTTTTTAAATTTAAAAAATAAAAATTTTAGTCATAAATTAAGATATGTTTCTTTTTTATTAAAATTAGATATTATAAAATCTGTAAAATAAATTTGAGCAATAAAATTTTAAAATAGGTTCGATATACATAACATTTCACCAATATACTAATAAGACTTCCTAACCAAAATACAGTACAAATTATGGGGCTTATGATTGAAAACGAAACGGAAAACGAAACAAAATGATCATCACTAACACCTTCTTCACATTTTTATATGATTGAAGACGTGTGAATAAAAACATTTTCGAAACTTAACTGACAGTTGTCAAAAACATATGTTTCAATTTTTTGTGGTTGTGTTTCTGTTTATTTTAATCTATATTTATTTATTTATACTCCTTAGCACAAACAGTTTACAAACAGTTTAAATTATATATACCTACTTGCTACAAATCAAATTAAAATTAAAAATTTAACTAAAATTAAAACTTAATAATTACATACATTTTAATAAAACAACAAAACAAAAAAGAATAGCAAAATTCTAAAAATAGCGATTGTATAATTTTTGTGTTTGTGAATGTTTTAATAGTGTCGAAGATGGTGCAAATTTCTAATAACGATATTGCTTGAAATTAAAGTTGATTTTAAATTGTCTTTTACAATCTCTGTAATGAAAATAACATCAGAAACCTCACGCCTAAAGTTCAATGAATACACAGATCAATTAGTTAGTCTTTGCTCATATGATGGTAAGTTAATAGGATTAGACCATCACAAGTGGCGTAAAGTGAATCTAAGAAATTTTGTATTGCCTATCAATGGGTACCATATAAAACGGTGACTAAACTTGACTTGCATATTCAATAATCGTTCTTACCTTACTACAAGAGAAGTGTACAACGACTCAAGAACATAGGGATCTGAAAATTCATTTGACTTTTTAAAATTTTAATATAATGTATTTATTTCGTTTAGTAATATAATCCAATAAATCATTTATGTTAATTCTAACCAAATTAATTAATGATATAGACCCATGTATATAAAAATTTATATTTCTTCGATTCTCCATGACTGTATTGCAAGCCATACATACAAACTAAAACCTATACAAAAATTATTATATGCATTATATATTTTGGATTAGCAAATTTATTTGATTGAATATATTTGATAATTATATAGGTAGTTATATATTAGATTGATATCTCTAAATTTATGATTGAAAACGAAAACGTTCAATCGTTTTCCGAATATCACTGACGTTTGTCATTTGGTATGACAGAAAACGAAAACGGAAAACGTTAACTTCGAAAATAATTTTTCATATGATTGAAAACGATCGGAAAACGTTTGTAGTTCAAAAATCAAACGTTCAGTTGTGTTGAACGTTTGTATGGAAAAAGTTTATAAACATAAACAAAATGCAAGTAGTTTTTTTATATAACTAATTTAGGTGTTTATATTTGTATTTTTGTAAATAAAAAATTAGAATATAAACTTAGAAATTATTTTATTTATATTTATTTGTAAAATAAAACATTTAATTTGTAAATACAAATAAATACATATAAAATATAAAAAAAAAGTGAAATTTTAACCTGTAATGCATTTAAAAACAATTCTTTTCTATATAAAAGAAGAATTGTTTGTTTCTTTTTTTTTAGTTTTTAAATTTTTTTTTCTTTATTTTTCTATATCTAACTATTTTTTTCAATTTATAATTTATGACACTACACTCTACTCTACACTCTCTCTTTTTTGTTTTGTTGTTTTATTAAAATTTATGTAATTATTTGTAAAATTTTAATTTTAGTTAATTGTTTATTAAATTTTAATTCAATTTTTAATTATAATTTTGTTTTATAAACTGTTTGTATAAACTGAGAAGGAGTATAAATAAAAAAATAAATCAAAATAAACAGAAACACAACAACAAAAATTTAAACATATGTTTTTGACAACTGTCAGTTAAGTTTCGAAAATTTTCGAAAATGTTTTTATTCACACGTCTTCAATCATATCAAAATGTGAAGAAGGTGATAGTGATGATCGTTTCGTTTCGTTCTCCGTTTCGTTTTCAATCATAAGCCCCATTATATGCAAACATCTACACATAGTGTCAAAACTGTCAACTGTGAACACATTCCATGTATGTATAAGTAATAAGTATACATAATTTGTATGCCTAGAGTTATTTTAAACTCAACGGTTTCGTATTTTGTTGAAATAATATTTAAAAACTACTATATTTTTATTAAACAAATCTTGTTTTTTGTTATTAATTATATTACATTATAAACATTATTATTATAATACATAATAATAAAAAAATATTTGTTTACTAAAAAAAATTTTGAAGAAGTCAAATTTGAAACAGAAGAAATACAAGCTATTGCCGTAAACGTAAAATGTAAGAATTACTTTATTGTAGTAACAAGTATATATTGTCCACCTAAGTACTCTTTAAAGAACCATCATTATTTAGATCTTTTTAAGAAACTAGGAAAAAAGTTTATTATAGGGGGTGATTTTAATGCCAAAAATACGAACTGAGGATCACGGTTAACAACAACTTCAGGCAGGGAATTGTTCCAGGCAACAAGCGAATTTGGCTGTGAAATGATGTATAATCGACTCACAGTTTATTGAAGAAATGTTGTTCTCATTCGTATAAATAAAACTAAAACATTTGTTATAAATTTTAATAAAACATCAATTTTATCAATTATTATTTTTTAATAATTTTTGAGTTTAATGAGTTTTAAAACTTTGTTAAATTGTGTTAAATTTACATAAAATTTAATTTCAATTTAAAATATCTTTTTATAATACAGATTGTACGTACTTTCATATTTATAACTTTTATTTTATATTATAAACTTGTTTTTCATTAATTCAATGCTTTTTTATCATGGTATTTCATCTAAAGCAATGAGTATCATGAACAGTTTTGTAAATGATATTTTTGAAAGAATTGCTGCTGAAGATTCCCGTTTAGCTCATTATAACAAACATATTGGCCTATGCTGCTGATCTAAATAATATACCTGATTTAATAGATTTTTTTATAATTAAAAACATTTCGAATAATTTCATTCAGATAGAAGATAGACAGGAAATTAACTCTGACCACTCTCCAATACTAGTAACTGTAAGTGGCGACGCTATTCAAAAGAAGAGGAATCCGGTTCTAGTCAATAAATACACGGACTGGGAAAGCTTCAAAATATGTCTGGAAGGAAAAATCCAACTAGCTCTTCAGTTACAATACAAAGAACAATTGGGTTCAGAGGTGGAGAAATACATTAAAGATATCCAACTAACAGTGTGGGAAAATACTCCAGTATTAAAACAAAGTGTAAAAGGAAATAAATATTCACCAGAAATCTTAGAACTAATTGCAACAAAACGCAGAGCAAGGAAAAAATGGCATCAAACTAGAGCTCCACAAGATAAAACTAGGCTAAATAATCTCACGCAACAACTAAGAAAAATAATTAAGGAAGTGAAAAACAAATCCATTAATATATATTTAGAAAAATTAACAAATGATAAAAGCACTGATTACTCTCTTTGGAAGGCAGCTAAAAATCTGAAAAGACCTATTGAACAAATTCCTCCAATTAAGAAATTCGACGGAAATTGGGCGAGAGATAATAAAGAAAAGGTTAAATTATTTGCGGAACACTTAGAAAACATATTTCAAACAAAAGACGGAGAAGAAGGTGAATAATGAAATCTAAATATAGAATCAGTTCAGGAAGAAGAAGAAATCGGATTAACAACCCCAGCTGAAGTGAAAAAAGAAATAATACTAATTCTAAAAAAGCTCCGGGATATGATTTGATAACAGGGCAGATTCTAAAGCAACTACCAGAAAAGGCAATAATTAAGATAACGAATCTTATAAATGCTGCATTTAGACTGAAATATGTGCCGAAATTGTGGAAACTCGCCGAAGTCATCATGATACCCAAAGCTGGAAAACCACCGAATGAAGTATAATCATATAGACCAATTTCACTGCTGCCTATAGTGTCAAAACTGTTCGAAAAAATTTATCTAAGAAGACTGAAACCTATTATTGGAAGAAAGAATATAATACCGTATCACCAATTCGGTTTTAGAGAAAAACATGCTACAATAAACCAGGTACACAGAATAACAAACACGATTGAAAAAGCTCTAGAGGAGAAGAAGGTCTGTTCAGCAATCTTTTTGGATGTGGCTCAGGCATTCGATAAGGTGTGGCAGAAGGGGTTGAATTGTAAAATGAAAACAATCCTTCCAAAAGAACATTCGGAAATCATAGCAACCTACCTATCAGAGAGATACTTCTACATAAAACAGGAAGGAGCATATTCCGATCTTAAAGAGATTAATGCCGAGGTTCCTCAAGGAAGTGTACTTGGTCCAGTACTGTACCTCATGACCTTGATATTAAAACCTATATTAATAATATTATCCTACTAATTGATGTTTTTCCTACTAAAAGTGCAAAAAACCAAATGCGATAAATACAAAAAAAATAAAAAGAATTTGACTCAAAAGAGAATCGAATTGCTTGAATGAAAAAAAAACGAAGCCCACGAAAAATGTGCCTTCAATATCATGCTCTAGTGTATTATAATATAGATAAAATAAAAATTGATTTTGATCACCACGAAGCACACGAAAAACCACGAAAGTGTGCCTGCAAAATCGTGCTCTTGTATATTATAATATAGATATATTATTTGACAATAAATAAATTAAAAAAAAAAACTACGAATCATTCCAAAATTCTTATTTGACCTGAAAAATCTCATAAAGAAATTTCTTTGTTTGCATTTTCATGTGGCCTTTATGACGCCATCTTGAATTGAATGTTGCAGCCTGTCTATTTAGGAGGCCTTTGTCATGTTACAAACTCTCAATTAAAACTGTAGTATATTTGACACATTCATAACAAAACCCCTTAAATAGACAGGCATTACACTTAACACTCTTGTTAAAATGGCGTTACAAAGGTTACAGCAAAATGTAAACAAAGAAATTTCTTAAATGAGGTTTTATTTAATTTCTTATATGAGTGCCATACTTGTATATTTAGGATGCCTTGCATGACACCTAGCAAAGCAATATCTCTGTAAATGGAATTTTTATCCGGACATGATCTTTATTAAAGCGTGCAGACTCTACCGACAATTCTGGTAAATTTTCCGTAGGAAATGCTTTCTTGGACTATGTAACTTGCTTAATAAAATTTTGCCGGTTCTATTAAATTCTAAATAACAAAAATTTACTTTAAAAATGGAAGCTACAAACGCAAAAGCATTTCTCAAAATTCTTCCCCATTTTCAATTTGTTTTATGTGCTTAATCTTTTAGCACCCTTAAAGGAATTCTGTGCCTTGGCATGTTTTCGCTTTGATAAAATTTGTACTGAGGAAGTTCACAATATCTTTTCCTGTAATTATTCATTTGAAAATATAGTTATTTGCTATTTAAATTTTTTTTACCAATTTTTATGAAACCTTTTATATATTTCCCAAAGCAATAAAATGTTTGCTTATATACCGTTTTACTCCCGAGCAACTGCCATCAGGAGAATTATCAAAACTTGACTTGATGTAGTTGACAATCGGTATGAATTAAATATTTATTTAATAAATACCTTCTCTTTGCTCTTTGTTTTAGGGATATAAACGATAATTAAAAGGATAAGAAACAGAACGAAAATGCAGATTTTTATAAAATGTTCTTTTGGATCATTAAAATTATAAAACACAAATGTAAAGTTTAGGAGGATCAACTGTTTGAATGATAGTAAAAAAGAAAAAGGCCATAATAAAGTTATGTTAAAATTATTTATATTAAAAGTGATTTTGGATTGTGAAAAAACAAAACAGAATAGAAAAAAATTGACAAAGAAATAGCAATTATTTTGAACTTAAATCGTTTAATTTTTTTTTTGTAAGCACCTAATTAAAAACTGTAGAACTAATATTGATAAAATAATTAAGAAAATACCTACTATATATTTAAGATAGTTGGGTTTTAATATTCCTTTTAAATTAAACTTTTTTAAGTTTAAAATTACTTAAAAAGTTTAATTTAATTTCAACATTATTTCCAATACATAAAACTTTATTTGGTGAAATGTGGACGTATTTTTGTGGAGAAGCTGGTTTGCAAGTATTTCATTGTATTCGATATGGTAAAGGTGGTAAATAATTTTTTGTTGATGGACTTAATGTCATTCAAGAATTACAATATGAAGATCCAGAATCTTAAGATACATTATAAAAATGAATGTACCAGCCGAATATATCGATAAAGATAAACATCATGAATATTCAGCACCAATAATTCAATTCGATTCAATTACAGAACAACCGAAACAAATGCGTTTTAAGTTATATGATCATTGTGATTTTAATAGAATTGAATTGAATACAGTTAAAAAAATTTAAAAAAGTTTAAAGAAATTGGCTGAAATTTTTAATGATAATATATTTAAATTTTAGAATAGAACGTGGTACTGTCACAATATTTGATAATTGAAGGATTTTACATGAATAGAGATGAATATTCTGGTGAATGAGTTATGACTGGTTGTTATGTTTCAACAGATTTTATGAATAAAGCTAGAACTTTTGGTCTGATTAAATAAAAATATTTCTTTTTATAAAATTAATTACTAATTGTAAATTACTTTTGAATAAAATAGTAAATATATATAGTTAAATATATAGAATAAAAAAGTTTGTTCTAAAACTAAAAGATAAACATTTTTTATTCCCGATATTTAAGTACATATTCTTATGTAACCAAAGCAAAAAGTAAAGATAATTATTGGCACAAATCCTTCCTTTTTCCAACTTAACATTACATACTTATATATTTACAACTTCTCCAAGTTTTTCCAAAATTAATCAAAAGGATTCTTGCTCCTCAGAAATATTTAATTTAATGGTAATATGATTATATTACAATTTAATGATATTATTGTTAAAGACCAGAAATTTTTTGTTGTTTTTATGGATCTGACAGATTGTCAAATATTCTATCTTCTTTTTCTTCCTGACACAAAATCAAAGCATCTTCAGGCATGACACTTCGTACTTTTTTTTTGTTAAGATAGCGCTTTAAAGGCCATAGGAAAATGTAAACAAAAAAAATTCTTATGTGATATATTTAAAAAATGAACAAAAGCTTGGTGCAATATTTTCATGAATAATTATTGCAAAAATAAAAATAATGATAAAAGAATTCATCAAAAAAATTTGTCACATCAAATTCATCTAAATCCATTAAACAAAGAAAATTAAACATTTTAAATAAACATTAATTTCTTAACTTTTCATATTTTTTATTTTTTTTCTATTGATCCTATCATGAACAAATTTGTTGTTCTTATTAAAATTAAACATTTTTATACATAACTAATATTTTTTTCTATTAATATAAGCATAAACAAATTTGTTTTTCTATTTAATATATATTTTAATATATAATATAGTCTTTTCAATATATGTATATTTAAATTATATATTTTTTATTTGCTTTTTTCTATTCTTCACCTACATTTTGATTTTATTTCTGTATGTTGATATATTTTTTGATTTAATAAAGTTGAAATAAAATAAACCGGTGTTTTTTTTATTTTTAAGAAGTAAATTATAGGTATGTAATCAAGTAATCTAAATAAGATGAATTTTAGAATTTAGGATGTATAATATATGTATAGAAATATAGAATTTAGGATGTATACATACATATCATACATATAATATGAGTAACAATAATTTAACAATAATTATTAAACCACATTTTAGATTAAGCATTTGATAATAGAATGAATAAATTGTTTAATTTTGTTAATAGATAAGACATTCGTATTTTTAAAAAGTTCTTAAGACATTTTTTAACAAATCCGGGTATAATACTACAAGGTTATATGGAACATACAATTTACGTGACAACACCAGGAATCTAGCTTTTATTCCTATGATTTATAAATCACACTTTTGTCATGTTCTTTTATATTTTACTATATAAGCATAATTTTTCTTTATAATTATTCTATTTGTTTTATTTTTAATTTTCCCCACTTTATTAGATATGTTATTTCTTTTAAAGGTTCTTTCTTCACTTATCTTTGGTTAACAAATTGAACCTAACTTTTTCAACAACTACCTAGGCTAGTTTTAAATTTTTATTTTACTATATTTAATATTTTTTTGTTTTTATAAATTTTTAAGATAAGTCTTCAATATTTAATGTAAATTAGCTTTTGGTTTTAATGAAATAAATTCTGTTTTATTATATTATTATATATTAATTGACAATAAATAAATTTAAAAAAAAAACCTCAAATCACTTCAAATTCAATATTCTTATATGTACTGAAAAAACTCATATAAGAAATTTCTTTGTTTACATTTTCAGGTGGCCTTTATGACGCCATCTTGAATTGAATGTTGTAGCCTGTCTATTTAGGAGGCCTTGACAAAATCCGCCAGGTGTCATGTTACCGATTGACAATTTTAATTTGACAATTTAAATGGCTATTGTAGTTGTTTTTTCTATGTCAATATTGTCAGTGTCAGTCAGTATTCAGTAATTAAGCGAAGTGAGTCAAAGTGACATTTGTTATTAAAACAAATCAGTAAGGATTTTTCATTTAATTTGGCTAAAAGAATTTGTTATTTTTTTTATTTAAATGAATAAAATTACGGTGCTTTTTTAAAGATGTTTTAATTTTTTTAATAAATAAATATAATTTAAGTGATGATAATAAATGAATGTTGTTGAAATAATCTTTCTATATTGCCTATACATTGTTAATAATGTGAGTTATTATTATATCTCTGCATGCGTTGTGTAAAAATTTTTTAGGTGCTTAAAAAATATATCGATATTTAAATATAAAAGTTATGAAAAAGTGAATTCAATAATGATAATAAATTTTAATTTAACAAAGATTAAAAGTAAATTTGAAATAAGATACTAAATTTCATGTAAAAAATTTAAATTGCAAAAATTTTATAAATTGTGTATAAGGTATTGTGCAAGAAGCAATCTTGAATATGTAATTTGTTATATTCTTCCAGTTAAAAATATTGTTATGTAAATGGTAAATGGTTAAATATTATTTTCGGATACAACTAATTTTCAATATATTTTGAAATATGTATTTGCAAAAAAAAACTGTTTTCATATAGTTGCAGGTAGATTTTTAAGTTTATAATGTAATAAAAAATAGGGTTTTTTATCTATTTTTTATTGTCTTGTAAAATAGTACATTATGTTTTATATTATGAGCAATAATGTAATTTACTTAAATTAAAAAAAAAATATCATTTAATATCTTTATTAAACTAATGAAATTATTTATTTAATTTATGAACAGTGAAAAATATTTGTGATAATTTTCGAAAATTTATTGTAATAGTATATGCATCCATATATACGTTAAAAATGTACGATACTATATATTAACTGTACGTTAACAATGTTGATACCAAAATTCCTTTTCAAGAAATCAGTAGTTTTTTTTATAAAAAACTAGCAGAATTACCAGGCGTTGGCCGAGAAAGCTTAAAGTTGTCTGTTTTTTTTTAGTTTGAAAGTAAAATATAACTTAACAACTTTATCCCAGGTATGGTATTACTCTTTTTTTTCATATAATTTAAATTAATAAAAAAAACATTTAATATTTTTATTGAACTACTTAATGTAGTTCTTATTAAATTAAAAAAATATTTATTTAATTTATTAACAATGAAAAAGAACTTATTTGTGATAATTATATAAAGTACATATATATGCATCCATACATGTTAAAAATGTAACTATGTTACTATGTATATGCTAACTGTATATATGTTAACTATACGTTAAAAATACACGTTAAAAATACGGTACAAGTAACTTCCGCGACAAGAATTTGACGTCACAAGCTAATTGATTATGTTGGATCTATTACATTCATATACTAAATTCTTACTTCCTTCTTACCATAAAGTTAGATATAAGTAGTTAACATTCAATTTTTGTCCTAGAATAAAAATAATATAAGGTTGTCCATGGAAGAAACATGGCGATTCCAAATTCACTGCATAGTGTTTAATAAACTGCCCCATGCCTTATTCATCGTCATCGAAAACGCAATCCTCACTGGAAATTACAATTTCGTAAAGTTAAAAAGCGAATCAGTAGGAATGAATGTAGGAAATAAATTATTGGTGATTCTTCGACATGTACTTAAGACGACGATTGACGTGTATTTATTCACCCTGCTTGATAACATGGCAAGGACTTGATTATTTATTATTTTATTTTTAGCAGTAAGGTCCTCTCTTGCAACCAGTTTAAAGTATGATAGTATTGGAAAACCGCCGGATAAACTGGTTCTATTAGTTATATATTTAAATTTTGTTTTTCGTTTGTAGTAAAATTCTTAAATTAGAAAGAAAGAAAAACGCTTAGTTAATTCTTTTATTTTACTAAAATCTTTATTTGTCTATTTTTAAAAATATCGATATTTCGGCAATAATATGTTGCCTTTTTCAGTGTATTGGCGTAATTAAATTTAATTAAGAGCTATATTAGTTAAACATTTTTGGGCAATAAAATTCTTATGAAATTCTCAATAAAATTCTTAATTTCTTATGACTTTAAATAGCCAGGTGTACACATTACCGTGATCACTATTTAGAAGGGTACCTGGCGGTTGTTTTATGATTTCTAGATTTTCGCAAACATCTACTTTTCTGGTGTCGTTGATTTCTTTGATTACCTTTAGGTCATTTACGTTGATGTCATGTTTCTCGATTGCGATGTGTTCTGCTACAGTAGATTTGAAATTGAATATTTTACCTGTCTTCTTAGCAATTTTTGCTTCGTTTAGATGTTCTTGAAATCTTACTGTTGCTAATCTCTTTGTCTGTCCAATTGATATCTTCTCACATTTGTTACATGATATTTTGTAAATCCAGCTTATCTCTGTTTTTAATTTTTTGTATTTCGGAGAGCCTAGTAATGTTTTCAATTGATGCCGCAATTTCAATTGTGGTCATATCATCCCTTTTCATATACCTCTTTTTCTTGTTTATAAATCTTTTAATTTTGTGCTCGAGTATCCTTTTTTTCCAGCTGTGTCGATAAGTATATAATATAATGTTTTTCCTCATTGTATTTCTATTAGTCATACTAAATGGATCTATTAGTTCTGTACCAAATTACAAAAATCGGATAACAATTTTATCTTTTCAGATGAATCGACTGCTAATACCGTTTCCAATCTCGAATTTTATAAATTTACTGATAAGCCCAGTGCTGTTAACGTGGTTCATAGTTGACATTTGCTGTATTCGCATAATTTAATTTTTTGGTTGTTGGTGAATAGTTAGAAGTTTTATTAAAATATGTAACCAGTGGTCAAGGTTCAGTGCCTGGAGACAGTAAGATAAACGTACATGTTATCGTTATATTTTTAATGTCCTTCTCACTGTTCTTATTAGAACTCAAATAGTAATCAAAAAAAAGTTCAAAAAGTATATACCTATTTTCAGAAAATGCAAATCTTTTTCAATAAAATACAACTTTAAAATTAAATTTTGAATAATATTTATGGAAATTATAGAAGTTTAAAGTTGCAGGGTCATATGTCCGTAATATCGATATAATAAAATATATATGTCCCTAATATCAAAGGTTATATAATTACTATAAGATGTTTCACTTCATATAATAAAATGTAACACTGTTTTTTTGGCTCTCCACCCATTGGTAGGTGGAGGAACATGTGTCTGAATATTTGTGTTTCAGCAACATTGTATCTAAGCATTTTCATTCCATATGAATTATGAAATTACATGCAGAGAGGCTTTGTATTTCATCAACAATTTTCATTCTACTTAATGTACAATACAACACCACTGTATTATTTTTGTTGAATGAAAATAAAAAGTACCTATACGGCTAAACCTACCAAACCAATGATTAAAAATTTTGTATAAAATTGTTAAAAACATTTTTACGTATTTATGATGTATTAGTATTTGTAAATTCAATTTTAAAGCAAAATCGAATATTATATATATGTATATAATATGTATTTACTGTTATATTCTTTTATTTTATATTCTAATTTCTGCCAAAGCGGTTTATAAGAATATGAATTTTTTGTTTCGTTCGACTGTTAAATATTGAAGTTTGACTTATTAAATATTATTTGTACTAGGGACCCCTGTTGATTAATTGTAATTCAAGTTGAATCTATTCAAGTTTTTCAAAATAAAAATGAAGTAGGTATATTTATAAAATAGTAAATATCTTTTAAAGGACTCTTCAACATATAGCTTTCATTCGAACTTCTTTTTTTGTCCCTTGAAGATCAAATTTCATACTCATTCATTCAATTCAACAAATCACATCTGTATATATTTATGTTTATGAAAAATTAATAATATTACTATGAAAAACAATTTTTTATTATAAAATATTACGACATATTTAATGGAATTCACATACATTTTCTATTACGTATTTTTAAAAGTGATGCGAAAGAAATACAAATGATGCTTTTTTACTTTATTGCTTTCAATTGGTACCTATAACTACCTATAGCTATAAGTAAGGATGGTACCTATAATTATGAATGAAAATGATATTCAGAATTAATTGTTAGTTTTATAAGATAAATTATTATGAAGTTTTCGTTTAGGGCAGAATAACCTTTACAGAATAACCTAACAGAAACACCGCCTTATTTTTGTATTTTTTTTTGTTGCGGTGTTGTATAATTTTAAGATCAATAAAAGTAAAAAGTAGCTACAAATGAATTTGTTATAAAAAAAAAGAGTTCGTGTGTGTTTTGTTTTATTGCACATTTTCAAATTTTTACTCACGGTAACGGTACTGCGTATCAGGGTTGATATTTTTGATACTTTCAGCTTGATAAAAGTACTGTGATACTTTCAATTGATATTTAGTACTCTCAGAAAATTTTAAATTTGTATTTTATCATAACGGAATTATAAATTAAAAAACATTTGGAATTATGGAATTGTTATTTAGCTTACTATATTTATTTGAATTGAAGACTGCGATTGATAGAATAGTCGAACAATGGATTATACATTATAATATTAACTTGAATTAGAGAATTTTAAAAGCTCGTTATGGTAATTAAAATATAGCATCCGTAAATCCGAAAGAATGAAATTATATTTGCTTTTTTATCATATATATTAGAAATAATTAATAATATCAATTTGGAAATGCAGCTGGAGCTGGCTAACACGTATTTATTCCACGAGTTAAATTTCATTTTTATAAAATATGTAGAAATTTTATAAGCAAAAAATTTTTTGACGCCAAGTCTGTTAAATTAATAAATTTAAATGAAAATAATCTTAATGATGACGATTTATATTGCGGTTCAAAAGTAAAAATTTTGATCCGAAATATTTCTACTACGGCTATCAAAACAGAATTTTTCTTTTGCGTTCGTGAATTTTATAAAATATTTGGTGAGGAATGAAGAACTAAAATTGATTTTGAAAATTCAAAATTTGAATTTTTTTCCTAATTTTTCACAGAACATGTTTTAGCTGAAGAAACGAATAGCATTTTCAATTTACTAATGCTTTTGTTTCCAAAATCAGACATTTTAGAAAAATGCTAAAATTATTAATTCCGAGGATGAAGAATTAGAAAGATTTATAAGAATAATACTATTTCTGAATTTTGGAGCGAAAAATCAAATCACTGGAGTCAAAAGTGAGTTGAATGAATGTTTTTTCAGTAACACTTCTCGAATTACACTACTGTCCTTACCACACTCATCCGCTAATGTTGAGAGAATTTTCTCAATTCAAACTCTAATCTAATTTTCAATTTATCATTTTGATACTTTCGTCAACAACTTAGTATTATTTTTTCAGCTTATGTAGTACTTTCAATTTTACTGAACACATGTGGGTGCTTAACACTTATTTGAGTGACGACGTACCTGGGTACCTTTTGCATTTTCAAACCACAATAAAATGGTTCTATGATTCTGGAAAGGCTAACGAGCTCAAACTCTCTGACAACTTCTAAAAAGTTAGATTTATGGAATAAAAGTCGAGTTTCCTTTCACTAATCAGTTGTATTTATTTTGCAAATATCGATATTTCGGAAGCAACTTACTTCCTTCATCAGTGCTTTGCGACTAATCTAATCTAATAAATTAGTCGCAAAGCACTGATGAAGGAAGTAAGTTGCTTCCGAAATATCGATATTTGCAAAATAAATACAACTGATTAGTGAAAGGAAACTCGACTTTTATTCCATAAATCTAAACATATCACTAAACATATCACTAAAAACAAATCTGATTATCAAAAACAATTCTAAAAAGTTGTAAATTTACTAATTTTAAAGGATTTGGATTTTCATAATCATTGGGAGTCGAGATCTACCTTTGCTTTGAAAAATCACTTTCACGAAGTACCTGTGTACCTCTATAAATTTTGTATGAAATTCTTTAGATATTGCTATTTTTTTTTTTAATATTTTATTTTTAAAGCTATTTTTACTTCTCTTTTTGAATATTATAATTTTATTTTTATTTTTTATATTTGCCTTAATTAACTTGCCTTGGACTTTATATATATGTTTGTTTCAATTTGCTTCCATTCAACAAAATAACCATTTCAATAACCATTCAACCAAAGAATATCCATAAAGAGAATATGCACTCATGTATGCATTCATTTATTGTTTTCACACAAATCCAGATGCAAATTTGCTAAAAATTGTAAGAAATAGATGATAATAAGAATTTAACGTGCAAGTAAAAGAAAAAATAGTAAACAAAAAAAGTTGGCTGAAATTAAATAAAAAATAATTAATAATTTTTAAAAAAATTTGTTGATTAATATATTGATTTGGAAAAAAAATTTTCGACAAAAATTTCGTTGAAATATTTAATATTATTTTCTAAATTATATCAACTATTAACAACATAAGATTTTTAGGAGACCTAATTAAAACAGCGTTATCATATTCTTAAATTCTGTGTTTTGTAAATAGATGTTGGCCTCAATATAATAAATATTTAGGTTTACTATAATTTAATATAATTAATAAAAAATAATAATGTTTAGAACTCCAAATTATTACTGACAAAAATGTTAATAATATTTTATACCTATTATTGTAATGTAATTATAATTTAATATTTTTAATAGGTATATAAGAAAATAATAATGTTTAAAATGCAAATATTGAAATAATAAAATATCAGAATTAATCATCGTATAAGGGAACAAACTAAATTAGAACAAAAATTTTTTGCCACCTTGCCTCATATAAATAATGGGAATGCAAACAAATCCAAAGAAGAATAATGGGAACGCAAAATGTTTTTACAGTATAAAGCAAAAGGCAAACATCTGTTTTGTACCTTTTCTCTCTCATAATAAATTTGGTATACGATAAGTAAATGTAAATTTTATCTCTTTTAACTAATGATATTTTGATTGGTTTGGTATTTCTTAAAAATTGTCTTAGGTTTATGTAAACTGGGAGTGTATATTCTTATTAATATAGATTATAGCATAGATATTCTTTGCATTCAACAAAGGTTAAATTTACAGATGTGTGTGTACTAATAATGGAATATTGATATTTGATAAAGTTAAAATTTGGTTTATCTTTAAATTCAATATATTTATTAACATTTCTATGGTGTAAAGAAGCAAAAAAAAACAAAAAAGGAATATAAAATAAATGTGTGTAATACAAATCATTATCATTATATTTCAATCATTTTCAATTATTATTCAATTATATTTGAATTTCAATTATTTTCAATCATCAATATTACTATATTTTTTTTTGTGTTTTTAATTTGGTTTCTTTTATTAATCTCTTTCTTTTATTATTTCTCTTTCTTTCACTAAGGTATATGTATGTTCATGCATGTGTCATATAGAAAGGGTTTGCATTTGTTACATACATAATCATATGGCTTAGTTCTAAGCCTACATTTATTCAAAGTCATGACATTCGCTTACAGAGACTGTATGCGTGAAAAAAGAGACAAAAATAAGATATCTTTAGTACATAACAATACTTTTGAATAAATGAGAATGAAAAATGACGTTTGCCTATGCATTTGCCTATGATATTAGATTTTGTTCTTTTTTTTTGTATTTCTTTTCAACCAATTTGAGTGCGCTGTGAAGTAATTTTATAAATTTGGCAGATATTTTTATGTTTAAACAAAATTTTAGAGCATTAAATATAAATAAAAAATATAAATTTAATATCAAAATAAAGTTTAAAATATATACTTTAATTGTATAAAAAAATATTACATAAAATATATTTTAAAATTTAAAAAATTGTTGGTTAAAGAAAAATGGTGAAAAAAAATTGTGATGATTAAAAATAATTTGTTATGTGTTTTACTCTCTTTTGAAAGGTGTAAATATTTTTTTTTCAAATGGCAAGGTCTTTTTTAAATCAATTTTTCTATAATAAAACATAAAGTATATAATATTTTTTTTTACTATTCGATCTAAAAAATACAAAATTTTAATTTCTTTTTAGAACAAAACTCGAAAAAAATTATATTTTTTCAGTTACTAGACTTAAAAAATCTGGTCCTTATTCTTCCTATGCTGGGCTATATAAATAGGGGTCAAAATGAGAATCCTCTCTGCAGTGTCATGACTTGGAATATATGTAGACTTAGCTTAGTTTAATTGAAAATAAAATACAAACATTATTTGCGGAAGAAAACAAAATTTGAAGCTATCAAGTATCAGTTATCTATCATTCAGTTACAAATTACTGTTCTCGTATGTAAAAAAAGTCAATTTCGATTTATGTTTGTATATAATACTTTTATATGCCAATTTATGCTTAGGCAGCGTTTACACGTCAGCAGACGAAATCTAATTTTATTGTAGACTAGCGGAGTTACCGGGCGTTGCCCGAGAAAATTTAAAGTTCCTAGAATTTTTTCTTCGTTTTTAGTTTGAAAAGGGAAGTATTATGTGGTGTTTGTCTGTTAGCAAATAGCTAACAGCGTATGCTACTCTTCGTTACTCTTAATTTGATTAAACAATTCTTACCCATATAGCAGTTTTTTCATTGTCCAAAAGAGAAAAGTACAAAATGTAATAAAGAAAACAAAACCAAATTTAGAAAAAAGATGGAAATACAAAAAAGACCAAACAAAAAGGACAAACCAAAAGGACAGAAAAAAAGCAAAGACGAAAAAATACAAACTAATAAACTAATTAAATTGAGGGGTGACTAAATAATTTTCTCAAAATAAAACTTGGTTATAAACAACAATTTTAGTTTCGCCTTCAGGAGCAAGAATAAATAAATTATTGGGTGAACCCACCCTTCAGCAAGAAACATAAAGTTGGCCATGGGAGAAACATGGCGATCTTAAATCCACACCGCATTACTTAATAGACTGTCCCTGTGCCTTGTTTATGGTAATGCAGACGCAAGTCTAACTGGAAATTGCAGCCTCTTAAACTTAAAAGGGAGATCATTTGGAATAAGTGGTATCCTTGGGATGAAAAGGACTTCACCCTGTCCCTTCCCTGTTAAAATGGTCGCTTCAATTACATTTGCCAGCAATATCTTAACACAAAGTCTTGTACCGTTGCAAAGTCTTGGTGGGTCGGGGTTCCGTAATAAAATAATTGGTGATCCCAGTTTCAGTAAAAGACGATGTGGCGGTATTCTAGCTGGATCAATAGAATTTAAGAACTCTGTTGGAAAATTGACTACCTCATCCGCATTTACTACGTTATCAATGGACTTGTGTATTCATTTACTACGCCTGGTAATATGGAAAGTATTTGACTATTCATTTCGCTGACATTAGCATTTTTAGCAGCAATAATTGCCCTCTCTCGAAACCAGTTCAAATTATGATAGTTTTGCTGAATATTCGAATAGACTGCATCTATTAGTTATGCGACGGACGACACAAAATTACAAAAATCGGATAGCAATTTTAATTTTCCAGACGGCTCAACTGCAAATCTAGCTTCTCCGATCTCAAGTAGCTTGTTAGCGAAAATGTGAGCACTGTCATTCCCCCCAGATGTAGTCTCATGTTTTGTTTCAAACTTATCTTTCGTACATATCTCCACTAAGATGAATGTTTTAAACATTCGTAAATTTCATCGGCTAATGTTGACTTTGGGATGACGGGCAAAGTTTGACGGAAGTTTCCACACAGGAGTACCAGAACTCCTCCCATAAGGTTGCTATTTCCTCTCAGATCTCTAACAGTCATGTCAAGGGCTTCGAGAGCTTTCTTGCGAGCCATGGGGCATTCATTCCATACGATAATTTTGCATGTCTTAAGCACTTGCGTCCGACCACTTGTTTTACTAATGTTGCAGGTAGGATTTTCCTGCCTGGAGATGTCTAGTGGCAACTTAAGTGCAGAATGGGCTGTTCTTCCTCCTTCCATTAATATTGCCATGATTCCTGAAGATGCAATAGCAAGAGCAACTTCTCCTCGAGCTCTGATTTCGGCTAGAATTAGGTTGGTTAAAAATGTTTTACCTGTGCCCCCCGAAGCATCAAGAAAAACGGTACCACCTTGTTGGTTCTCTACCTGATCCATGATAATTTTGTATGCTTTCTTCTGATCTTGATTTAGAAGTGGTATTTTTTCTGCGATATTACGCTTTCAGCTCTTCGACGTTGTAGTTCTTTTCTCGTATGTAATCTGTATAAAGTTCATTTTGTTGGTTTCATACCGGTGAAGATATGCCGAGTTGTTGTAATGTTTTACAGATCATAGCCACACATTTATCTTCAAGAATAATTAATGCGTTGTTGAATATGTCCGGACCAAACGTGATTGCTAACATCGGATTTTCGCGCCGCACTTTGGCAGAACAGTATATACTCGACTCAAGGAGTCACTCTTGATCACATATCCGGGGACGGGCTGTCCGACTTTTCTTCTGTATTGCTTTGAAAACTTTATATCAAGCTGCGATTCTAAAGTTTTTTTTATAGTTTTTGTACGCTTAAGTTCAAGACAAATATTTCTAAAAAAAAATTTTTTTTCTTTATTTTATTTCATTGAAAGATAGAAATAAATAAAGATGAGAATTTTGTTTTGCTGTTTTCTTCACCCCTTTTCTCTTCCTCCCTAAAAATAATAAAATAAAAAAAAATTTACAAACTTGCTTTTTGAATGGCTATCACCAATATTTCGTACCAATATTAACAGCACTAAAAAGGGTAAAACAAATAAGCTAAATTCAAGCTCCATTAGAAAATTATATATGGTCTGCATAACATATGAAATTCAGGCATTTTAGACCCACTTCCTGTTAAGTTAGGGACTTGACATTTTACCTTGGATCCCGATTACGGCAGTTTCTGCCAAATTTGTGGGACCTGCTTTCCGCCAGAGCTGTTTTAAGCGAAAATTCATATCTCAGAAACTGGACCAATTTGGTTCCAATTTAATACACATATGTATGTTGGGTTCCAATGAAAACTATTTTTCTTATTAGAAAATTTGAGGAATCTGTGGAGTTCGGAGTTATATGACAGCTACCCGAATAAGTCAAAATTTCGAAAAAATGTGAAAGTCATATTTGTTTATTTTTGGAAGAGTACCTGTATGCAAATTTTCAGTTCTCTAGCACCTTTGGTTTTTGAAATATTTTTGTCAGGTGCTCGGAGTTGTATGACAGGTACCCGAACCAGTCAGAATTTTGGAAAACAACATATCACGGGTTTGATTCCAAGTAGTAAAAACCATCCTGCAAAATTTTGTTGAAATTGGTCCATGCGTCTCGTAAGAGCTCTATAGTAAGAGATACAAACATACATACATACATACATCAAACATCCTTCTTTATATATAAGATAAAGTCGGATGAGTGTTTACATTTCAGACTTTTTCTCAGATTTTATCTACGATTTTACGTCAAATATTTTTTGTATTTTACAAGGTTTCTTTTTATAAAGTGTGTAATTTTTTATTAGTGAAAATTTTTTAATACGTAATTTAAAAAATTAAAAAGTATGTAATCAAAAATCTCCAAAATTTTTTTAAAAATATACATATTTTTATAAAATTTGTTACCGTAATATAAAATATTATTACCATATATTGTATATACGGAAAATGCAAATTAGCCGAAATTCTATGAAGTCTTGATATGATTTCATTAAGAGATTTGGTAAAAATTCCGGCTAATTTGCTTTTTCCGTATTTACAATCATCACTTGCTTTGAAACCCTTATATCAAGCTGCGATTCTAAAGTTTATTTTTGTAGTTTTAGTACGCTTAAATTGAAGGCAAATATTTCTAATTTTTTTTCTTTATTTTATTGTTATTGCATTATTCAGAGATGAAAATAAAATTATTTTGATACCCAAAATTTATTTCAATACTAAGGCAAGCAAATAACTGTAGATCGGTAAGAATCCTAGAAGTATCGGATTATTGAGACATGAAAACAAAATAGTTTTAATGAAAATAATTCCTATTTTATTAACATAAAATAATCTTTGTGTATAAATATAGTACATATTATTATATATATGATTATACTATTGTATAGATTTATTTTAAATCTATAAATGTATGTGTGTAAAGTAAATGGAAATAGTAAGTATGATGTTTTGAATTTTTTTCTCCCAATAATAAAAAAATAATTGTTAATGAAGAGGAAATACAAAATATTTCTATCTCTCTTTACGTAAACAAAATCTTGGCTACTTTTTTTTTAGATTTATGGAAGTCGAATTGTAAATCAACTAACAACTCCTAAACCGCTTTTCAGTGGATACCCTTAAAGCAGACTTTTTTGTAAAAAATTAAATTTTCTTCATATTTATGAAAAAAAAATATAGGTCATCGCTCTAAAATATATAATATTTCATTTTGAAAATTTAACATTTTTTTCAATGTTTCCCAAAATAATAGAAATTATATGAGTACGTATACCCAAATTCATATTATTATGTACAAAAATAATAACATTATCAAAATAGCGTACAGTGTACACCAATATACCATATCAGTTCATATTACTACACATACATCATACATTCTCTTTGCGATGAACCATGAACACTGAAGAATGTTGACGACAAATATTTTAAACTTAATTGTTAAACAATTGTTTAGAAACAAATAATTCAGCAACAGAAATTTTTTGCTAAAGTTGATTTCATTGTGACATTTTCTTATATGGTGTGAGATATCTTATAGTAATTATATTATAATCTTTGGTTAAACTTAAAAATATTTATCTTTTGTCAAATTGCTTTAAATTTTTGTTAAAAATGCATAGCAATAAAAAACATTACTTATTCAAATTTGAAATGTTCATATTATTAATATTCACCTATTTATAAAATTAACAGGTACCTAAACGCATTATATTATTTATAATATATGCATTATTAGTTCATTGATGATTAGAATGTCCAATGTAATTTTTAAGAAACTAAAAATGCATCGAGTCATTCATAAAAAAAAATGCTTGGTAATCCCTTTAACTACCGGTTTCAACAACTGAAAAAAATTTATATATGAAAATACATGAATTATAATTTATAATCTTTTTGAAATAAAAAAAAAATTTACTACCCTTATAAGACAATAAAAGAAAATAATATTATGTTTAAAAAATAACATATGTTTATGAAACCAATATAACCATGTTATGTTATGTAGGTACGTGTAAAAAATCATTTATTCAAAATTTCTTTATTCTCATACCGTAATAAATTTAATACGTTTATTTTTAAAATATTTCGAACACAAAATTTCAGACGACCATACACATGAAAAATCTCTAGTTGGCTAAATAAATAAACAGATATCTCCCGTGGGCCATTTAGAACTACATTGCAAAAATGAAGTTGTTTTTTAAATGATTTTTATCGCACTCTTTTTTCTCACAACTTATTACATAAAAAAATGTTTACAATAGTTCTTTGCTTCTTGGGGTTTATTTTTTGTAAATGTGGTAGTAAAAATATCTTGACTTCCAGTGCATCTTCTTATTACTGGATATATCTTTGATAATACCAAAGAATATCAAATTAATAAGAAGATGCACTGGAATAAAATTTTATCATTTGTCAATGTGTTGGTTACCATTTTTCCAGTTGATTTTCAATATTGTAATAAATAGATAGTAATAAGAATTTAATTTGTGAGAGAGAGATAAAAATTCAAAGCACAATGTGGAAAAAAAATTAACGAACTATTTTTTTGCATGAAAGAAATATTTTTAAATTCATTGTTAGTTATCAAAATTTACAAATGCACAATTTAATTTTTCAGAAACTAAAAAGGCATCGAATCATTCATAAAAAAAACCGCTTGATATTCTTTTTAACTATCTGTTTCAATACCTGAAAAAAAGTGTATATTGAAAATACATGAATGATAATCTGTTTGAAATAAAAAAAAATGTACTTCTCTTATAAGAGAAAATAATATGATGTTTAAGAAAAACGTATGTTTTTGAAATCCATATTATTTTGAGTAGGTACCTGTAAAAAATTAATCATTCAAAATTTATTTATTGTATGTATATACGTATTTTTAGTATCGCACAATCACTTGGCTTATGAAAAAGTTTAAAATATTATTTTCTTGAAAATATTATTTACATGAAAAGAAAATATATTTTTCAACACATGAAAAAAAACGAGATGCTTGTACTCGGACATTTTTGTTTTCATTTTATTAAATTTTTTACAATAAGTGAGACAAAAATAAAATTATTCAAACGTTTCTATTCTCAAAATTAGAAAAAACGAGAAAATCATACAATTCATTTACAAAATAGCAACATTCTATTCAATTTGAAAGAGTAAAAGATTTTTTTACTTTTGTCTGTTATTTATCACCCATATTCTGACCAATCTCGCGAGATCGCGTGAAAATATCTCTGAAGATATAGTTTTTTATTCTATTAGACGCTACAGACGCGATAGCAAATTGCTGAGACGGTAAATGTCAAAACAGTCTGGTGAGTAATTTCTGTTAGACCATTGACGAGACGCGATAGTCAATTTTTATCTCGTCAAAAATTATAAAAGATAGAGTATCTCGCCAAAGTATTTTGTGTTTTTCTAACAAAAAATGTAATTAAATAAATAAATTGAATAGATAAAATAGAACACAAATAAAGATTAATAAATAATTTTTCATTATTTTTTTTTCATTATTATTAAAATTGTGTTTTTTTTTTGGGAAAAAAAAACCATCTTTACTATTACTGTTTTACTACTGTTTATGTACTAAACTAAAAAATATTTAAAACATAAATTTATTTATATTTATTTTTCATTTAAAAAATATTTTAAAACTAAACCCCACTAATACTTTCCAAAAATTTTATAAACCATATTTTGTTTAGATACCAATAATTTTTTTTGACAGTATAAAATTATCAGTACTACCAACAAATAAAATGTTCTATCGCGCCGCTTACAGTGTCTAACAGAAATGTATATTCAGCGAGACGATACGAGATCAATTTTTTCTTCTCGTCAACGATGGGTCTAAGAGAATATGGGCGTATAATTTCGGAATATTTAAATTTTAATTGCAGTATTTTCTACATTACACATAAGAAAAAGCTAGATACCTATATACTTAATTTATGCTAAACCATAGCAATATCATATTAAATTTACTAGAATAAGGGAGACAACAAATTAGTTTCAGTTTTGTACATCAGTAAAAACGAGAAAACAAAAAATTGTTTTCAATCTTTAGCCTGAAGTCCAATGAAAACGACACGACATTGTCGGCATAGAATGTCGCATAGGAAGTCCAATGAACGAGACATTTCAGTTGACAGTTGATATTCAAAATAAATATTTAAGTTGAAGAAGAACGTTTAAATAAAATAACTAATATAAATAAAATAAATTAATAAATAAAAATGTCGAAAAACAAAAAAATTTGATTAATATTAAAAACTAGTATTTGCCTTTAAAGTAGAGTGAAGAAAAAGAAGCGAAGATATTGGATGCGAAATATTTATTTAACAAGAAATGAATTTGGACTTTATAGTACGGGATTTAAACATATAAAAGAAGGCAATGAACTATTTTTTAAGACAACCAGAATGAGTGTTGTAGTTTTTGAATCTCTATTGTGTTTAGTTAAGTCAAAATGAAGCAAAAACTCTATTCGGGAACCAATTTCACCAGAATGCAAACTAGTATTAGTTATTATTTAAGGTATAATTGTACAAAATAAAATATATAATTAGTTTTACATATTTAAAAGGTATCTTGCTCACGGAGGTCGACGACGTATTTATTCGTTAAAATTTCGAATTGATGTAGTGACAGTTGGACATATAATTTTAGAAACCTGTCAAGCTATTTGGGACGAACTTTAACGAACTGAAAAATTTAAAAAGAACTGAAAATGAACTGAAATGTTGAATTTGGATCAAACTTTTGTCGCCGACTTTGTTGTGTCGTTCTATTTGTTATAATGACATTTAAACACATGCATTCAAAATATAATTTGACATATTTTGTCGACATACAATGTCGTATCGTTTTCATTGGACTTCAGCCTTTATACAGTAGTAAAAAAAGTCGAATAAGATAGACAAAAAATTATTTTTAATTTTATACATGCCAAGTAAAACTGAGTGAGAGCTGCGTTGATTATTATACATCTTAGATATTTTCATTTTAAATTTTAATATAAAAAATTAAGTTGAGTGACAAAAAGCAGGATGTCTTTGAAATGTGTCGTAGATTGTTGCTTTACATACAACATATTTGGATAAAAATAAAGCACTATTTAAGTTAAAAATTTGGTAATACCAAATTTAAAGTCGTATAAGACCTCAACAGCTGTATGTAGCGATCATTTTTTAAGTAATGAGGGAGCTTAATAGGAAAAGAAGAAGGTTGATTAAAAATGCTGTGCCCAGTTTAAATTTAAGTAGAAAAGATAGTAGAAAACTTTTTGTAGAAGAAAATAGTTTTAATAATTTCATAGAATTTAAAGAACAAAATTAGATTTTTTCTAAAAGTTTTGATTTAAAAATTTTAGAAGATGACGTTATGATTTATAAAATAAGAAAAAATGAATTTATTTGCATAACAATTGAAACTAGTATTTTAATAAATAAAGATTTAACATTTAAAATTTCTCATAATAGTGTACTCCAAAAGTATATTGAGCTCAAAGATATTTTAAGTAAAAAGTTAAAAATTTCGCGTTGGTATGAAGTTCAGAAAATTATAGATAAATATTGTGATAGTAATTCAAATCTGAATTTCAATACTATTTTAAATTTAGTCATAGAAAATTTTAAAAAGGCATTAAAGCTTATTGATAATGATGACGAATATGAATTTAAAAATAATTTGGAATTAATAGTTGGTCAACTCATTCAAAAAACATAAAAAAAACATTACTCTATCAACACAACAGTTACCTCATTTTTAATTTACTTACATTCATCCACAGTCTACAAAATCATAAGAGACAATAATATTTTAGTATTACCGCATTATTCACGATTACAAAGAATTTCATCTTTGTTTAATGTAAATGTCGAAAAAAAATCGGCGAACTTAGATTATTTGAAAATTACCTTTAATAAATTAAATGATTTGGAACGAAAAATTAACATTCAGATTGACGAAATTTATGTTAAAATGCAAATAAATTATAAAGTTAGCAATATTACTGGAGTTGCTCAAAATAATCTAGAAGAAGCAGGAAAACCGTTTTAGCATTTTTAATCAATTCAGTCTTTGGAAATATGAAAGAAATAGCCCAATTAATACCGGTAAAGAATGTCACTACTGGTCAGGATCTTCATAAATACACTTCTGATTTAACTTCGCTGTTGCAAACATTAGGGTTTCATGTAATTCAATTGGTTTTTTTCAAATTCAAAATTTTCTACGTTTGTCATTATTTTCATAACGAGAATTTAACAATAATGTCCAAATGCTTGACATGATCTGCTACACCACTTGAAAATATATTGTTGTTGTATAAAAAATGCATGCTCGTAATATTTGCAAAAATATTTCCAACTTGTTGTGTAGATGGATTTCTTAGAACTTTTAATTTTATAAGATAATTTAACATTTCCTTTACGAAGAAATATAGACCATTTTTAACAGTTGTTCTAGTATAAATATTTGAAGAATTTTAAGATTTAACTAAATTGAACTAAATTAATCAGCAGTTGGGATTATATTATTACTCATTATACAAAAAAATAAAATCAGAATTATTTGTTGCATTCATAGCTGCATTCACATATTATGTATCTACTATAACTAAATAATTTAAGAACTAAGATAGGTGGGAAATTGACATTTTTTGAAAAGTACTGGGATTTATATGAATTATGAGTATTTCTAATCTTTGGAAATATTTTTGTTAATACATACATACTTTTTTAAATGAATCAATTGACTTGCTGTACTCAAAAGAAATTTTAGATTTTTCTTTGAATTATACTTTTTGATATACGTATTAAAAAAGTTCTTAAAAAATTACCCTGTCTAGATTTTTCTTTAAATTTAACAAAAATTCATACAAATCACAAAATTTTAGGTCGAGAAAGTGTGTTCAAAATAAAAAAATTTCCACCAACCACAATATTCATCTTTTCGTGCCTTCAAATCAATATTAATGAAACAATGAAAGTTAAGGGAAAAAAAATGTAAAATTTGCGCCCCAAAACTTAGGGTTTTGTTTATATTATCCAATCCATAGTTTAAAATTTTTTATCAAAATTTGAGAAAGAAATAAAAATTTAAATGAGCAATATCATTTTTTTTAAATAACGACATGATTATGAATTAAGAAAGCATGTATTATGTATACATACATAGATATAAATACATATGTATAGCATTATATACCCAACAAATCATGAGAATCGCAGAGTTATCGTAGAAGTATCCCCTAGAGAATGTATTTGTTCGTCGTGAACTCATTTTTTAATCGCCGCGACAATCGTAAATTGATTCGCATTAGCTTCCCCGGGAAGAAAAAAATATAAATGTTTTGAAGAATAAATAAATAGCGAATTTTAAGAAGAAGATAATATGAGTTCATATATGAACGAAATGCGAATGTTTAGTAGAATAAAAATAGAATTTTTAGAATTTTTCATTTGTTTTTTGAATGTCATTAAACGAAAAAATTAATAATAATATACCAAAAATATTAATTAATATTATATTTTTATTGTTATATTTTATATTAATATTATATTGTTTTGCATTTAAAAAAGAAAATTTAAGCATGAATTTAGCGATATTTCTTTCTTGTGTTTATTTCTTTCCCCTGTTAAAAAATGTCAGTTACGAAAACAAAAATTTTTTTTTTTATTATTATTTTTATTAATAAAAAGACTCACTCAATTGATTATTCCCTCCACATTTAAATTTTCAAAATTATTATCAACGTCAAACAAATTCCTTTCAGAAATTCTCGATACCTTCTTTGCACATCAGAGGCGTCGTCGCGAACACATAATTTAGGCGTTTATAAACTCAACACATTGTGTTACAATTTTGGTTTGACGAATGTAAACACAAGACATTGTGTTTCAACTTATTTTAGACGTTTCGAAAGTCAGGACATATATGAAAAATAGATACAAAATGTAGAAAACAAAAATAAACATTCTTTTAATGAAACGTAATTAATTCATTTTTAATTCTTCCAGGCGAACATTCGTCTAAAGTTATCTTATTACATTCGCCTGTTCTTCTTCTAAGGGCCATATTTTCATTTCTCAGTAAAACTATCAGTTAACGCAAACTGACAGTAAAACTGTCCGTTTTTACAAAATTCGTTTTTCCAACTTACAGTAAAATTTTTACAGAGAGTTTTACTGTTAGTTAAGTTTACTGTAAGAATTTCTTCAGTAAATTGATTTACTAACGGATTAGAAAAACATTGTAATTATTAAATAAGAAATATTATAATGTAAATAATAAGAATTTGTAATTTTTTGAAGAATTTTCATTAAAAAAGAGTTTATCAAGATTGAAAATGTTCAGATTTGGTAATTGATTCTTATTCTGAAGATGAAGGTCGAGTCAGAAAATAAAGACAATATAAAATAAAACCAAATTTTTTTGTTTCTTTGGATGAGGAAGAATTTATTAAAAGGTTTCGGCTAATTTGCTTATTCCGTATTTACAATCATCACTTGCTTTGAAAACCTTATATCAAGTTGCGATTCTAAAGTTTATTTTTGTAGTTTTAGTACGCTTAAATTGAAGGCAAATATTTCTAAAAAAACAATTTTTTTCTTTATTTTTTTAATAAAAAATAATATATTTTTAAAGAACAACACATATAATCAAATATATAGCACTAAAATTCACCAATGCGCAATTTGGTTGTTATAGCTCATACTTTGGTTATCATTGTTCAAATTTGTAATAATATTTTATATTACTGTAACAAATTTTGTAAATATATGTATATAATATATGTGTATTTTTAAAAAAAGTAACAGAAAGGAATAGTAACAGAGTAGAAAAAAGTTCTTAAAAGTTTAAAAAAAATGTTTCTAGTGAATATTCTTCATCGCTTCTAAATTTTATCACTTATATTCCCTTTTAACTTAATATATTTAAAAAAAAATTAACTGTACAAAAAAGATTTACCCAGATTTTAATTCAACAGAGTAGAAACTTAATTTTGCCACGCATACAGCCGTTGGTGCTCACTGATTGAAATCTTAACCACAACTGAAATTTCAAATTCTTATTTGGTGTCAAGTTGAATAAAAGTCTTTGATTAAAAGTTTTGGCGGTAAAATAAAAATTTAAAATTAACGACAATTTTTCTTAAATAAAAACAGAGTGGAAGTAACAGAGTTGATAAAAACGTGGGACACATATATTTTACATTATATCTAATTGAAAAAAAAAGAAAAATCAATATAACATTATTTTAATAATATTTAATGTTGATATTTTATTATAAGACCGAAAATTAAAAAAAATTGTGGTATAATATGAAAAAAATTGATGTTTGAATTTTAAAAATCTATGCTGGGACATGTCTGAATTTGATACCTTTAGTAATATAGTGGAACATTTTTGCTAAAAAATAGTAAAAACAAAAAAATATTATTGGAGATCTAAAATATAAACATATCTTGCATGGCGTTTTTATTTAAAAAATTTTTAAATTCACATTATTTTCCTAAATAATAACATTTTTTTGTTGTCGCAAGCAAGTGGTCGTAAAAAAGAAGAATGACCCACATACATAAATCGAAATTGAACTTTTTTTACATGCGAGAAGAGTAATTTGTAACTGAGTGATAGATAACTGATACTTGATAGGTTCAAATTTTGTTTTCTTCCATAAATCATGTTAGTGAAAGAAAGAGATTAATAAAAGAAACTAAATTAAAAACACAAAAAAAATATAGTAATATTGATGATTGAAAATAATTGAAATTGAAATATAATTGAATAATAATTGAAAATGATTGAAATATAATGATAATGATTTGTATTGCACACATTTATTTTATATTCCTTTTTTTGCTTTTTTTGCTTCTTTACACCATAGAAATGTATATAAGAAATGTTAATAAATATATTGAATTTAAAGATAAACCAAATTTTAACTTTATCAAATATCAATATTCCATTATTAGTACACACACATCTGTAAATTTAACCTTTGTTGAATGCAACGAATATCTATGCTATAATCTATATTAATAAGAATATACACTCCCAGTTTACGTAAACCTAAGACAATTTTTAAGAAATACCAAACCAATCAAAATATCATTAGTTAAAAGAGATAAAATTTACATTTACTTATCGTATACCAAATTTATTATGAGAGAGAAAAGGTACAAAACAGATGTTTGCCTTTTGCTTTATACTGTAAAAACATTTTGCGTTCCCATTATTTATAATAATTTGGAGTTACAGACATTATTATTAATTATATTAAATTATAGTAAACCTAAATATTTGTTATATTCGTACCTATACGATTATAAAATAATACTGAGGACAACATCTATTTACAAAACAGAATTTATAGAATATGATAACGCTGTTTTAGTTAGGTCTCCTAAAAATCTTATGTTGTTAATAGTTGATATAATTTAGAAAATAATATTGTTAAATATTTCAACAAAATTTTTGCCGAAATATTTTTTTCCAAATCAATATATTAATCAACAATTTTTTTTAAAAATTATTAATTATTTTTTATTTAATTTCAGCCAACTTTTTTTGTTTACTATTTTTTTTTTTACTTGCACGTTAAATTCTTATTATCATCTATTTCTTACAATTTTTAGCAAATTTGCATCTGGATTTGTGTGAAAACAATAAATGAATGCATACATGAGTGCATATTCTCTTTATGGATATTCTTTGGTTGAATGGTTATTGAAATGGTTATTTTGTTGAATGGAAGCAAATTGAAACAAACATATAAATAAAGTCCAACGCAAGTTAATTAAGGCAAATATAATAAAAACATTTTGACAAACAAGTAGAAAAAAAAAAAATAACTTTGAAATTAATTTTAATTTGAAGAAATTGAACTAAAAGTGTAATAAGATCCATTAAATATTATTAAATATTTTATTTTATATATTTTTTTTTGTGATTTTAAAGTTTTCATCAAATACAACATCATTTGTGTTAGATATATATATATCTCAACAACATATATTTTTTTTTTAATAATATGAGATTATTCAATTGAAGCGAAACATGATTTACTTGATTATTATGTCTTGAAAGTAAGATTAACAGAAATAGTAAAATATACAGTAGTAGTATAAATTAATTTGAAATACAATAGAAAGTATGTGTTGTTATTGCATTGAAATTGTAGAAAAAAAACTAAGTATAAAACATAAAACACTACGTTTTTGAAACCTCCACGGTTAAATTGTTTCATTTGAATATTAATTGTTTTAGTAAAAATACTTAATTCTATTAACAATTTAAATTACTTTAAAAATCGAAACGAAAAAAATAATTCTAATCAAACATTCTGAAAATTAAAAATTAATAATTTTAAATTGAGTTTGAGTAAGTATTTAATTTACTGGATATTAAAAAAAATATAATTTTAAATTATTCACAATTCATTAGTTTAGCAATTTATTTTTCAATTCCCTTCACATAATCAAAATCAAAATAGATAAGAAAAAAATTCCTCCACTTTTTATTTTTACTCATATTTGCATACTAAATTTTGAAGTTAAAAAATAAATTTAATGGGTATACACTATACAGTATATTCAGTACATGTAGGCTCCCCATTCTTCTCTTATTTGGCATCACGTTCTAATATTATCGTGATATAATGAAGAATAAATTTAAGAATAAATAAAATAAATTCTGCAATTCTATTTTCTAAAAATACTTTTTATGTATGTATAAAAATTGTCTTTTTATTTTAGATATATTATTATTTAGTCTGTTTTTTTTAATATTACTAGAAGAAACCCCCGGGTACATACTCGGCCGAGCAAAAGAAATTAATTTTTCTGTGAAACGGCACAATAAAATAATTTTTAATACAATTATACACTTGACACGTTGAAAGTATCTGACAACAATATATAGAATAGTGATATTAATAGCAAACCACAGAAATATAAAACATATTAAAACTTTTAAGTTAATATTAATTTTAAAATAAAATAAAAAAAATAACACATAGCCTTAAACTTTCTTTGTAAGATTTAATTTGTTTTTATTATTTTTTTATTTCTCGAGGGAAGGTGAAAGCCTCGAAAAATACTAAACAGACCGTGCACGTAGGTATTTAGCTATGTGGAACACTGACCCACTAAAACCACCGAAACCCTTTACCATAACTGATATTATTAACCGATTAATTGATTGCCGCGCTAATTGGGAAAACATGTGTTGGAATGTTATGAAAAAATAGTTTCCGATAATTTTATTAAACCATTAGTCATACCTATGGGTTAGTACCGTTTCCTAATTATTATGAGTGAGTTTTAAAATTCATCATATAGGAAACAATTGGATAAAATGAAGTATTCTAGACCTGGTATGCAACATTGTCATACTGTCAACCTCCTGGTATGCAACATTGTCAGTTACAGTGTCGTTGTCAGTAGTTTTTCCCTGTCTTTTTCTTGCTAGAATTTTAATTTTTAGAGCAGTGGATTGTGTAGAGCTAACCATGAGTGAAGGTAGGTTGAGGGAGATAAATTCCGACTCTTTGAAATGTTTGACCTTGTTTTTTTTTTTATTTTATAAATAAAAGAGTTAATTTTATAAAGATTAACTTAAAAGTTTGAGCAATTTTTATTTTCTTGTGGTTTACTATTAATATTATTATTCTATGCATTGTTTTCAGATACTTTGAACATGTCAAATGTTAAAAATTTTCTTGACTTGATTATTCAGGTGCTCAAATTAAAAAAGATATACATACAAAATTTTTGCGCAAAAAGATTCGGAACAAAACAGATCAATTTAGAACTATTTTAAACAATCTACTCAACAACGATCAGAGCACTTTTAGGCAAAAAAGTTAAATTAACGGAAACTACTGAACACAACAAATTTTTTTACTCTAGATCGTTCTTAAACAGTTTATTGAATAAACCTAATATTTTACTGAAATATTAACAATTTAGCGAATGAATATTTTTTTTTTTTTTTAGGTACTTTAAATTTTAGTTCTCTATTTGCCGACAGATGGATTTTTATGTAGATTTGAATAAATATTATATTTTTGTTCTTATAAAAAAAATAATTGTCAAAAAATAATTGTTTTAAAAAAATTCAATCATTCCAGTTCCGAAGTACTTCAAATTACGTCGAAATAATTTCAAATTGAAAAAGGAATATAACTAATGAAATCATATAGATATACCTCAGATTTCAGCTTCATTATGAATTGTATCCATCATTTCAATTTATCCTTAGTAGGTAAATACCATATTTTGTTTTTGAATTGATTTTACTTAGAAAACAACCATATACGTAAATAATAATAATTTTTTTAGGTATGTTAAAATGTCTTAGGAAGCGTTTACACATCAATATTCTTCAGTATTTATTGACGATTTTAGATTTTCTTTATGTACTTTAAATTTTAGTTTGATTATTGGCCGTCAGATATATATATAATTTTGCTCCTAGTTTTTTTTTAAATAAATTGTCAGTTTTATCATAAAGTTATAATAATATACATATACAATGTATGTATGTAGGTTATATAAAAACTTTTTTTTTTATTATTTACTTTTTAGTCATAAATTAAGATATGTTTTTTTTTATTAAAATTAAATATTATAAAGATTTTATAATCTGTAAAATAAATTCGAACAATAAATTTTTTATTTAGGTTCGATATACATAACATTTCACCAATATACTAATAATAAGACTTCCTAACAAAAATACAGTACAAATTATATTATATTTATTGTACCTACATTTTAGCTGTTTGTGATTGTTATAATATATGTATTATATTATATGCATACATCTACATGATACATCATAGTGTCAAAACCAAGTCAAAACTGTCAACTGTGAATTCATTCCATGTATGGATAAGTAATAAGTATACATAATTTGTATGCTTAGATTTATATTAAACTAAACGTTTTCGTATTTTGTTGAAATAATTGAGAAGAGAATAATAATTAAACATTACTTTTTTTTATTAAAAAAATATTAAACCAATCTACGTTAGATCGACTAATGACTTGTTTTTTCGTAAATTTTCAGTCACGTGTTTAGGAAATTATTATAGTGATAGTTTCCGTGGAGGATCGCTAACATCATAATAACTACCGTGTAGGAACTTTATCACAATGATATTTCGCGTGAAAGAGATAGCCACAGCAATAGTTCGGCGTGGGAAGATTATTTAGATTTTTTCGCAAAGGAAAATTATTGAAATAATAATTTCCGTAAAGGAAACTAATATCGTAGAATTTTCCATTTTAGGTAGTGACCAGCTCGTGGGGTTTCGTTCTCTTGAGTCGACGAATACTGCTGTCGATATGAAGAACTGCTGCCATTTCCGAGTTCACATGAGTTTGCAGTCTCTGCTCTTATGTGACTGCATGTTTCTTGATCTCTTCCGTGACTGTTTCAATGTGCAAGTCACGGTGGAGATCTTTGTTACGTACGTGCATTTACTATACCACGGAGCACTTTGTTTTGATATTTTTGCAACATTTCGATGTTGGTTTTCTTTGCAAAGCCCCATAATTGGATACCGTACGTCCACACAGGTTTTAATATCTGCTTATATATCAATATTTTGTTCTGTACTGATAACTCAGAACCACGCCCAAGTAACCAGTAAAATTTTTTGAGTCTGATGTTTAGCTCTTCTTTTTTCTTTCTTATATGTTCCTTCCATCTTAGCTTAGCATCGAGTGTCATTCCCAGATACTTTGCTGTATTGGCATATGGTATTATTTTGTTATTGATTATAATACATTATAATAAAAAAAATTTTTTAATAAAAAAAATAAAATTTTAATTAATAGAGAATCGAACTCACAAAAATTTGATATTAAAACCTATATTAATAATATTACCTTACTAATTAATTTTTTTTTTTTTTCCTACTAAAAGTGCAAAAAACCAAATGCGATAAATAAATAAAAAGTAAAAGGAATTTGACTCAAAAGAAAATCGATTGAATGAACAAAAAAAATTTATTGAATGAAAAAAAAACGAAGCATACGAAAAACTACGAAAAGTTTGCCGACAAAATCGTGCTCTTGTGTATAATAATATAGATGAAATAAAAATTTATTTTGATCGCCACGGCCTGCATCATCGCCGATTGATTGAATGAAAAAAAAACGAACCACACGAAAAACCACGACAGGTGTGCTCTTGTGTATTATAATATAGATATATATAGTGTATATTAGCCCAGTAAAAGAAAAAAAACTTTCAAGTAATCGGAAGGGTACTTTTTCTAATATTTAATAGGATTAAAAATCGATATCCCGTAATGTGAATAAAAAATTTAATTCAATAATAATTATTTTAATAATAGGGTTGTCATTGGAATATCTATTAAGATTTTTGAAGATATTGGAAAGTTAAAGAATTAAATATAAAACAAGTGTTCAACAATAAAATTTTCAATTCTAGTAATACCTCATACAAGAATAATTCTATTGAAATTGTAAAAAATGACTTAATTAAGACTTATCATAAACAATAAGTTTAAATGGAATGATCATATAGAGCAAAGAATATCTACAATAAGAAGAGGTATTGCTTCCAATTGCTCCCAAAATTTTGTGGCCTTGAAATAGAAAAAAATTATATTTCTTAAAAACCTTCCAAAAATTGCAAAATGTTTACCACGAAAAAATTAAATTTCCAAAATATTTGTGTAAAAGAATGCTCAAAAATATTTAACTATTTTTTTATAATTTTTATTTAACATTTTTTTAAATACTACTTAGAATTTTATGTTCCGTATTGAATTATTTAACATTTTTGTTGAAATTTTTAATTATTATAATAAATTCTTACTCTAATATACAGTTTAATAAAATAACTTTTATCACAACTATTACAGCAATAAAAAAAGTAAAACTATATTTTAAAGATTGAAATAACTTATATTAAAAAATATTTTTTCTACATAGGTATAATCACGTATAATCAAATAAAGTTAAAAATTTTTGTACTAACTTATCTAATATGATCATAATATCATTCGGCAGTATTTCTTTTTATTGATATTTTTTGATCAATTAAATCACATCTATCAATAGCTTTTAACCATTTTGCTCTCCTACAAATATTACAAATATTTAATATTAATATTACATAAGTAATATATCTAAACTTTTATTTATTTATTTATTTACTTATTTAACAGTGGACCTACAGATGAATCTGCAGGCCAACTACAGGCCCTTTCGGAATGTGGGCCTTCATAATATAAAGATGAACGAAACAATATTTAAAAATTTACAAAATATAACACTTAATATCTAGGAAATATAACAAATAATCTAAAACAGAAAAAATTAAACAATTCAACAATATAATTTAACATCAGTTTAACAATTTAACAAATGAACAAATTAACCATTAAATTAAACAATTCAAAGTACAGATACAGACCAAGGTAGAAATTAATTCAAGCCAATGCGGCGCTCACCAGGAAGTGCAAAATTAGCATTTACCCCTCCTGGTTTGCGCCCCATTGATTGACTTGAAATCCAAAAATACATTTTTAAATTAATTTACAATATAATATTATAAAAAATTGTGTATTTGTGTATTTGAGTACTTAGTCTTAAATAGTATAAAAATGAAGTATATATAGATACCATTCACTATAGAATAATAATAATTATTATTCCAGCAAATAGTAAGTAAACAATAGTATTAATGAATGTAAATGGACTTATCCCTACCAAGTAATATTTATAATAGTGATATGTTAGTAGTTTATTAGAAAAATTGGTAATGATAAGTTATATTTCATCCCAGATGTTATGATGTAGGAGGTTTTGAGTTATGAGAGTTATGTGTACATTGGTATGGAATTGTAGGGCTTGCAATGGGGTGAATGTGAACTGAGATGTAATTGTGCTATTTGAGGGGCATTCTGTTAGGATGTGTTTGATAGTGAGGAGTTCTGGACAGTGAATACATGTCGGAAGTGTGGATCTGTCAAGTAAATGTTTATGAGTGACAAGGGTATACCCTAGGCGCACTCTTGTAAATTTAACACCTAGGGCTCTGAATTTAGTTTAGGGCCAGGAATTGTTGCGTTTGGGTTGTGTAATCTAGCAAAGCGGTTGGGAGAATTCCAGGCTGATTGACGGATGTGCGCCGCGTGTATTGCAATGATCCTCTTAACATAGGCGTAGGACATTAACGAATCTCTAGTAAAAGGCTTTTGGCCGCTATATTTGCTTCAAGGTCAGCTATAGTGTTTCCATCTATGCCTACGTGGCCTGGAATGCATGCCAACCGCAACTTGCCATTGTTATGTGATATGGAGTTTCTGATGTAGGATGACATATACTCACTATTGTAAGAGTTTTTGATTGATTTTATTGAACTATTTGTAAAAATAATGATGTTCTCATACAGTGTTTCAGCGGTTTGGACTGCTCTGTATATGGCGGTAAGCTCAGCTATGAGAATCGAGCATTCCTCAGGCAAGATTTCCGCCTCCCAGAGAGTCATTCTTGATTATCGCCCAGGCTACGTGAGGTCCTTTTGATCCATCAGTGTAGATTTCGGAGTGTGTTGGGAATGCTTGTTTGAGTTGGATATACAATTGTTTGTACTTTTCAGAAGGTGTTGTGCTTTTGGGATGAAAGGATAGGTGATCATGTATGTATGATTTCCAGTTGTTCTAAAGGTGCTCTTGATGATACTTTATGAGTAAATTTTATGAAGAGGGTGTTTTGGATCAAAGTTAGCCCTGGTTATAAGCCTAGTCGATAGTACATTTCTTCTCTCCTCTATGGAAGGGAAATTTGCCTCTACTCTTAAAGCTTCTAAGGCTGTATTCGGTAATGCACCGAGCGTAATTCGAGTCGCCTGGTTCATAGCAACTTGTATCTTTTTGACATTTCCTTGGGTTGTGAAGCCGTATAAGGTGAGTCCGTAGTCGATTTTACCATACTGAATAGCTTTCGCTATCCTTACAGCTACATCAACAGCAGGACCGTTTTTCTGCAGATAAACTTAAGTAAATTGTTTGAACGTTTAATTTGGAATACTAAATTCTTGACATGTAAATTGAATTTCAAACTTCGGCTGAAGTGGATGCCAAGGATTTTAATATTATCTATTGGTATTAATACAGTGTAAAGAGTTTTCCAAGGTGTTTGACGGAGTTTTAGTTAAAATTTAGTCATAATTAATTGGAAAATAGTCCAATCTGCCTTTTTCTCATTATATCTGGGTTTTCGTTTTGTATTGGGTTGTGTGACTGCTGTTGGTAAAATAATTACAATTAGGTGGTGGTCATAACTTAGGGTTATAACCTACTTCCCAATTGAATTTGTATGCTATTGTGGTGTGAGATATTGAAAGGTTTTTTGCTGAGTGTGTGCCTCTAGTACTAAAGTGTATAGATACCGGACTATTAAGTATGCAGAGATCACGATTATCATAAGTCCAATCATCAAGCAGTTGGTTGTTTCTAGTGTGCCCAGGTCTCACTTCTTGGATTGAGTCACCCAAGATGACATAAGGTGTTGTTAATTGGTTTTTAAGGTCATCCAGATGACTTCTACGCTTCCAGATGCTCCAGATGAAGTTATGTTCCAGATACAAGTTAACAAGCGTAACTTGCTTATTGATCCTAGGAAGTCCAGCCGCTATGGAAACCGCCTGGAGCGGCGTATTCAATAGGACCTCTGTATACCTCAAGCCTTGTCGATAAGAAAGCCTACTCCACCTATCCTGTTCAGGATGGGTGGTAGTAAACAATCATATCGGCCTAGTCCTGTTTGTTGATATGGAACATGTATATTTGTTTCTTGTATGGCTATTATGAGTGGATTATATTTAGAGAACAAAAAATGTAAGTAGTGTTTATTTGTGTGGAACCCTTGGATGTTCCACTGGAGGATGGAGTGTGGGGGGAATTCGTATTTGTGTTAGGATTAGTGTAAGTGATGGATTGTGGATTATGTGTTCTGGGATACATATTACTTATCTTATTATAGATAGAGTTATTTTCTATTACTATAGATAGAGTTATTTTCTATCTCCATTCCAGCGTCTTGATTTTTTTAAATAATGATGTTAATTGACAATTAATAATTCCTGTCTTAATAGTTTCGACGTTAGTATGTTTATTTAACCCTAAGCCTCATAACATATTTTGTCACGTAAATTCATAACATGAGCCTGATAGCCACCTTATAATGTAATATAAAAAAATAATTTTTAATAAATTTTAAATTTTTTTATTTCAAATAATTAATTTTTTGATGTTTAAAAATAACAAAATTAACAAAATAAACGCTACCGTTTTCGAAATTGCAGTACGAGTTGGTGGTAATAGCAGCTTTTTAGTACTAGCACGCTTTTTGATAAGAGAATTTACTAAACTTTCACCAAGAGCTCTTAGAAATAAATTTCTTCTATTGGATTTTTTTTTGTTCAAATAATGTTGAACTCTTTTACTTGGAAGAAATTGGAATACAAGTGTTATTTCGACGTAAAGTACCTAGAATCGTCAATCCATTAGATAACAAACTTTTTGCAAGTTCTAACGTTGTGAAATAGTTGTTTATTGTAATATTCCGTCCAGTTCCAAAATATGGTGTAGACAAATTCTCCATTACATTTAGAGCAAGTCGTGTTGCTCAGTTATTATCTTTGTTCCCAGAAATTGGAATTCCTTTGAGTAGGTATGCCGCTTGAGAGTTACAAAGCCATCAAATTTTAATACCATACTTGTCAGGCTTTGATTGTATGTTTTTTTTTTTTTTTTTTTATGGCCAAAATAATGGAATAAACATCCTAGCTGGTTTCGCAGAATTTTAACCAGTTAGTATAGCAATAGAATAAAAGAAAGTATAAAGGAAATAAATAAATAACATAAACGGAAAATAAGAAGAGAATAGGTGAGAAATAGAAATAGAAAAGATATAGTAACACAGGCTTACAGACAACTTAACAGAAATTGATTCACTCGTTTTTTGAAAACTTCCAAGTTGTATTTTTGGGGGAACACATGAGGCGGTAGAGTGTTCCATATTTTAGAGGTTCGGTTAACGAAAGAATTTTTGTATTTCACAGTTCTGCTTCGAAGAGGCTCGACTACAAATTTGTGGGAAAGGGCTGCTCTGCGAGTATTTCGTTGGAGTGGTTTTATTTTTGGCATAATACTTTTAATTTCGTCAGAACAATTACCCAATAGATATTTATAAAACAGAGTGGCTGCTCCTACATTTCGACGGTGACTCAGCGATGTTAGGTGCTGTGTAACATCTCCATCATTAATAATTTTGATGGCTCGCTTTTGTACTTTATCTAAGTACTGGAGGATACTGTTGGGTGCACCGCCCCAAATATGTGAGTGATACTCAAGTCGTGGTCGAATGTATGCTTTATATATTAGAAGAAGGTTGGATGGTGTAAAATATTTTTTACTTCTGCTTAAGAATCCCAAACATTTCGCGGCACCTTTTGCAATTGCAAAAATGTGGTCCTGCCACGAAATTTTGTTGTTTATCTCCATTCCAAGAATTCTTAAGGTTTCGGAGTTTTCAATATTTACATTATCGAAAAGGATAGATAGGAGATCGCTGTTTAGAGCTCGAGAGATGTTATTTCGTCCTCTATTTACCGAAGTCTGGGTCACTTCAGCAGCTTTCTCAAGAAAATACAAGGAATCAAGGGTGCTGTCATCAGCAAAGCTATGTATATGATTTGAAGACAGGAAATAGGAAATCATTTATAAAGATTATAAATAATGTTGGAGAAAGAACTGAGCCTTGAGGTACACCAGCATTGATATTGAATTTTTTGGACATAAACGCATCCAAAACAATTTGTATTGAACGGTTTGAAAGGAAACTTTCAATCCACGTATTGAGTAAGTTCCCTAGACCAATTGCTTCTAGTTTTTTAGTAATGCTGCGTGCCAAACGCGATCGAAAGCTTTGGAGATATCTAGAGTGACAACTTTTGCTTCACCGTATTTTTCTATGCATTGGTGCCATTTTTCAGTCAAAAAGGTCAAAAGATCACCAGTTGACCTTAGTCATTCCTACGTACAATAATATATGCATCTTATGGTACGCAGCAACAACGAAAATTGAATTCAATACAATATTACAGACGCAAACATTTACTGTAAATGTTGGCATTAATTGTTCGTCTACGATAAGATTTTTTGAAGGTATATATAATATTTTCCCAAATTCTTATTTATTGTTTCAAACACGTCTCGAATTGGGGCTAATTTGTCAAATTTACGTCAATTACTTCTTGTGGTTTCTTCATCAAATCTAATAAAACTATCTAATAGTATAGCTTTGAATATAATTGAACCATAGGCTCCTGAAACGATCGATAACTTTGGTTATTTGATTTCAAAGAAGGCGTGCAATTACGGCAAATGGTTTCCAGCGCAAAATATTAATTTAGACAAAGCTTTATGGCCTTCGAGCCCATTTCTTACCATCTTTTGCAAAAAATTCTCCATGAGAAATTATTATTTCACCGCTATTATCAGAATCATAAGTTAATTCATCTTCTGTTTCTGAAGCTTTGGATAAATTATCCTCTTCAGAGTCCATTGGCACATCATCGAATTCTATGTAGTCAGTCACTTCATCATCATTTATTCATGTCAAAACTTGCATTATTGAGAAATTATTATGAAATATTATATGGGAGCCTCTCAGGCTCATGTTGTGAATTTATGTGGTATTTTTTTTAAGCTAAAACAAAAAAAAAAAAAAAAAATGTATTTTTGTAATTGTAATATGTAAATATTGACCTAAATGAAGATTAGAAAGAAGAATCGTTACAAAATTACGTAAAATTTAGAAAACACGTAGTTTTGGAAAAAAAATGAGCCTGATAGGCTCATGTTATGAGCTTTAGGGTTAAAAGAGTTATGACAGGAACTATTTGTCCTGCAGGTAATTGTTATGGTTGTGGTTGTGGTGGTTGGGTTTTGAGTTGTGATTGTTGTTTTGGTTGTGTGAATCTGGTTTGGGGTTGTTGTTGTGTTGGATGTACTTTTGGTTTTGGTGGTTTTTCAGTTTGTTGAGTAAGTCTAAGTTTTTGAGGTAGTAGAGGTTGAGTTTTTGTTTGTTGAGGTAAAATTAAGGTTTTGGTAATATATTAAAATAGAATCTCTGCGAGTGCTTCTGCAGTCGATATCCTTGATCTTAAGGATATACATTTCTTTTTGGAAAGCCGGGCAGTTTCTGTCGCTGGAAGCGTGTTCAGTAGATAGTTTCTTTTCGGCGCAATTTACGCATTTAAGTGCAAATTTTGTAAGCGCATCATACTGCAAATTTTGATATGCTCTGCGTCTTTTTCATTCAATACTGGAGCAGCACATTTTGAACAAAAAAAATTTTTCTCTTGACAATATTTAGCAATATGCTTGAGAGATTGGCACTTTAAACACCTTCTTGGTGAAGTATAGCTTTTCCTAACCTCCAAGACAAGGTAGCCTATTTTAACCTCTTTGAGAGGTTCAAGACAGTCAAAAGTGATAGATATAACTCCTGAATATTTGATACTGTTATTATTAACTGGATTTCTATTTGGGAATCTATAAATTTTTAATATGTTTGGATTATGATCTTGCAAATCCTTAAAAATTTTATCGTCCGTAAGTGAAATTAAGGGTGCTATTCCTATTCACAACACAGCCTAAAAATAGGTTGTAATTGACAACTTTGTTGTCTTTCTCTATTCTGATTCACAACACAACCTAATTATCTGTTAAAACAACACAACATCATTTTTAAGTTTATGTTAAGGTTGTCTGAGACAACTAAAGCACAACTGGTTAAGACCAATTGTGTTGGTGTTGTGTTTATATATTGTTATAATAGGAACTGCATATAACTTCTATTTATAATATAATGTTATTTTAATTGAAGCCTTAGGTTTTTTTTTTTTAACTTGTCTTTAGTACAATGGCTCATAAGCACGATGCAAACAAGAGGTCCGGCGTCCCAAGTGTCGGGACCGATGAGCTTGAATTTTTTTTTTTTAACTTGTCTTTAGTACACTGACTCATAAGCACAATGCAAACAAGAGGTCCGGCGTCCCAAGTGTCGGGACCGAAGACCTTGAATTTTGTTTTAACTTGTTTTTAGTACAATAGCTTATAAGCACGATGCAAACAAGAGGTCCGGCGTCCCAAGTGTCGGGACCGAAGACCTTGATTTTTTTTTTGTTTTTGTCATCAGAACAATAGTTCTTAAATGTGATGAAGACAATAGGTCCGAGGTCTAAGGGATTGGGGTCGAAACTCTATATCACGGGTTTAAATTGTATTTTTCTGGGAAAAGGTTATTTTAAATAATTTTTAAAAAATTTTCGGGTTGGTCCGACAGTCCAGAAGTCGGGACAAAAGGACCTTGAACAAAAAAAAAACAAAAAAAATGTTTTTTATACTTATCTTGATACGTAATGAACATTATTGACACTTTGATTTTTGAACAACTTTTTTGTTCAAGGTCTTCGGTTCCGACTTCTGAACCGCGGACCAATCCGAAAAGTTTTTAAAAATTATTTATAATAATTATTAATAACGTTTTCCCAGAAAAATACAATTTAAACCCGTAATATAGAGTTTCGGCCCAATCCCTTGGACCCCGGACCTATTGTCTTCATCACATTTAAGGACCATTGCTCTGATGACAAAAAAAATTCAAGGCCTTCGGTCCCGACACTTGGGACGCCGGACCTCTTGTTTGCATCGTGCTTATAAGCCATTGAACTAAAAACAAGTTAAAAAAAATTTAAGGTCTTCGGTCGCGACACTTGGGACGCCGGAGGTCTTGTTTGCATCGTGCTTATAAGCTATTGTACTAAAAACCAGTTAAAAAAAAGACACCGGACCTCTTATTTGCATCGTGCTTATGAGTCATTGTACTAAAGACCCTTTATACTAAAGACAAGTTAAAAAAAAAACAAAAATTGAGGGCTTTGTGAGATGGGACCCGAACCAATTTTTGATGGAGGCTGCTCAATTTCTTGAACTTGGCACTTTCAACCAGTCACCACTTAGAAGATGTAGTTCATATGACACGGTCCCGTTGAATACACACACATTGATTCTACTCTATTCAATATTATTATTACTGAATTATTTACACTGTTATGATATACAACCTCTCTACAACAGGTAAAAGTTGTCATTCAGAATAGCAAAATTCGGTTGTGTTGTCTATTGGGTTGAGTTGTGTAGAGACAACTCAACTAAATACTGTTGTGAATGGGAATTCCTAACCACCCTGAGAGGAGCACCCTAAGTCCCTTGAGTAGATAATACCCTGAGAGGAGTTTAGTGAGGCATAATACTCATATACAATTTCAGCTTTATCTAGTTTTTTCTTTTGTACAAACATATCTCCAATTTTTCTGTTGGGAACCTTTAATGTAAGGCTATACAGGGAGGGCCTTGTTTGGCTGAACCTTGAATTGACTTGAAGTATGCTGTAAATATTTATTGACTAGAATACAATTCAAACTTCTAGAAGTAATACTGCTGTCTTTACATTTGATTAGAAGGAATTTTCTATCCAAGTCAGTTGGCTTAGCATCAATGCTTGGAAAATTCATAGGCGTTTTTCCAGTAAAAATGTGAGTTTTACCTCGTTAACGTTTTACTCTGGTTTCTCCTCCAGGAGAGCCAGTTCAGCAAACATGTTTTTACTCCCCTTGGGATCTAGTATATTATTTAAGCTTACCACTAGTTTAATTTAATAAATGTCCTTATGTCCTAATTTGATGATATAAATTAAATTAGTTTTTACGTAGTTTGGGTTACACTATGAATTAATTAAATAGTTAGTTTCACTTATGCATAATATACTGATTAATTAATTTCAGTATGCTGAGAATTTAATGTTTTACACTTATTTTTCTAATATTTTTAAAAATTATTTTTGAAAAATGTCTTCTATTAGAATTTAATAAATTAATTGTTTTATTAATTGTTTTTTAAAAAAAATTAAATATTATTTACACAATAATTATTTAAAATTTATATATTTAAAAAGTTATTTTATATATTAATTTGATAAAATTTATTTATAATTTTATTTTAGTTATATTTTTCGTAGGAAAAAAACACGTTTGTTTTGAATGATATTTATTTTAGAATGCCTCTAAATTTTTATTTACAATACTATTTTAAATAGAACACCGCTAATAAATACCTATATTAGAAAAATGTCTTTATTTGCAAACACCTTGCACTAATTTTGAATCAACTTAAAGTAAACCCGCTAATAAAAGCCTATATAAAATTAGATTAGGTACAACAACAAAAATGTAAACAAATAAGAAGTACACCCGCCATTGAATTTACAAGGTGTTCACATATTATTATCATATATCATAAAGAGCAGGTATTTCATGTAGTAATTCCCGTTAAGAGTTTTTTGTATATAGTGTTTATCTTTAACCAACATATTTTTTATTTAAGTGGTGGTAAGAAATTATACAAACACTAACTTAATATTGGAAAAATGGAATTTTTGGAAGAGTGCCACTTCTTATTGTAATAGATATTCTTTGGTACAAACCAACTCCGTTCTATGTATTAATAAATATATATATTTAACTTAAATTCACATTAAAAACCTACTTGGAACAATGTTTTATCAAAGAATATCCATTAATAAGAAGGTTCACTGGAAGTCAAGATATTTTTACTACCCCATTTACAAAAAAAAACCCATTAGTTAAAGAAGCAAAGAACTATTGTAAATATTTTCTTATGTAAGAAGTTGTGAGAAAGAAAGTGTGCGATTTAAACCATTTCAAAAACAACTTAATTTTTGCAATTAAATTTTAAATAGACCACGGGAGACTTTTGTTTATTTATTTAGCTCACTAGTGATTTTTCATGTGTACGGTCGTCTGAAATTTTGTGTACGAATTTTTTTAAAAATAAACGTATTAAATTTATTGGGGTATGAGAATAAATAAATTGTGAATGATTGATTTTTTACAGGTACCTATATAAAATAATATTGGTTTCAAAAACATATGTTATAACTTAAACATCATATTATTTTCTTTTGTTATCTTATAAGGGAAGTAAATATTTTTTTTTTATTTCAAACATATTATAATTCATGTGTTTTCAATATATACATTTTTTCAAGTATTGAAACAGGTAATTAAAAAGAATACCAAGAACCAATCGTTTTTTTTCTTTATGAATGACTCGATGCATTTTTCTTTCCTTAAAAATTAAATTTTTCCATTTAATAATCAATGAAATAATTCACAATGACTATAAGTAATATAATGCGTTTGGTAATTTTATAAATAGGTAAAAAATTTGACCAATAATAATATTAATATTTCAAATTTGAATAAATAATGTTTTTTATTGTTATGCATTTTGACAAAAATTTAAAGCAATTTGCAAATTTTGATAACTAAGAATAAATACAAATCTTTCTTTAATACAAAAAAAAATAGTTCGATAATTTTTTTCCCACACTGTGTTTTTTATTTTTATCTCTCTCTCACAAATTAAATTCTTATTACTATCTATTTCTTACAATATTGGAAATCGAGTGGAAAAATGGTAACCAACACATTGTTAAATTAAAAATTTTTATTCCAGTGAACCTTCTTATTAATGGATATTCGTTGGTTTTATATTCATATATTGGAAAACTGAATATCATTCAAAAGAACCCCACCAAAACAATTCATTATTTTTCCATAAAACATCTTACAGAATTATTATAGATACTCTGATCATTATATAAGTTTAGAAAACATCTGAAAGAAAAACATGAAATATAATTTTTTCATATTACCATTGTTTTTTTCTTCCTACATTTCTTTTTCATATCAACTTAAGTACTATTGTTCATTTTATAAACCTCACAAAAATTCGTATATATTTAGATGTTCCACTCATCCCTCGCTTTACGGAAACTCTTTTTACGGAATTTCGGTATAACGGAATTGAAAAATTAAAAGTAAATGTCTCTGTTTACGGAAAAAACCTCTATTTACGGAAAATAGAAACGTGTTTCGTGTTTCCATCACGATCGTGTTTTCATTAAATAATTTTGGAGCTGTGTTTGTTTTCTTTCTTATTGAAAATGAAAATTTATAAAATATTTTCATAGTACATACATAATTAATAGGTATATAGTACATATAACAGTATTTGTATACCTTATGTACATAATTCCATATACATATTTAAAAAAAAAACTCGATTTACGGACAGCTTTTCGGGAACGAAACGCTTCCGTAAATCGAGGGATGAGTATTTATTGTCTACTATTACAGTTCTCTCATACAAACTCAGTAAATTTAATAAAAGAAGAAAACCATACAAATTTAATTTTTTTTCTTATTATAATTTTATTTTCAATTTTAATTCTTTATTTATATAATTAAACTATATTTTATTATTTTAATTTAGGTGCCTATTATGTATTTCGATAACGATTACGATTTGATCGAACGAAATGTCAAAATGCAAAATTGCCATTATGTATTTCGATATCGTTCAGAAATTGTCGACGAAATCGATAAAGTTTATCAATGTAAAATTTTACCACGAAAGAGACATCGAAAGAGAGATTTTGTACAAATTATTAAAATTTTAAATTGAAATGATAAAATAAAAGAGATACACATATATTTTATTTATATTGGACATTATATTATTTTATTTATATTGGACACTTGGTATTTTGTTTTATATATGCAATATGCAAGTTAGTGTGTATAAATTATTTCAGCAATTCTACTTTAATCTTAAAAATAATGTTTGTCTGACTTTTTTCTTCTAGTGCGTAATGGAATTTGATCCATTTTGCACATAATTATAAGCTGCAAATACATATAAAACTTCTTTAAGAACAAAAAAAAATTAGCTGTGCTATTCCGACATGAAATTCATTTCCTACGTTGAAAATCATTTGCTTGGTACAAACCGCACAGAATCTTAATACACTAACCAATTTAATTATATTTGGAATCGACGTGTTACTTATTGACTATTTCAATTTTTGCCCTAATTTAATAGTTTTAATAATGTAGATAATAATTCATCAAATTCATGTTTAAATAACATACGTATAATCTTCCAAATCTAGTGGATTAGAATAATCCCGAATATATGTTCGCTTGTTTTTTTAATTCTGCAATTTGAAAGCGTTTTTCAGCACTAACAGAAATTGAAAAATTTAACTCTGCTCAAATCATTTTATTTATAAAAACTTATAATTTTGTAATTATATTTTATTTAAATACTTTCAACTTACATTTTCAACTTAAAAATTTCAAATAGTTATAACACTATTGTTTTATTTTTTTTTCGTATAATAATTTGAATTTGACAGTCAAAGAATCAAACATATGTCATTTTCTTCGTATATTTGAATTTTACAATGGCAGCATTTTAAAACACTTTCGATAAAATTTTCATCGAACTACATAATGGCACTAACGATTACAATCGAATAACTCTAACGATAACGATGAACGATTCGATGACAGTCGATCGAAATACATAATAGGCACCTTATTCAATTAAATTCTATTTTCTTATATTACTTATTTCTAATAAGTTAATTCAAAAATTCATTTAGCCTTTTTAATTACTTTGATTATGTTTATGCGACCTGCGACCGCTTCAGCTGCTGAATCAAGAAGAAGGACGACTTTTCTTCCAGAAATTTAGCTAGTAAAATTATATAATTAAGTAAGCTAGTAAAATTTATTTATTTACTTTGTTTAAATATAATTTTAACATAATTAATAAGAAAAAAAAGAATAAAAAAAAAATAAAAAAATTTAAAAACAGCAAAACAATTAATCAAGAGTAAATTATCATAAAGAGATTAACAATTTTCAAAATTTTATAAAATTCATTTTATGTAGATATTAGTATAAACAGGTATGAGTTAGTTGGATTATCATGGTTAGGGTTTTATATAATAAACTGGATTAGTTAAAAAATAAAAAAAAACAATTTATTACTAAAAAGAATTATTAGTTTGGTGACATAAATATAAACGCTTCCTTAGCGCATCTTTTGAAAGGGGTTAAATCAATTACATCCTTGTACTTATTGGCAATGATCATCATTCGATGGATAGTTTCATTCATACTATAATTAGTACGACGAAAGACTAATGTGAAAAGATTAGGCGAACGAAATCGGGTACAAGTGTTAATTTTAGCAGATTCAGATATAAATGACAATACAATATTCCCGGTGAATTTGCGTGATAAAGAGCACATCCGCGATCTCACGTCTATTTTTTATTGTAGTTAGGTGAATGAGGTTGAGTCTATTATTAAAGGGTGGAAGAGCCAAAGGGTCTGACCAAGGAAGGAGACGTAAAGCATATCTTAAGAAATTTTTTTGCATTGATTCAATTCGATTACTGTGAATTTCATAATAAGGTGATCATACCTGACTGGCATATTCAAGCCGGGTCTAACGAGACAAGTATATAGGGGTTTCAAGATGTATGGGTCATTGAATTCTTTGGTCCATCGTTTTATGAATCCTAACAATGAGTTAGCTTTATTGATGATGTTATTGTAGTGCATTTTGAAAGTAAGGTTTTCATCGAAGGTAACTCCCGTCTTTGATAGACTTGACTTTTTCTAAGGCTTGTTCGTTAAGTGAATAGGTATATGAGAGGCAGGTAATTCGCCTATGATAACTCATTGTGGCACATTTGTTTATATTTAACTGAAGGTTATTAGTTTTGCACCATAAAAGAAAGTTATTTAGATCTTATTGAAGAAGGGTTGAGTCTAGTAGAGGTGTAATTTTTTTGAAGATTTTCATGTCATCAGTATAAATTTTAACTTGACTGTTTTTCATTACCGAAGTTACATCATTGATAGAAATTATAAATAAGAGTGGGCCTAAATGGCTGCCTTGAGGGACACCTGAATTGGCTTCAAACGATGATGAAAATGCTGTTCTAAACTGCACGATGTAACTCCGATTGGTCAGATAAGATTCGATCCAACTGACGAAAAAGGAGGGAAAACCAAGTTTAGTTAATTTCAATAGTATAATGCAATGGGGTAGAATGTCAAAAGCTTAACTAAAGTCAGTGTATATGACATCAGTTTGAAATCCTGTCTCCATATTAAGAATACCCATGTTCGTTTGGTATTAAAAGGCAATTGCAGTAATCGTAAATTTGATCATAGATGATTAGTTCAAATAATTTGGGATAGAGGAAGGTTTGGCGATTGGACGATAATTGCTAATTTCTTTTTTATATAACAACGTTTCTCCAGTGTCATATTTTGTACCAACCAACATTATTTCGGGACGATATTCGATTCTTGAATTCTCTAAATTCTTTAAATTTTTTAAGTAGCTCGACTATCGTCCAATAGATGATTTCAATAATGATATACCATTAATTAAATTAATATAAAATAAATTTATGTAAATATAAATTTTTTAAATGGGAAATATTAAAATTTCCATGTCATTTTACTTTTAATAAAAAGAACAGGTTCGATTTATTAATTAATATTGATACATAGACGTTTTATGTCACCATTGTATCTATAAATATTATTATTATAATTTGAATTAACAAACAAAATATGTTTAGGAAATTGTTTCGTTCATCATAACACTATTAGAACTCATCAGTAGGTATTTTTAGTGTTAGACTACCTTTATAAAAATTGCATTTTACATTAAAATTTTGGTCGATTTTTATAACTCACAGATGTACTATTGACATCTTCTAATAAGTTATAAAATCAATCAAAATGAAAATAGGAGTTGTATAGGTAGTCTAACACTAAAAATACCTACTGATGAGTTCTAATAGTGTTATGATGAACGAAACAATTTCCTAAACATATTTTATAAATTAATATACTTGAAAGATTAATTAATCGTATATCCGTATAGCAATTAACATTTGGTTTGCATACATTTAGGATGTCATATGGTCGTATATGACTTACATTCCTGTAAGTTAACAATATAGAATAAACCATATAAAAAGTAAAAACCGGTTTATCGCTGCAAGGAACTTTCAAAAAAGCTTTTGTTTTTACCTCTTGTTTTCATTATATTTGTTTTGAAAAAGCTGTCTGCTATTATATGTCCGTTGTTAGAGGTCCGTTATTAAAATTTGTTGGCTCGGATTTTTCTTATAAAAGATTCACCTGTGTAAAATTACTTATCTATGTTATTATTTTAAAAGGTTGACGTAGATGTAGAATGCATAAATGTAATAGAGCAGCTATTGTAAAAACTCTAAATTTTATGTTATCTTAATTCCAGTTGATATCACCAATTTGTATGTGATAATCTTTTAGACAAGATTCAATCTCGAGTTAAACTACAAATCTGTTAGATATGCGTTTAACGCAAGGAGAATAGAATTGGGAACTCGTCTTGAATCTATAAGATCTTTTCGAAATTTTGCTGACGAAAAAAAGTAATCAGGTGTATGAATTGAATGTTCAGCGACTTAATGTACAGTAACGGTCGATAATTGATTATATTAAACGACAAATTTTGCGTAACGTTAATAATGAAAGTCTTGTGCAACTACTTCTTTTTTCAACTACTTCTTAATTACAAGGAGCGCTGGAACAGGCAAGACTTTTATATTGAAATTGATAACTGAACAAATTCGACACGGAACAGGGTTCACGAAATAATAAAGACCTACTTGAAGACATATACCTTAACAAATTAATAAAACTGATGGAGTCCGTAAGAAATTATATTATATATATAGCTTTACATATAACGCTCAGACGCAATTGTGATATTTCACAGGGCTTAGTAAATGGTAGTATAAGGAAAGTAATTAACATTGGCATGAGACGAGGTCAAATTTATGCCCAAAATATTCCGAGTGGAAAACGAGCTTGACAGTAATATAGGAAAGCATATCATTGGACCAATTGAATTATGTTTTGACGCCAAATTTGGGTGTGAAGTGAACATATTGAAAGTTGGTTATGCCATGACACGGCTTAAGGTTGCACCTGGTAAAAAATCTGTCGCTCTTAGGCGATGTACATCACTAGTTAGTATTGAAATTGACGAAATTTCATCGAATGGATTGATTGAAGGACATATTTTAATGAAGATGCTCTTGCAAAAGTGGAAAGACTTAGGAAATTGCCAATCTACAACAGCAACCAATTAACTAAATTGATAATTTTCATTAACTAAAATTTGATCGTTTTCCAAATGCAAGAAATAAAAAATAAAAACTAAATTAAATATGTAACTATATTGAAATTACAACTACAATATGTACATGTGTATCATTTAAAACTAAAAAGTATAGATAAAATAAAATTTCATAATAATCATGACATAAAACAGTTTGTTATTTTCGCGATTTTTTTTACTTAATCCGGTCGAAGAATTCAAACAGGATTTTGTTTTCCGAGATTATCAATCCCGGGAATGTAAAACTTTGAAATTGTGCAATTTATGGTTTGGTGGTTTTTTTATTCAAATACTTATATAATAATAATATTATGTTAAAAAGTTTTCACACAATATAGTTTACGTTTTATTTAACAAAAAATTTTTTTAACCTAATTACTTTTTTTTACTTGGTAAAATATTAATATGTATAGGTGGCCCTGAAAATTGTTACATTTTCAATAGAAAATACGAGATTCTATGCTCATCATTTTCTGATCTGTTTTAATTTTTTGTTTAAGTTAATTTCTTGAATATTCAAATACTAATTTTTTTTTTTTTTTTTTAATAACTTTTTTTTTTATTTCGTTTTATATGTATTAGGGCCCTATTACACATCAATCATTCGTCAATCATTCATCCATATATTGTCAATATATTGACCGTTGATTGATGAGAAATGATTGATGGCGGTTCTATTCTCCTCAATCATGTCATCAATCATGCAAGCAAAATTCCCATCAATCATGTCAACAATCATTTTTGACAAGTTCAGCTGAGGCAAAAAAAATTGCTTTTTGGGGAATGTTCAGATAAGGTTATAATATTAATTTGTGATGTAATTCAAAAAGAATAATTTTTATATTAATTTGAATAATTATAGTAATTATTGTAAAAAAACGATTGATATATTATTCAAATGTGCAAAAAAATAATTTGTTTTTTATACCCTTTACTTTACTTTAAAAATTCAATTTAAATTGAAGTTAAAAACATTACCCTAAAAATTATATTTTTAATATTCATATATATTTCGAAATTATCAATATATTCAGAACACTGCCACAGGTTGTCCTTGCAAAATGTCAAAATATGGGTAAAAAGATTGATGAGTGCATGATTGATGTGTAATCGGTCATCATTCTTTTCATCAATATATTGACAATACATGGATGAATGATTGATGAAAAGAATGATGTGTAATAGGCGCCTTACAATTGGCAAAAAAGTTTTACAAAACTAATATTGATTCTTAGTTACTTAACTAAATATCTTAAAACCATATTTTATTTATTTGGTTTTGGTCGGAAAAAAATAATATTACTAATCTGTTGGGATATTTTGAGTTGAACATTCATTTTCTTTTTTATTCGCTAAATTTTGGAAAAATTTAACAAAACCAAAATGTATTTGTTGTTATTTTTTTTTTAAAACTTATACTATTTAAAATCTAATTTACACCTACTCTAATCCTAACTTAATTAACTCTAATCTAAGCTTAACTACTTAATCTAAATCTAAACCTAATCTAACTTAATCTAGAGTTACTAACAGTATCTGGTTTTAATTAAATTACGAAGTATTTAGCCACCAATAATTATTTCTTAATCCTTTATCCTTTTCAGGAATAAACATATCATACTTTAGCAAAGTAGCCTCAATACTGTTAGGGTTATATTTTATACACTTGTATATAGCCCTTCTATTATAGTGATATAATAGAGGGACATGTCCGTGATTTTGAATAAACCCTTTGGAATCTAGGTAGATAAAATTTTCTGGAGCAATAAACCCCGATTTTAAACTGTTTTTAATGTACTCTTCATTATGGTAATATATTTTGGATATTAAACCATTTTCATTTGAGTTTAGAGATCTTTCAAAATGATTGCGAATAATTTTTATTGAAAAATTATCGAATTTTATTATATTTGCTTTGCGGTACAAGCATTTATTCGTTTTAAAATGCTTGTAATCCGTTTCAGCTTTCTTATGTAGGTTTACGCAGGCTCTTATACATTTACGTTCAAATTTCCTAATTTTCTCCATTTGGCTTGCGCTAATGTTGAACCGCATATGAAATTGTTGGTCTAATTAAGCCTTGGTAGGCTAAAATTTTTACTTTTTCATTAACCGTTTTGTTGTAAAACAATTTGTGACATTCCATGAAAGCTTTTGTTCCTTTTTCTAATCTTTTTGGACATGGGAGGTAAAATTAAGATTTTGGTGCAAATATACACCCAGATATTTAACTACCTTTCTTTTATTAATTTTTATATCAAATGAAGATTCAATTTCGAATTCCTTCCAATGCGTTTTTATGTTATTGTTAACTTTATCTACAGTATCACGGAATAGTATCGTTTCGCATTTATCTATGTTCATTTTTACTAACCAGACCTGACAGAAATCTGCGGTAAGGTTAAATTGTTTTTGAACATTCTTTTGTACCTCTTTTATGTTGTTTGCGGCTGAATATACTATAAGATCGTCAGCAAAAGCAATTGCATAGTTATCGCCCTTGATGTTATTTAGCATATTTAAGAGATCCATTGTGTAAAGAGAAAATAGTATTGGAGAATTTACTGTTCCTTGTTGTAAACCACTATTAATTTTGAATATTTTCTCTGTATTTGATTCGTTAGAAATTAAAAATTTATTTTCTGTAATCATGTCTAATATTAACCTAATTAATATAATGGGGAATTTTAATTTATAGATCAGGCCATCTACCCAAACACTAGTGAAAGCTTTTTCGAGGTCGATAAGACAAGCCCCAACACAATATTTTTTATTTATGTACCAACAAACATCCGAAGTTAGTTTGTTGATAGCATGAACTGTACTATGCTTATACCTGAAGCCAAATTGGTTTTCAGGTAGTAATTCTTTATCGTTCACAAATTGTATCACTTTATCGTTAATTATAGTTTCATACAGTTTGCTAATGTTTGGTAGCAAACTTATGGGTCTATAACTGTTGGGCTTAGTAGGATCTTTGCCCGGTTTTTTAGCATTATTACTTTTGTCACTTTCCATGCCTTCGGAAAGTAGCAGTTATTTAATACGTTGTTGAATAGAATAACATACTTCTCTATCATCTTTGTGCTCAGATTTTTAGCACTATGTTTGGAATGCCATCGATACCTGCAGATGTTTTATTATTCAGTTTTTTAAATCTGGTATATAGGTCATTATAGTTCGTAAAAAATAAATTTCTGCTTAGACAGTTTAGTTTGCTTAGACAGCGGAAGTATTTGATAAAGTGAATCTAGTCAAGGTTTCATTATTTTGTTTTTTCTGTATGTTCATGTTCTTAAAACTTTGAACTTTATTCACCACCCTTTTGTGAAAGTTGTTGTTATTTGGTAATAGTATTTCGTGACTGTTCTCTAAGTGTGTTCCTAGAACCTCAGTTATTTGTTCGTTATCCTTATTTATAAATTGATTCAAACTGCTTGTCTGTAGTTTGGTGATATCAATGTTGTTATTAATTAGTATGTTTACATCTTGTGAGTCTATATTTGGTTGTTTAATAACTCCAGAATACTTTTTTCTAAATAATTTATTTATTTCTGGGAACATGTTCCGACTATCTTTTTGAGAAATATTTTTTATTCTATTTTTCCAGTAATTGTTAATTTCTAAGTTGAGTTGTTGTCTTATTTATGAATTAATATTGTTCAGAAGGCTTCTAAGTGTACCTATTGCTTGTAAAGAGAAGTCCAAATGTGTTTTTTATATTATATGAATATCGTTCAGTAGTTTACTTTTGTGTTTTAGTAAATGTTTAAGCCTGCGTGAGTAGAATTTATTTAAATAATTTTTTTTTTTGGCTCAAGGTATAGCTTCATTCATTGTGTCTTTGATGACTTTATTTAATGTGTGCAAGTGTATGTCGATTTTGTCGATAGTGATGTTTTCGTGTTCTAGTATTTGGTCGTTGCAGGATGGATATTTCTTAACCAGATTGTTATCCAACTTTCTTTTGAATTTACTCCAATTAGTTTTATGGAATAAATATTTTTCATTTGATAGTAATTCACTGTTTGTTAGCTCATTTACAATATTTAAGTTAAAGGTACCGCATATAGCATTGTGATCACTGTTATATGCTAATGTTGTCAGTTTACTATTTGTTGTTTCAATTCTTACATCCATTAAAACTAGATCTAGGTACGAATTAGTTCTAGGGAATGTAGGGGTATCTGGCACTAATAGCTTGTTTTTATATTGTATTTTGTTGGTACTTAACCAATTATATAGAATCGAACCTCGGTTGTTATTAAGAGTATTACGCCAAGAGATATGTTTTGCATTTAAATCTCCCGCAATAATATAATAATGCTTTCTGTCGGATAGTTTTAATAATTTAAAAATTTTACCAAATTCTTCTATGAATTTAGATTGATTTCTGTTGGAAGCGTAAATTGATACTATAAATATTTTATTAGAATTTTTAAGATTAAGGGCAATACAACTTAATTCTATGCATTGGAATTTCTCGAAATCGTTAATTTTTATTACTTCGATATTAAGAGTTTTCTTTATACAGATAGCAGTTCCTCCTCCGTTATCCTCGTTTTTATCATTTCTTATTATATTATAATTTTCTAAAGACAAAAAATGTCTGCGATGCAGTTTAGTTTCGCCAAGGCAGAGAATATCAGGATTTGTATTTTCAACAAAATGTATAAAAGAAAATCTTTTATTGTACGAGACAAGTGAATTAACGCTAATTGCATATAATTTTAGATTAATGTTATTTGTTGTTAAGTGTGACATTATTATTAATTATTGGTAAAGTTCAACATTTCGTACAAGTAGTTTATATCGTTAGTATTTTTGTTTATATTCTTTTCAATATTTTCAATTTTTTGTAATATTAACAACATATTTTTGTTTACATTGTCAAGTACATTAATATTATTATTAGTAATATAGTTCTTATTGTTGTTGTTAGCAATATCATTTTTAAACCTACTGTTATTGTTATTATTATTTGTTAATGCATTAGCATATGAAAAATTTTTATTAACGTAATTATTAAACATACCATACCTATTTTCTATTTTTTCTCTCAATATTCTTTTTGCTTCTTTTTTTTGTTTTTGTTTTTGTTTTTTTATTTGCTCTGGGCAATTCCTATACGATGCTGGATGACCGTTTTGCTTACAATTAATACAATATAATATACTTTTCTCATCATTTTTGGTAATTTTACACTCTCCTGGAGTATGACTCTCACCGCATTTGACGCAACGAAACTCCATATTACAATTAGAAGCTGAATGGGAGAATCTTTAATACCTAGTGCATTGAGTAACTTTTTGTTTAATTATATTCTCCGAATATATGATTGTATTATCTATGGCAGCCACCGGCAACGTGCGGCCCATTCGGTTTTTAAATGCGGCCCATTGTGTTTATATTTTTACTATTAGTTTTATTCGTTCGCCACTAATAAAATTCTTAATTACAAAACTCGACTCATATTAATTTGACTGTTCCGATATCTAGTATTGCGAAGTAAGGTGGCTTAGTGCAAGAACTGCACTAAAAAGGTTTTTTTAGTTGAAAGAAGCTATACATATATTTATGGTTGAAAGTAAAAGAGAAGTATTAGAATAATTATCAGATCCAAAATGATTTTTAGATTTAGCATTCTTAATAGACATGACTTCTTTAATGAACGAATTGAACCGAAAGCTTCAAACAAAATGAATTTTGATTAATGAAACATATTCAAATATAAAAGCTTTTCAGATTAAACTAAAACTGCTTAAAAACAATATTTTAAAAAATGAATCATATAACTTGCATTTTTGTAGTGTAATGATGTTAGAACAGGAACCGAATCTTTCTTTATCAAATAGCAAATTTCCTGATTATATTCAAATCTTTGAAAATGAGTTTTCGACTCGAATTATGAAATCTTGGAAAATGAGTTTTCGAATTAAATTATTTGTGACAGTTGAAAATGTAACAGAAAGTATTAAGCCCCTGTGTCCCATGCTCTTATCCAGAAAATTTATTTTGGCCCATCGGTTGAAAAGGTTGCCGATGGTTGATCTATGGCATTAATTGTTTTAATTTCCGTAATTTTGCTATCCGTTGATGCTTGGACAATGAAGTGTGGTAGTAATTTTTCCTCTCTTTCTGATATTTTTGTTTTTAATTTGCTTACAGATTCAAATTTAATTTTATCATTATTAAAATTTTTTAACGCCATTAGTATTTCTTCTTCTTTGAAGGAACCACCTAGTCCTTTTAGCAGTAGGCTAATTTTTTTTTCTATTTTTGGTGTGAATGTGTAAAAGTTAGTTGTGTTTTTTTTAATATGTCTGTTATAATTTTATAGACAACAATATCATTGGAATATATTATGAAATGATTTTCAGAATTTTTTTTAATTAAAAAAAATTTTTTTTTTATTTTTATAGTTTTTTTTACCAAATCTAGATCAGTATTGAAAACATTTATAGGTGGCATTTTTTTTAATTCATATTGTGAGTACTTATGTTATTATTGTTAGTGTTTTCATTTGAAGAATTATTAGATATAGGCCCATATTTTGATAGTCATCTCATAAAAATTAAAATGACAAATGTCATATCATTTAAATGATTTTTTGAGATTTCGATAGTCGGGAAAACTGAAATGAAATTTGAAATTTAAATGCGATGATTTTTGTTTTGAAACGGGCAACACTTTTTGTTTTGACGTGTCTTGGATATAATTAATAAAGAAAAAAAAATTTATTGCGAAGAAAAAAGTGAAGTAAAAGAAAAAAAATATGTCCAAAAGGTTTGTTTAATATGCAAATTAATATTGAATAGAGTAGAGCCAATGTGTGTGTATTCAACGGGACCGTGTCATATGAACTACATCTTCTAGGTGGTGACTGGTGGAAAGTGCCAAGTTCAAGAAATTGGGCAGCCTCTAGCCAAAATAGGTCCGGGTCCCACTTCACAAAGCCCTCGAAATTTTTTTTTTTTAAACTTTTCTTCAATAAAATGGCTCATAGGCACGATGCAAACAAGCGGTTCCAAGTGTCGGGACCGAAGACCTTAAATTTTTTTTTTTTTTTTTTTAATTTTTTTTTGGCATCAGTACAATGAGCCTTAAATGTGATGAAGATAATAGGTCCGAGGTCCTAGGAATTGGGGCCGAAACTCTATATCACCAGTTTCAATTTTGTTTTTCTGGGAAGAAGTTATTAATAATTATTATGAATAATTTTTGAAAAATTTTCAGATTGTTCCGCGGTTCAGAAGTCGGGACCGTAGACCTTGAACAAAAAAATTGTCCAAAAACCAAAATGTCAATAATGTTCATTACGCATCAAGATAAGTATAAAAAAAAAATTTTTGTTTTTGTTCAAGGTCCTTTGGTTCCGACTTCCGAACTGTCGGACCAATCCGAAATTTTTTTAAAAATTATTTATAATAATTATTAATAACCTTTTCTCAGAAAAATACAATTTAAACCGGTGATATAGAGTTTCGGCCCCAATTCTTAGGACCTCCGACCTATTCTTTTCATCACATTTAAGGGTCATTGTACTAATAACAAAAAAAATTAAAAAAAAAAAAAAAAAATTTAAGGTATTCGGTCCCGACACTTGGGACCGCTTGTTTGCATCGTGCCTATGAGCCATTTTACTGAAGACAAGCTAAAAAAAAAAAAAAAAAAAAAAATTCGAGGGCTTTGTGAGGCGGAACCCGCACCTATTTTTGCTTGAGGCTGCTCATTTTCTTGAACTTGGCTTTTTCCACCAGTCACCATCTCGAAGATTTCTTTACTTTTTTCATGTCCACAAATTTAAAATAAAATACTTACGATTTTTTTTTAAATCCATTTTTTAAATTTTAAACAACAAAAGTTTTCAAACAAACATACCCGTCACTTAACAATTTCAAAATGACAAAATTTGTCATTTTATCCGAATATATTCATAAAACCCGACTATCAAAATAGGCTTGTTTTCATTTTTTATGATTTTTGTCATTTTTTCCGTCTATCGAAATCGCAAAATTTGTTTTTCATAAAGTGTGTGAAATGACTATCAAAATATGGGCCATATTATTATTTTGTGTGATTAATAAATTATTATTTTGAACATTATTATTTGTGGCCTTATTTAAGGTAATAATTTCTTTATTTTTATTTTTTTTATGATCAGTGTTTTTTTTTTTGAAAGAACTTCAATGAAATTTTGAAATTCATTTTTGTCTGTATTAGTTTCGTCGTCTACCTCTATTACATTTTCTTCCATGTGGTTTTCGTTTGTTAAGTCCATTAACGGCTGGAAATAGTTTTAGTGAATCACCTGATGATTTAGGTTCATCATTATTTGTTTTTTCGAGGAGATTCCTTAATTTAAGATTATCATCTTTCAACTTGTCGAGTGCCGCTTTTAATTCACGATTCTCGCGAGTTAGTTTACAGTTTTTTGTTTTAGGCATGTTGGCATTTGCCACACTAGACCCATCAGAATCAGTTAGATTATTTTCTGAATTAACTTTTTTTCTTTTATTATTTCTTAGTAATTCGCTCAGATGTGAATTTATTGTTTTTTTTTAATTCATTTGCATTGATTACTAAATCGGATTGCATGATTGCAATCCATTTATAGAGTTTTTAACTTAACACGTGGTTAGTGCACTTTTCATACACCAACCCATTCACTTCACTAATTTATTATTTTTTAATTTTTTTTTTTGTTTTTTTTTTTATTTTTTTTATTTTTATTTTTAATAGAATGATATTCACACTACCGTCTTCCTCAAGAGATGAAAATCAACTCCATTCAAATACTAATTTCCACGTTTATTTGAAATAATTTTTAATTTTAATTTTAAATTTTTATTTTAAGCAATTTCCTTTTCAACTCAATTTTACACTAGCTATACACAATCACTTACGTCTGGCGGCGTTATTGTATTTCCTGGACGTAATAAGAAAATCAAGATTTTTTTTTTAGAAAAGCACAATGCTTAAAAGTTTTAAATCAAGTCCTTTCAAGACTTAATATGAAAGATATACTTATTAAAACAAGAAAAGTAAATCTTAGAGTTAGTTTTCAAAGGAATTCAATTTGTAATTAAATAGAAAGTTGTTTTGTAACAAAATAAGAAACAGTTGGTTTGGTAATGTCACCGTGGATATGTATTAATAATAGTTTCTTCAAACATAATCCCATGAAATAGTTGGCAATTTGGCTCAAATTTAAAGGAATAAAATATTTTTCTAACATTTTTTTGGCGAAGAGGTATTCGAGGTCACTAAATGTTAACACTATATGTGGTACTGCGTATTAGGTGTGTACATTTTTCAATCTCTAAATAAGAAATCCTTTTAGAAGAAAAGAGAATGAACCATTCAATTGCCAGTCTATTATTACGAAATCTATGTTTCAAACGTAATATATTTAAGTATGTATTAAGTTTTAAAACAATATTTTCCTGGACTTAACATAAGACTGCAAGATTTGGTGCACAACTTTAATAACTTAAACTAAGAACTTTTCTTCTGGGTTGATTTAAACTGGCTTTTCTTGAATTCAGAATGTGGAAATTTTTTTGTGTGTACAAAGAACAAATATTTTGACGATTTTTTTAGCTTAAAAATTTTAAAATACCCCATACACAGTAGGACCTACATAAAATCACATAAAATTTTGTAACACGTCATTTCAACGTGTTCGTTAACAAAAACTCATACAAAATATTGAACTAAAATTTTGTTCTTTTATGCAGCTTCAACTGTATAGATTCTAACTTTGAGAGAGAGAATCTTTAAAATGATTTTAATTCTTGTTGTTTTTTGTTTATAAAATATACACATAGTGCAGTAGTGGCAATAAAGTAAGGTTGTGTATGTCGTATCAAATACAGACTTGTTGGGTAGAGGTAGACTATACCAATAATATAAAATGCATGGTGTCGGAAATTTTGATCCTATTTAGTTTTGTAATGAAGGTACTTTTTTTCTTAAAAAAAAGTAAGAATACTAAGGTGGTTATGCTGAAGTTCGAAGTGGAATATCTCCGAAACAAAATTTCCGACCGGAATACAAAAAATATCGGTATTCTGAAATTCGACTGCAAAGTTTGTGCAGAAATCAAAATCAAAAGTTTCGGAAGATTTTTTTTTTATTTCAAATACATTTCAGACATTTTTATTTCAAATAAAAAAAGACGTTGGCAGTTTGAGTTTTTTTTTATTTATTTTGTAAAAAGTTATAAATTACATAACGTTAATACATAAATTAAACGTAAAACTTATAAACTTTTATTTACATATTATATACAAATTAAAATTTAATAGTAATTTTTTGTTACACATTACATTTTGTTAAAAACGATATAAAAATATATTATCCGTTTGAAGCCCTTTTTTTAATTCCGACGGACTTCAGCATCAACTAAAGATTTTGACAATTTCTTCCACATTTTATAATAATTGATAAAAATTTATACATTTAATTTTTTTAAATATGAAATTTTGTCATGGAACCAAAATGTATACATTTTTAATGCAAACAAAAACAACTTACCTTTAATTGGAAATTCATAAAGAAAAAGAGAATTAAAAATTTTGAACATAGAAATAGAATAACCAAAAATGATGCTCATTCAAAAATAATTTTCACATTCATTGTTAGTATATTATGATAATGATAATAACTTACACTTTACCTCTACTATGCAGTAAGAAATCAAGGAATACAATATACGAATTACGATAGTGTGCAAAATTACTTAGGTACTTACTGCAGTATGGCAAAAAAATAAGCACATTGAAGTAATTGAAAACATAAATTAATAAATTATTTATTTTTTCTAATATTATAATATTGTTAATACTAGTAATCTATACTTATAAAAGAGAAAGTTTGTTTGTTTGTTTGTTTGTTCGTTATACACGCCCACAGTTTTAAAGATAGAGTTATGAAATTTTGCACAGTTATTCATGGTCAAATATGGTACCGGACGCATTACTTTACAAAACCATCAGATGTCAGTTTCGGGTTGCTGCCGTACAACTCCTAGCAAGACTCAGGAATATTTTAAAAACCATGTGTGTAACTGGTATGAAAATTTACATTTAGATTCTCTTTCACAAAAAAAGAAATACGACTGTCATCGATTTCGAAAATTTGGACTGGTTCGGGTTGCTTCCGTACAACTCCTAGCACGTACGTCTCAGGACTATTTCAAAAACCAATAGTGTTACAGGCATGAAAACTTACACTTAGATACTCTTTCACAAATAAACAAATTCAACTGCTACCGATTTCGAAAATTTGGACTGGTTAGGGTTGCTGCCGTACAACTCCTAGCACGTACGTCTCAGCAATATTTCAAAAACCAATAATGTTACAGACATGAAAATTTACACTCGGATACTCTTTCACAAATAAAGAATTACGACTGCCACTGATTTCGAAAATTTGGACTGGTTCGGGTTGCTACCGTACAACTTCCAGCACCTACGTCTTTGCAATATTTCAAAAAACCAATAGTGTTACAGGCATGAAAATTTACACTTGGAGACGCTTTCACATATAAAGAATTACGACTGCCACTGATTTTGAAAATTTGGACTGGTTCGGGTTGCTGCCGTACAACTCCTAGCACGTACGTCTCAGGAATATTTCAAAAACCAATAGTGTTACAGGCATGAAAGTTTACACTTGGATACGCTTTCACAAATAAAGAATTACGACTGCCACTGATTTCGAGAATTTGACACTGATTCGGGTTGCTGCCATACAACTCCTAGCACGTACGGCTCAGGAATATTTCAAAAACCAATAATGTTACAGGCATGAAAACTTACACGTAGATACTCTTTCACCAATAAACAAATTCGACTGTTATCGATTTCGAAAATTTGGACTGGTTCAGGTTGCTGCCGTACAACTCCTGGCACGTACATCTCAGGAATATTTCAAAAACCAATAATGTTACAGGTATGAAAACTTACACGGAGATACTCTTTCACCAATAAACAAATTCGACTGTTTATTGGAAAAGGCGAACATATCTTTATTTCAAGAACACCTCAATAGCAAGCAACGTATTTGCATATAATTCATCAGAAAAGACCACCGAAATATTGTTTACAAAGAAATAATTTTATTATAAGTATAGTTCAAGTTGTTAATATTTTTGATAAACCAATTTTTTTCAATTCGATTCATAAATCAAACTTCATTGAAATAAATTCGATACATTTTGTGGTCGACCCGGACAACGTCGGGTAACTTTGCTAGTATTATAATAAATTTAAAAATTTCTCTTTGTTTATTTACATTTTTTTATATTGAATTAATTTGTTTTTATTACATTAAAATGTTTATTAGTTTTTTATTACACTTCAATTCGGATTTTTCTCTTTGTTTAAAATATATATTACAACATGTACATTTGTGGAATTTTTATTTTAAGAATTTTAATTTTAAAACAGGTACATTTTTCAAAACCTATCTAAGTGGTGCCTATGAAATGTTACTTTTCAACACATAAAAAAGTAATTTAAATAGAATTTTACATTTTATTTGGAATTAAAACAAAACCCCAATTCCATCCAAGAATAAAAGCAAAGAATTATAAATTATAAAAACAGGTTAGAAGCTTCAATTAGTGTTCTTTTTTATTCGGTTCCGACTTCCGGACCGTCGAATCTACCCAAAAAAAATTTAATTTTTATATAATACTTAAACCTTTTTTCAGAAAAATACAATTTAAGCATGTGGTATTAAGTTTCGACCCCAAAATTCTGAGACCCCGGAGCTATTGTCTTCATCACTTTAAGAGCTGTTGTATTGATGACAAAAAAAATTGCAAGGTCTTCGGTCCCGACTTCCGGACCGATGGACCTCTTGTTTGCCTCGTACTTACTATTGCCAATGTACAAAACAGCAAATAAAAAAAAAATAAAAAAAAGGATGAAGATACTCTAATGATTTCAAGAAATTTTGTTTGAGTATTTATTTCATACCTGTAGCATACAAATTTTTAGAATATGAATTTACCACCAAAAAGAACTTTGTACAGAGTTATTAAACATTGGCCTTCTGAACCTGAGCTGCACGAATGCATATAGTGAAATCTTCTCTTCGGAATTTAAAATAAAATATTTAAAATAAAACAAGACTTTTTAGGTTTTTAGTAACCTTCTTCTTTAATATTCAAAAATGAACTAAAAAACTAAAAAGTTACATTTCTTTTTTCTTAAAAATTAAAATAAAAAAAAAATGATCTTATCGATTAATATTAAAAAAAAAATGCAGTAGCATTAAAATATCATAATTTATTGACACTAAAAAAGGCCAATTTTTCAGTGCACGAGACTTAAATAATTTCAATTGAATTTTTGTATTATTATTTATGTCGAGAGGTTAATAAATTATGTGTTTCTTTTGTAATATGATCTGTTTAATATTTTGTTTAACAATTTTTCGAGTTATTATGAAATTGAAAAATTGTAAATCAATAAAAAAAAATAAAATGTGTAATTTATGAAATTGGGTTTTTAATTTTCGTTAATTTAGAATTTTATCAATTGATTAAGAAATTTTAAGTGGTTTTTGGAAATGAAGAAATAATTAAGAATATTAAGTGGTTATAGAAATGGTGAAGGAAGATCTTGAGTTGTGCAATCTTGAATAGGATAATCTTGTGGTGACATAACACCTCCCACCTTAAGATTCGACTCCGGGCGAATCCCATTCAATTGCACTCTAATTTTAGGTAATCCCAATTTAAATTTTAAAAATAAAAATGCACATATAATAAGTATGATCATAATGATAATTATGTCAATTATTAGGTTTGTGTACCATGTCTTATTGTAATTAAGTTTTAATGCATCTATGTGTTTCGTATTAATAATTTGTGTGTAATGTAATTCATCTAGGTGAATTTGATTTGTAAGTTTTACAACAGTTATATTACGATTCACATATTGCCTGTTATTTTTATTTCCCTTTGTTGTCCACAATTATTTAATAACAAAGTTTCATTGAGATTTTTTGTAATTATGATATTTTTTTATATCAATTTGATTTCCATTGAAAGGTTTACATTATAATTACATTTCATTTGTTCTAAAGTTAATAAATTTGCAATACACTGATCTTCGTAAGGTATTAATTCCTTTTTTAAAATATGTTTTTTTTCTATATTTTTATAAACATTTTGCTTACAACACAACTAATAATTTTATTTACATTAGTGCTTAACTCTAAATTATTATTTTTATTGGGTATTTTTTCAACTATATTTCTAATGCAAATTTCTTTTGAAAATGTAGGTATGGAAATTACAAAAACTATTGTGGTTCCCTTAAAGAATACAGAATTTTTTATATAAGGGAGAGTTTCCACTGTTATGTTATACCTTTCAATTTTTGCTTTAGTAAGAATATCTTATAATATTTCTAATTTACTTGATAAAATTTCTTTTATATCAGAAATTTGTTTACTTTTTATTTTAATATTTTCACTTATCTCTGATTTAATTATGAAATAGTTTAATTTATTTTCTATTTCGTTTACATGATTTCCAAATTTATTTAGTTTATTAGTTATATTATTTTGTATTGAATTTACATATTCTGTAATGATTTTTACCTGATTTGAGATTTGTTTATTTATTAAAACATGAGCATTTAAATTAGTTGAAATTTCTTTATTATTTTCTTTAATTTCTTCTAAATGTTGTTCTATTTTTTCGCGATGTTCATCGTCCATTACTCCCGTTAAAAATTTAGGAACATTACCTCCGAAATTAATTTATCCACGTTTACTAATATGATGTGGAATTATGCTATCAAAATCAGCTTTTAGATGGTTAAGTTTGTATAATAAACTTGTTGGTATATTAGGAATTTCATGCAATTGATTTATATTATATTCAATTTTGTTAATACTTTCCTCATATTGTGAAAGATTTATTACATGCAAAATTCTATTGTAAGTATGAATTAATTTTATATTAGTATCTTGAAAAAGGATATATCCATTCCCAGATTGTACTTCAGTGACTTCAATTGATGATTTTGCTAAGGTACAATATGGAAGTATTATTAGAAGGATGATAAAAATGATAGCTGAAATATTGATAAACTATAGTTATTAATTTTGAAATTTAAATTTTCTTTTAAATTGATTGTTATAACGAGGAAGAATTTCTTTATTTATTTTATGGTGGTCTGCACCTAGTGCAATAAAATCTACTTTTTTATGATGTGGTTGTAACTTAGTCACTCTATTAAGTTTAAGATAATTAGACGGTTGTCCTGTTTTTCCAGATAAATATTCGATTTCAAAATTAAAATCTTCCATCTTTGCAACTTTGAATTTGGTTCTTTTAAATTATAGAGCCATTATAGGGGTTTATGGTCGGTTCTAAACATATGGGCGAAACTATTTAGTTGCCCAAACAACTGCAAGTAAGTCTTTCTCAATTGTTGAATACACTCATGTTCATTGAGTGTACGTGAGGCATAACAAACAGGATGATTTTTTTGAGAAAGTACAGCCCCTATAACAAAATTACTTGCATCTGTCGTTAACGTAAAACGTTTTGGAAATCTGGATAAACTAAAATTGGGTCAGTAGTGATTAAGAGTTTTAATTTATCAAACGCTTCTTTATGTTCTTGGTTGGTAATATTAATGTTTTTACCTTTTTTTAAACAGGAAGTTAAAGGTTTTGAAATTTTAGCGAAGTCTTTTATAAACTTCCTATAGTAGTCAACCAATCCTAAAAAGCTTTTCATTTGTTTTTGAGTTTTAGGAATTGGAAATTTATTTATGGCTTTAATTTTGTTTGGGTTAGTCTTATGCCTTGAGGTGTGATTATATGACCAAGATAAATTCAGTTTCTTGCTTCATAAATTCACTTGTATCCAACTGAATTTTAAAATTTGCATTATTTAACTTTTGTAGGACTTTTTGCAAATTGTCAAGGTGTTCTTCTTTACTTGTACTAAAGATGATAATGTTATCTAAGTACACATAGCAAAATTTACCAATGAATTCTTTAAGTACGGAATTCATTAACCGCTGGAATGTCGCAGGAGCATTTTTAAGGCCAAATGACATCCTGAGAAATTCGTAATGTCCGTTAAAGTGCTAAACATAATTTCTTTATGTCGTCCTGCGCAATTTCGATATGGTGAAAACCTTTGGCAAGGTCGAGTGTAGTAAAGTACATAGCTCGACCTAATTTGTCTAGAATATCCTCTATATTTGGTATAGGATATTTATCGTCGACAGTGACATTATTTAATTTCCGGTAATCAATTACGATACGCCACTTTTGTTTTTGTGTCGCATCTTTTTTCTTTGGCACAACCCATATGGGTGCAGAGTAAGGAGAATCATTATGTCTGATTATTCCTTGTTGTAGCATTTCTTCTATTTGATCGTTGACCTACTGACGGCGAATTTCAGAATAACGATACAACTTGGTGTAGATGGGTAATTCATTTACGGTACTTATATTATGTTAGATTTCATGCGTAAAGGTAAGGTCATAAAAGGCTTCGTGAAAGAAGGCTTTACCGAATTTCCTTAAAACTTTCAGAAGCTCGTTTTTAATACCTTTATCCAGATGTTTGCATCTGATTGTACCTTCATCAAAAAATATTTCGTTTTGAAATATTACCTTTCATACCTTTATTTTTGTATTATAACGCTTTTAATTACCATATAAACAGATTATTTGTAGTAAGGTGCAAAATTTTCTATTCCCTAAGGGTTATTTTTTTTTTGTTATTTATTTGGTCTTTCTCAAAAGAGCATCATTGCTCGTATACTCTGTACATTTATATATTTACTTATATTTACAAATTTTTTATTTTTTTTTTTTTTGTTTTTTTTTTATATTTAAAGTTAATTTTAATATAAAATTTTAATATTAAGAAATGAAAATGGTTGCAATAACATTAGTGTAAAACTATAAAAAGAAGAGAAATTCAAAGAGGTAATAAAAAAACGCTAATTCATTTTTTTGTTTTTGTTTATGGATATCAAATTACATTTTTAGATATTAACCATATCATAGAAATGTTTATTTATTGATGTTTTGAATGATTCGTAGTTCAAATTTTTTAAAATATCTGGAAGAATGTACTTCGTTTTTCCAATATTGACGGTTAATTTATGCAGGCACATCCACTTGTAAATTTTTTTTTAAATCACTATTGAGATTTCTTTCCAAATTCGTATTTTGGTTTTCAGAATACACCACCACTAAGTCGTCGGCATATAAAAATGTGCTTCCAATTAGAGGCAACTCTGTAAAGCTATTAATATACACTGAAAACAATGTTGGTCCCAATGAGCACCATAATAGAGCATCCTGAATAACACCATAGTCTATTGTATTCATTAAACTGTTTGTCAAGTGTTGTAGTTTGTTTTCTATCAGACAGGTAGCTCTTAAACCAGCTGTGTTCAATGCCCTTGATTCCATATTCAAATAAAATACGCAATAAAGTTTTCCTGTCCACTGTGTCAAAAGCCTTGGCAAGATCGAAATACATCAATGCTACTTTCTTCCTTATTGACAAGTGATTTTGTATGGTTGTAATGACATCGAATATAGTTGATATTGTATTGGAGTTTTGTTTGAAACCATACAGAAAGCTACTGGTTAATTTTGAACTCTTCATTTAATCAACTAGTTGGTTATTAACACATGTTTCTATTAATTTACCAAATATACTTGAAATAGAAATTGGTCTGTAATTATTTAAGTCTTCTAGATCTTCACCGTTTTTATATATTGGGATTACTTTATGTATTTTTAATGAGCTTGGCATAGATCCCTGTGTTAGTGATACATTAATTAGTTTCATTAAGGGAATCGAAAACTATTCTTTACAACACTTCACTAAGTCTGATGTGATTTCATCTATTCCCGACGATTTTGTATTGGATAACTTATCATATAGTTTTTTTGTAGTGTGTACATCTATTTGTATAAATTTGAAGTACACTGTATTATAGCCTCTTGTTATTCTGCTTCCAACATTACAATAGTATTCATTAAGTTTATTGAGTTTTTCTATTATTTCTTTTTCCTCTAACATTTTAGAGAATTCATTCTTATATTTACAAGATCCACTGGATATTATACTTTTCACTACATTCCAAGTTTTTTTTGGATTATTTTTGGCACTTTCAAACAATTTACCTTCAAACTCCAGTTTTTTTTTTTTTTTCAAGCTCTAAATTTGTTACGCCAGAAGTGGTACTTATCTTTAAAATATTTATTTTCCTGATATGTAGTATTTTTACGGTACCAATCGTTTCTTTTCTTCAATAAATTCATTACATTCTTTATCAAACCATTTCGAAGTAAATCTTGTTTGCTGAATATATTTTTTAGTTACCGTAGTGTTAACTATATTGAAATTAAAGTCTCCAATTATTAGTGTATTTTCTTTTGTAGATTGTAATTTTGTTTCAAGTAATTTAAAAAAGTTTTGAATTAGTACATTATTTTTTTCAGGTGGCCTATAAAATGCAATTATATTATAAGATTGATTTTGGAATAAAAGAAATATCAACAATGCTGTTTAATTCATCACAAAATATGTTGTATTTACTCTATATTTCAGACTGTCAGAAATGAAGATACCTACTCCTCGAGCTCTTCTATTTTGTCTACATGAAATATTTTGTCGTAATTTTTTATATTGATGCTATACAGGTCATGTTTTAGAATCCAAGTTTCAGTGAAAATTATTAAATGTATTGTTGTTTTTAGTGAATCTAGTATATAATTTATTTCCATTAATTTGTGCTTTAAACTTCTGATATTTACGTATAAGATTTTTAGTGAGCCTTTTTGTTCAAATTTGACATGCGTAATATTGTAAAGATTTTTTTTATATGGGTATTTAGTGATATGTGGAGGTTTGAATTATTCAACATCTAAATCAGACTCAGACAAGACCCTTATGATCTTGCACTGTTCTGTTTTTCTTATTAATATTTTACCACTTTTTACCCATGCATATTTTAAAATGTTTTCCTTTTTCTTATCGCGAGCTATTTTATATAACAACAAAAAGTAGTCAGTAAGCTTTTCATTAATGAAAATATTATAATAACTCCCCAACTTTAGATCAGTATTCAAGTTAAAAATACTTTTTATATTTAGAGTTTTATTTTTCTTAAGTTGGAGAATTTCCATTTCTACTTCTCTACTTTTTAATTTCACTATTACTTTTTGTGGCTCACCTGAGTATTTTGATTGCTGTTTACCTCTGTATACTGATTTTATATCCTCTTATCCTAGCTTTCCGCCCTATGCCCCACGGATGGGGTTGCAGGACAATGATGATGATGATGATCCTAGCTTTACTCCTATTTCTTCAGCTACTTTATTCATAATGTGCTGTTTAAAGTCCAATTGTTATCTGGTTCATTTTCGAGGTTAGGAATCCCGGTTAGTTCAATAAATTTGTCGTAACGAGTTTGACTAGTCTTTTCAATCAAAGTTCGGTTGTACTGTATTTCTGCCTTCAATATACTGTTTTCACTTCTTAGAGCTACATTTTCATCTATCAAGCTATCCAAAACCTCTCTGTAATTTCGTAGCTCATTGTTTAGAATCTCAAATTTTGATTCGAATGCTGACTGACTATTTATGATACGACCAAGTTTTGCCATGATAGTGTCATCACTTTTATCAGATGCTTTGTTATTTGTATCATAGTTTGAAGTTCTAATGCTGGAACTTGATGTTGTTGATGAATTTCTCTAGCCTTACTAACTACTTTTAATTTTATTTAATAATATGTTTTGGCTAGAAATATTGTATTTTAAAATTGTAGGAATTATATCCTCTACTAAATCTAAAAATAAAAATAAGTCATTACCTTTTCCGCTGAATTCGGGTAACTACTCAATATACTTCAATGGGTTAATTGTTAGATTCAACGGTTGATTCGATGTTGCTGGAATAGGTGGTGGTGCTGCGTTTGTTACAGATGTACCGGCTGTTAATGTTGTTGAATTGAATAATCTTGATGGTTGACGTAAACTTGGTTGTTGCGGATCTTGTTTGTTTGCCATTTTTTTGTATTTATAATATTTTTTTTTTTAGTATTTTAATATAAAGTTTTTTTTGTTATTTAATTTAATTATAAAAATATTATTGGTAAGTAGACATTTAGCATTAAAAGTCTTATTTCTATGATTAGAAATTTTGCAATACCATATTTTTATTTTATTTACAGTAATATTTTAAAAAGTTAATGTTTTTTTATTTATTCACTATTCATCCTTTTTTTTTATTTAAAAACGTTTTAAATAAAAAGGAAATTTATTTCGAGAACAAAAAAAAAATGTAGACAATTAATTTTTGTTCTCTTTGTGAGTTTACTTTTTTTTTGTCTCTACTTTATTGTTTTTTAAATTATTTTATTAAAATTCCTTTATCTTTTGATTTCTTCGATTTGGAATCCTACCGACTGCGCCAGTGAAATCTTCTCTTCGGAATTTAAAATAAAATATTTAAAATTAAACAAGACTTTTTAGGTTTTTAGTAACCTTCTTCTTTAATCTTCAAAAATGAACTAAAAAACTAAAAAGTTACATTTCTTTTTTCTTAAAAATTAAAATAAAAAAAAAATTATCTTATCGCATTAAAATATCATAATTTATTGACACTAAAAAAGGCCAGTTTTTAAGTGAACGAGACTTAAATAATTTTAATTAAATTTTTGTTGAATAAGGGGTTTTTGTATTATTATTTATGTCGAGAGGTTAATAAATTATGTGTTTCTTTTGTAATATGATCTGTTTAATATTTTGTTTAACAATTTTTCGAGTTATTATGAAATTGCAAAATTGTAAATAAATAAAGAAAAATAAAATGTGTAATTCATGAAATTGAGTTTTTAATTTTTGTTAATTTAGAATTTTATCAAATGATTAAGAAATTTTAGGTGGTTTTTAGAAATGAAGAAATAATTAAGAATTTTAAGTGGTTATAGGAATGGTGAAGGAAGATCTTGAGTTGTGCAATCTTGAATAGGACAATCTTGTGGTGACATAACAATATTTAATGCTTTAAAATTGAAAATTCAACATTTACCTGACATTTACCTGGCAAAAAACTGCTTAATATGTTTGGATGAAATTTCATTAAAAACAAATTCATTTAGTAGGATACTATTTTATCAATTCTCCGTGTGCTGCTAAACCAATGAAAGAAATTATTTTTAAATGTGTACAAGAATTGACACAAATAAATATGACACCGTGACTGATAATTTCCGATCAAGGTGGAAATTTTATTGGTTCAAACAAGTTGTTAGGAATTTCATTTTGTGGGCCATATTTCTACCTTAGTGGGCCAAAACTATATTACGCCTCATTTACTAAAATAATTTAGAAGCAATTTCATGAAATATGCCATTTTTTTTGAAAATAATAAAGCAGCACAGTGGAATGATGTAATAAATTTAAATAAACTACAGAAAAATCAACAATTCAAATTGGCACATAAATTAAGCAAAGAACATGTTTTTCCAAATACATTTCAAAAAATGAGAGTGAAATATGCTGCTCAAACAATTAGTGAAACAGCTTATATATACTTGCTGCGGAGAATGCTACATCATCAACAACAATCAATACTGCCGAAATAATTGAAAAATTTGATAACCTTTTGACATTTTCAATTCTTCGTCATTTAATGAGGCTAAAAAATTTAGAAGACCATTTTATGCTGACGAAATCCAAATAAAATTTTTGAGTGATATGAAATTTTTTATATCAACAATTAATTTTTTTGAAAATTCTAAGAATGTAACAACGAAAATTAAATTTTTTGAAAGGATGTCTTCAAAATATTTACATAAGGATTAGACATAAGGATAAGATTTGTATAAGGAAATGGTAGCAGGTAATATTTTATTCCTTTTGACTAGCATCATGAATCAAGATGTTTTAGAAAATGCGTTTACTACTTTAAGAAAACGTGGAGGAAAACTTACTAACACCACTTCAGTTTTCTATAGCCTTCAAAAAATCATTTTCCATAAAATATACGAAATATACAACTACGGCTAATTGTGAACCTACTGAAAATTTTCAACTACCTGACGTTGACATCTAAGTCAGATCAAGCAATCTGATGATCTGATGATCTGATGATGATCTAAGTCAGATCAAGCAATATCAGATAGCACATATAAATTCACTTTCGAAACAGATTATAAAATGCTGGATTTTGGGGAATTGCCTTTTATTATTTTGGAGGTTGGCTATTAAAAAAATATAGAACTCATCACAACTGTACATTACTCTGCTTTCGGTAATATCGTCTGCGCTGCAACTGTAAAATAATCAGATGTCATCACGCTTTCGGTTATGCGGTTGACGACAATTGACGATCGTCATGCTTTCGGTTATGTAAAATGGTAGTCAAATTTGAGCATACAAAGTAGCAAAAAAAATTATGATTAGTTGTTGATCGTGATTTGTTGTGTGAAGGCTGAAATTCAACTTTTTTTTAAATGGACTGTGAAAAAGACTTGTGAGTAAATAAAAGCAAATGTATTTTTATTTATTTATAAATTAATAATGCTACTTTATTTTAAAATACTTTTTTATAACTTGAAAAATAAAAAAGTAATATAAAATAAAAATATAAGTAATTAGTGTGCTTTGTTGTAAAATTTTAGATGGTCTTCTAGCCAAATAAAACTTTTAATTACAACACGCTTGGAACATGACAATACGTGCAATTCAGGAGAAAAAGCTAAAAAAACAAATTTGGAAGGATATATTTCAGGAGATGATATCAAAAGATCCAAATTTTCCTTATAATATCGATCAATTAATAAGAGGAAAATTTATGCGATACTTTAGAATTGGAAAATTAGACCATCATAGAAGAAGCAAGAGCGTCAGAAGAAAATTTAAGCCAAAGAGGTAAGAGAGCCAAAACTAATAATATTGAAACCGTTACCAGCCTAATAGAGGAAATGAATGCTAAGGACCAATTAAGACACGAAAACTTTTTAGATGTTGAAAAAAGGAAAATTGAAATCAACGAAGAAAAAACTCAAATAGAAAAACAAAATGTCAGTGTATTAAAAGATCTACGAGATTTATTGCAGAGACAATTTAAGAATTCAAAATAAACTATTCGATTTTAATGTTAGATCTTGTTTTTTCATTTGATGTTTTTTTTGCTTGCTGCCGTACAACTCCTAGCATGTACGTCTCAGGAATATTTCCAAAACCAGTTGTATTACAGACACTTGATTTACACTTAGATCCTTTTTCACAAATAAAGAAATACGACTGCTACCGATTTTGAAAATGTGAACTGGTTTGGGTTGCTGTCGAACAACTCGTAGCACGTCTCAGGCATATTTGAAAACCAATTGTATTACAGGCATAAACATTTACATTTAGATATTTTTTCACAAATAGAGAAATACGATTGTTACCGATTTCGAAAATGTGGACTAGTTCGGGTTGCTGCCGAACAACTTCTAGCACGTCTCAGGCATATTTGAAAACCAATTGTATTACAGACATGAAAATTAACACTTAGGTATTTTTACACAAATAAAGAAATAAGATTGTTACCGATTTGGAAAACGTGGACTGGTTCGGGTTGCTGCCGAACAACTACTATCACGTTTCAGGCATATTTGAAAACCGATTGTATTACAGGCATAAACATTTACACCTAGATATTTTTACACAAATAAAGAAATACAATTGTTACTGATTTCGAAAATGTGGACTAGTGCGGGTTGCTGTCGAACAACTCCTAGCACGTCTCAGACATATTTCAAAAACCAATTGTGTTATAGACAGAAGAGCTTACACTTATATACTCTTTCTAAAATTATTGTACCTATAGATTTCACTTAAAACTAAAAAGTATAAAATAAAATAATTCAAAAATTTTTAAAATATACTGTTATCGAAACCAAACTAGCCCCCTAAAAGGTAGAATATAAAACTAGTGGTGGATGTTGAGCATCTAGAACTACAATAAGATAAAACGCAAAAGTATATAATGAATCTTGCTGGAATATTGTTAATATATGCTGTGTCTTTAGATATGTCAAATCTGTCTGATAACTCTCGGAATAATTCATTGATTTTGGAATCCTTGTCTTTAGAGATCGCTCTGTTAATAAGCTTGTTAACATCAATATTTTTTTCCTCGTATTCCTCTCATTTTATCAATTTTTCCTAAAGATTGCTGTTTATTGAGGACTGCGGCACTTCAGATGTTAAGTCCAACATTAAAATTATTATTGTTTCTCACATAATTTTAATTTAGTTATTTGAATATTAAATATTTAATTTATTAATTGAATTTAAAAAAAAATTAGATCAAAACCAAAAATACACACACTTCACACAATTCACAAATCAAAAATATATGTTCGGTAATATCGAAGACGTGACGTCAAAAATATACATATGTCGATTTGACAGTTGATCGGTCGCATCAAATGTTAATTGATTGATCGTCATTTCAGCATTACCGGAAGCAGGGTTAGAAATCATTATTTTACAGTTTATAAATTTTAAAGAATATGATGCTGTATTATCAGAGCTGTAGATCTCCTGATGTAGACCTCCGAATGATTTTATGATTATATTAGATAAGTTAGAGCAAAATTTTTTAAGTTTATTTGATGATATATAATATTATGTAGAAAACAATTTTGAATATAAGTTATTCCAATCTTTAAAATATGATTTTACTTATAATTGCTGTAATAAATGTGATAAAAGTTATTTTATAAAACTGTATATTAGAGTAAGAATTTTGTATATAATTAAAAATTTCAACAAAAATGTTAAAGAATTCAATACGAAACATTAAATTCTAAGTTTAACATATATGAGAAATGTTAAATAAAAATTATAAAAAAAAATTTAAATATTTTTGAATATTCTTTTACACAAATATTTTGGAATTTAATTAGCTCTTGGTTATTAATTTTAATTTAACATTTTTGACAGAAAACAATGAAAAATACCAATAAAATTTGATATAAAAATAAAAATTTGTATGTATTCGAAAAACGAAATTAAAAAAAGAGATATGATTATAGGATACCGTTAATGTGTATGAGAGAGTAAAATTATAATGTTTATATACCAGTTAAATATCCAATTAATCCATAAAATCCAATCGTAGTATGCGAAATTCTCTCAATAAATTTTTGTGTAAGTACACATTTTGTATGTTATTGAAAATATCGGCGATAATTATAGGAAACAATCTTTGTAAAGATATGTTTTTTTTAAATATTTTCCAATATTTATGGCAACTTTTTCGATATTTTTCCCAATATTATGATGATTCTCCCGATAATTTATCATTGTTTCATTATGACACTTATAGTACATTTTCAAGCTCATGTTTATGGATAAACATGTTGTTTATGATGGAAAGTTAACAGAAGAATTAAAACAAAGGATATTGTAGATGCATTTTTATTTTTAATTCACTTAATTTAATCAGTTTAATATATTAAAAATGTATAAATAATAAGGCTTTATATATAAGTAAAAAATTCAAATGGAAAAAGAGATAATAAATTAAAATGATGATTATTTTTTTTATATAGTTGTAAATTGAATATTTTTGTATTTCGTTTTTGAAAGATTCTCAGAACTAAATGTTGAAGTGAGAAAAGTGGGTATGGTAATAAACTAAAATGTGAATTATTTTATTTGTTTCTCTGAGATATTATCATTTTTTTTAAATCCTCCATATTTTGTTTTATTTTATTCATTTATCGTATGACCAATTATAACAGCTTAAGTTCTACTCAAAGATAATACAAAAAAAATTTTTATATAAACAGTAGTATAGTTTTATATAAACAATAAACAGCTGATTGTTTTCCAAAAAACCTTGTGAACACTTGACATTTGACTGGTTTATGAGCTAGTTGTTTATCCATAAACATGAGCTTGAAAACGTACTATTATGGAATTTTTGTATCTTCTGCCTATGCTGTAACAATTAGCCGATATATCAGCTAAATGAAAACCGGCCTCTATTTATTTTGTTATACATGTAAACATTTTTGATCTCATCGAAAAAAAACTGCAAACTGCAAAATTTGATTATGAATGGATTTTGACAGGAATGGAATGGACTAATATGGATTTTTTTTTGGATTATTTTGATAATTTTGATTCTGAAGATAAGGGTTGAGTCAGAAAATAAAGACAATATAAAATAAAACAAAATTTTTTCGTTACTTTGTATGAGGAAGAATATTTATTAAAAGGTTTCGTCTCTCAAGAAATTATGTTCATAATATTTTGAGACTAATAATAAATGACTTTGAACCAAAAGTTTCAAGGTATTTCGTGTATTATATTTATATTCATAATTATGGTTTGAATACGCTCGACAAATATTATGGTTGTATGGTAATTATTCAACTGCTACTCTTTTTATTTTATTAGAGCTGTGGTAGTTACTACAATACACATCCTACTATTGACATTAAGATTCTATGCAGCAGGAGCATGCTAATAAGCTTGTCTGATTTTATTGGTGTATCAATATCATCTGCTTCACTTATCGTAAAAAGAATTAGTATAGCTATAACTAAATTAGCACCAGCTTATATAATGTTACCACTGACTGCAGAAGCAATTTCATCTACAAACTTCGCATTTTTCAGAATAAGTAGATTTCCAAAAGCTATTGGCGTAATAGACTGTATTCATGTCAGGATACAGTCCCCCGGTGGGCCCAATGCTGAAATATACCGAAACCGAAAAGGATATTTTTCATTAAATGTGCAAGTCGTCATTAATTCCAATTTAGAAATAATTGACATTGTCATCCGTTGGCCAGGATCTGCACACGATAGCAATTTCTTTTATAACTCATATTTAAAGGCAAAAATGGAGTGTGGTTCTTATAAGGATTGTTTAATACTTGAGGATAGTTGATACACTGTTAGTTCGTATATGTAACGCTCCTATCCAACCCTGAAACGCAAGATGAAATTCTTTATAATGAATCGTAAATTCGAACCAGAAATGTTATAGAACGAGGCTTTGGAGTACTGAAAAGACGTTTTCCGGTTTTGTCACTTGGTATGCGAATAAATGTTAATGCTGCATTGGTTGTTGCAGTCCATACTCAGTATTACATAATATTGCACAAAAACTAAAAGAAAGTGATCCTCCAGTAGATCCTTTAATTCCAATTGATTTTGTAATTTCAAATACTATCGGTAATAACGATGATAATAGTTCTGAAGATAATATGAGAAGAGCAATTAACAATGACAGTAACTTTTGAGATCAGTTTTGATAAGAAAGTAGTTTTAAACGTAACTGAAACAAAGTATTTAATAAAATTTTTTTTTCCTTACTCCTCTTTTTTACCCTATGCTTCCAGGATTTCCACTTGACATTTCCATTGCACTCGATTTCTAGCTGCTATACTATGGTATCATCATTTTTATTTCCTAGGTAATGTCTAATTTCATTTTTGATCTGTTTATACTGTCTAAGTAGGAGATTGGCCTACTGTAGAAAACCACTTTGATAACTCTATCTGCGCCTACGTGGTAAGACGACGTCATATTTTCTGCAAGTTGTCGCTGCTGTTTTATCCATCTTTGACGTTAAGATGCCTGACGTTACTATGTTTTTTACTGGGCACGTCATGTCACATATTTTTTGTCAGTTTTTGACAATTGTGTAATTATTATTAGTGTTTGTCCAATATCTATTTATTATGTTATTTTTATTGTGTTGTATGAGATATATGAGTATTGATATAGATATTGATATAGGTAATATTTTTAGTTATAAAGTATTAGTTATTAATTATTTATTATTGATTATAATTTTTTTATATATAATATTTTGCTATTTTTTTTTTAGCTATATTTTATACCACCCACGGCACGGGAATCGAATCCGTGACTAACACTGTGCTCCAAGCGATTAAAAACTTTTGAGAAGATATACATCTTTATTGTAATTTATCATACATACTAATAAACTAAATATAATAATATATGGGCTTTGATTTGATAATATATTATATAAAATATTTTTGAGAAAAAATACAAATAAAATGTTACCGCCACCACCTTGTGTGTTTCTTGTCAATGTGTAATTCGAAATAGTGCTAGAGCTACCGATTACATTCTAATATAGCCGTTGGTAAGATCCTGAATTTCAGTAACTTATTCACAAAATTTCAAAATCGGTTGAGTAATAAAGAAACTCTCAAATAAACTCTCATAGGTACAGTTTTATAAATATGATTGTAATTTTGTTGAAGTAAAAAGACGTCCATTCAGTTCCATGTATAACAAGAGAAGAAGGAAAAAGATTTGTTTATTACTAGACAGTCGTATGACACTATGGTTGTCACAATGAATAACAACACTTTGGAGTTCACTGCTATGCCCTAGTTCATTTTGAAGTTGTTTAGCTTATTTCATATTATTATTATAATTCTTAGTAAAATAAATAGTTTGATCTAGTACAAATAGTTTGACAAATGACATATAAGAATAGATTAAACTATAAAAGTATGTTCAGTTTAATATTTCAACAAATTTATATATTTTTATTTGCTTACAAATTTTGATATAACTCGTAACATTTTTAAAAATATGACTCTTATTTTTGATAAATTATTTTCAGGATAAGTACAAGCCAATGCTTGCGGCAACTCAATGTGGGGCCAGGACCCCTTTGAGTCCTTTAGCGCAAGCAACTATAGAAAAACATTTACCTGGATTATCAGCAAAACGTTTGCGGACACAACAAAATAGTATATCGACTGTGCAAAAAGTTGACGTTGGCTGTATTACAGGTGAGTTTTTTTTATATCAAATTAAACTTAGTATATTAAATTTAAAAAAATTGAAACCATAAGTAAAGCATTTATTTTAGGTAGTGCATCAATTGTTATGAAATTATTGTAATTAGTTTATTAATATATTAATTTCATGAATTTTTTAATTCATTTATTTTTAATTGAATTATTTGGCAATCAAAGTTTGTATATATTATTATTACTGTGAAGCATAATCTTTTATATATATAAAGAAGAATATTTGTATGTGTGCATGTATATATGTATGCTTGCATATATTATTATTACTAGTTATAAAACCCGTCTCAAGACGGTGTTCTAATTAGAAAAAAAAACTTCTGTAACTGCACAAAAAAGTGAATTCAAAGAAATGTAATCAAATATTAGTTGTATTACGCTGAGTCAGGTGCGAAAATATTTTTGTTTTTTTGCTGTAAAGATCGAAATAATAAATTGAAAAATTGTTTTTTACAAAAGCAAATTGAGTTAAAAAACAACAATTTTTTTGTTGAAAATTTGTTATCTTTTTTCCGCACCACCCAGGAGGTAAAGACAAATGTGCGTTTTTTTTGGGGTTTCCCAATAAGCCTACTCAACACTCCGACGCAAGACACCGTTGACAAAGGCAGTATTTTACCATTTTTTCTCTAATGATTAAATGTCAAAACCTCTTTATATATAACATTTTTTGTATATAGTTTATTGGAATGTCGAATTAATTTGCCTTGCTCCTTTCCTTCAATAAGTTTTATTTGAAGATCACCAGACAGGCGTACTCTGGAAATTGCAACATATGATTGCCAATGGCTAAATACTGTTTCAGGCAAATAAACTTCTTCTTTTTCCAGTGTTTGACCTTGCGACTTATTTATGGTCATAGAAAATGCCAATTTAACAGGGAACTGTCATCATCTAAGAATAAATGGCAGTTCATAGGTCGTCATAGTCAAATCTATTCTAGGAATAAATACAGTTCCCCTATAGTTTATGCCGAGGAATTCCGCGATTATTAAATTTAATTTTAGAGCTTTTACAGCTAATCGACTCTTATTGCAGAGGTCGCGTTTGGTATTTAGGTTTCTCAGTAGTATTATTATACTACCAACTATCAACTTAAGTTTATGTGGAGGCATTCCATTTAGACAGCAGCCGCTTAAAATTCTACAGGAATTCACTGCATCATTTTCACCGCAATCATCAGTGGAATTGGTACTAAGATAAGTTATTACATTTCCCTTCAAAATTAAGTCTTTTCATTATGCATACACACGTTTTATTAAATAAGATTATTACATATTATTACATATTATTATTATTAATATATATTATTATTATTATTATTATTATTACATATTATTATTACTATTAATACATTATTACATATTTATTATAATTATTATTATTGTTATTATTATTATTATTGTTATTATTATTAATATTGTTATTATTATTATTATTGTTATTATTATTATTATTGTTATTATTATTATTATTGTTATTATTATTATTGTTTATATTATTGCTATTATTTTTATTATTGTTATTATTATGATTGTTATTATTATTATTGTTATTATTATTATTGTTATTATTATTATTATTGTTATTATTATTGTTATTATTATTATTGTTATTATTATTATGTTGAGTTACTGTAATAGTGTTGTGGGGTAAACACCTATTTTCTCTAACTCTTTAATATATTTTTACTTGTGCTAATTCGCAAATAATTACCTTAAAAAATTAAAAAATTAACACAAAAAAAATAAATAAAAAATAAAAAGTAAATAATAAGACTAGTGTAAAGTTTTATATTTCTTTAATTTCACAAATAGTTTCATATTTTAATACATATAGTGCTATTTTTCAATTAATTTCTTATTAATAAACAATTCAAACAATAAAAAATTAGAAATAAATATTAACATTGATAAACATTTTAAAGTATTTTGAATTTCACAAATGCAAATAAAAAAAGAAAGCAAAAAAGAACAAACAAAGAAAAAACAAAATTATAAGTGCACAATACATTAAATTAATACAGATTATTTTCTTTAATTAATACTGAAATTTTAATAACTTTAACATTTTACTAAAAAAACAAACAGAAGAAATTTTAAATCGTAAATGCCATTTTTCCCGCTTAAATCACATTTTGCAAATCATTGTTCCTATCGGAAGAACAGCTAAAAACAAACTACTACCAAAACAAAGAAAGCGGTTTTGCAGTAAATTTTAGTTGATGATATTCATTTTAAACCCAGAGTGTCAAAATAACAATAATATTCACAATAATCAAAATTCATAATTATCTAAAAACAAGTATATTTTCTTTTAATTCACAATTATTTACATTGTGAAAAATTAAACGAAAAAGATTTTAAATACATGAAGTTGAACAAGATTTTACATAAATGTAGTGCCTGTAACCGTTTAAGAAGAGGGTCCATTTTGCATTCACCAGCTCTGTCACCACTAGTTGTTGATTTGCCAGCTAAATCTGGATTGGCTGTTAGTGAGTCCATTCTCCCAGATAACAATGAATTATCAATGCGACTTATTTACGATAAGTTAAGCAGTTTAGAAGAAATTAATAGAGAGTTTCTCAGTACAATAAAAATTCTACGAGATGAAAATTCTTTGTTAAAAAATAAAATTAATTTTTTTTTTTTTTTTTTTTATGATCTTGACAGTATCACCTTTTCGTGCTTAATTAAGTACGGTACTGCAATTTTACACTACAATATCTACAATAATTTGAGTGTTTATTTTAACAAATTACTGGCTTATCTACTCATTAAATGTGGAAAACTACTACTATCGTCAGGAACTAAGCCTTCTTAAATAGAATAGCTCCATTTTCTCGGAAGCAGATTGAACTGGGCTGATCAAAAACAAAGGGATAATACTATTGAAATAACTGGTGTGCCGAATGTTAATAATTCAAACGTAAATGATATAACTAATAAAATATTTTCTGAAGCACTTGCTCTTAATATTTCTCAAGAACAAACTCAAAAATGTTATGTGAAAAACAATGTATCCAATAAAGGACCGTCAACTTCCAACTCTAGTAATATAATTTGCGTACACTTTCACAATAATGATATCAAAAAAAAGATTTTAAAGGAAAAGTCTCACAGGAAAAAAAATCTTAATACCAAATTATTTAGTGGTTGTGACTCTTCCATCGCACCAACTAATATTTATGAAGCCTTCACTAAGTACACGAAAGCGCTATTTGGGGAGGCCAAAAAACTCAAAATTGAAAAAAACTATAAATATTTATGGTATAGAAACTGTAAAATTAGATATTTATATTTATATATACACATATAAATATTACTATTTTCAAATTTTTCTGATTTTGTAAATTGGTTTGCTTGCTTTCTGCTGCTCTTTTATTACTATTGTTTTATGAACCAACGACGCAATCTCATATTTATTTGTCAAGAAAAAAAAATCAATTAAAAATACAAAATTTGTTTCTTTTTTTTATTTTATCCTTTTTATTTTTTCATTATTATTATATTTTATTCATTAGCCAAAAGCAAAAATGATAACCATATATGTAGTCACACATGTAAACAATTTTTTTTTAATTAATTTTGGTCTGTGCCTACTCTTCCTTTTATTATTTCAATTATTATATTATAATTTATTATAGGGTTGCAACTTAGGTCCAATAATACCGAATACACTTTTTTTATACAGCGATATACTTTTTTTTAAATTTATATTTTTTATAAATTTAATATTAAAATCAATGTTTTTTCAATATTCTAAAAAAAAAGTAAGAAAATAATTTTTGTTCAAAAAATATTCTAAAGTTGAAATTTTTTTTTTATATTTAAGTAGTGAAACTGAACTTGAAAAGATAAAAAAAATTTGAAAAAATATTGCCAAGTTGACATTTTTTGTTATATTTAAGTAATGAAACTGAATTTGAAAAAAGTTGAAAAATCTGTTGAATTCAAAAAATTAGATCCGAATATATTCAAATATTAATATTCCAATATTTTATTTTCTTACATTCTTTCAAAAATTTATATGAAGTTTTTGTTAAGTGGCAACCCGAAATCGATACACGATAAAATAATAAAAAATACATATGTGTGTGCAGTACCCAGTCCTAGTGTATAGAAACCACGCCTCAATTTAATATTTGCTGCAAGTGTGGATTGTGGAATGAGAATTCCAAATTTTGTTTGTAGTTGTTGTTTTTTTTTTGCAAGATTCTTTTTTTATATATGCGTATTGTATATTATTATAATTGTATTCAAAAAAATAAATGTTTTCTTTTTCTTCTTTTCTGAGAGCCTAGTAATTCATCGTTTCACCAACGAACTACACAACCCTATTTGTTTTAAGATATGATGATGATTATTATTATTATTATTATTGTTATTATTGTTATTAGTATTAATATTGTTATTAGTCCTCATTATTATTATTATTATTATTATTATTATTATTATTATTATTCTTATTATTATTACTATTATTATTATTATTACTATTATTGTTATTATTATTATTGTTGTTATTATGATTATTGTTATTATTATTATTGTTGTTATTATGATTATTGTTATTATTATTATTGTTATTAATGTTATTGTTATTATTATTATTATTATTATTATTATTATTAATATTGTTATTATTATAATTGTTTTTATTATTATTGTTATTGTTATTATTATTATTATTATTGTTATTATTATTACTACTATTATTATTATTACTATTATTGTTATTATTATTATTGTTGTTATTATGATTATTGTTATTATTATTATTGTTATTAATGTTATTGTTATTATTATTATTATTATTATTAATATTGTTATTATTATTATTGTTTTTATTATTATTGTTATTGTTATTATTATTATTATTATTGTTATTATTATTATTTTTATTATTATGATTATTGTTATTATTATTATTGTTGTTATTATGATTATTGTTATTATTATTATTGTTATTAATGTTATTGTTATTATTATTATTATTATTATTAATATTGTTATTATTATTATTAATATTGTTATTATTATTATTGTTTTTATTATTATTGTTATTGTTATTATTATTATTATTATTGTTATTATTATTATTTTTATTATTATTATTGTTATCATTATTATTCTTGTTATTATTATTACCTACCTCGTCGCGGTTCAGAGGCCGAGTAAGGGCAAAGAGTCTTGGGACCCTGTCCAAAGATGAGTCCTGTAGCCAAACGGCAATCAACAGGGCCGGATTAAGGTGTCACACGTACCGTGCCGATAATCAGCTAGGCTGGGGGCTCTCTATAAAAACAAGACCAGTCACAAACGGTGTCCTCAGATATATCTGGCAGCCTCTGAGTGTAAAAGCCTTACCTCCGTATGGGAGCTCTGCGGGGGTGACCGTTTTTGTCGCCTTACTCGTGGGAACAAGATATGAAGGGAAAAAAAACTAATTGAGACGGAGAAGAAGATGATATAGGATGAAGGGAGTTCAAGAAGGTGATTTGAGGAGAGCCCGTCAAATAGTCCTGTTGTAGTTGTTGTTTTTTTTTTGCAAGATTCTTTTTTTATATATGCGTATTGTATATTATTATAATTGTATTCAAAAAAATAAATGTTTTCTTTTTCTTCTTTTCTGAGAGCCTAGTAATTCATCGTTTCACCAACGAACTACACAACCCTATTTGTTTTAAGATATGATGATGATTATTATTATTATTATTATTATTATTGTTATTATTGTTATTAGTATTAATATTGTTATTAGTCCTCATTATTATTATTATTATTATTATTATTATTATTATTATTATTATTATTCTTATTATTATTACTATTATTATTATTATTACTATTATTGTTATTATTATTATTGTTGTTATTATGATTATTGTTATTATTATTATTGTTGCTATTATGATTATTGTTATTATTATTATTGTTATTAATGTTATTGTTATTATTATTATTATTATTATTATTAATATTGTTATTATTATTATTGTTTTTATTATTATTGTTATTGTTATTATTATTATTATTATTATTATTGTTATTATTATTATTTTTATTATTATGATTATTGTTATTATTATTATTGTTGTTATTATGATTATTGTTATTATTATTATTGTTATTAATGTTATTGTTATTATTATTATTATTATTATTAATATTGTTATTATTATTATTGTTTTTATTATTATTGTTATTGTTATTATTATTATTATTATTGTTATTATTATTATTTTTATTATTATTATTGTTATCATTATTATTCTTGTTATTATTATTACCTACCTCGTCGCGGTTCAGAGGCCGAGTAAGGGCAAAGAGTCTTGGGACCCTGTCCAAAGATGAGTCCTGTAGCCAAACGGCAATCAACAGGGCCGGATTAAGGTGTCACACGTACCGTGCCGATAATCAGCTAGGCTGGGGGCTCTCTATAAAAACAAGACCAGTCACAAACGGTGTCCTCAGATATATCTGGCAGCCTCTGAGTGTAAAAGCCTTACCTCCGTATGGGAGCTCTGCGGGGGTGACCGTTTTTGTCGCCTTACTCGTGGGAACAAGATATGAAGGGAAAAAAAACTAATTGAGACGGAGAAGAAGATGATATAGGATGAAGGGAGTTCAAGAAGGTGATTTGAGGAGAGCCCATCAAATAGTCCTTTTAGAAGGTGCTCGGTATTACTCCGAACACCTCCAACTGCACCTCGTTCAAATTCCCTACCACCGGCGGTGGTAAGGGAAAAGGAGCACGAAAACAGCATGTATTCTAAAGGCGGAAAAATAATCCAGAAGAGCGATGGCGCTCTGGCCAAAATGAGAGCTGCAACTCTTAGGCAAACGAACGTCAGCTCGAAAATAAAAAATGGCGTGGCGGTGCTCCAGGATGCCTCGGACACGTTAAAAAGCTAATGGAGCTGAAAAACAGGCTTAAAAGAATGGAAAGCGGAACTCAAACGGAGATTCCGAGAAGAATGACAGACTGTGCTAGACAGACAGACGATAAGAGGGCATTTGATACTATGAAAGCCCAAAAAAAGATGACTGTAATATTGCCAGAAATAGTCACAAGTGGAACGCTGAAAACAGTCCGGCGGAAAAGTGGCAATACCTAAAAAGAAGAAAGAGAAGAAAATTACTCTTCCACTTTCCGCCAACGTACAGCAGTGGACGGAAGTAAGGATGAAAGAAAGGAGGGCCAAGCGGTGACCTAAAAATGGTACAGCCGAAAAGCCTAAGAAAAAAGTGCCTGAAGCTTTCCAAGCCAAAGTAGAGGTAAACGCCAAAAAGTAAAAGCCACAGGACGTCGGCCCGCAGTGACCATCAAGCCTGCGGAGGAGAACTCATATTGCAGATGTCCTAAGAAACGTCAAGGTGAAGATTCAGCTGGAGGAAACATGTGCGGAAATAAAGGCAATCCGGCAAACACGGGAAGGCAAGGTTCTTCTTGAAATCACTTATCAGAAAAGCTTGAGAAGTTTCACATAGGCCCTACAGGATGCAGTGGGCACTTTAGGTAGCGTGAAGAGCATAGTACAGATGAGGTCCGTAGAAGTGAAAGATTTGGACTGCCTTACTGAGCGGACTGAAGTGGAGCAGGCATCTCGGATCTGTTTCAGAAGGGATCTCGGAGATGTTTCAGTTTTGAGGGTTGGTCTCACAGCGCCAAATTCGAGGTCACAATTGACAGCCGTCGTTGACCTTCCTGAACAAGCTGCTGAAGCAGGGAAGGCTCAAAGTAGTATGGGTTTCCTGCAGGATTAAGTTACGGACCGATCTCAAACGCTGCTGAAGGTGTCTGAGTTTCGGTCACGTGGTTGGTTCTTGCATACCCCCCTTTGAAGGAACTCAGTGACTTCAAAACCTTATACGTGTCTTACACGTGAAATTCAAATCCGCCTTCATTAATTGTAGCTTTCTTGTATTTGATTCTTTTGCGAATGAGCATGGAAATTATTAATATTATAATTGCTATTATAATAATATAACTGATGCTGTAATGATGTATATCATGATAGTTCAGCTGCTCCTGGTCCTTTAGTCTGTCGATTGCAAGTTCTATTGAAGTCCAATTTGAAGGTTTTCTCCGAGTTTCGAAAAAGAGTTGTTAGCTAGGATTTGTCTAACGTGTTCCTGCTTCATGCTACTTGGTGGAAATTCTACGTAAGAGTATGTCTCATGGAAAGTTCGGGCATGAATTGTTATGTACTCATCCTTCATGATGCATGATTTATCTACTGACAGTATATCCTGTCCCACTATACGGGCTCTAGTAGAAACTTTGTCACAGACGGTGTTTAAATATGTTTCCTTATGAACATAAAAGAACTATTGATTAGTTTGGGATAGTTGGAACCAATAATTCTGCACCTTGATTTTGTCAATCTGGAAGGTTTGAATCCTTTTAGAATTATGGTTGAAATTTGCCATTACGCAAGCAAGTTCCGGAGCTTGCTCTGTGTACATAGGATATCTTTGATGACATAATGATTCCTCATCCGTTAAACGTTGGCAACTACTGAGATCGGTTCCTTTGAGAGCTGTAAAACTGCCTCTTTGCAAATTTATCAACAAATATTCTACTGGTGTTTGGATGATTGCTAAGCAGCTTAGAATACCAGACTTACTGGTATTGACAATGATTGCAATAATTTGTATACTTCATACAATTCCTTTAATACTATGGGTAGCCTGATGCACAATATTAGGTTATTTTCAGTAATGCCTCCATTAGCTTGCATGATGGAGTACAATTTTTGATAATCTCCTTTATTGCTCCCAGGAATTCGCAGGTGACTTGGCAGATTATCTGGTATTTTAAGAACCTCTGTATTTAATTGTTCCGGCGATAGAAGATGAGGTGACAATTTACCATGGTGAAGATCAATAACGGTGTCGATTATGGCATCCTGTGTTCTTTCATAGTCGGTGATTGTGAGGTCTAATGGTAGAATAAAGAAATTGAGTTCTATTTCTTGATTTTGCTCGATATTATTGCTATAGATTATCTCAATATGTTTTTTAAGTATCAAGAAATCTTCATTTATGGATTTTTCACTTTTCTTTAGAATATGTGTAGTTGCATCGATTACAGATGTTTGTTACTTAAGCAGAATTAGTAAGTGCTCTTTTAACATTTTCTATCCCTTGCATATCTTTTGTCCAGTACGCCAAATAATTCATTGACGTATCCAATGCCATCGAATATTGATCTAGACATCCTAGGTTTCTTACCTTTTAAATTTTATTTCTGTGCCGTAATTCTGTTATTTGATGCTCTATTCGTTGAACTACAGTTGGACAGTAGCTTCTATTGTTCGGCATTGCATTACACAACTTATTTAACTTTGTTGAGTAGTTTACAATTCCGTCAAATCATTCCAATATTCTGTCATTTTGAAGTATTTAATTAACTTCCATTCGTCGTTTATTATTGATACTCGCGAGATCCTTTCAAAAAATATTCCTGGTGGCTGTTCGAAATTAGTTATGATAAGGTTCTTGTTAGTAGTTGACCCTAGTACTGGAAGCACGAACAAAGTGAGCAAGAGAAGTGTGGCAACGCTAGGTTTTTTGTGAGTGAGAGGTTGCATTATAGGGTTAATTGGAGCTATCTTCCGTTTTTTTACTATTTTTGTTGAATCATTTATTATAGGTAAGGAAGTGTCATCAGAGCCCTCTTTAATTGATTCTTTCTCCCATTCTTCATGAATGGGTAGTGGATATATGTTCACAATGTGCCTGTCGTGTATTCCTTTGCCAGTTCTTACCTGCACGCATCGTACAAGTCGCCCGTCATCCATTATAGTCTTGATGACTCGTCCTAGACTCCATTGACTGGGAGGTAATCCAGGGTCTTTCAGCGAAACTAATGTGCCAACTTTAATATTTTTCTGTTCCTTTAACCATTTGGAACGATGCTGCAGTGTTTGTAGATATTCTGTTGGCCATCTTTTCCAAAATGCTTGTTGCATAGCCACCAGATGCTCGAATCTCTCTGTTATTTCATTTTATACTCGGATAGCTCCGGTTCCATAATGGAATTCATAGGAGCGCTAATTAGAAAATGCCCAGGTGCAAGAGGTTATAGATCGTTAGGATCGTTCGACAACGGCGTAATGGACCAAGAGTTGAACTCTTTGATGCTTTCCACCTTTGCTGTAAACGTGGTTAGTTCTTCGAAGGTTACTCGAGCGGAATCAACAGTTTTCTTCAGATGTATTTTTGCAGCCTTGATAGCAGACTCCAAAAGATCTCCGAAATGTGGCGATTTTGGCGGGATCGAGAATCATTGAATTCCCTGCTCGTTGCACGTTTTGTTCACGAGCTCCTTATGAGGCTTGGATTGGAACAAATGCCGCAATTCCTCCTTAGCGCCCATGAAGTTGTTTGCGTTGTCAGAATATATTTCATCTGGAATGCCATATCTGGCTATAAATATTTTTAATGACGCTAAAAAGGCAGCAGTAGAAAAGTTCGAGACAACTTCGAGGTGAACAGCCTTTGTTGCAAAACATATAAATAAAGCTACATAGGCCTTAGTGGCTCATTTTCTTCTTACATTGTAGGATACTTGCATTGGATCGGCAAAATCTACTCCAACATGGATTTATGCCCTAGCAGGCTCTACGCGATCCTTAGGTAGATTTCCCATCACCTGATGTATCTCCCTTAATTTACATACAAAACATCTAAAGCGTTCCCTACATACCTTTCTGGCCAACACCTTTCCGTTGACGGGCCAAACAATCTGACGAGCGACCGCCAATAATGCTTGAGTGACTGTGTGTGAATTCGCCCAGTGTAACTTTTCCATAAATAATTTTGTGATATAATTATTTGCTGACAGAAGATAAGGATGTTTTGGGTCGATGCATAACGACCCCCCACTCTTATTAATGAATCCTCGTCTAGGTATGGTGAGAGATTGCTATTTTAGCATTTTCTTTGAAGCTTCCTTAGGTCCTTGATTTCCTCTGGAAATGAATCATATTGAATTCAACGCACTACATATTTGAAAGCTTTTTTCAATTCAGTGGTGCTTGGAAACGTACACAACGTCCTTTTCCTTGAATTTGGGCAATTATATATAAAGCGGTTTACAAAGGCCATGACTCGATGAATTGCTGTGAATGAATTTTTGTGGTTAATTTCGTTCCGTATTTGACGTCTGGTTACCACTGATAGTATGCTTTTTTTCCACTTTAAACTACTCATGATGTTGCGTGACTCTAATTTCAATGTTTTGGGTCAGGTGGTCTCTTCGCAAAGGAGGAAACCGGGTCCATTGAACCAAAGAGAGCAGTTCACTAAGCTCTTTGGAGTAATCCCTTGTGACAACAAATCTGCAAGGTTTAATTTAGATTCCACTTGTCTCTATTGATTTACATCAGTTGTTTCTTGTGTAGCACCTATTCGGTTAGCTAAGAAAGGCTTCATTGTTGATGTTGGTCTATTTATCCAACACAAAACTATGCTTGAATCGGTCCAGTATCAAATCTTATCACACGTGATGTTGAGTGCCTTCCTTACTTGCATGATTAATTCAGCTAAATAATTTGGCTGCACACAGTTCCAGCCGTGCAATGGTTGTTCTGGGCTTTGTGGGAGCAACTCTAGACTTTGAACATAGAAGTCGGGAATGTATTTGACCATTTTTATTGATACTTCGCAGGTATACAGCTGCGCCATATGCTCTTTCGGATGCATCGGAAAAACCGTGTATTTCAACCTTGAGGTATTCATCCATTAACACTTGTCTGTTCATCGTAATCTTACTTAATAGGGGTAGTTCCAGTGTATATGTCAGCCACTTTGTTTGCTGCTCTTGTGGTAAGGCCTCGTCCCAATTAAAACCCATGTTGTTGATCTCTTGGAAAAATATCTTTCCAAGTATTAAAGCTGGATTAAGCAGGCCCAATGGCTCAAATACTTGATGAAGTTCCGATACCACTACCGTCTTGGTTATACGTTTGTGTATGGCGTTAGCTTTTGGTGAAATCGAAAATACATCTTGTGCTGGGGACTCCACTAGTCTCAGTGTTTTTATGGAAGTTCCGTCTGTAATTTCGTACTTCATCTCCCTATCCATTACAGACAGAGTTGTGCATTTTCATCAGATCATATTGTAGTTGAACTGCCTTTCCTAAAGAATCATGAACGGTTATTAGATCATCCATGTAAAAGTCACGCTTTGTAACAGCTGCTGCTTCTGGAAGCTTATGTTTGAAGGAATTGGCTATCGCCCTTATTATGAACATCGTAGTTGGCCGATAAACGACTAAAAATATTTATCGGATATCGTTTATTTTCATATTACGAAACGGTATTCGATAAAATTAGTATGTACGATAGAAATAAAAGCTATATAGCTTTTTTGTTTTAAATATTGTTTGTTTTTAATTTAAAAATTTTTCTATATAAACAAAATGTAGAAGCGTTTGTTTTATTTGGATGATGAAGATGAAGATTATGAACAAAATGAAGGAATTATACGGAGGCCCATCAGAGATTCTTCTAATTCTTTAGAATCAGAAAATAAAATGTAAATTAAAAAAAAATCATTGCAATTTTGATATATTTTTTTTTAGATTCACCCGAAACTGCAAACAAGAGTTCCGGCGTCCTAAGTGTCGGGACCAAAAACCTTGAATTTTTTTTTTTTTTTCATCAGTACAATGTGATGAAGACTATTGTACTGATGAAGACTACCTTAAATGTGATGAAGACTATAGGTCGGGGAGGCAAGGAGTTGGGGCCGAACCTCTATATCACGTGTTTAAATTGTACTTGTCTTAAACAAGGTTATTAATAATTATTATAAAAAAATTTTAAAATTTTTTTGGATTGGTCCGACAGTCCAGAAATCGGGTCCGAAAACCTTGAACAAAAAAATTGTCCAAAAACGATAATGTCAATAATGTTCATTACGTCAATATAAGTACTTCAGGACTGTCGGACCAATCCCAAAATTTTTAAAAATTTTTTTATAATAGTTATTAATAACCTTTTTTTAGACAATTACAATTTAAACACGTGATATAGAGTTTCGACCACAACTCCTTGGCTCCCCGACCTATTGTCTTCATCACATTTAAGGGCCATTGTACTGATGAAAAAAAAAATTCAAGGTCTTCGGTCCCGACACTTGGGACACCGAACCTCTTGTTTGCATTGTACTTAAGAGCCATTTTACTTAAAACAAGTTAAAAAAAAACAAAATTTTGTTTGCGAGGGCTTTGTGAGACGGGACCCGAAACTATTTTTGCTCGAAGCTGCTCAATTTCTTGAACTTGACACTTCTCAACGAAAATAGAAAACGATGTGTGAGTAACACACACAAACATAAATAAATTACAAAGAAAAAAAAGTTTTCAAATGGTAGCACGGTTTTTGTTTCGCTTTTCGTTTGATTCACTTAAGTAGGGATCGGCGATAAAGGATCCCAAAATATAATTATGCTAATTTTCAAGTATGTTTTTAAATAGCTTCACAATTGTCTTTGAGCAATTTACCTTCCTTTTATTGCTTACTACTTTATTCCTGTGCTTATATAGGTATATTTGTAATAAGCACTTAAATTTATAAAAAAAATTCTTCTAAAATTTACTTATAGATATTTTCTAAATTATTTTTTTATCGTCAACAAAATTGAATTCGATTAAAAAATTATAAAAAACTGATAATTTATCATTTTCATAATACGGATTCAACGACTACTAATATTAAAAAAAAGCTTTTTTCGATTACGATAAAATTTAAAAATTTACGATGTTTGTAATACAAAGCAAATATTTTTACGAAATATTATCGTTTATCGGCCGACTACGATGTTTATAATAAAGGCGTATATCATACAAGCATTGAATTGCTACGTATGATGCTGGTTTGGTTCCGTAAGTTAAGGTTAGCATCTATAACAACGCAGTGGTCCTCTTGGGTCTTGTCTCCATAGAATCAATTGATAATTAATAATTTTATTGTCCATCAGTATCGGCCTATACATCTTACAAATATCTGAGGTGAATACTTATTTAGGCATTCGGAATCGGATTGAAATTTACCACAATGTATCTTGTATTGTGGGGCCAGCCATTTGTAATTCGTTCAAGGATACATTGGTTGATATCTTGCAAGAAGCATCAAAGACCGCTCGTAACTTTGTAGTGGTGCTTGTTTCTTTAAACACTGCATGAGGAGGCAAAAAATAGTGTCTTTCAGGCAAGGAAGTTAGATCTATTTCTTCCATGTGTCTAAGAGCAAGATATTCGTTTATAAATTCCTGGTACTGGACCTTTAAGTCTAAATTCCCTTGTAGCCGTTTTTCCAGATTAATACAAAATATGTTTTATTATTAAAAAATATTCTTTATTATTAATTATACCGGGTATGCCAGACCATGCGTATCAGCTTTTTAAGAGGGGAAGGAGCCGTTATTTTAAAATTTAGAAAAAAGTTTGTTAACTAAATCGAGGATGCTCTATCGATTGGTGGTATTTTCAACTTTTGGAAAGGACCGCAAATCGGTTTTTTAAGATAAAAAATTGTCGAAATTGGCCGAAACCGAGATTTTCAAATGGGAAGGGGTACTTTTCAATGCAAATTCCGATTCTACATCAAAAAATAAGAAACTTTTGTAAAGTGAATTATTTTTTTTTTGTTTGTTTGTTTTTTTTTGTTTTTAAACTTTGTAGGAACCCAAAACTGAGATAAAAAATATGACAACATGAAAAGCAAATTAATTTATAAAAATGATTATCATTAATTTTAGTTTACCAAAGGAAAATATTGAGCATTTTTGTTTTATTGTTATTAATTTTGAAGCAAAATACTAAGAAAACAAAAAAAAAATCATTTAACATAATTTTCTTATTTTTTGTCGTAGAATCTGAGTTTGCATTAAAAAATACTCCTTCCTATTTGAAAATCTCGATTTCGGCCAATTTCGGCGATTTTTGATCTTAAAAAACCGATTTGCAGTTCTTTCCAAAAGTTGAAAATACCACCAATCGATAGAGCATCCTCGATTTAGTTGACAAACTTTTTTCTAAATTTTAAAATAACGGCTCCTTCTCCTCTTAAAAAGCTGATACGCATGGTCTGGAACACCCGGTATATTTTTTATTATAATTTATATATTTTTAATTATTGTAATTTTGAGAATCAAAGAAATTTCTTGTTATTAAATGTTGTATTCTTTTAATTTAAAAAGAAGTTTCTTATTGTTGAAATCAAAAGAGATTTCTTCGTGTTTATTATTGTAAGTTCTGAATTTCAAGGAGGACAATTTCATCCTTTCTTGCCTTTTTATCATTTTCCTAATTACCACCACCTAAATTTTCATTCCCGTAATATTTTATTCTTGCCAATAGAAAATTTTGTTCAGTCATATTTTAATTTATTTTATTTTCTTTTATATGTCACCTCGAATTCTTTACCCTTTTTTTACATAGCTTATTTTTATAAACGAATTTTTTTCCCACGCAGGACATTCACCTTTTCCTAATATTTTAGCATTTATCATTCTTTCTTTTTTTATTTATGTACTTTTCTACATATATTTTAACAATACTTTGGTTTTTATTTATAACATTTAAATCTGTTATTTTGTTATTGTAGAAAACACATTATTTTTGGTGAAAAGCTTAAAGGTGAAAAGCTTACGTTTATTTTTAATTTAAAGATTAGTTTTTCTGAATTGTCTAAATTATCAAAAAGCTTTAATGATATTATTTATTATTTTTACATACGCGTGCGTGGTTGAATTTGTAATAATAAAATATATATAAAAATTTAAATAATTATAAATATAATAAGGATTTAAATAATATAATAATAAATTAAATAAATAAAAGATAAATATAATAATTAATTTAAAAGTTTTTTAGTGAATAAATAAAAATAATCATCTCATGTTTTTTTGATTGAAAGTATTTAATAATGTGAATAAATGATGAAAATAATAATTTCATGTTTTTTGATTGAAAGTATTTAATAATGTGAAAAAATGATGAAAATAATCATTTCATGTTTTTTGATTGAAAGTATTTAATAATGTGAATAAATGATGAAAATAATCATTTCATGATGATATTGTTTAATTGATTTAATTTAATTGATTGTGTATAATAAAGAAATTGATAAAGACAAGTTATGAATATAAGGTAATTTGTTTTCCTTTGTTATTTGTAGTGCGAGGTAATGATGCTGATGAATGGAAGTCAATGACTGCCATTCATTACAAATCATCTTAACCTGCGACCGCTCAATGCTTCGAAGGCGAATTGAGCGGAAAACAGCCAATGCACTGGTGGACAGCCGAAATAGCTGACCTCCGGAGAGACTGCCTCCAACTGAAGAGAAAGGCTCAGAGAGCTAGTACGGAGGAGGAAGTTAGGCTCAGGTTCACGGATCACAAGGAGAAAAAGCGCCAGTTGCGGGGTACCATCAATCACAGTAAGGCGTGATGCTGAGAAGACATAAACTCAGATCCATGGGGATTGGGTTACAAAACTGTAACCCAGAAAATTGGGGCACTGAAAACCCGTCTCTCAACATTCGGACCACAATGAACCTAGTTAATACTCTCTTCCCAGTGTATCCTCAGTGAGCTGCGAGAGCGTACAACCAGGATGGCGCTTCCCCATTCACGAGGGAGAAGCTATAACAAGCTATCCAATCCATCAAGGCGTAGTGGATCGAGAGTTGAACTCTTGGATGCTTTCCACCTGTGCTGTAAACGTGGTTAGTTCTTCGAAGGTTACTCGAGCGGAAGGTTACAACCTGATTTCTATATCATCTGCATCTGATATTGATAATCCTATACAAAATTTTTCTCTCTACTATCAAAATGTAAGAGGCTTACGCACCAAAAATAGACTCGTATACGTCAACTCTGTAGCATTAGATTTTCCTTGTTATGTTTTAAAAGAGACTTGGTTAAACAAATCCATTATTGATTTGGAATTATTTGATCCCTCCTTCAATGTTTATAGAAAAGATAGATATTGTTCCAACTCAATTCAAAATTCTAATTTTATCAATGCGGAAGAGATTAAAATACCTGAAACAAATCTTTTAGAGATTATATGCGTCAAGGCTACTTTATCACAAATAAACATAATTTATATTACAAACTGTTATATTCCTCCAAATAGTGACATCGAAATATATAAAAGTCATTGCAAGGCTATCAATTTCATATCTGAAATTTCCGAACAATCTTGCGAAATTATTCTGTGTGGGGATTTTAATCTTCCTAACATTGAATGGTCCAACCATGACCAAGAGTCATACTTAATTCCTACTAATCTTCATATGAGATCGAGTATACATTCATTGACTCCCTTAACTTAATCTCCCTACGGCTATCATCAACAATCCATAATAATAAGCATCGTAAACTCGATCTAATATTTCTGTCTGATTGGAACAACTCAATAATAACGGAAAGTCTTGGCACTCTTGTAAATATTGACCATTATCATCCTCCAATTCTTATTACCTACTTTACTGAATCTAATGTTCTTCCAAATAAAACTGTAACCTATCAATACAACTTTAGCAAAGCAGACTTTCAACAGCTTAAAAATTTCTACAAAACTTGTGATTTTTCTTCCATTTTCACTAACACTAACATTGAGATAATCATTAGTAAGATGTATGATTTACTCTTTGAAGGTTTAAATCGACACGTTCCAAAATCGACTATTTTTACTAATTCTAGTCCTCCGTAGTATACTCGGGATATAAAAAAATTAAGAAATAATCTAATCTTATTTATTAATTTTTATTTTAAATAGATATTTTTTACAAAATATGACTTCCAATCTTTTAACGAACCCCAAAGGATTCTGGAAATTTATTAATACTAAAAACAAGTCTGATCAATTCCCTAGTTTCATGCAATATAAGGATACACTTAGTAATGATCCAAATGTCATATCTCAATTTTTTAGTGAATTTTTTGGAAATTCATATGCAGCACCTATATTTAATCCTACCGCATCACAATTTGACCATTTAGATCATTTTCCTAAAACAACATTCTCCTCGTTTTGCATTAATGAAGCTATCGTTACAGATTATTTAGTTAAATTAGGTAATATCACATCCCCTGGTCCAGATGGTATTGCAATAAGTTTTATGCATGAAACACTGGTTTGGATGTCGGTGTTCCAAAGAATTTGTATGAATGTACTAATTATTGTTTTCAAAATGAAGAATAAGTTATATCCGGAATACCTGTGCAATAGATTAGTGTATAATGGGGACATTCATCATTATGATTTAACAAATATATTTAATTTTAGACTTAGTTACTTTAGAAATGAAAAAAACAAGAATATGTTACTATATAAAGTATTAAATTTGTATAATAATTTACCAAATGAATTAAAATTTGAAAACAATTTGAATATCTTTAAAAAAACTGTTATTAATTACGTTAAAAATAATTTTAAACAAAGAGCAATATAAAATTTTATAAATTAGTTGCTAAGGATATATTATTATTGTTATTACTGTTATTATTACTGTTATTATTATTGATATTATTATTATTATTATTGATATTATTGTTATTATTATTATTATTTTTGTTATTATTATTTATTATTTATTATTTATTATTTATTATTTATTATTTATTATTTATTATTTATTATTTATTATTTATTATTTATTATTTATTATTTATTATTTATTATTTATTATTTATTATTTATTATTTATTATTTATTATTTATTATTTATTATTTATTATTTATTATTTATTATTTGTTATTTGTTATTTATTAATTATTTATTATTTATTATTAATTGTTTATTATTTATTGTTTATTATTTATTATTATTATTAATATTATATATAGCAGATTTTCCCCGCGAAACATCTAAAACCGTAAAAAAGCAAAAAAAAAAAAATTATTACATATTATTATTATTATTATTAAAATTATTTTTTTTTTATTCAATTCATAGAGATCTGCTGTTGTGAAGAGTTACCAGAAGTTGAAATTATATCATTGATTGAAGAAAAAATTCCAAAATATAAAGTTCGATCCGATTTTTTAACAGCATTTACAGGTTACGCAAATCAAGATTGGTATATACCGGCACCAGCATTATTAATACCACCAGAAGGATTAGAATTAACAAAAGATCAAATTAGAGAAACATTGAATTATTTCCGTAAGTACTTTGAACATTTATTTATATTTTCATTGGTATAAACGTTTATACAGAAGAAATTTTATGGCGCATCTTTTGAAAATGTAACGAAAATTGAAAACAAAAAAAACAAGGAAAAACAGACGCAGGTTGTTTAAAATTTTGCAAAGAAAAATATTATAATATATGTATATTATTAATTTTATGTGATTGTGTGCCATATACAGGTTGTGGAAATTATAATTTTCCGACCGTTGTGTTTTTGTTTTCATTTTGTTTCTTAGTTCTTCTTACACATTGAACCTTGACAGTTGAAACAAAAGAAAAAAATTATTATTTTGTGAATTGCGAGTCAGTCAGGCGCGCTCCTATCAAATTTGGCGCCCTGCGCATCAGAAAAATTGCGCCCCTCATCTAAAAAGTGATTGTTACAAGCCATGAGGACTTTTAACGCGTTTTTTTATTGATTACAATATGTATTTTTTAGTGTCAATTTTATCTGTAAATTTTGATAACTAACAATAAATACGACAATATTTGCTTGATACAACAAAAAATCGCCCGTTAATTCTTTTTACACTTTGTGCTTTGAATTTTTATCTCTTACAAATTAAATTCTTATTACTATCGAGTATATTACAATATTAAAAATCTGTATTTATTGAAATTTTATTCTCTTTCTCTATTACAAAAAAAAAACAACCATTTACCACAATTTTTTTTTTTCGAAAATAACCGGACATTAACAGTTTTTTATCAATGAAGTGTTATATAATATTTATATATCAAATTTTACATGAATGGACATAGAGATTAGATATTGATTTTTAATTCATTTATTCATATTATAGTAAAATACAATACTTAACAATATACATTTACTAAATAAAAAATAATAAGAATAAATATAGGATCATTCAAATATTCATTAGAATATGTGATGAATGAAACTGCAAGCAAAAATACAGGCATAAAAATATAAAATATTGTTGAGTACATACATAGTAAAGTAGAAAATTAAAGCTAAATATGGAAAAACTAAAATAGCTTAAATTAAAATTATATAATGAAAAAATAAAATTTAAAATAAAATTTCATAAAATTTAAAGCAAAATTTAAATAATAAACGAGAGTAAGCAGAATTAAATACAAAATTATAACAAGAATTAAAAGTAAATAAATAACTAGAAGACTGAAAGAAAATTAAAAAAATTATAGTTAGAAAAAATACTAAATTGAAGTTAAAACTAAATCGTATTAAAAACAGATTCAATTTGAAGGTGATCCAGTTCAAAAAGCCAAAATCGAAGATTTTTGCAACATGAAACAGGTGATCTGTCCGATCTTAAAGAATAAGGTAACATATTGAAATTTTTTTTTAGCTATATAATCATAAAAGTGGCAAAAATGAGAGGTACGGGCTCTTGGAACATTTACAAGATATAAAATATTAATTCTAAGATGATATTTAGTAATAAATCGATGAGCGAGATAGCCCAACCTGTTGAAAAAAATTTTCAACGTTTTAAACAGATATAAATGTCTAAGTGGTAGAATATCCAACTTTTTAAATAAAGGAAAACTGAGCATTAGTCTATTTTATTTAAAAATTATCCTTATACAGTGTTTTTGAGCGATGAGAACAGGTTGAATTTTATTAAAATAAGAACCACCCCAGCAACTAATTCCATATTGCATAGAACTGAATAGAGCAAAATACACCATTAGCATAACTTTTAAAGAATAATACAGATTTAAGTGGTAAATGTTTCGCAAAACATTTTTAAAATAATTATTTAAATAGTAAGTATGTGCAGACCAATTCAGTTTATTATCCAGTAAAACACCCAAGTACCTAAACGTATCTACACTTTCAATGTTAAAACAAGAAATACTACAAGGCGAAGAGAGGACAAAAGGGTTTAGAGACTGTATAGCAAATAAAGGAAATTTAGGACAATCAGGAGAATGATACCAAATACTAAAATTCTCGAGGAGACAATTATTAAGCCTAAATTGCATAATTTTAGTTTTATTACTTATAACTAATTTATGAACATAAAACCATTTTCGAATTAGGTCCAAGTCAAAATTTAAATCGCAAAATAAGTCAAGTAGATTATTATTGTTGTATGAAAAAGCAGTGTCATCCGCAAAAGCTGTAGGTATACCCTTGAACTGTTGTTGCAATAATGAATTAATAAAAATAAGAAACAGAACAGGACCTAATACTGAACCTTGGGGTACACCAACCTTGATACTAAGAAGGTCACTGAACTTTCCATTCAATTTGACTCGTTGCTTCCTATTATTAAGATATGACTCGAACCAATTAAAAATAAAACCTCTAAACCCCGCATTATAAATTTTAGTTAATAGTAAATCATGACTCACTGTATCAAACGCTTTAGTGATATCAATAAATAAACCACTACAGAAATTACCATTGTTAATACCACCATAAATTTCACTGCAGAACTTTATAAGTGCATCCTCGGTACTTCGTTTTTTCCTAAAACCAAATTGTGCGTCACTAAAAAATTTACTTTTATCTGTAATATTCTGGACTTAATAGATTTCTCAAAAATTTTTGAAATAGCAGGCAGTATAGAAATAGGTTTGTAGTTATTAGATTCCAATACACTTCCTTTTTTAAAAAGGGGAATTACTTCAGCTACTTTTAACTCATCAGGAAAGATTCCTTGATAAACGCTGAGATTAAAAACATAACTTAAAACATCAACAATAAGTAGCGAAATCTTCTTCAAAAAATTATTCATAATTAATGAGTCTATGAATTTCCAAAGACGTTATAGGTTCAAAAAAGAAGCTATGTCTCTGAAAAGGTTCCTCACATAAATTAGATTCAAAATTCTCAGATTGTGCGTTAAAAGATTACATTATTTACTAGTTGTTCAGAAGTATTCACAAAAAAATTATTAAAATGGTTGGCTAAGATTGATGGATCAGATATTATTTGAGAATTAATTACCAAAGAGGAATTGTAAAACAATCCTTATTTAAAATTGAGTTCATAATTTTCCATTCAGCTTTACTTTTCCCTCTATTTTCGCTAAACTGTCTGGAATAATAATTGTCTTTGCACTGACGTATTTAAACTTTAACTTCTTCTCTACAGAGTTTTTTATAATATAACATTGAATGTACAATAATAATTTTGTGCACATATTTGATATAAATAACATATAAAAATAATACACCTAAAATTATTGATCATTTCTACTTACTGCTGACTAGCTTTCACTTCCAACTCACGTTTTTGTCATTATTTATTAAAATATCAATTCTGTATAAAAAACAACAACAATAATCTGTTTACCAAAATATTTTATTTACCTAAATTACCAATGACTAGTAATAATCCATAATTGTTATTATTATAATAAAATCTTAAAATTTTTTTGTTTGTTTTTTATGCATAGCCAAAACACTAGGTGGGAACCTTTTATACCGATTGGTACGTTTGGCTACGGTGGGAAAGGAAAATTTTGGAAAGGAGGATGGTAAAAGGGAAGGAGGACAATTACGAACGAAGGTGTTAATGTTCGTGTTGAATTTATTTAGGTCATAAATATAAATTTGTCATGTTTTGGGAACACATAAGATGGAATTTGGTTCCACATTCGGGATGTTGAAGTTATAAACGAATTTCTATAACTTGTCTTTTGCCATTTAGGGATTTCAATGGTGTAGGGATGAGCACATGTTGCCCTTCGTGTTTCGCGGGAAAACGCTTAAGTGGAGGTAATATAGATTTAATTTCCACTGAGCATGTGCCGATGCCTACGAGATATCTATAAAAAGTGAGAGAGCTCCGACTATACGACGATGACCAAGAGGAGCAACATGGGCTGTCACATTTGGATCACTGATTAGACGAATAGCCCATTTTTGGACTTTATTCAAATGTTTTAACGCAATACTAGAGGCGCCAGTCCATATGTGAGAATTGTGCTCCATCTAAGGTCATATGAAAGCTTTATAGATTTTCAAGAGGTCACAGGGGTGAAGTAAGCCTTGCAGCGGCTAACAAAACCTAAACATTTGGCTTCGTTTTTTGCAACATCAAATATATGATCATTCCAGATCATTTTTCGATTAAGGTGCATACCTAATACGCTTAAGCTTTCAAGCCGCTGAAGTTTATCTTCCTGAAACAAAAGGGTAGGATCAAAAATGGAAATTTTTCGGGAGATTGTACAGCTATGAGTTTTAGAAGCGTTAAGCTCGACTCTGTTTTTTAAGCCCCAATTAGCTATTGCGACCAAATCATGACTGAGGGAACTGGCCATGATGTCTCTTTTGGTTGACACAGCGGTTGATGTAGCTTCATATTTTTTATGAAAATCGTAGGAGGCTACTAGAGTGCTGTCGTCTGCAAAGCTGTGGATTGGATTGAAAGTGGTTTGGAGCAAATATATATATTATATTTATAAATATAAGGAATAGGGTAGGTGAGAGAACTGATCCTTGGGGAACACCAGCGTTTATTTGGAATTGATCGGACTTAAATCCATCAACTAAGACTTGAATCGTACGATTCGAAAGGAAACTTTCAATCCATTTGAGAGAAGAGAGACCCAGGCCTACTGCTTGACATTTTGCTAATAATGCGCTATGCCCTACTCGATCGAAAGTTTTAGAAATATCTAGAACCGCAATATTTGCTTCACCCGAATTGTGCAAGCAAATATTTAGTTTCTCGTTAAGGTATGTCATTAAATCACCGGTGGATTCTAAATCCGTATTGCCTATCGTTGACAATACCTTGGCTGTCTAAATATTTGGTCCTCTTTTTGTTTATTAAGATTTCCATCACTTTGGAGATGCTATAGGCCTGTAGTTGGAGGGATCGCTTTTGCCGCCTTTTTTGGGAATTGGGTTAACATGCGCAATCTTCCATTGAGTTAAGTATACTCCTGTAGAGTAGGATAAATGGAATAAGTTGCGTAATGGTTTGGAAATAGCGAAGGCTATATGTCTTAGAACCATAGCAGGGATGCCATCGGGACCGGTAGACTTTCTGATATTTAGATTCTTAAGTACCTTAACCACGGCACGAGTTCTGAAGTAGACTCTTCCGAAGGATAAGTTACTTATAGGAACTGAAGGTGGATTTTGAGTCGTTGGGGGAAGTGTGGAATTAGTAGAAGACAATTTAGCAAATAAATTTGCTTTTCCAACCGAATCCGCTATTATTTTGTCATGGTCTATTAGTGGCGGAAATGAAGATTCGCCAAAATTATGCATGACGTTTTTAGCAAAGGACCAAAAGGTTCTGCTAGTGTTAGGGAGACATAAGATTTCTTGTCTCAACCTTTGAGTATGTAAAAACTTCTGCTGGTTAATAACCTTTTTACAATTATTCCTGACGATGTTGTAATTCTTCCTTGATTCCTCTGACTTATTGGCCTTGAGATTTCTAAATGCCACATCTTTTTTTTAATAGCTTTCCTACAGACGTCGTTGAACCACGACGTGGATGATTTTTTTGCACTTTTTAACGAGTTAGGAATAAAAATTTTCATACCTAACTTAATCGTTTTGCTAACAAGGTCTGTAGCAAAGTCGACATTTTTATGTTGGAAACACAAGGACCAATCAAAGCTTGTTAAAAAATGGTTTAGACCATCCCAGTTGGCTCGATTATAATGCCAGATCAATCTTTTGGGAAAGCCAAAGAATATCCATTAATAAGAAGGTTCACTGGAGTCAAGATATTTTTACTACCACATTTACAAAAGAAAACCCATTAGTTAAAGAAGCAAAGAACTATTGTAAATATTTTATTTTGTAAGAAGTTGTTAGAAAGAAAGAGTGCGATATAATAACCCATTTAAAAAACAACTTAATTTTTGCAATGTAATTTTAAATAGTCCACGGGAGATTTTTGTTTATTTATTTAGCCCACTAGAGATTTTTCATGTGTACGGTCGTCTGAAATTTTGTGTACGAATTTTTTTTAAAAATAAACGTATTAAATTTGTTAGGGTATGAGAATAAATAAATTGTGAAAGATTGATTTTTTACAGGTACCTATATAAAATAATATTGGTTTCAAAAACATATGTTATATCTTAAACATCATATTATTTTCTTTTATTGTCTTATAAAGGAAGTAAACATTTTTTTTTTATTTCAAACAGATTATCATTCATGTATTTTCAATATATAAATTTTTTCAGGTATTGAATCAGGTAAATAAAAAGAATACCAATAACCAATCGTTTTTTTTTCTTTATGAATGACTCGATGCATTTTTTTTATTTTCTTAAAAATTAAATTTTGCCATTTAATAATCAATGAAATAATTCACAATGATTATAAGTTATAAGTAATATAATGCGTTTGGTAATTTTATAAATAGGTAAAAAAATTACCAATAATAATATTAATATTTCAAATTTGAATAAATAATGTTTTTTATTGTTATGCATTTTGACAAAAATTTAAAGCAATTTGCAAATTTTGATAACTAAGAATAAATACAACAATCTTTCTTTAATACAAAAAAAATAGTTCGATAATTCGGCAGATTTGCCTTATGAATTGTTATTATTTTAAGTTTTTATTTGTCATTTAATAAAAAAAACGAATAGTTTTTGTTGGAAGTTAAATTCATTTATTTTTTATTTTTTGTAATATTAATAAATGTCATACTCCTTTTTTAAAAGACTGCTTTTGTTAATTAATAATTTTAGATTTTTTTTTTTATACGATTGGAACCTTAACATTCCGCCCACCAATTATAATTATTTTTAATTTAATTGAATTACATCTTTGAACTTTTACTTAAACTGTTTGAAACGATGATATGATAAGTATTTACATTTTCTTCATCAATTGGTAACTTTCATAGTTTTGTAATGCTACGTTTGATTATGACATTGACACATTTCACTGAAGCTACTCTTATAAACCCATCGGCTCCTGGATGAATATCGCAAATGCGTTCCAAGCTCAATTTAAGAGGAGGTTTGTTTTCGTCTTTAATCAGTACAAGATCATTGATTTTAATATTGTCTTGACGACTTTTCCATTTATTTTTTGTTTGTAGTGACCAACACTTCCAAAAATGTTGATTCATTTTTTGAATTAATTGCCATTGCGACAGTCTATTTATCTTCTCTGTTAATAAACTTGGTTCTGGAACAGAAGTTAATGAATCACCAGTTAAAAAATGATCTGGCGTTAATGGATTCAAGTCATTTGGGTCACTTGACATGGCTGATATAGGTCGTGAGTTTAGACACGCTTCAATTTGTGTCAATAACGTGTACAACTCTTCAAATGTGTACAATTGAGTGCCTATGACACGACGTAAGTGATGCTTGCAAGATTTAATTGCAGCTTCCCAGATTCCTCCCATATGTGGTGATCCAGCTGGAATGAAATGCCATTGAATACCGTTTTCAATTAACATCTCTAAAATTACTTGATTGTGTTGCATGGAGTTGATTAATTTTGATATTTCTAATATTTCGTTGTTGGTACCAACGAAATTTGTTGCATTGTCACTCCAAATATTTAGGCATTTACCTCTTCTGGCAATAAAACGTCGAAGAGCTGCTAAAACCGCCTCCGTTGTTAAGTTGTTAACCAATTCGATGTGAATGGCCTTTGAAACAAAGCATACAAATAATGCTATATAAGCTTTGGTAGTTTTACGTTCTCTCCCTTTATTTAACAAAATTGTGATTGGACTACCATAATCAACGCCACAATTTAAAAATGCCTTTTTTTTTTTTTTTTTTTTTTTTTTATATTATAGCCAAAACTTAGGTTTTGAACCTTTTAGTACTTGCGTACCGTTGACCATTTGAAAAAGGAAAGGATAGCTAAAGGAAAGGAAAGAAAAAGGAAGAAGAATAGTTTTGTGGGAAAGAGCGAACAATGTTGTTAATATTCGTCTTAAATTTCTGTAAATCATAAATAAAAAATCCTTCTCTCATTGGGAATGCTTCGATTGGGACGCGATTCCACAATCGAGATGTTCTTACTATAAAAGAATTTCCATAGCCGGACTTAAACCATCTCGGAATTTCCACTGTGAAAGGGTGTGCACTTGATGCCTCTCGTGTTATGCGACAGAATTGCTTGAGAGGAGGAAGAAGTGACTTTAGTTCATCGGAACAAGTGCCAACACCAAGTAGATATCTATAAAATAGAGAAAGTGCTCCAACAATACGACGATGACCAAGTGGTATAAGGGATGAGGTCACATTTATGTCGCCTATAAGACGAATGGCGCGGTTTTGAACTTTGTCCAAAAAATTTAAAGCAGCTTTTGGTGCACCTGCCCATAAATGTGAGTTATACTCGAGCTTGGGTCGTATATATGCTTTATAGATTTTTAAGAGGTCTGGAGATGAAAAATAAGCTTTGCAGCGACTTAAAAAGCCCAAACATTTGGCGGCGCTTTTCGCAATATCGAAAATATGCTCATTCCAGTGCATATTTTGATTCACTCGCATCCCGAGAATGTTCAAGTCTTTGAGTCGCTGAATAACTTCATTTTGAAGTCGGAGAATTGGTTCGAATGTTGTTAGCTTGTTACTAACAAGACAGCTTTGAGTTTTTGAAGTGTTAAACTCGACTCTGTTTGCTCTACCCCAGTCGACAATTTTGGCTAGGTCGTGATTGAGTGCACCAGCCATCATTGTTCTTTTGGAGTTGACTGCTGAAGTTGTAGCATTATTTGTTTTAAGAAAATCATATGATGCTACTAGAGTGCTGTCATCAGCAAAACTATGGATTGGATTGAAAGTTAATTTGAGAAGGTCATTAATGAAAATGAGAAATAGGGTGGGTGAAAGGACGAAGCCTTGTGGAACACCAGCATTGATTTGAAGTTGGTCGGAAAAACTACCGTCAACTGAAACTATGATAGATCGATTTAGGAGAAAGCTTTCAATCCATTTAGAAAAGGTTGGACCGAGGCCTACAGCATTGCATTTTGCTATAAGAGCAGAATGCCAGACTCGATGAAAAGCCTTAGATATATCCAGAGCTACAACAGCAGCTTCACCAGATTGATGAAGACTGGTGTTAAGCTTTTCGCAGAGGCATGTCATGAGATCACCGGTGGAACGCTGAGCTCGAAAGCCGTATTGACTATCATGAATTATACCTCTACTATCAAGATATTTCTTCAACTTTTGATTGACTAAGATTTCCATCGTTTTGGAAATAATGGAAGTAATAGCTATGGGCCTATAGTTCGAAGGATTGCTTTTGTCACCTTTTTTAGGAATAGGATAAACTTCAAAGTTCAACTTGTTTGCCTTCGGGACTGTTGTGACTAGAAAAGTGAAGCCAGTCCCTGTTATGAATATTAAAGTCTCCCGCCAAAACAATCTCAGATTCGGGAGTGGTTTCCAGAACTGAGTTTATCTGATTAGATAGACTTTCTATAAGCATATCAGTTTCTAGCTGGTTCGCTTGAGGCGATCTGTAAATAAAACAGAAGTGAATGATGCGCTTATCGACGTGTATTTTCATCCAATTATATTGATAAATTGGGTTGGAGCACTCAAAATTTTGAAGTGTCTTATAAGCTACATCATTTCGTATATACAAAGCAATCCCTCTATGGGGTATAAAAAGTGGCACAAGCGAATAATTATTGATATTAAAATTAATATCATTATTCACAACTTGTGTTTCACTTAGTGCTAAAATTGCTGGATTTTGAAGCCGTAGATGGCTTTCGACGGAATGGAAATTCGTTGATAGACCGCGGATGTTACAAAAATCTATCTTAAACATTATAGAGAACAATTTACAAGAGAGAAGGTAAATAAATTAAAATTGACAGAAGTAATCCAAAAATGAAAAACAACACAACAAAAAAAAAAAAAAAAAAAAAAAAAAAGATAAATAAATAATTAAAATTTTTAAAATCTTTTTTCCCTTTAAATTTTTAAATTTTTTTTCTTTCTTTTTGGCCCACATTACCACTTACTTATACCACCCCTGTAATGAATGCAACTGAGACAAATATCTACACACAACAGTTTTTAATACCTTATTGAGTGTAGAAATATTCTCAGAGACATTCACTGCAGGTTAGAACACTGAGAAAATTACGGAATAAAAACAAAAATAAAAATAAAAATTATAATGAATTAATGAGAGATTTACAAAAAAAAAGAAATTTATTAAAGAAAAACAAAAAAAAAAAAATAAAAAGAAATTTTTGTGGCTTAAGATAATGTATTTGGGTACGGTTTGAATTTGAACAAGAAAGAGTGTGTTAAGTACGTGTGCGTCATGATTTAACTATTGTCAGCTAAGACGAAGAGTTAACAACATTTATAATATAATAAAATAATAGGAGAGAATGGAAGAAAATTTAAGTTTTGGCTATTGTTAATTTTAGGTAAATATTTTGATTAATGAAATTATTATAATTTAATTTTCCGTTTTAATAATTATATTGTTATTGACACTGATTAGATATTTAATATTTTTTTTTGTTTTTTTTCTCTTGTTGTTTATTTAAAGCACTATTTCAATTTATTTTGTTTATCTCTTTTTTTTTTTTTATTTTAATTTTATAATTTTAAATTTTAAATTTTTTCTTTTTGTATTGATTACACCGCACAAATTCACGTGCACTTAGGTTGAAGTACAGTGGTAAACTAACTGCCTTGGTTGGATGTATTCTAGTTTCAGGCAACGATCCCATTAATTGCTCTAAATTCATTGGTTTTACCTTAAAACATATTATACACTTTCGATTAATATCCTTTGCAATTGTTAAACTATGCTTCGCTGGTAATAATATTTGATGTTTGGCATTTAATTTGTGCAAGCGACCGCCCACCCTGAGAATATTATTTGTGTCTGAGAATAGTGTTAATGATAATAACTTGCTTTTAGTTAACAATGTCTGTTTCTTTTTTAACTGGTTTATGTCGACTTCGAATTCCTTTTCTTGAACATATTTTATGAATATATTTAATGCACATTGTAATTCCTTTCTGGAAATGAATCCACTTTGTAATTTTTCTTTTTTTAATTTACTTTTATTGTTTGAAATAAATCGAAAACAGTATGCCATAATTTTTTGAATTTTGAAAACATTTGAATGTTGATTTAGAATTTCATTTAAAACAATATTTTCATTCTCATTTGCTAGTATTGTAAAGGTTTTCACTGATTTTTGTTCGTTTGCAATAAAGTTTTCCCTTGAGTTGATTGACCGTGCCACCATAGATTGTTATTTATTATGTATGATGCATCAACTCCACGATAACATGTCAGCTGGATTTTGGTGAGTTGAAATGTGATGCCAATTTTCTGATGAAATATTTTGCTGAATTTCAACTATTCTATTGGACACAAATGTTTTCCATTTATTTGCATCACCTGCATGCAATCCATGCCAATACAATAGTTGAATCTGTATATGCTCAGTATTCCCTTTGCTTGCATCGAGAAAACTTCTAAAGTTATTAAAAGAAATTATTTTGTTCATACAACATATTATAGAAAAATAATTGTAATTTACAACATTAAAATTAATTATTTGAATTCCAAATCTCAAAATTATTCGAAAAAGAAAAAGTATTTCAAATGAAATTAATGTGGCTTTTTTGCAAAAAGAACAAACATGGCGAAAAGTTTTAAAATAAATAATAACAGTGATTTTGACAATTCACAAAAAAAAGAAAACTTCTGAGAGTAATTACTATTTACCTCTACAAACTATTGATGATGACAATGAAAGCACGTGTATGGAGGACGCATGCGAAAATAATGTTGAAAACACTGATTCTAAGAAAAATGGTCCACCACCAATAACTATAATAAAACAAAAAATTTCAACAATTCACGAATTTATGAAAAAAATTGGTGTAAATGATTATTATGTCAGATCCATTTCAATTGGTATAAAACTGTATTGTAACACAAATGAATCTTACACAAAAGCACTTGACGAACTAAAAATAAACAATCTAGAGTTTTTTACATATGAATCGAAAAGCACTAAGCCACTAAAATTTGTATTATCTGGATTGGACAACTACAATTACACTGATTTGAAGAATAACTTATTGGAAAAAGGTTTAAAATGTTTGGATATCAAATCAATAAATAAAAACACTAATTTATATAATGATTTACAACTATATATTGTATATTTAGAAAAAAATTCAATTAAGTTAAACGAATTACATAATAAGTTTACTTATATATTCAACACTAAAGTTAGATGGGAACGTAAAACCACCAATAAAAAAATCACACAATGTTACAATTGCCAGATGTTTGGCCACGGATCACGTAACTGCAGCGTAAATACAAAATGTGCTTTCTGCGCCGGCAGTCATTCAACTACTGACTGTACAAACAAAGAAATTAAAAAATGTGCTAATTGTCACGGTGAACATCATTCCACTGATAGTATTTGTGATAATAAGAAAACATATATCTCTCTTTTGGGTCGCAACAATAAAGTAAGACAAAATACCTCAGTGTCAAACAACAACAACAATGCAACTATGAGTAAAAGTAATTACAATGTACTTTTTCCAAACACTCTTTACTACAAGACAAACAGCAATAGTAACAGCAATAGTAACAACAACAACAACAATAATAGAAGCACATATTCATTACCTTACAATGTTGTATGTAGATCAAACTCTATTTGGGAGAACAACAATAGTAACACTGCCACAAGTATAAGCTGTCATAACAATAAAATTCCAGCAGGTAGTATTAGTAGTAATAGTAATAATAATTTCAATAGTAATAGTAGTAATAATATAAGAAATAATTCAGATCTTTTTTCTGTTGATGAAATATTAAATTTAACTAATGAATTATTAAATAAATTAAGTAATTGCAAAAATAAGGCTGAACAATTTTCGGTTATAACTGAACTTTCGGTTAAATACTTATATTCAAAATGAATGTTAGTAATAAACTAAATATTTTAACATGGAATGCTAGATCTATTCAGAATAAAAACCATGAATTGTTCAATTTTATGTTACAAAATGGTATTCATGTTGGCTTGATATGTGAAACATGGCTTAACAATAATATTATCCTAAAAAATTCGAACTTTAATATATATAGGAAAGATCGTCTTACAACAAGTGGTGGGGGTGTAGCAATAATTATTAGAAAAGATATTAAGCATAAACTAATTGAACCTTTAAAGTTGGATTTAATAGAAAATATTGGTATAGAGGTAACATTAAATGATAACAAGAAAATTAAACTTTTTTCTGTCTATTTTTCCGGCACTAAAAATTACATAAGTAGCCTGAACGTAAGAAATCTAAATAAAAATGACTTCAAAAAAGATCTACTAAAAATTTCAAGAACTACAGGTGACTTCATTATAGGAGGCGATATAAATTGCAGGCACAGAATGTGGAGATGTGCCCGGGCTAATAGTTGGGGAAATATTTTATATCAGTTATTACTAAGTGATAGGTTCACATTATTATATCCTTTTGACCATACCTATATTCCTTATAATAGTAATTCACTACCTTCTACACTAGATATATTTTTAACTAATATACCAGAATATTGCTCCCAACCTATTACAATTAATGATCTGTCATCTGACCACTTGCCGGTTACTTTAAACGTTAGCAAACAAACTATATCACATGATCGTACTTATTTGGATTTTAACAATGCAAATTGGTATCTGTATCAGAAGTTTCTTAAAAGGGAATTAAATACCAATAATAATGATTCTGTTGACTATTGTTACCAAATAGACAATATGATATCTAATTTAAACAACAAAATTAAAAGAGCAACTGAATTGGCTGTACCCATGAAAATAGTCAAGCAATACACCGAAAAATTACCTGACTATATAATAAATATAATCAGGCATAGAAACACTGTTAGGAGAAAGTGGATGCGTAGTCGTAATGTAATTTTTTATGCTCAATTACAACACTTCAACAATTTTTTAAAACATAAAATAAGTGAGTTTCGAAATATGAAATGGTCTAATACTCTTAAGCACTTGAAAAAATCGTCAAAACCTTTTTGGAAAATTTCAAAAGTTTTAAAAAATAAAAATAAATTTATAGGTACTCTAAAGGATGACAGTAACACATGTTACACGAATATTGATAAAGCAAATGCATTAGCTAAAAATTTTTATAACAAACACGCCGTGAACAACAACACACGCGACCATGATACAAATCTTATGGTGGAGGAATCTGTAAGCAAAATTGATCAAGCTGAAATAGAATCCTTTGAACAAATTGAACTGAAATCTGTCAATGAAATATTTGCCCAATTAAAGACTAAAAAATCTGCAGGTTCAGATCACATATCTAATCTGTGTATCAAAAAATTACCACTAAACGCAAAAAGATATCTAATTTTGATTTACAATTCTTGTTTAAAACTAGGTTATTTCCCGAATATATGGAAAGAAGCTCATATTATTCCGATTCTTAAGCCTGGAAAACCGATGGAGGAATTAAGTAGTTTTCGGCCTATCAGCTTACTATGCAGTTTCTCAAAAATATTTGAAAAACTCATAAAAATTAGACTGGAAAAGTTTATTTCAGCTAAAAAAATTCTTCCAAACGAACAGTTTGGATTTAGGGTTTTCACCCTCTTCTACGTGTCAAAAATTACATTAAATCCAAGTTAGAAGAACGCAAATCTATTGGCCTAGTAGCGCTTGACATAAATTCCGCCTTTGACACTGTGTGGCACTCTGGCTTGCTTCATAAATTAGAAGTGTATAAATTTCCCATATATTTAATTAAAATCATACAAAACTTTCTTCATCAAAGAGTATTTCGTGTGATATTGAATAATACATGCTCCAATTTGTATGAAATTAAAGCAGGAGTTCCACAAGGCTCGGTACTTGGCCCAATTTTGTACAACACTTACACTGCAGATATCCCTAGGCTAGAGTTTACAAAAATATCAGTATTTGCTGATGACACTGCAATTTACTCTGCTGGCACTAATCCCAATGACATATTAACAAACCTACAAAATTCACTCAATAAGCTCTCTAGTTATTATGCAAAATGGAGAGTAAAAATTAATGCTTCCAAAACAGTATCAATTTATTTTACGAAAAAAAGGAAAGCCTCTCTTTTACCTTCTATACCATTAAAACTGCAAAATGACGAAATTAACTGGGCCGATACTATTAAATACCTAGGCATTACCTTAGATAAAAGGCTAACCTTTCAAAAGCAAACTTCTAACACTATTGATAAAATTAACAAATGTACTCGCATGTTGTATCCTCTTATTAACAGAAAATCAATCTTATCCACAGAAAACAAATTGATACTTATTAAGGTAATTTTTCAACCCATAATGTTATATGCGGCACCAGTCTGGGGAGATTGTGCAGCTAGTCATACCAAAAAATTGCAAATTGCACAAAATAAACTTTTGAAACTTGTATTCAATCTTCCCAGATGGTATTCAACCAAAAAGCTGCATGATAAAGCCAGCATGAATACAATTTTAGAAAAAATAAGTTATTTAACTGTAAAGTTCCACTCGGAACTGTTCATGTCAGAAAATCCTCTGATCAGAAATTTAAATTAAGTTAAAAAAATTAGGCTAGTTTAGTTCGTACGTATAGATTTTATTATAGATAGGTTTTACTGTTTAAGTTAGCGTTAAGTTTTACAAAACAAAAATTCAAAAAGGTTTTTCATCTCCAATTTTCCTTTAAATTTATAGAATTAAACTCGAAAACTTCTAAATAAAAATAAAAAAATACAAATCAACTGTAGTAAAGATAATTATATATCTGTATCTAAGTAAATAATTTTAAAAGAATTAATTGTACAATATATGGAGCATAATAAATAAATAAATAAAAAAAAATCTGTATATGCTGATATTTTGTGTATTGGGGTGTGTAGTGATTTGATAATAGTATTTATCAATCGTGATGAAAGTAATGCACCCGATAATTCTAATCTAGGAATTGTTAACGTTTTTAGTGGGGCAACACGAGATTTGTTACGCAAAAGATCAGATGCAGTATTTCCATTTGTGCCTGTACTATGAATATATACAAACGCTCCATATGCATTTTGTGATGCGTCACAAAATCCCTTTATTTCATAGTGAGTTGGTTGCTCAATATTGATGACTAATCTGTTAACCTTGATTTGTTCCACATTTAGAATTTGATTTTTGTATGAATTCCATTCAGAAAACATACTAACAGGCAAACTTTCATCCCAATTTATCTTAAATTGCTATAATTTTTGCATAATCAATTTTGCCACAATAATGATTGGTCCCAATAATCCCAAGGGATCAATTTTAGAAATATCTGATAATATATATCGTTTTGTTGTAATTGCACTAAACTTATTTACAGAAAATTGAAATGTGTCTGATGTTGGAAACCACTTCAATCTCTTTTTGTACTTTTATAAAAATGAACTTCACATCTTTGTTCTTCATTTGTAAACTGTTTCACTTTTGACTCTGTATCTTCAATAGCCCAAAATTTTTGTAATTGATTACTTAATTCAGCTTCTTCTGATGATGAAAATAGGAAAGATGCAAAATATGAATTCTGTGGTTGTTGCCGTTGTGGTAAAGACATTTGACCAATACACAACAATTTGAAAAAAAATTCCACACCAATTAACATATCTATTTTGTTTGGTATATTAAAAAATGAATCTGCTAATTGAATTGTGTGTGGTATCTGCCATTTCTTTGTATCTGTTAATTGTGTGGGCAAGAGGTTTTTTTTCATTATAATACACTCTATGATTATTTTAAATTCACCTGCTTGTGATGCAATTGTAATATTAACTGACTGTGATACTTTTGCAATTGATTGATTAATTCCATTGATATTCATGGATATTTGTTGTCTCTTGATTTTTAATAAATTGCACATTGATTCTGTTATAATATTCACTTGTGATGCACTATCCAAAAGTACTCTTGCTGCATGAACTATTTCATCGGAATCACAAATGTTGACTACTGCTGTAGAAATACATGATATGCTTGACGTATGTTTGGAAACATCACTTGTCATTACATGTTGTGTTGCATGATCACTCTCATTGTTGCTTTCTGACAACTCATTTATTGATGATTTGTTAAAACTATGATGTAATAATCATAGTCTTCTATTGCACTGTCTACAACCATTTGATTTGTACTGATGAATTAGATGACCTTTTTTAAGGCAGTTAAAACAAAGTTTTAAAGACTTTACTCGATCACTTCTCTCTAGGGTTGATAATGCTAAAAATTTATTGCAATGGTAAATATAATGATTTTCTTCACATATTGGGCATTTAATTGATTGTGCTCGTGCTGTAACAAATGTTGAACTTCCACGTATCGGTTTTGAATAATTTTTACTTGAACTGATAACATTAGATTGCTGTGATGGTGATGATGACAATGACTCAAGTATTTGACATTTTTTTTTTAAGAATTGAGTTAATTCAGCTAATTTAGGAATCTCTTTTGTTGATAATTGTATTTCCCATTCACGTAAACTATTTTTGTCAAGCCGGGAACATATCATGTGAATGATTAATGTGTCCCAATGTTGAAATGGCTCACCTAGAGTTGCTAAAATATTTAATTGTTTTTGTGTTTCATCAATTAGCCGATGTGATGCTTAAGATGACTCTTTTTGACTAATTGGTTCGAAGGACAAAAATGAATTGTTATTATTTTAAGTTTTTATTTGTCACTTGATAAAAAAAACGAATAGTTTTTGTTGGAAGCTAAATTCATTTATTTTTGTAATATTTTTAAAGGTCATACTCCTTTTTTAAAAGACTACTTTTGTTAATTAATAATTTTAGATTTTTTTTTATACGATTGGAACCTTAACACCTTATTTCTCTCAAATTTAAAATCAAATCTGCAAAAAATGAATGGATATGGAATAGAAATAGATTCCTTTTCTTTCTTATTTGTATTATTTGCAGTGGAATAAAAAGCAAAACAATAAAAGAAAAAATAATTTTAAAATAATATAAAAACGGACATACCATCATCTACTCTAAATAATAATTGTATAATTATTTACTATTATATTAGTGTCTTGTCTAGTCTGATTTGCTTTGAATGTGATATGATTTATGGAGAATATGCGTACCTTTATCTTAAAAGTGTTCACATCAATAAAATATATTAATTGTAGGTGAATGCGAATTTATTCATTCTGTGTGATTAGATTTTAATATTAGAATAAAAAAATAGGTTAAATAACTATTATTGCATAATGTGAAAAATGAATGTATATTGATAAATTTAGTAAGTTCTCCTTACTTATGTCCAAAAGTAAGATATTTAACTTTGTTATCATTTGGTGCCCTTTGAGGGGCATACTTTTATTGTTACAGGACATCGTAAATGAAGATAATTTTTTTATACTTATTTCAAGGTTTATTTATAGAAAAAATATTATACAGAAGCACAAATCTATATAAAAATTTTGTATGAAGATAAAATTAAGCTAAGAAAAGCTCTAACTCACTAACTCAGTTGTTACTGATATTTTATAAGAGTAGGATGTATGTCGGATAAAGCAATGATTGAAATGTTTTTGTTGTTCTTTTGTTTTTTATTCATTATTATGAATTAACGAATAAAAACAAAAAAAAAACCAACAAACAAATTTTTTTTTGTTATTATGATTTTGATTATATGATTATCAATGCCTCTATATTTAAAAAACCGCGAAACTAATTTTTCTTTGTTAAAAAAAGATTTGATTTGTATGGAAAACCTTCGTAAATCTTCCTTTTTCCATATAAATAAAATCTACGAAGGAAATACGAAGGAAAAATCAGTTTCGGAGTTTTTTGAATATAGAGCCGTTTGATGATTTAAAAAAAAAACTGATTTAAGATCGAGAGAAATAATGCAAATCTGCAAAAATTGAGAAATATATAAATAAAATCTACAACATAAGTGAGTGATCATGCATTATGTTTTTTATTTGCAGAAATGGAGCCAGACTCGTAGTATTTTTTAATGTAAAATCGAAAAAAAAGGAATTGCATTAAACTCATCGTTTGTATAGTTATTTAGTTTGTGGTAGTACGTACCGATAAATAAATATATTTCTCTATATACCTCTCGCTTCAAATTTTATTTTCAAATAAAATATTTACACACACATATAAAAACCATACTAGTTTTTGAAGAATTGTCTGGATTCTGGAAGTAAGCATAATTATGTTGGAGTTGAAAGATGAATCGCCGGGTTAGGGGGTTTTCGCACTAGTATTTCAGTCGTTTTCTGCACTTGTAGTTTGTAGGCAAAAGAGTAGAGAGGAAAACAGAAAAAAAAGCTCCGGTCATATTTCTGGTATTTTTTTACAAACACATAGAAACATTAACAACGTACCAATAACCACGTACCAATAACACATTAGGTAATACTCATATAGATTCCACTGTCGTCTTTAAATACCTAAGTAAACTTGATGATAATTCCTGTCCTGGATTTGATGATATTACAAACTTATTTCTAAAAAAATGTGCAGCTTCTTTATCGGGCCCTCTCTCAACGCTATTTAATTCTTCGTTAACTTTAGGTATCTTTCCTTCAATTTGGAAAACTGCTCTTATTAAACCAGTTCATAAAAAAAACTTAAGAAATGATGTAAGTAATTATCGACCAATTGCTAAATTATCATCTATTCCCAAACTTTTTCAATTGATTGTATTTGATTCTATTTATGACCATTGTACTAATTTTCTTTCACCTTATCAACACGGTTTTGTTAAACTTAAATCTACAGTTACTAATCTTCTTGAATCCTTAATCAATAATATGGAGAACGGGTTTAAAACGGATGTAATATATACCGATTTTAGTAAAGCTTTCGATCTTCTTCCACACAACATCATTGTTTTTAAGTTAAAAAAATATGGATTCCCTTCTCTTTTTATAAATTGGGTGATTTCCTACCTCTCAAATCGTAGATATACTGTCAATTTTAGATTCAATACTTCTTCTGAATTTGAGGCTCCTACAGGTGTTTCTCAAGGGAGTCATCTGGGTCCTCTACTATTTATTATCTCCATTAATGATGTTATTTCTATCCATAACAGTCATATTATAATTTACGCTGATGATATGAAAATTTATAAAAAAATTAATACCTTGGAAGATACCTTAGCTCTACAAGAAGATTTAAATCGATTTCATAGGTGGTGTATCAACAACAATCTACAGTTAAACGGTAATAAATGTGCACTAATTATATTTACTCGTCGCTCTTGGCGAACCTCGTTTATTTATTCTCTTAATAACCAAACCATTCCCAAAGTTGCATCAATAAAAGACTTTGGGGGGTACTCTTCGATAGTAAGCTATCATTTCATCTCCATTATACCCACATACTGAATAAGGCCAACTCTATGCTTGGTTTTATTAAACGTTGGGCAAAAGACTTTAACGATCCCTATGTACTTAAATCTCTTTACACTTGCTTAGTTAGACCTAATTTGGAATACGCCAGCCAGATATGGAATCCTTTCTATAGCATTCATATTAACAGAATTGAATCGGTCCAAAAAAAATTCCTAAGATTTGCTTTACGCAATCTCCCATGGGAAGATCCATTAAGATTACCTCCATATGAGCACAGGTTCAATTTGAATTCAAATACAATTTGCTACATCTCAATACGTTTGTAAAACGCAGAACTGTCGCTGATATAGTATTCTTAACTGAATTAATCAAAGGGAACATTTCTTCTACTCAGCTACTCGCTAACCTTAACTTTTGCTCCAATTCCAGATTGCGATCTAATAATATGTTTAACCTACAGTATCATAGAACTAACTATGGCAAGTATGAACCATTAAGTAGAATGATGTCTTCATGTAACTCATATAACTCCCACATTAACCTACTACTAACAAAGCAGTCTTTAAAAAATAATTTATATATGTGTCAATGAACGTGCATCCAGTGTTATCCCTTGAACTATGTAAATTTTTATAAATTACATTATTATGTTATTGTAACTTAGTTCACATCAATTTTTCATTTTTCGTTTTTTTATTTTTTATTTTATTAATTTTTAATTCAATTGTCAAATATTGTGATTTTTAAAAATTAACTACATTTCTATCATCACTATCATTATCATTATATCATTATTAATTTTTAGTTCTTTGTTGTTTGTTATTTTTTTTATATATATATATATTTTTTTTTTTGAATTGAATAAGTTTTTAGCTATGCTTTTTCTATTCTTTTTTTTTGTTTTTTTTTTTATTATTGTAATTGTTATTCTTTTTTCTTATTCTTTTTTCTTAAATTATAATTTTTATGTAATTCAACTAAAATTGTAATTATTAGTATATATATTGTAACTTGCTTGATTTAAGCTCGGAAATAAATAAAAAAATTAAAACTGAGAATTTTTTCAATTTGCGAATATTTTTATCGGCAGCAAAATTTATTATTATTTTGAATTTTGGTTGGCTACGTTGATTATTATGAAAATACATATTGAAAAAAATAATGATGATAAAAATGAATGAAAAAATATGATTATTGAATTTTTTTGAAGGGATTTTAGGTTTATTTTTTATTTTTATTACAAGACCATTTTAGCTATTTGGATATTATTTTAGTAGTTTTTGATAATCAGATTTGTTTTTAGTGATATATTTAGATTTATGGAATAAAAGTCGAGTTTCCTTTCACTAATCATTTGTATTTATTTTGCAAATATCGATATTTCGGAAGCAACTTACTTCCTTCATCAGTGCTTTGCGACTAATTAATCTACTTAATTCGACTAATTAATCTAATGATTAATTAGTCGCAAAGCACTGATGAAGTAAGTAAGTTGCTTCCGAAATATCGATATTTGCAAAATAAATACAAATGATTAGTGAAAGGAAATTCGACTTTTATTCCATAAAATATTTTAGTATTTATACATGTATGTATCATCATCAGATCATATCTTAATGCAAATAGGGTTGTGTAGTTCGTTCGTGAAACAAAGAATTAGTAGGCTCTCAGAAAAAAAGAAAGCAACATTTTTTTTTTGAATGCAATTATAACAATATAGTTATACAATATATAAATCAAAAAAATCTCGCAAAAAAAAAACAACAACACAAAACAAAATAAACTATTTATTATTTTATCGATTTAGGGTTGCCAATTAACAAAAACTTCATATAAATTTCTGAAAAAATGTACCTAACGTGAAGAAAAAGAAATACTTGAATATATTTGGATCTCATTTTTTAAATTAGAAGCATATTTTGAATTCTTTTCAAGTTCAGTTTTACTACTTAAATGTAAAAAAAATTGTCAACTTTGCGATATTTTTGTCAAGGTGTGACATACACAATTTTTTTTTGTTTAAATTTTAAACTTATTTCACTTTGATCATAATTCTTATTAACAGTAATAGGAGAGCGGCAGAAAACAAGAAAACCAATTCATAAAATTAAAAAAATATAAAAATAAAGAATATACACACATACATATACATCTATCATTACCCAATATCATAATCTATAAGCCATAATATATAAGCCAATTATATATAATATAATATGATATATTATTCATATATCATCCATTGAGCCAATTTTCTGGCTTGGAATGTAAAACAAAAATGAAATACTTAGATGATTGGATGAGTTCAAACACTGCTGGCTATTACAGGCACTAGCAAAGAGAGAGCGACTTCCAGTTTATTGGAATATAAATCCCTAATTTCATAATTTAGTATGAAAAATTAGTGTTTTTCAGCGAAGATCCAATTATTTGCATAGAAGAAAAAAGTTTTGTTAAAGAAAAAAAAAATTTTAATTTTATCTTACAGTTGTAAAAGCAAAATATTTGATTATATTTTATTTTCATTCGAAAAATAAGGTTTTAAAAAACATTCATCATAAAAAGTAACACAGTCCACCTTCATTAAAGTGCTGAAGCACAATAACACAAAATTAAAATAAATTTCATATAAAAATTTAAAATAGGGTAAGCGTTACCAAGTGTAGTACACATTGAATTTGTTGCCAAAATTTTTGAAATCGAAAATACATTTTGAATAAAACCAAAGTAAATTATCTTTTTTCAAAATAATAAAATACATAGTATTATTTTCCAAATAAATAAAACAAAAAACAATTCAATTAAAAAGAACAAGAAAATTATATAGTTATAACAAGTAAGAATATTAAATTATAGTAAAATCTATATATATATATAATATAAACCTAAATTAACCAACAAAAGGTAAATTCTCAAATTAAAAATCAAGTCAAATTAAACTATTTTTAATTAATTCTTTTAACCTTTTCTTAAATCTTACAAAATTTCTTTCTAGTTTTAATTCACTCGGAAGACTATTATAAAGAGGTATAGCAGGTATATAACAGGTTATTTTGTGTCCTTGTTCTTCTATACAAAGGCAACCTGAAATTTGCTGCGTTTTTAACATTGTACGTATGACTATCTGATATATATGTTAGATTTCTTCTTAGATATTCAGGATATATTTCATATTTTATTTTAAACAGAAAAATTAGGGCATTGAACTTTAATCTTTGCTGTACATTCACCCAATTTGATTGTGTTAACATTTCCTGTATATGTGTGTACCGATCACATTTCAAGATAACTCTCATTACTCTTTTTTGCAAAATTTTTTTTTTTTTTTTTTGCGTGGATTGGTGGGAATCTTCATAGACACAATGAGCCCCGTAGCTTCCATTGTGTGCCAGATTTTTACTGACTAAACCACACCCCTCCCATTAATACTAGTCCAAATGACTAACCATTAATTTATTGCTATTTTGATTTTCTTAAAGAAAAAGTTTACGAAATTCTATCGTATTAAATCTAGTGGCTTAGTTCTTTTAAGCCTTCTGACATCATTTTGATTATCTAGCAGTTGAGTGGCCTCAACGTTAACATGACCCTCCAGACGAGCTATATGCTTTGTTGCATATATTTTTATTTCATTTTCTATGCAAGGAGAATATACCATGTTGCGCAAGACTTTATTTTGGAATTTTTGTATACAAAGTACATGTGTTCGTTTGGCACATCCCCATATTTGTATGCCGTACAACCACATCGGTTTGATTATCTGATTATATAACAAAATCTTGTTATGTATAGGTAATTTAGAATTACGACCTAAGAGCCAGTACATTTCTCTATATTTATTTTCAAGCTCAAATTTTTTCTTTTTAACGTGCTCTTTCCATCTAAGTTTGACAACTAATGTCATTCCTAGGTATTTATGCTTGTCGCTTGCTCTTTGCAATTTAATTGTAGCCTCGTCAATATTTGATCCTTCTGCGATCAACGCAGTATCGTCAGCGAATGTAGCTACAGTTATATTTTCCATTTCTGGTAAATCATTGGTGTAGAGCAAATACAGTATGGGACCCAGAATACTACCTTGAGGGTGTGGCTTTTAATATCTCTAATAGTAGAATACTCTTCGTCTTGTTTTATTCTGAATAGTCTGTTTTCTAGATATGATGAGAGTATAGCTACGTATTGTTTAGGTAACATATTGTTTAGTTTATTTATTAAGCCTCGATGCCATACTTTATCAAAAGCTTGGGCTACATCAAGAAATATAGTAGAACATACTTTCTTTTCCTCCAAAGCTTTTTCTATTATGTCTGTTATTCTATGAATTTGATCGATTGTCGAGTGCTTAGATCTAAAGACAAATTGATAATTTGGAATCAGATTACTATTTTCTATGATCGGTCTCACTCGAATCAATAATAGTTTTTCAAATAATTTTGATACTATTGGTAGTAATGATATTGGTCTGTAGGATTTGACCTCATTTATGGACTTACCTGGCTTTGGTATCATAATTATCTCTGCTATTTTCCACATATTCGGCACATACCTTATTCTTATAGCAGCGTTTATAATGCGTGTTAGCATTGTTATAGCTTTTTTATCGCTGAGTTTTTTAATTTGTTCAACTATTTCACTCTCTGAAAATGGTGATATAACATTTTCTTGCCAATTATTATTTTCTTCAGTGAGATGATCCGAATCTGTCTCGTCTGGACAAAAAATTTCTTCAAGATGATCTGCAAATGTTTCAACTTTATTTTTATTATCTCTCGCCCATTCACCGCTTTTCATTCTGATTGGCGGGATTTGAGAGATCGAGTTTTTTGTACTCTTTGTTGCTTTCCACAACGAGTAGTTATTTTCTCTTTTAACTGATAAATTTTTTATATATTTTTCAAAATTTTAATTTTTAAGATCTTTAATTTATCTTTTAAGATTCTGAGTTAACCTATTTAGCAGAGTTTTGTCTGCCGGATCACGCGATTGTTGCCATCTGCGTCTAGCTCTTCTTTTTATTTTTATCATATTTAATATTTCTCTAGGGTAGTTGAATCCTACCGATTTATATTCACAATTTTTTGTATTATTCCATCCAGCATTTTGAATAATTTTAATAAAATTTTCTACTTCAGAATCTATATCACATTTGGATCTTAGTTTTGTTTTTATGTTTATTTTGTTTTCTATTTCTTGTCTAAAGCTAGCCCAGTCAGTTGTCTTGTTCGTTCGCAGAGGTTTCGACTGTTTCTTAATAACCTTTTCATATAGATTTAGTATGACTGCAGAGTGATCTGAGTCCAAATCATGGTTATCTTCTAGCTTAATATAATTGGGTGAAATTTTTTTTGTTATATAAAAATCAAGCAGATCAGGAGTTTTATTTCTATCAGTTGGCCAATAGGTTGGCTTACCGGTAGATTGGTAAATGCAGCCTTTTTCTTTTATAGCTTTTCTTAGCTCTCTTCCTCTCGTAGAGGTTACTCTTGACCCCCAATCTATGTGCTAGGCGTTGTAGTCACCTCCCAGGATAAATCTTTCGCCAAGTAGTTTAAGAATTTCTTCAAACATGTTATTCTTTATGTTGTATTTGGGTGGACAGTATAATGCACCGGCACAAAGGCTTTGTTTAACAGACATAATTCGTAGCACGATTAGTTGGAATTCATCTATTTCTAGACTAAGTTCCTCGTGGTGCTTAATATCTTTCTTTATTAAAATTGAGCTACCACCTCTGGGTGTATTACTCGGATGGTTTGCGCTGTAGCATGTATAGTCATTTATTTTAAGCGATGACTTATCTGTCATATGTGTTTCTGTCAAGAGACATACATCAATATTTTGTGTTCTCAATAGAATTTCCAAATTATTTTTCTTGTTGAGAATACCATTGGCATTCCACGTGACTATACGAAGTGCGTTCTTAATCATGCCTTCCGGATTTATTTTTTGGTGTATACATATATGTTTCATTATGTTTGTTTTCTAATGTGCATAGTCTTGTTGATATTTCATTCATTGTTTTTATCATATTTTGCATCATCTGCATAATGGTATTTTCAGTCAACTTTTGTGTAGAAACTTTATTTTGTTCTTTCGGGTTTCTTTTTTGACTTAGGTTATTTTGTGTTACCTGTGAATATGATAAGCCTTCTACGACTTTTTTCGACGTAAAAGTTTTAGGTATCTCTGAAGTTTCAATGCAATTCTGTTTCTGTGCACTAGGTTGCCTAGGTTTTGTCTTTTGTTTTTCTTGTCTATGTTGCATTTGTTTTGGGGCATTTTTTTGTAGCTTCTTCCTTTTTTGCAACTCTCTAGCCACCTGGCAACCACGATAACTCGCTGGGTGTGCCTCAAGGCAATTAGCACATTATTTTTTCTTTCTTTACAAGAAATTGTTAAGTGGGGACCAACACAATTAACACACTGAGCTAGACGCTCAATTTTGAATATTTTGTTTATATCTTCGGAGTTTTCGAATGTTAGCATAAAGAGAGGAAGACGTACCGTCGATTCTTTGTTATTTTCCTTTTTCTTTATTATTTTATTTGTGACTTCTAGAATTTTGAAGCCTCTATCTTTCAATTCATTTTTTATATCTTCAGGTTGGCATGACGGATGTAAATACCTAACCATTACTTTAATAGGCCTGGTGCTCTTATTTTCATAAGTGTGCCATTAAATATTGGCTTCATTTATTGTTCTTCAACATTAATTTTTAGTTGCTTATTGTTAAGTATATTAACTTTATATTTAATATTGCTTTCTTTTAATTTTTTGTTTATTTGAGGGTATTCCACTACATTACTAAGTATAACTGGAGGAGGTTTACCTTTTCTTTTACTTTTCGCAACTTCATTTATTTGCACATTTTTCTCTACTTTGTCCGCAACATTTTCTGGGCTTAAAGTAGGTGATTTTTCTGCTTTTCTTTTTTTTACAGATTCTTTTTGTTTTAAAGATCCAGTCGGTTTCTCGAGCTAGTTCTTCATCATCTGTATGAAATTCTTCAGCAGTTTTTAGTACTACTCCTTTATTAGACATATTTTGTAAATTTTTTAGTTTCTCATTTTCTTTTTTAATTATGCAGAGTTCATTTTTCAATTCCCTGTATAAGATTTCTAATTCTGTAACTCTGGCATTAAGTTGATTATTTTTTATCTCAAGTGCCTTTTCGTTATTATTATCCTCGTCGGGTTTTCTATAGCTATCTTTTTGGGACATGTTTTCGTAGATCTTTTGAGACCCTGCTGGAGGTGTTCTCTGGACCCCAGATTTTCTTCTGAATGGGTCAATTAAAGCAGCTCTGCTTTCGTGGTTTTGCAATAAGTGGTCTCCCCCAGAATCCGTGAGACCTGCCTCGAAAGAGGGTGTATTTTCCAGAAGATCTGGATTACCACCTGGGGTATACAATCTTTGAGTTTTATTCAATCTTTGAGTTTTTTTTTGTTTTAATTCGGAGTTCCATCTCCTAGCCTAAGGATAATATTTCCCTTGTACAAGGCGGTAGCTTTTATTCCTGCCGTCCCTCTGGGATCAGTCGCAGACCAGAAAGCCGCCCATTCTGGGTCAGTCGCTTCTGGATTTTTCTAGGATTTTAGTGGACTTTTACCACAAGCATGCCTTACTGCGGATATTTCGTACCCCAATTCTTCGGGGCAATTCACAAAATGTCAAAATGTCTATATGTATTAAATAAATATGTAGCAATGATTTATGAAAATAAATAGTTTTTTTTGCTAGACTTTAATACAAATAAGTAATTGCTACAAATATGTAGATGATGAACTGGTGAAAAAAATTGGAATGATAACATTTACCGCACATATGAATATGCAATTGCAATTGATGGCGTAATATAAACGCTGAGAGCCAGCTTTTGCAACTTGGACTAAATTTTGTTGACGGCAAGTGCAATTCAATGTGAACATATCCAATTACCGCGCGATCTATTATCTCTTTATTCTCTATGATAAGTCTATTATTCCGTTTATGAAAGAGAGTTGGTTTAGATAAGTTAAGTTAAGATATAACTTTGTGATGAAATTTATTTAAATGATCAAACCGTGCGTGAGCATGGACTGTTCCTACTAGTAATAATTATTTGTACAGATAAGTATAAACAATATTAAAATAAATAAAAATTTGAATATGATTTTGTGAACAGGATAGATGCGATAATTAATTAATAGTAGGTATGTTTTTAGTTTAGATTTTTTTATTTGTTTTAGGTACATACGCATGTACACATAATATAAGGTTTAATTTATTTACATTTATATTATGTAGTAACTATATAGACGGTTAACATCTCAGTTACACGTAATTTAAAAAACAGGTGATATTTACTATTTCAAAAATTAAAGCATTATATATACATGCATATGAATGCATTTAAAATATATTTTTTAAATTTAAAAAGTAAAAGATGTTAGATATTATATTGTATTAGAATAGTTATATAGATTTTGTAAATTTTAAGAATTTAGTCTTACACTCTAATATTAACTCTGAATATACGTGATGGAAAAAATAATAATGATAAAAATGAATGAAAAAATAGGTATTATTATTGAATTTTTTTTAAGGGATTTTAGGTTTATTTTTTCTTGTATGTAACAAATTGATTTTAGCTATTTTAATATTATTACTATTTGTTTATATTTATGTATTATTTTGTGTACGTAAGTACATATAAACAATAATTAAATAAGAATAGTAGTATTAATAGCAAACCACAAAAAAATAAAAAATATTTAAAATTTTAAGTTAATATTAATTTTAAAATAAAATAAAAAAAATATCAGAAAGCATTAAACTTTTTTGTAAGATTTAATTTGTTTTTATTATTTTTTTATTTCTCGAGGAAAGGAGAAAGCCTCGAAAAATACTAAGCAGACCGCGCACGTAGGTACTTAGATATTTGAAATTCTGACCCACTAAAACCACCGAAACTCTTTACCATAACTGATATTAATAACCGATATCGCGTTAATTGGGAAAACTTGTGTTGGAATGTTATTAAAAAATAGTTTCCGATAATTTTATTAAACCATTAATCATACCTATGGGTTAGTACCGTTTCCCAATTATTATGAGTGAGTTTTAAAACTCATCGTATGGAAACAATTGGATAAAATGAAGTATTCTAGACCTGGTATTCAACATTGTTAGTTACAGAGTTGTTGTCAGTAGTCTTAGTCCTGCTAGAATTTTAATTTTTAGAGCAGTGGATTGTGTGGAGCTGTCCATGGGTGATTGTAGGTTCAGGAAGATAAATTCCGAAATGTTTGACCTTGTGATTTATTGATTGATATTGCATATGCGAGGCTTACCGCAAATTGATGTCTAATAAATTCTTATAAAAAAAGCTTCATTCTATATCTGAAATTTTTTTTTATTTTATAAATAAAAGAGTTATTTTTATATCTGTAGGCCAACTTTATAGGTCCTTTTCCCTTTCAAAATGTGGGCCTTTTTATTAAATTGTATTAATTATTTGGTATATATTTTTGTATATTACATATTTATATTATTTTTTTTATTAGTTATATTATATCTTTATTAATTATTAAATTATATTTGAACCGACGTGGTTGTATTGAAAATTACTTTTTTCAGTAATTTCCACCATTTGAAAAATTTTTCGGTTCTCACGGGGTTTGAACCCGTGCTCCTTCGGTCGTTACATTACTACACTCGAGTGTTTTACCACTCGGCTACCGAGGCCACAATAATAATTTGCATGTTTATAATTTATTATTACAAATAATATACATGCACAACATCAACAATTATAAAAATCCTTTTATTACAATGTATATTGAGAGAAAAATAAAAAAAAAATTTTCTTAAAAGACTACTCGATAAAAATGCTATCCAATTTGAAATTTTTGTAGCTATCAATTCAAAAAAAAAAATCAAATTACCTATACAAATTCAAATAACAAAAAGTTAAATACAATAATATTCAAGAACAGTATAGAGAAACTGAGCACATACAAATTATTTAGAGAATAAACTCGTATAAAACGTTCAAAAATTTAAAAATTCAAATTGAATATAGAAAATGCACTAACACATTGAATATACTCCGGAAAATATATATAATCAAGAGAATTTGGAAAAAGTGAGCTGAACATTTTCTGTTGTATGAAAATGTTTATCTTTATAGTATTATTAATCAATGATTAAACATAAATGATTTATTTTCAAATGACTATTTACATTAAAGAAATTATTCAACGCATGACTATACATATTCATATAGAACTATCTGGAAGAGGTTACTGAATAAACCTAATATTTTACTATTTTTGTATTGAAGTATGTACTTTAAATTTTAGTTTGATTGTTGGCTGTCAGATGGTTTGTTATGTAGATTTTAATAAATATATAATTTTGCTCCTAGTTTTTTCTTAAATAAATTTTCAGTTTTATCATAAAGTTATAATAATATACATACAATGTATGTATGTAAGATATTTTAATAACTTTTTCAAAACTTTTTACATTTAAAAAATAAATTTAATAAAAATATAATGAAATATAATTTAAACGAAATGAAAAGTTTATTTTATTGTTTATTTAAATGAAAAAAGGTACCAATTTAAAACTTTTTTTTTTATTATTTACTTTTTAGTCATAAATTAAGAGATTTTTTTTTTTATTAAAATGAAATATTTTAAAATCTGTCAAATAAATTTGAACAATAAAATTTTAGCATAGGTTCGATGAACATAACATTTCACCAATATACTAATAAGACTTCCTAACCAAAATACAGTACAAATTATAATTTATTGTACCGACATTTTAACTGTTTGAGTAATAATAGCTGTTTGAGAATAGAAAAAAATATTTGAATTAACAGAGAATCGAACTCACAAAAATTTGTGATATTAATATGACGCTTTAACCAACTGAACTAATATCCGATTAAAATTCTTTCACTTCACTTATCAAAATCGTGCTATTGTGTATTATTTATAATATATGTACAATTACGCCAATACACTGAAGAAAGATAAAGATTTTAGTAAAATAAAAGGAATTATGCGTTTTTCTTTCCTTTTAATTTAAGAATTTTACTACAAACAAAAAACTAAATTTAAATATATAGATATGTTATTTATTTGTGCTATTACATATCAAAGAATATTAGTAAGAAGTCTCATTTCATATAAATTTTTGAAAAAAAAAATTTGTACTACGCGCCTGATATTAGGAATTGGGAGTGATTGGGACCCTATCTAGAGGAAGAGAAGAAGGGGAAAAATAATAATAATATAAATATAGAAAAAAAATAAAAATATAGAAAAAAGACAAAATTTGAGAGAAGAAAAAAATATCTTTATTTTTATTATCAGTTGTTTGTTACTGATATTTAATAAGAAGAGGATGTATGTCGTATAAAGCAACAATTGAAATGTTTTTGTTGGTTTTTTTTTATTATTAGGAATTGACCAATATAAACAAAAAGAAAACCAATAAAAAAAATAACATTTTTAAGGCAAAGCTTTGTCACCACATATAGTAATCTTTAACATTTTTGTTTTCTTTAAACAAATTATAATAATATTATAGCATTTTGGAAGTAAAGATTTTTCACTTGATTATAATAATAACATTTTAAATACCAGCTGTGATAGCTTTCGCGCAGTAAGATTTCGAGATTGGTAGACTATTTTGTTTGTGAAAATTGCCTTAAACTCCATAAAATCCTACAAGATCTCAAATTAGATCAATTAAAGGATTTTGAAATGTTAAGGGCCCAACAAAAAATTTTTATAGAAAAAGCCTCAAAAGTAATTGATCGGAACACGGAAATATTTTCTATTTTATGTCAACGAGTAAATGAGGGGGATCTTTTTAATAATAAGATCAACGTATTAGCTGATCAATTGAACGATAAAATTCAACTTCATATAAACAGTGCTATGGAGAAATTTCAAAAATAGATGAAACATAATATTAAGGTACAAATCGATCCGCTGGAGTATAGTGTCATCGATTTTAATAATAGCATAAAGGACAATATAAATAGATTCAACCAGCATTTCATTATCTATTAAATCTATAAAAATGTCTGTTAACCAACTTAATGGAATTAAGGCGGGTGATTTTGAAATTAATGATCCAGATGTAGATGATCAAATTGTTCATCAATTGAAAACATTTCTTCATTCAGAGTTTATAAATATATCAGAACGTCTGGATAATATTAGTTTAAGCCTAGAGAATAAAAATAAAATGAACAAAAATTTTGTCCCACGAGAAAAAACGCTATTTGATAAGATAAGTGTAGTGGATGCAATTATCAACCAGAAATGCATCGAAATCCGAATCAAACTGAAAGATTAATAACTGAAAAAAATATTGTTTTCCCTTTGAAGTAAAAGTAAGTCTACAGTCAAATAAAAAAACAAATGCTAAAAATGAACAAAAACATGTAAAAGGCAAAAATTTAACTGAAACAGATGCAGTATTAAGCGGTACTGTCTTGTCAAATGATTCATATACTGCAATTGGAGGAAACACTAGGCTGATAAATGTATCACATTTCCCAAACGAAAGAAACATTTCCCAAACGTCAACCACACTTCCACACAACAAATGAAGAAATTTTAGTTATTCTTTAAATCATTCTTCTATTCATTTTTTGGCAATACATATGAAAGTTAAACAACATTTTTTTTTGTTTGGTTAAGGCCTTAATAATTCATATTCATACGTCTTATCATATCATACATAACTAGCCCTGATAAAAAAATTTCAGCACTTCTTTCACTTTTACAAACATTATCAAAGAACAAAGTTGTTTTTACACAGTAAAATTTTGTTATTATTTAGTAAATATGAAATTTGTGAAATCATTGCATTTTTCAGTCATGAAAACAGCGCTGAAAAAAGTGGTGAAAATTTGCAACGCCTTTTTCATTGCTTTAGTTGGTGCTCTAAATTTTCAGCACAAACTGCTGCGTATTTTTCAGTAATATGAGCATTTTTTATGTAGAATATCATCATTCATCAGTTGTTTTGAAAAGTTTGTTTCGAAAAGACCAAAACCAAAATGATCGGTGAACCAGTTCCGAGAAGAGTTTTGGCGTAAAAAAAAAGCTCTGCATCTTCGTACGACTGATAGAGAAGTCTACAATGAAGAATTCGATCACATCCCGAAAACTCGCTGGAAAAAAATTTTTCATCAAGTCCAACATACTTAATTTAAGTTTGTAAAAAATTTTTTAAAAAATTGCTCAAATGCCCAAGGCAAGCGGATCTTAATATTGGTATTAAATTAAATTTAAATAGCAAGTTTGTTTGTTTTTTGCTTACCTAACATATATTTTTAATTCTATGAAAATATAAAAATTTATTATTTCAAATATGGTGTTTTTAAATTTGAATTTCATATGAACAATTTTAAACTAAAATCGATCTTTTTAATTAATATTTATAATTATTCTATAAATATTAACTAGGCAAATTTTAGTTTACAATTTATCGTATGAATTTCAAATTTAAAAATTCCATATCTGAAAAAACAATTTTATATATTTTCACATTTGCTGAAAAATCTGCTCCCAAAGAAGCAAAAATGTGTGCTGAAAATATTTTTGAATGTGCACAGAAATATGTGATAAGCACAGATTTGTGTGCTGAAAAATGCACTCAAAGATGCGCCTACTGCTGAAAATTTATGTGAGAATGCATTAGTATTTGTATTATAATGAAGGAGAATTGTGCTGAAAATTTGCCCGACGCTCTGTATAAATTCAAATGACTCATGTGCGATTTTCAGCATATTTTTCAGTGCAGATCGACAGCGAAAATGCGCATCTTATTTATCAGGGAGGCTTTGACCAGCTTTGACTCTTTTATAATAAAACAAAACATGAATTAAAAACAAACAATAAAAAAAAGAACAAAAATATAGCATAAACAAAATTGAATTGGATTGGAGTTCTTCAGAAAGAGATAAAACAAGAGAATTGTAAAAATATCTCGCAATAAAGTAAAAATTACTTTTCAATCAGCACCCTCGTTGTTGCCCGAATTTACTATAGTTGAGAATTTTTAAAAATTATTCAGATGATACCAAAGAATATGCATTAATAAGAAGATGCACTGGCAGTCAAGATATTTTTATTACAACATTTACAAAAAAAACTCCATTAGTTAAGTTGATGTAAAGGTCTTAAGTTGATGTAAAGGTTTAGTAAAGGTGTAAGGTCTGATGTAATAAGTTGTGAGAAAAAAGAGTGCGATATAAATCTGCTTGAATTGGTTGTGTATGTCGTATCAAAAACACAGAGGTAGAGTATACCTATACAATTGCCTATTAACATCCAGTCACGAAACTGGAGAGAAAACTTTAAAAAAAGTACCTTTTTGTATTGCAAATTACCTTATTTCCTACAAAGTGTAGGGCTTTGGGGTAAAAAAATTTAAAAAACATAAAAGATTATAGATTTAATTCAAAATTCCAATTAAAAATTATTAACATTTTCATATAAAAATTTCAATTTTAAAATTTTTGAAAGTACGCAAAGCGACACACTCTTACTTCCATTAAAGCTAGAAAGCTACTGAGTACTGACTGAAGAAAAAAAATATTTTTCATTCATTTTTATATCCAATGCCTCTATATCTTCTAGCTCTTCCAATGCCTCAAGTTACACGATGATTTTGCCGGAATATATCGAATTACGATTTTTTTTTTAAATTTTGGGCCTTATTACGAATTTCGACCGCGATCGAATTTTTTCAATTGATGTTTTAAGTCGATTAGTTGGTATTGCGAATCTCGATTGCAATCGATTTTAATCGATTGAAAAATCGAAACCATTTTGTACCCGACTTTTATTTGTTATTTAGTGTAGTGGTAAAAACTTAAAATTATGGAAACTATTTTAAAAAGGTATAAAATTAAATGTATAAAAATTATTGTTTTTAAATAATGATATTTTCAGAAGAAAAATTTTTAGCAATAAGCGGCAATTGGTGAAATTGATTTCTATAATGGAAAAGAATCCCACAATTGCAAAAGGGATTGTTAAAAAAAATCAAGCTCTACAGCAATGGCAAAAATTTACTATAGAACTCAACAGCTTGGGTCCTCCTACTGAAGATGCTGAGAAATGGATAAAGGTAAACAGTAATTTATGACATTTTTGCAATATTTTGTATTTGTCAATGTTTTTTCAACTTTAGGTTTGGATCGACTTGAAACTTAAATTAAAAAAAGTAGGTTGAAAACAAAACAGAAACAAGTGTCACTGGAGATGACCCAAATAAACTACACACATTAAATGCATTAGAAGAAAAAATTTCCAAATTTCTGCAATATAATAGTCATGGTACTGAATTTGGTGAAATTGTAGATAAAAACGAAACGAATTTTCTAAATGAAAATGATGAAAATTTTGGTGAACTTCTTCAACCCGAGGTTGAAGAAATCTCAACCAGGAATACAAGTATTATTAATAGTCTACCATTACAAAATAAAAGTACAAATTCGTTAAGTTATATACCAGCACAACGTACTCCAGAAAATTTAAACATTGGGGAAAAACGAATAAAAGTGCTGGAAAATCATAACCAGGACTTCAAAGAACTGAAGAGTGATATTAAAGAGATGAAGACTACAATGAATCAGATTTATGAATATACCAAAAAAGTTTACTACATAAAAAAAGATAAATTTAAAATTTATAAAGATGAAGTAACTAGTACAAAAAGAAAAAGATAGAACTCTAAAGTTAAAACTAAAGGTGAAATTGTTAGAACTAAAAAAATTGGAAAGAAATATTGTAAACTGCTAGTAATCACAAATAAATCTTAAAATTTTTTTAAATTAAATAATTTACACTTGTTTTATTTTTTTTTAAATTTTATAATGAATTATATTTTGTTTATTTATAAAAATTTTTTTTTTGTTAATTATTTTTACTATGAACTGAAATACATATGTGTCTAATATTTTTAAGAAAAGAAACTAATTTTTTGTTAATTTTTTTTTATTTTAAATTAAAATAATATGATTGAATAATATGTTTTCTTTGTTATTTTTTTTTATTTTATTTAAAGGTTAATTTATGAAATTTTATTTTATTTTAATGTAGCTACATATATAATAAATTTTTTGAATTAAATTTACAAAACAATATTTTCTTGTAATCTATTCCTAACCGATTCGCCTCATTATCTTCTAATGCATTTCCAATTGCTATAATGTCATTTTCAGGATCTGTATTCTCCACTATTTCATCAAATGCAATTCTATGGTGAACACAGATATTGTGTATTGATACAAACATTAATCACCTTGGTAGCAGTTTTTTGAAAAAACTTTTTTCATTATTTTTTTTATGTTCTTGCCAGTAACTTAGGTAGAATCACCTTTTCGTGCTTAATTAAGTACGTTACTGCAAGTTTATACTACAATATCTACTATGTTTTTCCAGCATTTATTTGTCAAATTACTGGCTTATCAACTCATTAAATGTGGAAAACTACTACTATTGTCAAGAACTAAGCCTTCTTAAATAGAATAGTTCCATTTTATTTAATTTGTTACCAGATTATATATACTCCCAATTATTTTTTGTCATTTATTATATCCCAATGACAAAGGGTACTGGACCAGGTCGAAAAACCCATAAAGCTCCCAATAAGCATCTAAACCGACCTTTTAGAAGACCAGTTGTTCGCTCAATTATAATGCGGGCTGGTGCTTGTTTTTTTTATTAAACATAGCTTCCCGAGAGTTCTCTGTTGCATTTCTAAAAAGCGTTATTAAATATGGTAGTAAAGGATAACATGCATCACCTAAAAGCAACGAAAATATAAAAAAAATACAATATTAAGTAGTTATTTTTATTAGTACTACGTTACTATCTAGAATCGATGTATTCTTCTCTCCATTAGCATATTTATCTGCGAAAATTCTTTTTAATCCAGAAACATTCCAAACCATTGAATCATGTGATAACTCTGGATACCTAGTATTAACGTATTTGATGATAGTTTTATGATTACATACCTAAAATAAATAAATAATCTGCTTTATATAAAAATTACTTGTATTTTACAATCATCGCATTAATACTGAAGTATCCTTTTCTATTAAAATATAAATGTCAGATGTTCTGTTTGGGCGTTATCAATTTAATATGCGTCCCATCAATGCATCCCATTATTCCCGGCATTCCACTTTTGGTATAGAAAAATCTTATTGCTTCTTCTTCCTCCTCTCTGGAATATTGAAATTTAATCTATTTCATATAATACAAAAATATCCAGCCAGACAAAACTCATGTTTATATGTAATTCACAAAAGTTAGGTAAATCATTTCAAATGTCTATAATTTGCAAGTAACAAATTATTAAATTACAAAAATGTAACAAAAACACAAGAAAGAGTTTTAATATTTTTTATTAACAAAATATTTAAAAAAAAAAAAATATTAAAACTTTTAATTTTTAAGTTTTTAAAAAAATATTTAAAAATAAGTCACTTTTTTTTTTTTTTGCGTGGATTGGTGGGAATCTTCATAGTCACAATGAGCCCCGTAGCTTCCATTGTGTGCCAGATTTTTACTGACTAAAACACACCTCTCCCATTAAAACTAGTCTAACGAACTAACCATTAATTTATTTCTATTGTTATTTTCTTAAAGAAAAAGTTTACGAAATTCTATCGTATTAAATCTAGTGGCTTAGTTCTTTTAAGCCTTCTGATATCATTGTGCTTATCTAGCAGTTGAGTGGCCTCAACGTTAACATGACCCTCCAGACGAGCTATATGCTTTGTTGCATATCTTCTTATTTCATTTTCTATGAAATAGAAATAGATTGTTCACTGTTGCGAACATACCAAGGAGAATATACCATGTTGCGCAAGACTTTATTTTGGAATTTTTGTATACAAAGTACATGTGTTCGTTTGGCACATCCCCATATTTGTATGCCGTACAACCATATCGGTTTGATATCTGATTATATAACAAAATCTTGTTATGTATAGGTAATTTAGAATTTCGACCTAAGAGCCAGTACATATCTCTATATTTATTATCAAGCTCAAATTTTTTCTTTTTGACGTGCTCTTTCCATCTAAGTTTGACAACTAATGTCATTCCTAGGTATTTAGCGTTGTTTTCTTGAGGTATATTTACCCCATTCAGATTTACCGATGGTTGATTTTCTAATTTTTTATTTGTAAAATTTACATGTACTGATTTTAATTTATTGAGTTTAATTTTGCATTTCTTTGTCCAGAGATATAGCTTGTCGCTTGCTCTTTGAAATTTATTTGTAGCCTCGTCAATATTCGAACCTACTGCCGTTAATGAAGTATCGTTGTCACAATAATAAGTAGATGTAATAAGTCAAATTAATGAATAATTTATAATTTAATAAACACCAAACTTTTTCACCATTAAAATAACACACTCAGAATATTAAAAATACGTTTCAATTCCAATAGTTTAACAGCTAAATTTTTAATTTTTTTGTAACACCACCGACAGCTCTTTTTTGCTATTGGCTTACGCAATACCACAACTTTTTACGATCGAATTAAAAAAATCGATTAATCGTAAAAAGTAGTTTTTTACGCAATAAGGCCCTTTGTTCTTGTTTTGTGTATACATTTTTTTAATAAGTATAAAATTTGAGAAAATTACAACTAACACAAACAAGAATATTCTGAAAAATTTAATACCAGAAATGAAATACAAACACCATCAAAGGTTTTGCTCAGATAAAAAAAATTAAACAACAACAATTGACACGTATTTTAATTTGGGCTCAAAAATTTTACTGTATCCAATCCACTTCCACTATCTACCAGTTTTATTTTCAGTGTTCATTCAAAGAATATCTATAATAAGAAGGTTCACTGGAAGTCATGATATTTTAACTAACACATTTACAAAAAAAAAACCCATTAGTTAAAGAAGCAAAGAACTATTGTAAATATTTTCTTATGTAAGAAGTTGTGAGAAAGAAAGAGTGCGATATAAACCATATAAAAAAAAAAATAATTTTTGCAATGTAATTTTAAATAGCCCATGGGAGATTTTTGTTTATTTATTTAGCCCACTAGAGATTTTTCATGTGTACAGTCGGCTGAAATTTTGTGTATGAATTTTTTTAAAAATAAACGTATTAAATTTATTAGGGTATGAGAATAAATAAATTTTGAATGATTGATTTTTTACAGATCCCTATATAAAATAATATTCGTTTCAAAAACATATGTTATTTCTTAAATATCATATTATTTTATTTTATTGGCTTATAAGGGATGTAGATTTTTTATCATTCATGTATTTTCAATATACACAGTTTTTCATGTATTGAAATAGGTAGTTAAAAAGAATATCAAGCGGTTTGTTTTTTTATGAATAATCCGATGCCTTTTTAGTTTCTGAAAAATTAAACTGTGCATTTTAATCATCAATGAACTAATAATACATATTATATTATAAGTAATATAATGCATTTAGGTACCTGTTAATTTTATAAATAGGTAACAAAGTTGAATATTAATAATATGAACATTTCAAATTTAAATAAATAATATTTTTTATTGATATGCATTTTTTAAAAAAAAATTAGTATATAAGAAAGTACTTAGAAAAAAATATGCAGATTATATATGAAAATTAAGCAGTGTATGTTATATTTAAAAATAAATCAACTCTAACGCTTAAAAAAAGTTTTTATAAAAACTATTCTATACACAATTTTTTAAAAATGTTTCGAAATTGAGAAAACATCATCTTGTTCAGTGTTTGGTGTGTGGTGCTGAAACAAATTTTAATTCGGAATTAAACTAACTAACTAAAAATAAAGACAATATTTTTTTCATACAAAAAAATTGTTCGTTCATTTTTTTTCCACTTTGTATTTTGAATTTTTATCTCTCTCTCACAAATTACATTCTTATGACGATCTATTTCTTACAATATTGGAAATCGACTGGAAAAATGGTGACCAACACATTGACAAATTATAAAATTTTATTCCAGTGAACCTTCTTATTATGGATATTCTTTGGTTCATTAGTACTTGATAGACATAGAAGTAGGTTCCACGTCGGATAATAAATTTTTTTTTTTTTAAATTGAAAATTATGAATGAAAATGTTTTTGAATTTTTTGTAAATTTTACCAATTTAGATAACAAATATTGAATATTTTTTTAAAATAACACTATCATAATTAAAGGTTATTCATATAGAAAAATAAGATCCCTATACAAAAGACAAAATTAATATGAAAATAGGATCAATTTTTTTTAAAATTAATTTTGTACACATCTTGAGAAAAAGAAAAAGATAGGATACATTCTTTAAATTATAAAAATTTAGTGTCGAATGCACCTTTTAAAAACAAACATTTCATCGTTTAAATACCTTTCAATTGTGGGGTATAACGTATAACGTATTAATATATTAAAAAAAAAAATGAAAAAATTCTAAATTTCAAAACAAATAAATTTTTTAACAATGTAATTTTAAGAAAATTTAAAAATTATAAGTATAATTATTTTGTTGTAAATTTAAGAATAAACATTTTAAACTAAAACAATATTATAATGTAAGATTTAAATTTAAAAACTCAAAAAGAAAACAAAAAATAAAATATATAAAATGTATAAATTATTATGTACCTAAATAATTTAAAAGAAACCATATGAAAAAAAAACAATTAAAAGAAATCAAAAATTAATTAACTACAGAACTCATTGATAAAAGTTTAACTTAAGAGCTGTTAATTAGAAGCACTTCAAAGGGACTGAAATTCAGAAATAGATATTTATTCAAAAATAAAATAATAAAAAACTAAAAAAGAAATGTAGCATATTATCAGAAGTTCAAAAACAAACCTTAGACTACTGTAAAAAATGAAAAACAACAAAATCCTAAACTATAACATTTAGCAGGTTTTCAACATGAACATAATTGAAACATGCTTATGAGAGATCAATAATGGTCTGATTTTATTAAAGTGAGCTCGTTTCCAACTCGTTATTCCATAACGAAGCTTAGATTCAAAAATACCATTATATACAATAAGCAATACCTTTTGCGAACACACTTTACTTAAATAAAAAATGCTTCTAATTAAAGCCAAAAAATATTGTTTTACCTGAAAGGTGTGATCAGACCATTTCAGCCTTTCGTCAATCAATACACCAAGATATTTAAAAAAAAAAGACACTACTTCGACAAAAAACACAAAATGTCAACTAAATTAAACAAGATTTGTTTTAAAACGAATAAGGAGATACCATCACTAGACAAGCTTTTGAATTTTTCTTGGTTGTAATAACTCTTATAAGTTCAGTTGAAGACAGGCTGAAAAAAGAAAATGTCGGATTGCGAAACCTATTAATATTCATTTCAAATTTGTCGGATTTATCTTTTGATTTATTTAAAATACTATTTATAATTTGCGATTCAGCTGTGATATTACTTTTTTCTTATTAAATTCATTGCTGAAATAATTGTCACGACAGATTGAAATCTCAACTTTTAATTCCTTACAAATTTTTTCGTAATAACTCTTAAGTCTGGTGTTATCAGGATGTTTAGAATACTTCTCACGAAGTTTATTTCTTTTGTAAATTTTCAAAACTAAATTCCTAGATATCTACGCCTTGAGCCTCTTTAACGTATTATCACAATATTCTGTTAAATTCGTGCACAATATGACTTTTTAAAATTTCTAAAAATTTATCATACGCCAAATTTAAGTCATCTAACCCATAAACATCTTCCCAAAATTCAAATCTAAGAAAATAATTCAATTTTGTAAAATCCACTATTTCAATAATATTTGGAAGGAAGACATTTGATGAAATTCATTACCTTTAATATTTTTCCACAAGAATTCAGTCATGTAATGATCAGTTATTTTTAGATCAAAAATCGCACTATGACAGTTGACATTATTTTTTGAAGAAAAACGAACAATAATATGATCTAAACATTTCTAAATAAAGAAATTATAACCAGGTAATTTGAAATCATTGTTTTCGTAACTATAAACCCAGATTTCAGATAAAAAAATGAAATCAGGAACTTTTTTGAAAATTTCTAAATTAAGGACAAGAGAGTTAAAATTTGTTCTTAAGCTTCTGATATTTTGATGTAAAATTAAGAAACCATTAGCAAATTCATCCCTTTGAAAAATACTTTCACAATTGTTACTTAAAAAATTTAAAGTGATATTATTATTAAATCAAATATTACACTCATTTAAAAGTAAAAATGAAGAAAATTAAAAATAAAAACACAAATTAAAGTTTATCAAGATCGTCGAATGATTTGATAGTAATAATTCTATCATTTGAACTTTTTCTTAGCAAAACAGATGCGTTTCTAAACCACATAAACTTATATTTTTTATCAATTTTAATGTTTTTAGCTGCATCAAAAAGTTTTCTAGTATAAGCAGTAAAACTATGATTAATATAAATATTTCCACTACTTACACCATCTCCAAATAATTTTGAAGACAGACATTTTTTTCTTTCAATTTTTGTCTTCGTAATATTTTGTTACAGCTTAAAAAATCATGTACAGCAGATAAAAATTTAATACACAGAATATTTTTGGAAAACTATTTATTTTCTTTATGTAGCATTTCTCAACAACATTTTCTTCCACAGCCACATCCAAACCAATTGAAAAAAATTGTTATGCCTATTCTTTTGCATTGTTATTATCAGGATTGTACAATATATCAGGACGGTATGCTGAGAGAGTGAAAGCTATAATAGTGTACCAGAAAGCTATTTTTTGTATGAAAAATAAGATTCCAAATTTTAATTTACACGTCTTCTTATGGGACAAAAATAGTGTACCGGTTAAAATCAGTTAATAACTCTCAAAGTAGCCATTTCTTCAAAATCTGTTCTAAGAAAACATTAAAATTCATAAGTTTTTGCATCAATAGCTACAAAAATAAATACCAATTTATTTATTTTTTTTAATAGAAAATTGATTTTGAAAAAAATTGGTAATTTTTTTTCTCACAGTAAAAGGTCATGAAAGAGCGTAAGAATTTGTAAAAATAAGCTACAAGGAGGTACAAAAAATGTTGTTAATAAAATTTTTAGAAAACTTTCAATTTGAATTTACAATATGAATTTTTATAAAACTCATATAAGTATATAATAAATTTATAAATTGCTAAAAAATAAAAATAATATCTATCGAAGAATTTAGGAAAATCCTTGGAATCGCATTAGGTAGTAACTTGGACTTGTGAAATGTAAAGAACAAATAGCACTATATTTCGTCGGTTCCGTCCCCAACCTATTTTTGAAATTGCATTTACCCCAATTTTTTTAAATTTTGATCTTTAGGAAAAACAAATCTAGTAAATGTTACTTTATATATCACAAAGCTGGGTTCATATACGGGAACACAGCATTTATGACCGAAAATTTAAAAAAGTAATGCAAATGCTAAAATCACAAAACTAGAGAATTTAAATCAATTACATTTAGATATAATATAAATTTAAACTTATTATAATATATTTGTATTTATTATATTTATTTACATATACGTATATTTTTATTTACTTATTATACAAATTAATCAAATAGGTACTTACTATTTATTCTGCAACTTATCTTTTATTTTTTCCCTTCACTAACTAGTTTAACCACTATCACTTCTAAAATGCAACTTCATTTCTTTCTAACTTAAAGCTGAACGAATAGTAAGCAAAAGATGGCAACTTTTTGTTACATACTGTATACAATAAAACATCTTTCGAACCAAACATTTTGGGTGCATTTATTTTCTTTTTAATAAATTAGCACTAAAAATACGAGTTCAACCTTCTTTTTTTGCGAAAATAAAATAGAAATTCTAAATTTTATTTTAATAGTAAATTTAGATGTTGAGAACGAAAATTAATATATTAAATCTAAATTTTAAAATCATTTTTTTATCTAATTTTTAAAAGCTTCTTCAAAAAATGACAGCTATCAAGAAAAATAAATGAATTTTGTTTCTATTTCACAAATGCCAACATGGCGTCGGTAAAAAATGCTAGGAAAAAGTGATTATTATATTTAATGAAAATTTTGAGTTAAAATGTGAAATTTCGATAGGTTCTAGAAAATTCTTCAAATTTTCGTTTTTATAACATGTTTCGGGATAATTTCACTATCTTAAACTTTAAACGAAAAGTGGTAAATTTAGCTAAAATTTTGCAAAAAAAAATAAGAAAAAAATAAACGTCAAAATCCTCTCTCTGTTTGAATGTGTTTGCTAATTTCTGTGCAATACATTCAATGTAAGAAGCATACCGACCTGATATTTTGTAGTTCCTGGTTATTATTAACATTAGGAGCATAGGAACTCCAACGATTTCAATTTCACTCTCTTTAGCTCTAACTGAGCAGAATAATCAAAGAATATCTACAATAAGAAGAGGCACTGCTTCCAATTGCTCCCAAACTTTTGTGGCCTTGAAATGAAAAAAAAAAATATTTTTTTAAAAATCTTCAAAAATTAGAAAAAAAATATGGTAATAAGAAAGTTTCATATGAGAAAAATACAGAAAACAGGTGTTTGAAAAATGTTAAATTAAAATTAATAACCAAGAGAAAATTAAATTTTAAAATATTTGTGAAAAGCATGTTTAAAAATATTTAAATTTTTTTTTATAATTTTTATTTAACATAAATGAATCTTATGTTTCGTATTGAATTCTTTAACATTTTTGTTGAAATTTTTAATTATATAAAAAGTTCTTACTGTAATATACAGTTTTATCAAATAACTTTTATCACATTTATTACAGCAATTATAAATAAAATCATATGTTAAAGATTGGAATAACTTACATTCAAATTTTTTTTCCACATATAACTATATCATCAAATAAAGTTAAAATTTTTTGTTATACCTAACTTATCTACTATAATCATAAAATTATTCGGCGGTATTTGTTTTTATTAATATTTTTTGATCAATTAAATCCCATTTATCAATAGCTTTTAACCATTTTTGTCTCCTACAAATATTACAAATATTTAATATTAAGACTACATGATACCTCAATTTTATCTAGATTACTATTTGAAATAGAACACCATGAAATATAATTCAATATATACATACGTACAATACTTAATCCTTCGGTAAGTTATGAAATTGAAATACATTATTACTATCTGCCTTTTTCAAACTACACACTAGACATTTGTAATAATGTTTACCCATTTCACAAAATCTTATATTTTCTACAATATAATAAATATCACTTTCAATAGATAACTATAGATAAATCTGTAGGCTAACTTTATAGGTCCTTTTCCCTTTCGAAATGTCGTTCTTTTTATTAAATTTTTCTTTTCTTTGCAAACACCTTACTTTAATTTTGAATCAGCTTAAAGAAAACCCGCTAATAAAAACCTATATAAAATTAGATTAGGTACAACAACAAAAATGTAAACAAATAAAAAGTACACTCGCCTTTGAATTTACATGGTTCATTTCTGAAAATTGTGTACCTGCTCTTACTTGTAGTAATTCCCGTAAAGAGTTTTTTGTGTATAGTGTTTATCTATTTTGACTAATTAATTTTTTTAAAAAATTATACAAACACTAACTGCTAACCTAAATAAAAGCGTACGACGTACGACGTATAAGCGCCGTACGTTGTAACGAATGGGACTCACCGAAATCAAACGCGGCGTTTGTCAATTTAACGTGTCAATTTCACATGTTTTCACTTTCCAGAGAAAAATAAACTGAAAACTTTTAACATCTAACATCTAATTTATATTAGAATATTATAATAATTTATATTAAAAATATATTCAATTTAGATATTAATGCTGAAAAAAATATCAAATCTTACCAAAAATTAAATAAGTACTTCAAAATGGCAAAATCACAAAAATCATATTCATGTATATGATATGTGTTGAACATAAATAAACCAAAAAATTAAAACACACGCCTGTCAAAATTGAAAGTTCCAATATACAGCGTGTTGGCGTTGCGTATTTCGGTCACCTTCATATAAAATGTATTATCATGAGTTAATTTTGACACACGCCGTGTGTCTTATTTAGGTTGTAAGTTAATATTGGAAAATTGGAACTTTTGAAGAGTGCCACTTCTTCTTTTCGTCTATTGTTTGGTTGAACCTGCATAAAAGAAAAATGTTTAGCTCAATATTTTGTATGAGTTTGTGTTAACGAAGATGTTAAAATGATGTATTAAAAAATTTTAATGTGATTTTATGTAGGTCCTACTGTGTATGGGGTATTTTCAAAAAATGTTCAAGCTAAAATAATCGTGAAAAAATTTGTTCTGTGCAGTTTCTCTACATTATATTTCCTTTATGGTACTATACAAATCAATACATAATAAAAATATTTAAAGAATTTATTATTTATCTTGACTTATAAAAATTATGTCATATAAAATTTACACGATATATAATCAAAAATCAATTTTTGGTTACAATTTTCAGTTCGCGGTTTTTGGGGTAAAAACAGTAAAAATGTATGACTTTTTTTCAAGTTTTTGTAAAGTTTTGCACTACACAAAAATACTTATCTAATATTTGATTACGTTTATCAATTCCAATTTGCACGCATAACTATATATTGCAGTCAGTGTCACAAGAAATATTTCTTTTTATTTACGTCATATGACGCGCCTTTTTACTTGTATAAAAAAAAATCATAAAATAACTAAACACAAAATAAAATAAACAAAAACAGCTGCAGCAGTGAGTTGAGTTGAGTTTAAATTGGATTTTATTGAGTATTTTTTCTAGTACTGTAATTTTTTGTTGTTCTTTCATTCCATTCCATCATAAAAATTTTAATTTTAGTTTTGGCTCAGTTGTTCAAAGTGAAGAATTATTTTTGTGTTTAGTACGGGTAAATTTATATTCGCGAATTGTGTAATGTGTAGTAGCTGTCGGTAGCCGCTTTTGTATATAAATACAGTTATGTATTTTTGTCGTCGTCGTCGTGTGTTATGATTATGAAAGAAATAAAAATAATTTAAAAGATATTTTTGTTTAACTTTATATACCTAGTTTTTTATCCGTTTATTTAAAAGAAATTTTTTGTTTGGAAATACATATTATTCAATTTATTTAATTAAAATGAACATCTAAATTTAAAATAATTAAAGAATAAGAATAGAAAAAAATAAAAAGTTCAAATTGCAGTTGAAAATTTTTTTCAATATCAAGTATATGTACCTAATCTATAGTGTTGCGGTGGTGATTACTAGTGGTAGTGGCTTATACATATTGTAAACATTTATATACAGAAATTATATATATGTATATATATTAATTATATTAAATATAAATTTATAAAAATAGTTTTCAAAAATTTGAACACAAGTAATGAAATTTATTTTTGGTTAATGAATGAAAAAATTTTGTCAAAATTCTAAAAAAATTAAATTCTAATATTATGAAAAAACATATCTAGTATCTACATACATAATTTATTTTCATATTGAGTGGAAATTATTTTTAAAATGTGAAACAGAAAAAAAATGTTTTTTTCGTTAAGATATTTTAATGTTTATTCTTCAATAAATTTTTATATTATTTAAAATACATACTCAGGAACCTACCTATAGATGTAAATAAAAAATATATTTATTCCTTGTATAAATTCATTTGGTGTATAAAAAAAATTATATACATACCTACATAGTTATGTAGTTAAATTCAAGCTAAATATTCAACAAATATATACATATATATCTATGTAAGTACATAATATATGTACCTACATTAGAATTATAGAAAAACTAGGTTAATTGTTTTTTTTTTTTTAGTGTTCTATGGATTTTACTTACCAAGCTTTTCAAATAATGTTTTTTGAAATATCAAATTTAACCTCAAAAAAGTTTGAGTCATAATTTTTTAATACGAGATACATGAATGTGTGTGTGATCATAAAGATAATATATTATATCTGTACGCAACATTGCAATTAAAATTTTAAACAAAAATAAGTATGGCTAAAAATTATTTTATAATGATAATATAGGATTTAAAAGAATATCCATGTATAGATATTGTTAATTTAATTAGCTATATACTAATAAATTGTATTTATTTAAATTATTTTTTCACGTTCCATTTCAATCACATTTAGATAGTTCTAATCAAAGAATATCTACAATAAGAAGTGGCACTGCTTCCAATTGCTTCAAAAATTTGGTGGCCTTGAAATAGAAAAAAATTATATTTTTTAAAAATCATCCAAGAATTAAAAGAAAAAGGTGGTAATTAGAAAGTTTCATGTGGCAAAAAGACAAAAAACGGGTCTTCCAAATGAAGGAAGGAAGGAAGAAATGTTAAACCAAAATTAATATTTTTGAATTATGATAAATTTTATATTGCTAAATGAACTTTCTGAAAGAAATTGTTTACCAAGAAAAAATTAAATTCCAAAGTATTTGTGTAAAAGAATGTTCAAAAATATTTATTTTTTTTTATGTAATTTTTATTTTACATTTTTCATAAATGTGTTATACTTATAATTTTATGTTTCGTATATAGTTTTTGTGTTATAGGTACCTAAAGGTGGTGTCGCGAAAATCAATTCAATTTATTTGAATTGATATTTTTCAATTCAACTAAAAAAAATTCACGGTTCGGGAGAATCAATTTTCAACTATTTGGATTAAGTTCAACTAGTTGATTCAAGTTTGAATTTTTGACATTTCAGATCAAAAATTTTGTTTGAATACCCAAAATATTAGTTGTAGTTAGTTTTGTTTTATTAGTTATTTATTTAAAAAAGTTTATAAGTGTACAATAAATATTAGGTTCTTTTTAAATTTTTCATTTCTTTTTATACTTGTTAATTTGTGGGCTTTTTTTGGGACTTTTTTCATATGTAATTTTAGTGTTACTTTTTGTTTAGTGAAATTTTCTTACTTTATTTGAGGAGTTGAACTTAAAAAGACGTTGAAAAGTTATTTAAATCATGGTTATATCAATATAATATTTACTTTTTAACTCATTCTAGTTTGTTTGGCCAACATTTTTCTTTTTTTTAGTTTCTTTATTAATTATATTAACTTGCACTATGCAAATCCATAATGTGTTTAGTGTGTTTTAAAAGTTAATATTATTTCAATAATATAATTACTGTTTCTTTTAGTAATTATAGGCGCTATAGCTATATGTATATATGGTACGTAAAATAAATATATATACTTAAGTAGTTATATTTCGTTCTATTCGTAGAATTAGTTTTTGAACTAAAAAAGGAATTAAATATTTTGTTATTTTATATTTTTCTAAAGCACCTTCAGATGTAAGCAAATCAAGACATTGTGTAATAGCTGGAAATAATACGTTTTGTGAGTAAATTATTAAATTTCTTACAAAATGTTCAAGAAATAGTTTACTAGAAATTTAAATTAATACATCTTATACTTTTTTGATCCATGGAAATAACGTCTATTGAAATTCAACTCCTCATTTATAAATTATCCATTATTACAATAAATTTATCACAACAAACCACAACAAATCAAAACGAAATTCAAAATTCAACTAAAAAAATTTAGTTGAATTTCAAAATAAAAAAAAGGTGAAAAAATTCACAAAAATTGATATACCCGACAGCGACAATTGAAATATTTCGACTTTACTTGAAAGTCAAATCAAAATTGAATTTCGAACACCACCTTATAAATTTTACTCTAATATACAGTTTTATAAATTAACTTTTATCATATTTATTACATCAATTATAAGTAAAATCATATTTTAAAGATTGAAATAATTTCAATTTAATAATTTTTTCTGCATTATATCTAATATCATCAACTAAAGTTAAAAAAATTTTTTCTAACTTATCTAATATCATTTAATCATATATGTATATTAATAGTCAATTAAATCATATATGTATATTAATAGCTTTTAACCATTTTTCTCTCCTACACGTCATATTACAAATATTTAATATTAAAATTATATCTTAAGGCCCAACCATAATGAACTTTAGTTGACTTAAACCAACTTAAGGAAATGTACGATTACATGTAAATTGTATTGTGCAACCATAACAGGAATATCAGAGAATTTCGTTAAGTTTTCGTTAACTTTAGCTGGCTTAAGGAAAGTTCGATTTCATTCGCACATTCTGTACGGAAATTTGACATTTGATTTAAGAACTGTTATTACTTATTGAAAATTTGTGACATATAATAAAATAATTTACATACTTCATAACAAATTAATTATGCATATATGTATAATAATAATAAAGGAAAAAAAATATAAAAACAATAATTAAAATATATTTAAAATAACACTAAAAACAATATTCGATTAATAATATAATTTAAAATATATGTGGAAAACAAAATTAAAATAACAAACAAAATATAATTTATATTTAAAAAAACTTCTGTTTTGTCTATTTAGTATAAAGATAGACATTTTCAAATAAAATTAACAACAGCAAATTTTCAACTCACTTTTTCAAAATTCTCTTCATTGCATATGTTTTCCCTCGTTTATTCAATGTGTTAGTGCATTTTCTATATTCAATTTGAGTTTTGAAATTTTTGAATGTTTTATGCCTGAAATACATGTGCAGAACTATGCATGCATCGCAGCAAAAATAAATTAGAATGTATGGTTTAATATGGAACCAATTACATGTAATTCTGCGAGTTTTTATTTACATTTACAATTTAACAATAGTCAAAATCACCTAAGTTAGCTGAAGTCTATTATGGGTGACTTAAGCAAATTACAAAAATTTAGCTGGATTTTCGTTTATATTTGACATTAGCTTAAGCCAACTTAAGTTCATTATGGTTGGGCCTTAAATTGTCATTTACAATACTATTTTAAATAGAACACCATGAAATATAATTAAATAAAATTAAATAAGTATATACATACGTAAAATTCACTATCCCTCGGTAACTGCTGAAATTTTAATTCATTATCTGCCTTTTTTAAACTACACACTAATTTGTAATAATGTTTATCCATTTCACAAAATTATATATTTCCTACAATATATGTATAAACATCACTTTTAATTTTTTTTTATTTATTTATTTGTCATGATAGGTTCATAGTCATAATTTTTTTTAACAATTTTAATTTTTTTAGAGCTTCGAAATCGAAAGCTTTTTCAATGTCGAGTGTCATCATTTCTACAGATTTTTTAATTTATTTTAGATGATATTTGTTATCCTATGAGCTTGATGAGAAGTTGAGTGTTTACTTCTGAATCCGAATTGCTCATTAGGAAGTATATTTTTATCTTGTATAAAGTTGTCAAGTTTTTTCTTGATTAATTTCTCAAAAAGTTTTGCAATAGTATTTAAAAAACTAATTGGACGCTAATTTTCTAAACGTTTACAGGGTTTTTTCTTTGTTTTGGAATGCAAGTTACTAAGGCTATTTTCCATTTTTCGGGAAAGTAACCTAGTCGCAAACATTTATTAAAAATTGTACTTAAGGTTTGATAACTTATCTTCGACAAGTTTTTAAGCACTTTATTTGTAATTTTATCTCGATCCGAAGCTTTCCTCATTTTGAATTCTTTAACTTTGAATTCTTTAACTTTGGTTTTAATCTCGTTTGAAGTTATTTGCACGATGTTTTCAATATTTTAGAAATTAAGCCTCTCTATAGCATTTTGTACAGCAGTTTCGGTTGAGATTTCCCTATAATTATTAGTTAGATTGTTTTTATCTGCGAAATAATCTTCTAATATATTAGCTTTTTCTATCTGTGGTTAGAAATGAATTGTTGTGACTTAATGCTGGCATTTTTGTTTTTTTCTTTTTTAAAACTTTACATAGATTCCAGAATGGTTTAGTTGCCTTATTTAAAGAACATTATTTTGATCAGAAATTTGTTTTTGTATTAATTTATTATAGTAACTAACTATATAAAATTTTGTGGTTTGAGTTCCTTGAACGTTGCCATCGACGACGTTCTGAATTTCTCAATGCAATAAGATGTTTCGTATATTCTGCTAGTTTGGTAAACAATCGTTACTTATCAACGTTTTCTGTGGAACAGTTTTAATAATTGTTTCTTGTAAGCTTCTAAGAAAGTATTCTACAGAACTTTTAATGTTCTCAATTAAGTTTGTATTCTGAAAGTTATACTGGAAAATTAAATCCAGCGTTTACCTAATTTTTCCAGTCTGTCTTTTTACACAAGGACATTTTAGGTAACTCCTAAAAGGAGTTCGATTAATGTGACAAATTACAAGCAAATGATCGGAGGTGAGTTTATTAATAGTTATTGGATCTATTAAATAATCGCTCATATTTGACAAAATTATGACCTGACCAGGTCTCTGCTTGGCACACGCAGGAATATATGTTGGAGATGCTGGGAAAAGAAGATTGAAATTACTGTGACATAATTTTTGATTTCATAAATTTCCCCATATATTATTTTTAGACAGTTCCGAGTTGTGTGTCGTCAGTTAAAATCACTCGCTATACTATATTCACTAGATAGGTTATTGAAAAGGCTTATTTCGTATTTAAAATTGAACTTTTTTAATTTATCGCTATTCTCACCTTGATAAAACTTTAGATAATAAAAAAAAAAATTTTTTAAATTGAAAAATATGAATGAAAATGTTTTTGTATTTTTTTGTAAATTTTACCGTACATTTTATATTTTATAAGCTTTCTATAGTGCAATTTTAGTATGAAAATTGATGAAAGACCTTTTTATAAACACATATTTACTAATATGTAATATGTAAAAAAGATGGAATTGTAACCCATCCTGACGAAATATAAAAAAAATAATAGTTTTTGAGTTATAATCCGATTTGTAAGTGGTGAATTCTGAAAAAAAACAGACCTACTGTTGATCTTTCCTATCCGAGTGCCTCAGCCTTTTAATTAGTATTAGTCTTGGCAAAGAATATCCAGGAACTATAATATATCAGGACGGTATTCTGAGAGAGTGAAAGCTATAATAGTGTACCAGAAAGCTCTTAAATGTATTTTTTTTTTTTTGTTTATGATCTTGACAGTAACTTAGGTAGAATCACCTTTTCGTGCTTAATTAAGTACGGTACTGCAATTTTACACTACGATATCTACAATAATTTGAGTATTTTATTTTAACAAATTATTGCCTTATCTACTCATTAAATGTGGAAAACTACTACTATTGTCAGGAACTAAGCCTTCTTAAATAGAATAGTTTCATTTTATTTAATTTGTTACCAGATTATATATACTCCCAATTATTTTTTGTCATTTATTATATTCCAATGACAAAGGGTACTAGACCAACTCGAAAAACCAATAAAGCATTTTTTTTTTTTTTGTTTTTTTTTACCATTTGGTTGAAAGGCAGGCGCTCTACCTACTGCGCCACCCAGCGTGTCAGTGAATATTTGAGGAACCCGTGTTTTACTAAGAAAATAATAAATGAGAGTTGAATATTCTAAAAATCTTATTTTTTAGTCAAAATTACAGGAATTGGTTAAGGTTACTTATATTTTATATGACTTTACCTGAAAACGGCAAGTCTGATATGAGAGCTGTGTATGAAAAAGTTGTAGAGGATGATGTAGCGCATCAACACAATAAAAAATAAAAAATTAGCGAATTTTTTCGAGATAATCAACGTTTTTTACAAAATTTTCAGTTTATGAAGTTATTATTCAAAAACGGTAAGTCTCATACTCATTCAACATATACCGTTAATTAGGTATATTAATTCTAAAAAAAAGCTATGAAGAAGATGTTTGTCTATTTTCAATTTCTTCTGAGCTGTAGTGGATATTCTTTAGACATAATTTTTCTAATCCGATTTTCTTTAACCTTCTGTAGCCCAGGTAAATTTAAAGATAGACCCCTCTTCTAGAACAATTTTTTCCCTAAAATACTCCAAGGAATCACCCCTTAAAAACTTTTTGCTCTAAACCGGACCACCCTGTATATAGGAGGCACAAAAAATGTTATCAATTTTTATAAAAATCATATACTTACATAAGTATACAATAAATTTATAAATTGCTGAAAAATAAATTAATAGATTATAAATAATTTATAAATTCTTAATACATATATTAATGTGTAATTATACACATATCAGAACATGCTTTCAAAAAAAAATTTTAATCAATTACTTTTTAATATAATATACTTAAATTTAAACTTATTATAAAATTATTATACATACATTTATTTATTATATGTACATATATATATTTATTTATTATAAATATTTTTTTTATTTATTTATTATATAAATTAATCGAATAGGTACTTACTCTTTATTCTGTAACTTATCTTATATTTTTTTGCCTTCACTAAGTAGCCTAACCACTCACTATCACTTCTAACATGCAACTGCAACTATTCAGTTCTTCCTAACTTGAAGTTGAGCGAATAGTAAGCAAAAGATGGCCATTTATTTCTTACATACTGTATACAATAAAACAGATTTCTAACCAAACATTTTGCTTGCATTTATTTATTACTTTGTTTTGTTGGAAAAGTAAAATAGAAATTCTAAATTTCATTTTAATAGTAAATTTAGATTTTGAAAACGAAAATTAATATATTACAATTCGATTTTAAAATCATTTTTTTATCTAATTTTTTAAAAGCTTCTTCAAAAAATGACAGCTATCAAGAAAAATAAATTAAATTTTTTTCTTTTTCATTTTTTCATTCGAATTCCATATTGTAAGGAATAGATAGTAATAAGAATTTAATTTGTGAGAGAGAGATAACAAATTCAAAACACAAAGTGAAAAATAATTAACGAACGATTTTTTCTGTATTAAAGAAATATTGTTGTATTTATTCTTAGGTATCAAAATTCGGTTGCTGACAATATTTACAGTCTTTGTATAATTTTTTATCAGTATTTAAATAAAAAAAATGGTTGGTTAAAAGAGATGAACACTAGTTATATACAAAAACTCTTTACGGAAATTACTGCAAGAAAGAGCAGGTACACAATTTCCAGAAGTGATCTTTTCACAATGGATTTTCAAATGCAGGCGTACTTGTTATTTGTTTACATTTTCGTTATTATACATAGGTTTTTATTAGCGGTTTTACTTTAAATTGATTCAAAAGTAGTGCAAGGTGTTTGCAAATAAAAACATTTATCTAATATAGGATTTTATCAGCGGGTTTACTTTAAGTTGATAAGTTCATTCAACATGAGTGCAAATAAAGACCGAAATTTATTTTATTTTTATTGATTAAACACGTTCCCATTTATACTAGTCCGACGGGCTAACCATTAATTTATTTCTAGTGTTATTTTCTTAAGTTTCTATTTCTATCGTATTAAATCTAGCGGCTTAATTCTTTTAAGCCTTCTGATATCATTATTATCTAGCATGCCTCAACGTTAACATGACCCTCCAGAAGAGCCAAATGCTTTGTTGCATATCTTTTTATTTCATTTTCTATGCTTAGGAATTTTGAGATCTCTGTGCAAGTCACTATTGCGAACATACCAAGGGGCATTTACCATGTTGCGCAAGACTTTATTTTGGAATTTTTGTATAAAAAGTACATATGTTCGTTTGGCACATCCCCATATTTGTATGCTGTATGTACAACCATATCGGTTTGATTATCTGATTATATAACAAAATCTATAGGTAATTTAGAATTTCGACCTAAGAGCCAGTACATTTTATTATCAAGCTCAAATTTTTTTCTTTTTGACGTGCTCTTTCCATCTAAGTTTGACATCTAATGTCATTCCTAAGTATTTAGCGTTGTTTTCTTGGGGTATATTTACCCCATTCAGATTTACCGATGGTTGATTTTCTAATTTTTTATTTGTAAAATTTACATGTACTGATTTTAACTCATTGAGTTTAATTTTGCATTTCTTTGTCCAGAGGTATAGCTTGTCGCTTGCTCTTTGCAATTAAAATTTATTTGTAGCCTCGTCAATATTTGATCCTACTGCCATCAACGCAGGATCGTCAGCGAATATAGCTACAGTTATATTTGCCATTTGTAGTAAATCATTAGTGTAGAGCAAATAGAGTATGGGATCCAGAATACTACCACACATAAGTAATTATACAAATGAAGCAGCTCTAACAAAAAATCCGAGACAAAAAAATTTAATAGCGGACATCTAACAGCGGATAATTTGAGCAGACAGCTTTTGAAAAACAAAAATAACGAAAACAAAAGATAAAAAACAAAAGTCTTTTTAAAAAACTTTCAAGCGATAAACTGGTTTTTTTTCTTTTTACATGGTTTTTTAAAACTAGGTAAATTAAATTTACTGAGTTTGTATGCGAGAATTATAATAGCGGACAATTATTTCTAAATATGAATTTTTGTTAGGTTGATAAAAAATTAAAAATAGTATTTTGAGTTGATATGAAAATGAAAAAATATTAATAACAGTAAGAAGAATCCTTTTAGAACAAAATTTTTAATAATGGACAGCTGCTTGATATGAATTTATTGACTAGAATTATTTAAATCAAAATTTTTAATAACGGACTGTTTTACCAGTTTTAATATCTCTGATAGAAGAATACTGTTCGTCTTTTTTTATTCTGAATAGTCTGTTTTCTAGATATGATGAGAGTATTTTTTAAGTAACATATTATTTAGTTTATGTATTAAGCTTCGGTGCCGTACTTTATCAAAAGCTTAAGCTACATCTAGAGATATAGTAGAGCATACTTGCTTTTCTTCTAAAGTTTTTTCTTTTATATCTGTTATCCTATGTATTTTATAGATTGTCGAGTGCTTAAATCTAAAACCAAATTGATATTGGAATCAGATTACTATTTTCTATCATCGGTCTCGAATCAATAGTAGTTTTTCAAATAATTTTGATATAATTAGTAGTAGTGATATTAGTCCGTAGGATTAGACCTCATTTATGGGCTTACCTGGCTTTGGTATCATAATTATTTCTGCTATTTTCCACATATTCGGCACATACCTTATTCTTATAGCAGCGTTTATAATGTGTGTTAGCATTATTGTAGCTTTTTTCGGAAGTTCTTTCAGGTGTAATTAGATCAAAGACTGGATCTTTTTTATCTCTCAATTTTTTAATTTGTTCAACTATTTCTCCCTGTGAGAATGGTGATATGGCATTTTCTTGTCAATTATTATTTTCTTCGGTGAGGTCGTCCTAATCTGTCTCATCTGGACAAAATATTTCCTCAAGATGATCTGCGAATGTTTCAGTTTTATGTTTATTATTATCTCTCGCCCATTCACCATTTTTCATTCTGATTGGCGGGATTTGAGATATCGAGTTTTTTGTACTCTTTGTTGCTTTTCACAACGAGTAGTTATTTACTCTTTTAGCTGATAATTTTTTTTATATATTTTTAAAATTTTTCATTTTTAAGATATTTAATTTTTATTTTAAGATTCTGAGTTAACCTATTTAGCAGAGTTTTGTCTGTCGGATCACGCGATTGTTGCCATCTGCGTCTAGCTCTTTTTTTATTTTTATCATATTTATTATTTCTCTAGCGTAGTTGAATCCTACAGATTTATATTCACAATCTTTTGTATTATTCCTGGCAGCATTTTGATCTTAACGCAATAATTGTGGGATAAGTTTTTTCCGAATTTAATTATGAAACTTCATATACTTCTTAATTTTGATCTCAGGAATCCAAATCTGTCCTTTGTTTTTTTCTGCGATGTATACTTTTGCTGGAATCATCCGGTACCATATGGTACCGTCGTAATGATTTCTTAGAATATGTGAAATACATGAAAAACATAAATTAACAATAAGCTACATAATGTTTTGGGAAAGTTTAAGCTATATTACTAAAAGTAAATCAAAAAATTAATTAAGTAGCCCTCTGGTGAATTCAAACACCATACCTTATAGCCGAAACGCAAAGGCTTGCCTTTTATGAATTGTTTACAGTCATGTGGGCCGAAATATTTTATCAGCGATCCATCATAAGACAAATGTTCTTTACAATGAAAATTTATTTGTAAGTTTTGATTCAATTTGTCACTTCATGGACGCAATTTTCACGTTTGAATTGGTAGCAGTTGTTTGAGCAAAGTGAATACAACGCTCAATCTCACGATAACGATCTCGAGACATACTTTTTGCAATCATTTCATTATGCATAGCTATATCACGACTCCAATATGAACATTTCTTTGGTATATTATTGTCATCATCATCATCTTATAGCGCTACAGCTCTGGGTGAGCTTTGGCCTTCATAACTATGCTCCTCCACAAAGGTCGATCTTGTGCCGTTTGTCTCCAATTTGGAATTTGTAGGGTTTGAGCATCGTTTTTCACGTTGTTTGCCCATCTGCTTCTTGGTCTTCCTCTATCACGACTGCTATCAGGCTTTCTATTCAGCACCACTGCTTGCTTTCGGCTTTCATCCATTCGACTTACGTGGCCAGTTCATCTTAGTTTTTGGGCCTTTGCAAACCATACAATGTCCTCACTAGCAATCATACTATTGAGCTCGCTGTTGCTTCTGATTATATATTCTCCATTCTGCAATCTTTTTGGGCCGAGTATTTTTCGGAGAATTTTTCTTTCAGATATGCGCAGGCTATTCTCCTTGGCGACGTTCATAGTCCATACCTCGCATCCATACGTCACTATGGGTCGTATGAGAGTTTTATATATATCGTCATTTTGGTCTTTCTTGATATTAATTTTGATTCAAGCAACTTTCTGTTTGCATAATAGCATCTATTTCCGGCGTGAATTCTATTATGAATACAGCATTGCATACTATTATCACTTCTTATTGTTGCTCCGAGGTATGTTAAAGTTAACTCCTTCAAAGTTGTACTCTCAAATTGTTATATTCTGAGTATTTCTTATTTGTTGATTTCTTGACATTTTTAGATATTTTGTTTTGTCTTCGTTGCATATTATTGTACCCGGAAATAATCATAATACCAATAAAAACTTTTAATTCATTTTTGGTTACATTAGGGTTTTTTTGTGTTGTTAAAACACCATAATTATTGGTTTCGTTGCAAATCATTTGTAATAATTCACCATCAAAGAATCTTTCAAATAGTTCGGGCGGTTCTGTTGAACAATCTAAATAAGTTGGATCTGGAAATAATGATTTTGAACTATAGAATTTAGCTCTCGACCATTCAAATTTATCTTTCAAATTTGGTACAGATGATGACAGATATTAATATCAGGTCCGTTGTAAGAGGAAGATTCTATTTCTACGTTTAACCGATTTCAGGAAAAACTTTAATTTCAAGTTCATCTATTTCACTATCGTTAACTCTTCCAGCAAATTCTATTTCAGCTATTTGATGTAGTTGATTATGATGCAAGTCTATGATTTTACCGCTTTCGTTCTCATCGCAATCGTCTTCAGCTGAACCATTTGCTGGATGGTGGTTGTAGATAAATTCCAATCAGGCACTTCATTGAGTTTCATACTACAAATTTATGTAAAACAAAAAGTATTCATGAAAAAACAAATTATATTTTATGGATTTACATAAAAATGCACATAATAAACCATTAATACGTTTGTATCGTATCAACGCTACGGTATGTGGGACCACTTTTTTTAAATATGAAGATTTAATACATTAATTGCAATCATTTGATTAACGGAGTACATATATTAAAATATAGAATAAAATGTGTACTTTTAATATACTTCTTATTTAATTATAATTTTTTAAAAGAGATGCTAATAATAATATTTCCAATTTCCTCATGCTCATATTTAGTATTTTTTGAATACATAAAAAACATTAGACTTTGACTTGATATCACTAAAGCAAATATCATGTTAATGACTAATTACACACATTAAATTGAAGAAAAAGTATTCCAAAAATAAATTCTTAACGGTACTTTTCAATTCGCTCTGAGAATAATGAGAAATCATATTTTTAAGAGAGGCTATATAGCTGGTACCATATGGTAACATATCTAGAAAACAGACTATTCAGAATAAAAAAAGACGAACAGTATTCTTCTATCAGAGATATTAAAACTGGTAAAACAGTCCGTTATTAAAAATTTTGATTTAAATAATTCTAGTCAATAAATTCATATCAAGCAGCTGTCCATTATTAAAAATTTTGTTCTAAAAGGATTCTTCTTACTGTTATTAATATTTTTTCATTTTCATATCAACTCAAAATACTATTTTTAATTTTTTATCAACCTAACAAAAATTCATATTTAGAAATAATTGTCCGCTATTATAATTCTCGCATACAAACTCAGTAAATTTAATTTACCTAGTTTTAAAAAACCATGTAAAAAGAAAAAAAACCAGTTTATCGCTTGAAAGTTTTTTAAAAAGACTTGTTTTTTATCTTTTGTTTTCGTTATTTTTGTTTTTCAAAAGCTGTCTGCTCAAATTATCCGCTGTTAGATGTCCGCTATTAAATTTTTTTGTCTCGGATTTTTTGTTAGAGCTGCTTCATTTGTATAATTACTTATGTGTGGTAGTATTCTGGATCCCATACTCTATTTGCTCTACACTAATGATTTACTACAAATGGCAAATATAACTGTAGCTATATTCGCTGACGATCCTGCGTTGATGGCAGTAGGATCAAATATTGACGAGGCTACAAATAAATTTTAATTGCAAAGAGCAAGCGACAAGCTATACCTCTGGACAAAGAAATGCAAAATTAAACTCAATGAGTTAAAATCAGTACATGTAAATTTTACAAATAAAAAATTAGAAAATCAACCATCGGTAAATCTGAATGGGGTAAATATACCCCAAGAAAACAACGCTAAATACTTAGGAATGACATTAGATGTCAAACTTAGATGGAAAGAGCACGTCAAAAAGAAAAAAATTTGAGCTTGATAATAAAATGTACTGGCTCTTAGGTCGAAATTCTAAATTACCTATAGATTTTGTTATATAATCAGATAATCAAACCGATATGGTTGTACATACAGCATACAAATATGGGGATGTGCCAAACGAACATATGTACTTTTTATACAAAAATTCCAAAATAAAGTCTTGCGCAACATGGTAAATGCCCCTTGGTATGTTCGCAATAGTGACTTGCACAGAGATCTCAAAATTCCTAAGCATAGAAAATGAAATAAAAAGATATGCAACAAAGCATTTGGCTCTTCTGGAGGGTCATGTTAACGTTGAGGCATGCTAGATAATAATGATATCAGAAGGCTTAAAAGAATTAAGCCGCTAGATTTAATACGATAGAAATAGAAACTTAAGAAAATAACACTAGAAATAAATTAATGGTTAGCCCGTCGGACTAGTATAAATGGGAACGTGTTTAATCAATAAAAATAAAATAAATTTCGGTCTTTATTTGCACTCATGTTGAATGAACTTATCAACTTAAAGTAAACCCGCTGATAAAATCCTATATTAGATAAATGTTTTTATTTGCAAACACCTTGCACTACTTTTGAATCAATTTAAAGTAAAACCGCTAATAAAAACCTATGTATAATAACGAAAATGTAAACAAATAACAAGTACGCCTGCATTTGAAAATCCATTGTGAAAAGATCACTTCTGGAAATTGTGTACCTGCTCTTTCTTGCAGTAATTTCCGTAAAGAGTTTTTGTATATAACTAGTGTTCATCTCTTTTAACCAACCATTTTTTTTATTTAAGTACTGATAAAAAATTATACAAAGACTGTAAATATTGTCAGCAACCGAATTTTGATACCTAAGAATAAATACAACAATATTTCTTTAATACAGAAAAAATCGTTCGTTAATTATTTTTCACTTTGTGTTTTGAATTTGTTATCTCTCTCTCACAAATTAAATTCTTATTACTATCTATTCCTTACAATATGGAATTCGAATGAAAAAATGAAAAAGAAAAAAATTTAATTTATTTTTCTTGATAGCTGTCATTTTTTGAAGAAGCTTTTAAAAAATTAGATAAAAAAATGATTTTAAAATCGAATTGTAATATATTAATTTTCGTTTTCAAAATCTAAATTTACTATTAAAATGAAATTTAGAATTTCTATTTTACTTTTCCAACAAAACAAAGTAATAAATAAATGCAAGCAAAATGTTTGGTTAGAAATCTGTTTTATTGTATACAGTATGTAAGAAATAAATGGCCATCTTTTGCTTACTATTCGCTCAACTTCAAGTTAGGAAGAACTGAATAGTTGCAGTTGCATGTTAGAAGTGATAGTGAGTGGTTAGGCTACTTAGTGAAGGCAAAAAAATATAAGATAAGTTACAGAATAAAGAGTAAGTACCTATTCGATTAATTTATATAATAAATAAATAAAAAAAATATTTATAATAAATAAATATATATATGTACATATAATAAATAAATGTATGTATAATAATTTTATAATAAGTTTAAATTTAAGTATATTATATTAAAAAGTAATTGATTAAAATTTTTTTTTGAAAGCATGTTCTGATATGTACATTAATATATGTATTAAGAATTTATAAATTATTTATAATCTATTAATTTATTTTTCAGCAATTTATAAATTTATTGTATACTTATGTAAGTATATGATTTTTATAAAAATTGATAACATTTTTTGTGCCTCCTATATACAGGGTGGTCCGGTTTAGAGCAAAAAGTTTTTAAGGGGTGATTCCTTGGAGTATTTTAGGGAAAAAATTGTTCTAGAAGAGGGGTCTATCTTTAAATTTACCTGGGCTACAGAAGGTTAAAGAAAATCGGATTAGAAAAATTATGTCTAAAGAATATCCACTACAGCTCAGAAGAAATTGAAAATAGACAAACATCTTCTTCATAGCTTTTTTTTAGAATTAATATACCTAATTAACGGTATATGTTGAATGAGTATGAGACTTACCGTTTTTGAATAATAACTTCATAAACTGAAAATTTTGTAAAAAACGTTGATTATCTCGAAAAAATTCGCTAATTTTTTATTTTTTATTGTGTTGATGCGCTACATCATCCTCTACAACTTTTTCATACACAACTCTCATATCAGACTTGCCGTTTTCAGGTAAAGTCATATAAAATATAAGTAACCTTAACCAATTCCTGTAATTTTGACTAAAAAATAAGATTTTTAGAATATTCAACTCTCATTTATTATTTTCTTAGTAAAACACGGGTTCCTCAAATATTCACTGACACGCTGGGTGGCGCAGTAGGTAGAGCGCCTGCCTTTCAACCAAATGGTAAAAAAAAACAAAAAAAAAACAAAAAAAAAAAAAATGTTTTATTGGTTTTTCGAGTTGGTCTAGTACCCTTTGTCATTGGAATATAATAAATGACAAAAAATAATTGGGAGTATCAAAAAAAAAATAATTGGGAGTATCTGGTAACAAATTAAATAAAATGAAACTATTCTATTTAAGAAGGCTTAGTTCCTGACAATAGTAGTAGTTTTCCACATGAGTAGATAAGGCAATAATTTGTTAAAATAAAATACTCAAATTATTGTAGATATCGTAGTGTAAAATTGCAGTACCGTACTTAATTAAGCACGAAAAGGTGATTCTACCTAAGTTACTGTCAAGATCATAAACAAAAAAAAAAAATACATTTAAGAGCTTTCTGGTACACTATTATAGCTTTCACTCTCTCAGGATACCGTCCTGATATATTATAGTTCCTGGATATTCTTTGCCAAGACTAATACTAATTAAAAGGCTGAGGCACTCGGATAGGAAAGATCAACAGTAGGTCTGTTTTTTTTCAGAATTCACCACTTACAAATCGGATTATAACTCAAAAACTATTAATTTTTTTATATTTCGTCAGGATGGGTTACAATTCCATCTTTTTTACATATTACATATTAGTAAATATGTGTTTATAAAAAGGTCTTTCATCAATTTTCATACTAAAATTGCACTATAGAAAGCTTATAAAATATAAAATGTACGGTAAAATTTACAAAAAAATACAAAAACATTTTCATTCATATTTTTCAATTTAAAAAATTTTTTTTTTTATTATCTAAAGTTCTATCAAGGTGAGAATAGCGATAAATTAAAAAAGTTCAATTTTAAATACGAAATAAGCCTTTTCAATAACCTATCTAGTGAATATAGTATAGCGAGTGATTTTAACTGACGACACACAACTCGGAACTGTCTAAAAATAATATATGGGGAAATTTATGAAATCAAAAATTATGTCACAGTAATTTCAATCTTCTTTTCCCAGCATCTCCAACATATATTCCTGCGTGTGCCAAGCAGAGACCTGGTCAGGTCATAATTTTGTCAAATATGAGCGATTATTTAATAGATCATGAGAAATCATATTTTTAAGAGAGGCTATATAGCTGGTACCATATGGTACCATACCATTGCATAGAATGGGTTAATTTTGTTTTCTATTTCTTGTTTAAAGCCAGCCCAGTCAGTTCAGTTGTCTTGTAGAGGTTGTGTACTTAGTAGAGGTTGCAACTGTTTCTTAAAAACCTTTTCATATAGTAAAATATTAAATTGAAAGTGAGATTTATATATTTTAGGAAATATAAAATTTTGTGAAATGGGTAAATATTATTACAAATGTCTAGTGTGTAGTTTGAAAAAGGCATATAGTAATAATGAATTAAAATTTCAGCAGTTACCGAAGGATAGTGTATTGTACGTATATATCTAATTTTATTTAATTATACTAGTAGGAATGGCCCATGCTCACGCACGGTTTAATCATTTAAATAAACTTTATCACAAAATTATATCTTAACTTATCTAAACCAACTCTCTTTCATAAAAGGAATAATAGACTTATCATAGAGAAAAAAGGGATAATAGATCACGCGGCAATTGGATGTGTTTACATTGAATTGCAATTGCATCTTCATAATATGTACGCGTAAATGTTATCATTCCAATTTTTTTTATCAGTTATTCAGTTCATCAACGTTTTGAATTTTCTATTCTGTAATTTTGATATTTTCTATTTTGACAATTTAAAAAATTTATTTGTAGCAAATATTTGTTTATTTTAAAGTGTACCAAAAAAAAAAATATTTATTTTCATCATTGCTACATAATTTGCAATATGTATTTTCATAAAAAATTTTTTTTTTTTTTTTATTTTCAATAATTTTCTTTCATTTTTTATTTTTAATTTTTATTTTGATGATTTCGCCGAGAAAAAAATAATATGCGTTTGTAGCTATAATCATATATAATCAATAAAAAATCTGTTTTGAAAGAAAAAAAACCAAAACAATTTGAACTCATCCAATAATCTAAGTATTTCATTTTTGTTTTACATTCCAGGCCAGAAGATTGGTTCAATGGTTGATATATGAATAATATATTATATTATATTATATACCTACATATAATTGGCTTTATTATAATTGTTTAATATAATATTTAATAGTTTTGATGTAGGTAAAAACTTTTTTTGTTTAATTCATTTTTGGTGTACCTATACCTATATCATTTATTATCAATTATTATTATACTAGGAAGTCAGCCCGTTTAAAAACGAAAGGAAAGAAAAAAATGGAAAGGAAAAAATTTAAAAATCAAAAAATCATATAAAAATAATTGAATTGAAAGGACAAATATTTTTTTTTTGTAAAAACAAAAAATGTCAAAAAGCGTCGTTTACAAACATACAACTCTGGTCTTTTATATAAATAATTATAAATACATTCATGTGCTTATATGGGTGGATATTTCTAATTCATGTACATTTTACAAAAAAAAGCGAAAACAAATCAAATTATTGTAAAACTGACCAAATTGGAATAGCTTAAAAATTATGTTGCACTCTTATAACACGTAGAAAAAAGTTCAATATCAATTTTAGTTAGACATGGATTAAAAAAAATTAATATAAAAAGAAGTTTTCCTTTTACTTCTTTCCTTTTATTTCTTGTGTAAATAAAAAAAATAACAATAAACAAAAAACCTAAAAAAAAATTTGCTAACCCATTCAATGCATCACCTTTCTCGGTCTGGTATACGGTTGCAAAAAAAAAAAAAACGTAAGCAAAAAAGAGAAAGATATAAGAGCTTAATATGATATTTATATTTATGTATGCATATATAAATATACCTATTTTCAAATTTTCCTGATTTTGTGAATTAGTTTGCTTGTTTTCTGCTGCTCTCCTGTTACTATTGTTTTATGAACCAACGACGCAATCTCATATTTATCCAGAAAAAAAATCAATTAAAAATAAAACAATAGTTTGTTCTTTTTTTTATTTTTTCATTATTATTATTATTTATTCATTAGCCAAAAGCAAAAACAAAATAACTATTATGACCATATATGTAGGCATGTATGTGCATACATAAATTGAATAAAAGAATTTGCTGAAAGAGAAAGAAACATTGGCAGTAAATAAAAAAAAGAACAACAAAAATTATGTTTGGAAAGAAAAAAAAGCGTTCATTTCCTATAATCAATTCCGATTTTAATTTTACACATTAGTCTATGGGAATGAAGTTTGCTTATGTGTATCATAATTGTTTCAAGTTATGACTATGAGTAGGTATTATATATGTAAACACTTTTTTTTTTAGTTCATTTTGGTCTATGCCTACTCTTCCTTTTATTATTTCAATTATTATATTATAATTTATTATAGCGTTGCCACTTGGGTCCAATAATTCCGATTCCGATTCCGATAATACCAAATACACTTTTTTTATACAGCGATATACTTTTTTTTTTTAAATTTTTATTTTTCATAAATTTAATATTAAAATCATTCTTTTGTTGTTTTGAAAAAAATTTTGAAAAAATATTTTAAAATTGACATTACTAGTCAAGTAGTGAAACAAGTAGTGAAACTGAACTTGAAAAGAGTTTTAAAAAATATGCTTCAACTAATTCAAAAAATTAGATCCGAATATATTCAAATATTTCTTTTTCTTCAGGTTACATTTTTTCAGAAATTTATATGAAGTTTTTGTTAAGTGGCAACCCTAAAATTTTGACTTATATTATATACTGAATCATCTAAACGTGGTTTATGTACAAACATATATATAGAATAGATGCATCCAGAATCAAATTTATGAATAGTGTTATACTCTGCTAACATATACCCTTATAAAAATTCAATTTCAATTAGCTATGCTATGCTATATGTAGGTACATACATATGAACATGTAAACACTTTTTTTTAATTACGTCCTAGCATATGTGATTTATATAATATATATATTCATATTCATTCATATATATAGAAACCACGTATCAATTTAATATTTGCTGCAAGTGTGGATTGTGGAATGAGAATTCCAAATTTTGTTTGTAGTTGTTGTTTTTTTTTTGCAAGATTCTTTTTTTATATATGCGTATTGTATATTATTATAATTGTATTCAAAAAAATAAATGTTTTCTTTTTCTTCTTTTCTGAGAGCCTAGTAAATCATCGTTTCACCAACGAACTACACAACCCTATTTGTTTTAAGATATGATTTCATGGTGTTCTATTTGAAACAGTATTGTAAATAAAAATTTAGATAAAATTTTAAAATTAAATATTTGTAATATGTGTAGGAAAGAAAAAAGCTAGGCGCACACATGCAACTTTTAGTTTTGCAACTGTATGATTGCAAAAACTCTTTAGGCGCAAACATAAGCAACCAAACTATGTATTTGATTTTCTGGTACCGCGCACATATAGCAATTAAACAGTTGCATTTTATTTAGTTTGAAAATTAATGTTATAAGGAATTAGCATGCATTTGTGCTGTTGAAGTTAAAAGAAGAAAAAAATTAAGGAAAAGGACATTGCAGGTTCACCTTTTATTAAGCCATAGATTAATAGCCTCATTCTGTATCTCACTTACCCTCACTTTCACGTAAAATTCTTCACTCACCCTAGAAAATATTTTATATTCTGTATCTCGAAATAGTTTAGGTGAGAGTGACGGTATATGTGATTGGAAACATAATCACGTGCTTAAATTGTACTTGTCTGAAAAAAGGTTATTAATAATTATTATAAATTATTTTTAAATATTTTTCGGGTTGGTTCGACAATCCGGAAGTCGGGACAAAAGACTTTGAACAAAAAAAATGTGTTTTATAGTTGTCTTGATACGTAATGAACATTATTGACATTTTGATTTTTGGACAATTTTTTTGTTCAAGGTCTTCGGTTCCGACTTCTGAACCCCGGACCAATCCGAAATTTTATTAAAAATTATTTATAATTATTAATAATCCTGTCCCAAAAAAATACAATTTAAGCCCAATATATAGAGTTTCAGTCTCAATTTCTAGGATCCCGGACCTATTGTCTTCATTCCATTTAAGAGCCATTGTACTGATGAAAAAAAAAATTTCAAGGTCTTCGGTTCCGACACTTGGGACGCCAGATCTATTGTCTTCATCACATTAAGGGCCGTTGTACTAATAACAACAAAAAAAAATCAAGGTCGACACTTGGGACGCCAGACCTTTTGTTTGCATCGTGCTTATGAGCCATTGTACTAAAGACAAGTTAAAAAAAAAAACAAAAAAAAAATTTTTTCGAGGTCTTTCACGTTGAAAATTTCAAACAACTGTACCTACACAAGAAAAAATAAATTGCAACTGTTTTTAATTTAAAGTGTGCGCGTTTACATTTAAATTTTATTTATTTATTATGCTCCATATATTGTACAATTAATTCTTTTAAAATTATTTACTTAGATACAGATATATAATTATCTTTACTACAGTTGATTTGTATTTTTTTATTTTTATTTAGAAGTTTTCGAGTTTAATACTATAAATTTAAAGGAAAATTGGAGATGAAAAACCTTTTTGAATTTTTGTTTTGTAAAACTTAACGCTAACTTAAACAGTAAAACCTATCTATAGTAAAATCTATACGTACGAACTAAACTAGCCTAATTTTTTTAACTTAATTTAAATTTCTGATCCGAGGCTTTTCTGACATGAACAGTTCCGAGTGGAACTTTACAGTTAAATAACTTATTTTTTCATTCATGCTGGCTTTATCATGCAGCTTTTTGGTTGAATACCATCTGGGAAGATTGAATACAAGTTTCAAAAGTTTATTTTGTGCAATTTGCAATTTTTTGGTATGACTAGCTGCACAATCTCCCCAGACTGGTGCCGCATATAACATTATTGGTTGAAAAATTACCTTAATAAGTATCAATTTGTTTTCTGTGGATAAGATTGATTTTCTGTTAATAAGGGGATACAACATGCGAGTACATTTGTTAATTTTATCAATAGTGTTAGAAGTTTGCTTTTGAAAGGTTAGCCTTTTATCTAAGGTAATGCCTAGGTATTTAATAGTATCGGCCCAGTTAATTTCGTCATTTTGCAGTTTTAATGGTATAGAAGGTAAAAGAGAGGCTTTCCTTTTTTTCGTAAAATAAATTGATACTGTTTTGGAAGCATTAATTTTTACTCTCCATTTTGCATACTAACTAGAGAGCTTATTGAGTGAATTTTGTAGGTTTGTTAATATGTCATTGGGATTAGTGCCAGCAGAGTAAATTGCAGTGTCATCAGCAAATACTGATATTTTTGTAAACTCTAGCCTAGGGATATCTGCAGTGTAAGTGTTGTACAAAATTGGGCCAAGTACCGAGCCTTGTGGAACACCTGCTTTAATTTCATACAAATTGGAGCATGTATTATTCAATATCACACGAAATACTCTTTGATGAAGAAAGTTTTGTATGATTTTAATTAAATATATGGGAAATTTATACACTTCTAATTTATGAAGCAAGCCAGAGTGCCACACAGTGTCAAAGGCGGAATTTATGTCAAGCGCTACTAGGCCAATAGATTTGCGTTCTTCTAACTTGGATTTAATGTAATTTTTGACACGTAGAAGAGGGTGAATGGTACTATGCTTTACCCTAAATCCAAACTGTTCGTTTGGAAGAATTTTTTTAGCTGAAATAAACTTTTCCAGTCTAATTTTTATGAGTTTTTCAAATATTTTTGAGAAACTGCATATTACATTTAAATACGTAATACACAAATCGATTTATCGATTGCTTCAACTAAAAGATGCTATCAGTTTGTAAAAAATTACAAACTGTTTGATTGCTTTATTAGATACTTACTTGCTTGATTAGATTTTATAAACTAATGAAACACAAACGTGCAATCATTGCTAATAACTAAACATTGCATGTGTGCGCCTAGCCAAATGGTTAAAAGCTATTTATATATATGGTTTAATTGATAAAAAAATATTAATAAAAACAAATACCACCGAATCATTATATTAGATAAGGTAGAACAAAAACTTTATTTGTTGATATAGATATGGGGCCTTATTCTGAAAAGCGAATCACTTTTTCGCTACGTACCAGTAGAGCATCACATTGCATCACAGTTGGTATTCTGAGAAGCGAATGATACGATATGTTGCAAAACTGGCAGCATTGCTCGTTAACACTGTCAAATTTTTTTTTTTTATGTTTTGACATTTTTTGATTTATTTTTTTGTTTGAAAAGTGAAATTAAGTGAAGTTAAATTAAAACTGTTTTTTCATTTATATTACGAAACAAAGTATAATAAAAAAATGTGTTCAATTGTATTTGTTTTTTTTTTAAATTCATTCAGTATTCTAGGCTCTCGAAAGAAGCCTTTGCAATGATTATAGATAAATTAGACAATAATTTAAGTCCTGCAATTGGTCCACATTCAGTAAAACTCATTATAAAACTTGTTGGAACATTGCGTTTCCTTGCTGAAGGAAGTTATCAAAAAGGTGTGGGGAACGAGTTTTTGGTAGGTTCAGCTAAATACACTCTTTCTAAAATATTAGCTGAAACATTGTCAATATTAGAGACGGAATTGTGTCGAGAGTATATAAAATTTCCTGAAACCGAAGAAGAAAAGCCATCCATCAAATTAGGATTTTATAATAAATTTGGATTCCCAGGAATTATTGTATGTTCATGGAACACATGTAAAAATCATTGCACCAACAAACATTCAAACTGCCTCCCATTTGTAACTTTTCTATAATTAAAAATGTAAAATAATATTTAATAATTCTTTTAATATATATCTACATATATATATATATATATATATGTGATGTAGACCATTTTTTTTTTTAATATAAGAGTTATTTCAATCTTTAAAATATGATTTTACTTATAATAGGTGTAATAAATGTGATAAAAGTTATTTTATAAAACTGTATATTAGAGTAAAATTTATTATATAACACAAAAATTATATATTTACGAAACATATAATTTTAAGTTTCGATTATTAAAATGAAAAAATGAAAAATGTTAAATAAAAATTATAAAAAAAATATAAATATTTTGAACATTCTTTTACATAAACTACAATAGTTAGTTAAATATATTAAAATTTGTTTATTTTTATGATGTTAGGTAAATATAATTCAACAGTATCAACAACAACACAACTTTTTTGTTTTTCATTTATATTAAAATTTGAGGATAACACTGACTACCAATTAATTTTTATATAAATTATATTCTTGAAAGTATATATTTACAAACTTTGGTACCTATCAATTCAAAAAAATTCAAAAGTACAAATTCAAATAACAAAAAGTTAAAAACAATAATATACATTCAATAACAGTATAGAGAAACAGAACACATACAAATTATTTAGAGAATTAAAGTCGTATAACAGCTCAACCTAAATAAGAGCGTACGACGTATGGCGTGTAGAATTTACGTGCGTTTATGTATATTACGTATAGAAATTTTCTTAATTTACATGTGTTTATATGTTAATATCTATACGCCATATGTCGTACGCTTTTATTTAGGTTGAGCCAACGCACTCTACTTCAGGCCTTCTTACTCACTATTTTTTACGAAATTAAGTGAAAACTGTCAAAAACTGTCTCTTTTTAGCCTTCGTTTGCACATTACACTCAAATTTCATTAATTTTTTTCTTTTATTGCATTTTGTTGATGAAATTACAACAACACTTAACCTTGGTTAAAGCTTTTTTAGTATGTAAATTGAGAAAAAAGATGAAAGAAAGAAAAAGTTTCTAGTTTTTTCATTAGTATGGTTTTGAATCCTCTCCAGTTTGCTGAAAGTTGCACTCTGAGTAAGAAGGCCTGAAGTAGAGTGCATTGGTTGAGCAGTAAAACATTCAAAAATTTCAAAATTCAAATTGAAAATAGAAAATGCACTAACAAATTGAATAAACGGGGGAAAACATATTCAACGAAGCGAATTTTGAAAAAGTGGGTTGAAAATTTGCTGTTATTTTTGTTTGAAAATGTGTATCTTTATAGTATTATTAATCAATGGTAATAGCATAGATTAATAACATATAGATGAGTAAATCGTATGGGAAGTTTTTAACCTATTATTTTTTAAAGCTTTTAAAAAAAAAGTCTCGAAGAATTCAGATAAGAGAATCATTAAAGAGAACAAGAACACTGCATATACATTATACATTTTTTATGTACATTTTTGTTATTCATTTTTGCGTTGCTATTAACAGAAAAATTGAAAAAAGTATCTGAAATTTTATAAAGAAATAAAATTTTGCATGCGTGTTTGTATAGCTATGTATTTTTTTCATTAAATTTAAAAAATACGAAAATTTGAAAAAAAAAAAATGCAAGTGCAGTTTGTCATATTAATTCTAATGCATTTCAGAAAATGAGTGTTCGTTTAGCTACTGCAGTTAAATATTGTATTGTAAAATTATTCTTCCCAACTTCTTTTTTTAAAAGCTTTAAAAAATAATAGGTTAAAAACTTCTCATAAGATATACTCATTTAATATGTTATTAATCTATGGTAATACCAAAATTAATTAAAGTTGATACATAAACCGAATATCTACAGAAAAATAAATAAAGCAACTAAAACAACAACAATTATTCATAGGGTGTGTAAAAAACAATAATATACAAAACGAAAATAGAATGAAAATAAAATTAATCACTCTTGAGTCAAAAGTGTCTGATAGAATTAAATTTACCACACCGCATGCAATTACAATACATATAGTATACATAGTATATTTGGAGTCTTGTAGGTGACGATGATGTCACAATTAAATTTTAAATAACACACAGTTCACATCACAGACTTCACATCACAGTTCACATTTTTCAAATTATCTTAGGTAGTTTAATTTGCATTTTTTTTTGCTAATGAGCCAATTATTTGCTACATATTTTTGTTAATTGTTATATATTTATTGCATCAATCAGTCAAGACAAAAATGATTCAATACAAGAATCCATTATTATGTTTGATGATGAGAATCTCAATTATCACATACCTGTACCTGTAGATATTTGAAATAATACAGTTGAAAAGAGTTCCATGAAATACACATTTTAAAATTTTAAATAAAATAAAATGTAAAAGTTGTAAGGCCATTTTAACGAAAGATAAACTACCGACTATTGGAAAAATTAAATTTTTGCAATTGCACAGGGGTAACTAGTCAATGTTTTTCCTATGATAATTCCATTCCAATCCAATTATTTCTCAGTTCTTGTGATCTGTATTTTTATTTTGGCATCATTACAAAATTTAATACTTAATAGAACCACGTATCTGAACAAAAATTTTGTTTTGTACTTTTTTTCATATTCATAATCACAGCGCCTCTATATTTAAAAAAACATCGAAACTAATTTTTGCTTCGTAAAAAAATTTTTTATTTGTATGGAAAATCTTTGTAAATGTTCGTTTTACTATGCAAATAAAATCTTTTTTTAACGAAGAAAAATTTAGTTTCGAGACTTTTTAAATATAGAGGCATTGATAATCATATAATCAATTACGTAATAACAAAACAAAATTTATTTGTGGATTTTCTTTTTGTTTATATTCGTCAATTCATAATAATGAATAAAAAAAAACAAAAAAAGCATTTCAATCGTTTCTTTATCCGACATACACCCTCCTCTTATAAAATATCAGTAACAACTGATAATAAAAATAAAGGTGTTTTTTTCTTCTCTCAAATTTTGTTTACTTTCAATCTTTCACCCCTTTTTCTCTTCCTCTAGATAGGATCTCAATGTCAGGCGCGTAGTACAAAATTTTTTTTTTCAAAAATTTATGAGATGCAACTTCTTGCTATATATATTCTTTGGTAATACATAACTACTTAATATGTATAAATTAGAAATTTTGTTTTAACGGGAAACGTATGCACATATTTTTAGAATTTTTGTTATGAAAAATGTCTACAATATTGTCATAGCTGTAACATTATTAACTGCTGCTACTATGATGTTAGCAGACCTAAGACCCTCGAAAATAAGATGCTCGATCAGAGAATACATGAAAAACAAAAAAATCTGAGGGGAATGTTATCAATTTAACGAAAAAATTGAATACCATGAATGCTGATTACGGAAATTTTTAACAAAAAAACGAAGATTGTTTCAAATATATTCGGTACATGGCAAGTGATACTTCGTAATAGCATAAAATGAAATTTTACAGGAGGCGAAAAAACTATATAACTGCCGTAAATTTAATTTTTTGTTAAAAGTAAAATTAGTAATTGTTTTTTATTAGCATTGATTTAAAAAATGTATTTTCAAAAAAATAATATTTTATATTTTTTGAGTTATTGCACTTACGTTTTTATAATTTTCACAACTAAATTTATAAGCAAATTTTGTCATTTACGAGATATCACATACATAAATTTACATTAATTATTCTGATGAAGCAATCAACTTTTTATTTTACTTTAAGTTTCAATTCAACTTTCCTAATACTTAATTTGATTATTTATTATTAAATGCTATAGTTAATAGGTATAATGTAAAAAAAAAATAATTTAAGATTTTTATTAGTTTAATTTTTATTTCAGTTCTGTTATTAAATAACATTATATTGCTTTAAAATGCATTTCTCGCATTTTTCCAAATTTTAAAATATTATATTTTAATTTTTATAAATGATTTAATTCATTAATTGAAACAAAAAAAATTACTTTAAAATTACATTTCGTGTGAAATATTATCATAAAAAGAATGATTGTCTTGTGGAATTACTTATTTCAATTACTGAAGATGATGCCATCTCTGTTTTTTTAGTTTTAAGTTGTAAGTTTACACAATCTTTAAAGCAATTTTAAATTTAATAAATCTATATTTTTGGAATTTGTTCGACTTAATTTCAAATCTATACATTCTCCACTATATGATGTTTTTAGTTGAATTTTTTTTTATGTATAACTATTTAATTATATAATTGTTACAATTGATCCGGTAGGCTTTATTGAATTATATATTTTCGATTTGGTAAAATCTTTTACAAAATCATGAGATAATCTCTAATATCGTAGGGATTTATTTTCCTTGCATTTGTAGTATAATTGCAATAATCGTTTAGAATATAAATGTTTGTATTTTTAATTTGCCTTTCTATACATGCATGGACAGAATAGATTTCCATTTGTGTGTGTCCTTTCTCAAGAAATTTTTGATAAATAGTTGCCTTTTTTTCAACGCAATAATGTCAAATGAGCAATAAAGTTGAGTTTTTATTCTGGTAAATGCAGTTATCGCTCCAAATAATAGCTTCAGAACATTTTTCTGATAAATATTCAACATATTAGGAAGCAAATGTATTTGCAGAATCGGTTGAGTCTTGCCGAACAAATACCATTTAACGTTTTGGTATTTAAATTAAATATAGTGGAATTATGAACACAAAGTTTTGTTTTGGTGAAAATGGCTGTATTTATCATGGGGCAGACCTTTACAGATTGTAGAGTTAGACTGTACATTTTCCTTTCCCTCCCCGAATTTTGCCATTTTATTTTTCTGTTCTAGCTTCATTTTTCTCAAAATATGCATCGTCATTTAAATTTTTTGTATTATGAGCTATACAGATATCACACATGTCTTTTTTAAGCATTAAAAATCCGAAATTCATATCTTTAAAATTGATCTCTTATTATTTGCTACTTTTAAATATCAATATTATTACTAACAGGTAAAACTTGGTAAAACACTATTGCACTTATAAACACTTCAAAAAATTTTAAAAATAACTTACTCAAAATAAGTATATTGTAACTAGAAGAAACACCCGGGTACATACCCGGCCAAGCAAAAGAAAGGAATTTTTCTGTGAAACGGCATATCTGACAACAATATATTATAGAACAGTAATATTAATAGCAAACCACAAAAAATAAAAAAATGTTCAAAGTTTTAAGTTAATATTAATTTTAAAATAAAATAAAAAAATTCAGATAGCATTAAACTTTTTTTGTAAGATTTAATTTGTTTTTATTATTTTGTTATTCCTCGAGGGAAGGTAAAAGCCTCGAAAAATACGAAGCACACCGCGCATGTAGGTACTTAGCTATATGTGGAACACTAACCCACTTATTAACCGATTAATTGATTGTCGCGTTAATTCGGAAAACGTGTGTCGGAATGTTATTAAAAAATAGTTTCCGATAATTTTATTAAACCATTAATCATACCTATGGGTTAGTACAGTCTCCCAATTATTATGAGTGAGTTTTAAAATTCATCATATAGGAAATAATTGGATAAACTGAAGTATTCTAAACCTGGTATGCAGCTTTGTCATATTGTCAACCTCCTGGTATGCAACATTGTCAGTTACAGTGTAGTTGTCAGTAGTTTTCCCCTGTCTTGGTCTTGCTAGAATTTTAATTTTTAGAGCAGTGGATTGTGTAGTGCTAGAGTTAGGTTGAGGGAGATAAATTCCGACTCTCTGAAAGGTTTGACCCTGTGATTCATTGATTGATATTGCATATGCAAGAGTTACTGGAAATTGATGTCTAATAAATTCTTATAAAATAATTTTCATTCTATATCTGAAATTTTTTTTTTTTATTTTATAAATAAAAGAGTTAATTTAATAAAGATTAACTTAAAATTTTGACCAATTTTTATTTTTTTGTGGTTTGCTATTAATATTACTACATTGTTTTCAGATACTTTAAACATGTCAAATGTTCAAAATTTTCTTGACTTGACTATTCAGGTGCTCAAGTTAACAAAAATATACCTACAAAATTTTTGTACAAAAAGATTCGGAACAAAGCAGATCAATTTAGAACTATTTTAAACAATCTTCTCAACAACGATCAGAGCACTTTTGGGCAAAAAAGTTGAATTAACGAAAACTACTGAACACAGCAAATTTTTTTTACTGTAGATCGTTTTAGATCGTTCTTGAACGAAAGTATTTTTTTATTGAGGTTTATTGAGGACCTTAAATTTTAGTTTGCTATTTGCCGACAGATGGATTTTTATGTAGATTTTAATAAATATTATATTTTTGTTCTTATAAAAAAAATAATTGTACAAAATAATTGTTTTCAAAAAATTCAATCATTCCATTTTCGAAGTACTTCAAATTACTTTGAAATAATTTTAAATTGTAAAGAGAATACAACTAATGAAACCATATTGATATACCTTAGATTTGCTACGGTTTAATGGAAAATCAGCTTCATTATGAATTGTATCCATCATTTCAATTTATCCTTGGTAGGTAAATACTATAGCGGTCGTCACGCATTTCGTATCTTCGTATTTCGTAAATTTACGAATGTCAATTTTGCGTGAAGAGTAAATTTGTAAATTTTGTATTTTTCATTTCGTAAATTCGTAATAACAGCTGATATCTGATGTCTTTTAAATTTGATTTCCAATTTTAATTATGGTTGTGTTGCTATTAGAATTTAATTATCTTTAATTGGTAATATTTTGTGCTTTAAATATAAATATTTTCAATTTGTAATTTTTTTTGATATGGAACAACACAAAATTTAGACGCGTAAGATGTGTAACAAAAATATGGCTTTCACGGAAGAATCCATGCTTCTAGAGAACATCTCAAAATAAATACAAATGCTTATTTTAATTTATTTTTTATTTTTCTTTTTTATAAAAATTTCACTTACACATTTAAATTTATTTTTATTTTTAATTTTCAATGTTTAAGTTTGTTAATAAAAAATTAATTTGATTAATATTTTGTTGATAATTTGTTTTTGTTTATTATTAATATTTGACATTAACTGCCAACAATACGAAGATACGAAATGAAAATTAAATAGCTCAGAGGCTTCTTATTCTCCTTTCTTTCGTACGATTTCGTATTTTATCATACGTTCGTTTATAAAGCTTTGTATGAAAGTGTAGCAAACTTTTTTGGTTTTTAATATGAAATGTAGCAACCTAGCGATATAAAAAAACCAAAATAATACGAATCGTAAATTTACGAAATTGCGTGGCCGACACTTATATTTTATTTTTGTATTGATTTTACTTAGAAAACAACCGTAAATAATAATTTATTTAAAAAAAAAAAATTTTGTAGGTATGTTGAAATGTCTTACATGGGGTGAAATTTCTAATTAAAAATCAAAAAAATTAAAAAAAATATATAATAGTCTCCTTTTAAATAATTGAATGCAGTAACAGAAAGAAATAAATATATTTTTTCTTTTTCTAAATATTATATTCAACTATTTCATTCGACAATTTATCTAATGAAATAGATAAATTTACATATTTTCTAAATATTTAATTTATTTAACTACTTTAAATTAGACGATTTAACTAGAGGTTTAGGTAATTCTCATGTTATTACAATAATTATTATGTAGGTAAAAGTATTGGTAAAATTTATGAAAATTTATAACTATTTCATTTGGCAGTTTACCAAAAGAAATAGTCAAATCTTGAATTTCCTAAATTTTATATTCAACTATTTTTTAACTGATAAAAGTTCAACTTTTTTAGTTAATTATCCTAAAGTGAAATTAACTAATTTGTTTTAGTTAAAAAGACTAATCTATTTTTTGCTGTGTAAATAGTTATATATTATATATATATATATAGTTGTATTTTATTTATTTCATATGAATAAGTTGTTATTGTAAATGCTGTATGAAGTTATGAATAATACCTATGGATAATAATTTCGGATTTCAATTTCATTTTTTTAAAGGTTTTTAATCAAAATAATTATGTTTTGAAGCTTGTGCTTTAGCTGTGGTAAATGGTGATTTAACGAATAATCTAATCTAACTTCCTTCGAATATGATTTGATAGTCTAAATGTGGATAATTTTGTTAACTATTCAAAAATGCAATAGTTTGCCCAAAAACTCTGATGTTGATACAATTAACAAACGAATTTTAAAAATTTTGGAAATGTAATAACTTATCTTAGTATCGATTCCTAGTTTTTGAACGGCTGCTGTCCAAATGGAATGCCTCCACATAAACTAAATTTGTATAATATAATTGATAGTATAATAATACTACTCAGAAACCTAAATACCAAACGCAAACTTTGCAATGGGACTCGATTAGCTGGAAAAGCTCTAAAACTAAATTTAATAATCGCGGAATTCCTTGGCATAAGCTATAGACGAAACTGCATTTATTTTATTACACATTACACAGAACTGCCATTTATTCTTAGACGTTGACAATTACCTGGGGTAACTTTGTTTCAAACATTTCGGTCGAAACAAAATGTTATCGAAACAAAATTTGGATGACATTACGTAATTTGAAACGTTAATTTATTTTGAAACGCTCGAAAAAAACAGTGAAACACTTCATAATTCCATTTTTGATTTGTTTTGTTAAAATTTCAACAATTACTGCTAGAAAATAATATTTAAAAAAAAATGGAACTAAAAGAAATTGCAACTAGATACAAGTAAAAGAAGCTAATAATAATACCAACATTTTTTTTTTTTTTTTATTCTGAAAATTTTTTTTCTTGAAATAAAATCATTATAAATTTACTTAATTTTTCATTTTATTGGAGTTTTATTTCTGCGCGTTTCTAAAATAAATATTCCAATAAAAATCATGTATTAATTTATTATTTTTTTTTAAATTTACCTAAAAGAGTGAACTATTTTTCAATCGCCAAAATTTGGTCGTATCAAATGTAAAAAAAGTATCGTTTCAGCCTTACACCAAAACATACCAAAATATGTTGTACCAATTTTGAAAAGATTGAAACAAAATAAAAATGGTCGAAACAAAATTATGCAATGCCACTTTTTGAAAATAGTCGAAACAAAATGACGTTTCAAATTACACAATGCCACCCCTTTTAAATTGGCATTTTCTATGACCATAAATAAGTCGCAAAGTGAAACATTGGAAAAAGAAGGAGCTTATTTGCCTGAAACAGTATTTAGCCATTGGCAACTGTATGTTGCAATTTCCAGAGTACGCTTGTCTGGTGATATTCAAATAAAACTTACTGAAGGAAAGGAGCAAGGCAAATTAATTCGACATTCCAATAAACTATTTGCAAAAAATGTTGTATATAAAGAGGTTTTGACATTTAATCATTATAGAAAAAATGGTAAAATGCTGCCTTTGTCAACGTCAGAATGTCGAGTAGGCCTATTGCGAAACCACAAATAAAAACACATATTTTTCTTTATCTCCTAGGTAAAATTTAATAGGGGACATAAACTTGAATAATGGAGATAAACTTTAGGGGACATATAACTATTGTCCTTTCCTCTATAAAGTTTTAAATCACAAATTTCATTAATCACTTTGACCAAGTCCAAATAAAAATATTAATTCTTCAAATTTTAAAAATTAAAGCAAAATAACAACAAATACAGTAATAATCTTAAATTCCTTCAATTTCTAATTAAAAAGAAATTCAATACTTTGATTTGTAATATCATTTGTGAATACTATACCTACCTATTGAAAGGACTTTAAATGCGTGTTTAGTTTTTTATACATACATTATGTAATTTTTAAAAGCACATCAGTAAAGTAAAAATGCATGCAGCGAAATAAAGGAGTATGTATATATACTGTAGCTATGTTATGCACATTCGCATATATACATTTAGAGTACATACAACTACATTTAGAGTACATACAACTTTTATATAATTGGCACAGTTGGCAGTCTAATTGCAAATAAATATGTGCATAGGTAGTAGCAAAGAATATGTAAATGTAAATGTAAATTCTTCATGTAAATTCTTGAAAAAAAAAAATTTTGTACTACGCGCCTGATATTGGAACCCTATCTGGAGGAAAGATAAAGGGGTGAAAAAAAATAGAAAATAGACAAAATTTGAAAGAAGAAAAAATACTTTGATATTTTATAAGAGGAGGATGTATGTCGGATAAAGCAACGATCGAAATGTTTTTGTTGTAATTTTTTTTTTTATTCATTATTATGAATTAACGAATATAAAAAAACAAAACCAACAAAAATTTTTTTTGTTATTATGATATTGAAATTCTCGATCTGACCAATGAGAATACATTTTCAATTGCGTCTTGGTTAATTCTTGAAACTAAAATAAAAAATAAGTTGTCATTTTCCATCAGCTTTCCCTTTGCCATCAGGGGTTAATATGTATTGCGAAAGGACTTAATCAAATGTGGATAATCAAAACCATTTCGGTTCTTGGGCTGTAGAAAAAATAGATATGTATAACAAGAATAAAAAATTACAAATAATTACCGCTTAAATATTTTTAATTCACAAACAGTGGTCGTTCACTCTCATTATTTTTTATTCATAATATTGTTTGAAAAGATATAATTTCAAAAAAAAAATTACAATAAATTTATTTAATATAATTAATAGATTTTCCAAAAATTTACAAATTCAAAAATTTTCAAATAACAAATCAAAAGTACTTTTTAGAACTACCAAAAACTATGTAAAAAGATTACAAAATTAACTAAATAAATTAATAAAAGATGAAAAAAAAAAAAATAAAAACAATACCTAGGTACATGCATAAACTAAAAACAAAAATAAAACAAACAATAATGCTGTCCTGATAAATTTCAATTAAAACATTTTGAATAATTTCGCATTTCTATAGAATGAAGAATTAAAATAAATAATGAGAAAAAAAAACATTTCTTCAATATCAACACACTCATACAACAAACGAAGAAATTTTATTTATTCTTTAAATCATTCTTCTGACTCTTATCAGATTATCTTCTTTTTATCCTTTATATTCTTTGCCAATACATATGAAAGTTAACCAAATATTTTTTTGTTTGGTTAATGCCTTAATAATTCATATTCATACTTATCATATCATACATAACTAGGCTTTGATCAACTTTGAGTTTTGACTCTTTTGTAATATAACAAAAAATGCATTAAAAACAAACAATAAAAAGAACAAAAATATAGCATAAAAAAATGAATTGAATTGGAGTTCTTCAGAAAGAGATAAAACAAGAAAATTGTAAAAATATCTCTCAATAAAGTAAAAATTACTTTTCAATCAGCACAGCACCCTCGTTGTTGCCCGAATTTACCATAGTTGAAAATTTTAAAAATTATTCAGATGATATTTCTTACTTTCTATATTCTTTGGTAGTAGGTGCACAAAATTTTTTTATTTATGAGTACCAAATTTATAAATTATAAATTTGAGTAAATAATTTGTATTATGAGTTGTAAACATTCACTGCTGATAACTGGCAAAGATGCTCAGTTTTGTTCAATCGTATGTTCGTATCGTATATTTTTTTAATTATTTTTGCACTGCATTTTAATTTAACAGCGTTTAGTGCTACAATGTTCGTCGTTGCGTACGGTTCATTATAATAAGGGAGGCTTATCTATGACTTTATTTTTCATTGTTTTCTTTCAACAACATTCTTGTTTTGTACGTTGTTTTGTTTGTACGAGTGTCGAGTCGACATTACATCAAGCAAAGAATATCTATTAACAAGAATATGCACTCCCAATTTACGTAACCTATTTTTTGACAATTTTTAACGAATACCAAAACAAGCAAAATGTCATTAGTTAAATAAGGTAAAATTTACATTTACTTATCGTATACCAAATTTATTATGAGAGGGATAAGATACAAAGCTGATGTTTGCCTTTTGCCTTATACTGTAAAAAAATCGAAGCGCTCCCATTATTTTTCTTTGTATTTGTTTGCTTTTCCACTATTTATATGAGGCAAGGTGGCAAAAAATGTTTGTTCAAATTTAGTTTCTTCCCTTATACCAAAGATAATTTACATATAGATGTGGCAAACCTGTATAAAATAAAAGCCTTAAAGCTTCAAGCTCTTGAAAATTGAGTAAAAAATCTACAAAAATGTACCTGTAATACATATCATATAATATAAGAATTTTCAACTAGAAGAAATTAAGAAAAACATAAAATCAAAATTAAAAAAACTGTATTTTATTTTTACTTCATACAAAGAAGTTGTTTTTGTAAATAAAATGTATGTGGTATATATTTTATTCTTTTTGATCAAAATATAGCTAAAATGATATTTAATATGAATATTGTAAACTATGATCACATGGAAGTATATTAATAAATATATGTAGCTATATAGTATCAGAAATTATGTATATTTATGATAATATGTATAATTATATATAATTATGTATATATAATTTCTGATAGTATTTTTATAGTATTTATTTCATATAAATAAGTTGTTCTTATTTTAAATGCTGTATGAAGTTATGATTAAATAGTATGGATAATAATTTTGGATTCCAATTTTATTTTTTTAAAGGCTTTCAATCAGAATATTTTTGTTATGAAACTTCGTTTCGTATTTATAAAAATTTAGTAAAAATAAAATACAGAGTTTTTTGTGATTTTACGTGTTTCTTCTACTTGAGTGTGAGTCTTGAATATTCTTTATTATTTATATGTATTCCTATCCTACATAGTTGTTTACGTTTTTTTTCATTTTGTTTTTTTTTTTTTAAATGTATTCTCCTTACCTGAAAATATTTCAATTTAATCGTACTCCAATCCAATACAAAAATTAATATATAACTTTATTTTAATATATTATATTTTTATTTTTTTAAATTCGCTATATTTAGATTAAATGCTTAAATGTTTAAATTTGTAAATAAAACAACGATTTTTAAATTAACGTACAACTTCTAACTTCTATAATGTGGATGTATTAATATTGTTTTTTTTTTATTATTGCAACTATCTTACTCGTGTATTTTTGCATACATTTTATATTTACATTTTTCAATCCCGATTTTAGAGAAAAAATATAATAAACGTTACAAAACCTTAATATACATTTTAAAGCTACATATTTCATCTTTTCATTTCTGGTAAAATATTGCCAAAATCTCTTGTGGTTTTTTAGAAATTTAAATGAAAGTTAACCTGGTTTTTTTGTTATTGTTAACTTCCATTTATAACCAAAGTAAATTTTTTTTATACGATCATCTGTTCGACATTCTACACCTTACATTTAGTGTTGATAAAATCCGCTGGGTGCGTAGTTCCGATAGTCAATAGAAATATAGATTGGTTAAGAGAAATGCTTATATATTGGTATATTTTAAAAAATGTATATAATATAATAATAACACCAATTTACGTTAAATGGGTTTTTGAGCTGTAGGGTTCTACAATAAAAAGTTTCGATGAATTTGAAATATTTGATACCTATAAATTTCCTACATCCTGAATATAGTCATTTAATTTCTCAATTTCTTCTTTTGATCATTTTGTTGTTGGACGTTTTTTAAAAATAGTGTAAAGGTTATAAATTAAAGTTTTATTCTATTGTTCAAAAAAATCGTTTCTTTTTATAAAATAATTTTTTAATTTAATAAATCCTATAGTTATAATTTGTAATTTTTATTAAACTTAAAAAAACTTTTTTCATGCATATATATAATTGGCAATACCATTTATTTCAGAATCATCATTCATTCATCATTAAATATTAGTAAATATTAAATAATAAAATTATTCTCTTATGTTGGAATTTAAATTAGATAAAATGAAAAATCACATTTTCATCAAATAAAAAAAAAGATAATTAAAAACAAAAATTAATAAAAAAAAATATTTCTTATAGTGAAATTAAAAAACAACTTGTATCAAGTTGCAACAAAATGAAAATCATTCAATTGATTTATGTAAAATTGACATTTCCAAATAATAATCAATATAAATTTATTTTAAAAAACAGTTTTCTGAAATATTAAAATTGAAGAACTGTGTTGATTTTTGTTTTTCCTTTTGCTTTTGTTTTTAAATAAACAAGTTAAAAAATAATAAAGTACTTACCAAAATTTATTAAAATTTAATGTGAAATGCAAAAAAAATAAAATACCAAAATGACATCAATATCCGAAAAATCGAACATTGATTCAATAGTTACCATAAATACTCGTACAAATGTAAAATATGGTGATTCGGATGTTGTATCAAAACGTCGAAAAAATGATATAATTTTTTCAACTTCATCATCAACCAATACAGTCATTTCATCACCAGTAAAAACAATTTGCCGCAGTGAGTATTTGAAACTTGAGAAACCAATACTCCCCAATTTACCTAATAGAGTTTTTATTGATGATAAATATCTAAATAAAAACAATGATTTTAAAGGTGGTTTAATTAATAACGAAACAATCGCATGTGATTTAAAAAATAATTTTAGTAGAGATAATCAAAATGAATTTGAAAAATCTACAAAATCAGTTGCATCACAAACAACGAATTCGGATCCTGCATTAAAGCAATATGAAGGAAATACATCTACATGCGAACACAATGAATATCAAGTGCCATTTTCTACTAATTTTATAACACAATCACCATCAGGTAATAGTTGTGGTTTTGGCAATACATTTCGCATTTTAGAAAATCAAATAAAATCAAAAAATATAATGTTATCCCCTGCTACTTACGACAGTTTTGAATCTGGTAGAAGATCATCTTATTTAAGAAGAATTAGTGAAGAAATTTTAAATGATGATTTCAATAATTTTGCATCAAGTCAGAACCCTACAAATTATGTATCAACTTTAAATTTTAAAAAAACCAATGATTTTATTTGTATTAATGATGTTGATGCTAATAATGAAGAAGAAATAGATGAAGAATACAAACCAACATATTTTGAACTGGAATTGAATGCTATGCAAAGGGTTAAAGAACTCTTAAATAACTCTAAACCAGAAATTATAAAAAAAAGACTGAATCAAGATAATGACAACAACGAAAATGATGATGATGGATCAACAGATATGGTTAATAGTATTGGTTTGAAAAAAAAATTAAAAATAAAAAATGAAAATTCTATTAGTGCACCTATGAGTAAGCTTTTGTATGGTTTTAAACCTTTTATTTCAAAATTAAATTATACTAAACAAGTTCAAAAATTGAATAATACCGATGATATTGGCGATGTTGTTATTGATGATAAAAATTATCATTGTAATGAAATTGATCTAATGGAGGAGAATGTCAGTAATTGTGTGACTTCAAGTAATTATATTGAAAATGGGATTAATGAGAATTTAATAGGTACATGCACTTCAAAAAATAATAATAAAGATATTAGTGGTGAAATCTTATTAGAGTTCCCTAGTGATGACTCAGATATTGCTTATCATATTGCTAAAGGCAAAGATGGAAAAAAATATTTGAAAATTGTTAAAAACTTATTGCTGGATAAAGGTATATATTTTTAAAATAATTATGTTATTTTATTTTATTTAGTTTTTTGTTTTCTATTTTGTTTTTATATGATAAAATAAAATAATAATTTGAAATTGAATACTTAGGCCCATTTTTTCTTCTTCCAGTAAAAGTATTGGTAATGAAACTATCAAGAAGATTAGCTATAATTTTACAGCAGATGAAGAAGAAATTATACTTAATTAACATGAATGTCAGAAAATGCAAAATGGGATTTTATTTTTAATTTTATTTAAACGAATTATGAAAATGAAAGTCATTTAATTTTTTTTATATATGAAGTACCTTTCTTTCTTATATGTTCCTTCCATATTAGCTTAGCATCGAGTGTCATTCCCAGATACTTTGCTGTATTAGCACATGGTACTATTTGGTTATTGATTGAAATAGGAATGGTTGCAATCTTTCAATCAATCATGATGTAGTTTAAATTCAAAGCCTTGGTGCCACACTTTGTCGAAAGTCTGAGAAGCATCTAAGAAGATTGCTGAGCAGACTTTTTTTCTTCGAACGCTTTTTCCACTATATTTGTGATCCGATGCACTTGATCAATTGTAGAATGTTTGTTTCTGAATCCAAATTGATGGTTCAGGATCAAATCTCTTTCTTCAATAATCGGGCAAGTCTTTTGAGGAACAGTTTCTCAAATATTTTTGATATAATAGGTAACAACGATATTGGTCGATATGATGTTACCTCTGAAGACGGTTTTCCTTGCTTAGGTATTAATATTACTTCTGCAATTTTCCATTGTCTCGGAACATATTTGAACTTAAAATATGCATTAAATACATCTTTTAGCTTTAACAAACTCCTTACTTAAATTACTCTTACTCTCGAAAGATGTTTCGAGTCAAAACATGGTGTGCTCTCCTTTGCTGCTTGCTGCACGTCTACAACGAGTTGCTCGACTTCTGCATCAATTTGATTTCTCGATTCCACGGATCCTAGAGTAATGAATTGCTCAAGTTTTTCTCTAAACATATTCCAATCAGTTTTCTTATTTATAAGTCTTCGGAGGGCATTTTTGTGTTCTACTTTTCCGCTTAGAACTATGATCACTGGAGTGTGGTCAGACGATAGATCATCATTGCTCACGGCATATGTGTGGTTTTTATTTATTTATAAAAAAATCAATCAAATAACCCTTTGTTATAAAAAAATCAATCAAATCAGGTATTTTCGCTGGGTCAATAGGCCAATAGGTTGGGGCATCGGAAGAAATAAATTCACACTTATGACTTCTTCCATCTTGATATAGCTCACTCCCTTTTGTTGTGGTTAATCTTGAACCCCAGTGGGTATGTTTCACAATTATATCTCCTCCGATGATAAAATTGTTTCCAATTATTTTAAAGAGATTTATGAAGTCGACTGTAGTAGGTGAGTGTCTTGGTGGGCAATAGATAGCCGAGATTTTGAAGTGCTTATTTTTGACCTTAATGTTAATTGTTGTAACTTGCATCATTACATTTTTTATTTTTTGCTCCTCATGGTGTTGAATGTTGCCTTTTATCAGTATTGCTGTTCCTCTTGCTTTGCAATCTGGATGCGAAATATGATAACAAACGTAATTAGGAATTTTAATACTAAATTTCTTTGTGAAGTGTGTTTCAGAAATTAGACATATATCTATGTTTTGATTCAAAAAAATTTGGAATTCCAAAATGTGTTGGAAAAGTTCATTTGCGTTCCATGCAGCAACTCTAGTGTGGCTTATTTTGTATGTGACTGCGGTGGTTTTCTGCTATTGTTTTTTATCGTTGTAATCTCGTCAGGTAATGTTTTTATAAATTCGTTTGGTTTGTTAGTCTCTGTAGGATACGACTTAATATATCCTTGACTGAGCAATCATCGTCCTTACGGGAGTTTTTCACAATTTGGGCATACGATTTAGCATTTACATTACGTACAGCATTTACAACTATATGTTTTCTATTCGTGTCAACGCAGTTTTCATTTTTACAAGTATTAATCTTTTGAATTTGGGGTAGTTTTGCTTGTTTATTTCTTCTGGCTTGCTGTTCTTTTGCAATTGGGCATCCTCTGTAGTTTGCCGGTTGATCACCACGACAATTAATACACTTGGCTTTTTCCCCAAACTTCAAAATGAAGCTTTTTGCGAAATGCTTACCTCCACACTTAACGCAAGCACAGTCTCTTTTACAGTAACTTTGTGTATACCCAAAAGCTTGCCATGTCTTGTACTGCGGGATTAAAATTTTGTTTTTTCTTAATGGTTCAATTTTAACGACTATTTTCAGAATTGTTTTAATGGCAAATTTTTTTTCTATATTTTCTCTATTATCGTATGTTAACATAACTCTTCTTTGAGTGATAAACCTACCATCGTTCTTTTCGATTTTATCTTTAATAATTATGTTTTTGGTTTCTAATATCTGGAAACCGTTATCTCTCAGGTCTTGAACTATTTCGTTTTCATCGCACGAATGATGTAGTCCCCTGGTCATAAGTTTTGTTGGTCTGGTAGCTTTGTCATCATAGGAGTGCCACTGAACTTTCTTCGATGTTAAATCGTTTGTTAGACATCTGTATGTGTCACTATCAGTAACATTGATCTTCCAGACGTTATTGTTGTAAGATGTGTATTTGCATTCCTCTGTAGTGGTTTGCTTTATTAAATTATTTAGCTCGTCAAAGGTACCTAATCCATGAACCATAATAGGTGGTAGTTTATGTTCCTCTTTTTTAACTTTTTTATCTGCAGTATTGTTTCCAAGTGTTGCTTGTTTTATTTTTGGTGATTTTTTTTTCTGTTGGGCAGTTTCGGGGCTTCCCTCTGCTTTCCTTTTTTTGGATGGTCTTTTTGTTTTTTTTAGAATCTAATCCGTTTCTCTCGTTAGTTCTTCTTCATCCGTGAAGTAATTGAAGATAATTAGATTAATCTATCTAATAAGGTAACCTTCTTTCTAGATCTTTAATGTGATCCTGTAGACTCATCACTATCCGTTCTACTTCTTTCCTTGCCTTTACTTCTTTTTTCCATTCGTCGTAGAAACTTACACCTACAGAGTCTATATGGATCTTATTATCGCCAACGCTTTCGACTCTTATTTGCTTTTCTACTGGCACATTTTTCAAAAGAGTTCTAGTTGTTTTACTCTCTTTGCTCATTGGTTTAGGGGGAGTTCTTGATGTTAACGAACTCCTGTAAAAATTTCCTGTTATATGTAATAGTTGGTCCCTCTCAGAATCCGTAGGGCCGACCTTCGAAAAGGGTGGATTTTCCAGTGCAACTGGTCTGCCACCTAGAGTAATAATATCTTTTGTTTTGGCCATTACATTTTTAATAACTGTATTCATTTTATTGTGGTAGGGAAGATAAAACTACACACAAACCCCCTACCAGGAGAGCCAGGTAATTTTACGACGGAGTTTCCGTCTGCACCTAACTAACCGATTGTTCGCGCCCGTCGAAAACATACGTCCTAGTTTGCGCGGATTGGTCCAGCCTAACCGGTTTACTTAGTTATTGCGCTAAGTTCTCGCATTCACCCGATATTAAATACTTTGTTTCAGTTACGTTGGAAACTACTCTCTTATCAAAACTGATCTCTAAAGCTGCTGTCATTGTTAGTTGTTCTTCTCATATTATCTTCAGAACTATTATCATCGTTATTACCGATAGTATTTGAAATTACAAAATTAATTGGAATTAAAGGATCTACTGGAGGATCACTTTCTTTTAGTTTTTGTGCAATATTATATAATACTGAGCATACCACTACAACAACCAATGCAGTATTAACATTTATTCGCATGCCAAGTGACAAAACCGGAAAACGTCTCTTCAGTACTCCAAAGCCTCGTTCTACAACATTTCTGGTTCGAATTTGCGATTCATTATAAAGAAGTTCACCTGCGTTTGATAGGGGCGTTAACATATACGAACTAACAGTATATCAACTATCCCCAAGTATGAAACAATCCTTATAAGAACCACTCTCCATTTTTGCTCTGAAACACGAGTTACGAAAGAAATTGCTATGGTGCGCAATTTTTTTTTTTACGTTCTGGACAGTAACTTATGTAGAATAACCTTTTCGTGCTTTTAATTACGGTACGTTACTGCAATTTTACACTACAATATCTACAATATTTCGAGTAATTATTTAACAAATTACTAGCTCTACTCATTAAATGTGGAAAACTACTGTTATTGTCAGGAACTAAGCCTTCTTAAATAGAATAGTTTCATTTTATTTCTATTCAATTATTTTTTGTCATTTATTATATCCCAATGACAAAGGGTACTAGACCAGGTCGAAAACCCAATAAAGCATTTTTTTTTGTTGCTTCATCGGGAATTAAACCTGGAACCTTTCGGTTGAAAAGCAGGCGCTCTACCTACTGCGCCACCCAGTGTGTAAAAAAACTTGCACATGGATTTGTGGATTTGTATGTGAATTATGATCGAAAAATGGAGCTAATGGATTTCCTTGTAAAATCGTTAATTTTATCTTCATAAAAAATTTTTATATGGGTTTGTGCTTCTGTATGCTTCTTTTTTACGAACAACTTCTTTTATGAAATGAAGTGAAAATAAGATACAGAGTTTTTTTTTTTATTTTACATTTTTCTTAATTTCTTCTAATTGCATATTCTTTTAACGCAGCTGAGAAGAAAAAAATTTTTGTTTACGGCTTCTTTTTTTTTAAATATTTTTCTCTTTTTTAATGAGATATTGAAATGAGAATAAAAAAAACTTTTAGATTTTCTCAATTTTCAAAAGCTTGAATTTTTAAGGTTTTTATTTTATGTAGGTTTGCCCACATTTACATGTAAATTATCTTTGCTAACAGTGTACTTCCAAAGATAATTTACATATAGATGTGACAAACCTGTATAGAATAAAAACCTTAAAAATTCAAGCTTTTGAAAATAGAGTAAAAAATCTAAAAGCATTTTTTATTCTCATTTGAATTTTTTATTCTCATTAAAAAAAAGCTTCAACAAAATTTTTTTTTTCTCAGCTGTAATGTAATACTTAATCATATAAAATAAAGAATTTTTAACTAGAAGAAATTAAGAAAAACGTAAAATCAAAATAAAAAAAAACTTTGTAAATGTATGTCGTATATATTTTTTTCTTTTTAAATTTTCAGGCAGGTCAAAATATAGCTAAAATGGTGTTTAATATGAATATTGTAAATCAGCGAACTATATGAGCACCTTTAGATATTTCAATAAATATATGTAGCTTTATAGTATCAGAAATTATATATATTTATGATAATATGTATAATTATATATAATTATATATATATAATTTCTGATAGTATTTTTATAGTATATATTTCACATGAATAAGTTGTTATTTTAAATGCTGTATGAAGTTAGGATTGAGTAATGTGGATAATAATTTTGAATTTCAATTTTATTTTTTTAAAGGTTTTCAATCAAAGTATTTATGATATGAAACTTAGTTTCGTTTATAATACATTATAGAATAAAAAAGGCTATAGTTTGCTAAGTGATTTAATTTTATAGGTATTAAGAAATTTTTAATATAATTAAATATCGTGATTTTCTTTTGGGTTTACTACCTAATCTTGTTTTTTTAATCTTACTCTTCAAAATCTCGTTTTTTTAAAGTCTCGGTTTTTATAATCTTGTTTTTTTAATTACATAGAACTTTTAAATTTTTTAAGAATATTATTTTTGTGTGAGTGATATATAATTTTTATTTTATTTAATAATTAAAAATTAAAAAAAAATTAAAGAAACAAGATGCTGAATATAAATACTCAGTATTTTCGCAAAACTTAAATTTTAATTGAAAAAAAAAATAAATATAATAAAGGTAAATATTCTGTAAGGTAAATATTTTTGCATCCAAAAGCGGCTACGCATAAAAATAATTAAGGAAAATATTCTGTAAAAGGGGTATCCTCTTATATGTATGCACAGAGATTATTCATAAAAATAAACGAAACGAAGTTTCATAACAAAAATATTGTGATTGAAAGCCTTTAAAAAAAAAGAAAGTCCAGTCATGGGACTGGCGGTAGTAAGTGAAACAACATTTAAATGCAGATGATTGAGATTGAGGCCTGAGCGTCGATTAAATTAGACAATTTTCATTATATTCTAAAAAAGATACAATAGGCTTATGGTAACTGAAGTAGGAAACAAAAATTTTTAATTGGAATCTATGTAAATATCGTGTAAAAACATCGATCCGGTTTTTATAAACAATATAGAAAATATTTAAATATAATATATTAATATGCATGTAATATAACAATGCAATATAAAAATTTAAAATAAGTAATTTTTAATTCAATTTTTTAATTAAAGCTTTAATTATTCACTAAAAAGAAAATTAAAAGTATTTTAAAAAATAAAATTTTAATAATCAATCACTTTTTATTTCCAAAAATTATTTTGCTAAATAGGTATGCATACATATTATGCAGGTACAAGGTACCAATCATTTTTTTTTATATAATATGGAGACTTAGATAAGTACCAATATTTGTTTTTTATAACTAAAATCATAAAGGAAGTATAATATAGAGAAACTACGCGGAACAAATTTTGTGACGATTTTTTTTTGCTTAAAAAAATTTTGAAAATACCCCATACACAGTAGGACCTAGATAAACTCACTTTAAAATTTTATAATACGTCATTTTAATGTCTTCGTTAACAGAAACTCATACAAAATATTGAACTAAAATTTTTTCTTTTATGCAGGTTCAACTGTATAGATTCTAGCTTTGAGAGAGAGAATCTTTAAAATGATTTTCATTCTTGTTGTTTTTTTTTGTTTTTGCTTTTATATAACATACATATAGTGTAGTAGTGGTAATGAGGTAAGGTTGGGTATGTCGTATCAAATACACACTTGTTGGGTAGAGGTAGAGTATACCAATAATATAAAATGCATGGGTCGGGACAAAATTTCAAAGACACAATTACATATTTAAAAAAATTAAATCTCAATTTAAGTTGTCATAAAAAATTTGAAATTATTTGGTTTTGTAATGAAGGTATTTTTTTTTCTTAAAAAAAAGTAAGAATACTAAGTGGTTATGCTGAAGACCGAAGCGGAATCTCCCCGAAAAAAATTTCCGATCCGAATACGAAAAAATCGGTATTCTGAAATCCATTCCTCATTCCTCATTCCACATTCCACACCAAGTCTGCGCACAAATCAAAATTAAATGTTTCGGAATTTTTTTTTTATTTCAAATAAAAAAGGCGGCGTTGACAGTTTGAGTTTGCTTTTATTTATTTCGTAAAAAGTTATACATTTTTTAATAATTACATAACGTATATACATAAATTTAAAGTAAAAGTTATAAACTTTTAATTACATATGTATATACAAATTAAAAATTAATACTAATTTTTTGTTACACCTTACATTTTGTTACATTAAAAACGATAAAAATATTATTCTAACAATATATAAAATATATTGTGTGAAGCTCTTTTTTAAATTGACATTCCGACCGACTTTAGCATAACCACCTAATTTTTTTATTTCTTAAAAATACAAAACAAAATCATATTTTGAAAGAAACTACTAATCAACCAAAGATTTTGACAATTCTTCCACATTTTATATTAGTTGATAAAAACTTAAACATTTAATTTTTTTAAATATGAAATTTTGTTTTATATAACTTTGTCATATAACCAAAATGCATACATTTTTATTGTTTTTAATAGAAACAAAAAACAACTTACTTTAAATTGGAAATTCATAAAGAAAAAAAGAATTAAAAAATTTTAATATAGAAATAGAATAACCAAAAATGATGTTCATTCAAAAATAATGTTCACGTTCATTGTTAATATATTATGATAAGATAATGATAATAACCTACACTCTACCTCTACTATGCACTATGCAGTAAGAAATCAAGGAATACATATAATGAATTACGATAGTGTGCAAAATTACTTACTTACTGCAGTATGGCACAAAAAAGATAAGCACATTGAAGTAATTGAAAACATAAATTAATAAATTATTTATTTTTTCTAATATTATTTTTTTAAGAATTTATTTTTGTTTATTTAATTTTTCATTTTCATTTTTATTATGAAGTTATTTATTTTTATTACATTCAAAGTGTTTATACACTTCAATTCGGCCTTTTCTCTTTGTTTAAAATATATTTTACAACATAGGTACATATTATTTGTACATTTGTGAAACTTTTATATAAAGAATTTTAATTTTAGAGCCACAAATTCTAAAACATAAATACATTTTTTTTTTTTTCAAAACCTATCTAAGTGGTGCCTATGAAATGTTATTTTTCAACCCATAAAAAAGTAATTTAAATAAAATTTTACATTTTATTGGAAATTAAAACAAAACTGCAATTCAATCCAAGAACAAAATCAAAGAATTAGAAATTGTAAAAAAGTAATTTACAAAAAACAGTTTAGACACTTCCATTAGTGTTATTTTTTATTTTGATGAACAAAATAAAAAACAACAAAAAAAAAGGTAAATATTTTATAAATTTTCATTTTTTGAAATGTTCAACATGTATTGTAAGATACTGTACGTGGTATAAAGGAAATAAAATATTTGTTATTTATATTATGCTCAGGCGAATCCTTTTCTCTTGTATTTGTTTAATAATGATTATGTTTATTTATAAACAATCAGTTTTACTGTTCGGATAAAGAATTTCATTTACAGTTTCTAATGCCAATTCTACCAGATCGCTTTCGTCACTAATAAATATTGAAGATCCTGAATAGCCTCAAAACCTTGTTACATGTACATAAATAAAAAAAATGTAACCGTGTGGCAAGAGGTACGTAGCGTGTTATAAGAGGGTAGTTCACAAATTTCTGGACGTGATGGAGGAGGATTACATGTACTATAATAATAAAATAAATAATAATAATAAAATCAAATAATACATAACTTAAAAATAGCCAAAACAATTTTTTCTTTTTTCTCTCCCTTATTCAAAATGTTGTTAACTGTTCGTCTTAGTTGACAATAATAAAATCATGATTCAATTCACATTAAAATAATTTTTTTTTTGTTTTTTTTTCTCGTTTTTCTTTTCCGGCTTTCTTTTTCTTCTACAAAATTCTCTCATTATGCACTATAATTTTTTCTTCTTTTTTATTTTGTTATTACCGTAATTTTCTCATTGTTCTAACCTGCAGTGAATGTTTCTGAGAGTATTTCTACACCCAATAAGGTATTAAAAACTGTTGTGTGTAGATATTGGTTTCAGTTGCATTCATTGCAGGGGTGGCATAAGTAAGTGGTACGTGGGCCAAAAAATTTAATTTATATATTTTTTTTTTTATATATATATATATATTTTTTTTTTTTCGGTACTTTTTGTTAAGTTTAATTTATTTTCCTTTTCTCTTTGTAAATTGTTCGTTATTATGTTTAAGATAGATTTTTGTAACATTCGCGGTCTATCAACAAATTTCCATTCCGTCGAAAGCCATCTACGGCTCCAAAATCCAGCAATTTTAGCACTAAGTGAAACACAAGTTGTGAATAATGATATTAATTTTAATATCAATAATTATTCGCTTGTGCCACTTTTTATACCCCATAGAGGGATTGCTTTGTATATACGAAATGATGTAGCTTATAAGACTCTTCAAAATTTTGAGTGCTCCAATCCAATTTATCAATATAATTGGATGAAAATACACGCCGATAAGCACATCATTCACTTCTGTTTTATTTACAGATCGCCTCAAGCGAATCAGCTAGAAACTGATATGCTTATAGAAAGACTATCCAACCAGATAAACTCAATTCTGGAAACCAATCCCGAGTCTGAGATTATTCTGGCGGGAGACTTCAATATTCATAACAGAGACTGGCTTAATTTTTCTAGTCACAACAGTCCCGAAGGCAAACAAGTTGAACTTTTTTCCAATTTTTTCAACCTTTCTCAACTTGTCAAAAGCCCTACGAGGATACCAGACCGACGCGACCAGAACGGACACCTCCTGGATTTATTCCTAACTACCCATCCAGAGAAATATTCAATCTCTGTTAACTCTCCGCTAGGTGGTTCCGACCACTGTCTTGTAAGCACAAGCTTCGAAGTAGGCACAACAACCAGTTCTTCTAATTCTCCCAAAAGACTAGTTTGGCATTATCACCAAGCTGACTGGGAAGGCTTCAACAACTTTTTAAATGCATCGAACTGGTCGTTGTGTTTCCAATATAAAAATGTCGACTTTGCTGCAGAGGTGATTACCAAGAGGATTCTATTAGGAATGCAAACTTTCATTCCAAATAGCCTTAGAAGTATAAAACGAAATCCCTCAGGTTGGTTCAACGACCACTGCAGCAAAGCTCTGAAATCCAAAGAAGAAGCTTACAAAAAATACAAGAACAATAAAACAGTCAATACGTATGAGAGTTATAAAGTGGTTAGGAATAAATGTAAAAAAATTATCAATCAGCAAAAATTCCTGCATAACCAAAGATTGAGACGAGAAATCTTTGATCTCCCCAACAACAGCAGGTCTTTCTGGACATTTGCTAAAAATGTTAGGCAAAATTTTTGCAAGTCTTCGTTTCCACCTATGATTGATAATAATAGTACTATTATATCAGATTCTGTTGGAAAGGCTAATCTCTTCGCAAAATTATTTGCAGCTAATTCCACACTCCCTCCTACAGCCCAAAATCCTTCATCAATCCCTGTTCTAAATTATTCCTTCGGAAGGATCTACTTTAGAACAAGAGCTGTAGCAAAAGTCTTGAAGAATCTCGATATAAAAAAATCTACCGGTCCTGATGGTATACCTGCAATTGTGCTGCGACGCATTGCCTTCGCTATTTCTAAACCTCTGCGCAACTTATTCCATTTGTCCTTTTCGTCAGGAACTTACCCCTCCTATTGGAAAGTTGCCCAAGTTTATCCTATTCCTAAAAAAGGTGACAAAAGCAATCCTTCAAACTATAGCCCATAGCTATTACTTCCATTATTTCAAAAACGATGGAAATCTTAATTAATCATAAGCTGAAGAAATATCTTGACAGTAGAGGTATAATTCATGATAGCCAATACGGCTTTCGAGCCCAACGTTCCACCGGTGATCTCATGACATGCCTCTGCGAGAAGCTCAACACCAGCCTGCATCAATCTGGTGAAGCTACTGTTGTAGCTCTGGATATATCTAAGGCTTTTGATCGAGTTTGGCATTCTGCTCTTATAGCAAAATGCAACGCTATAGGCCTTGGTTCAACCTTTTCTAAATGGATTGAAAGTTTTCTTTTAAATCGATCTATCATAGTTTCAGTTGACGGTTCTTTTTCCGACCAACTTCAAATCAATGCTGGTGTTCCACAAGGCTCTGTCCTTTCCCCCACCCTATTTCTCATTTTCATTAATGACCTTCTCAAATTAACTTTCAATCCAATCCATAGTTTTGCTGATGACAGCACTCTAGTAGCATCATATGATTTTCTAAAACAAACTAATGCTACAGCTTCCGCAGTCACCTCCAAAAGAACAATGATGGCCGGCGCGCTCAATCACGACCTTGCCAAAATTGTCGACTGGGGTAAAGCTAACAGAGTCGAGTTTAACACTTCAAAAACTCAAAGCTGTTTTGTTAGTAACAAGCTAACAACATTCGAACCAATTCTCCGGCTTCAAAATGAAGGTATCCAGCGACTCAAAGATCTGAACATTCTCGGAATGCGAGTGAATCAAAATATGCACTGGAATGAGCATATTTTCGATATTGCGAAAAGCGCCGCAAAATGTTTAGGATTTTTGAGCCGCTGCAAAACTTATTTTTCATCTCGAGACCTTTTAAAAATCTATAAAGCATATATACGACCCAAGCTCGAGTATAACTCACATTTATGGGCAGGTGCACCAAAAACCGCTTTAAATTTTTTGGACAAAGTTCAAAACCGCGCCATTCGTCTTATAGGCGACATAAATGTGACCTCATCCCTTATACCACTTGGTCATCGTCGTATTGTTGGAGCACTTACTCTATTTTATAGATATCTGCTTGGTGTTGGCACTTGTTCCGAGGAATTAAAATCACTTCTTCCTCCTCTTAAGCAATTCAATCGCACAACACGAGAGGCATCAAGTGCCCACCCTTTCACAGTGGAAATTCCGAGATGGTTTAAGTCCGGCTATGGAAATTCTTTTATAGTAAGAACATCCCGATTGTGGAACCGCGTCCGCGCGATTGTGGAACCGCGTAAAATATTCATATATCTACCTATTGCAAAATATATATGCACATACACATTTGTGAAATTCTTATTTTAAGAATTTTAATTTTACAGCCACAAATTCAATTCATACCTATTCTACATATTTCTTTTTTTATTTTTCAAAACCTATCTAAGTTTCCTATGGTACCTATGAAATGTCCTTCTTCAAGGCAATATTACAAAAATAATTTTTATTTTATTTTAAAATTGAAATTAATTAAAAATACAAATTCAGTCCAAAAAAACAAAATCAAAAAATTAAAAATTACAAAAACAATTTACACACGGCATTGTTGCATGTGTTCTTTTGTTTTGGCCAAACACAAAAAAATAAAAATTAAAATCATTGTAAATGTGTGCATGAATGTAAACAAAACATATTACATTTTTTCTATGGACCTTACTACTTTATTTTCTTTTTTTTTACACACATATCACACGACACACATATATAAATTATAAGGGAGGAATTGCGAATTGCGATATTGTTATCAAGATAATTGAATACGTATGCGATATACAAAATCAAGAGAAAGATTATAATTTCTAAGAGATATTATAATTTACGCTCTGATGGGTATTTTGGCCTATGAAATATATTTTTTCTCTGGGGTTCTACGGTAAAGTAAAATTTAAGAAATATTGAAAAAAAAATTTTTGTTCCGCGTAGTTTCTCTATTTTTATGCTAAAATAAACTTCCTTTATGCTAAAATTAAAACAATAAATTTTTGAATGACATAGCTCAATAACCAAAACAACCAAAATATCATTAGTTAAAAAAGGTAAAATTTACATTTACTTATCGTATACCAAATTTATTATGAGAGAGAAAAGGTACAAAACAGATGTTTGCCTTTTGCTTTATACTGTGAAAAAATTTTTCGTTCCCATTATTCTTCTTTGGAATTGTTTGCGTTCTCATTATTTATATGAGGCAAGGTGCCAAAAAATCTTTGTTCAAATTTAGTTTGTTCCCTCATATGATGATGAATTTTGATCTTTTATTATTTTAATATTTTCGTTTTAAACATTATTATTTTCGTATATAAGATGCCTATTATGTATTTCGATCGACTTTCATCGAATCGTTCTTCGTTATCGTTAGAGTTATTCGATTGTAATCGTTAGTGCCATTATGTATTTCGATGAAAATTTTATCGAAAGTGTTTTAAAATGCTGCCATTGTAAAATTCAAATATACGATGAAGATGACATATGTTTGATTCTTTGACTGTCAAATTCAAATTATACGAAAAAAAAAAACAATAGTGTTATAACTATTTGAAATTTTTAAGTTGAAAATAAGTTGAAAGTATTTAAATAAAATATAATTACAAAATTATAAGTTTTTATAAATAAAATAATTTGAGCAGAGTTAAATTTTTTAATTCCTGATAGTGCTGAAAAACGCTATAAAATTGCAGAATTAAAAAACAAGCGAAAATGTATTCGGAATTATTCGAATCCACCAGATTTGGAAGATTATACGTATGTTATTTAAACATGAATTTGATGAGTTATTATCTACATTATTAAAACTATTAAATTAGGGCAAAAATTGAAATAGTCAATAAGTAACACGTCGATTCCAAATATAATTAAATTGGTTAGTGTATTAAGATTCTGTGCGGTTTGTACCAAGCAAATGATTTTCAACGTAGGAAATGATTTTCATGTCGCATTAGCACAGCTAATTTTTTGTTCTTAAAGAAGTTTTATATATATTTGCAGTTTATTATGTGCAAAATTTTGATCCATTTTTTCCATTACGCACTAGAAGAAAAAAGTCAGGCAAACATTATTTTTATGATTAAAGCAGAATTACTGAAATAATTGGAGCAGTAGATGGAAGGCTTATTCAAATTAAATCACCGAAGCAAAACGTACAACATTTATGTTATAGTAGAAAGGGATTTTTTAGCATTAATGCAATTCTGATACTTTATTGTAATTAGTTTACATTATTATAACAGTTTTTGTTTTTAGATATGTGATCATAATCAGGTAATTGGTTTTGTGAGTGCAAGATATCTTGGTACCTCTTTGGAAAATTTATAATGGTGTCTCATTATTTACACTATGCCTTTCCATATTGCAGTCTATTTGTAACTGGCCTTTCATTCCTATTAAAATTTATTTCAATAAAAGATTATTATGAAGAATAAAGTAAAATACCTACTTTCATTTCAACTTTTAAATTTATTTTTATTTCAAAAAATATCATAAATATAAAACAAAACACCAAGTGTCCAATATAAATAAAATATATTTGTATCTCTTTTATTTTATCCTTTCAATTCAAAATTGAAATAATTTGTACAAAATCTCTCTTTCGATGTCTCTTTCGTGGTAAAATTTTACATCGATAAAATTTATCGATTTCTTCGACAATTTCTGAACGATATCGAAATACATAATGGCAATTTTGCATTTTGACATTTCGTTCGATCAAATCGTAATCGTTATCGAAATACATAATAGGCACCTAAATATACGTATCTTTTAATATTAAATTATAATTACATTACAATAATATAAAATATTATTAATATTTTTGTCAGTAATAATTTGGAGTTACAAACATTATTATTTTTTATTAATTATATTAGTAAACCTAAATATTTATTATATTTGTATACGATTATAAATTAATGCTGCGGAGGACATCTATTTACAAACCACAGAATTTAAAGAATATGATAACGCTGTTTTAGTTAGGTCTCCTAAAAATCTTATGAATAGTTGATATAACTTAGAAAATAATATTGTTAAATATTTCAACGAAATTTTGTCGAAAATGCTTTTCCCTACTTTAGCCTACTTTTTCTGTTACTCTCTTTTGTTTACTATATTTTTTCTTTTTCTTGCACGTTAAATTCTTATTATCGTCTATTTCTTACAATTTTAGCAAATTTGCATATATGTTTTTTTGCAAACAAATGAACACATGCATGAGTGCATAGGAATACTGTATATTCTAATTGTGATGGATATTCTTTAATGAGAACTATGAGAAGAGACCAGCTTCAAATGTTGTTTTTTGTTTTGTTATTTGTATTTAAATGAGAAAAAAAAATTGTTTTTTGTTTTATTTTATTCTGATAATTTTTTTTACTTATTATTCTTATTATTCTCTACTACATGTATATTGTCTGTATGGCGCATGTAGGCATCTAAAAACAAAAGAAAAACGGCAAAAAAATTTTATTTAGAATGTATATGAATGTATATATTGATAATATTAGTGACTCACAATTTAGCGTGACGCGAGCTATGACATTTTTCTCTACCAAATCGATAAACATGTTATAAGTAAGTTTCACTTACAAAAAAAAACGTAAACAATTATGTAGCAGAGGACTAGGAATACATATTATAAATTATAATAATAATAAAGAATGAAGAATATTATTAAAGTAGAAGAAATTAAGAAAACGTAAAATCACAAGAAAAAAAACTCTGTATTTTATTTGTACTTCATATAAAGAAGTTGTTTTGTAAATAAAATGTATTTGACATTATATTTTACTCTTTTTCAGTTTTCAGTTAGGTCAAAATATAGCAAAGATGTTAATATAAATATTGTAAACTATGATGAGCACTTGCATATATATTAATAATGTATGATATATGTATAAATATATTTATGTTTATTTTATTTACTTCATATGAATAAGTTGTTGTTATTGTAAATGCTGAATTAAGTTATGAATAGTATGTATGTATGGTATGGATCAGTGTACTGCATGAATCCATTCATTATTGTGAACACTTATGAATATACTTACATTTAACAATATACAAACAATACAATACAAATAAGAAATGAGTGAGAATATCAATTATACTTATTCTGTATCTGTATTTATATTGTATTGTATTCTTTGCTAAAATGAATTATACTACTTTCAAATGTAGTGAATAGAGAAAATGTATTGAGTATATTGAGTATATTTAATATTTAAGTTTTTTAAACATTAGTAATTTTATTAGATATGCATATTTATTGTATTGGCAAGTTTTTTCAGAAATTCAAAAGGAAGATGAAACCTTTGTTGAAAATATAGTTTGTTGCCGGAAATGTTATGGATTATTGAAATTTAACGGTAAGCAAACTACAAATCTTTTGCGTCACAAATGTTTTATTGAATTTTGCCATAATAAAGAAAATGTAGAAACAAAAATTCTTCAAAAAGTGCGAGCTGAAGAAAAAAAAAATATTTTGGATTTATGCTGTAACTGGCCTATTAGAGATTGTCGATCATTTTCTGCAGTTGATGGAGAGGGTTTTATAAATTTAGTTCAATAACTTATTAAAACTGGAGCAAAAAATGGTTATTCTGTGGTCGTCAAAGATTTATTACCCCATCCTACAACAGTTTCCCGGCATGTAAATGAAATTGCCGTAAAAGAAAGAAAAAATATTCGAAAAGAAATCCAAAGTGTAGTTAATGAAGGTATTGGTGCTATAACATCAGATGTTTAAACGGATAATTTTATTAGAAGAACTTACTTGTGTGCAGCATTTCATTATATAAAAGAAGCGGAAATGCAAGAAATTGTTCTCGGAATGAAATCTATGGATTTTGAAAGATGTACCGGCAATAAAATATTATCAAAAATTAAAGAAATTTTGGAAGATTTTGAAATACAAAATTTTGATAAAATTGTATTTGTAACTGATAGAGGAGCTAACATCATAAACGCATTCAAAGACTATAAGAGAATCAACTGTTCGGATCATCTATTCAAATCGTAAAAAAGGGCACTTTCTTTGTTATTAATAATGAGTTTTTTAAATAGTACATATTTAAAACTAAAAAAATGTGATGTTTTTTGTAAATATATACATGTACGTACATAGCTATATATTTATATAAATAGGAATGTACATTTATATATTAGAAATCATCAAATGAATGAATGTGCACTTTTGATGTTTTTTTTAAATTGTTTGTTTTTGAAAAATATTCAATTAAAAAAAAAGAATAAGCAAAGAAAATTATTTTTATTTAGAAAAATATACAATATATACAACACTATAAATAATAAATATTCATATGTATGTACAACGGTTCACGTACAATATATCAACAATTATAAAATTATTTTATTACAGTATTGATTGATTGAGAAAAATAAAATATTTTTTTTTCTTAAAAGCCTACTCGATAAAAATGATATCCATATTTGAAATTTTGGTAGTTAGAAATTCAAAAATTTTTAAAATTATACAAAACCAAATAACAAAAAATTAAAAACAATAATATACATTCAAGAACAATTATAAAGCAACAGATTCATAAAAATTAAAAATCAACTATATGTACACTAATTTATAATTATACGATTATATACTATACATTTTAATTTATAATACACCATTTGATATATTGTAATCGTCAATATATTTACTATACTTGCTATACTTAAACTTACTCAATAAGTAAATCATATTCAACTCATATTAAGTATGCATTGATATTTCATAAATCTAAGCAAGTGTAAATTGTTGATTTGTATGAAACAAATCCAAAGAACTCATACAAAATATTTTATATTGTATTGCATTATATTATGATTTAATGAATGAGTTATGTTTGTTTCCAAATGGTATTATGCAGTACACTGGTATGGATAATAATTTTGGATTTAAAGTTTTTTTTTTAAGGTTTTCAATCAAAATATTTATGTTATGAAACTTCGTAAGTTCATAACATTTTAAGAGTACCTAATCTAAAAAACACATAATAACCAATTTTTACTACTAAATAGTTAATAGTTTATTTATCTCCTCTTTATGATTTATTCTGATATCAAAATATTAATGTTATGAAACCTTGTTTCGTTTATAATTCATTCGAGAATACAAAAAAGGGCTAATTTAACTAACTGGCAATATAAATTTATAATAATTTAATATTAATATTAAAGGTGAGGTATTGAATTGAAACCATCAAAGAAAAAAATCTCAATGCATGAGTTAGTTAGGCGTATGTATAGTTAATGATATATAGATATACTTATATGGTTCATAGGTAATTTGTAATATGCGATTGCAATATGTTATTTATATATTATTTTTTGTAGTTAATTTGTAATATACGATATGTTATTTTCATAAAATTAAAATGTAGAGTTTAATTATTCTTTCAAAACTCTAAGCCTAGAATTATTATTATCACTTTTTTTTTAAATTTTTCGAAAATCCATAAACAGTTTCTCCTTATTAAAATTAGAAGAAAATGTTCTAAAACTTTAACTCTATGGTCGTAACATTTGTGATTTTTATCAAACCATTTATTTAAATCGTTAATACATTCTGTCTTAATTTTAAATAATAGCCCTTCTTCATGACTTGAAGTTTTCATAATATTACTAAAAATTATAACAAATAGCTTACATACTTCAAAATATTCATTTGATGGAGCTCTAAGGATCCAAAATCGGAATCATTATTAAAGTTTAAAAAAAAAAAAAATATTCAGTATCACTGGGCATGGAAGCCATTTCCGTGTTTAATAAATTTTTACCGCAATCAAGACAATCACTTATTTCACAATCTTTTTTTAGTATTTTCATCATATATCCTTCAAAATGTCTTATTGCATTTTCAGATAATAAATTTTCTATTGTAGGTTCATTTTCGTGGTCACAATGTAAAACGATATCATTAGTTAAATCTATGTTTTCCCCGTTTGCAGAGTGGCAGCACGTAAAACGTTTACGTTCAAAAATCAACGTGAAGTATTTTTTTTAGTAACATGTAAAACTTCACGTTGAAAATTTATTCCGAAAACTCGAAAAAATATTCAGAATGTTCGAAAATTATTTTGACAATCAAACTAACCTACAAAACTTATACTTACTTAAAATTTAAAACTACAAAAAACATATGTTTTTCAAATTTAATGGAAATTTGAAATAAAAAGAAATGAATTTAAATTTTTTAGAATTTTTTTTTTGAATTCTTGTATTTCGCCTTATTATTTTCAGTTTTGAAGAACAAAATTGTTATATAAAAATCGCAAAAATAATAAAAATGATGTACCCGTTTCAATAAATATAGAATTTATAATAGACTAAAATCAAAAAAAAAATAAATAAAATAAATTTAAGCAATTCAGTTGATATTTTATAGGATATTTTCAATGAATTAATACATATAGTATTTTATTTAAATAAATTAAAACACTCAGTTATTAAGAAATTTAAAAAAAAAATTATTTTATTATCACATAAAAAATGCTTGAATTATCACAGAAATAAAATAATTTTTTTATTGCAAACAAAAATACTTCAATTATTCCAGAAATAAAATGTTATCAAAAGAAATTAAAAATTACATTACTATAATTATTAAAAACTATAAAATTTCAAATTTTATTACAAATATTTAAATTCTATATTTTTATTATTAAAATAACACAAAATTATTAAAAAAAACTAACTTTCCCGTATAAATTTTAATACACGGTAAGAAAATCCTTGACGTTTAAAAATAAACGTATACGTTAAAATCAACGAACGTCAACTTGCTTACATGCTACCGAAAAAATGTATACTTTACGTTTTCGGAATTAAATCAACGTCAACGTTGCTTACATGCTACCAAAAGTGCTAATACGTCTTTTTGACGAACGTAAACAAGTTACGTGCTGTCACTCCAGGATTCTGAATTTCTTTATTTGGATTTTTTGTTTCTTCGTTTACTTCATTAGTTGCATCTAAATTTATACCCTTGACAGACTGTACTTCATTATGAAGTTCAACTCAATTATGAAGTAAACTTTAATGAAGTGGTGACAGATTAGTTACTTAATTATTACTTTGTTTTTATATTATTTTATAAACAATAAAAATGGAAAATAAAAAAGTTATTTTGAATTTTAGCTTGTTAAATTATTTAAGATTACTTCAACGATATAAAAAAAATACAATTAAACTTAAGAGAAAACAGATTTGTCATTTATTAAGAATTATTTTGATGCAAAAAAGAAAATTTTTTGGCAAATATTCTTTGTGTGAAAAAATCCAATGGAAGGCAAATGTTAATATAAATAAAATAAAAATTTAAATACTCTATCTATACAATACGTTGATTGGTTGGTTTAATACGTGGTCATTGAAATCAACTTTCTAAACACTTAGGCTTCTCTGATGAATAATTAGGCCCTGATAAGATTATTTTCTATCAGAATCATAACTCAAAATAATGTAATGAAGTTTTTCTAGGATAGAACATTATCCTTTTGAAAATTAAATGTTACCTGGATGGTCTTTAGGCATTTCATTATGTATATTATATTATTATGAGAGTTTACTTTCAACTATTTTCACTTATTTTTAATTATTTTTTTTTTTTCTAAAAATAACACTATCACCTTAACCACTTGACCAAAATAAAATAGGAAAATGATAATTCGAATTATCCCCCCTATTCTGGATAAGAGATACCTCTTAACTTTTAAAGTTAAGATTTAAGAGATTTTTCGTATTCTAGATAAGAGAAAAATGTAGAGTTTTTGCTTTTAAAAGTTAAAAGATCTCCAAAACGCCAAATGACAATTTGAAGTTTTCATAACACAAAATCAAATAATATTTGATTCAATTCATTCAAATAGGTAAAGTTATAAATAAAAATAAATACATATTACAATTTCAATCGAGCGCTGTTATTAAATGTTATTAAATTTTTTTATAGATTATGTATTATAGAAGGTGAGTATATTAAAAATTTTACAAATTATTTAGTTTATAAAGTTTAACTTATCTTGTTTATCCTTATTAAGAATAAAATAAATGAAATTGTGTTAGCAGTAATTATCGGAAGAGTATTAGAAATGCTTAGTGTAAGGAATAGATGGTATATATATTGTATCAATTATAAAACAAATATTATTGTCGCTCGTTTTAGTCATTTTCGATACCTAAGGGATGCTACAGACTCTTTTGTGTATTTGAGGTAGACTTCGTGATGCCTCCTACTAGTACGACTTCCTCCAGCTTTTTTACTGACGGTTCATCTCCTGTAAAAATATTTAAAAACTCTTCATTTAACTTATTTTTTTTATTGAATAAAAGTTGATAAATAAAACTAAAATACGGAATTCAACTTTTATTTAATAAAATTAACTGCATCACTAAACAAATTTGATTTAAAAAAAAATGTAACTTACCAATAGTATCCATTATTAAAAAAAGTTTAAAATTATTTTATTTTAAGAAAAAAATATATTCTTGTATAATTTATTTTTAAAAAAAAATACAAGCTACACTTTAAAAGGCGTGGCGTGGAATGCGAAAACATAAAACAAAATGGCACTTGTCAATTTTTTAAAAGTTAAAAGATTTTTAAAAGGACCTCTCTTAAGTTAACAGAAATTTTGTTTCTTAACCTGTTAAGTAGAATACGAATATCTTAAAAAAAGTCTACACAAAAATTAAGAGACCACCTGATTTTTGACATCTTTTAACTTTTAATCTTGAATACGAAAATCTTTTAACTTGTCTTAAGTAGTATTTAAAAGATAAGATACTCTTAACTTTCATGTAGAAATGTAGAATAGACGGGAATTCAAAACAAAATATTAAAATGACAATTGGAATTATTATTTTCAAATATTTAGATTTTCAATAAAAATTTAGTTTTAAAATTTCCAACAGATGGCTTTTTTCTTAATTTAATTGTAAATGAAGTAGATTTTCTTCATAATGAAGTATTTTAGTCTAATAAAGTATAGTCTGTCAAGGGTATTAATACATTTTCCCAATCTATGTGCACATATAATACCAGTCACCATGTTCATTGAACAGCTCTTCTGATAATAAGAGAATACCGTTAATAGATTGTATAAGTCCTTTTAAGCAATTAATTTTAATTATTTCATGAGACACCTCAAATTCCAATTTTTTCAAAAATTCGCACATATCCTGCATGTAATTTCATACACAATTATTTTTTTGCAATCCACTTTTATAAGGATTTTTATCATATAATGCTTTACTGTTTAGACAACTAAATAAATGATTAAATTTTTCTACACACATTGCAGTACACAATGCACAATCTTTATCCTTAAATAATTCTGATTTCACGTAAATTTTAATACCAGCACACGTACTTGATCTAAATACCTGAGTCGCAAGTTTAACACACATTTTTTGAAATGCATTTGGATTTTAGTTCTTGAACTTTAATACTGATTCCGATTTTGGATCCCTTAGAGCTCCATCAAATGTATATTTTGAAGTATATAACCGATTTGTTATAATTATTTATAGTTTGATAAAAATCACAAATGTTACGACCATACATTTAAAGTTTTATTAAATTTTTTCATAGCGTACGTAGCGTAGTTTTAGAACGTTCTAGAACAGTTTACTAAACATAACAAAAGTGAATTATGACAAGACATCCTGAATAGGCTAGGCAGTCATGACACATCGCACTTTTTTTTAAAAAAATGACGCTTAATAGCAATCCATTTTCCAAACTACTATAACTTCATATACATCATTTTAATTACATGGTTAAGATTACATGAAACAATTTGTTCATATTTATTTTATTTTTGAAACACAAATAACTTATTTTCCAATTAATTAGTATATTCTTTAAATTAATTAGATTTTTAAAATTCCAATATTTATGTTTCAATTAATTATTTATTGATAATGTAACATAATTGATTTTTTAAATTCAAAGCTTTAAAAAAAGCTTCGAATCCCTCTAAAATTCTTCTATGAACAGTATGAATTGAAAAATCTCATATAAGAAATTTCTTTCTTTGCATTTTGCTGTTACCTCTTCAGCGCCATTTTCAATTGAATGTTCTGGGTGTGGCCTGTCCTTTTTACAATACTGGAATAATTTAATTTAATATTGAATTTTTCTTTTTACTATTAACATAAATTTCTTTCAATTTTCGTCATATTTTTATATTAATACTTACAAAAAATACCCCAACCTAAAACAAAAAGAAAATTAGAGTAAAAAATTATTTTTCAATCATTTCACTTTTATCGTACATTTATTTATTGTTTGCATTCTAACATAGATGGCGCTAATTTTAAAAATTTTTAAAAGAAAACCAAAAAAAGAAATGGAACAACATTTTTAGATCAGAATGAGAGTGAAACGAAATATAATTGACATTCCGATTTATTATTATACATATTTGTTTTGCTATTGCTTTCAAAATACCATACTTGAATTTATTTTTATTCATGTTTCAGAAAATTCCATTAATACCACTGTCTCAATTCAACTTATTTTGCGTTGTAAGTTTTTATTTTTATTATATGTGAACAATCTGAAAATATAATGTAGGAAACAAATAGGAACTGTCAGACATATTATTTATTAACATTTTCCAGTTGAAAATATTTTTCGAACGAATTCGTGTTGGCTTAGTTGTGTTGTGATGTGATTTATTTTATTATGTTATTGTTGGAAAAATTTTTTTACAATTAAATAAATTCTTCATTTATGTTCCTTATAAGTAATTCTAGTCAAAAGTAATTGTATAATGTTGTATCTTATTTTGGTCATTAATTCTAAAATAATTTGGAAAAACAAAACATGTTTTGATCAGACAATAATATAAAAAAATAATTACTGTATACCTTACATATGTATGTATGAATCTATGACGTATGTACAAAAATATACAATGTACATGCATATAAAATAAGTGAATAAATTATTTATATAATATGAAATAGAAATAAAAAAAAAATAGTTGTTTCAAATACAAAAAAATTAAATCAGATAATGAAAGAGATTTATATTTGTGTTTTGGAATAACCTAAAGGTTATTAAATTAACTTATTAAATTGAAGAACTTCATAGTGATAATAGAATTTGGCTTTAAATTTGATAATTTAATTAAGTTTTGATGTTTTGCGATATTTTTTATTGTTTATTATATTTAATTTACATACATATTGAATGTTCATACATAATTTGAGTATAGAGTACGTACATATATATATTTTTTTAATTTCATGCAAATTTCTGCTTCATCAAAATTATAACCTAATCAACCTGCATGTTTCGTTTTTTTTCTGTGTTGCTCTTCTTAGCATTTCATAATCAATTTGAATATTATTTTTATTTTTTTTATTTTCAAAGTAACTTGTTTGATTTACTTTTTTTTCGTAGTTTTGACTAAGATATTATTTATTTTTTATTTAATAAATCGTAGTTTTTCAGCTTTTACATTTATTTTTTATTTTAAACAGAAAAACAAAAAAATAAGTAAATTGTTTGAATCAAAGTTAAAAAATATTATTTTGGCTTTTGCATTTCGACTGACATTTCATAGAACCTGAAAAATTATATTAAATTGCACACTGCAAAGCTACAATATGAACTTTAGTACTAATGTACATTATTATTGATAAATATTTATATCGTCGTGTTATGCAATACAACATGTCGATTATTATCATAAAGAAATTATACAGAGAAAATAATTGCACAATAATTGTAAGTTTATAGTTACATACCGTTAACAATATCTCGAATGATAAAAAACATGTACATATTTATGTATATATTACGTTACTAAACTATTATTATCCTTGTTAGTAAAAGTTTTTTTCGAGAGCTCTGCATTCCGTTTTTTTTTTATAATTTTTTTTTTTTGGTTTGGTTTATCTATATGTTTTGTTTTATCTATATTTATCTAATATTTATAATACACAAGAGTACGAATTTGAAGGCAAAAATTTCCGGCTGTTTTCGAGTTCCTTCGTTCTTTTTCATTCAAACAGTGACTATATATTATATATATATGTCAAAAAGCGTGCATGGTTTTACACAAAGGGAATAATAATTTTAGAGTAGAATACGCGCATTCTCTGATTGTTCATCTTGTATAAGCTTACATTTTTCCTTTTTTACGAATTAGGAATACGACACGATTCTGATTGTGTGCGTTTGTACATATCCCATGGGCATACTCATTTTATTTTATTGGGTTTCGTGTGGATCAAAATAAATTTTTACTTTGTCTCGATTTTGGTGAAAGAATTTTAATCGGATTTTAGCTCAGTTGGTTAAAGCGCCATGTTAATATCAGGAATTTCTGTGAATTCGATTCTCTTTTGATTCAAATTTATTTTCTTTATTAAAAAAATTTTTTTTTTTTGTTATTACATATTATATTATATAGTATAATATTTTTTTAATAAAAAAAATTTAATTTCTAATTATTATTCTCTTCTTAATTATTTAAACAAAAACGAAAAAAAACATTTAGAATAAATTCAAGCGCATGCAAATTATGTATACAGTATCCATGTATGAAAGTAGATAATACCAATTCAATATCAAATCGTATTATATTCATTTATAAATTATTATATATTAAAACTAACACTAATTAACAGGCTGAGATACAAAATTGTTTAAAGGTGTTAGTGCACTAAATTTTATATTTGATAGCTTTTTATGTGGATCTTCATAACCTACAATAATTAAAAGCCGAGACACAGAATAAGAAAAAGCTAAATAGTAGGCTTAAATACACGTATTCTTACAGAAAAAAATAGTAGGTTGAACACTAATTTTGGAATAGCTCGAAAAGTACGGATTTATTCATATTTTGTTCTAAGGGTGCCCTAAACTTTCTACATTTTTCAGTTTAAAAAAACATTAAAAAATTAAATTTTTTAATACAGAAATATGTATTTAAAAAAAGGTCTTTCATCTACTTTTTTATTATAAAAAGCTACTTAAGAGCTTTTTTTATAAAAATGCTACAGTAAAGCAAAAAAAAAAAAAGTAACACAACAATTTCTTGCATCACATTTTTGATCCAATATAGTAGATTAAATAAATTATGTTAATGTGTATATAAAATAAATAATATTAAATTATATAAAATAAATCACATAATTATTTTCTATAATAGATATTAATAATTCCATAAAAATAATTTATATTAAACAAGTATTATTCCTCTTTCCGCACCACCATTGAGATAGGGAATAGAGCGGGTTTTTTTTACGTTGTTTCTCCATTAGGCCTAATCCACAAATATCTAAAAATAAATAATTAATGGAAGAAAATTATAAAATATACTAATATAAATTATATAAAATACAAACAAAGCAATATATAAAAATATATAAAATAAGCAAATGGAAGTAAAACAAATTAACAATTGCAAAAATATGAAAAATACAAAAAAAAATGAAAATAATAACAAAAATTATTTAATATTAAACTAAAATTAAAAACAATTAACAAATAAATAACAAAATACAACTAAAATAAATTATCACAAAAATATCACATGTATATATTGCCTTTTTCAATTAAATTTATTTATTTTTCTATTCTCTTTGTTTGATTTTAAAATTTCGGTTTCGTTTTTGGTATAATTATTTAATAAAATATTGGCAAAATTTTTTCCTACGTTAAAGAAAATATCACGATTGCTATTACCGCATTTACACTCTTAAAAATTGATTTTTTTTTGTATTCACTGTATTAAAAAAAACAAAAATTACTTACTTGAATGTGATCCCTTAATTTCTTTTAATACACAAAATCACTATAAAATTCACGTAAATTTTTTTTTAAACACAAAGAAATTTTTTTTAAATATTGTTTTAGTATAAAATTTATATTTTTTAAATTCAAATAACACACAAAAACTAGGTTTAAACTTAAAATTACTCACCATATTTAAGGTAAATTTTCTAATAAATTTTGAAAGCTCACGTACTTAATTTGTAAACATTTCAATTCCCTTTCTGTTTTTCAATTGTCAAAATGGACGCGGTAAATTTGAACAGAAAACACTTGAAAATAATTTTATGAAATATTGCACTAAAATTTCGAGTTCAGGCTTTAAATTTCGATATGTTAAAAAAGAAATCCTAAATTTTATTTTAATATAAAATTCGGAGTATTTCGGGGAAAATTTAATTATGAAAAGTTTAAAAGATAATAGGTAAAAATAGGTATTTGAAAAAAAAAAACAAAACAAGAAAGAAAAAAAAAGTTTGCGGTTGTCATTATTTTAAGCTTTTTTTCTAAAAATGTTTAAATGTATTGTCTGAAACATAACCTCAAAAGGAGTGTCAGGGCTTTTTATTATTGTAGGCTGTGGGATTTTAGTATGAAAATTGATGAAAGACATTGTAAAAAAAAGGAATTTTAACACATCAAGACTAATCAAGACTAACACTAATTAACAGGCTGAGATACTCGTAGAGAAAAGCTCAATAGTAGGCCTGTTGTTTTTTTAAAAAATACAAGCAGTTATATAGGAAAAAATATTGGCCACTTACAAATCGGATTATAACTCGAAAACTATTAATTTTTTTATATTTCGTCCAAAGGATGGGTTAAATTTCCACCTTTTTTACATATTTTGTAGTATTCAGATTTTAAAATATTAAATATTTTAATATTTGTTTAAAATAACGTCTTTCATCAATGTTCATACTAAAATTCCACATAAAAAGCTCATAAAATATAAAATTTACTGCACTAACGCATTGAAGCAATTTTGTGTCTCGGCCCGTTAATTAGTGTTAGACTTGGTCTTGATTATATTATCACTCACACTCACTCAGTATCAGTATGTATGATTGGGTCAATACCGCTATATCTTCTAGCCAAGTTACTCAATGATCTTTCCGGATTATACCGAATTACGATTTTTTTTTAAAATTTTGTTTTTGTTTTGTGTACCTATAATTTTTTTTAAATAAAAATAAAATTTGACAAATAAAACAACTAACATAAAACAATAATATTCTGAAAAATTTAATACCAAAAATTAAATACAAACAGCATCAAAGATTTTGCTCAGATAAAAAAAATTAACTAAAATAAACTAAACTAAATTTACATGCTATTTTAATTTCGTCTCAAAAATTTTACTGTACCCACCAGTTTTATTTTCAGTGTTCATTAGAACTTGATAGACATAGAAGTAGGTCCCACGTCGGATAATAAAAATTGTTTGGTGTGTACGGGGCCTGAAACCAGCTGCAATCTGTTTCGCTTTTTTTATAAAAGTTCCGTACTTCGCCTCTGTCTGGCTTTGATTCAATGTCCACAAGTTGAGACTTTTCGAATAAACCTTTTTGCGCCTTATTATTTTCTTCTGGTATCTTCTTTTCGCTTTATACTCTTCTTGAGCTGCTCTTGTTTTGTGTTGCAGCGCTGAACTGGGCCACAACTATGAACTGGTCAGAATCGATGTTAGCTCCTCGATAGGTACGTACATCCGTCACACTGGTAGCATGTCGGGCGTTAATCGTAATGTGGTAAATTTGATTCGCTGTAGGTCCATCCGGATATAGCCAGGTAGTTTTATGAATATTTTTATGGGGAAAATTTGTGTTACTTATAACCATATTACGAGCTGCTGCAAAATCAATTGTTCGGTATCCATTGTCTGTGGTGGTGGGGTGAAGACTATAGCTACCAACCGTTTTGCCAAAAATTCCTTCCTTACCGATTTTCCTCTAAGCCGTTTTCCCACAACGAATCCGCATCCAAATATGTTATGCTTTTCGTGGCAGCTGTAATATATATCGCATGTTCGTTTGTTTAACATACCAGAACCTTTCCATCGGATTTCCTGTATCGCAGTAATGTCTGCTTTATACTGCAAGAGAATATTTTCAATTTTATTAGCTGCAGCTGGATGGTAGAGTGTTCTTACATTCCAACTGCTAATTCTTAAATCGGAGTCCTTTAAATGTTTGCCGGGCCTGTTTCCTATAATTTCGATCGTATTCGAAGCTTCAATTGCGTCTCTCAAAACTATGTAATTTTTACGGGTAAGGGAGTCGGCATTACACCAACCTCAAATTTTGAGGATGTTGGCACTTACAACTTTGGCCTGCTTACCAGCGAATGCTGTGCAAGACAGTTCCCAGAAGTCACCACGTGGAGGTAATGTAAGCACTTGAATAGAAATTCGACAGTTGCCCATATGGGTGATAGCGACTGATCAAATGTTTCTCTATCGATCCCACGTTGTTTAATTTACATTGATTAAAAAGCTGACCGCTAAAAAAAGAAGAAAACTAAGGTGCCTATTATGTATTTCGATAACGATTACGATTTGATCGAACGCAATGTCAAAATGCAAAATTGTCATTATGTATTTCGATATCGTTCAGAAATTGATCGACGAAATCGATAAAGTTTATCGATGTAAAATTTTACCACGAAAGAGACATCGAAAGAGAGATTTTGTACAAATTATTTCAATTTTGAATTGAAAGGATAAAATAAAAGAGATACAAATATATTTTATTTATATTGGACACTTGGTGTTTTGTTTTATATTTATGATATTTTTGGAAATAAAAATAAATTTAAAAGTTGAAATGAAAGTAGGTATTTTACTTTATTCTTCATAATAATCTTTTATTGAAATAAATTTTAATAGGAATGAAAGGCCAGTTACAAATAGACTGCAATATGAAAAGTCATAGTGTAAATAATGAGACACCATTATAAATTTTCCAAAGAGGTACCAAGATATCTTGCACTCACAAAACCAATTACCTGATTATGATCACATATCTAAAAACAAAAACTGTTATAATAATGTAAACTAATTACAATAAAGTATCAGAATTGCATTAATGCTAAAAAATCCCTTTCTACTACTATAACATAAATGTTGTACGTTTTGCTTCGGTGATTTAATTTGAATAAGCTTTCCATCTACTGCTCCAATTATTTCAGTAATTCTGCTTTAATCTTAAAAATTATGTTTGCCTGACTTTTTTCTTCTAGTGCGTAATGGAAAAAATGGATCAAAATTTTGCACATAATAAACTGCAAATATATATAAAACTTCTTTAAGAACAAAAAATTAGCTGTGCTAATGCGACATGAAAATCATTTCCTACGTTGAAAATCATTTGCTTGGTACAAACCGCACAGAATCTTAATACACTAACCAATTTAATTATATTTGGAATCGACGTGTTACTTATTGACTATTTCAATTTTTGCCCTAATTTAATAGTTTTAATAATGTAGATAATAACTCATCAAATTCATGTTTAAATAACATACGTATAATCTTCCAAATCTGGTGGATTAGAATAATTCCGAATACATGTTCGCTTGTTTTTTAATTCTGCAATTTTATAGCGTTTTTCAGCACTATCAGAAATTGAAAAATTTAACTGTGCTCAAATCATTTTATTTATAAAAACTTATAATTTTGTAATTATATTTTATTTAAATACTTTCAACTTATTTTCAACTTAAAAATTTCAAATAGTTATAACACTATTATTTTGTTTTTTTTTTTTTCGTATAATAATTTGAATTTGACAGTTAAAGAATCAAACATATGTCATTTTCATCGTAGATTTGAATTTTACAGTGGCAGCATTTTTAAACACTGGATCAAATTTTCATCGAAATACATAATGACACTAACGATTACAATCAAATAACTCTAACGGTAACGATGAGCGATTCAATTAAATTCGATCGAAATATATAATAGGCACCTAAACAAATTAAAGAGGTATTTTTTCTTAATTTTTCTTTTGAGTAACAGATCGTATCGTAAATCGTAATCGTATAAATTTGTGCATGTATTTTTAAATGCGAATTCTTTCGATTTATAAATTTACGAAGCAAAATTTAGTTTCTTGGCGAATAATAGGGGGCGTTGGGTTAGGTATACTCATATGATTTCTATTATTTTAGTAAATGTTGAAAAAAAATTTAATTCAGAAATGAAATATTTTGATTTTTAAAGCGACGACCTAGCTAAGTATATACTAGAAGAAACCCCCGGGTACATACCCGCTCAACCAAAAGAAAGGAGTTTTTCTGTGAAACGGCACAATAAAATGATTTTTAATACAATTTATACATTTGACACGTTGAAAGTATCTGACAACAATATATACAATAGTAATATTAAGGTTGGGTTAAAAAGATTTTTTTTAGCAAACTGAAGTATGGGGCATTCACATTTTTTGTCCGATTTGGATGAAACTTTGGATATAAGTACTTTATTGCAATACCGAGTTAACTACGTGGTTTGGTTTTTGAAAATTGTCCTTGATTTCGAGAATTTTTTAGTTAAATGCTGTTTTATGAAATGGATTGTAACTCAAATGTCCCTTATCAATTCAACTTTTTTTTTGTTTTATTAAAAAGTTACATATTTTCTTTATTATATTTAGTAAAAGTATTTTTACAATTTATTTTAAAAAAAATAATAATACAATATTTTTTAAAACCATTAAATTTATAAAAATTCATAAAATATGCAGTTTACGCACACTTAAAAAATTTAGTTTTAACAAATTTCGCTACAAACCTTTGGCAGTTACGTACTAACAACACAACTTTTTTCTGATAAACACAAATGAATGTACATATGGTTGTATTTACCATACTAATTCAAATATAATTATCGTTGTATTTATTATTTTACCAAAGAAAATATTCAAAGATGTTTTATGATATTTTACTGATTAGATATTTTATGTTCAAAATACAATTTATTAGGGTTTGAAAATAAAGAAATATATTTGTGTTCAATTATGTCACGTATGTATAAATTTTAACAGTACATAAATATAATAACGTTATTTTTGAAATTCTGCAATTTTTAAATATATTTTTGAATATGTTTGCCTTTTGTATGTTATCAACAATTTATGTCTATTAAAATTCGTTCCTCAACATTTTTGAACAGGAAATAAGTGACAAGAATAGAAGTATAGGAAGTATATTTTGTTAACTGAAGCTGATTTTTTTTGTTTTTTTTTTTTTTTATGCATAGCCAAAACACTAGGTAGGTGACCTTTTATACCGATTGGTACGGTTGGCTAGGGTGGGAAAGGAAAATTAGGAATGGAGGATGGTAAAAGGGAAGGAGGACAATTACGAACGAAGGTGTTAATGTTCGTCTTGAATTTATTTAGGTCACAAATATAGAATTTATCATGATTTGGGAACACATAAGATGGAATTTGGTTCCACATTCGGGATGTTGAAGTTATAAACGAATTTCCATAACTTGTCTTTTGCCATCTAGGGATTTCAATTGTGTAGAGATGAGCACATGCTGCCCTTCGTGTTTTGCGGTTGAAACGCTTAAGTGGAGGTAATATAGATTTAATTTCCACTGAACATGTGCCGATACCTACGAGATATTTAGTAAAGTTGAATTTTCTTTAGTCAATTTTTTCTTATAAGAAGAAATACCAACTAGATTATAGGAACAAGTGCGAAAGAACTACATTACTAACGACTTTACTAAATTTAGTTGATATACCAATAGAGTTTTGATGCATTTTAGGCCATATTTTTAGTTAATAGTTACCTAATTATGTATGCTGTCTAATTATAACAAATTTGTAGAAAATGGAGACAGTAGTGTCCATAAAAGATTATTTATTATCATAGGGCTTTGCTGCTACAAAAATATTGTTGTTAGTAAAGTTGAATGTAAAAATCATCTATACAAAAATTTTAGACGTAAACTAACATCTACGGTTTCAAATACAAAATTTCAAATACAATATCGCAAAAACTTTTTGTTATTTTTGTTATTTTATTGAGAGTTTGTTATTTAATATGGACTTAAATATTTGCGAACAGCTCAATAGTAGAATTTGTCAATACGTAGGAGTAGGAGGGAAACGAATAATTTTTTCTCTGGGGCAGTCTTATTCAAGTATATGTGCAGTTGCTGCTGTCCAATTAAATACTGGGCAGGCTTTTACAGAGTTGTTGAAAGAAATAAATGGGAGTGAAAGAAATACAAAAACGATTCTTCCAAACGCAGAAGAGAAAATAATTAAAAGAAATATGACTAGAAAAAAGGAACAACATAACCCAAATAAAAGATTGAGTAGAGATAAACATCACTCAGTATACATAAAAATTATAGAGCAGACACGTGTGAAAAACCAGGTATCTGACCTGTGTTTTTACAAAAGAAAAAAAATAATGCTGGAAAAGTTGAGGACAAATTTTGAAAATAGGACGAACATTGAAATTGATACACACGATCAATCTGTTTGTAATTATTGCTACGAATTAAGAAATATAATGGTCACCGCCTCGAATTTGAAAAAATTTGTAAAGTTCGAAGTGATTCTGGTTATCATAATATAATCAAATACAAGCTCTGTTCAGTTTTATGCAAAAACACCATGATTTATGGAATGCAAAATGAAAAAAATGCAATATCAGAACTTGAAAAGCACACTAATTTAAATATTCAAAACTGTGGGCTTTTTATTGACGAAGAATTACATTTTCTTGGAGCTACTCCAGATGGTCTAGTTCGAAATAATGGTATTTGTGAAATAAAATGCTCTCAGTCAGCAAAAGATAATTATTTAAAAGAATTTCTTGACCAAAAAAAGATAAAGTATTTAAAATACAATACTGATGGTAATACAGTTGCACTATTAAAATCACATAATTATTTTTATCAAGTGCAGGGTAATTAAACATAACAAAAATAAATTTTGGTATATGAAATTCAAAAGACTTCAAGTATGTACGTATTGAAAGGACGATCAATGTTTTACTAATAAAATGAAACCAAAATTGGAATATTTTTACAACAACTTCTTATTGCCAGAATTATGCGATTCACGGATTCCCAGAAACATGCGAATAAGAAAAACATGAGCTACTTTACTTGCAAAATAATAAATTTTAAAATTAAATAAATTTTCTAACATTAAAGTATTTATAAATGTAATGTAGCCAAAAAATACTTTTCGTTTTTTTCCTTCGAACAATTTTTTTTTCCTTTACACAAACAAATATAAAATTAAAAATTTTAGAGTGATCTTTCGTTTTCATAAAGAATAATTTTTGACATGATTATAAACTTATTTCCTGAAAATACATTGAAGTACGATTGTTTTTGTGATTATTTGCATTGCTTTTTGTTTCAGTAACTGATGTCAAGTAAACTGATCATCCAGATAGTGTAAAAATTAAAAGAAGCTTTATAGCTTTCAAATTTATATGCACTAACATTTAAACAAATTTTTACATGAGGTTTGAGCTTTCAATTCTGTTTAACCCAGTCTTAATAACAAACCACAAAAAAAATAAAAAACGTTAAAAATTTTAAGTTAATATTAATTTTAAAATATAATAAAAAAAAATCAAAAAGCATTAAACTGTTTTTGTAAGATTTAATTTGTTTTTATTATTTTTTTATTTCTGAGGGGAGGAGAAAGTCTCGAAAAATACTAAGCAGACCGCGCACGTAGGTACTTAGGTTTGTGAAATTCTAGCCCACTAAAACCACCGAAACCCTTAACCATAACTGATATTATTAACCGATTAATTAATTCGCGCTAATTGGGAAAATGTGTGTTGAAATGTTATTAAAAAATAGTTTCCGATAATTTTATAAAACCCTTAATCATACCTATGGGTTAGTACCGTTTCCCAATTATTATTAGTGAGTTTTAAAATTTGTTTCTTTAGCTTCGTATTTGATGTTATTTTCTATCAGTATATTTCTGACTGAGTTGTAATCACTAATACTACTTAAGACTACCGGTGGAGGTTTACATTTTGTAATTCTCTCAGGCTCCCTTTCCTGGGTTTCTTTTTTAAAATCCAGTCCGTTTCTCGAATTAATTCTTCTTCGTCTGTATAATACTCCTGTTTATCTGTTGTTTTACTTACAACTTCATCTTGGACATTCAAATGTTTTTGAATAGATTTATCTTTTTTTACATTTTTTATTTAACTGGTTGAGAATCTGGTTTTGTTGATTCATCTGCCGTTTGTACAATATCTTCTACTTTCTTGTTTATTTCTTTCTTGAGATATTAATTCTATGTTTTTAGTTCTTCTACTTGATTACTTAGCTGGTCAAGTAATTTTTCTATTTTATCTATCTTAACTTTTAGTTCTTCGTTTTCTTGAGTTTTCTTGAGAGTTGTTGTCTATTTTATCTATTGAGTATTTACCTGAATTTTTGTTCTTGTTGTTGACGTTACTTTGTGTTGTTGTGTCCATAATTATTTCCCTCGTTGACGTTGTTAATGCTCTCCTTGCATTACTTCCTGATCCTGATGATGGTGACCTTTGTATTCTAGCACTTTTGTTAAAAGGGTTATTTAGAAGCAATAAATGGTCCTCCCCAGAAACCGTAGGACCCACCTCTTTCGAGAGTGGATTTTCCAGTATGCCACCTGCAACCTGGGGTACTTATTCTTTTTGTTTTCTGAATTGCCACTAAATATTTTTAGTATCCCCCTACTCCCGCGGGGCGGGTGATTTGTTACCGAAGTTTCCGTCTCCGTTCTACTAAATCGATTTTCAGTATCAATCACGCCCGTCGAAAACATTGTTTCCTCCCGCACGATTCCTAAACTGATCGATTACTTTGATAATGCGCAAAGTTCTCGCTTTAACCCGCTTTCGTAATTGTCAAAAAAAAATAATTGTCACAAAATAATTGTTTTAAAAAAATTCAATCATTCCATTTTCGAAGTACTTCAAATTACTTCGAAATAGTTTTAAATTGAAAAAGGAATACAACTAATGAAATTATATAGATATGCCAGAATTGCTATACGGTTTAATGGAAAATCAGCTTTATTATGAATATATCCATCATTTCAATTTATCCTTGGTAGGTAAATACCACCTTGGTAGATAAATACCATAAAATTTTTCGATTGCTCTGCTTTTTTTGCGCATTTGAAACTTTTATTAAATAATATGGAAAAGACTAGATTGTAAGATATTCTTTGTGTACAATATGGAATATGATGCATTTTAGAAAAAACGTTTTTTTACGATATAGAAGTCACGGTATCTATCATTTTAAAAAATAATGAACATCGGTTGTTAGATGGTTCAAATTTGAACCATACTTTTTCAATCTATAAATTAAACATAAATGATGTATTTTCAAATGACTATGTCATTAAAGAAATTATTCAACGCATGACTATTCATATTCATATAGAACTATCTGGAACGTTAGTGAATAAACCTAATATTTTACTATTTTTCAATTGAAGTATGTATTTTAAATTTTAGTTTGATTATTGGTCGACAGATGGTTTTTTATGTAGATTTTAATAAATATATAATTTTGCTCCTAGTTTTTTTTAAAAATATTTTTTTTTCAAAATAAGATATTTTAATAACTTTTTCAAAACTTTTTACATTTAAAAAACAAATTTAATATAAATATAATTTAAACGAAATGAAAAGTTTATTTTATTGGTTATTTAAATAAAAAAAAGGTACCTATTTAAAACTTTTTTATTATTTACTTTTTAATCATAAATTAAAATAAGTTTCTTTTTTATTAAAATTAAATAATCTAAAATATGTAAATAAAATTTGAACAATAAAATTTTAACATAGGTTCTATATACATAACATTTCACCAATATAATAATAAGATTTCCTAATCAAAATACAGTATAAATTATATTATATTTATTGTACCTACATTTTAGCTGGTTTAGTATATATATATAGGTAGGATAAATGCCAATTGGTATAATATACAGGGTGGTCTGGTTTAGAGCAAAAAGTTTTTAAGGGGTGATTCCTTGGATTATTTTAGGAAAAAAATTGTTTTAGAAGAGGGGTATATCTTTAAATTTACCTGGGCTACAGAGGGTTAAAGAAAATCGGATTAGAAAAATTATGTCTCAAGAATATCCACTACAGCTCAGTAGAAATTGAAACGAGAGCAACATCTTCATAGCTTTTAGAATTAATACACCTAATTAACGGTATATGTTGAATGAGTATCAGAACCGTTTTTGAATAATAACTGCATAAACCTAAAATTTTGCTTTTAAAAACGTTGATTATCTGGAAAAAATTCGATAATTTTTTTTTTTTTTTATTGTGTTGATGCGCTACATCATCCCCTACAACTTTTTCATACACAACTTTCATATCAGACTGCCGTTTTTCAGGTAAAGTCATATGAAATTTCATTAACCCTAACTAATTTCAGTAATTTTAACTAATTTTGACTAAAAAATAAAATTGTTACAATATTCAACTCTCAGTTATTATTTTTCTCACTAAAACATGGGTTACCCAAATATTAAATTTTGTATTTAGCGGCCTTACTTCCATCAGAGGATGCGATTTAGCGTACGTGAATTTTCCATCTCCGGATTATCAAAATTAGTTAAAGTAATGTCAACATTTATTGGATTCTTTTTCCATTTATTAGAATTTATTTTTACTTCCTTCTTGAAGTCTGACAAAGATTGCTTTAGTAATGCAATTGTTTGTTGATTGGAAGTTATAGCATTATCTGTCAAAGTGAAGAGTGAATTGTCAGATAGTAATCTTTAATGAGAGGCAACTTTTAGTTCATCCATATCACTTGTGTATATATTAATAGGCATACGCTTTAAAGTTTTGCAACCATATGGAGAGCCCATTTTTAAAACATATAACGTAAATGTACCAATTTCCGCCCCCTTAAGGAAAAATTAGTTTAAATTGACAAAATAAGCAAAATATAACCTTTTTTAATTTTTTTTTTTTCAAATTATAATATAGTATTTTTTAATTAAAAAAAAATATTTTCATCTAATTATAATTTAATTTTTTCTAAATAAATAATAAAATATCATAACTGCCAAAAAAAATTTGATTGTACGTATTTCCGCTCAACAATTTCAATCTGAACTAATTCCGCCCTTATATAAACTCAATTCCGTTTTTTGAACCTATTTGCGATTCGCAGTACCTATTTACGATTTTATTCAAAAAAGCTATTTAAAATAATTATTAATAGTAAAATTAATAATTAATTTTTTAAATAATTAACTAGTACTTAGTTAAATTATAAAAAATATTTATTATAATAAAAAAATCAATATTGCTATACTTAAGTAATTTAAAAAAAAAAAAATTATTTATAATGTAAGTAAAATTATTTACACATAAAAATATACATTTATTTCAATATCAAAATTAAAAAAAAATTAAACAATGCAACGATTCAGTATTTCAAACAAAAGAAATAATTTAATATAACATAATTAACTTAAATATTATAACAATGCACATTTGAAATAAATAAATAAAAATACAAAATATTTCATATACATACAAAGTAAAAATCACATTTACTACTTCTTAGTTTTGGCATTTTTTATTTGTATGATTTCAGGTACATTATATTGTCCTCTGCTGTTCATTAAAACTGTAGGCTAAATTTTACAGACTATGTCACTGTTTGAATATATTAGAATATCTTCTTTTACAGGCCATCTCCAAAATGTGCCAGACATGGTCATGGCTTTCACTCTTCTATTTAACTTATTGTGAAATGTGTACAAAAAAATTATTTTGATAATTTATAATGGACGCCTTAATAAAACTTTGGTGGCAAGGCAAGATAATTCCAGAGATTTTTTAAATTATACAAAGTATAATATAAATAAAACATAGTTTTGGAAAAACTTATTCTTTAGGGTTAGCGTTAGAGTATAATTTATCTAATTGTTAAAAATAGTCGAATATTTTCCTTTTAATTTTACTAAATATGTTTATCATACAGGATACGCGTATTTCGTCTACTAATAAAAGGAAAATGTTTGCTTATTTTCAACAACTAAAATATAATTTTTTCTTTAAATATAGACTTGGTATGAATTTAGTGAAAATAGCTTACACCTGCATATTTAGTTCGGAATTAGGACATATTGAACGTATTACCGACCCACTTTTTCATACAAATTTTTATAAAAACTCCAAATTTAGTTGTAACAAAAAACACATATGCGAAATTAAATTTATAGGTGGCAATTAGGTCCAGCTTAGTTTGTTCAATTTCAATTTAAAATCGTCCAGTTGCATTATATAATCAAAATAGGTGAATAACTTAATCAATTATTTCGATATATCATTTTCCTAATTCCGCCCGGTCGATCGTAAATACGTACAACATAAATTTACGTGTCCCTAATTCGCGCTCAAAACTAATTAGCAATTTTAAATATTTTTATTTACAAATTGAAGAAAGTATGTATTATAATCTATTTAATAATATGTCTTACAATTATTTGAATAAAATAAATAAGTGAACATCATAGTTTATTTATTATGGTCTTAACAAAATAAAAAAAATTTTAAACGTTTGAACCAATATTTTCGCTAAAATGTCTACCTAGTTTAGTTTTCTATCAATAACTTATTTATTAATATGAATACAAATGTGCATTATTTTGCATTACAACGAGGAAATAATATTCTTTTTTTATTTCAAAAATAAATTTGGAATATAAATCGTGAAAGTATTGTATTTACGAAAAAAGAGCTTGGGCGGCATAATGTACTAGGGCGGTGATAGGTACATTTACGTTATTCTAAGTTTTGAACCCCATGCGATGTGAGGGTGTCTACACTTCCATGCCTTGCCTCCATATCTGCCTTAGTGCCTTAACTTGTAGTTATTATACTACTTAGGTAACAGAATTCGGGGATATCTACTGTTATTTTGTTGTTGATTGTACTGACAGGGGTATTATTTCTGACGTTAATTCTTAGACATTTTGTTTTGTTGGTGTTGATTTTGAGACTTCCAACGTATTTTTTAAACTTCTTATATTCTCCTGCATGTCATCGTGTGTATGGGCGAGATGGACAATATCATCCGCGTATTTTAAATTTTCCAGTCTTCTGGTGACAGTCCATTTTATTCCTCTGGCTGTTGTTGTTGCTTTCTTAATAACCTCATCAAATAATGTGTTGAACAGGAGGGTGGATAGTGGGCAGCCTTGTTTAATTTCTGTTCCAAGTTTTTTTTTTATGTTCTTTACGGTAACTTAGGTAGAATCACCTTTTCGTGCTTAATTAAGAACGATACTGCAAGCTTATACTACAATATCTACAATATTTTGAGCATTTTATTTATCAAATTACTGGCTTATCAACCCATTAAATGTGGAAAATTACTGCTATTGTCAGAAACTATGCCTTCTTAAATAGAATAGCTCCATTTTATTTAAGTTATTTTTTATCAATTATTTTATCCCAATGACAAAGGTTCGGCACCTACTGCGACACCCAGCGTGTTTTATGTATCATTATAGAGGATTGTTGTTTCTGCATCTTCGTACATGGCCATTATCATGCTAATTATCTTGTTTAGTATTCTCTTGCATGCTAAAAATTGCCATATTGCTTTTCGATCAATTGTGTCGAATGCTTTTTCGAAATCAACGAAGGTGATGTGATAAAATGTATATATAAGTAGTTAGAAATTTTTGGTAGTTTGCAGTATTGTTTATAAAGCTTTACTGTTTACTAATTTTGGGATCATTTTATAAAGAAAATTTAAAATGAGCTCAATTTTTCGCAATCAATAAATTTAAAAAAATATATAATTTTACATTTAGTTAAGTGTATTAGCAGAGTTTTAAAGTTATGCTTGGAATTTTTAAGTTGAAATTATTATTAATTATAATATGATTTAGAATTATAAAGAACTGAAATTATTATTAAGTAATTTTTTATTTATTTATTCATATGTAATTATTTAAAATTTTTGGTACTTAAATTAATTAGTATTAAAAACATAAAAATTAATGTCGGTATTAGCAGTTATGATTGTCGACTTTTAATTAATTTTTAAGTTTTTATGTTTATATAATTATTATTTTGCTCGGCTTTTTAAATTATATATTTGTAGCTTAACTAAATTTCTTTTTCTATTGCAAAAAAAAGCATGCATTAAGATTAATTAAGACAAAAAAAAAACAAAAAAAAACCGAAAGCGAAATGTGTCATAAAATGAAATCTAACAAATGAAAATAAAAAGTTTATTTAACCAGATTAAACTTGCATAATATATAAAATAAAATATATTTATAAAAATTTGTAAAATGTGCTCAAAAAATTATCAAAAAAACGTAAATAAAAAAGTTGAAGATGATAGTGATACTGATGATGATGAAGATGCCAATGGTGATGGTAATGAATTTCATAAAAAATATACCCACCTCACAAAACCTTTGGCAAATCATTTAGACGATCTTTTTGAATATGATGATGATATTGAAATTTATGATACATTTAAAATAAATCTAGAAAATGTAATTAGTTCTTCAAATCAAAAAGAAATTGGCGTGCCTTTAAGTGAAGAATTAGCCAATTGTAGAACAAATTGCACAAATTTTGGAACTAATTCCAAAACAATTTCAATATCTTCATGTAGTAATTACCAAAAACCTTCTAATTCCAAAGAATCATCTGAAACGAATACTAAATCTAATAAAATAATAAATAGTGATGATTTTAAAAAAGGTTCAGAACTTTTTTTACGCTTACGCAATGCAAATGATATTACATTTATTGATAATGAATTTAATATTATTGATGATACTGAAGTTGAAAATGAATTAACTAATGGTGAAAAAACTGCGTTGATATGTAGTAAATATCAATTAGATACTAGTGTGGATAGTGTAGCTGACAGGAATGAAGGAACTAAATGTACTTGTAAAACAAAACGTTTAATAAAAGAACGTCATTTTTCAACAAGTTTTGATAGTTTATGTGAAAATTGTTATGACACAAAAAAAATGGTAACTATGAGTAATGATTCTTTAGAATTAATATCAAATAATTTTAATTATACACCAACAACAACAGCAACATCCACAACAAATTATCAATTTGAATTTAGTGCAGATCAAATGACTGAAAATGAACGAATTTTATTTGAAGGTAAAAAAATAAAAGTGAATAGAAAAAATTAAAGAAAATTAATTCAAGTTGTGGTTCACTGAATTCTAATTCAAACATTTTTTTATTTATAATTGTAATTATTAATTAAAATATAATTAATAGAATATAATTTAGGCTCTAGGCGAACCATTATTAAAATTAAATAAATATTAAAACTCTAGGTATGTTTCATAATTGTATTAAATATCTTAATTGATTTCAGTCTTCTGATGATGGTGTGTTAACCGAAATCGATTAGTATAAATCGAATTAACGCTGGGTGGCGTAGTAGGTAGAACGCTTGCCTTTCAACCGAAAGGTCCCTGGTTCGATTCCCGATGAAGCAAAAAAAAAAATGCTTTATAGATTTTTCGACCTGGTCCAGTACCCTTTGTCATTGGGGTATTCTATTTAAGAAGACTTAGTTCCTGACAATAGCAGTAGTTTTCACTCTAAGTTACTGTAGAGTGTAAAAAAAAAAAAATATATTCAATAAAATTCTGAAACATACCTAAAGTTTTAATATTTATTTAATATTAATCATAAGTCTTCAGTGCTGAGAGATTTATCTACCCTTTTTTTAATTTAAATCTTTATAAAGTTTTATGAGATGTAAGCTATTACGATACTAACAGTAACATTTGAATTACACCGTGTCAGTATAAGATATAGTGATAGCAGTATATTGAATACTACATAATAAGTTATAGTGTGCTCTTTTTTCATATCATAGGTAATAGGTCATCAATCCTTCTTTGTTTAATGTGTATGGCTTAACCGTTTTTGATTATATATCTACATTAACCAGTGTGCCTATTGCAACCTTCACTTTTTCATTCACTTCACTATTTTTCCGTCCGGATGACAATTTTGAAATCGCAGCATTCCAACTCAAAAAGTGAGTGTAAGGTAGTGAATAAAGTGAAAAATTATTGTTGACATACATATGTAGGTAAACATAAATTTTAATTGTTTCTATTTATGTAATTTTTCTATACACACTATTGGGCTCCTGAGCTCTTATTAATCGTATTAATAATAGTTAAATTTACTATTATATTATAAAATATTTAATAATTTTATATATTCTTTAACTATCTTTTTCCACTTTGTTTAAAACACCAAACAACACCAAGAAATTTTATTTTTGCAGATTTCAACATTTGTTATGTTATTCGCATCAAAAAAGCAACCGTATAGTATTCACCCGGATGTTTTTTTTCTTTCACTTTTTTACTTTTACTATAGCAATCTGTTAATACTCTTCCTTATGGTAAATATGAGAACTTTACTCAATAATGTCAAAAACTAGCAATATTTATATTTAACATACTGGAATAAAAGAGTTAGAAAATTTAAATTGACACAATTTTTTATCATTAACATAAGGACAACTACTTAAAACTTAGCAAAAATTTTTAAATGTTGTTCAACATTGTTTCTTGTATATTAAGTGGAACTTGCGATACCGATTCCTCAGACGGGTTATAAATTAAGTGAAAAAACAAAGTGGATGTTGCGATAGGCACACTAATTTTACTTGTGAACGTAATTTTGATTAGGTTTTTCCACGTACTTTTCCGACATCAAGTGTTTTAATGTCAAATTTCAATTTCAAAGAGTTCAAAGACGTGGACGGTTGTCGGTGTAAATAAATAAATAGAGTAACAATAAAAATTGTTAAAATATATTTTTATCGAAACAAAAAATAAAAAGTAGAACTAAGCCCCCTAAAAAGTAGAAAATAAAACTAGTCGTGGATGTTGAGCATCTACAACTATTATAAGATAAAACATAGAAAAGTATATAATGAATCTTGTTGGAATATTATTAATGGAAACTTGGAATATTTGTGCCTTAAATATTTAAAATTTCTATTAACAATATTCCAGCAAGATTCATTATGTACTTTTGTGCTTTATCTTATAATAGTTGTAGATGCTCAACATCCACCACTAAGTTTATTTTGTGCATTTTAGGGGGCTAGTTTTGTTTCGATAAAAGTATATTTTAAAAATTTTTACTTTTGCATTATTATTTTATTTTATACTTTTTAGTTTTAAATGAAATCTATAGGTATGATAATTTCAGAAACAGTATATAAGTGTAAATTTTCATGCCTGTAATACAATTAGTTTTCGAAGTATTCTTGAGATGTGGTAGGAGTTGTACGGCAGCAACACGAACTAGTCCAAATTTTTTAAATCGGTAACAGTCGTGATTTTCTATTTGTGAAAGAGTATGTAAGTGTACATTTTCATGCCTGTAACACAATTGGTGTCTATGAAATATGCCTGAGACGTGCAAGAAGTTTTACTACAGCAACCCGAACCAGTCTAAATATTTGAAGTCGGTAAAACTCGTATTTTTTTATTTTTGAAAGAGTACCCAAGTGTAAATTGTCATGCCTGTAGCACCTTTGGTTTTTGAAATATTCCTGATAGAAGCTAAGAGTTGTATAGCACCGACCCGAACTATTCCAAATTTTCGAAATCAGCATCTCTGAATCTCTTTATTTGTGAAAGAGTATATAAGTGTAAATTTTCACGTCTGTAACACAATTGGTTTTTGAAATATTCCTGAGACGTGGTAGGAGTTGTACGGCAGCAACCCGAATCAGTTAATTTTTTTTAAATCGGTAGAAGTCGTAATTCTTATTTTTGAAAGAGTACTCAAGTGTAAATTGTCATGCCTGTAAGACGTTTGGTTTTTGAAATATTCGTAATAGAAGCTAGGAGTTGTATGGCAGCTACCTGTCATTTCATAACTTTGTAAAGTACCGTGTCCGGTTCCCTTTTTGATCATGAGTAACTGTGCAAAATTTCAGAACTCCATCTTTAAATTTTTTAAACAAAATTATTTATTTTTCTTTTTGCGTTTGGTTTTAATATTAAAAAATAAATTCCAACCTACCTACCAAATAAGTAAACCTATAAATAAACCAATATACAGACACTGATAAGTTAATATAAAAAACACATAATAAAATGATATAATTTGACATTTTGTCATTTTTATTGTTTATAAATAAAGCAATTTATTCAGTAAAATTAAAAGAAAAATTAAAAATGTCACAAGAAACAAAAACTGTTTTATTTAGTGTCCAAAAAGTTATTTAATTATTTATGTAGCAAATTTGAAATATCGGATGGGTTTCAGAATTTACACTCAGATAAACGGAGTCCAGCAAATAAACATACTGCATTCAGTAAACCACATTTTTCTGATTTGTTGGACATGAATGTTGCAGTTTTAGGGATTTGGTCGATAGATTCAGTTTTTCTCTTTCCGGAATAGGAAATGTATGATTATGGGTGCTATTCTGATTCACAGCACAACCTGAAAATAGGTTGTAATTGACAACAAAATCTTTCTCTACTCTGATTGACAACACAACTTAATAGATATTACTAAAACGTTACAACTGGGTAAGACAGTTGTGTTTATATATTGTTAGAATTAAAGAAAAAAATAATCAAAAATAAAAAGAAAGAGGTATGTAGTAATATTTATTATTTTTAAAAATTTCAATTTTCGAATTCGTAAAGAGAAAAAATAATCGAAAAAAAATGAATCAATTTTTATTATAAAATTGTCACTTATCAATGGCAACACTGTTATGACATACAACATCTAACATCTAAAAGTTGTTAAGGAAAATTCGATTGTGTTGTCTATTGGGTTGAGTTGTGTAAGAGATAACTCAACTAAATACTTTTGCAAACGGGAACAGCAACCTATATAAATCGAAATGAGGTGATTAATTTATGTTTGCAAGAGATTTGCAATGCAAATAAAAAAAAATTCGGTATTTGTGGGATATTCAGGATTTAGCCATGATAGCGCAAAGTTCATTTAGAGTGTCAGCAATTAGAATGTCAGCTTCAGTTTCGATTGCATTGAGTAAGCGGCATTGTGTTGAAGATAAGTTGAGAAAAACAATTTTAAGTGCTTTTTTTGTATCTTTATTCTGTACAACTATCTTAATCATAAACAAAAGTACTGAGTACAATATTTGAGAGTAATTCACATGTTTTTAAGGAAAAGGTTCAATGTCTAAATTAAATTTTGGTTATTTATGGAGACTCAAGCACTCAAGTAAATTGAAGATCCAGTGAAATGGATCTCGGTACCTTGGATTTGAACCACTCAATTATTTCGATAACACTTCCGTGAGGAACACCAGATTCAATTTGTCTTAGTGTAGTTTGTTCACCATTGTACTTAACAAAAAATTTTCTTGTTGACAAATATGATGAGAAAAGTTGATGGTACTGGTGAAGGAAAAACTTTTTTAGTTTGTGCAGAAGTCCCTTATGCCAATTTTTGTCGAAGACTTGAGTTTGGTCTAGAAAAGCTGCGGAGCAATACTTTTTCTTATCAAGTGAGTTGTTTATGTGATTAACTATCCTATGGATTTGCTCGGTTGTCCCATGTTTGTGACGAAAGCCAAACTGGTGAACAGGTAGTATATTTCGTTCGGCAATCACCTTATTCAATCTGCTGGCTATTAATTTTTCAAATATTTTTGACATCACAGGTAGAAGACTTTTTGGTTTATAGGAACTTGCTTCGTTCGTTACCTTACTCGGTTTACCTATCATTATAACTTGGCCTATTTTCCAGCGGTTCGATCAGTAGTTTAATTTCAATATAGCATTGAAGATAAACGTGATTAATTTTACGTTTACATTACGTTACCATTTTCATTTCATCAGTGCTTCGTGTGAATTTTCTAAGTTTCCTAAAATTTAAAATAACCTGAAATAAATTCTATCAAACCAATATTGAATGATAAGTTTAAATCGAAATTTATTCGCCAAAGAACATTTATATTGTCGGGTCTGCATTTCAAATATTTTTAAAAATTCTGAACAAAAAAAACATATGTACGAATGGCTGCCAAAGTCGATTAACTTAGATCAAAAATATTTTTGCGGTTTTGCGGAAGAAATATTATAAAAATAGTTGTGAATTAAATTGGAGCCCGGAAAAATATGTTGTGATTTTTATTTTGGAATTCCGAAAGAAACCTTATAAAAATCACTTTGGATTAAAATGAAGCCCTGAAAAATATTTTGTGATTTTTATATGTTCAATCTGAGCCCCTACTGAACTTCGAAATACCGATATAGTCTTTGTCGAACACAAATTACGCATTTGTTCGTAATGCTTTTAGCAAGGTGGTTGCAAGAAATTATTATCCAATATTATTGACGGAGTATATTTCAACAGTGAAGTCTCAAGAGAGGGATATTTCTGATGATAATAGGTGATAAAGATTATGGGATATTTCGCAGTATACAAAAATGCTGGTTGTTGAAGCCTGCCCCCTACTCGAAGTAATCCGTTTTTACAATGAATGGTGCTAGCAATGATATGCTGCTTGACGGTTTTATCACTTGCTTTTGTTTTAAACTTTCCACTTTTTCATAGAAAATTTGCTTTTTGACCATTTACACATGTAATGGTATACATGTTCGATGTCATTAGCCTTGACGTACTAAACTTTTGCTTAACTTCTGAATCCTTACAGTGTCTTATGAATTGAAAATATCTTCCCAGGATGCTAACTATGTTTGGCAATGTAGAATAACGACTAAGTACGACCCAAAATGAAGTATAATTTTCACATGGAGCTTATAGTTATGCGTTAAAACATTTGGATAAAATTCAAAAACTGTCTATCTGTCTTATGAATGACCCAAATGTCATTGCTCATAAAATTATTTTAAAACTTCGACACCCGGAATGGAGAACCATATTCCATCTTATGTGTTCCCCAAACCTGATCAATTCTGTATTTATAACCTACATAAATTCAAGATGAACATTAACATCTTCGTTTGTAATTGTCCGTTTTCCCTTTTACTCTCCTGCTTTCCTAACTTTCCTTTCCCTGCCTAGTCAAACTTACCAATCGATATAAAATGTCCCCCACCGAGTGTTTTGGCTAAGTATAAACAAATACACAGCATCACAGCATCTCCCAATGAGAAGAATTGGGCAAATAAAATAAGATAAACGATGTTCTGTTGGCGATGAACGATTTCCATTTACGCGGAGGGACCGATAACCAGGAAAACACAACTTTAAAGTTGGTCTATACGTAATTTTTATTTATTGCCAAATTTTTTTCAATTACAAAACAATATATTTATAATTTTGTAAATAAACTATCAAATTCTCATATTATTCTTAATTCTACCTAATTTTTGTATTCTAAGCTTATCAATGCGTAATATTTGTTCATGATTTGTGAAATAAATTTGAACAATTTTGCCAGCAATACACACAACTCTAGTCTTGGTATAGTTGGAATAGCTAATTGTTTAATTTGACAAACTTTTGATTTATTTGATTTAAGTTTTTTGAGAGCTTATCAACCACTTGCATTTTATCAAGCCCTTATTCATTTAGGTTGTATACATAAATTTATTATTTTTTTGTTAAATTTTATACCAAAATACTTTGAGTTCTCTAATTTTTTATAGTTAATTTTTTTTTTTTTTTTAATTTTGTTTTGCAGACGAAAATTTAAATTTAAATTAAGAATACTTTATGAAATTGATTGCCAAAGTTTTTTTAACACATTTGTAAATTCCGTCCTTAGAAAATAAAAAAAGAAAATGTTATTGAGTGTGTAAATAATTTTGCCTACCTCTGTATTAAGTTTTATTCTATGTTTAAGTTTTAAGTTTAAGTTTATTCAAATTGAATTTTTTTAAATACGGAATAATAGTTTCTATTTTAAAGTTTTTAATTTTGATTTATATAAGTTTAATTCCTCTAATTTATATTAGAGATATATTATGCTATAGTTTGTGTTTTTCCTTTTTTTTAATTATTAACCTTATTATATTTTATTCAAGAAATCAGTTTTCCTGAGGAGTTCAATTATTTTAGTTGCTGTTTCTGTAATATCTTGTTCGAGTATTTCAGGTCCCGTGATTCCATATAAACTCTTACATCAGCGTACAAAGGACAGGCCTCAAATATGTGTTGTATAGGGATTGCGGTACCTGGCGCACAGTGAGATGTTGTTTAGTTTTAAATAGTTATTGGTATTGTGAGTTGTTTGTTTCGTTTTTTTTTGCGGGTGTTTAGTCCTATGTCAATACGTGGTAATTTAAGCAACCATGGTGGAGTTTTATTGTTTTTGTTTAATCGAAATGATCATCTGGTGTAATGTCAAGTTCTTCCAGTGCTTGTCTAAATCGTAAGTAGCATGGTTGAGAATATTTTAAGTGTTTTTTTCGACGCAATTTAAGTGGTATTATTCAGGCGTCACAGATGATGCTATTTGTGGGGTTTGTTCGGAATGCTTTTGTAACAACCCTAATACCCGAATTTAGTACTTGATCTAAAGTTTTAAGTATTGATTCAATCGCTGAACTGTAAATTTGTGCTTCGTAGTCAAGTATGGGTAGCATGATCGAAAATCCTTAGCATCATCTTACGGTCCGTAGGTTGTGCTACATACTATTTTGAGTATGTTCAATCGTTTAGTGGCCCTTGTTTTAATGTCTTTTGTATGTGCTTCCCATGTAAGTTTTGTGACGAAAATCATTCCTAAAAACTTATGCTGATTCCCATATTTTAGTTTATATCCGTTAAGCATACGTTAAGGATACTAATTTGCTATTAAGGATTTGTTATGTACAAAAGACAAAAAACAGGTAGTTTTAGTGGATTGAAGGCCCTAACTACCATTGTTGGTTTGCGCGCGCGAGACTGAAATAAATACAGAAGATTAATATAAATTGATATGAATTAATGATGATGTTGTTAGCCAGGATTTTTTAAAGAAAGTTACTACCTTGCAATTGCACAGGGGCCCACTAGTACATTCTTATTGTGAAACATTATTCTTTAGAGAAACTATTTTTTTTGGAAATATGCAGTGTTAAAATTTATGAGCATGTTTTTCTTTTACATATGCGATTTACTTTCAGTTCGTTGAATTTTTATTTGAGATTCTGCATATTTTAATTAAACTGTTTTATTAACACAGTCTCAAACTTATATATTTTTATTATGCATATTATTTTATTATTTCTACTGTTAATTATTAAGTTTTAACTATTAAAATAACTTATTATAGTCATATAAAAAAATATTAATCTAATTTATTTTCTTTGTTTTTTAGGTAAGTTGTGCTTTATTTTAATAAAAATAAATGTAAAACGAATTTGGTAACTATTTATAATTTTATTATAACTTAGTAATAAATATTTTTAAAAAGATTAAATTATTACAACTTAATTAAAAAAATATTTTAAACTGTATCCTTATCTAAAAAATAATATTTATGTTAGAAAAAATTATTCTCAGTGTTGGGGTAAAATTTGAATTAATGGGAAGTATTATTTTCATTCTTTTTACTTGGCAATAATGTCACTAATACTTTTGTTACAAACATTTACTACGTATACATGATAGCTTGAGTACTTGACTTGAATTCTTCTTGAAATCTCAAGCTGTGTATTCGACTGACCAGCTTGAGTTCCTGTCAGCTTGAAAACAGCTTGAGTATTTTTGAGGACATAAATTTTTGCCTAAAATTTATAAAATTTTCTATAAATTTAAAGATATAAAATATATAACAAATATAAAATTAAATTTTTTTTTATTTATTTACTATTTTAAATTTTTTAATTTTTTAAATTCACTCTAAATATTAACAAAAATTCGTAAATTTTTAAGATTAAATATCAACTCAAGCTCTCAAGCTGCGTATTCGGTTAAAATTTTCAAGTCAAGTAAATTTTTGTGATTAACTTGAGTGAAGCTGATTTCAAGAAACTAGTATACATGATGTTGAAGCTTTCTTGAAGCTTACTTGAAGCTGTCATGTATACGGGGTAATTGACTGTCAGGGGTTCTAATTACAGTAGTTAAATCATATTATTTAGAAATAAATTATTATCAAAGTTATTATTGTAGATCAGTAGAGTGAAAACTCTGATTATTAAGTGTTCTCGTACACTATTTCAAACACCTTACCATCCTTTTAGGTTGATTTTAAACAAAAATTATAATGTGTAAGAATTTAACAAAATCCAAAAATTTACCTGTATTTTTAAAAATTTTAAGAAATCTTTGTTAATTAGTACAATCTGAAACCTTCCCGCTGCCTGATTAATTTTATAGCCTGAAAACTAAATATTTTAATAAATTTTAAATTATAAGACCATAATAACATATCAGTAATAAGACCATGGTTAACCAAATATAAGAATTAGTATTCTTACTTTTTTAAGAAAAAAGTATCTTCATTAAAAAACCAAATAATTTTAAATTTATATAAAAATTTAAATATGTTTTTTTTTTAATATAAACTTTAGTCGATATGTAATTTTGTCCATGTGAAATTTTGTCTTATGAAATTTTGTCCTATATAATTTTGTCAAGTAAAATTATGAAACAGCTGTCGCTCGTGATGATAACTTCCGTGGTATTTTCACCAATTCAAAACAATGTAGTTAACTTCTTTTGTTGCCACTTTGCTATAATCTGTTGAAATTTCATCATCCCAGTTGAATTTTTGTAGTCATATTTCTTAAATACTCATATTTTATTGAAATTGTTGATGAAGACAGGAAAACCATTGGATCAAACCTTCTTGATGCATCTGATAATATAAATTTCTTAATATAAATTGCCTGGTCTGGAAGTACAACTTTATCTAAGTCAACTGGAGATAACTCGCGATTGTGAGCTGTAATTTTATTGAACAAAGGTCAACAGTTTGTTGTCCATTTTATTAAATTAAAGCCAGCAGAAGCAATTGGTTTTACTAACGCATTGAATAATTACAATATCTGTCCCTGAAAAACACTCATGCACATAGAAAACGTTTAGTATAATATTAGCTACCTTTTGTAAAATCAGCCATCTTTGTAGCTAGTCCTGACTCCTAATACAGGCCGTTTTGTTCTAAACGGGAATAGCGTAAAGACCCGGAATTTAGCTTAGAATCCTGGAACCTGAAAACGAATAATTTAAAAATACCGGAAATGAAAAGCCCGGATTTATCAATCCCTGAAAATAAAATCCTGAAACTTGAACATTCCGGGATATGGTACAAAAATATCCCGGAAATAATAATTTTTTTTTATTTAGATATAAAAATTAAAAATTCATTTTTAAATTAAAAACTTGAACTAGCCGAGTGCATTTGCGTGACATCTCCGAAAACAGTGTTTCAATAAATAGGGAGCGGAGTTTTGAGGGTGGCAGCCCTAAAAATCTCTGACTCTAAAAATAAATTTGTTTTTCTTTTTATATTTTTTTAAGATTTGATTGTGTATTTTTAGAAATCCGTAATTTGAAGAAAAGTTATTTTTTGGTTGGCTTCACACTTATATTTTACTTCTACTTATTACTCCTGGATTTTGAGTTCCGAGATTTTCATTTCCGGGATTTTCGGTTTCGAGTTTTTGATTTCGCAGATTTTCTTTTCCAGTCTTTGCATTTCCGGGTTTTTGATTTCGGGATACCGACCATTCTAAACAAAGCTACTGTAGCAATAACAGTAATGAAAATAAATTGATAACCTTATTTTTTGATACACAAATAATATAAATTTATTTTTTCACAAAAAACTCTTAATATTTCTTGTTCACCTTTTTTTAATTTGTTCAGAATTCAGAAAAAAATAAAGGAAAATTTCCCCCATACACAAAAATATATAATAACAGAAATGTTAAAATATGAAAGAAAATTGTATTTATTACCATTGGTTAACAGTATAACTGTTATGTTATGAGTTAATCTGGTTTTTTGATGGTTAATTTTTATTATTTTTTTTTTATAAAAGAAAGTAAAAAGAAAAATTGAGATTGCGCGTTGCGCAGCACTTTAGACTAAGATGGACCTTTTTTGTTACATACATATTTATTATTTTGTAGTAATTCGGTATTTACGGTCCACAATATTTTGGAAACGAAAGATTTTTAAAAATAAAATATTTATTATATTAGAAAAACAATTTTTTTTAATGGTGAATTTAAAAATCAATTGATTTTTATACCTGGTTTTTTAAAATTAATATTTACGAAATTGTAAACGTATGCAAAAACATGAACAAACAAACTAGAGAATTATCAAAAAAAAATTTCTGAAAAATCAATATTATATATTTATATATATATATATACTTTGTGTTATATAGTACTTTACATTATCCTATGTTTATATATACATAAGTAAAAATAATTAAAACGATTATTTTCAATTTTATAAATTTTATTAATTTTGACTGAAACTAGTTATATACTGTTTAGAAGTCTCCACTGTATTACGGCTAAAAATTTTATTATATTCTTAATCTAAAAATCAGTTCACAAATAATATTATGTATGTATTGCATGTAAATTTACATGAGGTCTTATTTTACAGTTAGTATTTTAATATTTAAAAATTACAAATTAAGTTTACTATTCAAATTAAAGAATTAATATTTTAAGTGAAAATTTGATTACAGTTCATTTATTGTGAGCATGCTAAACAACAATAAAAATAAGATAAAGTATATATTTAATTTATTTCAATTAAATTCTAAATTCTTTGAATTTAATTGGAATAAAATATTTAATTTGATTAATTCAAAGGTTAAATTATTGTAGAGTTAATGCTTTGACAATTGTTAGATATTTCAATTAAATACTTTTATATATATATATATATATATATATTTAATAAAATAGGTATAACAAATTTATTAATTAAAAAGTTTAGTCAATACTTGCAATATAATAAATAATTTAGAATAAAAATATAAAAACAATCTTTTTTGTCAAAGAGACCGTAAGAAATGGTGTCCGATAGTGAAAATAAGATAGTGTGATAAACTGTATGAAATACATATTATATTATGTAAATAAATTCAATGATGAATAAATAATTTTTTATAGAAATAATGTAATAAATTATTATATATACATATACTTATAATCACAGATCCTTATGTACATACATATATATGTATGTTTGTATATGTATGTTAAAAAATTTAAAATTGTGTAGTTTAGAGAAAAGTTTCAGTTTAATTTTAATACGTAGGTACCTATTTGTATTTATTTGAAATATGCTATGAAAACTTATTAATTTAAATACACTTATTTATTTCGTTTTTCAATTAAATTGGAAAATGTCTTTTTCTTAGACTAGAAAAATGGAAGAACAGTGTTGTGACAAAAAAAAAAAACAAAAAAAATTTAAATTAAATTATATTAAATTATATGTTGAAATGTTGAAATGTTCAATCGAGCTGTAAATGCTTTAAAAAAATCAACTTCGAAAAATACAGCAACAAATTCAAATCAACAAAATGCTAGTACTTCGGGTGGTATAGAATCAGATTCAGAAGATTCAATTACATATTCTGTTAGCAATAATAATAGTAATGGTAGTTCTTTTATTGCTAGAATACGTTCACGTTCAAAATCACGTGCTAAATTTAAAGGAAGACGTTCAATTTCCTCAAATGATAACATAAAAACAAATAGTGTACAAGAACCACAACAAAATATTGAAAACCTGACTACTAGTATTGTGATAAAAGATAGTTCTAAAAATATTGTAATTGTAACTGATAGCTTAAAGAATGAAAATAATGGAAAAAATCAAAATACTGAAAGATGTTTATGTAATATACCTATATTAGAAGATAAGCATACAAAATATTTCCCTGAATCTTGTTCTTCTTTACCTGTTTCATTAAGTTCTTTAGCAACTAATACAGAAATAAAAAATGTTAATTTGAATAATAATGGGGCGCTAGATTTCAATTTTGATGATTTGGAATTTTCAAATTATTCATTTGATAATATCGAAAGTGGTAAGAATTTAATAGCAAAAACTGTTTAAAATAATTTTTAGTTTTCAATAATAAAATTTTGATTTTTATAAGTGTATAGTATGGTAATTTGTATTTGCATATTATGTATGTATTTTCATTAAACATCGTATTTTCTGTATCGTAACGACATAATTTGGTTTCCAAAATGTCCTTGCTCTCTACCTTCTGCTACCTTTTAAAGCTAACTCTTGCATTCCACAATGTAGTCATTGAAGTCCGCTTCTCTATATTATATCCATTAATCATGTAACTTTTTTCCCTCTGTTTTCTTAATCAGTAATTGTTCATTATACTTTTGAAAATAGATCTATTAGACGAGTCTCGCAGTTTAAAGGACTCGGTGAATAAATTGTGTTTTAAACAACATTTAATGTTATAATTAATAAGTCTTAACTTCATGCTGGGTTTCATCAAAATATTTTATAAAGACTTTAACGATCCATACATCTTTAAATCAATTTTTACGTCTCTTGCTCACCCTAATCTTGATTATTAATCATATCAAAAGAACTGAAGCTACAGAAATTTTTTTTGAGATTCATGTTGCGTAATTTACACTGGATTAAATTCAGTAGTTATTCTACTACCTTATAGGGATCAGTTAAAGTTATTGGATCTTCTTCTTCTTCATTTAGCGTTACAGCTCTGGGTGAGCTAGAGCCTTCTTCGTGATATTTATCCATGTAAATCGATCTTCCGCAGAACTCTGCCAATTTTGTACATTCATTTTTTGGCAGTCATTTTCAATATTATCTTTCCATCTGATTCTTGGTCTGCCTCTTGCTCTATTATATAGTGGTCTTGTTTTGAAAATTCTTTGTTGAGGGCGATTTTCGTTCATTCTTATCATATGCCCTGCCCATCTTATTCGTCGTTCCTTTACAAATTTTACAATATATTCATGTTGTATTATATTATTGATTTCGTCGTTATTTCTTCTTTGATATTCTTCGTTTTGTAATCTTTTTGGGCCAAAGATTTTTCGGATTATTTTTCATTCGAATATACGTAAATGTTCTTCGTCTCTTAATGTAAGTGTCCAGAATTCACATCCATATGTTACTATTGGTTTAATTATTGTCTTATATATCACAAGTTTTGTTTGTCTAGTAATAATTTTGGATTGTAGTAATTGTTTATTAACATAGTAACTTCTATTTCCTGCATGTATTCGCTCCTGTATGCACGAGTGCCTACTTTTGTCATTTTAGTACACCGAGATAATTAAAGTTTGTGACACCTTCAAAATTAAAGTTGTTGATGGTAATATTTTGTGGTATTCTTTGATCGGTTTTCCTTGTCATTTTCATATATTTTGTCTTGTTTTTGTTAATTTCCAGACCAGATTTCCAGTCTTGTCTTTTGTTCTAGTATAATAAATTTTTCTGCTATTTTCCTATAATTTTTAGCTACAATTGCTATATCGTCAGCGTAGGCGATACTTTGGAAGGATTTTGTTAATATATTACCGCCTTTATCAATTTCCTCTGTGGCTTGTTCTAAGACCATATTAAATAACAAAGCTGAAAGCGCATCTCCTTGTCGTACTCCTGATTTAAGTTCAAAATCTATAGAGGTTGTATTTTGTATCATAACTTTTGCTCGTGAATTGAAGATGGTTCTCGAAGGCTTGCTTGTAGTTAATAAATAAAATGTGTAAGTCTTGACCCAATTCATATCATTTTCCATGTTTTGTTTTAGTAAATATAATTGGTCAACAATGGATCTTTGTTTACGAAAACCGCACTGATATTCGTCCAGCCTTTCTTCAGCATACGGTTCGATTTTTTCGTATACTATATTTTACAATATTTTGTACGCTGTATTTAGTAGCATAATTCCTCGATAATTATTACAGTTAGTTCTATCTCGCTTGTTATGGATTGATCTTAGTACACTTATACGCCATTTTTCTGGTATTGTTCCCTTAAGCCATATTGCACATATTAATTTATGTATCTTCTTATGTAAATGTTCCCCACCTTTATATAGTAGTTCGGATGTTATCGAATCTTCCCCTGGTGCTTTATTATTTTTTAGCTTCTTTATAGCATTCTTCACATCATTTAATGAGGGTTCATTTATAATTAATTCGGCTGTGTATATATCATAATTTTCTGTTTGATTTTGTTTGAATGTTTTATTTAATATTTCTTCGTAATACTCAGCCCATCTATCTATAATTTGTTGATCTGAAGTCAATAGATTACCCTCTTTATCCTTGCATGATGTTAGTCTTGGCTGGAAGCTTTAAGTTTGTCTATTGATGCTATTATGGAATTTTTTAATATTTCCCCTATTATGTTCTTCGTGTATTTTTAAAATTTTATTTTTTAGAGAAATCCCTTTCTTTTGTTTGCATATTTTTGTGGCTATTTTTCGTTTTTCTTTTTAATTTTCCATTTTTGCTCTGGTACATCTTTGAAGAAGTTTTAATCGGGCTTCATTCTTCATCTTTATTGCTTCTCTGGAGTTATTATCAAACCATTCTGAATTTCTTTGTTGTATTTTATTACCGATTATATTTCGTGCACTTGTGACTATGGCTGTTTCTATTTTTTCCCATTCATGGTCTATATCTACTTCTTCAATCCTAATATTATTTTCAGGAAGGAGGTTTTTTTATCTCATTTTCAAATTGTTCGTTTATTTCGTTATTTTTGAGTTTGTCACTATCCTATTTAGTTCTACATACTCCTCTCTTTTTCGGCACGTTTGATATTCTTTGGCGTAGTACTGCTTTGACTAGATAGTGATCACTGTCATAATTTGCTCCCCTATAGCTTCTTGTATCGATTATTGATGACGACCATCTTGATGATATTAGTACATGGTCTATTTGGTTTGCTTGATTTGTTAATTCCAGGAAAATTACTTTTTTATAAATTCTAAATTTTTATTATTTGTAAATTTTTTCTCACAAATTTTTTTAAAATATTTTTTTAAATATATTTTAAAATATTCCATGTGCCTTTATAAATATTTTTCCTTTCGAATGATGTACTTTTGGTTTTTAAGGCATTTTCGTTTGTGAATTGCAGGAGTAAATGTCCATTTTCGCTGGTTTCATCATGTAAAGAGAATTTCCCAGCTAGTTCTTTTTTTTCTTTTTCCTTACCCATTTTTGCATTACAATCTCCTAGTATGATTATTGTATCATAGTTGGGTATTTTTTCGCATATTGCACTCAGGTTTAGGTAAAATTCCTCTTTTTCTATATCATCAGTGTCTTCGATTGGTGCATATGCTGAAATAATTGATATATTGTTGAATTTCCCTTTAATTCTTATAGTACACATTCTTTCGTTGTTTGGTGTGAAGCCTAATATGTTCTTTCGAGATGCCTTATTGACGATAGTTGCTCCATATATAGCTGTTCCATATAGTCCTGATCTGTACCACTATAAAATAATGTATATCTTTGTTTTTTAATTTCTCCGCATCCTTTCCATCTTATTTCTTGCAGAGCAGTAATGTCTATGTTGTATTTAAGGACTTTTGCGATTTCATTCATTTTTCCTGCTTGCATCATTGATCTTATATTTCATGTAGCTAATCCTAAATCGTTTTCCTTATTTTCTTGCCGGGTCTGGTTTCTGTTTAAGCCAATCGTAATCCGAGGCGTATTTGAAGATCTCATAACGGTATAGTTTTCCGGTGTTCGGGTGTTAACCGTACGACCAACCCCCAACCGGGGGAATCGGGTCATTTGATTTTGAAGTTTTCATATTCTAGCCTTTGATAAGCCAATCTCGAGATGTACAGGGCAGCACCGTTGGCAGTTTCTTCAAGAAATCGATTGGAATGAAGAAGTCTAGATAGCTATGCTATCAGGTCTTCTCTACTACTCAATTCTTTACTCCCTGCACGCTCTATCTATTAGCCTACTTTACCAGTTACCAGGGAGGACCTCGTGGAGGTTGATAAATGCGGATCTTAAATCATTAAAATCCAGAAGGGAGGTTACTGATATTATATTTATTATTAAAATATAATTTTAAGTAACATTTTAAATGCTGAATATGATCCCTTTACGTATTAACAACAAAAACAGCTTTAGATCGGAAGATATTTTTAGTACGTATTTCATCGTATCAATTATGGTAAATATGAACTTGTTAATAGAATTTTTATGTTAATAAATAAGCAGAAATACCGCAGTGATCTTACATTAAGCACAGCCCAATTGAAAGAGATGCTGTACCTTACATATCATATCTTAGAGTTAGTTTTTTTTTGTTTTTTTATTTCCTGATGAAACATTACAATCCATCTCTGAAGGAGACATTCAATAGTTTGTATGACATTTTGTCTACTGGGTAGCTGCAGGATGCTAGGACGCTTAAGGCGACTATAATCACTTGCAGCCAACAAGCTGCTTGCCAGTTTGTTTGGATGTGCAGCTAATCTTATCTGGTACTTTCCGCTTATATTTTAATCTCCTCCTTAATGGTTCTCACCTGCAAATAACGATGTTTGACATCATTAATGAAAAACGAAGGCGCGCAAACTATCAATCTTAATAGCTTTGACTGAAAACGATGTAATATTGCAATATTTGAGTTGCTGGCTACTCCCCACAGTTGGATTCCGTAGGTAAACGTCGGTTTTAAGACAGCTTTATAAATCAGCAGCTTGTTTTCCAGTGACAAGGGTGAGTTGCGGCCAATCATCCAATACAATTTGCTTAGCTTCAAGCCCAGTTGCTTTCTTATGTGATGAATATGGACTTTGTATGTGAGTCTCCTGTCCAAGTCATTGCTCAAATACTTTACAGCCTCTTTTTGAGTTACTACTTCGTTATTAAGTACAACCACTGGTTTTCTCTTTAGTGTAAATGTGATATGTGTTTATTTTCCTGCATTCACCCTGATTCTCCACTTTTTTAGCCATTACTGAACTTTGTTTATGCTGTGTTGCAGAATCTCTGAAGCATGTACTGGATTACTATGTGAGACCAGTGTGACCGTATCACCAGCGAAAGTGGCGGTGGTTGTTTCATTAGTTGTTGGTAAGTGTAAATGAGATATAAGACGCTGCCCTGTGGTGTATAGGCACCTTGATGTTTCACCAAAAAGTGTCTTTTGATAAGATATGACCGCAGCAATAAATAATAGTTCTGTGGTAACATTTTTTTAAGTTTGTACAGCAATCCCTCACGCCAAACTTTATCAAATGCTTGACTAATATCTAGAAATATCGCTGCACAGTACTTTTTTTCCTCTAGCCTGAACTTGATTACATCTGCTATTCTATGTATTTGCTCGATAGTTGCATGTTCGTTTCTGAACCCGAATTGATGCTCTGGAACAATTTTGTTTTTTTCCAAAATCGGTTTTAATCTTTCCAAGAATAGTCTTTCAAATAGTTTTGATAAGCACGGTAGTAGGCTAATCGGTCTATAGGATGTAATTTCTTGACTTGGCTTGCCTGGTTTTGGTGTAAGTATTATTTCAGCAATTTTACACTGGGATGGGAAATATCCACATCTTAAAACAGCATTCATAATATACATCAATATTTTATAACCTTCCGGCTATTCTTTCAATATTTTACCACTAATTAGATTATAACCTAGTGCTTTTTTTGTTTTGATATTATTTTTAGTCATTGAGGTTATTTCGCCCATAGTAAAATTCTTGATTGGTAAATCCATTTGAAGTTGAGTGGTGAGTATATATTTATATTTCTGAATCCACGTTTGTACTTTCTGATGGGAATCGTTTAAATACTTCCTTAAGGTGCTCTGCCAAAGCTTTTGCCTTTTCTTCATTTATACGGGCCCAGTGCTGGTTATTAGTTCGTATTGGTGGTTTGAACTGCTGTGGCTGTTTCAGTTTTTTGGTAGCTTTTCATAATAAATAATTTGTAGCCTCTGTTGGTGTTAATTTACGGAGATGTTCTTGAATAGCTTTATTTTTAGCATTGTTGAATAGGTTTTTTAATCGTTTTGTTTCCCTGTTAAGTTTTCTTTTATCACTGGCCAACCTAGTTGTGTGCCATATTTGTCGTAAACTACTTTTTTCAATCACTTTGGTTTTGATAAAAGCTGGATAAATTTCAAGTTTTTCCATATTTTATAATAATTATAGTAATTTAGAGTTAGTACGAATTCATAATTTTCTATATACCTTTGGTAATAAATAAACTAAAAAATTGTATAATTGTCAAGTTTTATATTAAGATCTAGAATAAAATGAAGCTCAAAATTATATGTTGTGTGTTTTCTTTTATACACTTGTTTTGTAATATGTTTGTATTTTTTTTCAATTCCAACCCGCCAGACAAATATGGAAATATTTTAAAAATTATTTATAATGACTATTTTTCAGGAAAATACAATTTAAACATGTGATATAGAGTTTCAATTCCTGGGACCCCGGACTTATTACCTTCATTATATTAAGGGTCACTGTACTGATTACAAAAAAAATCAAGGTCTTTGATTCCGAGACTTGGGACGCCCGACCATTTGTTTGCATTGTGTGAATCAGAATAGCACTTATTCCACATTACATTTTTTACTTATTCATTATTACATTTATACTTATTCCATATTACATTTTTCCATATTTTAAAATCTTCATAATTATAAATAACAATAAAATCCACTACCTACCTAAACCTAAACCTAAACCTATATTCAACATACAACTTAAAAAGTATATAAAAATTAGAATCGCGTTGCGCAAGAATGAAAACCTGCACATATATCAAAAAAATTTCATATATTTAGCTCATAAGACTTTATTTATCACAATTTTTGTTTTTTTATAATTCAATAGAAATTGTTATTATATAAAGGATGCCGATAAAAATTTTATGCACATTATATTTTTCGATATTATATACTTTTTAAATACGAAATAATTGATATAGCCATATATGGGAATAGGCACAGAACCGCTATCAGCATTAGTAGTAAATTACGCATTGTATAGCATATATAAAAAATAATAGAGAGAGAGTAGTAAGAAAAGAATAAAATAAATAGAATTAGAGAAATATTAAATTGCCATTGTATTGTATTCTTGTTATAAGAATATATATATAAATGTATATATATACGTCATATTATTTAGGGAATAAATGAGGTTATTAAAGTTAAAGAAGAGCGACGTTAAAGAATAGCATTTGTTTTTGTTGTTTTATATGAAGACTTTAATAGCAAAGAATATCTATTAATTCAATTAGTTTTTGTGATATATTTTTTCCATTCAAATTACTTTTTCATATTTATTTGATCGTTTTGAAACGATCAATAAGTGTATTAATTCTATTACGATTCTAATAACTTGTGCGTTAATTTAATATTTAGTTTTAGTTTTTGTTATTATATTTTGATTAATTTTACGCAAATGATTTAGAGTTTTAACCCAGTATGACCTAGGTGCCGAACCTTTATCAATTACTATAGCCTCCAACCAAATATTACCATTTCTTAGGTAGCATTTCTCATTTTTCTCAAATTGTTTCTCTTTTTGTACATTTCGATTATAATATTAAGCCGATTTCTTTATTTTAAATTCAAAATTATCTTTTATATTAGGGAATGTTTTAATATTAAAATGACTGTTTTTCAGGTAGCAATGATCTCGTTTTCCTACCAAAGACCATTTGACTTGGCGATAAATCTAAGTGTTTTATTGGTGTATTTCTATACTCTAACAGCGAAAGCCAATAATTTCCCTTGTCAGCCTTTTTTAAAATATTTTCGCTATTCGCACTGCCCTTTCCGATAAACCATTTGACTGAGGATACAATGGGCTGCTTGTAGTGATCTTAATATCTAATTCTTGAGCAAAACTTCTAAATTCAAAACTTCCGATCGGAACATTGTCCGAAATTATCTCTTTGGGCAATCCAAATATTGTAAATATTGGTTTTAATGCCCCAATAACCGAATTGGCTGTTTTACCATTTAGTTTAATGACTTCAATATATTTTGAAAAATAATCCATTAATACCAAAAAATTTTTTCCTTCAAAGTCAAATATATCCATGCCAATTTTTTCAAACGAATTTTGAGGAATTTCATGCGATAGCAAAGGTTCCCGCTTTTGAGTTATCTGAAATTTCTGACAAGTACTACATCGTTCAATCATGTTTTCAATGTCCGTCATTAATCCGGGCCAGTAAATAATTTCTTTAGCACGAAACTTAGTCTTTTCAATACCGAAATGGGGTTTATGTAAGGCTTCTAATATTTCCTTTCTCAAAGAAATTGGTATTAAAATTCGTTCATCAAAAAATATTAAATTATTATCTATAAATAAATTTTCTTTAAATTTCCAATAGTTTTTTATATTATCTGGAACCTGCTTTTTATTTTCAGGCCAGCCCTCTTTTATAATTTTGTTTAAGTTTAACAATATTGGATCTTTGTCGGTTTCAGTTTGAAATTTTATTATCTTTTCATCCGACACATTTATCGAGTGAACTAAGCCATCTAAATCATTGACTGTAGTATCATTATTTCCTTTTTTATAAAACCTAGATAGCAAGTCAGCTATTAACATAAATTTTCCCGGTAAGTACTCTAATTTTAATTTGTATTTCCATAATTTAATTTTCATCCTTTGCAACCTACCAGAAGGGATCTTATTCACTGCTTTATTCATAATTCCTAACAATGGCTTATGATCAGTTTGAACGGTAAAAGTTCTTCCGTAAACCCAGTTGAGAAATTTTTCACACGCGAAGCAAATTGCCAACATTTCTTTGTCTATCTGAGAGTATCCTATTTCTGTATCTGATAAACTTTTTGATGCGAACGAAATTGGAAACCCTTGTTATAATAAGCAACATCCGACTCCACTTTTGCTGGCATCAGTTTGTATAGTAATATCCAGGTTTGGATTATATGGTTTTAATTTTGGAGATTCTATAATTAATTTTTTAATCTCATTTAAGCAGTTTGTATGTATTGGGAGCCATTCAAAAACTATATTCTTTCTTAATAATTCTCGTATTGGAGTGGAAATCTCAGGTAAATTCGGTATAGCTTTCCGCAAATAATTTACCATCCCCAACAATTTTTGTACATCTTTTTTGTTTTTAGGAACACTAATATTCTCTATTGCTCGTATTCTGTCAGGATTAAATGAAACCCCCTGTTCTGAAATAATATGCCCTAAAAATTTGACCTGACTTTGACAAAACAGAAATTTTTCTTTGTTAAATTTAAAATTATTTTTTTTTGCTCTTTCCATTACTTCATTTAAAATTCTGTCATGCTGCTCAATTGTATCAGCAAATATTAAAATGTCATCAATATAGATAACTATACCCTCTATACCTTCGAAATTTTTTTCATTATATTTTTGGAAAGCCTCCGGAGCTATCTTAACTCCAAATGGTAATCTGCAAAATCTATAACATCCATACGGTTTGTTGAGATGCACTTGAAGAAAATTTTATTATTTGTCAATGTGTTGGTTACCATTTTTCCAGTCGATTTCCAATATTGTAAGAAATAGATAGTAAAAAGAATTTAATTTGTGAGAGAGAGATAAAAATTCAAAACACAAATTGGAAAAAAACTAACGAACAGTTTTTCTTATATGAAAGAAATATTTTTGTATTTATTATTAGTTGGTCCGGCGTGGGATTGACAGGGTAAAATCTGACCGGTCGCTGACTCAGATGCACAACTGTCAATTTTCTGAGCAAGTGCTTACATTACCTCCACGGGGTGACCTCCGGGAACTATCCTATACAGCATCCGCTTATACGATAAGCCAAAATTGTAAGTACGCAAAAACAACCCTTCAGAACCCAGAAGGTTGGCGTTAGGCTAACTACCTAACCCATAAAAAAAATGTATGAAAGACTTAAAACAAGTCTCGGATATGGATGGATTAATTGGAAACAGACCCGGAACTCGTAAGGTAAGTACCTATACAGCCCAGGTGTATCTAACATATTGGAAAATTTCCCCACGCAGAAGAAACAAAGAAAAAAGTAGAAACAAAGAAAAAAGACTTCTATGACGCGTTAGAAAAAGCATACGAAGTTTGCCCGCAACATGATGCAAAAGTTGCGCTAGGGGATTTCAACGCTAAACTCTGTAGAGACCTAATTTTCGACAGAACCATCGGTAAACATAGTCTCCAACAACACACCACCGATAATGGTTACCGATTGATCAGTTTTGCAGCGGCGCATAATACGGTTATAAGCAGCACCAAATTTCCCCATAGAGATATTCCAGTGGTGTACCAGTCAAGCTCATCCGATGGTCAAAAATGACAATGGAAAACACAAGATGTGCTGTAGTGATTGGCAATAATACTTCTGACTACTTTCAGACGTGTACCGGATTTCGACAAGGGGATGCACTATCAAGCGACTTTTTCAATCTAGTACTGGAACGTATAGTACGACGAGCGGAAGTAAACACTGCCGGCACTATATTTTTCAGATCTGTTCAACTACTAGGGTATGCCGATGATATTGACATCATCGCCAGATCACAACGAGCGGTCGTTGAGACCTTTACACAGATTTGAAGAAAAAGTGAAACAAATGGGTCTCAAAATAAATGAGGATTAGACAAAATATATGCTCTCGACAAATAAAAAGGCTTCTCAACATCATATTGGTCAAAACATCACTGTCGGCACATATAATTTCGAGGTAGTTCAGGAGTTTACCTACCTTGGAACCGGTGCTAATCCCACAAACGACATCAATGTGGAGGTACGACGAAGAATAACCCTTGCAAACCGTTGCTGCTTCGGTTTGTCAAAACATCTCGGGTCGAGGCTCCTCTCTTGAAACACCAAAGTACAAATCTACAAAACGCTAATACTCCCGGTTTTGCTTTACGGATCAGAATCGTGGACACTGCCTAACGCAAGTGAGCATGCACTTGGTGTCTTCGTGAAGAAAATTCTTCGTCGGATATATGGTCCTGAAAACGACGATGGGGTCTGGAGGAGAAGATATAATGCCGAATTCTATAAGCTGTACAATGAGGTGGACGTAATCACGAAAATTAAAGTCAAGAGACTATAGTGGCTCGGACACCTAGAGCGGATGGACGAAAATGCTCCAGCCAAGAGAATCTTCGAATCCAGATCGGAAGGTAAGAGACGTCAGGACAGACCAAACCTTCCTTGGAGAGACAAGATATTGGCGGATTTAAAGCAATTTCGAATCTTCAACTGGAGAGAACCCGCCCGTGACCGGCAAAAATGGAGGATGTTGATAAGTCAGGCCTAGGACCTACATGGTCTGTTGGCCACGTAAGTAAGTAAGTATTATTTACGCCTGATATTGAGACCCTATGTAGAGGAAGAGAAAAAGGGGTGAAAGATTGAAAGTAAAAAAAATTTGAGAGTAGAAAAAAATACCTTTATTTTTATTATCAGTTGTTACTGATGTTTTATAAGAGGAGGATGTCTGTCGGATAAAGCAACGATTGAGATGTTTTTGTTATTTTTTTTTTTATTCATTATTATGATTTGACGAATATAAACATCAAAGAAAACCAACAAAATTTTTTTTTGTTATGGTTTTGATTAATGATTATCAATGTCTCTATATTTAAAAAGCCCTGAAACTAATATTTACTTCGTTAAAAAAAGATTTTATTTGTATGGAAAAACAAGATTTACAAAGATTTTTCATACAAATAAAATCTTTTACGAAGTAAAAATTAGTTTCGAGGCTTTTTAAATATAGACGCGTTGTGATTATGAATATAAAAAAAAGAACAAAAAATTTTGTTCTTGTGCGTGGTTCTATTAAGTATTAAATTTTGTAATGATGCCAAAATAAAAATACAGATCACAAGAACTGAGAAATAATTGGATTGGAATGGAATTATCATAGAAAAAATATTGACTAGTTACTCCTGTGAAATTGCAAAAATTTAATTTTTCCAATAGTCGCACCAATAGTCGGCATTAAAATAAATATATATTTCAATAAAGAACAGGAACCATTCTGAATTAACTTTGGCATTTTATTTAAAATTTTAAAAATTATGTATCCGCCAAAGTATTTCATGGAATTCTCTTCAATTATAGTATTTAAAATATCTACAGGTACAGGTATGTCATAATTGAAATGTTCATCATATACCATAATAACGTATTCCTGAATTGAATAATTTTTGTCTTAACTGATTAAATCTGCTATAGATAGATCCGCTAAAAGTAAATCAGTCCAGTCTTCTTCACAATTAGCTGAATCTGAATGATCATTTAAAAGTTTCATTTTTAAAATTTAAATGTTACTATTAAATTGATACAAAGAGGGATTCATTTTATTTTAAATTCTCGATATGACCAATGAGAATACATTTTCAATTGGGTCTTGATTAAATCTGAAAACTAAAATAAAAAATATGCTGTCCTTTGCCATCACGAGTTAATTTATGTATTGCGACAGGACTTAGTCAAATGTGGATAATCAAAAATTTCGGTTCTTGGGCTGTTGAAAAAATAGATATAAAAAAAAAAAAATTACAAATAATTATCGCTGAAATATTTTTAATGAACATAAAAACATGTTTTATTCATAATAATGTTTGAAAAGATATAATTTCAAAAACAAATTACAATAAATTTATTTAATCTAATTTATAGATTTTTCAAAAATTCACAAATTCAAAAAGTTTCAAATACCAAATCAAAAGTACTTTTTAGAACTACCAAAAATTATTTAAAGAGTAATTACAAAATAAACTAAATAAATTAATAAAAAATGAAAGAAAAAATAAAAACAATACCTAGGTACATGCATAAACTAAAAGCGAAAATAAAACATAAACAAATCCTGATAAATTTCAATTAAAACATTTTGAATAATTTCGTATTTCTATGAAATCAAGAATCAAAATAAATAATGATATAAATGAAAATAAAAAAAAAAAACATTTCTTCAATATCAACCACACAACAAAAATGAAGAAACTTTATTTATTCTTTAAATCATTCTTCTGACTCTCAGATTATCTTCTTTTTATTCTTTATATTCTTTGCCAATGCATATGAAAGTTAACCAAAAAATTTTTTGTTTGGTTAATGCCTTAATAATTCATATTCATGTCATACATAACTAGACTTGGACCAGCTTTGTTTCTTTTGTAATAAAACAATACATGCATTAAAAACAAACAATAAAAAAAGAACAGAAATATAGCATAAATAAAATTGAATTGGAAGATTGGATTGGACTTCTTCAGAAAGAGATAAAACAAGAGAATTGTAAAAATATCTCTCAATAAAGTAAAAATTACTTTTCAACCAGCACAGCACCCTCGTTGTTGCCCGAATTTACCATAGTTGAAATATTTAAAAATTATTCAGATGATACTTCTTACTTTCTATGTTCTTTGGTTACACTTAATTTTTTTTTATTTTTACCAAATTGCTTTAAATTTTTGTTAAAAATGCATATCAAACAAAACATTATTTATTCAAATTTGAAATGTTTATATTATTAATATTCAAATTTGTTCTATTTATAAAATTAACAGCTACCTAAACGCATTATATTACTCATAAATATTGTGAATTAGTTCATTGATTATTAAATGGCAAAATTTAATATTTAAGGAAATAAAAATGCAAGGAGTCATTCATAAAAAAAAATGCTTGGTACTCTTTTTAACCACCTGCTTCCATACCGGAACAAATTTGTATATTGGAAAAACAAGAACTCTAATCAGTTTAAAATAAAAAATAAAAATTTATTTGCCTTATAAGACAATAAAAGAAAATAATAAGATGTTTAAGAAATAATTTACAAATAAAAACACATTTTGCTTTCCTTAAAATTTTTTTTTTTAAGGTATTCAATGTTTTCTATATGTATGTATTCATGTACATATATTTTTTTCCATTCAAATTCAACATTTTTCAAATTAAACAATTTTTCATTCAAATTCAACATTTTGTCGAACAATTTGTTTGAAGCAATGTTGAATTTGATTAAAAAAAATTTGAATTTATTCAAAGAAATGTTTAATTTGAATGAAAAAAATATATATTGAAATTATAACAGAGTTTAAAAATATTTGAAAAACTAATTATTAATTTTTGATAAACTCATGATTTATTTATGAGTAACGGTAGAATATTTGCAAACTTTATTTAATATTTTTAGAAATCCACAATTTTACAGTGGTTTATTTCAAATTCAGAATTTTCTACGTTTGTCATTATTTGCATAACGAGAATTTAACAATAATGTCCAAATACTTATCATGATCTGCTACACCATTTGAAAATATATTATTGTAAAAAAAATGCATGCTCGTAATATTTGCAAAAATACTTTCAACTTGTTATGCAGATGGATTTCTTAGAACTTTTAATTTTATAAGATAATCTATCATTTCCTCTACGAATAAATACCTATGTCAATTTTTAACAGTTGTTTTAGTATATACATTTGAAGAATTTAAAGAATGAATTAAATTGAATTAAATTAACCAGCAGTTGGGACTATCTTATTACTCATTATATGAAAAAAATTAAAATCAGAATTATTTGTTGTGTTCTTAGCTGCATTTACATATTATGTACCTAATATGAGTAAATAATTGAAGAGCTAAAATAGGTGGAAAATTGACATTTTTTGAAAAGTACTGGGATTGATATGAATTATGAGTATTTCTAATTTTCGGCAGTATTTTTGTTAATACATACATACTTTGCTACCGCGGGTATCTTTAATTTCGACTTTTTTCTCTTCCGCAGACTTTTAAAGTCGTCCGTTATTTTGTCCGACTTTCATTGCGTGGTGTAATATAATTTATAAAAATTAAAAATTTGTAAAAAAAAAAGTAAATAAAACTATTTAGATTTTATTTAAATTTAAGATTAAATAATAAAATATACTTTCAGAAAAATATTTAGTAACAAAACACAGTTAGAAAAACTGTGTGTTTAATGGAAAAAACTAAGAAAACCCACGGTATCGTGACTTTTTTTAGCGACTTTTCAGTCCATATATTAGAAATCATCACCAGAATGAATGTGCACTATAATTTGAATTTTTTTTTAAATTTGATATTTTTTAAAATCATTAAAAAAAAAAAAAACAAGTAAAAAAATATATTTGCAAACATTATAAAATTACATATATTACAATTCAACATTTATAAGATTATTTTATAACACTACATCATGGTTTCAGAAAAATAATATATTTGTTTTTTAAATGATAAAATGATAGCCATATTTGAAATTTTGGTAGATATTAATTTAAAAAAATTTCAAATTACACAAATACAGCAATAACAAAAAATGAAAAACAAAAACAATATTCTCAATTGTTATTATGATTTCTAATAAATAATTTTACTTTTTGTTTTTGCTTCTATAATAAAATAACAGTTTACTTACAGTAAAAAATTTTGTTTACTAAATTATAATAACAGTATGGAGAGAAAAAAATAAAAAGCAAGAGAGTGGCGAGGCAGGTTATTTAAAAAAATTGCCAGAAAAATTTGTTGTACGCTTTATTCTACTTTTTCTATGTTAATACTAGTGGCCTCCGTAGCCGAGTGATAAAGCACTCGAGTGTAGTAATGTAACGACCGAAAGAGCACGGGTTCAAACCTCGTGAGAACCGAAAAATTTTTCAAATGGTGAAAATTACTGAAAAATGAAATTTTTAATACAACCACATCGGTTCAAATATATTATTAATTAATAAAGATATTATGATATAACTAATAAAAAAAATAATATAAATATATAATATACAAAAATATATTCCAAATAATTAATATAATTTACAAATTACCCACATTCCGAAAGAGAAAAGGACCTATAAAGTTGGCCTACAGATTTATCTGTAGGATCAACTGTTAAAATAAATAAATATGTTAATACTAATATTACTGTTTTTTAAAGTGTGTATAGTGTTATTTTTTTTGTTATTACAAAATTTGTTTGAAATATTTTTTTTGTACAGTGGTAATTTTTTTTTTTCTACTTGCCCTATTTGCCCATACTTGCTTCACAAAGCATTATCCTTCCAAGCTGAAACCGTTGCATTAATGCTCTGCCACAAATGTTTACTCCTTTCATCCAATAAATTCTGAGCAAGATGTGACGGAATTGTCAGGATAAAAGCAGCAAATATTGCGGGGTAATGAATTCATATTGGACTACATTCACTTTAAAATTGTAGCTGATGAACTTATGCAACGAATCCTATCCTAGTGTAGGTAGCATTCTTTTAACGAAGATTATATCCTTTTCAGTAGAAGTTCTTACTAGAGCATTAACGGATTTAAGACGATATAGCCTTTGCTCCCATTACTGCATCGTCCATTGGGTTCCAAATTTAGATATAGTTTTGTGCACAGTTGTATCTATTGTATCTATAGGTTCAATTTGTTGAAGTTCTTCAAAGAGACAAACTAATTGTGGATTAATCTCATTTAAATTTGTGGATTAATCCATTTGATTACTCCCATTTTTCAAAACGTAGCATCCGAATTTGCACAAAACAGTACGCTTCCCATTTGAAAATCTCGATTTCAGCTAATTTCGACGATTTTTGGTCTTAAAAACCGTTTTGCGGTCCTTTCCGGAAGTTAAAAATACCACCAATCGATAGAGCGCCCTCAATTTAATTCCTTGTTCCTTGACCGCTCTTGGTGTTGAGGTGACAGCTTCATTACTTGATTTGCGCTTTGGAAAGGGGGACCGTGTTTCGTTTCCATGCTCGAGGGAGAAACCTTTTATACTTAACTTTCCAGTAGGCTCCTGTCTTCTTTGGTCCTTTTCTTTCTTAACAAACTTTTTTTTAAATTTTAACATAACGGTTCGTTTCCCCTCTTAAAAAGCTGATACGCATGCTCTGGAGTACCTGGTATAATTACGATATTATAGTGTTTCATTTATTTGAAAATAGTTTCAAACTTTGCACAAAAACATTGTGATGGAATGACAGAATAGCATCCGCAAGTTTGATAGTTAGATAGAAGACGATAGTTAGTCTATCTGTAAGTTCTTCACCTCAAATGTTCCAGTTTCTCTTTTTGGGATGTTCATACACTTCTTTTCTTTTATCAGACGTTGCAATGTCGAATCTGACATAGATGTTTCGTTTGACACATGTCATTTTGATATTATTTGACTCAAACGTGGTGTTGCAAGTGTTAAGTCTAGAATTTTCCCCTAATTATGTTATTTAACGTTGGAGTATTTCCTTTATTTAAGATTTCTAATCTACAACCGTTTATAAAATGGCCTGCCTAGATTCATGATATCACACAATACATTGAGGCCCTTTATTTGATCTTTAAGAGTGTGTGGCTGATCTTCCCGATCGGTCTCTATTTGAGGAATCCTTCCTGATACTCGATCGTGAAGTGCTGTGTTTGATACTGGTGCTGGGTCTCGGTAAACTAGATCGTGCCTCGTTTCTTGACCACTCTTTTGGCGTTGAAGTGACAGCTTCATTACTTGATTTGGGCTTTGAGTATCTTTTATACTTACCTTTCCAGTAGGTTCCTGTCTTCTTTGCCCCTTCTCTTTCTTAACTTTCGGTGATATGATTGAGAAGTTAAGATATGGACTAAAGTTTTTCCTGTTTAACTGCAAAAGAGAAGCAAGGTCTATGAAGAACACTGTAACTCGATTCCCTTCTTTCTATTTCTTGAAAACAATTAGTTTCCAGCAGGCAGTCTTAAGTCCAGGATTTTGTTTGCTTAGTCTTGATATGAATTTATCGTTTTTTTTTACACTTTTGACAGTAACTTAGGTAGAATCACTGTGCTTAATTAAGTACGGTACTGCAATTTTATACTACAATATCTACAATATTTCGAGTATTTATTTAACAAATAACTGAATTATATACTGATTAAATGTGGAAAACTACTGCTATTGTCAGGAACTAGTCCTCCTTAAATAGCATAGTTCCATTTTATTTTAATTTGTTAACAGATTATACTCTCAATTTTTTTGTGTCATTTATTATATCCCAATGACAAAGAGTACTAGACCAGATCGAAAAACCAATAAAGCATTTTTTTTGCTTCATGGGCACTCGAACCTGGCCACTTGAACCTTGGGATTGGGGTTTTTTATTTTTGAAGTTTCTTAGCCTGAAACTTAGATTGTTAGGAAGGAGCAGTTCAGATTGCAATTATTAGAGTTAGTTCTAGATCCATTACTTCCTGATCCGCTCGGCATTCAGTTACCGGTAGTTACCCCGAAAAGGTGTAGTGTGCACTTGCTCGCAGTAGACACAGTCGCGGAAAAAATGCAGGCATAACTTAAATGTCAATAATTAATAAAGTTTAAAAACAGTATGAACGGTTTTCCCACCAGAAACTAATGTTGTTGCTACTCCAGTCCATTGAACACCTAAACTTTTTTTATTATTTTTTAGAAAAATAATCTAACAACATCTGAATAAATAAATCTTTGCTATACCACCAGGTTCATCTATGAAGAAAAGCTTTTGGTTGTTGTTACTTTTCAGTCCTAATAAAATTTCGTCAAAAATAGTACGTTGATTAGAATTTAATGTTTCAATACTATTAAGGAACTTATTTCAGCTTAGTAGTTAAAATTGAATTATGTGAAAATTGATTATTGTGATAGTTCACTGGGAGTAAACAGAAAGATTTTAATGCATAACCATTTTAATAAGCTCAAAAATAATTTCCTTAAGAGCAACATTTTTGGCATCTGCATCAGAGCTATCCCTAAAAAAATCTTCCATAATATCAGTTTTAAAATTGCTCCACGACTACCTAGGATTGAAAGGGTTATAGTGTAATAAAAATAAAATAAAAAGTAGTATAAATTGCCTAGGAATCATATAATTTCTTCCTTCCTCCATACATTTCTGCCACTCTTTAAAAATTTCACGAAATAAAGCAGCTTCTTTAAATGTAGTATATTCAATTCCGTTAAATGCTCGAAGAACTGCAATAGATTTAGGTCCGTGAACATTTAAAAGAGGAAGTTTTAAATGAAATCTCAATTTCTTTAGAGGAAACCGTTTACGCCACATTAACTGTTCAATTTATTATTCGCAATATAATAAACAATTTGCTTATGGATCAGATCTGTTCAATTCAAAGAATTTCAATAACGGTGTTTCTACATTAGCACTGCGACGAAGAGCGGCTTCTTCCCTATTCGTAGCAAAGTTCACATTTGTTCAGCTTGTTTCTAACAAATTTACATATATGTATGTAGTACATACTAAAAAAAATTTTAAGAAGTATTTTCGTTAAGTTATTTTCACCCCTGCAATGTTAGTTTCTAGTTTACTGTCTTAATAAGGCTGAATCAAATAAACGTGTATTGTAAATTGTTTCCATAAAAGGTGTGAAAAATTTCCAAACATGGAAAACCACTTTGAAGAAGGCTAGGTTGAGTGGCATTCTTGGGTCAGCGCTTATTTTTGTAATACAATTCTGTTTCAAAAGATACGTGCTGCCATAAGCGATAGTCAAAGATGTTACTAAAAATTTTTGGTATTCCATAACGCGATCACTTGAATAATTTTAGAAAAGGGTAGCATTTTAAAAAATACAATTCGAAAAAGATATATAATTATTTATTAAAAATTAAACATAGCAAACATAGCATACATCTTAAAAAATCTTCGAAACAACTAAAATTTTGCTTTATTTTTATCATAAGGACTTAATTATCTGTCACCCTAAAATCACATGAGAAGCGACTGTCACTGTGATAATGGCCATATAGAATACCAACTAAAGATATGCTGCAGTCGCAAGTCACAGCGTGATTATCATAATACAAATTCCACCCTGTGGTGAATAATTATTATTTCAAGATTCAGAACTGACATTCCTATATTTGTTTTTCAAAGGTCGAAGTAAAAGGTTCAAGTATTCTTATTCTTAAGATTCGATTGTATTAGATTAGATTAGATAAATTGTTTGAGGTTGAATTATGGACATGATTAAAACAGTTTCAATAACTTTTGTTAAGGATACTATAAATATTACGCAAAGCTGATTATTTATTGATCTTATGGACACATTCTGCCGTTTTATGGTTTTTTTAACCCTTGTGTCTATAACCAAAAAATATACGTTTCGGGGTATCGAATACGTTTGAAAAATGAATATAATATTTTGTTGCCAAATGTTTCGCAACAATTTTTGAAAGTAATACTGCCGTTTTGATTAAAATGTTACTTCGGGAAGTTCCCTTCTTCAGTTTTTCTATTTTGCAATTTTTGACTTGTAATTAAGCTTAGTTTTGCTGAACAACTTGTCATAAAAGGCTATGGTCTTGAAGTATTTTCAAGTGTCTTTAATTGTGTACTGTTTTCTGTTTTCGTAACATGGATTAAATATCTGGTTATGATGATTTTTATGGGTAGGTATAGAATTATAATTGAATCTGACTTGAAAAGTTTATTTACATTTAAGTATAATACATTTACACGTTATATATTATTTGTTCATTTGTTAGATTGTCTCCGCAAGAAAAACAAGTTTACGTCATACTTTTATAAGAGAAGATAATAAATTTTCTGATGTAGACTTAGGTGATGAAAATATTTAATAGTTTCTGAGGCAAAGTGCTCTTAATGATACTCAAATTCAGGATGTGAATGCAAATGTATGCAAATGGAAGACTAATATATTGAAGATGTGTGTGATAATGAGAGTGTACAAATTGATTATAATACCAGTAGTGATGAAGAAATTTTTACAACATCTGATGGAAATAGTCAGTCAACATCTATATAGGATAGTGACATTGCAAATTTTGTTATTTAGCTGTACCTTTTCTAATTTTATTCTAAATATATTTTTGCAAAACTATTTGGAAAACTATATTTTTCATACAAAATGACTTTTTTTTTCAAGAAGAATCATTTAAAATCTGCGATTTGTGCTTGTTTTAGTTAAAAAATTATGGAAAATAGTCTAAATTGAGAATGCCGAAAATTTCAATGAATTTTGAAGCTTACCTTAGAAATAATCTACAATCAAAGTTTAAATACATTCCTGGGTATGTGGGTATGTAATAGACATAAGGGTTAAGAATAGTGAAATACTTATTATGTTACAAAAAAAATATTGCTCTACGATCGTTGCTAAAAATATTAATTTAGCTCTATAGAAACCGTTTTTATCTTTCTATTTTTTCGAAAGACTTGTATATATACCTATAACAGAACCATAATTTAATAAAACCAAAATAAAAATATAACTCAAGGAACTTTAATTTAAAATAACAGAAAAAGTAATATTATACAATAGTTTTATTTTCAACACATGAAATTGTATTGTAAATCAGCTTATGACTTCCAAACGGCTTTTCGGCGAACCCTTAAAGCAGACGTTTTTTAGAGAACTAATTTGTTTTAAATTTAAAAAAAACTACTCAGAGAATTCCCGTAGTCTACTCTAATATTATTATTGTGTTTTGTGTAAACATGCATGTTTTTTTAAAGCAATTTATATAAATAGTATCAGATTAAATTGAACTTAAGTAACTTCAATTTTTTAAGATGAAACTGTGAAAGCCTAGTGACACATCCGTTATGTTGATATTAGCAATGTACGGGCATTGAGTAAATATATTGTATATAGAGAATCAAAGTTAGAACAAAAGTGTAAACTGATTTTTGCGATCGAGTTGTACTTAGAAGAATAAGAAAAACAAAACATAAAAATAATAAGAAAAAATTCACCATTCTGAATTATGGTGACAAAATTTCTCTTAGCAAGTTTTATACACACACTTACTTAAAATTTTTTATTTTTGTTTTGTAGGTTTAAAAGTATTATTTGTGTAGAAATGTATTATATCTTTGCAGTAAATATATTATGACATTATCATACCTAAATATACTTTTTATATGTATGGATATATATAGTCACTATATCTAAACATATAGTTCCTTGGTTATACCACTGGTTTATAGAAATGGAATTTTGTTTTTTGTTCTTTTCAATTCTAGTAAAAATTTCGTTTTTATATTTTGGTTGAATTGAAGAATAAAAACTGTGAATGTACATAATAAAATAAATGTGCTAATTCCTCAAAATTTACTGTCTTCATAAATCGCCAACATTTTCAATAGAATATGAATTTTTTATAATGGTTATTATTTTATTCAATTCAATTAATTTATTTCCTTCAATATACTTTTTTTGCTTTTTTTTTAAATACAGAGTTTTTTACAGAGTTTAGAGTATTCTCTTTTCAGCTGAAACATTTTAAATTTTAAATAAATGGTACATTCTCATATTAATATTAAATTTTTAAGGGAAAACAGAATAGTAAAAACCTTATCCAAATTTTTTTTTTTTTCTTTGTTTATTATTTTATTGTTTTTCATGAACTTGGCGTTTTGATATACCTCGATTCTTGGTTACATATTTAATTTACTATGTATAAAAAAATCATCGATATATCGCAGATGAAATTTTGTTAATTCGTATTATTTATATTATTAATTATTATAAATTAATATTTATTTCATAAAAGCAGATAGTATCTAATAAAATAATATTCATAAATAGTACCTAAGTAACATAATTTCGAAAACATTACTATTATTAAAATCAATCAATGAAAATAACCTTAAATTTACTCATTCATTTATTCAATTAAGTGATATATAATCATATTGTGATATTTTCAATAAAATTAATACCTTAGATATAAATCTGAGTTCTGGTTCACATGGAATCCCTAATTTAGTATTGAAGAACTGCATTTATAGTTTAACTTATCTTCTTTACTTAATTTTTTACATATCACTAAATGAAGGAATTTTCTTAGATGACTGGAAATTTTGAAACATTATTCCTATTTTCAAATCAGGATCTAAAATTGTCGTTGAAAATTATAGACCTATCGCTAAATTATCTTCTATTCCTAAACTTTTCGAAGCTATTGTCACAGATAAAATGTATTTCTTGGTTAAAGAACACATATCTCCAAATCAGCTTTATGGCTTTATGGATGGGAGATTTATATCCACTAATTTAGCAGTTTTTCTTCACACAGTTTTCAATGCAATTGAAAAAGGCTATCAAGTAGATACGATATTTACGGATATTTCTAAAGCTTTTGACAATGTAGACCATTCTTTACTACTCTCTAAACTGCAGGCTCTTGGTATTTGTTTACCTTCCTTCTGTGGGTTCAATCTTATTTGATTGTAGATATATTAAGTCATTTGCTCACGATACTAAACTTTTTGAGGTCATTAAGCCGGACGAAGATTGCATCTCCTGCAACAGGATCTCGATAAATTCTACTCTTGGTGTAACATTAATGGCCTTACCATAAATATTAATAAGTGCAGTTACATGTCATTTTCTAGGAAGCAAACTCTAATTGAATTTTATTATAATATCAACGGTTCTATTATTGCACATGTCTGTGAGACAAAAGACCTGGGTATAAATTAACTTTTAATGCTCACATAGATCGAATTATTTCTAAAACTTTTCCATGTTAGGTTTCATTAAGCGTAACTCACAGCAATTTTCTGATCCTTATACATCAAAAAATTTATACACTGCACTCGTTCGTCCTCAGCTCGAATATGCTTATCCAATTTGGATTCCTTATTATGATAAACATATTAAGAGACTAGAGTCTGGGTTTTGTCTACGTAAATTCAACTGGCAACCTTATATTACTGGATATTTAACTACATGTCAACTTATTAAGCTTTCCACTCTTGAGGCTAGGCGAAATGCTGCTTCCGTGATGTTTTTCTATGATATCTTATCTGGCAGAGTAAAATGTCCATCTGTTCTTCACCTTTATAATATCTATGCTCCAGTGCGCGATTTCAGAAACTAAAGATCTTTACATCTTCGAAGTCAATAGCAAACTCTCAGCGCTTATTAAATAACAGTTTTCCAGTAATTGACTTCAACTACAGTAGATTTGTTTTTAGGAGAAAAATCATCTCATTTTTTGATATATTACAATAATTCTTCTAATTTTAATTAATTATAATTTTATTCTACAAATTTTTATTCTCTATTATCATTTGAATGTACTGCCTACCTTTATAACTACTATTTCTATTACTATTGTATTTATTTATACTACTTAAGTTTGTATTTTCCTTTTTTTTAACTTCTTTTCTTGAATTAATGTTATTTTTAACTTGAAATTGTTAATCTTATTATTAATGTTAATGTATTTTAAATTTGAAATTATTTTTATATTTAGAATTTTTGTTTTCTATTTCTAATTTTATCTTATTTTAATTTTTAATATTTTATAAGTAAAATCTGTAAGGGACTACCCAGTAGATTGAAATAAATAAATAACAAAAAAAAGAAAATATAATATGTATTATTAGTTCATTGATAATTAAAATACACAATTTAATTTTTCAGAAACTACAAAGGCATCGAATCATTCATAAAATAAACCGCTTGATATTCTTTTTAACTACCTGAAAAAATGTGTATATTGAAAATACATGAAGGATAATCTGTTTGAAATAAAAAAAAAATTTACTTCCCTTCTAAGCCAATAAAAAAAATAATATGATGCTTAAGAAATAAAATATGTTTTTGAAACCAATATTATTTTATGTAGTAAAGATTCAATCATTCAAAATTTATTTATTCTCATACCCTAATAAATTTAATAATTTTATTTTTAAAAAAATTCGTACAAAAAATTTCAGACGACCGTACAGATGAAAAATCTCTGGTGTGCTAAATAAATAATCAAAAGTCTCCCGTGGCCTATTTAAAATTACATTGCAAAAATTAAATTGTTTTTTAAATGGTTTATATCGCACTCTTTCTTTCTCACAACTTCTTACATAAGAAAATATTTACAATAGTTCTTTGCTTCTTTAACTAATGGTTTTTTTTTGTAAATGAGGTAATAAAAATTTGAACCTTCTATTAATGGATATTCTTTGGTATAACTATATGTTTGAGTATAGTGACTATATATATCATCTACACATATAACAACTATATGTATATGGATACTATATTTTGGTAGGATAATGTCATAATATATTTAGGGCATTGATATGATACATTTCTATACAAATAAAAACCTACAAAACAAAAATAAAAAAATTTAAGTAAGTATGTGTATAAAATTTGCTAAGAAAAATTTTGTCACCATAATTCTGAATGATGAATTTTTTCTTTTTATTTTTATGTTTTGTTTTCCTTATTCTTCTAAGTACAACTCGATAACAAAAATCAGTTTACACTTTTGTTCTAGCTTTGGTTCTCTATACAATATATATATACTCAATGGTACCGGTAAAAACCGAGCATGAAAATTACGCCACAAAAAATTAATATTAAGATATACCACATGATTACAATGAAATTTTATTATTGATTGTTAGAGTTGATGATAACGAAAATGTAGTGACACATCCGGTACGTTGATATAAGTTTGTTGGCAATTCAAATGTATTTATTTTTAAAAAATTATTTTATTGTTGATTTTTTTTTTTTATATATAAAGTTTGAACATGAAAGTTCTTTGAAATTTTTATTTACAATTAATAATTATTAAATAATTTGTTTTTTGTTTTTTTTTTTTCAGTTCTTTGTGGTAATCGTGTCAGCCAAATGACCCGCGCCTACGATGACATTGAAGCTGTAACACGACTTCTTGAAGAAAAAGAAAAGGATTTGGAATTAACTGTTCAAATTGGCAAAGAACTTTTAACACAAAATAACCGCTTAGAAAATCGTATTGCTGAATTAGAACAGGAATTAAAATTATCAAATGAAGATCGAGCTCAATTAGTTCACGATTTACATCAGAAAAATGAACTAATTTCAGTTTTAACAAATGATTTTGATGATGGCAATGAAGCTGGTAAGTTCAAATGATTTTGTTTTACATTTTAGAGAAGTGTTAACATACATAATAGATGGGTATTATCATCGCTTTTTTTTTGTATCGGAGCTTAACGGAACGCAGCTCCGGTAAATATAAATTAAATTTAAATAAAAATTGAGATGAATTCGTAATAAAATAAAAAATTCGTAATTAACGATAATTTTGATCTAATAAAAATTTTAAACCATAGATTGCCACGACTAGGTTTGCGATTGCTATTTTTTTTTTCTAGGAATTTTTTGTCTAGATATTTGGCTATGTCTATTATTCTACGTTATTTTGAAAATTTCAGGCAGTTAAAAATTTAAGTTTATTTTTCAAAGTGTCACTTATAATATAGTTTTTAAATATATCTCCAGAATATGAAAAGAATAAATAGTTAATTTCGTACCCTACCAAAAAAATGCAAAGGAGGCGAGATAGGTAACGCATTGAAAGTTTCTTGCAATGTTCCAACGCCTAATCCCCCTATTAATATTAATATACAATCACAATCAACAAAAATTGCTGCTGAATTAAATAAAAGTACCAATGACGATATCATAAGTGATTATCCGGATTGCTGGAATATGGATAAAAAAAATCGAATTTTGTTTGCAATATGACTGGCTAATTGAGAACAAAAAATTGGGCTGTTCAATCTGTCGAGAAATAAGAGCACTTGGAATCGAGCAAAATGTTGGAATGAACATTTCGAAACAATGGACAACAATAACTGTAATTCCGAATGGAGAAACTAGACAGCGAAAATTATCTTCTTTAAGAAAAAAAATAAATGAACATAAAGAAATAGCATCTCATAAAGCTATAATTAAAATTCAAAATGAATAAAAATAAAAACAAAGAAAAGGGGAATCTACAAAATATCATGCAACAAATGTGAGAAAATATATATTGGACAGGCAAAGAGATTAGCATCAGTAAGATTTCAAGAACATATAAACGAAGCAAAAATTGATAGGGAGACAGGAAAAATATCCAATTTCAAATCTACTGTAGCAGAACGCATCACAATAGAGGCAATCAAAGAAATCAACGACACCAGAAAACCAGATGTTTGCGAAAGTCTGGAAATCATAAAACAACCGCCAGGTACCCTTCTATATAGTGATCACGGTAATGGGTACACGTTTTATTTTTGCCCATAAAAAAAAAAGTATATAGCCCTTAGTTAAATTTAATTATGCCAATACACTAAAGAAGGGAACATGTTATTGCCGAAATATCGATATTTGTAAAAATAGACAAATAAAGATTTTAGTAAAATAAAAGGAATTATGCATTTTTCTTTTTTTTTGGATAGACATACATTGACTCTACTCTATTCAATATTCATTTGGATATTGAACAAACCTTTTTTGACTTCTATTTCCCCATCAGATTTCTACTCACTCTCACCTAAATTATTTCGAGATCATCATATATCATATATCTAATACTATTTATATAAATTGCTTTCAAAAAGCCTGCATGAAATTTACACAAGCACAATAATAAGTTTAAGGTTAAGCTTAATTTTTTTACAATTACTTATTACTATGAACTTAAAAGGTAACTTACAATTATATATACTAAACTATAATGTATGGCTTAGTAGCTCATTTACAGGTTTCTAATACTCCCAACAATATGGATTATTTGTTTGGTTTTATCTATTTTTTCTAGTGAAAACTTGCATCCGGTTTTCTAATGTAGTTTTGTTCTTAACTGACTAGTAGACTTATACTAACTTAATACTAATTTTAAAATTTAAAAGAAAAGATTTTAGAGGGAAATGAAAGAGAGAGTTGGTTGGTTAAAGCGCCATGTTAATATCATGAACTTCTTAGACTTCGATTCTCTTTTGATTCAATTTTTGTTTTCTTTATTAAAAAAAATTTTTTTTTGTTATATGAAATTTATAATATTAATTTTTATAATATAATAACAACAAAAATATTTTTAAATAAAAAAAAAAGTAATTTTTAATTATTATTTCTTCCCAATTATTTGAACAAAACACGAAAGAAAACATTTAGAATAAATTCAAGCGCATGCAAATTATGTATACGGTATAAATTGTGAAACGGCACAATAAAATTAAATATTTGACACGTTGAAAGTATCTTACAACAATATATAGAATAGTAACATTAATAGCAAACCACCAAAAAATAAAAAATGTTCAAAATTTTAAGTTAATGTTAATTTTAAAATAATATAAAAAAAATGTCAGATAGCATTAAACTTTTTTTGTAAGATTTAATTTGTTTTTACTATTTTTTTATTTTTCGAAGGAAGGTGAAAACCTCGAAAAATACTAAGCGGTCCGCGCACGTAGGTACTAGCTATGTGGAACTCTAACCCACTAAAACCACCTTTTACCATATTTGATATTATTAACCCATTAATTGATTATTCGCGTTAATTGGGAAAACGTGTGTTGGAATGTTTTAAAAAAAATAGTCCCATAATTTTACTAAACCATTAATCATACCTATGGCTTAGTACCGTTTGCCAATTATTATTAGTGAGTTTTAAAATTCATCATATAGAAAACAATTGGATAAAATAAAGTATTCTAGACCTGGTATGCAACATTGTCATATTGTGAACCTCCTGGTATGCAATATTGTCTGTTAGAGTGTCGATGTCAGTAGTTTTCCCCTGTATTGGTCCTGCTAGGATTTTAGTTTTTAGAGCAGTGGATTGTGTAGAGCTGACCATGACTGAAGGTAGGTTGAGGGATATAAATTCCGATTGTTTGAAATGTTTGACCTTGTGATTTATTGATTGATATTGCATATGCAAGATTTACTGGAAATTGATGTCTAATAAATTCTTATAAGATAATTTTCATTCTATATGTGATATTTTTTTTTTTTTTTTTTATAAATAAAAGAGATAATTTTATGAAGATTAACTTAAAACTTTGAGCAATTTTTATTTTTTTGTGGTTTGCTATTAATATTTAATATTTGCTGAATTCTATACATTGTTTTCAGATACTTTAAACATGTCAAATGTTCAAAATTTTCTTGATTTGACTATTCAGGTGCTCAAATTAAAAAAGATATACCTACAAAATTTTTCCACAAAAAAATCGGAACAAAACAGATCAGTTTAGAACTATTTTAAACAATCTACTCAACAACAATCAGAGCACCATTGGAGCAAAAAAGTTAAATTAACGGAAACTACTGAACACAAAATTTTTTTTTACTCTAGATCGTTCTAGATCGTTCTTGAATAGTTTATTGAATAAACCTAATATTTTACTGAAATATTAACAATTTAGCGAATGAATATATTTCATTTTTTTATTGAGGTACTTTGAATTTTAGTCTTCTATTTGCTGACAGATGGATTTTTATGTAGATTTTAATAAATATTATATTTTTTTTCTTATAAAAAAATAGTTGTGCCAGAAAATAATTGTTTTAAAAAAATTCAATCACTCCATTTTCGAAGTTCTTCAAATTACTTCGAAATAATTTTAAATTAAAAAAGGAATACTACTAATGAAATCATATATATATACCTCAGAATTGCTATACGGTTTAATGGAAAATCAGCTTCATTATTAATTATATCCATCATTTCAATTTATCCTTGGTAGGTAAATACCATATTTTATTTTTGAATTGATTTTACTTTGAAAACAACCGTATACGTAAATAATAATTTATTTTAAAAAAAAATTTTTTTTGTAGGTACATGTTAAAATGTCTTACTTGGGGTGAAATTTTAAATTGAAATTTCTAATTAAAAATTTAAAAAAATATGTAATTTTGCTTAGTCTCCTTTTAAAGATCTATCATTTTAAAAAATAATAATGAACATCGGCTTAGATGGTTCAGATTTGAACCGTACGTTTTCGATCTATAAATTAAACATAAATGATGTATTTTCAAATAACTATAACATGAAAGAAAGTGTTCAACGCATTACTATTCATATTAACCTCTAAAACTAAGAAGCGTAAATCCTGATAACTGTTTAAAATATCAGCACATAGTTTTAATTTACTCTCCTTGCTTTTATTCATGGCATTATACGCATTAGCACGCATAGCATTTTTTGAGTTACCTAATTTATTTTCTTCCTTTTAGTGCATTTAATGTTGCGACCAAAACTGTGTAACCCTTCGAAAAATCAAGTTTTTTAGATTTAGTTTATTATTTACTTTTTAGTCATAAATTAAGATATGTTTCTTTTTTATTAAAATGAAATATTATAAAATCGGTAAAATAAATTTGAATAATAAAATTTTAACATAGGTTCGATATACATAACATTTCACCAATATACTTATAAGACTTCCTAACCAAAATACAATACAAATTAATTATATTATATTTATTGTACCTACATTTTAGCTGTTTGACTATACATATATAGGTAGGATAAATGCTAATTGGTATAATAGAGTGAGTTCGTTTATGCAGCAGATACGTATCTTATACATTGTTTAGCGTTTCTAAACATATCTTAGCAACATTTTACAACGCATAAAGTTTCTAAACATATTTTTTATGTATTGAAAACGTAGGAAATAAGTGTTTAGCGCAGGCAAGAAATTTTCGTTTTCATATGCATATGTTTTTGACAATAATGACAGACAACCACAATATTTTTATGTTTTGATATTTTTCGGAGGTTAAAGTAACTTATTTAAAAATAATTAGTATAAAGTTAAAATAATTTAAAAAATTCATTGCGTATTTGCAGAATGGCGTAATTTAAATTATTTTCTCTCCAGTATTTGTTTTTTTCTCTAGGTATAGTATTTGTATGTGTTTTTTTTATATTAGCGAAAAAAAGTGGACGCATAAACGAAAACAACTCTTATTGGATTGCAGATTGAGAAACGAAAATGAATTTACATCAAGACGTAAAAAGAAAAGTGTTCTATGGAGCAATATTTTGAGGGAAATTCGCGAAATTGAACCAGATTTTCCGTTTTCAAAAGAGGAGTGTGACAGAAAATACATGAATTTTCTAGTAACCTACAGAAGATAGGCATTATAATCGAGCCAACTGGGATGGTCTAAACAATTTTTTAACAAGCTTTGATTGGTCCTTGTGTTTCCAACATAAAAATGTCGACTTTGCTACAGACGTTGTTAGCAAAACGATTAAGTTAGGTATGAAAATTTTTATTCCTAACTCGTTCAAAAGTGTAAAAAAATCATCCACGGCGTGGTTCAACGACGTCTGTAGGAAAGCTATTAAAGAAAAAGAGGTGGCATTTAGAAATCTCATGGCCAATAAGTCAGAGGAATCAAGGAAGAATTACAACATCGTTAGAAATAATTGTAAAAAGATCATTAACCAGCAGAAGTTTTTACATACTCAAAGGTTGAGACAAGAAATTTTATATCTCCCTAACACTAGCAGAACCTTTTAGTCCTTTGCTAAAAACGTCATGCATAACTTTTGCGAATCTTCATTTCCGCCACTAATAGACCATGGCAAAATAATATCAGATTCGGTTGGAAAAGCAAATTTATTTGCCAAATTGTTTTCTGCTAATTCCACACTTCCCCCAACGACTCAAAATCCACCTTCAGTTCCTATAAGTAACTCATCCTTCGGAAGAGCCCACTTCAGAACTCGTGCCGTTGTTAAAGTACTTAAGAATCTGAATATCAGAAAGTCTACCGATCCTGATGGCATCCCTGCTATGGTTTTAAGACATATAGCCTTCGCTATTTCCAAACCATTGCGCAACTTATTCCATTTATCCTACTCTACAAGAGTATACCCAACTCAATGGAAGATTGCGCATGTTAACCCAATTCCCAAAAAAGGCGACAAAAGCGATCCCTCCAACTACAGGCCTATAGCTATAATATTGATCCTCTCCAAAGTGATGGAGAAAATAAATAAACAAATCTTAATAAACAAAAAGCTGACCAAATATCTTGACAGCCAAGGTATTGTCCACGATAGGCAATATGGATTTAAATCCCACCGGTCCACCCGTGATTTAATGACATCTTAATGAGAAGCTAAATATTTGCTTGCCCGATTCGGGTGAAGCAAATATTGTGGCTCTAGATATTTCTAAAGCTTTCGATCGATTATTAGCAAAATGTCAAGCAGTAGGCCTGGGTCTCTCTTCTCTCAAATGGATTGAAAGTTTCCTCTCGAATCGTACGATTCAAGTCTTAGTTGACGGATTTAAGTTCGATCAATTCCAAATAAACACCGGTGTTCCCCAAGGATCAGTTCTCTCACCTACCCTATTCCTTATATTTATATATGATTTGCTCCAAACCACTTTCAATCCAATCCACAGCTTTGCAGACGACAGCACCCTAGTAGCCTCCTACGATTTTCATAAAAAATCTGAAGCTACATCCACCGCTGTGTCAACCAAGAGAGACATCATGGCCAGTTCCCTCAGCCACGATTTGGTCGCATTAGCTAATTAGGGCTTAAAAAACAGAGTCGAGTTTAACACTTTTAAAACTCAGAGCTGTACAATCTCCCGAAAAATTTCCATTTTTGATTCTACTCTTTTGTTTCAGGAAGATAAACTTCAGCGGTTTGAAAGCTTAAGCATATTAGGTATGCACCTTAATCGGAAAATGATCTGGAATGATCATATATTTGATATTGCAAAAAACGCAGCCAAATGTTTAGGTTTTCTTAGCCGCTGCAAGGCTTACTTCTCCCCCTGTGACCTCTTGAAAATCTATAAAGCTTTCATACGACCCAAAATGGAGTACAATTCTTACATATGGGCTGGCGCGTCTAGTATTGCGTTAAAACATTTGGATAAAGTCCAAAAATGGGTTATTCGTCTAATCAACGACCTAAATGTGACAGCCCATCTTGCTCCTCTTGGACATCGTTGTATAGTCGGAGCTCTCTCACTTTTTTATAGATATCTCGTAGGCATCGGCACATGCTCAGTGGAAATTAAATCAATATTACCTCCACTTAAGCCTTTCTCCCGCGAAACACGAAGGGCAGCATGTGCTCATCCCTACACCATTGAAATCCCTAGATGGCAAAAAACAAGTTATGGAAATTCGTTTATAACTTCAACATCCCGAATGTGGAACCAAATTCCATCTTATGTGTTCCCAAAACATGACAACTTTTATATTTATGACCTAAACAAATTCAAGACGAAAGTTAACACCTTAGTTCGTAATTGTCCTCCTTCCCTTTTACCATCCTCCTTTCCAAATTTTCCTTTCCCACCCTAGCCAAACGTACCAATCGGTATAAAAGGTCCCCACCTAGTGTTTTGGCTATGTATAAAAAAAAAAAAAAATCAGCCGTACGAACTTCAATGACGTTGGGCTCGTATACTCAAACCTGATAAAGTGAATTTTTTGTCAATATTTTTAATGTGTATACGTAAAAGAAAAGCATTATTTCAACCAAAAAAATATCTGTCAAGACTACCAATTTTGTAGAATATGTAATTCCAATGTTATTATTGATTATTAAAAACTAATTTTATTTATTATTAAATTAAATTTAACTAAGTTAACAAAAAATTACACCCCTTTCGTTAACAAATTATCAAACAAATGAAAAAAGTAAAATAAACGTCAAAAATGTTCGCAAGTAGCATACATGATACACTGTTGCTACTTACGAATACACAAATTTGCTAGATGCGCCCTACATGGTGTCATTTTTTCTCATGCTACTTACGTTTAGCGTAAGATGCAATACATGGTCTACCAGATGTCATTCGTATCGTGCCGAGCGATGAATGGCTACTTGGTAAAATGGACATATACGGTAACAGTAGATACCAGGCGCCCTCTGTGTGTACTTATAAGGGAGTTCTTGTAAGGGAGCTCTGCAGGTGTGGACCAACCTTTCTCGCTCTACTTGTGGGAATAACATGAACCAACAAAAATATAAAAAAACAGAATTGAAAGAGGAAACTGATGTAGCATTACAATCTGAAAAGTTAGTCGAAGACCTAGATGTCGCCGGTTCCAACACGACCAGAACTAGAACACTTTCTAGTAGGTCTAGTTCATCAGGAGCGTAAGACAAAACGCTAACATCAGATGACACTGTTTATTAGGGGGACAATTAGGGGACAATAGTAGATACCCTTGAATTTCTTAAGAGCCTAAAACTATTAGAGGAAAGATTTTCGGGAGCTTCAAGAAGGCACACCAAAAAATGAATTGTTTATGGTGGACTACCAAAGGAGGAGGTGAAAGCTAAGGAACACGAGCACATAAAAACTCGTGATCAGCAGAACCAAAGACCATCTGAGAATGCCGTAAAAGATTTCAAAATGGCATACTAAAGATGAGTCCCAACATAAAGAAACCTCCAAAGTGCAGAGGACATTAGCTGGAATGTTAAAAATCGGCACTATAGAGATTGATCTGGAAACAACTAAAGCTAGTCTTTAACGTTTTTTCTTTTTAGTGAATTTAATGGTTATTTTATTTTATTTGATTTTGATTATATATCTGAATTTAAATTTTGTAATTATCTAACTATAAATTTTTCTAAATTTTATTTTTATTTATTTGTGAATCTTATCAAATTTTTGTAGTATTTCAATTTCACAAACAATAGTATACTAAATTCTGTATAAAAACTTATGTACATTAATTTTACTATAAATGTTACCTTGAATTTATTGTGAAATAAGAATTAAATTTGAACTCGATTGCATATAATGTTTCAATAATGCCAATCAGGCGATGAAACAATACTAAAATGTATAATAATGAATTAATAAAAAAAAAAAAGTTACAGGGACGCAGTAACCAAAACTAAAGTTACTGTAAATCATGCCTTGCATCACGAGATTGCTGGTTTCATTTTCTGAACAAATGGAAGTGGTCGAGTCATTAATTTTTGAACAGGTCGACGAGATCTCCGAAGATGAACTTTTCCGCAATTTGTGAATTCTCAAAGGCCTGGTTGTATATCAATAAAGTGTGGAAATTAGACAGACGCTATTTAAGTAGTCTGAAAAGATCGGACAAAAACATTAAGTACGGGAACAAAATACCTCGATCAACTATGTACATGTGTGCATCAATGCGAGGAACAAGATCGCAAAAGAGAAATTCATCTCAAGACTTGGCAAACAAAATCCTGGACTGAAGACTGCCTCCTCAACACTAATTAGTTTCAAGGAAGAATAAAAGGTGAACCAAGTTGCAGTGTTCTCCATCACAATGCGTGTTCAGAAACAGCAACAATCATCAATAGAAATGTAAACATCAAGTTATCCAAAGTAAGAACACGCAGTAGGAAGCCAAAGTTAATATGATAACTGAATGGAATATAAATTAGCTATAACTGAATGCAACTTAGAAATAAAGAGGGCAAAAGGACAATCGGGAGAAAACTTTTGCCATGGAATAAACGACTTTCTCAGCGTGGCAAGGATCCATAAAGTTCTCTCTAAAGAATATAGAATGTGCTAGGAATGTATATGAACTAATAGAAGCAATAATGCTAGAAATGAAGCTATCCAAGAATATATTCGAACTCTAACACCAGCCGAGGCCACAAATTTGCTGGTTGGTTGGCTTTTCGTCGCTGATGCGATGGGTCTTCAAGGTTATGGATGAATACGCCAAAGAAAAGTTAGATAGACATCGCTGGATGTAGTCTACATTGAAAAATAAAATAAAGCCAAGAAAAAATTGCTCATTTGTCCTGTAGGACTAGATCGCAATATAGGAAGGGTGTGGATTAGTGGGTAAGAATCCCACACACAATGTCAAGCTACGGGGCTCATTGTGTCTTTTGAAGATTCCCACCAGCCTGCGTATAAAAAAAAAAAAAAAAAAATCACCAGTAATACATTTGTAGGTGTGAGCCATTGCTTCTTTTTGTATAAAGAGATGAAGAGGCTCTAGGTGAAGCAGAGTCTCTAATGATGCGGTGGATGTTGTCCGCATAGCCCCAGTTATCATGAGACAGGCTGAGTGGTGTAGTTTTTTGAGTTTGGTTTGAGCTGTGATCTGCCGTTTTTCCACCAAACTGCAGACGCATAGGTTAGAGCTGGCCTACTATTGCAGTATATAACCATAATGCCATTTTGGGGTTTAGTCCTTATTTACGGCGGCATAGGCTCTTGCATTTCCAGAGTGCAACTCTGGCTTTGTTTAGAGAGGTTTTGATTCTCTAGATGAGCATTCCAGTTTAAATGTTCATCAAGTACGATTCCAAAGTACCTCTTTGGAAAAGTCAATCGTTACCCCATTTAGGTTAGGTTTCTTTAATTTGTCTCTAACTCTTTTGTTTGTGAAGGCAACAATAGTGATTTTGTTTGGACTTATAGAGAGTTAAACCTATCTATTTGTATACCATGTTTAGTGCCTGTTAGTTAGAGTTAATTCCGCCACTGTAGACTCATCAGACTTAGACTATCATCACAACCCTAAACGAAGAAACATTATTCATCAATGCTGCTAGAGGTTGTCCTCAAGGAGCGGTACTATCGCCTATCCTGTGGTCCCTTGTATGACCTGCTACCTAAACTCGATGAATCTGGCATAGAAACAAAAACTAGCGAGTAGGGATATATGCGCAAGCGTTGGTAACGGCCAAACTACAAAAAAATCAACGGTAGTTGGTAACGTGGCTCATAAGCACGATGCAAACAAGAGGTCCGGCGTCCCAAGTGTCGGGACCGATGAGCTTGAATTTTTTTTTTTTTTTTCAACTTGTCTTTAGTACAATAACTGATAAGCACGATGCAAACAAGAAGTCCGGCGTCCCAAGTGTCGGTATATAAGTATAAAAAACATTTTTTTTGTTTTTTTTTTTTTTTGTTCAAGGTCCTTTGGTCCCGACTTCTGAACCGCGGACCAATCCAAAAAGTTTTTAAAAATTATTTATAATAAATATTAATAACGTTTTCCCAGAAAAATGCAATTTAAACCCGTGATATAGTTTCGGCCCTAATCGCTTGGACCCTGGACCCATTGTCTTCATCACATTCCAGGACCATTGCTCTGATGACAAAAAAAAATGCAAGGTCTTCGTTCCCGACACTTGGGACGCCGGACCTCTTGTTTGCATCGTGCTTATAAGCTATTGCACTAAAGACAAGTTAAAAAAAAAAATTCAAGCTCATCGGTCCCGACACTTGAGACGCCGGACCTCTTGTTTGCATCGTGCTTATGAGCCATTGTATTAAAGACAAGTTAAAAAAAAAACCCTAAGGCTTCAATTAAAATAAAATTATATTAAAAATAGAAGTTATATGCAGTTCCTATTCTAACAATATATAAACACAACACCAACACAACTGGTCTTCACCTTAAACATAAACTTAAAAATGATGTTGTGTTGTTTTAACAGATAATTAGGTTGTGTTGTGAATCAGAATAGAGAAAGACAACAAAGTTGTCAATTACAACCTATTTTTAGGTTGTGTTGTGAATGGGAATAGCGCCTTAATTATATATGTACTTGGAATGCACATGGCATTAAAAACAAAAAACAAGAATTGGAAATGTTCCTAAACTTACGAAACATAGATGTCTGTCTCGTGTCAAAAACCCATCTAACAAAGGAGCGCAATTTAGTAATTCGTGGCTACAAAGTATATCATACAACGCACCCTGACAATCTATCAAAAGGAGGTGGTGCGGTCATAGTAAATGATCTTATTACTCATCATGAACATTGTAACATACAAAGTACAGAAATGCAACTCACAGCCCGCCTAATCACGCTATTAAAAAACATATGTTCAAGAGCTTATTAATGAAATTAGGTGAAAGATTTATTTATTCTTAGAGGTGACTACAATGCCAATCTAGAATGGTGCTCCAGGATGACCCTTACTCGAGGTAAAGAACTGAGAGAGGCGCTGAGAGAAACAGGTTGTTTATTTCTTTCAACAGCAAAACCAACATATTGGCCTGCAGATATAAACTTTTTTATAATGAAAAAACTATCAACCAATTTTACAACCATAGAAGAAAATTATGACCTCAATTCCGACCATTCTGCTGTCATCCTAAAATTCAATACAACAATAGTGAAAAAATCTAGTAAACCATTTTTAACCAACTCATCTACAAATTGGCTAAGCTTCAAAAAGATTCTGCTAGAAAAAATTAACTTAAGAGTAACATTAGACAATGAGGAACAACTAGAAACTGCTACTGAAAAACTTATGCAAGCTGTCCAGTTTGCAGCTTGGAGTAGTACTAAGACAAAAAAATAAAAAAAAAAATCAACCCTAGATATCCGGTGTATATCCTTCACATGTTAAAAGAGAAAAGCGAGAAGGAGGTGGCAACAAACGCGTGACCCATCCAGCAAAACGGATCTTAATAATAAAAGTCAGGAGATAAAGAGAGAAATAAAGAAATTGAATGATAGATCTCTGAATTATTACCTAGAAAATTTAACAGCTACTAAAGAAACAAATTATTCTTTATGGAAAGCTACGAGTAAAATGAAGAAGTCTATTGTGCATTCTGCACCACTGAGGAAAAGTTATGGCTCATGGGCAAGGAGCGATAAAGAAAAAGCTGACACTTTTGCAGATCATCTCGCTGAAATAAATAACCATGAAGACATAAATATTCCCCTAATAAGTCGAAAAGAAGTAATTAAGGAAATAAAAACCCTAAAATTAAATAAAGCCCCAGGTTTTGATTTAATAACTTCAAATGTGCTGAAAAATATACCCAACAAAGTTCTCACACTCTTGGTATATATAACGAATGCCTGCATTAAGCTTAAACACGTACCTAGTATATGGAAAGTTGCCGAGATAATAATGATCCAAAAACCAGGAAAGCCTGCTACCGACACCAAATCCTACAGGTCGATATCTTTGCTCCCTACAATATCGAAGTTGTTTGAAAAATTACTATTGAGAAGGATTCAACCCCTCATAGAAAACAGGAATATAATACCTAATCACCAATTTGGGTTTAGGCAAAAACACTCAACAATAGATCAAGTACATCGAATAACAGACATTATGGAAAGGGCACTGGAAAATAGACAAATTTGTTCTTCAGCATTTCTAGATGTAGCCCAAGCTTTTGGCATAAAGTTTGGCATGAAGGACTCATCAAAAAGCTAAGTTGTTTGCTCCCTAAAAATTACGTTGAATTATTTTCATCATATCTCTCAAATAGAGTTTTTCGAGTTAAAAATGAGAATGAAGACTCCTCTCTAAGAGATATAAAAGCTGGAGTACCGCAAGGTAGTATACTGGGTCCAATTTTATATTTGTTATACAACTGTGATATACCCGAAGTAGAAAATATAAAAATAGCAACCTTTGCAGATGACACAGCGTGGATGGCAGTTGGTTCTACTATAGAAGAAGCTACAAACAAACTGTAAAAAGCTAATGACAAAATTTCCAACTGGTGCAAAAAATGAAAAATTAAATTAAATGAAGCCAAATCTAGTCATGTAAACTTCACCTATAAAAACATAGTAACTCTAAGAATAAAGCTAAATATATTGGCATGACCTTGGATGCAAAACTGAAATGGAAAGAGCATGTGAAAATCAAAAAACAAGAACTCCAGTTCAAATATAGAGAAGTATGGCTGATTGGGCGGAATTCTACGGTCTCGACCTATAACAAAGTTTTGAGGTACAATCAAATATTGAAGCCCGTCTGGGCATACGGTACTCAAATATGGGGATGTGCTAAACAAATCCATATTCAAACTATCCAAACGTTCCAAAATAAGGTACTGCACAACATAGTCAATGCTCCATGGTATGTTCGCAATGCCGATATTCATCGAGTTCTGAAGATCTCATCTATAAAAGACGAAATAATGAAATGCGCTGCACGGCATAAAACTCGTCTGATCCAACATGTCAATACCGAAGTTTCAAAACTTTGTGAAGCGACTAAAACGAACAAGACCACTTGAGTTAGGTTAAAACCTTTTATCTATTAAAACCTTATTGGATTTTTGTAGATCAAAGGTATCTTACTTTCTTTGAGTTAAATGTAAATTAATGGTTAGTCTATAAGACTAGTTTTAATGTTGCAATAATGATAGGAGTTTTTAGTGGGTTAAAGTCCCACAGTCCTTCAAACTGCCTTCCCCGGTAATAAGTAGTCCCTGAAGCTTCTTTCGATGATTTACTACTATCTGGAAAAAAATAAGGAACTGAACGCAGTACACTACAAAGCCATCAAATGACAGGTTTCACTGTTACCGATTTCGAAAATTTGCACTAGTTTGAGTCGCTGCCGTACAACTCCTAGCACGTGTCAGGAATATTTCAAAAACCAATTGTGTTACAGGCATGAAAATTTACACTTAGATACTCATTCAAAAATAAAGAAATACGACTGTTACCGATTTCGTATAAATAATATTTTTAATAAGCTAATGAATTTAACACAGCTTGGTGAAGGCCAAATTTTAGTTGACTTAAATTGAAATAGCAATGATTAATACAATTATACAAAGGATTGAAGAATTGACTGAAAAAGTATTTCCGAATTTTAGGAATCAGTATAAAAATTTTACATGGCTATGTGAATTAGCTGCAAAAAATGTGACAATTCGTTTTATTAATAAGAAAATAATGCAGAGTATTCCAGGAGGTCCATGTTTACAAATCGATAGATACAGTTATCAATGAAAATGTGTCTGTTAACTACCGAACAGAGTTTCTTTATTCGTTGGATTTGACACGGTTTCCTCCTCATCAATTGGAATTACAAGTAGCAGCTCCAATATTGCTTCTACGAAATTTGAAGCTGCCAAAACTATGGTACTGTGCATCCGCAGTTCATTCAAGTAAAATTCAAATTGATTGTGGAAAAGGAAACATATCTTTATGTCAAGAATACCGAAATAACAAGGAATGTGTTTATATATACTCCATAAAAAAAACCCGAAATATTGTTTACAAAGAAATACTTTTAATATAAGTATAGTTTAAGTTGTAGTATTATTGATTTTGTTATCGTAGGGAAAAAAAATATTAGAATATTTTTGATAAAACATTTTTTTTTTCAATTCAATTCATAAATCAAACTTCATTGAAGTAAATTCTATACATTTTGTGGTGACCCAGACAACGTTGGGTTGGGTAACTTTGTTAGTTATATTATATTTGAACCGATGTGGTTTAAAAATTACATTTTCAGTAATTTTCACCATTTTGAAAAAAATTTCAGTTCTCACGGGGTTTGAACCCGTGCTGCTCGGTCGCTTACATATATATAATGACATTCAGTTAATAATATGTTAAAAGTTTGTATATTCTGTTTATTATATATTATGTTTCAATGTGAGATTATATTAATTTTAAATGTTTGAAAATGGTAAATTTAAGACAAAATTGACAATAAACTAAATTAGAAATACAAATTTATAACCACAAATTAATAAGATTTTTAAATCCAAAAAATATTTGTACACAATCCACAAAAGAAATGGTTTTGACTAAAGTTTCATAAATAATAATTATCACTTTAATACTATAATTGAAGAAATTTTATTTTTTAATATTTAATTTATCTTTTTTTACAGAAACACCAACATATTCAAAATCTGTTACCTCAGATCTTTTACAAAGAAAAATTATATCCTTACAAGATGAAAATAAAACATTAAAAATTGAAGCATCTCAATTGGTTAAACAAACTGACGAAATTGAGGAACAAGAAAGAAAACTAATGGAAGATATAACATCACAATTAAATTCAGCTCATTCTAATTATGATGGATTAAATATTGAATTAGAACGACAAAAGGAAGAAAATCGATTACAACATGAACAAATAATTAGTGTAACTGCAAGATTAACTGAAGCTGAAATGCGTTTACATCAGTTAACTACTGAAAATGATGAACAAGTTTCATTATTGAGTATAACAAAAGAAAACCAAAATCTTTTGGCATCTGAATTGGCTGAATTCAAACAACGCTATCAAGAAGTTTTAGCACTTTTACAAGAAGCTCAAGAATATATGCGGAAAAATCGTAAAAAACAACAACCACATGCAAGAAGTTCTTTTATACAAGGTATTGGTGGTATACCACAATCCGATTCATTACATTTAGAACTCATGGAATCTTCTATGTATTCAGAAAATAGTTTAGATTCAGGAATTGGTATTGAGAATAGGTTGGGGAGCTTAGGAATAAACAACCGATTAAATGTAATTTGTGGTATTGGTAATGTTGGACCAATTTCAGCATATAAAAAAATTTTCGAAACAGTTCAGTGTGCTACTAAAAATGGCAACTATTCAGATAGTATTTCACATTTAAGTACAATGTCACTAAGTTCAAGTAATGGTCCAAGAATGTCTGCAATGCCATATACTGGATATTGTAGTAATCCAGCTGGATCGTATCATAGGCCATCATCTGTATATTCTGGTTCAACTTATCCAATTTATGATAGCTCTTTAATGGGTGCTAAAACAATGTCATGTGAAAGCTTGGCATCACAATCAGATGACGGTTATCCACAACAATCAAGTGGCGTACCTGGTGCCCCTGGTGCCAAAGATTTAGAAGCGGCCTTAAAACGTTTAACACCAGGTGAAGTGTTAGCTCGTAGAGCAATGCTTGCTCATGCTCCACTTGGAACTTATAATTATGATGAACAAAATACAAGAATGAGTGGTTTACCATTGGGTATACGTACACCAGATAGCATTATGTCAACTGGTTCATCGCTCTTATCAAATATTTCTGATTCAACTATTTCGGAAAGAAGTAATAGCACAGGTAATCAGAGTCATAGTACTAACCAATGGCGTCTTCCAGAAAAATTACAGATAATTAAACCTATGGAAGGTTCTCAAACTTTAGGGCATTGGTCTAGATTAGCAACACCCACATTAAGTGGTTTACTAGAAGAAAGACCCGGTGTCACAATTCGTGGTGGAAGAGGTCTTGATGATTTAGGCTTACAATTATATTCATTATCAGATGTTGAAGAGGATGTAGATGAATTACCACCTGGTAAACAATTTCAAGATTCAGGTTTTACGTATACATTATCAATGAGTAACGTTATGCATCCAGATGACGGGCTTGTAAATGATTTATCATTTTTATCACAATCTCAATTAAGTTCTAGAATGGCATCAAATTCAACTTCCAGACAACCAAGGTAAATATATACATAGAAGTATCTATATTTAAAGTATATTTTATATTTTTTAGTTGCCCACAAACACCAAGAGGTGGTTTATCGAGAAGAAATTCATGTTCAACTTTCTCAGTTAATATGGGATTAGCTTCGATGTTAAATGAAAGAGGTATTAAGGCTGTAACTCCAAGTGCTTTAAATACACCAGCAGGACCTAATTTCTCACCAACAGTTACACCATGCAATAGTCCTGGTAGTTAAAAATAATCCAATACTCAAAATGTCTTGATATTAAATATTTTATTCAATATTTTTAGAGGGATCGCCAACACGTTGTATGTCTCCGGAACCTCTATTTGGCTTACTTTCAACTGGTGCTGATTTGATTCGACGTAAATTAATTGGGGACTACGATCGTCCAACACAACATCAACAGCATAAAATTAATATTCAAAATAAACAGCAAAAAATTATGTTATCGCGTTTAGAAAAGCGTGCATTGCGTTCTTTACGTTTACTTGAAAAAGTAGAAAGTGTTGGTTTAGAAAATATTATAGCAACGCAACCAAGTGCTATGAGTCAATTAGCAAGTGGTATTGCTAGTCGTTCAGCAAGTCCAATGGCACAACTTACAAGTTTAAAAAATTTTCAAGCAATTAATAATGGAATGGTTGATGATTTACAGTTTGATCGAAATCAAATACGAGCAATACTTAATAAGGGTTTATCAAATGATAGTCTGAAAAATTTAAATAATGAAAATGAAGTTGATAATACAATAAATTATAATAAACTACGAACAGATGCACAATTAGAAAGTAATTTTGAAACAGCATTAACAACCCCATTAACAGAACAATCTTCTGTATTAGTATCATCTAGTCTGAAAACAATTTATAGTAAAAAGGATGAATTACACGCATCAACAGCACAAAATAGTAATACTTGCGATAGTGTTTCTTCTATTGATATCCGACTTAAACAAGTGCAACGACAAAAATCTAGACGAAATTTGAAAAATGGGCAACGTTCAGATTTAGGAACAGTAGGTGGTAGAATTCGACCAGATTTAGGTAAAGTTGATCAACGTAATAATTATGGTGGAAGTGAAACAAATAGTCAAAATAGCACTTTAGAAAGAAAATCAACAAATAAAAATAAATCAAATATAAATATAATTATGAATGAAGAAGAATTTGAAGTACCAGCACAACAATCTATGACACAATCTTTTGTTGGATCTATCAGTTCATTATTCTTCGGTCGTAAAGGTGGATGGTCATAAGGGGTTTTTACAATCTATATAATATCAAAATTATGTTAATTAATTGAAAATAAAAAGTGAAATCACTGTGGTGGATTAAGGACTTGAATATTTATGTATAATTTTCAAAAATAAAAATGAAAAAAAATTCTATTTTTAAAATATGTACATATGTATATGAATGAAAAAGAAAGCCAATTACGAGGCTTTCCATCCTTAAAAATTTGCATATAACGAATTAATATACATGTTTAATAATTAACCTATGAAATTGTAATTGTTTTTTTTTTTCGTAAAACTCATATTTGAAATGTAAATTATATTTTAATAATAAAAAATTAATTTCAAATTTTAAACAAAGTAAATAAAAGATTCAACAATCTTTTTCTTGTATTTTAAAATTTAAAGTTATAGTTTTCTGGTAGTAAACCCAATTCTTACAGAAAAATAAAAATCAGCCACTCTCATACAAAATTTTTGCCACTCTCACCATAATTTCAGCCACCATAATTTTATTTTTGCTTTTAACCGTTTTATTTTTTGTTTGAACTGTTATTTAATAATTATTTTTTTACTGAAAATGCCAAGTATGGAAATTTTGGTGACAGAAATTAATGTTATATATTTTAGAAAGAAACATGATAAAATCTATCTTATCAAAATAAATTTAATCAAACAACTAAAAGATTTTTACGATTTTAAAAAATAACTTAAAAGATCTGATATACATATAATTTTTTTTTTAAATTTTATAATGAATTCATGTTATTATTCATGTTATTAATTTATTTTTTTAATACTTCTGTTGAACATTAAAATTTAATTTGGTTTTTTAGAGATAAGAACAAAAATTTAAATTAAAAATAACACAAAAAGAAATTTCCAAAATTAAAAGTTAAAGCGTAGAATAAAAAAATCGATAGAAATAAAGTATGAAGAATATTTATTTTCATAATAGTTAAATAATAATGTTAAATTTAAATATAAATTAAAAATTTAACTTGTTTTGCTTATACACATGTGATATTAAAAGAATGTCATGAAATGTTTTGTTTCAACACCAGTTAAACTCTTATAAATCAACAAAAAAAATATGTAAATATTTGAGAGAAATAAATGTAAAATAAAATAAATATTCGTTGAAAAAAAAGTTTTCGAAATTTTACAACTTAAATAAATTAAATATTTTTCTCACTGATAATGAAAGTTAATAAATTTCGATTGGAAGATAAATTCCTAAAATATGTTATTGTTTTATATGTTCTCTTCCTATTATGTTATGGTACTATGTTATTAGGGTATTAATGGTTAGGGTATATTGGTATTATGTAATGGTACTAGTTATGGTACTACATGTACCTATTTTAAAGTAAATTCAGCAAAATTACAATGCAAAGCAACCTGATAGGAATCGTGAAATCTATAAGATAATTTCGAGAAGTAAGTATTGAGTTAATCTGAAAAAAAACTTCATCTACAACTTACCAGCAACAACCAGTTGCATTCTATTACTGATAGATAAATTAATACTCGAAAAAAATTTATTAGTTAGGGTTTTCACTTCCAAACTATTCCAACTTAGTACTTCTACTTACACTTAGTTACTTAGTAGTTTGTAAAATGGGCAGCAATATTTTGATTTTTTAATATTGTACAAAGTACACAGATAAGTTATTATACAGATGAAGCAGTTCTAAGCAAAAATCCGAGACAAAAAATTTTAATAGCGGACAATTTTAGCAGACAGTTTTTTCAAAACAAAAATAATTAAAACAAAAGCAGCCATAAGCCGGTTTTTCTTTTTATATGGTTTATTCTGTTAATTTACAGGAATGTTGTTTTCTTTTTTATTACATTAAATTTATTGAGTTTGTATGCGATTTAATAACGGTAAGAATAATTCTTTTAAAGCAAAATTTTTAATAACGAAAAATTATTTGGTATAATTTTATTAAATAGAGTTGATAAAATTATTTATGAAGTTACTTTATTACATTATGAAAATTTTGTTTTTTTGTTGAATAATTTTTCAAGATATTATTTCAAATGCCATTTTTCTACAAAGCACTTTTTTCATTTATTTAAATTTTTTACTTCCGTGCTGATTTTTGATTTTTTTACTATCAGATATTGCTTAGAGTAAGCAATTCAGACGTCTATTATAGACGAAAACTTGCATCATGTTGCTAAGCGGTGAGATCATAATCGAGTGGGTTACTCGAGACTTTAGTGGCGCATCTTGTCCTTTAAGGACGAAAAGGACATTAATAAAGGAAAGTATCTTTGTTGTTTTGATGTTTTTATATAAACCCGTTATATCTGTTGATCTATTAGATATATATATATATTCTAGAAAGATAACGGTCTGGACCATATTTTAACATTTGTTTGATCATGACTGGTACTGCTGTTATGAAGATATTGTAGTTCAAAGTAAAAAATTTTAGAAAAAAAAAACAATTATTTTTTTCTTTCTTGAAAACCAAATATCTTAAGATTTTACTACAAAAGCCCCCAATATTTATAGACTGGAATATTTTTTTGCTATAACTCATACATACATACTTTATGTCTACGTCGAATAGTTTAGAAAATACAAGCATTTATGTAAAAAAAAATGTTTTTTTTTTTTAACTTTTTCTGTATAAAACTAGGAATGTGCCTTTACGAAATAATAATCTAAAGTAAATGTTACACTCACAACTTTGTAAAAGGCGCAACATTATTTTTTTTTATATAAAAACACTATAAAATAGATCATTTTTTTTAAATAAAGCTTATATATGTATAGCCGGACAGAAACAGACTCTTCTATGAGATAAAAATATTAAATATTTCCTTAGAAAAATTTTGAAATATCTAGTTTTTAATGTAAAGGTATGAAAGATTGTTTGTTTTTTGAAAAATTTTCAATTCTGGATATCAATATCTGTCCAACGGCAACATCTGTCGTCATCAAATAAACCTTAAAATATTTTTGAAATTGCTTCTAGATTGCTTAGTTAGTAGATAAAAACCGAACACATCTATCACAGAAAAAAATAACTGTATATTATTATATTACACTGTAGAATTTTTAAATAATACTCTAGGAAATATATGGTAGCCCGTAAAAGGGCAGTTTGTTTTATGAAGTCTTATTATATAATATTCCTATTGTAAAATTTTGTGGGTTTTTAAAACGAATGAATTTGGATCTTTTTCTTTTAATTTGTAATGTGTTAAATTAATGTGTTAAATAAAATTTTTAACTTTTTATTACTTCTTGTTTCTATTGCTACAGATTTTCTTTTTTCTGGGGTGGCAGCACGTAACGCTTTTTTTTTGTAACAAAACACCAGCGTCACAAAATTTTTTTGGCAGCATGTACTTTGAAACGCTACTTTGGGATTGAAACAAAAAAAAAATTTACGAAACATTTCAAATGTTACGTAAACATTCAAATGTTACGTGCTGCCAAAAGTAGCGAAACAATATTAAATGTGGCGAAGAAAAACTAAAATTGGCGAAACAATTTTAAAAACAAGTGCTACCGTATTTCAAAAATAGCGTGACAACATGTTTGTAACAAGTTACGTGCTGCCACCCTTCTTCATTTAATATCTCGGTAAGCTATGTACATTTTTTTCTTAATAAAACTAAAATTAAAAATTTAAGCCTAATATGTTTCCGAGGATTTAGGCATACCCGTCAGAAAACCAACTTTTAAATTTTTCACAATTTGTTGTTTCTTGTATGCAAATACAAAATATCGTTTTTAATTTTCGAAGTACAAGAATTTGATTTGAAAAGCATGTCAAAAATATTAACATGGTACGAACAAACCTATGAAAAAGATTTTTGGTTTAAACGTTTATCACGAAGAATATAACAAAGAATTTTAAAAATATATTACAAACATCAAAAAATAATTCTGATGGTACTTGTAGTGCAAATTTTCTACTTTTTAGGGGGCTAGTTTTGTTTCGATAAAAGTATATTTTACAAATTTTTATTTTTAGTCATTTTTTTTAAAAAATTTTAAATTTTCTTTCAATATCAAGTGAACAATTTTCTATAAAATAAAATATTTTCAAACAAAACGTTATCATACAAAGCGATTAATTGTAACCTTGTATTATTTACTTACCTAAATTAAAATTTAAAGTGATATAAAACTGATATGCATATCAATATGATATTGATGATGAATAATAATAAAGTTAAAAGCAAAAGAATATAATTTATTTATTTATTTATTTTAACAGTTGATCCTACACATAAATCTGTAGGCCAACTTTATAGGTCCTTTTCCCTTTCGAAATGTAGGCCTTTTAAAAAAAAAATATATATATATCAATTAACTAATAATTTTACCTCAAAAGTCTGAAACATCCATTTTCACGATAGTGATCTGATCACAAGCTCGTGTTACATTTACTTTAAAGATTATTACTTCGTAAAAGCACAGATTATATAATTACTATAAGCATAGAAAAACTAGTATTATAGAAGTCCAGCGTAGAACAAATTTTTCTTGCAATTTTTTTCAAAGCCTGCCTCGCCACTCTCTTGCTTTTTATTTTTTCTCTCGATACTGTTATTATATACGATACGATACGTCAACTCTGTAGCATTAGATTTTCTTGTTATGTTTTAAATGAGACTTGGTTAAGTAAATCCATTATTGATTTGGAATTATTTGACCCCTCCTTCAATGTTTATAGAAAAGATAGATATTGTTCCAATTCAATTCAAAATTATAATTTTATCAATACGGAAGAGATTAAAATACCTGAAACAAATCTTTTAGAGATTATATGCGTCAAGGCTACTTTATCACAAATAAACATAATTTATATTACAAACTGTTATATTCTTCCAAATAGTGACATCGAAATATATAAAAGTCATTGCAAGGCTATCAATTTCATATCTGAAATTTCCGAACAATCTAGCGAAATTATTCTGTGTGGGGATTTTAATCTTCCTAACATTGAATGGTCCAACCATGACGAAGAGTCATACTTAATTCCTACTAATCTTCATAATGAGATCGAGTATACATTCATTGACTCCCTTAACTTAATCTCCCTACAGCAATCATCAACAATCCATAATAATAAGCATCGTCAACTCGATCTAATATTTCTGTCTGATTGGAACAACTCAATAATAACGGAAAGTCCTGACACTCTTGTAAATATTGACCATTATCATCCTCCAATTCTTATTACCTACTTTACTGAGTCTAATGTTCTTCCAAATAAAACTGTAACCTATCAATACAACTTTAGCAAGGCAGACTTTCAAGAGCTTCAAAATTTCTACAAAATTTGTGATTTTTCTTTCATTTTCACTAACACTAACATTGAGATAATCATTAGTAAGTTCTATGATTTACTGTTAGAAGGTTTAAATCGACACGCTCAAAAACGACTATTTTACTTAGTCTAGTCCTCCGTGGTATACTAGGGATATAAAAAAATTAAGAAATAAGAAAAACAAAGCCTGGTCTAAATATATGAAATCCAAAAACTCATCTAATTACAAAAATTTTAAGTTTTTTTTTGATCAATTTAAATCACTAGTCCATTTCAGCTATAATATTTATTCACAAAATATGTCTTCCAATCTTTTAAGGAACCCCAAAGGATTCTGGAAATTTATTAATACTAAAAAAAGTCTGATCAATTCCCTAGTTTCATGCAATATAAGGATACACTTAGTAATGATCCAAAAGTCATATCTCAATATTTTAGTGAATTTTTTGGAAATTCATATGCAGCACCTATATTTAATGTTACCGCATCACAATTTGACCATTTAGATCATTTTCCTAAAACAACCTTCTCCTAATTTTGCATTAATGGTGCTATCGTTACAGATTATTTAAATAAATTAGGTAATAACACATCCCCTGGTCCAGATGGTATTCCAGAGGTTATCCTGAAAAATTGTTCAAAGTCCTTGGCCCAACGCTCTCGAAAATCTTTAATTTATCCATTTCTACTGGATCGTTCCCTCCTATTTGGAAAAAAGCCTTTATTAGACCAGTGCATAAGAACTCTAAAAAAGAAATTAGCAATTAAAGTCCAATCGCCAAACTTTCTTCTTTTCCCAAATTGTTTGAACTAATGATCAAATTTACGATTACTGCAATTGCCTTTTAATACCAAACCAACACGGGTTCGTTAAGAACAAATCCACAGTTACGAACTTGGTTGAGTGTACTTCTGAGTTTATTCTTAATATGGAGACAGGATTTCAAGCTGATGTCATATACACTGACTTAAAAAAAGCTTTTGCCCTTCTACCCCATTGCATTATACTATTGAAATTAACTAAACTTGGATTTCCCTCCTTTTTTGTCAGTTGGGTCGAATGTTATCTGACAAATTGGAGTTACATCGTGCAGTTTAGAACAACCTTTTCATCGTCGTTTGAAGCCAATTCAGGTGTCCCTCAAGGCAGCCATTTAGGCCCACTCTTATTTATAATTTCTATCAATGATGTAACTTCGGTAATCAAAAACAGTCAAGTTAAAATTTATGCTGATGACATTAAAACCTCCAAAAAAATTGCATCTCTACTAGACTCAACCCTTCTTCAAGAAGATCTAGATAACTTTTTTTATGGTGCAAAACTAATAACCTTCAATTAAATATAAACAAATGTGCCACAATGAGTTATCATAGGCGAATTAACTGCCTCTCATATACCTATTCACTTAATGAACAAGCGTTAGAAAAAGTCAAGTCTATCAAAGACTTGGGAGTTACCTTCGATGAAAAACTTACTTTCAAAATGCACTACAATAACATCATCAATAAAGCTAACTCATTGTTAGGATTCATAAAACGATGGACCAAAGAATTCAATAACCCATACATCTTGAAATCCCTATGTACTTGTCTCGTTAGACCCAGCTTGAATATGCCAGTCAGGTATGGTCACCTTATTATGAAATTCACAGTAATCGAATTGAATCAATTCAAAAAAATTTCTTAAGATATGCTGTACGTCTCCTTCCTTGGTCAGACCCTTTGGCTCTTCCACCTTATAATAATAGACTCAACCTCATTCACCTAACTACAATAAAAAATAGACGTGAGATCGCGGATGTGCTCTTTATCACGCAAGTAGTTACCGGGAATATTGTATTGTCATTTATATCTGAATCTGCTAAAATTAACACTTGTACCCGATTTCGTTCGCCCAATTTTTTCACCCGTAAATTGTAATGAATTGTTCTAATAAATTGTTTTTTTTTTTTACTTTTTAACTAATCCAGTTTACTATATAAAACCCTAACCATGATAATCCAACTAACTCATACCTGTTTATACTAATATCTGCATAAAATGAATTTTATAAAATTTTGAAAATTGTTAATCTCTTTATTATAATTTACTCTTGATTCATTGTTTTGCTATGTTTTTAAATTTTTTGATTTTTTTGATTATTTTTTTTCTTATTAATTATGTTAAAATTATATTTTTAAAAACCTTGTAATTTGTTTGATTTAAACGAAATAAATAAATTAATAAATTATAATTTAGTAAACAAAATTTCTTACTGTAAACTGTTATTTTATTATAAAAGCAAAAACAAAAAATGATATTTTTTATTAGAAATCAAATTACAACGAGAAAATCGTTTTTGTTTTTCATTTTTTGTTATTATTGTGTTTGTGTAATTTGAAATTTTTTTCAATTAATATCTACCAAAATTTCAAAAATAGTTATCATTTTTATCGAGTAGTATTTTAAAAAAACAAATACATATTTTATTTTTCTCAATCCATGTAATGTTATAAAATAATTTTATAAATGTTGAATTGTGCGTGTACATTATGTATGTATATTTATAATAATAAATTATTTATAATAATAAATTATAATATAATTTTATAATGTTTGAAAATCAAAAATATATTTTTTTTACTTAGCTATTTGCTTTTTTTAAAAAATTTTAAAAAATATAAAATTAAAAAAAATGTAAATAATAATGCACATTCATTCACGTGATGATTTCTAATATATAGATATATGTACATATATATTACATATAGCGACGTATGCATAAATTTACAAATAGAATCAAATTTTGTTTTTAAAATTTTTTTTTTGAAAAGTATTCAATGTTTTCTATATGTATGCATGTACATATATATTGAAATTGTAACAGAGTTTAAAAATATTTTTAAAACTAATTATTAATTTTGATAAACTCATAAATAAAATATCTTAACGGTAAATTACGGTAACGCTAATTATTTGAATATTTTTAGAATTGCAGTTTTACAGTGGTTTTTTTCAAATTCAAAATTTTCTACGTTTGTCATTATAACGAGAATTTAACAATAATGTCCAAATGCTTGTCATGATCTGCTACACCATTTGAAAATATATTGTTGTTGTATGAAAAATGCATGCTCGTAATATTTGCAAACATATTTTCAACTTGTTGTGCAGATTCTTAGAACTTTTAGTTTTATAAGGTAATCTAACATTTCCTCTACGAAGAAATATGGACAATATTTAATAGTTCTTTTAGTATAAATATTTGAAGAATTTAATTAAATTGAATTAAATTAACCAGCAGTTGGGATTATCTTATTATTCATTATTTAAAAAAAATTAAAATCAGAATTATTTATTGCGTTCATAGCTGCATTTACATATTTACCTATTATGACTAAATAATTAAAGAGCCAAAATAGGGGGGAAATGGACATTTTTTGAAAAGTGCTGGTATTGATATGAATGAGTATTTTTAATTTTCGACAATATTTTTGTTAATACATACATACTTTTAATGAATCAATTGACTTGTTATGCTCAAAAAAAATTTTGAATCTTTCTTTGAGTTGTACTTTGTGTCGTATTAACAAAGTTCTTAAAAAATTACCCAGTCTAGATTGTTAAAATTCATACAAATCAATAAAATTTTAGGTCGAGAAAGTTTTTTCAAAATTTAAAATTTTCCACCAACAAAATTCATCTTTGGATATTAGAAACAATGAAAATGAAGGAAAAAATTCGTAAAATTTGCGACCACGAAACTCTATATGTTTAGTGCTTTGTTTATATTATCCAATCCATAGTTTAAAATTTTTTATTAAAATTTGAGAATGAAATAAAAGTTGATATGATATCATTTTTTTTTAAATAACGACTTGATTATGAATTGAGCATGTACTATTTTAACACAAACTTTTTTCAGACAAATTCAAAATTTTTCCAAACAAATTGAACATTTCGTCAAATAAATTAGACAATTACTTTTTCAAATTAGACAATTTTTTTTATCTTTTTGTGTTTCAGAAAAGAACTAAATTTTGCAATCCAAAAAAATTATTTATTTTTACTAAAACAAATCTCTGTTAAAATTGATAACTTAATTTATTAAATGTAAAATGTATCATTTTACAAAAATAAAAAAACTTATAAAAAAAACTGTTTAAAGTGTAATTTGTTTAAAAACAGATTAATTCGATAAAAAATTATTTTAATTAGAAAAAAATATTGAATTTGGTTAAAAAAAATTGTTTAATTTGAAAAAGAAATTGTTTAATTTGCTTGGACGAAAAATGCTGAATTTGACTGACAAAAGGTATAGACATACATACATATGTACAGCATTATATTGTTATTGATTTCTAATTTTCTAATAAAAATTATTCTATCTATAATAAAACAACAGTTTACAGTAATTAATTTTTTAAATAGTTTTGACACAGCCTACAATAATAAATTAATTATTGTAGGTTATGATTTTTGTTATCTGTTATAATTTATTTCAATGGATATGCATGCATACATATAGAAAAATTTTAAAAACAAAATTTGATTCTATGCATTTGTAAATTTATACATACATCGCTATATCGCTTATCTGGAGGAACAGTGACGTAAGTGCAAAATTTTCCAATTTAGTTATTTATGTCAAAAGTCCTCAAAAGTAGTAAATTTTCTAGTGCAACATTAACGTAATTATAGCATAATATAAATGCCGCTAAATCGCAGTTGTGTCACTTTTGACAAAGTTAGTTTTCAATAAAATGTTCAAAAGAATACTGACGTAAACTACAGTTGTGTTTGAAAATTGGAATAAAAAACATCGTTTCTGCTTTAACAACGACGTAAGTATTATTATTTTTGTGTCATTTTGCAAAATATATTAGTTAGTGCATTATTAATTAGTGGAACAACGACATAAATGTTTATTGAGTCATTGTTGATATGTTATTTTTTCTATTATAGCAGGCGTTTGTTTGCTATAATGTCATTGTTTGTTAATTTTTATTTCGCAATCAGTATTTTTTTGGTTTTCTGATTAACGTTTTAGAGAAAAGTGCAACTAATAAAACTAATAAATAGAAACTGCTGTACAAAATGAACCGAGCTAGAAAAATATTAAATTTAGCAAGGGAGAAAAATGAGATTGCACGTAATACTTCAGGAAATGCAAATAATCCGTCATTATTGGAAGTGATACAGAATAAAATTTCAGATATAGGTAAATGAGAAATTCAATTATTTAATAAATACATCATGAATACATTGTTGATTTTTTATTTTTTATTGGACATAATAATAATTTGTAAATGTAAATCAGTAAATGTTGTACCTAATTTGGATGATGCTGAGCCGCAGCCAAGTACTTCTGGTATTACTAAAAATAACTTCTATATTGAACATTCTTGCAATACTAAGTTAATATTAAGAAAAATTGCAAAACCGATATATGAGGAATATCACGATTTAGCAGCCGAGAACGATTTTTCGGGAGGGGACTGTGATGAATATATACCACCCAGAAATGAATGGCAAACATCTTCAGGTATCAGCTCATTATCTTCACCGGAAGCTGATCCTCAACAAACACCAGCGTTCGTAGAATTTGATTGCTCTGAATCACAATCAGTTAAAAGAGGAAAAAAAAAACTTCGAAACCCAAAAAACTGGAAGAAAAACAAACAGAAATTGTTAAAAAATTCTGGTAAAAGTTATGAGTCTAGAACACGAAAAATTGTCAAAGAAAATTCAATGGGTCCACCGTGTTATGATGGATGCATTCTTTCATATTCGAAAAAATTACCTGAAAACTCAAGGATTGAATTTTTTAAAAATTATTGGAGCTTAGCTTCGTTACAACGTCAACGTGATTTTTTGGGGTCATGTATAGAGCCAATTCAAACTAAGTATCGTCGTATATCTTCATCTCAAGAACCTAGGCGGCCAAACTGTGCATTTTACTTATTGGATGATGGAAATCGAATTCGTGTTTGCAAAACTTTCATATTAAACACTTTCTGAATAACCGAAAGAACAATTCGCTCTGTTATTCATTCCAAATCCACTGGTTTAGGTATTATACCTGAAAATAAACGTGGAAAGCATGGCAAGCAAACGAAAATTGACAGCGAAATATTGGACTCTGTAAAAGTGCACATAAATTCCATCCCCAGAATGGAAAGCCACTATTTAAGAGCCAATACTTCAAGAGAATTCATTGACGGAGGATTGTCTATTGCAGAAATGCACAGAAATTACGAAAAAGAGAAACTATCTATTGGAAAATCTGCAGCATGTTATGACGCTTACTGCCGCATTTTTGACACCGAATTTAATATTTGGTTTTTTATTCCAAAAAAAGATCAATGTGATGTGTGCGAAGCCTATAAAAATGCAATCGGATTTGAAAAGGAAAATTTGGAAAGTTCCTATCAAACCTATCTTGAAGAAAAAATGTTAAGTCGTGCTGAAAAAGCAGAAGATAAGAAGAAGGCTAAAAAAAATGGTCCTAACATGATTTTAGATATATACGATTTACAAGCCGTTCTACCAGTGCCAACGGGACAAACGTCGGCTTTTTTTTATAAATCGCGATTGAACTGCTTCAATTTTACTGTAAGTATCAAATAATATTTATTAGAAATACCAAATTTTTCAAAATTACGTACGTCCTTGATTTTTTAGATATCGGAAATTATTAAGGACCGCAATATATGCTATTTTTGGCACGAAGGTTTTGATGTTTATCGAAGAAATCGCCAATACTCGACCTGGTTCTGATATTGTGTTTTATTCCGACAACTGTTCAGGGCAGCAAAAAAATAAGTAAACCAAACAAATTTTTATAAAACATTAGTAGCAGGTTTTTTTTTGATAATAATTTCTGTAAAGTTTTGTTTTCAGATTCTTAATTGCAATATATTTGTACGCAGTACAAAAGTTTGAAATCAAATCTATTACACATAAATATCTTATTCGGGGTCACACGCAAAATGAAGGAGATGCGATACATAGCATTATTGAAAGATCATTAAAAAAAGTAAAAAAATCTGGTCCTATATTTGTACCAGACCAATTAGTTTCCGTAATTAGGACCGCAAAGAAAACAGGAAATCCATTTATTGTAAAAGAAATGACATACAAAGATTTTCTTGATTTAAGGTAATTATGTGATGAGATGGCCTTTAACTTATCAAAAAATGCTACTGGACTAAATATTAAATTATCTCAAACTAAAATGTTGCGTTTTGTTAAAGCAAGTGATAAATACTTTTATAAAACGAGTTATAAGCAGACGAATTGGGAAGAGGTCCAGATTAAAAAAGTTACTAGAATACGTTGCAAAATATTATCATACAGCCCAGCCGCATACTATTCAAAAATACCAATAAGTGAAAATAAGAAGAAGAACTTACAAAGTTTGTTAAATAATAACATGATTCCTAGGTTCTACGAATCATTTTACAATAATTTGTGATTGTAACTTTTAATAATGTTAAAAATTTGTTTAGTTTATGTTTTTTGTTATATTTTATGTTTTAATTTTTTTTCATAGGGACTGAAATGTTCATTTCAGTTATAATTTTTTAATAAAGACTGAAATATTAATTTGTTTTAAAATAACTAATGTTTTTTTAATTTTTATTACAAAATATTGTCTCTTTGCGTCTATAATTTGTGTCATAAATGCTAATATTATACAACTTCTTAGAAGTACAATGACATAACGGTAAGGTCTTCCCCGTCAACGGACCTTGGATTTTAATTTTTTTTGAAAAACAAAACTAGAGAAAATTTACTAATAATTAAATATAATCCCGTTATTATATCCTAGTTTTTCAATAAAGTTAATGCAATTATAAAAATTCAATCGCGATTTCTGACGAACCAATCATTTTGCACTTACGTCACTGTTCTTCCGGGTAAGCGATATGTAATATATCCATATATTAGAAATCATCACGTGAATGAATGTGCACAATTATTTGAATTTTTTTAAATTTTTTTTTAAAATTATTCAAATAAGTAAAAATAAATAGCTATATTATGTTTGATTTTCAAACATAAAACTATATTATAATTTATTGTTATAAATATACATACATAAGTACACGCACAATTCAACATTTACAAAATTATTTTATAACATTACATGTATTGAGAAAAATAAAATATTTGTTTTTTTAAAATACTACTCGATAAAAATGATAACCATCTTTGAAATTTTGGTAGATATTAATTGAAAAAAATTTCAAATTACACAAACACAATAATAACAATTGTTATATTGATATTCTCATTGTTATTTGATTTCTAATAAAAAATATTAGCGCTCGTCACGCATTTCGTATCTTGGTATTTCGTCAATTTACGAATGTCAAATTTGCGTGAAGAGTAAATTTGTAAATTTTGTATTTTTCATTTCGTAAATTCGTAATAACAGCTAATATCTGATGTCTGTTTAAATTTGATTTCCAATTTTAATTATGGTTGTGTTGCTATTAGAATTTAATTATTTTTAATTGGTAATTTTTTGTGCTTTAAATAAAACTATTTTTAATTTGTAGTTTTTTTTTATATGGAAAAACACAAATTAAGACAGATGCGTACCAAAAATATGTTTCTTAACGGAAGAATCAATGCTTCTAGAAAACATCTCAAAAGTAAATACAAATGCTTATTTTAATTTATTTTTTATTTTTCTTTTTTATAAAAATTTCACTTACACATTTAAATTTATTTTAATTTTTAATTTTGAATGTTTAAGTTTGTTAAGAAAAAATTAATTTGATTAATATACTTGGTTGATAATTTGTATTTGTTTTTGTTTATTATTGATATTTAAAATTAACTGTCAACAACACGAAGATACGAAATGAAAATTAAATAGCTCAGAGGCTTCTTATTTTTCTTTCGTAAATTTACGATTTCGTAATTTATCATCCGTTCGTTTATAAAGCTTTGTATGAAAGTGTAGCAAACTTTTTTTGTGTTTAGTATGAAGTGTAGCAAACTAGCGATATAAAAGAACCAAAATAATACGAGTCGTAAATTTACGAAATTGTGTAACGGGCACTATTATTAATTAATTGCTGTTTATTAAAATTACAAAAAGTGTTCTCCGCCGTTGACGAAATTTAATTCTTAACTTAACCACTGAGTAAATATATTGTATATAGAGAGTCAAAGCTAAAACAAAAGTATAAACTGATTTAAGCGATCGAATTTTACTTAGAAGAATAAGAAAAACAAAACATAATAATAATAAGAAAAAATTCACCATTCAGAATTATGGTTAAAAAAAATTTCTTAGCCAATTTTATTCACACGTTTACTTAAATTTTTTTATTTTTGTTTTGTAGGTTTAAAAATGTTATTTGTGTAGAAATGTATCATATCAACGCAGTAAATATATTATGACAGGACCGTTCCCGTACTTTTCTGGCAAAAACTTGCAAATGAGAGAAAAGAGAGAGAGAAAAAAAAAAGAGTTAAAAAAACTCTCATCTGCAAGTAAAAGTACTGGAACGCAATTCTTGTAAAAACTTGCAGCTGTCAAACAGCTGACAAGCAATCTGACATTCTGAAATTAATTTAATTATAAACAATCATTTTGAATTTCCGGAGGTGTTTTTTTTAAAGAATTGTAATTAAATTTAAACGAAATGGCAGCGGAAGATATAAAAAATATATATTACTAAGTAGCGATTCGGATTACATTTTTATTACATTTTTTTAGTGAAAGCGAAACTGAAGAGTTAAGGAATGTAATTCTAAAGCAAGTGCTGTTGGAGAACTTTTTACATAAAAACAAAAGACATTGCATTCGAAACTATTTGGAAGAAATAGTTCCAGGTTATTGTGAAGAGGAATTTGTAAGACATTTTAGTGTAAGCAAAAATGTTTTCAAATATTTATATGAAGAACTGCAAACATTTGAAAGTTTTGCAAACCTACGTGCAGATAAAAAATGTAGCTCAGAAAAACATATAGCTGTATTTTTATGGTTTGCGGGTCATGAAGCTTGCTGTTATAGAGACTTAGCTGACGATTTATCCTTATCAAGTGTATCCGTATTATTAAATTAAATTATACGTATATTACAATAATAAAGAATTATGAAATTTATCCTCCACTAAATTATATTTTTCATTTTTTTTAATAAATTTCATTTAAAAAACAAAATTTTGCATAACAGACACATATGAGAAATTACAAAAGTAAAAAAAAACATAACCTAAAAAATACAACAACAACAAAAACAACAACAAAACTTTAAAGTATAAAAATTTAAAGTAAAATTTTACTTGCAAAAACTTATTCGAGAGAATGTTGTTGAACTTTGTTGAACGAAGTTGAAAACATATGTTTTCTCTCGTTTTTAGAAAAAACTCTCAGTACAGGAACGACTTCTGGTAAAAACTTGGAAAAACTTGGATAAGTTTTTACAAGATGTGCGTACGGGAACGGTCATATGTATGATATGTATAGTAACTATACCTAAACATATAGTTATACCACTGGTCATAATTTTGTTTTTCTGTTTCTAGTAAAAATTTCATTTTTATATTTTGCTTGAATTGAAGAATAAAAACTGTGAATGTAGGTACATATGTATAAAATAAATGTGTTATATTTCTCAAAATTTACTGTCTTGATAAATTGACAACATTCCGTTTAATCTTGAAAATTTCGTTTTTACGATTGAAAGATAAATAAAATAATAATGTAAAAATAAAAAATTTTGAAATATACTTTTATCGAAACCAAACTAGCCCCCTAAAAAGTAGAAAATAAAACTAGGGGTTGATGTTGAGCATCTAGAACTACTATAAGATAAAACACAAAAGTATATAATGAATCTTGCTGGAATATTGATAATGGACATTTTTAATATTTGCCGCTTGAAAAAAATCACGAATATTAAAAGAACATCACAAAGCGTTTCCAAATTCCCATTAACAATATTCCAGCAAGATTCATTACATTATTATTTTATTTTATACTTTTTAGTTTTAAGTGAAACATATAGGTATTATAATTTCAGAAAGAGTATATAAGTGAGTTTACACTTCTTCTATAACACAATTGGTTTTTGAAATATGCCTGAGACGTGCTAAGAGTTGTTCGGCAGCAACCCGAACCAGTCCACATTTTCGAAATCGGTAGCAGCCGTATTGCTTTATTTTTGAAAAAGTATCTAAGTGTAAATTTTCATGCCTATATTACAATTGGTTTTTAAATATGCCTGAGACGTGCTAGGAGTTGTTTGGCAGCAACCCGAACCAGTCCATATTTTCGAAATCGGTACCAGTCGTATTTCTTTATTTATGAGAAAGTATCTAAGTGTAAATTTTCATGCCTGTAATACAATTGGTTTTCGAAATATGCCTAAAACTTGCTAGGAGTTGTTCGGCAGCAACCCGAACCAGTCCAAATTTTCGAAATCGGTAACAGTCGTATTTCTATATTTATGAAAAAATATCTAAGTGTAAATTTTCATGCTTGTAATACAATTGGTTTTCAAATATGCCTGAGATGTGCTAAGAGTTGTTCGGCAGCAACCCAAACCTGTCATTTGATAGCTTTGTAAAGTACCTTGTCCGGTTGCTGTTTTCATCGTGAGTAACTGTGCAAAATTTCAGAACTCTATCTTTAAATTTTTTAAACAAAATTATTTATTTTCTTTTTACATTTGGTTTGAATATTAATAGAAAAATTCCAACCTACCTACCAAACATACCTATATCCAGTGGCGGCTCGTGGACTATCAACCTACTGATTCAAAAAAAATTGAAATAAAAGAAAAAGTAATATTTTAAGACTTGTATTTGAGTCCTATTCTCTCTCTTTACTTGCAAAAATATCTATAACTTCATCAACAAAAGTTCATTTTAACATCTGGTAATAATTTTTTTTCAATATAAATTAGTGATAAACTAGACATTCTGTTTTGGCTCAATGAGTTTTTTATACAAGTTTTTGTATTCTTTAAGCCCGAAAAAAATCTCTCTGCTGACGAAGAAGAATCTGGTATAGTTTCTATCAACAGTGCTAGTTTGAATGCTTCTTTTATAAGTACTACTCACCAAATCATAAAATATAATAAATTAAAAAATCTCCGATTTTTTTAAATTTACGAATATCTACAGGGAAAAATTCTGCGTAAAAATGAAGTAACAATAGAAGGATTCCATCTACAAATAAATTCAAATATCCTGTAGCTTGATTTATATCATCAAAATTCCTTCCAAGTTTCAACTATTGTAAAGAAAAAAATTTCATAATTCTTTTAGTTGTGAAGAAACTGTTAATAACTACTATTCTTCTGTTAAATTGCCATATTGTGGTAACAACAGTAGACAGACGTTTTTTACAAATTGTATCGAATGCTTCTGTTTGCTTAGACAGAAAAAACTAGCCAGTTAAATCTTTAAAAAATCGGCTCTATTTCGGAATTTTTTTAACGGATTGTGCTAGGACTAAGTTGAATTTATGAGTAAAACGTTGATTAAACTTTGCAGTCCGTTTGAGTTTCCTGACATAACCGCCGTACCGTTATATGTTTCACAAGTTAGTTTCTGTTCAAGTTTGTAATCAGAAAGAGTATTTAAAACAGTTTCATAAATTAATTTTTTTCATTTCATTTCAGTTTCATATTTGATTGAATTGTATAATTTGGTAAAATTTAGTTTTAATATAATCTATTTTGTAAAATTTTAAATCTTCAGAAATTGCTTTTGATACACATAACTATAACATAACATATAATATAATATACAAAATGTATTGAGATTGAAATAAAAATAAAATGCCTAAATTACTTGTTTTCATTCATAAGCACAAAAAAAAATTTATATACCCCATATATTCAATTTAACAAATTGAATCTATGAACATATTTTTTGACTATTCTCATTTTTTATTCTTTCCTTTTCTTTTTCTCTTCTTATTTTTATTTTTGTTTAGCTGTTCCTACGCAACCCTTTCTGCTATGTTATTGGATTGTACAATGCACAGCACACTGCGATTGCATTTACATTTTATTCTCAGATTCAAAATATAAAATTGAATCTTCGTTAAATAATTAAAAATTTTGTATGCATTTTAATATTACAAACGGCTAATTCAAAATCAATACAAAAAGGGAATTATATTTGTGTGTATTCAATTTCATCTATTGAATCTATTTATGTAGGATATTACTGAAAATTTATTCTTTTGTTGCTTTGGATAATTTATAAGTTTTATAAATTTATAAATATAATATTAAATTTGTTTTACAAGTGATTTTTTTACAACTGGATACTGATTCAATGAATCAGTTCAATCTTATGAAAAACCGCCACTACTATATACATATATACATACATATAGACACTGGCAAGTTAATATAAAAGTATATAAAAATATATATATTCTACCTTTTCACGTTTATAATATTATAATGTTTTTTTCGAAATAACGTTTATATGTCTTATAGTTTTTTCTACAACTTTTGGGATAAAATTTAAATAATGTTTATGATTTATTCTATTAGATAAAAAGAAAGAGCTGGTGTAGATAGGATGTGGCGACCTATTATTTAAAAATAATATTTTAATGTTTTTTTTAAGAGCCTTGTGGTATCAAATGTGGGTTAACACTAGACCACAAATTAATATATACATATATTATGTATTATATTGTGATTAGACATAGCTATATTTTTACATGAGGGTAAATGATTTTTTTATTTCAAAAATTTATAACGGTACTTCGAGACTGTATCGAAGAATTAAAATTAATAAGTAAAACAATTAAGTATATGTAATTAAATAGGTATTTATTGTATGTACCTATTCTTATGTACCTTTTATTATATTTTGGTATGATATTGAAAATGTTATAATATATTTACTGCATTGATATGATACATTTCTACACAAATAACACTTTTAAACCTACAAAACAAAAATAAAAAAATTTAAATAAGTATGTGTATAAAATTTGTTAAGAAAAATTTTTTCACCATAATTCTGAATGGTGAATTTTTTCTTATTATTTTTATGTTTTGTTTTTCTTCTTCTTCTAAGTACAATTCGATCGTTTAAATCAGTTTATACTTTTGTTTTAGCTTTGAATCTCTATATACAATATATTTACTCAATGCCTTAACTTACTGCTTAAATAACTTTAATTGTTATCTTTGTTTTTTCAAATGTTTTTTTCCAATTTAATAGTTATAATAAATTTAAATAATTGAAATAAAAATACGTTTTATTAGTTTAATCGCTGTTTACTAAAATTACAACAGATGTTCTCCGCCTCTAATGCATTTTAATTATTACCTTAATTTACTGCTTAACTAACTTTGATTGTTTGATTTCTTTTTTCTTTAACTATTTTTTTTTTTAAATTTGTAATTATAATACATTTAAATAATTGTAGCAAAAATACGTTTTAATAGTGTGATCGCTGTTTCCCAAAATTACAAGAAGTGTTCTCCGCCTCTGGTCAATTTTAATTATTACTTTAACTTACTGGTAAAGTAATTTGATTGTTTGCTTTGTTTTTTCTTTTAAATTATTTTTAATTTCAATTCAGTAATTATAATAAATTTAAATAATTGTATTAAAATAAGTCCAGTTCAGTTATTTATTAAAGTTTTAACTATGTATATTATTTCTTGTTTCTTTTTTTGTACATTACAACTATTTTCTAATCATTTCTAATAATTTCTTTTCACTTATAATTTACGATTATTTTAATTTCACACTTTTTAAATAAATTTAGTTCTTTATAAATATAAATTATATAATTAAATAATTAAAGTTATTTTATTAATTATATTTAATTATATTTCAGAATGTCAATCCACGTTGAGCCCCCAATTTTATGGTATTTAGTTATTAAAAGATGATTTATATTTTTTAATTTATTAACTTAACAAACTACAACGACAGATAAATAACTAGATTAGTTAATTCCCCAAAAAAATGAGACAACTATTACGCTGCAAACAAAACCAGCTTTCACAAAATAAGAATAATAAAAAACAAAATTAAAAATGAAAGCTATTGTGCAGCGTTGATTTTACAGGCTGCAAACGTAAATATCCTCTTCGTAATTTTTGAATAAAGTGAAAACATAACGTATATACAAAGACCGTTAATATATAAAGATACACAAAAGTAGTTTGATCGTACAAAGATTAGAGTTGAGATGGGACATTTTTACGATCTTTTTTTTTCCTTCTACGGAGGTGGCCCTAATATGTCAGAGCCGGCATGTAGGCTTTTTAGCCCTTTATGCCGTCCTCCACCCCTTAACTTAGTCGACCCTTTTGATAAAGGCCAATAGGTTTGGGGGATTTATCCTGCAGAAGTTTTCTGAGGTTATGTAGTGCGTTTCCAGCAGCCTGAGTCTCAGCCTCGAAAGAACTAAGCACTCTCCTACAACGTGTGTGGAGGTTTCTTCCTCTTCCAGACAATGTCTACAGGTTGGGTCGTCACTTAGTGCTAGTCTACACATGTGTTTATTCATGTGGTTATGACCAGTAAGTATGCCCACCATCTTCCTACAGTCTCCTCTATTGAGAGTTAGCAGGAAGTTGGTTATTTTGGTGTTTATTCTTGGTGCATATATTTTGGAGACCCTGTGGCCTTCCATACGCTCCCAAAGAATATTTGCTTCCCTTTTCAGCGTGTTTTCTATTGATAGTTTAATATTACCAATAGATATACCAACTGCTGGTTCCGGGCCATAAATGTTTCCCGCCGATGATCTGGCTAGTTCGTCAGCCTTCTCATTTCCAGTCAGGCCACTATGACCCGGTATCCAGATCAGTTGTACTTTGTTTCGGAGCCCTATGAGGTTTAGGGCTTCCGAACATTCTCCCACCAATCTAGATTTGATGAGGTTACTTTCAAGAGCTTTTAAGACAGCCTGACTGTCACTAAAGATTCTAATGACTTTGTTAGACCATCTTTGCTCTTTTATTATATTCACTGCTGTGTTTATGGCAAAGACTTCAGCCTGGAAGACTGTGCAGTGTTTGGCAAGAGGAAACTGGAGTTCAAGTTGCTCTTTTTCAAAGAACACTCCAGATCCCGCGCCTAGAGCCGTCAGTGAAAATGTCCGAGGTATTTGAGGACCTGGCCTGCTCTTTTGAACCACTCCAGGTCTCTCTTGTCGGGATTTCTACTTCATATCTCTTCTTCAAAGATACGTATGTAGTAATGTCATCTGTTGGCATGAAGAACTCTTTTTGCTCCTCTTCCAAGTCTTTCCATAGCCTCTGATGTTTGTGCCTACATCCTCTAGTATTCCCTAGAGTTTGCAACCTTCTTGCAACTTTGAGGGCCTCCATTCTTACATAAAGATGTAAGGGCGGAAGCCCAAGAAGTATTTGCATAGCCGCTGTAGGTGTGGTTCTAAAAGCACTTGTTGCACAGAGACACGCAAGTCTTTGTACTGCTTCTAGTTTTTTTATGCCATTTGCTGTGAATGTTCTCGGAACCCATGCAATGGACCTGATACACACCATGTATAGTCTTAAGGCTATTGTCGGTGTTAGGCCCCAATTTTTACCAAAGGTCCTTCTGCACTGCCATAGGACTTTCACGGCATTAGCACATTTCGTCTCGATATGTTTTGCTCAATTGAGCTTCTTATCAAGTATGATCCCTAGATATTTTACTTCATCTCGAAGTTCTAGGTTATTTCCTCCAATGGAGGGAAGAACATAGTTGTTTTTGATAATCAGATTTGTTTTTAGTGATATGTTTAGATTTATGGAATAAAAGTCGAGTTTCCTTTCACTAATCATTTGTATTTATTTTGCAAATATCGATATTTCGGAAGCAACTTACTTCCTTCATCAGTGCTTTACGACTAATTAATATTTACACTAATCCTTACATATAATTATATAATTTGTTCACTAATCCTTACATATAATTATATAATTTGAACCCTCAATAATATGCTCATATCAGAACATAGTTGTTCAGTAGCCTTCTATTGGTAAAGGCCACTAAATGTGTCTTGTTCATCTTGACATCTTGTCCATTCGGTGGTTAAGTCAATGGCATTTTGAATTTGTGTGCATAGACGCCTCATATAACCTCCTCTTAGAAGAATACTAACATCATCGGCAAAGCCGTGTATGTTGAATCCTTCCTCGTTCAGTATACTTAGGAGTTCGTCTACCAACATGTTCCATAGTAAATGCGATAGAACACCTCCTTGTGGGCATCCTCTAACCGCATTCACCTGAACTTTAGTAGTTTCATCTACCTGAATGAACAGATGACGTTGTTCCAACATCTTTTCTATCCATCTCAGTATTGTGTTGTTTACTCCGTGCTTTCTTGCTCCGTTTAGAAGTGACTTAAAAGTTGCCTTGTCAAAGGCCCCTTCAATGTCCAAGAATGCACAGAGTGTTATCTCTTTCTTCACGATAGCCTCCTCTATATGGGAGACCACTTCTTGAAGAACTGAGTCAGTAGACTAACCTGCCTGATAGGCATGTTGTTTACGGTTCAGGGGTACCCTGCTCAAACATACATCCCTAATATACCTGTCCACCAGTTTCTCTAGGCATTTTAACAAACACGAAGAGAGACTGATAGGTCTGAAGCTAGTAGGGAGTGCATAGTTTGTTTTCCCTGGTTTAGGGATGAAAGCGACCCTCACTGATCTCCATACTTTTGGAATATATCCAAAGGCTATGCAGGCTGTGAAGATTCTTGAGAGCCATTTGCTTATGCTGTTCCTGCATTTTTGAAGCATAATAGGCCAAATTCCATCCGGCCCAGGAGCTTTATATGGTTCGAAAGAGTTGATAGCCCAGTCTAAGACCTCAGGCCATACTATCTTTCTTGCCATAGACCAATCCGAACGGGTTGGTGTGGTAACTTCCTAGATAGTATCTTCTAGAGGCAAATCTTCGAGTCTACTCCCCGGAAAGTGTGTTCGAAAGAGGACTCTATATGTTTCTTCTTTCGATGCTGTGTATGATCCTTCTGATGTTTGCAGATTGTGTAACTTTGCTACTGGATCCCTTTTCAAGGCCTTAAGCAAAACCGCTCCATCTGCAATATCTTCGATTCCTTCACAGAACTTTTGAAAGGACTGTTTCTTTGATTTCCGAATCAGTCCTTTGTATTCTCTTCTAGATTCACTATAGGATTTCCAATCATCTTCTTCATGAGTTTTTAAGGCTCTATTCAGAAGTTTTTTGGCCTTCCTTTTTAGCTGCTCCAGATGTTTATTCCACCAAACAGTTTTTGTGTCTTTCGGTTTTCTGGTGACCGGACAAGATGCTTCGAAGGCCTCCGTTAACAGATTTATCAGTTTTTCAACTGATTTGTCTATTGCAGAGACCTTCGGGATCCTGATCGAATCCGCATCCGTAGCCACCAGATCTTGAAATTCTTGCCAGTTGGTTCTTTTAATATCTCTAAAGACCAAGATCTGATCAGATCAGGATCAGCCTTTAATGAGAAATTAATGTATCTATGATCGCTCATAGAGGGTTCCATAGACACTTTCCAGTCTTTGATCTCTGAAAGAAGAGATCTAGAGCATAGAGTTATGTCTATGGTTTCTTGTCGCCGGGAGTATACAAATGTATGTATCCCTCCAGTGTTTAGGATTTCCAAGTCAGTAGTAGCAAGGTACTCTAGGAGCGCCTCGCCTCTAGTATTTGAATTGGTACTTCCCCAGTTTTCATGATGAGCATTTGCATCGCAGCCAATTACTATGTCAAAATTGTTGTTTTTGGCATAGTTGACCACTTGCGCGAGCTCATTTGTTGGAGGGGGTTCTGTAGAGTCGTAAGGGAGGTAGCAAGAAACTATAATAAATTTTCGCATTTCTCCCTGACTCTTGTGTTTTATGGCAACCGCCGTCAGATCTTCTGATGACAGTTGTATTATGAGCTGCGCGTCAACGCTTGAATACGCGACTATGCATGCTTGAAATTTTCCAGGACCCGCATTGTACAGAGTGTTCCAGCCTTTCAGTGAAAGACCGGCCACTCTGTTCTTGATAATGTACGGTTCTTGAATAAGTACTACTTTTGTTTGCAACTTTTTAGTTAGTGAGGCCATAAGAGTGTATGACCCGCTTATACTACGTTGCAAATTAATTTGCTTAACTACTAGACTGGCTAGAGCTCGGGATATGAATTTATTGGCCAGTTTAGTTTTCTCCTTTAGCCTAGATAAACTTTACGTTTATCAGACCAAATTTGAAACTTAGTTTGGCGTTTCGATCTTTTATAGCTCTAGCGCTATCGAGATCGATATACACGTATAAAAGAGAATCTGAGCCACTAATTTTAGTAGCCCCAGTTGCTCTTCTATACGACTGGATTTTCCACTTCGTAGTATCCATACCATTTTGAATACTGAGCGCCTTCATGACGTCCTTCTCAGATTCGGTACGGCCTGGGATCCAGATTTTAACTAACTTCGTCCTTGGAAGTTCGCTGACCCTCATTGCTGAGAGTCTTGCTCCCTCCCATGGACTGCAGTTAGACGCCGTAGATTTCAACCAGTTTGACGAAGCTTCATCTTGGCAGGAAAAATATAATTTTCCCGCCTTCAACGAGACCCCTGCAAAGCTGGGAGATATCTCATTACAAGTGAGCATGAGTTGGAACAACTTTTGCTGAATCATTTCACCTTGCTCGTTAGTAATGCTCCCATCGACTACCTGAACGATTGTATCGAACTCTCTTCTAGCCGACTGCGCGTAGGTGACAACCTGTCGAGAGGACGTTTTCGTCTCTCTAGCCTTTGATGGTCCCTTTGGCTTCTGAGCACCCTTTTTTGGGACCCTTCCACCTGCAGGATTCGACAACGTTTTTTGGCCTTTCGGTTTCTGGGTAACAGTTTTTGGGACCCTTCTACCTTCAGGATTCGAAGTTGATGATGTCGCAGCATGGAGACCAACGTTTTGGTTAGCCTTTCCAAGACCGTCTTTGAGGACAGCCTTCTCTACATAATCTTTCTCTTCGAAGTTAGCCCGTTTGAGGGAACAGCTTCTTGAGAGCTTTGCGGGGGAGGATTCATAGCCGCATTACGCTTAGCCATTTTCCACCTTTTCTTTTCAGAACCGCAGATGTTCTTTTTCTTCCTCTTACCTCTTTCCTGAATGGTCGAACCACAACCAGTCGTCTGTAATTCTACAGACACGCCAGCCATTGGTTCGATGTCCTCAAGAAGAAGGTTTTCGATAGAGACACTTAGTAAATCATTTGCCATGGCATCTGGTTTACCAACTGTCCCCGGGGTCGAGGCTACGAAGACCTGTGTTGCCACAGGAGAGGTATGCAATAATTGGCTCTCCCCAGAATCCGTAGAGCCTGCCTCCGTAGAGGGTGGATTTGTCAGATTAACTGACTTACCACCTGGGGTTTACCAACTGCTTGTTTTATTCATTGCAGGTTTTTGTGATTTTTTGGTCTGCCCCGGAATCCGATATTTGTCATATCTGACAAACGTCCCCCTATCCGCCACCTGCGGAGGCACCCGATGGAGGAAATCACAGAAAACGGCACATGGGTATTCTATTTACTATTTCATATTAAAACATAAACAAGCACACACCATTAAAGAAACAAGAATTAAAAAAAAAAAACGTATATATAAAATATATTATATGCCAAACCAATGCTCTATTACCAAAATATAGTGTACTCTATATTATGCTGTGCAAATTATAAATATATATGTGACTGTACACAGTATACACACTGATATAGATATCCATATAAAGTTATATATCTAATTACAATTTTATTTTTCTGTTTTTCAATTCTCAAAAAGTTTCCTTTTTATATTTTGGTAAGTGTGAATTGTTGAATGTGCATATAAAATAAATGTGCTAATTTCACAATATATATATTGTCTTGATATCTCGCCAACATTTTCATTAGAATATAAATTTTTTATAATGGTTATTATCTTACTGTTTTTGATAAATCTGACGTTTTGATATAGTACCTCGATTCTTGGGTATATATTTAATTTACTATACAAAATTTATTGATACACTACAGATCAAATTTTGCAAAACATTTTTGTTTTTTATTTTGTTTTTACATTGTTGTTGATTGTTAGTAAATCCTCTTCATATGTAACATTTAGAAAGATGTTTCAAGTACAATAAATAAATAAATTCACAATAACTGAACTGAATAATCACTTGCAATAACTGAAATAAAACCCTTCCAATAACCACCTTATTAATTTTGAACTCTTTATAATAAATTAATAACAATTTGTTCATTGTTCATTGATTGATTTCAGATCTATCTCATGTTTAATTTTAAATTATAATCTTAGAATCAATCAGTTAAATCTTGTTATCGTGCCAAGAGCCCGCGCTACCCAATTTTTGTCATTTTTCCCAAACTTTATGATTTATTACCAATGAATATTCGAGCTGAACGATGGTTGAATTCATTTACAAAGATTCTAAAAATTTGGCTGTTTCAATTTGAGATGTCCCAAATTGAACATTTTTCGCATATAAATCAATGACTCGAGCCAATTACCCTTATTGATTTAAACAGGTAGCTTTATAGCATTTTACCTTATTCTAAATACATATTATTTTTATAATATTTCTAATATTTTGATGGGAGACTAAAAATTATTTCATTCATTCCCGTACGCACATTTTGTAAAAACTTATCCAAGTTTTTCCAAATTTTTACCAGAAATCGTTCGTGTACTGAGAGTTTTTTCTAAAAACGATAGAAAACATATGTTTTCAAGTTCGTTCAACATAGTTCAACAACATTCTCTCGAATAAGTTTTTGCAAGTAAAATTTTAACTTGTAAAAATTTATATTTCAAATTTTTGTTGTTGTTGTATTATTTAGGTTATGTTTTTATTTACTTTTGTAATTTCTCATACGCGTCTATTATGCAAAATTTTGTTTTTTAAATGAAATTTATTAAAAAAAATGAAAAATATAATTTAGTGGAGGATGAATTTCATAATTCTTTATTATTGTAATATATGTATAATTTAATTTAATAATACGGATACACTTGATAAGGATAAATCGTCAGCTAAGTCTCTATAACAGCAAGCTTCATGACCCGCAAACCATAAAAATACAGCTATATGTTTTTCTGAGCTACCTTTTTTATCTGCACGTAGGTTTGAAAAACTTTCAAATGTTTGCAATTCTTCATATAAATATTTGAAAACATTTTTGCTTACACGAAAATGTCTTACAAATTCCTCTTCACAATAACCTGGAACTATTTCTTCCAAGTAGTTTCGAATGCAATGTCTTTTGTTTTTATGTAATAAGTTCTCCAACAGCAGCACTTGCTTTAGAATTACATTCCTTAACTCTTCAGTTTAACTTTCACTAAAAAAATGTCCGAATCGCTACTTAGTAATAATGTATTTTTTATATCTTCCGCTGCCATTTCGTTTAAATTTAATTACAATTCTTTAAAAAAAAACACCTCCGGAAATTCAAAATGATTTTTTATAATTAAATTAATTTCAGAACGTCAGATTGCTTGTCAGCTTGTCAGCTCGTCAGCAAGTTTTTACAAGAATTGCGTTCCAGTACTTTTACTTGCAGATGAGAGTTTTTTAACTCTGTTTTTTTTTTTCTTTTTTTTCTCTCTTTTCTCTCATTTGCAAGTTCTTGCGGGAAAGTACGGGAACGGCCCTATTATTATTATAATATGTTTTTGTTTATGAAATTTTTACTTAAATATTATTCTGATTGTCATTTTGGCTACTATTTTTTGTTATTCTTATATTTTGTTATTTTACTATTTTACTATTTATTTTTTTTGTAGTTAACTTACTTGCTATTTTAATTTTTAGTTTTTAATTTTTAATGATTACTTTTTAATTTTTTTCTTGATTTAATTTTTGAATTGATTTTATGTTTATTTTTCCACTTTTTCAAATTCAAAAAATATCTTTTGTTTTATATTCAATTGAAGTCCACAACTCTAATTCAATTATCTTTTTTTTTTAATTACTAGTTCTAGTAAATACTATATCCTATGAATATAAATGCTTGAACTTAACACAATTCCTTATTTATACATATGAATTTTTTTAAATCTTTAATTTTGAATTTGTAATTTCAACTTTGTAAAATTAGTATTGTATGAAATAAATAAAATCAATAAAAAAAAAAATTCAAACACAAATGGGAGTTTCTAGCTATCAAATTTTTATCCTGAAATTCAGCTATTGTGAAAATCCGCTAGGTGCCATTTTACAGAGTCTCAATTGACAATCGCGAAAGTGCTTTCCACTCACCAACCGGAAATTTTTGTAGGAAGAAAAAAGACCTTAACAGCTGATACCTTTATATCTACATGGCCCGCATATAAAAAAAGTTTAAAAAAAAATAGGTGCCTATTATGTATTTCGATAACGATTACGATTTGATCGAACGAAATGTCAAAATGCAAAATTAACATTATGTATTTCGATATCGTTCAGAAATTGTCGACGAAATCGATAACGAAAAGAGACATCGAAAGAGAGATTTTGTACAAATTATGTGTTTATTTTATATTTGCGCTATTTTTTGGTATAAAAATAAATTTAAAAGTTGAAGTGTAAGTAGGTATTTTACTTTATTCTTCATAATTATTTTGTATTGAAATAAATTTTAATAGGAATGAAAGGCCAGTTACAAATAAACTGCAATATGAAAGTTAGTATAAATAAATTATTTCAGTAATTCTACTTTAATTATAAAAATAATGTTTGTCTGCATAACAGAAAAAATTAGCTCTGCTAGTCCGACGTGAAAATCGGCGTGTTACTTATTGGCTATTTTAATTTTTACTCTAATTTTTCTAATAAATCAATAAAAGCAATGTTGGTTAATATAAGAAATTTTGATCAAAACTGTTAATAAAATTAAGTTTTGTAGATAATAACTCATCAATTTCATGTATAATTATATACGTATAATCTTCCAAATCCAGTGGATTGGAATAATCCCGACTATATGTTGGCTTGTTTTTTAACTCTGCAATTTGATATCTTTTTTCAGCACTACCAGAAACTGAAAAATTTAACTCTGTTAAAATCACTTTATTTATAAAAACTTTTAATTTAATAATTTTTATTTTATTTAAACACTTTTAACTTCAACCAAAGACTATAGAACAATAAGATGGTTCAATAGAAAAAAATTCTACTAAAAAGTAAATTATCAGGTGACAACACATTGGGTTTGTACATTGTGATTGTACATCGATTTAGTTATCATGTTTCAGTATCACACAAACGAAATTCTACGCTCTCTCTTTGCTTCATAGTTAAAATTAGAAACATAAACAATCAACCAACACCATAGAAAGACCATATATATAGAAAGAAACACTAAAAAGGAAAGAAAAAAAAATATTAATATGTACATACCTATAGAAAGAAATACTAAAAAGAAAAGAAACAAATAATAATGAGGAGAATTACCAAAATCTTGTATGCACTATGCACTTAACAAATGTAATTTTTTTTTGTTCTTTTCAATTCTATAATTTGCCAATTTGTCATATGCATATGCATATTCATTCATCTCATCTCATAACTCATCAGTATAATATCACAGAGAGAGATAACTCATATCTCATATACATATACATACAGAGTTTTCTAAAGAACATTTGTAAGAAATTTGCAGGTTCAACAAATTTCTTTAAATTCAAGAAATAATGAATGTGCTAAAAATAAAATAAATATGCTAATTTCTCAAAAAATTCTGTCCGTATAAATTAACAATATTTTCATTAGAATAAGATTTTTTTTACAATTGTTATCATTTTATCGTTTTAAACAAATCTAGCCCTTTGAGATTCCTCGATACTTGGATAAATATTTAATTTACTGTAAAAAATTCATCGATACACCACAGCTCAAATTATTTATTTTATATTATTTACATTATTAATTATTATATATCATTACTTATCGCATAAAGGATAATAATAATTAACAAAATTACATTACTATTATTAAAATCATACAATCAAAAGAAATTTATCCATTAAAATGTTTAATTTATGCAACCCATATTACGTTAATTATTATTTACTTTTTATTAATATAAATATGGATAAAAAGTATCAATGAATTGTTGTTACATAAAGATGTTAAATAATGTTTTTTGTTAATTCAAATTCATTATTAATATAAAACTATACCTATATCAATATAAGGTGATTATTGAACTTAATTGCACGTGTAATAATTATCTGTGTTTGCCTTTGTGATTTTATTAATTATTATCTGTGATCTTGTGTTTTTTCGTGGATTTAAAATTATTGATATCATGAATCATTTTAATAATAATACTAATAATAATAATAATAATAATAATAATAATTTAAATGTGAAAAAACGTCCGCGTTTTAGAACTTTAGCAAAATGTTGTGTAGAAAATTGCAACTCAAAGAGATGTAGTGAAAACATTCGATTTTTTAGGTTTCCAAAAGAATATGATGTTTTAAAAAAATGGAAAGAAAACTGTAAAGTAACCGAAAAAATTTATGGCTGTAAACTTGTTTGTGAAAAACATTTTGAAAAACATTGTTTGGGGGAAAAAAAAATTTAAAAAATTTTCTATACCAACACTATTTTCACATGAAGTTGTCAATAATAAGCCTTTTCTTTTTGAGAAAGAAAAACTAAAACGTGTCAGAAAATGTTGAATCGAGAAGTGTTTTTCCAAAAATCCTATTTTCAAGTTGTTTAAATTTCCAGCAGATAGAAATAAATACAATGAGTGGATTCAAGCTTGCAACTTCGGTGATGAATTTGTTACAAAAAGTAAATACGTTTGCGAAAAACATTTTTTAAGCTCGCAACTTAAAAAAAAACTTATAAAAGGAGGAATTTCATGTGTGAAAAATCCTGATCCAATTTGTGTGTAAAATTTTTCAGATTTGCCAGATAATGATGAACTTTTAAATTTTAAAATTTTGCATCTTTCTAGTTGTGGTTAAAAAACCAGATGATAAGTGTTATGCAGGCTTTACACATTCTGAAAAAAGTGAACCTATCTGATCTAAAATATTTGAAGACTCCAACAAAGAAAACTAATTTAAGTTATTTAAAAACTCTTCTAATTGCAAAAATTGTAAGAGAAAAATAAAAAAAAATAGTTTATTACATAAAAAATATCGTGTTCTTTTAAAAAATTGAAAAATTCGTACAAAGAAATATCTGAATTAAAAAACAAATTAAAAGTTTTTGAAAAGAAACCTGTAGAAGCAGTAATTGATGAGTTAGATTACGTAAAGGAGTATCCGAAAGAATTTTGCAAAATGCTTCTGAGCCAAAGATATAATAATACAGAATGGTCACTCAAGCAAAGAAATCTCGAGCAAAATATTAATTATAAATCGAACTCATGTTACAACTATATGAAAGAAGTTTTAAATTTTCAATTACCTTCTAAGGCTTCGATTTTCAGGTGGAGTCCTGTAAAAAACTTAGACCCTGGTTTTAATCAATCAATTTTAAATAACTTAAAATTATAAATATCAAAAAAGGATTTAATTGGCAAGGAAGCAGTTCTTTTTTTTGACGAAGTCAAAATTCATAAAGAAGCTTCTTATAATAAATTTACTGATAAAGTTGATGGTTGTGTGGATTATGGTGATAATGAAAGAAGTACAGAACTTGGTAACTGCATTTGTACTTTCATGATCAGAGGGTTACACTTTAATTGGAAATATATTTTGAGTTATGTTGTAACCAAAAAAGGAATACTCGGAGAAAAATTACAACATTTAGTATTAAAAAATATAGAAAAAGCATTGGAGTTGGGATTAAATATTCGGGGAATTACAAGTGATCAAGGTTCGAATAATAGATGTTGTTACAAATTGTTGTTACAATAATGATGTACCACACTTATTAAAATCTATAAGTAACTCCCTTTTAAAATCAGATATATTAACTTCTGATGGAATTTAAGTTGGGAAATAATTAGTAAACTTTACGAATGGGATTCTTCACAAACTGCAAGGGCGTGCCCAAAGTTAACAAGAAAGCATATATTTCCAAATACCTTCGAAAAGATGAGAGTAAATTATGCAGCACAAATATTTAGTTCAAGGGTTGCGGCAGATACCAACACTTGTATTTCTTTGGGTTTATTTAAAGGTAAATTGCTAGATGTTGCGAAATCAACAGCAAAAATTATTTCTAAACTAGACAAAATTTTCGACTGCTTAAATAGCAGAAGTTTGTTTGATAAAAATATTTATAATATATGCATTAAAACAAAATAATGAGGTAAACAAATTTTTGGTAGATATGCTGAATTATGTATCAAATATAAAATTACTCCATAATAATTAGTCTTCGAGGCTTACGGCAGTCTATAAATGCGGTTCTACAATTATCTACCGAAATTTTTGAAAATAGTGAGAACGTCACAACAGCGAGGCTAAACCAAGATGCCATTGAGAATATATTTTCCCAAATAAAATCAAGAAATGGGAGCAACCGAATGCCAAGTTTTTCTGTATTTAATCATTCGGTATCAAGAATTATGTTTATGAAATTAATTGTAGCAAGAATATCAAACTGTAATAAAAATTGCGAGAATGATGATGATGATCTATTTCTAGATTGGCAAATAGAAAATACCGAAGAGTCTTTTGAGGAAGCAAAAGACTCTTGCTGAATTTGATTCTTCAATAAATGCAAATGTTTTATATGATATTGACATTCATAGTATCCATGTATTAGATCAATATTCAAATCCTGAACTTCGTTTAAATGAAAATGCAAAACGATATTTTATTGGTTATGCTGTATATAAAATAATTCTAAATAAAATTAATTGTGAATGCTGTAAAGCCGATATGATTAAAGGAACAGATGATAATGAACTTGCATTGTCTTCGGAAAATCTAATATTACATAAAAATTATTTTTCTGAAAATCGAAGTAACATCTAACACCACCATCAGACTTTTTATGTGAAATAAATAGAATTAGTTTCGAAATTTTTGAAGTATATTTTAAAAAAGATTTATATTTAAATATGTTAAAGAAACGCATCTTCGAGTCCTGCATTAAAGCAATCTTTCACAATGTCATTAAAGACTATGTCATTAAAGAAATTATTCAATGGATGACTATTCATATTCATATAGAACTATCTGGAACAGGTTACTGAATAAACCTAATATTTTACTATTTTTCTTGTATGTACTTTAAATTTTAGTTTGATTATTGGCCGTCAGATAGTTTTTTATGTAGATTTTAATAAATATATAATTTTGCTCCTAGTTTTTTTTTAAAAATAAATTGTCAGTTTTATTATTAAGTTACAATAATATACATATACAATGTACGTATGTAAGATATTTTAATAACTTTTTCAAAAGTTTATAAATTTAAAAAATAAAAATTTTAGTCATAAATAAAGATATGTTTCTTTTTTATTAAAATTAAAAATTATAAAATCTGTAAAATAAATTTGAGCAATAAAATTTTAACATAGGTTCGATATACATTAGATTTCACCAATATACTAATAAGACTTCTTAACCAAAATACAGTACAAATTATATATTATATTAGGTTCATTCAATAGCAAATTGTTTTCGATTGCAATCACTTGCAATCATGTTTTTTGTTCAATAACTTTTCAATCACCTTCAATCACGATTTGGAGGGGAAATATGTGATTGAAACTGATTTTTTTTTGTTCAGTAGACGTGATTGAAAATGATATTTTCTGATATTTTCTGATTGCGCTCAGAATTAAAATCACAATCATTGATTGGATTTGAATGTCAAAGCTTAATTTTGAAAATTATTCTGACGCAAAGTATTTGCCAAAAATTAATTATATTTATTTTTTTGAAAAAAGATTTGAGAAAAAAAATTTAAAATATTTTAATAAAACATTTTTAAAATTTAAATTCAAATAAAAATTTTTTTAAATTAAGTTTTTTAAAAAATTTCATCCATTTTTTTTATAAACAAATTTTGAAATTTCAAAAACACAAAAATTTGCTCAATAAGAAAAATTGATTGGCTACTGATATTTTGAACATTTTGGATTGCTTTATATTGTGATTGATTGCAATCACGTGTTATTGAATGAACATATTTATTGTACCATTGTATCTACATTTTAGCTGTTTGAGTATACATATATAGGTAGGATAAATGCTAATTGGTATAATATATTATATTATATGCAAACATCTACATGATACATATAGTGTAAAACTGTCAACTGTGAATACATTCCATGTATAAGTAATAAGTGAACATAATTTGTATGACTAGATTCATTTTAAACTAAACGGTTTCGTATTTTGTTAAAATAATATTTAAAAATTGTGAAATTAAAACCTATATTAATAATATTATCCTACTAATTAATGTTTTTTTCCTACTAAAAGTGCAAAAAAACCAAATGCGATAAATAAAAAAATTTTTTTTTTTTTTTTGTCTTTATTCTATACAACTATCTACATAAAATATAAAAGATATTGAGTATAATGTTGGAATTAAAATTGACGTGATGTAACTGACATGTAATCTAAGTCAAAAATCCATTGATTCTTGACTTAATATTCAAATTTATATTTATGGAGTCTCAGGTAAAGTGAATCTAGTAGATAAATACAGCGGTCTGAAGCGTCTTAATCTGCGCTCGCTTGTTCGTTCATTATTGATGAGTTGAGGAGCCAGTAAATTTGGATGGTTTTCCAGTCGAACATAGTATTTTTCAGCTTTCTTTTTAATGAATTTCTTAACAGATGGGATATTTAAATCTGATCTAATTGTGTCATTTCGAACATACCAAGGCGCGTTGACTATAGACCTTAATACTTTGGACTGGAAGCGTTCTATTATTTCGATGTTGGAGTTACTAGTTGTTCCCCATAGTTCCAACCCGTAGCTCCAGATTGGCCTGATGATATCTTTGTACACTGCAACTTTACATTCTAGGGATAAATTGGAGAAACGACCTATTAGCTAAATTAATTGGTTGAATTTTGATCGTAGTTGTTTATTTTTGCTGATGATGTGACTTTTCCAAGTGAGGCGTCTATCCAAGTGCATACCTAAGTACTTAACCGAGTCTTGGTGAGTCAATTCCATGTCGTTAAGGTGAACAGCGGGGCAATTTCCCTTGCGATTAGTAAAGGTGATATGAAGGGATTTCAATTCATTGGCCTTTATTCTCCACTTTTTCAGCCAGTTTTGTATATCCAATAAGTAGTTCTGAAGAACTTCTGAAGCTAATCTCGGATTAGTATGAGACACTAAGACCGCTGTGTCGTCAGCAAAGGTAGCAGTGAGTACCCTCGGCGATGTTGGGAGGTCTGCTGTAAATATCAGGTAAAGTTCACTTTTCTATGTATTTGCTCAATTGTTCCATGATTATGACGAAAGCCAAACTGATGAGCTGGTACGATATCTCGTTCATTATTTATTTTAATCAATCTTTTGGCTATTAGTTTTTCGATTAATTTTGATATTACTGGCAGAAGACTTATTGGTCTATATGAACTAGTCTCATTTGGCTCTTTCCCCGGTTTAGCTAACATTATGATATGAGCAGTTTTCCAGATATCTGGGAAGTAGCTAGTTCTTAATATAGCATTAAAAATGTGAGATAAGGATTTTATACTGCAATACGGAAGTTCCTTTACCATTTTGCCTGTGATACCATCATACCCAGGAGCCTTCTTGTCTGACACAGAGTTTTTTATAATTTCCTGTACTTCCTTTATCCGGACTTTCTTTATCGGTAAATCCATTTGATAAGGCACTTCAAGGTAGTTTTCAATCTTGTTGTTTTCGTCGGTTGAAATTACTGGTGGATACGGTACAAACACTTTTTGTAAATGTGATGCAAAAAGCTCTGCTTTCTCACCATCGCTTCTGGCCCAATTACCATTTGATTTCCTTAGTGGAGGTATAATTTGTTGTGGCCGTTTCAGTTTTCTTGTTGCTTTCCACAGTGAGTAGTCATTAAGATCGGTATATGTTAGTCTTTCAAGGTAATTCTTCAACGAACTTTCTCTGCTTTTATTTAACAAAAATTTAAGTTCTTTGATTGCACGGTTTAACCTGGCTTTGATTTCAGGGGATCTAGTTTGCTGCCAATATTTCCTAAGGTTTCTTTTTTCCATGATTTTGGATTTTATTTCAGGTGGAGAAATAACATATTTTCGGATGTTACCTTGCGTCGGAGTTGATGACATTGCTGCTTCAATCATGGTTATATTTGGGTTTTTTATAGCTTCATTGATATCTTGGGGGTTTTTCAGTCCTATATTTAGAGAAGTTTGCATTTCAATTTCCTTTCTATAATTATCCCAGTTAGTTTTCCTTGTATGTAACCGTTGTTCATTTTGAGTTATTACTACTTTGGATGAGGCAGAGATAATGATAGGCGTATGATCTGAAGACAGCTCGAGGCGCTTGATTTCAGAGTAAATAGTTTTGGTGAGATACCTTTTGAGACGCAAAAATCCAAAAGATCCGGTGTCTTATTAAGATCAGAAGGCCAGTATGTAGGTTGTCCAGTAGACAGATAATTCAAGTTGAATTCTTGCATGGCTAGTAGTAGCTGCCTTCCTTTTTGAGTAATCAGCCTAGAGCGCCAGAACGAATGTTTAGAATTATAATCTCCACCGGCAATAAATCTATTTCCCAGAGTTTTAAAATAATCAATAAATTGAGATTTGTTGATATTGTGTTTAGGAGGGCAATATATAGCTGAAATAGTTAAGGGTCCATTCCAGTCAGCTATCACGACACTTGTTGCTTGAATATGATTAAATTTATATTTAGGAAGTTCATAGTGCTGTATGTTTTTCCTGATGATTATTGCAGTACCAGCATGAGCTGTCCCATCAGGATGATTTGTGGAATATGTGTTGTAATTTTTTATGTTAAAATAACTTTTGTTTGTAAAATGGGTTTCAGAAATTAACAAGATGTCTATTTGGTGATCAATAATAAAATGATACAATTCTTGTTGATGGTTTGACAGTCCGTTGGCATTCCAGACGACTATGTTGAGGAGTTTAGCGATTTTTATGTAAGTTTAGGAGAAGTGTATTAACGAGGTTAATCAAAGGCCCAACTTGTGACATTAATTCTTTCACCATGTTTTTTAATTCGAAAACTTCATTTGAATTGGTTAAGGAGCTGATAGTACAAGTTGCATTATTGTTTGATATGATAGCTGGTTGCTGTGGCGTAACACTCTTGTTTTGTAATATTTCCGTATAGGATTTATGGCCAAAACAGTTTGAATATCACTTGTTCCTTTAACTTCCTCAGCGCTATGACTTTGTTGAGGTAGCTGCCTATTACGTAAACTGGGAAATTTTTTTTCTTTAATTTCTTTATACCGTTGACAACCCTTGTAATTAGCGGGATGATTTCCTAGACACAAAGTGCACTTTACATTAGACCCTAGGTATTTGTTTGGGCAATTCTTTGAGATATGATCACCAGCGCACTTTACACATTTAGGCAACCTATTACAGTATTGCCAAGTGTGCTCATAACGCTGGTATTTGGTACATTGAGGTATTTCCTTTTTCTTTATTGGAGCTTCTACAGTTATACGTGTATGTAACAGATATCGTATTTTGTAAATATCTTTGTTATTTTCACTTTGGCTAAGATCTACGAAGAAAAGCGGTACTGCAAATTCATTTTCTCCTCTACGCTGTTTGAGGTTGTAGATGTTAATTACTTCGTGATCTAATTTTTTAAGTTCATCTTTAATTAGATTTAGTTCTACAGAAGGATGTGGACCTCTGATTACCACTCTAAAACTTTTGTCCTGTTTCAGTTGATACGTATGGAACTGAGTTTCCTTTAGTTTTAATCCTTTAACTGTTTTTCGGTAGTCATTGATGTCTATCACTTGAATTTTCACTTCATTTCCTTTAAGAACCTTCGTGAAGTATTCGGCTGAGCAAGTTTGACTTAAAAGGTTAATAAGAGGAGACATGTTCTGAACCCCAGACACATAAATTGGAGGAGGTTTTGGCGATTTTGTATCCTGGGTAGTTTCTTCAGGTTCAGCTGTTTCGAGTTCGCTGAATCTATTGGTGAATTCTTTGGAGTTATTCAACCAGTAATCATTGATTCTGGTTTGTTTTGGGTGAGGCAGTTTTTGAGGACTATCCTTCTTCCTTTTTTTTTTTGAATTTATGACAAGTTCGAAGCTGTTTATACCATTTTTTTTTCGGCATTATCAGAGAGGGTCACAACTGGTACAACCTTTTCAGTAGAGTGTTTTGATAGAACTTCGTTTAACTGCTTCTTTAGTTCTTCATTTTGCATTCGCAGCGACTGAAGCTCTTGGTGAAAATCATCTTCTTTAATCGTTGAGTTATTAGATGAGTTTGGAATGCTATTAATGTTTGAGGATGATGAAGCTCGAGTTAGTGTTGATCCTGTTGATGTCGATGTCGAGGACGAATCTTTTTTATCAGATGAGAGCGGTGGAGTGCGCAACGTCATATCCGGTTATTTATTATATAATTATATTTTATATTATTTATGCTATAAAAATAGTTGTATTTAGAAGTTTTAAAAGGCATTCTAAAGTGTTAGAATATAATTGTTATGAATATACAGGTATATACATAAAATTACACTCAACACAAAAAATGCCTGTTTAAATAAAACTAATATAGAATAATTAATATATATATATCATAAGATATATACATACAATTATATACAATTATATTTTATATTAATTATTAATTATAGATAATTAATTATAATTTAATAAATATTCGCTATATAAAAAATATTCATAAATCAAATAGTACTTACAATTTATAATTTATATAAGACAAAGATATTTTCTATAACTTCCAGAATTTGACGCCAGATGAACAATATTAACTTAATCTGCGAGTTTAAGTTGTCAGCACTGATTTTTATTGTTGAAGACGTTTTTCTTAATATTCTGTCACGGTGTCAAAAATGACAGTAACAAAATTATTATTATTTAAAACGGTCGCGGTTTTTATTATAATTTTTTGTTTTTTTTTATTTATTTATATTTATTTATTTTATAATTTTTGTACTTTTTTTTTCGGCGCGAATTGAATTTGCTTTTTTGCGCGAACAATTATGTTATATTCTTCCGTATAGTTTCAAGGTTCGAGAACGAATGAAAGGTAAAAAAAAAAAACAAAGAATTTGACTCAAAAGAGAATCGACAAAAAAAATTGATTGAGTGAAAACAAAACGAAGCACACGAAAAACCACGAAAAATGTACCTTCAATATCATGCTCTAGTGTATTATAATATAGATAAAATGAAAATTGATTTTGATCGCCACAGCCTTCATCATCGCCGATTGAATGAATGAAAAAAGAAAACGAACACACGAAAAACCACGAAAGTGTGCCTTCAAAATCGTGCTCTTGTATATTATAATATAGATATAGATAGAATAAAGTACTTTGTTCTGAAACTACAACATAACCATTTTTTATTTACTTATTTTTCTTTATTTTTTTTTTATTTCAAACTTAAAATTCTTTATAAACGATTTACGTTTGAAATTTGAACCACAATGGATTATTGATTAAGGTGTATACAAAAGGTGGATTTCCTCTTAATGAACGAACGTCCGGACAATTTTTTTAACCAATCCAAAAATTTTATTTTACCAACACATACACAAAAAATTCTCCCCGGTCATTTTCTTTATCCAATTTCTTAGTTAAAATATTTTTAACTTTTGGCTGAAGGACGAAGTAAAAGAAAAAGATAGATATATAATTATTTGATAAATATTTATTGCTATCTCGATTTATGAATGAACGCATTCACATATAGAATTTCAAATGTTTTTTAAGAAAAAGATGTGAAGTGTAATTTTTTTGTTTTTTAGTACAAGATTATTTTGTTTCTAACAAATTATTTATATTTTAAGATAAAAGCAAAGCGCTATATCTTATTTTTTTCGAATATTACAATGTTATTATCCACTATTACTCTTAACAAGATTTTAATTTTTTGTAATAAAAGTAATATCAACGCATGTAAACATAATTTTCAAACGTCAACCTTTTTTGACTACATAACAAATGTCAGTACTTCGCGCCCCAGTAGGAAATCGAGAAGTCAATTGGTTACCCATTGGTTCTCGAACTACTTCCAAGGTAATTAGTTACAGAACTAATGAACAAACCATTAGAAGTTGTATATTTTGTCTATTAAGAACTAGCTCCCTCGACGATTACATTTTTGCTAAAGTAATGCTGAAGGTAATGCTGTTTTTCTTTACGAATAAAGAATAAAATTATTTTTCTGTTAAAATATTTTTTTTTGTTTTTTTTTTTTATGTACTACTAATTTCTTCCCCGATTACATTTTTGTAAAAGTAATGCGAAAGAAGGTAATGAGATTTTATTTACGAATAAAAAATAAAATAATTTTTCTGTTAAAATATTTTTGTTTTTTGTTTTTTTTTTTTATGTACTACTAAATCCTTCCACGATTACATTTTTGCTAAAGTAATACTGAAGGTAATGCTGTTTATTTACTGTCGGCGCCAGAAATATGTGTCTGATAGAAATTTGGGAATTTCCCGAATCGTGATTTTATTTTTTTTCTTTCAATAATAATTTAAATAATTTTTCAGTCGTAATCATAAAGTAGATTGTAGAACATTATTAAATATTTGTGAAAAAAAAAATTATATTATAAATTATAATTATATTTTTATTTTGTGTCGTAATCATAAAGTGTAGAACATTAAAAAAATATTGGAAAAAAAAAATTATATTATAAATTAATATATTTTTATTTTTTGTTTAAAAAAGGAAATTTTAAGGTAAGAATGAAAAACATATTAATTTTTTATTTATATTATTTTATTAAATTTTAAACTTAAATTCTAAAAGTGAAATATTTATTTATTTTTTTTTTCAAGTGTTTTCTTTTCCTAAAGGATTACGAAGTTATAATTCGAAAAGCTTTCAAGAGGTGAAAGAACAACTACTTTAAAAACAAATGTGTACAAAAAAAACGACTAGATGATTCTGCTTTATTTTTAATTCACTTAGTACGTTTAATTTTAATTTTTGTTTAATGAATTCTGCATTATTTTAAGTTTAATTTTTACTTTTAACTTTACCAGTATTAATTGTGATAATTTTTAGTTTAATTTTTATTTAATAATATTATGTAATCTATATTTTGATGGTTACGTTTTGACAATTTGATATTGAATGAATTGTTGAAATAATTGGGTTCATTGCAATCAATCACAATCAAAAACAATCCAAAATGCTCAAAATCTCAGTAGCCATTCAAAATTTTTGTGTTTTTGAAATTTCAAAGTTTGTTTACAAATAAAATGGAAGTAAAATTTTAAGAAACTGAATTTAAAAAAATGTTTGTTTGTACTGTAAAATTATAATTTTACTAAGTTAATAATACTGTAAAATTTATTGTATTTAGCTATATTGATTTTGATAAAATAAAAATTATATTTTCCTTAAACTAGAATGAATTGTTTTTTTTTTTTTTAAATTAAAAATTCCTTTTTTGAACCAGTTCTATAACTCATCGTAATGAGTTTGGTAACTAGTTCCTTTTCAACACTTTTCACTAGTTCAGTAACTAGTTCCCAGTAATGAGTTTGGTAACTAGTTCGTAGTAATGAGTTTGGTAACTAGTTCCTTTTCAACACTTTTCACTAGTTCGGTAACTACTTTTCAGTAATGAGTTTCGTAACAAGTTCCCGTTCACTAGTTCAGTAACTAGTTCTTAGTAATGCAAGAGGAAGTTACTGCTTAACTCGTAGGACATCGTGTGCAAATTGTAATGCTGGATTTACATTAAGGTAACCTAAAGTGTAATGCGTTATCTGATTACCGGTAATTAGTTTTGGAATTAGTGCGTAACTAGTTGGATTTCCTACTGGGGCATTGAGAGGAAACCATAAAATTTGACATATATTGATGAAAAGAGTGACGACCGATTACACATCAGTCATGCACTCCATAATCTTTTTGAATGTTTTTGACTTCAGTTTAAATTTAATTTTTAAAGTAAATGTGTATCAAAAACAACAAATTATTTTTTTGCACATATATGTGTTTGCACAATATATCAATTGTTTTTTTACAAATTGTTAATTACTATAATTATTAAAATTAATATAAAAATTTTTCCTTTTAGAATTACATTATAAATTAATATTATAACCTTATTTGAACATTCCCAAAAAATAATATCTGAACATTCCCAAAGAGCCATTTTTTTACCTATGCTGATTTTGACAGCATGATTGATGAGAATCTGAGAATATAGGAGAATAGCACTGACTATAATAGACTTTAATTTGCCTTAAGTAAGTTGCCTTAAGGCTTAAGGTGGCTTAAGTTTTTGTACGACTGTATGAAGTTTCATATTGACAACTATAATGAGCTTAACCAACCTTTCGTTAACTTTATGAAACTTTTGGCTAAAACTTTATGGTACGCTCTGGAGCGTAGAAAACTTAAGCATTGATAAAATTTATTTGAAAAAAAAAATTGAAGAGTAAACAAGTTAAAATAAAAAAATTAGTATCTAGTTTATTAAATGTTTAATGAATGTTTAATATGTGTTTTTGGCTTTATTTAAAATATTTTACATTCATTTCAGTTATGAAATATACATATGTATTATTTACATACTGACATTAATTTTAAAAATATTTACATAATATCACATTTATTTCAATTGAATGTGCATAATAAAATTAATTTTAGGACATGTAATCGTACATTTCCTTAAGTGGGCTTTAGCCAACTAAAGTTCATTACCTCTTGAACAGAATGAACGTAGCCATCACGCAACCAACAAAGTTTCTAAATGTCAAAAACGTAGCAATCTAACTTTGTGCACAGAATGCAAAATGTTGAAAACGTTAACTGACATTGTTTTGCTTACTTTTTCTTATTAAATAAATTTTCAAGAAAATTAATAAATGTTAAATATATGTTATAAATTTATAAATTAATTTTATTATATTATATCTGAGCCCTGCCCCTTTTTTGATTTTAAATTTTTTTTATTATTATATTATATCTGAGCTCTGCCGCTCAGCTGATATCTGATGTCTGTTTAAATTTGATATCCAATTTTAATTATGGTTGTGTTGCTATTAGAATTTAATTATTTTTAATCGGTAATTTTTTATGCTTTAAATATAACTGTTTTCAATTTATATTTTTTTTTTATATGGAACAACACAAATTAAGACGCGTAAGATGCGTAACAAAAATATGGTCCTTCACGGAAGAATCCATGCTTCTAGAAAACATCTCAAAAGTAAATACAAATGTTTATTTTAATTTATTTTTTATTTTTCTTTTTTATAAAAATTTCACTTACACATTTAAGTTTATTTTTATTTTTAATTTTGAATGTTTAAGTTTGTTAATAAAAATTTAATTTGATTAATATTTTGTTGATAATTTGTATTTGTTTTTGTTTATTATTGATATTTGACATTAACTGTCAACAATACGAAGATACGAAATGAAAATTAAATAGCTCAGAGGCTTCTTATTTTTCTTTCGTAAATTTACGATTTCGTATTTTATCATCCGTTCGTCTATAAAGCTTTTGTATGAAAGTGTAGCAAACTTTTTTGATTTTTAGTATGAAGTGTAGCAAACTAGCGTTATAAAAGAACCAAAATAATACGAATCATAAATTTATGAAATAGCGTGACAGGCACTATAAATTAAATCGGTTTCATATTTCAATATGCGAAAAGTTAATAAACTATTTTTCCATGAAAAAGATGTATTACGAAATTGCTCGAATTTAACAAAAAAAATAAATATAAAAAAGAAATAAAATAATTAAAATTTACAATTTGCCGAATTGGCAAATTCAAAATAAAACAAATGTATAAATTTTTAAATTAAAAATCAGTCTCAAATAAGTCTTCGAAAATGAAAGTCTTTAAATAAAAGTCACTTAAATAAAAAAAACAACTATTGGTGTTATTATTTGATATACAAAAAAAATAAATATTATTGTCTACATTCAAAGGCACTAGTGACGTAACCATTAATTCCATTTGTTAACAGTGTAGAATACAATCTAAGGCTTAGATTCTAAGCCATATCAGCGATCAAAATGTAAGAAAAGTAGCTGTCAGAGCAATATTCAATGAAAAATACAGGGTGAAGCACAGAGTACGGTCATCAACATCCCGCAACCAGACAACTGGTAGTTCATCAAGCAAACGTTAAAAAGGAGATATAAACCAGAAATAGAACCACCTGAAATATATAGGAAAATAGCGGATCTCCGTGTAAATACGGTAAGTGAATTAATTGTAGAAATTAAAAATTTAAAACATAAAGCTGATGAGCTTCAGGTTTATTATAGTGGTGATAATTATATAGATCTAAGTAATATCGACAGTTTCCTATTAAATACTGTAAAGGAAATGTCACAGGGAACTTTATTAGATAGAATATATAAAGAAAATAATTTAGACAAAGTCATAGAAATTGTGAATATAAGAAGATATGAAGATTCTTGCATAAGACAAGAATTTAAAATAAATAGTAATTATAATAGTAATTATAAAAATAATAATTTCAAAAATAATTATAAAAATAAAGAAAAAAATAATTTGAGGAATCCTAAAACCGATAATAGGTATCAAAATTATGAAAATAAAAATGGCAATAATAATCAGTGTTCCTCTCAAAATCGAAATAATTATTCGTACGATAATTCGAATAAAAACAGTAATAGGTACTTTAATAGTAACAGGAATAATTCTAATCCACCCAATAGATCTCATACAATGTCAGAAAACTCTATACAGTACTCGGGCAAAAATACCTAAGAACAGAGTCACGCTAGACAAAGACAAGTAGAACCGATGGAAGTTCAGAATATCGAAGAACAAAATAAGAAAAATGAAAGTGAATGTAACAATTTAGCTTTTTTTCTAAATTAGCATCGGATGAACTACCCATTATTAATATAACTATCGAAAAAAAGAAACTTTTAGCATTAATTGATACAGAGTCTAATTTTAGCATTATAGACGACAGAATAGAAGGTTTTAAAAAGAAAGAAATAAAACCAATAACTTTTTCAACAATCAATGGCAAAGATCAAATTCGTTTTGAAATTCATACAGGAGCACCTGTAGAATTCAATGCACCACCCAATACAATGGTAAAGTGGAAAGTAAAAAATTTACCCAACCGTAAATACCAAATTATAATAGGCTCAGATTTATTGAAAACCCTAGATAGTATCATAGATTTTGAGAAAGGAAATATTAATTTAAATGTACAAAATTTAAAATTTGTCAACATGCCGTATCAATTTAACGAAATATGCAAAATAGTAGATAATATAATTTTACTATTTTGTACCCAATATAAATTTATTAAAATTACCCAGTATAAATTTATTAAAACTAGATCATCTCAATTCGGCAGAACTTACAGAAGTAAAAAGGTTAGTAAAAAGATTCAGTAGTTTATTTTTCAAAGAAGGGGATAAATTAACTCAAACAACAGAAATTGAACATGAAATAGTTACAACAACTGAACAGTCCATTAACTCAAAGCTATACAGGTATCCACCCAAACATGAAGAAGAAGTTAGAAAGCAAATTACGGAAATGGAAAAACAGGGAGTTATTAGAAAAAGTAATTCTAGATACTCTAGTCCATTGATAGTCGTATCAAAGAAATCCGATAATTCAGGTCAAAAGAAGTTTAGGATTGTGATAGACTATAGACGTTTAAACGAGGTAACAGTGGATGACAAATTCCCATTACCGAATATTGACTCAATATTAGACAAATTAGGAAAGGCCCAGTATTTTACAACATTAGACTTGGCAAAGGGTTACCATCAAATCTCTATTAGGGAAGAAGATAAGAAAAAAACTGCGTTTGTGACACCACATGGATTGTATGAGTTCAACAGAATGGCGTTTGGTTTAAAGAACGCATCAACGACGTTCCAACGTCTGATGAACGAAATTTTGAGAGACTATATCAACAAGGTCTGTGTAGTATATTTTGATGATATTCTAATATTCAGTACCTCTCTCAAACAACATATGAAAGCACTCTATAGTATTTTTAACGTTTTAGAAAATAAAAACTTGAAAATTCAAAAAGATAAGTGCAATTTCATGAGAAAAGAGACAGAATTCCTAGGACATATCCTAACAAAAGAGGTATTGAAACCTACCCCCAATAAGATAAAGACAATAGAAGACTTAGAACTACCAAAAACTCAAAAACAAAATACTTAAAGAAAGACACAAAAATTAATATCAAAGACCCAAATTATATTGAAGCGTTTGAAAAATTAAAAAATTTAATAGCAAATCACCCAGTAATAAAATATCCGAATTTTGAAAGACCATTTGTTTTGACAACTGATGCATCGAATTATGCACTTGGAGCCGCGTTGTCACAGGAAGGACATCTTGTCTGTTTCGCGTCAAGAACACTAAATAATCACGAACGCAACTATTCAGCTACGGACAAAGAATTCCTAGCAATCATTGGGTCAATAAATTATTTCAGACCATACCTTTACGGAAACAAGTTTACAGTACTAACCGACCACCAGCCAATTAAATATCTACATGCCAAATATAAAGGCAAAGACCTGTCACCAAGGCACCAGAGATGGCTATTAAAATTAGGGGAATACCAATTTAATATTGAATATCTAAAAGGAAAAGAAAATCATGTCGCAGATTTTCTAAGTAGAATAGAAAACAAGGCTATGAATCTAAATGAGGGAGTGGATGATAAAGTTCTACACAATCTCTCGGAAATTTTAATATTGAACAAAATAGTACAATGGCAACAGTTCATTCAGCAGAAGAAAAATTGTTAGACCATATCCCTATAAAGGAAGAAATTGTTAATAAATACAAAACCCAAATAATTATAACCAATAATAAAACTGTAGAATTAGAGACAACTTTTGGGAGAAGAATCATATCTATAGCCGAATGTAATTTCAATAGATTAGGCGAGATATTTACAAAATATTTTAATAAAGGAAAAGTAGGAATTTTTTCGGAATTACCAGACACAAGATATAATATTGTGCAACAAAAACTAATAGAAATGTACTCAAACGATAATGGAATAAAATTTATAAAATGCTCATTTGGAGCACAAGAAATAGAAACAGAAGTTGATGCAGTTAAACAAATATATCTATATCATGTCAGAGAGAGTTTTCACTCAGGTATACAGGAAACCTATAACCAAATCAAATTTAAAATCTATTATCCTAAGTTACAGGAGTTAATTCAAATCGTGATTAATCAATGCGAAGTTTGTAAAACGGTGAAATATGACAGACAACCCATAAAACCCAAATTCGAAATTAGCGAAACTCCATCAAAAATAAATCAAATAATTTATATTGACACTTACGTCATGATGAGACATACTTTCTTAACAGTAATTGACAAATTCTCGAAATTCGGTTCGGCATACCGCCCTAACGATAGAAATCATGTTAGTATCATAGAAAAGTTGGAACAGCATTTCTCTCAAATTGGCATACCAGAGAAAATTGTATGTGATAATGAGTTTAAAGCAATCCACATTAAAGAATTTCTAGTGGATGAAGGGATAACTATACATTTGACAAAACCCAATAGCCACACAAGAAATGCAGATATGTATAGAAAGATTTCACAATACTATCGCGGAAAAATTTAGAGTATTGCGGTTAAATAAAAAGAATTTTTCTGTACAGCAATTAATCCAACAAGCCATTATAATCTACAATAACAGATATCATTTCACTATTAAGTACACACCAAATGAAGTACAAAGTCATAAAATTAAACCCGAAAAAGTAAAAGAAAATTTAAAAATCAATAAATTAAAGAGAATTGAAAAATTAAACAAAAACAGGGAAAACTATGTTGAAACTCGTTCAATAGGTTTTGTAAAAAATTACAAAGCAGTTAGGCATAAAGAACAACCCAAATATAAAAAATTAAAATTAGACAACATCCATATAACCAATATTAAAAGACCATTAAAATTTACAGATATTAGCGATAATAACAATATTGACAATAATGACAATGCAGACCGTGACATGTAGTATGTTAGAAATAAATAACATAGATTCGAGTGCAGGATTTGTAAAAATAAATTTAGATAAAGAAGAATTAGTCACACAAACTGACATTATTATACACATTATACAACCAACTGAAATACTGAATTTACTCTATGACATTGCAAACAGAACAAATTTACTAGATTCAAATCAAGAAACAATACTACGAACAGAAATTTCAGAACTTACACACAAACTAAAAACTATAATACCTAATAAAAGACAAAAACGAGGATTAATAAATGGCATTGGAATAATGTCTAAATGGTTATTTGGAACAATGGATGAACAAGACCGACAAAATATAGAAAAACATTTACAAACGGTAGATCACAACAATCATTTACTAGTTACTAATTATAATGAACAAATCAAAATTAATAACCTATTTCATAAAACAATTAAACAACTTAAAGCAATTATAGAAAGTGATAGAAACATATTATCAAATCATGTAAATAGTCTAGAGAAATTTTTAGTTCAACAAAATTTATATTTAGATTTGCTTTTTAAGATACAATTCATTAAAGAAAAAATTGAAACAATACAGGATAATTTAGCTTCCATTAGGCATGTAATTGTGCACCCAAACATTTTAACAGAAGAGGAAATAGAAAGATATGAAATAGACTTTTATAAATTACAGTATATAAAATTAGGTTTAGCTCCAATTTGATAAAGACTCATTATTATTGGCAATTAAAATTCCAAGAAAAATTAAATCAGTTCAGTTAGAAACTGTCATTCCAGTACCTAACAAAGAAAACAAAGAAATTGATTATCCTAGTGAAATTATTTTTACATATAGCAACAAAACATATAAGTATGAAAAATTAAAAACATTAAATAAATTATCGTTAAGTAAAATGTGTATTTTTAAAAATAATTGTGAATTAATAAATAACGAGTTAACCGAAATAATACAAATTGATGAAGAAACAATTTTAATAAAAAATGCTAACAATATAAAAGTAAATCAATCATGTGACAATAGAAATATCTTCAATAATTGTTCAATAATTGTACTCTAAAAATATTGGATCATAATTTTTCAAATGTAAAAGCTAGTTTTGAGCAAAGATTTTACTACCCATTAAATCAAACCTATAATTTTAAGAATAAAATTACATTTAATGATGTTATATTAGAAACAGAAAATAATATTGAGAAAATTAAAGAATTCAAATTTCATAAAGTATTTTCATGTATACTTGATGTAATCTTTTTTGTTATCTGTATAATTGGAGCAATTACGTTATTCAAAAAATTTGGCAATGTTAAAATTAATAAAAGAATTCAGGAGAATTCTAAACTAAATGAGGAAGAAATTACGTAATACGTACCTGTCAAATGACATTCCTATAAAAATAACAGACGAAACGTCAGCGTTTCCTGTTATTTTAAATAAATAAATTAAATCGATTTCATATTTCTATATGCGAAAAGTTAATAAACTATTTTCCCATGAAAAAGATTTATTACGAAATTGTTCGAATTTAACAAAAAAAAAATAAATATAAAAAAGAAATAAAATAATTAAAATGTACAATTTGCCGAATTGGCAAATTCAAAATAAAACAAATGATTAAATTTTTAAATTAAAAATCAGTCTCAAATAAGTCTTCGAAAATGAAAGTCTTTAAATAAAAATCACTTAAATAAGAAAAACAACTATTGGTGTTATTATTTGATATACAAAAAAAAATAAATATTATATTTTTTACCAAGTTTAAAACTTCAATACAAAAGTCGTATCAAATTCGAAAGTAAATAAACGTCATTTAAGTTGGTAACGTAAGTTTCCGAATTTCAAATTGAATATACTTTTCAAAATAATAAGCACACATTTTGAAATAAATTTAAAGTATGCAAAAACATTAATGACAATTTGAAATTCGGAAACTTACGTTACCAACTTAAATGACATTTATTTCCTTTCGAATTTGATATGCCATACCAATTACCAAGGCCTCCTAAATAGACATGCCACAACTTTCAATTCAATATGGCGCTTTAAAGGTCACAAGAAAATGTAAACAAAGGAATTACTTATGACATTTTTCAGTTCGTATCAGATTTTTGGAGTTTTTTTGGTTTTATTAATATATAATAATATAATAAAAAAGGCTTTATTTTATCAAACCCAAAAGCTAATTTACATTAAATATTTAAGACTTAACTTATTAAGTAATTCAACAAATTATGTAATGAAAATTCTATTAGATCATTTACGTTCAACTGAAAACCAAGTTGGAAAACGTTGTATCGTTTCAGTTAACAATTTAATAAATTCAATAATTGAAATTACATCTTTGAACTCTTTAGTTGAAATATCTCTAAAATTTAAAATTAATTACATACAATATTTATATTAATGGTTTTTAACATACGTGTTATATAAAAATAAATCTTTTTTGTTTGTTTTTCTCCTGTTATTGTAACAAAAATAAAACAACTCAAAACTAAGTTTCTTTCCTCTATTTTACTACAACTGGTTGATGACATGTGATTTTGAAATAAATTTTTATACAAAGAAGAACAAAACTTGATATTCTCTGAATTTTTCATAATATCTTCATTAAGAAGTAATGATCGAGAAGTCAAATAAGGTAGAATAACCTACAATTAACAATGAATTTAAGATAAGTTTCAAATAAAAATAAAAGTTACTTCTGCTAAATTATTGTAAATTTCAAGTTGTCCATTTGCTAACAATGAATCTGAAATTTCTTCCAATAAAAGTATGGGCGCATTTTCTTTATATTGTTGAAAGTAGTTTGTGCATAATAAATAGGGCAACGTTCTTAACCAAATTATGTGTCCATTTGATGCCTTTTGAATAATATCTTCTTTTAAAATATTAACATCATATTCTGAAACATTTTTTTAAAAAAATTTAATATTTTCAGATAATGTTAATATAATGTTCTGACCTTCATTGTTTATCTAAAATATATTTTCAAAATATTTTCAGATTTTTAATAAAAATTAATTTGATTTAGTTATTACCAAAGAAGAATGTTTAATTAATGATTCACCAATAGCAGAAACTGCTACACAATTATTAATTAGTTCACATAGTTTTATTAACATTACAAATGTTTTCAAAACTGGTTAAAGTAGATTTCTCTAAATCTGAAAAATGCAACAAAATGTTTATTGATTTTTCATATAAATCTGATGTTAAATTAATTGTAGTATTCTTTTCATTATTTTTCTTTAAATGTTCCATTGAAATATAGATCAGCTTTGTTAATGTATCAGAAATATTATCTAATTCTTCCATTGATAATTCATAATTGTTTTTCAATTTATTTTCAATAATTGTTTTACACTCGTTCAAAAGTGAATCGTCTAACGATATATCCTCGCATGATAAAGCATCTTGCCAACAAGTTGTTATTTCCCAAGTGAATCTTTAGAAAGATTATCATTAACAAAAGAATTGATACTAAACTTAAATAGTTCCATAAAAATTTTATATCAGAAATTTTTTATTGCATTATCATTTACACATAAAACTGGCATAACTTGAGCAACAAAACTACCACATGTATCTATCATATTTTCTTTCCCTAAAGTATATAATGGTTCAATAACACTATTTGTAATACATTCAACAACTTCTTGATTTATTAAAATTTCACCAGCATCATTCTGAAAGAAACATTTATGCAACAAATTAAACTTTTCAGTTGAGTTTTCATTAACAGCTTCTTGTGAAACACGCAAAATTATTTCTTTAATACTATTTTCTCCTAAAATATTTCTAATGTCAGGAACACAACACAATGATGGCATTATTTCCTATTTCCTTTAATTTATTTACTTTTTAAACAGTAAATTATAACACCCAATTAAATTTTTGAATTAAAAGTTTTAAAAAAAACTTCTAATCCCTCCAAAATTCTTATATGAACTGAAAAATGTCATATAATAAATTTCTTTGTTTACATTTCATTGTTTACTTTTCATTGTTTACTTGTGACCTTTAAAGCGCCATCTTAACTAAAAAAAAGTATGAAGTGCCATGCCTGTATATTTAGGATGCCTTGCAATTACCCAGAGAGTAAAGAATGCATTCAAAATATATTCAGAATGCATTCTACACATCACGTTATATTAGTACCTATCGATGACGATGTCCTCTTTCGTGATGTATTTCCTCTTAAAATAAAATGTAAAGAGATACTGAGAATGCATTTAAAAGATATTCGCAAAATATATTCGGAATATATTTTGCGAATATATTCGGAATATATTTTGCGAATATATTCGTAATATATTTTGCGAATATATTCGGAATATATTTTGCGAATATATTCGGAATATATTTTGTGGGTGTATTCAGAATACATTTAGCGAATATATTCGGAATATATATTGCGGATATATTCAGAATACATTTTGCGTAATATAGTTAAATGCAATTTAAAAATACCTCTATTTAAAATGTATTCATAATAGTGATAATAAAAGTAAAATTAATTTTTTTTCAAAATTTTTATTTACAGTTATGAAAAATTGTTACAAAAAATTTAAATTTAAATATTTACACATTTTCAAAAATACAAAAAAAGAAATTCATTTCAGACATTATTATAATAAAAATCACAAATTATAACTCAATAGAACTCATATTAATAAATTCACATTGTAACATGCCTAGTTACAATAATTTAGGGATCTGAAATACCACATTTTTTTTTTGAATTCATTGTGTCCATTGATATAAAAATATTTAAGTAATTTGAGTTAGTATTGAATTTAGAAAAAATTAAATCTAAAAAAAATTAGGATTTGGGTTCTTCTTGTATTTATATGTTAATTAATCTAAATCCAAATCCAAATGAAGAAAATTCGCGAAATAAGTCGCAAAATAAGTCGCGAAATAAGTAAAAATAGAACTAATAAATTACGCATAACCAATGGATTGATTTCGCGAAATTAATTATTAAACTAACTATTAATTAATAATTTTTGTTCTACAGCCATATAATTCTAAAATAGAAACAGTAAAAGCACATAATTTAACAATTAAACCTATGCACACTAATTATATAATAGAAACTTTAAAAAAAAGAAGAAACAAGAAAAACAGCACAGAATAATTATTTATTTTATATATTACTTATCAAATTAAAAGGATTATCACTTTTATTCACTACTATTTTCATTTCAAAATATATACGTGAACTAAACAAAAAATTATACACAAAAAAAAGAGAGAGCCGTAATGCATTCTTTACATATTTTTGCGTGATCGATTGCGTTGGAGCTGGTTGGGTGATTTTACATTCGAATCGCAAATTCGGATAATCGTTCGAATCCGAATTTCATACACGGTAGGGGGCCTGATATTTTATATGCCGTTAAAATGAAGAGCATTTAAATAAATAAATTAGATAAAATTATTTAATAGATTTGGCTAATTTCAAGATAACAAATTTAGTACATTTTTATTCATTGCTTCAGCGAAATTTCTTTTACATATATTATATTTGTATGTACCTACAATTTCAAAGTTCTGGAATTTTAACTTAAACTTTTAGCAATTTTTTTTTTGTTTTATAAAATTTGGAATTCTTGAATGTGTTTATTTAATGATTATTCTCTTGAATATTTTATTTTTTTATATTAATTTATTTCGTACTTACAATATGGATATATGAAATTTTCAAAAAATACTAACACTAGCAATGAAGTAGGAAAAAATAAAAATTTTTGTTGTCAAATAAATATTAAAAAAAGTCAACAAAATTTTTGATTTTTATTATAAATTGTTAAAAAAATATATTGAAGTAATATAAAAATAAAATTTTTGGAATCAAGTACCTGTGAATATAAAACAAATGTAAAATCAAAAAAATAAATAAAAAATTTACATATGAATGTTGCTTAGTTTTACATTATTCACCATATTTAATTTTGTTTCTCTCAATATATATTGAAGAAAATAGAATATTTTCTATTTTTTCTTCAATATATATTGATCATCAGTAATTCTAATTCGTTGATTGATATCAATATTTGTTTACACAAATACTGTCAATAGTGTCAATATATATTGATGTGTAAACGCTGCCTTAAATATTTTTTGTCAGCATTTTATTTTAGTTATAACGCTGAAAACACAATCACAACGAATGACGAGAGACGAATGACAAAAATTCGCCATTAGAGACACAATCACGAAAATGGAAAATATTGGTTAATTAAAAAAATGTTTTTGAAAACAAATATAATATTATGATTAATTGTATAAATATTAATGTTTATATAAAATTAGTAGTTGTATTTATTATTCAGAAAATAAAATTTTTTAAAAGTTTTTTTTTTTCAAGGAATGAGTCTATGTAATGGTTATAATAACTATTATAACTTATATTAACTAATTTACACAAATTAAAAAATAGTAAAAATTTTTGTTCACAAAAATTAATAAATAAATAAATAAAAAAATAAACAATGACAATTTCTGATGTTTATTCTTTTTATTCTATTCTGTTTGTTTATTCTATTCTGTTTGTTTATTCTATTCTGTTTGTTTATTCTATTCTGTTCGTTTATTCTATTTGTTCGGAATATTCTATCGAGACGTCATCAAGTATTCTATTCTTTCCATTCCTTCTTTAGAACGAATAAACGAAAACACCCATAGATTGGCAGCTTGGTATTGCTTTCTCTTTCTCTCTAATACATTATCATATTAATTATTAAATGTCAGATTCAGCCAAAAATTAGCATATGTTTCAATATTTCAACTCAGCTGATTTGATTTTATAAATTTAACGGCCATTTCTTAATATTTTGATGGTTTTGTTGAATAGATTCTTTTCAATTTTTTCTTATTGAACTTAAGATTAGTTTTGTTTTTTAATATTTTTATCTACACATATTTACTAACTATTTATTTTTTTATAGTTTTTCTGTTTTAAATATATTATTGACGTTAATACGATAATTTGAAAATCATTGCACAATCAGCATTGGTAAACGTTTTCAAAGAAAAATAGAGTTGACTTTAAATTTGATGGAAATGATAAATATTATATACATGCATATAATACAAGTGATTAGATATACATTGATTATTAAATAATAATAATAATAATAATAATACTTATAAATAATATACATTTGTATACATATCATCTAAATATGTTTCAATATTATCAATATATATGTAGACATAAAATTTCACGGGAATGTATAAATAATAGAATCTATGTGAGTTTAGTTTTATAAAATAATATATAATTTATACGATAAAGTAAAAGAATTTTTTCCCACTCTTGTTCATTTTATTTAGTTTAATATCAAACTGTATCCCATGTATCAATTTAATTAATTTTGTTTATATAATTCTTATCAAGAACATAAATATATACGTATCAAAGCATTATTTTAAACTTTACTTTTTGATTTGTTAATAATATATTTTTGTGAATTTTGTATGAATATATACATTTGATTAAAAATAATCCAATTATTAAAATTATTGTAATTTTATATTTTTTTTACTCTAAAACTCATTTTATTTCATATTACGTTGGTGCGAAGTTCATATTTTCAAGCAAATTATTTGCAGTAGAAACTAAATTATTTGAACTCAGATTTTTCAAAAACAGCTGACCAAAAGTGGCTGAAAATTTTTATTCTAACTGCCAATCTATATTTTATTTATCTATTATCACGACGAATATTCGTGATGAACAAATTTTTGTGTTTTGAAATTTCAGACAGTAAAGAATGCATTCAAAATATATTCAGAATGCATTCTACACATCACGTTATATTAGTACCTATCGATGACGATGTCCTCTTTCGTGATGTATTTCCTCTTAAAATAAAATGTAAAGAGATACTGAGAATGCATTTAAAAGATATTCGCAAAATATATTCGGAATATATTTTGCGAATATATTCGGAATATATTTTGCGAATATATTCGTAATATATTTTGCGAATATATTCGGAATATATTTTGCGAATATATTCGGAATATATTTTGCGAATGTATTCTGAATATATATTCGGAATATATTTTGCGAATATATTCGGAATATATTTTGTGAATATATTCAGAATATATTTTGTGGGTATATTCAGAATACATTTAGCGAATATATTCGGAATATATATTGCGGATATATTCAGAATACATTTTGCGTAATATAGTTAAATGCAATTTAAAAATACCTCTATTTAAAATGTATTCATAATAGTGATAATAAAAGTAAAATTAATTTTTTTTCAAAATTTTTATTTACAGTTATGAAAAATTGTTACAAAAAATTTAAATTTAAATATTTACACATTTTCAAAAATACAAAAAAAGAAATTCATTTCAGACATTATTATAATAAAAATCACAAATTATAACTCAATAGAACTCATATTAATAAATTCACATTGTAACATGCCTAGTTACAATAATTTAGGGATCTGAAATACCACATTTTTTTTTTGAATTCATTGTGTCCATTGATATAAAAATATTTAAGTAATTTGAGTTAGTATTGAATTTAGAAAAAATTAAATCTAAAAAAAATTAGGATTTGGGTTCTTCTTGTATTTATATGTTAATTAATCTAAATCCAAATCCAAATGAAGAAAATTCGCGAAATAAGTCGCAAAATAAGTCGCGAAATAAGTAAAAATAGAACTAATAAATTACGCATAACCAATGGATTGATTTCGCGAAATTAATTATTAAACTAACTATTAATTAATAATTTTTGTTCTACAGCCATATAATTCTAAAATAGAAACAGTAAAAGCACATAATTTAACAATTAAACCTATGCACACTAATTATATAATAGAAACTTTAAAAAAAAGAAGAAACAAGAAAAACAGCACAGAATAATTATTTATTTTATATATTACTTATCAAATTAAAAGGATTATCACTTTTATTCACTACTACTTTCATTTCAAAATATATACGTGAACTAAACAAAAAATTATACACAAAAAAAAGAGAGAGCCGTAATGCATTCTTTACATATTTTTGCGTGATCGATTGCGTTGGAGCTGGTTGGGTGATTTTACATTCGAATCGCAAATTCGGATAATCGTTCGAATCCGAATTTCATACACGGTAGGGGGCCTGATCTTTTATATGCCGTTAAAATGAAGAGCATTTAAATAAATAAATTAGATAAAATTATTTAATAGATTTGGCTAATTTCAAGATAACAAATTTAGTACATTTTTATTCATTGCTTCAGCGAAATTTCTTTTACATATATTATATTTGTATGTACCTACAATTTCAAAGTTCTGGAATTTTAACTTAAACTTTTAGCAATTTTTTTTTTGTTTTATAAAATTTGGAATTCTTGAATGTGTTTATTTAATGATTATTCTCTTGAATATTTTATTTTTTTATATTAATTTATTTCGTACTTACAATATATGGATATATGAAATTTTCAAAAAATACTAACACTAGCAATGAAGTAGGAAAAAATAAAAATTTTTGTTGTCAAATAAATATTAAAAAAAGTCAACAAAATTTTTGATTTTTTTTATAAATTGTTAAAAAAATATATTGAAGTAATATAAAAATAAAATTTTTGGAATCAAGTACCTGTGAATATAAAACAAATGTAAAATCAAAAAAATAAATAAAAAATTTACATATGAATGTTGCTTAGTTTTACATTATTCACCATATTTAATTTTGTTTCTCTCAATATATATTGAAGAAAATAGGATATTTTCTATTTTTTCTTCAATATATATTGATTATCAGTAATTCTAATTCGTTGATTGATATCAATATTTGTTTACACAAATACTGTCAATAGTGTCAATATATATTGATGTGTAAACGCTGCCTTAAATATTTTTTGTCAGCATTTAATTTTAGTTATAACGCTGAAAACACAATCACAACGAATGACGAGAGACGAATGACAAAAATTCGCCATTAGAGACACAATCACGACCATAGATATATAAAATATAGGTTGTTTTCGTTTATTCATTCCGAATATGTCAAAAAGCGTTATTTATTCATTCGGAATATTCCAATTATTCTGTTCTGTATTATTTTATTTATTCCGTATATTACGAACGTATTCTTTTTGTTCCATCTCAGAATTGGAATAAACAGAATAAAATTACGGAATGACAGTTCACAGTAATAACAATTTGACTACATATATTTTATTTTAATTTAAAAAATGGAAAATATTGGTTAATTAAAAAAATGTTTTTGAAAACAAATATAATATTATGAATAATTGTATAAATATTAATGTTTATATAAAATTAGTAGTTGTATTTATTATTCAGAAAATAAAATTTTTATAAAAGTTTTTTTTTTTCAAGGAATGAGTCTATGTAATGGTTATAATAACTATTATAACTTATATTAACTAATTTACACAAATTAAAAAATAGTAAAAATTTTTGTTCACAAAAATTAATAAATAAATAAATAAAAAAATAAACAATGACAATTTCTGATGTTTATTCTTTTTATTCTATTCTGTTTGTTTATTCTATTCTGTTTGTTTATTCTATTCTGTTTGTTTATTCTATTCTGTTCGTTTATTCTATTTGTTCGGAATATTCTATCGAGACGTCATCAAGTATTCTATTCTTTCCATTCCTTCTTTAGAACGAATAAACGAAAACACCCATAGATTGGCAGCTTGGTATTGCTTTCTCTTTCTCTCTAATACATTATCATATTAATTATTAAATGTCAGATTCAACCAAAAATTAGCATATGTTTCAATATTTCAACTCAGCTGATTTGATTTTATAAATTTAACGGCCATTTCTTAATATTTTGATGGTTTTGTTGAATAGATTCTTTTCAATTTTTTCTTATTGAACTTAAGATTAGTTTTGTTTTTTAATATTTTTATCTACACATATTTACTAACTATTTATTTTTTTATAGTTTTTCTGTTTTAAATATATTATTGACGTTAATACGATAATTTGAAAATCATTGCACAATCAGCATTGGTAAACGTTTTCAAAGAAAAATAGAGTTGACTTTAAATTTGATGGAAATGATAAATATTATATACATGCATATAATACAAGTGATTAGATATACATTGATTATTAAATAATAATAATAATAATAATAATACTTATAAATAATATACATTTGTATACATATCATCTAAATATGTTTCAATATTATCAATATATATGTAGACATAAAATTTCACGGGAATGTATAAATAATAGAATCTATGTGAGTTTAGTTTTATAAAATAATATATAATTTATACGATAAAGTAAAAGAATTTTTTCCCACTCTTGTTCATTTTATTTAGTTTAATATCAAACTGTATCCCATGTATCAATTTAATTAATTTTGTTTATATAATTCTTATCAAGAACATAAATATATACGTATCAAAGCATTATTTTAAACTTTACTTTTTGATTTGTTAATAATATATTTTTGTGAATTTTGTATGAATATATACATTTGATTAAAAATAATCCAATTATTAAAATTATTGTAATTTTATATTTTTTTTACTCTAAAACTCATTTTATTTCATATTACGTTGGTGCGAAGTTCATATTTTCAAGCAAATTATTTGCAGTAGAAACTAAATTATTTGAACTCAGATTTTTCAAAAACAGCTGACCAAAAGTGGCTGAAAATTTTTATTCTAACTGCCAATCTATATTTTATTTATCTATTATCACGACGAATATTCGTGATGAACAAATTTTTGTGTTTTGAAATTTCAGACAGTAAAGAATGCATTCAAAATATATTCAGAATGCATTCTACACATCACGTTATATTAGTACCTATCGATGACGATGTCCTCTTTCGTGATGTATTTCCTCTTAAAATAAAATGTAAAGAGATACTGAGAATGCATTTAAAAGATATTCGCAAAATATATTCGGAATATATTTTGCGAATATATTCGGAATATATTTTGCGAATATATTCGGAATATATTTTGCGAATATATTCGGAATATATTTTGCGAATGTATTCTGAATATATATTCGGAATATATTTTGCGAATATATTCGGAATATATTTTGTGAATATATTCAGAATATATTTTGTGGGTATATTTAGAATACATTTAGCGAATATATTCGGAATATATATTGCGGATATATTCAGAATACATTTTGCGTAATATAGTTAAATGCAATTTAAAAATACCTCTATTTAAAATGTATTCATAATAGTGATAATAAAAGTAAAATTAATTTTTTTTCAAAATTTTTATTTACAGTTATGAAAAATTGTTACAAAAAATTTAAATTTAAATATTTACACATTTTCAAAAATACAAAAAAAGAAATTCATTTCAGACATTATTATAATAAAAATCACAAATTATAACTCAATAGAACTCATATTAATAAATTCACATTGTAACATGCCTAGTTACAATAATTTAGGGATTTGAAATACCACATTTTTTTTTTGAATTCATTGTGTCCATTGATATAAAAATATTTAAGTAATTTGAGTTAGTATTGAATTTAGAAAAAATTAAATCTAAAAAAAATTAGGATTTGGGTTCTTCTTGCATTTATATGTTAATTAATCTAAATCCAAATCCAAATGAAGAAAATTCGCGAAATAAGTCGCAAAATAAGTCGCGAAATAAGTAAAAATAGAACTAATAAATTACGCATAACCAATGGATTGATTTCGCGAAATTAATTATTTAACTAACTATTAATTAATAATTTTTGTTCTACAGCCATATAATTCTAAAATAGAAACAGTAAAAGCACATAATTTAACAATTAAACCTATGCACACTAATTATATAATAGAAACTTTAAAAAAAAGAAGAAACAAGAAAAACAGCACAGAATAGTTATTTATTTTATATATTACTTATCAAATTAAAAGGATTATCACTTTTATTCACTACTATTTTCATTTCAAAATATATACGTGAACTAAACAAAAAATTATACACAAAAAAAAGAGAGAGCCGTAATGCATTCTTTACATATTTTTGCGTGATCGATTGCGTTGGAGCTGGTTGGGTGATTTTACATTCGAATCGCAAATTCGGATAATCGTTCGAATCCGAATTTCATACACGGTAGGGGGCCTGATATTTTATATGCCGTTAAAATGAAGAGCATTTAAATAAATAAATTAGATAAAATTATTTAATAGATTTGGCTAATTTCAAGATAACAAATTTAGTACATTTTTATTCATTGCTTCAGCGAAATTTCTTTTACATATATTATATTTGTATGTACCTACAATTTCAAAGTTCTGGAATTTTAACTTAAACTTTTAGCAATTTTTTTTTTGTTTTATAAAATTTGGAATTCTTGAATGTGTTTATTTAATGATTATTCTCTTGAATATTTTATTTTTTTATATTAATTTATTTCGTACTTACAATATGGATATATGAAATTTTCAAAAAATACTAACACTAGCAATGAAGTAGGAAAAAATAAAAATTTTTGTTGTCAAATAAATATTAAAAAAAGTCAACAAAATTTTTGATTTTTATTATAAATTGTTAAAAAAATATATTGAAGTAATATAAAAATAAAATTTTTGGAATCAAGTACCTGTGAATATAAAACAAATGTAAAATCAAAAAAATAAATAAAAAATTTACATATGAATGTTGCTTAGTTTTACATTATTCACCATATTTAATTTTGTTTCTCTCAATATATATTGAAGAAAATAGAATATTTTCTATTTTTTCTTCAATATATATTGATCATCAGTAATTCTAATTCGTTGATTGATATCAATATTTGTTTACACAAATACTGTCAATAGTGTCAATATATATTGATGTGTAAACGCTGCCTTAAATATTTTTTGTCAGCATTTTATTTTAGTTATAACGCTGAAAACACAATCACAACGAATGACGAGAGACGAATGACAAAAATTCGCCATTAGAGACACAATCACGACCATAGATATATAAAATATAGGTTGTTTTCGTTTATTCATTCCGAATATGTCAAAAAGCGTTATTTATTCATTCGGAATATTCCAATTATTCTGTTCTGTATTATTTTATTTATTCCGTATATTACGAACGTATTCTTTTTGTTCCATCTCAGAATTGGAATAAACAGAATAAAATTACGGAATGACAGTTCACAGTAATAACAATTTGACTACATATATTTTATTTTAATTTAAAAAATGGAAAATATTGGTTAATTAAAAAAATGTTTTTGAAAACAAATATAATATTATGAATAATTGTATAAATATTAATGTTTATATAAAATTAGTAGTTGTATTTATTATTCAGAAAATAAAATTTTTATAAAAGTTTTTTTTTTTCAAGGAATGAGTCTATGTAATGGTTATAATAACTATTATAACTTATATTAACTAATTTACACAAATTAAAAAATAGTAAAAATTTTTGTTCACAAAAATTAATAAATAAATAAATAAAAAAATAAACAATGACAATTTCTGATGTTTATTCTTTTTATTCTATTCTGTTTGTTTATTCTATTCTGTTTGTTTATTCTATTCTGTTTGTTTATTCTATTCTGTTCGTTTATTCTATTTGTTCGGAATATTCTATCGAGACGTCATCAAGTATTCTATTCTTTCCATTCCTTCTTTAGAACGAATAAACGAAAACACCCATAGATTGGCAGCTTGGTATTGCTTTCTCTTTCTCTCTAATACATTATCATATTAATTATTAAATGTCAGATTCAACCAAAAATTAGCATATGTTTCAATATTTCAACTCAGCTGATTTGATTTTATAAATTTAACGGCCATTTCTTAATATTTTGATGGTTTTGTTGAATAGATTCTTTTCAATTTTTTCTTATTGAACTTAAGATTAGTTTTGTTTTTTAATATTTTTATCTACACATATTTACTAACTATTTATTTTTTTATAGTTTTTCTGTTTTAAATATATTATTGACGTTAATACGATAATTTGAAAATCATTGCACAATCAGCATTGGTAAACGTTTTCAAAGAAAAATAGAGTTGACTTTAAATTTGATGGAAATGATAAATATTATATACATGCATATAATACAAGTGATTAGATATACATTGATTATTAAATAATAATAATAATAATAATAATACTTATAAATAATATACATTTGTATACATATCATCTAAATATGTTTCAATATTATCAATATATATGTAGACATAAAATTTCACGGGAATGTATAAATAATAGAATCTATGTGAGTTTAGTTTTATAAAATAATATATAATTTATACGATAAAGTAAAAGAATTTTTTCCCACTCTTGGTCATTTTATTTAGTTTAATATCAAACTGTATCCCATGTATCAATTTAATTAATTTTGTTTATATAATTCTTATCAAGAACATAAATATATACGTATCAAAGCATTATTTTAAACTTTACTTTTTGATTTGTTAATAATATATTTTTGTGAATTTTGTATGAATATATACATTTGATTAAAAATAATCCAATTATTAAAATTATTGTAATTTTATATTTTTTTTACTCTAAAACTCATTTTATTTCATATTACGTTGGTGCGAAGTTCATATTTTCAAGCAAATTATTTGCAGTAGAAACTAAATTATTTGAACTCAGATTTTTCAAAAACAGCTGACCAAAAGTGGCTGAAAATTTTTATTCTAACTGCCAATCTATATTTTATTTATCTATTATCACGACGAATATTCGTGATGAACAAATTTTTGTGTTTTGAAATTTCAAAATTTGTTTATAAAAAAATTAAAAAAATGGAGGAAAAATTTAAAAAAAGTTAATTTAAAAAAATTTTTATTTGAATTTGAATTTTAAAATAAATAAATTTTTGTGTTTTTGAAATTTCAAAATTTGTTTATGAAAAAAATGGGGGAAAAATCTTAAAAAAATTAATTTAAAAAATTTTTTATTTGAATTTGAGTTTTAAAAATGTTTTTTTAAAGTAATTTTGAGCAATTTATGTTGGTATCAATGAATGTCATTCGCATTCGTCGGCGAGTAAAATAGAAATAGATCTATTTTTTGAATGCGAAATTTTGGTCATTCGTCATTCGTCACGATTTACATATAATACCATGTATTTGAAAGCAAAAAATTCGTCATTCGTCGTGATTGTGTTTTCGACAGAACTTATAACCTGCACATTATAAAAGAGGCACAATATTTATTATAAGTCACCGTCGATTTTTGTTTTTATTTTTATTTTATCCTGAGATAAAATCCGCCAGATGTCATGTTACCGATTGTCATTACTAAATTTCACAATTCTCGAGAAGAAATCGAAAAATTAAAATTATTTGAAAATTTAATAGATTTTTTTTACTGCAAACCAATAAATCAAAATATTTAAAGTAAGTTTAATTTAATAATTACTGAGAAGTGAGAACATATAGTAAACTAAATTAAATCATATATTCTCTAGGTTATATCTAAAAAAAATTTAAAATGTTATCTCGGTTGGCTTGTGGTCGTCCTTTAATAACAACGGAGAATGTATCACTGTTCAAAAATGCACTAAAAAATAATGTCTCATCAGAAAGAATTAAAATCTTCAGAGAGTTTCAAAGAGACAGTCGAGAAGCTGTTACCCGTAATAGGGTTCGAACTGGTCCAACAATAAAAGAACGTGCAATGGCTCCACCAGGTCCAAATGCATATTCTTTAGGAAAAGGAGCAACAGCTGGAGCTGCAGCTATTGGTTTAGGTGCTTTATGTTATTATGGTATTGGAATGGGAAAATCTAATAATATTTACATTGAGTCAATGTTATGGCCTGACCATGTTAAACAAAGAGTTCAAGCTACATATGGATACTTTGCAGGATCAATTTTAGTAACAGCTGGAAGTGCTTATGCTGTTTTTAATTCTCCTCGAGTTTTACATCTAGTGACACGAAGTGGGTGGATGTCTATGTTGGGTACTTTTGCAGCTATGATTGGCTCTGGAATTTTGACACAATCAATACCATATTCGTCGGGAGTGGGAGCTAAACAATTAGCATGGATATCACATTGTGCAATTGTAAGCAACATTTTTGGAACATTTTTTCCTCTGAAAATATAATTTAAATTTTTTGTAAATTAGATGGGAGCTGTAGTAGCACCATTATGCTTTTTGGGTGGTCCAATATTAGTTCGAGCAGCTTGGTATACTTCTGGAGTTGTAGGTGGCCTATCAACAGTTGCAGCTTGTGCACCAAGCGATAAATTTTTATATATGGGTGGTCCGTTGGCAATTGGATTAGGTGTTGTTTTTGCTTCATCAATAGCAAATATGTGGCTTCCACCTACTACAGCACTTGGAGCCGGTAAACAGTATAAATTTATATCTTTAATAAGTGTAACTCAGTTTTGTTTTTATAGGTTTATATTCTTTATCGTTATATGGCGGTCTAATTTTGTTTAGTGGATTTTTATTATATGACACTCAAAGAATTGTTCGATATGCTCAAGCGTACCCAACTTATGCTATTAAACCCTTTGATCCTGTTAATGCTTGCTTGTCAATTTATATGGATACTTTGAACATTTTTATAAGAATTGCATCAATTTTAGCTGGTGGTGGTGGAAATCGTAGAAAATAATTTTATTAAAAGTGTAATCTTTGTCAAGGCTGTCATTGGAAAACGCTTAAATTATACTGTTGAAAAAAACTATTTAGTTGATAAAATAAATATAAATAGCTGATAAAATTGTTATTATAATTTAATTACAATATTTTATTGTTAACAAAATTATCTAAAATCTTTTAAACAAAAAAAATTGTAGATTACGATAATTTGGAAGCTTTTTTATTAGTTTTTATATAGTTTTAATGACCTTGACCAGATACGTATAGCTCACAGAGCTATTTTTAATTTCATACATCAAATACGCTAATTCGGGGTTGCAGAACACCTTTTTACGTTCGCTTAAAAGACTCGTTGGCATGTAAGCAACGTCAAGTACCATTTAACGTTAACGGTGGCTTCTGGCTTTTGTACGTCATTAATCTTATTGTGCATGTGCGCTAAAATTTATCCGGGAAAGTTGATTGTAAAATGTTTTATTCTTTAATAAATATATATGTAATTGTAAGTTTATAATTTATTGTTTCGGTTCATAGGTAATCACGAAAAGCAATGAGCACGAATGCAATATAATTTGTAATTAATTATTTGAATTGTTGATTATATGAAATCAAAATGCTAATAGCAATTAGCAAATCAAATAATGCAATAAGAAAAAAAATCATCTACAAATTTAATTTCTGTTATGATAACGATAATATTCAAAATGTTGATCAACATTCTAAGGAAAGAACAATATCAAAAAATCTGTCGTAGATTGTGAAATTTGTAAAGTTGAATCTGAAATATTATTAGATAATTCGAATAAACATAATAAACAAGATGAAGATACTCAATGATGATATAATTTCTCTTGGCGAGACAGAATTGGATTATGATATTACGTTCATTATTATTTATTTATTTCGTTTAATTCAAACAAATTACAAAAATTTATTTTCTTTTTCTTTTAATATAAGGTTGAAATTTAACAGAATCAAAATTTTAAAAACAATAAAAAGATTTTAAAAAACAATAAAAATTTACAAAAGTTAACTATCTAATGGTTAGAGGGGTTATGATCATATGAGTACAAGCTCTAATGATCATATAGAGTACAAGCTCTAATATTAATATACCGGATACACCACTTTGACCAGAGGTGAACCAATTAGAACCAGAATAAAGAAGCGATGATGAGGAAAGTGACAATGAGAATGAAAATGTTTATAACAAAGTAATTTTATTAATTTGTATGACATGACTCAAGCCGAGAAGTTTGCAATGCAGAGAATAATTCATGGAATGACAGATAACTAAAAAGTTAAATTTTAGCTGCTAAAAAGCTAAAAAAATCAAAGCTGAAAAAGGAAAAGAACCACAATTATAACATCGCAACTGAACAACTGAAATTGCTGAAAAACTTGAAATTAAAGCATTTAATAAGTGTTTTAATAAATTTTGAAGAAGGTTGAGTTAAACAATATGAAAAAATTAAAGAAATGATCAAAGTCCTAAAAACTAATATGTATATTTAAAAACATTAGGTCTGTACTGTATTTATGTATTTATTTCTCTTTAAACTTTATAATTTTGTATTATAACTAATGTATTGTGAAATGAAAATATTAACTACTTCACAATATTCCAGTACAGGATTTATCATCACTCATCACACAAAACTAACAAAAAGAATTCTGTGGTTTTACGACGAAAGATGATAACTGCATTTTTGGCATTTCCTGTAAATCGCAATTGAATAAAATTTAGTATAGAATTTGTTATACTGTTCTAGTTATTTTTGATTTTTAAAAAATATTAATGAAAATCGTTTGAAAATCTTTAAAAAAAAGATATGATCTTTGAAATCATTTCAATAAGTTTTTAATTTTCGTAAAATTTTTACCTTTTTTTCTAATTTTTAAATAACTTATTCATTTTTTGTTTCATTTTTGTTTTATTCATTTTTGAGGAAAATGAAATATCAGAGTGCATGAATGAGTTCTTTACTAATGTAACGGATAATTTAAACATGTCAGATGAACCCATTGATCAAAATTACTTCGACAATACATTGCGAACTATATACAAGTCTTTTGAGCTAACACCGACTACAACTGAAGAAGTAAAAGCAACCGTTATGTCCTTAAAATCAAACTCAGCAACAGGGCATGATAATATCTCAGCTAAATTTGTCAAAAGGTTTGCTGATAGACTTGTACCCTTATTGACCAAATTTATTAATACTTCCTTCGAAAGGCACATCTTCCCGGAACCAGTAAAAACTGCTGTTGTAACCCCAATTCATAAAAAAGATAATACAACTGATCCGACAAACTATAGACCAATATCTGTTTTGAGTACCATTTCAAAAATTTATGAAAAAATAATTAAAAAGCGGCTATATTTTTTTTTGGATGGAAATGGAATATTACATCCGGAACAATTTGGGTTCGAAAGGAATTCAAACACAACTGCAGCTTGCGTCTCTCTTACAGATTCTATTTCTAAGAGCATGGACCAAGGAAAGTTTACTGCCTGTGTATTTATTGATCTTCAAAAGGCATTTGATTGTGTGGACCATGATGTCCTATTATTAAAATTCAAGAAACTTCATCTTACCCACCTTCAAATTGAATTTTTTAAAAGCTATTTACATGGTCGGGTGCAAAAAATAAAAATAGGAAAAACTTACAGTAGTTGTAAATTAAGGCGACCAGATATTGGAAATGAAAAAAGATGAAATTTATATAACAAAATAAAAAATTTATTTCAGTTCATTGTATATAAAAGTTTACATATATATCTTAATTTTTTTTTACATTTAAATGTAAATTAAAATTAGGTAATATCTAAAATTAGTTAAAAATAATAAAAATTAAAAATAAATATTCAGTTCATTTCAGGCAATTAATATTTGAATTAAAAAATATATTTATTTGAATTATAAAAAAACTTCTATAGAAATAATTTAATAATTATAAATAGTTATTAAATTATGTAATTTCTTTATTTTTGTTAAAAACGTATAACATAAGTAAATAATTTAAATTATACCTTATGTTATACTTTTTAACAAAACTAAACAAATTAAACAATTTAATTACTTAATTTATAATTATTAAATTATTCCTATAGAATTTTTTTTATAATTCAAATAAAAATATTTTTAAATTCAAATATCTTATTGAAAATTATAATTAGTTTAGCGTTTATTATACTTTTCTGATTCGTGGACTTTCTTTAAAATATCTTCTTTGCTTTCATAGTACTTTGCAAATTCTAAACAGCTTTTATTGGTATTACACTTGATTGTAATTATTGCCTCCACACAATTAATTGAGATATTACTTTTCTCTGGCGTCCAAAAGCTAAAGCCCTATATAGCAAAACAAAATATTGAGTAATTTTTTAAAATAGATGACAAAAGATGACAGATTTAAAAAAAGATGATATAAAGAGGACACAAATTTTAAAGATGACAGTGAGTTAAAATAGATGACTGTCCTCTACAAAAGATGACGGATGGTCCTTATGTAAATTAAGCAAAAAAGGAGTGCCTTAAGGCTCAATTCTCGGTCCTGATCTTTTTAAAATTTATATCGATGATATAGAACGGCTAAATCTGAAAGGCAAAGTGCAATTATTTGCCGACGACTTGGCTATAAAATATTCAACTAATAGCGAAACCGATCTTAAGTCGTCAATACTAATTTTTAATCGATGAGTGGTTAGAAAAAAATAAATTAGTTATAAACCTAAAAAAAACTAAAATCCTCTTATTTGAAAACAAAACTTTTGCTCATCCCACCTTCTTATTTAAAAATGAACAAATTTATGTTGTTAAGAGCTACAATTACTTAGGAATGGTGATTGATTCTAATCTCAAGTGGGTAGAGCATATAGACTTTGTATGTACAAAAATTGCCCCTTATATATTCATATTGAAAAGACTGAAACAATTCTTAGATAAAAAAAGCGTCTTTGTTATTTTCTCATCCTATATTATTTCCAACATTACATATCTAAATCCGATCTGGAGTAGAGCATCAAAGACCCACATAAGTAAATTAAATGTTGTTCATAAAAAAGCTATCAAAATTATTAATAATTACCCAATACTACATCAAACAAACTTACTATACTCCCCTGAATTTCCAAGCCTCGAGTTTATATGTAACAGAGAATTATACCATAAAGGAAGTATAATAAGAGAAACTATGCGGAACAAATTTTGTGACGATTTTTTTTTGCTTAAAAAATTTTTGAAAATACCCCATACACAGTAGGACCTAGATAAACTCACTTTAAAAATTTGGAATAACTCATTTTAATGTCTTCGTTAACAGAAACTCATACAAAATATTGAACTAAAATTTTTTCTTTTATGCAGGTTCAACTGTATAGATTCTAGCTTTGAGAGAGAGAATCTTAAAATGATTTTAATTCTTGTTGTTTTTTTTTTGTTTTTGCTTTTATATAACATACATATAGTGTAGTAGCGGCAATGAGGTAAGGTTGTGTATGTCGTATCAAATACACACTAGTTGGGTAGATGTAGAGTATACCATTATATGAAATGCATGGTGTCGGGACAAAATTTCAAAGACACAATTCCATATTTAAAAAATTAAATCCCAATTTAAGTTTTTATAAAAAATTTGAAATTATTTGGTTTTGTAATGAAGGTACTTGTTTTTTCTTAAAAAAAAGTAAGAATACTAAGTGGTTATGCTGAAGTCCGAAGCGGAATATCCCCGAAAAAAATTTCCGACCGAAATACGAAAAATATCAGTATTCTGAAATTCGACTCCAAAGTCTGTGCAGAAATCAATATTAAATGTTTTGGAAGATTTTTTTTTATTTCAAATAAAAAAGGCGTTGACAGTTTAAGTTTTTTTTTATTTATTTTGTAAAAAGTTATAAATTTTTTAATAATTACATAACGTATATGTACATAAATTAAAAGTAAAACTTATACATTTTTAATTACATATGTAGGTATATACAAATTAAAATTTAATAGTAATTTTTTGTTACACATTACATTTTGTTGAAAACGATAAAAGATATTATTCGTTTGAAGCGCTTTTTTAATTTGTAATTTCGACGGACTTCAGTATAACCACCTAATTCTTATATAAAACATAAAACAAAATCATATTTTGAAAGGAATTATTAATCAACTACAGATTTTGACAATTTCTTCCACATTTTATAATGATTAATAAAAATGTAAACATTTAATTGTTTTAAATATGAAATTTTGTCTTTATGAAATTTTGTCCACATGTAATTTTGTCATGGAACCAAAATGTTACATTTTTAATGCAAACACAAACAACTTACTTTAAATTGGAAATTCATAAAGAAAGGAGAATTAAAAAATTTTAATATAGAAATAGAATATTCAAAAATAATGTTCACGTTCATTGTTAATATATTATGATAAGATAAACTTAATAACCTACACTACCTTTATTATGCATTATACACTAAGAAATCAAGGAATACATGCATATATATGAATTACGATAGTGTGCAAAATCCTTACTTACTGCAGTGTGGCACAAAAAAGATAAGCACATTGAAGTAATTGAAAACATAAATTAATAAATTATTTATTTTTTCTAATATTATAATATTGTTAATACTAGTAATATTATAATAAATTTAAGAAATTATTTTTGTTTATTTAATTTTTCATTTTCATTTTTATATTCAAGCTATTTATTTTTATTAAATTCAAAGTGTTTATTATTTTATTACACTTCAATTCTGCCTTTTCTCTTTGTTTAAAATATATTTTACAACATAGGTAGGTACATATTATTTGTACATTTGTAAAATTTTATTTAAAGAATTTTAATTTTAGAGCCACAAATTCTAAAACAGGTACATTTTTTTTTTTCAAAACCTATCTAAGTGGTGCCCATGAAATGTTATTTTTCAACGCATAAAAAAGTAATTTAAATAGAATTTTACATTTTATTTGAAATTGAAACAAAACTCCAATTCAATCCAAGAACAAAATCAAAGAATTAGAAATTATAAAAACAGTTTAGACGCTTCCATTAGTGTTATTTTTTATTTTGATGAACAAAAGAAAAAACAACAAAACAAAGTTAAATATTTTATAAATTTTCATCTTTTGAAATGTTCAACATTATTGTACGATACTGTACGAGGTACAAAGGAAATAAAACATTTGTTATTTATATTATGCTTAGGCGAATCCTTTTCTTTTGCATTTGTTTAGTTATGATTATTTTTATTTATAAACAATCAGTTTTACTGTTCGCATAAAGAACTTCATTTACAGTTTCTAATGCTAATTCTACCAGATCGCTTTCGTCACTAATAAATATTGAAAATCCTGAATAGTCACATCCTCAAAACCTTCACCTTGTTGCATGTACATAAATAAAAATATGTAACCGTGTGGCTAGAGGTACGAAGCGTGTTATAAGAGGGTAATTCACAAATTTCTGGACGTGATGGAGGAGGATTACATGTGCATTTAAAATATTTATTAGTTTTTTATTAAACTTCAATCCCGCTTTTGTTTAAAATATTCATATATCTACCTATTGCAAAATATATATGTACATACACATTTGTGAAATTTTTATTTTAAGAATTTTAATTTTACAGCCACAAATTCAATTCATACCCATATATTTTTTTTTTATTTTTCAAGACATATCTAAGTTACCTATGATACCTATGAAATGACCCTTCAACGCGATAGTACAAAAATAATTTTTCAATTTATTTTAAAATTTAAATTAATAAAGAATACAAATTCAGTCCAAAAACAAAATCAAAAAATTTCAAATTACAAAAACAATTTACACTGCATTGTTGCAGGTGTTCTTTTGTTTTGCCCAAACACAGAAAAATAAAAATTAAATCATTGCATGTGTGAATATAAACAAAACATATTACATTTTTTCTATGGCTTCTTCCTTACTTCCTTATTTTCTTTTTTTGCACACATATCACACGACACACATATATAAATTATAATGAAGGATTAAGGAATTACAATATTGTTATCAAGATCATTGAATCCGTATGCGATATACAAAATCAAGAGAAAGATTATAATTTATAAGAGATATTATAATTTACGCTCTGGGGTATTTTGGCATATAAAATATATTTTTTCTCTGGGGTTCTACGGTGAAGTAAAATTTAAGAAATATTGAAAAATTTTTTTTTGTTCCTGATAGTTTCTCTATATTATACTTCCTTTATGATTATACATATTAGCTTTCAAAATAATAACTATGTATATCAAACACAACTTCATTCTTAACAGAAATATTGATTTATATACTCACAATACAGAAACAAATCAAACTATTATCTTTCATTATTCCGAACAGAAAAACAAAAAACAAACTGCTTTTACAACTGCCTAAAATCCTATAATAAAAGAAATAGAAAATTTACCACACTTCAAAAAAAATATTACTTGTTTCTTGTTTAGCACACATAACATTACCTAAACAAAACAAAGTAACACATTACTAGAAAATTGGGTAGTTTATATTGATTGACCTAACTGCATTTTAAAATTCATGCATCTTAGCATTCAAAAGTATTGATTTTTGATTTTTGAGTTTTTTTCTTTTTTTTTTTCACATTTTCAACTCTATGATCTATTGACAGAATTGTATTATTTTTATTTGTTGTTGTTTTTTTTGTTTGTTTTTCTTCTTCTGGCTCTCATATCTTGTCTTTATACTTCTTTCAATCCATCATAAAAAATATAAAATGTAATTAAAACAATAGAAATGGCAATGCAAAAAAAAAAAAATAATTGGTAAGAAAGTAATAAAATTAAATGCAAGTAAAATTATATTAAAAAGTATGAAACTAATTAAAATGCACTTTTGCATACATTTTACATTAATTCTATATTATTATTGTATATTCATGTGATCGTTCTAATACGTATTAGGAAAACGAAAATTGATTTATAATACACAATTCGACCAGACAGCTTAGGCTAGGTCTCAAACATATATTTTTACATTTTAAATTAATTAGTATATAATGTTAATCTTAATCTAAACTACTTTCTTTTATCTTTTTTATCTTTTACTAAATCAAATATAAATATTCTCTATACTTAAGATCATGTTACTATTAGATTTAATAATAATTTAATAATAAAATTGAACTTTATCTTATAAATATTTGAATAAGATTATAATTATAACAAAATTTGTATTTTACTTGTTTGAAATAATAAAGCAAAAAAAAAAAAAAAAGTTGTTGCTGAAGAACATGATAACTGCAGTTATTCAGTTTATGCAAAAAAAAAAAAAATGTATAATACACAGTAAAATTTTTCAAGATACATGGAAATGCAAAACTGTATATCTTGACATATAATTTTTTTTTGTTTTGTACTTTTCGGTAAGTGTTGCCTCCATAACTGCATAAGTGAAGTTATATGCTTATGTTAGAAAAATTTAGAACGGCAGTTGTTAGTTATTCAGTTTTGAATTCATAAATTACTTAATATTATTAAATGTTTTTTTTTTATTTAGAAAGAGCTTAAAATTTTATATAAAATGGCATTCATAACTAAAATTCGACAAAATTGCAGTTATCATCAAATAAAATTTCTTGAGAGTATGACGTCTTGTGCTTCTCTAACTTGTAATATGAGAGATCTGAGTAGAGTTTATTTATTTACGAAAAAATTAAATGAATTTCAAAAACTTTCAGAATCCTTCTTTGTCTTCAGTACAAACAACTTCCTTACTTGAGGAAATACGTGCTTTTACGTCCGCCCCGCCAGCTCTATTGGTGCATATCAGTGGTTCCTAGACGCGGTCGATCATGTTAGTAGCTCTGCTGATAGTCTCGACGACATTCTTGTCTTTGGTGATTTCAATCTACGGGATTTACAGTGGACCCAATCAGAAGATGAAACACAATACGTTGCGTGTAATGTCTCATCTTTAAAAGAAACTGTTTTTGTCGACAGACTTACTGATTGTGGCCTCCAGCAGATTAGTAGGATAAAAAACAACTTAAATACACAACTGGATCTAATTTTCTCAAGTAACGCAAATAACTGTCTGGTAGAGGCTAGTGAACACACTTTTTCTAAAATCGATCTATTCCACCCTCCTTTATCTATATCATTTTTTTTTTTGAGAATGGTAATGATAATGTAGATTCTGAAAATACCTATAAATTCAATTGTCGTAGTGCCGATTTTTATAGGCTAAACGAATTATTATCTCAAATTTATTTCAGTACAATTATTCAAATAATCTTGATTTAAGTAACTCAATTAGTAATTTTTATTCTATATTATTCAACTGCCTCACTAGATGTGTTCTAAAAAAATTTGTACAATAAACATCTTCGAACCATCTTTTCTCATTTCGGTTTTCACATTCTTAAACGGTTTTGGCATTTTATTAACTCAAAAAATAAATCGGATAACTACCCTATGACTTCCAAACACGCAAATAATTCCGTTAACGATTCCAAGGTTATTTCAAACCTAGTTGCAAACGCTTTCACTGATAACAATTTAGTCCTCGACTCTCACTATTTCAGCTATCTAAGTAGCAATATTGATTATGAAGATGGTCATTACAAAATTAACAAATTAAAGAATGATTACTCTTCTGGTCCTGATGGTTTATCTGCCGTAGTTCTAAAAAAGGCATTGATACTCTGCTGGCTATTACAGGCACTAGCGAAGAAAGAGCGACTCTCAATTCATTGGAATATTAAATCCCTTTTTTCATAATTTTATTACTAACATAAAATTAAAATAAATTTTATAAATATATAATTTTTTGCAATTTAAAATAGGGTAAGCGTTACCAAGCGTAGTACACATTGATTTTGTTGCCAAAATTTTTGAAATTGAAAATATATTTTGAACAAAACCAAAGTAAGACCTTTTATCAAAATAATAAAATACATAATATTATTTTGCAAATAAATAAAACAAAAAACAATTCAATTAAAAACAACAACAAAATTAATTTATAACAAGTTTTAGTTATAACATGTAAAAATATTAAATTTATTTAAATAAAAAATTATTTAATTTATTTAAATTTTCACATATTAAAAGTTAATGATGACTTTTTATTTTCACATACTTTATTATTTTCCATTCTACATAATATTAGACAATACAATATTACCAAAAACTGAAAAAAATGTGTGTAAAAATTTCGAAAGAACGTTTTCCACATGTACAAATTGTGTCTAATGGTACATCAAAGTCACCAGATGTTACACTTTGATAAGTTAAAGGACACATAATTCCTTTTTGATTGCTATCAGCCAGAAATTTATATTTTATTAAAATCATAAAACGGTTTAAAATAGCGTTCATGTGAAATCGTATATTTTGCACATATATAGAAGATACTGGGTGTTTTCGTTTATTCATTCTAAAGAAGGAATGGAAGGAATAGAATACTTGATGACTTCACGATAGAATATTCCGAACGAATGGAATAAACGAACAGAATGAAATAAAAAAAATAAACAATAGAAACTGTCATTGTTTACTTTTTTATTTATTTATTAATTTTTGTGAACAAAATTTTTTACTATTTTTTAATTTGTGTAAATTAGTTAATATAGTTATAACAGTTATTATAACCATTATATAGACTCATTCCTTGAAAACAAAACAATAAAAACTTATAAAAAATTTTATTTTCTGGATAATAAATACAACTACTAATTTTATATAAATATTAATATTTATACAACTATTCATTCATTATATATATATATATATATATATTTTTTTTTTTTAAAAACATTTTTTTACTTAACCAATATTTTCCATTTTTTAAATTAAAATAAAACATAGGTAGTCAAATTGTTATTAGGTACTGTATAGAATGAAGTGAACTGTCATTCCGTAATTTTATTCTGTTTATTCCAACTCTGAGATGGAAGAAAAAGAATACGTTCGGAATATACGGAATAAACAACGAATTAGAATTAATTAAAAATTCTAATTCGTTGGGAATAAATAAAAAAATACAGAACAGAATATTTGGAATATTCCGAATGAAACGCTTTTTGACATATTCTGAATATTCCGAATATTCGGAATGAATAAACGAAAACAACCACTATAAGCCACCACGCTGAATCAGATTAAAATAATAATTACTATACTTAAGTAACTATTTAAATTTTTTTGGCTTTCCATTATTAATAGTTTACAAACATTGCAATTAATTTTTTTCGCTATTCAAAAAGCTGCGTAACCTGATACATAAAAATATCCATTATACTGAAAAGTTTTGCAAGACGTTCAAAGGAAAATCTTTTTGGTAAAAAAATTTCATATAATGTAGTTTTTTAAAAAGAAAGAATAATAATAAAAAATATTCACTTTGCTAAAAAATATCTTGGCAGCTTACATTATTTTGTTTTACTAAAAAATATACTGACGAAAACTTACTGACATACTAATAAGAAATTCAAAAAAATAAAACAAAAATAAATAGAAATGTTGGAAATATCTTCGTTGAAATAAGAGAATAAAACGAATTAGACCCGAATAAAATTTCCGTCAAAAATCAAATTATCAGTATATGGAAAACGTTTTTCATAACTCCGATCCATAAGAAAGGAAGTAGAGCTGAAATCAATAACTATAGGCCCATTACTAAGCTATCTTGTATTTCTAAAATTTCCGAGAGTATTGTGTACGACTCTCTCTTTAATCATTGTAAGCCATTATTATCCTGTTTTCAACATGGATTCCTTAAGAGGAAATCCACTACTACTAATACAATCGAATTAGTCTCAACTCCATGGAAAAGGGGCTAGACGTGGATTCGATTGCTACCGACTTTAGCCAGGCTTTCGATAAAATGTTCCATAGTGTTATTTTATTTAAACTTCGTGCTTTAGGATTTCTACCTCTCATTATATATTGGATGAGTTCATATTTATGCGACAGAGTGTACCACGTCCTTTTTAGGTATAAAGTTTCAGATCCCTTCATTGCTAAATCGGGTGTTCCACAAGGTAGCTTCTTAGGTAGGTAGGTAGGTAGAAGTGGTAATTCCAGTTACTTCTAGAAAACCAATTAACACTTAATTGTGCCTTTTTGATACCGGGACTCAAGTGACCTATTTCTTGTCGTAGAAAAGATGAACGTAATTGTCGTGTTATAGGTGGTTTTTCTCTCATCTTCACTCTCCCCAGGGACTCAGTACTAGAGCCACCCTGTGTGATTGAGAAGGGTGATCAGATCTCCTATTTTGCTTTCCGCGATAAAACCTATATTGGTGGGGAAAGCTTCACCTAGAATCCGGAGTCTGACTCTAGATAATGCTGGGCAGCTTTTTTTCAAAGGAAGTGCTGAAGAGTTTTTGCTTCATTCTCATCTTTGCAACTGCGACAGTGGTGATTGAATGCAATACCCAGCTTGGCAGCGTGGTTTTCTATTGTCTAGTGACCTGTACTGATTTTTTTTTTTTTTTTATATTCTTAGGTAGAATAACCTGTCCTTGCTAAATTAAGTACGATCCTGCAATTTTATACTACAACATCTACAATATTTCGAGTATTTATTTAACAAATTACTGGCTTATTTACTCATTAAATGTGGAAAACTACTGCAATTGTCAGGAACTAAGCCTTCTTAAATAGAATAGCTCTATTTCTATTAAAGTTGTTACCAGATTATAATCTTAATTAGTTTTTGTCATTTATTTTATCCCAATGACAAAGGGTACTGGACCGGGTCGAAAAACCAATAAATAATTTTTTTTTTATTTTCCATCGGGAATCGAACCTGGGACCTTTCGCTTGAAAGGCAGGCGCTCTACCTACTGTGCCACCCAGCGTGATGGCTACTACTCTTGATATATCAGTACGGGATCTGGTTTAGAGTTGTTTGGTTTTTTTGATATTATACGAAGGCCATGTTTTCGTTGAGGTCGCACAGGTATTTAGTCTATGCTACCTTTTATTCGCTCTGGCCAGAAAGTATGAATGGATGCGATTCTTGACGGTTCTCCTTGGAGAGTGAATGTCTTCCTCAAGGGGCCTGTCGAGATTGGAGCCTTGCCTTGCCAGCTCATCGGCTCTCTCAATCTCATCTATGTTACTATGTCTAAGCTTCCAATCGGCATTGTTTCACCAGCTAAGAACAGATAGTGTCTGTCACCAAAGCTTTCATAGCGGCTTGACTATCTGTGAAGATGGTGACTTTTGTTTTGGTGGTATGAACGTGATTAAGGATTTTAAGCGCTTCCCCAATTGCGAGCAGCTCTGCTTACGACACTAGCGTATTTAGAGAGACCATAAGACTTTGATATTTTTAGATCTTCTGAAAAAATTTCCGGCAAATCGGGTACAAATCGGGAGGAAGGAAATCCAGGATCACATTTAGAGCGTCTGTAGGGCACAATCGCAAAGCACCTGTAATTTCAATTCCTGCCCGTCTTTGTATTCTCCCAAGTTTGGTAGTATTGTATGTCTTATTTACCGCTGGCCACCAGTCTAACCACCCGGATGTAAGAATAGGATGTACAACAGTTGTGTACATCCATAGCAACATCTTTGGTTTGAGTCCCCTCTCTTACCAAAGATTTTACTGCATGTTTAGAAAGCTAAATTAGCTTTCTTTATTCTATTTTCTATATTTAGTTTCCAGCTAAGCTTAGCATCAAGTATGATTCCTAAATATTTGACATTATTGGTGAGTATGAGTGCTTGACCGTTTAGCTTCGGGAGATTGAAAGTTGGTATCTTAGTTTTTGCGGTAAAGCACATCATCTCCGTTTTGGCAGAATTAACACTTAGACCACAGCTTGAAGCCCATGTATTAATCCTACCAAGAGCACGTTCCATGATTTTACTAAGATTTCAATGTCTATGAATGTGGCTAAAGTATATTGTAAAGTATAAAGTAGTGAATGGTTTTTTCTTTCGTACACACTACCTCGTGAAGAGCCGTATCGGTGGATCTTCCTTTGACGTAGACATTCTGAGATTTGGATAGGAAAGGCTCAATTCAACTGTATGCTGATGATGCAGTAATACGATATTCAGCAACAAGCGAAATCGAATTGAGGAGGGATATTGAAAACGATCTAAATAATATTGAAATATGGATTACTAAACACAAATTAAGCCTAAATGTAAAAAAAACCAAAATTATTTTGTTTGGAAATAAATTATATAACTCAGAAAATTTCTTTCATAAATCTAAATTAATAGAAACTGTAGATAGCTTTAATTATCTAGGGTTAATTATCGATAAAAAGTTGAAATGGACTGACCACGTGCACCATATTATTAGCAAAATATCACCCTATCTTTTCATATTGCGTAGATTACGGAACTTTATCTCAACCAAAGCATTATACGCAATATATTCGTCTTTTATAGTGTCACACATTGTATATCTCAATCCCGTATGGAACGGTGCGAGCCAGCAAACCTTAAGTCAGCTGGATGTCATTCATAAGAAATCAATAAAAATTATTCACTTCTACCCACGTATGTATCCAACAAATTTATTATATTCTGATAAATATTTAAGTTTCACTAATATTTGTAAACGAGAACTATATCTAGTAGCGTTTAAAATAATTAATAATAAAATCAAACATAATTTCATTTTGAGTAGAATGATAGACATCCATACACACAACACACGAAACAAATCCAATTTCTACCTGTCCTTGTTTAAAACAAATCAACAGAAAAACAACTGTCTGTATAATTGTTTGAAATTGTTTAATGACCTGCCGGTACAACTTAAAGAAATTGATTCTTTTAGAGTTTTTAAAACTGGAATACAAAAATTTATATTAAATATTAGTTGACAATAAAAATAAAAAAACAAAAATAAATAAATGGAAAAAAGTAAAAATAAATTATAAATAAACAAAAATAATTGAATATAAGAATATTTTGTATTATTACAACAACAATAATAAAAAATTAAAAATGTTTGATAGTAGTAATTGCAGTAAAAATGTTAAAGTTAATTTCATAAGTAGTTTTAAATAGTCTTTATATATAATTTTTATAATAGAATTAGTACTTTTTTGTTTTCTTTTTTATTTTTTTTTTTTTTTTTTTTTCGTTTTATAAATTTAAGCATTGAAGTTTATCTTATTTTTTAAGTTTTCCTATAATGTAATTTATTTTATTTCATATTATTGACAGTTCCATAGCTTTTCTTTGTATATTAACTTTTATTTGCACTTTAATTTTTTTTAAATTTTAAGATCAGACAGCCTAGGCTAAGATCTACAACTTACAATTTAGTTTTAAGTTAATGAAATTTTATATTAAATTAGTATGATTGAAATAAAGAAAAAAAAAAAAAAAACGTCATGTCCATTTTTGATCTAATCTTGACTCCAAATCCGGAATAAATACTACACGAACATGTCTCCATGCTTCGGGTACATGATTACGTGCAACAACTCTTCAAGATTGTCATCAAGCATGGAGCTATCTTATCTTGCAACTTTCGGAGCATAATGGGCATTATGCCGTCAGGGCCAGGTGACTTATACGGAGAGAAGCTATTTATGGTCCATTTAGTTTTCTCCTCCGCGATAATGGATGACATTTCATTGAAGGATGTAGATACCCAGAGTATTAGGAATTGCGGATTCGTTAAATTGGTTTCCGCATCCTGGGAAGTGTGTGTTTAATAAGAGTTACAGTGATTCTGCTAGACTCCGTCCAAGTACCATCCATTCTTTTAATATAATTGAATTGGAATGGAGCTTGGATAGTATCCTTCCCAGTCTTGCAGACTCCCTGGTACTTTCAATTGATTGACAGTAATCCATCCAAGACAGCGTCTTCGCTTTTCTAATAGATTTTGTATAGAGTTTTAGGCAGTCTTTGTATGGCTGCCAAATTTTGTGTTGGTGGTAGATATTGAAGATTACTCTAGTAATTTTCCTACGATTTGATAAGTCTTCATTCCATCAAGGAGGGAATGTTTTCTTACTGTATCTGAGTGGACACAAGGTTTTGAACGCAACATTCATTGCTTTCTGGAAAGTTTTAACCTTATGATCAATTTCTAAGGTTGACTGTACTTTCAAGTCAGGTATTTGGCGTAGTTTTGATTGAAATATTTGAATAAATTTATCCCAGTCAATTCTTTTCGGATTTCTGAATGGTTTTCGGGTTTCGGATTCCAGGTTTATATTATATGTAATCCATCTATGATCAGAAAAAGAGTTCAGATCGGATACCAACCATTTATCTATCCTTAGAGTGTGATTATTTGTTGCAAAGGTAATGTCTTCTTCTTCCCATCCATTAAAGTTTTCCGAGCTTGGAAAAATAAAGGTTGGTTTGTTACCGACATTACCTACATAAAGATTAGTATTTAAAATAAAAGCAAAAAGACACTCACCTTATCGTTATTTTCCGAACTTCCCCAAAGTGAATGTCTTGCATTTGCATCGTAACCTATCACCAGGTTAGCCTTATTGTTGTTGATCATCGACAAAAGCTGTACGACCTCATTGGGTGGTGCAGGTTCATCGTGAGACATATATGTCGATGACACCAATACTGATTTCCCATTTGCAAGCTCTAACTTGACTACTGTCAAATCGCAACAGATAAAACCATATATGTTTTTCTTAATTAGAATACATGGTCTTGGCTTACCACTATCTTTTTGATAGAAGAGATTATATTGGCTGTCTTGTAGACTCAGCACGGCCGAGTCCTTAGCCCAAGGCCATTGAATCAAGTTGATGTCAATATCTTTCTCACGGAGGAAAATCATCAAATTATCCAAGGCACACCTAGAGTGCCTTCAGTTAATTTGATTGACGTTTGACATCAGCTTGATTTGTTTCTTTTGTTGTTGTTGTTGGTTCTTTTGGTGAGGCATCTTCCTTGGCATCATCATTAGGTAGCCACTTAGTCCCTTTGATCTTTATCTTAACCACAAACGATGTACACATAATATCATAAAAAAATCTCACATTCTTGTGTACGCTAACGATATGAAAATATTTAAACAAATTTAAAGTTTTTTGCGTGGATTGTAAAGCTTACTTCCACGCTAAATGTGTCAATTTATTGAAGAGTGACTTTGATTACATGGTTGCAAATAATAAATTATTTACATGTCTGCAATGTAGTTCTCTTAGTAGAAGAAAATCACTACATTGAAATTCTAATTCTACTCCAGTTTTGGCGGCAACTAAGAGTATTTTAAAATCAAATACAAGTGAAAATAAATCAATTGTTCCGCAAACATCATCATCAAGTAACAACAAACTAAATGCTGAGGCTACTGAGACAAATCTAAATACTACTCCACTTGCCACTTGCTTATACACGCAACAACATTTTTGTACACAAGAGCGGCAACCGCATTTTAAAAAAAAATTGAGTATGGAATGAATAACGGATAAAAATGTATGAGTATTCAATTTGTTTGTAAAATTTTGTTTGTTTGTGTTTTTTAAAACTTATTTTGCTTGTAAAAGAGTTTTTAAAAAATTTACCAAGAAAACAAACTAGAAATGTTTTAAATTAAGAACAAATTAAAATCACAATTTATAAGATTGCATTTAACAAAATTGTGCTATACTTTTTATTATTATTAAACTATAATTTAAATTGAATTTGGATGTAAAAATAAAATAATTAACAAAAAAAATACTTAATTAACATTAGGTAATATGATGAGTAAGTGTACCTATCTAGCCTACTAAAAGGTTTTTTTTGTGAATAAAATAAAAATTCATGTATTAAAAGTAAATGAAAATAAAAAAAAATACTGCAAAAAAACAGGATGTGTGGGGACGAAATAGCTCACAATTTCTGCAACACTGATAGTGGTATAATTGATATAATAACTTTTCGACTTCGAGAACTTTTTTTGAAGGAAATTATTTCGATTTTAGAGTGATGACTTCAAATTGTTTTTGTTTTTTTTTTCTTTTCAGAATCAATTTTTTTTAAAACAAATTTTTTATTTATCCTACATTCCTGCGTTCCTACCACTTGCATTAAGGAATTGAAAATTAAAAAAAAAAGCGGAAAAATTTATTTCTGTGTTTTTTAGTATAGTTTTTATAGATACAAACACATAACTAGTGTAGGTTTATATTGCCTAGAAAAGCAATTTTTTTACAGCTTGACCATCTTAAAGTTGTCGGGGTTAAAGTAGTATATCAATCCAAAAACATCTATTAATTAACTGTTACATTTCTAACCTCTAATATTAATGTATATGACAGATCCAATAAGGCTTTTGATGCTGTGTCTAACAGTTATAATTCTGATGATGGACTACTTATTTTAGGTTATTTTAATCTACACAATTTATGATGGATTTCACATGAAGAAGAATCATTTTTGATTTCAACTAATCTGAATGCACATTTATTGACTCTCAATATTAATTGTGTACAACAAGTTTCCCCAATATGTAACTTTCAAGAAAGATAACTCGACCTGATCTTCAGCTGAGATTGGAATAGCACAACGATGTTCCCACTAGTCAAAATTGATTCTTATCATCTTTCTATATGTTTCACTCTCTGCACTAATGATGCTCCGGACCCCGAGGAAGTACACTGTTTTCGTTTTGACTTTAATAGGGCTAATTTTAATGATCTGAATAAGCTTTCTATTAATTATGATTTCATTTCTTTATTTGAAAATAATGAAATTGAAGATATGACTAAAAAGTTTTACGATTTAATGTTTGAAGCATTTCGACTCTATATTCCAATTATTAAAACTAAATATCTTAATTTAAGCCCGGCTTGGTTTACTAAAAGACACTTTACACTATCTGGGTTTCTCAAATGAAAATATAGACATATAAAATTAAAACAAAAATTATTTTAAATTTACATACGAGTATATTTTTATTTATTCGACATTTTTTTTCAAGACTTTTTTCGACATTTTTGCATTCAACATTTAGCCTTATTAGACATTTTTTTCTTCAACATTTTATTTTTCAATATTTTTGCATTCGACATTTTTAATTCGAAATTTTTTTTTTCGACAAAAAGACTCACACTCCTTTTTTACATACCTAAATTCTTTTCTCAATTTTTTCTACTCTTTTAATTTATATGTCAAAATATCCAAATGAGAACTCAAATAAAATTAAAAAATTTCTAAAAATCTCATTTGGTTTCTCAAATAAGTTTCCAAAATCATCATCAAAGCTTTTACACTATATACTTTTATTTTTGAGTCAACTTTTGACTCGATCAAATGAGGACTCAAATGTAAATTCACATGGTGTAAAGTAGCTTTAAGGAAATAAGGAAGTTAAGAAATAAAAAAACTAGATATAGATACATGAAAACAAAAAATCTAACCGGCTAACATTCAATCAGCTATTTCTATCTTTCTGTTCAAACAATCCGGTCAACAAAGCTATAATAACTATGTTCTCAACATTTCTTCTCCACTGATAAATAATCCTAAATTCTTCTGGAAAATTCATTAATTCAAAAAGAAAAGTCGATCAGTAACCAGTTTTCATGAAATGGTAAACAAAGTAATAACGCTAAAACAATTTATTTTTATTATACCCAAAACTTATGCAGCAACTCAAACAGTTAAAGCATTTGGCGGCGCTTTTCGCAGTATCGAAATTATTCCAGTGCATGTTTTGATTCACTCGCATTCCGAGAATATTCAGGTCTTTGCGTCGCTGAATACCTTCATTTTAAAACCATTTTGTTAGCTTGTTACTAAGAAGACAGTTTTGAGTTTTTGAAGTGTTAAAGTCGACTCTGTTTGTGTTGAAGCCAGCACTAATAGTTGTATCCTCATATTCCTAAAAAGAAACATAATTTATTAGTATATTTAATTTAGTAAATAATTTTTTTTATTTTATATAAAAGGTATAAATATAAATATTAATTATTTTTGGTTATATAACTTACCTAATACGTAAACAAACATCCATCATATTTTGTTGACGTTTACACACTAATATATGATAAGATAACTACGGTCGTTGTCACCAACGAATTAGAATTAAATGGAAGTGGCTATCCATACAAAAAAGTGTCCAATGTTTTGGGTATATTCCTCTCTTTCTTTGGTATTTCTTATTGTCAAAAAACAGAAATAGACGAATATATTCGTTCAATATATTTTCTCTCTTTTTAATGGAAATTATTTTGATAAATAAACAGGATAGTGCTCAGAATTTAATATGCCTCAATTTGTATGTATTTTGACTTAAATTTTTTTTTTTAAATATGATGAGTAAAAATATCTAACAATAATGGATAAATTAATCAAAATTTATTATTAATACATATATGAAAAAAATATGAGAAATACAGCGCTTTCTAGTTTTGAATTTTAAAATATTTATTCTTTTTTTTAGATTTTAAATTCTTTTCTATAAGTTTTTTCAATAGATTGATTATAAAAATTTTTACATATTTGATATTTATTATATAAAATTATATAAACTTATTATTGTCTATTGTCTATCCTATATTTATAAATATGTAAATAATATGTTATTGATATATTTGTATAAAATCTTTTTTCCACACCACTATTGAGGTAAAGAAATAGGAACGTTTTTTTTAAATCGTTTCCTCAAGAGGCCTATTCCACTTCATTTTACAATATGGACTATGTGCAATCATTTTTTACACTTTTAAAGCTTCTTTTAGAAAATATAGATTAGTGCCCTTTGAAATGGATTAATTTTGTTAATTTATTTCTTACACTGTTTCTTTCATTATGTAGTTTTAAGGAATAATGTATTCGTGTATTAAAATAAATTTCTGCAATACTTTTTATTAATAAACAAAAATGATTTTCTAAAGGTTTTTGGCCAGACATATGATTATATAAATTTTGAAAAATTTTAGAACCTATAAAATTTATAAGAACAATCCTTGTTTTTATTGCAAAATGGTTAGAGCATATTTTACTATGCTTTTTTAAATTTGGTATCCATTTTGCAGTTTGAATTCCTTCAATCCATCGTTGTTTCAAACCATCGTCTTTTGGGAAACTACAAACATATATATACATTTTTTGAAATTATATCCAATATATTCAAATATATATATAGTCCAATATATTCAACATAAATATTTAAAATGATATTCAAAAAAAAAATTTCTTTGTCCGGATACTTAAATTATCCTAATACTACACTGTTTTGTTTAGAAGTTTTTAAAAATTTAAAAGATGTAAAATATAATACTTACATATGTAAAGACACGTAATTTTCTTTTTCCAAATGAAACTTACAGCCTGGAATGATACAAATCTTCTTTTTACGTTCCATTTTTCCTTAAAATTTGTAATTTTTTAACAATTTATAATAAAAATCAAAAAATTTATTGACTTTTTTTAATATTAATTTGACAATAACAAATTTTATTTTTGCCTACTTCATTGCTAGTGTTCGTACTTTTTGAAAATTTCATATATCCATATATTACACACTACTGCTACATTTTCAATATTTCAGAAACATGAGTGATTTTTTTTTTTCAAATAATTTAACAGCAATACTTTTCTGTGTAATAATAGAATACGGTAATAAAGTAAAAGAAATTTTAAATTGAAAAAACATTGTTATTTTTATTAAGATTATATTTTGATACCTTTTATTTTATTCATACACAAAGATTTTACTAATTTTCTATTTAAAAAAACTATATTGGCCTAACACTGAAAAAAATTTTTTTTTGACAAAAGGAAACCCAAACAAACCAAACAGAAAGAGAAGTACTAAAAAAATATGGACAAAATGTTTGTATTTTTGTATGGGATAGTCACTTCCATTTAATTCTAATTCGTTGGTTGTCACTTTGATTTAGTTTAAGAACTGACCACTATAATTATTAATAACCGAGTATCGAAAATCGAGTTCAATGGGAATTGAATGCATTGAAATAAGTAAGCAAAACATATGTTGAATCGTATCATATATTAAAAATATTATATATAGTCAGTATATATAACTGTATTAGTTTTTTAGTTGTAAGTCATTTCAAAGGCAAAGGTTAATGAACTTTGCCAATTTTTTTTAGTTGTAATTATGAGGAAAATAATTTACATCGTCCTCTTTTAATTTTGAAATTTTAAGTGAAAGGTCGTCTTTTTAAGAAAAATATTAATTAGTTTATTTTTTTTGTGTAAATTTAAATAACACTGTATTTACATCGATTTGAAGTAAATTTTAAAATTGGAATTGTAATTTAAGTTTTAATTTAATTTTTTAAGTTAATAAAAAATTATTTTTGAAAAAAAAATTGTTTTGGATTTCAATAACATTACAAGAAAAAGTTGTTGTTGTTTATTTTTTTTAATTTTTTTTTTTTTATTTTATTTCTTTCTTTTCTAATTTTTGTTCCATAAGGTTTTTAACAATTTTAAATAAGTCAACAATTTATATATTTATAAAATATATAATATATACATCTTGGCGAAACAGTTTGCTTTACCCCATTCGACAACTTTGGCTAGGTCGTGATTGGGCGCGCCGGCCATCATTGCTCTTTTGGAGGTGCCTGCAAAAGTTGTAGCATTAGTTTGTTTTAGAAAATCATATGATGCTACTAGAGTGCTGTAATCAGCAAAACGATGGATTAGATTGAAAATTAATTTGAGAAGGCTATAAATAAAAAATGAGAAATAGGGTGGGTGAAAGGACAGAGCCTTATGGAACCTAGCATTGATTTGAAAAAGAACCGTCAACTGAAACTATGATAGATCGATTTAAAAGAAAACTTTCTTGAAGGTTGAACCAAGGGCTATAGCGTTGCATTTTGCTATAAGAGCAGAATGCCAAACTCGATCAAAAGCCTTAGATATATTTAGTGCTACCACACTAGCTTCACCAGATTGATTCAGGCTGGTGTTGAGCTTCTGCCAGAGGTATGTCATGAGATGAGCGGTGGAACATTGGACTCGAAAGCCGTATTGGCTATCATGAATTATACCTCTGCTGTCAAGATATTTCTTCAGCTTAAGATTAATTAAAATTTCCATCGTTTTTGAAATAATGGAAGTATCAATCATATGTGGAAACGAAGACTTGCAAAAATTTTGCCAACATTTTTAGTAAATGTCCAGAAAAACCTGCTGTTGTTGGGGAGATCAAAAATTTCTCGTCTCAATCTTTGGTTATGCAGGAATTTTTGCCGATTGATAACTTGTTTACATTTATTCCTACTCACTTTAGGACATCATCAGAATCATATCAAAAATAGAATTGAACATCATCATCATCCTCTGCTAATCCTAGTAAGGTGAACAATAAAAATATTTTTATTTGTGACACGTTAACTTTATACTTCAAGTCTCTTCTGAGGAAAGCTCGTGAGGTGAAGAATGAAAAAAAGTATGAATTTCTATGGATTAAAAACTCAAAAATTTTTATGCGGAAAGGTAGTAATAGAATTAATATTCAAAGTTTTGAGGATTTTGCTAACCTTTAGTTTATTAAGTATCTAATATATAATTTTTAAATTTAATTTTTAATTTTTTTTTAAACAGTCAAGTTATTTGATATCCTCAAATCTGTAAATTATATTTTATAACTACTACTTTTTCTATATTTAAGTAAAATATTTTTTCTTTTGTTATTTTCTTTTTATCATCAATTATGAGTTCTAACTTTACTATTATACATCAAAATATTAGGAGTTTAAGAGAAAATTACATTTCATTACTTTCATACTTAAATTATTTAAGTTCCTTACCAGATTTAATTTTTGTGAGTGAAATATGGATTTATGATGACGAAATTAGTCTTTATAATATTCCAGGTTATTTGTTCTATGCTTCGTGTAATTCCTCGTATGCTTCAGGTGGTGTTGGTGTCTATTTTAAAAATTCGTTAAATTGCACTACTGTCAATTATAATATGAATTGTGTTGATATTATAAAAGTAAGTTGTAGGTTGAAATTTGTGGATTATACATTTGTGGGTTTTTATAGATTACATAGATTTTCATTAGGAGAATTTCTGATAGAATTTTCCGATTTTTTGTCCTCTGAAAAATCTAGCAATTTAGTACTTATAGGTGATTTCAATATTAATATTCTTGCAAGAAACTTGGTTGTTGATGATTACTTATCCTTACTATGTTCTAACGGTCTGAAGTCACTAATTTTTGAACCAACTCGTGTAGTTTCTGGTACTTGTATTGATCATATTTTTACTCGTTTTCATAAAAATAATAAACTATCTTATTCAAGTGAAGTTTTAGATCTTCGTTTATCAGATCACAGTATGGTATGTTTGAGTCTTTTTTTCGATGTTGTTTGTAATCCTAACTATAGTATAGGTTCTCAATTTTTAAAAACTAATTTTAGCAACTTAAGATTCAGTCTATTGTGTGAAACGTGGCAAGATGTTTACGATGCTGATAATCCTTCTATAGCCTTTTCTAAGTTCACTGATATTTTATATAATCATATTTACTTATGTTCACAACAAAGTGTAGTACGTAATACAAATGTTAAATTAACTCCGTGGATGTCCGACAGTTTGTTAAGATTAATTAAAAAAAGGAATAAAATTTACTATAAAGTTAAAAAATACCCCAGTAATGTTAGATTGAGTAATTACTATTCTAAACTTTGTTCTGATATAAAGTCTAAATCTAAATTTACGAAAAATAATTTCTACCGTAACAAATTTATTCAAAATAAAGGGAATACTAAAGCTGAATGGAGAATCATTCACACTTTATTAAATAAAAACCAATCTTATAAGAAAATTTCACTCGACATTAATGGGGAACTAGTTCATGATCCATCACAACTTGCCGATTCATTTAATAGCTTTTTTTGTAATATTTCTAATAATTCTTCATCAAGTAGTTTCTATGATTGTGATTTCTCTCTGCTATCTCCTAATATCATTAATGATCCTTTTCAATCTCATAGTTTTTATTTCAACCCATTTACGTCTTCTGAAATCTACAAAATAATTTTAAGTTTAAAAAATTCTAATTCTAAGTTTTGTGGTTTACTTTCAAATAATGTTTTAAAAGAAATAGTTTTTCAGATTGTAGATGTTTTGTCTTATATTTTTAATTTCAGTATCTTTAAAGGAGTTTTTCCTGAGGACCTCAAACTAGCAGAAGTAATTCCTCTTTTTAAGAAAGGTAGTCCGTTTGAACTCAAAAATGACCCTCCCATTTCACTTCTATCACCTTTTTCCAAAATTTTCGAAAAGGCTGTTAAACTTAGATTAGTCAATTTTTTATTTAAAACAATTTTTTTTAGTACTAGTCAATTTGGCCTTTTGAAGAATAGGAGCACAGAAGATGCCTTGGTAAAATTTACTAATGAAATTTATAACAGTCTGAATAAGAATAGTAGTTGTGCTGCTTTTTTCATTGATATCACAAAAGCATTTGATACAGTATCTCACAACTTACTATTGAAGAAAATGTATAATGCTGGTTTCCGAGTCTTTATTCCCAAATGGTTCGAGTCGTATCTAAGAGATAGAAAACAAAAAGTCAGAGTTGAATCTAAAGTTAGTGAAATAATTTTCATTAACAAAGGTGTTCCCCAAGGTTCAGTGTTGGGGCCGATATTATTTCTTATTTATATTAACTCTCTCTTAAATCAAAATTATAATGAGCTGTGGACTGCTTTTGCAGATGACACTGCTTTTTCTTATAGTGGCTCTAATTTGATGGATGTTGTAATTAAAATTAACTACGATTTGCAGCTTTTTAGGAACTGGTTTTTTGTTCATCATTTAACTATAAGCCCTAAGTCTAAGTTAATGTTTTTCAAAACTTCTTGTAAAAGTAATGATATTAGCGATTTATCTTATCACTCGCCGGTTTGTAAACGTTTTCCTTTATTTGTTTCTCCAACCTCAAACATGTCATACTTTGATTCTGTCCTCTGCGATAATGGCTGTTTTTATATTGAAAATGTTAGCTCTTTCAAATACCTAGGAATTATATTGGATAATAAATTAAATTGGTCTGAACATACTCATAATTTAAAAAAATATTTAAATAAAATTGTTCGTTACGGCTACCATTTGAGAAAATGTAGTACGTTGGAAATTTCAAATATATTTTACTACGCCTTTTTCAATTCCAAGTTGAATTATGGTTTAGCTTGCTGGGGTGGTGCTTACAATAACAGAATTCGTCCACTTCTCCTAGCCCAAAAACATTACTTAGGAATCATGCTTAATGTTAATCGTCTATCATCTAGTTTCCCACTTTTCAAAAGAGTCTGTATTTTGCCACTCAGACATCTCTATATCTACAAAACTATGAACATTTTTTTTCATTAGATCTGGTTACCTCGATCAAAGATTAACGCCAACTTACAACCTACGTATTAATTATTTGAATTATGTTGCTGTTCCAATGGCCAGAACAACACAATTTACGCATTGCTTTGTTAATATGGCACCACGAATTTTTAATAGACTACCAATTCATATCAGAAGTGAACGTAATTTCTACTCATTTCTTAGACAGTTGAAAATCTGGTTATTTCAGTTCGATCACTCTCAAATTTAATCACTATTTGATGGTGGAAATTTGTATTGAATAAGTGTTTTGTGTATGTATTATAATTAAATGTGGTTTTCTCTTCATACTTCAATTATATTATATTCTTTAATTTTGCTTGAACTTATAGTATACTTGCAATTTTTTTACTTCAATATTAAGCTTTTCATACATTTTTTATTTGTTATTTCTTTTTTCTTTACATTTTTTGATACATTGTTTACACTATTTTTAATTTTATTTTTAATTCTATTTTTTTTTTTTAACTATTTTGTCTAATCTTAATTTGTAATTACTTATGATTTTAGTACCCCGCTAAAACATTTATATTTATATTTTTTTTTTCTTCATTTATGTTTGTTTCATCAACACGTATTCTTTGGAATATATTCGAATGATCCTACTTATTTTCTTACATATATAAAGTTTTGTTATTTTTACTAAATTATTTCTTATTGAATTTTATATTATTATTTTTGTTCCTATTAACTATTCTAATAAACTATAGTTTTTTTTTTACTTTTATTAATTTTATTATATTAGTTTATTAGATTTAAGAGCTTTATGTTTTGATAATATTCAATTTTAATTTGATGTAGTTTGTAAAAAAAAAAAATTTTATATTTAAGAAAATAAATTAATTTTAAAATCTTTTAATCTAAAATCTTTATAACTCTCATTCGTGTTGACAGTTTTATTGTTCTTGTATTTTTTGTAAGCCTCGTCTTTAGATTTCCTAATTGTTTGTTGAATTTTTCTTTACTTCTTACCCTAAAATAGTTTTCACGGTTGATGAAACAAAGCTCTCTCACGTAGATGCCTATCACAAAACTACATATAAAGATATTATTATTGATGGTAGTCTTGTTAGAAAATATCTGAATAATTTGGGGAACATTATATTACCTGGACCTGATGGATGATGAACTGGTCAGATGCGCTGGCTGTCCCACTTTCCATTATCTTTAATACTTCCATCACTAGTGGCTTCTACCCATCTATTTGGAAAAAAGCTTTCATTAAACCTACACACTATTCCTTAAGTTTTTGAGTTGATGATTTTTTTTCTATTTACAATCATTGCACTTACTTCTTAATGATACATCAACACGGTTTTTTGAAATAGAAGTCTATAGTGACCAACCTTATAGAATCGATATCAACCTTCTGAATCAATATGGAAGCGGGATTCCAAACGGATGTAATTTACACCGATATTAGTAAAGCATTACAGATTTTACCTCATGTAGTATTATTTTACTTAAACTCAAATAACTAGGATTTCCTGCAAAATTTGTACAATGGGTCAATACATATCTTACTAATAGGAGCTGTACTGTTTTATACCGCTCTTCATTTACTTCTTGAATTAGATGTTGAGCAGAGTGGATCACAAGCGGAGAGCAGTAAAAAAAAAAACAAAATAAAATTTAAATCAGATCATAGAATATATTGGATATATTGGAAGAAAACATACAATAATTTGAAGCAATACATACATACAATTATTTGAAGGAAAATGAACAAGATTAAACTGGTAAGATAATTTATAAATAATTTAAGTTACAATAGACATTGACTACTTGGGTGAATGCACTTAATTGTGAACGTTGATCCATGTGACTTTGTAAATTAAACTCTTTGCAGAAATGTTTTATGTGGGTTTGGATTTCAATGATGCAAATAAAACACTTTCACTTTTATTTCTTTTTTTGTATATTACTTTTTATTTTTATTTTTTTTTGTTTATTAAAAAATTAGAATTAAAATTTTATATAAATTTACTAAAGTTTGCTTGATTCGTACTGATGTGATTCTCTGAAAAGAGTTTAATTTACAAAGTCACATGGATCAACGTTCACAATTAAATGCATTCACCCAAATCGTCAATGTAAATTTTAACTCAAATTATTTATAAATTATATTACCAGTTTAGTCTTGTATTTTCCCACAAATAATTGTTTGTATATGTATTCCTTCAAATTATTGTTTGTTTTCTTCCAATATATCCAATATATTCTATGATCCGGAACCTTCGATAGTGTGTGTGAAGCAAGCCGTGAACAACTTTTTCCATGCGAGTTGTTGTAGTCCGACATTAATACATTCGCAAAAATTAAAATTATTTTTGTTTATTTATAGTTCTTTTTAAAGTGAAATTTATATTTGGATACAAATTTTAAATAATGAAATTATTATTATTAATAATAACTTAAATGAATTTCTCTCAAAGAGCAAGACAGGTTACAAGTGTAGTGGGTGTATGGTTATGGAGAAAGTCTATAATTGAAAATTCTCCGATTACCAATATTCTCTCTCCAACTGCAAATGTTATAAATGAGAGTAATTCTGCCAAAGACTCTCTACACGGCGAAAATATTTCATTGCAAATGCTGTATAGAGAGATTATTAATACTAAGCAATTAATACCAAAGAATATCCATAATAAGAAGGTTCACTGGAATAAAATTTTATAATTTGTCAATGTGTTGGTCACCATTTTTCCAGTCGATTTCCAATATTGTAAGAAATAGATAGTCATAAGAATTTAATTTGTGAGAGAGAGATAAAAATTCAAAATACAAAGTGGAAAAAAATGAACGAACAATTTTTTTGTATGAAAAAAATATTGTCTTTATTTTTAATTAGTTAGTTTAATTCCAAATTAAAATTTGTTTCAGCACCGCACACCAAACACTTAACAAGATGATGTTTTCTCAATTTCGAAACATTTTTAAAAAATTGTGTATAGAATAGTTTTTATAAAAACTTTTTTTAAGCGTTAGAGTTGATTTATTTTTAAATATAACATACACTGCTTAATTTTCATATATAATCTGCATTTTTTTTTTTCTAAGACTTTCTTATATACTAATTTTTTTTTAAAAATGCATATCAATAAAAAATATTATTTATTCAAATTTGATATGTTCATATTATTAATATTCAACTTTGTTACCTATTTATAAAATTAACAGGTACCTAAATGCATTATATTACTTATAATATAATATGTATTATTAGTTCATTGATGATTAAAATGCACAATTTAATTTTTCAGAAACTAAAAAGGCATCGGATTATTCATAAAAAAACAAACCGCTTGATATTCGTTTTAACTACCTATTTCAATACCTGAAAAACTATGTATATTGAAAATACATGAATGATAAAAAATATATTTCCCTTATAAGCCAATAAAATAAAATAATATGATATTTAAGAAATAACATATGTTTTTGAAACGAATATTATTTTATATAGGGATCTGTGAAAAATCAATCATTCAAAATTTATTTATTCTCATACCCTAATAAATTTAATACGTTTATTTTTAAAAAAATTCATACACAAAATTTCAGCCGACTGTACACATGAAAAATCTCTAGTGGGCTAAATAAATAAACAAAAATCTCCCGTGGGCTATTTAAAATTACATTGCAAAAATTAATTTTTTTTTTTATATGGTTTATATCGCACTCTTTCTTTCCCACAACTTCTTACATAAGAAAATATTTACAATAGTTCTTTGCTTCTTTAACTAATGGGTTTTTTTTTTGTAAATGTGTTTGTTAAAATATCATGACTTCCAGTGAACCTTCTTATTATAGATATTCTTTGTTAATACAGAATGAATTAAGTGGCAGAATAAAAAAATTGGAAGAGCTGAATGTAGATCTTTCAAATAAGGTACATACACTTGAATCAAGGTTGAATGTATTGGAACAAAGAGAATTACTCAATTCAGTAGACATTGTTGGTGTGCCTGATGTGGAGAATCAAAATGTTGAAGAGAAAGTAATTAAACTGATTTCTGATGGGGTTGGTGAGCAAATTAACTTTAGTGATTTGGAGTCTTGCTATCTAAAGAGAACAAGACGAAATGAGAGTTCAACATTAATGCAGAATATAATTTGTGTAAAATTCGCAACGTCAAGGAAAAAACAAGTAATAATGGAGAAAATGCAACGAAATAAAATCAGGCTGAATTCAAATGTCTTTGGAGAACATAACAGAAAGAACAACACAATGATGCTCTCACTTGATATAATAGATCTCTACTAAGAAAGGCGAATTCGCTGAAGAAAGAAAACAAATGTAAGTACGTATTGGTTCGTAATTCTAATATTTATGTAAGAAAGAAGGAAGGTGAAAAAGCTTTTTGTATTAAAAATGTTGAGGATCTTTTAAAATTTAGTTATTAATTATTATTTTTTATATATTTTTTTGTTAATGTTTAATTGCAATATTACTGATAATACTGATAATGTTGATCCTCTTCATAGAGTAATTGGTAACTGGTTTCTTCCTCAGATTCTAATATAAATTTTAATACAGATTTTTAAATAGTACATCAAAATATTCGTAGCATGAGAAAAAATTTTGATTCATTTCTTTCGCATCTTGCATCTTTTGACCATTTGCCTGATATAATATTTCTTTCGGATATATGGATATATGATTATGAAATCAGTAAATTTAGTATTCCTAATTATTTATTTTCAGCAACTTGTAATGATTCTTATTCTTCTGGTGGAGTTGCAGTATTTTACAGAAATGATATTAAGTGTGTTATTGACAATATAAATCTGAATAGTGCTGATATTATTTGTATGAATTGTGAGATTTCTGGTGTTCAATATTGTATTGTAGGTATTTATAGACTGCACAAATATAATGTTAATGTCTTTTTGGAAAAATTTTCAGATTTTTTGCAAAATCAGGCTTGTAATAATACAATACTTCTAGGTGACTTTAATATTAATCTTCTATGTAACTCTTCCGATGTTGATAATTTTCTTTCTCTCATGTCTTCTTTTGGTTGTAAGTCTTTGTTGTTTAGTCCCACACGAGAAACTCAACAGTCAAGCTCCTGTTTAGATCATATATTTATTCGATTGTGCAGAAGCAATCATGTTAATTATAAAGTAAATACTTATGATCTAAAAATAACAGATCACTGTTTAATTAGTATTCAGCTTGATCACATTATTTCAAGATATAGCCAACATAATTTTTATGAATTTCAAAAAATTGATTTTAGTGCTTTAAATTCTGTTTTAGTTTTTGAAATGTGGTATGAAGTCTACGCTTCTGATGATCCGTCTGTTGCATTTGATATATTTCTTAATAAATTGCAAAGTCACATTACAAATTGTAGCTCAATTGTTAGTCAAAATACGAATAAAACAAAACGACTAAAGCCGTGGATGTCTTCATCATTGTTAAGGAAAATTAAAATGAAACAGAAACTTATGTTAAGTGTAAGGAAACATCCTCATAATTTAAGACTTAAAAAGTATTACGAAAAACTTTGTCGTGAATTAAAAAATGAGATTCCTAGATGTAGAGATAATTATTACAGTTGTAGATTAGCTGAAAGCATAGGTAATACTAAAAAGGAATTAGGCCTTGTGAATGAAATTTTGAATAGAAATGAACAAAATGTTGATATCGTTATTAATGAAAATAACACTACTATTTCAAACCCCTTGATTGTAGCTAATTTATTTAACGATTATTTTACTAATATAACTAATTCATTCCAAGATCTTAATGTTGTCGATAACGTAGAATGTCAATGTGATGGAGTCATCAACAACATCAGGAGTGAGCGATATCAAACTAATAGTTTTTTCTTTCTTAACTTTACTTCCCTAGAAATTTACAAAATTTTAATGTCATTAAAATCTTCTAAACCAGTATCTCTGTTATCAGTTTTCTCTAAAGTTTTTGAAAATCTAGAATCGTGTCGTTTCTTCATGAAATTAATTTTTTGAGTGATTTTCAATTTGGATTCAGAAGTGGTAAATCAACTGAAGACGCTCTGTTGAAATTGTGCAGTGTACTTTACGGTGCCATAAACGAGTCGAATATACCAGCTGCTTTGTTTATAGACATCACTAAAGCATTTGATATGGTGGACCATGTTGTTTTATTAAATAAATTGCATAATGCGGGCTTCAGAGGATTTATACACAATTGGTTCGCATCTTATTTAGAAAATCGAAGACAAAAAGTTCGCATTAAAAACCATTCAAGTTCAGAAAATGTTATTAATATCGGGGTTCCTCAAGGCTCTGTTTTAAGTCCAATTTTATTTCTGATTTTTTGTTAATTCTTTGTTTCTTCAACCATTTAATGGTAAAGTTACGGCCTTTGCCGATGATACTGCCCCGACTTATACAAACAAGAATTATTTTAATACTTTTACTGATATTAGTTTTTATTTGGGAATTCTAAGAAGGTGGTTTAAAAGACACAAATTGGTTATAAGTGGCTAAACCAAATATATGTTGTTTCACCTTTCTGGAACAGTTTGTGAGGATTTGTCTTTTGTATATCGTTCTCCGTCTTGCTTGAAAATGCGTCTTGTAAATCTGTGTGAACATGATTTGTCTTTGTCTATTTATGATAGTAAGTTGAGCTGTACTGATAATTGCTTTGTCACCTCAGCTTGTACTGTAATCGTTCAATTCTAAAATTAGTTTATAATGGTTTGTTTAATTCTAAATTAAGTTATGGTATCTGTTGTTGGGGGGGGGGGGTACCTATTTCAATAAAATTGAACCATTACTTCTCAAACAAAAACATGCTATTATGTGTAAAGTCAAACGTAGAACTCCAAGTTTTATTTTGTTTAAGAATTTAGGATTACTTCCTTTAAGACATATGTATTTCTATAAAGTCCTCAAAACATTCTATAACAATTCTGGTTATACTGCAGCTAGGCTTTATGGAACTTACAATTTGATCAAAAGAGTAAATACCAGAAATTTTGCATCTATTCCAACGATCAATAAATCACACTTTTGTGATTTTTATAATGTCATTGCGCGGCGTCTATTCAACAAGTTGCCAGAAAATTATCGATGCGAAAGAGTTGAAGTCAGATTTCTTAAGAATATTAAATCATGGCTCTTATCTTTTGATAATCACTCTGTTGAAAATCTTTTGAACCCATTAGTCTAACATTTTTTTTTTTTCTCTAACAGTTTTTTCTTTTTGTTTTTAATGTTTTTATACTTTTAAATTTCTATTATTCCAAAATTTTATATTTTTCTAAATATTTTGTTACTTTTTTAAACTTTTTATTTTTCATTTGTTTATATAATTTCTCTTAGAATTTTGTTCTAATTTTTAGTTTTTAATAGGATAAGCATAATAATTATTTTATTATATTAATATTTATTCTATTTTATACTCAATTCCCCCATTAATAAATTGATTTGTTTTTTTTATCTAAGAGTTCAATCGCCACTTATCGTTTGGATAACAGATTGAACCTAGCTATTTCATTAAAACACTAGGCTAAGAAATCTGAATAAATTTGTTATATAATTTTGTAAATTTAGTATGTAAGTTAGCTTAAGTTGTTAATGAAATAAAGAATTATTATTATTATTATTGTACTATCAAACATTCTCTGATGGCATTGCGAAAATCTAGATTAATCCTATACCTGTTTCAAATTTTTTTGTAGAATAAATTTATTGCTTTTCTGTTTATACAAAATCAATTATAAAAGAAATTTTACGATAAAAAATTTGCTTAAAAAATTAATTAAAAGGTTTTATATTTTATTAAATAATTTTAATTTATCTTATTTTCAGAATAAATTTATAAGTACTTTACAAATACATTTATATTACAAATGTGTTATAACAAATTACTTTTATATTACTATTACCATCTCTTTCAGAATCACAGAGATCTGTTAATTTATATGTGCTTTTTTTAAAGAGTTCTTTTAAACTACCACAATTTCGCATTATTTTATGAATATTTTTTGAATTTATTACAGGCAAACGTAACGTAAAATCATATATATTTGAATTGAATTTATCAATTTTAAATTGTGTAGATTCATCACCACCAATTAAAGATGCAGCATTACTATCTGGCTAATTTTTTCCATGTTTTAATTCTTCAAATAGTTGTATAGTAGCATATGGGCTTGGTGACCATATTAAACGTAATTTAGAAAAGCTAAAAGTTGTAATCTTTGTACAACATCTGGATTTGATGAAACTGTTGATACACCAGACAACATAAATTTATTCTAAAATTAATTTAAAAAAAAAAAAATTTGTAATTTAATAATTTATGATACTAACTTATATGACAAGAATTATAAATACCTGTAAATGAAATGGTTTCTTTTGATCAAATTCAATTAAGAGAATTGGTTTTGCATAAACCTTTGCATTTGAATACACTGATTGTAAAGACGACAACAATTTAATGAACCAATTAAATCTGATATTGATTTTCTTTCAACAAATACATATGTCTAGTGTTAAAATTAAATCTCCAATCTATAATTGTATGAATTTCTTTAATATATTTTCTATATTGTTTTTATTAAAACAATTACTGTAATATAGAACCACATTTTTATTTAAAAATTTTTTTTTTAAAAGTATTCAATATTTTCTATATGTATGCATATGTACATATGTATTGAAATTATAACAGAGTTTAAAAATATTTTAAAAAATAATTATTAATTTTGATAAACTCATAAATAAAATATTTTAACGGTAACTTACGGTAACGCTTATTTGAATATTCTTAGAAATGCACAGTTTTACTGTGGTTTTTTTCAAATTCAGAATTTTCTACGTTTGTCATTATTTTCATAACCAGCCCTACACTGCATGATTTGTTATTTTTGATCGAAAAAAATGTTTTCCGAAGGGAAAGTAGGTTCTAACATCAAAAATAATAATAATAATAATAAAAAAATATAAATTTGGTAAATATCAAGAGATTTTAATGTGTATCACCAGTGATACACTATGCAGTGAAAGTAAAATGCATCTATGTTCAAAATAAAATAATATCACAATATACTTCAGTTTTTGGTATTAAAAAAAAAACAATTCATTATATAAAGTAACAATTAATTCGAAATATAAAATCAAAATTAATTAAAAATTAATAATAATAACATTTTTAAAAGAAGTTAGATAAAAATGTTCATTGTATGAGAATAATTTACTTGTTCAAGTGAAATTCTATATAGCAATTTCTATTCTTTTGAAAGCACAAATGCAGTTTGCATTTCTCACAAATTACAGGGGATAATAAACTGCACTTTGGATTCTTACACCGTTGTCTCTCGTCGGTTCACATTGGCCAATGTGCAAAGTTATCCAAACGAATGTCTGTAGATTTATAATTAGCTGCAGAAGTTTTCAAGCACGGGTTTGGAACAAGAAGGTCTTCCTTTTCGTGCAGAAGTTCTTTAAGTGCCAATTTTACACAAGCTGTCAGCTACTTCAAGGCTAAAGTCCAATAGCGACAAAGTATTTTGTTTTTTCGCATAAGCTCTTTTATATAAGATCCACGAGTTTACTAAAGTGGTAATCCAATAAGTGGTAAAAAATTCGTATATACCACTTTTTCGATCTGATTTTGATTTTATACCTACCAATAAGACTATCAGTCTTATCTACTCCACCCATAAACCTATTATATTCTTTAACTATATTCGGGCAATCTACAGTAACCATTTCTTTCAGCTTCTTATCAAATCGTTGAGCTGTTTGCATGAGTTCTTTTCCCGTGAACGTTGAAATCAAATTTACGAGTTTATTATCTTTCCAAACTGTCGTGGCAATATCAATGCAATCAACAGATGCGACGTATTCTGTAGTGGTACCCCGTTTTTCTTTCTTCAATTCGTTTTCATTGCAATTTGGAAGACGATTTCTTATAGCTTATAACCCCATTTATGAGGTTTGTCTGGTAGATATTGCTTCAGATAACTCCTGGCTTTGGTCGAACATAATTGTTCGTCAATTGACATACACTCTTCATAAGGTATGCTTTGAAACTTTTCTAAAAGATACGTTATAAGAGGACGCATTTTAAACAAAGGGTCATGCTGTGAGCTATTCCTAGGAAGCATTTCGGTGTTGTCATTGAAATGAATAAATTTTCTCATTTTCTCATTTTCTCAAAACGATTTACAGTCATTGTCTCTTGTATTAAATTATTTCCTATGACTGGTGACCAATATTTTCGTGTGTCAGAGATACAAATAACAGACATCAATACACAAATTCCAATATACTGACTGACTTCAGTTTTAATTATCTTGAATGGATGTTCAGGATGTAGTTGCGACGAATACAATATAGTTTGTTCGACAATATGTTCTAAAAGTTCATCAGTCCAAAGATATTTAAAAAATTCATACGGAGTTTTCAGATTTAATACACTAGTTGGTAGAGTTATGGTTCCTTTGAAGATGAGTTCATTCTCTCACAAACTATTGTTGGGTATACAAGTGTAGAGAAAGTTTCTTACTTTTAAATTTTATTATTTTAACTTTTTAAGTAATTTCAAAATCAATTTTTTTTTGTTTAAATTTAAAAAAAAAAAACATATTACAATAAATAATTATGAAGTTCAATATTTGTAACCAAAAGGTTGATAGATTTGATTTAAAAATCATCTGTATAGATTGCAAAAATTTTTTCCATGCAAAATGCGCCAATTTGGAAAAGAAAGATATAGAATACTTTGAAAAGAGTAAACAGAACTATAGATGTGTATGCTGTGTTGGAATGAGGAGAAAATCATCATCTGTTTCTCAGCATGTTTCTCAGCATAATTTCCTCAGCCCACAATTAACTACTCCTACGGCTACAAGTATTGGAAATATTAGTAGTATTAATAAAATTACACCTGTAAGCTCTCAATTGAGTCAACAAACAGATTCTTCGGAAAACACAAACACGAACAACATTACTTTGCAATCTCTCTTTTCGCTTAATCTAGAGATGAAGCAAATGATTGCTGAGAATAATATTCAAATTAAATCTATTCTTGATGAGAGAGATATTTTGCTGAATAGAGTATTCTCTCTTGAAAAAAAAGTTAACAATTTAGGGCAGCAAAAAAAGAGAAAGTGTGTTGATATTATTGGTATTCCGGATGTCAGCAATGATAATGTCAAAAACAAAGTGGTGTCTCTTCTCTCCGATGATCTTAGTAATGACGATATAGAGAGCTGTTTCATTAAAAAAATAAATAAGCGGAATATAAAGCAAAATGAAAATAATTTATTTAACAGCAAAAGCATTGTTTGTGTTAAATTTAAAAGTATGAAGATGAAAAATATTGTGATGCAAAATAAGTATAAAAATAAGAAGAAATATTCAGCAGATGTTTTTGGTGAGCAGTATATAGGAAAAAGTATCTTTATTAACGAGAGTTTAACATCATATTACCAGCTCGTACTGAAGAAAGCTCGTCAACTAAAAAGTGAGAAAGGATACAAATTTCTTTGGATTAGAAATTCAACAATCTTTTTAAGGATTTATTATTATTAGTAGCTTAGAGGATCTTGATAAAATTTAGTTTTTAAATTGATCTATTTATTGTCTTTTTAATTTGATTACATTTTTTATTAAATAATTATGAATATTCCTCTAAATAACATTAATGAACTATCGTCTAATTTTAATGATTGTAATTTTTCTTCACTTGAAAGTATTAACAATATTTCTAATTTTCATATTTTGCATCAGAATATTAGAAGTCTGAGAGAAAATTATTTGAGCTTATTAGGCTATTTAAATTCTTTACAGACGTGGCCAGATATAATAGTTGTAAGTGAAATTTGGATTTTTGATTATGAGAAGGTGGATTATGGTATTCCGAATTATAGTTTATTGGCATCTTGTAATTCTTCTTACGCTGCTGGTGGAGTGGCACTTTATCATAAAAGTGTTTTAAATTGTAGGAGCTATACTTTTAATTTATTTAGTGCAGATATTGTTAAATTATTTTTTAATATTTCGGGTGTAGATTATTGTCTTATTTGTATTTATAGATTGCATAGATGTACTATTGGTGAATTTTTAAGTGAATTATCCAGCTTTTTATCTGAGGAAAATTCTAAAAACATAATTTTGATAGGTGACTTCAACATTGATATACTTTCTCAGAAACAAAGTTCAATAGATTTTTTATTACTTCTTTCTTCTTTTGGGTTCACCTCCTTGGTTTCTGAACCTACACGGCTCGTTTCTGGTACTTGCCTTGATCATATCTTTATTAGGTTACATAAAAATAATCAACAACTATTTGATAGTGATGTCTATGATCTTGGCTTATCCGATCACTGTGTGTTGTTCCTAAAATTTTTAAATTCTTCTCCTGTACTTGATTCACATTATTCTTCTTCTATTAATTTCTCCTATAATATTGATTATTCCAAATTAAATAATATTTTAGTTTTTGAGCTTTGGGAAGATGTTTATAACTCTGAAGACCCCTCAGCAGCCTATTCTATTTTCTCTAAAACGCTTAGTAAGCATGTTAAATCTTGTATGTCTACTCGTACTTTTACTAATAATACACACAAGATAAAACCTTGGATGTCTAATGTTCTATTGAAACTTATTCGTAAAAGAAATAAAATATGCCTATCTGTTAAAAAACATCCAAGTAACACTAACTTAATGTTATATTATAAAAAACTCTGTAAAGAAGTTAAAGTTAAAATACGTCAGTGCAAAGACAATTATTATTCCAGACAGTTTAGAGAAAATAGAGGGAAAAGTAAAGCTGAGTGGAACATTATAAACTCAATTTTAAATAAAGATTGTTCTACTTCTGTTTCCTCTTTGATAATTAATTCTCAAATAGTATCTGATCCATCAATCTTAGCTAATCACTTTAATAATTTTTTTGTGAATACTTCTGAACAACTAGTAAATAGTGTAATTTCTTTTAACGCACAATCTGAGAATTTTGTATCTAATTTATGTGAGGAACCTTTTCAGAGACATAGCTTCTTTTTTGAACCTATAACGTCTTTGGAAATTCATAGACTCATTAATTATGAATAATTTTTTGAAGAAGATTTCGCTACTTATTGTTGATGTTTTAAGTTATGTTTTTAATCTCAGCGTTTATCAAGGAATCTTTCCTGATGAGTTAAAAGTAGCTGAAGTAATTCCCCTTTTTAAAAAAGGAAGTGTATTGGAATCTAATAACTACAGACCTATTTCTATACTGCCTGCTATTTCAAAAATTTTTGAGAAATCTATTAAGTCCAGAATATTACAGATAAAAGTAAATTTTTTAGTGACGCACAATTTGGTTTTAGGAAAAAACGAAGTACCGAGGATGCACTTATAAAGTTTTGCAGTGAAATTTATGGTGGTATTAACAATGGTAATTTCTGTAGTGGTTTATTTATTGATATCACTAAAGCGTTTGATACAGTGAGTCATGATTTACTATTAACTAAAATTTATAATGCAGGGTTTAGAGGTTTTATTTTTAATTGGTTGGAGTCATATCTTAATAATAGGAAGCAACGAGTCAAATTGAATGGAAAGTTCAGTGACCTTCTTAGTATCAAGGTTGGTGTACCCCAAGGTTCAGTATTAGGTCCTGTTCTGTTTCTTATTTTTATTAATTCATTATTGCAACAACAGTTCAAGGGTATACCTACAGCTTTTGCGGATGACACTGCTTTTTCATACAACAATAATAATCTACTTGACTTATTTTGCGATTTAAATTTTGACTTGGACCTAATTCGAAAATGGTTTTATGTTCATAAGTTAGTTATAAGTAATAAAACTAAAATTATACAATTTAGGCTTAATAATTGTCTCCTCGAGAATTTTAGTATTTGGTATCATTCGCCTGATTGTCCTAAATTTCCTTTATTTCCTATACAGTCTCTAAACTCTTTTGTCTTCTCTTCGCCTTGTAGTATTTCTTGTTTTAACATTGAAAGTGTAGATACGTTTAGGTACTTGGGTGTTTTACTGGATAATAAACTGAATTGGTCTGCACATACTTACTATTTAAATAATTATTTTAAAAATGTTTTGCGAAACATTTACCACTTAAATCTGTATTGTTCTTTAAAAGTTATGCTAATGGTGTATTTTGCTCTATTCAGTTCTATGCAATATGGAATTAGTTGCTGGGGTGGTTCTTTTTTTAATAAAATTCAACCTCTTCTCATCGCTCAAAAACACTGTATAATTATATTTTTTAAAAAAAAATAGACTATTGCCTAGTTTTCCTTTATTTAAAAAGTTGGAAATTCTACCACTTAGACATTTATATCTGTTTAAAACGTAGAAAATTTTTTTCAACAGGTCGGGCTATCTCGCTCACCGATTTGTTACTAGATATCATCTTAGAATTAATAATTTATACCTTGTAAATGTTCCAAGTGCCCGTACCTCTCATTTTTGCCACTTTAATGATTATATAGCTCCAAAAATTTTTAATATGTTACCGTATTCTTTAAGATCGGACAGATCACCTGTTTCATTTTGCAAAAATCTTCGATTTTGGCTTTTTGAACTGGATCACCTTCAAATTGAATCTGTTTTTAATACTATTTAGTTTTAACTTTAATTTAGTTTTTTTTCTAACTACAATTTTTTTTAGTTTTCTTTCAGTCTTCTAGTTATTTATTTACTTTTTATTCTTGTTATAATTTTGTATTTAATTCTGCTTACTCTCGTTTATTATTTAAATTTTGCTTTAAATTTTATGAAATTTTATTTTAAATTTTATTTTTTTCATTATATAATTTTAATTTTAAGATATTTTAGTTTTTCCATATTTAGCTTTAATTTTCTACTTTACTATGTATGTACCCAACAATATTTTATATTTTTAATGCCTGTATTTTTGCTTGCAGTTTCATTCATCACATATTCTAATGAATATCCGAATGATCCTATATTTATTCTTATTATTTTTATTTAGTAAATGTATATTTTTAAGTATTGTATTTTACTATAATATGAATAAATGAATTAAAAATCTAAAAATCTAAAATTTATTTGGGAATTCTTTTTGTTTCCATACAACTTTCGCGTATTTATTTTTTAAGTCTTTCGCAGCTGTGCTTGGGTCAACAAAGCTACTGCTAGTACTAGGAATGTTCTTCATAGTTTCAGTTTCATCAATTATTATCATTCATACATTTTCAATATCAAACAAATCGCCATTGTTTTCAATTAGTGGTAAAATTATAGGATTCCGATGGAACTCATATTCTGATTCACAATCAAATTCATCTTCACTTTCGTCCCATGTATTCAGAATACCCAAAATATCTTTTTCATTTAGATCATTCATTTCCACTGTAAAATTATATAAAATGTATTTGATTATTCATAAAATATTTATTGAGTAAATATGACTTGTTTCCCACGTTCATTTCCAATATGTTTTTTAAAGTCAACTAACAAAAATGCAAAACTGTGATATATAAAATTAAAATCGATTTACAAAGTAAATATATAAGATTAATGGCATAAAATGTAATTTTTTAATAAATAAAACATATTATTAAAATTAAATCTTACTTACCTTTTTTTTATAAAAAATATAAAACCTGAAACTGATTTTCTTCTAACATTCTCGACACTTGCACAAGTACTAAAAACACATTCATAGAATGGACTCATAATACAAATATAACAAAAACTAAATAACTGGACTTTGGTTTTGTTATCAGAGAATGATTAATAGAACATAATGTGAGAGAAATATATTAAGAAAAGATCACGAGTTTAGTTGTTCTTACAAGAAGAAATTTATGTATCACCAGTGATACACTATGAAGTGTAGGCTTGTCATGATCTGCTACACCATTTGAAAATATATTGTTGTTGTATAAAAAATGCATGCTCGTAATATTTGCAAAAATATTTCCAACTTGTTGTGTAGATGAATTTCTTAGAACTTTTAATTTTATAAGATAATGTAACATTTCCTCTACGAAGAAATATGGACAATTTTTGATAGTTGTTTTAGTATAAATATTTGAAGAATTTAAAGATTTAATTAAATTGAATTAAATTAACCAGCAGTTGGGATTACCTCATTAGTCATTATATGAAAAAAATTAAAATCAGAATTATTTGTTACGTTCATAGCTGCATTTACATATTTACCTACTATGACTAAATAATTGAAGAGCCAAAATAGGTTTGAAATTAACATTTTTTGAAAAGTGCTGGGATTGATATGAATTTGAGTATTTTTAATTAATCAATTGACTTGTTATATATAATAAAAAAAAATGTTTGAATCTTTCTTTGAGTTGTACTTTGTGACGTATTGTAGTGCCTATTTGACAGAGCTTGATAAATGCTTAAAAATGGATTGCCCATGGAAAATGAGTGTTTATCATGTTTTGTCAAATGCAACAGTTCTAACTGTAGCTTTAATAATTTAATATAATAACTAATACAAATGTAAAACTTAGATTAAGATAAAATAATTATAATAAATTTCTTCTTAATACAACACTCGAACAGAGTAGCTTATATATTTAATTATTGTGTCCTCTACATTGGTGACCCCGAACTTTTATTTAAAAAAACTTTAAATAAAGTAAAACAAAAGAATTAAAATTATAAAATACTGTGACAATAGTGAAAATAAATGACAATATAAAACAATTGATAAAAAAATTAATTTAAACTTATATATTAAAGTTTAATAAAATATAATTTTTTTATAAAACACCTTAAATACGAAAAATATAAAAATATTTAAAAAAAATATTAAGTACAGTATCCAACAATTTTTAATTTTTTTTCTCAACTAAAATATAAAAAAGATTAAGGGGAGTCAATAATTAAATACGGTGTAAATAAAACAGATAAATAGTTATATAACACAAAATAAAAAATAAATAAAAATTTTTAAAAATATTAATTTTATTTGAAATTAATATCATTAATTTAATATGAAGTACCTACTGTAAAAAAAAAAGAAAAACAATAAAAAGCTACATTTCCTTATTTTACATTATTGAACATTGTAAATCGTGCATTTAAAAACAGCATCAGCAGAGAAAACTAACACCACGAGGAAAATAGTACCTATGCATATTATTGAAATATAATTCTTCGCCGGTGTCAGCATGTACCGTTATAATAAACAGTAGGTAGGTATAGATAAATAATAAATGTACCTATGTAATATATGAATATATCCTAAATCTATCTATTGATATTTTGAAATTGTAGTCTTTTGTATTTTAAAATAAACAAAGAGTAGTTTTTAATGTTTTGGTTTTCCTAATTTCTAAAAAAAATAAACAGTAAGAAGCCAGTTTTCCGTCCGAGATGTCTTTGCAATTACCATCAACAAAGCGCAAGGTCAAACTCTCAATGAGGTTGGTATTTTAATTGATACACCAGGTTTTTCACATGGACAACTATATGTCGGGATGTCGCGCATTGGGAATAGAAATCATTTGAAAATTGTAACCGAGATTAGAACTGTTAGAAATATAGTTTTTAATGAAATATTAGTTGATTAAATATTTCAATCTATATCAATCCAATTACATAGTCTGTCTGCTAATCTACTAATTTAACTAAAGTATTATTACTAAAATATTGTTGATAGGGGAGTTTTTGATTTCGATAATTTATAATGTAGTACAACCTAGAATGCTCTAATTTTGATTTTTCACTATATATAATGGTAGCAAAAAGTTACGTTGTAACGGGTATTTAACTAATTGAAATAAATAAACGGAATTTTTCAATAAAACAAGATGCAACAAATGGAATATGTAACAAATGGAATAAGCAACAAGAGGAATATGCAGTAATGGCTAATTAAATTTGTAAATATATATTAAGAATTTTTTGAAAAAATAAGAAAAAAAAAATATTTTTAGTACATTGCCTTGTATATTGTTAATAGGCTGGTAGATTAAAAAATTTGAGTAAAAATAATATCCAGCTTATGTGTAAATCAAATGCGCATTTTTCCTTTCAAAAGATATTACTTCTGGCAAAGTTTGGACTAAATTTAATTTACCAATATGGAAGGGTAGTGTTTAAACTATTTATATCTAGTGCCGCATTAAAAAATGTTAATGTTTTCATTCATAATTTTACAAATTAAAAAAATTAATAAGAAAAATTATTCTACATACAAGCTCTCACTTCAACTTCTATCAAAAGACTAAAAAAAATCTCTTTTTATTTTGATTTCAAACAAAATTGCTTACACACAAGGCTTACTTTGTTCACTTAAGTTTAATTTGACAAAACAAACATTAAAAACAAAAAATAAATCGTAAAAAATTAACGTTCAATTGTTATTGTAATTTTAGACGAAAATAATACGAAATGTACCTAATGTTCGGAAATTTAATATGGAAGCTTGATACAGTATACAAAGCAACGTTTAGTATATTATCTATTATCATTGATTAGTAATACTATAAAGATAGACATTTTCATACAACAGAAAATGTTCAGCTCACTTTTTCCAAATTCTCTTCATTATATATATTTTCCGGAAGATAATCAATGTGTTGGTGCATTTTCTATATTCAATTTGAATTTTTAAATTTTTGAGCGTTTTATACGACTTTATTCTCTAAATAATTTGTATGTGTTTAGTTTCTCTATACTGTTCTTGAATGTATATTATTGTTTTTAACTTTTTGTTATTTGAATTTGTATAGGTAATTTGAATTTTTTTTGAATTGATAGGTACAAAAATTTCAAATTGGATAGAATTTTTATCGAGTAGTCTTTTAAGAATATTTTTTTTTTATTTTTCTCTCAATATACATTGTAATAAAAGGATTTTTATAATTGTTGATATTGTGTATGTATATTATTTGTAATAATAAATTATGAAATTATAATATAATTTTATAATGTTTAGGAAACGAAAATATTTTGCTTGTTTTAATTGAATAATTTTCAAAAATAAAACAATTTCAAAAAATTCAAATAATAGTGAACATTCATCCACGTAATGATTTCTAATATATATTCATACATACATACATACATATATGTATAAATTTACAAATAGAATCAAAATTTTTATTTTTAAAAGGCTTTCTATTTGGTTTTTTCAATATGTGGATATGTATGTACGCATGGGTTTTAAAATTATAACAGAATTTAAAAATATTTGAAAAACTCATCATTAATTTTTGTAAAATTTATAAAAAATCTTAACGGTAGAGTAAATTGAAAAGTATATTTAATATGTTTTTTTGTTGCAGTAAGCACACAATTTATTTATAAGATAATTAAAACTTTGAACGCACAATTTTACAATGGTACTTTTCAAGTTCAGAATTTTCTACTTTGTCATTATTTTCATAACAAGAGCATTAAATATCAATATCCAAAGGCTTGTCATGATTTACTCCAGCTTTGAAAATATATTGTTGTTATAAACGAAATTCATCAAATTCGTAATATATTTGTAAAAATCTTATTGTGCAGGTGGATTTGTTTAGAACTTTTAATTTTTTAATTCATCAAATTCGTAATATATTTGTAAAAATCTTATTGTGCAGGTGGATTTGTTTAGAACTTTTAATTTTTTAAGATAATCTAACATTTTCTCTACGAACAAATATGGACAATTTTTAATAGTTGTTTGTACGTATTTTTAGTATAAATATTTGAAGAATTTGAAGAAAGACCAGCAGTTTACATATTACTCACAACAGCAGGTTTACTTTATTACTCATTATTATATGGAAAAATTAAAATTAAAATTATAATTATTTTGTTTTCGTAGCTGCATATTTGCATATTTGCATATGTAATTAATTGAAAAGCTAAAACAGGTAAGATTTTTTGCAAAGTACTGGGACTGATATTAGTATTTCCAGTTTTAAACAATATTTTTGATGAGCATTTTTCTCTTCGGAAACAATTTTCTTAATTATATCTCAGTTAATAATTTCATAAAATGTACCAGTTACCAAAATCATTTTTTATATAAATGAATTTCTAAAGGAAATAATTTATAAAGGAAAAGAACCATCTTACAATATAAAAAGGGATTGTATAGATATGGTGTGGAAGATTTAGATGGGGATAGAAAATAAAAACCAGCAACAGAAGCACATTTCTTTATGATTCAAGGTTTACATGAAAATTATAAGTACGCATAGGGTTACAATTTATCCAAAAATAATTTGAAAAGAGTAACTTTAAAACCTTTAATTTTTTTATCAATTTACTACTAAAATATCTTAAGGAGCTAACAAAGATTGGTTCTAAAACTGTTGTTAAAACCCGATTTTGAAAACTGGAATAATGATATTATTAGCTTTCAACAATTTTACCTAAAGTTCGTAGCATCCATATTAATTCTAACACATTTGAAAAAATGTCAGTAAAATCAGCTTTTCAATTATTTAGTCATAGTACATATGCAGCCATAAAAGCAATAAATAACACTGATCGAATTTTTTTTAATTTATTGAGTAATAAAGCCAATCTGACTATTGATTTTGTTTTAAGAGTTAACTAGTTAATTGATTACTCAAATTCTTCAAATTTTAGCACAAAAAATTAAAAATTTTGAATTCTCAACCGTTAAAAATTCTCCGTTTTTATTCTTAAAGGAAAGGCTAGAATATCTTAAAAAATCAAAAATTAAAAGTACCAAAAACAATGTTTCCATTAATGGAATGGCCCAAACAATAACTGCTGTATTATCTTTATCGAAAGATCAAATTGATAGAATATTATTTTCTTGATGACGCGCAGACTGAACCAAGATCCGTTAGAAAATATGTTTTCTCATATAAGATCTGCTGGTGATTATTGCAGAAATCCATCTGCACAACAAATTGGGAGTATTTTTGCTAAGACGAGGCGAGTATTTATAACGAAAATACATCCTCAAATTGTGAAACAGATCACAACAATAATTTGGACATTGATGTCAATGATTTAGCTGTCGAAGATTTTATTTTTGAAAATTGTCCTGAAGAAATGAGAAGGAAAATGTTTTAGCTTCAACTTCAAATACAGTTCAATCACATTGTAAATCATTTAGTAATTTTGAAGAATTAGCAGTTAGATATTTTGCTGGATTTTGCACATAAAAAGTGTCAAATTGCCATACATGTAGATTATACTATTTTTAAAAAATTAACACAAAATTTGAAAACGAAATTTAAATAGCTATTCATAATGAAATATTAGAGATGAAATAATTGAACGTAGGTATATAAGTACGTATGTACCTAAAAACCGATTTGAATTGAATTTAAAATTTAGAATTGTATTTAAAACAACTTTAACAAAAATTTGATTCTATTTGTAAATTTATACATATATCTATATGTATGTATGAATATATATTAGAAATCATAACGTGAATGAATGTTCACTATTATTTGAATTATTTGAAATTGTTTTATTTTTGAAATTTATTCAATTAAAACAAGAAAAATATTTTCGTTTCCTAAACATTATAAAATTATATTATAACTTTATAATTTATTATTACAAATAATATACATGCACAATATCAACAATTATAAAAATCCTTTTATTACAATGTATATTGAGAGAAAAATAATATTCTTAAAAGACTACTCGATAAAAATGCTATCCAATTTGAAATTTTTGTACCTATCAATTCAAAAAAAAATTCAAATTACCTATACAAATTCAAATAACAAAAAGTTAAAAGCAATAATATACATTCAAGAACAGTATAGAGAAACTGAACACATACAAATTATTTAGAGAATAAAGTCGTATAAAACGTTCAAAAATTTAAAAATTCAAATTGAATATAGAAAATGCAACAACACATTGAATATCCTCTGGAAAATATATATAATGAAGAGAATTTGGAAAAAGTTAGCTGAACATTTTCTGTTGTATGAAAATGTCTATCTTTATAGTATTATTAATCAATGTTTTAACTTAATTTGTTTTTAGCAAAATTTTAATTTAATTTTTTTTAGTATTCATGGATCGTTCAAACTGGGAAGGGAGTAGTGCCTATTTGACAGAGCTTGATAAATGCTTAAAAATGAATTGACCATGGAAAATGAGTGTTTATCATGCTTTGTCAAATGGAACATTTCTAACTGTAGATTTAATAATTTAATATGATAACTAATACAAATGTAAAACTTAGATTAAGATAAAATAATTATAATAAATTTCTTCTTAATACAACACTCGAACAGAGTAGTTTATATATTTAATGTGTCCTCTACAGTATTAACAAAGTTCTTAAAATATTACCCTGTCTTGATTGTTCTTTAAATTTAACAAAAACTCATACAAATCAATAAAATTTTAGGACGAGAAAGTTTGTTCAAATTAAAAAATTTTTCACCAACAAAATTCATTTTTGGTGCCTTCAGAACAATAGTAAAAAATAATGAGAATGAAGGAAAAATTTGTAAAATTTGAGCCCACGGAACTCTATATGTTTAGTGTTTTGTTTATATTATGCAATTCATAGTTTAAAATTTTTATTAAAATTTGAGAAAGAAATAAAAATTTAGATGAGCAAATATCATGTTTTTTTTTAAATAACGACTTGATTATGAATTGAGCATGTACTATTTTACTATACTTTTTTTTCAAACAAATTAAGCATTTCGTTAAACAAATTAGACAATTTCTTTTTAAAATTTGACACTTTTTTTTCTTTTTTTTATCTTTTTGAAAAAAATTTTCAGAGAAGAACTAAATTTTGCAATCCAAAAAAGTTATTTATTTTTACTAAAACAAATCTCTGTTAAAATTGATAACTTAATTTATTAAATGTAAAATGTATCATTTTACAAAAATAAAAAAACTTATAAAAAAACTGTTTAAATTTGTTTGAGAAAATGTTTAATTTGTTTAAAACAAGATTAATTTGATAAAAATTTTTTTTAATTTGTTTGAAAAAATGTTGAATTTGGTTAAAAAAAATTGTTTAATTTGAAAAAGAAATTGTTTAATTTGTTTGACGAAATGTTCAATTTGTTTGGAAAATGCTGAATTGGACTGAAAAAAGATATAGACATACGTACATATGTACAGCATTATTATATTGTTATTAATTTCTAATTTCCTAATAAAAAATATTCTATAATAAAACAACAGTTTACAGTAATTAATTTTTTAAATATTTTTGTTATCTGTTATAATTTATAATAATAATAATGTCCCAACGACCAATTACACCTCCCGTACCGCGCACGCGGGGAGTCTCATTATTATTATTATTTGGCATATGACTAGGAGTGTCGTATACAAGGTCATCACAGTGCTTGGAAGAATAAATCTCTTCTTATTAAAAGTATAGAAAGATTTTAATAAATTAAAGTATTCAGTATGTAATACTGTGACGAGCATACACTCAATGAACTTTCATTAATTAAACTTTAATATTTATTATTATATTTTAATTTTGTTCAAAAAAGAATACAAGCACGTGATAACCCTTAATGAAGAATGTGTTAGTAAGGAGAGAATTGGGTCAGGAAATGCTTAAAACAAGCATGTAAAACAAAACAAAAAAAGCGGAATTAGTAAACACGATTAATGAAATTAGTAATTAGTAATAAATTGATAAAATACTAAAAACAGAAGCAAAAATAAAATTCATAAACGGAAAAAACGGTTAAAAATCTAGTAACTTTGATTTGTCTTCCAAAATGTCAAGGAAAATGAAAGAACAAAAATCAATAAGCAATGTGCTCAAAAGTCAAAAGTTGAAGCAATTTAAAATCTTCAATCAATTAAAAAATTATATCATAGATTTAGACTATCTTCCAACATGTCAAGATAGGCTAAATCAAAATTTTGCAATTTTAAATTATGCCGAAGAAGCATTAGTCAATTTATTTAGGTATAAACTAAAGAAATTAAAAAAAAATAATAAAAATATATATCCATGCATATATAAAAATACAACACATGCAAAACGCAATTAGTCAAAGACACAAAAATAAAAATAATAATGATAAAAATTAACTTAATTTATATACACTTATGTATACATGTTAAAAGTATTAAATACTACTGATTCATCGTGAACAACTACGTATACTACATGTATTACATGTCCTTCAAAAACTTATGACCTGTTTGAATAAAGCAGATTCTTTAGTTGGACTTACTAATGTGAAAATTGAAGATATTAGAGTTATTGTTTACGTTACGCAACATTCTTGTAATTGGCTCATTCTTTCCATAATCCGTGCGATGAAACTTTAAACGAAATAGGTCTGCCTAATAGAATGAAAGTTGATATTGAAGTTTATGTGTTCTAAAATACCAACCGAGTCAACTGCACCTGAGAGAAATTGGTGTACACATATAATATCAGCCACTTCACAACGATTAAAGAGACTTTGCAGACCTAGAAGTTTAAGGCGGTCTCTGTAAGGGAGTAAGTTATATGGGTCTGTCCATGAAAGACCACGAAGAGCGAAACGAACGAATTTATGTTGAACTGATTCAATCTTGTCTATGTGAACTTGATGAAAAGGTGACCATACATGAGACGCGTATTCAAGTAATGGTCTTACCATAGTCAAATATAAAGCTCTGGTGACATATGCGTCGGAAAATTCTTTTGATCATCTTTTGATAAACCCAAGAGCTGAATTAGCTCTGCTGACAATATTATCTACATGAGATCTGAAATTTAGTTCGGTGTCTAATAGAATACCTAAGTCTTTTGTGGATGTGACATTAGAGATCATAACGCCGTTAATACTATAATAACGAGCTGATATTGCCGTTTTACGGGAAAAGGTAATGCTTTGGCATTTGCTAGCGTTAAGTGCTAGGTTATTCTTACAACACCAAATAGCGAAGTTATTAACGTGACTCTGAAGAAGATGAGATTCACGCGGAGATGAGATTTGTTTAAATATTTTCATATCGTCAGCATACACTAGAATGTGAGAATTTTTTATAATATTAAGTACATCGTTTGTGGTTAAGATAAAGGTCAGAGGACCTCAGTGGCTACCTTGTGGGACACCCGATTTAGCAGTGAAGGGATCTGAAACATTATACCTAAAACAGACGTGATACACTCTATTGCATAAATATGAACTCATCCAATCTATAATGAGAGGTGGAAATCCTAGAGCACGAAGTTTAAATAAAATGACACTACAGTTTATCGAAAGCCTGACTAAAGTCGGTAGCAATCGAATCCACATCTAGCCCATTTTCCATGGAGTTGAGACTAAAAGAGACTAATTCGGTTAGATTAGTAGTAGTGGATTTCCCTTTAAGGAATCCATGTTGAAAACAGGATAATAATGGCTTACAATGATTAAAGAGAGAGTCGTATACAATACTCTCGAAAAGTTTAGGAATACAATGCCTATATTTTGGAAATGGGCCTATAGTTATTTATTTCAGCCTTACTTCCTTTCTTATGGATCGGAGTCATGAAAGAAGTTTTCCATATTCCAAATTCCTGAAGAAAGGGACATTTGAAAAAGCCTGATTAAGGGTTGTATTAACGTGTCAATGCATTTTTTAGAACTATGGGAGGTAAACCATCAGGACCGGAAGAGTAATCATCCTTTAATTTGTTAATTTTGTAATGAACATCTTCATAATCGATATGGATCAACATTAGTGTGATTTGAGGAGAGTTACTTAGATAACTGAAATAGTCAGAGTCGGGCACGAAATTGTTATCAGTGAAGGCTTGACTAAACACGTTTGCAATTATTTGAAAGCATTGTACTTAAATCAATTTGAGATAAAAATTCGTTTAGTCTGTCAAAATCGGCACTACGAAAATTGAATTTGTAGGTATTTTCAGAATTTACATTATCATTACCATTCTCAAAAGAAAAAAGTTAGAGATGGATGAGGATGGTATTGATCGATTTTAGAAAGAGAGTGTTCACTAGTCTCTACCAGACAGTTGTTTCCGTTACTTGAGGAAATTAGATCCAGTTGCCTATTTAAGTTATTTTTTACCCAACTGATCTGCTGGAGGCCACAATCAGTAAGTTTGTCGACAAAAACAGTTTCTTTTAAGAATGAGACATTACACGCAATATAATGTGTTTCATCTTCTGATTGGATCCACTGTAAATTGAATTGAAGGGAGATTGAAATTACCAAAAACAATAATGTAGTCGAGACCATCAGCAGAATTACTAACATAATCGACCGCGTCTAGGAACCTCTGATATACATCAATGGGGCTGGCGGGGCGGACGTAAAAGCACACAATGTAGATACTCTTACGCTCCAATCTCATTTTGACACAGATGACTTCTATATCATCTGTATTTGGAATCTGAAAGAAGGAGCAATCGTACTCAATTGGACTTGCAATTAAAACTCCACGGCCCACAGCATCACAAACGAAATCCACATCCTTTCTAAAGACATTAAAATCAAAGGAAAAGTACTCGGTACTCAAGAAACTATTGCATAAATTGGTTCAAGTTAAGATAAACACATCGAAAGGTAGTTTTTCAGAGCTTAAAAATACATCAGGAGCCTTAGAACGAAGTCCCCTTACATTTTGATAATAAAGGAACAAGCATTTCAGTTTTTTGAGTTATTAAGACTTCCAATTGGCGGCAATACTGCTGTATTCGCTTTTGACCTTTGGACAAATTCTTTGACAAAAGTGTTACTGGGCCATATTGATGGAGATAATAGTAAGTTAAACATAGAGTCAGGAACATACATTTTAAAAGAAGCGATGCTAATATTGGCTCTAGAAATTTTTTTGCATTTTATCAAGTTTCAATTATCATTAATGTTGTGTGATAATAATTTGTTTTTAGCAAAATCAATAACCTGTTGCGGTGTTGAGGCATGATGCAACCTTGAGATAAATACGACGCGTGATGGAGGGACTGATACTAGCGAAGGAATATGGAATGAAGAAGTATTAGTATTATTATTATTATTAAAGTTCAGTTCATTTGAGTGTAAAGAGGTGTCGTGATTAGAAAAGGAGGGTGAAAGAGGAGGTAATAATTCGGCAGCTTGAGTTACGACTGGGTGTGCCGCATCAACTTCACGTAATTCCTCAAGTAAGGAAGTTGTTTGAACTGAAGTCGAAGAAGGGACTCTCAAAGTTTTTTGAACTTCATTTAATTTTTTTAGTTTGTTAGAAAAATTATCCCCGTTATATTCAGTCATACATGTAGAAAACATTGAATACTTTTCAAAAAAAAAGTTTTAAAAACTAAATGTGATTCTATTTGTAAATTTATACATACATACATCGCTATATCTAATATGTATATACATATATCCATATATTAGAAATCATCACGTGAATGAATGTGCGCTATTATTTGAATTTTTTAAATTTTATATTTTTTAAAATAATTCAAAAAAAGCAAATAAGTAAAAAAAATATATTTTTGATTTTCATTCAAACATTTTAAATTATATTATAATTTATTATTATAAATATACATACATATGTACACGCACAATTCAACATTTATAAAATTATTTTATAACATTACATGGATTGAGAAAAATAAAATTTATATATATATATTTGAAATTTTGGTAGATATTAATTGAAAAAAATTTCAAATTACACAAACACAATAATAACAAAAAATGAAAAATTAAAAGGATATTCTCATTGTTATTTGATTTCTAATAAAAAATATTATTTTTTGTTTTTGCTTTTATAATAAAATAACAGTTTACAGTAAGAAAATTTGTTTACTAAATTATAATAACAGTATCGAGAGAATAAATAAAAAGCAAGAGAGTGGCGAGGCAGGCTATTGAAAAAAATTGCCAGAAAAATTTGTTCTACGCTGGACTTCTATTATACTACTTTTTCTATGCTATAGACAATATAGAAAATTCAATAAACAACCTTTACAGCCTTCATGAATTACAAGATTCTACTACAACAGTACGAATCAAACTAATGGAATTACGACAAAAGTTGGAAGCATTAAAACCTAATATTAGAAATATAAGAGGGTTAGTAGACGGTAACATGGACGCTACGGATGCCAACCAAATAAATGATTAAATAAAAAAATTATATTCTAATCAATCCAACATTAGTAACGGTATAAATAAAGAAATTCTAATTAACAATCAAATGAATGCAAGGTTTAAAATATAAAAAACCATATAAATTCCCAACAAAACGTAATCCAAAAATATTTAAAAAATCAACTAGAAACCGCACGAAATAAGATTGATACAACTACAGATATTATTAGACAAGCTAAATTTTTAGCACAAATAAACTACAATATAGATTTACTTAACAGTCATTTAAGCAATTTAGCAGAGGCAATAGTTCTTGCCAGACTAAATATAATTTCTAAACAAATCCTTAACACTGAAGAATTAACCGAAATTTATTTTAACTTAAAAAATCAGTCAATCAATGTAATTTATAACGAACATATATACGAACTACTTGGTTTACAGGCTTACTACAATAATAACAGTATAATATTTAACATTAAAGTACCCATATTTTCACAAAAAATATAATCTTTCTTTCACATTATTCCTTTACCTATTAACAAAACAAAATTAATCACTAACAAATCCTATATTATACAAAATCAAAACTACATTCAATTCTTTGACGAAGCATGTCCTAAAGTCGAAGATATTTATATATGTAAAGAAAACACATATCAAGAGATTCCACATAACACCAAATGCATTAGCGATATATTAAGAAACAAACCAGCAAAATGCGATTTCACAACATACGCACAAACTTCAGAAATCACTCAACCAGAACCAAATCTCATCCTTCTAACTAACATGCCAGAAACATCAATACATTCTACTTGCGAACTAAATCACTTTAAAATAAAAAACACTCAATTAATTCATTTCGAAAATTGCACTATCGAAATTAACAATATAACGTACGTACGTATTCATATATATCCGTCAACATTCACCAAAATCAACAATTCAACAGTTATCGAAGATCCAAATTTACAGGAACTCAGAACATATCATTTTGACAATAAGAAAACAATAGAAATATTACAAGTTGAAGGAAACCAAATAGATCTCATCACCTTAGGTCTTATTATAATTGCAATCGTCATCCTATTAGCAAAATTAGCAAGTATCACAAAAACAAAATTAAAAAGCCGAGCTGCTACACTACCAATTACAACCGAAGAAAAATCCAACACTTCAAACAACAAACCTTTCTGGCCCACACTTCATTCTTAGAGGGGAGAAGTTATGGGATAGTATATACACATATCCCATAAACAACCATCATCATCATCATCATCATCATAATCATTTAATAAACTTATATCCAAATTACATTTTTTTTATTAAATTTTGTTAATAATTATTTTTCATAAAATTAACGTAATATAATATTCCAATGAACTTTACATATTTTTGCATAATAATTTTCTCACAATAAATTTATAATATTGCATAATTATTTTCCCATCAATTTAATGTAATATGATAAGAACTTTAATAATTTAAATAATATTATCCTGTTTTTCCAAATTATGAACTTATTGTAAACATTAAGTAAGCATTTTTTAACTAATCAAAATTGTATTTAAGAAATGAAAAAATATTAAATAATTAATTAATATTCTGACTTAGAACTAAGAAAGTGCGAATAAACTTGAATTATAAAATTAAACTTTTGTTTTTTTTATGTTATCGTTCTTGCCACGAACATAACTCCCGCCATCACTGATTCTGCCATTGCATCCTACATCAACAAAAGTGAATCGACAAAAAGCATCTGCTAGTCCAAGTAGCACGATACTATGAAATCCTTTATAGTTAAAATAAAGTGGAGCGTCCTTTTTAGATGGTATTGGTATAAATGCTACATGTTTTCCATCTAAAGCACCAATGCATAGAGGAAATTTCCATTTCGTGTTAAATTCTTCTGCAATTTTATTCCATTCTTCTTCTTTAGTTAGAAACTCAAAATTAAAAAACACAGTAATAAATAATTTACACAAATTTTTAACAGAAAAAGAAATTAAAGCTAACGGAGCAGCTTCGCAAAAAAGCTACCGATGCGTTAAATTTGGTGAAAAATTTTGTCAAACGAAAACCCAAACCTAAACCATTTGAAGACCCGCTTTGCAAATATATCTCAACTGAATTAAAAAAATTCACTTTAGAGAATGTGCTTGATAATACCAAGATGAAGATTATACAAGTTATCAGGAAAAACATGGTGGAAGTACATAAAATGTTAGGAAATGATTCCTACTTCACCCCAGTATCACCGACAACACCTTCAGAATCTAATTTTCCAGGAACCATTACCACATATTAGCCAAATTATGAGGAAGAAATTCGTCATCCTTCAACGTCATCCTCATTTCCACCAACAAGCGGAAGTTCGCCAAGAGAATTTGACTCATTTACAACGAAAAATGCAAAAGTATTAAAATCAACTGATTAAAGTTGCCCAACATACAAAAGAACCTGCAAAACAAAAATGTAACATAATAGAAAAAGCTATGAAAGCATTCGAATTTGAATATTCAGAATAAATTAAATTTTAAAAATTTATTTCGATTTCTTATTACTTTTAAAAACTCGTTTTTCATTTTCCGATAGATAGCGTCACATAATTCTCAAACTGCTTTTGATAAAAAAGATGTTGATAATCTTGAGTTGTAGTTCAATTCCACAAAACTCTCGCCTGTTGCTAAGAACCTTAATCTTACTGCCAATTTTTCTCCAGGTGGAATAGCTTCCCTCATATTGGTCTTGTTTTTTTATAATGATATCAGTTACTATGACAACGCATATTGGAAACATATTTCATCCATTCTGAAAAAGCTTTTGTAATCTGGTGTATCTGGTTTAAGTTCTCGCATAAAACTTTGTGTGTTTCCACAACGTTTCCTATTTCCTCCATTCTTTTATCCAACAGCGCTTTGATTTTTCGCATTTGGCTTTATCTGCTTCAATTGTAGCTTTAAAAAGTAATAAACTTGCAGCTGCTGTAGCAATAAATGCATGTTTTTCAGTTGTCATCTTTACTGAATGAATTTCTATTTTGCTATAAATTTTGCATAAATCTAACAAGAAAAAACAAATCTTTTTATAAATTATTTTTCAGATATGTACATATGTGCCATATATGTACGCATCTACATAAGTAAGTAGGTACTATTATTATTATTTTTCTATTCTTAATTTAAAAAAAATATAACTCTAAAATTTAAATAGAAAGCAACAATTAAAGGACCCAGTAATACATGATTTAGATATAATCGAGGATGGCTCCATAAAAATAAGATGTCTTTAAATATTAAGAAATCTAAATTTATTAATAAAAAAAAAATAACCCTAAATCCAAAAGAAAAAAGAAAAAACCAAGCAAAATATTCTATAATATAATATTATCAAATATAAGTTATATTAACACAGTTATTATAAATTTAAATTTTGTTTTGTCATTTCGTTTTTCTTTTTTTTTAATTTATCAACTTTAAACCTGTATTTTATTAAAAAAAAAAAACAAAAACAAATTCCATTTTAACACAAAAAATTTCGCACATTTTAATTTTAATAAAATTTTTTTATTTCAATTTTTTATATTTTTTATTAAAATTAATTTTTGATAAATTTATCGTTAATGTTTTGATATTTATTTTATCTTTTTTTATTTATTTTATATTTTTTCCAGCAATATCACACCGACCAAATGAAAATAATAAAATATTTCTGATACTGAGTTCCGACATTTGAAAAATTTAATTTTGACTTTTATATTTCTATGTGTTAGTGGACACAACAGCGAGAATCACGTTTGATTTTTGATGCAACATTTTCTCCAGAATCAGTTGTGCCAGAGTTTTTTCATGCTCCTCACTTCTCTTTGCCAAAAGCAAAAAGAATCAGATGCAAAGAAGGATCCATATAAAAATTCTCACAGTATTTCAATTAAATGAGAGATGAGAGAGAGTATTCTTTAGAGAAGCAGTGTGTTTTTTTCGCGGTTAAATTAAAAAAAAATTTAAAAATTAAATTTGAATGTTTGAAAAATAAGTATACTATACATTATTAGTGAGATTTAATTAATACAAATTATATTAAACTATAAAATAATATCAAAACTGTTATTTATAAAGATACACAAAAGTAGTTTGATCGTACAAAGATTAGAGTTGAGATGGGACATTTTTACGATCTTACTATTTCATATTAAAACATAAAGAAGCACACACCATTAAAGAAACAAGAATTTAAAAACAAAAACATATATAATGCCAAACCGAAGCTATTACCAAAATATAGTGTACTCTATATTATGCTGTGCAAAAAATAAATATATATGTATTGGCTGTACATAGTATACACACTGGTATAGATCCATATAAAGTTATATATCTATAATTACAATTTTATTTTTCTGTTTTTCAATTCTCAAAAAGTTTCCTTTTTATATTTTGGTTGAATTGAAAAAAAGTGTGAATTGTTGAATGTAGGTATAGGTATATATATAAAATAAATGTGCTTATTTCACAAAATATATTGTCTTGATACCTCGCCAACATTTTCATTAGAATATAAATTTTTTATAATGGTTATTATCTATATAGTACCTCGATTCTTGGGTATATATTTAATTTACTATACAAAATTTATTGATACACTACAGATCAAATTTTGCAATTTGTATTACATATTTATATTATTAATTATTATAAATTACTATTTATTTCATAAAAGCAGATAGCAACTAATAAAATAATATTAGTAAATAGTACCTACTACAATTTAAAACATTGCTATTATTAAAATCCTTCACTCAAAATAACCCCTCAATGTACTTATTCATTTATTCAATTTATGCAACTCTGATTAACGTCAACTCAATTCTTTTGCAATATATGATTTCTTTTTCATTATTTGGAGTTATTCTGAGGATCTGCACATTTTTGTTTTTTATTTTGTTTTTACATTGTTGTTGATTGTTGGTAAATCCTCTTCATATTTAACATTTAGAAAGATGTTTTGTTGTTGTTATCTTTAATAATTGTTATTATATTATTATAAAGAGTTCAAAATTAATAAGGTGGTTATTGGAAGGGTTTTATTTCAGTTATTGCAAGTGATTATTCACTTTTGATGTGCAATTTTGAAAAATTGTGAATTTATCTATTGTACTTGAAAAACTTAAATAATGAACAATTTTAGTTTTAATAAAATTAATAATAATAATATTAATAATATATTATATTAGTAATAAATATAATAATAATAATATTAATAATAATAATAATAAATAATAATAATAATAATAATATATATTAGTAATAAATATAATAATAATATTAATAATAATAATTTATTTATTTATTTATTTAGTTTAGCTCAAACTTCATTACAATAGTTATTATTATTTTTTGTTTTTTTTTTGTTTTTACAATACAACATAACACATTCAATTTACAAATTAAAATTATATCTAACTTAGAACTAGTTAAAAAAATATATTGCACACGTATTTTAATTACTACAGATTACTTATATAATTTAAGTTTTTGAGTCTGTTTCGAAAGTGTGAAGTCAATATACTTTATGTGTTTATTACCAATTAGTAACATTCTATGAATTGGCTCATAATTGCCATAATTGGTCCTATGAAAACTTAATGTAATGAAGTTTGTATTTCGTAGGCAATTATTTGAATTAATGTTGATGTTATTCAAAATCTGAGGAGAAGCAATGTTTCCTTTGATAATTTCAGTAAGAAAAATAATGTCCGCCACTTCTCGTCTTAATTTCAAAGTTTTCAAATGAATTAAGTTCAATCTATGCTCATATGGCGGTAAAATTAATGGATTTGACCATTGGAAATTACGCAAAGCAAATCTTAAAAAATTTTTTTGCACTGCTTCAATCCTGTTAATATGAACATCATAGAAAGGTGACCAAACTTGACTAGCATACTCCAAATTTGGTCTAACGAGACTAGAATACAAAGATTTGAGAACATAGGGATCGTTAAATTCCTTTGACCAACGTTTAACAAAACCTAGCATAGAATTAGCTTTATTGATAATATTACAAAAATGTGATTTAAAGTTAAGCTTGTCGTCAAAGTAAACCCCTAAGTTTTTAATTGAGCTCGTTTTGGAAAGGCTAATACCATTTAACGAATAATTAAAATAAACCGGATTACGTCGACGCGTGTTACACATAAGTGCACATTTATTCACATTTAAAAGAAGATTATTAGCTGTACACCATTTAAAGAAGTTATCTAAATCGCCTTGTAGGAGTAAGGCGTCTTCTAAAGAAGTAATTTTTTTTTAAATTTTCATGTCATCCGCGTAAAATTTCAGTTCACTATTAAGAATTACTGAACAGACATCATTAACCGAGATTATAAAAAAAAGCGGTCCTAAATGACTTGTGGGACTCCTGAATTAGCATAAAAATATTTAGATGTATTTTTTTTAAATAAAATACTATAAGATCTATCGGTTAGATATGATTTAACCCATTTCAGAAAGAATTCTGGGAAACCAAGTATCCTTATTTTAGAAGTATTATTGCATGTGGTAAAACATCAAAGGCTTTACTATAATCGGTATAGATAACATCCGTTTGAAAACCTGCTTCCATATTTCTCGTAAAAGTTGAAACTGACTCAACCAGATTAGTAACTGTGGATTTTTGATCCACAAAACCATGTTGGTTGTGAACTAAAAAAAGATTTACAGTGATAATAAATGGATTCATACAATATTAACTCAAAAAGTTTAGGAATGGATGAAAGTTTCGCGATTGGTCTATAATTAGTGTATTTCATTTTTGGCGTTCTTCTTATGAACTGGTCTAATAAATGAATGTTTCCAAATAGAGGGAAAAGCTCCTGAATTTAAAGAAGAATTGAAGATGAATGACAGTGGAATTGCTAAGGCACTTGAGCATTTATTAAGTATAACTTCGGGAATACCATCTGGTCCAGGAAAGTTATTAGTCTCAAGATTGTCCAAATATAATAAATAATAATAATAATAGTAATAATAATAATAATAATAATAATAATAATAATAAAAGTTTTTCAAGTACAATAAATAAATAAATTCACAATAACTGAATAATCACTTGCAATAACTGAAATGAAACTCCTCCAATAATCACGTTATTAATTTTGAACTCTTTGTAATAAATTAATAACAATTAGTAAAGATAACAACAACAAAACATATTTCTAAATGTTACATATGAAGAGGATTTACCAAATAATAAACAAATAATTAAATTATGCAAACATGCAACAACGTTAATCAGAGTTGCATAAATTGAATAAATGAATAAGTAAATTTAAGGTTATTTTGACTGAATGATTTTAATAATAGTAATGTTTTAAATTGTAGTAGGTACTATTTACTAATATTATTTTATTAGTTGCTATCTGCTTTTATGAAATAAATAGTAATTTATAATAATTAATAATATAAATATGTAATACAAATTGCAAAATTTGATCTGTAGTGTATCAATAAATTTTGTATAGTAAATTAAATATATACCCAAGAATCGAGGTACTATATCAAAACGTCAGATTTATCAAAAACAATAAGATAATAACCATTATAAAAAATTTATATTCTAATGAAAATGTTGGCGAGATATCAAGACAATATATTTTGTGAAATTAGCACATTTATTTTATATGTACCTATACCTACATTCAACAATTCACACTTTTTTTTCAATTCAACCAAAATATAAAAAGGAAACTTTTGCCAGAAGAATTGAAAAACAGATAAAAAGAAAATAAAAAAGAACAGAAAATAAAATTCTAATTTAGTTATACCAAAGAATATCCATAAAAAGAAGGTTCACTGGAAGTCAAGATATTTTTACTAACACATTTACAAAAAAAACCCATTAGTTAAAAAAGCAAAGAACTATTGTAAATATTTTCTTATGTAAGAAGTTGTGAGAAAGAAAGAGTGCGGTATAAACCATTTAAAAAACAACTTAATTTTTGCAATGTAATTTTAAATAGCCCACGGGAGATTTTTGTTTATTTATTTAGCCCACTAGAGATTTTTTAGTGTGTACAGTCGTCTGAAATTTTGTGTACGAATTTTTTTAAAAATAAACGTATTAAATTTATTAGGTAATGAGAATAAATAAATTTTGAATGATTGATTTTTTACAGATCCCTATAGAAAATAATATTCGTTTCAAAACATATGTTATTTCTTAAATATCATATTATTTTATTTTATTGGCTTATAAGGGAAGTAAATTTTTTATCATTCATGTATTTTCAATATACACAGTTTTTCAGGTATTGAAACATGTAGTTAAAAAGAATATCAAGCGGTGTTTTTTTATGAATGACTCGATGCCTTTTTAGTTTCTGAAAAATTAAATTGTGCATTTTAATCATCAATGAACTGATAATACATATTATATTATAAGTAATATAATGCATTTAGGTACCTGTTAATTTTATAAATAGGTAACAAAGTTGAATATTAATAATATGAACATTTCAAATTTGAATAAATAATATTTTTTATTGATATGCATTTTAAAAAAAAAATGAGTATATAAGAAAGTACTTAGAAAAAAAAAATGCAGATTATATATGAAAATTAAGCAGTGTATGTTATATTTAAAAATAAATCAACTCGAACGCTTAAAAAAAGTTTTTATAAAAACTATTCTATACACAATTTTTTAAAAATGTTTCGAAATTGAGAAAACATCATCTTGTTAAGTGTTCGGTGTGCGGTGTTGAAACAAATTTTAATTTGGAATTAAACTAACTAACTAAAAATAAAGACAATATTTTTTTCATACAAAAAAATTGTTCGTTCATTTTTTTTCCACTTTGTATTTTGAATTTTATCTCTCTCTCACAAATTAAATTCTTATGACTATCTATTTCTTACAATATTGGAAATCGACTGGAAAAATGGTAACCAACACCTTGATAAATTATAAAATTTTATTCCAGTGAACCTTCTTTTAATGGATATTCTTTGGTAAAACCTAAAAGTCAACAGGAGTGTAAGCAAACAATGAGAGAAATTAAAGAGAGAATGGATGTAAGTAAAATTCCAGTTAATATTAATAAAGTGTATGAGCGTAGAGATGGTTTCAATTTGCTGTAAAGATAAAAATTCAGCAGAATTTTTGGAAAATGAATTAAAAGAAAAATTAAAAAAAAAGTATGATATTATAGCAAAGAATATCCATAATAAGAAGGTTCACTGGAATAAAATTTTATAATTTGTCAATGTGTTGGTCACCATTTTTCCAGTCGATTTCCAATATTGTAAGAAATAGATAGTCATAAGAATTTAATTTGTGAGAGAGAGATAAAATTCAAAATACAAAGTGGAAAAAAAATGAACGAACAATTTTTTTGTATGAAAAAAATATTGTCTTTATTTTTAATTAGTTAGTTTAATTCCAAATTAAAATTTGTTTCAGCACCGCACACCAAACACTTAACAAGATGATGTTTTCTCAATTTCGAAACATTTTTAAAAAATTGTGTATAGAATAGTTTTTATAAAAACTTTTTTTAAGCGTTCGAGTTGATTTATTTTTAAATATAACATACACTGCTTAATTTTCATATATAATCTGCATTTTTTTTTTCTAAGTACTTTCTTATATACTCATTTTTTTTTTGAAAAATGCATATCAATAAAAAATATTATTTATTCAAATTTGAAATGTTCATATTATTAATATTCAACTTTGTTACCTATTTATAAAATTAACAGGTACCTAAATGCATTATATTACTTATAATATAATATGTATTATCAGTTCATTGCTGATTAAAATGCACAATTTAATTTTTCAGAAACTAAAAAGGCATCGGATTATTCATAAAAAAACAAACCGCTTGATATTCTTTTTAACTACCTATTTCAATACCTGAAAAACTGTGTATATTGAAAATACATGAATGATAAAAAATGTACTTCCCTTATAAGCCAATAAAATAAAATAATATGATATTTAAGAAATAACTGTGTTCTTGAAACGAATATTATTTTATCTAGGTACCTGGGAAAATTCAATCATTCAAAATTTATTTATTCTCATACGTGCCATAATAAATTTAATACCTTTATTTTTAAAAAAATGCGTACACAAATTTTTCAGACGACTGTACACGTGAAAAATCTCTAGTGGGCTAAATAAATAAACAAAAATCTCCCGTGGACTATTTAAAATTACATTGCAAAAATTAAGTTGTTTTTTAAATGGTTTATATCGCACTCTTTCTTTCTCACGACTTCTAACATAAGAAAATATTTACAATAGTTCTTTGCTTCTTTAACTAATGGTTTTTTTTTTGTAAATGTGTTTGTAAAAATATCTTGACTTCCAGTGAACCTTCTTATTATGGATATTCTTTGGTAGAATAACCAAAAATAATGTATGTAAATTGTATAAGCAATGAATACTTATAATAATAAGAATGTGCAAGCAGAAGAAACAAAATTAAAATTTTGTATTGACTTAAGAAAAACCAAAAACGTAAAATCAAAAGAAAAAAAAAACTCATTTGGATATGTGTCGATAACAATTTTGGATTTCAATGATAATGATAATAATCTACACTCTACCTCTACATACTCTGCCCTATGAAATCAAGGAATACATTATCTATATTAATAGATATTCTTTGCTCACGAATTACGATAGTGTGCAAAATGTACTTACTTACTACAGTATGGCACAAAAACAATAACCACATTGAAGTAATTGAAAACATAAATTTATAAATAATTTATTTTTTTCTAATATTACCTATAATATTGTTAAAACTAGTAATATTATAATAAATTTAAATTTTTATTTTTGTTTTATTTAATTTTTAACTTTACTTACCTATTACCTAGGTACATATGTTATAAAAATTTAAAAAGTTAAATATTTTATAAATTTTCATTTTTTCAAAAGTTCAACATGTATTGTACGATGCTGTACGAGGTACAAAGGAAATAAAATATTTGTTATTTATATTATGCTTAGGCGAATCCTTTTCTCTTGTATTTCTTTAGTTATGATTATTTTTATTTATAAACAATCAGTTTTACTGTTCGCATATCACATTTACAATGATTTAATTTTTATTTTTCTGTGTTTGGCCAAAAGAAAAGAACACATGCAACAATGCTGTGTGTAAATTGTTTTTGTAATTTTTAATTTTTTGATTTTGTTTTTGGACTGAATTTGTATTTTTTATTAATTTCAATTTTAAAATAAAATGAAAAATTATTTTTGTACTAGATATTGCCTTGAAGGAGCATTTCATAGGTATGATAGGTAACTTAGATAGGTTTTAAAAAATAAAAAACGAAATATATAGGTATAAATTGAATTTGTGGCTGTAAAATAAAAATTCTGAAAATAAAAATTTCACAAATGTTTATGTACATATATATTTTGCAATAGAAAGATATATGAATATTTTAAATAAAAGCGGAATTGAAGTTTAATAAAAAACTAATAAATATTTTAAATGTACATGTAATCCTCCTCCATCACGTCCAGAAATTTGGGAATTACCCTCTTATAACACGCTTCGTACATCTAGCCACACGTATACATATTTTTATTTATGTACATGCAACAAGGTGAAGGTTTTGAGGATGTGGCTATTCAGGATCTTCAATATTTATTAGTGACGAAAGCGATCTGGTAGAATTGGCATTAGAAACTGTAAATGAAGTTAGTTCTTTATACAAACAGTAAAACTGATTGTTTATAAATAAAAATAATCCGAACTAAACAAATACAAGAGAAAAGGATTCACCTAAGCATAATATAAATAAAAAATATTTTATTTCCTTTGTACCACGTACAGTATCTTACAATACATGTTGAATATTTCAAAAAATGAAAACTTATAAAATATTTAACTTTTTTTTGTTGTTTTTTCTTTTGTTCATCAAAATAATCAAAATAAAAAATAACACTAATGAAAGCGTCTAAACTGTTTTTATAATTTCTAATTCTTTGATTTTGTTCTTGGATTGAATTGGAGTTTTGCTTTAATTTCAAATAAAATTCTATTTAAATTACTTTTTTATGCGTTGAAAAATAACATTTCATAGGCACCACTTAGATAGGTTTTGAACAAAAAAAAAAATGTATTTATGTTTTAGAATTTGTGGCTCTTAAATTAAAATTCTTTAAAAGTTTCACAAATGTACAAATAATATGTACCTATGTTGTAAAATATATTTAAAACAAAGAGAAAAAGCCGAATTGAAGTGTAATAAAATAATAAACACTTTGAATGTAATAAAAATAAATAGTTTCAATATAAAAATGAAAATGAAAAATTAAATAAACAAAAATAAATTCTTAAATTTATTATAATATTACTAGTATTAACAATATTATAATATTAGAAAAAATAAATAATTTATTAATTTATGTTTTAAATTACTTCAATGTGCTTATCTTTTTTCTGCCATACTGCAGTAAGTAAGTAATTTTGCACACTATCGTAATTCATATATATGTGTTCCTTGATTTCTTACAGCATAGTGCATAGTAGAGGTAGAGTGTAGGTTATTATCATTATCTTATCATAATATATTAACAATGAACGTGAACATTATTTTTGAATGAACATCATTTTTGGTTATTCTATTTCTATATTAAAATTTTTTAATTCTCTTTTTCTTTATGAATTTCCAATTTAAAGTAAGTTGTTTTTTTGTTTGTATTAAAAATAATAAAAATGTATGCATTTTGGTTATATGACAAAGTTATATAAAACAAAATTTCATAAGTACAAAATTTCATAGGACAAAATTTCATATTTAAAAAAATTAAATTTTAAGTTTTTATCAACTAATATAAAATGTGGAAGAATTATCAAAATCTTTAGTTGATTAGTAGTTTCTTTCAAAATATGATTTTGTTTTGTATTTTTAAGAAATAAAAAAATTAGGTGGTTATGCTAAAGTCCGTCGGAATGTCAATTTAAAAAAGCCCTTCAAACAATATATTTTATATATTGTTAAAATAATATATTTGATCGTTTTAAATGTAACATTAATTACACAAATTAAAAACAAAAAATTACTATTAAATTTTAATTTGTATATACATACATATGTAATTAAAACTTTATAACTTTTACTCTTAATTTATGTATATACGTTATGTAATTATTAAAAAATTTATAACTTTTTACAAAATAAATAAAAGCAAACTCAAACTGTCAACGCCTCCTGTTTTATTTGAAATAAAAAAAAAAATTCCCAAACATTTGATTTTGATTTGTGCACAGGCTTGGCAGGCGAATGGATTTCAGAATACCGATTTTTTCGTATTCGGATCGGAAATTTTTTTCGGGGATATTCCGCTTCGGATTTCAGCATAACCAATTAGTATTCTTACTTTTTTTTAAGAAAAAAAAGTACCTTCATTACAAAACCAAATAATTTCAAATTTTTTATAAAAACTTAAATTGGGATGTAATTTTTTTAAATATGTAATTGTGTCTTTGAAATTTTGTCCCGACACCATGCATTTTATATTATTGGTATACTCTACCTCTACCCAACAAGTGTGTATTTGATACGACATACACAACCTTACCTCATTACCACTACTACACTATATGTATGTTATATAAAAGCAAAAACAACAAAAAAAAACAACAAGAACTAAAATCATTTTAAAGATTCTCTCTCTCAAAGCTAGAATCTATACAGTTGAACCTGCATAAAAGAAAAAATTTTAGTTCAATATTTTGTATGAGTTTCTGTTAACGAAGACATTAAAATGACGTATTACAAAATTTTAAAGCGAGTTTATCTAGGTCCTACTGTGTATGGGGTATTTTCAAAATTTTTTTAAGCTAAAAAAAAACCGTCACAAAATTTGTTCCGCGTAGTTTCTCTATATTATACTTCCTTTATGCTAAAACTTAAATTTGGCATAAATTAACTAACTTCATAATAAATTATCAAAAATTTATATTGGTTTAATGTAGTTGTCCAATTAGATTAGTTCCTTTAGGATTTTAACTAAATTTACCTTTTTAGGTTGTTAATAACTTTGAGAATTAAAATTCCAGCCTATACTTAGGCAATATTTTAAAAAGAAACATTTTCATTCTTATTTGAGTAATGAACTATGACGTAATATTCTTCTAATATAAAATTACGCATATAAATTAAAAAATTACGCTTATAAATTTTCTTCCGAAAAATGGTTACAATCCTACAGCTTTCTTTTATTATATAAATATAAGATTATATAAAAACAAAAACAAAAAAATACAGCAAGAATTAAAATAAGATTCTCTCTCTCAAAGCTAGAATCTGTACAGTTGAACCTGCATAAAAGAAAAATTTTTAATTCAATATTTTGTATGAGTTTCGGTTAACGAAGACGTTAAAATGACGTATTACAAAATTTTAATGTGATTTTATGTAGTTATGGTGTATTTTTAAAAATTTTTTAAGCTAAAACAAATCGTGAAAATATTTGTTCTGTGTAGTTTCTCTATATTATATTTCCTTTAGGCTACTAAATATAAAAAAATTAGTTCACTATATTGCATTGCATTTATTTTGTATTATTATTTTACCATTATAAAGACTACAAAAAAATATTTCAAGTACTATTTTTCAAAGTGCCGGTAGAAGAATTTCGAAAAACTGGAAACCCTTTCCTTGCACTGCTATTTGTTAAAAAGTATAAAACTGAATGAACGTTTTTCATATAAAAAAAAAACAAATTTTCCTATTTTAAGCTTTAGGAAATAGAATACGATAAAAAAATGCACAAAATCTTGTATGGGATAGCGAAAAGATGCAAAAAAATTATATAATAATAAGTTTGTTCAGGATAAATATACGAAAAAATTCGAATTCTAAAAGTCCAATTTGCGTTCCAGTGGTTCAGAAAGGTGAAGCTGATGAAGTAAGCGCTTCAGTTAAATGTTCTCGCATTTTGAATCATGTTCACATACCTTTATCGGTAAAAATGAGACTGCATTTAAAAGGTGACACACCAGAAAAAGCTTTTGCTGGTCTTCTTTTAAAAATTAGTGATAAAATCATAGCGGAAGTTGCTGGTGAAATTGAGATCACCAGTAACATGGAATGCCGTGAACTTTATAGAAATTAATTTATAATGTGTATCTAAACATGAATAAACTTTAATCAAAATGCCCCTTGTTGGATTTTCGAGCGTGCGATTGTAACATCACTAAATGATAACGCGGTTGAAACAAACGAAATTCTTTTGAATAAAATAAAAAGGGAAGAAAGAATATATGATTCTGTCGATACACCTTTAAATGATGATGATACTATAAAGTATCCAACAGAATTTTTGCAGTCCCTTCAACCTTCTGGATTGTGACCACTTCATAAATCAAAGTTAAAAGTTGGAATACCCATTATGTTGCTTAGAAGCTTAAATCTTTTACGTTTGTGTAATGAAACCAAACTCCGAGTACCTTCTTAAAGACATGTAAGGATGCTCTGCTGGGGGTAATGTTCTTATTTTTATTATTAAGTTTGACTGCCCTTACCAATTTAAACAACTTCATTTACCTTAAAAATATGGTTTGCTATTTTTGTAACTAAAACCCAAGGGCAAACTTTAACTGTTTTTGCAATTGACTTATAGAATCATGCTTCTACCATGATCAATTTTATGTACCTTGCTCGAAAAACAAAACAAAAAAATATTTTTATTTTAATTCCTGCAAGCAAAACAAAAAATATTGTGTATAAAGAAGCTTTAATCTGACAGAATCATTGAAGCAACAATATTTATAAGTAACAACATACCTATAGAGTGATATATGGTTTTCCAATAAGAGTGATATGATTTCTTTTTAAAAAAAAACACACTAATTGTTAAGGAAATTCAAATGTTTTTATTTAATGTGAAGTTCAATCGATACAATTAAGTTCTGATTAATACGTCATTCAAATGGTCTCCACGACTTCTTCTGCAGGAACAAATTTGATGAACCCAATTTCCGAGCACTTTTTCTACTAAATCCAGTCGTATGAATAGCACGTTCAATATTGACTTGTAAAGCTTTAAGAGAGTATGGTTTATTGCTCAAGGCCAATGACTGCAAATAACCCAACAAGAAATAGTCTAATGGTGTTAAATCACAACTTCTTGGAGCCCATTCAATATCACAATTTCTTGAAATAATCGAATCTCCAAACTTTTCTCGCAAAAATTCAATTGTTGCACTTGCTGTGTGGCACATAGCCCCGTCTTGTTGGAACCAAATGTTGTCAAGATCAACTTCTTCCAATTTGGGCCATAAAAAGTTGGTTATCCTCGATCTATACCGGTTTCCATTGACAGTAACGGTATTACCAGCTTCATTTCGAAAGAAGGACGGACCGATTATTCCACCAGACCAAACTGTCAGTTCAGGTGAATGTAATGGTTTTTCATGAATAATTTGTGGATTTTCTTCGCACCAAAATCGACAGTTTTGTTTATTTACCGCACCACTCAGATGAAAGTCAGCCTCATCAGAGAAGATGATTTTCTTAAAAAAATCGTTATCGTTTTCAAGATGGTCCAAGGCAAAATCAACAAGTTCACGACGTTTACGGTGAATTTTTAAACATTACTGAATTCAATGAAAAAATATGACAGATCATGACATATTACAAATGGCCAAAACGCCACTTCAAAAGCATATTATCCCAATTGGAAAACCTATTACATACATTATGAGCTTAGTCACTTTTAATAAACTTCAGGTAACAAAATTTTGATGTGTCTAACTTAATTATATAAATATTTTTATTTGACCAAATAGGTGATTAAACCAAATAGGTCTGATTAGCTTACTATAGCAGGTATATTTACTTTATGTTATCGTGACTACGCCGACGATTGTTTGTGTGAATGTTTGGTGAACATGGGCATGGCAACACACGTTGGGGCTTTGCTATTTTGTATTTCAAAATTCGAAATTTTATATATTTTGTGTCGGACCCGAACAACGTCGGGTGACTTTGCCAGTATATAATGTATATGTATAATGTATAAGTATAACTCAATGATTATATGATTCAATATAAATAATAAAAAATGAAAAAATAGAAAAAAGACAAAATGACTATATAATTGTTTTATTATATTTACAAACATATATATATCTATATATTTTTATTAAACTGATTAAACAACAAAATCTTTAATTATAATTCAAAATAAAAACATGACAAAATAATTTACGTAACGGCACTTTTGGAAAGTTGTTTCGTATTTAGTTTCTCCAAAAAAAAAGTTAAGTAATTTCTCTATGGTAGTTTATTTCTTATTTTCTTTGATATACTATATAATCATAATAATTTTTAAACTTATAAAGATTAGTTTAATTAATTTTTTCATTAACTTAGAAAAAACATTAATTAAATAAAATTATACAGTTACCCGATTCGTTATACTGTGTTGCTTATAAAACGGTCTTTGTAACTTGTAACTGACAAAGAGACAATTTCTGAATGTTCTAAACTATCTTTTGAACCCATATTACTAGTTTTGTTTTCTTTTTATTTTCGTATTTTTTTTATTTAAAAATAATTTATTTTTTGATTAATATTTTTTCTCATTTTTAATTAAAAAAATTATAATGAACTCCATTCAAATGTGACATTCCAATACCTCCTGGTACATAAGTTGTTCCCGGACTACATTTTGTACAGTTACGTTTAAGTGCTGGACGTTGTTTTGATGCATGACAATGCATTGCAAATCTTAATTCTTCGGCCATTTCACTGCATAATGATTGACGTTCTGTTTGAGCATTCTTTTTTGAATTCCAACAAAATTCTAGTATTGCAACAACAACTGCCAAAGCAAGACCACACAAGAGAACAACAAAAACTCCACCTAAAATTATTGTTTTTTTTTTTAATAAATCTATTTTTTTTTAAATGGTTTTTTTTTAGTTTACCGATATTTTCTACTCCTAACGCATTTGCTTTAGATTCTTTACTCTTGTCATCACGGTTACAAACATCACCAGTATTTTTCCACCATTTATCATATAAAATTTGAATCATTCCCTTTTCTTGTAACTCTAATATTGCTAATGATATAATATCACGCCAAGGTGATCCTTTTGGTGTAGCTATACCATAGCCTTTAGAATCTAAAAGTCCTCCAATTTGTGTTAGATTGCAATCTCGTTGTACAGCATAATCAAGCATTGTTGATTCCATTAGAAAAGCATAATTTCCATCCATAACACGTTTAATACCTTCTTCATATGTTTTAACAAATACAGATGGTTTTTTACTTTCCATAAAACGCCACATTTTTTGATAAATTCCAATTTTTGAATCCTTTATTAAATTAAAAAATTTTATAAATATAATAACAAAAAATTATATTAGATAAAGGGCTTATTTTATTAACCGCAACCGCAATCGAAACGCGATGAATTGGTAATGGGTAAACGCGAGTTATGCATAATCAAAGATATCTAATTATGCAAATTTATTATGAAAGGGAAAAGGTACAAAACAGATGTTTGCCTTTTGCTTTACACTGTAAAGAAATTTTGCGTTCCCATTAATCTTCTTTGTATGTGTTTGCATTCCCATTATTTATATGAGGCAAGGTGGCAAAAAATGTTTGTTCTAATTTAGTTTGTTCCCTTATACGATGATTAATTCTGATCTTTTATTATTTCAATATTTACGTTTTAAACATTATTATTTTTTATATAGCTATGAAAAATATTAAATTATAATTACATTACAATAATATGAAATATTATTAACATTTTTTTCCGTAATAATTTGGAGTTACAAACTTTATTATTTTTTATTAATTATATTAAATTATAGTAAATCTAAATATTTATTATAATCGTACACGATTATAAAATAATACTGAGGACAACATCTATTTACAAATCACAGAATTTAAAGAATATGATAAAGCTGTTTTAGTTAGATCTCCTAAAAATCTTATGTATAGTTGATATAATTTAGAAAATAATACTGTACTATATAGAAATATAGAAACTTGATTAAGGATAATATTAAATATTTATATTCTATAAATTTTGTTAGTTTAAAAGCGTATAATGTACACCTTAAATTAGCTAGTATAGCAACAGAAGAATGAGGTAACATAGAATTAACAATTTTTAAAATCGCAAGAGGTTATGAATCTGAAAAGGATAGAAAAAGGAAAATTTTAATTAAGAAACTAAATAAGCTAAAAGGAATCAACGATACCCAGAACAAAACACAAAAAGCAAATTTGAAAATAATACCGAACTTTGTAGTTAATCAATCTAAGGCAGTCTTCTCTGTAAGCCAGTCTTTTCTGCACCTTTTAAATAAAGGTTTAAGCTACGCTATAAAAAGTACAGTTCCCCGAGAAGGGATAATTGTAGACATTGAATCAAATATAAAATATTTGAATGAAGAATGCAGAAATGATATTAGAGGAGAAATTAAAAAAATCATCAAAAGTGGAGGTCTGTTTGACAGATATGAAAACTCGTAAAGAACAAAATATATTAAAATCATTAAAAGAAAAACCAGTTCTTTACTTAAAAGCAGACAAAGGAAACAAAATAGTCATTAACGATAAAGAGGAGTATGAAAATTTGGTAGAAGAAAAACTTAAATCCGGGAATTTTTTCGAACTTAGAAAGAATCCCTTACCAGATTCAGTAAAAAAAGTAGAAAAAGTTTTAAAAGAATGTAAGGGTAGCATAGAAAAGATAACAAACTTGCCAAACCCTTCATTGCCTAGAATTAGATGCCAAACAAAAATTCACAAAGATGGGAATGAAATGAAGGAAATAATTGCAGATTCTAACTCACCAACATACAACATAGCAAAATGGTTAGTAGCAGAGTTCAAAAACCTAGGAAGAGAAATGAGCACAAGAGCTATAAAAAACACAGCTGAACTGATCGAGACAATAAAGGATACCGAAATAGGGGAAAGTGAAGAGCTAGTATCATTTGATATCAAATCACTTTTCCCTAATATACCAGTTAAAGAAGCTATTATAAAACTAGAGGAATGGCTCAACAAAATAGATGATTCGAGGGAATGGAAACAAAAAACCAAATGCTACATAAAATTGGAAGTATTACAAAAACACAAAAGGCACAGCTATGGGAAATCCACTATCCCTTTTCATGATTTTTATAGAAGAAAGGATAGTAGAAGAAGGAATTATGCCCAGGATCTGGATGCGATATGTAGATGATATTATCGCAGTAGGGGAAAAAACCAAAATTGAAAGTTTACTTGTTAAACTCAATAACATCCATAACAACATAACTTTCACAATGGAAAATGAAAAATGGTGAAATCCCGTTCCTAGATATCAAATTAATTTGAAGGGAAGGAAAAATAAATTTTGATATCTATAGGAAAATTACGACAACTAAAAGAACTATCACTTCCGATTCAAACCACCCCTATGGGCAAAAGATGGCACAATGATTAACATACTACACCTTTATCAGAAGAAAACTTCAAAAAGGAAAACTTATATATTGAGGACACAGCAGAAGTAAATGGATTTGTGAAAGGAAATATTGAGAAAATAATAAAGAAGAAGATCAATAGAACTCAACTGGAAAATCTCTCAACTTTGTCTATGGATCAAACAAAAATATGGAGAAGCCAAAACGAATTTGTGTAACACATTCCGCATACACAAACAAATTTAGCAATATATTTAAGAAATACAACTTAAATGTAGTCACTACTAGCAGAAATCTCAAATTATGTAATATATTAGGATCTGCTAAAAATAAGAATAACATAGAAGAAGTCAGTGGTATATACAAAATATCATGCCAAGATTGTACAAAAACTTAAATAGGACAATCCAAGAGGTTAGATTCCAGGAACATATGAGGAAAGCACAATTGGCGAAGAAAAGAAACTACACGAATTTTAGGTCAGCGGTAGCTTAGCATATAGTTGAAGAAGAACATCATATAAATAACAATAGTTTAAAATTAATAAAAGAGGTCAATAAAAATAATAAATTAGATATGTATGAAAGTCTGGCGATATCTAGAGAACCCGTTAACAACAGACTTAATAATGATGTAGGTAGTGGTTTCTCACCATTATTTAGATTACTTTAAAATTAAAAATCAGGTTCAGATAGAATTAAGATCATAAATACTAGTATAAGGGTTATTACGTAATTAATTATAGACTAGTTTAAATTTAATGAATAATAATAAAACAAAACAAAAAAAAAACATTGTAGATATTGTAGATTAGGTAGCACTATTAAGAATTTACTATTGTTAACAAAAAGAACATATTTTTAAGGCTTCAAATTATATAAATATATGTAAGTATTAGTGTAAATATTAATTAGTCGCAAGCATTGACGAAGGAAGTAAGTTGCTTACGAAATATCGATATTTGCAAAATAAATACAAACGATTAGTGAAGGAAACTCGCCTTTTATTCCATAATTTAAATATATCACTAAAAACAAATCTGATTATCAAAAACAATAAAATATCAATTCAGTAAAATGTCATAAGGGGGTCTGGTTTGGGATCGACAGGGAAACATTTTATCGGTCGCTGACCCAGATGCGTAACTCGAGTTCCTATTCAAGTGCTTACATTAGCTCCACGTGGTGACCCCTGGGAACTGTTTTACATAGCATCCGCTTGTAAGTAGGCTAAAATTGTAACTGTGCCAAAATCCTCAAATTTTGAGGTTGGCGTAAGGCTGACTCTCTTACCGTAAAAATTACATAGTTTTGAGAGACGCAATTGAAGCCTCGGATACGATGGAAATTATTGAAAACAGAGCCAGCAAACGTTTAAAGGACTCCGATTTAAGAATTTGCAGTTGGAATGTAAGAACACTCTACCATCCAGCTGGAAAGGATTTGGCATGTTAAAAAAACGAACATGCGATATATATTACAGCTGCCACGAAAAACATCAGAAATTTGGATGCGGATTCGTAGTGGGAAAACGGCTTAGAGGAAACGTCATTGATTTTACACCGGTTAATGAACGTCTAGCCGTCATCCATATCAAAGGCAAATTCTTCAACATCAGCCTAATATTTGTACACGCATCAACCGACGAAGCGAAGGACTCCACGAAGGATGAATTCTACGACATCCTAGATAAAACATATGGGTCCTGTCCTGAGTACGATGCGAAAATCGTGCTTGGAGACTTCAATGCTAAGATCGGTAAGGAAGGAATTTTCGGTAAAACGGTTGGTAACCATAGTCTTCACCCCACCACCACAGTTTCACAATAAGTAGCACAAATTTCCCCCATAAAAATATCCGCAAAGTTATCTGGCTATCTCCGGATGGACGTACAGCGAATCAAATTTACCACATTACGATTAACGCCCGACATGCTACCAGTGTGTCGGATATACGTACCTACCGAGGAGCTAACATCGACTCTGACCACTTCCCAGTTGTGGCCCAGCTCAGAGCACGAATATCCAATGTCAAAAAAGGACGCACCAGCCAAAATAGGAAGTTTAACATTGGAAAACCTCAAACACCTGAGATAGCCTTAGCATACAAGGAGCGAGTAAGCGATATACTCAATACCACACCTCTACAACATAATCTCTCCGTCAACGAAAAATGGAAACAATGCGCAAACATCATCACGATGGCTGCTACACATACCGTGGGTTTTGAAACACTTCCCGTGAGAAACCCGTGGTATGACGATGAATGTTTAGCAAAGATGGTAGAGAAAAATGAGGCCTACAGGAAAGCGTAGCAACGTAAAACAAGAGCAGCTCAAGAAGAGTATATAGCGAAAAGAAGAAACGAGAAGAAAATTTGAAGGCGCAAAAATCGTTTATTAGAAAAGTCTCAGCTTTTGGATATGGAATCAAACCGAGACAGAGGCGAAGTACGAAGCTTTTATAAAAAAGCCAGGCAGGTTGCAGCTGGTTTCAAGCCCCGTACACACGCTCTGAGGGATGATTCGGGAAATTTGGTAACCGATACGCAAGGGATATAAGAGACATGGAAACAGCATTTTAAGAACCTGCTGAATGTCGCAAACATAGAAAACACAGTTACGCCTCGCCTAACCCAGTCAACTCCGAAGATTCAGATAAACCCAGTCCTGCAGAAGTGGAAGCAGCCATCCGAAAATTAAAGAACAACAAAGCTGCTGGACAAGATAACCTGCCAGCTGAACTTTTTAAGGCAGGAGGTGAAGTGATGATTGAATTCATGCACCAAATCATCAAACAAATCTGGATCGAGGAGAGCATGCCTGATGACTGGAGCTTAAGTTCAATATCTCCAATATTCAAAAAGAGCGATTCCATGTCCTGCGCCAACAATAGAGGAATATCCCTATTAAATGTTGCGTATAAGACCCTTTCCAATATTCTGTGCGAACGATTGAAGCCCCATTGTAACGCTGTGATAGGAAACTATCAGTGCAGCTTCCGTCCTGGCAAATCAACCACCGACCAGGTGTTCGCATTTAGGCAGATCCTGGAGAAGGCCCTCGAATTTCAAATCGATACGCACCATCCTTTTATCGATTTTAAATCTGCCTATGACAGCATACATCGATCAGTGCTTTACGAATTAATGTCGGAATTTATTTTCCCAGCCAAGCTTATCCGTTTGTCAAAAATGACCCTGGAAAACACCCGGTGTGCTGTGGTGATTAGGAGGCACATTTCTGATTCATTTCGAACGTGCTCCAGATTTCGACAAGGCGATGCGCTGTCATATAATTTCTTTAATCTGGTGTTGGAGCATATAGTGCGACGTTCCGGTGTGAAACCACAGGGCACTATATTTTACGAATCGATGCAGCTCCTGGGTTTCGCTGATGACGTCGATATCATCGGAACATCACGACGAGCAGTCATCGAAGCCTTTACACAGATTGAAGTGACAGCAGGTAAAGCGGGTCTTCTCATAAATGAGAATAAAACAAAATATATGCTGTCAACACAACATCATATAAGACACAACATCACTGTCGGCTCATATAATTTTGAGGTAGTTCAGGAGTTTATCTACCTTGGAACCAACATCAACTCCACCAATAACATCGATGTTGAAGTAAGGCGAAGAATTACCCTTGCAAGCCGTTGCTACTTCGGTTTGTCAAAAAAACTGGGTTCAAAGCTCCTATCCCAAAATACCAAGGCACAATTATACAAAACGCTCATCCTTCCGGTGCTGCTATATGGTTCTGAATCGTGGACATTACCAAAAGCAAGCGAGCATGCACTTGGTATCTTTGAGAGAAAAATTCTCGTCGCATTTATGGTCCTGTGTCTGACGAAGGGGTTTGGAGAAGAAGATACAATGCCGAACTATACCAGCTGTTCAACGACATGGACCTAGCTAAAAAAAGTCAGGATAAGACGGCTTCATTGGCTAGGTCATGTAGAGCGTAAGGATTAAAATGCTCCGGCTAGGAAACTCTTCGAATTCAAGCCCCTGGAAACGTGTCGTCGAGGGAGGCCACACCTTCGTTGGAGAGATGAAGTATCGGCAGATATGAAAAAACTTCAAATCACCAACTGGAGAGATTCCGCTCGTGACCGAAATCAGTGGAGGACAATTTTGCGCCAGGCTCAGGACCTTCAAGGTCTGTAGCGCCCAGCAAGTAAGTAAGTAAAATATCATAAAACATCTTTGAATCTTTTTTTGGTAGAATAATAAATACTGCGATAATAATATTTGAATTAGTATTGTAAATACAACCATAATATACATTCATTTGTATTTGTCAGAAAAAATTTGTTGGTAGAATTCATTGTAAAAAGAGGAATCCGAAACTAAATTTTTAAACTGTATATTTTATAAAATTAAATATAAAATTAATAAAAATAAAAAATTTATAAAATTGATTATTATTTTAAAAATAAATTATAAAAATATTTTTACTAAATATAATAAAGGAAATATATAACTTTTTATGTCTCCTCTAAGGGAGATGTTGTATCGGCATAGGACTGGATGACCATATTCCAAAGATAGTTGGAACTGGTAGCTTTCCAAAAATATATATCTTTAGTAAGGATAAGATGCACCTCCTTTAAGGACGAAAAGTACATTTGAATGTATCCTTGTTGTTTTGATGTTTTTGTATCAAAACCGTGCTATCGGTTGATCTTTTATGTATATGTATTAGATATATACATATTCAGTATATATTCATGAAAGAAAACGATGTGGAGCTTATTTTAGCATTTATTTGATGATGATCGATGCTGCCCTTATGAAGATATTGTAGTTCAAAGTAGAAAATTTTGGAAATATATATTGTGAGAAAGGTTTCTTTTTGTTCTATAACTCATAGATACATACTTTATTTCTACGTCGAATAGTTTGGAAGATATAAATATTTATTAAAAAAAATTGCTTTTTTTTTGCCCTTTTTCTATATAAAACTAGGAATGTGTCTTTTACGAAATAACAATCTTCTGAAGTAAATGTAACACAAGCTTGTGATCAAATAACTGTGTCTCGAAAATAATTGGTGTTGCCGAATTTTAAGATATATGTAGGTTATTATAAAATATTATAAAATATATAGGACATTTATTAACATGCTTGTTGTTTTAGGGTTTTTGTATCTGTTGATCTAGTAGATATATAGTATATATTATATGTGTTCGGTTTTTCATCTAGTAAGTGGGTGGTAAAAGGGTGGCAAAGGCCCTGGAAGGAACATATTCTAACCTATGTTTCTCATAAAAACTAGGAAATGCCATCTGGTAAAACATCTACAGCTCTGCCATCAAATCCGACTTTCACCTCCTCGAAGATAGGTAACATAGTTATCTGCCGGGTACCACCTGGTAACTTGTAATGCTAACGAGAGCGGGTGAATGCGAACACTTGGTGCAATATCTAAGTAAATCGATTTGGTTAGCACGTGCGCGGACGCGATTTATGGAAATTGAAATTGTGAGTACCGGCATAAACAAAAAAAAAAAAAAGAAATCCAGAAGCGTTTGACCTAAAATAGGCGGCTCCCTGGTCTGCAGCTGATCCCGGAGGGGCAGCAGTTAAAAGGACCTGGTAAGAGCTATAAAATGCAACATAAAAACAAATAATAATGTATGGTCTAAATAACATAATAAACTCGGTAGGGATATCTACCAAAGTGTGGGCAGAGGCCACGGCTGCCGGCGAGAGCTTGGCTGAATGTACTAGACTTTCAGTTGAGTCGCCAGTGGGGAACAATAATTAAGACAAGCTGATTAACCCTTTTAAAAAGAGTGCGAGGGTTCCAAGGTCGCCATCGAGGATGACCGAGCCAATAATTGATAAACCGAATCAAAATAATAAAGAACCAAATGAAAACCATATACTTACAAAAGAAGCTAACAAAATAGTTGCGTTATGTATGTCACTAAAAAAAGAAATTTCGGCATTAAGAGCAGAAAACGAAGATTTGAAAAACAGAGAAAAACGTAATGCACCAAATTAAATCATCGAACAAAATCTGCATCTTATGTATTCCCCAAACATTAGCAATTCTGTACATATGAGTGTGTACAATTCAAGACGAATATTAATTCATTTTTTATTTCAATTTAAAGTTCGATCATAAAGAAAAAATCCCCTTTATTAAAACTTTGATTTAGATTTAGTAAATTGATTATTTTAGGACACTGTAATATACTCACTCTAAAAAATGTCATTGTAGATCCACCTTCTAATGTGCCATATGATATGTCAGTTTGATCTGCCAAATCTGATGCACTTTCAATTGGTGTTATCATACGTTCAACTGTTAAAAATGCAGCTAAATTTGCAGTGTATGATGAAATAATTATTAATGTAAAAAACCACCAAATACCACCAACAATTCGTGTAGAAGTTGCCTGAAAATATTTATTTCAAGCTTTAAAAAAATTTAAATTTGTGTATTTTACGTATGTTAGTAATGAATTAAATATGTTTTGATTTCTTCATTATTATTTTAATATGTACATTTATTTAATAATAAACAAAAGAAATATGAAGTAAAAGAATTCAATTATTATTAAACTTATATTCATTTAATTTGTACATAGTATGTTTAATTAATATATACCGGGTGGTCAAGAGCATGCGTATCAGCTTTTTAAGAGGAAAAGGAGCCTTTATTTAAAAATTAAAAAAAAATGATTAACTAAATCGAAGGTGTTCAATCGAGTGGTGATATTTTCAACTTCCGGAAAAACCGGAAATAGGTTTTTGAAACCTGAAATTCGCCGAAATCGAGATATTTAAATGAGAAGAGGTACTTTTTTATGCAAATTTGGATTCTACGTCAAAAAATAAGAAACTTTTGTTTAATATTTTTCTTTGGTTTTCTTAGTTTGTTTTCTCAAAATTATTAAAACTCAAACAAAAATCCTTCATATTTTTCCTTGGTAAACTAAAATTAATAATAATCATTACTAAATTATAACAAATTAAATTTGTTTTTCATATTATCATATATTTTTTATCTCATTTTTGGGTACCTACAAAGTTTAAACAAAAAAAAAAAAATAAGAAGACGAAAGTTTCTTATTTTTGAGGTATTTTTTGATATAGACCCCAATTTGCATAAGACACTACCTCTTCTCATTTGAAAATCTCGATTTTGGTAATTTTTCTTATTTTAATTTTAAAATAAAATAATACGTAAAAATAAAAAAATCGTTGGTTAAAAGACATAAACACTACATACGAAAAACTCTTTACGACAATTACTACAAGAAAGAGCAGGTACACAATTTTCAAAATTCAGTTCATTCAAAATTATTGCAAATAAAGATAGAAAGTTTTTTAAATTGAAAGAAATTTTTGTATATTGTGTATTGTATTAAACTAGAAGAAACCCTCGGGTACATACCCGGCCTAGCAAATAAAAAGGAATTTTTCTGTGAAACAGCACAGTAAAATGATTTTTAATACAATTATACATTTGACACGTTGATATAGTATATAATAGAATAGTAATATTAATAGCAAACCACAAAATATAAAAAATGTTCAAATTTTGAAGTTAATATTAATTTTAAAATAAAATAAAAAAATATCACATAGCATTAAACTTTTTTTGTAAGATTTAATTTGTTTTTATTAAAATTTAGAAAAAAATAAGTAGACCGCGAGGTACTTAGCTATGTGGAACACTAACCCACTAAAACCACCAACCCTTTACCATAGCTGATATTATTAACAGATGAATTGATTGACGCGTTAATTGGGAAAACGTGTGTCGGAATGTTATTAAAAAATAGTTTTATTTATATTTTTAATATACCCATCAGAGAACTGCATCATACCACTTGAAAACAAAAATAACTCATTCGTTAAATCATAATACAATGCAACACAATATTGGGATTGATTTTTACAATTTTTTTTTAACTTGTCTCAGTTCAATGGCTCTTAAACACGATGCAAGGAAGAGGTCCGGCATCCCAAGTGTCGGGACCAAAGACTTTGAATTTTTTTTTTCTTTTTTTGGCATCAGTACAATGGCCCTTAAATATGAGGAAGACAATAGGTTCGGGGTCCCAGGAATTGAGGTCGAAAATCTATATCACGTGTTTAAATTGTACTTATGCGACAAAATGTTATTAATAATTATTATAAATAATTTTAAAAATTTTTTTTGGATAGGTTCGAAGGTCGTCGAAGTCGGGACCGAAGATCTTGAACAAAAAAAAACAAATTTTTATATTCTTATTGATATGATGAACGAATCAAAAAAAAATTCAAGGTCTTTGGTCGTGACTTCTGGACCGTCGGACCTATCCAAAAATTTTATTTCTGAATTTCCAATTTCAAAAAAGGACGCACCAGCTAAAATAGGAAGTTTAACATTGGAAAACTTCAAACACCTGAGATAGCCTTAGCATACAAGTAGCGAGTAAGCGATATACTCAATACCACACCTCAACGAAAAATGGAAACAATGCGCAAACATCATCACGATGGCTGCTACACATACCGTGGGTTTTGAAACACCTCGCGTGAGAATGAATGTTTAGCAAAGACGGTAGAGAAAAATGAGGCCTACAGGAAAGCGCTGCAACGTAAAACAAGAGCAGCTCAAGAAGAGTATAGAGCGAAAAGAAGAGACGAGAAGAAAATTTAAGGCGCAAAAAAACGTTTATTCGAAAAGTCTCAACTTTTGGATATAGAATCAAATCGAGACAGAGGCGAAGTACGGAGCTTTTATAAAAAAAGCCAAGCAGGTTGCAGCTGGTTTCAAGCCCCGTACACACGCGCTGAGAGGTGATTCGGGAAATTTGGTAACCGATACGCAAGGGATATAAGAGACATGGAAACAGCATTTTAAGAACCTGCTGAATGGCGCAAGCATAGAAAACACAGAAACGCCTCGCCCTAACCCAGTCAACTCCGAAGATTCAGATACACCCAGTCCTGCAGAAGTGGAAGCAGCCATCCGAAAATTAAAGAACAACAAAGCCGCTGGACAAGATACCCTGCCAGCTGAACTTTTTAAGGCAGGAGGTGAAGTGATGAATGAATTCATGCACCAAATCATCAAACAAATCTGGATCAAAGAGAGCATGCCTGATGACTGCAGTTTAATATCTCCAGTTCAATATCTCCAATATTCAAAAAGGGCGATTCCATGTCCTGCGCCAACTATAGAGGAATATCCCTATTAAACGTTCCGTATAAGATCCTTTTCAATATTTTGTGCGAACGATTGACGCCCCGTTGTAATCCCCATTAAGGCAGATCCTGGAGAAGGCCCTCGAATTTCCAAGAAATACGCACAATCATTTTATCGATTTTAAATCTGCCTGTGACAGATACATCGATTAGTGGTTTACGAATCAATGTCGGAATTTGGTTTCCCAACCAAGTTTATCCGCTTGTCAAAAATAACCCTGGAAAACGCCCGGTGTGCTGTAGTGATTGGGAAACACATTTCTGGTTCATTTGGACCGTGCTCCGGATTTCGACAAGGCGATGCGCTGTCATGTGATTTCTTTAATCTGGTGTTGGAGCATATAGTACGACGTTTCGGTGTAGAAATACAGGGCATTATATTTTACAAATCGGGACATATCCTGGGTTTCGCTAATGACGTCGATATTATCGGAAGAAGTCATCGAAGCCTTTACTCAGATTGAAGAGGAAGCAGGTAAAGCGGGTCTTCTCATAAATAAGAATAACACAAAATAGATGTTGTTGACAAATAAAATGTCCTCACTACACCATATAGGACACAACATCACTGTCGGCATCAATATTGAAATAAGGCGAAGAATTCCCGATGAGGCAAAAAACAAAAAAAAAATGCTTCCTTGGTTTTTCGAGCTGGTCTAGTACCCTTTGTCATTGGGATATAATAAATGACAAAAAATAATTGAGAGTATATAATATCTGGTAACAAATTAAATAAAATGAAACCATTCTATTTAAGAAGGCTTACTTCCTGACAATAGTAGTAGTTTTCCCCATTTAATGAGTTGATAAGCCAGTAATTTGTTAAAATAAATACTCAAATTATTGTAAATATTGTAGTGTAAAATTGCAGTACCGTACTTAATTAAGCACGAAAAGGTGATTCTACCTAAGTTACTGTCAAGATCATAAAAAATTACCCTTGCAAACCGTTGCCAATTCGGTTTTTCTGAACAACTGGGTTCAAACTCCTATTCCAAAATACCAAGGCACAATTATACAAATCGCTCATCCTTCCGGTGCTGCTTTATGGTTCTGAATCGTGGACATTACCAAAAGCAAGCGAGCGTACGCACTTGGTATCTTTGAGAGAAAAATTCTCGTCGCATTTATGGTCCTGTGTCTGACGAAGGGGTTTTGGAGAAGAAGATACAATGCCGAACTATACCAGCTGTTCAACGACATGGACCTAGCTAAAAAAGTTAGGATAAGATGGCTTCATTGGCTAGGCCATGTAGAGCGTATGGATCAAAATGATCCGGCTAGGAAACTCTTCGAATCCAAGCCCCAGGGAACGCGTCATCGAGGGAGGCCACACCTTCGTTGGAGAGATGAAGTATCGGCAGTTATGAAAAAACTTCAAATCACCAACTGGAGAGATTGCGCTCGTGACCGAAATCAGTGGAGGACAATTTTGCGCCAGGCTCAGGACCTTCAAGGTCTGTAGCCCCCAGCAAGTAAAGTAAGTAAACATCTACATGATACATCATATTGTCAAAACTGTCAACTGTGAATACATTCCATGTATGGAAAAGTAATAAGTATACATAATTTGTATACTTAGATTTATTTTAAACTAAACGGTAAAAAAATTTGAATTAATAGAGAATCGAACTCACAAAAATGATATTAAATGATTGTGATATTAAAACCTATATAAATAATATTATCTACCAATTAATTTTTTTTCCTACTAAAAATGCAAAAAACCAAATACGATAAATAAAAAAAATAAAAAGAATTTGACTCAAAAGAGAATCGACAAAAAAATTGATTGAATGAAAAAAAAAGAACCAGAAAAACTACGACAAGTCGTGGACAATATCGTGGTCTAGTGTATTATAATATAGATAAAATATAAATTGATTTGGATGGCCACTTCGTTTTGATGGCAAAAACGAAGCACACGAAAAACCACGAAAGTGTGCTTCAAAATCGTGCGTGCTCTTGTGTATTATAATATAGATATAAATTTTGTGAAATGTGTAAACAGTAGTTTCAAGAGGGTAGATAGTAATAATGAATTAAAATTTCAATTTCAGTTACCGAAGGATAGTGTATTGATTGTAGCTTAAATTATTATTGATTAAAAGCTATTGATGGATGTGATTTAATTGATCAAAAATTATCAATCAAAACAAATACCGCTAAATGATATTATAATTGTAATAGATCAGTTAGAAAAATTTTTTTTAAACTTTATTTGATGATATAAAGTAGATATAAGTATGTAGAAATTTTTTTTTGAGTATAAGTTATTTATTTTAAAATCGAGTTTTTTTAGTTATACTAAATAAAAATATTTATATATATATTATAATAAGCTTAAATTTATATTATATTTAAATGTAATTTAAAATATTTTTTATAAGTTTTGTGATTTTAGCATTTGCATTACTTTTTGAAATTTTGGGCCGTAAATGCCGTATTGCCGGATGTGAATCCAGCTATGAGACCTATAAAGTACCCTTTACTAAATTTGTTTTTCCTAAAGATCAAAATTTAAAAAAATTTGGGTAAATGCAATTTCAAAAATAGGTTGGGAACCGACCAAATATAGTAACTATTTGTTCTTTGTGTTTCGCAAGTTTCAGTAAAACAAGTTCTAAAAGCGGTGTTTACTTATACCTAATGCGATTCCAAGCATTTTCCCAAATTTTTCGATAGATAGTAATTTTAGTTTTTAGCAATTTATAAATTTAGTATATACTTATATGAGTTTTATAAAAATTCATATTGTAAATTCAAATTGAAAGTTTTCTCAAAATTTTATTAACAACATTTTTTGTACCTCCCTGTAGCTTATTTTTACAAATTCTTACGCTCTTTCATGTGCTTTTACCGAGAAAAAAAATGACCAATTTTTTTCAAAATCAATTTTCTATTAAAAAAAATAAATAAATTGGTATTTATTTTTGTAGCTATTGATGCAAAAAATTATGAATTTTAATGTTTTCTTAGAACAAATTTTGAAGAAATTTCTAGTTTGAGAGTTATTAACGGATTTTAACCGGTACACTATTTTTGTCCTATAAGAAGACGTGTAAATTAAAATTTGGAATTTTATTTTTCATACAAAAAAAAGGTTTTTGGTACGCTATTATAGCTTTCACTCTCTCAGCATACCGGCCTGGTATTTTGTAGTTCTTGCCACTATAGTAAAAATTTAAATAAAAGCAAAAAGAAGCAATACAAATAAACAATCGTACTTCAATGTATTTTCAAAATATAAATTTAAAATCATGTAAAAAATTATTCTTTATGAAAACGAAAAATCACCCTAAAATTTTTAATTTGATATTTTTTTGTATAAAAAAAAAATTTGTTCGCAGGAAAAAAACGATAAGTATTTTTTGGTTATATTACATTTATTTACACATATATTTTAATGTTATAAAAATATAAAATTTATTTAATTTTAAAATTTATTATTTTGCAAGTAAAGTAGCTCATGTATTTCTTATTCGCATGTTTCTGGGAGTCCGTGGATCACATAATTCTGGTAATAAGAAGTTCTTATAAGAATATTCCAATTTTGGTTTAATTTTATTAATAAAAAATTGATCGTCCTTTTAAATTCGTACATACTTGAAGTCTTCCTTTTCAATTCGTACATACTTGAAGTCTTTTGAAGTCCATACACCAAAAATGCTAAAATTTCTTTTTGTTATGTTTAATTGACCTTGCACTTGATAAAAATAACTATGTGATTTTTTAGTGCAATTATGTTACATCAGCAATTGTATTTTAAATACTTTATCTTTTTTTGGTCAATAGCTTCTTTTAAATAATCATCTTTTGCTGCCTGAGGGTATTTTATTTCACAAATACCATTATTCCATCTAGACCATAGATCTAGAGAAATGAAGTTCGGAGTAGCTCCAAGAAAATGAAATTCTTCGTCAATAAAAAGCCCGCAGTTTTGAATATTTTAATTAGTCTGCTTTTCAAAGTTTGATATTGCATTTTTTCATTTTACATTCCATAAATCATTTTTTTTGTGCATAAAACTGAATAGCATTTGATTATATTATGATAACTAGAACCCCTTCGAATTCTACAAATTTTTCCAAAATCTGAGGCAGTGATCATTAAATTTCTTTATTTCTCACCAATAATTACAACCAAATTGATCGCGTGTATCAATTCCAATGTTCGTCCTATTTTCAAAATTTGTGCTTAACTTTTCCACCTTACGTTTTTGTAAATTCAGGGAACATATCTGGGTTTCCACATGTGTCTGCTTCATAATTTTTATCTACTGAGTGATGTTTAGCTCTTCTTAATCTTTTATTTGGCTTATTTTGCTTTTTTTTCTGGTCATTATTTTCTCTTCTGCGTTTGAAAGAAGATTTTTGTATTTCTTTCACTCCCATTTATTTCTTTCAAAAACTCTGTAAAAGCCTGTCCAGTATTGAGTTGGACAACAGCAGCTGCACATCTAATTGAACAAGACTGCCACAAAGAAATTTTTCGTTCGTTCAATTTATTCGTTTCCCTTCTACGTATTGACAAATTATACTATTGAACTGTTCGCAAATATTTGAGTCCATATTAAGTAACAAATTGTCTGAGTTTTGGACTAAACGTTACACAGCAGTCGTATTTTCTTGAAAGAATAGATTTGATATTGTCAAATTTTCTTCTTCACGCCACTTACAAAAATACTTGTCACAATTAGCATGATGACCAAATGTGTGATATGGCACATTTAAAATGTCTTTGGTAAGATTTTAATCTTATTATAGTAGGGTAGTGCACTAGTTCTCCAATGATTCACCGAACTTTTAGTTCCAATAATCATTCGATCTATGTTTTGAGATAATTTTTTGCGAAATTGTATTTGAAATTTTGTATTTGAAGTCGTAGATGTTAGTTTACGTCTAAAGTTTCTGTAAAGATGATTTTTACACTCAATACAAACAACAATATTTTCGTAGAAGCAAAGCCTTATGATAATAAATAATCTTTTATGTGAGCACTACTATTTCCATTTCCTACACATTTGTTATAATTAATTGACAACATACATAATTAGGTAATTATTAACTAAAAATATGGCCTAAAATACATTAAAACTCGATTGGTATATATATCAACTAAATTTAGTAAAGTCGTTAGTAATGTAGTTCTTTCGCACTTGTTTCTATAATTTACTTGGTATTTGTTGTTATAAGAAAAAATTCACTAAAGAAAACTCAACTTTACTAAATCATCTTCTGTTAATAAAATATTCTCGCTACACTTCTATTTTTGTCACTTATTTCCTCTTAAAAAATGTTAAAAAACGAATTTTAATAGATAAAAATTGTTGCTAACATACCTAAGATGAACATATTCAAAAATTTATTTAAAAATTACAAAATTTCAAAAATAATGTTTTTTGTAATAACGATATTATATTTATGTAGGTACTGTTAAAATATATACACACATACAAGAAATAAGTGAGCACAAATATATTTCTTTATTTTCAAACCCTAATAAATTGTATTTTGAACATAAAATATATAATCAGTAAAATATCATAAAACATCTTTGAATATTTCTTTGGTAAAATAATAAATACAACTACAATAATATTTGAATTAGTATAGTGTATGCAACCATAATGTACATTTATTTGTGTTTATCAGAAAAAAATTGTGTTGTTGGTATAATTCATTGTAAAAAGAAGCTACGTAACTGCCAAAGCTCTGTAGCAAAATTTCTTAAAACTAAATTTTTTAAGTGAACGTAAACTATGTTAAGGGTTTTAAAAAATATTTTATGATTATTATTTAAAAAACAAATTATAAAAATATTTTTACTAAATATAATAATGAAAATATGCAACTTCTTAATAACACAAAAACAAAGTTGAAATTATAAGGGAAATTTTGAGTTACAATCCATTTTATAAAACAACATTTAACTAACAAATTTTCGAAATCTAGGACAATTTTCAAAAATCCGGCGTAGTTATCTCGGTATATATTTTAAGAAGTTACCCTCAAAATTTTATCCAAATCGGGTAAAAAATGTGAATGCCCCGTGATTCAGTTTGCAAAAAGAGCTAAAAAAAACACGAAAATCAATGACTCAATGGATTTTTTCAAACCTTTAAATTCCTAAATTTAAAAATCAATCAATCACGTAGTTACCTCGATATCGCAACAAGGAACTTATGCCCAAAGTTTCATCAAAATCGGACAAAAAATGTGGATGCCCCATACTTCAGTTTGCTAGAAACAATCTCTTTAACCTAGCCTTAATATAAATGGCATTTCTGAAAGAAGGGGTGGGACTATAGCAGTTTTTTGCAAAGCTGTGCAATCGATAAAAAGTATCAAAGAACAGGTAGAAATGAAGTTCAACAACAATTATGAAATAGTAATACCTAAGGAGAGAAAACCAAAAATGCTTGTGGTAAGGTTAGCCGAAAATTATAATGAAGAAGAATTTTTACATAAAATGAAAATTCAGAATAATTTAAAAATTAAGATGAAATAAAGGTATAAAACAAAAAATGGAAATTTTAATTTTGTAATAGAAGTTAACGCTGAGGATTTAAAAAATTTAATGGAATTAGGAAAGCTAACAATTGGTTGGGACAGTTGTAGGATTTATGAAAACTATGATATAAGAAAGTGTCATAAATGTTTAGGTTATAATCACAAAAAATCTGTTTTAAATGTGGTGGTGAACATTTAGCAAAAAATTGTATGACAGAAAAAAAGCAATGCATAAATTGTATTAGAGTAAATAGCTCACTAAATTTAAATATAGATATCAACCACATGTATGGAGTATATGTATATATGGATTAATGATAAAATGTGTCCTGCATTAATGAGAAAAATTTTAGTTGAAAAACGCAAAAAAATCAGTATGCAACAAAACGAGAATATTGCGGCATTAAAACATATGAATGGCTTAAATTGTTTTGATGTAATTATGCTTAGTGAAACTTATTTGACTGATGATATAAATGACAGTGAAATATTATTAAATGGATACAATAGCTAAAAAAGTACATCGATCTCTAGGCATACTGGTGCAACATTATTTTATGTTAAAAAAAATATAAAAGTGATATCAGAAAAAAACTTTGTTTATAATAATAAATTGTGGATTACGCAGATCAAAATTGATTTGAATGGAGAAGCTTGGTTTTTATCTGTTCTATACAAATCACCGACTCAATTCAGTAATGTTTAATTTTGTGAATAACTCGAGAATTGGTTGGAAGAAAATCAAAACGTATATTCGAACAGAAATGTTATTTGTGGTGATTTTAACCCTTAAACGTCTCGTGTATCAAATTTGATACAAACCATTGAAACTTTCGTATTTTTAAAATATTTAATCTATGTCCACAAAGTCCATTGTATTTTATTTATTACGAACTGCTTTAACTCAAAATTATGCTCATTATATGGTTTTTGTGTGTGTTTGAGTAGAAATTTAAAAATAATATGCAGTTTATCGCTGACTGCAGAATAACTAAGTTGCAATTAGAATAAGCGTAAATTAACATATTTTTAAATACTTTTGGCGCGTAAAAAAAATTTTAAGTATTAAAATATAATATTTTTATTACAAATAAGTAGAAAGTTTTAAAATATATTATGATTTGGTTCATCTATGGAAAAAAAAACTGTTTGTATTTTTTTTGATACATTGGTCGTTTAACCATGGAAAAAAATGATTGTGTGTTGGATAAAGACATTGAAGGAATTCTTGACGGTTGGGAAAGCGAAGATGGTTTGGATGATTCTAATGATGATTTTAACGACTGTGAAATAGAAAATATGCCTTTAGATTTTTTTAACGAAGATTTGGAAGAAGAAATTCAAAATGAGGAGCCTTCACGTTGCAGCAATAACAAATTTTCTGCTGAAGAAAATGGAAGTAAGGCTGAAAAAATAAAAAATATTTTGTGGCGCAAACGTAACATGTTAATAGAAGAAGATATTTTACGTTTTACACCTGATGAATATGCTTCTGAAATTAATAATTTGCATACACCTTTCCAATTTTTTAAATACTTCGTCGATTATGAAATAATAGAACATATTGTAAAACAAACAAACTTGTACGCAACACAAATATGCGTTACAAACTTACCAAATATTAAAAAAAAAAGTTATATAGGTATACTTCATATTATTCAATAATTCAGTTACCAAACATTCGTTCATGTTGGAGTAATTGTTTAGGTTACGAAGGCATTTACAAAGCTATGAATATAAATCGCTTCGGAAAAATTAAAAAAAGCTTACATTTCAACGACAATAACAAAATGTTGGCTAGAACAGATGAAAATTATGATCGAATGTATAAATTACGCCCCATAATTGACCACTTGAATACGAAATTTAAAACAGTTGCATATGATAGAGATTTATGTGTTGACGAACAAATGTGTTCAAGTAAAAGCAAAAGTTATTTGAAGCAGCATAACAAGCTTCACAAGTGGAGTTACAAACTGTTTGTTTTAAGTAACAGTAATGGTTTTGTACACCAATTTGAGTTGTACACCGGACAAGAAAACCATGCTAGATTTCGTAAACTTCATGAGCCTGACCTAGGAGCTTCGGCAAACGTTGTTGTTCGCGTATTAAGGAATGTTACGTGTAATACAAATCATTGAATTTATTTTGATAATTATTATACATCAGTAGGATCTCATCATTTATTTGGCTTCCAAAGGTATATTTAGTTTAGGTACAGTTAGACGAAATCGTTTACCTGGTTGTAAACTACCCATTGATTATGACTTTAAAAATTAGTTGTTTGAAAAAATTATAAATAAACTATTGAATTATGTGACATTGTTATGTTAATTTCTTTTTGTGTAAATAGTTTATAATTTCTTTTCTGAACGAACTGCTTTTATTTCCTTTTTATCATACATTTATTTAAATAAGTTTTGTTTTTCTCAAAATAAGTTAATTTTTTTTTTATTAAATTTTTAAATGAATTGTTAAAATATTTTTTGTTAAAAAATAAATAAATTAAAAATTAAAAAAACAGAAATTAAAGATTAAAAGAATTGAAGAAAACAAATTTTTAATATTATATAAATTGTTTTTTTTTTCTTCTCTGAAACCCATTGTATCAAATTTGATACCATCCTTGAAATCATTAATTCTCTGGCCCGAAATCGTAAAATTAGAAAGTCCCAGAATGAAAAATACTTTTTTGATCGACCTTCACACAAAAAAAATTTTTTAGTTCTACCAGGTTGGTCTTTAAACTCTAAAAATAATTTTCGACACTTTTGGTTTGGACAGAAAGAATGTCAACACTTATTGATTATGTTTTGGTTGGTAATTCGGAAATGAATGGAGTTTGTATGGAAAATTGGTTGGATTGCAATATTGCAGACCATGAAGCAATTGGTATAAAAATTAAATGTAAACATGAATATGAACTTGGAGAGAAAGAATTGAATATAGTGCGAGTGAAAAAAAATTTTTTTAAGAGCTGAAAATTTTGAACTATTACCTGATATAGAATATGTTAGGCTATGTGGTAATTTATTTAAAATTGGGATGGAAAAAGGAATTGAATTATCTAGGAAAAGAATTTTAGTTAATGATAGGCAGCGAGAATGGTTTAACAATGAATTGAGATTACTAAACAACAATAAGAAGTTGAAAGTGATTGGATAATTTAGTAAAAGAGTCAGAAATAACTATAATTTAGCAGTTAAGAAAACTAAAAATTAATTTATTGAAAATAAAATAAAAAACTATGAAGGAGATTGTAGACTGATGTGGAGATCAATAAAACAGGATGTAATGAAATCAGATAAAAACCAGAAAATCGAAGAGTTATTAATTAATGATACAACAATTAGTGATACTGTACAAATTTCAAATGAATTAAATACATTTTTTATTGACAGTGTGGATGATATTAGTAAGTATTCCGTTTATCGAATTTGAAAATTTAACAACAATAACAAAGAAATTGTAGATTTAAATTTAATGAGATTTATAAGGACGAGCTGTTTAATGTAATAAAAAAAAGGAACAAAAAAATGACGGCATGGGAATAAGCTCTAAAATAATTATTGATTCTTTAGAATTATTTGGGGACATTCTGGTACACATTGTAAATTCTTCTACGAAGCAGGGTATTTTCCCTTTAACAACAAAAAAAATTGTTGTTGCCTTTAACAACGAAAAAAACTGTTGTTATTCCTAAAAGTAAAAGTCCCAAAGAACCGAATGAGTATAGACCTATTATAATAGCGATAATATATGAAAAAATTTTGGAAAAAGTAGTAAGTTTGCAATTGGAACAGTACTTAAATGAAAATGATATTTTATGTTATGAACAAAGTGGATTCAGATGTAAACATTCCTGTGAAACGACCTTAAATTTAGTTTTGTATGACTGGAAACTGGCAAAAGAGAATAATTTGGTAATTATGGCAGTTTTTATAGATTTTAAAAGAGCGTTTGAAGCCGTGGACCGTGAAATCTTGATGTCCAAATTTAAAAAGTATGGTATTATGAATGTAGAACTTGAATGGTTTAAAAGTTTCCTTGAGTGCAGAAAACAAAAGGCGTGTGTGGATGGTAAATTATCGGATAGTTGTTATATAAATAAAGGAGTGCCACAAGGTGCAATATTAGAAGTGTTAAGTTTTTTACTGCACATAAACGTTATTAAATTGTGTATACAGAATTGTAAAATTTTTCTTTTTGCTGATGATGCTCTGCTTTACATAGTAAGTCGCAATGTGGAGGATTGTTGCGGTGAAATTAATGCAGATCTGAACAGATTATTTGATTGGCTCTGTATGAATAAGTTGAAATTAAATTTAAGCAAAACTAAATCCATGATCATAAATAATTGTACTGACAGTGATGTTGCTTTAAATATTGGTGGTGGAAGAATTGAAAGAGTAAACGTCATGAAATATTTAGGAGTACAGATAGATTATAAGCTAAAATTAGACAAAATCGCTGATTTCATAAGTAATAAGATTTCTAAAAAAGTTGGTTACTTAGGAAGAATTTGCTGTCAACTCCCGCAGAAATGTGCAATAATAATGTATAATACTATAATTTTATCGCATTTGGACTACTGTTCATCATTGTTGTTTCTATGTAGTGAAAGGGAAAAGGATAGGATGCAAATTTTACAAAACAAGGCTATGAGAATCATCTTAAGATGTAGTAAAAGTACTAACCAAAGTACGCCAAAGACACAATTTCAATATTTTGGTCTTTATTTTTAAAATGAAAAATAATATGCTTCCAGACTATTTAGGAAATTTCCTAAGATATGTCGGAGAAACAAGTCATTACAGCCTGAGATCGGTAAATTTGTTCAGGTTACCATTGTTTCGTAGGAGTAATACACAAAGCAATTTATTTCATAAAGGTCTTCAATTATTTAATCACTTACCAGTGGAAGTCAGAAACGCAGACTATGTAATTTGAAAATAAATAGATTTAGGGCTTTATTACTAAAATAGCATTAATTACTAATAAATGAATTAAAAAAAAAATATATATATATATATTTTATGTAATATTTTTTTATATAATTAAACTACAAATTCTAAACTTTATTTTGATATTAAATTTATATTTTTTTATTTATATTTAATGCTCCAAAACTTTTTTTAAAGATAAAAATATCTGCCAAATTTATGAAATTACTTCACAGCGCGCTCAAATTGGTTGAAAAGAAATACAAAAAAAAAGAACAAAATGGAAAATCTTAGGCAAATGTCATTTTCCATTCTCATTTATTTGGAAGTATTGTTATATATGTACGAATATTATCTTTTTTTTGTCTCTTTTTTCATACATCCAGTCTCGGTAAGAGAATGTCATGACTTTAAATAAATGTAGACTTAGATATGACACATTTAAGGCAATATAAAAGTTATGTAGAAAAATGTAAACAAAAAACATAATATAATAGCAAAGATAATGAAAATAGTATCAGAAACTAGCTCCCTAAAAAGTAGAAAATAAAACTAGTGGTGAACGTTAAGCATCTAGAACTACTATAAGATAAAACACAAAAGTGTATAGTGAATCCGGAATATTGGTTTTCGAAATATTTCTGAGATGTGCCAGGAGTTGTACGGCAGCAACCCGAACCAGTCAAAATTTTTCAAATCGGTAGCAGTTGTATTTTTTTCTTTGATAGAGAGTATGTAAGTGTAAATTTTCATGCCTGTAACACAATTGGTTTTTGAAATAAGCCTGAGACGTGCTAGGAGTTGTACGACAGCAACCCGAACCTGTCATTTGATATCTTTGTAAAGTACCGTGTCCCGTTCCTTTTTTGATCATGAGTAACTCAGCTTTTTAAACAACATTTTTTTTTTCTTTTTGTGTTTGGTTTTAATATTAAAAAACCAATTCACACTTACCAAGTAAACCCATTAGTAATTAAATACCAAGTAAACGTGCATATAAATAAATAAATAAGTAACCCAACATATGCAAATAAATAAATAGACACTGGCAAGTTAATATAAATGTATATAAAATGAAACATATTTGAAATATTATCTTCAAAAATTATTCAATAAAAATATTAATCAATAAAATACGTTATATCCTTTTGCGTAATATCCTTATAGCACAGATTAGTAATTATACAGATGAAGCAGTTCTAACAAAAAATCCAAGACAAAAATTTTTAATAGAAAAACATTCATTATTCATATATTTACAAAAAACAAAGGATGAAAGGAAACATGTTAGGTACCTAGAACCAAAAAAATCTAAACCATTCTCTTTTCTGAAGTTTCTTACTTACCTTGTTTTTTCAAAACAAAAATAATGAAAACAAAAGATAAAAAACAAAACCATTTTTAAAAGTTTTGTAAAATAAATAATGAACTAGGGGCTCCTGTTGAGTAATTATATTTCAGGTTGAAGTCAAATTTAAAGTTTAAAAAAAAAAACAGTAATTTACGTACTGACATAGACTTCGCACGATATAGCAGAAATCACTCGTGTTTAATAAAAAGTTTTGTGGTTAGTAAGTTTTATTTTTTATTTAGGACACATAAATACACGTCTCTCATATACTGCTTCGTTTCCGATATATTCCCTATAGTAAGTGGCATTTAGTGTATAAAATTACTAAAAATAAAAAATTTTGTCATTAAAGAGGTATGTATATATATACCTACATAATACATAATTTTAATAAAAACTATATTATTACTACAAATATCCAAAATTTAGAGACAGTTACTTAAAAAGATAAAAAGGAAGAATTCAAGTGATTTGTTTTTTTGTTGTTTTTATATTTGTTATTTTAGATGAATTTGTGTTTTTATTTCTTTTTTTGTGGCATATGTACATAGATTCATTTGCAAGTAAATATATAAAATAAAAAGGTGTCTACTGCGCAGGTCCTTAAATGCTTGTCAATTATAATTATAGATAGCTACTTTGACTCTATTATGTAAAGATGAAATTGCCCGTCATATGAATTTTTTTTGTTTTTGTTTTTTTATATTTTTGTTTGTTTTGGTTTTTATTTTAATAAGAACTCACGAATAATGTATTTGGTGAATAATAAAACCATATGATTAAAAAATTTTCAACTGTGTGAGCAATATTGTTTTATATACAACTATTATATTAGAAGTTCAATAAGGATAATCATATATACTCTAACTCTACTATATAAAAATAAATTTGCTAGTCATATGAACAATTCAACTGATTTTTTTTGTTTTTGCTTTTTTATATTTTTTATTTGAAATGAATTTGTTTTTTTGTTTTTTTTGGCATATGTATATAGATTCATTCGCAAGTACATAATATAAAATATAATAACTGATTTGTTTACTTTTGTTTATTATTTTCATAAGATCTCACTTATGCATAACGTATTTGCTGAATAATAAGATCGTATGTGTACAAAATGTTCAATTGTTTTTTCTTTATATACAATCTTATATATGATATATATTAGAAGTTCAATATGAAGTAGGAGAATCGAAATAAAATAAAAAGGTGTCTACTGCGCAAGACCTTAAATGCTTGTCAATTATAATTATAGATGTTTAATTAAAGGATAAAAGCAATAAAAATATTTTGATATTTTAAGAAGTACTTAATTAGTTGTTTCAAAATATTTAAAAATATGTATACCTATATGTTTTTCTGCAATCCGATTTGGATTTTTTTAAAACGTATTTTTTGAAAAACGTATCTTTTGTATTCTCTTTCGAGATTTTCTCCTCATATGTATATAAAAATAAATTTTCTTCTTGGTGACTTTAATTAATTTTGCATTTCTAATGAACTTATTTCATTAAATTTTTTTAAAAATTTATTCACTATAAAATTTATAATATTGAAAAACGTAAAATTGATAAACGTTTAAAATTGTATAGGTTAAAATATTTGTGTAAGATTTTCAGTGAACAGGTAGAGTTTAAAGTAGCGTTCAAATATGACGAAATATATCGAAATATATAGCTATTATCAAAGAACATAGAAAGTAAGAAGTATCATCAGAATCATTTCAGCTATGGTAAATTCGGGCAACAACGAGGGTGCTGTGCTGATTGAAAAGTAATTTTTATTTTATTGGGAGATATTTTTACAATTCTCTTGTTTTATCTGTTTCTGAAGAACTCCAATCCAATCCTCCAATTCAATTTTGTTTATGCTATATTTTTGTTCTTCTTTTATTGTTTGTTTTTCATGCATATATTGTTTTATTACAAAAGAGTCAAAGCTGGTTAAAGTCTAGTTATATTATATATGATTATGAATATGATATGAATATGATAAGTAAGTATGAATATGAATTAGGCATTAACCAAACATTAACCAATTAAAATATTAAAATAACATTAACCAAACATTAACCAATAAAATACGGTACAACAATAGTTTTGAGTCCCTTTATTTGATTAAAGTTAACTGGAAAAAGCCAACTGTACTTCTTGGGAACTGAAAACTTAAAGCAGGAATACCAGCTGTTCTTTTTTTCAGATTTGGTGCTAAACGTTGACAATTCACAATAGGAATACAAAATTTCCTTTCAAAAAATTCTTCAACTCATTCTTTTCCTGATTCTGATATTTAAAAGAAGGTTGTTAGACCAAATGAAGAAGTTATCAAGGTCAATTTGAAGTAGTAGTGAATCATTTGGTGATGTTATTTTTTTGAAAATTTTCATATCATCAGTGTAAATTTGGACTTGGCTATTTTTTATTACTGATGTAACGTCATTAATGGATATTATAAATAAAAGCGGCCCTAAATGGCTTCTTTGAGGAACACCAGAGTTAACTTCAAAGAATGATGACATAGCTGACCTAAATTGAACACTGTATTTTCTGTTAATTAGCTAAGACTCCACCCAGTTGACAAAGGACTTCGGGAATCCTAGTTTTGTCAATTTACATAAAATTACACTATGCGGTAAGAGATCAAAGGCCTTACTGAAATCTGTATAGATGACGTCGGTTTGAAAGCCTTTCTCCATGTTGTTAATAAATGTAGACGTAGATTCAACTAAATTAGTTACTGTTACTTATGTTTTTTATTTATTTCAAGAAAATTTTAATATATGGTAATAATATTCAATTTGAATAGATTAATTATTATTTATTATTTATAAATAATAAATATATGCATTGACACAAATGCAAACTAATGATTTATGTTCAACACAGTTGTTATTAATTTTATTTTATATTAAATCAATGTATGTATTGCACTAGTTTTAATTGTATGTTTAAGATCAATATTTCAAATTTCATTGTGTTACATATTATAAATTGATTTTTTCAAGTATTATACCAGCTCTATCCAAAAAATTATTAATTATTTTTATTATTTTTTTTTATTTTGTTTTTGTTTATAGATATAAGTTTTAGTGCACTTACATTTGTAGATTAATGTATGGGTGGTGATTAATCATATATCATACTATTTTTATTTTGTTTTTTTTTTATATAATTAAGCAAATTATAAAATGTTAGAGTGTTAATAATACTGATCATATGATTAATGTACAAATCTTGTAATTGTGTAATTTAATCGAGAATACTAATATAATAATAAACAACATTGTAAAATTTGAGTATTTGTATATGTAATAATGCACTAATGTTTTAAACTAATTAATTCAATTAATACAATATATTATTAGGTATTTAATATGGATTCAATTATATAATATAATACACGTTAAATGAGTAATTGTAAACAAAGCACATATGGTCAATTTTAATTTTATTTTTGTTTGGTATTGAATTATACCGCCTTTTTATTTTGTTTTAATATTTAGTTAGTAAATAATCAAATCAAACAATTGCGAATTGCATATCAAATTCATCTAAATCCATAAAACAAAGAAAATTAAACACTTTAAATTAAACAATAATTTCTTAACTTTTCATATTTTTTATTTTTTTTTTTTACACTCAACAGTAACTTAGGTAGAATCACCTTTTCGTGCTTAAATAAGTACGGTACTGCAATTTTACACTACAATCTACAATATTTCGAGTATTTATTTAACAAATTACTGTCTTATCAACTCATTAAATGTGGAAAACTACTGCTATTGTCAGGAACAAGCCTTCTTCAATAGAATAGCTTCATTTTATTTAATTTGTTACCAGATTATACTCTCAATTTTTTTTTGCCATTTATTATATCTCAATGACAAAGGGTACTGAAGCAGGTCGAAAAATCCATGTTTGCTTCATCTGCAATCGAACCTGGGACCTTTCGGTTGAAAGGTAGGCGCTCTACCTACTGCGCCAATCAGCGTGTAAATTAATCTAAGCATGAACAAATTTGTTTTTCTTTTTAAAAAATAAAATATTGTCTTTGAAAAGTATATTTAAATTATAATATATTTTTTATTTGCTTTTTTCTATTCTTCACCTACATTTTGATTTTATTTCTGTATGTTGATATATTTTTTGATTTAATAAAGTTAAAAGAAAATAAACCGCTGTCTTTTTTTATTTTTAAGAAGTAAATTATAGGTATGTAATCAAGGCATCCTAAATAGGATGAATTTTAGAATTTAGGATGTATAATATGATATGTATACATGTGTAGCTTAGAAGCAAACCAAGGTCTTTTCAAATTTTAAAAAAAAAGCTAAAGATGAAGTTTCGTTTATATTCTAAATTAAAATTGATTTATTTTCTAATATTTCAACAAATCATGTTAATTCCCATATATAATCGAGATCAAAATTAATACGTAGACGCAAAATCTTTCTATTCCATGCTTATAAGTGTAGCAAAATGTGTCTATTCCATACTTTTACCTATTCTTTAGCAATTCGATTTTAGAAAATAAAAAGTAATAAAAAAAGCAACAAAAAAAGTCTATTCCTATTTTGGCGCGAAATAAAACAAATGTCATAATTAGATCGCAGTGAAATATTACCTACTTGTTGTACGCTACAGACCTTGAACATCCTGAGCCTGACGCAAAATTGTCGTCCACTGACTTCGGTCACGAGGGGAATCTCTCCAATTGGTGGTTTGAAGTTTTTTCATATTTGTCGATACTTCATTTCTCTAACGAAGGTGTGGCTTCCCTCGGCGACGCGTTCCTTGGAGCTTGGATTCAAAGAGTTTCCTAGCTGAAGCATTTTCATTCATACGCTCCACATGGCCTAGCCAGTAAATACTTCACATTCTGACTTTTTTTTGGCTAGGTCCATGTCCTTGAACAGCTGGTATAGTTCGGTATTATAGCTTCTTCCCCAAATCTCTTCGACAGATACAGGATCATAAATGCGAAGAAGGATTTTTCTCTCAAGGATACCAAGTGCATGCTCGCTTGTTTTTGGTAATATTCACGATTCAGAACCATAAAGCAGCATCGGAAGGATGAGCGATTTGTATAATTGTGACTTGGTGTTTTGGGATAGGAGTTTGAACCCAGTTGTTCGGACAAACCGTATTGGCAACGGTTTGCAAGGGTAATTCTTCGCCTTATTTCGACATTGATGCCGACAGTGATCTTGTGTCCTATATGGTGTTATGAGGACATTTTATTTGTCGACAACATCTATTTTGTGTTATTCTTATTTATGAGAAGACCCGCTTTACCTGCTTCCTCTTCAATCTGAGTAAAGGCTTCGATGACTGCTCGTCGAGTTGTTCCGATAATATCGACGTCATTAGCAAAACCCAGGAGCTGTCCCGATTTGTAAAATAAAATGCCTTGTATTTGTACACCGAAACGTCGTACATGCTCCAATACTAGATTAAAGAAAATACATGACAGCGCATTGCCGAAATCCTTGTCGAGATCCGGTGCACGTTCGAAATGAATCAGAAATTGCGCACATATTTAAAATGCATTAATGTTTATTTGCATATTTTTTTAGAAAAAAATATGTATCAAAAGTCGCCTATTTCTATCCTCTAATTTTCTAAACAACCCTATTCCACAACTTCGTAGCAAAACAGTTCTATTTCATATTTATTAATTAAATAACTCCTGGAATAAGTATTTTATCCTGAATTTTTTATTAAAATTCAATTACGAGAATTATTATTGATAGTTTCCAGAAAGATTTATGTAAAAAATTACAGTAGTTCAACAATCAGAAGTTTTTTTCAATTTACGCAAAACTCACCAAAATAGGAAAGACCCCGGCTTGCTTCTAAGCTACATAACACACATATAATATGTGTAACAATAATTTAACAATAATTATTAAACCACATTTTAGATTTAGAGTAAGCATTTGATAATAGAATAAATAAATTGTTTAGAAATAGTCAACACAATACAAATACATATAATATTTCATTTAGATAAAATTTTGTGAACATGATGTGTCTTTACCTATTTATGATGATATAGTAAGATGTAGAGAAAATTGTTTTAAAATGTAGCGTGTTGATTGTTTTAAATATCTAGGTATTACTTTGGATGTTAGGTTAATTTGGAAAGAACATACCTCGTATTTAACTAATTATTTAAATAGTGTAGTTAGGCAGCTTTATCATCTCAGCCTTTATGCAATCATAAGATTTTAAATTGGTTTATAATGGTTTATTAACGTCTTAACTGAGTTATGGTATTTGTTGTTGTGGTGGTACATATTTCAACAACATTGAACCTTTGCTGATCAAACAAAAACATGCTATACGAATTATTTATAAAGTTAAACGTAGGATTGCAAGTTTTATTTTATTCATAAAGCTAGGATTATTTCCTCTAAGACATTTGTATTTTTACAAAGTTCTTTAAACATTTTTTAACAATTCCGGGTATAATACTACAAGGTTATATGGAACATACAATTTACGTGTCAACACCAGAAATCTAGCTTTTATTCCTATGATTTATAAAACACACTTTTGTCATTTCTATAATGTTACTGCACCTAGTTTATTAAATAAATTACCAGATTATCTTCGTTGCGAAAGAGTTGAAATCAAATTTGTTAAAGGAATCAAATCATGGCTTCTTTCTTTCTTTCTTTCTTCACTACAAAATTCTAGTATGAACTGTTTACATTTTCCTGTGGCCTTTAAGACGCCAGATTGAATTGAATGATGCAGCCTGTCTGTTTAGGAGGTGCTACATAACAAATGTCAGTCCTTCGCGCATTGAGAGGAAATCATAAATTTTCTTTAATGGTATTTGTGTTTTAGGTATAGTGTAAAATAAAATTGTCCGGACGTTCGTCTATGAAGAGGAAATCCACCATAAGTCTACATATATTCCAACAATGCAGAGAGGATTCTTATTTATTCAAGCCAGCAAGCAAAAATAAGGACCAGATTTTTTAAGTCTAATAACTGATCGAATAGTAAAAAAAAAATATTATACTTTAATGTTTTATTATAGAAAAAATTATTTAAAAAAGACATTGCCATTTGAAAAAAAAATATTTACGCCTTTCAAAAGAGAGTAAAAGACCACAATATTTTTCACCAGTTTTCTTTAACCAACTTTTATTTAAATTTTAAAATATATTTTATATAATATTTTTTTATATAATTAAAGTACAAATTCTAAGCTTTATTTTGATATTAAATTTATATTTTTTTTATTTATATTTAATGCTCTAAAACTTTGTATAAACATAAAAATATCGGCCAAATTTATAAAATTACTTCACACCGCACTCAAACTGGTTGAAAAGAAATACAAAAATAAAAGAACTTATAAAGATTGAAAATGTTCAGATTTGGTAATTGATTTTGATTCTGAAGATGAAGAAAACAAAGACAATATAAAATAAAACCAAATTTTTTCGTTACTTTGGATGAGGAAAAATTTATTAAAGGTTTCGTCTTTCAATAAATTCTGTTCCTCATATTTGAGACTAATAATAAATGACATTGAACCAAAAGTTTCAAGGTATTTCGTGTATTATATTTATATTCATAATTATGCTTTGAATACGCTCGACAAATATTATGGTTTTATGGTAATTATTCAAATGCTACTTTTTTTTATTTGATTAGAGATGTGTTAGTTAGTCCAATACAAATGCTACTACTGACATTAAGATTGTATGCAGCAGGTAGCATAGTAATAAGCGTGGCTGATTTTATTAGTGTATCAATATCATCTGTTTCACTTATCGTAAAAAGAATTAGTATAGCTATAACTAAATTATCCCCAGCTTATATAACGTTACCACTGACTGCAGAAGAAATTTCATCCTCAAACTTCGCATTTTTCAGAATAAGTAGTTTTTCAAAAGCTATTGGCGCAGTAGACTGTACTCATTGTCAGCCGTTGGCCAGGATCTGCACACGAAAGTAATTTCTTTCGTAACTCGTGTTTCAGAGCAAAAAGTGAGAAGAGTTTTTATAAGAATTGTCTCATAATAGGGGATAGTGGGTACGTTGTTAGTTTGTGTATGTTAACGCCTCTATCCAACCCTCAAACGGAAGGTGAAATTCTTTATAATGAATCGCAAATTCGAATCAGAAATGTTGTAGAAGGAGGCTTTGGAGTACTGAAAAGACGTTTTACGGGTTTGTCTCTTGGTATGCGAATAAATGTTAATACTTCCACATAATATTGCACGAAAATTAAATTACTTTCATTTTCATAATTAGTTTAAATAAAATTAAAAATAAAACCACATTTTATTTAAGTATTACATCATATTTCTAATTTCACAACACATTATGAATAATTTCTTCTTCATCTGCTGTGAAATTATAGATAATCTGCTATTATTTACTTCATTTTTCATATTTTTTCTTTATTTATATTTAAAATCAACATCAATTAATTCCAATTTGTTGTTCAAAATAAACAAAACTGACGTTTTCTTGTTTTCAAAAAATATAAAAAAGTACTAAAAAATCTACTACCAGAGACTATAATAGAGACGTCGAATTGGAGCAAAAATAGCACAGATGTCGCTAACAGTATCGAAATGAAATAATGAAATGATAAAAATTATGATTCTTATAAAATTAAAATTTTCAAAATTCAAAGCAAGCTAAGAATGGAATTAAAAACAAAATACGAAAAATAATTATTTTCTTCGCAGGTGCGTTATTATTGATACTAAAGCAATTTATATACACATATAAATAATATATATGTATATAATTTGATTTTGTATGGTTGAGTTACAATCAATTTGAATTAAGAATGTTTTTTGATTTTGAATCCAAATAAAATGAATTTTTGTACAGAGTTAAGAAATTTTGTTGTAAGGTATTTATTCTCCCATTACGTTTATAACATTCGGTTTTACGTATATTAAAAAGTTTATAATTTTTTAATTTAAAAAAAAATACTTTTGACCAAAAATACTTGGGAGCGTGTCATAACCTGTGCTTCATTTGCCCTTAGTATCATTAGCCTGTTTTCTTGCGATTTGCCTGCATTTTAATTTGTTTGCATTTCATTTGACTGGATATGTAGTAATACAGGAGTGGCATTCTGTATTGTGATAAACGATAGTCACCCTTGTGACAGTCAAAGATGACACTAAAATTTTTTGGTATTCTGTATTGCGATCACTTGAATAATTTAAGAAAACGGCAGCACTTTAAAAAATACAATTCGGAAATGGCAGCACAAGTGATTTATTAAATGTCAAAGTATCAAAACAATAGAAAACAAAAATAAGTTGTAAGTTTTATTAGCGCATTACACTTATTAATCAATAAAGCGAAATTATAAAAAAATAAATAAATTATATATTAAAAGAAAAAAAGCTTAAAAGTAAATGTCAAAGAACTAATTTAATAAAGTGTATATTTAAAAAAAAAAACAAAATTTATAATAAAATAATAAAAAAAAATTAAAGTGAAAATCATTACAACAAATTTAATAAAATGAAAAGAAAATTATATTCACATTTGAGTAAAATTCAGTTGCAAACTTATAACTAATTAATATAAATGTGTATTATATTTAATTGAAAACAAAATAAAATTCAAACTTATTAAAAAAAAAATTAACACAATCACAGCATTTTTTATTCAGTTCCATTATTTTTAATACATTTGCAATTTTAGCGACTTCTAATTCTAAAACTCACACTTTTTAATATTTACATCATAATAAATCTGAAAAAACCAAAACATAAAAAACTTAAATCTTAAAAAACAACCAAATTTAATTTATTTTTATCATGAGTGACACCAAATTAGCTGTCACCCTAAAATCACAAAAAAAAAGCGACTATCACTGTGACAATCACCATATAGAATACCAATTATAGATTTGCGACAGTCGCACCGTGATTATCACAATACAGAATTCCACCCCAGGATTCATGTAGCAAGTTTTTATCAATCAACGGGCATCAGAACTACATCTTCTAAAGGTGACTGGTTGAAAGTGCCAAGTCAAGAAATTGAGCAGCCTCCAGCAAAAATAGGTCCGGTACCGTCTCACAAAGTACTTGAAAAAAAATTTTTTTTTGTTTTTCTTCAACAGGTCTTTTGTACAATGGGTCATAAGCACGATACAAACAAGAGGTCCGGCACCCCAAATGTCGGGACTGAAGACCTTGATTTATTTTTGGTCATGAGTACAATGGTTCTTAAATGCGATGAAGATAGTAGGTGCGGGGTCCCAGGAATTGGGGCCGAAACCCTATATCATGTGTTTAAATTGTATTTTTCTGAAAAAAGGTTATTAATAATTATTATAAATAATTTAAAAAAATTTTTTTTTGATAGGTCCGAATGTGCGGAAGTTTGGATCAAAGACCATATATTTGTACTGATGACAAATAAACAAAAAATTCAAGGTTTTCGATCCTGACATTTGGGGCCCGGACCTCTTCTTTTTCTGAAAAATATGTACCTTTATAACTTGAAAAAAAAGGAAAATTTAATTCATCTACACTAAAAACGTATTCCAACTTTAGAAATAAATTAAGAAAATTAATGTACGCAGGTTACCTTATTATATTCAATCAATATAATATATTTTTTTTTTTAATATTCATTATCATTGCAATCTGAACTATCCTTCAAATTAAACACACATATTTATTCATATACACAAGATTTTATAAGAATAATGAATAATAATAGCCAATAATATGTATAAGTAGTATAAGTGGTATAAGTAATGTAAATGGTATAAGCTAAAAATAACAATTTTATTTTACTTAAATTTGTACAGGCTACATTTATCTTATTTTTCAACATGGACAACTACCTTTTAATAAATTGGTAGAAATCCTTGGACAAGTATCAGTTTTTTAAATTTAAAAACTGATAGTTAGAAAAAAAAAAATGCATGATATTTTGTTCGCAATTCGACGTCTCTATTATAGTCTCTTCTACTACTAATCAAAATTTGTACTATTACTGCCAGTATGAAAACTGACACGATGAAAAAACCAAATTTTCAAAACTTTCAGTTTACTGTTATTGTAAAGTAAACTGATAGTTTCATTACAAATACTTTTACTGGAAGAAGAAAAGATGGGCCTTAGAGGATAAGTGCAAACGCACACAATCAAAATCATGTCGTATATTCGTAATTCGTAAAAAGAAAATATGTATACATATTAGGTTCATTCAATAGCAAATAGTTTTCGATTGCAATAACTTGCAATTATGTTTTTTTGTTCAATAACTTTTCAATCACTTTCAATCACGATTTGGAGGGGAAATTTGTAATTGAAACTGATTTTTTTTCTCTCAGAATTAAAATCACAATCATTGATTGGAATTTAATGTCAAAGTTAGTTATGAAAATTATTCTGACGTAAAATATTCGGTAAAAGTATTGTGAAAAAAATTTAAATTAAAATTTTTAAATTGTTTTTTAAGATTATACGTCCATTTTTTTCAAATACTTTTGTGATAAATTCCAATAAAAATTTTTTAAATTGTTATTTAAAATTTTACATCCATTTTTTTGAATTAATTTTTAAAGATTAAGTTTTAATATATGTACCTATAAGTTTTAGTATTTAAAAATAACTAATTTTAGACAAATTATATACAAACAATAAACAAACAATAAATAAACAATTTTAAATTTTTAATTAATGAATTTTATTTAAAAAAAACTAATTTTAGACAAATTATATAGAAACAATAAACAAACAATAAACAAACAATTTTAAGTTTTTAATTTTTGGTGTATTTCCAAATAAATAATTTTTTAAATTTCAGTTGACAAGCAAATCAAAAAAACAATCACTTTCAATCGGAAAAATTTGTTCAATAGAAAAAATGGATTTAAAATGATTGAAAATGATATTTTTTGAACAGGTTTTTGATTGGCTACTGATTTTATGAATATTTTTGATTACTTTTGATTGCGATTGATTGCAATCACATGCTATTGAATGAACCTATTATATAAGATGAATAATCAGAGAAAGCGCGTATTCTACTCTAAAATTATTATTGCGGAGTGGTTGGGTAAGCCTCATGCAGCCATGCAGGCTATTTAAAAGCAATTAATATAAATAGTTTATAATAAATATTTTAAATAATTGATTATATTTTTATACATATCAGGTTAATAACTACATTTCTTGCCAAATGAAAATGTTGTTCACCCTTAAACTATTTGAGTTCTCAATAACTTGTATACAATTTTAAATCTTTTGTTACATCGTTCTTCGATTGATGAATCAGACGAAGATGATGGGGAAGATGAAGAAGAATTTAGTAGTGAACATTCATCAAAGCTGCTTTTATCTCATAAATTCTGTATAAAATTCCCAGAAATAACTTAACTCTATATTTATTAATTTAATAATTTACTTACACCGTACGCTTCCATAATTATATTATATAATTTTTTTTTTGTTAAGCAACAAAAGAATTCGCTAAAATCTTAATTTGAAAAAACGTTTTTTTTTGTTTTTTTTGTTTGCAAAACAAAAATAATTTCGTCCATATGAAAAAAAAATTTAAAATAAAGCAAATCAAAGCAAATTGAGAGGACATGTATTGACTAACCCGTTCATAATTTTTGAAGTACTGTGCTCGGAGTAGCCTTTCAAGGAGTTTTTGGATAGGAAATTAAATTATCTTTATAATTATGTGAAAAAAAAATTATTTCAGGATTTTCGCTAATGAATTATAAATTTGCAAAGAAATAAAAAATAATAGTATAAAATTTCATTGAATTTCTTTAAAAATGTATTGGTTGTTAATGTTTTTATGTGTAAATCAGCAGAAACAAAATCTAACCCCATAATACATACCAAATAGGTACTTATATACGATCATAAATGTATATATCATATAGATATATGTATATATTAAAAAAATTAAATGAAATAACATTTTTAACTCTTCATCGCATTATAATTCTGGCGCAGAGTATCTATACAGGCTACACAAAAGTAGTAAAAAAACAAAGGGAAATATCATACTATGATCAATGCCTCTATATCTTCTATAGCCTGGCCTCTAGGAGAGCAACTTTAAAAATGGGATCTTATTTTCATATAAATTTTGTCTTTCGTATTGGGATCTTATTTTACTATATATATAACCTGTTATTATGATATAGTGTTCAAATATTCAATATTTTTTTACTAAATTGGCATAATTTAGAACTTACCTCTACCAAATTCTAATGAACACTGAAATCGAAATGAAACTGAAAATAAAACTGGTAGATACCAAGATTTATAGAATACAAAATTGCGCTTTGTGCATGTCGGCCATATTTGTTTACATTTTTGACAAGGTTGATGACGTCATTAGAGAGCAACTTATTTTGTTAATTAACAAAAGTAAGTGTTTTTTGAAAAAGCCTTTTTCTTAGTGTTTTTTTTTTGTTAATTATTGTGTAAAAATAATAATTTACTATAATTCTATGGTGGATACAGTAAAATTTTTGAGACGAAATTAAAATAGCATGTAAATTGATGTTGTTTATTTTTTTTTATCTGAGCAAAACCTATGATGGTGTTTGTATTTAATTTTTGGCATTAAATTGTTCAGAATATTCTTGTTTGTGTTATTTGTGTTTTTCTCAAATTTTATTTTTATCAAAAAAAAATTATACACAAAACAAAAACAAAATTTAAAAAACAAATCGTAATTCGATATATCCCGGAAAAATCATCGTGTAACTTGGCCTAAAGTAATAGAGGCATTGCTATAATCATTATCATAACAAAAAAAAAAAAAACAAAAAAAAAATTCTATATACTTACATAGTTTTTGTGGCGCTGCGAAATTAGTTCGATTCAAATAACTTCGATAAAAAATTCACAATATTTTGTCGAAGTTATTTCACTTTTAATTTATAAAAACAATATCGAACTTATTTCATTTTTAATTGTATTTCATTCTGAAATAAGTTCGAAAAATTTACAATAAACAAAAAAAAAAATAAAGAGAAATTACAGTTTTAACCCTTATACAGGCTATGTAAAAGCTATGATATAAGTTCGACAAAATTAAAACTAAGTATTTTATGTATATAGTTTTCTTTATCTGAATGGATGGATGGAAGTTCGACGGGACACTCGAACACATATACAAATTGCAATATACATAGACTCTGTTTTTATGTTATTCAAATCTGTCAAATGACAGATGACAGATGACATATATATGATCTGAGATATGTCATCTGTCATCATGACATATATATGATCTGAGATCTGTCATCTGTCATCTGTCAACTATCAACTGTCAACTATCAACTATCAACTGTCAACTGTCAACGGTGTTCGCTCATCGGTCATTGGTCATCGGTCATCGGTCATCGGTCAACTGTCAACTGTCAACTGTCAACTGTCAACTGTCAACTGTCAACTGTCAACTGTCAACTGTCAACTGTCAACTGTCAACTGTCAACTGTCAATTGTCAACTGTCAACTGTCGCAACTCGGGTATATGAAAAAGTTTACAAAAGAGTATTTTAGGTACAATTAAAAATAATTTTTTCATTCAAAAAACAAAAAAAAAGGGTTGGGTCCGAAATCCCAAAGTCAAAATGCCAAAATCAAAATCCCAAACCCAAAATTCCAAAAAAACATCCCAAATTTAGAAAATCCCAAATTTAGAAATCTCAATATCACAAAATCTCAATGTTACAAAATACCAAATTACAAAATAATAAATTTTATGCATTCAAAAATTAAAAATTAACTTAAAATTAACCGAGCTACAATATTGTCATTTCTATTGCTCTCTATGTTACTGTTATATAGAAAAAGCTTTTTGTTTTAGGTATATTAGCAATATAAAGAAACATTAATTAAATGTTTGTACTCATTTTATTTCAAGTTTGAAAAATTTTTTGGGGCTCTGAGAATCATTAAATGACAGAACGACTGTACGAAATTCCTTAAAACCAAAAACAAACACATAATTTGGGGATTTCGAATTTTAATTTGGATAACTGCTTTTTCTAAAAATAAAAAACTAATTAAGGTAAGTATTTTGGAAAAAGGGATATATCCATTTTTGCATCCAACAGCGGCTACTCATAAAATTAATTAAAATAAATATTCTGGAAGAAGGACTAACCCTGATTTTTGACTCCAACTCTAAAATGCTCCTAATTCAAAATCTCACATACACATATATATAAATATTCTGTAAAAGGCGTATAACTCTGATTTTGAATCAAACTCTAAAATGCTCCCTATTTATTGGAACCCTGTTTTTGTCGACGGCAGGTAAACCAATACGACACAGTTTTAGTAAAAACTATAAAAAAAAAGAATTATTTTATTTTTAAAGTCGGAGGCTGCCGCCCCCAAGCCCCCGCTACTCATTTATTGGAAGCCTGTTTTTGCCGACGGCAGGTAAACGCATACGGCAAAGTTTTAGTAAAAATATAAAAAAAATAATTATTTTATTTTTAAAGTCGGGGGCTGCGGCCGTCAAACCCCCGCTACTCATTTATTGGAACCTTGTTTTGCCGAATTGTTTTCATGTATTAATTAGTATATAATTTTAAATTTGAAATAAATTTATAATTTTTAAAAGCATAAAAATATTATCATATGACCATAATGATTTTGTATCACTGGGATTTTTCTTTTTGGGATTTTGTAATTTGGAATTTTTTTTTTTTGGATTTTGATTTATTTGGGATTTTGTATCACTGGGATTTTTTCTGGGATTTAGGTGGACTCCCAAAAAAAAATCGTATGACAAAGGGTTAATTAATAAATATAAAATCATCATAAACTCGTAAATGCTTAATGACTAATATTTTAATAATATGATAATTAATATAAAATTTAGGTAATTATTTTGTATATATCAGCAAATTTTACTTGATTCTCATCAGTATAATAAATTACCCTTGGATTTAAATCCGATCCTTGTTGCATTAATGTTCCAATTGTAAACCAAAAACTATTTTTTAAACTAAAATCATTTTCAATACAAACTAGTTCAGCCTCATTATCATCGATATTATTTGATAAATCACTGTATAAATCATGATTATGATTATGATGATAATGATGTTCTTTATCACTATCATTTGTATGACGATGAAAATCTATAATTTCATCTTTTTCATTTGTATCTGAATGCTGACAATTATAATTTTTGAATTTTTTATCATAAAATGATATTGTTTTTCCGATTTTGTATGTTGATTTATTGCATGGTAATGTGGTAGTATGTTCATGTGATCCATTGACTAATGATGCCGTTATTGCAGCTAAAGCTGGTCCAGTTGGTTCATATTTTTTATTTGTAATCACTTGTCTTTTTAAATTTCGACGTTGTTCATTTTTTTTCAATGTTATTACTTTTTCATTAATTTGGTTTATTTGAAAATTAAAATTTTCTTTTACTTTCATATTATTAATATTTTCTTTTGTTGCTAAAGATGTTTGTAAGGTAGTTAATCTTGTAAAATTATGTGACAAATTCATATTTTCTACATCTGTTGTTTTATTAATATTATTATTACATACATTTTGATATAAAGGATGCTCATCTAAATCATTAATATCTTGTTCTTTAATTTTACTATCAATTAAATTTTCCGAATTAAAAATATTTTCATCGTTATCATTTTCCAATAAAGTTCCCGATTCGATTTCAATTGAATCTGTTAAATTTGGTCTTTCCATATTAATAAAATTTAAATTTTTTGGAATATTTTCAATATTATTTTTGAACGATTTCGAATTGTATACATGACGAATTTGTGAACTTTCCGGTATTTCTACATGTTCAGAACTTAAATAACATTTTGAATTATGTAATTCACCATTTTCAATTATTGTAGTTGGTGAATTATATTCGTAATCAAATTTATCTGTTTTTTGTAATATATCATTTTCATCATATTCTTCATTTTCGTAATAATAAAAATTTTTAATATTTCGAATCTGTTTATTATTTGGTTCGTCCTCATCATCGTCATCATTATTGATATCATGTGAATGATGATGTTGTTGATTAGATTGATTTAAATTACCCAGACGTACATCACGCAACCTTCTTTTATACCGTGCTTCTAACATCATATGTTCACACGCGATTGTACAAGAATTTGTTACTGGACTCCATTCAAGTGGAGAAAAACGTGCCACTGTCCATATTGTAAATGATACTAGAACATAGGCAAATGCTGACAATAACCAAATTTCTATAGCTAATGGATTCATAAATGAAAAAAATCGATTTTGGGATCTCTCTGCATTCTGTTTCAAATATATATATATATATATATATATATATATATATATGTACAAACAATCATTATTAATAATCAAAATATCTTTTTTAAATATTTGATAATCAATATAATTTTATATTTTATGTGTTTATAAATGCCTAGCTACTTAATTTTAATTATTGCAAAATAAAATTCTACTATTATCAATGAATATAGTGAAATAAAGTGAAAAAATTCGTTTCTCAAAATCTTCCAATAATTCTTATTTTTCGAAACTGTTTTTGAATAAATAAAAATTTTTAATTTTCTGTTTTATTTTTGGACAAACCTTAGGATTAAGTCCAGATCCTTGTCGTAAAAATGTACCAGTTATAAACCAAAAACTATTGGATATTGAAAATTGATTCTCAACTATATCAGATTCTTTTAAACATGGATGTGGATTATTCCATTCGTATGGTGAGAAACGTGCCATCACAAATAATGTAAATGATACCAAAAGATAAGCAGCTAGCACATAAAGCCATATTTCCACAGCCAAAGGATTCATAAAGGAAAATAAGCGTGTTGGTTGACTTGTTGGAACCTATTGTTGTATATATAATATAAACACAAAATTTTAGTAAAGGATAATTACGGGTTTTGTATGATAAATTAAAAATATTATTTAAGCAAGTAGGATAATAATTATTACTGGCTCTGTTCCACTTGTTATACTATAAAAAATAAAACAAAACACAAAAAAAATTATATATAAGATTTTATTATTACATTTTTTTTCTCTTCGCACACCCTTGGTAATCCAAAATAGCAATAATTCACTGGAAAAGGCACTGATCAAACTGTTTTTTTTTTTCATCTTGTAGAGTGATTTTTTACAATTTAGTTTTATGTACAACTCATTAAAATTCCTAAAATTTATTAGGCATTGTGTTAAACTACAGCGAAAATATTATGTGTAGGCTAATTGAAACTGCTTCTGAAAAATCTTATAATAAACTCAGGGGTGGCAGCACATATATTTTTGGAATTATTTTGTTTTTTTTTTGATAATCTATGCTTCCTGCTTTTATTAAAACTCTTCATGAAAGAAGGATCTCTACAATTCTGAATATGGCAGTAAAACATAAATAACATGAATAAAGTTAAGATTCTTTGCAGTCAATGTAAAATAGTATACGTCTCTAAAAATTAGAAATGAAACTCAAGCTTTAACAAAAAATTACAAAGGTGTATTAAAAATCATTGCCTTCGTCGTATCATTAAAGTTTATTGGCCACGCTATCTAATCACCTTTTCCGTCAAACAAATTCAAATTCAATAGAAGATCTGAACGTGAAAATTGTGGTGGATCGGAAAAAATCGAGGATATCGCAAAGTAAAAACCTTTTGAAGACTTGTAGTTTAGGAAAACCAAATGAAAACACGGAAGACAATATTCTAAGATGAAGTGGGCTTATAAATTATAACATATAGTGTGTTTCTGCCTTATGTCCCAACAGTAGTAGTAGTAGCAACATTAAAATATACATACATACATAGTACTGTAAAAGTACATTAAATAGTACATTAAATATGTTTTATATTAAGTTTTCGCTCGTTTGAAACAAATTTGGAATGTTTTAACATATAAAGTGATTTAGCCAATCTAACGCAATCCATTAGTTAGAAATTGTTAAACTTATAATTGGATTGGGTTAGAAATCTCGCTTTTTAAAATGTCGTTTAATCAAAATCTTTTTGTTTTTGTGTCCAACAATGACTTCTATGTTTAAGGTAAAATTTCTGGAAAGTGATGATTTTCCGTTTTTGTATCCAACAGTGTGAAATTTTAAAAAATACGAGATTTTGACAAAACGAGATTTTATTAAACGATATTTACGAGAATTCGTATTTTATTCTCAAATAATAGTCCCTAATGTTTTTTTGACACTTTGTAAATAGATTGTCTCTATGGATATAATTTTTTGTTAAATTGTAAATGATAATTAATTTGTTGTCACCAGCAATGCAACAAAAAAATTTAATACAAATATGTGAATACTAAAAACGTAAAACTTTTAAGAAGAAAAAAATTATGTGCCTATCGCAACATTCACTTTGTTTTTTCATTTCACTTTTTTTCACTTAATTTTTCACCCGTCTGTGGAATAAATTGGTATCGCAAGTTTCACTTATTATGCAAGAAAAAATGTTGAACAGCATTTAAAAAATGTTTCTTCTTTTTGAGTAGTTGGCTCTTTTTTTCTTATGTTAATGATAAGAAATGATATCAATATAAATTTTCTAACTCTTTTATTCCAGTATGTTAAATATAAATATTGCTAGTTTTTAACATTATTTTGTATAGTTCTAATATTTTCCATAAGAAAGAGTGTTAAAAGATTTTCTAACTCTTTTGCTCTAGTAAAAGTAAAAAAGTGAAAAAAAATCATCCGAGTGAGTACTATCCGGCTCATTTTTTGAAGTGAATAACATACAAAAGTTGAAATTTGCAAGAAAATATTTTTTGTGTTGTTTGGTGTTTTAAACAAATAGGAAAACGATAGTTAAAGAATATATTAAAATTATTATATAATATAATAGTAATTTTAACTATTATTAATAAGAACTTACTAGCTTAATAGTGTTTATAGAAAAAAATAAATACATATATAATTGATATATATGTAGTTTATAAATAAAATTTATTGTGAAAAAAGTGAAGGAGGTGAATAATAAAGTTAAGGTTACGATAGGCACATTAATTAATTATTATTTTTTTACTTCATTTATATATTCCGGGTGGTTCAGAGCATGCATATCAACTTTTTAAGAGCAGAAGAAGAAACCGTTTTTTTAAGATGAAAACAAAATTTTACTAACTAAATCGAGGGGAGACTTTTGACATTTTGCACTTCCTGGAAAGGCTGGAAATGGATTTTTTAACCCCGAAATTCAACGAAATCGAGATTTTCAAATGGGAAGGAGTAGTTTTCTATGCAAATTCGGATATTACGTCAAAAAATAAAATTCTTTTGTAAATGATTTTTTTTGTTTTCTCAGTATTTTTCTTTAAAATTAATAAAAATAAAACCAAAATCCTCCATATTTTCCTTTGATAAGCTAAAATAAATAATAATAATTTACTAAATTACAAACAATTCAATTTGCTTTTCATCTTATCATTTTTTTATCTCTTTTTTGAGTACCTACGAAGTTTAAACTTATAAAAAACTTTAAAAAAAATAATCAGACAAAAGTTTCTTATTTTTTGACGTAGAACCTGGATTTACAAAAAAAAACTGGAGTCGGAACAAAATTACTTTTCCTATTCATAAAAATCCTATTTTGGATAGCAACTTATTATTTAACTAAAGAGTTTGACAATTTATTCTTTTTTGTATTTTTAATATTAATTTCCACATTTAATTTTAATTGATAAAAATTTAATTTTTGAAGTAGTAACATGTTGGATGTAAGAAAATCTGGTTTATTTCCTTATATTTTATTATGGTCTTATAATTTTAAGCTAGGGCCCCTGTTGAGTAATTATTATTCAAGCTGAAGCAAAATTTAAAGTGTTTAAAAGAACAATAATTTACGTTCTGTCATAGACTTCTCAAGATAAAGTAGAAGCCACTCATGTTTTCAATTGGGAGGTTAGTAAGTTTTATTTAGGAAACGTAAATACTGCTCCCTCATATACTGTTTTGTTTTGCCATACTCCCTATAGTAAATGGTATTTAATGGTAAAATTACTAAAAGTACAATATTAAAAAAAGTGGGGGCTTAAGGCCATAGCCCCCGAATATAAAAACAAAATTAAGCAAATTTGAGAAAATAATAAATTAATAAAAAAATAAATAGTTAAATTTTAAACAACTTTCCTTATAATTTATTTGTAATTAATGAACAACATCCAGAAATTTAAAATAAAATATAATCTTCCGGCATTATACATCTGAAATCTTCCGGCTACCTGAATAAATTTATAGACTTAGGACGTTTCCGAACCTTTCGCACTTGCACTTGCACTTTCCAAAAATACTAATTTATCATACTATTTTTCATAAGGATTTAAAAATTTATGATAGTACTTTATTTTTTGGAATAAAATTAGTATTACCTTAATACATATTTTTTTAACTTTTTATGTCAAATTTATTATGAAAACAGCGAAAAAGTGCTTTATTCCAGCAATATTTAGCAGCATTTAGTAATATTTATTGTTATCATGACTATGGCAACGATATAAATTTTAAATTTTAAGCAAATGTCATTATTGCCATTTTATTTCAGTTTGTTTTGTTATGAGTTATTTGGTCTGTATGTTAACTTGTAAATTTATATAAATTTACATAAATTTATCCAAATTTTTGTATGGTAACTTTTTTATTTGCATACTCTGTACAAAGTTTTGTGAAATTTAAGAGAATTTTGTGTTTTAAACGTGTTTTTACAAATTTTCGCAAATGAAATTTATATTTGCAAAAATTTGTAAAAATTTATTGTAAATTTTTTGTTGTTTTTTTAAATGTCAATAGAATATTTTTCATATAAAAAGTAGTATACATAAAATAAATAAAAAGTTGTAGGTATACCTAATCTGAAAACTTATTTATATAACTTTTTACCAACAAAAAGACCAAAACCACGAAAAATTATTTAATTAAATTATTTAAATTAAATATTTAATTTTTTTTAAGCAAAAGCATTCAATAATTTTACAAAAAATTAGAAAATTATTAAATTAATTCAAATTTAAAAAAAACCTCATAACCTAAAAACCAATTATTTTTGACATGAAAACATTTGGAAAAATTTATGCCAATTTTGCGTATATCTACTTTTGTTTGTAAAAGAGAACGTTTTGACTATTCTCGCAGAATTTTATGATCACGAGATTTTTCCTCTCATTTGCAAAATTTTTGCAAATAAAAGTTAACAGGAAAAAATGCAAAATAAAAAGACAATTAGGTTAAAAGAAAAAAATGCAAAATAAAAAGAAGATTTTATATTATTTTTTGTTATAGTAACTTTAAAACGTAAAAAAAAATGATTTGTGAGCTCATCAAATAACCTGTCCATATTATTTTGTATGATGTTATGAATAATTTTTATCATATTTCGTTGGTTTCTTCTTTAAATGTTAGTTTTTTTTTATTTTCACTTTAAATAAATTTCATCTAGCGATATCTAGTGTACTTGAGACTACACTAAAATTTTGACAACAAATCAAATGCACTTTGTATCAACATACAAATGCATGATCCGGACGCACTAAAATTTATTCGAAATTTTTCGGAAAAAATTTAGTGCGATTTGACAGCTTTCGTGCGAGTATCAAGTGCAAGTGCGAGAGGTTCGGAAGCGCCCTTAAAACGAAATAGTTTAATAAATTGAAAATTATAAGACTATAATAAAATATAAGTAATAAAACCATGTTTTATTATATTTTACATGTTACTACTTCAAATATTAAATCATGAAGAATAAATTCTCAAAATCTTTAGTTGAATAATAAGTTCCTATTCAAAATAGGAATTTTGTTTTAGATTTTTAAGAAATAAAAGAATTAGTATTCCTTTTTTTGTAAAGAAAAAAAAGACCTTCATTGTAAAACCAAATAATTTTAAATTTAAAAAAAATTAAAATATGTAGTTTTGTCCACATGTAATTTTGTCCATTTGTAACCAAAATAGCTACTTCTCATTTGAAAATCTCGATTTCAGCAAATTTCGCAAACTTTCTAGCTTAAAAACACCTTTTCCGGTCCCTTCCGGGAAATTGTAAATATCACCAACCGATAGACCACCCTCCATTTAGTTAGTATTTTTTTTTAAATTTTAAAATAACGGCTCTCTCAATGTAATTTTATTTATGAGCCAAATTTAAAAACGTAATTTCTGAAAAATAGATATCGATATCGCTATATATCGATAACAGATATCGATATGTATTTAAATACTTTGGTCAAATACACAATTTGTAGTAGGATTAAATTTGTTTGCATTTGTAATTCAATAACATAAGGATGTAATACTTTTATTTTTCTACTTTATTATTAATCTGGTATTGTACAGTTTTCACTGAATGGAATTTTCTAAGAGCATAACTGAAGCTGCTACTTTTGGTTCTAGCTTGTGAGGAAGAAATTTTAAAACCTTGTAAAACCAAATCCAACAAATTTTAAAAACTCCGTTTGCTAGCTAACGTCTTAATTTTTTGTGGCTTTTGTCTCGTTTTTGAAATAGAACATGGGTGCTAATTGAGTTGTATGAATGAGAAATTAATTTGTATGGCAGCTACCCGAACCTCTCATCGTTAATTCTCGTTTTTTGTTCAAACAAACAAACCTTCATCTTTTATAAGTATATAAGAATATCAACATAAGAACAACAATGTTGTAAATAAATAAATTGATCGAATAAAATATCAACAAAAAATTTCATTTATTATAGAGACAATGTACTTACAAAGTAGCAGTGAAAAAATTAGTGGCTATTTTCTAGTTACTATCACCATTGAGTAAATATAATATAGAAAAATTCAAAGTACAACAAAAAAAATTATAATATTTAATGAATGTTATCTATCACCTAACAAAATGCCACCCCAGATTAAAAATATACTGTAAAAACCAGTAAAAATTGTGTTTTACCTACTATTGAATACAAAACATGTGCGATTTTTTTTTGTTTTGAGACGTTTTTTTTTTTGTGCTCAAAGCTTTTAGCAATGAATACTAATAATAATAAGAATGTTCAAGTAGAAGAAACTGAATTAAAATTTTGACTTAACCTAAGAAAAAAGAAATCAAAAGCAAAAAAAACTCTTTGTTAGTTTATTTTCTTACTCTTTACAAACTTTATACTTCGACGCTCTTTCACAAATAAAGAAATATGACTGTTTGGCTTACTATTGAGCTTACTATTGGACACCCTCATTCCAAAGTAGAGCTGTTTCTAATATTACCTAAATTCATTTTTAAATAAAAAATCAAATAATAGGTATGCATTTTTTAACTTTAATATTAACAACTATTATTTTCATCTTCTTCATATGATAAATAATTGATTTGTATCCAGAATAACCTTTGGTTTTTAAAATTTTATAAAAGCTGTGGCAGTCGTAATTTATTAAATGTAAAATAAACATTAAATCTTTTTCCTTTCCGGATTTATTCAATTGACATTACTGCTTGATCGGTACTTCAAAAAATTTCTAAATCAATGCCTCTACCATTCCCCATAAAGTCTAATATATGAAACTCTAGCTCGTCATCTGAATTATTTAATTTGTATATTTCCCAAAAATTTTGTAATTCTTATTCATATTGTATATTTAAAAGCATATAAGAGTATTCTTCTGCGTCTTTCTTTCAATTTGGAAAAATTTTTTTAAAAAGGTGTCTTCATGAACAGCCATCGAAACTTTTCTACAACTGTTCGTAGACTTATATATTCATATTTCGATTTTGTGCACCAATTATCTTAATATGTAATTATATGTTTCACTGTATAATTGTTTTTGCTTGATCTGAACATGAAATTCCAAAAAGAAAATAATTTCTTCTTAAAGAGGGTAATCAATTCGATGCTCTTTAAATGAACAAATTTAAAAACTTTTATGCCTGCCCGAAAAAGAAAATTTCATATGCTTATATTATATAGGTACCTTGATATTGAAAAGTTTAAATAATTTTTTGTAAAGACAAGCGAATTTCATCAGAATGGTTCAAATTGATTGTTTGGTGGAATATTATTTCCTTCTGCTGTTTCGGACGTTCAATTCGATACACAGCTTGGCCTGTAGTCTGATTCCGAAATTGTGAAATCTTTTTTAATTTCAAAATCATCTAAATCATTTACGTTCTTATTTGCATCTTTAGCTATATAAATTATAAGAATATATTTTTTAATTTTGTATTTTTCTAAAAAAAATAATGTAATAATATTTTGTGTATCTGATCTAGATTCTGCTCTATCTAGTTGGCCAGCATCAGTTTTGCCCTTTCGTTCACAATTAAAATTTTTCAGAATATTCTTGTTTGTATTAGTTGTGTTTTTCTCAAATTTTATTTTTATCAAAAAAAAATTATACACAAAACAAAAATCAAATTGAAAAAAAAAATTGTGATTCGATATATTTCAGAAAAATCATTGTGTTGGCTAGAAGATATAGAGGCATTGAATAATTCATAAATTTCTTTAACAAATCGAAAGCGAACAATGAGTAAGAAAGTAAAGCAACAAATATTTTTTTTTTCTTTTGATTTTATGTTTTTCTCTTTTCTTAGGTCAAGTCAAAATTTTAATTTAGTTTCTTCTACTTGAACATTCTTATTATTATTAGTATTCATTGCTTTTAGTTAATAATTAAGCCTTCTTATTTACTTTGAATTATATAGGAAAATACATTACAACTTATAAGAAACATTGTGAAAAATAAATAAAAATTGTATCTAAAATAGTTTTTTAATTAGCAAGCAAGATAATTTTTTATTTTGTTTGATTTCTATACTTTATATCTAATTCTAAATGAAAACGTAAGTTCTGACTTACCTTAAATAGAATTCCAATCCCCAAATTCATAAAAGGTTTTGTAAAATCTATAACACTTTCTCTAGCATAATTAATTGTCATAGAAGCTACAGCTAAGTCTGCTCTCTGTATTAAAAAAAATATGATATTAATATAAATTAAAAGTGCGTCAAAATTAATTTTTAAAATTAATATCCTATTAATTACCCTTTCCATTAGTTCATGAACTATTCCATTCCATTTTTTTGTATCAGGATTATAAACACCATACATGTTATCTGGTACCATTTGAATTTGATATTGAAATCCAACTTGTTTTGCTATTTGTCTTAATAGATCAATACAAAAACCTTCATATCTTGCATTTCCAGTTGCTGTTTTATCATCTCGTATCATTACATATGGTTTTTCCTGTTTTCAAAATAGATTTATTATATAATATTTAAGCAATTAAATTGCTATATTCAGTATCAGTTTATAGTTTGCTTTAAAATAATTAGCTATATATACTCAGAAATAAATATTGCAAAAAACAAAGATTTATATATCACAAAGAGAGATCTATTTTTAATCGTTTAAGATACACACAGATTGCACAGTAGGTAGAGTTCCTGCCTTTCAACCGATTCCTGCAGCGGAGGCGCCTGTCAGCTTCGATTCCTGCGGAAGTAAAAATATTGCTTCATGGCTTTTCCAACCCCGCCCAGAGTATCCTTTGTCATTGGGATCAAATAAATGACAAACAAATAAATGAGAGTATAAATCTGTAGTAGAATTAAGAACTTTAACAAAAAGAAGCTTATTCTATAAGAGCTTAGTTTATTCAAGAAGAGTTTAGTTCCTGATAATAGAATAAACTTCCTTTCCGCATTTAATGAATTGATAAGCCAGAAATATGAAAAATATGTAGTAAAACTTGCAGTACGAAACAAGAACATAAAAAAAATTCTCGGAATACTTTGTTAACCGTTTTTAATTACAAAATCCCTCTTTCAAATGCATTATCAACCATTGTCCTAGGTCTCTTTGACCGGAAACTATGAGGAGCTGCTATTAATCCCTAAAGGTAAATATTATAAATTTTTATCAAAAAAATATAATATGATAACGCTTAATAGAAAAAATAACGACTTTAATGTACCAATTTTTTTAAAATAGATTAGATGTGTTCTTCCAGTTCGAAAATCATAGAAGTTATAGTACAAAAACTTTAAGATAATTCCCTAAAATTAAAACAATAAATGAATTAAAAAAAAACTATATTTGGGAAGGACTGCGGACTGCGCTAATTATATATAATTTGAGCACTTTGATTATAATTAATTTAAACACATGTTTTCGATTTCGAAAATTTATTATTACTGATCTTCAAAGCACTTATTTATCATATCGTAAAACTAAAGACCAAATTAAAATTAATTGAAAATTCAAATGTATTTTTCATTAAACTGTAATTCAGAGAATTTAATATTTAAGAATGTAAAAGTATGTGAATGTGAGTGAGAACCAGAATCTAACGTTAATGTTAATTTAAGAGTAATATAATATCAATTTGTGTACAAATAATAATTTAATTTAATATAATGTAATTAGGAGAAAATATGTAACGTGTATGTACAAATATTATACATATGTAAATCGCGTAAAAAATTTGCTTGAAATAACGTCGCATCATTTCGTATGGGAATAAGACTGCAAAAATTGTATTTTAAATTGTAAAAATTGTAAATTTCATTTGTAGGTGCAAGCTAACTATGAAATAATTATAAAATATTGTTTATTATGATATCTATACTAGTTTTATCTCTCATCCTATAGGAACAGCTAGACCAATTACATTATATTATATCCAATACTAGTAGAGCTCGGTGCACAGTAATAATATTACTTTTTTGCCCGAATAATTGCACAGTAGAAATTTTATTTAAAAAATCCTAGCTAACAACATCATCATTGATTCATATCAATTTATATGAACCTTATTTATGTATTTGAGTCACGTGCGCGCAAACCAACAATGGTGGTGAAGGCCTTAAATCCACTAAAACCACCTCTTTTTTGTCTTTCATACATAACAAATCCGATCTATCATGGATTTGTGAACATGGACTAATGAATTCTTATTTTCATAGTTTTTGTTTCAATATTTTTTCGCGAAGGATTTAAGTATATATACTCTATGTAGCAAACAAAATTGTATACTAAAAACTAATAAAAAATATCAATATAAAAGTATCGCTATATCGCTTCGAAGAATACCAAAAATAAAATTTTTCGCTAAGAATCCCATTTTTCGGTACATATCGAAAAATTACCTTCTGAGAATAAGGCTAATATGATAGAGCAAGTTGAATATGGAATAGGGCTGATAAAGTGTCCTCGATCATACTTTTCGTTTTCTCCACATTCAGTTTCAGTTTATTCCTACATAACCATTCAAATAAATTTTCCAAATCAATACTCATTTCTTCTCTGCATTCTTCAATCCTTTTTCCCTTTATGTACAACAAAGCTTCTTCTGCGAAAAGTAGAATCTTAGCATTCGTAATGGCAGTTTTAATTGAATTTATGTAAACAAGAAATAATAGAACTCCCATTACTGATCCTTGTGGTACTCCAATATTTACATCAATAGAAAATGAAAAACTAATTCAATCTTGTTCCTTGTTGTATACCTGTTAAATATTGTTGAAACCAATTTAATTCCACTCCATCTACCCCAATTTAATTTAATTTTTTTCTTAATTTGTTTATCAATATGTCTCTATCAAAATAGTTTCAAACGAACGTTTTAAATCTATAAACACAGCTACAATAACTGATAAATAATTACATACAGATCTCTTAATTCGCCAAAAAAATGAGACAATTATTACGCCGCAAACAAAACCAGTTTTCACAAAATAAGAATAATAAAAAACAAAATTAAAAATGAAAGCTTTTGTGCAGCGTTGATTTTACAGTCTGCAAACAGAAAAATACCCTCTTTCATAATTTTTGAATAAAATTAAAACATAACGTATACACATACGCAAATCTTCTGTGAGTATCTGTCATAATCAAAAAGTGTAAACAAAAAAATGTAAGCAAAATTTAATTCAATACATTTTTTTGTTTTTTAATAAATCATATTTCAGTACAGAAAAATATATAAATAAAATAATTTTTAAATAAAATTAATTTTTATTTACACATTCTGAAATTTGCAGTTAAAAAAATGGAATTTTCGTATAGGAATTTGAATTTGAAAAATTCAATTATAATGAATCATCCAACGCATACTCTCCTTCATTATTTTTCCGCAACTAAACCGAAAGAAAAAAAATTTTCAAGAACCCATACGTACGTAAAACACGGATAAATGCATATTTATGTTGTCAAGCAAATTTGGGCATTTATCCGTCATGTGCACTTAAACGTGAAAAAAAACTTTGATTAAACCAAAGATACAATGCATCTTCCAATTGTTTATTTTTAGGTATTCTTTGGCGTTTTGATAATTTTTCATTTTTCAATTTTCTTTCCAATAATTTTTCTCTTTCCATGATTATTCGCGATACCGTTGACAAATAACAATGATATTCTTTTGAAATTGTTTTTCTGGTTTTTCCAGCATCCAGTTCTTGAAGAACTTTTGGTTTTTCTTTCAAACTTAGAGTAATTTTCCTTTGTTTTTCTGCCATTTTATTCTGAAACGTATTCTGATATACATAGTAAAGCAACTAAATAATATTATATGTAATATTTTCAATCTTATTATTTTTAAATTTAAAAAAACAAAACATTTTCATTTTGTACTTACTTTAAATTATCCAACTAAGCTATGTATGTACGCATTTGAAAACATCCAAAACAATAACGAATTTGAATTGTGAATATACATACATACATACATATTATGTATGTACATCAAACCATATCAAACTACAATTTTTAAAACTTCGAAATTAGTACATTCTAACTTGTGCTAAAAACCCAATTCGCAATGACAACTTTAAGAAAAATACACAAAATACTCGTACAACTTAAATAAATATGACATTCTTTTTATTTAAAAAATTTAGTTTGTGCATTAATCCGTATAAAATTTGGTATAAAAGTTCATTTAGTTGTTTCATATTTTCATATTCTGGCCGGCAAGAATTAGCAACGAGGATTTATGGATGATAACTGGAGAAGAACCGATCAACAGACAGATAAATAGGAAAAAATGGAAATGGATAGGTCATACACTAAGGAAATCAGAAAGTGATATAGCAAGAAGAGCTCTAGAGTGGAATCCACAAGGACAAAGGAGACCAGGCAACCATACAACACATGGAGACACACAATCGATCAAGAATTAACAATCAACAATTATACCTGGGACGATATTAGGGAAGTAGTACTCAACAGAGAGGAATGGAGGTTCACTATCGAAGCCCTATGCTACCACGCGGAGTAATAGGAGAAAAAAAAAATATTTTCATGTATTTATCAGTCTTATGTAGTTAAACGTCGTGCATTTATACGTATTTGTCTCTATGAAAAATCTTTGAAAAAGTTTGTTGTCAAGCATTTTGTTGTACTTAAACGTGTCATTTAAACGTTAAGTACTTAACCGTGTTTTACGTATCTATGAAATTCTATTATTCTATTTTTATTTTTTTTTATCAATGGGGTGAATTATTGTCTTTGCTTATTGGATATTTTTTGCAAAGAACTGAATCAAAATTGCTTTTGCGTACAACTGTGTTGGTATCACAGATAATTTACATATAGATGTGGCAACTTATGGAAAGTTTTGTACTCAAACTTTTATTTTAAAATTCCCTAATACGGGGCCAGGAACTACAAAATATCAGGACTGTATGCTTCTTACATTAAATGTATTGCACAAAAATGAACAAACACATTCAAACAGAGAGAGGATTTTGACGTTTATTTTTTTTGCAAAATTTTAGCTAAATTTACCAATTTTCGTTAAAGTTTAAAGTTTAAAATAATAAAAATCTCCCCAAACATGTTAAAACTTATATAAAACGAAAATTTTCTAAAACATATCGAAATTTCACATTTCAACTCGAAATTTTAACTATTATTTTCATTAAATATAATAATAACTTTTGCTAGCATTTTTTTACCGACGTTATGTTGAAATTTATGAAAAAGAAAAAAAATTAATTTATTTTTCTTGATTGCTGTCATTACTTGCTTTTCTTTAGATTGCATTGTTATTTATTTTATTGGGCGATTCGGGGGTCAAAATAAATTTTTATTTTATATCTGTATTTCGGAGAAATAATTTAAGCGGTTGTTAGCTCATTTGGTTAAGCATACCATGACTCTCCTTTGAGTCAAATTATTATTTAAAAAAAAAATTTTTTTTTGTTATTATATTATTTATTAAAATTTTTATAATATAATAACAAAAAAACAAAAAAAAATAATTATCAATTATTATTCTCTTCTCAATTATTTCAACACGCACGAAAACTTTAGTTTAGAATAAATCTAAGCACCTCTTCTAAGCATACAAATTATGAATATTGTATACTTATTACTTATACATGTATTGACAGTTGACAGTGCAGTTGGCACTATATAATATTGATGTATCATGTATATGTAGTTTATCGTCGGGCTTTATAAAATGTTTGATGACATTAAATTAATATAAAATAAGGAAAAAAAAAATTTTTTTTAGAAATATTTGCCTTCAATTTAAGCGTACTAAAACTACAAAAATAAACTTTAGAATCGCAACTTGATATAATGTTTTCATAGCAAGTTATGATTGTAATTACGGAAAAAGCAAATTAGCCGAAACTCTAGGAAGTCTTGAGATGAGATTAAGAGATTTGGTAAAAAGTTCGGCTAATTTGCTTTTTCCGTAATTACAATCATAACTTGCTATGAAAACATTATATCAAGTTGTGATTCTAAAGTTTATTTTTGTAGTTTTAGTACGCTTAAATTGAAGGCAAATATTTCTAAAAAAAATTTTTTTTTTCCTTATTTTATTTTCGACTTTTTAGTGAAAATATTTTTTTAATAAAAATAATATATTTTCAAAGAACAACACATATAATCAAATGGCACTAAAATTCACTCTAACGCAATTTGGTTATTATTGCTCATACTTCAAATGTGTAATTATATTTTATCTTACTGTAACAAATTTTATAAAAATATGTATATTTTTAAGAAATTTTTGGAGATTTTTGATTAGATACCTTTGAGTTTTTTAATTTACGTATTAAAAAATTTTCACCAATAAAAAATTACGCATTTTATAAAAAGAAACCCTGTTAATTACAAAAAATATTTGACGTAAAATCTTAGATTAAATCTGAGAAAAAGTCTGAAATGTAAACACTCATCCGACTTTATCTACGATAAAATTCGATTTTGCCCGACGTGTAAACGCTGCCTAAGCATAAATTGGCACATAAAAGTATAATATATAGGTACATGCATAAATCGAAATTGAGGTGGTTATGATGAAGTTCGTCGGAATGTGAAATTCCGATTACATTCCGAATTTGGTGTGCTGAAGTCCGAAAGTATTCCGCAGTCTGCAAATATCATTATTTATCCGAAATTTTAAAATTTATGTATGATGAAGTTCGTCGGAACGGAAAATAATTTGAAAATTGTACGCCGGAATTTCTCATTCGGAAGTATTAGAATGGTTCGGAAATGAATTATAAAGCATACAATTTTTGTATTTAGAATATTAGGAGAAGTAGAAAATGTAATAATAGTTTTTTTTTCAATTTTTTTTTAATTTATGAAAAATATTTTTTTTATTTAACAATAAAAAAGCGCTTCAAAAGAATAATATATTTTATTGTTTTTAATATTATAACATAATATGTATATATATTAAAACCGATACATATATATTTTACATTCTTTAGAGAATTTTAAATTTTCTCTGATGTAACAAAAAATTACTATTATTTTAATTTGTATATATATACATACTACAAATATAATTAAGAAAGTTGTATCTTTTACTTTTAATTTATGTATGCATATTGTATATATACATTATGTCATATACATTATCTATTAAAAAATTTTCACAAAATAAATAAAAAAGAATTGAAAATAAAAATGTTTGAAATGAATATGAAAACAAAACAAAAAATCTTCCGAAACATATGATTTTGATTTCTGCACAGACTTTGCAGTCGAAGGGACTTCAGCATACCAATTCTTTCGTATTCGGATCGGAATTTTTTTTCGGAGAAATTCCGCTTCGGACTTCATCATAACCACCTGAACTTTTTTTAGATAGATAACTGATAGGTTCAAATTTTGTTTTTTTCCATAAATAATGTTTGCATTTTATTTTCAATTAAAGTAAGCCATATGATTATGTATGTAACAAATGCAAGCCCTATATGACACATGTACGTACATTTACATATACTTAGTGAGAGAAAGCGAAATAATGAAAGAAAGAGATTAATAAAAGAAACCAAATTATAAACACAAAAAAAATATAATGAAAATGATGACTGAAAATAATTGAAATTGAATAATAATAGAAAATGATTGAAATATAATGATAATGATTTGTATTGCACACATTTATTTTGTATTCTTTTTTTGTTTTTTTTTTTTTGTTTCTTTACACCATAGAAATGTCAATAAATATAGTGAATTTAAAGAGAAACCAAATATCCATATTCCATTATTAGTACACACACATATGTAAATTTCACCTTTGTTGAATGCAAAGAATATCTATAATCTATATTAACAAGAATACGCACTCCCATTTTACGACAACCTAATTTTTAAGAAATATCAAACCGAGCAAAATATCATTAGTTAAAAGAGGTAAAATTTACATTTACTTATCGTATACCAAATTTATTATGAGAGAGAAAAGGTACAAAACAGATGTTTTCCTTTTGCTTTATACTGTAAAATTATTTTAGCGTTCTCATTATTCTCCTTTGGATTTGTTTACGTTTCCTCCCATTATTTATATGAGGCAGTGTGGCAAAAAATGTTAGTTCTAATTTAGTTTGTTCCCTTATACGATGATTAATTCTGATCTTTTATTATTTTAATATTTTCGTTTTAAACATTATTATTTTCGTATATACATATTAAAAATATTAAATTATAATTACATTACAATAATATAAGATATTATTAATATTTTTGTCAGTAATAATTTGGAGTTACAAACATTATTATTTTTTATTAATTATATTAGTAAACCTAAATATTTATTATATTGGTATACGATTATAAAATAATACTGAGGACAACATCTATTTACAAATCACAGAATTTAAAGAATATGGTAACGCTGTTTTAGTTAGGTCTCCTAAAAATCTTATGCATAGTTGATACAATTTAGCAAATAATATTGTTAAATATTTCAACGAAATTTTTATCGAAAATTTTTTTCAAAATTATAAACTTTATTTATTTAATTTCAGCCATCTTTTTTTGTTACTCTCTTTTGTTTACTATATTTTTTCTTTTTCTTACACGTAAAATTCTTATTATCGTCTATTTCTGACAATGTTTATCAAATTTGCATATGAATTTCTGTGCAAACAAATGAATACATACATGAGTTCTTACTCTTTTTATGGATATACTTTGGTTAAATGGTTATTGAAATGGGTATTTTGTTGAATTGAAGCAAATTGAAACAAACATATAAAGTCCAAGGCAAGTTAATTAAGGTAAATATAATAAGGGGGCTTATGATTGAAAACGAAACGGAAAACGAAACGAAACGATCATCACTATCACCTTCTTCACATTTTGATATGATTGAAGACGTGTGAATAAAAACATTTTCGAAAATTTTCGAAACTTAACTGACAGTAGTCAAAAACATATGTTAAAATTTTTTGTTGTTGTGTTTCTGTTTATTTTGATTTATTTTTTTACTTATTTTTTTATTTTATTTATATTTTTCGCAATCGAGTGTGAATAAAATTTTTTCAAAAATTATTAAATTAAAACTTTTAATAACTTTTAACTCTAAAATTTTTCAAAAATTATTTTATTTTGTATTTTATTACTATACAAACAAATTGTTGGCGGCAATAATCTACATTATTTCAAAATAAAACAATTTTTGACAGATAAATATGCGCATGTGTCTGGTACGCAGATATGTATGCATATCTGCATGCAGCGTTGCATGAGAATTCTGCACATGTATTTCCCACTTTTTAACTTTATTAAATCGTTAATTTTATCTTCATACAAAGATTTTATATGGGATTGTGCTTCTGTATATTATTTTTTCTATGGTCTAACGTATGATTTGGTTTAGTTTAGTTATTATGTGTAAATTATAATTTAAGTGTTTAGCTAAGTACTTTAGATTTTTTTTTATTTTTTTTTTGTTTTTTTAGAAATATAAAATTTAAGAATATAAGTTAAAAACTGTTTTGTTAGAATATTGATTAAATGTAATAATTACAAATTTAAATTTGTAATTTACAATTTAGTTTGCTTATAAAGTAATTAGAGTTTAGAGTTTGCTTATAAAGTAATGCTATTTTATAAATAAGCCACATCAATTGAATTTTGCATTGCAATGTGAAATTAGCTATGAAAATTTAATTTAAGCAGTTTGTGTTATTTATATAAATCATGGATAAAATAAAAGTTTGTATTTAAATAAATTCTTGATTGTTGAAAAATATTGATTTTAAAATGTTTATTATTTTGTTGTTTTTTTTCCCTTTATATTTAATGTTTGATTGAATTTGATTAGTTTGATACTTAATTAGTAAATATAATCTTATTCATAATTATTATTATTTAAATATGATTATTTACTTTTAGATTTTTTATAAATTTATTTATTATATAATAAGCCAAATTTGTTATTTAGAGATTCGAATAGAATATTAATTAAAAAATAATTCGTGTTAACTTTTTTCCGTGTTAACCGGTTAGAGAACAGTAGTGGTGAACTCCACACTGTGCAGACAGGACTGGACAGATTTATCCTAATAACAAAAAGACTCTGTAGCCCTGAATCGCAAAAATTTTTCAGTATCGAAAAACAAAAAAGAAACGACACTGAAGAATCTACAACTAACCGTTTTGCAATACTGGCGGTACAAATAGATAATTCAAATCCTTCGCCACAAACACGGAACTCTAAGCCACCACCAATATACTTAAGATAATGCAATAACAATGAGATGACAAACAAACTGTCTAAATTAATTGGAGTAAACAACTTCCATCTTTCAACAACATCAACTTCAACTTTCCTTCTTTAAGGAAAGGAAACATGAGTGAAATGGAAAACACAAGTATAGAATGGAAAAACCATCGTCTGGTAATAATGGTAATAAGCGATCTAGACTTTAACAAAAGGAAGTACCACACCTATCAACTGAAGAGCAGTGAAGATATTACAGTTGTAATAAAAGGGATTGAGCAAAATGTCGACACTGCTTAAATGAAATGTGCTCTGGAAGATGATGGTCTGGCAGTCAAGTCAGTATACAACATTAAATACCTATATCGAATCGCGTTAATGCCAAAAGCATAATAAATTTCAAAGAGGTGATGCACATCCAATCTATAACTTGCGATACCTTCTTCACAGAAAAATTATGGTTGAAGAGCCAATAAAGCATAAAGAACCAGCACAATATTTAAAATGAGAAGAATATGGACCCACAAAAACATATTACTACCTGCCAAGCATATGCGTCATTGGCGGAACTATTCACAACAGCGAACATTGTCGGAGGAACAAAGACGACACTAAAAAATCTGCTAAAAAATGTAGTGGTGGAATCATACTGTTAAGACTTCAGCTAACTCAGCCTTACTACAGCTTAGACTCACAAAAGTCGGAGCCCTTTAAACGTTTGCCAAGTCTGTTTCCTATAATTTCGCTCGTATCCGAGGCTTCAATTGCGTCTCTCAAAACTATGTAATTTTTACGGGTTAGGGAGCCAGACTTACGTCATCCTCAAATTTTGAGGATTTTGGAGCACTTACAATTTTGGCCTGCTTACCAGCGGATGCTATGCAAGACAAGTTTTTTTTATCAAAATAAATGTTTACACGAACCAAAAAAAAAATTTTAAAAAAAATCGTAATTTGATATATTCCGGTAAAATCATCGTGTAACTTGGCTAAAAGATATAAAGGCATTGCTATAATCATTGTCATAACAAAAAAAAAAACGAAAAGCAAAAAAAAATTTGTTATACCTACATAATTTTTGTGGCGCTGCGTTCACAATTCGTTCGATTCAAATAACTTCGATAAAAAAATCATAATATGTCGAAGTTATTTCACTTTTAATTTTAATAAATTTATGACCCTTATTTTTTTTAAATTTTATGAAACCTTTTTCATTATGAAATAAGTTCGAAAAATTTATTGAAATTAAAAATGAAAGAAGTTGGAGAAAATAAAATTTATGGATGGAATGATGGATGTTCGACAGAATGCTCCAAAACATATACAAATTGCAATATATATACAAATTGTAACACCATGTAATTTTCATTAACATAATCTCTGTAATTGTCATAAACATAGTCTCTGTTATTTTATTATTGCTTATATATGCCATCTATTATCTGTCATTTGTAATTTGTCATCTGTAATCTGTTATTTGTCATCTGTCATTTGTAATCTGTAATCTGTAATCTGTAATCTGTAATCTGTAATCTGTAATCTGTAATCTGTAATCTGTAATCTGTAATCTGTAATCTGTAATCTGTAATCTGTAATCTGTAATCTGTAATCTGTAATCTGTAATCTGTAATCTGTAATCTGTAATCTGTAATCTGTAATCTGTGATCTGTAATCTGTAATCTGTAATCTGTATTCTGTAATTTGTATTCTGTATTCTGTATCTGTATTCTGTAATCTGTAATCTGTCATCTGTCATCGGTCATCTGAGCGTTCCACCGAACATCCATCCATCCATCCAGATAATTGCAGAAAACTATATATACCGGGTGTGCCAGAGCATGCGTATCAGCTTTTTAAAAAGGGAAGGAGCCGTTATTTTAGAATTTAAAAAAAATTATAAACTAAATCGAGGGTGCTCTATCGATTTGTGATAGAGCTTTTTAGTGAGTTTCAGGAATGACCGGAAAAAGGTTTTTAGGTCCAAAAGTCGCCGAAATTGGCCGAAATCGAGATTTTCAAATGAGAAGGGGCACTTTTTTATGCAAATTCGGATTCTACGTCAAAAAATAAAAAACCTTTGTTCTGGCTGGGATACTGGGAAAAAGGGATTTACGGGATATTATTATTCATTATTAATATTTAAAAAAATAAAAATATCTGTAAATAGAATAAATAACTACCGATTATAAATTGAACTATGTAGGTATAAGCAATGTTAATTTCCCTCAATTTAATAAAATGTAAGTTATTAAACTTATGTGGAGTGTTCTTTGAAAACGAACAACTTGAATACAGTTTTCTCTTGGCCAATATTCCACATTCTTCGGAATACCGGCTCATAATGGCTTGACTGGGAATGAGAAGGCTGACGAACTAGCCAGGTCATCGGCGGGTAACATTTATGGACCGAAACCGGCAGTTGGTATATCTATTGATAACTTTTAACTATCGATAGAAAACACCCTGAAGAGGGAAGCAAACATTCTTTGGGAGCGTATTGAAGGCCACAGGGCCCACAGAGTCTCTAAAATATATGTACCAAGAATAAGCACCAAAATAACCAACTTCCTGTTCACTCTCAATAGAGCAGACCTTTGTCAAAAGGGTCGACCAAGTTGAGAGGTGCAAGAGGGCGTAAAGGACTGAAAGCCTACATGCCGGCCCTGACCTATTAGGACCCCCTCTCCGCAAGGTAAAAAAACGAATAACTATGTGGTACTTGGTACTAAAGAGGTGTAACTCGCATATGATATTCGCTTTGATTTTTTTGCTGCACTTTCGCGTTTAGAGAATTGCAAATTTTAAAATGCGAATATAGATTAAAAATTTAAAAAAAATAAATTTTAGCGCTTATTCCTATTTACCAACGAATTATTAAATGATACATTATCAAATAAGTAACTTTAGAAGATAGCAATTTTTAATCAATTTTATATAAATCATACCTCTCGTGTCATTACTATTAATGTAATATTGGCTGCATTTGTATCATAGAAAGCAGTTGGATCCGTAATATTAATACCTTCAGCTGAGCTCCAATGTCCAACTTTTTCAATATTTTCTCTTTTTAATTTTAATAAATCAATTTTAAAATTATTTCGTCTTCCTTCATTGAACTCAACTTTACCAGTCAAACCATCTATGGTTGCCTATAATTTAATTAAATTTATATAGTTTTTATAACTGTTTTTGAATTAATTAAAACAACAAAATATTACTGAGTTTATATAGTTATACAGAGATAATCCATCACTCCAAGGATCTTCAACTTCACAGGATAAATTTTTTGGTGTCATTGAATGACTTATATCTAGTTCCGTTAATCCAGCAGCAAATACATAAACTGAATCGAATATAAGAGCTGGTTCAGTCTAAAACAAAAATAAATTAAATTATTAATTGTATAACAAAAAAATTACATCCCTGATAAAAAAAAATTAAGTACTTCTTTCACTTTTGCAAACATCATCAAAGAAAAAAAATTGTTTTACACAGTAAAATTTTACGATTATATTATTAGGATACGCGGAATTTGTGAAATAACTGTATTTTTCAGTCATGAAAACGGTGATGAACAAAGAGCTGAAAATTTTCAGCACAAAATTTTTCATTAAGTCGAACATAATAATTATAAATTTGTAAAAAATTGACATATGCCCAAGGCAGCTGATCTAAATTTTGGCGGCAGGGTTTATTCCCACCGTATGATAAAATTTTAATTAAATTAAATTTATATAGCAAGTTTATTTGTTTTTTTTTTACCAAGCTAACAATTTTCCAATATTGGATATGGGATTTTAAACTAAAATTTTTTTTTTTTTTCATATTATTATAATTATTCAATTTATGAACTAGACAAATTTCAAAAAACAAAATTTAGTTTTCAATTTATCTTATATGAGTTTCAAATTTAAAAATTCCATTTTGCATATGCATTTTAGCATATTTCTTGGTGCAAAATCAACAGCGAACAAGCGTATCTTTTTATCAGGAACTATTGTATACAACAATACCAGGGTATTATATTTTGCTGCCAAATGCTTAGATGATTTTGAATTATTGCTTTACGTCAAAATTTAGAAATAGCTTTGAAAAAATCAATAAGTAAGTTGATGAGTTGATATTGCCTCATAAAGTTTTTTCAGATAAAATAAGTGCCTTATTGGTCAATACTTTACTAGTGACTCTGTAGTGGCCCATAAACTGTAATCAACTGAACTTAAAAGCGTTAACATTAAATTGGCAAATTTCAATAATAAATTTGAAAATTTAAACTATTATTTGAGGCTGGAATCATCTTCCAAAATTTTAAACTTAAGCTCCTAAATAGAGACACACCTGAATTTAACTTTAAAACTAAAAAACCAAATCGGATAGTCAAACAAAATTGATATATCATTTTTTGGATCCATAACATGCAATCGTAGTATGCGAAACTCTCTCAAAAAATGTTGGTGTAAGTACACATTTGTTTTTGTTAGAATTGAAAATATCAGCGATAATGATAGGAAATACCAAACAATAATAAATACTCAAGCTTCGTACATGGTGAAATATTTGTTGCTGATGCTCCCATAAGATCCTCTAAAACCTCTAAAAATTTGTCGAATTTTAACAATCCCTTATTGCCGCCAAACGTACGACTAACGCAAAACACGGCTGAAGTGAGCGATAATAGATATATTCAAAGAGCACATGAATACATAATGATGTTCGACTGTGACTTGCGTATCAGCATGATCATCCTGATAATGCATGTGCTGATGGGAAGATCAAAACCAACACCAGCGTTTTAATTCAACAGGAAGACTTGCCATCTGATTATCGGGTCTTTTTTAACTTTCTTTGTTGAAGAATTATGTAGAAACGTTTCACGTGTTTGTTTCTTCAAATGTAAAACAGTCGACGTCTGCTCGTCCCAAACCATGGCTCAATAATTCACGTTAATATAAGTTCTACTCAATCCGATACTAATATTCCAATACTCAATACCACTCCTATAAAAACTAACTTTGTTTCATTTTATCAAAATGTAAGAGGTTTACGAACAAAAACCAAATCGATTAATTTTAACTCGCTTGATTTTGACATACACTATCAGAAACATGGTTAGCTAATACTATCAATGACTATCACCCCCTATTCATCATCATCATTACACTTATTTTATTAACTCTGCATATATTCCTAACGTTAACACTCCTTTTTAATCTAATTTTGGTAAAGTTCACTTTCGAAAATTAAATGATTTTATTGATTCATATGACTTTTCCTCCATTTTTATTAATTCTGATTTAGAATCAATCACTAAAAAATTCAAATCAATTTTTTTGAAATTTTATTCAATTGCTTCTTACTCAGCATCCCAAAAAGGAAAGTTCGTTCAAACTCAAGTCCTCCTTGGTTTACTCGTGAAATGAAAAATTTGAGAAATAAGAAAAGTAAAGCCTGGACCAGGTGTATAAAATCTAAACTTTCAAATGATTATAATACCTTTAAACTACTCTTTGATCAATTCAAAATGCCCCTATAGTTATAAAACATTTATTTACAAAATGTATCCTCTAATCTTTTAACCAAACCTAAAATCCTTTTTCAACAATCAAATTTTGTCTACACAAAAAGAAAATGTGACCGATTTCCAAGTTTCATAAAATTCAATAACTCACAGAGTAATAAACCAAAAGTAATTTCACAATACTTTCAGGAATTTTTTAGTAATTCATATTCTCCTTCTTTCTTCAATATCAACGCCCCAGAGTTCAATCACATGGACGATTTTCCGAAAATCACATTTTCCTCTTTAAGCATTAGTGAAGCCTAAGTTTCTAACTACTTAAGAAAACTTGGTGATAACACATCCCCCGGCCCTGATGGTGTCCCTGAGATTACCCTAAAAGAATGCTCAAGATCTTTATCCTTAGCACTGTCCAAAATCTTTAATCTATCGATTTCTAAGGAAATGTTTCCCTCTTTATGGAAAATAGTCTTTATTATACCAGTTCACAAGCAAAATGAGAAAAATTATGTTAGTAACTATTAATTGCTAAATTATCTTGTATTCCCAAATTATTTGAACTTATCGTTTTTAACCAGCTATATTTAAATTATTAAAATTAGGATATCCGAAATAATTTGTAAATTGGATTGAAACCTACTTTATTACTAGAACATATGATGTACAATAGATTATGGATAACAAGTATAAGAATCGTATTGATTTCTCTATCTCCAAAGACACCCTAAAAAAAGTTTTATATATTTTAGTTAATTCTGATCTCATCTCTCTATAGTCAATATTCTTATAGTTGCTACTAATTTTCAAACACAAAAGTACTTTATTGTTTTCTTTATGCTGTTAATCAATTGATTTACGTTTTAATTATTTCACAATTTTTGCAATTAGTTTGTTAGTTTTAATTTTTTGTTATTTAGCTATATTTTATAATTTAAATATATAATATAATTTTAAAATTTGTTTGAATTCACATAAATATAATACTCGCTTGAATTAAGCCTATAAATAAATAAATATTTTCGCTTTTGATTCTGCACTGAGAAATATGCTGAAAATCGCATAGGTATTACAATCGCATTTGTAATACTAATACATAATATATTGATAACATAGATTGAATAATTATAAATATTAACTAAAAAAATAAAATTTTAGTTAAAAATTTCTCATATATGAATTTTAAATTTAAAAACTCCATATTTGCAAAAACAAATTTTTTAAAAAATTATAATGTTGGACATTTTTTTACGCCAAACTTCTTTTCGGAATTGTCGGTTCACCAATGACATTTGTTTTTGAATCGTATTTTCAAAACAACCTTTTCAAAACAACTGATGAATGGTGATAATCTACAGGAAAAAATTTTCACGACAAAAAAATGCAGTTATTTCACAAATTCCACGTATCTAATGTAATCGCAAAAATTTACTGTGCAAATTTTTGTTTTTTTTTGATAATGTTTATTAAAGTTAAAGAAGTGCTAAAAACTTTTTATCAGGGTAATAATAGTCATACAAACTGGGAATGTTTGTGAGAAATAGCTGCTTTTCTAACATATAAAAATTATATTTAAATTTTTGTAGTAGTTTGTAGTAAAATTGCTAAGAATACATGTAAAATATCCAATTTCAAATCTACTGTAGCAGAACACATCGCCATCGATGAACATGACATCAACATAGATGACCTGGAGGTAATCAAATAAATAAACGACACCAAAAAACTAGATGTTAGCAATTGCTTGGAAATCATAAAACAACCATTAGGTACCCTTCTAAATAGTGATCTAGGTAATGGGTACAGGTGGCTATTTAAATTCATAAGAAAATAATAATTCAAATCCTTGCTTTATCAGGTAGAAATAAGTAAATTTAAATTTAATTTAATTTTTGTAATTTTTATTGCCCATAAAAAAAAGTATATATAACTCATATAGCTCTTAATTAAATTTAATTACGCCAATACACTGAAGAAGGCAACATATTATTGCCAAAATATCGATATTTGTAAAAATAGACAAAAAAAGATTTTATTAAAACAAAATAAATTATGCGTTTTTCTTTCTTTTTAATATAAAAACTATTTTTTTTTCTTTTTTTATAAGAAAAATGCCAGATTTATACTTATTTTAATTTAAATCTTTTGTTATGAAATATTCGTCCGAATATGCAGATAAATTGTAATTTTTAAAAAATTTATTTATTTTAGTTTATTATTTTATTAAAATAATTTGATTTTTTTTTTTATTACATAATAAAATTCAACTAGACATTTTAAGTATATTTTTCATAAAATATATTTTCCCTGTTTTATGAGCTATTTCTTTTAACAGCCATTTTCGGGCTCTCCACAAAGAATGAAAGTACACATTTTATAATTTAAGTAAACATAATCTCATTATTTCAAAGCTATCATAATAAAATGTGCGGCAAATTCGGTAAGTAAATTTTAATTCAGCTGGAGTTTTTATGTTTTTAATTAAAGTATAAAATTGCATAAAAATATATATTGAAGTTTTCTCTTAATGCTTGTAAAAAAATGATGTTTGAAATTGTTAAAATTGAAAGTGTTCAGTAAAATTTTGGACGATTAAAAAAAGTAGTATCAAATTCTGATTACTTAAATAATTTTTCTTTTAAATACAGTAAAGTAAATATTTGCCATTGCAAATTGGTGTTCGCCTTTGCACATGGTTGCGAAGAAGAATGGCGAGTTGAGACCTTGTGGGGATTATCGGCGCCTTAACTCTGTTACAGTTCCGGACAAGTACCCGGTGCCCCACATGCAGGACTTTGTTTTGCATTTACGAGGCAAAACTATTTTTTCGAATATTGATCTGAGAAAAGCCTTTCACCAGGTAAAAATTGAACCGCTAGATATCCCAAAAACCGCTGTCATAACGCCTTTTGGATTATACGAGTTCACGAGGATGACGTTTGGCCTCTCAAATGCCGCCCTTCCAACGGCTCATAGACGAGGTTTTACGCGGGCTTGACCACGTCGTCGCCTCCATTGACGATATATTCATAGAATCCGAAAACGAAGACGATCACGTAAAACACCTTCGCGAAGTTTTCACTCGTCTCTCGGAGCATGGTCTAAAAATCAACTCAGCGAAGTGCAAATTCGGAAGATCGGAAGTCGAATTCCTGGGACATACGGTAAACCGTTATAGAGTTACGCCACTTAAAACGAAGGTCGAAGCAATCATTAACTTCCCTAAACCGAAGTTGGCTAAAGAGCTGCGAAGTTTCATCGCCATGACCAACTTCTACAGGAGGTTCATCCCACACGCCATCACGATCCAGGACAAACTCCAGAAACTGATCACGGGAAACATAAAGAATGACAAAACGCTCTCACTCTGGATTGACGAAGCCTCAGCTGCTTTCGAAAATTTTAAGAAATGTCATTGCCACACTTTTGGCTCATACAATCAAAGATGCTCGCCTAACCCTTAGTGTGGATGCATCCGATTTTGCCATGGGGCGGCACTGCACCAAGTAAGTGGCAATCAGCTTGAACCACTAGCGTTTTTCTCAAGGAAATTCACAGAGTCTCAGAAAAACAATAGCGCTTATGACCGCGAACTAATTGCGATTTACGAAGCAATCAAGTATTTCAAGTGTCATCTCGAAGGAAGATGCTTTATTATTTTCACAGACCACAAGCCAATAACTTACGCGCTTCACCTGAGGTCTAAAAAGCCTCGTCGCGCCAATGTAGAAAGCTCGATTTAATAGCCCAATTTTTGACTGATATTAGGCATATTAAAGGAGTAGAAAATACAGTACCAGACGCGCTATCCCTAATTGAAGAAATTGTGCATACGTCGATAAACTACGACCAATTAGCGTGCAACCAAAAATCCGACGCTGAGCTGAAGTAACTGCTGGAGAAAAAAGACACCTCCATAGAGTTAAGGTTATTAAAACCTGAGTTCACGAATACTGAAATATACTACGATATTTCCACTAAGGCCATTCGTCCCTATGTTACGAAAAAGTTTTGGAAATTGGTGATCAACCAATTGCATGGGTTGTCACATCCGGGACTTTAGAACCACCCAGAAGCTGGTACATGAGTGTTTCATTTGGCCTAACTACAGGAAAGATTGTGTTGAGTTTGTTAAAACCTGCGTACCTTGCCAGCGTGTTAAAGTCGACAAACACATTAAATCGGCCAATTCGTCTTATAGCGTTCCTTCGAGCCGGTTTGAACACATTAACGTAGACCTAGTCGGGCCACTACCGCAGTCAAACGGGTTTCAGTACATACTGACCGTCATAGATCGCTTTTCACGGTGGCACGAGGCTATTCCAGTGCCTGACATTTCGGCAGAAACAGTTGCAAGATACCTAATACACGGCTGGATTTCGAGATTCGACCTTAGAATCACGACGGACAGAGGACGTCAATTTGAGTCCCATATTTTTTCACAACTCAGTAATTTTCTCGGATGCAAACACCTAAGAACAACGTCTTATCATCCGCAAAGTAACGGCATTATCGAACGTTGGCATCGTAACCTTAAAGTGGCGTTAAAGGCCAAACTGACGGATGAATGGTTCGATTAGCTGCCTCTATATGGTTCATAACTGCTTGGGTTAAGGTCTTGCTTCAAAGAAGATATAAAAGCAACACCCGCCAAATTGGTTGTCGGTACAACTTTGCGTTTATCTGGCGAATTTTTTGTTACTTCGACGCCACATATTTCCTACGAGACTTAAGGCAAACGTTCGAGAATTTGAAACCCACCGAAACCTCCGATCACTCGCACCAGAAAGTTTTTATACACAATTCTCTCCATTACGCGACTCACGTCTTTGTCAGAAACGACACGGTCAGGACATCATTGCAACCTGTCTACAATGGGCCATACGAAGTTGTGGAGCGTAAAGAAAAGTATTTCAAGGTAAAGATAAAAAATAAAATTGATAAAGTTTCTATTGATCGCCTTAAGCCTTAATCGCCTTAAGTGATAAAGTATCTATTGATATAAAATTGATAAAGTATCTATTGATCGCCTTAAGTGCAGAATCGAGTAATCCAGAAAATATTAACAAACCAAAAGCAACATATAAAACGCGCGTTGGTAGGATTGTACGTTTTCGTCAAAACCTAACGTGAGTCTCACTGTAGGAGGAGTAATGTGCCGTCCCAACATATGTTTATTGTGATCATTTATATTATTAATATTATTAGTTACATACATTATATTTTGATATAATGGTCACCTTATGCATATATGAAAGAAGCGATCATTTATAATTAACGGTTAGTTAATATAATAAAATTAAAACTAGAAATAAGAAAACAAATTTTTGTAAGTACAGTTGTCACGAAATAATAAACGACACAAGTCAAGAAAAAATTATTGAATTTTATTTTAATTAAAAACCAAAAGACACCAACGACCATAGATGTAATGAAATATTGGGTATTATATTATGTAATTAATTATTAACTTAATAGATGTAATGAAATATTAGGTAGGTATCCTGGGTAGCCAAAAACTTAAAAACAATATTTTTAAACCGGGATTTAATTTCTTTTTTATTATATTTGACTTTGTCTCGTGAGAAATCGAAAATGTGCTAAAATATCACACAATTTGCTTTCCCAAACATAAACATACATATATAGGTCAGGATAAAGAGAAACATAAACAGGTTTACTTTCATCAAATTACGTATAATTACATAACCACTGCTGGTTATTTTTCAAGCAGTCGCATAGGGAGGACAACTTTGATATTTTCCTCCAATTTGTATGGAAAACGTAAAATGTACCGGGTTCTATTCGTTCAGCCTATTTTTAATTAAATATAATATTGTTTTTTTATAACATGAAAATTTGGAGTTTTATCTTGCAAACTCAGAAGAACATTTTTTAAAATAATAATATTTTCCATATATGGTTGTCCTATATGGTTTAACATAAGTGCTTCTACTATGGAAAACCTAAGGCTATTTGAACGGAAGTGCATACGCGCATGCACAAACCTGAATAGAAAACCAACATCTACAACATCTCCAACAAACAATTTACGAAAATGCAAAAATAATAAGAATCGATAATTTTATCATTCGTCTCATACGTAATCACATTCAAAAAAGTATTACATCAATAGAAAATCCACTAATAAGTCACCCATGGTATGAATCAGATCAATACATATTAAGTACACTAGATTCGGGATTCGTTCCACCAGAGGCATTTGTGTTTCTAGACAAACATAATTATATTGAAAATAGTACCTATGTACCTATTATTTATCACTATAAAAGGCACGCATCAAATAAAAAGCTTCCACTAGACTTAAACACTGCTAATTTAAACAATTGTGAAATATTCGTATTTGATAAATTTATTCCTAATTCTGTACAATTAATAAACAAAAATCCTTATTTTTGGAAATGAGTAGGTTAACTTAGAATAGAATAGAGTAGTTAGTTTAAGTCTAGTTTGTAATATTTAGGTTAAGATTAGTGTAAGTTAACTATAAAATGTAAAAATAAAAAAATTGGTTTTTAGCCGCAATTTTTTTTCCAATACTGTAAATCAATTATTAAAGTAAAATTACATAGAATAATTTAAGTTTAAACTAAAAAAAAAATAATTAAAATAGATAATGTAATATTAACAAATCATTATTAAATTTAAATGGGAGAACTGGTATTTAAAGTAGTCATGTACATTGTAATAATTATAAGATGAATTTCGTTTTGTTTTGTTTAGAATTAAGAAATTATAATAAAAGCAAAAATAAAGAGAACATTTAAAAAAAAAAAAAACAATAAAAGAAAATACATAAATATTATGATGTTTAAGAAACAGCATATGTTTTCAAACCAATATCATTATGTAGGTACTTATAAAAAATCAATCTCTTTTCAGTCAAACCTTTTTTTTTATTATTTTCGGATTATTCTATTTGGTTTTTTGGACTTTAGTAGGAAAACAAATTAAATAATAGGATAACATTAATATAAGTTTTAAAGGAAAATTTGTAAAAGATTCCGTTTCATAGGAATTTCTATAATTTAACTAATATTTATTTTACAGATTAACGCATTAAATCAAAATCAATCTGTTATCTGTTATCATAATTGACTTAAGGTTAATGACAATAAGTCTTACAAGTCTTTTGAAGGAACAGAAAGAAAAAAAGTTTTTTTTTTTTTACACTCTACAGTAACTTAGGTAGAATCAACTTTTCGTGCTTAATTAAGTACGGTACTGCAATTTTACAATACAATCTACAATATTTCGAGTATTATTTAACAAATTACTGGCTTATCAACTCATTAAATGTGGAAAACTACTGCTATTGTCAGGAACTAAGCCTTCTTAAATAGAATAGTTTCATTTTTATTTAATTTGTTACCAGATTATACAGGTCGAAAAATCCATAAATCATCTTTTTTTTTTTTACTTCATCAGGAAACGAACCAGAACCTTTCGGTTGAAAGACAGGCGCTCTACCTACTGCGCCACCCAGCGTGTTATAGATTTAAATTTAAATTTTTAGCAACGCTCATAAAACAATATTTTTTTTGTAATATAATATGTATTTCTACTAGTTTTTTAAAAGAAAAACATAAATCCAAGCAAACTCCATTCTGACTATCTCATTTATTCCCAATTGTTTGAAAAGTTTAAAGCCCTACTAGACAGAAATTATAAGTCTTATCTTATCAGAAAGAAGTCATGTACTTTCTCTGATCCGAAATATTTCATGAATTTATCAATACTAAACGTAAAACTGATGGATATCCTGCAACTTCAAATTATTTGGGAAGATCTTCTAATGATCCGACTACTATTGCGAATCTTTTTGCATCCTTTTTTTCCTCTACCTTTTCAAGAAATGACTTCGCTCCTGATGAAACCTATTTTAGCAATCTGAATGATTTCTCTCAGAGTAATCAAGGCATTAACTTTGAAATTAAAAACATTCTTATAACTGCAGAACTATTGTTGAAACATATTTCATTATTAAAAGACGATTTTTCTTCCGGCCCAGACGGTATTCCTCCGATCCTTTTAACTTATTGCATCCTACCTGTTTCCTGTTTAATTTATCCCTTCAATCGGGCATTTTACCCTGTTTATGGAAAAAGTCTTTCATTATTCCAGTTCATAAAAAGACTCCAGAAATGAATGCACCAATTATAGGCCCATCGCCAAGCTTTCGGGTATTCCTAAACTGTTTGAGCGTATGATATATGACTTCTTATATGATTATTATAAACATTTTATTTGTACTGAGTAACACAGTTTCCAAGAAGATGCAATTCTACAAATGAAAAATAACAAAGCCCCAGGAGAAGATGGCATTGTAGCAGAAATGTTTAAAAATGCAGCTGAAATGTTCACCTCCAAGCTACATAGTTTATATGTACAATATGAGATACAGAAACTCTGCCAAGCAAATGGGAAAAAGGCATTATTGCCCCCATCCACAAAAAGGGAAATAAACTTGACTGCGCCAACTATAGAGGTATCACATTATTAAACGCAGCGTACAAGACTCCCTCAAATATTATAAATAACAGATTAAGACGTATAGCCGAAAATATTCTAGGAGAATATCAAAGTGGATTTAGACCAAATAGATCTACTACCGATCAAATACTTCTACTGAGGCATAGCATGGAAAAATGCTATGAGTACAACAAAAATCTCCAGCTGTTAATGATTGATTTCAGACACACCAAATGCAAGGTAGCAGTGCAAAATAAAATAACGGACGAATTTGAAATAAAAACAGGAGTCAGACAAGGTGATGCCCTGTCAACAACAATTTTCAATCTAATGCTTCACCTTGCAATAAAAGAATTAGACAGAGGCGGATACATATTCATAAAATCATCTATAATAAGTGCGTATGCTGACGATATTGCTATTGTAGCAACATCCTTTGACGAATTAAAAGAAATATTTCTGACTCTAGAAAAAGAAGCTGCTACTGTAGGATTAAAAATTAACGAGGCTAAGAGCAAATATATGAAGATGACTCGCACGTAAACAAGACGATCCGCGCAAAATATAACAATAAATGTTTATAACTTTGAAGGAGTTTTCTACATCTAGGTGCCTTAATAAATAATAAAAATGACATGCATCTGACAATTAATGATAGAATTCAAGCAGTACAAAAATGTTTCAACGCACACAAAGGCCTTTTCAGGCCAAAAATTTTAACCAGGACAATTAAATTAAGAATGTACAAGACCATAATACAACCGGTCGTAACATACGGATGCGAAGTATGTACCATGACAATTAGTGACGAAAATAAATTGAAAGTATTCGAAAGAAGAATACTGAGAAAAATATTTGGTTCCAAAATAAATGACGATGGTGAATACCAAATCAGATCAAACGAGGAGCTAGAAGCACTAATTGAAGGACAATTGTTAAGTTTATTAAGGCACAAAGACTAATATGGGCAGGTCATGTGGTGAGGATGAATGATCAAAGGATGCCAAAAAGAATATTAGACGCAGTACCGTACAATACAAGAGCAAGAGGTAGACCAAGATCACGATGGCTGGACGAAGTCGAAGGCAACTGTCGAAAGATTGGAGTAAGCGGATGGAGGACAGTTGCACAAGATAGAGCAGAATGGAGGAAAGTTGTGGACGAGGCTAAGGCTCATCCCGAGCTGTAGAACCAACAGATGATGATGATGAACACGTTTCCAAAGAGGTAGGTCAACAACTACCAATTTGGTAGACTTTGTGTCCAAGACAATGACCTCAATGGAGAAGGGTTTACAAATTGACACCATCTTTACTGACATAAGTAAAGCGTTTGACAAAATTCCTCATAGTATCATATTACTGAAGCACAAAATTATGGGTAACCTTAATTGGCTTGAGTCTTCCCTCTCTTCTCGGGAATACTCAGCTTTATTTAAAACTGCGATTTCTGATCAATGCTCAGCGTCTTCTGGTGTTCCTCAAGGTAGTCATATAGGACCCCTTAGTTTTATAGTTTCAACAATTGATGCTCCTTAAGTGATAACTTTTTTAAACTTCTTAGTTTTGCTGATGACTCAAAGCTTTTCACTCCTATATCTTCCTCATCGGATTGCTTAAAGCTACAAAACGATTTTAACAATTTCGCTTCTTGGTGTTCGAAAAATGGACTTAAATTGAACACTTCTAAGTGCCAAGTCATTACCTTTTGTAGGAGAAATTCCGCTCGGACAGTTTGGTTCAACTACCAACTAAATGGCTGTTTGTTTTCAAGAGCGAATTCTATTATAGACGTCGGGTTAACTCTTGACCCTAAACTGAGCTTTAAGCTACATTATGATAAAATAGTGAGCAAAGCCAATTCTTCTTTAGGTTTCATTAAACGTTGGTCTAAAGAATTTTCTGATCCCTACCTCACGAAACATCTTTATGTTACATATGTAAGGCCTACCCTTGAATATGCCAGTCAAGTGTGGTCTCCACATTACTTGACATTAACCGAATTGAATCGGTTCAACGAAAGTTTTTACGTTTCGTTTTGAGTAACTTTTCGTGGAATGATCCATTGCGACTTCCACCTTATTACTCATTGACCTTAAACTCATTGACTTACAGTCGTTGTCTGATCGTCGAATAATTGCAGATATCTCTTTTATTCATCAGATCCTTTCGGGTATGACGCTAGCCTCTGAAATTTCAAATTATTTGGTTGAAAGATCCAATCGGAATAATCTCAGGACCGTTAAGTTATTCCACATTCTCTTCCACCCTACTGAATATGGTAGATTCGAGCCAATCACTAGAATGCTCCGTGAAGTAAATTCTAACTCTAGTTCTTTTGATCGTCAACTAAGTGTTTTAACAATTAAAAAACGATTACGTTTTAATGTACGTTCAACTGAGATTAACTAACAACTGTTGTTTATTTTAGCTTTGATACTTTCGGCCTAACTTTTGGAAGTGTTTTTAATAAATATTAACATAGATATTAATTTATGACTTTTACCCTTCTACTAACAGCATGTATCTGGTTTAGTTTATTTTTAGATTTTGTAATCAAAAGTGGCGGTGATTTACTAACCCTACTGGATGATAAGTTATTGCACAATTAAATGAAACAAGCCTTCGTCTAGTAATAGACGTCTGATGTGCTTGCTCTAAGCATAATTCTGAGTGTAAAACGGCAAAATGAGTCCATACGATCAAAGTCTTTTACTGAAATAAAAAATCAGCTTTGCGTAATATCCTTAACAAAAGTTGAAAAAAAAATCAGAAATAACCAATAGAAAGATTGGATTATTTTCCGTTTTTTTCAAGAAGCCTAAGCCTGCATGCATTGGTTTACACAAAACACAATAATAGAGTATAATACGCATTCTCTGAGTATTCGTCTTAAATATGTACATAGCTATCTATACAAAAAATTACATAACTCTGACTGCGTTTGTATTGTACATTCATTTAGGTTAGGTATAGAAATGAAATATTTTCATTTTTAAAGAGACAACCTATATATATATTTTTTTTAAATATAAAGAAAATTTCATTCTATAAAAAAGAGTCTGCTTTAAGGTAATCCGCCGTAAAGTCGTTTGGAAGTAATTAACTGATTTACAATACAATTTCATGTGTTGTAAATAAAACTAATTTCATTAACTCAAGTTCTTCATTAACTAGGGGTGTATTCAAATCATTATGTAGATTGATATTTCTAATGTACCAAGGTGCTTGGGTTATGGTACGTAAAATTTTTGATTGCATTTTTTGAATTATTTCGATGTTACTATTAGAAGCAGTTCTCCTTAACTGACACCCATAGGACCAGATTAGTTTCAGAATGTCTTTGTATAGCAACACTTTATATTCCAAATCTAATGTGGAATTTTTCCCAATAAGCCAATAAATGCTGTTCGTCTTGAGTTTTAGCTGCTCTATTTTTGCGGTGATGTGCTTCTTCCAAGTCAGATTTTTGTCTAGATGAGCTGCCAGGTATTTAACCTCGTTGGCTTGCGCAATAGTTATCCTATTTATGCTACCTGGAGAACATAATCCTTTCTTTAGCGAGAAGGTTATATGAACACTTTTACTCTTGGCCTTTATTTTTCACTTATAAAGCTATTAATGTATCTACTGCAAATGTTCTTGTAAATTTGAAGATGTTGTATGTGGATTTGGGTGATAGCTTAAGATTGCAGTATCGCCTGCGAAGGTGGATGTTAATGTGTTCCTATTTTCCGGTAGATCAGACGTATACACTAGGTATAAAAGCGGACCCAGTACACTATCTTGTGGGACGCCACCATTGATTTCATGTTCTTCTGTTACATAGGATTTGAATCTAAATCGAAAGCGTCTATTGGTTATATAAGAGTTTTGAAGTAGATGAGCCTCAGGTGGTAGCTTTTGTTTTATTTTGTAGATTAATCCAGCGTGCCAAACTTTGTCGAATGCCTAACTGACATCCAAAAACACGGTTCGTTCTTCAAATCCTTGTTTTATTTGGGCAGCAATTCGGTGTATCTGTTCAGTCGTTGCTATGTTATGGGTGTAGATTTGACTAACTGCATATTAATTCTATAACACGGTCTTGCCGGTATATTTTGGTTTCTAGCTGGCAGGAAGTCGCATGATGAGTTTATGTTATTTGGATTGAAAACATCTTCCAGGCTTCTGCCTTTTCACTTTCACTTTATGCTTATTCTGCACTGTTTAACCTGATTGGAGGATCAAGTTGTTGCGGCCCCTTTAAATTTTTTGTAGCTTTCCATAAAGAATAATTCATTTCACTAGTTGGAGATAGGTTGACAAGATACTTCTCGATTTTGTTTTGAGCTGCATCGTGTAGCAGCTGTTCCAATTTTTTTGGGCTACTTCTAGCTGCTTTTTTGCATTATTTGAACGACTTTTTTGAAAGTTTCTCCTACAAGTGCGCTTTTTTGCTAATGCTGCCTCAATTTCTCTGTGTGATGTGGTTTTTGGATATAGAATTGTTGGGATCCGGGAAGTAGCCGCCTGATGCAGAACTCGGTTACATTTAATCAGAGCAGCATTGGTGTCGGTTTCCGTTTTCAATGGCACTTTTATGTTTAAACGGGCACTGATGAATTTCCTATATCACACTCAGTTGGTATTTTTATTGGTTTTACTAGAGACGTGTATTTCATTACTTCTGATTTATAATCAAGTATTACTGGTGTGTGATCTGATGATAGATCCAGCACTGGGGATAATGTAATTTTTTTTCTGTTGATATTTTTGGTGACTGCAAAATCAATCAATTCCGGGATTTTCTTCCTGTTACTTGGCCAATGTGTGGGTTGGTCACGTGATAAAGTATCGTATCCATTATCAAGAATCCATTATTTTTTCAGCAGTTGTCTGCACCTGGTTGTGATTAATCTTTAACCCGAAAATAGGTGCATGGCATTGAAGTCACCTGCCGCTATAAACTTGTTGCATATGCTTCCAAAAAATTTATTTAATTCTTCTTCAGAAATGTTTTGATTAGGTGCGCAATATACTGATGCCGTTACGATTTTCTCATCTTTAAGTTTTTTGCAGATAGAGGTGGTATGAATGCTGGCTAGGTGGATAATGGCGATTTTTTTCCCTTATGCGGATACCTGTTCCACCGTGGCCTTTCAATTCTGGGTGATTAGTTGCATAGAATACATAGCCATTAACTTTGAAATTATATTTGTTTGTTAGATGCGTCTCGGAGAGAAGCATGATATCGATATGATTTACATTAAGGAAATGTTCTATCTCAAGTTTATTGTTGGTTTTTTTTTTGTTTTTCTCTGTATTAATTCATATATTTCTGATTTAGATTATAATGATACATTGATGTTTATACTTATAGACTATGAATAATTCACAATTTTTTTTTTTTATTTATATACATGGTGGTCTGGTTTAGAGCAAAAAGTTGAAGATTTTAGAGCTCTCAAAGTTGAACCATGTTCAACTCGAGGCATGCTTGAGCTGCCCGTCTCTCGTAGTCTTCTGGCAAGATTTAAAAATGTCCAGACTGATGGAACTTGCCGCCTCGGAAATCTTCTACGATACTCTTGTTGTGCAGCTAAACCACTGCAGTTACAAAAGCCGTAAATCAAATGCATATCTGCATATTCTTCGTCGGAATGAGACATGGTTTATTATTCGATTTTTTTTTAGTTATCCCAATCAAATTCTTTTAACAACTAATTGTGTTGCATAAGTCAATATTTTTTTATATCGTAGCCAAAACGGTTAAAAATGTACATGGAGCATCATAAAACAACTAAAAACTAGGTAGCTACTATAAAACAGGGGCCCAACACCATAAATCCAGTGAAAATCATAAGTAAATTTTCGGAAAATTTCTTACATAGCAAAGTTAGCCAAATATTACTGAAATTCTATATGACATTACCTGAAAAATGGCAAGTCTGATATGAAAGTTGTGTATGAAAAAGTTGTAGGGGATGATGTAGCGCATCAACACAATAAAAAAAAGAAAATATTAGCGAATTTTTTCGAGATAATCAACGTTTTTTACATAATTTTCAGTTTTTAAAAGCAAAATTTTAAGTTTATGCAGTTTTTATTCATAAACGGTAAGTCTGATACTCATTCAACATATACCATTAATTCTAAAAAAAAGCTATGAAGAAGATGTTAGTCTAGTTTCAATTTCTTCTGAGCTGTAGTTGATATTCTTTAGACATAATTTTTCTAATCCGATTTTCTTTAACCCTCTGTAGCCCAGGTAAATTTAAAGATAGACCCCTCTTCTAGAACATTTTTTTTGCTAAGATACTCCAAGGAATCACCTCTTAAAAACTTTTTGCTCTAAACCGGTCCACCCTGTACAATTTATATAATTTCTGATTGATATGAAAAATTCGGTGACCTAAGCTTTCGCTGTCTGGTCTTATTGCTATGAATTTTACAGCATAATATCATACTTGTAAAATTCTTATATGCTTATAAAAAATAATGTTAAGTTAATGAGTAAGAAAAAGAAAAATTAAACAAAAAAAATTTAAAAAATAAATAAAATACAGAGTGATCAAACAAATGAATGCACATTCTTAAAATCCCCAATATTTATGATAAATTAAGTAATTCTTTAATTTTATTTTTTGAAGATATTTTAAATATTTTTGATTTCATTTCGTAACTCGTTATAGATTTTAAGACAGTTATATACGCAATTACTTCTTTGCTTTTCAGTTTTAAAGAATGTTAAATAAAAATTAGTTTTGTTGCGTGTATTGTGATTGTGTATGTCAATATTCCTATTTAAAATGAAATTATGCTTTATTTTGTTATTTATTATCTTGAATGCAACTATGTATAGTTATGGATTACATATTTTATTGAAACTGATATATTTTCTAGAATAGAGAATATGAGTTAGGTGCAATGTAAGGTGATGATGTATGATTGTATTGGCTTTTTTGATAAGAAGATCAATTTTGTTTGTGGAGCTCTGTTCCAAATAGGATTAACGTAGATTACATTTGAAATAATATATGACGAATAAATTATGTATAGTATATTAGAATTGAAAAATCTTTTCAATCGTTTTAATAAGAAAACAAATGGTGTTATTTTTTTGACAAGGTAATTAATATGCTCATCCCATCTTAATTTTTCATCTAGTATCAACCCAAGATATTTGTAACTTTTAACTACTTCAATACATGTATTATTGTACATGAATGTGGTATTGATCTATTTTTTATTGTCAAAAAACAAGATTTTGGTTTTATCGACATTCATTAGTAGTTCATTATTTATTAGCCATTTGTCAATAACTTTTAAGTCATCGGATATTGCAGAAGAAAGGTGGTTGTCACTACTCTCGGAATATTTTATTTACCATTTGCATTCCAATGGCATATTTTAATGTAACTCATGGATTGGTTAAAAACTTCTATATTAGCAAATTTTGATTTCTCATCAGTTCTTGAAGCATGCTTTGCATAGAAGACATAAATTGCAACATAGTTTGCATAAGGGTGTTAAACGTGTCTTCTAATCTTGTGTTGTTGTTCAGTTTGTTAAATTGTTGTGAAATACCTTCTTTTACTATGCATGTGTGTGTGCTTGCATTTTTATTTGTGTTTATTAATGGTGGTGGAATACTTTGAACCTGTAAATTTTTTGTGCTAGGAAAATCAGAGATTCTACTTTTTTGAGTTTGTCTTTTTCTCATCTCTTGGTATACAATACAACCTCCATAATTTGCAGTATGATTCTCAACGCAATTTTTTAACATTGGGTGTATCTTTTGGTTTGTTGCACTTAGCAGTTGGAGGACAGTCTCCACATATTACGAAAGCTGACTATTATCAACTCTCTCTCCAGCGCCTGTTTTTAGCTATTGAACCACTGTTGACTGAAATAGAACTTCTAGGCCTGTTGGCAACTGTTATATATCTATCCAATCCTGTTACAAACTTGTTGGTAGAGTTTTTGGCTGTGTTCGATTCGAGTTCACTGGAGGTCATTTCCATTACTTTAGAGCATTAGGGCTTTACTTTAGATCATTAGGCATTTGGGCTTTGTAGGTTTTATTGTATTCTGGAGAATCTCTGCTGTATTTTTAATATTACTTTTAATTGGTGGTGGTCAATGTATAGCTAAGCAATCAAAATAAAAATATTTTGAATTGAAACAACCAATAAAGTTCCTTGAGTAATTAATTATGGTTCTGTAATAGGTACTTATAAGTAAAAGTTTTTTGAAAAACAGCAAGAAAGAAAAAGGTTAAGAGCAAAATTCATATTAGAACAATAAGTACAGAACAGTATATATATATACGAATCTTTGACTATCCTAATATCCATAAATAATAAATAATTCATACACTCGTAAACACATCAAAAGCGTACTACTTACTTACTTGTTGAGCGCTACAGACCTTGAAGGTCCTGGAACGGACTCAAAATTATCATCCACTAACTTCGATCACGACGCTTTCCCTGGGGCTTGGATTCGAAGAGTTTCTTAGCCGGAGCATTTTCATCCATACGCTTTGCATGTCCTAGTCAATGAAGACGTCGTACTTTTTTTTGGCTAGGTCCATGTCGTTGAAGAGCTGGTATAGTTTGGCATTGTATATTCTATAATAGACTGGAAGGATGAGCGTTTTGTATAATTGTACCTTGGAATAGAGGCTTTAAACCCAGTTCTTTGGACACACCGAAGTAGCAACGGTTTCCTAGAATAATTCTTCGCCTTACTTCAACATCGATGTTATTGGTGGAGTTGATGTTGGTTCCAAGGTAGATAAACTCCTAAGCTACCTCAAAATTATATGAGCCGACAGTGATGTTGTGTTCTATATGTTGTTGGGAGGACATTGTATTTGTCGACATCATATATTTTGTTTTATTCTCATTTATAAAAATACCCGCTTTACCTGCTTCCTCTTCAATCTGAGTAAAGGCTTGGATGACTGCTCCTCGTGATGCTCCGATAATAACGACATCATCAGCGAAACACAGAAGCTGCACCGATTTGTAAAATATAGTGTCCTGTGTGTTCACACCGGAACGACGCACTATATTATGCTCCAACACCAGATTACAGAAATCACATGACAGCGCATCGCCTTGTCGAAATCCGGAGCACGTTCCAAATGAACCAAAAATGTGTTTCCCAATCACCACAGCACACCGCGCGTTTTCCAGGGTTATTTTTGACAAGCGGATAAACTTGGTTGGGAAACCAAATTCCGACATTGATTCGTAAAGCACTAATCGATGTATCTGTCATAGGCAAATTTAAAATCGATAAAATGATGATGCGTATTTCTTTGAAATTCGAGAGCCTACTCCAGGATCGGCCTTAATGGGGGTTACAATGGGGCTTCAATCGTTCGCACAAAATAATGGAAAGGATCTTATACGCAACGTTTAATAGGGATATTCCTCTATGGTTGGCGCAGGACATGGAATCGCCCTTTTTGAATATTGGAGATAGTGAGCTTACACTCCAGTCATTAGGCATGCTCTCCCCGATCCAAATTTTTTTTATGTTTTGGTGCATGAATTCAATCATCACTTTACCTCCTGCCTTAAAGAGTTCAGCTGGCAGGTTATTTTGTCCGGCACCTTTGTTGTTCTTAAGTTTTCGGGTGGCTGATTCCACTTCTGCAAGCCTGGGTATATCTGTATCTTCGGAGTTGACTGGGTTAGGGTGCGAAGTATCTGTGTTTTCTATGTTTGCTATGTTCTAATATTCCTTGCGTATCGGTTACCAAATCTCCCGAATCATTCCTCAGCTTGTGTATACGCTGCTTGAAACCAGCTTCAAGCTTTTTAGTTTTTTTATAAAAGTTCCCTACTTCACCTCTGTCTTCGAATAAACATTTTTTGCGCCTTATTATTTTCTTCTCGTCTCTTGTTTTCACTTTATACTCTTCTTAAGTTGCTCTTGTTTTATATTGCAGCGCTTTTCTGTAGGCCACATTTTTCTTTACCGTCTTTGCTAAACATTCCACGGTATGTGTGGCAGCCATCGTGATGATGTTTGCAAAATGTTTCCATTTCTCGTTGACGGAGAGATTATGTTGTAGAGGTGTGGTATTACGTATATCGCTTATTCGCTCCTTGTATGCTATGGGTATCCCCGATGACTGAAGTTTTCCAAAGTTGAGTTTCGTATTTTGTAATTATTTAATAAATATTTATTGCTATCTCGATTTATGAATGAACGCATTCACATAAGAATTTCAAATGTTTTTTAAGAAAAAGATATGAAGTGTAATTTTCTTGATTTTTGTTTTTTAGTATAAAATTATTTTGTTTCCAACAAATTATTTATATTTTAAGATAAAAGAAAAGCGCTATATTTTATTTCTTTCGAAGAAAACATATTTTCAAACGTCAACCTTTTTTGACTACATAACAAATGTCAGTCCTTCGCGCATTGAGAGGAAATCATAAAATTTTCCTTAATGGTATTTGTGTTCCATTTATAGTGTAAAATAAAATTGTCCGGACGTTCGTCCATGAAGAGGAAATCCACCATAAGTCTACATTTATTCAAAGTCATGACATTCGCTTACAGAGACTGCATGCGTGAAAAAAGAGACAAAAATAAGATAATATTCGTTAGTATATAACTTCCAAATAAATGAGAATGAAAAATGATTTTTTTTTTTTTTTTTTTTAATTTTTAATTTATGTTTTACAAACCAAAAAAAAAAAACTTACAAAAATTGGTTTTTATTTAAACAATTCAAAATTAACCTAAAACTATTCATTTTCTTATTAATTTTATTTATATATATATTTATAGTTATTTTATCTATAGAATTTCTAAGTACTTTCATATGTACATTTATTTTTTAGAAAATTTCAAAAAACCGAAAAATTTTTTTTTTTTTTTTTTTATTATTAAAAAAACTACAACTAAACTTAAACTATCTAAACCTAGAGAAGAGAGAAAGAAGCAAAACACCATATTTTGTTTTTTTCTACACGTATGCACCATACTAACCACCAATGTTTTCTTACAATACGCTTATCATTGTTTGGAACAAACATATCGTATTTACAGATCGAGTTATCCAACATATTAGGATTAAAATCAATGATTTTGCATATGGCCCTCCTATTATAATGATATATTAGTGGCACATGTTGACGGTTTTGTATAAAACCATTTGCATCTATATATATGAAGTGCTCGGGAGCAATAAAGCCCGTTTTCATACTATACTGAATATATACCTCGTTATGATAGTATATTTTGGATACTAATCCATTTTCCGAAGTTTTTAGCGAGCGATCAATGTGGTTTCGGATCAATTTTATTATAAAATTGTCAAACCTAACAATGTTAGCTTCTTTATAAATATATTTATTTGAATAGAAGTGTTTGAAATCTGTTTCAGGTTTACGCGTTTTGTTGATGCAGGCTCTAATACATTTTCTCTCGAACCTTCTTATTTTTTCCATTAGGCTAGCACTTATATTAAACCATATAGGTGCTCCATATGCCAATATTGGTCTGATAAGTGATTGATAAGCAATTATTTTTACTCTAGGGTTAATATCTTTGTTATAAAATAATTTTTTGGCCGCCATAAAGGCTTTATTGCCTTTAGTTAGAATATAATTTACATGATCAGTAAATTTTAAATTTCGATGTTAATATATACCTAAGTACTTAACTACTTTTTTACTATTTAAAGTTTGACCATTAGTCGTTTTTATTTTAAATTTATATGATATCATCTGCAAACGCTAGCGTTGAATTTAAGCCTTTTATTGTTTTTGATAATCAGATTTGTTTTTAGTGATATGTTTAGATTTATGGAATAAAAGTCGAGTTTCCTTTCACTAATCATTTGTATTTATTTTGCAAATATCGATATTTCGGAAGCAACTTACTTCCTTTAAAAGGAATTGTAAAAATTGTAAACAGTATAGGAGAATTAACTGTTCCTTATTGTAAACCGTTTTCCGTGATTAGTGAAAGGAAACTCGACTTTTATTCCTTAAGCCTTTTAGTTTATTTAATTTTTTTAATAAGTCTATAGTATAAATTGTAAACAGTATAGGAGAATTAACTGTTCCTATTGTAAACCGTTTTCCATTATATATTTTTTTGTGAGCTATGGTTTTAAATCATTATAATAAATTCGTTTTCCGAGACCATGTCATGAATTAAGTTCACAAGATGGTTTGGAAATCTATACTGAATCAGGTTAAAAATTAAGCCGTCTTGCCATACTGTATTAAAAGCTTTTTTTATTTTATTGCTTACTTCTATTTTAATTTGTTGACTTATAAGGTTGGTGATATTCTTAAGAAGACTCTTAACAACAATATATCTTGACTGCTAAAATTAAGATTGCGTTTATAGATTCTATGTATGTCATTTAATATTTGATTTTTTTTTCTTTAAGAGTTTTTTAATTTAAAAGAATAGTATTTTCGCAGATTACTGGCGTTTTCGATATTTACTTTCGGTATTATTTCATTTACAGTATCTAAAATGACTTTATCTAATGTTTTTAAGTGTTAAACTATGTTTGCTATTGGTATATTTACAGTGTCACTAATTTTATTGGCACTATTATTATATTCAAAATTAATATTTTTACCCAATTGATTGTGAAATTTATTCCAATCAGCTTTATGGTACAAAAATTAATTTTTAATAATAGGCTCTTGGAGCAAAGAGTTGTTATTTTCGATTACTACGTTCATACTAATAGCTTTATGGTCGCTATCATATGGTATTGTTAATAATCGGTTATAGGTCCCAGTATCACAAAATTTTAATCTCACATCTACTATAGCCAGATCTAAATATGAATTTGTTCTGGGGTACGTAGGAGAGTCCGGAATTTTTAAGCTACATTTATTTTGTTACCTTCTAGCCATCTATAGAGTTTTAAACCTCTATTGTTATTATTTATGTTTAGCCATGACTGGTGTTTAGCATTAAAATCATCAATTATGACGTATAAATTATTTAAGTTTCCTAAGTCTAAGGTTTCGAACATTTTATTTAGTTCATTGATAATAATGATATGAATTATAATTTTTTATTATTTTTAGTAATACAGAAATAATACATGATTCAATACAAATGAAACTGTTGAACAAATTTCTTTTTATTACTTTGTATTTAATTTTGTTTTAATGCAGATTGCTGTACCCCCACCTTGAGTTTCTTTATTACGATCTCTTCTTATGAGAGTGTAATCGTCGAGTTTTATGTAATGCTTATCATTTAAATGTGTTTCGTTTATACACATAATATCAGGTTTGTTGGTGTTCAGAAAATCTATTAGAGAGAATCTCTTGCTATATGAAACGAGAAAATTCACATTGGCTGAAATTAATTTTAATATTCGATCACTCATATTGTTGGTTGGTACTTCGCTTAAATCTAGCATGTAATCGATTCTCTCAGAGTTTATATTTATTTATTTTTCAACATGTGAGAACTTTTGTTCCAAGTTGTTTAATTGGGATTTTATCTCTTGCATTATTTGCATTACGGTTGCAATTGTATTATTACTATTGTTATTAAGATTATTAGTATTAGGGTTACTATTTTAGGTTAGTATTTAGGTCTTTTCTTAAATTAAGTTAGTATTTTTTTTACCATATTTGCATATGATGTTGTTGGTGTGCTAAAGGCCGTAAACATGTTATGACGCTCAGCTATTTTTTCTCTTACTTTATTTCGGAGATCTTCTCTTTGTTCCAATCTACGTCTATATTCTGTGCAGTTTCTATAGGTTGCCGGATGCTCATTTGTTTTACACAGTATGCAGTATAGTTGATTCTGGTCATCATTTTTTTTTGATTTCGCACTCACCTGGGTTGTGCGAATGGCCGCATTTTACACAACAGAAATCCATGTTGCAATTGGATGCCGTGTGGCCGAATCTCTGGCATCTTTTGCATTGCAAAATGGGTTGTTTTTTAATATTTTCCCAACAGACCATACTGTGATCTATTGCTCTAATTTTATTTATTTCAGTACTTCTTGTGGAGCTTGAAGTCTGTACAATAAAGTGTGGCAAAGTTATGTTGTTTGCCAAAGAATATTTAGTGGTTTGTCTGGTAACCTTTTCGAAAATTATATTTTCATTTCTTGAGTCTTTATCAGGTTAAGTACCTCATCGCATGTATAGTCGGATGGTAGGCCTTTCAGCACAAACGTATTCCTTTTTAATTCTTTATGCATATATGTATAGTAATTTATGTTAGTTTTTTTGAGTAAATCGCATAGCTCTGTTTCTGTATAGTGATTTAACTTATATGTGTAAATTATAGCGTTACCTTCTCTTTTTTGTTTTATTAAGAATTCATTAAACATTAGTTTTTCCTTAATTATTTTTTTAATTAAATGTATGTCAGTACCAAATATACTGATTGGAAGCATTTTTTCATAATATATTTACTGCATTGATTGATACATTTCTACAGAAATAACATTTTTAAACCTACAAAACAAAAATAAAAAAATTTAAGTAAGTGTGTGTATAAAATTTGCTAAGAAAAATTTTTCACCATAATTCTGAATGGTGAATTTTTTCTTATTATTTTTATGTTTTGTTTTTCTTATTCTTCTAAGTACAATCACAGAAAAAAGTAATATAAGTTCTCTGTGGTACAATTCGATCGCTTAATCAGTTTATACTTTTCTTTTAGCTTTGACTCTCTATATACAATATAATTACTCAATGTCAATACAAAAATAAAATATATTACATTCGCTAAATTGTTAATATTTCAGTAAAATATTAGGTTTATCAATAACCTATTCCAGAACGATCTAAAACGATCTAGAGTAAAAAAATTTGTTGTGTTCAGGAGTTTCCGTGATTTAAATTTTTTGCCCAAAAGTGATCGTTGTTGAGTAGATTGCTTAAAATAGTTCGAAATTGATCTGTTTCGTTCCGAATTTTTTTTTAAGAACAGTTTTTGACAACAACTATTTTGTGCAAAAATTTTGTAGGTATATCTTTTTTAATTTGTCTATTTAGTCATAAATAGTCAAGTCAAGAAAATTTTGAACATTTGGCATGCTTAAAGTATTTGAAAACAATGTATAGAATAGTAATATATATTAATGCAAACCAAAAAAAAATAAAAATTGCTTAAAGTTTTAAGTTAATCTTTCTAAAATTAACTCTTTTATTTATAAAATAAAAAAAAATCAGATATAGAATGAAACTCTTTTTATAAGAATATAGTAGACATCAATTTCAATCACTTGCATATGCAATATCAATCTATAAAACACTAGGTCAAACATTTCAAAGAGTCGGAATTTATCTCCCTGAACCTATCTTCACGCATGGACATGGTCAGCTCTACACAATCCACTGCTCTAAAAATTAAAATTCTAACAGGACCAAAACAGGGAAAAACTACTGACAACGACACTGTAACTGACAATGTTTCATACCAGGTCTAGAATATTTCATTTTATTCAATTTTTTCCTACATGATGAATTTTAAAACTAGCTCATAATAATTGGGAAATGGTAATGTAAAAACCAATTATAAGTATTATAACGAATCAGAAACTTTTAGCCATAAATATTTTAAAAGTCAATTACCCTTACACTTGATAAATTCCAATGTAACATAAACTCAATCATGTCATTCCACTTAAATTATCAAACAATAATCTATACTTATAAAAGGGAAAGTTTGTTTGTTTATTCACTATACATGCCCACAGTTTTAAAGATAGAGTTCTGAAATTTTGCACAGTTATTCATGGTCAAATAAGGTACCGGATGCGGTACTTTACAAAGTCATTAGATGACAGGTTTGGGTTGCTGCCGTACAACTCCTAGCAAGACTAAGGAATATTTTAAAAACCATGTGTGTAACTGGTATGAAAATTTACATTTAGATTCTCTTTCACAATACGACTGTTACCGATTTCAAAAATTTGGACTGGTTCGGGTTGCTGCCGTATAACTTCTAGCACGTACGTCTCAGGAATATGTCAAAAACCAATAGTGTTACAGGCATGAAAATTTACACTTAGATACTTTTTCGCAAATAAAGAATTACAACTGCCACTGATTTCGAAAATTTGAATTGGTTCGCGTTGCTGCCGTATAACTTCTAGCACGTACGTCTAAGGAATATTTCAAAAACCAATAGTGTTACAGGCATGAACATTTACACTTAGATACTTTTTCGCAAATAAAGAATTACGACTGCCACTGATTTCGAAAATTTGGATTGATTCGGGTTGCTGCCGTATAATTTCTAGCACGTACGTCTCAGGAATATTTCAAAAACCAATAGTGTTACAGGCATGAAAATTTACATTTAGATTCTCTTTCACAATACGACTGTTACCGATTTCAAAAATTTGGACTGGTTCGGGTTGCTGCCGTATAACTTCTAGCACGTACGTCTCAGGAATATGTCAAAAACCAATAGTGTTACAGGCATGAAAATTTACACTTAGATACTTTTTCGCAAATAAAGAATTACAACTGCCACTGATTTCGAAAATTTGGATTGATTCGGGTTGCTGCCGTATAATTTCTAGCACGTACGTCTCAGGAATATTTCAAAAACCAATTGTGTTAAAGGCATAAAAATTTACACTTACATACTCTATCAGAAATGTTTCAAAAAAAAATCGTGTTACAGAATTGAAAATTTATTCATAGGTACTCTATCGAAATAAAAAAAACATATCTTAAAAAAGTATTTTCTAATTTAGGAATCAGTATAAAATTTTTACATGACTATGTGAAGTGGCTATATGAATTAGCCACAAAAATGTGACGATTCGTTTTATTAATCAGAAAATACTGCAGAGTGTTCCAGGGGGTCCATGAGTACAAATCGACAGATACAGCTATCGATGAAAATGAAGTTGTTCCTCCTCATCAATTGGAATTAAAAGTAGTAGCTTCAATATTGCTTCTACGAAACTTGAAGAAGCCAAAACTACGGTACTAGATTAAGAATAAGAATTTTGCATCCTCATTTCATTTAAGTACAAATTCCAATTGAATGTGGAAAAGGCGAACATATCTTTATTTCAAGAATACCTCAACAGCAAGGAACATATTTACTTATACTTCATCAGAAAAGACCACCGAAATATTGTTTACAAAGAAATAATTTTAATGTAAGTATAGTTTAAGTTGTAGTATTGTTGATATTTTGTTATCGTAGTGAAAAAAAATATTAGCATATTTTTCATGAATCAATTTTTTCAATTCGATTCATAAATCAAACTTCATTGAAATAAATTCGATACATTTTGTGGTCGACCCGGACAACGTCGGGTAACTTTGCTAGTATTATAATATATTTAAAATTTTTTTTTGTTTATTTACATTTTTTTATATTGAATTAATTTGTTTTTATTACATTTCAAAATGTTTATTAGTTTTTTATTACACTTCAATTCGGATATTTCTCTTTGTTTAAAATATATATTACAACATACATTATGTGAAATTTTTATTTTAAGAATTTTTATTTTACAGCCATAAATTCTAAAACATACATTTGTTTTTTTTTTCAAAACATAAAACGCATAAAAAAGTAATTTAAATAGAATTTTCCATTTTATATGAAATTAAAACAAAATCCTAATTCAATCCAAGAACAAAATACAAGAATTAGAAATTACAAAAACAGTTTAGACTCTTTCTTTAGTGTTATTTTTTATTTTAATGAACAAAAGAAAAAACAATAAAAAAAAATTAAATATTTTATAAATTATCATTTTTTGAAATGTTCAACAGTTATTGTACAATACTGTAGTATGTACAAAGAAAATAAAATATTTGTTATTTATATGCTTAGGCGAATGCTTTTTTTCTTGTTGTCGTTTAATTATTGTTATTATTATTTATAAACAATCAGTTTTACTGTTCGCATAAACAATTTCATTTACAGTTTCGTCATTAATAAATATTGAAGATCCTGAATAGCTACATCCTCAAAACCTTCATCTTGTGCATGTACATACATAAACGCAGTGTATTATAGGAGGGTAATTCACAAATTTCTGGACGTATTAAAGCCGAATCGTGTTTTCAGAAACAGTGAGGGATGAGGTTTACCTGTAGATATAAAATATTTTTCAATCGTTGTTTTAGTTGTTTTTTATCAAACTTCAATTCGGCTTTTATTTAAAATATTCATATACCTCCTACCTACCTATTACACAACATTTAGGGACATATACATATATGAAAGTTTAATTTTACAACCACAAATTCAAAAACGTACATATTTGGTTTACTATCTAAGTTACCTATGGTACCAATGAAATGTCTTCTTTAAGGCATCAAATAATACAAAACTAATTTTTCGTTTTATTTGAAATTAACAAAAATACAAATTCAGTCCAAAAACAAAATCAAAAAATTTAAAATTACAAAAAAAGCTCTCACACGCTATTGTTGCAGGTATGTTCTGTTCTTTTATTTTGTTTTGGACTAAACACTGAAGAGTACAAATTAAATCATTGTGTGTGCGCATGTTTGTAAACAAAACATATATATATAAATATAATATATTTTATATTATATTTTTTTTATGTACCTATTTTTCTTTTTTTTTACACACATATGACACATATATAAATTATGATGAAGGAATTTACGAATTTACTATACATAAATTTGCGATATAGAAACTCAAGAGAAATATTATAAAATATCAGAGATATTATAATTTGCGCTCTGGGGTATTTTGGTCTATGAAATATATTTTTTCTCTGGGGTTCTTCGATAAAGTGAGATTTAAGAAATATTGAAAAAATTATTTTTGTTCTGTGTAGTTTCTCCATATTATATTTCCTTTATGGTGTAACGCATTCTGTAAATTTTGATAATTTGGAATAATTACAACAATATGTTCATTGAATAGCAAATATTTGCCGATTGTAATTACTTGCAATCATGTTTTTTAACTTTTCAATCACTTTCAATCACCATTTGGAGGGGAAATTTGTGATTGAAACTCATTTTTTTTTGTTCAATAGACGTGATTGAGCATGATATTTTGTCAATTATTGGAATTTAATATTAAAGTTTAGTTTTGAAAATTATTCTGGTGCAAGGCCTTCGGTAAAAATTAATTGTTTTTATTTGATGTGAAAACACATTTAATAAAACATTTTCCAAATTTAAATTAAAAAAAATTAAAAAAATATTTATTAAAAAAAAGTGCAAAATTAAGTTAATAAAGTTGTTACATAATAATTTTACACTTTGTTAATAAGTAATACACACTATTTAAACTAAATTTTTTTTTCTGAATGAAAAAACGAGATAAAGTTAACTGGTATTACCAAAGTCGCAACATGGCTCAAACTCAAAATGATAAGGTCAATATCCTTACTCAAGAACAGCTACTACAGCAAACAAATTTGGTCGAAGAATTAGAAAGGAAAAATCAGCAATTAAACTAAATGACAGCAGTAGTACGGGAATTCCAAACAAGATGTCAAAGTAATCAACAAAGAGAAAGAGTGATGAAGGTTCGATATATGTCAACATTTACTGGTAACAGCGAAGTTATGATAAATTCTTTCATCAGTAGTGTCGAATATTATTTAGAAGTGATAGCTTAAGTTAGTGTATGGTGAGGATAAATAAGTAAGTTAATTAGTATTAGAAATACAAACTATAAAATATAAAGCCGATGAGCTACAAATTTATTATAAAGGTAGCAATTATATAGATTTAAATACTGCTGATTCTATCCTTGTTAATAAAATTAAAGAAATTTCACAAGGAACTCTTTTAGATAGAATTTATGAAGAAAGAGATTTAAGTAAAGTAGTAAATATTATAAATAAAAAAAATTTCGAAGATTTATGTATTAGGTCAGAATTTAAGGGTCAGAAAGAGTGATGAAGGTTCGATATATGTCAACATTTACTGGTAACAGCGAAGTTATGATAAATTCTTTCATCAGTAGTGTCGAATATTATTTAGAAGTAATAGCTTAAGTTAGTGTATGGTGAGGATAAATAAGTAAGTTAATTAGTATTAGAAATACGAACTATAAAATATAAAGCCGATGAGCTACAAATTTATTATAAAGGTAGCAATTATATAGATTTAAATACTGCTGATTCTATCCTTGTTAATAAAATTAAAGAAATTTCACAAGGAACTCTTTTAGATAGAATTTATGAAGAAAGAGATTTAAGTAAAGTAGTAAATATTATAAATAAAAAAAATTTCGAAGATTTATGTATTAGGTCAGAATTTAAAAAATATAATTGTTATAGTCAAAATAAAAATAAAAATAAAAATGGTTATCAAAATAAATTTAATAATAATGATTCAATAAATAAAAGAAATACCCAAAGCTATAATTTAAATAATCATTATATTAAACAAAATAATTCAAAAACAGGTGAAGGAGAAAGAGCTAACTGAAGAAATAAAGATTTTCAAAATAATTCCGAACAATTCTAAACAATTTAATAACAACCTTTACCGAAATAGTAATTCACGCCAATATAGACACCAGAGTGATAATAATAATAATATACTAAATTTCCAAAACAGTTCTAATTTTAGGCAACCTAATATAAATGTCCATCAAAATAATAATTCAGGCCTATATCGGCAGGGAAATTATTTTTATTTTTTTTTATTAACTTATTTCGTTTATCCTGCTACATATAAGACGATTAGTCTTTTAAGCATGTAATTAAAATTCATAATTTAAAACTAACAAAACTAAACATATCAGAAAATAATAATGAAAAATGTTAAAATGTATGAATATAAAGTGCTTAAAACTATAACTAGATTAAATTACCAAATTAATAAAAATAAAACATATAATTTTACATATATAGAGATATAAAAATGAAAAAAAAAAAAAACAATGCTATATACAAAAATTTATATACTTAATATATAATACATGTATACCAATATATGCCTGTTGAACTGAAATAATATACTTGCTCACCTCAAATCATGATTTCTAAAATACTGGTAGATTACTCCTGAGCTCAGTAAACCTTTTAATGTTATTAACGCGCAGAATGTAGTTGGGTATGGAGTTCCAAAGAATAGTAGTTCTAACAAAATACGATAGGTGTGTTAATAGACTCCTGTGACGTGGAACTATTAGATTCATATTTCTTGTTGATCTACCAGTAGTGACCCTTTCAGAAAGGTATAATGGCATAAGATTTAACAAGATCTTTTTCATAACAACAATATACATTGCTTTCAAAAAGCTACTTAGTGTAACACCTAATATCACGTTGGAAACATCACTAATGTGATCATGTTTACGCCGGTTTGTGACAAAACGAGTGAAAGCAATAAAAATTAGTTGCAGCCGGTGAGATTCACTAGCAGACATACCAGAGTAAACAGTATGTGGAATCAATGTGAAATGTGGAATCAATAAAGCTAGGACGAGTTTGCGTTTTAACCATTCATTTAGAAAATAAGAATATTTCCACAATTTTCTTAAAATACAGCAGACATTTTTGGATATTCTATCAATGTGGTCATTCCATGTTAGTGTATTATTAAAAATCACTCCCAAATTTTTAGCTTTAGTGACATATTGAATTACTAATTTATTAATTTTAATTTGGGGTAATATAGATGTATCAACTTCCCTAGAATAAACAATCATTGCTTGCGATTTAGATGCATTTAATTTTAGCCCATTATTTTTAGTCCAAAATAAAATAGCATCAAGATCGTCGTTAATTTTAGCAATGTAGGTAATGATATTGGTAATAGGTCCACTAATAAATATTTGGGAATCATCAGCATACAATCTGCATTTTGACTCAGATAAACATAGTGGCATGTCATTAACAAACAAACTAAACAATAAGGGTCCTAATAGGGACCCTTGAGGTACAGCACATTTTAGCTCAACTATATCCGATCTCATCTCATTCAAATAAATAAATTGATTTCTTTTATAAAGGTAATTACATAATAATTTAATAGCTGATAAGTCAAAGCCAAATGACTGCCTGAGTTTTTTTGCATAGAAGTTCATTATTTACACAATCAAAAGCTTTGGAGAAATCCAAGAATAGTAAAACAATAGAATTTTTTTATCCATTTCCATGTATATATTATCGGATATTTCAAGCAAGGCTGGAAATTATACAAAAGACTATTAGCTTCAACATATTGAGTGATTTGCCTATGCATAATGTACTCAAACACCTTAGATAGAAAGGGCAGTATGCTAATTGGTCGGAAATCATTAATAGAAAGATTAGCCTTTTTTGGAACTGGGATAACTTTAGCACACTTCCAATTTCCAAGATAGTTACCAGTTGTTAATATATGGTTGAAAATGTGTAAAATGAAGGGCAGGACAACAGGAGATATAATTTTGAAGAACTTCGGAGATATTCGGTCGGGTCCAACACCATCTGATTTAATTTCATTCAAAGCAAAATGAACTTCATCAATGCCAACATTACGAAAAGCAAAAGAAGACGATAAATTACGAGTTGGAACATTGCACAATTCAGGATTAGTTTCCACAGGAGTTTCAATGAATAAAGAATTTAGTTCATTCACATCAAAATCATCAATACTATCAGAGTTCTTTGCTTTACCTATTCCTAATTTGAACAAGTTAGATCATAGTTGTTTAGGTGAATTATTGCTATTTAAAATATCACTGTAGTACTTCTTCCTGACCTGTTTTACATGTAGATTCACCTTATTTCTAAGTTTCTTGAAAGTGTTTCTGTCAAGTTCAGTCTTTGTTAGTTTCCAGATTTTATAAGCTGCATCTCTGTCTACTTCCATTTGTTTTACTGTCAAGCTATAATAGGGAATGAAATCTCTCATAGGTCTTATAAGCCATCTCATTGAAGTTGTTAGTCTGGTCATTGATATCTTCAAGGAAATACAAATGCGCCCAGTCAAGCTGAGACGCAATGTTAAGTAAATAATCCATATTTAAGTTTTTATAATCTCTATAAGGGATTATTTTAGCATGCAAATCAACATTAATTTTATATGAACAATATGTCAAGTCATGATCAGATAATCCAGGTAGCGATATTTGACCAAATTTTTCAACTTTATTCGTATGTTCAGTAGAGGTTAAAAATATATCAAGTAGAGAACTACGACTTCTACCGAAACGAGTTGGAATTGCATTATTGATTACACTAAGAGAATAATTCCTAATTTTCTGCAGAAGTACTTTTCTCATAACATTGCTGTTATCAAGAATATCAATATTAAAATCACCACCAATTACGATATTTTCAAAATTACTACAGAATTTATCCAAAGCCTTATTGAATGGATCAAGTTTATATGCAGCCGGATGTGCAAAATAAGTTGTTCCCAACATGATTGTACTACCATTAACTTTGACTTCAGCTAGAATAAATTCAATATCATCACATGAACCAGAATTGCATAACACTCTAACAGGAAGACCACATTTGATATACATCGCGACACCACCACCACGAATCAAATTTCCAAGTCCTTCCAATTTAGCTCGATCACACCTATAGAGCCTAAAACCAGGAATCTTAACCATATCAGAGCTTATATCAGGGTCTAGCCAGGTTTCAGATATCATGATAACATGAGCTTTTGTATTAATTATAATAGACAAGATGTGCCAATGGAAGTAGATAATATACAGACGACTTCCAATTCTGATCCTAATTGTGGTTGTTCAAATTCCTCTCTCTTTTGAAAGTTTTTTTGTTTTATAAAAATATCAAAGACAAGAAAATATTTAATTTCTCAAAAAACAATTTTTTTGCTTTTGTTAAAAAATGTTGATCTTATTCTTATGAACACATTTGCCATGTTTTTATTTTTAATAATATTACTATATATTATATAAATAACTTACTATATAACAAACAAAAATATTGTTTTACGCTCGTTGCTAAATATACATGAAATTCAATTTGAAAAACTTAAAAAACAACAACAATCGAACTATAATTACAAAATAAAAATATTACTCAAGGAACTCTAATTCAAAATATTTTTATTTTATTGCTAGATCTAAATTATCTTTATTTTTCTGCAAAAATATATGACAAAAAAAATCAATACGTAAATATATAGTCATAAATAAAAATATGTATTTAAATTATCTTTATTTTTCTGCAAAAATATATGACCAAAAAAAAATTAATACATGATAGTCACAAATAAAAATATTTTAGTCATAATATATATTTTTGTTTATGAAAAAACATAAAAAATTGAATCCGTATATATCATATAATTTTTTTTTTAAATTCCTGTGTAAGAATATTTTTTTTTTATCACAAAAATAAATCTGACCTCAATTCATATTTTTGTTTATTTATTTTGATTATATGTATTTCTGGGAAAACGGTAACCAACACATTGAAAAATAATGAAATTTTATTCCATCGGTGAACCTTTTAATAATAGATATTTTTTGATTTTTTGATTAAGCTTGGTTCAAATTTAAATAAAATTTTAAGTTATTGTTTTTGGATTAATCTGTTATTTATTCTAAACTAAAATTCAATTTAGATTTGTGAAAAAAACAGCTATAATAATTAATTGTAATAAAAATAATAATTATGTATTAAAAAAAATATAATTAATTATTTATTTACCTGAACTGAAGCACTTCCTTCATATATACTTTTATCACCGCTATATTGAAATTTTCTCATTTGCTCAGCAATATCTAAATATTCTTTGCTTTCGATATCAACTAAACGAAATGCTGTAATATTAACACTATTATATTTGAAATCCTCTAAATCAAAGGTTTCAATATCCTTGAAAAAAATTTTTGTAGAAAGCAAAAAAAAAAAATTAACTGAAGCTTAGTATAGTTTTAAAATTTTTTTTTTTTTCACAATAACATTTTATATGTTGAGTGAATAAAGCGTATTTAATGCATTTGCCCATACGTTGTCTTCAATATTTATCCATTATTTTGGTTATAAAAAATTAGATTGGTCTATCTAAGAGAATCTTGTTGTTTTTTGTTTACACTTATATACCTACAGATATCTAATAGTATTTATTTAACAAATTATTGACTTATCTACTCATTAAATGTAGAAAACTACTGCTACTTATTGTCAGAAACAAGCCTTCTTAAATAGAATAGCTCCATTTTATTTAAATTGTTACTAGATTATACATTTTATCAATTATTTTTTGTCATTTTTTATGTCCCAATGACAAATGGTACTAGACCATGTCGAAAAACCAATAAAGATTTTTTTTTTGGTTCATCGGGAGTCGAACCTGCTACTTTTCGATTGAAAGGTATGCGCAGGCAGCGTAAGATTAAATTACAAAAAACTTGAATGGTTGCTTTTGAACCAATTTATTTCGCCGAAGGTATTTTTCATATTTTTATATTTAATAATTACAATTAATTTTATTTCTCCTCTATTTAAATTTTATTTTATTCTGAAAATATGTCGCATTCATTTCAAAGTATTCTTGATTAAAAGTTATAAAATATATTTTGATTGAACATACAGTGTTTTGTAAAACAATATTTTGTTTACAGGGTTTTATTTTATAGTATTTCGTACCCAACTCAAATTAATTATCTAGTCACTAGTGCAATGCTTCTATACTACTACTCTGGGCTGACTGAGAGCAACTTTAAAAATTCCTAGATATTTTACTTTGTCTCGAAGTTCTAGGTTATTTCCTCCCATAAAGGGAAGAACATAGTTGCTCAGTCGCTTTCTATTGGTAAAGGCCACTAAATGTCTCTTGCTGGGATTTATTGTTAACAGGTTAACCCACTTTCCCACACCATTTTCTCACTTAAAAAATAAATTTTTGTGTTTTTCTTCTTCTTTTTTGTCTTAAATAGCTTTTAAAGCAATGGTAATTAAATAGCACTTTTTTTTTATTTTTTTTTATTTTACTTTTATTTCATTTTTGATTTCTCTTAATGAGTTCTTTTTTATTCCGATTAGTTGCATTGCAATAAATACATTGAAGTGATAGATTATGCGCGCGTTTTTTTTATTTTTGATATTGGTAAGTAAAAAAAACCCTATTATTGGCAATTAATAAAATATTTTATATAATCTGTGAAATTAAAATAAAAGCAAATTAAGACAACGAAAAGCTTGCGGAAAAAGGGATAGGCTCACGAAAATGATACAAATACAACATCAATTTATATTATACTTGCATTAGAATTTTTACTTATTGTGTATCATGTATCATTTTTATACATTATTTATATTACTTTATATTATATTTTATTTTTAAAAAAATTCTGTAAATATGAATCCTTGGACTTAAAAATATGCTATATTTTCATTTCAACAAATAAAATTATTTAAATATATTTAAGTATTTGACGTATTTATTTCTTGAATATTAAATTACAAACATTTTTATCGTATAAAATACAATAAAAACTGCTAAATTTTCCATCACCAATTTTCGTCAGGGGCCAATAATAAAGAGACTATAGTTTTCTTTCAGCTTGCTTCATGTTAAAAAAGCTATTGATATAAAAATTAATGAAAAATATTTATTTCTTCAGTTTCAGTAGCTTTCTAGCTTTAATGGAAATAAGAGTGTGTCGCTTTGCGTAATTTCGAAAATTTTAAAGTTGAAATATTTATATGAAAATATTAATAATTTTTAATGGAAATTTGGAATTAAATTTATAATCTTATATTTTTCAAATTTTTTTACCCCAAAGCCCTACTCTTTGTAGGAAATAAGGTCCGAAGATTCCTTATTTTTCCATACAAGGAGGTACTTTTTTGAAAGTTTTCTCTCCAGTTTCGTGGCTGGATGTTAATAGGCAATTGACGGGGAATCACAAAAGTGTTGGTACTTTTTTTTAATGACAACTAAAGCTCTTTCTGCAAATAAAAAAAGCTCTTATATTTATAGATGCAAGGATGTGTGTGGTAAAGAATAGAAAAAGACAAGAGATATTGAAAGTATCAATGTACAGAGGCCAGTTGTATCGAATTTTCAATCCCCTGCACTTCTAGATAGATACATTAGAATTTTTAAGACGAAATTAAAATCGCATATAAATTGTTGTCGGCTATTATTTTTTATCTGAACAAAACCTTTGATGCTGTTTGTATTAAATTTTTGATATTTAAATTTGCAGAATATTCTTGTTTGTGTTTTTCTGAACAAATAAGATTTGTATCAAAAAAAAAATTAACACAAAACAAAAACATATCTTAAAACAAAATGGTAATTCTGTATATTCCGGAAAAATCTCCGCGGGCCTTGGCCAGAAGTAAAGAAGAGCATTGAGAAAGACCGAGTCTTGTGACTCGGAATTGTTTTTGATCTTTGATATAGGTAACGCATGCTTGTATGATATAACTACAGATAAGTAATGAAATTATACGGATGAGCAGTTCTTAGAAAAAATCCGAGACAAAAAATTTTAATAGCGTACAATTTTTGCAAACAAAAATAATTAAAACAAAAGGTAAAAGGCAAAAGACTTTTTAAAAGTTTTTTGCAGCGATAAACCGAATTTTTCTTTTTATATGGTTTATTCAAGACAAGCATTAAATAACAGGCTGAGACATTCGGAGAGGAAAGCTCAATAGTAGGCCTGTTTTTTTAAAAAAATACACGCAGTCTTATGGGCCACTTACAAATCGGATTATAACTCGAAAACTTATAACTTTTTTAACTTTCGTTCAAAAGATGGGTTAAAACTCCATCTTGTTTACATATTTTGGAGTATTGAGATTTTAAAAAAATAAATATTGTAATTAGTATGTGTTTCAAAAATGTCTTTCGTCAATTTTCATACTAAGTTCCACTAAAAAGCTTATAAAATATAAAATGCAGTAATGTGTCTTGAGTTTATTCTTTATTGTTAATTTATAGGAATGTATGTGTTTTCTATTTCTTTTATTAAATATTAAATTTACTGAGTTTGTAAACAAGAATTGTAATAGCGGACAATATAATTTCCAAATATGAATTTTTGTGAGGTTGATAAAATGAAAAATAGTATTTTGAGTTGATATGAAAATAAAATAATAAAATAACAACGGTAAGAATAATACTGTTAAATCAAATTTTTAAATAACGGACTGTTATTTGGTATGAATTTTGTTAAATAGAGTTGATAAAATTATTTACCAAGTTACTTTATTGAATTATGATAATTCAATATTTAAATATCTACAGGTTTCAATTTTGTTTCTCTAAAGTGTAATTTTTGAAGATAATATTTCAAATATGTGCCATTTTTCTACAATACACTTTTCTTTTTTATTTATTTATTTGAATTTTTTATTTTCGCGCTAATTTTAGGTAATAGTTGCAAAAATAATATTCCATTCCATTGATAATATTCAAACAGGTACCTACCTAAACGCATTATATTACTTATAATATAATATGTATTATTAGTTCATTGATGATTAAAATGCACAATTTAACTTTTCAGAAACTAAAAAGGCACCGAGTCATTCATAAAAAAAACCGCTTGATATTCTTTTTAACTACCTGTTTAAATACCTGAAAAAATGTAATACATGAATGATAATCTTATAATTATAAAATGAAATTAACAAAATCAAAAAATATTCTTTGCTGAAAATTTACGTATATGTTTAATTTTTTTTATATTTTTTTATAATAATATATTTTAAATATTAAATATGACTTTATCTGAAAAACGGCAAGTCTGATATAAAAGTTGTGTATGAAAAAGTTGTAGGGGATGGTGTAGCGCATCAACACAATAAAAAAAAAATAAAAAAAATCAGCGAATTTTTTCGAGATAATCAACGTTTTTAAAAAATTTTCAGCTTTTAAAAGCAAAATTTTAAGTTTTTGCACTTATTATTCAAAAACGGTAAGTCTGATACTCATTGAACATATACCGTTAATTAGGTGTATTAATTCTAAAAAAAAGCTATCAAGAAGATGTTGCTCTAGTTTCAATTTCTTCTGAGCTGTAGTTGATATTCTTTAGACATAATTTTTCTAATCCGATTTTCTTTAACCCTTAGCCCAGGTAAATTTAAAGATAGACCCCTCTTCTAGAACAATTTTTTTCCTAAAATACTCCAAGGAATCACCCCTTAAAAACTTTTTGCTCTAAACCGGACCACCCTATATAATCTTTGGTAATAGTTACAAAAAGAGGATTTCAATATATAAGCAGGGGTTCGGCCCGACTATAAAATTGTTATTTTCATGTTATGAAAAGCGAAACTATGTGGATATTTCGGGGTCTCCCCATTATCTGGAAAAAAAAATCTGGATCGAACAAAAATCTGGAAAAAAGAATCTCGAAAAAGAAAATCTGGAAAGCAAAAATCTTGAAAAAAAATATATTGAAAAAAAAATGTCACGATTTACAAATCTGGAATTCGAGATTTTTTAATAATATTTATTTATAGAATAAAATCGTTCTCCAATTAAAATTATTTTTGACTAAATCCTTACCGTCTGCGAAAACAGAGTTTCAATAAACGAGTAGCGGGGGATTGGGGGTAGCAGCCTCCGACTTTATAAATAAAATTTGTTTTTATTTTTTAATTTTAACTAAAATCTTGCCGTTTTCAAAAAGGGTTTCAATAAATGAGTAGCGGGGGTTTGGGGGTGGTAGCCCCCAATTTTAAAATTAAAATTTGTTTTTTATTTTTAGTTTTGACTGCAATAAATGGGTTGGGGTCAAAATCCTATTTTTTGAATATTTTTTTTTTTCGAAAAATCTTATTTTTTTTCTCCGCAAATCTTTTTTTTTCTTGTAAAATTTTTTATGCGTAACCGCTGTTGGATGCAAAAAGAGGCATATATTCCTTTTTCCAGAATATTTACCTTAGTTATTTTTATGTGTAGCTGCTGTTGGATGCAAAAAGGGGGATATATTTAGAAAAAGAAGCAAAAACTACAAAATAAGATTTCGACCCCAACCCATTTATTTTAGTCAATACTAAGATTTTCAGAAAATAAAATTTTCAAAAAATCAGATTTTCAGAAATCAGATTTTTAGAAATAAGATTTTCAATGTAATATTTAGACCCAACCCAAAAATTTTATATAATTTGTTGATTTAATTTCTAATTTAATGAAATGTAGAAAACTTGTTTTTCTTGTTTGGTTATCCGTTACACTTTTATTTAAATTAGGTATTAGACATTTCATTTCAATAGTTTATTTTCTAATTTACTTGCACTTGGTTGTAATTAATATTTAATTAATTAATTTTTTGTTTTTATCAGATTATATAATATTTTAATAAAAATATTTTTTTTAATTGGTTTAATTTTAATGCAAAAAAAGGAAGACGGATAAATACAAGTTTTTGAATTTAATTTGAGTTGTTATCAGTATTTAATTCTATTCTTTGTTTTTATCAGTTACTTAATTAATATTATTTATATGAAAATCATTGAAATTAGTAAAACATTTTTTAATAGGTCTAATTTTAATATGAAATTAAAAACGGTGCTAAATAACGAAGGAGGAATAAAGCTGAATATAGACGGATACTTTTACCGGAAGAAAAAAATTCAAAATGGGATTTTTCGATGGCGTTGCGAAGAAATCACCATTTGTAAATCGCGGGTTAGCATAAATGAAGAAAATTTTGTGCATAAAGAATGCAAAAATCCTACGGAACACTAACTTTGTTTTTAAAAGTAAACAAGTAAGTAAAACAAACAACATACTTATAACTATGGCTACAACAACCTTAAATCAACCCTCCCAAATAGTGAATGAGTCCATTAAACAATGCAGTAGAAGTTTTAGAGTGTATTTAACAAAAACCAAATCACAGAAAAAAAAAAATTTCCAGAATTAGGTCTGTTGTTGTTGAGCCAGACCCGAAAGCCTTTGGAGAAATAAATATTCCTAACAGACTAAAATTTATCGAAGGTGAGAAATTTGTGCTCCTCGGAAAAAATTGTCTCTCCGAAAATATTATTACTTTGGGATTCTTTGGGAACAATTAAAATCTTGAATTGCTTAGTAGGTCAAAAACTTGGTTGATGGATGGTACTTGAAGTAGTACCATCCATATTGCGTCAACTTTTTACAATTCATTGTAAAGTGGATCACGACAACATTGTTTCGGTTATTTATTGCTTAATGAGCAGAAAAAATAAGGTTTGTTGTCACGAATTTTTGTATGATATATATGCGGAAAATACAAGCCGAACGACTTACTACTCTATATGGCAGATATGAGAATTTTAGCTTTCAATTGCGAATGCTTAAGTGCTTGTCATATTTAATTGAGGAGGAAATACCTGAATATTTTGAAGAATTAAAAAGAAATTGCCGAAGAGTGTTATGGAATTGCTAATTGGTTCGAAAAAAATTATATTTATGGTAACAAAAGTAAGAGAAGCCCCAATTCGGAAAAAAAATTTAGTTCCTTATCCACCAAAATTTTGGTCTGTTCTTGACCTCATTAATGAAAATTTGCCAAAAACTCAAAATGTGGTGGAGAGTTGGCACCGAGCACATAAGCTTCAAATGGAAAATTCAACGAACGCAATTAGGAGAAAAAAGTAAAACAAAAAACTTTATATTGATCGTGAGAGAAGGTTGAAATGAATTTTACAAGAAAAGGAAAATCGATCAAAAATAAATTTATTAAAGAGATTAGCTTACAATAATTTTTTATCTTAATTATTATAATTGTCTAGTTTTTTTGAATTGAAACTTCCTAATTTTTTAGTTAAATTAATTTATTTTTTGTTTAATATAAAATTGAAAATTCATAATTCATTTTATTTTTTATTACTTTTATGTATTTATATGAAATGTGAAACAAATAAAATATTTAAGATAGAATTTTTGGAATAAAAACAACCTAATTTAACAATTTAATTTAATTTTCTATACAACCACATCGGTTCAAATATAATTTAATAATTAATAAAGATATAATATAACTAACTAAAAAAAATATAAATATATAATATACAAAAATATATACCAAATAATTAATATAGTTTAATAAAAAAGGTCGACATTTCGAAAGGGAGGCCTTAAAGTTGGCCTACAGATTTATCTGTAGGATCCACTGTTAAAATAAATAAATAAATAAATAACAACCTTTTAAGAGTATTGAAAAAATTAAATTTAAATAACAATAAGAATATTTAGCTGTTATCAAATTAATATAAATAAATTTTAAATAAATATAAATTAACTTTTTTTTAATTTTATTTTTGTATTGTAAAATTACAATGGGTAAGAACAGTATTTGTCTTTCATAGAGTTATTCTAAACCGTTTATATTCAAATGTAAAGATAAATACTTTTTTTACTCATTGTAATTTTAAAGTAATAAAATTAATTTATTTTTCAATCTGATATCAATTTTGTAAATCAAAATTGTAAATCAATTGATATAAAATATGAGACACAACAACAACAACAACAATGCTCGAATAGGAGGGATTTTATTGTTGGTTAAAAAATCTGGGTTATTCACCTTTTACAGAATATTTATATATACTTATACGCAAATTTGCGCAGTTATTTTTTTTAAAAAAAAATTTTTTTCTAACATTTTTGCATTTAAAATTTTGTTGTTCAACATTTTTAATTCCATGTTTTTCTTTTCAACAAATCGACCCACAACCGGGAGTTTATAGTAGGCTACAAAATCAGAGCTTCAATCATTAATTTATTCGAAAATTTTTTCCTTTTTGAAAGTCGACATTTTGTCCAAGTCGACATTTTAAGAGTCGACATTTTAAGTCGACATTTCAAGAATCGATAATTGTACAAGGCGACATTTTTGACCTCGACATTTTGGAATCGATATTTTGTGAATCGACATTTTAAAAATCGACATTACTTAGCAGATCCATCTAAATGATATGTGCAAAAATTTCTAACGGCACATATCTTATCTTTTTTATTATTTGAATTAATTTTGATAGTTAAAAACATATGCAATATCTTAGATTGCATTGTTCATATGTGAAATCATAAATTAACAAATTTATTACTAAACATACATAAGTACGCCAAAATCACTTCACTGTGTTTTTTATTTTTAAATTCTAAAAAAATGAATGAGGATGTTACTATATTATCACAAATTAATAATATAATAATGTATGAATATAATGTAATTTTTTCTACTATATTATGTATATAACACTATACATTAATGCTTAATTAATAATGCATATGATAACACGCTGGGTGGTGCAGTAGGTGGAGCACCTGCCTTTCAACCTAAAGATCCCAGGTTCGGTTCCCGATGAAGTAAAAAAAATACTTTATTGGTTTTTCGACCTGGTCTAGTACCCTTTTTCATTGGGATCAAATAAAGACAAAAAATAATTGAGATATCTAGTAACGACTTAAATTAAATGGAGCTTTTCTGTTTAAGAAGGCTTGTTCCTGACAATAAGTAGCAGTAGTTTTCCACATTTAATGCGTAGATAAGCCAGTAACTTGTTAAATTATAACTTGGAATTTTGTAGTGTAAAATTGTAGTACCGTACTTAATTAAGCACGAAAAGGTCGTTCTAACTAAGTTACTGTAAAAGAGTGTAAAAAAAAAAATTGTGTGTGGTCATATATATATTGTTATAATGTATTACATATGAAGCAATATTAATTGATAAAAATTTAGAATAAATATTTGAAGATTGTATTTAGATATTCTTGACCTAATTACAATTCTTTGTTATATTGGAAATATCCGATATTAAATGTTAGTAGCAATTAGTAATAATGATTTTTGTAATGTGAAATGTATATTTGAATTATTAAATTTTTAGATATTATTTTTAAATAAGAAGAAATTTTGGAAATAAAATTAATTATTAGCTTCACAAAAATAAAGCGCAGCGCAAATTCATTCCAATCACTATGGAATAGCTCTCTATAAGACCAAAGTTATTTTTATATAACATAATAACATAAGCAGTTTTACTTTTCTACAAATTTCGTTTGACTACAATTTTCATTTGTTTCAGAAGAAAGCAATGGATTGGAAGATGGAAGGCATAATTAATATAAAATATGGATAACTTGCCTTGAAATTGTAGAAAATTACAAATACCTAGGAGTTATAACATATACCAAATAAAAATTTGATTACGTATATTTAACGCTAAAATACGTAATAAATTTTTACCGCTATATTATAGGATATTTAACAGTGTAAAGCGGTAAACAAATTAAAAAAATTAAAATACATACGCTCTTATGATATATATGCTCACAATTCCAACTACAATCGCTCAAACACATTTTCGTTGTCGTCGAAATATGGCTATTTTCTATTTTTTTCGCTGGTAGTTGGATTTGACATTTCTGACAATCTTTTTAAATATCAAAAGATAAAAACAAAACAATTATTCTGAAATCTGGTATTATAATATAATTGTTCTGTTTTTTTAAAGGTTTTATATGTTCTACAATTTATAATTATTTATTTTTTTATTTAAATACATATATAAATTTAGATTTATTAGCGATGTATTTGGATCTGATGATGCTACAAATAAATTAATAAATTATTCAAAATTATTTTTTTATTTTGAAATTCTGCCATTTGCTTTTCTGTTTTGTTTGTTTATTTTTATTTTTCGTTTCGCTCCAATTGTGTTTCATTTGACGAACAATAGTTGAGCGAAATGAATTTCGTTGGTAGTCGGTGGTCGCAATTGTGTTTACCGCTTAACAGTGCAATCTTACGCTTTACAAAAGTACAAAATAAAGCAATATACAATTAATATAAATAGTCAAATAGGGATCCAAGCAAAGAAATGCATAGAAAACACAAAATCCTTCCTGTAAATAGTAACATAAAAAGTAGATAAATTGATAACACAAGTACATATGAAGTTATTTTATAAAATTTAAAGTATACTCTGTACGAGCAACTGGACTCTTGTAAGATAATAAATAAATAAATAAATTTGAGTAAATTATAAATTATAAATTTGAGTAAATTATAAATTATAAATTTGTACTAATATTATTGCAAAGAAGACTTTAGAGATTCATAGGCTTAAAACATTATTGTTTTCATTAGGTAAGACAAAACTGAGAATAACGTACTCCAAAAATTTCAAGATTTATTACGAACACTATCAAACGAGCTAAATTCAAGATTTTAATAGACAATTTAATACATTCTGTATTCTTGTACTTGTACATTGATTCATCTAGTAATTTGCTAAATGCTTTTGTTTTGATTTTTTGTCATAAGATTAACATACGTTTTATTCACTCTTTTTCTTTTTTATACTTACAAAAGTTGTAAACATATAATGATATCTGTAGTCATTCATCTGTAATTGTAGTATCTACAAATATAAAATATTATATATATTTTTGATTTCTAATTTAATTTCAAGTATTAAATAATATTTTATATTTACGTACAGCTCTAAAAAAAGCATTTATATTTTTGGGATTTGTATCAATGACAAGCTTATAGATTTCTTTTTGACGAATTTCACGTAAAACTTGACGATAAGTGTCTGGTGTTGCTTGTCTGATATACATTTCAGCACGTGATCCTGGTGTAGCTCTCATTAATTCTTGTTGCTTAAATAGTCCTGAAATTATTATAATAATTATAATCTAATAACATTTTTTAATATATTTAATTTATTATGTTAAACTTTAAAAATTACCAAAATCTTCTTCGTATATTATAGCAACTTTAGTCCAATTTAAAAAGATCATTAAATCACGATAAGCTGTATTCATATGAAGTTGGGACGGATATAAATTTATTGAAAATTCTTTTAAATTTGAATCTAAATCAATTCTAGCCTCAACGTGAGGTATATCTAATGCTTCACATATTGATTGTATATGAGCACCTAGTAATGGATCTGATGGACCAAATATTGCTTGTATACCAGATTCCATTTGACGGCAGACTTTTTTCGATGTACGAAATGAATCATCGCGAGGAACATATTCAATATCATAAACTAATTGCGTTTTAGGTAAAATTTGTTTATCTTTATTTATTCTATAAACAGCGTATTTAAAAGCTAATTCCGTATTGCTATCCTTTTGATCTTCAGTGAAAATAGCACCTAAGTATGAAGAAAATAAAAATATATATATAAATAATTAACAATTAAAAATAAATAAAAAAATTAGAATGGTAGGAGCTTTAATCATGCAATTATTATCGGATAAATATTTAACTATAAATAAAAAGCAAAAATTCCATTTTCGAAATGTCATTTAAATACAAAATACAAAATTCTGTGATACAATTATGTATTTCATAGCAGTCATAATATAGTATCCCCTCTAGCAAGTTGACCTGCAATGCAGTTACCTGGAACATCACTGTGTCCTGGCACCCATCGTAATAATATGTTGAACCTATCCGCTAGTTCGTCCAAAGAACTGCGACAGGCCAACACGGTTTTTGAGTTGATGGTTACCGACTTCAGTGCTTTAATTGCAGCCTGACTGTCTGTGACTTCTTTTATTGCCATCACCTCCGCTTGAAACACACTACAATGTAGGCTGTTGGTAGGCTGAAGGATAGACTTATATTTAGGTTTTCCGAGTAGATTATATCCCCCCACTCTGTCATTCAGTTTTGAACCGTTAGTGTAAAGGTGTATGTGCTCCTTGGTTAGAACCGTGCTACTCTTCCAACACTCCCTAGACGGAATATCATGGCCATTTAATTGTGGTTTCCACTGAGAATTGGCTTTTATGCTGACTGCAGTTCTGGATGCCATCTCTTTGCCATGGATATCTAATGGTAAGAGATGAAATAGTGTATCCAGTGCCGCGGAAAGAGTTGTTCTTTCAGAGGCTGATCTTTGAACTTTTTCTAGGAGGTTTAGGTTTGTACCAATATTGAGTGCCGTCCACCACACCCCGACACCATACATTAATAAAAGCCTGACAACTGCTGTATATAGCCAGTGGACAATGTGTGGGTTCATTAGTGTGTATTCAATAGTGCGTTTGCAAGAGTACAGCGCTGTTGTAGCTTCCTTTACTCTTTCAATTATATTCGGTTTCCAACTTAGTTTCTTGTTTAAGATAAGACCAAGTACTTAGCTCAATCTTTGAGAATTAGTTGGGTGCCGTTCATATAAAGACTCTATTTAACTGTCGAAAATTTATATTTTCTAGTGAAGAGGACTACATCAGTCTTTTATGGATTTTCTGAGAGTCATCAGTTTGTAGTCCATTTAGCTAGCTGATTTAAAGCGTTTTGAATGAGGTCTCTTAGTGTGGTTAGATACTTTCGAGAGACAGCGATAGCAATGTCATCCGCGGTTGGAACTATAACCTCTATTATTATCGCATATGATATATTCTAATTTTGAGATATCACGAATCATGAGAACTACTTTAATTATCTTTTTCTTTATATTTTTTTTAAATAATTGAATAATTCTAAAAAAAATCCAGAGTTAGAAAATTTCTAACAATGTAAAACCCATCACCTTGATGTGGCAAGTACAATTCGGTATGAGTTTTGGCCTCCTACACAATGTTTCAAAACAACATTGAGTATATCAACATTATTTTCTATTTATCTATTCACGTAGTTTTTGGTCTTCCTATTGCATGAGTTTTCTATGAGCGACTATACAATTTTTATCAAATTAATGTAAAACAGCAATTCCAAATTGAAAACTTTTTAAAATTTAAAGTTTTAAAATTTCAAAATATTGCAAAGCTATTTGTTTTCTTAAAATCTGGCTGTATGCAGAACAAGATTTCAATATACATAAGAAAAGCGTGTATAAAAATTGCTTTTTTTTCAACTGTTATCTTAAGGGTTTTTTCGTTTTTGTTTTTATGTAATTATGCTTATACCTTTTAAAGTATAATTTTTAGCAACTGATTCTTGTAACTGGCGGAAAAATGTCATCTATTCTCATTTGAATTTAGCTTGAAAGAAAGAAACAACAACAAACAACTTTCGCCATCATCGATATCTACTTCAAGAAAATTGTATTTTGAGAACAACTGAAACAAAATTCTGTCAAAAAGAAACTTTAAATTTTTATGGATTACGAGCGAATAATTGAAGCAGAATTTTTAACATCAAAGGTTACAATGATACTAATAGAATTAATAATAGTTTTTATTTCTTAAATAATTTCGTAAATAATAATTTTTTAAGTATAATTTTATTTTATTGTTGTTTTATTGCTTTATCAAAAATATTCTAATATACATTTTTTTTGGGTAAATTACGGAAACTGAATTATTTTTTGAAAAAGAACAATTTGAGCTCCAATTTCCTCTTGTCAAACATTGTACAATCTTCCAGGCTGAAGTCTTTGCTATAAACGCATAGTGAATATAATAAAAGAGCAAAGATAGTCTAACAAAATTATTGGAATCTTTAGCGACGCTCACGCTGCCTTAACAGCTCTTGAAATTAACCACATCGTCGAATCTAGATTGCCTGTTAACTAAAAAGCTTAAGAATTAGTCCCTGCGATTTGTTAATGAGCATGGCAAAATTTAATTTCACCGGAAATATTAAGCGCTTAAATTTGAAAATATGTTCGCCTTTTAAACAATCAGTTTAAATTTACGGTTCAATGAAATGAGAATGCAAAGTTTTTTTTTATCAATCTGGTACCACAGTTTTGGCTGTTTCAAATTTCGTAGACGCACTATATCCTGATTCTATAACCTAATACTATTTATATAAATTGCTTTCAAAAAGACTGCATGTATTAGCTTACATAAACACAATAATAATTTTAGAGTAGAATACGCGCATTCTCTGATTATTCATCTTATATTATGTATACATATTTCCTTTTTACGAATTACGAATACGACATGATTCTGATTGCGTGCGTTTGTACATATCTCATGAGTGTACTCATTTTATTTTATTGGGTTTTGTGTGGATCAAAATAAATTTTTATTTTATGTCTCTATTTTGTTGAAAGAACTTTAATCGGGTCTTAGCTTAGTTGTGTAAAGCGTCATGTTAATATCAGGAACTTCTGTGAGTTCGATTCTCGTTTCATTCAGATTTTTTTTCTTTATTAAAAAAATTTTTTTTTGTTATTATATTATATATAATATTTTTTTAATAAAAAAAAAGTAATTTTTAATTATTATTCTCTTCTTAATTATTTAAAACGTAGAATAAATTAAAGCGAATGCAAATTATGTATACAGTATACATTTTATGTATGTATATAATACCATACAAATTCAATATCAAATCATCAAATCATATTATCAATTATTTTATTGTCACTTACACATAAGTCTACATTTATTCAAAGTCGTGATATTCCCTAACAGATACTGTAAGCGTGAAAAAAGAGCCGAAAATAAGATAATATTAAAAAAAATGGTTCTATGGTTCTGGAAAGGCTAACGAGCTTAAACTCTCTGACAACTCCTAAAAAGTTGTAACTACTAATTTTAAAGGATTTGGATTTTCATAATCATTGGGAGTGGAGATCTACCCTTGTTTTGAAAAACTACCTTCACGAGGGTGACGAAGTACCTGTGTACCTCTATAAATTTTGTATGGAATTCTATAGATATTGCCATTTTTTTTTTTTAAATATTTTATTTTTAAAGCTATTTTTACTTTTTTTTTTAATATTATAATTTTATTTTTATTTTATTGTTATTGCATTATTCAGAGATGCAAATAAAAGTATGTATTTTGACACCCAAAATTTATTTCATTACTAAGGCAAGCAAATAACTGTAGATCGGGAAGAATCCGTGAAGTATCGCACTATTGAGACATGAAAACAAAATAGTTTTAATGAAAATAATTCCTAGAATATTAACATAAAATAATCTTTGTGTATAAAAATAGTACATATTATTATATATATGATTATACTATTATATAGATTTATTTTAAAACTATAAATGTATATGTGTAATGTAAATGGAAATAATATGATGTTTTGAATTTTTTTATGCATGTAAGCAACGTTGACAGTTGACGTTGATTTAATTCCGAAAACGTAAAGTATACATTTTTTCGATAGCATATAAGCAAGTTGACGTTTGTTGATTTTAACGTATACGTTTATTTTTAAACGTCAAGGATTTTCTTACCGTGTACTAAAATTTATACGGGAAAGATAGTTTTTTTTAATAATTTTGTGTTATTTTAATGATAAAAATATAAAATTTAAATATTTATAATAAAATTTTAAATCTTAAGAACATTAAATTTTATAGTTTTTAATAATTATAGTAATGTAAGTCTTAATTTCTATTGATAACATTTTATTTCTGGAATAATTGAAGTATTTTTGTTTGCAATAAAAAAATTAATTTATTTCTGTGATAATTCAAGCATTTTTTATGTGATAATAAAATAATTTTTTTTTAAATTTCTTAATAATTGAGTGTTTTAATTTATTTGAATAAAATACTATATTTGTTTTTGATAATCAGATTTGTTTTTAGTGATATATTTAGATTTATGGAATAAAAGTCGAGTTTCCTTTCACTAATCATTTGTATTTATTTTGCAAATGTCGATATTTCGGAAGCAACTTACTTCCTTCATCAGTGCTTTGCGACTAATTAATATTTACTTTTAATCCTTACATATAATTTGAACCCTCAATAATATGCTCATTTTGTTAACAATAGTAATTCCTTAATAGTGCTACCCTAATCTATAGTGTTTTATTTATTAAATTTTTTTTTTTTTTTTTTTTTTTTTTTTTTGTATAATTATTATTTATTGAATTTAAACTAGTCTTACGTAATAACCGTTATTCTAGTATTTATGATCTTAATTCTCCCTGAACCTGATTTTTAATTTTAAAGTAATCTAAATAGTGGTGAGAATTCACTACCTACATCATTATTAAGTCTCTTGTTAACAGGTTCTCTAGATATTGCCAGACTTTCATACATATCTAGTTTATTATTATTTTTTACCTCTTTTATTAATTTTAAACTATTCTTATTTATATGATGTTCTTCTTCAACTATATGCTGAGCTACAGCTGACCTAAAATTCGTGTAGTTTCTTTTCCTCGCCAATTGTGCTTTCCTCATATGTTCCTGGAATCTAACCTCTTGGATTGTCCTATGTAAGTTTTTGTAAATCTTGGCATGATATTTTGTATATACTTACTTCTTCTATGTTATTCTTATTTTTAGCAGATCCTAACAGATCACATAATTTGAGATTTCTGCTAGTAGTGACTACATTTAAGTTGTATTTCTTAAATATATTGTTAAATTTTTTTGTGTATGCGGAATGTGTTACACAAATTCGTTTTGGCTTCTCCATGTTTTTGTTTTGTTCGAATAAAGTTGAGAGATTTTCCAGTTGAGTTCTATTGATCTTCTTCTTTATTATTTTCTCAATATTTTCTTTCACAAATCCATTTACTTCTGCTGTGTCCTCAATATATAATTTTTCCTTTTTGAAGTTTCCTTCTGATAAAGGTGTAGTCAATAGTCTGTTAATCATTGTGCGATCTTTTGCCCATAGGGGTGGTTTTAATCGGAAGTGATAGTTCTTTTAGTTGTTGTAATTTTCCTATAGATATCAAAATTTATTTTTCCTTCTCTTCTAATTAATTTAATATCTAGGAACGGAATTTCACCATTTTTTTCATTTTCCATTGTGAAAGTTATGTTGTTATGGATGTTATTGAGTTTAACAAGTAAACTTTCCATTTTGGTTTTTTCCCTTACTGCGATAATTTCATCTACATATCGCATCCAGATCCTGGGCATAATTCCTTCTTCTACTATCCTTTCTTCTATAAAATTCAAGAAGATTACGCTCAATATAGGGGATAGTGGATCTCCCATAGCTGTGCCTTTTGTGGTTTTGTATATATGTGTTAATTCATTGAAAATATCATATAAAATATCAACTGAATTGTTTAAATTTATTTTATTTATTTTTTTTTTTATTTTAGTCTATTATAAATTCTATATTTATTGAAACGGGTACATCATTTTTATTATTTTTGCGATTTTTATATAACTATTTTTTTCTTCAAAACTGAAAATAATAAGGCGAAATACAAGAATTCAAAAAAAAAAATTCTAAAAAATTGAAATTCATTTCTTTTTATTTCAAACCTCCATGAAATTTGAAAAACATTTGTTTCTTGAAGTTTTAAATAGGTTGATTTGATTGTCAAAATAATTTTCGGACATTTTTCAACGTCATGTTTTACATGCTACCAAAAACAATCTTTGACGTTAAAATACTTCACGTTGATTTTTGAACGTAAACGTTTTGCGTGCTGCCACTCCAGTTTATATTACCACACATATATTATACATTCCCTTTGCGATGAACACTGAAGAATGTTGACAAAAAATATTTTAAACTTAATTTGTTCAACAATGTTTATAAACAAATAATTCAGCAACAGAAATTTTTTGCTAAAATTGATTTCATTGTGACATATTCTTATATGGTGTGAGATATCTTATAGCAAAGATTATATAATTACTAAGATTATATAATTAAGTTTAAACTAATTGTTGTCAACATTCTTCAGTGTTCATCGCACAGGGAATGTATGTTGTATGTGTAGTAATATAAACCCGGCTGGTATATTAGGTATACGCTATTTTGATAATGTTATTATTTTTGTAAATATTAATATGAATTTGGGTATACATACTCATATCATTTCTATTATTTTGGGAAACATTGAAAAAAAGTTCAATTTTGAAATAAAATATTTTCATTTTTAAAGCGATGACCTATATTTTTTTTTTCATTAATATGAAGAAAATTTAATTTTCTACAAAAAAGTCTGCTTTAAGGGTATCCGCTGCTTCCAATTCAACGTCCATAAATCTAAAAAAATGCAAAGAGAGATAGAGATATTTTGTATTTCCTCTTCATCAACAATTATTTCTTTATTATTGGGAGAAAAAAAATAAAAACATCATATCCGACAAACAAAATGTAAACGGTCGTTAACATTTATTCCCTCTGTTTCCGAGTGGTTAAGTGTGCCCAAAAAAATACTACTCATTTTTAAAAAAATATTTACGATAGCCTGCGATTTGTTAACTTCGTATTTTTTTTTTTGAATTACTTCGTATTTTCTCGCCCGCACGAAGAGAATTCATATTTCATCATGTGCATATCACAGTCATATTCTCTCGTTAGCGTTCGCACATTGATCTTTATATTTAGTGCAGTTTCAAAGTTCAAAAAGATAAGTTGTGAATAGTGTTTTTGAAAAAGATAAAAAGTAAAAAAGTGAGAAAGAAAAAAAATTGTAATTATAATAAATAGTTGTAAGGCAATCTTTTTAAAAAGATATATTTTTACTCAACAAATATAATTTGTACAGTGGTTACAAATCGCACACAAATACTTGAAATATAACGAAAAAAAAATTTAAAATGCTTTTTGTATTTCTCTAATTCTTAATTAATATTAGAACTTAGAAAATGTTTTTTTATCAATATCTAAATGTTAATTATTATAAAACCGTGATTTTTTCTTAAAGAAAATAATGTTTTGTTATCAACAAATATGATTTGTACAGTGTCATGAAATGTGTACAGTGTTGTAAAAATGATTTTCGTATTTCTCTAATTCTTAATCAATATTAGAACTTAGAAAATGTTTTTTTTTAATAAGAAAATTTCGTATTTGTTTTTTAACAGAAATAGGAAAATAGAGTTTTAATATAGCAATGCCAAAATATAAAAGTGTATTAAACCTTTCTAAGCGGTCCATTAGACGACATTTGTTTCAAAATAAAAGGACCGCTCAAAATGTATTGCATTCTGGAAATAGAGAAGACATAACCATTTCTGAAATTCTGAAAGTTCGTAACGAAAATTGTGATATAACTGATAGACCTGGAGCTGTTGAAGAATTTCCTTCTAATTTAGAAAGTGAAGGAGATAGTTTAACTAATAATCAATTCGATACCAATTTCGTATATAGAACAAATATTTTACAATTTCTTCAACTGTGGGCAACTAGAAATAATATTAAAGCAAATGCAGTAAATGAACTTTTGATTGCATTGAGGTTAAATGGTTTCGATAATTTACCAAAAGATAGTGGAACTCTTCTGAGCACTCCATCGTCTAGAGAAATGTTGGTATGTCCATCAGGGGAATACTGTTATATAGGTTTAAACAAATATTTGATGTTCTTACTGCTTGGTTTAAATTATATACCAGAAAAAATTGTATTTGATTTTAATATTGATGGAGTACCAATTAGTAAAAGTAATCATGACAGTTTTTGGTTGATTTTAGCTAAATGTTATAATCTAACTAAGCCTGATATTAGCCTGATATTTTTTTAGTAGCATTTATCATGGAAGTAACAAACCAAATGATTTTAATGTTTTTTTATAAAACCATTTGTTGCTGAACTTAAAGAACTTATGAAAAACAGATATATGTTAAACGGTCAAAAAATTTGCATAGAAGTTCGGGCGTTTATATGTGATGCTCCAGCAAGATCGGGTGTACTTGGCACAAAATCCCATGCAGCATATTCTGGATGTCTTAAATGTTGGAAGGAAGGAGAATTTATTCGCAATAGAATGACATATCCAATAGAAAATATAAGGTTACGGACTAATGAATCATTTAGAGAGAAAGAAAATGAGAATCATCATAACTATGTCTCTATTTTAGAAGAGTTAGATATTGATATGATCAGACAATTCCCATTAGAATATCTGCATTTAGTCTGTTTAGGCGTTGTTAAAAAACTATTAAAAATGTGGGTAAATGGAGAAACATCATCACTTCTGTCTAGTGCACAAGTTAAAAAAATATCAAATATGTTAAAACAGATAAGCAAAACACAGCCAAATGATTTTCAGCAACGAATAAGACCGTTAACAGAACTTTCTTAATTTAAAGGCCCTAAATTTAGGGTCTTTCTATTATATTCTGGTCCATTTGTACTTAAAAACGTTTTACCAGAGAATAAATACAATCGTTTTCTTTTGTTTCATACTGCAATTCTAATTCTATGCAGTGATACATTATCTCAAACCAAAACTGACTTAGCACATAATTTGCTGAAAGAGTTTGTTAATGGAGTGGCTCAAATATACGGACGGCATCACCTCACATACAATATGCATTGTTTAATACATTTAACAGATGATGTGAAACAGTTCGGTACTTTGGATAATTTTTCTGCCATAATATTCGAGAGTTATATGTTTTCTGTAAAGAATATGCTACGAAAACCTAATCAGTCACTTGCTCAGTTATTCAACCGTTTATTTGAAAATCAAAAATGAGAATCAAATCGATTATCCTATTTGAAAAAAAAAACTATTTATAAAACAATTATACTAAAAAAATTTGAACTTAGTAGCACAGAAAAAAATTGTTGGTTTTTGGGCAAGAATAAAGATATTGTACGCCTTAAACATATCGAAGTTATTAGAGGTAAAATATTTGTAGCCGGAAATAAGTATTTAAGCACTGTAAGCTTTTATGAGACACCAATAAACTCTACTAGATTTGATATATACGAAGCAGATATATATGACGCAATGCAATATATGTGGCCATATGAATTACAAAAAATTATTTGCCATGGAAGACGAAGACAACAAATACATTTTTTTTCCAATCCTTCATGCTAACAATTTATGCGAAGTTTCACTATAACTTATTATATATCATTATTATTATTATTATTTTTTGTTTTTAATACTGTTAAGCGTTATTTCTTACTTACATATTCTTAAAAATTTTACATTTTTCACAAAAATTATAGTTTCCGAATATTCCTCCGAATATACCTTTTTCCGAATATTTCGATATTACTCTTTATCATTATATCTAAATTTCAATGGTTTATTTTGAGAAGGTTAAATTTTTTGTAAGAGAAAAATATAAAAATATAATAGGTTGAAAATGTACTCAATTATCGAAACAACTGATAAAGATGGTACAAAAGAGGTGTCTGTGGTGCTATCAAACTGGATTGTCGAAAATTATGTTTTTTGATGTTATGAAATTATGATTCTTTACCTGATTCGTCTTGGGAAAAATATGTCTGCAATATTCTGAAGTCAAAGATCGGAACTTTGTTTGAAGCAAGGGAACTTGAAAAATATTTTGAGTTACACACAAATACTGATGAAGAAAATTGGCACAAAATTAAAAAAGCTAGGTACGCAGTACCAAATTTTAATGTTGAGTTCGATAACGAAGTCCAACCTCTAGCATCACTATCATCTGAAAAAGCTTACTTAGAAACATTAGAGAAGAAGCAACTGAAAAATGTGGGTATACAAAATGTACTAATAAATTGTTAGCTTTTTATTTTAATAATTTTCTATTTAAGATGTTTCACTAACAACAACATCAACAAGTCAAAATTTTGAAGACTTCGATATAACCGTTAATACTACAACCGTTTTAATGGATATATCCAATGCATCTGGAATTATTTATGAACCTCATACCGTTTCTTCACAGACTCAAAAAGATTCGATACAAAAAAAAAACTTTGAAGAGAAAAAAAACTAATTGAAAATAAAGGTAATAAAAAAATTAACTTATTTCATTTTTATTATTTTGATCTTTCCAATTTCATATATATGATTAACAATAACAATAACAACAGCAAGTCTAAAATTCGGTAACGAATCTGATTGCACTACAACTTTAACCGACGTTGATATATCAAAATATAATGATGAAAATTCACCTTTGATTCAAAATAATTCAACCACTATAGGACAAGTTAAAAGACAAAACTGCTGTATCGGTCAAGACTTGTTGGACCCAAGATATAGTAGTACCATTTCACAAAATAAAATAGAAATACATATAAAAAAAGAAGTAAAAAAAAACAAAGCCCAACCAAAATTGTCTTCTCTAACTAGAAAAATGGATGAATTAAATTCGAAATTTGATTTAATTTTAAAAAATCAATCTCGACAAAAAATTAAACAGAAAAAAAGAAATGCAAAAATTTTACAAAATCAAAAAGTTTTGAGATCATTTCTAGAACAGCTGATAAATATAAATAAGCAAAAAACTGGGAAACAAATTACGAAGGATTTTAATTTTAAATATCCTTCTGTACCTATCAAAACAGTTGCCGAATTAATGGAATTTAATAATGATTTGCAGAACAATCATTTTATAGATCAAATGGTAGGGCATTTCAGTTTTAATCAATGGATGGACCTCTTACAAGTTTTTATATTGTTTTTTATCTTTCAGACATTGAAACCCTTAATTGCATACTGTAGCATATATGCATCATACCTTGTTTTTTGCTATATTTTCCAAGCCAAAAATCCAAATTACATATTTTAATATTTTAGTATTTTCGGTATTTTTTTGTTTTTTCCAAGATATGTGCGAGGATTTTGTTCATTAAAGATGAAAAAAATTAAAGTGCGTAAAATGAATAAGCTAAAACGGTATTTTTCATTGGAATAATAATATGTGTAAAACTACCAAATGAGATTAAAAAAAATTTTTTTTTCATATTTGTGTCTCTTATTTATGTATTTTGTATATTTATTTAGTATTCCCATTTTAAACTTTGCAGATAAGTGATATTTTAGGTATGATGCATATCTGCTATATTATGCGTTAGTTAACTCATTAAAAATAATAATTTGAAGAATTTGAATTTTTTTTTTTTGTTTTTTTATGTGTTTTTAAATGTTTTTGCGTAAAACCCTATATTTCCCCCTTCTTTTGTTTTTACAAATGTAAGGAAGTAAATGTTTAGGGTATTTATGAATGTACAGTGGTAGGCAGAATTAATTACACACTCAATAAATGTTTACATTTTTTTTTTTTTTTCTTTTCTAAGGACGGAATTTACAAATGTGTTAAAAAAAACTTTGGGAATCAGTTTCACAAAGTGTTTTTAATTTAAATTTCAATTTTCGGCTGAAAAGAAATTTCATATGACTCAGGTAGTAACAGATTTCTTTTGCTATGTCATCCGGCAAAAGTAATTACAGATTCGGTTTCATACGGCATAATTAATTACACATCAGGAAAAACTAAAGAAATATTGCTAATTTTTGAATAAAAAGTTGTTTACAGTTAAATGGTTTGGTTTAAGTATTTTTAAATTATTACTTTTTAGTTATTCCACCTTGTGCATCAATAACAGCTTGCAATTACTTTCATATTGAAGTTCTTAAATTTTTAATTAATTCCATAGGTAATTTTATCTAAGTATTCAGTATTTTCTCAATTCTTTCAGTTTCTTTCTGCTTTTATCTATTTGTTTCCTTTTCATTGTTTCATAAATGCGATTTGTTTCATAATTGCGCAGATGTTCTGTATAATATTTAAGTCAGGGCTCTTCGTTGGCCAAGTTAGAATGTTCAGTCCGACACCTTCAAGAAATCGTTTTACAACGCAACCTCTATTAAATGAAACATTATCTTGCTGGAAATAGCAGTTATCATCAGGAAATATTCCGCCTCCTTAAGTGAAAGCATGTTCATTTAATATTTTAATATATCCACATTGAAATAATGTTGCATCTGTTGGAAACAAAGCTTCACAGCCATAGTAGTAAATGCATCCGCAAGACATAACACTTCCATCGCCATGGGAATCAAATGATTAAACCATTTTATACTTTAACTCTTTTGGAAGATGAATGTATTTTTTTCCCAAGAGCTTCCGTGAAAGTAAATTAACTTTCCTCTGTGCACAATACGTTATATCAGTACTCCAATGACTCATTAACATATTCTTGAGCAAAAGCCTCACGTTATGAAAAATTTGCTGGTAAAATATTTACTACTTTACGCACCCCATAAGTTTGAATATTAAAATATTTACATATTCTTCGTATTGTTCATTCCCTCCTACTGTTTTTTCAATAATTTTTGCTGACCCAAAAGCAATTTTAGCTGGGCTTATATCAGGATTTTCCTTTTAATTACTTAACAATTTATAATAGCCTTCTTTCGGTCTCTTAGTAAAAACTTCATTCCTACTAGATCTTTCCCTGTTTTTCAAGCTACCGTATTCGTCTTTTTTCTTTTCAAGGTTTTAAACAGTTTTAAATGAAATTTCATAAATTTCTGCTAGCAACCGAGCTAGTGAAGCAACAACTTCTGCGCGATTTTCAATATTTAATTCGTTTGTTTTACGTATTATGGATGAAAAATGAATCAGTAATTTTAACAGATTAAAATATTATATTGAAACACTATTACGAGCCGCACTTCGTCACTTTTAAATATTAGAATACAAATTCAAAAATAAAAATTAATTAAACGCTGTCAAAAATGCACTTATTCACTTCAATGGATCAAAATGCAATAATGTGTAATTAATTATGCCGTATGAAACCAAATGTGTAATTACTTTTGCCGGTGACATAGCAACAGAAACCTGTTACTACCTGAGTCATTTGAGATTTTTTTCAGCCGAAAATTTAAATTTAAATTAAAAACACTGTGAAATTGATTCCCAAAGTTTTTTTTTAACACATTTGTAAATTCCGTCCTTAGAAAAGAAAAACAAAAAAAAATGTAAAAATTTATTGAGTGTGTAATTAATTTTGCCTACCACTGTATGTATGAATACAGTAGCTATTTATATTTTGTAAGTAACTAAATAAATTGCGATGCTGATTCTAGTTACATAAGAATGTTTTACATAATTCTTATGCATCAGTTGAGTTTCAAAGTGCAATATAACAAGTTTTAACTTAAGTAAAATAAAGTTTTTATTTAATTATTTTTATCTCTCGAAATAAACTTAAAGTGAGCAAAAGAAAAAAATAGGTAAAATAATAATTATATTTTATCCTGATTCCAGAACCATTTTAACTATATATAAATTCATTTATGACTTTAGAAAAATTAGTAAAATGCTAACAAATGAGGAAATTGAAGAAGCAATGAATAATTGGTCTTGCAGTGAAGATGAATTTGAAGAAGATGATGACGACATCTTCGAAGATAGTTTAGAAATTATAAGATCATTCGAAGGAAGATACAAATTTTGCGGAGATAGAAGCAGAAATAGATCCACAACCGTCAACATCCAGAAGTAGAGATTTGGTATTTGAATACAATTATCTAAATTTCTAAATAAAAATACCAATGGACTATATGGAAGAAACGGGATGATTTCCAATTTTGCGAAAAACCATTCCTCAGATCTACAATCTCACCAGATGTCGTGATGAATATCTCAACGCCGTTAGCATTTTTTCAATATTTTTTTTCCGCAGATTTACTAATTAAAATAGCAGAAGAATCTTCACAATACTCTAGCGAAATTGATGTGGATAATCTACTATCTGTAACACAAAATCATCTAGAAAAATACTTAGGTATATGTATAATGTCATCAGTTGTATACGTACCAAATATAAGACAATATTGGAATCCAATAGTTGGGAATGAAACGATAAAAAAGACTATGAGCATAAATGAATTTGAAAAGATACGTCGAGTATTGCTTTTCAACTCAAAAAGCACTATGCTTCCCAGAAATGACGAACGTCATGATAGACTACACAAGATTAAACCAATATTAAATCATTTAACAAATATTTTTTCAAATATTCCTATTGAAGAACGGCTTTCTTTGGATGAACAGATATGCTCTACAAAAATTCAAAGTTACTTAAAACAGTACTTACCAGCTAAACCGCAAAAGTGGGGATAAAATTTTTTTGTCTTAAGTGGAGTAAGTGGCTTTACTTATAATTTTGAAATTTTTTTTGGAATTTGAGTGCCAAAACATGTCGCGCATAAAATTTACTTTGATAGATTTTACACAACAATTTCATTGGGTATAGAGCTAGCTAAAGCGGGAATATACAGTCTCGGAACTATACAACGAAATAGAGTACCAAATTGTAAGCTACCAGCTGACAAAGATTTAAAAAAAAGTAAAAGAGGAGACAGTTTTGAATTTTTTCAACTATTGAAATCATTGATGTATGCGCATTAACCTGGAAAGACAACAAAGCCGTGCATTTATTATCGACATTTATAAGTTGCCATCCCATAGACTACATACGACGTTTTGATAGAATTAAAATTTTTAGTTTTTTTACGTTCTCAAACGCATATTGTAGCATATATGCGTCATACCATAAACTCGGTCTACACTCCGTTCTAAGGCCCCAAATTTAAAAAGATTCAAATTAAGTTTCTAAAATGTTTCTAAAATTCTATTCAAAAATATTTTTTTTAATGAAAAAGAGAAAATCATGCAATAAAGGGTTAAGATTATATAAGTACAAAAGTACTTCACTAAATAAAACTATAAAACAAATTTTTGAGCACTTATTTACCTATGAGGTGATTAGGAAATATACATGGACAGATCAATCTGGAATAAAAATGACAGACAAAGGTAATGAAAATCAAAGAGTATGTTTTTGTTTTATTTAAAAATTATATTTTTCAACTTATTTAGCAATTTCGAAAAGAGTTTTTTTCTGAGAACAAAAATATTGTGCTATTAACAACAAACGTTGTCAACTACATGTTTAAAGACCAACCTACTACTGAGGAACACGTGAAGAAAGGGATTCAGGAGCTTTTCAAAAAGTCTTCAATCAGAGTAGACAGAATAAAAAAAAGATTCAAAGAATGTGAAATATCATGTCACCAAAATTAACAAGAATTATTTAAATTTCAGGACTAGTAATATAAATTTAGTACAATAAAGTTGAAAACTGTAAATTTTCAAAATTTAATTAAAATTAAATAAAACATTCAAAGATATTAAATAAAAGTTTGTATAATTGAAAATTAATTAATAAATAAAAAACACTGGCTTTTAATATACTGACTATCTATAATATTTATATTGATTAAGTTAAAAATTATTCCACTATTTCGACCCGTTTTACCACCATCACCGATTTCATAATCGATCATTAATCTTTAAATAACTTGAAATAAACAAAACATTACAACATATAAATTAAAGAAATTAAATTAAAAATCGTCATCGTCATAGGTATTTCTATTTTATTTTGTGAAGTGGTACTACTATATCTTGGGTCCAACAAATCTTGACCGATACAGCAGTTTTAGTCAGTATAAAAAGCCAGTGTTTTGTAAATATCTCACTAAAACTTTAAAATTTTAAAATTAATTAATTAACTATAAAAAAAAACTACTAACAAATTTGTAGTCTCTATATCTTATTTTTGATTTTTTTTTAAATGAAATAAAAAGTTTAAAATTAATTTTTATGTTATTATATAATATGTATAAATAAAAAATATATGAATAAAAAGATTTAAGTTAAATTCAAATATTCATGTTTCTTTTTTATTTTACTAAATTAAGAACAACATACAAAAAATTTAATTAATTTCAAATGGATTGTATCCAAACTCAAACTGAACGAAAAAATCCAGTTTTTGCCCGATTGTGCCCAATAATTAACTAAATATTAATACTATATTGTTCCCTGATTGTGTCAAATAATAGACTGAAAAATAGTACCGGTTAATAACTGAATTGTGCCCAATAATTAACTGGATAATAATACTAGATTGTTCGCAAATTGTGTCAAATAATAGTACCCGTTTATTATTAAATTCTGCCCACTAATAAACTTGGTTAGAGTAGCAATATGTAACCGAAATAAGCCTGAATAAAGTAAAGAAGAATAAACAGTCTTCGTTCATTAACATGTTACTTAAAAATAACCGAACAGTCTTCGTTCATTAACATGTTACAGAAAAGTTACCGAACAGTCTTCGTTTGTCAACATGTGACGAGGCGTTGTTTGACCAAAATGCGTAGTTTTTTCGGTTACGTATCTACTTGTAACCGATGCGGTCTCCGAACACAATCCAGTTTTTTTTTGTCTACAAAAGTGGAAATTGTTTGTCGGTAATTCCATTTGCATTACACATATACATTTATAGATTTAAAATAAATCTATATAATAGTATAATCATATATATAATAATATGTACTATATTTATACACAAAGATTATTTTACGTTAATATTCTAGGAATTATTGTTATTTGCTTGCCTTAGTAATGAAATAAATTTTGGGTGTCAAAATACTTTTATTTGCATCTCTGAATAATGCAATAAAAATAAAATAAAAATAAAATTATAATATTCAAAAATAAAAGTAAAAATTGCTTTAAAAATAAAATATTTAAAAAAAAAAAGGCAATATCTATAGAACTCCATACAAAATTTATGGAGGTACACAGGTACTTCGTCATCCTCGTGAAGATGGTTTTTCAAAACAAGGGTAGATATCGACTCCCATTGATTATGAAAATCCAAATTCTTTAAAATTAGTAAATTTACAACTTTTTAGGAGTTGTCAGAGAGTTTGAGCTCGTTAGCCTTACCAGAACCATAGAACCATATTTTTTGTAGTTTGAAAATACAAAAGGTACCCAGGTACCCAGGTCGTCACTCAAATAAGTGTTAGGCACTCACATGTGTTCAGTAAAATTGAAAGTACTAAATAAGCTGAAAAAATAGTACTAAATTGTTGACGAAAGCATCAAAATGATAAATTGGAAATTAGATTAGAGTTTGAATTGAGAAAATTCTCTCAACATTAGCGGATGAGTGTGGTAAGGACAGTAGTCCTTGTGTAATTCGATAAATGTTACTGCAAATACATTCATTCAAATCACTTTTGACTCCAGTGATTTGATTTTTCGCTCCAAAATTTAGAAATAGTATTATCATAGAAAAAGTAGTATAATAGAAGTCCAGCGTAGAACAAATTTTTCTGGCAATTTCTTTCAATAGCCAGCCTCGCCACTCTCTTGATTTTTATTTTTTCTCTCGATACTGTTATTATAATTTAGTAAACAAATTTTCTTACTGTAAACTGTTATTATAAAAGCAAAAACAAAAAATTAGAAATCAAATAACAATGAGAATATCGTTTTTGTTTTTCATTTTTTGTTATTATTGTGTTTGTGTAATTTGAAATTTTTTTCAATTAATATCTACCAAAATTTCAAATATGGTTATCATTTTTATCGAGTAGTCTTTTAAAAAAACAAATATTTTATTTTCTCAATCCATGTAATGTTATAAAATAATTTTATAAATGTTGAATTGTGCTTGTACATATGTATGTATATTTATAATAATAAATCTTATATATAATAATTTTGTTTTTGGTCTGAGGCGGAACCTTCGATAGTGTGTGTGTAACAAGCCATGAACAACTTTTTTTTGGCGAAATGGTGGTTCGTTAATGTTGTGTTGTGTTTAGTGCGAAATAAATAAAAATTACTCTAAAGTAAAAATAAAATGTTAGAAATTATTAATTTAATTAAAGCGGTTAAAGTGTTACCATTGAATTTAATTTCTTTTAAGTTATTAACAAACGCATTTAAACAGTTTTTCTTCAAAATCCAAGTAGGTAAACCAGCACTTAAATTTTTTTTATTAAATTGTACTGTCAACTGTGTTGGTTATATTTTAAAAGCATGTGAATCAAAATAGGTTTTATATAGACTAATTTCTAATCATATTCTTACTTCACTCATTTAACCATGGTTTCGAACTTTAAATTAAAATTTAAATTAATTTTACACTAAGAATAAAAATGTTTTAATGCAAATTTAATAAAAACTTAATAAAGTAAAAAAAAAAAAAAAATAAAACAAAGTATATTTGGATATTATATAATTACGTATATTATTGTAAATCGACTAGAGCTAATTGATGGCGCTTCGCACGTTTCAAGTAAGCTAAACTTTATTTTTATTTTTTATAACAATGTCAAAAATTTCCAACAAACAATAAAACTAATTACGAAACAGTGGTTCTTAAGCTACAAATTAATGAATAATAACAGAGGATATTCATTAACATGAATAATTATTTTGTAATCAATTAATAATACGTTTTATTTGGTTGCTTAACTTATTTAATTAATAATAAAATATATAAATAATAATTCTTATTTTAATTATGGTAGTATAAGGTGTTAATCCTTTTTTTTTTTAGTACAAAAATCTAACCACACTGTTGTTAAAGCAGTATTTTTCATTCTAAGTACTATCTAGGTATAACAAATAAATTCCGATCATGATGAGTGAGGATCTTAGAACTTCGATCTAACGCTAGCTCTTCATCTTCCGCTCGTTCAAATAAATTTGCTACTCCAACTAAATCTAACGTCATTAAAACTAAAGACAATATTCAAATTAAAAATACAATTAAAACAAATGGTAATAATCAGTCTACTCTCCCAATGAACAGTAGCATCGTTAATTTAAGCAGTGGAACCAGTAATAGCATAAATAATAATAAAAATTGTAATTATAATGAAATTATTAGTGACATTGAGGAAATTATTGATAGGAAACTGAAAGAACTAGAGAACAGGATTAATTTTTCAATTAATAATAGATTTTCTAAGATTGAAGAAGACGTATCCATCATTAAAGAAACTCTATCCAAACATGATAGTGATATTCAATCACTAGCAACGAGTGTTAATGATCTTCGTAATAGCACCTGCCTCAAAACCGAGGTTGATGATGACATTAACAACATGTTTGATGAGATTTCAGCACTTTGCAAAACCGACCTTGAAAACCGTATACATAGTCTAGAAGTTGCTGCTTGTAAAAAAGATTTGATTGTCAATAATATTCCGAAAACTGATAATGAATCTCTTGATGAAATTTTTAATAATATCTCTTCAGCAACCGGTTATAATTCAAACAACAGTAAACCAAGTAGTATATTTCGTTTGAAATCTGGAACAATTATAATTAAATTTCGAAATATTTATGAGAAATCCACATTTTTCAGAAAATATCTTTCCCATAGAAATTTGTCGTTAAATGATATTGGGATTAACAGCTCAAAAAGGATTTATATATCACATAGTTTGCCACAAAGTACTAGGGAACTTCTTAAACTAGCAACGCAGATGAAAATCGATGGTTAGATTTATAAAATATCAACTAGAAATGAGTCTCTTTTCATACAAAAAAGAGCTAATGATGCATTCACTCTTATTTCATCCAGACATCAGCTCTTAAGTCCGAAATCCAATCATAGACTTTCAATTATATCAAATCAAATTCTCTGATTTTAGTAATCATTATCAATATAAATTTAAATTCAAATTTAAGTCTAAAATCAAATTTCAAATTTCAATTTTACTTCAATCTCATTTTTGTTGTTTTTTTTTTTTTTTTTGTACTCAAAATTAATTAATTTTAAATTAATTCTTTACATTGTATTTACCTAAATATGTTGGATTTTAGTATTAATAATATTTTAGATTTTACATTTAATTTTAAATTATATATTTGTGTTGAATTGAGAATTGTTTGCATGAACCTGCTTCTTAAAATTATGAATTTCTCTAAAACTCATAATTCACTATCTCTATGCACTATTTTTATTTGTAATGTCGGTTAATAACTTAGATAACAATGACAGTTCGGTGTTGATTCCAAGTATAGTTCTATTTAATGCTGTTAATAACGAGAAACTCCTTAACATTATTCATATCAACGTCAGAAGCCTCTTTCCGAAAATTGATGCACTTAGACTCTGCGTCTCTAATACAAAAGCTCATGTTATCATGATATCTGAAACCTGGCTAGACCCTGATATAAGTTCTGATATGGTTAAGATTCCTGGTTTTAGGCTCTGTAGGTGTTCGAGCTAAATTGGATGGATTTGACAATTTGATTCGTGGTGGTGGTGTCGCGATGTATATCAAATGTGGTCTTCCTGTTAGACTATTGTGCAATTCTGGTTCATGTGATGATATTGAATTTATTCTAGCTGAAGTCAAAGTTAGTGGTAGTACAATCATGTTGGGAACAACTTATTTTGCACATCCGGCTGCATATAAACTTGATCCATTCAATAAGGCTTTGGATAAATTCTGTAGTAATTTTGAAAATATAGTAATTGGTGGTGATTTTAATATGCTTAATATTTTTGTAAAATGTTCAACTTCGCACACTTGCTTTAGGAGTTTATTCAATGGGGCAATATTTTGAACCCCTGCTATATAAATTGATGGTGGCTTAATTTCTTTAGGCTGTTTTGCTTCAGTCTTTTCATCCTCCAGCTCTGCAAACTCTTTTTGTATGTCACTGGCACTACCTTTAAGTTGATTCAGCCAATAGTCGTTTATTATCGTTTGCTTTTGAATTTGTGTTTTTTGTGTGTTGTTTTCTTTTTTCTTTTGACTGCTTAGGGTATTTTTTATTGTTATCGTTTTTTGTTTGCTTGTTTTTTTTTCACTATGATGAAGCCATCATTGTTTACTTGGGATTTAATATCATTGGTATTTATCTTTGTTTGCTTTGGTGCAGGTGCCTTCAACGGACTACTTCTTTTTGCTTTGTGCTGCTTTCAGAATGAATTTCTGTTGGAGCAAAACCACCTTTCTCCTCTGCGGTGAGTCCTTTTCTCATCTCTTCGTTCTCATTTCGTAAAGACTGAACATCTTTGCTAAGCTGTTCAGCGAGCTTTTCTATTTTGGTTAACTTTTCCTTTAGTTTCTCATTTTCCTTTTGTAAAATATTTGTACCATGAAATTCTTTTGTTTTAGGTACTTCTGCACTATGATTAGGTACCATTACCTTTTTTCTTTCATTTTCGTGTTCCTGCTTCTCCTTATTTGTTGCACCACCTCTTGGTGGTGGAGTTCGATCCACCCCCATTTAGTTATTACTTAATTTTTTTTAATTATATAATATATGTATTTAATATATAACTAATAATAATATAATATATAAATAATAATATGGTCTAATAAATAATATCAATAAACGATATAAAAATGTATTATTAGTACTATTAGTACATATATAGTTACCATCCCAAAGTGGTTAAATATAAGGTGTTTTCGTTTATTCATTCTAAAGAAGGAATGGAAAGAATAGAATACTTGATGACGTCTCGATAGAATATTCCGAACAAATAGAATAAACGAACAGAATAGAATAAAAAGAATAAACATCATAAATTGTCATTGTTTATTTTTTTATTTATTTATTAATTTTTGTGAACAAAAGTTTTTACTATTTTTTAATTTGTGTAAATTAGTTAATATAGTTAATATAAGTTATAATAGTTATTATAACCATTATATAGACTCATTCCTTGTAAAAAAGAACAATAAAAACTTTTAAAAAATTTTATTTTCTGAATAAAAAATACAACTACTAATTTTATATAAACATTAATATTTATACAATTATTCATAATATTATATTTGCTTTCAAAAACATTTTTTTAATTAACCAATATTTTCAATTTTTTTAAATTAAAATAAAATATAGGTAATCAAATTGTTATTACTGTATACAATGATAGAAGTGAACTGTTATTCCGTAATTTTATTCTGTTTATTCCAACTCTGAGATGGAACAAAAAGAATGCGCTCGGAATATACGGAATAAATAAAAAAATACAGCACAGAATATTTGGAATATTTAGAATGAATCAAAAAACGCTTTTTGACATATTCTGAATATTCCGAATATTCGGAATGAATAAACGAAAACAACCTTAATCAATATGCATATTGTTAAGTATATATATACAATTGTACTCAATCACAAGAATGGTAATATGTACAATATTCAATATTTTACAATTAATATGTATATAGAATTCACTATGTATGTATATACAATTATAATTGATATTTATATTATAAAGTTATTAGAATATAGTGGTTAATTATAAATTTAAGACATTTAGTACACAATAATATAGATATTTTTGAGTAGATAAAATTTATTACATAAGAAAATATTTTTTTAATAGTATTTTATTTATTAATTAATTAATTTGTAAATGTTATAATGATATAATGTTCACCGGTGATGTCGCTCAATTGCATTTACTTACAACGGTAGCACTTTTTGGATTTCGATGTTGATTTCTGACACTAACATTTGACAATGATAAATGATGACTGATTATATGTCAGTTGCAGTTCTTTATTATTGGTTATCACCCGTACACGGTTTTTTCTTTATTTTTTTTGCGGTTTCGATTTTATAATTTTTATGAAAAATTATAATGTTTTTTCGCGCTTTTAATACCTTGAACAGAATGAGCGCAGGCATCACGCAGTCATCGCGCAGAAATACTACTTTGAAAGTTGAAACATATGAAAACATATGCAAATGCACAGAATGAAAAGTTGTCAACGCAGCTATCGCGCAGAAGTTGAAAAAGTTTTAACTTCAACGCAAGAATTCTACTTTGACAACTAACAAAACTATTTTTTATTTGAATGTGTATGTAAAAGTGAAATTATTGTGTGACTGTAGTACAACACATTAATACAAATTAAATTTTTTTGTTTATATTGATTTCCATATCATGTAATCAAATCATAAAATCAATTTTAAAATAAAAAAAAAGCGGCAGAGCTCAGATATAATATAATAAAATTAATTTATAAATTTATAACATATATTTAACATTTATTAATTTTCTTGAAAATTTATTTAATAAGAAAAAGTAAGCAAAACAAAGCCAGTTAACGCTTTCAAAGTTTTGCATTCTGTGCACCAAGTTAGATTGCTGCGTTTTTGACATTTAGAAACTTTGTTGGTTGCGTGATGGCTGCGTTTATTCTGTTCAAGAGGTAAACTTCGCTTTGCGGTTTTAGGTTTTTTTTTCCTTTTGATTACCTCCTCAAACACAACTTGACACCTTAGAAGACAAGGTTATACTTATATAACAAAATGGTTGAATTATTTTCTCTATCTGACACATCTCTAGCTGACAAAAAGCTTTAATAAGAACAAAGTCATAAAACAAACAACGTAAAAAAATAAAGGAGGTAATTGGTGAAGAACCATGGTATGGTACAAATAATAGTACAAACAATTTTTGTACCTTTTTTTCTCTAATTATTACTTGTATGACACACGATCACGAACAAGAACAAATACGATTGAAGCGCTTTCTTCGGGCTGTATTTGTTATTTTGGGTACATTAAAATTAAGGTGGTTATGATGAAGTCCGGAGCGGAATTTCTCAGAAAAAAAATTCCGATCCGAATACGAAAGAATTGGTATGCTGAAGTCCCTTCGACTGCAAAGTCTGTGCAGAAATCAAAATCATATGTTTCGGAAGATTTTTAGTTTTGTTTTCATATTCATTTCAAACATTTTTATTTTCAATTTTTTTTTATTTATTTTGTAAAAATTTTTTAATAGATAATGTATATGACATAAATGTATATATACAATATGCATACATAAATTAAAAGTAAAAGTTACAACTTTCTTAATTATATATGTAGTATGTATATATATACAAATTAAAATAATAGTAATTTTTTGTTACATCAGAGAAAATTTAAAATTCTCTAAAGAATGTAAAATATATATGTATCGTTTTTAATAATATACATATTATGTTATAATATTAAAAAGAATAAAATATATTATTCTTTTGAAGCGCTTTTTTATTCCTAAATAAAAAAAATATTTTTCATAAATGAAAAAAAAATTGAAAAAAAAACTGTTATTACATTTTCTACTTCTCCTAATATTCTAAATACAAAAATTGTATGCTTTATAATTCATTTCCGAACCATTCTAATACTTCCGAATGAGAAATTCCGGCGTACAATTTTCAAATTATTTTCCGTTCCGACGAACTTCATTATACATAAATTTTAAAATTTCGGATAAATAATGACATTTGCAGACTGCGGAATACTTTCGGACTTCAGCATACCAAATTCGGAATGTAATCGGAATTTCACATTCCGACGAACTTCATCATAACCACCTAAATATGTGTAAGTTGTTGTCACTCCAATGCCTCTATATCTTCTAGCCAAGTCACACGATGATTTTTCCGGAATACTTATATCGAATTACGATTTTTTTTTTATTTTTTTTTTTATATCTTATCTTTATTTTTATTTATCTTTTTTGTATATATCTTTTGTATAATTATTAATAACAGGTTTTATTTATTTCTTGTTTAGATCAAGCAGATTACAATCAGATCTTAAACTAAAAAAAAAATAAAAGAAAAGTAATTAATATTTAACAAAATGATTCTAAACTAAAGCACTCTGCAATTTAAAAGAAAAATAGAAAGAAATGGGAAAACTGAAACTACGTATTAACAAATGGTTATTAAGTGGGATGATAAGAAAATGTTTTTTTTGTTTTTTTTTTTTTTTTGTGTAACCATATATCTGTTCTATTAAAGCTCGAACTCAAATATTCAATTCCAAGAGAATTGTAGCAATAAATCCTTTTTAATTTGACTTCCACTTAATGAAAGATCAATGTAGCTTTTATATTTATTCCATAACATGAACATCCTATTAATGGGTTCATATTTCCCGTAATTTGTTTGATAATAAAGGGCATTAAAAATGTTCTCTGAGCGAAACCGTGTACTAGTATTGACATGGGCATTCACCATACTTTTATTGTACTGTGGATTTCGTCTTTCATAACTTGTAGTATGAAGAAAATATCTGAAATTTCTCTTCTAGATTCCAAAGAGATTAAGTTAAGTAACTTTAGGCGATTTTTATAAGGGAGTAGAATAAGAGAGTCAGCCCATGGCAGTCTACGTAACGCATACCTCAAAAAAAATTTCTGAATTGCCTCAATTCTATCAATGTGAATATTATAGTATGGTGACCAGTGACCATACTTGACTAGCATACTCAAGATTGGGACGAATTAGTGACATAGACAATGATCTGGTAACATATGGATCGTCGAATTCTCTAGCCCATCTCTTAATGAAACCTAAAATAGAATTAGCTTCATCAATAATTGCGTTGAAAAACTTTACTCCCAGGCCCTTAAAATGGGGTACTCTTTTAATAACGAAGGTGTACTTAGCAGCATTTGGTGTTAGCGACTAGTAAAAGAGATGACATTACATTTGCCGATGTTTAGTTTTAAATTGTTAACTATGCACTATTTCATGGTATTCGAGTCCTTTTGAAGCAAAACTGTGTCATTTGATGTGACAACTTCTTTAAATATTTTCATGTAATCCGCATAAATTGCTGTTTTTAATAACGCTGTTGTTTTTAAATAACGAGGGTAAATCGTTGACGGAAATGATTAAAATTAATGGACCCAGATGGCTGCCTTGCGGGACACCAGAATTAGTATGGAACGTACTGGAAATGGCATGTCTATAGAGAACATTTTAGGACCTGTTCGATAGGTAAGATTCTAACCATTGTGATAGGAATGTTGGGAATCCTAGTTTGTGATGTTTTAGTAAAATAACACAATGAGGCAGGAGTTCAAATGTCTTACTTAAATCAATATAGACGACATCAGTCTGGAAACCAGCTTCCATCGATTTAAGAAACATGGAACATGATTCAACCAAATTTATTACGGTTGATCTTCCCTTCATAAAACCATGCTGATTAGGCACAAGTACAGCAGAACATTCGCTATATATAGCATCATACACCATAAGTTCAAAAACCTTTAGTATACTTGACAGTTTAGCTATTGGACGATAGTTTGCGATGTCATTTTTTGAAGCCTTCTTGTGAATCGGTTTAAGAGGCATATTTCCAAGATGGAGGAAATATTCAGTGTTCAAGAGACTTATTAAATAAAATTGACAAAGGATAAGTGAGTGAGTGAGTGATTCAGAGCAATTTTTAAAACTGTTGTTTGACCTGGGGATGTTTCGTTATTTAACTTACTTAAATATACTAGAATTTTAATTGAATGATTTTAATAATAGTAATGTAATTTGAATAATTATTATTATCCTTAATGCGATAAGTAATGAATAATGATATATAATAATTAATAAATAATAATGTAAATAATATAAAATAAAAAAATTTGAGCTGTGGTGTATCGATAAATTTTTTGCAGTAAATTAAATATTTACCCAAGTATCGAGGAATCTCAAAGGGAAATATTGTTGATTTATTTCGTGGAAAATATTAATAATTTATATCGGGACAGAATATTTTGAGAAATTAGCATATTTATTTTATTTTTAGCACATTCATTTTTTCTTGAATTTAAAGAAATTCCTTGAACCTGCAAAAAAAAATTACATTTGTTAAGCGCATAGTGCATACAAAATTTCGGTAATTCAAATTTTATATTAAACCAAAGATTTGGAAATAATTTTTTTCTTTTCTTTTTAGTGTTTCTTTCTATATACATATTAATCATTTTTTTTCTTTTCGTTTTAGTGCTGAGCCAAATGTGATGATAATTTACTTTTTAGCAGAAATTTTTTCTGTTGAACCATCTTATTATTTCTGTCTTTGATTTTATATTTTTTTCTAAAACTTTAATTATTTTTGTTTTTATTCTTTTGTGAGCTTTACTCATAGAACATCATTTTCTTATATGGGCATGGGACATCTGTATATAGTTATTTATTTGTGCTTTAGGGTTATTGTAGGTTAAGTTAGTTGTTAAGTTTTAATTTAAGTTTTTATCTCACAAACTAAAAGAAAATGTATTGATTTTTTATAATTTGTTTTTTACAATAGCTGAAAATAGAAATTAAAACTTAACTGTTAAAATTATCAAGCTTCGTGCTAAAACCAAAAAAGATAGCAAAATTAACAAAAAAAAAAAAAACAATATATACCTATATTTTTTTATATGTTAATCAGTGTATTGGAATTTAATCTAGTTTTGAAAACTTTTTTTTGGGTACTGTAAATAGAAGAAATAATAATAAATAAAAGCAAAAAAAAAAGTAATGAGTTAACGTAATATTCTTTTAATATAAAATTACGAATATAAATTGAACTCTGGTTCTAAGGCCATTTGCTGGTCCGAACTCGACATAAACCATTCTCATAAACCATAAAGCTTATATATAAATTTTTGTCAAAATTGGTGCAGTAGTTCTTCCGGAAAATGATTACAAACATACAGCTTTCTTTTATTATATATATAAAATAAGATAACTAAGATAGAAAAAAGAATTTAATATTTGAATGTTATATAATACGACATTGCATGATTAAATAAATTATGTAATTAATTAGCACGGGATGTCAAATTCTCATCGCGAAAATTACTTCTTTTAATTATATTTAATTATAGTAAATTTTTTGTATATTGGATTATAAATTTTAAGATTTTTGATTTATTGAGAATAAAGAATTTTAAACTTAAAACTTCTACTTAGAGAAAACGGTTATCAGTTATTACAGCCGATACGTTATGGACGTTATGGTTTGTGTATAGGGGCGCATTCCACACTAGGAAAAACTACGTACATGTATTCTTTGGTTTTCAAACTTTCCACCAAAAAAACATTTATACAATATAAACACATTTAAAACAAACACTTTGGATATAGGCCAGTATTTTCTTATTCTATCAGTTCAATTCACTTAACTATCTACAGTTAGCTTAATAAAAATAAAAAATCAAATATCTTCATTTCCAAATCCAAAACAAAGAAAAATCCTAAGAAAAACTGGAAGTTTTCTCGGGCCATACGGGGTACCTGTGCAACAATATAAAATTTTAAACTTAATTTTTAATTTCAACTGGTAAAAAAAGGTTGAATTTAAAAAATAATTATAATATTTAAAAAGAAAATGATTATCATACCTATTCTTATAATTGGAGGCAGTGAAGTGACACCAACTATAAATGTCATAAATGAAAAAAGTTTTAATAAATAAAGTTTGTTATATCTAACAGTCTTGTTGCTTTTTTTGTATAATTTTGATATCCTATCAAATTTTCTATGATGATTTTCAAATTTTGTAGACTTTTCTATTGATATTTTACAAGATAATGTGGATTTTACAGCTTTTGTTCTTATATTTGTATAGTCATTTATTTTATATGAACTTGTTATTTTAAACTGTTCTTGTTTTTGTTTTTGTTGTTCTTTATTGTTGCAAAATGAATTAAATTTTAAAATATTTAACATTCTCCTATATAGATATTCATTTTTTTCATTTTTATTAATTTTATTAAAAGATGAATAATTTCTTTTCTTATAAACTATTTTATTACAATTTAAAATTGAGATTTTATTTTCAACTGATTTATAATTATTACCATATGTTGTTGTTGTATATTTATCTTTTTCAATATTATCGCATGAGCAACAATTATTGTTTAAATGTATAGAGATGATTTTGTCATTCTTATTTATTTTCTTTTTATTATCACTTTTAGTATTAATTATATTATTTCTTTGATATTTAAAAATCACCATTTTGTTAAAAATATTATTAAAATTTTGATTTAGTTTATCTATTTTATAACAAACCAAAAATACATATTTGATCTAAAACATCAAAATATAATAAATAAAAATTTTATAAATAGATTATGCTAGTTATTTTTCTAATCAAATCGAAATACTATAAATAAAATAACGGTTTTTAATATTTACAAATATTTATTATATAATTAGATATAGGTAAAATATCTTTGTTGTAAACTCATCAAAATTTTGTATACTTATATGCATATTATATAATGTGAGATGTTATCAAAATAATAAGCAAACATTTTTAATTAAAATCAAATTTTTAATAGTTATAACGGTAAGCTATATATTATAATTTCATAATTTAATAATTATAATTTTCAATCTTGTAATTAATAGTTTTGTTATTAAAAATTAAAATTTTTATTTAATGAAAATCTGAAGATATAGGTTTAGGTACCAATTTTAATAAGTACACACAGTAATATTTAATTAGAAGTAAAATAAGTATAAAAAGAAAATTTGTATTATATATACCTACATACTATAACTATATCAAGATGCACGTACGCAGTTACTGAAGCTTTCTAATTAAATTTCAAAATTTTATTTACATTTAAGAGTTTTCATGTCATTTTGAAAAATAATGTCATGTGTATACATATAAAAATACCATAAAATTCTTGTTTTTTCAATTTGTAGTTTGAAATTTTCTTTAATTTTCAGCATTTATTCAATATTTGAATCACAAAAACTACAGATATAAAATAAAAAAAGAACAATTTTGACCTCAGCTAATCACTGTCTGGTCTTACCATCTCATAAATTATAGAACAAAAAAAATTAACGGAAATAAAAAAATACATAGGAATAAAAAAAAAATATTTATTTAAATTAAATTCAAATTTACATTTTCATTCACCTATTAAGGTATAACTCAAGTATAAACTAAATTTTCACATTATTTAGTAGTGTTAGATTGTTGTTAATCATTAGTAGTTTTTAAATGTTACTAATAAATTTAATTTTGATTATAATCCCAGTTACAGTAATTTAATTTTTGATTCAAATTTTTTTTTATAAAGAAAATTATTTAATTCAATTGAAATTTAATTTTAACAAAACAAAAACATTTATTATAATAAATAAATTTAATTATATTCAAAATAAAGTATTTCAAATAAAAATATTAAAAATGGCCTTATATGAAAAAATCAATGAATGAAAATAAAGTTAATTCGTTCAATAACTAATTACAGAAAAATATTTTTTCTTTGTTATTTTTCTATAACTTATCAATAAATAAATTAAATGAATTTTATCAAAAACTGATTTGCGGATGCAAAATATAATTTTTGTTGACGAAAAGAGTTTTAATAATAATGATAATAATAATAATAATAAAATAATAATAGCAATATGAAACAATAATAACCATAATAATAATAGTACCCATAATAATAAAATAATAAAAACAATAATAATAATAACAATAAAAGAATAATAATAACAAAATAATAATAATAACAATAATAACCATAATACTAATAATCATAATAATAATAACAATAATAATAATAATTGAAAAACGGAAATACAATTCATTTCTGAGGAAAGCTTATGAAGATGAGCACTAATCATTAATACACATTATAAAGGTCAATTTAAATTTGATATCATTTATTATATAATTTTTATATATGTACATGAATGATAACGAATTTGATTTTTTTCAACACATACTTTATATTATTTAAAAATTAATCAAAACAAATCTATCACACTTCAATTGAGTTCAATTCAGATTTTCATAAAAATATATTTTTTTTATATTTGGATAAATTTGTTAATCTAGATTTTAAATTTATTTCGAGGATTTCATGATTTATCCTGTTATCGTGTAAAACTATTATACTATATATGTAACACTTTCTAGCATACTTAGATGCAAATTATTTTTTTATCTAAATCTGTAGTGAAAAAATAAATTATTTTTTGTCATTCATTAAATACTTCTAATCATATTATAGTAATTAATGATGCACTATTTTCAATAACGATTTTCTTTTATGAAATTTGTTTTGTTTTTGTTTTATAATTGCAACATTTGAATATATTAGTTGATTTTATAAAATTAAAAATCTAATAATTAAAATTAAGTGAAATCCAAATCAAATACGTGTTACTTCAACTTTTTTTTCGAAATTTCTGAAAATTGTACAAAATAAGAGGTACGCATGCTGAATGAAACCTTACAACATTCATCCTTATATTTTCTCTTTTATTTTATTCAATTGTACAAAAAAAATGTTCATTTTCTATCACAGAGTCGGCGTTAAGAAAAATATTAATAAAATAAATTTTAATTTTTTGTTTGCTTAAGTGAAGTAACAAAAAAAATGTTGGCCTCGCATTTGAGAATGGCGCTGATTACAATATCCAGGTATGCAGCGTTTCAACATTACTACCAGTTTTGTTTTAGGTGCCTATGTATTACTCATCAATATTTTCATCAATATTCTTGTCCATATATTTTGAAATTTAGCCATGACATATTGTGGAAGTGTTCTTAATATATTTATAATTTATTTTTATATAATTAAGAAACATATATGAATGTTGAAAATATAATTTCCGGAGAAATGTTTTTGACTTCAATTTAAATTGAATTTTTAAAGTAAATTTTGTATATACATGTTTGCACATTTTAATAATATATCAGTTGTTTAATTACAATAATTGCTATATAATTATTAAAAAAATTAATATAAAAATTGTTCTTTTTAGAAATTAAACATTATAGGTCCAGTATATATATAGTGTATTAAATCTATTTAGAAATTTGTTTCGAAACTAATTTCTCTCTTCAACACACATTTTTAAACTTTTGCTGAAACAAACAGAGAAATTTCACTATTTTTATTTAGTTACAAGATATATTTAAAAAAAATGGTGGGTAAAATTATCGCATTAATAATAGGTAATTGTAGATACCTATTTATAGAAAAAAAAATATAAAAGATTGGTTACAAAAACATATTATGAAAAATATAAGCTACTTCTAACAAAAAACATAAACAACTGAGTTTATTTACATTTTGCTTTCGAAGCTACACCATACACGTTTAAACAATTTCAGAAACTTATAACTTCGGCCGCTCAAAATCAAAAAATTTTGATTTTGTAAACTTTTTAAAGCATAGTACAGAGTTTAAACATTGTTTTATACTCTCGGTATCCGACAATGTTTAATATTTCACTCCACACGTTTAAACTTGGTAGAATACTTTGTTGAATATATCATTTAGGAAAAATTCTTGTAAAAGTTAGATTCTATAATTTATACAGAAGTATGAGCGGAAACAAGAATAATTTAAAGTTTATTATATTAGATGAATGTTTAGAGGAAAATATAATTAAAAAAGGAAAACGAATTTGGACAAAAAAGTGGATTACTTAAAAAGACTCACATAGGAATTTATTAAAAGAGTTAAAAATTAACTCGCCAAAATATTTAAAGAATTTTTTACGAATGGATGTAGAAGCATATAATACTTTATTAGAAAAGGTTCAGCCTAAAATTGAGAAAAAAATACAGTGATACGCATTCCTATCCCAGCTTTTGGTTTCTATTTTGATAAATCTCTGATTTTATTTTCTTTTATTTTAAGAGCTATTTTTTTTACTTCAGCTGATTTATTGGTGAGACTATTGATGGGTCAGCTGATTGAATTATCTATGAGAATAGAACCGCCATTAATAATTTGTCATCAATATATGAACAATATATTAATCATTCATTGATGTGTAATAGGCAAGGCATCTTAATCCTGCCTAGAGACAATACAACTTGGTTGTCCACTAAGTTGACAATACTTTGTATAATTACCTCCTATACACATATCAACATAATTTCAATTTATTTTACAACCGTCACTTATTTTTGCATTACAAATTATTTTTGTGTAATTGACTGTCTTAATTCTATCGGACACTTATACATTCGGGAATAATAAAAAGAGTACTACTTATAGGTACTACTTCCACTACAAAATTATTTTCAAAATGACGATAAACACATTTGGTTGTACAACTTCTTCGTACACATAAAAACATTTATAGTACGTTTTCAAGCTCATGTTTATCGATAAACATGTTGTTTATGATAAACTGGTTGTTTACGTAGTGGTTTTCCCATACAAATTTGCTGAAAATCATAAACAAGTAGCGAGGTGTTTATATCATAAACCACTTCAAAAACATGTAACCCATCCATGAAATTTCGATTTCTTGTCGATTTTAAATTTTTTTTTGCATGACCCTTGATTTTTTTGTCATAAATTCATTTTGTCATTTGTCAAAAAAAAACAAAAACAAAAAGAAATCAAAATACCAAGAATAGATGAAATTATGTGAATTTGTGTGAAATTAGTTTAGCTTCAATTAATGATCATCAAGAAAACGAAAAATCAAGTGTAAATTCTCAATTATCATCAGCACAATTAATTAGAAAATCTTGTATAACTTTAATAGAAAAAAGTGAAGAAAAATTCTATGGAGTTATAGAAGTGATTGAGAAATTAGTTTTTAGTTTTTAGTTTAGTTTTAAAATTCTTTATTCTCAAATTTACAATTAAAGTGCTTACAAATAAAGATCGATTTTTATATAAATTTTCTTTACAAATAAGAGAATAGTTAGTGACACTTTTTATTAAGAAAATAGTGTTAAGCGCCACTTCAATAAAAATTTACAATTCGTCGGTTAATTTCTATTTTCGGACAAATGTTTTGAACTAGTTTCGAGTAAATCGAGTTTAAAGTTTGATGTTCAATAAAAAAAAAACTGCCCGATAAAAGTTTCTTTAAAATTGAGTATTAGCTATGTATATTTTCAAGCTATAAAAATAAAATTATCACGACTGTTTGCGCCCAAGATTCGATGAGATAGAGCCAAAAAACTGAACCCACCTTTTTTTGCTGTTGGCTATATCCCATGGATTGTTAAAAAATTTGTTAACATTGTATGAAGTGTCCGAATTTTGTTCGGATATGTCCGATTCTAGAACATTTTTTGTTTTGACTAAAGTGGTGTAAAGTAGATAAGTCTGAAAAAAAGGTTAAACCTGAATAAAATAAGAGAAAAACAGTATTTTTTATTATTGTTTTTTAAAATTTTATTAATTTTTATATTAACTTTTAAATTATCAGCTTTTTTTCACAGCTTTTGTTTCATAAAAAATAAATATTGTACTTCATATCACATTTATTAATTTAATTAATAAGCTTAACTTGTGACTATTAAATGATATATTAATAATTAATGTAATTTTATATTAATTTTTATATAATTTTTATCTTAACTTTTAAATTAACAGCTTTTGTTTCGTAAAAAATAAAAATTGTACTTCGTATCACATTTACTAATTTATTAAATATTCTTAGCGCCTAACTAATTACTTATTACCTAGTACTTTTTTGAAATTGTTTAATGAATTGAAATTAACTAATATTATAATTAAATTGTTTTTAGAAGTTACAAAAATTTTCCAAATGAAATCAGTAGATATTTAATTTGATCATAATTATGTTAAATTTTAAATAAAAATATCACGAAATTCATAATAATAATTTTAAAAAATAGTTTTCTTATTTTAAAAATTTAATGATGGAATAAATTGAAAATATTTTAAATTTTCAATTATTTTATTTTAAATATAATACTACAGTCTTATTTTCGTCTTCTTGTCTCTTTTTTACCAATTCTTTCAATTTGTTTCGTAATTTTGGTCTGCTTCGAAGTTCTTAATAAAGCTGCTAAATATTTTTTATCTTCTTCTGGTAAAAAAGGAAAAAGATCTTGAATATCTTTTGCTTTCGCAGCTGAAATTTTATTTTCTGACAAAATGTGTAAAGTTTCACTAAAAATATTTTTAGGAGTGGATAATTTATTCTTCATAGCTTTTGCATATAAGGAAGTTGCTTCGTAAGTAGTTTCTTCAAAAGATTTTTTATATTTTATAAGTATTTCCTTCTCCTTATCGAACAATATTGATTTTATTTGAAAAAATGGTACTTTTTGAAAGCATAGCTTATTAGCTACTGTTGAAAAATTGTAAAAATCTTCTGGTTTCATTTGCAAAATTTTTAGTGATACTTTTTCAGTCTTAAATCTTGTTAATAATTTAATTAAATGTAATGGACTGTATATTTCTATATTTTTTAAATATCGGTCTAAAGCTGAGTGGACACAGTCCACTTCTTGAATATTCGAGTAACCGGGTTCTGAAAATTTTTGCTCTATTGTTGTAATTTTGTCATGATTATGAAGAAACATTTTTAAAGCAGTTGTGTTAATTTTGTTCCTGTTTTGAGGAATGCATGCATCACTCCATAATGTAATTTTTTCTATAACTGGAAAATCTTTAATAATTTCTGTTAATATCCTTATAAGGGAACTTGAAATGTCATTTCCCGAGCGTCCGGAAAGTACTTCATTCCAAATAGAGCAATATGTTATTTTATTTATGTTTGGCAATATTAAAGTACCAGTTAAATTAAATGTGTTTAGTTTCCTTTTATAAAAAAATGTAGATGCATTTCCTTTTGGTAGACCAAATACTTTTTGCAAGTCGTAAGCTATGATAGCATGCTTAATATCATCATCGCAACGATCTGAATCCCGTTCAACTTTGCAAGTTACTTTTTGTTTTAAATGAATTGAATAGAGATGCTTTTCTTCCTCAGTTGCATTTTCTTTTTTTAAATTATAAAGTACACATTTATCACACTGGTCTTTTTTAGGTTTATGAAACCCAATGTTAAATTCTGTTTTGAATATTTTCCTATAAATATGAATTTTGACAGGATCATCTGATATCTCTAAATAAAGTTGGAACATTTTCGTTAGAGTTAAATTTGATTCCAAATACATTTTTTGCGTGTCTGATCTACAATAGTGTGAATCAACTATTTCAAAACTGGAAATATGCTTTTTAACTGATTCTATTTGTTTCTGAGGAATACAATATTTTACATGTTTTCCTTTAATGCTTGGTAAAGGTGTGCCAGTTGACTTGTCACATAATTTTTCAAAACAATAGTAAATACGTGCTTTATTAATGGAAAGAGTATTCATAAAGAATAGTCGACATACTCTGTGAATATGCGATGAAGCTAAGTAATATTTAAATGAAAACGATTTCACGATTTTGCTATTAGATGTACGGCGACGTTTAACATTGCATTGCTTTACAAATTTCAAGTAAAATTTGGTCTTTTCATTATCCGACAATTTCCAAAAAGCTTCAAAAATATTCTGCCTATCTTTTTCTGAAAATATTTTTGTACAGGAGAAGTTACAAGTATTTTTACAAGGTGGTTTCATATATTTCGGTTGAACATCTTCATTTTTATAATTTGTATAAGATAAACCAGCCTCTCGTAATTTCTTCTGAATATTTTTTTTCCATAATTCAGGTTTTCTTATTTTTTTCTTCATCAATAAAGGCGATGTATTGTTTTCAGAATCTAAATATTTTTATTGAATTAATCATTTTAAATATAAAAAGTTTCTAAATTAATATTCATTTACCATAATAACTTGAACTAGATGGTAGGCTTGCACCTTTTTTGGAATTATCAAAACTATTTTCTAAATCTAAAAAATAAACAATAATTTATCAAAAAGTTATTATGGAAACTGATCTTAAAATATTTTAAAAATATTGTTACCGCTTAAATTTAAATTTGAATCTTCTCTGCTATTGGTTGCAGGTTGAAAATTTGGATCCCTGTACTCATCATCCGCTGTAAAGTAATAGTAAAGTAATAGTAATTCCATATTGTAATAAAAATAAAACATTAATTTAAATAAAAAATATTATTCAATTATACATACAAGAAAAATCTGAATCAGAAGAGTAATAACTTTCCGTGCTTCTGACTTTTTTTGAGCGACGATTATCTTTCTCCATACTGCCAAAAATTTCGTCTTGCATCCTTAAGATACACAAAAATTTTTACAAGAATTTAATTTCAAGAATAAAAGTACTTACCCTAAAAGAGTTGGTGACAACGACGGTGTTGATGATTCTCTTTCCATTATTATTTTTTTTTAAACAACACAAACATGACCATAACACTTTCAGAACTTTAACAAGACTGAAAAAAATATTAAAATGCAATGCTCTTACATAGTTTTTTACAATATACATTCGGCTGCTTATGTTGTTGGCTGAAAACTAGCTCAATTTATTAGTTGTATGTTTAAGCCATATCCATATAAAATGGCTAATGAGTAAGTAAAATGCATGGATATGGACGAAACAAGTATAAAAATTTTGTTATTTCGTTTTCAGACATATCCATATAAATTTTCTATTATCCAAACAAAATATATGGAATTGGACGAAATTTCTAAAACAATTTTTATTTTTATTTTTGGACATAACCATAGCATTATTAATGCTATATAAAATTTCATAATGTAAATGGACCAATTGAAAACTTACGGAAAACCTAAAAATTTTTAGTCCATATCATCGGATCATTAAAATGTCTTATTTAAGGAATTAGAATAAAATTGTCGAAAACTTCATTGAAATTTTCGGACATCAACCAAAAATTTGGATTTGTCCGATTTTATTATTCAAAAATGTTGAAAAAGTGGAGATGTCCGAATCTCGACTCTTTATATCTACAAAACTAAAATAGATAATTCAAAACGGGGCACACTAAATGAAAGAGCATCCCTAAAAAGCTAAGGACCAAGTCCTAAGTCAAAAAACTCAAAAGTGGCGTTTGTCCGAAAATAGAAATTTACCGACGAATTTGAAATTTACAAAATTTTTTATTGTGGGGTAACAATAAAGTATTAAAAATTCAATATACCCAAATAAATAAAAAAAACAAAAAATTAAAAATAATACATTAATTAGGTAATAAATGAAAACAAAAAAGAATAAGAATAAAAATAAAAAAAAAAAACAAAATAAGTAAACTAAGATAAAATAGTATGAGTATAAGCATGTGAAACAAAAATCAAATTATTCACAAACAAAATATAAGTTCAATAATTAAAAACTCAAATATTCAACTATTGAAAAATAAATCATAAATTCAATTTAAATAATAAAAACAAGTATTAAAACGAAATGAATGTAATAAAATATTTTAAGTAAAAGCTAATAAAAGACAATTAAATTACAAATCAAAAGAAGGAAAAGAAAAAGTTAATAATTCAAGAACAAATTATAATTCACAATATTATTATACTAAAAACTCTAGAAGAATTTCGATTTCATCATGATTAAAACCCAGAAGCCAAGATTTAGTCAAGTTTAAAAAAACATTTCTATTATGTAAAATTCGGATTGCATGTGGAAGTTTGTTAAATAATCTACCTGAAACTATGGAGTATGAATTTCGGAAATTTGTTGTGCGGAAATTAGGAATGTTAACTAACAGGCTATTATTAATTCTTAAATTGTGATTACTAGAGATTCTAGAGTTTAAATATCCGCTCCGAACAAAAATTTTAATTTTTAAAGTTTTAAAATAATACAAATGTCTAACAGGTAGGATTTTAAGACTCGAAAATAATGGAAATGTTGGATAGAAGCGATTCTTGTTACAAATATTTCTGATAATACATTTCTGAAGTATAAGTAGAGGGGATATTTTATTATAGTATGATCCTCCCCAGCAAGCAACACCATACTGTAATTTAGAATGAAATATTCCATAATAAATCATTTTTAAAGTGTTAGAAGAACATAGTTGCCTAAGTCGATAAAAGCTACGTAACGTAGATCGTAAATACTTTTTTAAAAACAATGAATGTTCAGCCCAACTCATATTATTGTCAAAAGTAACACCCAAGTATTTAAAGCTTTTCACTACTTCAATTTTGAAACAATTAACACTACAAAAAGAATCATCACAAAAGGAACGCTGAATAGCAATGGAAGAACAATTTTCATTAATTAATTTAAATTTACTACATTCAGACGCATGGAAAATTAAATCTAAGTCCGGATAATCTTGTTGAGATAAACTAAAAAACATCAATTTGGTTTTATTACTCACAACAAGCCTATGTTCTGAAAACCAACTTCTTAACACATTTAGATCGTGATTAATTTCTGCAACCATATTAAGGGGACTTAGCGAGGTATAACAACAGCCGATATCATCAGCAAAAGCAGTTAGTTTACCTTTAAAATTTTGATTGAAAAGAGAGTTAATATAAATTAAAAAAAGAATCGGTCCTAAAACTGACCCTTGTGGTACACCATGTTTAATAAACTGAGGCCTAGTTTTTTTATCACCAATATTAACCCTTTGCATTCTAAAGTTGAGATAGGATTTAAACCAGTCAAAAATTGCACCTCTAAATCCAATATTATATAACTTTTTTAAGAGAATTTCGTGACTGACCATATCAAAAGCTTTCTTTATGTCGACAAATAGTCCAGCGCAAAATTTTTTACTATCTAATCCTTTATTAATATTTATGCAAAAATTAAGTAGAGCATCCTCAGTAGATAGCCCTTTCCTGAAACCAAACTGTTCTGAGTTAAAAAACTTGATTTTTTCTAAATAATCCAAAACTCTATTCTTAACTAGTTTTTCAAATATTTTGGAAATTGAGGAAAGTAGAGAAATAGGTCTATAATTACTAACATCCTTAGGGTTACCTTTCTTGAAGAGTGGTATAACAGTTGCAAGTTTTAATGACTCAGGAAAAACTCCAGAATATAAACTCAAATTAAAAATATGTGATAAAATATCTATGATATTAAAGGCAACATTTTTTAAAAATACATTCGAAATACCGTCTTCACCACAAGAGTTAGAACTATTCAGGGCATTAATAGCAATCATTAATTCATAGGGCGAAATCGAACTAAAATATAAACTGTTCGTACGATAAACATCATTAACAAGATTAAGACTGTGACAACAAGAACATAATATAGATGGTTGACCTGGAATAGTGTTCTCAGCTATTGAATAAGTTACCAATTACTGCTTCGTCATTTATTAAGGAACCATTGTTTGACAATGTTAAAGATTTATTATTATCAGGAGACCTATTTATGATACTGTTTACAAGCTTCCATTCATTTTTTAAATTTCCATTGCATTTTCTAAATTCATTTTGAAAATAATTATCACGACATTTAGGAATTTCTTTTTTTAAATTAGTACACATTTTAATATAGGATTTTTTAATTCTTGCATTCAGTGGATGTTTATAGCATATCATTCGGAGCTTATTTTTCCTTCTTATTTTGCGGAGTAGACTCAGACTCATCCAAGGTTTCAATCTTTTTTCATTAAATTTTGCTCTAACCTTCCTAGTACATGGTCTCATATGTTGTTCTAATATTTTTATAAATTTGTCATACGCAATGGAAGCATTATTTTCTTGATGTACCTCTTCCCAAAATTCAAATCTTAGACTTTCATTTAACTTAACGTAATCTATTTTAACAATAGTTGGTAAGGCAAAGGATTTATTTGCAACATTTTTTACGAAATCCTTTACAAGAATGCCAGTCATGCAATGGTCTGAAATTTGTAAGTCGAAATTGGCACTTTCACAAGAATTAACTGAAATATGAGTAAAACGAGCGAAAACGTGATCTAAACATGTTCCGGAAGTTGGCCTGGTTGGTGCGTTAATAAAAGAAAATAAGCCATATTCATACAACATAGTAAGATAAGAATCAACATCTACATTCACACTTAAAATATCTAAGTTAAAATCACCTAGTATAATAAGATTACCAGATTTTTCTTTAGCTAAAAAATTTGAAAAATCGTCGAGAAACATTTTAACATTAAAACTATGTAACCTATAAATACATAAAAACGTAAATTTGTAGCTGTTAATATCGCAAGTAATTTTTATAATATCAGCAGTTTTAAGATTAAAGCTAAAAGTTTCACAGTAATAATTACTTTTAACAAATACTCCAACTCCACCAGCCGAAAAAGAATCATTTGTAGTAGCATAAAAATTATAACCGGGTATTTTAAAATCATTTTTCTCATAATCATAAATCCAGATTTCAGAAACAAAAATAAAATCTGGAAAATTGACAAAGGCTTCAAGGTTTGAAACAAGTAAATCGAAATTCTGTCTTAAGCTTCTAATATTCTGATGTGCAACAAAAAAAGAATTGGAATCATATTTGAAAATATTATCACAATTCTTACTATTAATATTCATATCTAAATTGAAAATAGAATTATCGTTTGAAAGGTTGTAGTTAAGGTTCATTTAAAAATATTTCTTGTGAAATAAAAAGAATTAAATTAAATTTTATTTAGATCATCAAACGACCTTAAAACGATAACTTGACTATTTTCAATTTTTTTTATAAATATTTTACAGTCTCTATACCATAAATATTTATAGTTTTTTTCAATTTTGAGTTTTTTGGCCTCCCCAAATAGCGCTCTCGTATACTTAGTGAAGGCCTCATTGATATCGCTCTTCTATCGCTGGTGCGATAGAAGAGTCACAACCACTAAATAATTTGGTATTAAGATATTTTTTCCTATGAGACTTTTCCTTTAAAATTTTTTTTTTGACATCATTATTGTGAAAGTGTACGCAAATTATATTCCTTGAGTTGGAAGTTGATGGTCCTTTATTTGATACATTGTTTTTCACATAACATTTTTGAATTTGTTCTTGAGAAATATTAAGCGCAAGTGCTTCAGAAAATATTTTATTAGTTATATCCTTTACGTTTGAATTACTAACATTCGGCACACCAGTTATTTCAATAGTATTATCCCTTTGTTTTTGATCAGCCCAGTTCAATCTGCTTTCGAGATAATTAATTTTATTTTTTAACAAAGAATTTTCATCTCGTAGAATTTTTATTGTACTGAGAAACTCTCTATTAATTTCTTCTAAACTGCTTAACTTATCGTAAATAAGTCGCATCGATAGTTCATTGTTATCTGGGAGAATTGACTCAGTAACAGCCATTCCAGATTTAGCTGGCAAATCAACAACTAGTGGTGACAGAGGTGGTGAATGCAAAGTAGACCCTCTTCTTAAACGGTTACAGGCACTACATTTATGTAAAATCTTGTTCAACTTCATGTATTTAAAATCTTTTTCGTTTAATTTTTCACACTGTAAATGATAAAAATTTTTGCAGTTACCACATTGAATGTTCAACTCATTACGCTTAACTTCTTTTTTGCACGAGCATAGAGAAGGCATTGTAGCAATAATTAAAGAACAAAAATAAATAAAATTAAAAAGTTCCAAAGCAAATTATAAATTTAGTTTTAATTTAACACTTAATAAGTTAAATTAATTGTGAATTAAAAGAAAATATACTTGTTTTTAGATAATTGTGAATTTTGATTATTGTGAATATCGTTATTTTGACACTCTGGGTTTAAAATGAATATCATCAACTAAAATTTACTGCAAAACCGCTTTCTTTGTTTTGGTAGTAGTTTCTTTTTAGCTGTTCTTCCGATAGGAACAATGAATTGCAAAATGTGATTTAAGCGGGCGCAATGACATTTACGATTTAAAATTTCTTTTGTTTGTTTTTTTAGTAAAATGTTAAAGTTATTAAAATTTCAGTATTAATTAAACAAAAAAAATAATCTGTATTAATTTAATTTATTGTGCACTTATAATTTTGTTTTTTCTTTGTTTGTTCTTTTTTTCTTTCTTTTATTATTTGCATTTGTGAAATTCAAAATACTTTAAAATGTTTACTAATGTTATTATTTACTTCTAATTTTTCCTTTTTTTTTTTTTTTTTTTTTTTATTGTTTGAATTGTTTATTAATAAGAATTTAATTGAAAAATAGCACTATATGTATTAAAGTATTAAACTATTTGTGAAATTAAAGAAATATCAAATTTTACACTAGTCTTATTATTTACTTTTTATTTATTTTCTTTGTGTTAATTTTTTATTTAAAGTAATTAATTACAAAATAGCACAAGTAAAAATATATTACAGAGTTAGAGAAAATAGGTGTTTACCCCACAACACTATTACAGTAACGAATCAAGAAGACTTACATGGAAAGTTAACAGAAGAATTAAAACAAAGGATATTGTAAAAGATGCATTTTTATTTTTAATTCACTTAATTTAATCAGTTTTATATATTAAAAATGTATAAATAATAAGGCTTTATATATAAGTAAAAAATTCAAATGGAAAAAGAGATAATAAATATTTTTTTTATATAATTGTAAATTGAATATTTTTGTATTTCGTTTTTGAAAGATTTTCAGAACTAAATGTTGAAGTGAGTAAAGTGGGTATGGTAATAAACTAAAATGTGAATTATTTTATTTGTTTCTCTGATATTATCATTTTTTTTAAATCCTCCATATTTTGTTTTATTTTATTCATTTATCGTATGACCAATTATAACAGCTTAAGTTCTACTCAAAGATAATACAAAAAAAAATTTTATATAAACAGTAGTATAGTTTTATATAAACAATGAGCAGCTGGTGGTTTTCCAAAAAAGCTTGTGAACACTTGACATTTGACTGGTTTATGAGCTAGTTGTTTATCCATAAACATGAGCTTGAAAACGTACTATTAGGTGCCTATTATGTATTTCGATCGAAATTAATCGAATCGCTCATCGATATCGTTAGAGTTATTCGATTGTAATCGTTACTGTCATTATGTATTTCGATGAAAATTTGATCGAAAGAGTTTAAAAATGCTGCCATTGTAAAATTCAAATCTACGATGAAAATGACATATGTTTGATTCTTTAACTGTCAAATTCAAATTATTATACGAAAAAAAAAACAAAGTAATAGTGTTATATTTGAAATTTTTAAGTTGAAAATAAGTTGAAAGTATTTAAATAAAATATATTTACAAAATTATAAGTTTTTTTAATAAAATGATTTGAGCAGAGTTAAATTTTTCAATTTCTGATAGTGCTGAAAAACGCTATCAAATTGCAGAATTAAAAAACAAGCGAACATATATTCGGGATTACTGTAATCCACTAGATTTGGAAGATTATACGTATGTTATTTAAACATAAATTTGATGAGTTATTATCTACATTATTAAAATTATTAAATTAGGACAAAAATTGAAATAGCCAATAAGTAATACGTCGATTCCAAATATAATTAAATTGGTTAGTGTATTAAGATTCTATGCGGCTTGTACCAAGTAAATGATTTTCAACGTAGGAAATGATTTCCATGTCGGACTAGCACAGCTAATTTTTTTTTGTTCTCAAAGAAGTTTTATATGTATTGGCAAACATTATTTTTATGATTAAAGCAGAATTACTGAAATAATTGGAGCAGTAGATGGAAAGCTTATTCAAATTAAATCACCGAAGCAAAACGTACAACATTTATGTTATAGTAGAAAGGGATTTTTTAGCATTAATGCAATTCTGATAAGTTTATACTTTATTGTAATTAGTTTACATTATTATAACAGTTTTTGTTTTTAGATATGTGATCATAATCAGGTAATTGGTTTTGTGAGTGCAAGATATCCTGGTACCTCTTTGGAAAATTTATAATGGTGTCTCATTATTTACACTATAACTTTTCATATTGCAGTCTAAAGGCCTGTTACAAGCCTTTCATTCCTATTAAAATTTATTTCAATAAAAAATTATTATGTAGAATAAAGTAAAATACCTACTTTCATTTCAACTTTTAAATTTATTTTTATTTCAAAAAATATCATAAATATAAAACAAAACACCAAGTGTCCAATATAAATAAAATAATATAATGTCCAATATAAATAAAATATATTTGTATCTCTTTTATTTTATCCTTTCAATTCAAAATTGAAATAATTTGTACAAAATCTCTCTTTCGATATCTCTTTCGTGGTAAAATTTTACATCGATAAACTCTATCGATTTCGTCGACAATTTCTGAACGATATCGTAATACATAATGGCAATTTTACATTTTGACATTTCGTTCGATCAAATCGAAATACATAATAGGCACCTTAACTTCAATCAATCATAAAATATCCCCCAGACCGGAGCGATTTTTGTGCGGAAGCGGTTGTTTTTTCGTACAATTTGATTATATGGCGGCTTATGACCACGATTTCCGCGCGTATTGTCAGGGAATTTTTTCCGCTGACAATCATATAAATTTTTTCCGCACCTAAATCGCAGCGTTTTTCTCTCTATTTTCTCCACAAATATAAATAAATTTTCAAAAGTAAAAGCAAAGATAATTTGCAAGTAGATGTCCGATCGCCTAATAAAATAACAACCAGAAATTTAAAAGCTATTTTAAAGTTATTTTCTGAATAGCTTTCATTTCTTGAAAGTTTGAATTGAGAAATGTATATTTTCATAATATTTTGTTGTTTTTTATTTATTTTTACATACTCTACTCCAACGAGTGCAAACCTTTTTTTTTGTGGTGGGTCATAATTAAATTAAAATTATTTGAAGTTAAAATAGCGGGTTATTGGATTTGAGTTATTTGAATATTTTTTATAAAGTTTAATATTTAACTGTTTAGGTAACGTTAGAATAGTCTTGTCATTTAACGCGGGGTGTTATATAAAGCAAAATTAACCCAAAATCTAAATTAAATATTGTGATCTTACAGTGAAATTTCTTAGTGTAAAATTTCTTGCTACTTATGATATAAAAATTGTTTTTAATCAAGATTTTAAGTTCTTGTCCTTAATGTCGAACCTGCGAAAATCATATTCTTTTCGAGTCGGTTCCAAATAGATCCAAACATTTTAATAAAGAATTTGCCAAATTTTTCATACAAATAAACATGTGGCAAAGAATTTTAAGCAAATATTTTTACAAAGAAATTTCAACTATGTTATTGTCAGGATTTTTATTACTAACCTTATTTATTTTTCTAGTTAGGGTTGCACTATTACTTACGTTACAGGTTTACTTTTAATGCCAACTCAATATCAATACCAAAATATTTTTTCGTTTTCTTTTCTCATTTTCTTATTTTTTGTTAGTTGGCAAAAAACATTTGATGACTTCAACATTCATTCATTGATTCACAATTTCAATAAGTACTATACTAATAGTACTAATACCAAAGAATATCCATTTATTTACTGGCTATTCACTAGAACAAGATTTATATAGAATTTTAGAAAGTGGCCACAAGTGGTTTAAGACTAAAATTAATGTGAGTATTTAATGTTTTAGTATTGGGCCAGTAATATTTTTAGATATATTTCATATAAACAATAATGTAACAATCAGGAGTTTTTAAGATTAATAGTTACGTTACGCACAGATGCATAATAACCAAACAAAAAAAACCGACAGGTCAATCCAGAGGCCATGAAATTGGCTTTTGAGGCGATCAATCGAGGAATGAGTATAAGAGTTTACACGCTGGGTGGCGCAGTAGATAGAGCGCCTGCCTTTCAACCGAAAGGTCCCGGGTTCGATTCCCGATGAAGCAAAAAAAAAATAAAAATGCTTCATTGGTTTTTCGAGCTGGTCTTGTACACTATGGCATTGGGATATAATAAATGACAAAAAAAAAATTAAGAGTATAATATGGTAACAAATTAAATAAAATGAAGCTATTCTATTTAAGAAGGCTTAATTCCTGACAATAGTAGTAGTTTTCGACATTTAATGAGTAGATAAGCCTAAAGATAGTATTGTAGTGTAAAATTGCAGTACCGTACTTAATTAAGCACGAAAAGGTGATTCTACCTAATTACTGTCAAGATCATAAAAAAAAAAGAAGCGGCCCCAGAGTTTGGTATTCCACATCAAACAATACAAAGTCGTATGAAAACAGGAAACATTGATGTTCGGTGACGACGGTTCTTGATCCAAGTCCTTTTCTTAGTTTATACGAGAAAGAATCTCTAGCCAAGTGGTACGAAGATCTTATGAAGTGTGGGTTTCAATTAAAGATGGATGATTTACTAAATACAGTACAAAAGATCATAAAAGAAGACAAAAGAAAAACACTATTCAAAGATGCCCGGGAACAACCTGGTTCAGCCAATTTTTAAAAAGAAATCCGACAATAGTTGCGTTTTTTTAACTGAGCAAACTACTAAGAAACGCTTCTGAGCAGTTTATAAATAAAACGGAAAAAGTTAGATTTTGAGCAAAACATAACCTCAGAATTTATACTGGTTTGATGTTTAATTTTATATGTGTAATATTCGTTTTATTTCGAAAATTAAAATTTAATTAAAGGTAATAAACTGAGCGGTAATTAAAAAAAATTACAAAACTTAATTCTTCTGTTGTTTAACGAAAAAAATAATATATAATATAATTATGGAAGGTTACGATGTAAGTAAGTTATGAAATTAATAAATATAGAGTTGACTTATTTCTGAGATATTTATACAGAATTCATCAGATGAAAGCAGCTTTAATGAATGTCCACTACTAAATTCTTCTTCATCTTCCTCATCATCTTCGTCTGATTCATTAATCGAAGAACGATGTAACAAAATATCAAAAATTTAAAATTATATAGAAGTTATTGAGAAGTACTCAAACAATCAGTTTAAACAACATTTTCATCATATAAATATAAAATATTTGTTATAATAATTTTATTTTACTCAATTTTTGAAATAAAATTAATAAAATCTTGTATAGTGTAATATAAGATTTTATATTACTATATATATATATAAAAAAAAGAGTTTTTTAGTAGTTTTAATTTTTTTTTTTTTTTTTTAAATTTTATAAAATTCTACTTAATACAAAATATGTTAAATATTATATTTAATTATTTTTATATATTTTAATTATTTTTACACATTTTGTGTTTTTGTTTTATTAGTTTACTTTTGAATTTCTTTCTTGAAATTATAAGATGCTTCTTGTTGATAAGTATTGTGTTCTTTTATTTTTAAAAAATTAGAGAGACCTATTTCATCCTTTCTTGCCTTTTTATCCTTTTCTTGATTACCACCACCTAAATTTTTATTCCCGTAATATTTTATTTTTGACCAATAGAAAATTTCGTTCAGTCGTATTTTAGTTATTTTATTTTCTTTTATTTCTGATGTCACCTTGAAATCATTCACCATAATTTATTTTTATAAACGAATTTCTTTCCCACACAGGTCATTCACCTTTTCCTAATATTTTAGCATTTAACATTCTTCTTTTTTTGTACTTTTCTACATATGTTTTAACATGATACTTTGATTTTTATTTATAACATTTAAATCTGTTATTGTGTTTTATTTGTAGTGCGAGGGCATGATGCAAATTAATGGAAGTCAATGGCTCCCATTCATTACAATAGTACAAAACTTCTCCGCTAGAATATTTTAAGATCCTTGGTGGTGAAGTTGAATAATATAAAAATTCAACTGCTCACAGCTCCCTAAATACAAAGCTTGCGTAGTTGTGATCAATTTTGTGCAAGTTTCACTAGTTTGCTCAGCTAAAGAAACGCAATTATTATCTCTGAGGATACTGGAAAACATTTCGAAAGGGCTATTATTGTAACTGAATTGTCAATAAGAAAATGGTTTACTGACCTTAAAAATTTTATAAATGAATGTGGTAACTCGGATATTTTTTAAGATCCTTCTAGAATTCTTAATGGCGATGAAACAAGTTTTGCAATGGGTCCAAAAACAGGTAGCTATAGTTTTAGAAATTGTGAAATATGTATTTGAAATAATAAATTTACCGAAACATTTTTATTTTCACATCTTTTAGTATTTATTGACTTTGCAATTTGATATGCCGAACACTGATACACAAATGGCCATATAGCAGACTTTGTCGCTGAAGACTGCCACAAGTTGAGTTTTCTCAGTATTTTTTTGTTTAAAAACAAAATTTAATTTAACTAAGATTTACTTAAGTACTATATGATTGAAAAATAAATTCCCAACTCTAAAATCCGAATTTTTAAAAAAAGTTCAATTTATTTTAGAATATATGAAGAAAGAAAGGCAGAAAATTTTTTATTTGGCTGTACACTAGTGCATTCACCCTATTTTTTGAATTTTGGTTTGCTACGTAGTTCCGGAAGAAATGTATGAAAATACATGATGAAAAAAATAATGATAATAAAAATGACTGAAAAAATATGATGATGATTTTTTTTAAGGGATTTTAGGTTTTTTTTTATTACAACACAATTTTAGGTTTTTGGGTATTATTTTAGTATTAATGCATGTATACGATATAATATACAATAATTAAATTCTTATTCTGTTCATTGTGGGGTGAACGCATAAGTATTTGATTGAATTTTAATTAAAATTGTTGATTAAAGTTAAAACTTTTAAATTGTTATTTTTGTTTTTTTTTTGCTGAGTAAGCTTCAAGTTAATAAAAATGTAGTGCTAATAATGTAAACAAAAAATAGAAAGACAGCATAAAAATGTTGAATGCAAAATTTGTAAAAACTTTTTCCATTCGTGTCTGTTAGCTCAAAAACTCAATTTAATTGCGAAAAGTGTACAAAAAGGTCGTCACGAAGTTCTTCACTTTCAAATCTGCTTCCTGGTTTTTTGGAAAAAGAAATTTTACCAAACTCATCAAAACCCCCAGATAGTCTGAGTGTAGAAAATTTTTTTGAAATGTTTAACAAGATTGAGCGAATTCATCAGTCGTATTTGGAAAAACTATTGAACTTAGAAATGGAGAATATAACATTGAAAAAACAGGTAAATTTTTTGGAAAACAAAATTGATGTTATGGAGCAAAAGGCTTTAATGAACTCAGTTGACCTAGTTGATGTACCCAACGTGGTTAACCCTTATTCCATTGAGGTCGAGTGCTTGCTCTTAAACTCTTCCTTGAAGTTAGCAGTGAAAGCAGGAAATAATGGTAGTTCAGGTACGTTGAATATTATGAGAATTTGTTTTAAGTCCAGTGATTTTAAGAAAGTTATATTATTAAAAGGTAAAGAATTAAAATATAGAATAGTATACCAGGATAAAAACAAATCTTATTAATCATAGTCTCACTAAAAAAAATAGCAGCTAAAGATATTCAAAAAAATAGTAAAGTAAAATTTGTTTGGATAAGAAACGGCAATATTTTTATAAGGAAAAAAGAAGGCGAAAATCATATGTTGGTTAATGAGTTTAATTTAGAAAATTTTTAGCTTATTTAAATTCTTAAAATGATCTTAGATCCTCTTTCTACTCCTTACATTAATTCCAACTGTTTTTTATCTAAACCCTTCATAATTCATTAAAACATTCGTAGTTTGAGGAAAAATTCGATACGTTTCTCTCTCATTTAGAAAATTTAAAAGATTTGCCATTAATTATAGTTTTAAGTGAAATTTGGATTTATAGTGTAGAACAAGTAAGATTCAACATTTCTGGGTACTCTTTGCATTGTAATTGCAACGACTCATATTCTTCAGGTGGTATTACAGTTTATATCAAAAATGATTTTTCAAATGTCTGTTCTGTTGTTCAATTTCATTAAATATTGCTGATACTATCAAAATAAAATGTATTTATGAATATATAAATTGTAAAATTTTTTGTGTATACAGATTCAATAATACGAATTTAGGTTACACAATTTTTCCAAACCAACTTCATGATGCTTTATGTAATGAAAAAACGAAAACTATTATTGTAAGTGGAGACTTAAATATTGATGTACTTAAGGAATTAGGTTTAAAACAAATTTATATGAGAACAATGTCAATACACGGTTTATCTGCTTTAATAGAGTCCCCAACACGTATTTCTAATTTTAGTAGCACTTGCATTGATCATATTTTTGTAAGATTTTGATCTAGCTTAAAGAACTTTGAACCGTTGGCAGAAAATTTTAATTTAGGAATTTCAGATCATAATATGCTTTCATTATCTTTAAACTCGTCAACTGTGCCTTCTAGTGTTCCAGACTTAAATCTAATATATACAAAACTTGATTTTTCTAAATTATCTTTTTTTTTGCAAAATGAAAGTTGGAACAATGTTTCTTTTTAACTAACCAGAGTTTTGATTATGATAAATTTTTGGAAATTCTAAAATTACATATAGTAAATAGTTCTAAAAAAATTAACGTATATAAAAGAAATAAGAAATTAAGACCTTGGATGACAAATCAGCTCTTAAATGAAATCACAACTAAAAATAAGTTAGGCTTAAAATCGAGAAATGATTCAAGTAACTTATATCTTCAAAGAAAATTTAAAAACTTATGCAAAAAAATCTATTCTAAAATAAAAGCTTTACGCGACAATATTTCTACTAAACTGTCACGCTCGTAACTCTAAAATGGAATGGAAGGTAGTCAATGACATTCTGAATAAGCAAGCTTTTAGTTCCAAAATAAATAAAATAATTTGTAACGATCATGAAATTGTTGGTGATTATCAAATTCCAAATAAATTTAATGAATTTTTTGGTGAGTCAGCAAATGGCTCAGTTGAAAATAAGTCGCAAAATTGTTTTTGTTAAAATAATAATATTAACAATATAATTTCTGTTATTTTGCAACCTCATTCGTTTGGATTTTGAAATTTACGCCCTTAGAAGTTTACGATTCTATTTTAGAACTAAATAATAAAAACTCATGCTCTTATGACAGCATAAACAGCTTTATCTTCAAAAAACTAGGTCCCTTTATCAGCAATGTTTTAAGCTATATTTTTAACCTTTCTGTTTTCAGTGGTTACTTTCCTAAATCTCTAATGATAGTAAATGTATTAATTTAGGTGTGCCACAAGGTTCAGTTTTAGATCCGTTGTTATTCTTAATATATATAAATTCATTATTTTCTCAAACTTTCAAAGGATCTATCACAGGGCTTGCTGGTGATTACGCTCTCGCATACAATGAAAAAAATGTACAATCTTAAGTCTAGTTTAATGTTTGATTTTGAATTAATTCTTAACTAGTTCGTAAAGGAACGCAAATTCGTAATTCAAATTCTTACAACCTCAGAGTAAACAACTTGAATTTCGTTAGTATTCACTTCAGTCATAAGACTCACTATAAAAGATTTTTTGATACTCCTATCTATTTTAATAATCTCCCGCAAAGCATCAGAACGATTTCTAATTTAAAAAAGTGAATGAATTCGAAATGTGTAAGAGTTGGTTGCTATCAATAGATTATCATAGTTTTGAAAATATTTAGTAGCTTCTATATGTCAATCTTTCTTCCCTCTCCTGTTAAGGAGAATATTGTCGAGAGATTAAGTAACTGCGTACTAATAATTAAAATACTTCTTTCTCTCTTGTTTTAACTTGAAAATAAATGCAAAAGACTAACTTCATTAATTTAAATTGTTATTTAAGGCGCTCTAATTGTTCAGATGGAATCTCAGTTGTATGTAAGAAAAATGTCGTCAAAGCTATGTTTATTCATAATCAGTAAGTTACTGAGATAAGGCCTGATGTTGATGCTAAGGAATTACTCTAATTTTGCACCTCTTTGTATCGACTAAAAAGTTGCTGTGAACTTTTCGTTATTTTGTCAAATGACAATAAGCTTGTGCCTTCACTATCGAAACCATTACCGATTCCAGCACAATGTAAAGTAAGCACGAATTACAAAGCAGTTTCTTTTAATTACCAAAATTAATTAATAAGTTCTGAGATTGACGACTTCAAGTGGATAGTTCTGCATGATATTTATAGTAAATATATAATAAACCCAGCTATGGTACAAATACCTAAACATGTTATTAATATGTATATTGCTAGAATAAAGGAAAACGTTGATGTATCTGTTTCTAAGGAACGTATTTTAAATAATTTAACTGCAATTATAAATCATTTATAATAGTATTATTTTTAAAGAAGTTTTGAATTACTTATGCTGCTCGGTGTACCCTTGTTATACGTGTTCTTTTAAAATAACGAAGTAGTCCACATATTATAAATATATTATTGCTTCACAACTTGTATAAATGAAAATGAAAATGTACTCTGTTTAGTAATTTATTAGTAATTTATTGTATCTCGTTTCTTTTTCTATTTATGTTGGTTTAAGCTTATTCTTTAAAAATTTTTGTATCAATTAGTAGCTTTAAAAATTTAACATTTTAAAAGTAATAATTAAACATTAAGATAACGCCACATAAAATTAATTAATTAGTTAATTATTTGATTTTAAATTGTAATAACACTATACAACACTAGTGTATCTCGACTACTGTATAGTTATTCTCAATTTACATCTATAATTATAATTGACAAGATTTTAAGGACCTGCGCAGTAGACACCTTTTCATTTTATCTCTCTTCTCCATAATGAACTCTTAATATATAATTAGTATAAGTTGTATATAAAACCAAAGAATATCCATAATAAGAAGGTTCACTGGAATAAAATTTTATAATTTGTCAATGTGTTGGTCACCATTTTTCCAGTCGATTTCCAATATTGTAAGAAATAGATAGTCATAAATATTTAATTTGTGAGAGAGAGATAAAAATTCAAAATACAAAGTGGAAAAAAAATGAACGAACAATTTTTTTGTATGAAAAAAATATTGTCTTTATTTTTAATTAGTTAGTTTAATTCCAAATTAAAATTTGTTTCAGCACCGCACACCAAACACTTAACAAGATGATGTTTTCTCAATTTCGAAACATTTTTAAAAAATTGTGTATAGAATAGTTTTTATAAAAACTTTTTTTAAGCGTTAGAGTTGATTTATTTTTAAGCATAACATACACTGCTTAATTTTCATACATAATCTGCATTTTTTTTTTTAAGTACTTTCTTATATACTAATTTTTTTTTAAAAATGCATATCAATAAAAATATTATTTATTCAAATTTGAAATGTTCATATTATTAATATTGAACTTTGTTACCTATTTATAAAATTAACAAGTACCTAAATGCATTATATTACTTATAATATAATATGTATTATTAGTTCATTGATGATTAAAATGCACAATTTAATTTTTCAGAAACTAAAAAGGCATCGGATTATTCATAAAAAAACAAACCGCTTTAACCGATATTCTTTTTAACTACCTATTTCAATACATGAAAAACTGTGTATATTGAAAATACATGAATGATAAAAAATGTACTTCCCTTATAAGCCAATAAAATAAAATAATATGATATTTAAGAAATAACATATGTTTTTGAAACGAATATTATTTTATATAGGCATCTGTAAAAAATCAATCATTCAAAATTTATTTATTCTCATACCCTTATAAAATTAATACGTTTATTTTAAAAAAAATTCGTACACAAAATTTCAGACGACTGTACACATGAAAAATCTCTAGTGGGCTAAATAAATAAACAAAAATCTGCCGTGGGCTATTTAAAATTACATTGCAAAAATTAATTTTTTTTTTATATGGTTTATATCGCACTCTTTCTTTCTCACAACTTCTTACATAAGAAAATATTTACAATAGTTCTTTGCTTCTTTAACTAATGGGTTTTTTTTTTTGTAAATGCGTTAGTTAAAAGATCATGACTTCCAGTGAACCTTCTTATTATAGATATTCTTTGATAAAACAATACAGTTGAAAAATTTTTACTCACATGATTTTATTATTCAGCAAATACATTATGCATATGTGAGTTCTTATTAAAATAAAAAACAAAAACACCCAAATCAGTTATTATAATTACTTGCAGTAAACATAATGTACATTGTACATATGTCAAATAAAAACATAAAAAACCAAATTCATCTGAAATAAAAATATAAAAACAACAAAACCAAAAAAAAATTAGTTGAATAATTCATATGACTGGCAAATTCATCTTTATATAGTAGAGTTAAGGCCGGTTTTCATGATAAATTTTAGCTGATAAATTGGAGTTTAGAAAGAGAAGAGTATAGTATACCGTTAATGTGTATGAGGGAGTAAAATTATATTATTTTTATAGTAACTTTTATAGATGATTTGAAATCTAAAATCTATATACATAACCTTCCAATATTCAAAATGTAAACAAAATAAAGGTTATTTAATTTAAGCAATCTTCCTTAGAATTGTTTAAAATTTCGCGAAAGTATATAAACAAAGTAAATAAAGTGAAGAAAAGTGAAATATCATATGATTTTCATCTGTGGAATTTTTATTTAGTTTTTTTAAATTTTAAATTCACTTGTATTTATTATGTTTTTCATTTTTATATAAGTATTAATTAGAATTAAAATATTATTTTTTTATATTATACTAAATAATGAATTAAGAACAAAAATGTATACATACATACATTCTAAAATTCATTCAACAAAATTTATAATATTCATTCAGATAAAAAAAAATTAAAGTTACAATTGTAATTAAAAGTAAATTTTATAAATGTGTTAAATAGTTAGTTTATGTATAAGATAAATAGAATATGTATAATTTTAGTATAAATATATTATACCTAAAAGCTAAAATATTATTTTTTATTTACATATGCATTCAAATATTCAATACAAAAAATTAATTTTTGTTATTGTTTTTACTCAAATTCAAAAATTTAAATGTCGTTCCGTATCCATAAAATGTGTTGGTAGTGTGCGAATTTTTTTTGTGTAATTACACATTACTTTATGTTAGTGTTAAAAATATCGGCGATAATTATAGGAAACATATCTTTGCGAAGATATGTTTTTTTAAATATTCTCCGATATTTATGGCGACTCTCTCGATATTTCTCCCGATATTATTGTCATTCTCCCGATATTTTATCATTGTTTCTCTATCGCACTTATGAAATTTTTGTATCTTCTGCTTATGCTCTAACAATTCGCCGATATATCGGCGACATGAAAACCGGGTATTATAGCACAAATAAATAACTATATACAGATGTCCTATGCCCATATAAGAAAATGATGTTGTACGAGTAAAGCTCGAAAAAGAATAAAAACAAAAATAATAAAAGCTTTAGAAAAAAATATAAAATCAAAGACAGAAACAATAAGACGGTTAAACAAAAAAAAATTCCTGCTAAAAAGTAAATTATTATCACATTTGGCTAAACACTAAAATGAAAAAAAAATATATAGAAAGAAACACTAAAAAGAAAAGAAAAAAATTATTTCCAAAATCTTTGGTTTATTATAAAATTTGAATTACCAAAATCTTGTATACAAGCGCTCAACAAATGTAATTTTTTTTGCATGTTCAAGAAATTTCTTTAAATTCAAGAAATAATGAATGTGCTAAAAATAAAATAAATATGCTAATTTCTCAAAATATTCTGTCCCGGTATAAATTAACAATATTTTCATTAAAATATGGTATTTTTTTTACAATTGTCATCATTTTATCGTTTTACACGAATCTAGCCCTTTGAGATTCCTCAATACTTGGGTAAATATTAAATTTACTACAAAAAATTTATCGATACACCACACCTGAAAGTTTTTTATTTTTATAATATTTGCATTATTAATTATTATATATCGCATTAAGGATAATGATAATTAATAAAATTACATTACTATTATTAAAATCATTCAATCAAAAGAACTTTAAATTTATCGATTAAATTGTTCAATTTAGACGCCCCATACTTTGTTCATTATTATTTACCTTGTATTTTTTTTTATAAATGTTACTTTTTATAAATTACCTTAGACTTCTTTATAAATATAACAACAAAAAATGTAATACATATTGATCGATTGACCAATACGTCTATATCTGCTAGCCTGGCCTCTGGGAGAGCAACTTTAAAAATGGAATCTTATTTTCATATAAATTTTGTCTTTTGTATAGGGATCTTATTTTGTCATATGAATAACCTGTTATTAAGACATAGTGTTATTTTTAAGAAAATATTCAATATTTTTATAAAATCTAAGTTAAAAAAAAGTTTATCAAAAATACAAAAACATTTTCATTACTAATTTTCAATTTAAAAATTTTTTTTTTTATTATCCGACGTGCAATCGTTCTATCAAGTTCTAATCATTATGAACACTGAAAATAAAGCTGTTGGGTGGATACACGTATTTAATTTTTGGTATTAAATTTTTTAGAATATTCTTGTCAAATTTTATTTTTATTAAAAAAAATTTATACACAAAACCAAAAACAAATTTAAAAAAAAATCGTAATTCGATAAGCATTCCGGAAAAATCATCGTGTGACTTAGCTAGAAGATATAGAGGCATTGGAGTGACAAGAACTTAACATATTTAATTTTGAGGTACCCAAAATAACAAGTACAGCACCAAGAATGTGCCTCAATCATACTTGTTCTTGTTCGTATCGTGCCATACATACAAGTAATAATCAAAGAAAGAAAGGTAAATTTAATGAAAACATTTTTTATTTTTAGTTATTTTATCCACTAAATGCCACTTACTATAGAGAATATATTAACTTTTAATTATTTATTCACCATTTAGTTCAAACGGTTTACAATATTGTAGTTTTTTTTTTTTTTTTACACTCTACAGTAACTTAGGTAGAATGACCTTTTCGTGCTTAATTAAGTACGGTACTGCAATTTTACACTACAATCTACAATATTTCGAGTATTTATTTAACAAACTACTGGCTTATTAACTCATTAAATGTGGAAAACTACTGCTATTGTCAGGAACTAAGGCTTCTTAAATAGAATAGTTTCATTTTTATTTAATTTGTTACCAGATTATATACCAGTTTAATTAACAATTTAAATTAATAATATATTTTAATTTAATTTTTAATTGGTTTTTTCTCTTTTTTTATTTAGATTTTCAATTAAACTTTAATTTTTAAATTATAATTACAATAAAAATGAAATTATTAGAATTGATAACAATTACTTATCTGAACTTAGAAATAAATTAATATAAACCAAAAAAAAAAAAATTATGAAAAGCTAACTCAATGAAATTAAATTCGATTAAAAAAAAGAAAAAGTGTGAGGAAAAACAATAAATTCATAGAAGCCAATTAAGTATAATTAGTGAATTAGTGACTACATATATAAATAGGATTAGTAGGATTAAGGAAGAATTTGGAATAGGATTTTTTTTAACCTGGCTTTACTAAAAGAAAAGTCTATACTATTTTTATGTTGGTTAATTGCCATTAACATTCTATTTATGGGTTCAAATTTTCCATAGTTTGTTCTGTGAAAAGGAAGGTTAAAAACATTTTCTGAACGCAATCGCGTACTAGTATCAATCTGTTTATTGATTATGCCTTTTATAGTTTGGGAATCAATTTCGCCTGTCAATAGTTGAATTATAAATAAAATATCCGCAATAACTCTTCTCGAGTGCAAAGTATTTAATTGAAGTAGTTTAAGGCGATCGTGGTAAGGAGGCAGGATTATTGGGTTGGACCGGGGAAGATTGATTGAGGCGAATCTAAGAATTTTGTTTTAAATTGACTCTATTCTGTTTATATGAGTGAAGTAGTAAGGTGACCAGACGGGACTAGCGTATTCAAGGTGAGGACGAACGAGCGTTGTAAATAATGATTTAATTGTATATGGATCGTTAAACTCTTTAGACCATCTTTTTATGAACTCTAACATAGAATTTGCCTTGTTGATTATGATATTAAAGTGTGGTTTAAATGAAAGTTTATCATCGGAAAGGATACCTAAATCTTTAAAGTGGGAAACTCTTTTAATAAGTTTAGCATCAAAAGTATAGTTGACTAGTAAGGGGGAGTAACTACAGAAATAGGAAATTAGAGCACATTTGTCAATGTTTAGGAGTAGGTTGTTGGAGCTACACCAACTAAAGATCTATCAACTATCGGAAACGAAACAGTATATTTATATGTTTTAATAAAACTTACTAACCACAAAGCTTTTTATTAAACACGAGTGGCTTCTGCTATATCGTGAGAAGTCTATGTCAGTACGTAAATTAATGTTTTTTTAAAAACAATTTGGCTTCAACTTGAAATATAATTACTCAACAGGGGTCCCTAGTCTATATTATAATACACAAGAGCACTATTAGTGAAGGCACACTTTTCGTAGTTTTTCGTGTGCTTCGTTTTTTTTTCATTCATCAATCGGCGACGATGCAGGCCGTGGCGATCAAAATCAATTTTTATTTTATCTATATTATAATACACAAGAACACGATTTTGAAGGCAAACTTTTCGTGGTTTTTCGTGTGCTTCGTTTTTTGTTCATTCAATCAATTTTTTTTGTCGATTCTCTTTTGAGTCAAATTATTTTTATTTTTTTTTTATTATCGTATTTAGTTTTTTGCACTTTTAGTAGGAAAATTAATTTAAATTTTTTTTTTATTAAACAAATATTTTTTTATTATTATTTTTTAGTATAATTTTTATAATATAATATAATTAATAACAAAAAACAAGATTTTTTTTAATAAAAAAAAAGTAATTTTTAATTATTATTTCAACAAAATACGAAACTGTTTAGTTCAAAATAAATCTAAGCGTACAAATTATGTATACTTATTACTTATCCATACATGGAATGTATTCACAGTTGACATTTTTGACACTATGATGTATCATGTAGATGTTTGCGTGTAATATAATATATTATATTATATCCTACCCATATATATATACTCAAACAGCTAAAATGTTAGGTACAATAAATATAATACAATTTGTACTGTATTTTGGTTAGGAAGTATATTGGTGAAATGTTATGTATGTCGAACCCATGTTAAAATTTTATTGTTCAAATTTACTTTACAGATTTTATAATATTTAATTTAAATAAAAAAGAAACATATCTTAATTTATGACTAAAATTTTTATTTTTTAAATTTAAAAAGTTTTGAAAAAGTTGGTAAAATATCTTACATACATACATTGTATATGTATATTATTATAACTTTATGATAAAACTGACAATTTATTTTTAAAAAAAACTAGGAGTAAAATTATATATTTATTAAAATCTTCATAGAAAACCATCTGACGACCAATAATCAAACTAAAATTTAAAGTACATACAAGAAAAATGGTAAAATATTAGGTTTATTCAGTAACCTGTTCGGGATAGTTCTATATGAACATGAATAGTCAATAGCCAATGACATTACAGAAATGATCATACGTTTGATCATTTCTGTAATGTCATTGGTCAAAGTCATTTGAAAATACATAATTTAAGTATGTTTAATTTATAGATTGAAAAAGTACTGTTCAAATCGGATCCATCTAACAAACGATGTTCATTATTATTTTTTAAAATGAAGATATTTAAAAGGAAACTAAGCAATATTATATATATTTTTATATTTTTTTTAATTTTTAATTAGAAATTTCAATTTAAAATTTTACCCCATGTAAGACATTTTAACATACCTACAAATTTTTTTTTTTTAAATAAATTATTATTTACGTATATGGTTGTTTTCTAAGTAAAACAATACAAAAATAAAATATGGTATTTATCTACCAAGGATAAATTGAAATGATGGATATAATTAATTCTAAGTCCCTTTCCCTTATTACAGCAATATCATCTACGTATCTCTTCCAAAATCTTGGTAACCGTTCTTCTCCGAGTGTCTCTCGTTTATAATCTTTTCATATGAGAGAATTACAATAGTGTTAAAAACCATATACATTTTTAAAAGCCATATGGAAATTACATACATAATAATTATATACAAGAAACAAAATTGAAAATCTTATGGAGCCCACTCACCAGTTGCAAGTTTTATCAAACTTAATTTTTATGAATGAATATGACAGTTTCATTAACATGTTTCACTTGATGTTGCATAATGTATGGGCATGTCTGGCTACCATTTTGAAAGTTTCAAGTCTGCTCGTTTGTCTTCAAAATTTTTCGAAAACTTGAAACTTATCTTATACAGAATCGGACAAAACAGTTTTGGATAATGACAGTTAACTGTCAAACACTTTAGAACCACTTAGAACACAAAAATCTACTGAACACCTTTTTTAATCTTTTTTGAACTTTTTTGTTTTAACTTTTGTTTACTCTCAAATTTCTTTGTTTAACTGTCAAAGTTTAAAGAAAAACCAACAACAAAAAAAGTTGTCCAAAACTGTTCTCAAAAAAATTCAGAACAAAAAAGATCAATTTAGAACAGTTTCGCACAATCTAGTGAACACAGAACAGAACGCTTTCGGACAAAAAAGAACAAGTAACGGAAACTAATGAACACAAAAACGTGTTCTTTTTTACTCTAGAACGTTTTAGAACGTCCTAGAACAGTTTACTGAACACAACAATTATCTTCATGAGTGTTACTTTCGATATTCTGAAAAATAGTATTGCTATCCAATCTCTTCACAGCAAGTTTAGACTTAATGATAGAGTTAGACAAACAAGAAATATGAAATTTTTAAATGAGTATAATCACAGTACTGAGTACGGAAAAAATGAACCGATAAACAGATGTTGTATTACATTCAATAAAATCAGTCATCTATATTCGTCATCCATGTCCAGAAATACCTTTAAAAACCCTTTACATCAACACTTTTCCAATTTACTGACCTCTGACAATTAATAAATTCAAGTTCGGAAAAAAAATCACTCATAAGTAATAATGTAAGTTTTATGTAGGTTTATTTACTTAGGCAATCAAATTTTATATTGTACAACTTTTTGTTTTTTTATACCGTATTCCGTATACCGTAGTCTTGTATTTATAAGAACAATATAAATTAGTCACTAAGATTTTTCATGTTTTTTTCCATTATTCTTATAAATAGGTATTTGAAATAAAATAATATAATATCAAATAAAACTTAAACAAAGCTATTTTTTTTATTCAAATTAGTGATGTCTTTTCTTTTTTACAGTTTTATATTACCATTTGGAAAAAAAAAAAAAAATACAACAAAATGAATAACTGCTTTATCTATCATTTTGTATTTTAATTATTTCGTAATTTTAATAAAAAAATTAAAAAATATTTCTGTCATCATGTAAACAAATACGAATTATGAATGAATAAAACAAACTTCAAAATAATTCTTTTAAGTAAGTCTTTGCGTGTATGAAATTTCAAGTTTCATTGAAACTTGCAACTGGTGAGTGGGCTCCATTATAGGCAAATGTCATTTTTCATTCTCATTTATTTAGAAGTATTGTCAAAAAATATCCATTAATAAGAAGATGCATTGGAATAAGATTTTATAATTTTTCAACGTGTTGGTTACCAATTTTCCAGTCGATTTCAAATATTGTAAGAAATAGATACTAATAAGAATTTAATTTGTGAGAGAGAGATAAAAATTCAAAACACAAAGTGAAAAAAAATTAACGAACGATTCTTTTGTATGAAAGAAATATTTTTAAATTCATTAGTCATCATCAATCATTAGTTATCAAAATTTACAGATGCGTCATACTTACAAAAATTTATCTTTATCATGCAACCAACAAAGTTTCTAAATGTCAAAAACGCAGCAATCTAACTTTGTGCACAGAATGCAAAACGGTGAAAGCGTTAACTGACTTTGTTTTGTTTACTTTTTCTTATAAAATAAACTTTCAAGAAAATTAGTAAATGTTAAATATATGTTATAAACTTATAAATTAATTTTATTATATTATACCTGAGCTCTGCCGCTTAATTTTTTTTATTTTAAAATTGATTTTATGATTTGATTACATGATATGGAAATGAATATAAACAAAAGAATTCAATTTGTATCAATGTGTTGTACTACAGTCACACAATAATGTCACTTTTACATACACATTCAAATAAAAAATATTTTTATTAGTTGTCAAAGTAGAATTCCTGCGTTGAAGTTAAAACTTTTTCAACTTTTGCGCGATGGCTGCGTTGACAACTTTTCATTCTGTGCATTTGTATGTATATGTTTTCATATGTTTCAACTTTCAAAGTAGTATTTCTGCGCGATGACTGCGCGATGGCTGCGCTCATTCTGTTCAAGGTATTATCAAATTGCTTTAAATTTTTGTTAAAAGTGCATAGCAATAAAAAACATTACTTATTCAAATTTGAAATGTTCATATTATTAATATTCAAATTTGTTACCAATTTATAAAATTAACAGGGTACCTACATAAACGCATTATATTATTTATAATACTTATTTATACTACTTACTTATAACATAGTTCATTGATTATTAAATTACACAATTTAATTTTTAAGAAACTAAAAATACATCGAGTCATTCATAAAAAAAATGTTTGGTAATTTTTGACTACCTGTTGAAATACCTGTAAAAATTTGTATATGAAAATACATGAATTATAATCTGTTTAAAATAAAAAAAAAATTTAATTCCCTTATAAGACAATAAAAGAAAATGATATTGGGGCTTATGATTGAAAACGAAACGGAAAGCGGAACGAAACGATCATCACTATCACCTTCTTCACATTTTGATATGATTGAAGAAGTGTAAATAAAAACATTGGGTTCGTTCAGTAGCATTAACCGGTAGATCTGGAATCCATTTTGGATTCATGTACCATATATCTGGCCACTGAACGCAATTCACCACAAAAATTTACCACAATACTAGCGCCGTCACCGGAAAATATATGGAGTACTTTTAAAAATAAATTAAATTTGAATGAAATAATATTTATTATCATACATATAATTTATTTTTTATAACTCTTAATTTAATTTTATGTACATAAATCTTCCTTAAGAATTGAAATTTTCACACTAATTCAAAAAATAATGGCGATTTAAATTTAAAAACTTTCATAAAAAATATAAAAATTTAATTTTTCTTACGGTAGATGTCACAACATTCAACATAAAAATTGTTGTTGTTGTTTTTACATATAAAAAGTCAGATCCATGAAATGTATCTAGAATTTTTTCAGATCCATTTTCATTAACCGCGATACATTAACCGGTACATTTACCACACCGTTCAGTAAACAGATCCATGGATCTGTGGATTTCAGATCCAATGGTTAATTTCACTGAACGCTACCATTTTCGCAAATTTTCGAAACTTAACTGACAGTTGTCAAAAACATGTTTCAATTTTTTGTGGTTGTGTTTCTGTTTAGTTTGATTTATTTTTTTATTTATACTCCTTCGCAGTTTATACAAACAGTTTATAAAACAAAATTATAATTAAAAATTGAATTAAAATTTAATAAACAATTACATAAATTTTAATAAAACAACAAAACAAAAAAGAATAGTGTAGAGTGGAGTGTAATGTCATAAATTATAAATTGAAAAAAAATAGTTAAATATAAAAAAATAAAGAAAAAAAGATTTAAAAACAAAAAAAAAGAAACAAATAATTCTTCTTTTATATAGAAAGAATTTTTTTTAAATACATTACAGGTTATATATATAAATAAATATAAATAAAATAATTTCTAAGTTTATATTCTAATTTTTTATTTACAAACACCTAAATTAGTTATATAAAAAAAACTACTTGCATTTTGTTTATGTTTATAAACTTTTTCCATACAAACTTTAAACACAACTGAACGTTTGATTTTTGCACTACAAACGTTTTCCGATCGTTTTCAATCATATGAAAAATTATTTTCGAAATTAACGTTTTCCGTTTTCGTTTTCTGTCATACCAAATGACAAACTTCAGTGATATTCGGAAAACGATTGAACGTTTTCGTTTTCAATCATAAGCCCCATTATTTTTTAGGTATTAATTTAGGGTAAAAGGCAAACTTTAATTTATGTTAAAAGGTTTTATATAGAAAAAGGGTAAAAAAAATTTTTTTAATAAAAATGCTTATATCTTCTAAGCTATCCGACGTAGATATAATCATAACTTTATATGATTATATGAGTATATGAGTTATAGAAATAAATATACCTTTTCAACAGTTAACAAACATTGGGAGGGTTATATGTTAGAATCTTAAGGTATTTGGTTTTTCGAGAAAGAAAATAAAGATTTTTTTTTTTAAAAATTTTCTGCTTTGAACTACATTTCTCCATAACGGCATCACCAATCATCATCAAATAATTGTTAAAATATGCTCCAGACCGTTATCTATCTAGTCTAGAATATATAACTGAATATATAAATATATATCTAATGGATCAACATATATAACGGTTTTTATACAAAAACATAAAAAAAACAAGGATACTTTCAAATGTCCTTTTCGTCCTTAAAGGATAAGATGCGCCACAAAAGATATATATTTTTGGAAAGCTAGCACTTTCAGCTAACCTTGGGATATATGGTCATTATGTTCTACGCCGTTGCCATAGTTAGTTTTTATAAAACTTGTTTTCTAGCGTTAGAGTAAAAATATTATTACTCAACCCTCTACCTGTGGTATTTCATTGGATAATAAACAACCATCCAGCTGCGAAAAATGTCAAATTGTTACATGCACAAATAGAATAAATAAGACGATTTTAGATTTCTTGCCTCAGTCGAGTACAAAACACTGAAGAAGTCTGCAAGTAGTAGACGAAATACGCGTATGATAAGCTGTATGATAAGCATATCAGTGAAATTAAACGAAAAATATTCGACTACTTTCACTATTATACAAAAATTTTACTCTAACGCTAGAAAACAAGTTTTCATAAACATTAAATTAAGAGTTATCAAAAATAAATTATATGGATGATTATAAATATTATTTCATTCAAATTTAATTTAATTTTTTGTGCGCCCTATTCCCTTTTGTGCGGAAACGGGTTATTTACGGCAAACGGTTTTTTAGGGCGGCGTTTTTGAAAGGTGCAAAAACGCCGCCCTATAAAACCGTTTGCCGTAAATAACCCGTTTCCACACCACCCATGAGGTAGGAAATGTAATGCATGTTTTTAACGACGTATCGCAATTAGGTATAAGTCCTCAAAAATATATATTTAAAAAATAAATAAAAAGCTTAAATATTGCTATCGTACTAATTCAACGTACGAATTTATATAAAAAAAATTATAAAAACCTATTTAACAAAAAATATTTGTATAAAACGCACTGAAATTTAAGCGTGCATTTAAATACATAAATAAAATACATATTTTGCTAAACTTATTAATTAATTAATTAAAATTTATTTTCCGTGTTTTAATTTTTGCAAAATCGTCCTCAAGTCACTATGATCCAAGTTGCTCAGAAAATCACTTTCTATAGATATTTTAGCTAAATCTACCAGTCTTTCCTGTCCTATTGTACTACGTAAATAATTTTTAATAATTTTTAATTTAGAAAAGCTACGTTCCGCGGAAGCTACTTTTACTGGTTTTGCAATAAAACTCTAAGTGCTACAACTAGATTTGGTAATATCGAATTTCTTTTCAAATATAAAATCTAATAATTCTATAGTGCTAAAAGTTTCTGAAACTGTACTTTGAAAACAACCTAATTCTAAATTAATTGACATATTTTCTGAAATCGTTTCAGAAAACAAAACCCCAGCCTCCTTAGATCTACCTAATATAGATGATGCGATTTCATCATAACTTGGATGATTTTGTGGTGGTTTATCATCAATGTAATTGATACTTTCAATGTCATTGAAAGTGTTTATTTGGTTGGTTACGGTTTGTTGTTGTATGTTTCCGTTTCCGGCATCAAAAAACTTATGCAAATCATTTTGTTGATTTTTGACGGAAAACAACTTTTGCTTTCTTTTTTGTCTGAAAGCGTGATCAGAAAATTTTCGTTTTGAGGACCTTATAAAAAAAATTAAATGTATGTATGTAAAATTATATAATTTAAATGTAAAAAAAAAGAAAAATAGCATATAGGTACCAAAAAAAGCTATATTAAAATGTATATTCTGTATACTTACTGTACGAAAAATATACTTCTCGTCGAAAAATAAAACAACAAATAGGTATATATTATATGTATGTATAATGAAATAAATTAATAAAGCTATTTTTAAAAACAAAAAAACCAACAAACACAAAACAACTGTTCAAAGTTAAAAAAATTAATAATTATTTAATTGCAATATACGAAAAAAGTTAATTCTAATATTAATTTTGAACATTTTAACCATAAAAAAAACACATTAATTGAAAATTTAATTACACTCGCACCACTGAAAGTTATTCATAAACTAAATTTTAAATAAAACAATAAAAACTAATTTGCTAGCTAACCCCTACCTAATGCATGAACCGCAATTTTAGTCTGTGCTTTTGCTTTGTATCACCAAGAAATTCTCATACATCTAAATTTTTTTAACATAGTGATTATTTGCACACCAATATTTTTTTTATGCCCTGAAAATTTTGTATTAAAACAGAATTTCAAACACTGTTCATAACTCATAAGTAATATGGAAAAGAAAAAAATAGCAATAAACTCCTCTTCCCTTTCTGGTATAAAAAAAAACCCGCATGAGGAACAATTTTAGTCTGTGCTTTGTACCATCAAAAAATTCTCATTGAACAAAATGCATACTTGTATAACATAGTAATTATTTGTGCAAAAATATTTTATCAAAACAGAAAAGAAGTTTGTTGATATTTTTTCTTTCCATATTACTTATGATTTATGAACACTGAACAGTGTTTGAAAACTGTTCATAAGTAATATGGACAGAAAAAATATAAATAAACCCCTCATCCGTTTCTCATATAAAATAATTCCGCTAATGAACAGCAATTCTAGACTGTGCATTGTTTGTTTTTTATACCACCAAGAAATTCTCAATAATCAACACAACAAAAATAGAAAAAATAAAATACGAATTACGAATGAAAAGGAATGGCAGAAAACAAGAATTTTTTTTTCTCCGTTGGTTTCTTATTTATATATGTGTAGTGTATAGAATTTCTTATATTTTTATATAGTGAAAAAATAGTTGTATTTTGTATTATACCAACTCTAGGCTATGCAATTGTATTATAATACTATTTCGATTTCAAAATAATATAGGTCCATTTTGTTAGTGTGTACTGAACACAGTAAAATTTTTATACAAAGTAAATAGAGTACATATTTACGAAATTTATTTTTATGCATTCATATTCATCTCAACGATATTATTATTATTATAAGAATTTTTTGTACAAAAAATGTACTCTACAAAATTTTAATTGAGCTGTGCAGTGAAGTATTTTGGTTATAAAATTTTTTGAAAAACAGATTTTACTAGAAAATAAAAAAAATTTTTTTTTGTAATTTTATTTTTTAATATTTATTAATGAATTTTGGCGCCCTCGAAATATCTTAAATTTTAGCGCCCCGTCAAACTGTTCATACTGTTCTATGGAAGCGCCGGCCCTGTGGCCAAATAACAATTGATCCTAAATGAATTCCAGATACACCGGTTAATGCTACTGAACCCACCCAGAAGTGCTTGGATTTTTTTCTTTTTTTGTTTTCTTCTGATAGGCGAGAGCAATATTTTTAAAATGAAGATTTTGTGATTTTTTTTTAAAAAAAGAGCCCATTTAATATCAAGTTTCAAACACAGTTTTTTTTATTGAAAATTAAGAAAATTTCAATAGTTTACAATCACTTAATTTAAAATTCAAATCTTTAAAATTCAGATTTAATTTAAAATTCAAATTTAGACTTTTCATTATAGAAAATTCCATTTGAAATTCTAATCACTATGAAATATTAAAATAAAATTGTTTTTTAATCATTCGTAGCATTTTAATGACATGCAACTAACACCAATTTCTGTACATTTACATTCCAAGCATGCATTGGATAATTCAGATATTATTCTACCAACACGATACATTCGACCATATATATTACATCCAGCTAATTTTAAAAGTCCTGCAGGATCATTAATGCTATTTAAATTTTCTGGTTTAGAAAATATTTCAGCATGTATATCATTTTGAAGCTGTTGTGGTTTTTGTTGTTGTTGTCGTTGATATTGTTGCTGTTGATCATTTTGTTGCTGCTGTTGTTGTTGTGTTTTTTTTAATTCGTCAATATCTATTGGATTAACAACATATGGACCTGATTTGGAAAATTCTGTTTGATTTTGTATAATTTTATATGCTCCCACTGTGTATGGTTCTTTTTGAATTTGTGTTAATATTACATCAATATCATTTCCAATTGGTTTTGTTTCAGATGGTCGTTTAATTTGATAACTAGGTATTAGACCAGGAAGTCCTTTAAATGGATCTGGTATTGAATTTTTATTATTATTCACATCAACCGATTTGGTTATATTTGGGAGTGAAAATGGTCGTTGAAGTTTCGATTCATATAATACAGATTCACCAATTCTTCGATTATTACTATTTAGTAATTCTCCTAAAATACTTAAATCTGTTGTAATATTTTTGTGTTTATATTTATTTGTTGAATAATTTACATTAGATTGAAGTTGATCATTTATTGTTTCTGAATTAATTTTTGGAAATAATGATAAATTCGATGGTATCACTTTAAATGGTGGTATAGTTGTTTTTGATTTTGTTGTTGTTGATGGTGTCATTTTTATTGTTGTTTTTTTTGTTTGAACTGAGATTGGAGTGGATGTGTTTTGTATTGTTTGATTTTGATTAGTAATTGATACAGTTCCACCTAAGAAATAATCAAGAAAACTACCAAAATTAACGGTATCATCATTATGATCAACCATCATAACTACATTGTCATATGTTAAATTATTAATTTTTTTATAATCATCATGTCTATCTAATGGAAAGCTTTCTGCCAAAACATCATTTTCAACTGGCTGAACAATTAAATGATCATGTATTTTTTGATTTAATTGAAGCATTTCACTAGCTCCAATATCATTTGGATTTTTTTCCGTAAAACTAGCATTTTCATGACGATCTAATGGGAAATTTTCACTAAGAACATAATTACTTTCAGTAAATCTAATATTTTCAAAATTCACATTATTAAATTCAATAGCACTATCTTGCTTCAAATCAGAATTATAATTTGAATCGGTTGTTATATGAATAATTTGTTCATCTTCATAAGAATTTGATTGCTTGTTTGCAAGAAGTTGTTTTTCTTTGTCTTCAATTAATAATACTAAATGTGGTGGCGATTCTGTTTTAATAACATCTCTGAATGGATCGGTTGAAGTTATGGCTGGAATTATATAAAAAAAATTGTGTTTTGAAATTAAAGTTTATTTCATCATATAAAATTGTAATTTCCAAATCGTAAAAACAACGAATTAAGTTTACAAGAAATTGGAAGATAATTATGTAAATATTTTAAAGCTATTTAAAAATTTATAAATTTGTGTTAAAATAGGGGATATTTTTTAGGCGTTTTCGTTTTTTAATTCAGAATCAGAGCAGAGCAGAGCAGGGTTGGGGTACGAAATATCCGCAGTAAGGCATGCTTGTGGTAAAAGTCCACTAAAATCCTAGAAAAATCCAGAAGCGACTGACCCAGAATGGGCGGCTTTCTGGTCTGCGACTGATCCCAGACGGACGGCAGGAATAACAGGTACCGCCTTGTACAAGGAAAATATTATCCTTAGGCTAGGAGATGGAACTCCGAATTAAAACAAAAAAAAAAAGTATGCAATGAATAAAACTCAAAGATTGTATACCCCAGGTGGTAATCCAGATCTTCTGGAAAATCCACCCTCTTTCGAGGCAGGTCTCACGGATTCTGGGGGAGTCCACTTATTGCAAAACCACGAAAGCAGAGCTGCTTTAATTGACCAATTCAGAAGAAAATCTGGGGTCCAGAGAACACCTTCAGCAGGGTCTCAAAATATCTACGAAAACATATCCCAAAAAGACAGCTATAGAAAACCCGACGAGGGTAATAATAACGAAAAGGCACTTGAGGCAAAAAATAATCAACTTAATGCCAGAGTTACAGAATTAGAAATCTTATGCAGGGAATTGAAAAATGAACTCTGCATAATTAAAGAAGAAAATGTGAAACTAAAAAATTCACAAAACATGTCTACTAAAAGAGTAGTACTTAAAACTGCTGAAGAATTTCATACAGATGATGAAGAACAATCTCGAGAAACCAACTGGATCTTTAAAACAAAAAGAATCTGTAAAAAAGAAAAGCAGAAAAATCACCTACTTTAAGCCCAGAAAATGTTGCGGACAAAGTAGAGAAAAATGTGCAAATAAATGAAGTTGCGAAAAGTAAAAGAAAAGGTAAACCTCCTCCAGTTATACTTAGTAGTGTAGTGGAATACCCTCAAATAAACAAAAAATTAAAAGAAAGCAATATTAAATATAAAGTTAATATGCTTAACAATAAACAACTAAAAATTAATGTTGAAGAAGAAAAAGAATATAGAGAGTTGACTAAGGCAATAAATGAAGCCAATATTGAATGGCACACTTATGAAAATAAGAGCACCAGGCCTATTAAAGTAATGGTTAGGTATTTACATCCGTCATGCCAACCTGAAGATATAAAAAATGAATTGAAAGATAGAGGCTTCAAAATTCTAGAAGTCACAAATAAAATAATAAAGAAAAAGGAAAATAACAAAGAATCTACGGTACGTCTTCCTCTCTTTATGCTAACATTCGAAAACTCCGAAGATATAAACAAAATATTCAAAATTGAATTTATCCAGCACATGAGGGTTAAAATGGAGGCTATTCGTAAAACGACTACCATTCCTCAATGTAAGAGATGCCAAAGATTTGGCCATACACAAAAGTTTTGCCAGCGTCTAGCTCAGTGTGTTAAATGTGCTGGTCCCCACTTAACAATTTCTTGTAAAGAAAAAAAAAAATATTAAGCCTAAATGTGCTAATTGCCTTGAGGCACACCCAGCGAGTTATCGTGGTTGCCAGGTGGCTAGAGATTTGCAAAAAAGAAAGAAGCTACAAAAAAATGCCCCAAAACAAATGCAACATAGACAAGAAAAACAAAAGACAAAACCTAGGCAACCTAGTGCACAGAAACAGAATTGCATTGAAACTTCAGAGGTACCTAAAACTTTTACGTCGAAAAAAGTCGTAGAAGGCTTATCATATTCACAGGTAACACAAAATAACCTAAGTCAAAAAAGAAACCCGAAAGAGCAAAATAAAGTTTCTACACAAAAGTTGACTGAAAATACCATTATGCAGATGATGCAAAATATGATAAAAACAATGAATGAAATCTCAACAAGACTATGCACATTAGAAAACAAACATAATGAAACATATATGTATACACCAAAAAATAAATCCGCAAGGCAGGGTTAAGAACGCACTTCGTATAGTCACGTGGAATGCCAATGGTATTCTGAACAAGAAAAATAATTTGGAAATTCTATTGAGAACACAAAATATTGATGTATGTCTCTTGACAGAAACACATATGACAGATAAGTCATCGCTTAAAATAAATGACTATACATGCTACAGCGCAAACCATCCGAGTAATACACCCAGAGGTGGTAGCTCAATTTTAATAAAGAAAGATATTAAGCACCACGAGGAAGTTAGTCTAGAAATAGATGAATTCCAACTAATCGTGCTACGAATTATGTCTGTTAAACAAAGCCTTTGTGTCGGTGCATTATATTGTCCACCCAAATACAACATAAAGAATAACATGTTTGAAGAAATTCTTAAACTACTTGGTGAAAGATTTATCCTGGGAGGTGACTACAACGCCAAGCACATAGATTGGGGGTCTAGAGTAACCTCTACGAGAGGAAGAGAGCTAAGAAAAGCTATAAAAGATAAAGGCTGCATTTACCAATCTACCGGTAAGCCTACCTATTGGCCAACTGATAGAAATAAAACTCCTGATCTGCTTGATTTTTATATAACAAAAAAAATTTCACCCAATTATATTAAGCTAGAAGATAACCATGATTTGGACTCAGATCACTCTGCAGTCATACTAAGTCTATATGAAAAGGTTATTAAGAAACAGTCGAAACCTCTGCTAACGAACAAGACAACTGACTGGGCTAGCTTTAAACAAGAAATAGACAACAAAATATACATAAAAACAAAACTAAGATCCAAATGTGATATAGATTCTGAAGTAGAAAATTTTATTAAAATTATTCAAAATGCTGGATGGAATAATACAAAAAATTGTGAATATAAATCGGTAGGATTAAACTACCCTAGAGAAATATTAAATATGATAAAAATAAAAAGAAGAGCTAGACGCAGATGGCAACAATCGCGTGATCCGGCAGACAAAACTGTGCTAAATAGGTTAACTCAGAATCTTAAAAGAAAAATTAAAGATCTTAAAAATGAAAATTTTGAAAAATATATAAAAAATTTATCAGCTAAAAGAGAAAATAACTACTCGTTGTGGAAAGCAACAAAGAGTACAAAAACCTCGATCTCTCAAATCCTGCCAATCAGAATGAAAAGCGGTGAATAGGCGAGAGATAATAAAAATAAAGCTGAAACATTCGCAGATCATCTTGAAGAAATTTTTTGTCCAGACGAGACAGATTCGGATGATCTCACTGAAGAAAATAATAATTGGCAAGAAAATGTTATATCACCATTTTCAGAGAGTGAAATAGTTGAACAAATTAAAAAACTCAGAGATAAAAAAGCTCCAGATTTAGATCTAATTACATCGGAAGTCCTGAAAGAACTTCCGAAAAAAGCTATAACAATGCTAACACGCATTATAAACGCTGCTATAAGAATAAGGTATGTGCTGAATATGTGGAAAATAGCAGAGATAATTATGATACCAAAGCCAGGTAAGCCCATAAATGAGGTCAAATCCTACAGACCAATATCATTACTACCAATAGTATCAAAATTATTTGAAAAACTATTATTGATTCGAATGAGACCGATCATAGAAAATAGTAATCTGATTCCAAATTATCAATTTGGCTTTAGATCTAAGCACTCGACAATCGATCAAATTCATAGAATAACAGACATAATAGAAAAAGCTTTAGAGGAAAAGAAAGTATGCTCTACCATATTTCTAGATGTAGCCCAAGCTTTTGATAAAGTATGGCATCGAGGCTTAATAAATAAACTAAACAATATGTTACCTAAACAATACGTAGATATACTCTCATCATATCTAGAAAACAGACTATTCAGAATAAAACAAGACGAAGAGTATTCTACTATTAGAGATATTAAAACGGGTGTGCCTCAAGGTAGTATTCTGGGTCCCATACTGTATTTGCTCTACACCAATGATTTACCAGAAATGGAAAATTTAACTGTAGCTACATTCGCTGACGATACTGCGTTGATGGCAGTAGGATCAAATATTGACGAGGCTACAATTAAATTGCAAAGAGCAAGCGATTAGCTATACCTCTGGACAAAGAAATGGAAAATTAAACTCAATGAGTTAAAATCAGTACATGTAAAATTTACAAATAAAAAATTAGAAAATCAACCACCATTGTTAAATCTGAATGGGGTCAATATACCCCAAGAAAACAATGCTAAATACCTAGGAATGACATTAGATGTCAAACTTAGATGGAAAGAGCACGTTAAAAAGAAAAAATTTGAGCTTGAAAATAAGTATAGAGAAATGTACTGGCTCTTAGGTCGTAATTCTAAATTACCTATACATAACAAGATTTTGTTATATAATCAGATACTCAAACCGATATGGTTGTACGGCATACAAATATGGGGATGTGCCAAACAAACACATGTACTTTGTATACAAAAATTCCAAAATAAAGTCATGCGCAACATGGTAAATGCCCCCTGGTATGTTCGCAACAGTGATTTGCACAGAGATCTAAAAATTCCTTGCATAGAAAATGAAATAAAAAGATATGCAACAAAGCATATAGCTCGTCTGGAGGGACATGTTAACGTTGAGGCCACTCAATTGCTATATAATCAAAATGATGTCAGAAGGCTTAAAAGAACTAAGCCACTAGATTTAATACGATAGAATTTCGTAAACTTTTTCTTTAAGAAAATCAAAGTAGCAATAAATTAATGGTTAGTCCGTTGGACTAGTATTAATGGGAGGGGTGTGGTTTAGTCAGTAAAAATCTGGCACACAATGGACGGTATGGGGCTCATTGTGTCTATGAAGATTCCCACCAATCCACGCAAAAAAAAAAAAAAAAAAAAAAAAAAATTTCTATTTTACTCGTCGACGAACACGAATGACATTCATTGATACCAACATTAATTGGTTTTAATAACACATTTTTAAGACTCAAATTCAAATAAAAATTTTTTTAATGTGGGAAATACATGTGCAGAATTCTCATGCATCGCTCCATGCAGATATGCATCTGCGTGCCAGACACATGTGCATATTTTATCTGTCAAAAATTGTTTTGTTTTGAAATAAGGTAGATAATTGCCGCCATTGATACACATACAATTTGTTTGTACAGTAATAAATTACAAAATAAAATAATTTTTGAAAAATTTTAAGGTTAAATGTTATTAAAAGTGTTTAATAAAAGTTTTAATTTAATAATTTTTCAAAAAATTTTAATAACATATTTTGTTATCTATCACCATCATGAATGTAACAAAATATAATTATATGAATAAATTAATGCTAGTTTGTTGTGCATATATTTTGTTATATCTAAATATTTTAAAAATTGATGATGAATATTGCAACAAAAAAGAAAGAAAATCTAGACTATGGACGAGGGAAATTTTCGTTCATTTCAAATTAATTAGGTTTTCTTCAATTACTTAATTTAAAATAAATTTTTACAAAATTGATTATAACCTATTTTCCACAAAAAACAATAATAAATATGTAAATATTAAACAAATTTTATGACGTTTGTCATTATTTTTTTATTAGTATGAGTAAAATGACAATTTTTACAATCTTTCGTGGTGGTAGCTCTGCCGCTACGCAGCAAAAATTAGAAATAGAGATATCATGCATCAAATTTTCTGCGTGCAGAATTACATGTAATTGGTTCCATATAAAACCATGTATTCTAATTTATTTTTGATGCGATGCATGCATAGTTCTGCACATGTATTTCAGGCATAAATTGATTTTTTTTAAATTTTTCCTCCATTTTTTTTATAAACAAATTTTGAAATTTCAAAACACAAATATTTATTTATTTTAAAATTCAAATTCAAATAAAAATTTTTTTAAATTAATTTTTTTAAAATTTTTCCTCCATTTTCTTTATAAACAAATTTTGAAATTTCAAAACACAAAAATTTGTTCGTCGGGAATAGTTCGTCGTGATTGTTTCGAATTAAAAAAAAATATTCTATGAGAAAATTTTCAAAAAAATTGAAAATAATTTATCTAAACCATGGGATTGCATTAATAATATAATTTATAACTGAGATACAAAAGAAAAAGAAAATTGAATTACTAAAAGGATTATCCGAAATTCAATCCAAAAAAAAATTAATGAACTGAACTATCACTTTGCCACAATTGGTGAAACGTTAGCCAAAAAATGTGAAAATCAAATTTTCTATGCTCCAGTGTGAACTATCAAGTCGTTTGAATTTGAAAATGTTGAAAAATATCAAATATACAACATCATCTATTTAATAACTCCATAGAATATCAACTAGAGACCCCTATTTATTAATTATAATTCAAGTTAAAACCAAATTTAATGTTTAGCAGAACAGGAATTTAAATAGACCTTTAGATAGATATTGACTTTTCACTATCAACCAATGAGCACTAATGTTTTAATAAGAAACTGTGGTTTGGTATGGTTTGAAAAAACAAAATACTTCTTAATTACCATGCCTGTGCTACCTTTTCTCTATATTAAGTCAAAATAATTTAGTTTTTTTAGAAACTATTTTTCAACTGTGAAGTTCACAGCTAACTTCTATTATCATGTCTAATTTTTAAGTCCGCCATTTCAGCAAATGAAGAATCAGCAGGAAAGCAGCTATTGAAATCCTGAATATTAAACTCGATGTATATAATATTATATAAAGATGATAAAATATTATGGCCTATATATAAATTTCAGTGATTTCACTGTTGTTTTCAATTTATTTTTTTTATTAACTTATATAAGAACACTGTTGCATTTAGATAAATAATACTGTTTTCTTTTGTTTTTTTTTTTAAAGTTGACAATAACTTAGATAGGTACTGTACTTTTTTAATAAAACATTTTTAGAGTATTTTTATTTAGAAAATTTAAAGAAGGTACATTAATAAATTACGCAAAATAAAAACTTTCGGAATTTATTGAAAAATTATTGGAATTCAATTCACACATTGGCAAAACGAAAAGCATGAATATATATAAAAAAAAAAACAAAAATAATTTTGTTTACAACCGATTACCTACATTTAATGATGAAAATTAACACTCTTATGCTATACACTCTTTTGAAATTTGTAAATAGGATGGTATGGTTGTGATTAGGTAAGTTAGATTAAATTAGATGTGTGGTGATTTAGGTAAGCTGCGTTCTCTTTCTTTCTTATTTTAATTTTGATATATGCAATCTTAAAGAAGGTATAGTAGTTTTTACTTCTATTGACTAATGGAAATATTTTGTTAAAACACCGCTAGATTTTACTCTTAAAGACTATACTATTTACTTAGTAACTCATATTCTAAAAGAATTATTTTTCTCCACCTAAAATTTTACTGTAAAATCTAAATCTCTATCATGAAATACATAAGATAAAAAAATCAGCAAAAAAAAATCTTTTATAACTGAAATAAATCTTAATTTATTTCACTGTTTTACTTATATGAACAAAAGGTAGGTAGGTACATACATTTTTTTTTACATCAATGCAAAGCAAAATTGAATCAAAGATTAGAAATTTGTAGATACTTAAATTTAATTAAAAAATTAAAAATAAAAAAAAATATTTAATAGAAAGATAATTTTTTTATTTACATTTACCGGTGCATTTACCAAATAGGTCAATTGACAATATATAATCGAAGAATATCTATTAACTATTATTATTCGATATTCTAAAATTTTTATTTTGATATTGTTTTGTATAAAGGAAAAAAAATTGTTCGAAGGAAAAAAACGCAAAGTATTTTTTGGCTATATTACTTTTATTTACACACACATTTTAATGTTAGAAAAGTTATTCAATTTTAAAATTTATTATTTTACAAGTAAAGTAGCTCAAGTATTTCTTATTCGCATGTTTCTGGGAATCCGTGGACCGTGGATCACATAATTCTGGCAATAAGAAGTTGTTGTAAAAATATTCCAATTTTGGTCTCATTTTATTAGAAAAAATTGATCGTCCTTTCAATTCGTACATACTTGAAGTCTTTTGAATTCCATATACCAAAATTTATTTTTGTTATGTTTAAGTACCCTGCACTTGATAAAAATAATTATGTGATTTTATATGTAAATTTATACGGTTCCTTCCTACGTATTCAGAAATTTTACTATTGAACTGCTCGCAAATATTTGAGACCATATTAAGTAACAAGCCGTCTGAGTTTTGGACTAAACGTTACACAGCAGTAGTAATTTCTTCAAAGAATAGATTTTATATCATCAAAGTTACAAAGTTTTATTTTTCACGCCGCTTACAAAAATACTTATCACAGTTTTCAAGATGACCAAATTTGTGATATGTCGCATTTGACATGTCTTTGGCAAGATTTTAATATATTAGGATAGTGCACTAGTTCTCCAATGATACACCGAGATTTTAGTTCCAAAAATCATTCGATCTATGTTTTGAGACAATTTTTTGCCATATTGTATTTGAAAATTTGTATTTGAAGTCGTAGATGTTAGTTTATTTCTAAAGTTTCTGTAAAGATGATTTTTACATTAAACTTTACTAGCAACAATATTTTCGTAGAAGCAAAGCCCTATGATAATAAATAATCTTTTATGTGAACACCACTATTTCCATTTCCTACAAATTTGTTATAATTAATTGACAACATACATAATTAGGTAATTATTAACTAAAAATATGGCCTACAATACATCAAAACTCGATTGATATAGATATCAACTAAATTTAGTAAAGTCGTGAGTAATGTAGTTCTTTCGCACTTGTTCCTATAATCTACTTGGTATTTGTTGTTATAGGAACAAATTGACTAAAGAAAATTCTACTTTACTAAATCAGTTAACAAAATATTCTCGCAATCAGTTATTTCCTCTTCAAAAATGTTTAGGAACGAATTTTAATAGATAAAAATTGTTGCTAACATACCTAAGATGAACATATTCAAAAATATATTTAAAAATTACAGAATTTAAAGAATAACGTTTTTTATAATAACGTCATTATATTTAGGTACTGTTAAAATTTATACATCATACCTGAAATAGTGAACACATGCATATATAATGCTTTATTTTCAAACCCTAATAAATTGTATTTTGAACATAAAATATCTAATCAGTAAAATATCATAAAACATCTTTGAATATTTCCTTGGAAAAATAATAAATACAACGATAATAATATTTGAATTAGTATGGATTTTACAACCAAATGCACATTCATTTGTGTTTATCACAAAAAATTGTGTTGAGTTGGTAGAATTCATTGTAAAAAGAAGATTCTAGCTACGTAACTGCCAAAGCTCTGTAGCGAAATTTTTTAAGTGTGCGTAAACTGCATATTTAATAACTTTTTATAAATTTAAGGGTTTTAAAAAATATCTTATGATTATTATTTTAAAAATAAAGTATAAAAATATTTTTACTAAATATAATAAAGAAAATATATAACTTTTTAATAAAACAAGAAAAAAGTTGAAATGATAAGGGAAATTTGAATTACAATCTATTTTATAAAACAACATAACTAAAAAATTCTCGAAATCTAGGAGAATTTTCAAAAATCAGGCAACGTAGTTACCTTGGTAGCACCGTTACTGTCAATGGAAAGCGGTATAGATCGAGGATAACCAACTTTTTATGGCCCAAATTGGAAGAAGTTGATCTTTTGCATCAAACATTTGGTTCCAACAAGACGGGACTACGTGCCAAACAGCAAGTGCAACAATTGAATTATTGTGAGAAAAGTTTGGGGATTCGATTATTTCAAGAAATTGTGATATTGAATGGGCTCCAAGAAGTTGTGATTTAACACCATTAGACTATTTATTTTTATTTATTTATTTGAAGTCATTGATCTTTAGCAATAAACCAGACTCTCTTCAAGCTTTACAAGTCAATATTGAACGTGCTATTCATGATATACCACTGGTTTTAGTGGAAAAAGTGCTCGAAAATTGGGTTCATCGAATTCGTTCCTGCAGAAGAAGTCGTGGAGGCCATTTGAATGACGTTTTATTCAGAACTTAATTGTATCGATTTTACTTCACATTAAATAAAAAACATTTGAATTTTCTTAACAATTTGTGTGTTTTTTTTAAAAAGAAATCATATCACTCTTATTGGAAAACCCTATATGTATATAAATAAGTAATTTACAATAGAAATGCTTTACTAACTATTATATAAATTTGAATCTATTTTTTGTTTGAAAATTATTCAAACTTTGAAATTCAGGTTTTATATTTTGCGTAATACACATTACATACTATTAGAAATTAATGAGTATTTTAATGCAATGTGACGAAACAATAATATTTTTGATAATGATACAAAAGTTGTAAATAGGATGGTGTAGTGTGGTAATTTAGGTAAGCATATATTGTGTTCTTTTTCTTTTTCATTTTAATTTTAATATACGGCAATGTTAAAGAAGGTATAGTAACAGTTTTTACTTGTTTTAACAAATTGAAATATTTTGTTGTGGTATATATAAAAAAATTGCATATTAGGTATAAAGTAGGAAGTTAATCTTTTTTTTTCTCATATTTTTGGTGAATAGATTAAATAATTTTGAGGTGAAATGTTGACAGCCAACTTTATTATAATATATGATTACAACCATTTTACATGTCATTCAGATCCGAAAAAGGTCGCCCAGCTACAAGTTTAAAAGAAAAGTTGTATGATATTATATATGTTAGGAAATAATAATTTATTTAGGTGCTTATTACCAAAAATAATATAAACTATAAGATGTTGCATGTAGAACAAAAAAAGGTCGGTAAATTTTTTTGAGATGGACCTACTTCTGGGACCTGGGACCTAAACATGTTGCTAAAAATTTTGTTTCTGGGAACATAATGATGAATGTTTTCAAATTTTTTATAAAAGTGTTTAACATTGAAGAAATTTTAGTGGCACTCCTGTGAGGACAAAGCTACCAATAAAAGTTATGGTCAGGGGACTACATTATTCGTACGAAGAAAAGAATATAGTTCAAGACCAGAGAGATAATGGTGTCCAGATATTAGAAGACAAAAACATAATTGTTAAAAATAAAATCGAAAAGAACGATGGTGGCTTTATCATTCAAAGAAGAGGATTATCATTGTTTATGCCCAATTGCAAAAAATATCAAGCCAGAAAAAATAAACAAGCCAGACTACTCCAAATTCAAAAGAATAATACTTATAAAAATGAAAAATTCGTTGACATAAATAGAAAACCTACGGCTATAAATGCTGTGCGAGATCTATATGCTAAGTCGAATGCCCAAATAGTGAAAAACTCCCGTAGAGAAGATGATACTCAGTCAAGGATATATTAACCCTTATCCTACAGAGACTAGCAAACCAAGACGAATTCATAAAAACACCATCTGACGAAATTACAACCATAAAAAAACAATAACAAAAAACACCGTACTCATATAAAAAATAGGCTGAACTTTTCCAACACATTTTGGGACTCGAAATTTTTCTGAAACATCAAAACATAGATATATATATAATTTCTGAAACACACTTCACAAAGAAATCTAGTATTTAAATTCCTAATTACATTCGTTATCATACTTCGCATCCGGTACTTTAACCTATTGGTCTACTGACCCAACGAAAATACCCGATTTGATTAATCTTTTTATAGCAAAGGGAATAAATAGAGACCACACATATACCGTGAGCGATGCTGATCTATCGTCTGGCCATACTGCAGTGACGATGGTTCTAAGCGGAAAAGTAGAACACAAAGAAGGCCTCACAAGATTTACAAACAGGAGAACTGATTGGGATATCTTAAGAGGAAAACTTTACTCTAGGATCTGTGGAGTCAAGAAACCAAATTGATGAAGAAGTCGAGCAATTCATTGTAGACGTGCAGCAAGCAGAAAAGGAGAGCACACCATCTTTTGACACAATATATCATTCGACAGTGAGGTATAATCCAAAAATAAGAGCACTGATTATGGAGAAGAGAAGAGCACGAAGAAAATGGCAATTACCAAGGTACGCAGTAGTTTCCTTTACGGTTTCTGAACGAGCACACGTATATTTTTTATCCGCAATTAAAAATAAAAGTAAAATGCAATAAATTATTTTAAAAATATTATTTCGGTGTAAAATTAGATTTATAAATGCATACATAATTATTTAAATTAAATTTTTGATAAAGTGTAAATAAAATGCAACTTCTTTGAACTAAACAATTATTGTGTTTAATTTTTTCTATAGCAAAAAGCTTTTTTTGTAAACTGTCAATCAAATATTATAAATAGAAAAAGTTATATTTTTTACAAAATAAATAAATTTAATTTAATATTTAAAAAAAATACATATAAAGCATACAAAAGTTTTGATTAAAACTTTAAATAAAAACAAATTGAAAACGACAAAATAAAAAAACAAGAACAAAAAATAAATAAAAACTGTGTTTAAATTTATCAATAAAAAAACAGCTGCAAAGCTAGTATAAAAAAAATCTAGAATACAACTTTATTTAAAACAGTGAAAAATTATTAATTTAAAAGCAAAAACAAAAACAATAAAAAAGGAAGCCATTACGGCGTCCTTTTCAAGGATAAAATACCGTAGGTATAATTGATTTAATTAGTATTTAAGTTATCGAAAACAACAGCTAAAAAGCTAAAATAAAACAATAAACTTTAGTAAACGAGCATAAATCAGTTAAGAAAGACATATAAAAACACAAATAATAATAATAATAAAAAAGACAGCCATTACGCTGTCTTATTCAAAACAATAATACAGTGGTGTTGGTGTTTCACAAAATAAAAAGTACAATTTTAAAACAAAAGTAGTACTCGGACGATTAAAAATGAGTAGTAAAATTTTTTTTACCTAGTAAACTAAAATATTAAGAAGGAATAAAAAAAAAACAACAAAGAGAGTAGATTTAGAAAGGGTACCTATTATGGGTACAACAAACAAGTTTGAAATCCTAGATGAAATTGATGAGTTCGTTCCAAAAACGAAAAAGTCAACAAGATCCAAAAATGAAAATACAACAGCTACATTAATAAATTTTCCGATACTTGGAGCCACAACTAATAAAAGAGATGGGGAGAAAAGATTCCTCACGATCAAAACAAAAGATATAAACTCAAATATCAGAAAATGCAATGTATTTTTAGTAAATAAATCACTACAAGGAATACACTCGGGAACTACAACCGTGATGGTAACCTCACACTAGAAGTTCCAAATAGAACGATTGCAGCCAAGTTCATGAAAACTAAAACGCTAGGCTCTATCGAGGTAGAGGTTGAACTTAACAACAACATGAACCAATCTAGAGGCACTTTCTTCTTCACTAACCTCATTATGCTCTCTGACCCTAGAGGAGGGTCTTACTGGTCTTCAAGAACATAATCCATACTCACCATCTGAAGATACAAAAAGAAAATTTTCATTGATATTAAGCCTATCGAGCAGCTAAGTGGCTTAATTCAGGTTATTTTCAATTCCCTTGAGCCTCCCAAGGTGGTCAAGATTAGATTTCTGATCCTGGAAGTCAGAAAGCATTACCAGCTTCCAATGCGGTGTAATCAGTGCCAAAGGCTTGGACATAGAGCGAAACACTGTAAGACCACAACACCAAGATGCACAAAATGTAGCAAGGAGATAAAGGAAGAACACCAAAATGTATGTATAAACTGTAAAGAAGCTCTAATGGATGACGGACATCCAGCAAATGACCCAAACTGTCAGTCATACAATAAACAAAAATTAATAATAAAAATAGCTATGGATAAAAGAATTGCAAGGAGAGAGGCTGCAGAGGCAAAAAATATACAAAACACAACTCCCTTAAAACCAATAACAACCTTCTTCAACAAGATAATAAAACAGAACACACCGGCTCTAATAACCAATACACAACAGAAATCAATTATAATAGAACTATAAAACCACAAGAAAATAACCCAAATCAAAAAGAGAAAATTAGAGGAAACACAGCAAGTAATACGCAAGAACCTACAAATAACATTAAAGATACACAAATAAGAAATGTATTAACTTAACAAACCCAATTATAATTGCAACCCAAAACACAACAAACACAACAAAATACCCAGCAACCACAACAACAAATTCTAACTAAAACACAACAACCACAAACACAACAACAAACACATACTAAAAATCAACAACCAAAATCACAACTATTACTCACAGCACAAATTGTTCTTGTTAATAATCTATTAAATAGTTCTACAACTATAGATTCAATTAAAACAGGAATAACTAATCCTCAATTAACAGCACTGTACAAAAAAATCAACAATCCGAAAGTAGCTGTTGCTGAAATGGAGATAGGAAATAAGTATATGCATCCCAGAACACACAACCCCCAATCCACTTACACTAATTCCAATTTAAATAAAAACGAATATCCCAGGGTTCCACACAAACAAATATTACATACACTTGCTAAAATAAATAAATACAACCCACTTATAATAGCCATACAAGAAACCAATATACACAATCCACATCAACAAACAAGACTTCGCCAATATGATTGCCTGCTACCACCCATCCTGAAAAGAATAGGGGCTGTAGTGTTTTTTATTGAGAGAGGGTTGAAATATATGGAGATCAGTTTGAATACGCCACTCCAGGCGGTTGCCATTGCGGTTGTGCTCCCCGGGATTAGGCAACAAGTCACGCTTGTAAACGTATACCTTGAACATAACTTACTATTGCGTAGAAATCACCTTGAAAATCAACTGACAGTTCTAAATCTCATCCTGGATGACTTCAATGGACGGATGATAATCCTGATCTCTGTATACTCAATAACCCGGTATCTACACACTTTAGTGCCAAAAGCACACACACACACACACACAACACCTAACCTTACAATATCACACATCACAATAGCCTATAAATTCGATTGGGAGGTAAGTTATAACCCAAAAGGTTATGACCACCACCCAATTTTAATAACATTACCTACTACAGCCACAAAATCTTACACAAGAATTAAACTTAGATATAACGAGACAAAGGCAGATTGGACTGTTTTCCAATTAACCATGACCAATTTCCTTAATGCAAAACCAATATCACAAAATATCAACAAGGAAGTAGCAATACTGAAAGTCGGTAAGAATACCAGCCTCCAGAGCCATTCCTATTAAATTTCAATATAATAATAGTAGAAAGCCGGCTTAATTCGGAGATCCAGAAGCTATCTAAGGAAAGAGACAGTCCCTGGGGATCTTACAAGAGATTCTCCACGACGGACAAACTTTTAAATTTAAAAAAGACGAACGCAATTCTCCGCCAAACCATTTTTTAATACTGTAAGATTTATGCTTAGAGCAAGCACATCAGACGTCTATTACTAGACGAAAGCTTGCTTTATTTAATTGTGCAATAACTCATCATCCAGTAGGGTTAGTAAAACACCGCCACCTTTGATTAAAAAATTTAAAAATAAACTAACACCAGGTACATGCTGTTAGTAGAAGGGTAAAAAGTCATAAATTAATACCTACGTTAATAGCTATACATTTAATAAAAACACTTCAAAAAGTTAGGCCAAAAAAAATATCAAAGCTAAAAAGAACAACAGTTGTTAGTTAGTCTCAGTTGAACGTACATTAAGACGTAATCGTTTTTTAATTGTTAAAACACTTAGTTGACGATCAAAAGAACTAGAGTTAGAATTTACTTCACGGAGCATTCTAGTGATTGGTGAATCTACCATATTCGGTAGGGTGGAAGGGAATGTGGAACAACTCAACGGTTCTGAGATTATTCCGATTGGATCTTGCAACCAAATAATTTGAAATTTCAGGGGCTAGCGTAACACCCGAAAGGATCTGGTGAATAAAAGAGATATCTGCAATTATTCGACGATCAGACAACGACTGTAAGTCAATGAGTTTAAGACGGTGGTAATAAGGTGGAAGCCGCAATGGATCATTCCACGAAAAGTTACTCAAAGCGAAACGTAAGAACTTTCGTTGAACCGATTTAATTCGGTTAATGTCAGTCAAGTAATGTGGAGACCACACTTGACTGGCCTATTCAAGGGTAGGCCTTACATAAGTAACATAAAGATATTTCGTGAGGTAGGGGTCAGAAAATTCTTTACGCCAACGTTTAATGAAACCTAAAGAAGAATTTGCTTTGCTCACTATCTTATCATAATGTAACTTAAAGCTCAGTTTAGTGTCAAGCGTTAACCCGAGGTCTATAATAGAATTCGCTCTTGAAAGCTGACAGCCATTTAGTTGGTAGCTGAACCAAATTGTCCGAATGGAATTTTTCCTAGAAAAGGTAATGACTTGGCATTTAGAAGTGTTCAATTCAAGTCCATTTTTTGAACACCAAGAAGCGAAATTGTTAAAATCGTTTTGTAGCTTTAAGCAATCCGATGAGGAAGATATAGGAGTAAAAAGCTTTGAGTCATCAGCAAAACTAAGAAGTTTAGAAAAAGTTTAGGAGCACTTTAGGAGCATCAATTGTTGAAACTATAAAACTAAGGGGTCCTATATGACTACCTTGAGGAACACCAGAAGACGCTGAATATTGGTCAGAAATCGCAGTTTTAAATAAAACTGAGTATTCCCGAGAAGAGAGGTAAGACTCAAGCCAGTTAAGGCTATGCGGTGAAAAACCTATAATTTTGTGCTTGAGTAATATGATACTATGAGGAATTTTGTCAAATGCTTTACTTATGTCAGTAAAAATGGTGTCAACTTGAGAACCATTCTCCATTGAGGTCATTGCCTGGGAGACAAAGTCAACCATATTGGTAGTTCTTGACCTACCTCTTTGGAAACCGTGTTGCTCAACACAAATAAAACGTTTACAATAATCATATAAGAAATCAAATATCATACGCTCAAAAAGTTTAGGAATACACGAGAGCTTGGCGATGGGCCTATAATTGGTGCATTCATTTCTGGAGTCTTTTTTATGAACTGGAATAATGTAAGACTTTTTCCATAAACAGGGGAAAATGCCCGATTGAAGGGATAAATTAAACAGAAAAGAAATGGGATGCAATAAGTTAATCATGCATTCCTTAAGAAGGATCGGTGGAATACCGTCTGGGCCGGAAGAAAAATCGTCTTTTAATAATGAAATATGTTTCAACAATAGTTCTGCAGTTATAAGAATGTTTTTTATTTCAAAGTTAATACCTTGATTACTCTGAGAGAAATCATTCAGATTGCTAAAATAGGTTTCATCAGGAGTGAAGTCATTTCTTGAAAAAGTAGAGGAAAAAAAGGATGCAAAAAGATTCGCAATAGTAGTCGGATCATTAGAAGATCTTCCCAAATAATTTAAAGTTGCAGGATATCCATCAGTTTTACGTTTAGTATTGATAAATTCATGAAACTTTTTCGGATCAGAGAAAATACATGACTTCATTCTGATAAGATAAGACTTATAATTTCTGTCAAGTAGGGCTTTAAACTTTTCAAACAATTGGGAATAAATGAGATAGTCAGAACGGAGTTTGGATTTGAGAAATTTATTCCATGCAGCATTCCTTTGATTTCGTAAAGAACGAATATTGTTGTCGTACCAAGGAGGTGACAAATTTGTGTTTTTTATAGGTTCATAGGGAACTGCCATTGAGATACATTCAAATAGACGGATATACAATTCGTTGAGACAATAGTTGATATCATTTATAATGAGAACATCTGAAAAATTGATTAACCGTAATTGGTTATTGAGAAGATTAAAATTAGCTTTTCGGAAGTTGAATCTATAAGAAGTTTCAAAGGGAGTTTCCTCGCTCAGCGTATCATAACAATAAGTTACGATTAGAGGTGGATGGTGAGCATCAATGTTGCAAAAAAAGAGGTTACTTCTTTCGACGTAAGAGTTTTCAGCGTCAGATACAAAAACTAAGTCGAGTTGTCTACCGAGAGAATTTTTGATATTAGAAATTTGCAGAAGATTACAGCTATAAAGATCGTCAATAAATTCAGTTTCACAAGAGTTCGGCAATGCAGTATTATTATTTGACGCAACCAGACCACAATTGTGCTCATCATAGGACCAAATTAAGTTTGATAGGTTAAAGTCACCTAGTAAACAAAAATTGTCGGTTGGTTCTAGATTTTCGATGAAACATAATAAGGCTTCAGAGAGCGCCTTAAACTTAATTGGTCTTTCATTGATTGGAATACTAGAAGATAAATAACAATTTATTAAATATAAATTATTATGACTGAACGTAAATAATTTTGACTGAACGTAATAAATTTAACACAAATCAGTTCGAAACCATTTTTGTTGGGAATAGTAACAGAGTTACTTTGAAAAGTTGAGCGAACCGCTAAGAGGACACCACGTTCACCTAGTGAAGAATTAACGCGATCGTTCCTATAAACAGAAAAATCTGAGGTAAATAACTCTTGCGAGACAATATTGCTGGTTAGCCATGTCTCAGTCAAAGCAATAACATCATGAGCAAACGATTGGGACTGTTGAAAGAATTGGCAAGTTCTTGTACGTAATCCTCTCACGTTTTGATAGAAGATGGTGAGACAATTGAGTTTTTTGAAATTGAATTCGAAGTTCCAGTAGTCTCTCTTCGTTTACGCGGAATAAATTCTTTAACAATAATTCCAGCAGGCCAGTGAGGAGACTTTGATAGAGTGTCAAAATGAGTTTTAGACATTGTCAGTTTAAAAGAAGCGTGTTGCTTCTCAGCAATTTTCACGCAGTGAATGACGTTATTTGAAGTTGTAATCTTGCAGTTAACTTCAATATGTTGAAGTACATCTGTAGAAGTAGTACTCGGAAGAAGTCGAGAGATAAATAAGACCTTGGATTTAGGAACAACTTTTGAAAAATTAGAATTTGCAAGGGCATTATGAACAACAACCCCGGAAGTTAGAACCGCATTGTTAGTTGTGATATTAATTCCAGCAGTCTGAGAAGGGTTATTTAAGCTGTTAACAGCAATCTTAGTACCACTACTAGTGGTAGCTTTATTAAGATTAATGATGTTGGCAAGGGTTGGACCATCATTACTAGGTTTTTTGCAGAAATACTTGGTGATTTTGGTTTTGGTTTTTTGGTGCCGCTTGATTTGCTAACTGTCGGATTGGGCCTATTGAGTGATGTTGGCGGCTTAGGTTGACTCCTTGTTTTGACACCAACTTGTATTTCTCTAGATTCGTTTAAACTTACAGACGAATTACAAAATTGATCAGTATGTTTGAAGTTTCTCAATGAAGAAAAAGCTTCAGAAAGGCAAGAAAAATTGGTTTGGAAGTTCAGAACATCTCTGCTGATTTTTTGAAATTCAGCTTCAATCACTGAAAGCCTAGAAACTAAAGCACTGAAAGAGATCTTGCGGCAATTTTTGCAATACCAATAGACCCCAGGTTCCGTTCTCACTTTATCAACGAGGGAACCTAATAGTCCTTCGCATTTAGCATGAAAGGATTGTTTACACAATCCAGAGCAGCAAATGAAAATTTCTGATTTCCGATCGCGACAATCTTCACTAGAGCAAGTATGGTTAACCATATTAGAAATTAGGAAATCAATAAGGAAACAGAAATTCCAATTAAGAAACAAAATCCAATTAAGAAACAAAAATAAATTTTAATAAAAGAAGTACAACAGATATTTTCAAAAAAAAACAAAAAAACAAAAATTTTTTCCCTTTTTTCCTTTTTATTTCTTGTTTTCCTTTATTTTTGATTTACTACCTTGCTAAAAATAATGAATTGGAAAAAAAAAGTAAATTTAAAATCTTTTATATGGTCCACCCTACTTAAGTAAATGTTAATTTGTAATAATTTAGTATATTACATATAAAGGCGTTGCATATGCTATTCAATTAAACACTTAACGAAGAAATTAAAACAATAAAATTGAGAAAATTGAGAAGAGTACCGTTACCGTAAGTAAAGTGAGTAAAAAGAAAAGAAAAAAATAAGAGTAGCTGAGTGAAGTAAACACTTTTATATTAATTTAAAGAAGTAATACTTATATGTGTGTAATAAATAGAAATAAAATAATCCCTTGATCTTTCTTATATTGAAATAAAAAAGAAAGGAATTTAATTTAATATTAAGTTTAAAATGGATGCCAGATTTATAACAACTCTTAAACTTTTTTTTTTATATACAATAAAAAAAGCTAAGATCTGTAATCAAACCAACAAAAAAATAAACAAAATTAAAGAAAAAGAAATTTAGTGTATACTTACAAAAAATGATCTTGTTACCAAATAAAAAACAAAAAGAAAATAACAAAATTAATAATTTTGAAATAATCACAACACAACACAAGTAATGATAAATGTCATTTGGACAACACAATAAAAGATAAAGCAAATATGTACCAAAAATTTAATTATTTTTATTAGAAGAAAAACCAAACAAAAATTATTAGCGATTAAGTACCTACTTTTATAAAGTTTAAACAAAAAAATAAAAGTTAAATTACAATAAAATAATGTATTAAAAAATTTTATCACAGAAATATGTAACATGCAACTAGTTAACACGAGAGAAAAACTGAGACTGAGCAATACTGAAAGTCGGTAAGAATAACAGCCTCCAGAGCCATTGGGCAAGGCATCCTAAATATACAGGCATGACACTTCATACTTTTTTTAGTTAAGATGGCGCTAGATAAAGGTCACAAGAAAATGTAAACAAAGAAATTTCTTATATGACATTTTTCAGTTCATATTAGAATTTTGGAGGGATTAGAATTTTTTTAAAACTTTTAATTCAAAAATCTAATTGGGTGTTATAATTTACTGTGTAAAGTAAATAAATTATAGGAAATAGGATAAATGTATAGGAATAATGCCATCATTGTGTTGTGTTCCTGACATTAGAAATATTTGAGCAGAAAATAGTATTAAAGAAATAATTTTGCGTGTTTCACAAGAAGCTGTTAATGAAAACTCAACTGAAAAGTTGAATTTGTTGCATAAATGTTTCTTTCAGATTGATGCAGGTGAAATTTTAATAAATCAACAAGTTGTTGAATGTATTATAAATAATGTTATTGAACCATTACTTACTTTAGGAAAAGAAAATATGATAGATAAATGTGGTAGTTTTGTTGCTCAAGTTATGCCAGTTTTATGTGTAAAGGATAATGCAACAAAAAATTTCCGATATAAAATTGTTATGGAATTATTTAAGTTTAGTATCAATTCTTTTGTTAATGACAATCTTTCTAAAAATTCACTTTGGGAAATAACAACTTGTTGGCAAGATGCTTTATCATGCGAATATATATCGTTAGATGATTCACTTTTGAACGAGTGTAAAATAATTATTGAAAATAAGTTGAAAAACAATTATGAATTATCAATGGAAGAATTAGATAATATTTCTGATACATTAACAAAGCTGATCTATATGTATTTAATATTTACTGTGATATCCACACAAATCTTAGATGAAAATATTAAGAAAAGCGATATCGATAGTGAAAACAACGAAGAAATTTCTGAAGAAAATGATAATATCGCTTATGAAATTAACGAGAATTCAAAATATAAATTGTCATTAAAGTTATCTACGCAACTTGTGAACTAATTAATAATTGTGTAGCAGTTCCTGCTATTGGTGAATCATTAATTAAACATTCTTTGGTAATAAATAAATCAAATTAATTTTTATTAAAATCTGAAAATATTTTGAAAATATATTTTAGATAAACAATGAAGCTGAGAACATTAAATATTAATATTATCTGAAAAAATTAAATTTTTGTTAAAAAATGCTTCAGAATATGGTGTTAATATTTTAAAAGAAGATATTATTCAAAAGGCATCAAATGGACACATAATTTGGTTAAGAACGTTGCCATATTTATTATCCACAAACTGCTTTCAATAATATTAAAGAAAATGCGTCCATACTTTTATTGGAAGAAATTTCAGATTCATTGTTTACAAATGGACAACTCGAAATTTACAATAATTTAGCACAAGTAACTTATATTATTATTTGAAACTTATCTTAAATTCATTGTTAATTGTAGGTTATTCTTCCTTATTTGACTTTTTGATCATTACTTCTTAATGAAGATATGAAAAATTTAGAGAATATCAAGTTTTGTTCTTCTTTGTATAAAAATTTATTTCAAAATCACATGTCATCAACCAGTTATAGTAAAATAGAGGACTTAGTTTTGAGTTGTATTAATTTTATTACAATAACAGGAGAAAAACAAAGAAAAAAGATTTATTTTTATATAACACGTATGCTCAAAAACATTAATATAAATATTGTATGTAGTTAATTTTAAATTTTAGAGTTATTTCAACTAAAGAGTTCAAAGATGTAATTTCAGTTATTGAATTTATTAAATTGTTAACTGAAACTATACAACGTTTTCCAACTGAATTAAATATCAAAAATTGGGATAGTATACGAATCACAGGCCTATTCGTATACTATCCCAATTTTTGGGATATTCATGACATATTCATGGGTCTTAACAATTTCGAAGAGCATAGAAAATTTCAATGACTCTAAGGTAAGATTTGAGGTATTAGTGAAAGAAAAAATTCATAATATAAAATTTTAGGTTGCATTATTTAGTGTAGCAGTCTATGAACTTTTTGCATCATTATCAAAATTTATAAGAGGAAAAATCGAAAACTTAAACTCAATTTCTTTCAAATATAATAGATGAATGGGGTAATGTTTTTACAAAAGAAGTTAATCTGGTGTTATTTAAAAACTATCATTTGTTAGTAAAAGAAATCGGTAAATATTTTATATTTAAAATTAAATTATTTTTCTATTTTTTCCATTTTTACAGTACAAATTAATAATGTGATATTTTCATTATTAGATAAAATTGCATCTTGTGTGATATATTTAGACTTCAATACAATTTATAATGTAAATTTATTAATGAATAGAATTGTAAAAATATATTATGTATATTATTCAAATTTTTCGGCTTGTCAAAGCGGTTCTCAGTTGAACGTAAATGATCTAATAGAATTTTCATTACATAAGTTAAGTCTTCAATATTTAATGTAAATTAGCTTTTGGTTTTGATAAAATAAAGTCTTTTTTATTATATTATTATATAAATAAATTTAAAACAAAAAAACTTCGATCACTCCAAAAATCTGATATAAACTGAAAAATGTCATATAAGAAATTTCTTTGTTTACATTTTATTATAACCTTTAAACGCCATCTTGAATTGAATGTTGCGGTCTTTCTATTTAGGAGGCCTTGACACGGGTCAACTTTCATCACTTTTTTCCTTTCGTTTTATTCCTCCCTTTCTATTAGCAAAATTAGTTTAATTTTTAAATAGGCACCTTTTTCATTTAAATAAACAATATAAACTTTTTATTTCGCATCGCATACATTGTATATGTATTGTATATTATTATAACTTTATGATAAAACTGACAATATATTTTAAAAGGAAACTAATAGTTAAATTATATATTTAATAAAATCTACATAAAAAACCATCTGACGGTCAATAACTAAACTAAAATTTATACTTCAAATACATACTTCAATTGAAAAATAGTAGAATATTAGGTTTATTCAGTAACCTGTTCCATATAGATCTGAACAATCTGGAGTAGGTAAGTTTTTTTGTATGCATTGTATTCCATTAATTGAACTTTTTTGCCCAAAAGAAGTTGACCTTTTTTGTACTGAAGTCTTTTAGAACAGTTTAGAACAACTTAGCATAAAGGAAGTATAATATAGAGAAACTACGCAGAACAAAAAAAAATTTTTCAATATTTCTTAAATTTTACTTTACCGTAGAACCCCAGAGAAAAAATATATTTCATAGGCCAAAATACCCCAGAGCGTAAATTATAATATCTCTTATAAATTATAATCTTTCTCTTGATTTTGTATATCGCATACGTATTCAATTATCTTGATAATAATATCGCAATTCCTTCCTTATAATTTATATATGTGTGTCGTGTGATATGTGGATAAAAAAAGAAAATAAGGTAGTAAGGACATAGAAAAAATGTAATATGTTTTATTTACATTCATGCACACATACAATGATTTAATTTTTATTTTTCTATGTTTGGCCAAAACAAAAGAACACCTGCAACAATGCCGTGTGTAATGTTTTTGTAATTTTTAATTTTTTGATTTTGTTTTTGGATTGAATTTGTGTTTTTTATTAATTTCAATTTTAAAATAAATTGAAAAATTATTTTTGTACTATTGCGTTGAAGGGGCACTTCATAAGTATCATAGGTAACTTAGATATGTTTTGAAAAATAAAAAAAAGAATATATAATGATAATGAAAACTAATAAATATTTTAAATGTACATGTAATCCTCCTCCATCACGTCCAGAAATTTGTGAATTACCCTCTTATAACACGCTTCGTACCTCTAGCCACACGGTTACATATTTTTATTTATGTACATGCAACAAGGTGAAGGTTTTGAGGATGTGACTATTCAGGATCTTCAATATTTATTAGTGACGAAAGTGATCTGGTAGAATTAGCATTAGAAACTGTAAATGAAGTTCTTTATGCGAACAGTAAAACTGATTGTTTATAAATAAAAATAATCATAACTAAACAAATACAAAAGAAAAGGATTCGCCTAACCATAATATAAATAACAAATATTTGATTTCCGAATTGGAAAAGCTGAATTGAAGTGTAATAAAATAACAAACTTCTTGAATGTAGTAAAAATAAATAACTTCAATATAAAAATGAAAATGAAAAATTAAATAAAGAAAAATAAATTCTTAAATTTATTATAATCTTACTAGTATTAACAATATTATAATATTAGAAAAAATAAATAATTTATTAATTTATGTTTTAAATTACTTCAATGTGCTTATCTTTTTTGTGCCATACTGCAGTAAGTAAGTAATTTTGCACACTATCGTAATTCATATATGTATATGTATTCCTTGATTTCTTACTGCATAGTGCATAGTAGAGGTAGAGTGTAGGTTATTCTCATTATCTTATCATAATATATTAACAATGAACGTGAACATTATTTTTGAATGAACATTATTTTTGGTTATTCTATTTCTATATTAAAATATTTTAATTCTCTTTTTCTTTATGAATTTCCAATTTAAAGTAAAGCAAGTTGTTTTTTGTTTGTATTAAAAATAATAAAAATGTATGCATTTTGGTTATATGACAAAGTTATATAAAATAAAATTTCATAAGTACAAAATTTCATAGGACAAAATTTCATATTAAAAAAAATTAAATGTTTAAGTTTTTATCAACTAATATAAAATGTGGAAGAATTATCAAAATCTTTAGTTGATTAGTAGTTTCTTTCAAAATATGATTTTGTTTTGTATTTTTAAGAAATAAAAAAATTAGGTGGTTATGCTAAAGTCCGTCGGAATGTCAATTTAAAAAAGCCCTTCAAACAATATATTTTATATATTGTTAAAATAATATATTTGATCGTTTTTAATGTAACAAAATTTAATGTGTAACAAAAAATTACTATTAAATTTTAATTTGTATATACATACATATGCAATTAAAACTTTATAACTTTTACTCTTAATTTATGTATATACGTTATGTAATTATTAAAAAATTTATAACTTTTTACGAAATAAACAAAAGCAAACTCAAACTGTCAACGCCTCCTTTTTTATTTGAGATAAAAAAAAATTCCGAAACATTTGATTTTGATTTGTGCACAGGCTTGGCAGTCGAATGGATTTCAGAATACCGGTTTTTTCGTATTCGGATCGAAAATTTTTTTCGGGGATATTTCGCTTCGTACTTCAGCGTAACCACTTAGTATTCTTACTTTTTTTTTTAAAAAAAAAGGACCTTCATTACAAAACCAAATAATTTCAAATTTTTTATAAAAACTTAAATTGGGATTTAATTTTTTTAAATATGTAATTGTGTCTTTGAAATTTTGTCCCGACACCATGCATGGTATACTCTACCTCTACCCAACAAGTGATTTGATACGACATACACAACCTTATCTCATTGCCAGTACTACACTATATGTATGTTATATAAAAGCAAAAACAAAAAAAAACAACAAGAATTAAAATTATTTTAAAGATTCTCTCTCTCAAAGCTAGAATCTATACAGTTGAACCTGCATAAAAGAAAAAATTTTAGTTCAATATTTTGTATGAGTTTCTGTTAACGAAGACATTAAAATGACGTATTAAAAATTTTAAAGTGAGTTTATTTACGTCCTACTGTGTATGGGGTATTTTCAAAAAAATTTTTACCAAAAAAAAATCGTCACAAAATTTGTTCCGCGTAGTTTCTCTATATTATACTTCCTTTATGAACTTAGTAATCAAATATCTATTCTGAGCAAAATTTTTTAGTAGAAATTTTTTTTTTATTTTGAGCACTTAAATAGTTACAGATTACAGAGTAGTTATGAGTAGTTACAGTCTTACAGAGTTCTTATTAGTAGTTCTTATTTGTTATTTCATAAAGAAAGAATTATCATTTGTTTTTAAACAAAAATAGTAAAAAGTAAATGAATAAATATTTTTTGTAGATAGCAAAATAAATAGCAGAATAAATTTTAATGTTTAAAAATTAAAAATTTAAATATAGTTATTAATGTATTATACTATATTTATATAGTTTGTGATTAAAACTGTTGTGATAGGTATATTTATTAGTCTAGAATTAAAATATATTAGTTAGAAATTAAAAGAAAAATTAAAAAAATATACCTAAATAACAAATAAATAAAAAAATATTTGTGTACCTACCTAAGCATATGAATATAGAAAATTAGTGATTCAGGAAATTTTTTTGAATGTAGTGCCTACATACATTAAGTATGTAATTAAAATTATATTGATACCTAAATTTCTTTAATTTAAAATTACATAAATAAATAAAAAAATAAAAATAAAATACAAAAAAAATATAAAAAATATTATAGAAAAAAGTTTCTTGGTAGCAGATTGATTGTAGGTAAATAGAAAAGATTGTTTGTAACAAAAATTGTAGGTAAAATTTACTGAGTAAGTAAAACTATATAAAATTTTCTGGAAAAAAATAACGGTAAAAGTAAAAATGTTTAGGTTTTATTTATTTTTAAATTTAATAAATTAAAAATGGACTATAGGCGAGAATATTTTATGACTTATAACAGAAAAAGACAAAGGGAAAAAGTGGAGCAACAACGTTTACGGCGTTCTGAACAACGAAATAATTTAATTAGTCAAAATCGAAATATAATTCACCTTGAATTACGTAAACCTGGTTATAAGTCCGCTATTTTAGAATCTAGACATTTTTTTTATCCTCAAACACATGATCTTGGACCGTTTTCGTTCTTATGTATTCATTGTACTGCAGTTTATTTTAAAAGTGAATTAAAATCGAATTGTTGCCATCAAGGAAAATTGTCCAATCTGTTGACTTTTAATCCGAATTTTCCAATCGAAATTAAAAGGTTGTATATTGGTACTGATAGAATAAGTCAAAATTTTCGAAAATTTATTAGACAATATAACAATTCTAATGCTTTTGCTTCGATGGGAGCATCTACATAACATGCCTGGTGGTGTTTATTGTTTTAAGATTTCTGGTGAAGTTTATCACCAAACTGCAGAAAATATTCCAATTGACTTAAATTTGAATGTGGAAAGACCCCATGTTAATACCGGTATTTTATATGCAGAATTATATCTTTATGATACAAATATCGTTGTCAATATGTGCATCAATAATTCGTATAACTCAAGTAGTCTAAGAGAAATTACGACAACAATCGTTAATGTTTTCCATAACATTTCTCCTTACGCTATAAGTTATCGTAAGCTTCGAGAAGCATTCGAAACCGAATCAACGTATGCCGCACAAAATAATTGTCAAATAAACCAAGTAGTTATCCTTAATTTTTTCAAGAAATTTAGGTGATGACCAAAGAGTGTATAATGCACCTAGAAATACGGATGAGGTTGCGTTAATTTATGTACCCAATCGTGATGGTAATATTCTTGCTCAAATCGATTTCGTAGTTTATCCTACTAATAGTAGAATTTTTTTTACCAATTATTTTTCCTCTTTTTTTTCCTAAAGGGGATTTCGGATGGACTACAAATATGTGCCACAATAGAACTGTGTCTACAGCTGTAAGAAATAATATAACCACTCTCCAATTTTACTCATTTAAAATAGCAGTCAGACCAAATATTTTTAACCTCCTTCACTATGGAGGAAAACTATTTCAGCAGTATATTGTATACGTTTATGCACGTGTAGAAGTCAATCGTTTAATGTATATTCGTTCTAATCAAAAATTTTTTCGTGTAGATTCTTATAAAGGACTTTTAGACCATATGAATAGCTTTAGTAGTGACAACAATATAAGGGTCGGAAATTTATTTATACTTCCATCGTCGTTTGTTGGTGGGCCGCGTTTCATGTCAAAACTTTATCAAGACAATATGGCTATGGTTAGAAAATTTGGTCGTCCCGATCTTTTCATCACGTTTACATGTAATCCAATTTCAACTACATTCAAATTAAAGGTTTTTAAATGATATTACCAAATTGCATGTGTTTGCCAAAATAAGCAATTACGTTTATGTTATCGAGCACCAGAAAATCAACTTACTGTTGCCGTTTCACAGAAAAATTCCTTTCTTTGCTCGGTCGGGTATGTACCCGGGGGTTTCTTCTAGTTATATTATATTATATTATCAAATTTAAAATTGACGACATCAATATTAAATTTGATAATATTGACGACAAAATTTCAAAAATCAATAAATCTTTGATAGACCAAAACAAAGCTATCGCTATTACGGACGATTTGTACAAGTCTTGTAATGAAAAATTTTCAAAACTAAACAGCGTTATAGATAGTAAAATTGACAGTTTTAGTTACATTGAAAAATAATGATAAAACTTTGAGCTCTATAAACGAATTCCGTCACAACTTTAGAAACCTAAATCATAACGTGAATAATATTTCGAACTACCTAAAAAATTAAATGAAGTTCAAAAAACTTTGAGAGTCCCTTCTTCGACTTCAGTTCAAACAACTTCCTTACTTGATGAATTACGTGAAGTTGATGCGACACACCCAGTCGTAAATCAAGCTGCTGAGTCAATACCTCTTCCCACCCTCCTTTTCTAATCATGACATCTCTTTACACTCAAATGAACTGAACTTTAATAATAATAATATTAATACTTCTTCATTCCATATTCCATCGCTACTATCAGTCCCTCCATCACGCGTCGTATTTTTCTCAAGGTTGCATCATGCCTCAACACCGCAACGAGTTATTGATTTTGCTAAAAACAAATTATTATCACACAACATTAGTGATAATTTCAACTTGATAAAATGCAAAAAAAAATTCTAGAGCCAATAGTAGCGTCGCTGCTCTTAAAATGTATGTTCCTGATTCTATGTTTAACTTACTATTATCTTCATCAATATGGCCCAGTAACACTTTTGTCAAAGAATTTGTCCAAAGGTCTAAAGCGAATACAGCAGTATTGCCGCCAATTGCCGTAAAAAATTGAAATGCTTGTCCCTTTATTATCAAAATGCAAGGGACTTCGTTCTAAAGCTCCTGATGTATTTTTAGGCTCTCAAAAACCACCTTTCGATGTGTTTATCTCAACTGAAACCAATTTATGCAATAGCTTCTTGATTACCGAGTACTTTTCCTCTGATTTTAATGCCTTTAGAAAGGATTTGGATTCCGTTTGTGATGCTGTGGGCCGTGAAGTTTTAATTGCAAGTCGAATTGAGTACGATTGCTCCTTGTTTCAGATTCCTAATACAGATGATATAGAAGTCATCTGTGTCAAAATGAGATTGGAGCGTAAGAGTATCTACATTGTGTGCTTTTATGTTCGCCCCGCCAGCCCCATTGATGTATATCAGCGGTTCCTAGACGCGGTCGATTATGTTAGTAATTCTGATGATGGTCTCGACGACATTCTTGTTTTTGGTGATTTCAATCTACCTGTTTTACAGTGAACCCAATCAGAAGATGAAACACATTATATTGCGTGTAATGTGTCATCCTTAAAAGAAACTGTTTTTGTCGACAGACTTACTGATTGTGGCCTCCAGCAGATCAGTTGGGTAAAAAATAGCTTAAATGGCAACTGGATCTAATTTCCTCAAGTAACGCAAACAACTGTCTGGTAGAGACTTTTAGTCTCTTTCTATCAATATCGATTATAAAGATGTTCATTACAAAATTAACAAATTAAAGAATGATTACTCTCCCGGCCCTGATCGTTTACCTCCTGTAGTTCTAAAAAAATGCATTGATACGTTAACACAACCATTAACCAGGCTTTTTCAAATGTCCCTCTCTTCAGGAATTTTTCCGAGTATATGGAAAACTTCTTTCAGGACTCCAATCCATAAGAAAGGAAGTAAGCCTGAAATAAATAACTATAGACCCATTGCCAAATTATCTTGTATTCTTAAACATTTCGAATCTCTCTTTAATTATTGTAAGCCATTTTTATCCTGTTTTAAACGTGGATTCCTTAAAGGGAAATCCACTACTGCTAATCTAACCGAATTAGTCTCTTTTAGTCTCAACTCCATGGAAAAATAGACAAGACGTGGATTCGATTGCTACCGACTTTAGTCAGGCTTTAGATAAACTGTCCCGTAGTGACATTTTATTTAAACTTCGTGCTCTAGGATTTCCACCTCACATTATAGATTGGATGAGTTCATGTTTATGCGACAGAGTGTATCACGTCCTTTTTAGGTCTAATGTTTCAGATCCCATCACTGCTTAATCGGGTGTTCTACAAGGTAGCCACTTAGGTCCTTTGATCTTTATCTTAACCACAAACGATGTACATAATATTATAAAACACACATTCTAGTGTACTTTGACGATATGAAAATATTTAAACAAAACTCATCTCCGCGAGAATCTCATCTTCTTCAGAGTGACGTTAATAACTTCGTTTTATTTCAAAAGATGGGTTTATCAAAAGATGGTCAAAAGAATTTTCCGACCCATATGTCACCAGAGCTTTATATTTGACTATGGTAATACCATTACTTGAATACGCGTCTCAGGTATGGTCACCTTTTCATTAAGTTCACATAGACAAGATTGAATCTGTTCAACGTAGATTCGTTCGTTTCGCTCTTCGTGGTCTTTCATGGACAGACCCATATAACTTACCCCCTTACAGAGATCGCCTTAAACTTCTTGTTTTGCATGTGTTGTATTTTTATATATGTATGGATATATATTTTTATCCTTTTTTTTCTTTCTTTTTCTTGTTTTTTTTTTAATTTCTTTAGTTTATACCTAAATAAATTGACATGCTTCTTCGGCATAATTTAAAATTGCAAAATTTTGATTTAGCCTATCTTGATATGTTGGAAGATAGTCTAAATCTATGATATAATTTTTTAATTGATTGAAGATTTTAAATTGCTTCAACTTTTGACTTGTGAGCATATTGCTTATTGATTTTTGTTCTTTGATATGCCTTGACATGTTGGAAGGCAAATAAAGGTTACTAGATTTTTAGCCGTTTTTTTCGTTTATGGATTTTATTTTTGTTACTGTTTTTAGTATTTTATCAATTTATTACCAATTACTAATTTCATTAATCGTGTTTACTAATTCCCCTTTTTTTTGTTTTGCATGCTTGTTTTAAGCATTTCCTGACCCAATTCTCTTCTTACTAACACCTTCTTCATTAAGGGTTATCACGTGCTTGTATTCTTTTTTGAATAAAATTAAAATATAATAATAAATATTAAAGTTTAATTAATGAAAATTCATTGAGTGTATGCTCGTCACAGTATTACATACTGAATAATTTAATTTATTAAAATCTGTCTATATTTATTTTATTTATTTTATTTTATTTTATTTTATTCATTTTATTTCGTACATATACATGAGACTGTAAGTCTCTATAGGAGTATATAAAGTATAATGTGTAGCAAATTCATAATTCTTAAATTAAATTAAACCTTAACCTAAAGAAACTAACAATAATGAAAATAAATTTATAAAGAAAAGAAATTTATAATAGAAAAGATTATAAAGCGAAAGAAAGAGAAAAAAAAATAAAAAGTAAAATAATATAAAAAAATAGAAAAAAACAAGAACAAATTAAAGTTAAAACGATAAAATACGGAGATAAAGTAATAAAATAAAAAAAGTCCAAAAGTCTCTCCTCCACAAAAAAAAAAAGTATCTTTCAGACGTCACACACCTAACAAACATTATTCTACAAAATTTTTATTCTTCTTAATTAATGACTACACTTTTTCCTTAAAATATATTGTTGGGTAACTCAATGAATTTAGAAATAGAGAACTCACACCTGACTACGTTCGGCAAAGAATTCCACAACCCGACAGTCCTTACAAAAAAGGATAGATGTCTTAATCTACCAGAGTGTCTAGGAATAGTTAAATTTGCACTTCTTAATGATCGTCCAGGGGTTATTTTCTTAAAAAGATATACTTTTAATAAGAAAAGTTTTATTCTTCTTTATTACCTTGTATACGACACTCCTAGTCATATGCTAAATAATAATAAAAATAATGAGAATGGTGACTCCCCGCGTGCGCGGCACGGGAGGGGTAATTGGTCGTTGGGACATTATTATTATTAAACAGCTGGTTGATTAGTAATCAGGCCAATCTGTCACTCGTTATATTAATAATTTTCTCAAAGACAGAAAATACCTAGTGCAAGTCAGTGTTCAACACTCGGCAAAACGATTGGAAGAATTCCAGGCTAATTGACGAATGTGCGCCGCGTGTATTGCAATGATCCTTTTAGCATGGGCGTAGGACATTAACGAATCTCTAGTAAGAGGGTTTTTGGTCGCTATATTTACTTCAAGGTCAGCTCTAGTGTTTTCATCTATGCCTATTTGGCCTGGAATCCATGCCAACCGCAACTTGCCATTGTTATGTGATATGGAGTTTAATGTAGGATGACATATACTCACTATTGTAAGAGTTTTTGATTGATTTTATTGAACTAAGGCTATCTGTAAATATAATGATGTTCTCATACAGTGTATCAGCGGCTTGGACTGCTCTTTATATGGCGATAAGCTCGGCTATGAGAATCGAGCATACCCCTGGCAAGATTTCCGCCTTCCAAAGAGAGTCATTGTTTTCATTCATTATTGATTTCGGAGTGTGTTGGGAATGGTTGTTTGAGTTGGATATATAATTGTTTGTACTTTTCAAAAGGTGTTGTGCTTTTAGGATGAAAGGATAGGTGATCCTGTATGTATGATTTGCAGTTTTTCCAAAGGTGCTCTTGACTACATAATTCTGGGGAGGCATATAGGTCGAGCTCCAATGGTTCAACCAGAGGAGTAATTTTATCTATTGAGGAAGTTATATTTAGAGGGGATTTATTTTGTAGAATGTATGAGTAAATTTTATGAAGAGGGTGTTTTGGATGAAAGTTAGCTCTAGTTATAAGCCTAGTCGATAGTACATTTCTTCTCTCTTCTATGGAAGGGAAGTTTGCCTCTACCCTCAAAGCTTTTAAGGCTGTATTCGGTAATGTACCCAGCGCAATCAGAGCCGCCTGGTTGATAGCAACTTGTAGTTTTTTGACATTTCCTCGGGTTGTGAAGCCGTGTGAGGTGAGTCCGTAGTCGACTTTATCATACCGAATAGCTTTCGCTATCCTTACAGCTACATCAACAGGAGTACCAACCGTTTTTCTGCAGATAAACTTGAGTAAATTGTTTAAACGTTTAATTTGGGATACTAAATTTTTAACATGTAAATTGAATTTCAAATTTCGGCGGAAGTGGATGCCAAGGATTTTGATATTATCTATTGGGGCTATGGTTAAACTTTTATAGGATATTGTAAATTTAGAATAAATGTGTTTTCTGCAGAAATGTATAGCTTCAGTTTTGTCCGGTGCCAAGCTGCCATTATTGGCCTCAGTCCAACGACCGATACAGTGTAAAGAGTTTTCCAAGGTATTTGATGGAGTTTCTGAAATTCTTGTAGTGTAAAGTATGATGTTGTCACCATATATGAGAGATTTAGATTCGGGATTGTGGATAGTTTAGTACTGAGGCTGTTTATGTAAATGTTGAATATTGTGAACCTCGAGGGATGCCTAGTGTGGAAGTTGGACAGAGCTGTAAACATTATTATAAAGCCATCTCAGTCGTGAAATGAAGTATACTGAGGCATGTTTTATCATGCCGTAGATGACTCTATCCGAGCCCGGTGAAGTTCTAGAAAAGTGAGCAAGAGTTTCAAGGATTTCATCTGTGGTAATTTCAGAATCTAGTCTTAAGTTGGTATTTAATGAATCAGGGAGGTCAAATCCTTGGAGCAGTGTTCTGTTTGAATTATATTTAGAGGTAAGGAATTCAGCATTCACCGCAGGGTCTGCCACTAGCACATCCCCCTGCTGCATGATTAAGTTGGTCGAATTCCAACTTCCTTTAAGTATATAGTTGGCTTTACGCTAAGTTTAAGAAATATTTTCGCCGTTCAGGCTTGTCAAATTCCACCCAGTTTCGCCTTTTTTGTTTTCTTATGTTTTGGCGGAGAATTTCGTTCGTTCTTTTTAAATTTAAAAGTTTGTCCGTCGTGAGGAATCTTTTGTAAGATCTCCAGAGACCGTCTCTTACCTTAGACAGCTTCTTGATTTCTGAATTATACCAAGCCGGTTTACTACTAATATTATATTGGAATTTAATACGAATAACTCTGGAGGCTGCTATTCGTACCAACTTGGTCAGAATTGCTACTACCTTGTAGATATTTTGTGATGCTGGGTTAACATTTAGGAAATCAGCACAATCTGCCTTTGTCTCGTTATATCTGGGTTTTCGTTTTATATTGGGTTATGTGACTGTTGTCAGTAAAGTAATTACAATTGGTTGGTGGTATAACCTACTTCCCAAATTGAATTTGTATGCTATTGTGGTGTGATATATTGAAAGATTTGGTGCTGTCTGTGTGCCTCTAGTACTAAAGTGTGTAGATACCGGACTATTAAGTATGCAGAGGTCAGGATTGTCATCAGTCCAATCATCTCACCAGGTCTCACTTCTTGCAGTGAAGTCACCCAAGATGACATAAGGTGTTGTTAATTGGTTTTTAAGGTCATGCAGATGACTTCTAAGCAGTACCAAATTATGTTCCAGATACAAGTTAATAAGCGTAACTTACTCCCTGATCCCAAGAAGTCCAACCGCTATGGCAACTGCCTGGAGTGGTGTATTCAAGAGGATATCTGTATACCTCAAGTCTATATCGATAAGAAAGCCTACTCCACCTATTCTGTTCAGGATGGGTGATAGTAATCAATCATATCGGCCTAGTCTTGTTTGTTGATATGGAACATGTATATATGTTTCTTGTATGGCTATTATGAGTGGATTGTATGTAGAGAACAAAAAATGTAAAAAGTTCATTATTGCGATACCGAGGTAACTACGTGGCTTGATTTTTAAATTTTGGAATTTAAAAGGCTTAAAAAATCCATTGAATTCTTAATTTTTGTGTTTTTTTTAGCTGTTTTTGCAAACTGAAGCACGGGGCATTCACATTTTTGACCCGATTTGGATGGAATTTTGGGATAACTTCTCAAAATATATACCGATGTAACTACGTTGCCTGATTTTTGAAAATTGTCCTAGATTTCGAGAAATTTTTAATTAAATGTTGTTTTATAAAATGGATTGTAACTCAAATTTCCCTTATAGTTTCAACTTTTTTCTTGGTTTTATGAAAAAGTTATATATTTTTTTTTATTATATTCAGTAAAAATATTTTTATAATTTATTTTTGAAATAATAATAATAAAATATTTTTTAAAACCCTTAAATTTATAAAAAATTATAAAATATGCAGTTTACGCACACTTATAAAAATTTAGTTTTAACAAATTTCGCTACAGAGCTTTGGCAGTTACTGTAGCTAGAATCTTCTTTTTACAATAAATTCTACCAACAACACAAATTTTTTGTTGTACATTCGGTTGTATACACCATACTAATTCAAATATTATTGTAGTTGTATTTATTATTTTACCAAATAAATATTCAAAGATGTTTTATGATATTTTACTGATTAGATATTTTATGTTCAAAATACAATTTATTAGGATTTGAAAATAAAGATATATAATATGCATGTGTTCACTTATTATTAAAAGTCAACTTTTTCCTATAACAACAAATACCAAGTATGTTATAGGAACAATTGCGAAAGAACTAAATTACTAACGACTTTACTAATTTTAGTAAAGTATATAAAAATCGAATTTTGATGTACTTTAGGGCATATTTTTAGTTAATAATTACCTAATGATGAAAATTACTGAAAGTAATTTTCAATACAACCACATCGGTTCTAACTAATGTAAGTAATATGATAATTAATAAGGATATATATAATAAAATCAATAAGAAATAATATAATATACAATATTTCCATATAAACCAAATAATTAATATATAGAAAACTTCCCAAATTTCGAAAGGAAAAAGGGCATGTAGTTGGACTGCAGATTTATCTGCAGATCCCACTGTTGTAAATAAATTACTTAATTATGTATTTATGTTGTCAATTAATTATAACAAATTTGTAGGAAATGGAGACAGTAGTGCTCATAAAACATTATTTATTATCATAGCTAGGGCTTTGCTTCTACGAAAATATTGTTGTTAGTAAAGTTGAATGTAAAAACCATACAATATGGCAAAAAATTGTCTCAAAACATAGATCGAATGATTTTTGGAACTAAAATCTCGGTGTATCATTGGAGAACCAAAGACATATCAAATGCGACATATCACAAATTTGGTCATCACGAAAATTGTGACAAGTATTTTTGTAAGCGGCGTGAAGAAGAAAACTTTGTAACTTTCATGATATCAAATTTATTCTTTCAAGAAATTACTACGGCTGTGTAACGTTTAATCCAAAACTCAGACGGCTTGTTACTTAATATGGACTCAAATATTTGCGAACAGTTCAATAGTAAAATTTGTCAATACGTAGGAAGGAACCGTATAAATTTTTTTCCGGGGCAGTCGCCAAGTAGATGTGCAGCTGCTGTTGACCAATTCAATACTGGGCAGGCTTTTACAGAGTTTTTGAAAGAAATAAATGGGAGTAAAAGAAATACAAAAATGCTTCTTCCAAACGCAGAAGAGAAAACAATTGAAAGAAATATACCAGATAAGATATACATATACAATAATGAAAATAAAAGTCAAGTCAAGCCAAATAAAAGTCTCAGTTTTTCTTTTGTGTAAGCTAGTTGCAACATATGTTTCTGTGATAAATTTTTTAATACATTATTTTATTGTATACATTATATTTTTTTGTTTTTTTATTGTTTAAACTTGCTAATAATTTTTGTTTGGTTTCTCCTCTAATAAAAATAATTAAATTTTTAGTACATATTTTATTACTATTTATTTTTTTTTATTGTGACTTTTGCGTTGTGATTATTTCAAAATAATTATTATTGTTATTTTCTTTTTGTTTTTTTTTTTTGGTAAGAAGATCATTTTTTGTAAGTATACACTAAATTTCTTTTTTTTAATTTTTTTAAATTTGTTTATTTTTTTGTTGGTTTTTGTACAGATCTTAACTTTTTTATTATATATAAAAAAAAGTTTAAGAATTGGCATAAATCTAGCATCCATTTTAAACTTAAATTTAAATTAAATTCCTTTCTGTTTTCTTTCAATATAAGAAAGATCAAGGGATTATTTCATTCCTATTTATTATATGCATATAGGGATTACATTTCTTCAAATTAATCTTAGTCTACATTTATTCAAAGTCATGACATTCGCTTACAGAGACTGTATGCGTGAAAAAAGAGCCAAAAATAAGATAATATTCTTTAGTACATAACAATACCACAATACTTCTAAATAAATGAGAATGAAAAATGACATTTGCCAATGTATTTGCCTAAGATATTAGATTTTCTTCTTTTTTTTTTGTATTTCTTTTCAACCAATTTGAGAGTGCTGTAAAGTAGTTTTATAAATTTGGCAGATATTTTTATGCTTAAACAAAGTTTTAGAGCATTAAATATAAATAACAAAAATATAAATTTAATATCAAAATAAAGTTTAGAATTTATACTTTCATTATATAAAAAAATATTACACAAAATATATTTTAAAATTTAAAAAATTGTTGGTTAAGGAAAAATGGTGAAAAAAAATTGTGATAATTAAAAATAATTTGTTATGTGTTTTACTCTCTTTTGAAAGGTGTAAATATTTTTTTTTTTCAAATGGCAAGGTCTTTTTTAAATCAATTTTTCTATAATAAAACATTAAAGTATATAATATTTTTTTTTTACTATTCGATCTAAAATTTATTAATATATTATTTATAAATTTATAATTTATATATTATAAATATATATTTTATTAATATATATTCGATAAAAATATAAATTTATACAAAATTTTAATTTCTTTTTAGAACAAAACTAGAAAAAACTTATATTTTTTCAGTTATTAGACTTAAAAAATCTGGTCCTTATTTTTCTATGCTGGCCTGTATAAATAGGGGTCAAAATGAGAATCCTCTCTGCAGTGTCATGACTTGGAACATAAGTAGACTTAGAATTAATACAAAAGGGTTTACTTCACTCAGCTATTCTTATTTTTTTCTTTTCTTTTTACTCACTTTACTTACGATAACGGTACTCTTCTCAATTTTATGTTTTAATTCTTCGTTAAGTGTTTAATTGTATAGCATATGCAACGCCTGTATATGTAATATACTAAGTTATTACAAATCAACATTTATTTAAGTTTTTATATATTAGATTTTTATTTATTTTTTTTCCAATTCTAAAAATAATCAAAGTAGAAAATTAAAAATTAATGAAGATAAAAAATAAAAAAAAATTTTTTTTTTGTTTTTCAATTGGACTTTGCTGTTTTCTTATTAATTTCCTGATTTCTAATATGGTTAACCATGCTTGCTCTAGTGAAGATTGTCGCGATCAGAAATCAGAAATTTTCATTTGTTGCTCTGGATTGTGTGAACAATCCTTTCATGCTAAATGCGAAGGACTATTAGGTTCCCTTGTTGATAACGTAAGAACGGAACCTGGGGTCTATTGGTATTGGAAAAATTGCCGCAAGATCTCTTTCAGGTTTTAATTTCTAGGCTTTCATTGATTGAAGCTGAATTTAAAAAAATCAGCAGAGATGTTCTGAACTTCCAAGCCAATTTTTCTTGCCTTTCTGAAGCTTTTTCTTCATTGAGAAACTTCAAACATACTGATCAGTTTTGTAATTCGTCTGTAAGTTTAAACGAATCTAGAGAAATACAAGTTGGTGTCAAAACCAGGAGTCAACCTAAGTAGCCAGCATTACTAGGCCCAATGTGACTGTTAGCAAATCAAGCGGTACCAAAAAACCAAAACCAAAATCACCAAGTATTTCTGCAAAAAAATCTAGTAATGATAGCCCAACCCTTGGCAACATTATTAATCGGAATAAAGCTACCACTAGTGGTGGCACTAAGGTTGTTGTTAACAGCTTAAGCAACCTTACACAGACTGCTGGGATTAATATTACACCTAACAATGAGGTTCTAACTTCCGGGGTTGTTGTTGATAATGCCCTTTGAAATTCTAAATTTTTAAAAGTTGTTCCTAAATTCAAAGTCTTATTCATCTCTCGACTTCTTCCGAGTACTACTTACAGATGTACTTCAACATATTGAGTTTAATTACAAGATTACAACCTCAAATAACGTCATTCACTGCGTGAAAATTGTTGAGAATCAACACGCTTCCTTTAAACTGATAGTGTCTTAAATTCATTTTGACACTCTGTCAAAGTCTCCTCAGTGGCCTGCTGGAATTATTTTTAAAGAATTTATTCCGCGTAAACGAAGAGAGACTACTGGAACTTCGAATCCAAATTCAAAAAAGTCAGTTGTCTCACCATCTTCTATCAAAACGTGAGAGGATTACGTACAAGAACTTGCCAATTCTTTCACCAGTCCCAATCGTTTCCTCATGATGTTATTGCTTTGACTGAGAAATGCCTAACCAGTAATATTGTCTCGCAAGAGTTATTTACCTCAGATTTTTCTGTTTATAAGAAAACCGCATTAATTCTTCACTAGGTGAACGTGGTAGCGGTGTCCTCTTAGCGGTTCGCTCAACTTTTCAAAGTAACTCTGTTACTATTCCCAATACTAGTGGTTTCGAACTGATTTGTGTTAAATTAACGTTCAATCATAATAAATTGTTATTTATCTTCTAGTATTCCAATCAATGAAACGCCAATTAAATTTAAGGCGCTCTCTGAAGCCTTATTATGCTTCATCGAAAATTTAGAACTAACCGACAATTTTTGTTTACTAGGTGACTTTAACCTATCAAACTTAATTTGGTCCTATGATGAGGACAATTGTGGTCTGGTTGCGTCAAATAATAATACTGCATTGTCGAACTCTTGTGAAACTGAATTTATTGACGATCTATATGGCTGTAATCTTCTGCAAATTTCTAATATCAAAAATTCCCTCGGTAGACAACACGACTTAGTTTTTGTATCTGACGTTGAAAACCCTTACGTCGTAAGGAGTAATGTCTTTTTCTGCAACATTGATGCTCACCATCCACCTCTAGTCGTAACTTATTGTTGTGATACGCTGAGAGAGGAAACTTTCTTTGAAACTTCTTATAGATTCAACTTCCGAAAAGCTAATTTTGATCTTCTCAATAACCATGTTTTCATTATAAATGATATCAACTATTGTCTCAACGAATTTTATATCCGTCTATTTGAATGTATCACTGTGTCAGTTCCCTATGAACCTATAAAAAACACAAATTTGTCACTTCCTTGGTACGACAACAATATTCGTTCTTTACGAAATCGAAGGAATGCTGCATGGAATAAATTTCTCAAATCCAAACTCCATTCTGAATATCTCATTTATCCCCATTGGTTGAAAAGTTTAAAGCCCTACTACACAGAAATTATAAGTCTTATCTTATCAGAAAGAAGTCATGTATTTTCTCTGACCCGAAAAAGTTTCATGAATTTATCAATACTAAATGTAAAACTGATGGATATCCTGCAACTTTAAATTATTTGGGAAGATCTTCTAATGATCCGACTACTATTGCGAATCTTTTTGCATCCTTTTTTCCTCTACTTTTTCAAGAAATGACTTCACTCCTGATGAAACCTATTTTAGCAATCTGAATGATTTCTCTCAGAGTAATCAAGGTATTAACTTTGAAATAAAAAACATTCTTATAACTGCAGAACTATTGTTGAAACATATTTCATTATTAAAAGACGATTTTTCTTCCGGCCCAGACGGTATTCCACGGATCCCTCTTAAGGAATGCATGATTAACTTATTGCATCCCATCTCTTTTCTGTTTAATTTATCCCTTCAATCGCGCATTTTCCCCTGTTTATGGAAAAAGTCTTTCAATATTCCAGTTCATAAAAAAGACTCCAGAAATGAATGCACCAATTATAGGCCCATCGCCAAGCTCTCGGGTATTCCTAAACTATTTGAGCGTATGATATATGACTTCCTATACGATTATTGTAAACGTTTTATTTGTGTTGATCAACACGGTTTCCAAAGAGGTAGGTCTACAACTACCAATATGGTAGACTTTGTCTCCAAGACAATGACCTCAATGGAGAATGGTTTACAAATTGACACCATCTTTACTGACATAGGTAAAGCATTTGACAAAATTCCTCATAGTATCATATTACTGAAGCACAAAATTATAGGTTTTTAACCACATAGCCTTAATTGGCATGAGTCTTACATCTCTTCTCGGGAATACTCAGTTCTATTTAAAACTGCGATTTCTGATCAATGCTCAGGGTCTTCTGGTGTTCCTCAAGGTAGTCATATAGGACCCCTTGGTTTTATAGTTTCAACAATTGATGCTCGTTAAGTGATAACTTTTTTTAAACTTCTTAGTTTTGCTGATGACTCAAAGCTTTTCACTCCTATATCTTCCTCATCGGATTGCTTAAAGCTACAAAACGATTTTAACAATTTCGCTTCTTGGTGTTCAAAAAATTGACTTAAATTGAACACTTCTGAATGCCAAGTCATTACCTTTTGTAGAAAAAATTCCGCTCGGACAGTTTAATTCAACTACCAACTAAATGGCTGTTTGTTTTCAAGAGCGAATTCTATTATAGACGTCGGGTTAACTCTTGACCCTAAACTGAGCTTTAAGCTACATTATGATAAAATAGTGAGCAAAGCCAATTCTTCTTTAGGTTTCATTAAACGTTGGTGTAAAGAATTTTCTGATTCCTACCTCACGAAACATCTTTATGTTACATATGTAAGGCCTACCCTTGAATATGCCAGTCAAGTGTAGTCTCCACATTACTTGACTGACATTAACCGAATTGAATCGGTTCAACGAAAGTTCTTACGTTTCGCTTTGAGTAACTTTTCGTGGAATGATCCATTGCGACTTCCACCTTATTACCACCGTCTTAAACTCATTGACTTACAGTCGTTGTCTGATCGTCGAATAATTGCAGATATCTCTTTTATTCATCAGATCCTTTCGGGTATGACGCTAGGCCCTGAAATTTCAAATTATTTGGTTGAAAGATCCAATCGGAATAATCTCAGAACCGTTGAGTTGTTCCACATTCCCTTCCACCCTACTGAATGTGGTAGATTCGAGCCAATCACTAGAATGCTCCGTGAAGTAAATTCTTACTCTAGTTCTTTTGATCGTCAACTAAGTGTTTTAACTATTAAAAAACGATTACGTTTTAATGTACGTTCAACTGAGATTAACTAACAACTGTTGTTCTTTTTAGCTTTGATACTTTCCACCTAACTTTTGGAAGTGTTTTTAATAAATGTAGAGCTATTGACATAGGTATTAATTTATGACATTTACCCTTCTACTAACAGCATGTATCTGGTTTAGTTTATTTTTAGATTTTTTAATCAAAAGTGGCGGTGATTTACTAACCCTACTGGATGATGAGTTATTGCACAATTAAATGAAGCAAGCTTTCGTCTAGTAATAGACGTTTGATGTGCTTGTTCCAAGCACAAATCTGACAGTAATAAAAGATTAAGAAGAGCTAAACATCACTCAGTTGATAAAAATTATAGAGCAGACACATGTGAAAAACCAGATATGTTACCTGTGTTTCTACAAAAAAAAAAATAATGCTGGAAAAGTTGCGGACAAATTCTGAAAATAGGGCGAACATTGAAATTGATAGACGCGATCAATCTGGTTGTAAATATTGGTACGAATTAAGAAATATAATGCCTCAGATTTTGGAATCACTGCCTCAGATTTTAAATTTGTAAAGTTCGAAGTAATTCTAGCTATCATAATATAATTAAATACAAGCTCTATTCAGTTGTGTGCATAAACACCATGATTTATGGAATGTCAAATAAAAGAAATACAATATCAGAACTTGAAAAGCAGACTAATTTAAGCATTCAAAACTGTGGGCTTTTTATGGTCTAGTTGGAAATAAAATGCCCTCAATTAGCAAAAGATGATTTTTCAAAAAAAGCTATTGGCCAAAAAAAAGGTAAAGTATTTAAAATACAATACCGATAATAATACAATTGCACTATAAAAATCACATTTATTTTTATCAAGTGCAGGGTAATTAAACATAACAAAAATAAATTTTGGTATATGGAATTCAAAAGACTTGAATGCACAAATTGAAAGGACGATCAATTTTTTACTAATAAAATGAAACCAAAATTGGAATATTTTTACAACAACTTCTTATTGTCAGAATTATGTGATCCACTGATTCCCAGAAACATGCGAATAAGAAATGCATGAGCTAATTTACTTGCAAAATAATAAAATTTAAAATTAAATAAATTTTATATTTTTATATTATTAAAATATATGTGTAAATAAATGTAATATATCCAAAAAAAATGTGCAATTAAAAAAAGGAAAAAAACATTTTTTTTTCCTTTTACAAAAAAATAACAAATTAAAAATTTTAGGGTGAGCTTCCGTTTTCACAAAGAATAATTTTTTACATGATTCTAAATTTATATTTTGAAAATACATTGAAGAACGGATGCTTATTTGTATTGCTTCTTTTTATTCACATTTAAATTTTTACTATAGTGCTTTCAAATTTACATGCACTAATTTTTAAACAAATTCTTACATGAGGTTTAAGCTTTTAATTCTTTTTAACCCAGCCTGAATAGTTTCGACGTTAGTAGGTTTATTTAAAAGAGTTATAACAGGAACTATTTGTTCTGCAGGTAATTGTTGTAGTTGTTGTTGAGATTGCTGTTACTGTTTTTGTGGCTGTTGGGTTTTGAGTTGTGATTGTTGTTACGGATGTGTGAATTTTGTTTAGGGTTGTTGTTGTGTTGGCTGTACTTTTAGTTTTGGTGGTTGTTGGGTTTGTTGAATAAGTGTAGGTTTTTGGGGTAGTAGAGGTTGGGTTTCTGTTTGTTGAGGTAGTGAAGGAGTGAGATTTATTTTACTTTGGAGCACTAGGCTATATATGAAGTGAAAGGAGTAATGGAGGATAATATATTAAAATAGCATCTCTGCGACTGCATCTGCGGTTGGTTTTGATCTTAAGGATATCCATTTCTTTTTGGAAAGCCGGGCAGTTTCTGTCGCTGGAAGCGTGTTCAGTAGATAGTTTCTCTGCGGCGCAATTTACGCATTTAAGTGTATTGCAAATTTTAATATGCTCTTCGTCTTTTTCATTCAATACCGGAGCAGCATGTTTTGAGCATAATAATTGTTTCTCTTGACAATATTTAGCAATATGCTTGAGAGATTGGCACTTTAAACACCTTCTTCATAAAGGATAGCTTTTCTTAACCTCCAAGACAAGGTAGCCTATTTTAACCTCTTTGAGAGGTTCAAGGCTGTCAAAAGTGATAGAAATAGCTCCTGAATATTTTATACTGTTATTATTAACTATTTCTATTTGGGAATCTATAAATTTTTAATATGTTTGGATTAAGCTCTTGCAAATCCTTCAAAATTTCATCGTCCGTAAGTGAAATTAAGTCTCTTTAATAGATAATGCCCTGAGAGGAGTTTAGTGAGGCATAATACTCACATACAATTTTAACGTTACTTAGTTTTTTTTTGTACAAATATATCTCCAATTTTTCTGTTGAGAACCTCTAATATAAGGTTACCTTCCTGTTTGGCTGAACCTTGAATTGACATGAAGTTTGCTGTAAATATTTATTGACTAAAATACAATTCAAACTTCTAGGAGTAATACTGCTGTCTTTACATTTGATTAGAAGGAATTTTCTATCCAAGTCAGTTGGCTTATCATCAATGCTTGGAAAATTCATAGGCGTTTTTTTAGTAGAAATGTGAGTTGACGTTTTACTCTGGTAAGCTATTGTGCAGCGTTGATTTTGCAGGCTGCAAACAGAAAAATATCCTCTTTCATAATTTTTGAATAAAATAAAAACATAATAGTTGCGTTTTTCTTAGCTTGCAGACTTGCTCACAACTACTTATGAGTAGTTAAATCTGCAAACAAGTCCGCAGCTTATACAAATGTCCGGTAGAGATTTCGAAAACTTCTAGTGGAATTTTTTTAAACTTATAAGATTATATTAATTTTATGTCAAAAAAATAGCAAAATAAAAAATCAATAGATGGCCATTGAGCTTTGATAGTTAGGTAGTATTATAATTTCTGTTGAATATTTCGTCTAAATTCATAAATAATATTTTGTACGTTAATTAGAAGAAGTTTTAAATTTCTTTTAATTACCCATCAGTTTGTTCTTTATTATTTTAAAAGAAAGTTTTGATTTTTCAAAGAAAAACATGAAGTTTACCCATCAGAAATTAAATAGTGAAATCCTGAGGTTATATTTTAGTCCTAAATTTTTTTTTTTTTCGTTTTCTTTTCGTTTTGTTTGCAAACTACTCATAAGTAATTGTGAGCACTTCTGCAAGCTAAAAAAAAACGCAACTAATGCATACACACACGCAAATCTTCTGTGAGGATCTGTTATAAACAAAAAGTGTAAACAAGAAAATGTAAACAAAATTTAATTCATTACATTTTTTTGTTTTTAATAAATCATATTTCAGTACAGAAAAATATATAAATAAAATAATTTTTAAATAAAATTAATTTTTATTTACACATTCTGAAATTTGCAGTTAAAAAAATGGAATTTTCGTATATAAATTTGAATTTAAAAATTCAATTATATTAAATTATCCGACGCATACTCTCCTTCATTATTTTTCAGCAACTAAAACGAAAGTAAAAAATAATTACAAAAGCCCATGCGTATCTATAAAATTCTATTATTCTATTTTTATTTTCTATTGTCAATGTGATAAATTATCTTTGTCCTATTGGATATTTCTTTGCAAAGAACTGGAACAAAATTGCTTTTGCGTACAACCAAGATTTATAGAATACAAGATTTCGCTTTATGCATGTCGGCCATGTTTGTTTACATTTTTGTCAAGGTTGATGTGGTCATTAGAGAGCAACTTATATTGTTTATGTAAAAAAATAAGGTGCTTTTGAAAAAGTTTTATTTTTAGTGTTTTTTGTTAATTATTGTGTGAAAATAATAATTTTATTGGGCTATTTATTGTTATTATAATATAACATTATAATATAATATAAATATAACAGTATAACATAATATAAATACAACAATTAAAGTTCAATAAAGAAAAAGTTTTTTTGGACGGAATAATTTCCCAAATTAAAAGAATCAAACTGTTTTATTAAAACAAATTTTATTTAATATATAATAATAAAAATGAGGTGTACAGTTTTTGAATGCAATAATGATAATAGAAAAGAATCGCACTTTACTTATTATTGCTTTCCAAAAGATCCGGAGCAGTTAAAAAAATGGAAACACTTTTGTAAGAGACGAGATGATTTCACCGTGAAAACATCTTGTATTTGTTCTTCTCATCTCCACCCAGAGGACTCAGAAAGAAATCTCTAATTTCAAATGGGTAAAGTATTTAAAATTTTTGAGTTCGTATAATTATATTAGTTAAAATTAATGTAATTTTAAAAATATTTATTTAAGGACTTTGCAAAAGAAATGGATTTAAATTAAAGCCAGGAGTTGTTCCAAGTGTAAATCCTAAACTTGACGATGCTTAATTATCAAAAAATCGTTGTGTCCGTATTCAAGGTCGGAACAACAAAAAAATGGTGGAGACATTAATAGCTGAGTCAAACATTTCAGCACCACATTGAGCAACTTAACTACAACGAGGAGGAAACTAATACCAACCAACAACATACAAACGAGAAGGAAAATAATAATTTGCTGCAATGTTCCAAGTTCTTGTTTTTTACCATTTTGCAACCAATTTTTTTGTACTTTCTTCATTGCTTTCTGCAAGATTTAGAAGAAAAAATGTAATATAAATCTATCTACATATATATTTTGTTAAAATTTTATATCAATATAATATTTTACATATTTTTAGCGAATCTTTGAATGTGAAAATTACATTCTAAAGGAGGTTGTAGAAAGAAATGAGAATAAAATAAGATCGTCGGAGCAAAAAATTAAAAAAAGTGATTTCGAAAAACGAAATATGGAAGAGAAGTTAAAAGAAATTTTCACAATAGGTCAGGTAATTAAATTGAAAAATGGGTCCTGAACACAAAAACTTGGACTGAACAAGATATAGCCAGATCAATTACGCTATATTATGCAAGCTCCAAGACTTACAAATCGCTTCGCAAGAAAAATATTCCTCTTTCACGTTACCAACTTGGGCAAAAAAAATTGATATCTCACCGTGAATTCTGCAGCCAGTGGTGAAAATAATGTCTGCAGCTACTCAACTTGATGATGCCCAAAAAATTGTGTGCTCAGCTTCGATGAAATGAAAATTCGCAAAACTTACTGTTATGATAGATCAGCAAACTGCACTTTGGCCCCGGGTAATTATGTTCAAGTCGCAATGCTTCGAGGTAAGAAAATACTTAAATAAAAATATTCGTTCTTATACGACAAAGGAAAAATATATGTTTTTGCAGATATTCTCCTCACTTAATCAAGTTGCTGCGAAATCATTTTATCGACTATATCGAAGGAAGAATTGTTAAACTTTTGACATGCACTTCTTCTGAGCCGGCAATCACACATAAAATTACAAGCGGCCATTTAAGTGTTGTTGGAGCAGATCGCCAAGAAGTCAAAATGGCTACGAAACTTTTTCTCATACTATCGCACAGAGTATAACAAGAGCAGTAAGTTTTGGATTTTTGGAAAATGAAAATTTGGAGGAATGCGACGAATTATTTACGCTCGTAATATTATATTAAAACACAAATTTTCTGATTCATTTTTAAAACTAAATATTTTTATTACAGACTAATGATTGGTTTGACGTTATGAATGCCCGTACTCCCAACATTGATTGAAGACAACGGAAGCATGCATATGGTCTAGCACTAGATTTGCAAAACCCAATTTTTGAACGCATGAGTGAAATGATGTCCAGTATCAGAGTAATAGGGAAGAAAAATTTACTACCGTTTCAGAAAGGTAATCTGTTATTTTTTATTATACGTAATATCATTAAATAATAATTTTTTTTACAGGTATTATTCAGTCCAACAGCGCAATAAATTATTATTTAATGATATGGAACATTGCTTCGGCTATAAGTATGTACTAACTTATAGATTAAACCAGGACATCCTAGATTTGGTGTGATTCGGTCAAAAGGCGGCCTTCACGATCATCCTGATCGACAGGAATTTAAATATAGATTACGGTCTTACATTCTAGAATACAACGAAGGGGTGTTATCAAATAACGCTAATGTGGCCACCGATGATACACCAGATTTTGTTGGAATAGAAAACCTAGTAAGTCATAACTTTGTATTTGATTTAAATTAAATCTCTCTTTAGCTTGAAGAAACTGAAGCACAGCCCCGGAATCAAAATGGATCCAGCTATGCCGAAGCTCTATGGGAAAATCGGACACATTTATTTAAATTGTATTGATTTTTTTTAGGTATCATTTTTAAAAGTATAGGTGTAGGACCAAAACCAGAAGAAAAAGATTATTCGGAAATGGAATCGATGGAATACAATGGGCTTGAAAATTTGGCAGGATATATTTACCACAAGCTAAAGCGAACAATTAATCTTAAGCAGCCTGATGACGAAATATACACCTGGATAAATCACCTTACTGAAGGTGGTTTATCAAAACCTTCAATGAAAATGATGTCAGAGTTGAATAAATTGGAGAATATTTTCAATGAAGTCAGTGAAGAGGGATTAGTGGTAAGTGATAATTTTATTCGTAGGCACTTAGATTTAAGTAAAAATGTTAACTGTAATTTAAATGTAAAAAAAAATATTTTTCCGGTCTCGAATGTATTTTAGAATTAGAATATTAAATAAAATGATAGTAGACAATTGTAATTCAAAAAAAAAAACACACAAAAAAACAATTACATAATTGTAATTAAAAGTTTTGCAACTGATATTATGATTAATCCAATTTTTTTTAAATTTTATTATTTGTTTTCATTTAAACGAAAAAAAAAACAAAAACATAAGAACGTATTACAGAAAATAAACACATTTAAAAATTTAATTTTTGGCTTTCTTATTTTTTTATTTAGTTCTCTTTATAGATATTTAGAAAAAAATTTAGATTTTTAAACAAAGTTTTAAAACATTAATAAGAAGCTAATACGTTTAGTATTAAAATTAAAGAAACAAAATCTACACATCTTTGCTTTTTACATACAAAAATCCAAAAATCAAATTTAGGTAAACAATAAAAAAAAACTTTTAGTTTCAGTATTTTCAGTATTTCTATCACATCTTACTCGATAATTAGGTACTTAAAATAAAATTATTAAAATAAATCAAATTTTCCAGATAAATTATTTACAAATTTACACAATAACACTATCCTTGCACTTCAATAAATAATCCTTACGAATTTCTTTTAACCAACATCAGTAAATTTATTTGTTTACTGATCAAATTTGTATTATGCAATTCTCAGGGTTAAAAATATATTAACAGCAATTAATGATACAATTTGCATATTTGATTAAATTTATGTATCATTAATTTATTTATTGGTTGTTTATTTATTTATTTATACCTAGTTTATTTCTTTATTTATTTGTTATAGGTATATTAAAAAAACAATTTTACTCATTGTATAAAATGTAAATGATTTCTTTTATATCATTTTATATATCAAAAAAATACTTGTCATTGTCAATGGTCTCTAACGACGTACATGCGTACATGCGACGTACATGCGAAGAAACAAAAATTGAACAGCTGAAGGCGCAATCTTGTATTCTATTATTCTTGACGTACAACTGTGTTGGTATGGTATTGGTTGGTACAACACAAATAAAACTGGTTTAACTTGTTTAAATGCTTTTTCATTTTCATAAATGCTGGAGTTGAAAAAAGAACCACATAGAAAATAATTTTTTTTCTTTCTTTTAAAAAACAAATTATTCTTTTATTGTATTTGTTTGATTCATATTCATTGAGATTTGAGAATATACCGGTTAGTATTGAGGAATTGGAATAATTTGTTGATTTTGTATTTGTCGCACAAGGCTATGAAGAGTTTTTATTTAATACAACGGTGTAATGAAATAGAATTTCAACTTTTAATATGCATGCACCTTAAAACCTAAATAGTTAAGTATATATTTGCATTATTAATTTATTTATGTATATACATACATATATACAATTGTAGATTTGTTAAATTAATTAATTATTCTTATTCGTTTTTAAATTATGTAATAAAATTCAGTACCTATCATGTAAAACAATATTTGGCATATAAATCTTTTTCTGTTTTTTTATAATAGAAAAAAGCCTGCAACACGTTAATAAATTACTATGTATGTATCTAAAAGACTATTGTAAATATTGTAAATTTTTAAAAATATTGCTGAGTTGAAATATTGAAATACATATGCTCATTTTTGGATGAATCTGACATTTAATAATTAATATTATAATGTATTAGAGAGAAAGAGAAAGCAATGCCAAGCTGCCCATCTACATTTTATATATCTATGACATGCACAATAGCTATATTTCGATATATTTTGTCATATTTGAACGCTACTTTAAAATCTACCTGTTCACTGAAAATTTGGATTTATTAGGATGACCTGTTCACTGAACTATTTAGGATTTCCCAGCAAACCATGAGAATCGCAAAATTATCGCCGAAGTATCCCCTAGAAGAATGTATTTGTTCGCCGCGAATTCATATTTTTTTCTTCTGCGATTCATTAGTATTATTAAAAGGTTGACATTGCCGCGACAATCGTAAATTGAATGGCATTAGCTTCCCCGGGAAGAAGAAAATTCGAATGTTTAGAAGAATAAAAAGTGAATGTTAAGAAGAAGATAATATCTGTTCCAGGGACTTAAAATAATTTTCAATAAAATTCATCAAAATTTAATTATTAATATTTATTTATTATAAATATTTAAGGCTATTTTATTTTTTACTTTTTTTATACATTAAAAAATTTTGAAGTTTGTACTTAACACGTGCTCTTTAAAAAAATAACTGAAAATATTTTCATATACATATATGAAAAATAGATTCAAAATGGAGAAAACAAAAATAAACATTCTTTTAATGAAACGTAATAAGTTCGCTTTTAATTCTTCCCGGCGAGCATTCGTCTAAAGTTCTTTTATTTCATTCGCCATTTGTTCTTCTAAGAGAACATTTATTTTAATGAAACGCAATTAATTCGCTTTTAATTCTTCCAAGCGATTTGTAAATGTTCCTTCTTAAAGAACAGGTTCTTCCTATGGTTTGTTGGGTTAAAGTATATAGTAATATTATAAGTTGAAATTCCATTTCATTACACTGTTCAACAAATACAAAATTAGCAAATTATTCCAAGTCCTCAATACTAACCGGTATATTCTTAAATCTGAATGAATACGAATCAAAGAAATACAATAAAAGAATTATTTTTATTTTAAAAGACATACAATTCTTTTGTATTTGGTTCTTTTTTCAACTCTAGCATATGAAATTGAAAAAGTACTTAAACAAGTTAAACTAGTTTTATTTATCGTTGTACCAGACAATACCATACCAGCACAGTTGAACGCAAAAGCAATTTTGTTCAATTCTTTGCAAAGAAATATCCAATAAGCAAAGACAATTTACTTCACCACATTGACAATATAGAAAACAAAAATAGAATTTATTTTTTACTTTCGTTTTAGTTACTGAAAAATAATGAAGGAGACTATGCGTCGGATTATTTAATGTAATTGAATTTTTAAATTCAAATTCCTATACGAAAGTTCCCTTTTTTTTTCACTGAAAATTTCGGGATAACAAAATTTTACCTTTTCTTTGTTCACACTTTTTGTTTACAACAGTTACTCACAGAAGATTTGCGTATGTATATACGTTATGTTTTCATTTTTAATTTTATTTTTTATTATTCTTATTTTGTGGTGGTTATGCTGAAGTCCGATGCGGAATTTCTCCGAAAAAAAATTCCGATCCAAATACGAAAAAATCAGTATGCTGAAGTCCATTCGACTGCAAAGTCTGTACAGAAATCAAAATCAGATGTTTCGGAACTTTTCAATAACTGATACTTCTTTGTCAGATCATCAGATGTTTTTAATCAGGCAAATATGCAACCTGTAAAAGAAATTCTAAATAACAATAAAACTGTTCTGTACTATGACGCCCTCATTTTGAAATACAATGGATAACATTGAAAATCTTGATCTGCTTATTCAAAGTTTAACAATTTTAATTAATAAATATACCATTTTAATTTCATCGAATAATAAAAGCAAAAAATATATTTGGATGATCAATGAAATTCTCGAAACTATCAAAGTCCGAAACTCTCTTCTTAGATTTAAACGTAAGTATCTAAATGTTACACACGCTCTCGGTCTTATATAATATTTATAGCAAAAGAGTTAAGTCCTTGATTTTGAAGCAAAAATGAAATTTTGTACCACAGAAATTGCAAAATATTCTAATGATGGGAAAAATTTATGGGAATTATTCAAGAAAATAATGTTTGATACTGGAGGAGCTCAATTTAACAATCATATAAAAATAATCGAGTATGAAGATCGGACACTTACCGAGGAAAGTGTTACCGAGTGAGTGCATGAATGAGTTCTATACTAATGTAACGAATAACTTAAACATATCAGATGAACCCATTGATCAATCGACAATACATTGCGAACTATATAAAAGTCTTTCGAGCTAACTCCGACTACAACTGAAGAAGTAGAAACAACTATTATGTAATTAAAATCAAACTCAGCAAGAGGTCATGACAATATCTCAGCAAAATTTGTCAAAAGGTTTGCTGACAGACTTGTACCCTTATTGACCAAATTTATTAATACTTTCTTCGAGACGTATATCTTCCCGGAACCACTAAAAGCTACTATTGTATGCAACTCCAATTCATAAAGAAGATAATGTAACTGATCCGACAAACTATAGACCAATATCTTTTTTGAGTACTATTTCAAAAATTTATGAAAGAATAATTAAAAAGCGACTGTCTGTTTTTTTGGATGGAAATGGAATACAGTATCCGGAACAATTCGGGTTCGAAAGAAATTCAAATACAGCTGCACCTTGCCTCTCTCTTACACATTCTATTTTTAAGAGTTTTAATTCGCACGTCAACCAGTACGGACGCGTTCTTGATTTTTTCTTTTCTTTTTTTCGAATATTGTATAAAAAAAAAGAACCGCAAAGATAAACTATTAAACCGCATAATATTTTATAATTTTTCATAAATTATAAAATTGAATCGGCATTTAACCGCACAAACAAATTAAGTAACGTTAATTTACTGTCAACTGTCAGATAGTAATTATATAACAACATCTATAAGTGTTATACAACAATTATATGTTACAATTGTTGGTAAAGGAGCAAAGAGGAGACACCTTTGGTCAAATAAACTAATAATAATATAAAATATATTCCTGTAAGTACATTTTATCTTATTATTAACTAACAATATCTTTATATAGCATATACCCTGAATACTTTATAAATCAAATCAGTCTTTACATACTATATATCTAGTAATAACATATAGTTAATTTAATATAATTTTATATCTATATTATAATACACAAGAGCACGATTAGTGAAGGCACACTTTTCGTGGTTTTTCGTGTGCTTGGTTTTTTTTTTCATTCAATCAATCGGCGATGATGCAGTCGCTGGCGATCAAAATCAATTTTTATTTTATGTGTATATTTTGGGTAAACAATTTTTATAAGATATTAGTTGAGTTGGTTAAAGCATCATTTAATATTAGTTGTCGATTCTCTTTTTAGTCAAATTCTTTTTATTTATTTTTTTATTTATCGCATTTGGTTTTTTGCACTTTTAGTAGGAAAAAACAATTAATTAGTAGGATAATATTATTAATATAGGTTTTAATATCACAAATTTTAGTGAGTTCGATTCTCTATTAATTAAATTTTTTTTTTTATTAAAAAAATATTTTTTTTGTTATTATGTATTATAATAATAATTTTTATAATATAATATAATTAACAACAAAAAAAAAATAGTTTTTTAATAAAAAAAGTAATTTTTAATTATTATTCTCTTCTCAATGATTTCAACAAAATACGAAACCGTTTAGTTTTAAAAAAAATTTAAGCATACAAATTATGTATAGCTGCTTATTACTTATCCATACATGGAATGTATTCACAGTTGACAGTTTTGACTTGGTCTTGACACTATGATGTATCATGTAGATGTATGCATATAATATAATATATTATACCAATTAGCATTTATCTTACCTATAAAAGGTGGTCCGGTTTAGAGCAAAAAGTTTTTAAGGGGTGATTCCTTGGAGTATTTTCATCAACAAAATAAAAAAAAATAAAAATTAGCTAATTTTTCGAGATAATCAATGTTTTTTACAAAATTTTCAGTTTTCAAAAGCAAAAATCTTCTGCAAATTTCTAATATCAAAAATTCTCTCGGTAGACAACTCGACTTAGTTTTTGTATCTGACGCTGAAAACTCTTACGTCGAAAGGAGTAACCTCTTTTTTTCCAACATTGATGCTCACCATCCACCTCTAATCGTAACTTATTGTTATGATACGCTGAGGGAGGAAACTCCCTTTGAAACTTCTTATAGATTCAACTTCCGAAAAGCTAATTTTAATCTTCTCAATAACCAATTACGGTTAATCAATTTTTCAGATGTTTTCATTATAAATGATATCAACTATTGTCTCAACGAATTTTATATCCGTCTATTTGAATGTATCTCAATGGCAGTTCCCTATGAACCTATAAAAAACACAAATTTGTCACCTCCTTGGTACGACAACAATATTCGTTCTTTACGAAATCAAAGGAATGCTGCATGGAGTAAATTTCTCAAATCCAAACTCCGTTCTGACTATCTCATTTATTCCCAATTGTTTGAAAAGTTTAAAGCCCTACTTGACAGAAATTATAAGTCTTATCTTATCAGAATGAAGTCATGTATTTTCTCTGATCCGAAAAAGTTTCATGAATTTATCAATACTAAACGTAAAACTGATGGATATCCTGCAACTTTAAATTATTTGGGAAGATCTTCTAATGATCCGACTACTATTGCGAATCTTTTTACATCCTTTTTTTCCTCTACTTTTTCAAGAAATGACTTCACTCCTGATGAAACCTATTTTAGCAATCTGAATGACTTCTCTCAGAGTAATCAAGTTATTACCTTTGAAATCAAAAACATTCTTATAACTGCTGAACTATTGTTGAAACATATTTCATTATTAAAAGACGATTTTTCTTCCGGCCCTGACGGTATTCCTCCGATTCTTCTTAAGGAATGCATGATTAACTTATTGCATCCCATTTCTTTTCTGTTTAATTTATCCCTTCAATCGGGCATTTTCCCCTGTTTATGGAAAAAGTCTTACATTATTCCAGTTCATAAAAAAGACTCCAGAAATGAATGCACCAATTATAGGCCCATCGCCAAGCTCTCGTGTATTCCTAAACTTTTTGAGCGTATGATATATGATTTCTTATATGATTATTGTAAACGTTTTATTTGTGTTGAGCAACACGGTTTCCAAAGAGGTAGGTCAACAACTACCAATATGGTTGACTTTGTCTCCCAGGCAATGACCTCAATGGAGAATGGTTCTTAAGTTGACACCAGTTTTACTGACATAAGTAAAGCATTTGACAAAATTCCTCATAGTATCATATTACTCAAGCACAAAATTATAGGTTTTTCACCGCATAGCCTTAACTGGCTTGAGTCTTACCTCTCTTCTCGGGAATACTCAGTTTTATTTAAAACTGCGATTTCTGACCAATATTCAGCGTCTTCTGGTGTTCCTCAAGGTAGTCATATAGGACCCCTTAGTTTTATAGTTTCAACAATTGATGCTCCTAAACTGATAACTTTTTCTAAACTTCTTAGTTTTGCTGATGACTCAAAGCTTTTTACTCCTATATCTTCCTCATCGGATTGCTTAAAGTTACAAAACGATTTTAACAATTTCGCTTCTTGGTGTTCAAAAAATGGACTTGAATTGAACACTTCTAAATGCCAAGTCATTACCTTTTCTAAGAAAAATTCCATTCGGACAATTTGGTTCAGCTACCAACTAAATGGCTGTCAGCTTTCAAGAGCGAATTCTATTATAGACCTCGGGTTAACGCTTGACACTAAACTGAGCTTTAAGTTACATTATGATAAGATAGTGAGCAAAGCAAATTCTTCTTTAGGTTTCATTAAAAGTTGGTGTAAAGAATTTTCTGACCCCTACCTGACAAAACATCTTTATGTTACTTATGTAAGGCCTACCCTTGAATATGCCAGTCAAGTGTGGTCTCCACATTACTTGACTGACATTAACCGAATTGAATCGGTTCAACGAAAGTTCTTACGTTTCGCTTTGAGTAACTTTTCGTGGAATGATCCATTGCGGCTTCCACCTTATTACCACCGTCTTAAACTCATTGACTTACAGTCGTTGTCTGATCGTCGAATAATTGCAGATATCTCTTTTATTCACCAGATCCTTTCGGGTGTAACGCTAGCCCCTGAAATTTCAAATTATTTGGTTGCAAGATCCAATCGGAATAATCTCAGAACCGTTGAGTTGTTCCACATTCCCTTCCACCCTACCGAATATGGTAGATTCGAGCCAATCACTAGAATGCTCCGTGAAGTAAATTTTAAGTCTAGTTCTTTTGGTCGTCAACTAAGTGTTTTAACAATTAAAAAAAGATTACGTCTTAATGTACGTTCAACTGAGACTAACTAACAACTGTTGTTCTTTTTAGCTTTGATATTTTTTTTGGCCTAACTTTTTGAAGTGTTTTTATTAAATGTATAGCTATTAACGTAGGTATTAATTTATGACTTTTTACCCTTCTACTAACAGCATGTACCTGGTTTAGTTTATTTTTAAATTTTTTAATCAAAAGTGGCGGTGTTTTACTAACCCTACTGGATGATGAGTTATTGCACAATTAAATAAAGCAAGCTTTCGTCTAGTAATACACGTCTGATGTGCTTGCTCTAAGCATAAATCTGACAGTATAAAATTTTAAGTTTAGGCAGTTATTATTCAAAAACGGTAAGTTTTATTAGCGAATTTTTTCGAGATAACCAACGTTTTTTACAAAATTTTCAGTTTTTAAGAGCAAATTTTTAAGTTTATGCAGTTATTATTCAAAAACGGTAAGTCTGATACTCATTCAACATATACCAGTTAGGTGTATTAATTCTAAAAAAAAGCTATGAAAAAGATGTTGCTCTAGTTTCAATTTCTTCTGAGTTGTAGTGGATATTCTTTAGACATAATTTTTCTAATCGATTTTCTTTAATACAGAGGGTTATTTACAGAGGGCCCAGGTTAATTTAAAGATAGACTCCTCTTCTAGAACAATTTTTTTCCTAAAATACTCGAAGGAATCCCCTATTAAAAACTTTTTGCTCTAAACCGAACCACCCTGTATATGTATACTCAAACAGCTAAAATGTAGGTACAATAAATATAAAATATAATTTGTACTGTATTTTGGGTAGGAAGTCTCATTAGTATATTGTTGGTGAAGTGTTATGTATATCGAACCTATGTTAAAATTTTATTGTTCAAATTTATTTTACAGATTTTATAATATTTAGTTTTAATAAAAAAGAAACATCTTAATTTATGACTAAAAAGTAAATAATAAAAAAAAAAAGTTTTAAATAGGTATATTTTTTTATTTAAATAAACAATAAAATAAACTTTTCATTTCGTTTAAATTATATTTATATTAAGTTTGTTTTTTAAATGTAAAACATTTTGAAAGAGTTATTAAAGTATCTTACATACATACATTGTATATGGATATTATTATTATTGTTATAACTTTATGATAAAACTGACAATTTATTTAAAAAAAAAAACTAGGAGCATAATTATATATTTATATAATTACATAAAAAACCATCTGACGGCCAATAATCAAACTAAAATTTAAAGTACATACTACAATTGAAAAATAGTAAAATATTAGGTTTATTCAGTAACCGTTCCAGATATGAATATGAATAGTCATGCGTTGAATAATTTCTTTAATGTACATAGTCATTTGAAAATAAATCATTTATGTTTAATTTATAGATTGAAAAGTACGCTTCAAATCTGAACCATTTAACAACAGATGTTCATTATTATTTTTTAAAATGATAGATATTTAAAAGGAAACTAAGGAAAATTGTATATTTTTTTAAATTTTTAATTAGAAATTTCAATTTATAATTTCACCCCATGTAAGACCTTTTAAATTTTAACATACAAAAAAATTTTTTTTTTAAATAAATTATTATTTATGTATACGGTTGTTTTCCAAGTAAAATCAATTCAAAAATAAAATATCGTAGTTACCTACCAAGGATTGAGAGAAAAATAAAAAAAAATTTTTCTTAAAAGACTACTTGATAAAAATGCTATCCAATTTAAAATTTTGGTATCTATCAATTGAAAAAAAATTCATATTATACAAATTCAAATAACAAAAAGTTAAAAACAATAATATACATTCAAGAACAGTATAGAGAAACTGAACACATACAAATTATTTAGAGAATAAAGTCGTATAAAACGTTTAAAAATTTAAAAATTCAAATTGAATATAGAAAATGCAATAACACATTGAATAAACGGGGGAAAACATATACAATGAAAGGAATATTGAAAAAGTGAGTTGAAAATTTGCTGTTGTTAGTTTTGTTTGAAAATGTCTATCTTTATAGTATTATTAATCAATGATAAAACCAAAGTAAGATCTTTTGTCAAAATAATAAAATACATAATATTATTTTCCAAATAAATAAAACAAAAAGCAATTCAATTAAAAACAACAACAAAATTATATAGTTATAACAAGTTTTAGTTATAACATGTAAAAATATTAAATTATTTAATTTATTTAAATTTTAACATATTAAAAGTTAATGATGACTTTTTATTTTCACATACATTTTTTACATATTTTCCATTCTACATATATCAGACTATACAATATTACCAAAAATTAAAACAAATTTGTATACAAATTTCAAAAGAACGTTTTCCACATGTACAAATTGTGTCTAATGGTACATTAGAGTCACCAGATGTTACACTTTGATAAGTTAAAGGACACATAATTCCTTTTTGATTGCTATCAGCCAGAAATTTATATTTTATTAAAATCATTAAACTGTTTAAAATAGCGTTCATATGAAATAGTATATTTTGTAGAAAATACTTACATATGTAGAAAATACTACTAAACCACCACGCTGAATCAGATTAAAATAATAATTACTATACTTAAGTAACTATTTCAATTTTTTTGGCTTTCCATAATTAATACTTTACAAACATTGCAATTTATTTTTTTCGCTATTCAAAAAGCTGTGTAACCTGATACATAAAATATTATACTTTTTGGTAAAAAAATTTCATATAATGTAGTTTTTTAAAAAGAAAATAATAATTAAAAATATTCACTTTACTAAAAAATATCCTGGCAGTTTACCCTATTTTGTTTTACTAAAAAATATACTGACGAAAACTTACTGACATACTAATTAGAAATTCAAAAAAATAAAACAGAAATAAATAGAAATATTGGAAATATCTTCGTTGAAATAAGAGAATAAAACGAATTAGGCCCGAATAAAATTTCCGTCAAAAATCAAATTATGATAGTGCCTGTAATAACCAGCAGTGGTATGAGTCAGGAGACATGAGTACCTATTGAGTATTGAATTCATAAATTTTTTGTCAACTAAAAAAAGAATAAGAAATAGAGAAAAGAAAACGAAAAAAAACACAAAAATTGTTGAATTATTTTAAAAAGTGGTTTACAGTAAAATTGAAATTTGATAGAAATGTTGTTGTTGTTTTTCTTATGTTAATAAATAAATTTGGCTTTTTAGTTTCCAGTGGGCATAATCTTGAAACTCTTTATTTATTTAATTATTTCTTCAACAACTATCTAATATTTTATACATTATCTATTCATTGTTTTTTTGTTAATTTTCTTTCGGATATGGAAAGGTTTTTTTTTTATTATTTTGTTTTACGGGGGAATGGTAGAAATCTCAAAAGACGACCAAGACACAAAATTTGTACACTATATGGGTAGTGAGGACTTTAACCCACTAAAACCACCCACACTTTACCATGAGCATTCTACGTAGATTGGTTAATGGGTTTTTCACATAAGATATTGGGCGCGTGTTTTGTAAGTTTATTAAATGAAAAAATTTAAGTATGCAGATCATATAACAATTTTAGGAAATTTTACAAAATCTTAAAATTGACGAAATATGAAGAGGTCTTGGAGGGAAATGGATTGCGAATAAGTTAAAGAAAAAGAGAATAGTCCGGCTATGGAAATTCTTTTATAGTAAGAACATCTCGATTGTGGAACCGCGTCCCAATCGAAGCATTCCCAATGAGAGAAGGATTTTTTGTTTATGACTTACAGAGGTTTAAGACGAATATTAACAACATTGTTCGCTCTTTCCCACAAAACTTTTCTTCTTCCTTTTTCTTTCCTTTCCTCTAACTATCCTTTCCTTTTTCAAATAGTCAACGGTACGCAAGTACTTAAAGGTTCAAAACCTAAGTTTTGGCTATAATATAAAAAAAAAAAAAAAAAAAATATATGTATCCTCCATTTGAGGCTAATCGTTATCAACCAAATAACACTGTTTATATAGATGAGTACCTTCTTTCTATGGATTAATGAAATTTTAATGCAAGTCCAAAGTACGAATGATATGTTCGTTAACTTTAGTAAAATAAATTCATATAGGGTAAAACAATTTTTTTCAAAATAACTGTATTTTAACGTTTGCTAATTTACTCTTGTACCCATATATCACAATTAAAAAAAGACTATTGTAAATGAAAAAAAGCAAAGATTTTTACTAGATCCTGTTACTAAATTATATACAATTTTATATACTTTTATATTAACTTGCCAGTGTCTATATGTATATATATATGTTTGGTAGGTAGGTTTAAATTTTTTTGTTAATATTAAGAGCAAATGCAAAAAGAAAAAAAATAATTTTATTTAAAAAATTTAAAGATAAAGTTCTAAAATTTTGCACAGTTACTCCTGATGAAAAAACCAACCGGACACGGTAGCTTGCAAAGCTATCAAATGACAGGTTCAGGTTGCTGCCAAACAACTCCTAGTACGTCTCAAGCATATTTTAAAAACCAATTGTGTTATGGCATGAGAATTTACACCTAGACACTCTTTCACAAATAAAGAAATATGACTGTTACCGATTTCGAAAATTTGGACTGGTTCGGGTTACTGCTGAACAACTTCTAGCACGTCTATATTGTTAATGGGAATTTCGAAACGCTTTGTGATGTACTTTTAATATTCGTGATTTTTTTCAAGCGGCAAATATTAAAAATATCCATTAACAATATTCTACCAAGATTCATTATATACTTTTGTGTTTTATCTTATAGTAGTTCTAGTTCAACATCCAACACTAGTTTTATTTTCTACTTTTTAGGGGGCTATTTTGGTTTCGATAAAAGTATATTTCAAAAATTTTTATTTTTACATTATTATTTTATTTACTACATTACATTCCATATAATATTTATTTTACCATCAGAATTTGATAATCATACAAAAAAACATGTGTTGGTTGTGGAAACTGCTTATCAACATCTAAAATATTTTTTTTATTCTCTCATTTATTTTAACCAATACCAACTAATCCATACAAATTTTTATTTTTTTCTTTTTAAAAATCTGTAATACTGCGACCCACGAGAAAATTTTATTTTAACAAGGAAAATAAATAAGGTTAAAAATACAAATCCCGACAATAATATAGTTGAAATTTCTTTGTAAAAATGTTTGCTTATAACTCTTTGCTACACGTTTATTTGTATGAAAAATTTGGCAAACTCCTTATTAAATTATTTGGATCTACATGGAACCGACTCGAAGAGAATATGATTTTCGCATGTTCGACATTAAGGACAACAACTTACAATCTTGATATAAATCAATTATTATATCACAGTAGCAAGAAATTTCACACAAATATTGTAATGATTGCAATATTTAATTTAGCTTTTGGATTATTTTAGCTTTATGTATTTATGGCACCTTGTGTTAAATGACGAGAGTATTCTATCATTACCTAAACAATTAAATATTAAAATTTATAAAAAAATATTCAAATAACTCAAATCGAATAACCCGCCATTTTAACTTCCAACAATTTTAATTTAATTATGACCCACCACGAAAAAAAAGGTTTGCACTCGCTGAAGTAGAGTTTGTAAAAATAAATAAAAAATATAATAAAAAATAATTAAAATATACATTTCTCAATTAAAAATTTCAAGAGAAAATGAATGCTATTCAGAAAATAGCTTTTAAATTTTTGATTTTTATTTTATTAGGCGATCGGACATCTACTTGTAAATTATCTTTGCCACTATAGTAAAAATTTAAATGTAAACAAAAAGAAACAATATAAATAAACAATCGTAATTCAATGTATTTTCAAAATATAAATTTACCCAACAAACCATGAGTGCATCTTCTTATTAATGGATATTCTTTGATTATATGAACAATGAACGTATACGAATTACGTACGAAAGAATGGCAATATAATGCCCTGCTACTGATACTATCTGAAAACAAACATTTTATGTTTTTATAAAAACTTGTTTTCTAGCATTAGAGTAAAATTTTTTTATAATAGTGAAAATAGTCGAATATTTTCCTCTTAATTTTACAGATATGCTTATCATACAGATACGCATATTTCGTCTAATACTTCCAGACTTCTTCAGTGTTTTGTACTCGACTGAGGAAAGAAATTTTAGACGATTTTATATTTCTAAATAAAAATGAAATAAATAAGAAATCAAAACAAAACATTACAAAAAAAAGAAAAGAAAAAAATTATATAGGAGACAAACAGCAAAGAATATCGAACAATAAGAAGGAAGACTCTCTATTTACATAAGCCTAATGCAGTTTTTTTACATATCCCAAAACAAAATATTTCCATTAGTTGAAACAAGTAAAAACTATCATACCTTCTTTAAGATTTCCATATATGAAAATTAAAATGAGAAAGAAAGAGAACACTTAAGCTTACCTAAATTTTTATATAAAAGTTTTTATATGCGAGCTGATCTTTTGTATAAAATATATGAAATTGCTCATGGTAAAAAGAATACGGTAATAAATATTGCGCATGTACGTTGTTGTCTCTTTCTACATTTGTGACATCATTCAACGACAAAAATATTATTGTTTATCTTTAATTTATTACGCAATACTACTGCATATAACATTACGCAATATTATTGCGTATAACATAATAAGCAATCAACTTCAAATTATACTTTTAAAAATTTATGTTATTACGTAAAAATTTTCAAATAGAGATTTTGAATTAATTTGTTTTGTAATTGATTACCAGATTTCAAAACAATTGCTAATTAAAGTATGATAAGATATTGAATTGTATTCACATTTCAGATTTGAAAAACACATTCCTTATTATTTTGCATAAATTTAATTTATTGTTTTATTTAACTTTCTTTTTGTATGTAAATCAACATTTTCAAATGCATATAATAATTTTTTTATATAATTTTTACTAACTAACATTTTTTAAGTAAATTATTATTTACGTATACGGTTATTTTCTAAAACCAATTCAAAAATAAAATATGGTATTTACCTACCAAGGATAATTTAAAATTATTTCGAAGTAATTTGAAGTACTTCGAAAATGGAATGATTGAATTTTTTTAAAACAATTATTTTGTGACAATTATTTTTTTTATAAGAACAAATATATAATATTTATTAAAACCTGCATAAAAATCCATCTGTCGGTAAATAGAAAGCTAAGGTACCTCAATAAAAAAATAAAATATATTTATTCGCTAAATTGTTAATATTTCAGTAAAATATTATTTTTATTCAATAAACTATCCAACATCGATCTAGAACGATCTAGAGTAAAAAAATTTGTTGCGTTCAGTAATTTCCGTTAATTTAACTTTTTTGACCCAAAGATGCTCTGATCGTTTTTGAGTAGATTGTTTAAAATAGTTCTAAATTGATCTGTTTTGTTCCGAATCTTTTTGCGCAAAAATTTTGTAGGTATATTTTTTTTAATTTGAGCACCTGAATAGTCAAGTCAGGAAAATTTTGAACATTCGACATGTTTAAAGTATGTGAAAATAATGTATAGAATAATAATATTAATAACAAACCACAAAAATATAAAAATTGCTCAAAGTTTTAAGTTAATCTTTATAAAATTAACTCTTTTATTTATAAAAAAGAAAAAATCAGATATAGAATGAAAATTATTCAATGAGAATTTATTAGACATCAATTTCCAGTAAGTCTTGCATATGCAATATCAATCAATGAATCACAAGGTCAAAATTTCAAAGAGTCGGACTTTATCTCCCTCAATCTACCTTCACTCATGGTCAGCTCTACACAATCCACTGCTCTAAAAAATAAAATTCTAGCAGGACCAAAACAGGGGAAAACTACTGGCAATGCTGCATACCAGGAGGTTGACAATATAACAATGTTGCAAACCAGGTCTATAATACTTCATTTTATCCAATTGTTTCTTATTTGATGAATTTTAAAACTCACTCATAATAATTGGGAAACGGTACTAACCCATAAGTATGATTAATGGTTTAATAAAATTATCGGAAACTATTTTTTTAATAACATTTCAACACACGTTTTCCCAATTAACGCGAACAATCAATATTAATCGGTTAATAATATCAGTTATGGTAAAGGGTTTCGGTGGTTTTAGTGGGTTAGAGTTCCACATAGCTAAGTTCCTACGTGCGTGGTCTGCTTAGTATTTGTTGGGGCTTTCACCTTCCCTCGACAAATAAAAAAATAATAAAAACAAATTAAATCTCACAAAAAAAGTTTAATGCTATCTGATATTTTTTTATTTTATTTTAAAATTAATATTAACTTAAAATTTTGAACATTTTTTATTTTTTTTGTGATTATTGTGATAATATTACTATTCTATATATTGTTGTCAGATACTTTCAACATGTCAAATGTATAATTGTTTTAAAATCATTCTATTGTGCATTTTCACAGAAAAATTCCTTTCTTTTGCTCGGTCGGGTATGTACCCGGGGCTTTCTTCTAGTATTTATTATATTTAGATATATATTTTCATTAATTATAAGTTCAATATTATTTATTTAATAAGCTTTTTTATTTATTTTTACTAAAATATCTAAACTGCTGTGATTTTGTTTTGAATATTTGAATATGAATTTCAATCAACTGTCACATTATTTGTCGTTGAGTGACGTAGATGTGCAGTAGAATTCAAAATTTGCACTCTGTGCTAATATTTTCTTCTTTAAATTTTTTTTTGAAATATGTAAATGAATGGGTGTGTTAGCAAAACAAAAATACATATCCGAGTTTAACTTTTTATTGTTTGATATTCTTTGTCAAATATATAAAATTTTAAAGGGAGTAAGAACATTTTAGATTTTATGTTTTTTTCTATTTCCCTCAAAATGTTCATATAAGTCTTCTTGTATATTATCACCCATATTCTGTTAGACCAATCTCGCGAGATCGCGTGAGAAAATTTCTGACGAGATAGTTTCGTATTCTGTTAGACCTTTGAGGAGACGAGAAAGCCATTTTTTATCTCGGCAAAAATTGTAAACGATAAGAGTATCTCGTCAAAGTATTTTGCATTTTTTTTTATCAAAAAATTGAATTAAATAAATATATTGAATAGATAAAATAGTTAAATAAAGATTAATAAACAATTTTTCATTATTTTTTCTGCATTATTATTAAAATTGTGTTTTTGTTTTGAAAAAAAAAACCATCTTTACTATTACTGTTTTACTACTGTTTATGTACTAAACTAAAAAATATTTAAAACATAAATATATTTATATTTATTTTTCATTCAAAAAATATTTTAAAACTAAACCCTACTAATGTTTCCAAAAAATTTATAAACCATATTTTGCTTATATACCAATAATTTTGGTTCACGTAAAAAATTATCAGTACTACCAACAAATAAAATGTTCTATCGCGCTGCTTGCAGTGTCTAACAGAAATGCATATTCAGCGAGACGAAACGAAATGAATTTTTTCTTCTCGTCAACGATGGGTCTAAGAGAAAATGGGTGTATATGTTCTTTGGTATTTAATTTCTAGTACAAAAACTAACATACTAATTCTTTTTTCGAAATATTTATTTGCATACACATTATTTCTAATACAAATGGAATAAAATAATCCAATATTTCTATTTGTTATTTTATGTTTTTTTTTAAGAAAAGTAGAAATATTTACAACACATTATAAAAAACAAATACTGTTTTACAACGATCGTTGCTAAAATACATGAATCTACTATTTATATAAATTTTTTTTTTTTTGGTTTTCTGTTTTTTCTCTATAAATTTTCTCTGGAAATAGTTAAAAAAAACAACCGGAGAACTTTAATTCAACTCAAGGAACTTTAATTCAAAATATTTTTATTTTAATTGCTAGCTTAATTAGAAATCAGCAATATTTAAATTATTTTTATTTTTCTATAAAAATACAATATCATCAAGAGAGTAAATACGTCAATAATCATTATTACATAAAAATATTTTTCATTTTTTATCAACTCAAACCCTGAAAAAACTAAAAAATGCATGTATAAAAATAAATGAAAATAAAATAAATATTATAAATAAATGCAAATACAAAAATTTTCTGCAATAAAATACGAAGTGTGAGGACAAAATAGTTCAAAACTGCTGAAGCGCTGTTCGCGGTATAGGCTTTCGGGGATTTTTTTTTAAGAAAAAAAAATTGTGTGACGAACCCAAAGCCTACCGTCCAATTAGTCTTGCATCGTTTAATTAAAAATAATGGAAAAGCTGTTGGATCAACACATCCGAGAACATATCCAACAACATGCACCACTACATGAAAAGCAATATGCATATCAGCCCTGTAAATTAACAACTCTCGCTCTCCGAAATCTAACAGAAATTGAAAAAACAATTAGTGACAAAAAATAGCCATTAAAATTGACAACACTGGATATTAAATAATTCACGCGTGAAATAAGTGTAAGCACAGCCATTTGGTTTGGAAACATGCTTACAAGTAGAAAAATATATTACAACGCTAAACGAAGAAACTTTGGTCGTCAATGCTGTTAAAGGATGTCCTCAAGGAAGGGTGCTATCGCCTATCCTGTACCACAAGGTTACGCTAATGATGTAGCTATTCTTATCACAGGTAAATTTTAGTGTATAGTGGCTGCATTAACTAAAACAGGTACTGCACATGGTATCCAAATGGTGCCAAGAAGTTAAACTCTCTATTAATCCAAAATAAAAGCATGATTGTTGCCTTCACAAACAGGAGAATTAGGGCAAATCAAAGAAACCTAACCTAAATGGGGTAACAATTGTTTTCCCAAAGAGGTCAAATACCTTGGAATCGTACTTGATTTTTTTTGTTATTACTTCTACGTTTATTTATAATTTTTTTCAGTATACTTTTATAGACTAGGACCTTACTTTCTACTAGAAAGAGTTGTGAACTTCTGCCAATTAGCCAGTATAGGTTGGAAAATTTTGGACGTAGTTATACTTTTTGCTGCAATATGCTTTCTCCAGGTTAATTTTTTGTTCAAGTGAATCCCCAAATATTTGACCGAATCCGGCCTTGGTAATTATTGTTTTTGATATTGTTTTTGAATATTGTTTGGCATTGTTATTGGGTTTTTATAAAAACTTGCTTTCCAGCGTTAGAGTAAAAATTTGGTAAAACAGTGAAAATAGTCGAATATTTTCCTTTTAATTTTACTGATATGCTTATCATACAGATACGCGTATTTCATCTACTACTTGCAGATTTCTTTAGTGCTTTGTACTCGTGTAATTTAGTTTTGTTAAAAATTTTAGATGAAGCAAAAAAGCATTTAAATATGTTCTCGGAGAGATCGAAGATAGCTATCGAAAAGCAAAAAGATCAAAAGCTTTGTCACCAACTTTAAAATTGGAAGCAACTTTAAAATTGAAAGTAACTTTAAGATTTTTCTCACAAGGAAGCTACAAGCAAAGTGTTGGAAATGACTTTAATATCAACACAGCGCAGGCAACATTTTCCGAATTATTTTCTAACATTTTGAACATATTAGAGGAAAAATTGCTTCGCAATTGGGTAAGGTTAAATTTGACAGAGTTGGAAAAAATAGAAGCGAAGCAGTTTTTCTGTGAAAAATGTGGAATCCCTGGCGTTACTATGTGTGTTGATTATTTAGATTTATTGATTCACGTTTCCAAGGAGCTCACAATTCTCTTATATGGAGATATTTTAAGAACCAATATGATTGTGGTGATAAGCATACTCGGATTTTAGGTAAAAATTAATAATTCAAATATGATTTTATTTTAACATATGCACTGAACTAAATTGTAGGTTACAGTGGTTACCCTTTGGAACCATGGTTGTTAACAGTAACACCATTTAGAAACCTTTCAGAAGGTTCTATTGAAAGGCTTTTCAATAAAAAACACAGTTCGGGAAGGATAATTATCGAACAAACAATTGGTTTGCTAAAAAATCGATTTAGGTGCCTTCATGGAATGCGATCACTTCATTACGAACCCTCACAAGTAGTGAAAATTGTTAACGTTTTACATAATGTTCGTATTCACTATGATATTTCATCTGATCACTTAGATTTTTTTGAAACTCCCTCGGAGGTAAACGAATCAAATGAAAATTTTGATATATCTATAAATCTTATAATAGTGAAGCTGTAGAAATTAGAATGCGAATTTCAGGTACTTTAAGTTAAATATAAAATTTACATATTATTGTCTTGTTCCAAACATATAATATTTAATTAAAACTCTATAACTTATTGTTCTTTTAATAAAAAAATATATATTATACGAAAAAACTTATAAATAAAATAAATCTTCATGATTTAAAAAAAAATAAAAAAAACCTTAAATGTCTAAATCTTAAAAAAAAATAAAAGAAATCTTCATGATTTAAAAAAATTAACAAAACCTTAAAGATAAGATACTTAAACATAAATAAAAAAAATCTTCATTTTTTTTAAAAAACAATTAGCAGATCTTCATGGCTAATCGCAAAATAAACTTATTCTAGAATTGTACTCTTGTTAATTTCAAAAACTATTTTTATAACACATCTTCATCATAAGAATCTGATAAATTTTTGTTGTATTTTAACAGTTCCAGTTCCACTATTTTTTTTTATAATTTTATTTTTTCTAAATTCGTCTTTTCTGTTTCTAAATTGTGACGTTGCATTTCTTCTATCTTTTTTTTTTTTTTAATTTATAATTTCTTTTTGGTTTTCGTTACTTTTGTCGAGAGCCCTATAAATTTTTCTAAGGCACGAGCATGCCTCATCTGAATTCTTCGCAATAGGAACAAGTGTCTTTTTCAGCTGTTCAGACATATTGTCCTGAATTTTTATTTGCCGTTCTATCAGCTGTATTGTTATCGGTTTTTCTACTTCTCTTAATCTATTGCTTGATGGAAACCTGTTTTCAGCTCTTTCTGGCTCAGCAATACCGGTATCAATTTCTGAATTTCCCTCTTGCATTGTTTCCATTACCATATCACCACTCATATTAGCTGTTTGTTGCCTCGATGAATTTGGGGAATTTAAATTTGTAGCTATATTAAGAATGGATCTGCTTGAATGTCCTTCCACCCCAGTCACCATTTCATTTACGCTAAGAAGAGAACAAACGGTACAGCGCGGGAGCTACGATGTGAAAAAAATGAATTTTGAAAAGTTGACATTTAACGTTTACAGCTTTCGTGACTTGCAGTAACCGCGATACCAAATTTAAACGTTTGCCGTTTTATTTACTTTTACGTTTACCACGATAGGCCCCTATATCTCTCTTATCTGCATGACCTACCTACCTACCTATAATTGCGTATTTGAGGGTAAAACTAAAACTAATGTATTGGTGTTACTACATACTGATGGCTTACCCATGAAACATAAGGAACTTTTAGACCTTTATACTAAATACCAAAAATCAATTGGTATGCCTATAAAAAATATGCAAGAAGATTGAAAAGGTTTTCGTAATTACTTCAAAAGCATCTATTATAACCATCTTCAGCATTCAAATGACTGTTACAATAAGTTTTTTCGTGCCAATAAATAATAATAATTTAATAAAAATATCAACACAAAAGCATAAAAAGTTGACAAGTAACCTTTTATTTTATTATCAAAATGTAAGAGGATTACGCACAAAAACAACACATATCTTTAGAAACTCTAAAGCTCTTAATTCAGATATATTTATGCTTACAGAAACTTGGTTATGTCCATCTATTAACTCCCACTTAGTTTATAGGAAAAATAGATATCAAACCGATAGTGATATCATAAATAATTTAGTAGTTCCAAAAGGAGGTGGTGTTCTTATCTCTATTAAGAATAGTTTTAACTCGTCAGAGGTAGAATTACCTCAGATATCAAATTGTGATGTTGTAGCAATTAAAATAGATTTAAAAACATCAATTTAGAAATTCTACGTTGCTATATACCTCCAAATAGTAGTTTCAATGTGTACCAGGATTTCTCCACGGTGGTTGATATTTTAAATAGTAATGTTTTAGTGAATGACGAACTCATAATCTGTGGTGATCTCAATCTTTCTAATCTTAATTGGATATCTCATGACGAAGAATGTTTTTACATTCCAACTAATATTAACTCAAATATTGATTCATTGGTGATTGATAGTCCTTTGGCAAACTTACTACAACAAGTTTCAAGTATTAAAAACTTGCTTAATAAACAACTGGAAGTAAAAAGGAACTTCCGATTGGGTAAATGTATCAAATATTATGACTTCAATGTCTATTTCAAAAATTGACAATCACCATCCTCCATTCAGCTTCATTTATCATTTTAATAGTTCCCAAAAATCTTCTAAGGATGTTTCATATACATATAATTTCAATAAAACAAATTTCTTATTGATTAATAATTACTTTCTCTCAATTGATTTTGATCTCTACTAAACATGGACATCAATAACGCCATAGATAAATTCTTTGAAGTTGTGTTTCAGAGGTTTAACATGTTTGTTCTCAAAACAGCTTAACAGAAATATTAATTCGAGTCCTCCGTGGTATGATATTGAACTTAAAAAGCTAAGAAATAAAAATAATAGAGCCTGGAATGTACATTTACAAAATAAAGATGGCATTTCTTATTTGAATTTCGTAAATTTGTAAAATAACTTCCGAAATACGGAGTAACTCTAAGTCTTTCTGGCAACTTGATAATTCTAAAAGAAAAACAGATTAATATCCCAATATATGTGGCATTTAAAAATCAAACATCTAATGATGCAAATGAAATATCTAACTACTTTAGAGAATTTTTTGAATGTAATTATTCTTCTAAAACCTTTAATGAAGGAAACTTCACTCATTTAGAAACCTTTCCAAACATACCACTCAAATCAATATGCTTTACACGAAGCAATGTTCAGATTTACTTAAGTAAACTTGCTAATAATACAGTTCAAGGCCCAGACTGTCTGCCTGAAATCACATTAAAAAACTGTGCAGATTCTTTATCTTACCCTATTTCCTTTCTATTCAATAAATATTTAACTTCGTGTGTATTCCCCAATTTCTGGAAAAAGTCCTTCATAAGACCAGTTAACAAAAAGGATTTAAAGATTACTGTTTCAAATTATAGACCTTTTGCCAAACTATCGAGTTTATCTAAAGTGTTTGAACTTATGGTATTTGATAAGATCTATAATTACTGTTCTTCATTTATAGTAAATGAGCAACATGGCTTTGTAAAAACAAGGTCAACCGTAACAAATCTTATAGAATTAGCCTCAACATTTTTGAAATCATGGAAGCCGGTAAGCAAACAGATGTGGTTTACACTGACCTTAGTAAGGCATTTGATCTCTTACCACATAGTGTGATTCTCTTCAAACTTAAAAAATATGGTTTTCCGTATTGTCTAATTAAATGGATTAACTCTTAACTTAGTAATAGATGCTACAGTGTTCTTTTCAGAACAGCAACTTCGGGGTCTTTCTTTTCTAACTCTGGCGTGCCACAAGGGAGTCACCTCCGACCACTGTTATTTATTATTTCTATAAATGATGTCACTAAAATTATCCAGAGCAGTGGTATAAAAATTTACGCTGACGACATGAGAATTTTTAAAGATATTCCTTCAAATAACGATTCCTTTTCTCTTCAAAAAGACTTAAACAATTTTATAAAATGGTGTGTTTATAATGGTTTACTTTTAAACGTTGATAAATGCGCCATCATACCGTTTACTCGCTCTACAAACCCTACGTGTAATAATTATACCTTTCATGGTTCTGTAATTAGACGAGTCATCGAATTTAACGATCTTGGTGTGACTTTCCAAACTTGCATTTAACATACATATTAATAAGATCATTAACAAAGCAAACTCAATGCTTGGTTCTATAAAAAAGTGGTCTAAGGAAATTGATGATCCTTATGTTACTAAATCGTTATTTACGACATTAGTCAGACCAATTCTTGAATATGCTAACCAAGTTTGGTCCCCTTTTTATCGTCAACACATTGATAGAATAGAAAGTATTCAATAAAATTTTCTTAGGTTTGCATTAAGAGCTTTGAATTGGAATAATCCCCTAATATTGCCCCCCTACAGTGAACGTCTTAAACTGCTTTATATGTATACTTTGGAAGGTAGGCGAACTGCGTTAGGTATTGTTTTTATAACCCAAGTACTGAATAAACACATTGATTCACGTTATATTGATAATATTTTAAGAAATACAACTAACACAAGAGCACGATTTAGGCATGAAAACATATTTTCTATTACATTTCACAGAACTAACTAAGGAAAATATGAGCCTATTAACAGAATGCTGATAAACACAAGCCAATACAACACAACAATAAATTTTGATATGAGTAAAGATGTTGTAAAGAAATCCTTATTTAAGGTAATTTCATAATTTCATTAGGAATTTTGTGTAAACTGATTGTATAATTTTTACAATCTCTATTTTAAATTACTAATTGTATTCGTTATATATTTTATTATTGTACAATGGTTTTTATGTAAATTTTTAATATTGTAATTCGTAAACACTTGAACTAAGTAAGATAAATAAATTAATTCATGTACCATCACATAAAAGCAAGAAAAGCATCAGACACGCCTTTCATAGGATTCAGTCAAGATGTGGGATTCCAGAGCTGAGATGCAATTAAAAGCTTCGGTAGAGAAAAAAGGTGAGGGGAAAACGTTTCTGCATCGCAAAAATGCTCATGCTGCTTGCTCAAGAAAACCAAACATCTTCTAAGTTTCAACAGGAAATAGGTTCGTATCCTGTCAGAGATAATAACAGGCCACTGCCCAATAAAGAAACACCTTTATAATGTGCGTCTTACCGAAAACAACTTATAGAGAATATATGAAATAGAGGAGGCAGAATCTATGGGGCTCACCTGTAGCATACTTCGTAACTTGGGGACAGCGTGCCCGGAATAATGTCACCCACAAGATTCTTAACACAAACAAGATTTTTTCCAAGCTTTTGAGGTTCTGCATTTTGGTCTCATTAACAGAATCTCAAAGGCTTAACATGAGTCTTTTAACATTCCAGATTTGTTAACCTTCAAATATTTCAAATTTCGATCAACAATATTTAAGCAAATTTAATTTATCTTAAAATTTGTAGAAACTCAGGATTAACCACCATCCATTTTATTTTTTACTTTTTAGGAGGTGAATTTTGTTTCGATAAAAGTATACCTATATTAAAAATCTTATTTTTATGTATTTTTTTATTTTATACTTTTTAGTTATAATTTTTTAATTGTTTTTTTTTTATTATCGTTCATAATATCAATAGAGCCCGTAACGCAATTTCGTAAAATTACGATTCGTATTATTTTGGTTCTTTTATATCGCTAGTTTGCTACACTTCATACTAAAAACCAAAAAAGTTTGCTACACTTTCATACAAAGGTTTATAAACGAATGGATGATAAAATACGAAATCGTAAATTTACGAAAGCAAAATAAGGAGCCTCTGAGCTATTTAATTTTCATTTCGTATCTTCGTATTGTTGACAGTTAATGGTGGTTCTTACACGAGTATTATTTTTCTGCTGTATTCTTTTTGGTTTTAGGAAAGAGGTAATAGACGTAAGAGAAAAACTCTACACTCGTATTCTTTTTGTAGACTTGTTTTTCATCAAAAAATAAAGTGTTTCTCGCTGTTGTTAAACTAATACATTGACATGGTTATATATGTATAATATAGTTTTATCCATATATTTTAATTTTCCTTAAAAATATTTGTCAAAATCATATAATCAAATACATACTAGATTAAAAATTTTAAATTTTAAAATAATTATAAATATAAAAATTTAAATTGGTTTTTTTTTGACAAAGTTTAATATACACTAACACACACTCAAAATATGGTATTCAAAAGAATACCCGTATGAAAGTCAAGCTTGTGTAATGGAGAGAATTTAAAAAAGAGTACAACAGAAAAATAATACTCGTGTAAAAACCCCCAATGTCAAATATTAATAATAAACAAAAATAAATACAAACTATATCAACAAAATATTAATCAATCTCATTTTTTATTAACAAACTTAAACATTCAAAATTGGTTAAATAAAAATAAATTTAAATGTGTAAGTGAAATTTTTATAAAAAAGAAAAATAAAAAATAAATTAAAATAAACATTTTTTTTTACTTTTGAGATGTTTTCTAGAAGCATGGATTCTTCCGTGAAGGACCATATTTTTGTTACGCATCTTACGCGTCTTAATTTGTGTTGCTACATATCACAAAAAATTACAAATTGAAAAAATTACCAATTTAAAATAATTAAATTCTAATAACAACACAACCATAATTAAAATTGGAAATCAAATTTAAATAGACATCAGGAGTGGCAGCACGTAACTTGTTCACGTTCGTCAAAAAGACGTATTAACACTTTTGGTAGCATGTAAGCAACGTTGACGTTGATTTAATTCCGAAAACGTCAAGTATACATTTTTTCGGTAGCATGTAAGCAAGTTGACGTTCGTTGATTTTAACGTATACGTTTATTTTTGAACGTCAATGATTTTCTTACCGTGTACTAAAAATTATACGGAAAAGTTAGTTTTTTTAATAATAAAAATATAAAATTTAAATATTTATAATAAAATTTGAAATCTTAAGAACATTAAATTTTATAGTTTTTAATAATTATAGTAATATAATTTTTAATTTCTTTTGATAACATTGTATTTCTGTAAGTGTAATTGAAGTATTTTTATTTGCAATTTTGATAACATTTTATTTCTGGAATAATTGAAGTATTTTTGTTTGCAATAAAAAAATTATTTTATATCTGTGAGTATTCAAGCATTTTTTATATGATAATAAAATAATTTTTTTTAAATTTCTTAATAATTGAGTGTTTTAATTTATTTAAATAAAAAACTATATTTATTATACACTATTTTCACTGTTATGTTTATTAGTTCATTGTAAATATTCTAATTCATGGAAAATATCATATAAAATATCAACTGAATTGGTTTGTTTACATTTATTTTATTTATTTTTTTTTTGATTTTAGTCTATTATAAATTCTATATCTATTGAAACGGACACATAAATTTTATTATTTTTGCGATTTTTATATAACAATTTTGTTCTTCAAAACTGAAAATAATAAGGCGAAATACAAGAATTAAAAAAAAAAAATTTTAAAAAATTTAAATTCATTTCTTTTTATTTCAAACCTCCATTAAATTTGAAAAACATATGTTTTTTGAAGTTTTAAATAGGTTAGTTTGATTGTCAAAATAATTTTCGAACATTCGGAATATTTTTTCGAATTTTCGGAATAAATTTTTAACGTGATGTTTTACATGCTACCAAAAAAAATCTTTGACGTTAAAATACTTCACGTTGATTTTTGAACGTAAACGTTTTACGTGCTGCCACTCCAGATATCAGCTGTTATTACGAATTTACGAAATGAAAAATACAAAATTTACAAATTTACTCTTCACGCAAAATTGACATTCGTAAACTTACAAAATACGAAGATACAAAATGCTAATATATTTTTATAAAAATCATTTGTATAAAATAATTTATATAAAAATGTGATTACTTTCTTCTTTTCCACTGGTTTTTTTAAGCAGCCGACTTATATAAAAAATCTTATATTGAAGCAACAACTATAATGTTGTAATTTTTGTATATGGAAACAAAAATTTTACAATAAAGTTTGTAATGTTTGTTTATTTGCATTGCAAAATATTTATTCCAATTCATGCAACATTGAAGAATATACACGAATTAAATAACGCAATCTAATCTGGTTTTTATAGCGACTTGAACACATTTACAAATTCGTAAAAAAATAGTTCTTAACACCGTTAATCAAATTTTTTAATTGGTTTCCTAATTTTTATGATTCTAGCAATCCTTACCAATATTGGATTTGCTTTTGTTCATAAGTGGAAAAAAAATATCTAAACAAAAAAAATGGGTTCTGATGGAGATGTTGTATCCGCGTAGTATCTAATGACTATATCCCAAGAAAACCTAGTGTTCCTAGCTTTCCAAAAGTATACATCTTTAATGGCGCATCTTATTCGTTAAGGACGAAAAGGAAATTTGAAAATATTCTTGTTGTTTTGATGTTTTTGTATATAAAACGTTATATCTGTTGATATATTAGATATGGAGATATAGAAGAAATTTCAAAGTAGAAAATTTTATGAAAAAAAAACAATCTTTATTTTCTTTCTTTAAACACCAAATGTCTGAAAATTTTACAACAAAACCTTCCGAACATTTATATACTGTTGGGAATGTTTCTTTTTTTTATATAAAAGTATATAATTATAAAGTTTCTAAGAGACTAATAAAATAAATCTAAATCTAAACAGTAAATATCCTTTATTGAAGATAGTAATATGGGCGGCGTCCAAAGGAGTACAAGTCATTTTTTTCCAAGAAAGATATGAGTCTAAAACTGGAATGTAGACTTCAGGTTCCTTCTTCTGTAAAAATATTATAAGTTAATTCCATTCCATCTATAAATCGTTATAAAAGGCATTGGTAATAACAGTATAACTCATTCATTTATAAAGTTAAACGATCAAAAAAGTATAATCAGTAATCAGTAATCAGTATAATTCATTATAATATTGACTATAACAAAGCAATTATATCATTCACTTTTTTCTGTTTACCTTTAACAGTGTCTTCCCACTCCATATCTTAATACGTGTGTAATATTTTACAAAAGACAACTTTAGACATATAAGTTAACAACTCACAATCTTGGAAATGGATAAATGAAATTTTATACGTGAAAAAATGAAGCTGAAGGAGGACTTGGAGCTAACCAAATAGCCACTGTTTTATATAAAGAGCCCATAATTCTTCCAGATGAACTGAGCCATACTGTACTGTATTCCGATACACTGCGGCGGTTCCTACAAGAGTTCTCATGTAGCAATTATGTTCTTATCACTTATGGAACACAAAGCAACATTTCAAATTATTGATCATTAATTTATGGTTGGCGGACCCAGTTATCTGGATTGTTATATACCTCATGCTTTAACTGAAAAAGAAAAGTGAATATCCTATCTCATATCCATATAATTAATACAATCAATAATTGTCGAAAATACTCGAATATTTTCCTTTTAATTTTATTAATATGCCTATTATACAGATACGCATATTTCGTCTACTACTTGCAGACTTCTTTAGTGTTTTGTACTCGACTGAGGAAAGCAATCTAAAATCTACTTATTTATTCTTATTGGTATTCATTGGTGTATTTAAATTGCATGGTTGGTATTCCGACGTTAGAGTGACAGACAGGGGTGGTTTTATTCGTTCTATTATATTTTCCTAAAAATTTTAATTTTTTCATTTTGATGGACTTGAGCATAATTCTATAAATGTCATTATCCAATATCTGTTCAAATCTTATCAAATCATCCAATATCTGTTCAGCAATATTAAGAACTGAATTATGTTACAAAAATGTGGTAAAGATGATAGAAGTAAAAAAACAGAATTGAATTGAGAAGAATGTATCTTTTCATTTCTTTTTTGTGGTTACACCAAATTGAATATTTGTAATTTAAATGTGTAAAAAATATTTCTTAGAAATTAAAATAAATTTTTTTTAATAATATGTTTTACCTATAGGTTGCTCAGTACTACTAAACTTTTTCACTGATTTAGTAACAACATCCAAAGAAGGTTGTGTTATTGTTGTTAATTTTGTTCCATAGTATAAATTATCATCAATAATTGGCTGTTTTGGAAGAAAACCCCCTTCAGTTTTTATTGGTGGTGAAAATCCATTGTGATTTGAATTGTCATTGAATGAATCTAATTTTGAATTCATATAGGTTAAAGATGGTAAAACTGAATCCAAATCTTCAAATGGCCTTGAATCATCAATTAAATCTGGCCAAATATTTTCACCACTACCATAACGTTCTGTAATTACTGGATATGTTGGTGCAGGAGCAAGTTTTTCTTTTATTGGTAGGGCATCAATAGGTAGAAATGGTATTATTTCAAGATTTGGTAAACTTGGAGGCAATGTATTGTGACCATAATCTTCATTTTCTGTTTGATCATTTACATGAGCAATTAATTGTGGTTTTAAAGTTGTTGTTGTTATAGTTTTTAATATAACATAATTAGGAAGCAAAGTTGTTCTAGTTGTTTTAACAGATTTGTCATCGATTCTATTCTGTATGACTGTTGTGTTATTAAGCTTCATTTTAGTGATATTTAATTTTGTTGTTGTGCGTTGCGCTAAAACAGGTTTTGTTGTTGATGTTTTTTTAAATATTTGATTTAAATTTGAGTTCATCAAAATATTTTTGAATGGTGGTACTGTTGCAGTAAAATTTTTATAATTAATATTTGAATTAGTTTCAATTGGTTTCGCAGTTGTTACATTCGAATTTTTTCTGATTAAAGATTGCAATTCATCGATAACAGTTGATAAAAATGACATTTTATTTCTAATAATTGGGTTCTCTTCAGTTTTATTCTTTTTTACCAAAACATTACTTGAAGTTTTATTTAATATAATTTTTGTGGTTAAAGTCGATGAATCTATCGAAATTGATGATGGGGTTGTGCTTCTAAAATACGATTTTAGTTTTGTTGGCAAATTTTTTATGCTTGATATAGTAGTTAATTTACTATTTTGATTTAATATAGTAGTGGTTTCATGATTTTTTTCAAATTCGTCATTAATAGTAGATAATTCTTCCATTGAATCATCTTCAGTTGAAAATGAACTAACTTGGACATCTTCTGTTGAATAATTTTCATTTGATAATGTACTCAAATTTCTTTCTTCACTGTCAAAGTCTTCTCCACTGTCAGTACCAATTTTTTCTTCATTCGATTGTATAGTTTGTTCGTTATTTGGCTTAAAAGTTGTTGTTTCATGTACATTAACACCACCTATTTCATAATATTTTTCTGTATTATCATCATCTTCAATTATTTCACTTCTAGCTTCAATACTATTTGTCGTTGATAAACTTAATTCTTCAGTATATTGATTCTCTTCATTACTTGTACTATCATTTTTAATTGTAGAATGTGAAACACCTAAATAATCATAAGTTGCATTATCATTATCATTGAATAATTCAAAATAATCAAAATTGTAGGGTTCACTTGTTGTAGAGTTTTCAATTGCTGAATTTTTAGCAGTTTGCCCCAAAAATATATCAAAAAAGTTAACCCCATCATAATCTTCTTCATAATCTTCAGAATCTTCATTTTTAAAAGGTGAATTGTGTAATGTTGGATTTGAAATTGTTTTAGTTGTTGTTGTAGTTGCTGTTGTTGCATTCGATCTTGTAACATTTGTAACAGTTTGCAAAAATAAATCAAACAAATTAATATCATCTTCATCTTCCTCCTTCCCTGATTCTTCTTTTTCTTCATCTTCATCTCCTTCTGCTTCATTTCCTTTATGATTATTTGCATTTGATCTTACATTATTTTCTAAAACATTATTCTGTAGTGATGGTAAATTAACCAATGATATTGTTGTTGCAATATTGTTAACTTGATGCGGAGTTTCATTTGGATTTTTTATTTCATTATTTAAAGAACTGCCGTTTGCATCGATCATTTGTAGACCTTCTCTTATTACTTCAAAAATACTCTTTTCACTAGTCGTTTTAATTGAATTCATTGATTCTGCAACAGTGTATGGAGCCATCGCACTGCTATCTACAGTCGAATTATTTGTTGTTGGATCATTTTCGGATCCTAAAATCCAGGAAAATAATCCAATTTGTCTAGATTGATATGCACGATCCCATTCACGTATTGATGAACCACAATCATAACTGGATGGACAACATTGACCTTTTGGTATAACTGGAATACAACTACGTAATGCTGGAGCACATTTTTTCAGAGTACATTTTCTTTTACCTCTAATACAAAAACAAATATCACATGGTTTATTATTATCGGCAAACATTTTTTGTCCTTCCAAATAAAACTGATTAACATAATGGCAGCCTCGATTACGTTGCAATGTTTCAGACATTCTCTGATAGTGTTTATTATTTGTTTCTTTTTTATTTTTGTCTCGCCACGATTTTCTACCAGCCGATTTTGTCCCACAATCATAACGAACTGGACAACATGTTGAATCAACAAATATTGGCTTACATCCTTCAAGTGGTAGCATACATTTTGGTTTAACACATCTCTGTTGACCACCTGTACATATATAAAGTAAAAAAAAATTATGTTTTTTTGTTTTACTAGTACAAATATAATATAATACTAATATCTATATTACAATTAAGTAAAAATAAGAGAGTCAAAGCTAGAACAAATGCTTAAACTGAAATGTTCAATCGAGTTGTAGTACCTATAAGAAAAAACTCATCATTCAGAATTATGTAGAAGTAGAAGCATTAATAAAAAAAATAAAAAATAACAAAGCCATATACCATACCAAAATATAGTACCCATTCATATAATTATAATATGGGCCCCTGTTGAGTAATTATAACTCAAGTTGAAGCCAAATATAAAGTTTTTAAAAGAAAAGTAATTTATGTACTGACATAGACTTCTCAAGATAAAGTAGAAACCACTCATATTTTCATAAAAGTTTAGAGGTTAGAACGTTTTATTTAGGAAATATAAATTAGTGTTCCCTCATATACTATTGACATGTTGCCTATAGTAAGTGGTATTTAATGGATAAAATTATCAAAAATAAAATATTTTTGTAATTAAAGGCTTAAGATACTTAGGCTTAAGGCTTAAGTATATTAAGCTTAAGATACTTAGGGTAAGGCTTAAGTACTTAAGATACATTTATGACTTACGTACATACACGTATATTAATATATAAATATATATGTACATACTTTTAACCAAAACTATATGATTACTGCAAATGACCATTATATAGAACACAATAGTTTGAGACAGTTACTTACAAAAATTAATAGAATAAATTTTGTTTGATTATGTATGTTGGTTGAATGACACACATTTGATATATTTTATTTAAAAGTTTGAATATTATAAAACCAAATAGAAATTTTTTCAACCCGTATGCATATTTCTGTTATATATTATACATCTTATTTACATATTAAGAGTAGTAAATATCACTAACGGAGAATACATATAGCGTAGTAAATATAGAGTAGTAAATATCAATAATGAGAAACGTGAATAATAAAACTTAATAATTTATAATAAAACTGAATAAATCAAAATAAAATATTGTTATTACATTAATTTTTATTAATGAATACTTATAGGTGATTGGTATAAGATATTATATAAAAATAAAATCAGAATTCTAAATTTTTTAAAAAAAATTTAATAAACCACACAGCGCATAGAAACACACAGTGGTATAACTTTAATATGTCTCGATATGTTCGATATGCTGTGTGAAAACACAACACCGGCGGCAAACGGCGACGGCGAGCGAATTTCGTCGGAGTAGACACAACAAGAACGAAATTTCACTCCGGAAACCTCTGTTTTCTTAAATATAAAATTCTTTATCCAGTTTTCCCCAATTCCCAAAATGGTGACAAAAGCGATCACTCCAATTACAGACCAATCGACATTACTTCGATTCTGTCCAAAATAATGGAAATCAATATAAACAAACGGCTATTGAGATACCTAAATAGTATAAACCCAATACGGTTTTAGAAGCCAACGGTCAACTGGCGATCTTTTAACTTCTCTCTGCGGTAAGCTTAATACCAGCATTCATTGTACCGGTGAATCTGAGGTTATAGCTCTCGATATCTCAAAAGCCTTCGATCGAGTATGACAATCTGCTCTTCTGAACAAATATCAGGCAATTGGTTTGGGCAGCCTCTTCTGCACATAGATTGAGGACTTTTTCTCGAACCGAAGTATAACTGGCTTTGTCGAAAGTTTTATGTCCGAAAACTATGTAAAAAGTGCTGGCGTTCCACAAGGCTCTGCCTTATCACCTACTCTTTTCTTGATTTTATCAACGACTTGCTCTCTTCAACTCTCAATCCAATACATAGTTTTGTTGATAACAGCACATTGGTTGCATCCTACAACTTTTTAAGGAAATCAAACGTCACCTCTAAAATAACCGATTGGGGTAATGTAAACAGAGTTGAGTTCGACACGTCCAATACTCTAAGCTGTGTGGTCTCTTGTAAAGGCCTGAAAATCTAAATAATTTTAGGCATGCAGCTAAATCAAAAAATGCAATGGAATGAGCTTATTTTTGATATAGGTAAGAAGGCTGGCAAATGTTTGGGTTTTCTTTCTCGATGTAAAGCCTTTTCTCCAAGAGATCTGGCCAATATTTATGAAGCATATATCCGATCTAAGATGGAGTACAGTTCTCAAATATGGGCTGGCGCCTCCCTACCTTCAATAGGTTTCCTGGACAAAATCCAAAATCGCGCCTTACGCCCAAATGGCGACCCCATCATTCAGTTAACCTTTACTTCTCTTTGCACACGTCGAAATGTTGGAGCTCTCTCCCTCTTTTATAGATATCTTGTTGGAAATGACACTTGTTCTAATGAAATAAAATCACTAATGCCTCCCCTCAAACTATTTTGGTAACACTAGGAAGGCTTCAGGTTCACATTTCTACAATGTGGAAATACCTAGGTCGTCCAAAATTAGTTTCCGAAATTCTTTTATTGTAAGAACTGCTAATATGTGGAACATGCTTCCATCTCACGTGTTCCCCTCCGATGGAAATGCTCCATTATACAATTTGCAACTTTTCAAAAAGAACCTTTGAGCTTCGTCTCTAACTTACCGTCCAATTTTGCTTACCCACATCTACAGTAATTTTGTATGAAGGAATCAATATCCTAGTGTTTGGGTAGTGTGTAAAAAAAAAAAAATATAATCGATTTTCAACAATAGCATTAATTTAAGAAATAAATTGAAAATTTATTTTGCTAATAAAATAATATTTAAATAAAATATTACATTTTATAATTTCATATTCATTTAGTTAAAAAAAAATCATTACATAAAAAATAATAAAAAAAAAGAATCACATACAAATATCATACATATATGACGGAGGCAAAAATTAGAAAATAGAAATTTTTCAACTCGGCGGAAAAACCGCAGGCGAAATTTCGTTCTTGTTGTAATCATTGTAATTTAAATACATGTATTTTAAACAGTTTTTGACAATTCGTCACGAAAAACCGCCCCTGTTGTGTTTTTAACTTAACCCATATTCTCTTAGATCCATCTCGCGAGATCGCGTAAAAATATCTCTGAAGCGATAGTTTTGTATTCTGCTAGACACAGGCGCGATAACGAATTGCCACGACGCAAATGTCAAAACAGTCCTGTGAATAATTTCTGTTAGACCTTTGACACGACGCAACAGCCAATTTTTATATCCTCAAAAAATGTAAACGATAGGGCATCTCGACAAAGTATTTTGTGTTTTTTTTATCAAAATATTGAATTAAATAAATAAACTAAATAAATAAAATAGTTTATGTAGTAAACAGTAAACTGTAATAATTTTATTAAACATTTTTATTTAAAAAATATTTTAAAGCTTTAAACTAATTTCACTATTTTCATTATTTTTTATTGTTTTTTATTTATTTTTACATACTCTACTCCAGCGAGTGCAAACTTTTTTTTTGTAGTGGGTCATAATTGAATTAAAGTTGTTTGAAGTTAAAATGTCGGGTTATTGGATCTAATGAATTAAATTTCTATTTGCAAAAATTTGTAAAAATTTACTGTAAATTTTTTGTTGTTGTTTTAAATGTCAATAGAAGACTTTTTATGGTGTCGGGACAAAATTACATAGGACAAAATTACACAAGACAAAATTACATATGGACAAAATTTCATAAGACAAAATTACATATGGACAAAATTACACAGAGACAAAACTACACATGAACAAAATTTCATATTCAAAAAAATTATTGTGCCGTCGGCAAAAACAAATGAGTAGCGGGGATTTGGGGGCGGCAACCGCCGACTATAAAAACAAGAGGTCCGGCGTCCCAAGTATCGGGACCGAAGACCTTGAAATTTTTTTTGTCATCAGTACAATAGCCCTTAAATGTGGTGAAGACAATAGGTCTGAGATCCAAGAAATTGAGGCCGAAACTCTATATCACGTATTTAAATTGTCTTTTTCTGAAAAAATGTTATTATACATAATTTTTAAAAAAATTTAGGAGTGTTTAGTTTAGTTTTAGTTTATTTAATTTTATTAGTTCAATAAAAAACTATTATAACATCTATATTTAAAACAAAATTTACAATTTTAAAGGAATATTGAAAGCTTTACTTTAAACATTCGTATTCAAAACTTTAATTTTTAACTATTTAAAATTTCAAAAGTAAATAAAATTTAAATGCTTTATATTTCATTGTTTTTTATAATATCAATTAATTTTCTTTTAAATCTTGAAATATTCATATGATTTTTAATTGGGTATTGGGTAACAAATTAAAAGATTGTGTACCCTTATAGAGTAGACTATTTTGAGTTCTGGTTCTCCTGTATAATGGGAGTCTGAAATCACCCCTATTTCTTAGAAAGTAATAACCACCTACATATCTAATAGGCTTTTGTAAATATTGCGGCATCCTATCATATTTCAACTTATATACGAACATTATTGCATTAAATTTTAGTCTTTGATTTACGCTGATCCATTGCAATTTATTTAGCATATCTTTAATTCGTGTTCTTCTGTCACACTTTAATATAATTCGCTATGAGAATTATATGTATGACTTACAGAGGTTTAAGACGAATGTTAACAACATTGTTCGCTCTTTCCCACAAAACTTTTCTTCTTCCTTTTTCTTTCCTTTCCTCTAACTACTCTTTCCTTTTTCAAATAGTCAACGATACGCAAGTACTTAAAGGTTCAAAACCTAAGTTTTGGCTATAATATAAAAAAAAATAAAAAAAATAGCTCTATTTTGAAGTACTTGCAATCTATTTAAGTTTTCAGTATTACATATAAATAAAATCGAGGAACAGTACTCAAAATGTGGTAAGATAATTGCATTATAAATTAATATTGCACACTTTAGTGATGTTTTATTTCTGATTCTTGCCAAAAAAACCAAGTTTTTTCGAAATTTCCAAGTTTTTTCGAAATTTTTTTACAAATATTATCAGAATGCATATTAAATTTAAGTTCTTTATCTACCATGACTCCTAGATATTTAATACTGCTAACACACTCTAATCGTTCATTATTAATATTTATATTTAAATTTTCTATTCGAGAATTCATCACCGTACATAATATCATAAGACCCATAATATCTTACGCGACATTTGTATGGTGGCCAAAAATAGAACAGACGAAAGCATGTAATAAGCTTACAAAAATACAAAGAATAGCATGTCTTGGGGCTACTGGGGCATTCAAAACGTGCCCAACTTTAGCTCTAGAATCCTGGAACTCCCACCGATTCATCTATACTTGATGAAGACGGCAGGAATGACAGCGACAAGACTGCATCTAACGAACAATTTCAAACACAAAAGACCAGGACATAGCATAATCCTGCAGAAAACTAAACTGGGAACCGAAGCAATTGCAATGTCAAACTATATGACAAAGGCAATTGATTGTCGCAGGAACTTCACTGTTCAAATACCCAAAAGAGAAGAAGTCGAAGGTTTAATAAGAGCCTTACCTCCAGGAGCTTCAGTATGGTATGCTGATGGCTCAAAAATCGGGGAGAAAACCGGTGCCAGGGTATTTGAACCAAGGTTCAGGTTTAGCGCGGCACTTGGCATATATCCCACTGTCTTTCAAGCTGAAACCTATGCCATCGAGATATCGGCATTACAGTGCAGTAAAAGGGGGCACAGAGGTGCCAACATATACATAATCTCAGATAGCCTGGCTTCTCCAATTTTTAAATCAAAGTTTATCTATAGCTGTTACAAAAGCCTAATAAAGCTAGCCGAACGAAACAGAGTTACTCTTATGTGGACTCCTGGACATGAAGGAATACAGGGCAATGAAGAGGCAGATATCCTTGCAAAAACAGGTGCGAAGAGTCAATTCTTGGGACCAGAGCCAGGTATTGCTCGTTCAAACGCCTACCTACAAGGAATTATTTCCAAGTGGGAGTCCAAAGAAACCCAGAACATATGGGATAGCTATCAAGGACTTACGCAGTCCAAATTCTTTTTCAAGCTAAATATTCATGGATTGAACCAGATAATCAGGGAGACTAGACTCAATGTCAGAATGCCTATATGGTTCATCACAGGTCATGGCCCACTTAATAAACATCTCTTCAAGATTGGTAGATCGAGCACAGATAGATGCAGATTCTGCTTAGAAGAGGAGGAGTCCTCCTCCCATATTCTATTTGATTGCGACGCTGTAGTTCGAAAAAGATATAAACACTTCCAGGGATACAAATCGCCTGATTCTGACCTTGACATCAAGGCAATAATAGCTTTCATCAAGGACATAGACCTGCAATTCTGAAATGGACGGGGAAGTACAATAGATCTTAAGAGGTCGCGGCTACTTAGTACTCCCCAATTTAAAAAAAAAAAAAAAAAAAATCTAATTCAGATTCATTTATTTCCTTGAAACTTAAATATTTCATTTATTTCTTGTATACTATCACTATAATTTATATGTGGAATGTCCCTATTTAGCTTATTAACGCTATCAACAAAATATTCATTTAATTTATCCACTAAATCTTTGTCATTATTAATAATTTCATTATTTATTTCTATTTATGCAATTTTATTTCTTTCCTAAACACATATTTCTTTATTTGCTTCCCCATAGATTTCTGATCTCCTGCTTTAGCACTAATTTTCTTTTCTATAAAGTTATTTCTAATTTCTACACATTTCCTTTTATAAATATTTCTTGAGAGCCTATATTCTTCCCAACTCTTGTTTGTTCTTAGTAATGAGTATCTGTTGTACAACTTAATTTAAGTTCTTTTCATTTCTTCTAACTCCCTGCAATACCACTCTGCTGTATTACTTCTCGCTATAAATGATGTTGTTAATTTCTCAATCGAATTTATTATATCCTTGCTAAATTTTTCAGCAGTTAAATCTAAGTTACTCCAGTTTATTAAGCTAGTGAACCCACAATTATTTAGTTCAGTCAAAAATTTTGCTTTATCAAATTTGACGTATTTAATTATGCTTTTTTTCCCACGTAGTTATTATTCATTATTTTAATATTAATAGCCTCATGATCAGAAATAGAAAAGTTTTTATTTACTAGTGCTTCAATGTTAGAAATATAATCCGTTAGTACATAATCAATTTAACGCTGGGTGGCGCAAAGGTCCCAAGTTCGATATCCGACGAAGGCAAAAAAAAAATGCTTTCTGGATTTTTGGACCTGGTTCAGTATCCTTTATCATTGGGATAAAATAAATGATAAATAGTTGAAAGTTTGGGTTATTACTAATAAAAAAAAATGGAACTATGCTATTATGAAGGCGAAGTACTCTACAGTAGATATAGTTTTCCATATTTAAATTAGTAGAATACCATAAAAATTCTACAGAAAAAAGCTAGAAAAAATTTTTAGATTTAATTCCAAATTCCCATTAAAAATTATTAATATTTTCATATAAATATTTCAATTTTAAAATTTTTGAAATTACGCAAAGCGACATACTTTTACTTCCATTAAAGCTAGAAAGCTGCTGAAGAAATAAATATTTTTCATTAATTTTTATATCAATAGCTTTTTGTAACATAAGGTAAGCTGAAAGGGAACTACCCTCCCTTTATTATTGGCCTCTGACGAAAATAGGTGATGAAAAATTTTTCAAATTTTTATTGTATTTTATACGATAAAAATGTTTGTAATTTAATATTTAAGAAACAAATACATCAAATACTTAAAAATATTTAAACAATTTTATTTTTTATATGAACATTTTTAAGTACAACGATTTATATTTACAAAATTTTTTTAAAATAAAATATAATGTAAAGTAACATAAGTAATAGGTATAATAATAAATGATGCATGATACATGATACATGATAAGTAAAAATTATGTATAATGTATGTATAATGTATGTATGTATGTATAATATAAATTGGTGTTGTATTTGTATCACTCATTTTCGGGAGCTTATGCCTTTTTTCGCAAGCTTTTCGTTGTTTTTAAAGAACAAAAAGTTTTGCAATTTATTAGAACCTTCCATAAAAATAGAATTTTTATTTTCGATTACTAAATTTATACAAGGTCCCGGATTTGCACAAAGTCTTCGTCTTTTATGTTACTTACCTTTACATGTTTCATTTGTTTTGAGAAATGGTCGCTGCGGATTGCAAAACTTTTCTTGCAAATATTTTTTTTCCTTATGGCCTCGATCCATTTGCCAGCCAATATTCTGCATTTTGGCAACTTCAAATATCCTTGTGCCCCTTTGTTTTCTCTTGTGGTTTTACATCCATCCACAACGCATTTTAGTGTCATCTGCAATTTTCTAAGTACAAAAATATAATTTCATGCCAGTATTTCGATATGATAGATAAATTGATACTTAGGAAAAAATAATAATTGTATAATGGAATCATTTTGATTATAATTTTGCACTGCCTCGTTAAAAATATATTTATGCAATATGTTTTCTAAACCAATGTATGACAAGTATGTACATTGCCACCTTATGTTGCTATTGCTATTTCTTCACAAATTATTTCTTCAAAATTTACTATTTTTATATTTATCACTAAATTAAATTCAATAAAAAATACGCGCGTGTTACCATTGATTAATAATACTATAAAGATAGACATTTTCATACAACAGAAAATGTTCAGCTCAATTTTTCCAAGTTTTCTTGATTATATATATTTTCTGGGATATAATCAATGTGTTGGTGCATTTTCTATATTCAATTTGAATTTTTAAATTTTTGAGCGTTTTATACGACTTTATTCTCTAAATAATTTGTATGTGTTTAGTTTCTCTATACTGTTCTTGAATATTATTGTTTTTAACTTTTTGTTATTTGAATTTGTATAGGTAATTTGAATTTTTTTTTAATTGATAGGTACAAAAATTTCAAATTGGATAGCATTTTTATCGAGTAGTCTTTTAAGAATATTTTTTTTTTATTTTTCTCTCAATATACATTGTAATACAAGGATTTTTATAATTGTTGATATTGTGCATGTATATTATTTGTAATAATAAATTATAAAATTATAATATAATTTTATAATGTTTCGGAAACGAAAATATTTTTCTTGTTTTAATTGAATAATTTTCAAAAATAAAACAATTTCAAATCAAATAATAGTGAACATTCATCCACGTAATGATTTCTAATATATATTCATACATACATATACATATATGTATAAATTTACAAATAGAATCAAATTTTTATTTTTAAAAGAAGTTTTTAAATACGGTTTTCTATTCCATTGTTATTTGATTTTCTATAATTTGACAGTTTTCAGTGATTACAGTCCGTATATAGTACAGCTTGTCGCTATCGCTTTTTCTTATTATTTGATTTATATTATTCTTGTAGCTTTGAATTTATAATATTTTCTATTGATAGTAATTTTATTCTTGAATTCTATTTCACTTTTATTTTTCATTATTATATAATGGTAAAAGAAAAGTATTTAAAATGTTTAGTAACGAATTGTGTTTCAAATTTGAATAAGAACATAGATAGAAGTTTTTATTCATTGCCAAATAATCAGGAAAGAAAAAGTGCATGGCTTAAAGCATTAAGTGTATCCACAACAACTTTGTCTAAGAAAAGGTATTATTCTTATTTTAATTGAATAATAATATAATTGAATAATATTTTTCTTATTTTAATTGAATAATTTTCAAAAATAAAACAATTTCAAAAAATTCAAATAATAGTGAACATTCATTCACGTTATGATTTCTAATATATATTCATACATACACACATTACATATATGTATAAATTTACAAATAGAATCAAATTTATATATTTAAAAGGCTTTCTATTTGGTTATTTCAATATGTGGATATGTATGTACGCATGGGTTTTAAAATTATAACAGAAAAACTCATCATTAACTTTTGTAAAATTTATAAAAAATCTTAACGGTAGAGTAAATTGAAAAGTATATTTAATATGTTTTTTTGTTGCAGTAAGCAAACAATTTATTTATAAGATAATTAAAGCTTTGAACGCACAATTTTACAATGGTACTTTTCAAATTCAGAATTTTCTACTTTGTCATTACTTTCATAACAAGAGCATTAAATATCAATATCCAAAGGCTTGTCATGATTTACTCCAGCTTTGAAAATATATTGTTGTTGTAAATAAAATTCATCAAATTCGTAATATATTTGTAAAAGTATTTGCAAGTTATTGTGCAGGTGGATTTGTTTAGAACTTTTAATTTTTTAAGATAATCTAACATTTTCTCTACGAACAAATATGGACGATATTTAATAGTTGTTTGTACGTATTTTTAGTATAAATATTTGAAGAATTTAAAGAAAGACCAGCAGTTTACATATTACTCACAACAGCAGGCTTACTTTATTACTCATTATTATATGGAAAAATTAAAATTATAATTATTTTGTTTTCGTAGCTGCATATTTGCATATGTAATTAATTGAAAAGCTAAAACAGCTAAGATTTTTTGCAAAGTACTGGGACTGATATGAGTATTTCCAGTTTTAGGCAATATTTTTTATGAGCATTTTTCTCTTTGGAAACAATTTTCTTAATTATATCTCAGCTAATAAGTTCATAAAATGTACCAGTTACCAAAATCATTTTTTATATAAATGAATTTCTAAAGGAAATAATTTATAATGGAAAAGAACCATCTTACAGTATAAAAAGGGATTGTATAGATGGTGTGGAAGATTTAGATGGGGATAGAAAACAAAAACTAGCAACAGAAGAAAATTTCTTTATGATTCAAGGTTTACATGAAAATTATAAGTACGCATAGGGTTACAATTTATCCGAAAATAATTTGGAAAGAGTAACTTTAAAACCTTTAATTTTTTTATCAATTTACTACTAAAATATCTTAAGGAGCTAACAAAGATTGGTTCTAAAATTGTTGCACCTGCTTGTGACTAATGCAGTACAAATCGAAATACTTATGAATTACTTGGTGTTAATAAGGTAGACTCTTTTTTTATGATTGGAATGGAAATAAAATTTATGCTTAGTTTGATATGGCATCTTATAAAATCTGTCAGAAATTCTTTTATAAAACCCGATTTTGAAAACTGGAATAATGATATTATTAGCTTTCAACAATTTTACCTAAAGTTCGTAGCACCCATATTAATTCTAACACATTTGAAAAAATGTCAGTAAAATCAGCTTTTCAATTATTTAGTCATACAACATATGCACCCATAAAAGCAATAAATAACACTGATCGAATTTTTTTAAATTTATATAACAGTAATAAAGCTAATCTGACTGTTGATTTTGTTTTAAGAATTAAATAGTTATGATATTGATTACTCAAATTCTTCAAATTTTAACACAAAAAATTAAAGATTTTGAATTCACAACCGTTAAAAATTCTCCGTTTTTATTCTTAGAGGAAAGGCTAAAATATCTTAAAAAATCAAAAATTAAAAGTACCAAAAAATATGTTTCCATTAATGGAATGGCCCAAACAATAACTGCTGTATTATCTTTATCGAAAGATCAAATTGATAGAATATTAATTTCTTGATGACGCGCAGACTGAAAAAAGATCCGTTAGAAAATATGTTTTCTCATGTAAGATCTGCTGGTGATTATTGCAGAACTCCATCTACACAACAAATTGTGAATATTTTTGCTAAGACGAGGCAAGTATTTATAACGAAAATACATCCTCAAATTGTGAAACAGATCACAACAATTATTTGGACATTGATGCCAATGATTTGGCTCATGAAGATTATTGAAAATTGTCCTGAAGAAATGAGAAGGAAAATGTTTTAGCTTCAACTTCAAATACAGTTCAATCACATAGTAAATCAGTTAGTAATTTTGAAGAGTTAGCAATTAGATATTTTACTGGATTTTGCACATAAAAAGTGTCAAATTTCCATACATGTGCATTATACTATTTTTAAAAAATTAACACAAAATTTGAAAACGAAATTTAAATAGCTATTCATAATGAAATATTAGAGATGAAATAATTGAACGTAGGTATAAAGTGCGTATGTACCTAAAAACCGATTTGAATTAAATTTACAATTTAAAATTGTATTTAAAACAACTTTAAAAAAAATTTGATTCTATTTGTAAATTTATACATATATGTAAATGTATGTATGAATCAGTGACGGGGCGTGGAATTTTCAACAGGGGAAGCACTATAAAAGGAAGCATCAGTTTGCTTTGGCTTTTCTTTTTCTATTGAAATTTTTGCTAATTTCGACAGTCAAAGTTTTTACTCACATCTACTTCTCAAAGTAGTTTTAATTCTGTTTAGGCAGAAAAACGATCGCTCAACTGAAGCAGTTATTATGTTATTATAAATTTACAAAGTTGGGAATATTTATTAAAAAAACTGTTTAATCCAGTTTGAATTAAAAATGTTAATATTTGCATATACTGTTTTTGTTATTTAAATTTTCATCTGAAAATATAACTTTAATTTAAGCTCTGACTTTAAGAAAGGAATGTAAAAAAGTGTGAATACGAATTTTCTATATTTATGTTGGAAAATATCACGTATACGAATTAAAAGATTTTACTGAAAAATGCTGATTACATCGTTTTATTGTTGTTGTTGTTATTAGTAGAGCAAGCACTGGTTTACCATCTTTAACAATTAATAATTTTTCCTCAAAACTTCTAACCGAAAATGATTTTTTCTTAAAATTTCAATAACACAATTACAATTATCTATTTTAATTATTTATAAATAATAAAAAAAAAAAAACATTTTAAATTTTTACATTTGTTAAAAAATTGTTTCAAAACTGCATAAAACAAAATTATGGCTGAAAATAAACAATGTAGCATTCAATAACAAAAAACTATAGAATTACTTAACACAAATCAATACCACTCTCTAAAAAAAACCCAAAACTACATACATTATTTATATAAATATTAATTCTCATTTAAGTCAACAACCACAATAATGCATAAAATTAATTCATTCCCTGATACTTTTTTTACTTGTAAATTCATTTTGTGTCATGCGATATTTTGTTGTTGTTTCCCTTGATAATATATTTTCTATCAGATATTTTCTAATTATATATCAGGTAGATTTGGAATGAATATCAGCCACTCATTCAATTTTGTTTCCTTCTAAGATTTTATTTTATTTTTGCTTCGTTTATTATTTTGTTGTCGTTGCTACGAAACTAAATAGAGACAGTGTGTTTGAGTGTATGTATATTTTAAATGCGAAGAGAACTGAGGAGAATGATATTTAAGTTGTCATTATATTTTTTTACAATGTATAATTATTATAGCATATTGGTAAGAGAAGAATGATTTTTAATAGGCATTATTTTCAAATACTTTAAACTTGTGATTGTTGAATATCTGTTATAGTCTTGTTCTTGTATGATTGAAAGAATAATAGAAAATAATGATGTTTATATAGGCATTATTTTCTAAACATACATAATGTAGTTAATATCAATGCATATAATTTTTGCTTGAAATTTTTTTTTCATTCGTTTTGAATTTTTGTATTTAAGTAATTTTTATATTAAATTAAATATAAATTTTATATTAAGCTGTAAGAAATAATAAATAATATTTCATTTGGGGAAGCACTCATTCAACTCAATATATGGACGCTTCGTGCCTGGTATGAATATATATTAGAAATCATAACGTGAATGAATGTTCACTATTATTTGAATTTTTTGAAATTGTTTTATTATTAAAAATTATTCAATTAAAAAAAGAAAAATATTTTTGTTTTCTAATTATTATATTATAATTTTATAATTTATTATTACAAATAATATACATGCACAATCAACAAATTATAAAAATCCTTTTATTACAATGTATATTAAGAGAAAAATAAAAAAAAAATTTTTCTTAAAATACTATTCGAAATGCTATCCAATTTGAAATTTTTGTACCTATCAATTCAAAAAAAATTCAAATTACCTATACAAATTCAAATAACAAAAAGTTAAAAACAATAATATACATTCAAGAACAGTATAGAGAAACTGAACACATACAAATTATTTAGAGAATAAAGTCTTATAAAACGTTAAAAAATTTAAAAATTCAAATTTAATATAGAAAATGCACTAACACATTGAATATACTCCGCAAAATATATATAATGAAGAGAATTTGGAAAAAGTGAGCTGAACATTTTCTGTTGTATGAAAATTTCTATCTTTATAGTATTATTAATCAATGTTATTGTCTAAATAGAGATTTTGTGTTATTGAAATTTCTTTATAAGAAACTCAAACTAGGTATACATTTTATATGCATAGGTATATACTATTTTTAAAATAAGGTGTAGTTTTTTTCTCAGTAATCCCAAAAAATGAATAATAAATATAAAAAAAAAATTAGGTGAATCAAGTTCCAACATTCGTATGAATGATATTTGTAGAGCGAAAAAATGTGAAAGGAAAGTTAATAGTGCTGCAAATACACCATTTATCAAACAATTTTTCCAAATGACAAAAATTTGTTTGATAAATGGTGTCACAATTTGCAAGTTAATTTGAATATAGATACAGTAAACAAAATTTGTACTCGTAATTTTGTTAAAAATTTTGTTGGCAAAAAAAACTACTAAAAGACGCTATGCCGACAAATTTTTTAGACCACAAGGAAAATATAGACTTGTTTTTACCAACAAAACCTACAAATAGAGTTAAAAAAACGATTAGAAAAAAATGTAGTGTCCCATTTTGTAGAAATTTCGGAGATAGTAATCGATTATTTAACTTCCCACTTGATTATGCATTAAAATGGGTATTTTAAATTTGGAAAACAATTCCTCAAAACATTTGTACGCTTTTGAAAATCATTTTAAAACCCAAAATATTGGGAAAGAAAACTTCGAAAAAATGTTCCTACAATGCATTTAGATTTGCCAAGTAAGTCTTCTCAAATTGATATAGTTCCTAATCCTGAAAAAGAAAATAATGAAGATTCTGAAAAAAATTCCGATATATATGATTTTGATTTAGAATCTTCTATTGGTACGGTTAAATGTGTTTATCACGGTCCTGCATTGAAAAATATAAGTGTTTGTTATGAGCAGTTAACTTTGGAAGACATTTCCAATTTACCATTTCCTTGGAAAATGCGAAAGCCATCAGAAACTTCAGAAATATTTTTTTGCTATCAATGCAAAATCAAAGATAAAAACTTAGTTTATTTTAAAAATCAAACCAAGCTGTATGCTGAAAAGTGTTTGAAATTACAAGAAGAAAACTTAAAATTAAGGAAAAAATTACAAAAAATAGAAAACGATCAAGATAATATAGAAACCATAATAGATGCAATAGATAACATTAACACCAATACAAAAGATTTTTGTAAAACGCTATTGGCAAATAAACATAGTTATAATAAACGACAAAACATGTTATCTCAAAATATCAATTTCAAATCTTCGTCATTTTATTCCTATTTAAGAAATGAATTAAAACTATATTTGTCAAGCCATCTTCAATTTATAATTGGTGTCCAATAAAAAATTTAATCAATGTCTCTTAGATAACCTACGAAATCTTGCTTAAAAATGGATGATCAATCAAAGCAAGTTGTACTGTTAATAGACGAAATATATATCATATTCGAAGAGACTTGACGTATAATTTAATCAAAAATCTTGTTGATGGAGTTACGGATTTAGGGGCATCTGAAAGAGAAAATGTTGTAGCAAAACAAATATGTGTTGTAATGCTACGAGGTCTTTTTTCCAATTGGAAATATTGTTTAAGTTATTTTCTTCGTATTATAATCTGCAAACATTTTTTGAAATGGATCGAACAACCGAAAATATTTCAAATTAATAGGTATTACAGAAAATAAACCGGTCATGTTGTTCAATAGAAATAAAATATTTTGCTTATTTGATTTACCTCGTCGAATGAAGTCACTCTTCTCACATGTGACATCACATCAAATGACGGTAATATAACTTGGGAATTGTTATTAGAAGTATATACATTAGATGAAAAAATAAATCTATTAAAATATGTCCAAAACTAACAAAAAGACATATGGATCCATCACATTTTGACAAAATGAATGTGCCTTTGACAGTTCAAGCATTAAGCAGGAGTACAGGTGCTGCAATTGATATGTGTATAGCTAATAATTTCTTTTCAGATAAAGCTCAGACAAGCGTCAAAGCTACCAATAAATTTATTTATACAATGAACAATACTTTTGATTGCTTAAACTCCAAAAATTTGAAAGAAAAACATTCCTTTAGAAAGCCTCTGCAAAAAGATATTGCGCAAATTCAATACCTTAAAGATGTAGTCATATATTTAAAATCATTAAAGTTTCCCTCAGGAAAAAACAATTTTTGTATCTCAGGATTAAAGCTTACATTTAATGGAATATTAAATTTAAGTTTAGGAATTAATTTTTTGTTGACATCAAAAATAAATCAAGATTCACTTGAAAACTTGTTTGCCAGAGTACGTTCAAAAGGAGGAAATAATAGAAATCCTTCTGTTTCCGAATTCAATTGGATAATAGCTCGAATAATATTGACATTATTATGACGCATAGTGACATTCATGAACACGAATAAAAATTGTGAAAACGACACAGACATCATGCTAGATTGGGAATCTGCACTTGATAGTCAAATTGATTCTAGTATTATTGATGAAATGCAAATATCACCAGATCGTTTAATTATTTTACAGCAATAAAAATACACATATTAGGTAAGTTTTTATAAGCCTATATTTTAAATATTATTTATTTAAATGAAACCGATTTTACCATAATTAAAATTTTGTCTTCACCGTTGTTTTCCTTATGCTTCCATAAAAACAAAAAAAAATTCTTAACATGCAGTTCATTATTGTATACTGTATGCATTGGTAATACCATAGAGAACTTATATTTTTTTTATGGTAATGTACGATACAAATATTTGAATTCAATATCCATATTGTATCCGTCATTCTATAGAAAAACATACACACAATCAAGAAAAAAATAATATTTATAACAAATTTGTGATGAACACAATCATATATTTTCTGTATATCAAATGAATTGATTTACATTTCTGTATAACAAATTTTTGAAATCTGGAGTGGCATTCTGTATTGTGATAAACGATAGTCACCCTTGTGACAGTCAAAGATGACACTAAAATTTTTTGGTATTCTGTATTGCGATCACTTCAATAATTTAAGAAAACGGCAGCATTTTAAGAAATACAATTCGGAAATGGCAGCACAAGTGATTTATTAAATGTCAAAGTGTCAAAACAATAGAAAACAAAACTAAAGTTTTAAATTTTATTAGTGCAACAAGTGTAATCATAAAGTAAAATTATAAAAACAAAAAAAAATTATTAAAAAAAATAACTTAAAAGTAAATTTCATAAACTAAATTTTCAAATACTAAAAAAAGACTTAAAGTGAAATTCATTACAACTAATTTAAGAAAATGAAAAAAAAAATTGTGTTCAAATTTGATTAAAATTCATTTGCAAACTAATTAATATAAATCTATACATGTAATTGAAAACCAAAATAAAATTCAAACTTATTAAAAAAAAATATTAACACATAATTACAGCATTTTTTATTCAATTCCATTCTTTTTAAATCATTTGCAATTTGAGCGACTTCTTCATTTTGAACTGAAAATCCTATCAATAAACTTATTTCTTATTCGTAAACTTAAAAACTAATAATTTTAATACACAAATTAAAATTATTACAACTTAAACAAAACCTGAAACACAAAAAACTTAACATAAATCTTAAAAAACCAAAACATAAAAAATCTAAAAGGCTTAAATCTTAAAAAAACAAACAAATTTTTGTTTATTTTTATCATGAGTGACACCAAATTAGCTGTCACCCTAAAATCACAAAAAAAAAGCGACTATCACTGTGACAATCACCATATAGAATACCAGTTATAGATACGCGACAGTCGCAGCGTGATTATCACAATACAGAATACCACTCCAGAATGCCACTCCAGTATATCAGATTCTGATCATTGCTTTCTTATAGAAATCGAAAAATTTCTGATTTTTAACTTTTGTGTATCTTTGTATATTAAATGTCGTTGGTATGAATTAAAAAAAACAACGGCCCATATTTTGGTAGTCATTGTCATTTTTTATGAAAAACAAATTTTACGATTTCAATAGTCGTAACAAATGACAAAAATCATAAAAAATGAAAACAAGGCAATTTCGATAGTCGCGTTTTATGAATATACTCGGATAAAATGACAAATTTTGTCATTTTGAAATTGTTGAATAACGGCTTATGTTTGTTTGAAAAATTTTGTTGTTTAAAATTTAAAAAATGGATTTACAAAAAAAATTGTAAGAATTTAATGTAAAGAAATATTCGAGGTGGTGACTGGTGGAAAGTTTCAAGTTCAAGAAATTGAGCAGCCTCCAGCAAAAATAGGTCCAGGTCTCACAAAACCCTCGAAATTTTTTTTTTCTTTTAATTTCCTTCAGTAAAATGGCTCATAAGCACGATGCAAACAAGCGGTCCCAAGTGTCGGGAATTTTTTTAGAAATTATTTATAATAATTATTATTTTCATTTTTTTTTATTCATTTGGTCTTTCTCGAAAGAGCATCATTGGTCGTACAGAGTTTATTACATTTATATATTTACTTATATTTAGAAATTTTTTTTTTTTCCTTTATATATTTAAAGGTAATTTTAATATAAAATTTTAATACAAATAAATGAAAACGGTTGCAATAACATTAGTGTAAAACTATAAAAAGAAGAGAAATTTAAAGAGGTAATAAAAAAAACTAATTCATTTCTTTTGTTTTTTTTTTGTTTTTGTTTATGGATATCAAATTACATTTTTAGATATTAACCATATCATAGAAATGTTTATTTATTGATGTTTTGAATGATTCGTAGTTCAAATTTTTGTAAATATCTGGAAGACTGTTGTAATGTTTAACAGCAACATTATATACAGACTCATATCTAATTCCTAATGGTGCCCGATTCAAACAAATTAAGTTAGCTGACCTTGTGTTGATGTATCTCATTGTTAACTTGTTGAAAAATAGTGTTTGAGTTGAGTGTGTTATGCATTATTCCTTGTATTTGTGTTACTTGTTGTTTTTTTATAAAAAATTCTAATGGTAGGATGTTGTATTTTTTATGTATTTCTTTTGTTAAAGTTCTAGTTCTTAAGTTGTATAAGTTTTTTATTGCCTTACTTTGGATTCTTTGTATTCTTAGTAAAGTTTCTTTCGATGTGTTACCCCAAACCATTATGCCATAAGTGAACATACTATGAAATAAGCTACAGAATAGTGATCGCTTCAAATCATACGGTACATTTCCATTTATATTTCTAAATACACATGCAATTCGGTAACCCTTTGTTATCTGACTATTTATTTGATGTTTCCAGTTCAGTTCGGAATCAAATATTATGCCTAGATATTTGTAGGTATAAGCTTTGTTGATCGTTTGGTTATTGTATTTAATGTCCAGTTTATCTGATGCTTTTTTTTTTTGTTTTTGTTTTAATGTGATATTTCACATACAATTCATTTATTACGTAATTTTGAAATTTAAATTTATAATAATACTTTAAAAAAAATGTTTACATTCTAAATCTAAATATTAATTTTATAGTGACCGTAGCATTAGCTGTTTGGTCTTAAAATTTTTTGACTATTAGACATGTTTCTATTTTTGATATTTTAATTTTTAATTTTCCATTTTCCTAAATTAGTAAATTTTATTATTGATTCGTTACCAAATATTTCTTTTGCTTTTCCCTTAATTAAAATGTACTTCGTTTTTCCAATATTGACGGTTAATTTATGCAGGCACATCCACTTGTAAATTTTTTCTAAATCACTATTGATATTTCTTTCCAGATTCGTATATTGGTTTTCAGAATACACCACCACTAAGTTGTCGGCATATAAATTCTGTAAAGCTATTAATATACACTGAAAACAATGTTGGTCCCAATGAGCACCGTAATAGAGCATCCTGAATAACACCATAGTCTATTTTATTCATTAAACTGTTTGTCAAGTGTTTTAGTTTGTTTTCTATCAGACAGGTAGCTCTTAAACCAGCTGTGTTCAATGCCCTTGATTCTATATTCAAATAAAATACGCAATAAAGTTTTCTTGCCCACTGTGTCAAAAGCCTTGGCAAGATCGAAATACATCAATGCTACTTTCTTCCTTATTGACAAGTGATTTTGTATGGTTGTAATGTCATCGAATATAGTTGATATTGTATTGGAGTTTTGTTTGAAACCATACTGAAAGCTACTGGTTAATTTTGAAGTCTTCATTTAATCAACTAGTTGGTTATTAACACATGTTTCTATTAATTTACCAAATATACTTGAAATAGAAATTGGTCTGTAATTATTTAAGTCTTCTAGATCTTCACCGTTTTTATATATTGGGATTACTTTATTTACTTTTAATGAGCTTGGCATAGATCCCTGTGTTAGCGATACATTAATTAGTTTCATTAAGGGAATCGAAAACTATTCTTTACAACACTTCACTAAATCTGATGTGATTTCATCTATTCCCGACGATTTTGTATTGGATAACTTATCAATTAGTTTTTTTGTAGTGTGTACATCTATTTGTATAAATTTGAAGTTATTTTTGATTATTGATTTTGGTACATACACTGTATTATAGGCGCTTGCCATTCTGCTTCCAACATTACAATAGTATTCATTAAATTTATTAAGTTTTTCTATTATTTCTTTTTTCTCTAACATTTTAGAGAATTCATTCTTATATTTACAAGATCCACTGGATATTATACTTTTCAGTCCAAGTTTTTTTTGGATTATTTTGTTGATACGCCAGAAGTGGTATTTATCTTTAAAATATTTATTTTCCTGATATGTAGTATTTTTACGGTACCAATAGTTTCTTTTCTTCAAAAATTCATTACATTCTTTATCAAACCATTTCGAAGTAAATCTTGTTTGCTGAATATATTTTCTAGGTACCGTAGAATTACTTTTACAGTGCTTGACCACAGATGTTAGTTCTTCGCATATCATATTAACATCAGTGTCATTCAGATTAATATTTTTATTTGACAATTGCTTTTGAAATAATGTTTTATTTACTTTTTCATGATAGATAGCTGGTGTTTATTGTTTTGAGTTTGAAGATTTAATATTCGGTAGTTTTATAAATATTGTAATGTGGTCACTGAAACTATAATTTAAGTAAGTAATATCATTGATTAATAATACCATATAGAAAAAGTAGTATAATAGAAGTCCAGCGTAGAACAAATTTTTCTGGCAATTTTTTTCAATAGCCTGCCTCGCCACTCTCTTGCTTTTTATTTTTTCTCTCGATACTGTTATTATAATTTAGTAAACAAATTTTCTTACTGTAAACTGTTATTTTATTATAAAAGCAAAAATAAAAAATAATATTTTTTATTAGAAATCAAATAACAATGAGAATATCCTTTTAATTTTTATTTTTCAATTAATATCTTCCAAAATCTTACGATTCTCATGGTTTGTTGGGATATTACATATTGCAATGTATGTATAAATTTACAAATAGAATCACATTTTGTTTTTTTTTTAATTATCGCGGAAGTATCCCCTAGAAGAATGTATTTGTTCGCCGCGAATTCATATTTTATTCTTCTGCGATTCATTAGTATTATGAAAAGGTTGACATCGCCGTGACAATCGTAAATTGAATCGCATTAGCTTCCCCGAGAAGAAGAAAATACGAATGTTTAGAAGAATAAAAAGCGAATGTTAAGAAGAAGATAATATGAGTTCATATATGAAAGAAATACGATTGTTTAAAAGAATAAAAATAGAATTTTTAGAAGAAGATAATATTTGTTCCAGGGACCAAAAATAATTTTCAATAACATTCATCAAAATTTAATTATTAATATTTATTTATTATAAATATTTAAGGTTATTTTATTTTTTAATATAATTATTATTTAAAATTTTTATAATTCAATACATTAAAAAATTTTGAAGTTTGTACTTAACACTTGCGCTTTAAAAAATAACTGAAAATATTTTCATATACATGTATGAAAAATATATTAAAAATGAAGAAAACGAAAATAAACATTCTTTTAATGAAACGTAATAAATTCGCTTTTAATTCTTCCAGGCGAACATTCGCATAAAGTTCATCCGGGGGATTTGTATATGTTTCTTCTTGAAGAACACGTTCTTCCTATGCTTTGTTGGGTTTGAATAAATTGTAACAGATAACAAAAATATTAAAAAAATTAATTACTGTAAACTGTTGTTTTATTATAGAATATTTTTTATTACGAAATAAGAAATCAATAATAATATATAACGCTGTACATATGTATGTATATCTATACCTTTTTCAGTCAAATTCAGCATTTTTCCAAACAAATTGAACATTTCGTCAAACAAATTAAACAATTTTTTTTAACCAAATTCAAAAATTTTTTTTATCAAATTAATCTTTTTTTAAACAAATTAAACATTTTTTTATAAGTTTTTTTATTTTTGTAAAATGATACATTTTACATTTAATAAATTAAGTTATCAATTTTAACAGAGATTTGTTTTAGTAAAAATAAATCATTTTTTTTGATTGCAAAATTTTGGATTACATAGTTCTTCTCTATATTTTTTAATTTATTAAAAAATTTTGTTGATGTATAGTATGAGAATAGTTCATATGTACTTACCAATGCAATAACAATATGAGCATAAACTTGAAGATGACATCGCTGAACCAGATTTATATACTGTTCCATTTTTAACACAAACTAAGAGTGAAAAAAAATTAAATTAAATATTTTGTATAAAAAGTCAAACATTGTATTGTTTGAATTAGTACAAAAGTCAAACTAGGATTAAATATCAACAAGACTCAAATGGTAGAGCTGCATTTGAAACAAAATAAAATAAAATCAGTTGTTAAATAAAACAAAAATTTTAACTTACTTTCACCGACACCATCGAAATCATCATCATCAGATCGCTTTTGTAGGAAATTTTCATTAACAACACGATCAATGCTCTCTTTTTCATAATGATCCAAATATGATGCTATTCTTCGACTCAATGCATTATTATAGTAATCATGAAGTCTTAAACAAGATAAATATGGACAACATGTATTCTTTTTATGTACAAGAATACAACCACGAGGTGGTGGTACTGGCATTTCTGGACAAATTTTTAAACTACATATTAAAGTTTTTGTTTTACATTTACAATTTAAACATGGCTCAAGTGTGGGAACAAATGATCCATCAGCATATAATGAACCATTGTGGTAGCATCCTGTGAAAATAAAAACAAAAAATTATTAAATTAAAATTATAATTAAATTTTAATTTATTAATTAAAGGTCAAATTTCATTTCACTAATAATTTATTTTAATGTACAAATATCGATATTTCTGAAGCAACCTTTATATGCAGTAACAGCGCACGCGCCAGACCGTCAGAAGCCGTTAACTTTAAAATAATAAGACTAATTATCTGCGATGTCATGGTTCAGTACCGATATGGTAGAACAATGGTGAGTTGGGAGAGATTTTAGACTTGAACTCAAAATCAAGGTATTCCATTTTTCTAGAATATTTACATACACGTATATGAGTTATACCATAAATTAATAATGTTATTAATTTATGGCTATACACAGATTTTGTTTTTACAAATATTTGAAAAGGCTTTATTTTTTTTGAAATAAAATAAAGACGAAAACAAAAATTATATGATTTTGGCTTTACTTCTTTTGGCTATATTTCAGGTAACCTATTTACCAACCAAAAAAAATTCTTTTTATCCACAAAAAACGTATTTTTTTAAATTTTTTTTTGTTTTTTTTTTTGTTTCGAACAGGTATAGATACATTTTAAATTTCGAAAAAAAACGAAACCAATGCGTTTTGTATGAAATTAAATGAAATGTCATACTACTATTATTCATTTTTTTTTTAAATTATAATTCAATAGTGAAAGTGCTAAAATAATTTTTTTCACATAATTAAAGAAAATTTAATATCCTTCAAAAAAAATTCTCGAAAGGCTATACGGCAATCAGTGCTTCAAAAATTATGAGCTATTTTATCCCCACACTTCCTGTTTTTTTGCAGTACATTGTTTTTTTTATTTATTTTTAATACACGATTTTTTATCTTATTCATAAAAAAATACCAACTTCATTTATTGAGTAGGTACGCATATATGTCGCATCATATTATACATATGTAAGGTGTTTTTTTATAATTTACTTTACTTTTGTACTTGATTTGTTTTTGTATAATGAACATGCAAAAGCGAAACTGATTTTTTTTCTACCTGTTAGAAGAGTAATAAGTGAGAGTTCTATTTTTTCCTTTTTACCTCGTAAGATAAAATAAATAACTTTTGATAAATATTTACCAACATTAATTAAAAAAACAAACAAAAATTCATCTTTAGGATTTTGTTGAAGTTTTATCATTGAATATAATCCAAGAACATTCGCAATAATAATATGGTGATCAACAAATTTAGAACCTGTACCTGAATAGTTATTATTATCAGTATTATCCGCTTTTTAATTTTCATTGTTAGTAAGCAAACTTAAATTTGAAATTGCAGCTTTCTGCAATCTTCTTTTTCATATTAAATCAAGTGAAAAACGTTTGTCACTTAAAACTAAAAAGGAAGAATCCGCTATAAATTTTTGAATAAATTGACAGGTTTGAGCCCATAATTTAAATAAATCAGAAATGTACCTAATTCATTTTCAAATTTATTTAGATCATAAAAATAAAAACGAAAACTATTATATGCCTACTGTTTATAAAAACAAGGAAAAAATAATTTTTCTGTTTTTACCAAACATAATAATTTACAGAGTAGGTACATTACATAATAATAATAACATTGTGAATTATGATGAGAGATGATACATACATATAGTTAGAATGCATTGTTGTTGGTTATTTTAGTTAATTATTATTGACATTATTATAAGCTGTATAAAAAACAACAAAGAAATCATTCTCTAAATCAATTATAACAAAACAATAAAACCAATAATGAAAATAAAATTCCTTATCTAATCGAGTACACTTTTATATAAATTGCTTTCAAAAAATTTACATGTATTGGTTTACACAAAACAAAATAATAATATTACCACAGATAAGTAATTATATACAGATCACTTAAAATTCCAAAAAAATGAGACAACTATTACGCTGCAAACAAAACCAGCTTTCACAAAATAAGAAACAAAATTAAAAATGAAAGCTATTTTGCAGCGTTGGTTTTGCAGGCTGCAAACAGAAAAATATCCCCTTTCATAATTTTTGAATAAAGTGAAAACGTGACGCATATACATACGCAAACTTTTGTGAGTACTGTTATAAACAAAAAGCAATGCACTCTACTACAGCCCTTCTTACTCAGAGCCCAACTTTCAAAATGTATCTTATTTGTGTATAAGCCTTATGGGAATATTTAAAAACGAATGATCCTATTTGTTAGCAGAGACATTTTTAAAATGAAATATATTTAAAAAAAATATAATTTTTATCTACTTTTACTGAAAATCCTATTAAAAACTAATTAAAATTTCATTCAAAAATTTGATTTTCAAAAAAAAGTCTACTCAACAATCCGACATAGATCTTACCATTCTAAGCTAAAGCAGCAAACTGGAGAGGAAACCATAGTAATGCCATACAAATGAAAAAATTAGAAACTTTTTCTTTCTTTCATCTTTTTTCTCAATTTACATACTAAAAAAGCTTTAACCAAGGTTAAATGTTGTTGCAATTTCATCAACAAAATGGAATAAAAGAAAAAAAAATAAATGAAATTTGAGTGTATTGTCCAAACGAAGGCTAAAACGATACAGTTTTCGCTTAATTTCGTAAAAAATAGTGAGTAAGAAGGCCTGTAGTAGAGTGCATTACAAAAAGTGTAAACAAAAAAATGTAAACAAAATTTAATTCAATACATTTTTTTGTTATTTAATAAATCATATTTCAGTACAGAAAAATATATAAATAAAATAATTTTTGAATAAAATTAATTTTTATTTATATATCCTGAAATTATCAGTTAAAAAAAGGGAATTTTCGTACATAAATTTGAATCTAAAAAATCAATTATATGAAATCATCCGACACATACTCTCCTTCATTATTTTTCAGCAACGAAAACGAAAGTAAAAAATAAATTCTACTTGTATTTTCTATTGTCAATGTGGTGAATTGTCTTTGCCTTATTGGACATTTCTTTGCAAATAATTGAAATAAAACTGCTTTTGCGTACAACTGTGTTGGTATGGAATTGGGTGGTACAACACAAATAAATATGGTTTAACTTGTTTAAATGCTTTTTCAATTTCATATGCTGGAGCTGTGCTGGAGTAGATAAAAGAACCAAATATAAAAAAATTTTCTATCTTTTAAAAAAAATTATTCTTTAATTGAATTTGTTTGAATCATATTCATGAGATTTGAGAATATACCGGTTAGTATTGAGGAATTGGAATAATTTCCTGATTAGTATTTGTCGCACAACAACTATGAAGAATTTTTATATAATACAACGGTGGAATGAATTGGAATTTCAACTTATAATATGTATGTAGGTAGGTAGGTAGGTAGGTAGTAGTGGCTGCCGACAGTACGCCGATACACTTAGACCGGTGAAGTCCATTGTGATACCAGGGAAAATTTCCTCACGTAGTACCCTACTCGTTGAACCAATTTGAGCTTTGAACGAAGCGGCGGAGGTTTTTTATACCAGTATTTTCAAGATCACCCAGCGCATCCAGAAAGAAAGCTCCTGAATTGGTTTTACTTTTATGGTAGAGACCAGGGTAGGAATAGAGTAGGTGTTGGGCAGTTTCATCCTCCTCCACCTCTCTACACGTTCTGCAGAAGTCGTTTGAGGCATGTTTACCAATCAGACAATGACCCGTATGTACTTTAATACCTACTTTAAAACCTAAATAATTAAGTGATTATGAACGATAGCCTTTGCTTATACATACCAAGCGCGATTCCTCTAAGTGTTCATTTCGTTCATGAACGACTAGAAAAATCTCTAAAAAAAGGTAAAAAAAAATCTAATAAAAATATTATGATATTTTTTACTTTTCCATAAACAATAAGAGATGCAAAAAATGAATATAAATTTAATATATTTTTCTATATTTTTACAGCTTCATCTATTTATTTTATTACTGTTATGATACTAATTTACAGATTATTATTATTAATAGAAATAGCCATAAATACTGTTATATAAAACTAAATGCAAAATCAACTGCGTTCACTTTCGATTTTAACGAAATCCTCCTATGATTTAAAAAAAACCTTAATACATACATAGATATTCTATTCTGTATCCTTCCTTTTATGGAAGAAAACAACACAAATACAACATGCAAAATAATAAGCAACGCGTTCATCTTCTATGGTCACGAAATCTCCCTTTGTATTGTAAAGGATGTAAATAAAGAAATGTATACATGCATACATAACATATTCCATACTGTCTGTACACTTTTACATAAAACCACATGCAAAATAAACAGTAGTGTTCACCTTAAATTTGAACGAAATCTCCCTTATGATTGAAAAAACAAAAACAAAAAATTCAACAACAATTTAACTAGCTATTTCGTTCAAATTTCTTATGAACGATAGCCTTTGCTTTGAGAATGAGAATATATGAGAAAATGAGAATAAGGAGAAGAAATACAAGAAAAAAAAAATTCTTACAATGCTTATCCTAATGTTATTTTTTTTGTTGCTGTTGAAGAAAACAAAAAAAGTAGGTATAGCAAAATATTATTTTATTTGGTGGACACACACAATTATACATATTTGTTTTGTCAAAGAATATCCATTAAAAGAAGCTTCCTTGGAATAAAATTTTATAATTTGTCAATGTGTTGGTCACTATTTTTCCAATCGATTTCCAATATTGTAAGAAATTGATAGTCATTTTGTTTTCAAATATGCCTGAGACGTGCTAGGAGTTGTTCGGCAGCAACCCGAACCTGTCATTTGATAGCTTTGTAAAGTACCGTGTACGGTTGCTTTTTTCATCATGAGTGACTGTGCAAAATTTCAGAACTCTATCTTTAAATTTTTTAAACAAAATTGTTTTTTTTCTTTTTGCGTTTGGTTTGAATATTAACAAAAAAAATTCCAACCTACCTACCAAACATATATACATACATATATACATATGTACATATAAACAGACACTGGAAAGTTAATATAAAAAATATATATAATATATAAAATTGTGTTTTGACAAAAAAATATGAAATTAAATACAAAGTGAAAATGACTTTCTTGCATGAATTATAATTGTGTTTTGTGTATTGGGAATTAGGGCTATATCAAAGAATATCTATAATAAGAAGGTTCACTGGAAGTCAAAGATATTTTCACAAACACATTTACAAAAAAAAAACCATTAGTTAAAGAAGCAAAGAACTATTGTAAATATTTTCTTATGTAAGAAGTTGTGAGAAAGAAAGAGTGCGGTATAAACCATTTAAAAAACAACTTAATTTTTGCAATGTAATTTTAAATAGCCCACGGGAGATTTTTGTTTATTTATTTAGCCCACTAGAGATTTTTTAGTGTGTACAGTCGTCTGAAATTTTGTGTACGAATTTTTTTTAAAATAAACGTATTAAATTTATAAGGGTATGAGAATAAATAAATTTTGAATGATTGATTTTTTACAGATCCCTATATAAAATAATATTCGTTTCAAAAACATATGTTATTTCTTAAATATCATATTATTTTATTTTATTGGCTTATAAGTGAAGTATATTTTTTATCATTCATGTATTTTCAATATACACAGTTTTTCAGGTATTGAAATAGGTAGTTAAAACGAATATCAAGCGGTTTGTTTTTTTATGAATAATCCGATGCCTTTTTAGTTTCTGAAAAATTAAATTGTGCATTTTAATCATCAATGAACTAATAATACATATTATATTATAAGTAATATAATGCATTTAGGTACCTGTTAATTTTATAAATAGGTAACAAAGTTGAATATTAATAATATGAACATTTCAAATTTGAATAAATAATATTTTTTATTGATATGCATTTTTAAAAAAAATTAGTATATAAGAAAGTACTTAGAAAAAAAAATGCAGATTTTATATGAAAATTAAGCAGTTTATGTTATATTTAAAAATAAATCAACTCTAACGCTTAAAAAAAGTTTTTATAAAAACTATTCTATACACAATTTTTTAAAATTTTTTCGAAATTGAGAAAACATCATCTTGTTAAGTGTTTGGTGGGCGGGGCTAAAACAAAATTTTAATTTGGAATTAAACTAACTAACTAAAAATAAAGACAATATTTCTTTCATACAAAAAAATTGTTCGTTCATTTTTTTTCCACTTTGTATTTTGAATTTTTATCTCTCTCTCACAAATTAAATTCTTATGACTATCTATTTCTTACAATATTGGAAATTGACTGGAAAAATGGTGACCAACACATTGACAAATTATAAAATTTTATTCCAGTGAACCTTCTTATTATGGATATTCTTTGGCTATATATCCAATGGATAACTATATATCCCCCTTTCTTAAGTTTGATATCCTCCTGCATATCATTAGATTCAAATTTATCTATATTTACGTTATATTTTAGTTTTATTATCATTTTTGTTATTGATTTTTAAACATTTCAATTGCCTTCTTTTTACATAGTAAATTAAGAGAAAAGTACAAGGAATTGATATAACTAGTTATAATTACAAATTTTATTATATAAATAATTTGTATATTATATTTATGTGTTATTTTGATCTCTTTGATTTCTTTTAAGTTTTCAATTTGTTTAAATGTAAATCTTGAAGATTTGCTTAAGTTTCTACATTTTTTATATTTAAATAATTTGGAAGTACAATATGTTCCATTGTTCTATTTTCTTTATTAACAAATTCAACATTATTTATGTTTATAATTCAATTATTAAAAGAGATTTTTACATTAATACATATTCAATATTATTATAACAATTGTTACTGTTACATTTATTGCATTTACTACAAGTAAAGTATTAGAAAATACTTTTTTTTTTTTACACTCTACAGTAACTTGTAGAATTACCTTTTCGTGCTTAATTAAGTACGGTGCTGCAATTTTACACTACAAACTACAATATTTCGAGTATTTATTTAACACATTACTGGATTATCAACTCATTAAATGTGGAAAACTACTGCTATTGTCAGGAACTAAGCCTTCTTAAAATAGAATAATTTTATTTTTATTTAATTTATTAACAGAGTATACTCTCAATTATTTTTTGTCATTTATTATATTCCAATGACAAAGGGTACTGGACCAGGTCGAAAAATCCAGAAAGCATTGTTTGTTTTTTTTTTTGCTTCATCGGGAATCGATCACCTGGGACCAGTTGAAAGGCAGGCGTTCTACCTACTGCGCCACCCAGCGTGTAAAATTTTGTGCATTTTATTATATTTTTTTTTTACAATTTTCAAAATTTTTGTTATAAATATTCTGAATACGTTGATCAGCAAATTTTAAACTTTTAATATACAACTCATTTTTATTAATATAAATTTTGTTTTTGAACTTAATGAAATCTAAATATTCTAAAGCGATTTCTTCAAATTGATCATTTGGTACTTGAACAATTTTTATTTTTTAGCCTAAGGGCGTTGCCTCTCGCACTTTCACTTGATAATCGCACTAAACTTGTCAAATCGCTTGTTGTCAAAATTTTAGTGTAGTCTCAAGTAAACTAGATATTGCAAAATTAAATTTATTAAAAGTGAAAATAAAAAAATTTAGTGCGATTTGACAGGCTTAGTGCGAGCATCAAGAAAGTGCGAGAGGTTCGGAAACGCCCTAAATGTTTGTATAAATTTGGAATTAAAATGGCAAAGATTAACTTATCTTCTTTTTGTAAAAGAGAACTTTTTATTTCTTTATATTTAAAAGAATCAATTTGATATTCTTTTATTTCTTCTGATGTTAAAATTGACCTCACCATAATACCATGCTTAGGGAACATTACATTTTTTGAAGTTATTTATTTGTTTTAGCTACATCATTAAAAAGATTTGTAGTGAAGGTTCTATCTGTAATGATTTGTTTTTGTAATGTGTTCAGATTGTCTGAAAGATCATTGTTTATTTTAATTTGTTTGTTAATTGAATCAATTTAATTATGGTTGTTTAAATCGATTTTTTGGAGATGTTCTTCGATTTCCGTTCGATCATCATTATCCATATTATCGAATAACCATTTTAGTGCTGTTTTACCTAAATTTATTAGGCATCTTTTATGTCTATAGAGTTAAGGTATTGATATTGTGTTTAGTTTTATCTATTTGATTTTGTAATTGTTTAACGATAATGTAATCTTCGGGATTTTGAAAGAGTTTATCAATTGATCAATTTTAGTTAAAGTGTCTCGTATTTCATTATTGTCAATAGTATGTAAAATTTTAGTGTAATTTTGAATAAGTGGTATATCTTGTAAATGAAGGATTTGAAATTCACCTTGAGTATCAATTTTTTATAGTGTGAAAGTAGCTTGAATGTTATGCATTAGAAAAAGTAACAGGAGTGTAATTATTTTCAGAATGGTTGCTTGTAGTTTCAGCAGTATTATCTGAAAAATATTTGTATTCTCTTTTTATTCTAGATGGATGAATATTTCTATTATTCTTATCTATTAATTTATTTTCTTTCATTTTACTTTTAATCTTAACGTATTTTGGTTTAAGTTTATGCCTTTCCGCATCCGGATTATGAACAAGAATATTTTGAAGATTATCTGGTTTAAAATTTTTCCTTTTCTCATTTAATTTATTAATAGTACTAACTTTCTTTGTATGTATTAATTCCCTAATTTTATTTAGATCCGATATTTTATCATTTAGAATATCTATAGGTTTTTATTGTAGAATGAAGAGAATTATTATATTTTTCCGCGGCTAAAAATACTTGGTGTATTGGGCTAAGTTTCAGATTTTGAGATTCTAAAATTCTTAAGTGTTCTGTTAGAGTGCCATGAACTCTCTCAATGTCTGAGTTACCGGCATGGGATCTTGGAGATGTGAAATGAACGATTATACCTTCATTTCTGCATAAATCACGAATATTTGAGTTGTTAAATTCGTTATCTAGAATTCATTTATTTGGCTTTCCTATAGTATTGAAAAACGTGTTCTAAAAAACTCTATTATAGTCGTTGCGTTTCTATCTGGTACATTTAATACTATTAAATGTTTGGAAAATTTGTCAATCGTTGTTAAGAAGCATAACTTATAGCAATAATAAATGTCTCCGTGAACTATTTCATTTGGTTCGTTCAGACTCTCACTTATTTCAAATTTATATCGTATGGGGTTGCGATCGTATTTCGCACAATTACAATATATATTACAGTTATTTATATATTTATGAATAATTTCTTTTAATTTTGGGTAGAAATATTTTCCTCTAATATTGTTAAAATTTTCAACTATACCGCGATGATTTGAATTTTTAAGAAATTTTTCAATTACTTCAACTGTTTTTTCTTGGAAGGTCTTCTGCTCTAATTGTACATTTATGAAATTTAATTTTTCTTTCGAGACTAAATAATTTCACTAATTTTTGTTGTAACATATTGTATTTTTGATTGTTTAATTCCGAAAAAATACCTATAGTTACCTTTTTCATAGTTTACCTTTTTACCTTTTTCATAAATATTTGCTATTCTATTTCGTAAATTTTTTTTTTTTTTTTTGTTAACTTTTATTTTATTCTCTTGTTTTATTCTGTTTACAATTAGAAAAAAAGTTTTATAAAACTAATATTATTTCTTAATTTACTTAGAACTAACAATTATTTAATTTGTTTAGTTTTTTCTTACAGTATTATTTATACACCACCAATATTTTGTTATTTTTTATAGCAAAAATTTTATTATGATTTTTTTATTATTCTGGAAAATTTCGATAAAAACCAGAAATGTTTTAGACTTTTTCTTTATGAAATAAAACTTAAAACTAAACTAGAACTACACTTAATCTAACCCTAACTAACTAACCCTAATCTAACCCCAACTTATTCTACTGATATATTTAACTATTATATTCGTTTTCATGAACTATGTAACCACCAATAGTTTGTTGATAATTGTTTATCCTTTTCAAGAATAAAGAAGTCATATTTTAGTAGATTAGTTTCAATATTATGTGGGTTATATTCTATACACTTGCATGTAGCCCTTCTATTAAAGAGATATAATAGAGGGACATACTCGTGGTTTTGAATATACCCTTTAGAGTCAAGATATATAAAGATTTCGGGCGCAATGAACCCCGTTTTTAAAGTATTTTTAATGTATTCCTCGTTGTGATAGTATATATTGGATATAAGACCATTTTCTAACGTATTAAGAGATCTTTCAAAGTGATTGCGAATAATTTGTATTAAAAAATTAACGAATCTTATAATATTTGCTTTTCGGTACAAGCATTTATTAGAGTAAAAATGTTTGTAGTCCGTTTCTGGTTTTCTATGTAGATTTACGTAGGCTCTTATGCATTTCCTTTCAAATTTCCTGATTTTTTCCATTTGGCTTGCACTAATATTGAACCAAATTGGTCCAGCATACGAAACAGTTGGTCTAATAAGGCCCTGATAAGCTAAAATTTTTACTCTATTATTTATAATTTTATTGTAAAATAATTTTTGACAAGCCATGAAGGCTTTTGTGGCTTTTTCCACCGCTCTGTCTTCGTGGGAAATAATTTTGATGAAGATATACACCTAAGTATTTGACAATTTTTTTTTACTAATATTTATATTATTTGGTGCCTTAATTTCAAACTCTTTCCAGTGTTTTTTAATATTATTATTAACTTTGTCCACTATATTGCGGAATAATATCGCTTAACATTTGTGTATGTTCATTTTCAGTAACCATACTTTACAATAGTCTACGGTAAGGTTAAATTGTTTTTGAACATTAGTTTGCACCTCTTTTATATTATTTGCTGGGGAGTATATGATGAGATCGTCGGCAAAGGCGATAGCAAAATTATCGCCCTTGATATCATTGAGCATATTGAGAAGATCTGTTGTGTACAGAGAAAATAATATTGGTGAATTTACAGTGCCTTGTTGTAAGCCACTCTTAATTTGGAATAAATTCTCTGAATTCGATTTGTTTGCTATTACGAAACTATTTCCAGTAATCATATCTAATATTAATCTAATTGTTTGGGAACATTCGCTTTATTAATTTATATATTAAACCTTCTACACATACGCTATTTAAAGCCTTTTCGAGGTCTATAAGGCAGGCACCAACGCATTCTTTTTTATTAATATACCAACAAATATCATATGTAAGTTTATAATTAGCATGATTTGTACTGTGTTTGTACCTGAAACCGAATTGGTTTTCAGGTAGTATTTTTTCATTGTTAACATAATGTATTATCTTGTCATTAATTATAGTCTCATAAACTTTGCTAATATTTGGTAACAAGCTTATAGGTCTGTAATTGCCGGGATTTGTGGGATCTTTTCCCGGTTTTCTTGCTATTTTCTAAGCTTCCGGAAAGTAGCAGTAGTTTCATGCGTTGTTAAAAAGGATAACTAATTTTTCTATAATTTTAAACCTTAAATTTTTTAATACAATATTGGGAATACCGTCAGTTCTTGCTGATGTTTTGTTATTTAAATTTTTAAGTCTTGTAAAAAGATCATAATAGATTGTAAAAAAGTTATTTCTATTTAAAGTGTTGGAGGAGGTATTGGTGGGGTCAAATATGAGGTTCGTTATTTTGTTGCTTTTGTATGCTAATATGTTTAAATGTTTGTACTTTATTGTAAGCTTTTTGATGAAACCGGTTATTGTTGGATAGTGTTATTTTGTGACTGTTTTCTAAGTATATTCCCAATATTTTAGTTATTTGTTCTTTTTCTTTTATTATAAGTTGGTTTGAACTAGTTGTGCCTAGTTTGGTGACGTCGATGTCATTATTAATTAGTAAGTTTAAGTCTTGTCGGTCTATGTGTAATTGTTTTATATCTTCTATATGCCTTTCTGTCGTTAGGGGAAATCTTTTTTATTCTGTTTGTCCAGTAGTTATTTATTTCTATTTTGAGTTGCTGCTTTATTAATGTGTTAATATTGTTCTAAAGGCTTTTAAGAGATTTAATTTGTATAAGTGAGCATCAATTTTATCTTTTGTGATATTTTCGGTTTCTAAAATTTGGTCATTGTAGGTTAGGTATTCTTTTTCCAAATTGTTATCCAGCTTTCTTTTAAACTTATTCCAATTAGTTTGGTAGAATAGATAATTATCACTGGTTAGTGGATTACTGTGTGTTAACATATTTTCTTTACTCAGACTAAAAATACCACAGATAGCATTATGATCACATCTATTTCGTAAAAGACACGAGGAAAAGTGAAAACTATAAAACAAAAAATTGCATAAAACTAGGGGAATAAAAATTTAAGTTAAATTGGGGTAATCTAAAACATATATATGATGGAGTGCAACAAATGTAGAAATACAATTAGAGGTGAGACAGGTATTAAATGTGATGGTGTTTGTGGCAAAATATATCACTCAATAATAAAATTTTGTGGAGTGGACCAGTCAGGTCTAAATATATTAAATGCAAATTTTGTGAATGATTAAATACATGTGTGATGATTGCATGCAGTATATTCAAAATGTTGACTTGGTTATTAAAGATATGCAAGAAATGGTAATAAAAAATAGTGGATATCTAAAAGAATATAAAAATGAATTTGAGGACTCGCTGAGAAGAAATGAAAATGAAATTAAAATATTACTTCAAGCAATTGAGGGTAAATATACTGAAAGATTGAAGGAAATGCAAGCAGTTCAATTAATATGTGAAGACAGTGTTAATGAAGTAAAGAATCTAAAGGAGATTGCAAAGAAGTTCAAAGTGCAAACTTTTACGAAGAATTAAAATCAAACACTGAACAAAGTAATAATATAAAAGATGAAATTGCAGAGATAATGGATAAGATTGGGGAAAAGTCGTTAAAAGAGGGATTGGTAAAAAAAATAGAAAAGAAAACCTATGCTGATATGATTAAACAAGATCCGTTGGTTGTGATCAAACTAAAAAATTCGGAGAGTAGTAGTCAAACTAAAATGGCGGTTAAAACAAATATATCACCGGAAGACTTAAGCATAAAGGAGGTTTCTGAAAAATGGGGTGGACAAATAGTTGTTTATTATAGAGATGTTGATTCGGTTAACAAAATAAAAGAAAATGTAGAAAAAAAATTAGGTAATGATTATGAAGCTATAATACCAAAGGAAATAAAACCAAAAATTTTAATAAATGGAATGTCAGAGAATTATAGTAAAGAATTCATTGAAGAAAAAATAAGGCGTCAAAATTTGTGGATTAAAAGTGATGAAATAAGATGCGTTAGAGTATATGAAACGAAGAAAAAGTACAATAAATTTAATAGCATTATAGAGTTAAACATTGAAGATTATCATGCTGTTATAAAAATGGTAATATAAGTATAGGATGGGATATTTGTAGAGTTTTTGAAGATTTCCATGTAATAAGATGCTTAAACTGCTTGGGTTATGGACACAAAAAGGATAAATGTAGAGAAACGAATAAAATTTGTTGGAAATGCGGAGACAAACATATGATTAAGGAATGTTTAGCAGTAAAAGAAAACTTACGCCTCATTGCATAAGGGCGAATGAAAAATATAAATTGGGTCTAAATGAATATCATAATTGCAATGACAGGGGATGTGAAGTTTATAAGAGAAGAATAGAAGTTGCTCGAAGAAGGATTTTTTTATAGATAATAATAAAAAAGATAATAATTATATTAACGGAGTATATTTGAATATTCAGGGATTAACTACAAATTATAATGAATTTGAAAATTTAATGATTATAAATAAATTAAGTTTTGGATGTCTAAGTGAGACTCATATAACAACAGAGATTGAACAACTGGAGGAGTACTAATACACGTAAAGAAGGATTTGAAAAAAGAGGTCGTATGCAGTCTGTATTGTGAAAATGTCAGGATGTTGGGTGTAAATATATGTATAAATAGGGTTAACTGGTTTCTGATATGTGTATATAGAAGTAAAAAATGCTCAGTAAATAGATTTATAGAAATACTTGAAGGTTGGAGTGATACTTATGTTAGCAGTGCATGTAACACAATAATGACTTGAAATTTTAATGTTAATTTGTTGAATAGTGATGCAGAAGAAAAAAATGAAAGAATTTATATGTGATCACAGTTTTAAACAATTAGTGGAAGAACCTACTAGAGTAACACAGCAATCTAAATCAATTATTGATTATGTCGGATCATATTGCAAATGTTAGGCTGAAAATTTAACATAAATATATTATATCTGATCATGAAACGATTATGTTGGAGTTACGGGATAATCAAAATGAAAAATTGTCGGCTCAACAATTAGTTTGCTCAATTATAATAAGGAGGTTTTGACTATGTTGTTTAATAGAAAAAGTTTCTTAGCTACTATGGACATAAATGACGCCAATAATTGTGCATTAAAATTTAAGCAGGACTTGGATGACACATTGAGTATTATGAGAAAAAAGATAGTAATTAAAGAGAATTCTAATAAATGGTATACTAATGAACTGAAACTTCTGAATCAAAGGAAAGTTTATTGTGTACAATAGAGCTGTAATATTAAATGATTCGCTAATATGGAAGGAATATAAGTCTTGCAGGAATAATTATAAATATGAATGTAAAGTGACAAAAAATAAATACATAGAAGGAAAAATTTTGGATACAGCAGGAAACCAAAAATAAATGTGGAAAAGTTTTTAAAAAATATGTTTTGAAGACAGACTATACACTGCCACAGAAGCTAACAGTAGGTAGTAGAAAAATAAAAAATGAAAGTGAAATTACCAATGTATTAAATGAATTTTTCGTAAATAGTGTACAAGAAATTAACACCAGTATTAATAATTGAACGTATAATGATACCAATATGGTAAATAGTAGTATTAAATAGTAGTAATTTTGTTTACAAATTTTGTTTAGTAAATGAGGAAATATTAGAAAAGATTTTAAAGAGTATGAATAAAAAAAATGATTATATGGGATTAAACAAAAATATAATTATTAAATGTAAAGAATTATTTTTTCCATTACTAATAAAAATAATAAATAAATCGTTAGTAGAGGGTGTTTATCCGGATAGTTGGAAAGATACGATAGTAGTTCCTGTACAAAAGGTAAAGGATTCGAATTCACCAATAGATTATAGAACTGTAAACATTCTCAACATATATCAAAAAATCAAGGAAAAAACAGTAGCTGATCAAATAAGTATTTTTTTAGAAGCAAACAATTTAATATGTGAAGAACAATCAGGATTTAAAAAGGGGCATTCTTGTGAAACAGCAATAAATTGGATGATAAATGAGTGGAAAAGAGATACTGTCGATGGTCACATTATTGTAGCTGTGTTTATTAATTTAAAGAAAGCGTTTGAAACTTTTGATAGAGAAATGTTGATAGAAAAATTTAAAACAATTGGGGTAGATGGAGTAGAACTTAGGTGGTTTGAACAATATTTAACAGGAAGACAGCAAAGAACAAAAGTCGGTAATAGTTTATCAGATTCGATAGATGTAAATATTGGAGTACCCCGAGGATCAGTGTTGGGAGTTCTTTTATTCCTTATCTACATAAATTCTATTAAATCGAGCATTAGATTTGCTAAGAATGTACTTTTAATATTTAGATTTGCTAAGAATGCAGATGATGCTTTGTTTTACATAAAGAGTAAAAGTATGGAAGAATGCAGAGAAAAAATGAGTGTGGATCTAGAAAATCTGTTTGAATGGTTATGTGGTAATAAACTTAAAGTGAATGTGGATAAAACAAAAAGTATGGTTATTAATGGAGGAGGACAAACTGTAATATTGAGCTTGAATAATCAAGAGATTGAATGTGTAACAGAAATTAAATACTTAGGTGTGTACATTGATAATAAATTGAATTTTAATTTGCATGTGAATTTTGTATGTAAAAAGATTTCGAAGAAAATTGGATTTTGGCACGTATTAGAGACAAGGTATCGTATAACAGTTAGCATGTACAATACATTAATATTGCCACATTATGATTACTGCTCATCTGTGCTTTTTCTGGGTGATGCTGGTATACAAAGACTGCAAATTATGCAGAATAAAATAATGAGAATGAGATTAAAATGTGATAGGAGAACACATATTAAAAGAATTAATCAAAAATAACTTAATTTGAAAAAGTAATTTGAAAATTTAATTTTGAAAGTTTAAATTTGTTTGTGAATTTTGAATTATGTTTTATATATATAGTTTTTACTAATAAATAAATAAGATAAAAAAAAAAATAAAAATTAGGTGTCGAAAAGGCTGTTTTTCACTCTATTCTTTTCATTAACCAATATTTGATGAAACTCTTTAGCGCGGTCCAACGTAGTAAAATATTGAGCACGGCCTAATTTATCGAAAAAAGAGTCGATGTTTGGTATAGGAAACTTATCAGTTAAATAGTTATTTCATTTAGTTTACTATAATCCAATACAATTCTCGACTTAGGTTTCCCTGAATTATCTAATTTTTTTGGTGAACCCGAATAGGTGAGTTGTATGGGTAGTTGCTTGGTTGGATTATATCTTGATCCAACATTTCTTTAATTTGTTTTTCGACTTCTTCCACATGAACTCTAGGAATTCTGTATATTTCAGCGTAAATTGGTTGGCGATTCTTTGTAATGATTTGGTGTTTTATTTCATTTATATAGGGTTTTCCAATAGGGATGATATGATTTTGAAGTGACGTTTTAGCCATTTGTAATATGTCATGTCATGTCATTTTTTGTTCATTGAATTCAGTAATGTTTACAATTTTATTACAAACGTCGCAAATTTGCTGATTTTGCCTTGGAACAACTTGAAAACGACAACGATTTTTTTAAGAAAATCATCTTCTCCGATGAGGTTCACTTTCACTAAATAAACAAAACTATAGATTCTGGTGCGAAGAAAATCCACAAATTATTCATGAAAAACCATTACATCACCTAAAATGACAGTTTGGCGTGGTCTTTGGTCTGGTAGAATCATCGGTTCGTACTTCTTTCGAAATGAAGCTGGTAACACCGTAACTGTTAATGGAGAGCGGTATAGATCGATGATAACAAACTTTTTATGGCCGAAATTGGAAGAAGTTGATCTTGATAACATTTCGTTCCAACAAGACGGGGCTACGTGCCACACAGCAAGTGTAACTATTGAATTATTGGAAGAAAAGTTTGGAGATTCGATTATATCAAGAAATTGTGATATTGAATAGCCTTCAAGAAGTTGTGATTTAACACCATTAGACTATTTCGGGTTATTTGAAGTCATTGGTGTTTAGCAATAAACCCGGCTCTCTTCAAGCTTTACAAGTCAATATTGAACGTGTTATTCTTGACATACGACCGGATTTAGTGGAAAAAGTGCTCGAAAATTGGATTCATCGAATTCGTTCCTGCAGATGAAGTCGTGGAGGCCATTTAAATGACGTTTTATTCAGAACTTAATTGTATCGATTGTACTTCACATTAAATAAAAAACATTTGAATTTCCTTAACAGTTAATGTGTTTTTTTTTAAAGAAATCATATCACTCTTATTGGAAAACCCTATATGTGTAAGGCAATTGCCTTCTTTAAAAAAGAGATCAATGTTTCTTGAAATTATATGTTTAAGGAGCCTGGTTTCCTCTGCGTTTAAATGTTCAGTTTTTAAATTTTTAAATACTTCGATTTTTCATTTATTTAAATTTTTTGTTCAAGAAGGTTTATTTCGGCACCGATTGGAGTTAAAATATTTTGGTCTAAAATTGCATCAAACATTTAATTTTTTATGTTGAAAACTTTACAAGACAGGTGGATTTTTCATTAAATTCTAATGGAGTATCGGTCATAATTTCATATTTGATGTTTTTACTACTTGATATAGTGCCTAACTTTAAGGGTTTTTGCAATTTGAGAAATTTATTTTTTGAAAATTTTTTACTATCCATGGATGTTGCGGCACCAGTATCTATAAGGCAATTTATTTTTTCACTATTAATTGTAAGATTTACTAGGGGTAATGTTGTTGAGGAGACGATGAATGAAATTTTTTTTCTACATCTCATTTTAGAGAATTTGGGTCTTTTGGGATCTTAATTCTATGGTGATCTATTTCCATAGGTTGAGAAGTTCCAGCATTGCTATAGTTTTGTTCTCTTGTTTCTCTATTAAAAGTATTAGTTTGTTTTAACTCTCGGTCGAGTTTTTTTTTTTAGTTTTTTTATTTAGGTATACCGAAGAACAATAGTAAAAACTATCACTGTGTTATTTTATTAATGTTATAAAATCCCTTGTTATTTAGATTTTTATATTAATTAGGTTTTAATATTATATCTTTTTTTTTATTAATTTATAATTTATAATTTACACAGAAACACAGAAAAAAGCAATTCAATAAAAATATTATATATAAATATATGAAGTTTAAGTAATAAAATAGATGAATTACTGTGCATACTGGATAATTCCCGAAATTTAATACAAGTTATTGTACTTACTGAAACCTGGCTGAAGGAAAATGTTGATAACACAGCAAATATTCCAAATTATTCTAAGATTTTATCATGTAGGACGGATAAAAAAGGTGGCGGAGCTCCTATATTTCTTTATAAAACTATAAAATATCACAGTAAAAATAAACACTATAACAATAACACAAATTTAACTGCGATGGCAGTTTATTGGTTTTAACAAAAAATCAAACAATTGCTGATAAATTTATAAAAACAAAAAACTTTGGCGGAATCTGTTCCGTCACCGCCAAATACCACCAACATTTAAATAGCTGTAAAGGCTCAATTTACGACAGAAATCTAAGACAGATATCAGAAGCCGAAATTCGCGATGAACTAAAAAGTCAAGGAGTTACAGACGTATTCAAATTCAAGAAAACTGATAAAGACGGGAATTCATTTTACACGGGTTTAATCCTGTTGACTTTTGACGTATACAAAATTCCACAAAAAATTAACTTTGCTTGGTATACCAAGGAAGTACGAGAATACTTCCCCAATCCCATGAGATGTCAAACATGTCAATTATTGGGACATACGAAAAAACGCTGCAATAGAAACCCCATCTGTGAAAAATGCAACATGCCACCACATAACAATGAGGATTGCACACGTTCGATGTGTGCAAATTGCTTTGAAGAGCATGCAGCCTCTTATAAATTATGTCCAAAATACGTACAACAAAAAAAGATTCTAAAAATCAAAACGCAGAATAAATGCACAATGGGCGAAGCTAGGCAAACATTTAAACAACTTTACCCATTAACCTTAACTTATGGTCTGTACTCACGGGCCGTTTCAAACTCTACAGTATCCAAAAACAACACACCGACGACTAAAACCTCCGTCTTACCAAACAACAACTCATCTACAATAACTAATCAAAACACTACGACGAATCCCAAAAATAAAACTCAAATTTTAAACTCAAAAAACAATATAACTATACCTAAGGCAAACAATAATTATACAGTTAAAGCTCAAACCAACAAACCGAATGTACAAAACGACAATCCCCACTTAATTAAAACAACTACAACTCAAATCTCAGAAAATAATAAAATCGAGTTATCTCTCGACAATTCAACAGAAGACAATAATTCAACCACTAACATAAATGATTCATCCCCATCCACAAATCTTATTAATAACGTATATTTACCTAAAGAATCAACTTCTACGCAAAATTATAGTGACCATACCATATTACAAAAAACTACAACTGAACTGAACCAAAATAATACAGTGGTCAATCTGACCCAAGATTCCATGATGGAATTATAAAATCTAGAATCTTACACTTGTATGTCTATACATACCAATGATAATGATAGCTAGTTTTACTCCGTTTCACCTTCTGTCTTCTTTATTCAACTTAATATGATACTTAACATTCTTCAATGGAATATTAAAGGATATTTCAACAGCTACACAGAAATAGAACTACTGTTAAAATCCCATAAACCACAAATAATTTGTTTACAAGAAACACATCTGAAATACAACGTATTTCCCCACACACCTAAGCAGTTCTCCGGATACTTTCATAACTTTCAAAACAACGCTACAGCAAAACAAGGCACAGGTATACTAATACACAAAAGTATTCCACACAAAAACATACAAATAACCTCCAACCTGTCATTTATTGCATTAGAAATCAACTCTAAAACCCCAATCACAATAATTTCAATATATATTCCTCCGGACCAAAAAATCACCGGTTCAGACCTAACCAATATCATATCCAATATTAAAATTCCAATTATTTTAGTAGGCGACTTTAACGGATGGTGTCTTCTTTGGGGCTCCTCTAGTACAAATCATAGAGGTAAGATTATAGAAGATTTTATCTTCAGTACGAACATCTCAATCTTAAGCAAAGGCTCTCCCAATCACTTCTCTACCCATGGGACATTCACTAACATAGACCTATCTTTATGCAGCTCCCAATTACTTCCACACGCCACATGGAATATTTGTGAAGATTTACACAATAGTGATCCCTTCACAATAATGATAGAAGCTAATCTATCGACTTCAACTAATACTAAACTCTCTAAACCCGCCAAATTTAATTGTAGTCGCGCAGATTGGGCAAAATACCAAAACAAAATTAATGAACTAAGTGATCAATCCCCCCCTTTTCAAAATATCAATAAAGAAGCAGCTCAAATTCAAAAAATAATACGAAGTTCCGCAAACATCTCCATTCCTATATCTTGTCCAAAATCGGCAAACCAAAATGTCCCTTGGTGGACGGCCGAACTCAACACCCTTAGAATTCAAAAACAAGCAGCCTGGAAAAATTACCGTAGAAACATTACTATTTGTAATTTAATAAATTACCGTAGGTTAAACGCTTTATTTAACAAAGAAAAGAAATCCGCAAAACAACTCAAATTTCAAGACTTCACTAAAACACTCAATCCTCACGTTAACGTTAACACGTTATGGAAAAGAATTACCCTCTTCAGTGGAACATATACCCCTTTTCAAATCAAATCTATAAAAACAGACTCAATTACAACTGACGACAAGCTATCTATTGCAACACATTTTGGAAAATATTACTCTGAATGCTCTGTAATTAATTTACCACCTTCCGTAAAAACAGAAATCACATACAGTCCTTTACTCTGCAATAAGCAAACCAAATTCCTAGAAATGGACTTAAACAGAACTAGACAATAGTCTAAATACAGCCAGCGGCTTAACACCAGGTCAAGATAAAATAACGTACGAAATGTTAAGAAAAACATCACTAAAATTCAAATACAGAATTCTAGAACTTTTCAATAAGATCTACAATAAAGGAACCATTCCTCAAGCCTATAAAACAGCAATAATAATCCCGATTAAAAAACCAAATAAAAACTTAGACGAAATCTCAAGCTATAGACCAATTTCCTTATTACCGTGTATTAGCAAAATTTTAGATAAGATAATAGCCAAACGTTTAATGTGGTATCTTTCCTACAATAACTTATTGTCCCCGTACCAGGTGGGATTTAAAACAAACTCTAATACAACAGATGCTCTTATTTATATAGATCATATAATATCTAAAAATCTAGCCATAAAAAATCACACATCCATTTTATCAATAGATTTCGAAAAAGCCTTTGAAAAAATAAGTCCACACATAATCTTAGAAAAATTACAAGAATGGAAAGTCGGTCCGAAAATTTTTAATTATGTTAAATCCTTTTTGAAAAACCGTAAAATACGTTGCAGAGTTATTTCCGTAAAATACGTTATTTCTAATTGCATTCAATGATATTAGCAAAACTCATAACTTGTAACAAAAATTTACAACACTGCCTATATGCAGATGATCTATACATACTTTCAAAAACAAAGAACACTAATGAAATTTCAAACCAGTTTGCTGAGGCATTGAATGTAATTAATAATTGGTCTAATCAATCAGGGTCGAAAATTTCTGTTAACAAATGTAAACATCTGCATGTATGTAAAAAAATTAATTGTAAATGTCCGGACATAAAATTTAATAACTCAACTATCATTAATGTAAACAGTTTAAAAATTCTAGGCGTAATCTTTGATAATAAAAATAGTTTTAAAGATCACGGTAACTATATCAGAAATGACATCATTTCTAGACTAAATGTAATTAAATATCTTTCATCAAATAAAAGTAATGTTCATACTAACACGCTATTTACTATAAGTAAATTAACAATAGTCTCTAAAATTGATTACGGTCTACTAGTTTATGGGAAGTGTGCAAAATCTCATTTAAACAAAATAAGAGCACCATATCATTCCGCCATTAGAAGAAGTTTAAGAGCATTCAGGACTACTCCAATAGAAAACATGCTAGCTGAAGGAGGTTTCTTAACCTTAGAAAACCGAACACTTCTCCTCCGAGGAAAGTATTTACCAAAACTATTTACAAACACAACCGAGCTATTGCACAAAAAAACCCAATTATTAAAAGTCAGAAAAAAAATCTCGAAAATAAAATTAGGACTCTCTGAAACACTAAACCTAAAGATTCAATTTAACATAGAAGCCACGCCAATTAAAACTCCAAAGCTCAAATTTCCACCTTGGTTATTAACCAAAAACTCATTTATTAGTAATTTAACACATCTGCATAAAGACAATACTACTCACATTCAATATATACAATTATTCAAAGCATATACAGAAACTTATAAACAAAATAATTGGGAGTTTCTATTCTCCGATGGCTCCAAAAAAGACAACAGAACAGCTTTTGCAGCTGTAAACGAATCAGGCATACTAGTAGTAAATGGTCTACTCCCATCAGATTCTACTATTTTTGAAGCTGAACTACAGGGTATATTGTCAAGCTTATTAATAACGAAAGCTACCAAGGGGAAAAAAATAATTTTTACCGACAGTCTATCAGCTTTTGAATCCATCCAAAATACGGGGAAATGTTCAGAGGTTATCGACACGATAAAGCAACTACTGACAGAAATGAATAAGAAAGTTAAAATAATGTGGAAACCTGCACACGTTGGTATAAGAGGAAATTAATTAGCAGACAAAGCAGCCAAAGCGACCTCTATTAACTTTCACACCACATAGTAAAAAATCAATAGCCAAATTTACATCAAAATGGGAAAACTACAATCATAAATACAAGTCAGTTAATCCGGATAGAATACCTATTTCACTACCAACCACAACTTCATCCATCATGAACAAATGTTTTATTAGACTCCGTTTGGGACACACCAACTTATACCATGCCTTCTTACTTAAAAAGGAACAGCAATCAACATGCAATTTTTGTAACATCTTCCCGTTAACTAAGGATCATCTCCTTCTTCAATGCTCTGCAATAAACGAAATTAGATCCTTAACCTTTGAAAACGTTAACCCTTTAGAAATTCTTTCACACGCTACTGATGTAAATATTAATATAATTTTTAAATTTCTAAATAAATTAAAAATAAGTAATGTTATCTAAGTTCAAATCAATTAATAATTATAACAATTTGAATTTCATTCGACCATTAAATATCAAAATTAAAGTTTAAAACACTTATTAAAATAAAGAGAAACAATACAGACAGTTACAAGTTATTATCATATAAAATATTACTAATTAAAGAATGACAAGAATAATAAAAGAAAATAAACTTAGTTATTTGTAATATCTCACTATTAGCAGGAATTTGTAATGCCGTTATAATAAATATACACGATCGAAACAAAATAAAAGGAAAAGAACAAAAACAAAAGATTAGTGTTAGCAATACAAGTAGTTATTAACAATAAGAAATTAGAATAGGATTGTAATATAATTTTAATTTGTTTTAATGAAATGTTATTAATTTTAGTATTTTAAAAATTGAAATATAAAAATAAAAAAAATAAAAATAAAAACAAAAAAACAAAAAAGCCGATAGCCATGGTAGTTAGTGCTTATAAATTACTATTGTATATAATTTAAATTATATCCAATAAAAAATAATAATAATAATAATAAAAATAAAAACTCTTTTATAATAGGAGATTTTAATTTTGACTTATTGAAACAAAACGAAATAATAAAAGAATATAAAAACATCACAAATGTTAATGGATATTTTATTTGTAATAAATTAGTAGAGTCTCAAACACGTGTTTGAATCACCTATTAACAAACAATCTGAACCAGAACATTATTATTAATCAACTGAAAGTACTGAAACTGAACTGAATTATAATATCTCAGACCATCAATTACTGTTTATCGAAAGTGGTAACTTTAAAGAGAAAGTAAACATGAAAGAAGATCCAGATAGGGTAATTAAGATAGTGAACTATGATAAATTGAGAGAAATTATTAAAAACAAAAAAATATTTAATCTTAATTATGACGTCACAGTTAACGAAAAAAGTAATTTACTAACAAGCATATTAAATGATGCTCTAAATCAGTCTACAAAAAATATTAAATATTAAACAAGTAATAGAATGTCTCATTTCGGACATACCAAGGCGCATTGACTATAGACCTTAATACTTTGGACTGGAAGCGTTCTATTATTTCGATGTTGGAGTTTTTAGATGTTTCCATAGTGCCAACCCGTAGCTCCAGATTCGCCTGATGATAGCTTTGTACACTGCAACTTTACGTTCTAAGGATAAATTGGAGAAACGTCCTATTAGCCAAAATAATTGGTTGAATTTTAATCGTAGTTGTTTATTTTTGTTGATGATGTGACTTTTCCAAGTGAGGCGTCTATCCAAGCGCATACCTAAGTACTTAACCGCCTCTTGGTGGGTCAATTCCATGTCATTAAGGTAAACAACGGGGCAATTTCCCTTGGGATTAGTAAAGGTGATATGAAGAGAATTCGATTCATCGGCCTTTATTCTCCACTTTTTCAGCCAGTTTTGAATGTCCAATAAGTAGTTCTGAAGAACTTCTGAAGGCCTGAGGGCTGCCCTGAGGAACCTTAATTTCTTTTAGTGTCGATTGTTTCCCGTTGTTTTTAACGAAGAACCTTCGATCTGACAAATAGGTTGACAAAAGTTGCTGATAATGGTGAAGAAGTAGTTTTTTAAGCTTGTAAAGGAGACCTTTGTGCCAAACTTTGTCGAAGGCTTGCGAAATGTCCAGAAAAGCTGCAGAACAGTATTTTTTCTTATCGAGTGAATTATTTATATGGTTGACTACTCTATGTATTTGCTAGATTGTCCTGTGATTGTGACGAAAGCCAAATGATGAGCTGGTACGATATCTCGTTCATTATTTATTTTAATGAATCTTTTGGCAATTAGTTTTTCGATTAATTTTGATATTACTGGCAGAAGACTTATTGGTCTATATGAACTAGTATCATTTGGCTCTTTCCCCGGTTTAGTTAACATTATGATTTGATAAGTTTTCCAGATATCTGGGAAGTAGCTTGTTCTTAATATAGCATTAAAAATGTGAGTTAAGAATTTTATACTGCTATACGGAAGTTCCTTTATCATTTTGCTTGTGATACCATCATACCCAAGAACCTTCTTATCTGACACAGATTTTTTTATAATTTCCTGTACTTCCTTTATCCGGACTTTCTTTGTCGGTAAATCCATTTGATAAGACATGTCAAGGTAGTTTTCAATCTTGTTGTTTTCGTAGATTGAAATTACTGGTGAATACGGTACAAACACTTTTTGTAAATGTAATGCAAAATTGCAAAAAGCTCTGCTTTCTTACCATCGTTTCTGGCCCAATTACCATTTGATTTCTTTAGTGGAGGTATAATTTGCTGAGGCCGTTTCAGTTTTCTTGTTGCTTTCCACCGTGAGTATACATTAAGATCGGTATATGTTAGTCTTTCAAGGTAATTCTTCAACGAACTTTCTCTGGTTTTATTTAACAAAAATTTAAGTTCTTTGATTGCACGGTTTAACCTGGCTTTGATTTCTGGGGATCTAGTTTCGTGCCAATATTTCCTAAGGTTTCTTTTTTCCATGATTTTGGATTTTATTTCAGGTGGAGAAATAACATATTTTCGGAATATTTTCGGATGTTTCCTTATGTCGGAGTGGATGACATTGCTGCTTCAATCATGGTTATATTTAGGTTTTTTATAGCTTCATTAATATCTTGGGGGTTTTTCAATCTTATATTTAGTGAAGTTTTTGTTTCAATTTCCTTTCTATAATTATCCCAGTTAGTTTTCCTTGTATGTAACCGTTGTTCATTTTGAGTTATTACGACTTTGGTTGAGGCAGAGATAATGATAGGCGTATGATCTGAAGACAGCTCGAGACTTGATTTCACAGTAAATAATTTTGGTGAGATACCTTTCGTGACGCAAAAATCCAAAAGATACGGTGTTTTATTAAGATCAGAAAGCCAGTATGTAGGTTGTCCAGTAGACAGATAATTCAAGTTAAATTCTTGCATGGCTAGTAGTAGCTGTAGAATTATAATTTCTACCGGCAATAAACTTATTTCCCAAAGTTTTAAAATAATCAATAAATTGAGATTTGTTGATATTGTGTTTAGGAGGGCAATATATAGCTGAAATAGTTAAGGGCCCATTCCAGTCAGCTATCACAACACTTGTTGCTTGAATATGATTAAATTTATATTTAGGAAGTTCATAGTGCTGTATGTTTTTCCTGATGATTATTGCAGTACCAGCATGAGCCGTTCCATCAAGATGATTTGGAATATGTGGTGTATTTTTTTATGTTAAAATAACTTTTGTTTGTGAAATGGGTTTTATAAATTAATAAGACAGTAATAAAATGATACAGTTCTTGTTGATGGTTTGACAGTCCGTTGGCATTTCAGACGACTATGTTGAGGAGTTTAGCTATTTTTATGTAAGTTCAGGAGAAGTGTATTAACGAGATTAATCAAGGGCCCAACTTGTGACATTAATTCTTTCACCATGTTTTTTAATTCGAAAACTTCATTTGAATTGGTTAAGGAACTGATAGTACAAGTTGCATTATTGTTTGATATGAAAGCTGGTTGCTGTGGCGTATCACTCTTGTTTTTTAATATTTTAATTTTTTTTCTTTAATTTCTTTATACCGTTGACAACCCTAGTAATTAGCGGGATGGTTTCCTAGACACAAAGTGCACTTTACATTAGACCCTAGGTATTTGTTTGGGCAATTCTTTGTAATATGATGACCAGCGCACTTTACACATTTAGGCAACCTATTACAGTATTGCCAAGTGTGCTCATAACGCTGGCATTTGGTACATTGAGGTATTTCCTTTTTCTTATACATATTAAGCTTAAAAAATACAAATGCAGCGGTTTCAGATAATATTAGTACAAAAGTTTATAAGGAAGGTTTGAATGAAATAATATCACATATAACATCACTAATAAATTCATCTTTAAATTGATCAACATTTCCAGAAAATCTAAAAACAAATAAAATAATACCAATATACAAAGACGGTGATATTAATATAATAAGCAATTTTAGACCGATATCTCTATCAACTATTTCAAGCAAAATCGTAGAAACCGTAGTAAATACTCAATTATCAGCATATCTGAACAACAACAATTTAATCAGTAAAAATCAATATGGATTCAGAAAAAGCTCAAACACTACAACTGCTTTGTTCGACATGGTAACATACATACAAAAAGAAATAAGTAAAAAAAATAAAGTAGCAGTATTGTTTTTTGATTTAACAAAAGCATTTGATACAGTAGATAGGAAAATACTTTTGAAAGTCCTACATAATATTGGAGTAAGTGAAACGAATTATAAATGGTTTCAAAATTATTGTGACAAAAGACAACAATACGCAGAATGCGAAGGGTTTATAAGTGATAAAAAGCCAATATATTATGAGGTGTTACAAGGGAGTTCATTAGATTCAACCCTTTTTATATGTTACATAAATAATATTGCTAACCTAAAACTAAAAGGACAGATTTTTATGAATGCAGACGATTTAGCTATTGTTTACTCTGAAAATAATTATACAGATATGGAAATAAATATAAATAGTGATAACAATAAATTGCTTAAAATTATCAGTCAATATAAATTAACGATCAACATAAGGAAAACCAAACATATGTTATTTCAGAATTATGGAAATGAAAAAATAAACATAAAATATAATAATGAGACAGTTACAAAGTTATCGTGTTACAAGTATCTAGGAGTGACGGTGAACTTATTTATAACAAACACGTAGACGCAATAGAAAGAAAGTGCAGAAGATTGGCTGGTGTATTTAAAAACATATCACACGAAGTACCAAATTATACGAAAAAATCTATATACTATAGTCTATTTCATTCCAGTATAACGTACGGACTTATAATATGGGGAGTAAACTCAAAACAAAATTTAAATAAAATACAAATATTACAAAATAAAGCCATAAAAAATCTATATTCGCTTCATTACAGAACTTCCACAGATTATCTATATAAGACATTTAAAATTAATTCAATTGAGCTAAAATTGAAGCTACTACAAATCGAACATATATATAAGATTTTTCAAGGATTAGTAACTACCAAAACACAACTATTACAAAACTCTGCGTTACATCAATATAATACAACAAATACAACAAATATAAGAACAATTCAACCAGGGTTAAATAATATATCCAGTGCAGCAATAAATGAATACAATAAAATTCCAAGCTGGATGAGAGAGCTGAGACTGAAACATTTCAAAAAACACTTAATTTCATATATTAAAATTTAAACTATATATAAACTATTTTACATATATTAAATTTAAAGTGCCTAGACATTTTTTTCTTTTTTTTTTCAAATTTTAAATTGTATTCATTTTAAGAAATTTCAATTCAATATTTTGTAAATTTAATTATTTGCTTTACTTGTATCTTGCTTTTATTATTATTATCAATATTCTTTATATTCTTCAATAATTTGTTAATTTGTTATTTTGCCTTAATTTACTTTAAAATTGTAAATCATCATGTAATAATACACTCTATATGAGCGATTACGCTCCATTTGAACTAACCCACTAAAACCACTCACCCTTTACCATGACCATTCTACGTGTTTAATGGGTACGTGGTTAATGTGTTTTTCACATAAGATATTGGTCGTGTGTTTTGTAAGTATTAAATGAAAAAATTTAAGTATGCAACAAGATCATACAACAATTCTAAAAAATTTTACAAAATTATAAAATTGACGATATGGGAAGAGGTCTTGGAGGAAAATGGATTGAGAATAACTTGAAGAAAAAGAGAATATATATATCCTCCATTTGAGGTGAATCGTTATGAACCAAATAACCCTTTTTTTTATATAGATGAGTACCCTCTTTCTATGGATGAAAGCCATTTTAATGCAAGAATACGAATGATGTTTGACTTCTAATACTAAGTACGAATGATGTGTTCTTTAACTTTAGTAAAATAAATTCATATATGCTAAACCAACTTTTTTCAAAATAACTGTTTTAACGTTTGCTAATTTTCTCTTGTACCCGTATATAACAATTAAAAAAAAACTATGTAAATATTGTAAATGAAAAAAAAAACAACAACTCTTGCTAGATCCTTCTCATATAATATTTATTTTACCATCAGAATTTGGTAATCATGCAAAACAAAATATGTATTGGTTGGAAACTGCTTATCGACATCTAAAAGATTTTTCTTATTCTCTCATTTACTTTAATCAATACCAACTAATCCATACAAATTTCTATTTTTTTTCTTTTTAAAAAAAAATATTTTGGGATTGACATTTAGTTGGAATTATGAGTAAATCTGTAATACCAAAATAAATTAGGTTAATAATAAAAATCCCGATAATAATATGAGTGAAATTTCTTTGTAAAAATATTTGCATATAATTCTTTGCCACATAATGTTTATTTGTATGAAAAATATGGCAAATTCTTTATCAAAATATTTGGTTTGGATCTACTTGGAACCGACTCGAAGAGAATATGATTTTCGCACGTTCGATATTAAGGACAACAACTTACAATCTTGATATAAAACAATTATTATATAATAAGTAGCAAGAAATTTCAGGCAAATACTGTATGATTACAATATTTAATTTAGATTTTGGGTTATCTTTGCTTTATGTAAATGACGAGAGTATTCTAACATTACCTAAAAAGTTAAATACTAAAATTTATAAAAAAATATTCAAATAATTCAGATCCAATAACCCGCCATTTTAACTTCAAACAATTTTAATTTAATTATGACCCACCACAAAAAGAAAGGTTTGCACTCGCTGGAGTAGAGTATGTAAAAATAAATAAAAAACATAATAAAAAATAATGAAAATATACATTTCTCAGTTAAAAATTTCAAGAGGAAATGAAAGCTATTCAGAAAATAGCTTTGAAATAGTTTTTGAATTTGTGGTTCTTATTTTATTAAGCGATCCGACACCTACTTGTAAATTATCTTTGGTAAAAGTGAGATAAATAATATAAATACTGTTTCTTCACCTTTTTTTCACTAAGTGAATAAAAATTAAATACAGAATGAGGCTAAATTTAAACCAGTATAAGAATATAATATTAAAATTAGTTTTTCAAAAACAATGGGTAATATTTTAAATTGAAAGAAAAATTAGTTGCTTTTAAGAAACATTTTGATTTTCAAAAAAAAAAGTTTATAATAATCAAATAATGTATAAAAAATAATGTGATTAAAATTCGAAATTGTGTATATTTTAAGTTTAAACAATTTTAAGAAATTATTAAGAAATTTAAAGAAATTAGTTATCACAAAAACATTTTGGCCCTTCGCGCCGAATTAATCACAAAGTATCATAGTGAGTCTGGACAGGCGACTTTGAAAAACAAGGTAGTAAAAATAAGATAATAAATTAGTAGATTTTAGGGATTGTTGATTTCAATAAATACAAATTATAAAAAGAAATGGAAAGTTTAATTGAACAACATTTTTTAAGAAGGAAACTATGGAAGCCTTTATGAAAAATTATAAGAAGGATGGGCAGGCAAGGCGCACCAACGCATATTACATCAAACGATTAGAACTATTAGAGGAGCATTGGAAACAATTCTTTGCCAATCACAACAAATTGCCCAAAAGAAAACCAAACAAAGAAAAGAGGAAGTTTCATAAGCTTACTTTGAGGACGAAGTGTATTCCGAAGTATTAGAATTCTACTTCGATTCATATCAAATTATAGAGGGAAGATGTCAGCGAGAATACCCAAGCACACCGGTACCAGAAGAGAAAATCAACAACACAATAATAGAATTAGATGGAATAAGTTTGCCGAAGATAACGTTAGAAAAATTCAATGGCGATTACAACAATTGGCCAACCTTCCATGATTTATTTAACACATTGCTTAACAACACTGAGAGACTAGCACCGGTTCAGAAACTACAGTATTTAAAAATGCAAGTAACAGGCGAACCTGAACATCTATTGCGACAATCCAATGTCATAGATAACAACTACGAAGCAGGCGGGAAGCTTTTAAACGATAGATATCTCGTAGAAGCCCAAATTAAAAAAATATTATCCCAAGGAAGTCAGATAAGCGAGTCTACAACAGGAGTTAAGGCATTATTGGATGGAACCAATGAATGTTTACAAGTTCTCGAAAATTTAGAGGTTGATGTAACTGGTTGGGATCCATTGATTGTATACATCATTGTTCAGAAACTTCCCGAAGAAACACACCAACTATAGGAACAAACTATGTGTAAAAGCACCAATCTCCCAATTTGGGAGGCACTAGGTGAGTTTCTAGAACATCGATTTCGAGCTTTGGAAGCGATTGATATTAAAACACAACCTAATCGACATGATCGCAATACGCACAATGAAAGCAGTACAAATACAAATACATACCACACATTCACAAAAATATCTTGCCCAAAGTGTCAAGGGTCCCACAACTTACGCCACTGTCCTATTTTCTTAAAATTAAATACAAAAAAGCGGTTAGAATTCAAAAAAGGGAATCGACCCTGTCTCAACTGTATGGGAATTGAACACATGTCAATCGATTGTTCCAATCAATTCACTTGTTTCAAATGTTAAAAAACCACCACACTCTTCTTCACGATAATGATAACCAAGATCAAGCACCAGGAACATCGGCAGTGCATTATCAAAACCAAAGTCAACGTTTGTCACCGAATGCAAATCATTTTAATACGTCAAAGTTCAATAATTCCAATTTTAATGTTTCACATGCGGTTTGTTCACAAAAAGTAAACTCTTCAGAACTGGTTTGGGATCATTATACATATCACAACGATTAACCATCAGACGTCCGCATTCTACTACTACTGCAGTTCTCAAAATTCTGATTTCTCAATATGAGTTCACGTAAGCAAATCGTAGTGAGAGCACTAACTGACCCAGAATCCCAAACAACATTAATTACTGAAAAAACAGCACATGCTCTCAATCTGCCAAGGGAAGTCATCAATGCTCAAATACATGGAGTAGGCCAACACACGATTGGGTAATCAAAGCACAGTTCAACTTTCACAATCAAACATATAAGGGAAGATGTACAACTTAAAATCAAGGGCCTCGTAATGTCAAAATTAACACACTTATTGCCCAGCAATCTAATACGGGTAAAAGAATAGCATTGAACATTCAAAAGGGATTCAACTATGATCTAACATTCTTCAAGCCTGGAAAGAATGACTTAATTAAAAGAAAAAATGTGTGAACAACATTTTGAAAATGGTGTAAGTATAAAGTTGTCTTCACAGCAGATCTAGAGAAACTGTATAAACAAATTTGAGTGACACCATCACAAACAGATTATCAACCAATTGTGTGGAGAGAAACACCAGAACTTCCAATAGAGGATTTCAGATTAACAACAGTAACATTCGGTACAAAGTGACACAATTACCGAAAAGGAACGAGCTCTTGAAGATTTCTACGTAGATGACTCACTATCAGGGACTGACACTATAGAAGCAGTCCCAGAACTCCAAGGAGAACTGATCAACCTGGTCAACGCAAGAGGATTTGCACTACGGAAGTGAACTTCGAACTACGAGCCACTATTAAAAATTTTATCAAAAAATCAACGGGAAATAAACCTGCCATTGCATCTGAACGAAACGATACGAATGCTAGGAGTCTAATGAAATCCCACCTCTGACATATTTTCTTAAACGACTCATTTAGAGAAAACACATAATTTTTCCAACAATTCTCTCAGAAGTAGCGAACTTATTCGACCCAATAGGTTGGTTAACACCATTCATCATTGCGAACAAAATGTTTATTCAACAACTTTGGCTCACTGGCTTAGATTGGGACGATGAAGTAAATCTTCAGCTGAAAACCGAATCGGAACGATATCGAGAAGGTATCAGAGATATTGAGACGATGCACATACTAAGATGGATGTACTATACAGAAAATCACTATGTTTAGAACTTCATGGATTGACGGAAGCTTCATTGAGAGCATATATGCAGCTGTTTTATACTTATGCACCAACGACAAGGAAGGTAATAGAAAGGTAACACTCACAAGCTAATGCCAAGGTAGCGTCAATCAAAACAATCTCTAAAATTACACAACCTATCCCGTACTCGGGCTTGGACGGATTTAGAAATCGTGTTAGTCTGGTTGAATGCTCGTCCATCAAGATGGAAATCGTTTGTTGCAAATCGAGTTTAAGATATTCATCAAATCTTGGGACAGAATGTGTGGAATCATGTAAAATCCAGTCAGGATAATCACGTAGACTGTGCCAGTCGGGGAATGTACCCAAATGAAATAAAAACTAATTCACTATGGTGTGAAAGTCCTAAATTGTTGAAAATTCATAAAATAAACTAATCATAAACATATCAACTGCCCCATTATAATCAAAACATTTAATAAAACAAAAAAAATATATAAACTTAAGTGATTCAAAAGGTCAGTACTGTGTAACGTATTGTATACCAAGAAACCGATCATAAAACTATGCAAACAGAAAACGTAGCATCCAAAGCACAATCAAGCCATCCTATCAAATCGAATCTACTTAAAATTAAAAAGTGTTAATAAAATTATCTTATAAATAAACTTAAAATATGGATTTCAAAACATAAAATAAACTTAAAGCAAATCAAACAAAATTAAATTAATCAATTAAACATGAAACATCATGAAATAAATTAAATTATATAATATAAATTAATTAACGCGTATAATCTAAATCATTAACAAATGATTACTGAATCCTAACATAATCTAAAATTTAAAAACAAAAGAAAATAATACTAAACAATAATTAAACATGACTTAAAAATAATGCAGTACCTTCATTGGTGTCTCAGTCTACTTTAATACCAGATGCTCATCATCAACTCCATCTAAAAACCTAAAATCGAAAATAAAAATTAATAATATGTTGGTTGAACGCAAAAACATTAACACACAACATATGAATATATAAACATTATACAACAACACACACATACTGAACCATTATTATTCATTAACAATATAAATAAATATATACAGGCCCTACTTATCCATAGGGCTAATATGGGCTATAGCCCAGGGGCGCCATTGTTCTGAGGTGATCTGAGGGCGCAACCTATTGAAGTATATAATATTATTCTCCAATATATTGCGCCCTCAGATCCTATATTAAAATATAAATTTTAAATTACCTAAAAAACCAAAATTTTTTTTCGCTTGTAAATTGCAAGGTCCCAAAATCATTGAGCAAAACTAGATGGTCTGCACGTGCAGAATCGGTGATGACTCTTTTAAAGTTGCTCTAAATGACATATATATAGATGTGACACAGGAACCTTCAACCAGAATTGAAGCAGAAGGTTTTGAGAAGCAGTTCAATTCTCTGCAAACAGTAATAATGTTATCATTTTAGAACGATATTTTGGAAACCACTAATGAAATTAACATAAGTCTCCAAAAAGTGGAAATCGAAATCGAAACAGTGGTCGAATTTTACAACTCTTTAGAAAAATATCTAAAGGAACGACGAAATGAAAATTCGTTTAATTACTATAAAAAAAGGGAGAAGAGCTCGAGTACTAAAGAATTTAAAACTTCGAGAGCCTTCAAGAGGAAAAGATTCCCTTTTTGATTCACTTTTGGCTGAAATAGATAAGTGAAAATCAGCTTATGATAACATTGCTACCAAATTTGGATTTATGATGAATTTAGGGAAACTTGATGACAATTTTATTCGAGAAAATGCAAATATTTTATATAAAGAATACCATGAAAATCTAGAAGAAGGTTTAGCTGAGACATGAATGCATTTCAAGCATCCAACTTATTATCTGATAATTTAAAGGCTTTTTCGAAAGGTCAATTGATTTTGAAAACAATCATTGAGCTGCAAATTGAATGCACTTTTCCAAATATAACAACAGCAACAGCCCTATGGATATTTTTGAGTATTGCATGTACAAATTGCAGTGGGGAAAGGTTATTTTCGACCCTTAAAAGGATAACAAATTATTTACGTTCATCTTTAGGACAATCTAAACTAAATAATTTAAGTGTATTATCTATTGAAGCTGATATATTAGAAACTACAGCCTTAAATGAAATAATAAATAACTTTGCCAATAATAATAATGTCGGAAAATAAATATTTAATATTAAATTGTATCTTTTAGTTTTTTAAGTAAAAATTAATTATTATATTTAAGCATGCATAAATATTACAGAAATAAATATTGCCTTTTTAAAATAAAACTTATTTTAAAACTATTTCATTCTCTTACCATTTTTACGTTATATTAAACCAAAACCCAGGGCGCCCAAATTTGTAAAGACGGCCTTGAATATATACACTTAATACATAACACAGAAAATATAAAAAAATACAAACTAGAGACCACTATTTATTAATTATAATTCCAGTTAAAGCCAAATTTAACGTTTTGAATAGAAACGGGATTTAAATAGACTGATATTAACTTTTCATTATAAACCAGTAAACAGTCATGTTTGAATAAGAAGCTACGGTTGGGTATGGTTTGAAAAAAACAAAATACTTCTTAATTACCATGCCTTTTCCTAATCAGGTCTTATTTTTAGGTCCACCATTTCAGCAAAGGAAGAGCAGTAACAAAGCAGCTGTTGAATTCCGAAATATTAAACTCATTGTATATTATATAAAGATGATGAAAAATTAGGGCCTATATAAATTTCAATGATTACACTTTTATTTTTAATTTATTTTTTTTATTAACTTATATAAGAACATTGCTGGAATTAGATAAATAATATTTTTTATTTATTTTTTTAATGTTGACAGTAACTTATAGATGGAATTACTTATTCGTGCTTAATTTAAGTACGGTACTGTAATTTTTTACAAAAAATTTTTCGAGCAGTTTTATTGTTTTATTTGGAAAATATAAAGAAGGTTAGTAAATGATTTTTAAAAAACTGTTCGACGGAGAGCCTTTTTATAGAAAGTTAAATTTCCTTTAATTACATATACTCCTATATAAAAATAATAATAATTTTGCATACGCAAAATAAAAAACTTTTGGAATTTATTAAAATGCAATTCCCAGTCACACATTGGCAAAACAAAAAACATGAATATAAATAAAAAACAAAAATAATTTTGTTTACAACTTACGATACACATTGCATACAAATCATACAATGTATTAAAGAATATAGAAAGTAGGAAGTATCATCTGAATACTTTTTAAAATTTTCAACTAAGATAAATTCGGGCAACAACGAGGGTGTGGATTGAAAAGTAATTTTTACTTAATTGAGAAATATTTTTACAACTCTCTTGTTTTATCTCTTTCTGAAGAACTCCAATTCAATTTGGTTTATGTATGCTATATTTTAGTTCTTTTTTTATTGTTTGTTTTTAATGCATGCTTTGTTTTGTGAAAGAATGTCCATTAACAAGAAGGTTCACTGGAAGTCAAGATATTTTTACTACCTCTTTTACAAAAAAAAAGTTAAAGAAGCAAAGAACTATTGTAAATATTTTCTTATGTAAAAAGTTGTGAGAAAGAAAGAGTGCAATATAAACCATTTAAAAAACAACATAATTTTTGCAATGTAATTTTAATTAGCCCACGAGAGATTTTTGTTTATTTATTTAGCCCACTAGAGATTTTTCATGTGTACGGTCGTCTGAAATTTTGTGTTCGAATTTTTTTAAAAATAAATGTATTAAATTTATAAGGAATGAGAATAAATAAATTTTGAATGATTGATTTTTTACAGATCCCTATATAAAATAATATTCGTTTCAAAAACATATGTTATTTCTTAAATATCATATTATTTTATTTTATTGGCTTATAAGGGAAGTACATTTTTTATCATTCTTGTATTTTCAATATACACAGTTTTTCAGGTATTGAAATAGGTAGTTAAAAAGAATATCAAGCGGTTTTTTTTATGAATGATCCGATGTCTTTTTAGTTTCTGAAAAATTAAATTGTGCATTTTAATCATCAATGAACTAATAATACATATTATATTATAAGTAATATAATGCACTTAGGTACCTGTTAATTTTATAAATAGGTAACAAAGTTGAATATTAATAATATGAACATATCAAATTTGAATAAATAATATTTTTATTGCTATGCATTTTTAAGTGTAGCGCATCTGTAAATTTTGATAACTAAGAATAAACACAACAATATTTCTTTCATACAAAAAAATCGTTCATTGATTTTTTTTAACTTTGTATTTTGAATTTGTATCTCTCTCTCACAAATTAAATTCTTATAACTATCTAATTCTTACAATATTGGTAGTCGACTGAAAAAATGGTAACCAGCACATTGATGAATTATAAAATTTTATTCCGGTGAACCTTCTTATTAATAGATATTCTTTGGTTTTATTACAAAAGGGTCAAAGCCTAGTTATGTATGATATGATAAGCTTGAACAAGGCTAACACTACAGGTCGAGACACAAAATTGCTTCAATGTGTTAGTGCAGTACATTTTATATTTTATAAGCCTTTTATAATGGAATTTTAGTATGAAAATTGATGAAACACCTTTTTTTAAACACATATTTAATAACTAAAATATTTAATTTTTAAAAATCTGAATACTCCAAAATATGTAAAAAAATTAAACCCATTCTTTGGACGAAAGTTAAAAAAATTAATAGATTTCGAGTTATAAATATAAAACGATTTGTAAGTGGCCCACTATTTTTTCCCATAAGACTTTGTGTAAATTTTTTGTGTGAACAGACCTACTATTGAGCTTCTCCCTCCGAGTGTCTCAACCTCGTGTTAGTCTTGAGCAGGAACTACAATATATCAGGACGGTATGCTGAGAGAGTTAAAGCTATAATAGTGTTCTTTTTTTTTGTAACTTAATTTACCAATTTTGGTTTAAAGTTATAAGATAGAAAAAATATCCCCAAACATGTTGAAACTTATATATTTGAAGAAGCTTTTAAAAAATTAGATAAAAAAATGATTTTAAAATCGAGTTTTAATATATTAATTTTGGTTTTCAAAATCTAAATTTACTATTAAAATAAAATTTAGAATTTCTATTTTATTTTTCCAAAAAAAGAAGGTTGAAGTCGTATTTTTGAGTGCTAGTTTATTAAAAAGAAAATAAATACACAAAAAATGTTTGATTCGAAAGATGTTTTATTGCAGAAAAAAATGGCCATCTTTTGCTTACTATCTGTTCAACTTCAAGTTAGAAAGAAATGAATAGTTGCATTTTAGACTAGTTAGTGACGGAAAAAAATAAAAGATAAGCTACAGAATAAATAGTAAATAAAGTGTTTTTCAATAGGGATGATATGATTTTGAAGTGACGTTTCGGCCATTTGTAATTTGTCATGATCTGTCATGTTTTTTTCATAGAATTCAGTAATGCTTACAATTTCATCATAAACGTTGTGAATTTGCTGATTTTACCTTGGAACCACTTGAGGACGATAAAGATTTTTTTAAGAAAATCATCTTCTGAATCATCGGTCCGTACTTTTTTCGAAATGAAGCTGGTAACACCATAACTGTCAATGGAGAGCGGTATAGATGCTAACCAACTTTTTATGGCCGAAATTGGAAGAAGTTGGACTTGACAACATTTGGTTCTAACAAAAACGGGGCTACGCGCCACACAGCAAGTGCAATAATTGAACTATTGCGAGAAAAGTTTGGAGATTCGATTATTTCAAGAAATTGTAATATTGAATGACCTCCAAGAAGTTGTGATTTAACACCATTAGACTATTTCGGGTTATTTGAAGTCATTGGTCTTTAGCAATAAACCAGACTCTATTCAAGCTTTACAAGTCAATATTGAACGTGCTATTCATGACATACGACTGGATTTAGTGGAAAAAGTGCTCAAAAAATGGGTTCATCGATTTCGTTCCTGCAGAAGAAGTCATGGAGGCCATTTGAATAACGTTTTATTCAGAACTTAATTGTATCGATTGTACTTCACATTAAATAAAAAACATTTGAATTTCCTTAACAGTTAGTGTGTTTTTTTTTTTTGAAGAAATCATATCACTCTTATTGCAAAACCCTATATATACAATTGTGTATTGGCTTATGAGGTTACATTCCAACAAATATAGTCCTAGGTTTTACATTAACTTTGACAGTGTTAGGTGGTAAAGCTAGGCGTCCGAAGGTCCGCTATTGAGAAGAGTCTTAATCTTCTGTTCTCTCTACCCGTTTGTCTCCACAGTTTTTCCACCAGTGGATTCGGGTGGTTTCCTAACCGGGTCCAATATCTTATGGTTGTAGGAGTTATTTTCTCTTTTATAGATCTCACTTTTAAGTAACTTCTTATGACTAAGTTTCGAACATACCAAGGTCCACTGACAATTGCTCTGAGTTGAAAAAGTTCACCTTTGCTTGAAAAAGTTCAATGATTTCTATATTTGGATTGTTTGCTGTACCCCACATTTCGATACCGGAAATCCATATTTGTTTCAGTATATTTTTATAGAAAGATCCATCAGAAGTCTTTTATAGGAACTTACTTTCTAGAGAGAATTGTGAATTTCTGCCAATTAGCCAGTGTAAGTTGGAAAATTTTAGACGTAGTTGTTTACTTTTTGCAGCAATTTGTGCGGTGTAATTAATTACAAAAAGTAAAACTTCAAAATTATAAAATTAAAATAAAAATAAATATAAACAAAAACAATTGAAATAGTGCCTTTAAATAAAAAAAAAAAGAAAATTAATATTTAATCTAAATTCAGTGTCAATAGCGATATAATTATTAAAACGGAAAATTATAATTACAATAATTTCATTAAACAAAAATATTTAACTAAAATTAACAATAGCCAAAACTTAAATTTTATTCCATTCTCTCCTATTATTCTATTATATAATAAATATTGTTAACTGTTCGTCTTAACTGACAATAGTTAAATCATGGCGCGCACGTACATACTCGTGCTTGTTCAAATTCAAACCGTATCAATACATTATCTTAATCCACAAAATTTTTTTGTTGTTTTTCTTTTCCAACTTTCTTTTTCTTCTGTAAATCTCTCATTAATTCATTATAATTTTTGTTTCTTTTATTTTTTTTTTTTTTGTTGTTCTTACCGTAATTTTCTCAGTGTTCTAACCTGCAGTGAATTCTCTGAGAATATTTCTACACTCAATAAGGTATTAAAAACTGTTGTGTGTAGATATTTGTCTCAGTTGCATTCATTGCAGGGGTGGTATACGTCAGTGGTAATGTGGGCCAAAAAATTTAAAATTTAAAGGGAAAAAGGATTTTAAAAATTGAAATTATTTATTTTTTTGTTTTCTATTTTTTGATTACTTGTGTTAATTTTAATTTATTTACCTTTTCTCTTGTAAATTGTTCGCAATAATGTTTAAGATAGATTTTTGTACCATTCGCGGTCTATCAACAAATTTCTATTCCGTCGAAAGCCATCTACGGCTCCAAAATCCAGCAATTTTAGCACTAAGTGAAACAAGTTGTGAATAATGATATTAATTTTAGTATCAATAATTATTCGCTTATGTCTCTTTTTATAGCCCATAGAAGGATTGCTTTGTATATACGAAATGATGTAGCTTATCAGACACTTCAAAATTGTGTGCTCCAACCCAATTTATCAATATAATTGGATGAAAATACACGTCGATAAGCACATCATTCACTTCTGTTTTATTTACAGATTGCCCCAAGCGAACCAGCTAGAAACTAATATGCCTATAGAAAGTCTATCCAATCAAATAAACTCAATTCTGGAAACCAATCCCGAATCTGAAATTGTTTTGGAGGGAGACTTTAATATTCATAATAGGGACTGGCTTCACTCTTCTAGTCACAACAGTTCCGAAGGCAAACAAGTTGAACTTTTTTCCAACTTTTTCAACCTTTCTCAACTTGTCAAAAGCCCTACGAGGATATCAGACCGACGCGATCAGAACGGACACCTCCAGGATTTATTCCTAACTACTCATTCGGAGAAATATTTAATCTCTGTCTTGTAAGCACAAATTTCGAAGCAGGCACAACAACCAGCTCTAATAATTCTCCCAAAAGACTAGTTTGGCATTATCATCAAACTGACTGGGAAGGCTTCAACAACTTTTTAAATGCATCGAACTGGTCATTGTGTTTCCAATATAAAAATATCGACTTTGCTGTAGAGGTGATTACCAAGAGGATTCTATTACGAATGAAAACTTTCATTCCAAATAGCCTTAGAAGTATGAAACGAAATCCTTCAGGTTGGTTCAATAACCTCTGCAGCAAAGCTCTGAAATCCAAAGAAAAAGCTTACAAAAAATACAAGAATAATAAAACTGTCAACACGTATGAGAGTTATAAAGTGGTTCGGAATAAGTGTAAAAAAATTATCAATCAGCAAAAATTCCTGCACAACCAAAGGTTGAGACGAGAAATCTTTAATCTCCCTAACAACAGCAGTTCCTTCTGGACATTTGCTAAAAATGTTGGGTAAAATTTTTGCCAATCTTCATTTCCACCTATGATTGATAATAGTACTATTATATCAGATTCTCTTGGAAAAGCTAATCTTTTTGCAAAATTATTTATAGCCACTTCTACTCTCCCTAATACAGCCCGAAATCTTCCAGCAATCCCTATTGTAAATTCTTTACTCGGAAGGATTTGCTTCAGAACAAGACCTGTAGTAAAAGTCTTGAAGAATCTCGATATAAAAAAATCTACCGGTCCCGATGGTATACCTGCGATTGTGCCGCAACACATTGCCTTCGCCATTTCTAAACCTCTGCGCAAATTATTCAATTTGTCCTTTTCTTCAGAAACTTAGCCGTCCTATAGGAAAGTTTCCCAAGTTTATCCTATTCCTAAAAAAGGTGACAAAAGCAATCCTTCAAACTATAGGCCCATAGCTATTACTTCCATTATTTCCAAAACGGTGGAAATTTTAATCAATCAAAAGTTGAAGAAATATCTTGATAGAAGAGGTAAAATTCATGATAGTCAATACGGCTTTCGAGCTCAGCGTTCCACCAGTGATCTCATGACATGCCTCTGCGAAAAGTTCAACCCTAGTCTTTATCAATATGGTGAAGCTGCTGTTGTAGCTCTGGATATATCTAAGGTTTTCATAGAGTCTGGCATTCTGCTCTTATAGCAAAATGCAATGCTGTAGGCCTCGGTCCAATCTTTTCTAAATGGATTGAAAGCTTTCTTTTAAATCGATCTATCATAGTTTCAGTTGACGGTACTTTTTACGACCAACTTCAAATCAATGCTCGTGTTCCACAATGCTCCATCCTTTCACCCACCCTATTTCTCAATTTCATTAATGACCTTCTCAAATTAACTTTCAATCCAGTCCATAGTTTTGCTGATGACAACACTCTAGTGGCATCATATGATTTTCTTAGAACAACTAATGCTACAGCTTCAGCAGTTAACTCCAAAATAACAATGGTGGGTGCACTCAATCACGACCTAGCCAAAATTGTTGACTGGGATAGAGCAAACAGAGTCGAGTTTAACAATTCAAAAACTCAAAGCTGTCTTGTTAGTAACAAGCTAACAGCATTCCAACCAATTCTCCGGTTTTAAAATGAAGTTATTCAGCGACTCAAAGACTGGAACATTCTCTTCAGCATATTTTCGATATTGCGCAAAGCGCCGCCAAATGCTTGGGCTTTTTAAGTCGCTGCAAAGCTTATTTTTCATCTCGAGACCTCTTAAAAATCTATGAAGCATATACGACCCAAGCTCGGGTATAACTCACATGTATGGACAGGTGCACTAAAAACAGCTTTTAATTTTTTGGACCAAGTTCAAAACCATGATACGTTCGTCTTATAGGCGACATAAATGTGACCTCATCCCTTATCCCACTTAGTCATCGTCGTATTGTTGGAGCACTTTCTCTATTATATAGATATCTACTTGGTGTTCTACTTGTCCCGAGGAATTAAAGTCACTTCCTCCTCCTCTCAAGCAATTCCGTCGCATAACACTAGAGGCATCAAGTTCCCACCCTTTCACAGTGGAAATTCCGAGATAGTTTAACTCCGGTTATGGAAATTCTTTTATAGTAAAAACATCTCGATTGTGGAATCGCGTCCCAAACGAAGCATTCCCAATGAGAGAAGGATTTTTTTTTATTTATGATTTACAGAGATTTAAGACGAATGTTAACAACATTGTTCGCTCTTTCCCACAAAACTTTTCTTCTTCCTTTTTCTTTCCTTTCCTTTAAATATCCTTTCCTTTTTCAAATGGTCAACGGTACTCAAAGGTTCACAACCTAAGTTTTGGCTATAATATAAAAAAAAAAAACAATATGCTTTCTCCAGGTTAATTTTAGGTTCAAGTGAATCCCCAAATATTTGACCGAATCCGCCATTGGTAACGTATTCTTATTGATTCAAATTGGAAGACAGATTTATTTCCTAGTGGTGAAAGTAATGTGGACAGGTTTGACTTCGTTTGCTTTAATTCTCCATTTTTTTAGCCACATATTTATGTCATCTAAGTTTCTCTGAAGCTTAAAAGATGCCATTTGCGGGAAAATACTTGAAGCTAGAACTGTTGTATCGACTGCAAATGTTGCAACCATGGTGTCTTGTCTTATTGGTAAATCAGCAGTAAATAATATACATAATACAGGTCCTAATACGCTCCCTTGGAAAACGCTTTTTCTAAGTGTATTGCAAAAGTTTCAGCTTTTTCTGAATCGCTTTATTTTGGAAATCTTTATAGCGAATACAGCCTTTGTAATTTGCCGGGTGGTTTACGGAACAAAAAACCCACTTGACTTCGTTGTCCCTAATTTTTCGTTTACAATTTGTGGTGTGATGATTTCTAGCACACTTGACGCATCTAGCTTGCCGGTTGCAGAATTTGTTGGTGTGACCGTAACGTTGACATGATGTACACTGTGGGAGTTCACGCTTTTGGTGTGGTGCTTCAACTGTATTTATAGAAAATAAAAATGAAATAAGTTCGACAAAATTGAAATTATGTATTAATAAAGTGAAGGTGAAGCTAATTTTAAAATGGAAGTTACTCTAAATCCTCAATTATTTAGAGATTTTGTTTTTGAAGATTCAGGCCCCAACCCTTTTAAAATGTTTAACATTATAACTTTTCAGTACTAAACGAAAAGTTTTTTTGCTACCGCGTCCGCCGTGGCAGCAACTCGTAGCCGATGCACTCGTGACTTTCAGTTGCAATATTTCGTTGCGGAATTTTAAAAAAGAATTTCACGTGGCGAATCCCTATTTTGCATCATCATATAGTATTATTTTTCACATTAAATAATATAAATATTAAATTCAAATTTTATTTTCAGGTTTTGCGGATCTTTTTCAAATTAATTTTTATCATATTATAATATGAAAACATACATGTAATATTATTATGTATATAATTTCCATATGGTTTTTAAAAATGTATATGGTTTTTAACACTATTGTAATTCTCTCATATGAAAAGATTATAAATGCAATTATATTATGTATATATATTATTTATACCAATTTTATTTTCTTCAAATGCAGTTATGTATCTATTGTATCTATATATTCTTTAGTTACATTTTAATATAAATTTTTAAATAATTAAACGCGGGAACAATTTTATTCATTATTTATATACATACATATATGTAGAATGTAGATTGTAGATATATAGATGACGTTGTTTTGATATGAGATATGAGCTGTTTTGTTGCAAAGAACACGTAAAATTAATTCTGTTCCGATTTCAGCTTGATATGTGATAGATGTTTTACTTATTTTTGATACTTACATAATATACTTATAAAAATTTCAATATTTTAAATATTTTAACAACCGTTTGTGATTTTTTAACAGGTAAGTTCATACATATATTTTTGAAAAAAACTATTGGATAAGATGTGTATAAAAGAATATCTATTGATAATACCCGTCTATACATACTTAGGTATATTATAAGATTCATTAATATGTTAAAACTTATGAACGATAATCGTAAATCGGGTCGAAAATGTGCTGAAAAAATTTTATTTAATATGTATGTGGATTCACAAATGCAAAATTTCAAATCTTGAAACGGATGAAAATTATATCACCTGTGAGGATCATTTATATAATAAAAAGAATAAAAAATTTTAAGAATAAAAAATGTTTTGCAAACAAAAAAGTTAAAAGAAATACTATGCCAACTTTGTTTTTAGATAATAATAAAACTACGCAACTAACAAAAGACTCCAATATTTTCACTTTTTCAGACGAATCAGAACCTATTAAACGTTCCAAAAATAAGCCTCAGCGTATTAAAAAAAGTGTATTAGCGTTTGAAGAGTGTAGCGAGCTTGAAAGTCCACCTTCTCCAGATCTAATTCTTAAACTTTCCATTAAAACTTATTCAAGATCTAATCCAAATATTCTACCGAAATCCAGTTTTTGTAACAATTGCCAAAAATTTCAAAAAAATGAATCGTACCACAAAAAAAAAATGTACAAATTTGGAAAAACAGTTAAATAAAATTCAGATTAATAATAAATATTTAAAATCAGCTTCATTCATATCAAAACGAAAAAATCAAAAATTAATGTATGAAAATGAAAAATTGAGGGAAAATTAAAAACTTATATCTATTACTAATTTATTGATCAATCCAAATTAGAAATTAATTCAAAAACTTTGCTTAAAATGAATTTTAAAGAAAAAAAAATTAGTCGAATGAAGAAAAAGAACTTGCCTTGAAAATTCATTTCAATTCTCCTAAAGGATACAATTTTTTGCGTAATTCAATAAAATTTAATTTGCCTCATTATTCTTCTCTAAATCGATGGTTTACCATAAAATATTTAGATGAAGGCTTTTACGAAAAAAATATCGAAAAATTACGAAATATTTTCAATAAAATGAACCAAGTCCAAAAAAGCTGTTCTGATATTTGATGAAATTGCCATTCGAAAAGATTTAAATTATAACAGCGTATTAGATTAGATTACAGGTTTCTTAGATTGCGGTTTCAAAAGAACTGGAGCCATAGCTAAATATGTATGTGTGTGTTTATTAAGAGAAATAGTATCAAATTGGAAATACGTATTTAGTTATTATATGGCAGATAAAGGTATTTGTGGGAATCTTCAAGAAATATTGTATTTAAATTTAAAAGCAGCTAGCTTTTCCCTTAGATCTCAATATTCGTGTGGTAATATGTGATCAAAGCATTAATTATAGGAAATGTTTTAGTTTATTAGGATTTAACAATAACCAGCCTTATCATCAAAGAATATCTATAAAAAGAAGAGGCACTGCTTCCAATTGCTCCCAAAATTTTGTGTCCTTGAAATGAAAAAAAAATTATTTTTGAAATATCTTCCAAGAATTAAAAGAAAACTATGGTAATAAGAAAGTTTAATTAATATTTTTATTTTTAATTATGATAAATTTTATATTGCTAAAGGAATTTTCTGAATGTAAATGTTTACAAAGAGAAAATTAAATTCCAAAATATTTGTGTAAAAAATGTTCAAAAATATTTATCTTTTTTTTATAATTTTTATTTAACATTTTTCATAAATGTGTTACACTTACAATTTTATGTTTCGTATTGAATTTTTTAACATTTTTGTTAAAATTTTTAATAATAAAATAAAATCTTACTCTTATATACAGTTTTATAAAATAAAATAACTTTAACACATTTATTACAGCAATTATAAGTAAAATCATATTTTGAAGATTGGAATAACTTATATTCAAAAATTTTTTCTACATATTTATATCATCAAATAAAATTATAAATTTTTATTCTAACTTATCTAATATAATCATAAAATCATTCTTTATCTTATCTAATCATTAAATCACATCTATCAATAGCTTTTAACCATTTTTCTCTCCTACAAATATTACAAATGAAAATAGTATTATTAAATAAAAATTTAGACTTAAATGTCTTAAATGTCTAAAAATTTAGACTTAAATGTCTAAATTTTTATTTAATAATACTATTTTAAATAGAGCACCATGAACTATAATTTAATAAAATTAAATATATACGTGCAATCCACAATCCTTCGGTAACTGATGAAATTTAAATACATTATTACTATCTGCCTTTTTCAGATTATACACTTGACATTTCTAATATTGTTTACCCATTTTACAAAATTTTATATTTTCTACAAATAAATATCACTTTCAATTTAATAAACTAAATTTCGTTCTTTATTTGCACTAATTTCGAATCAACTTATCAACTTAAAGTAAACCCGCTAATAAAATCCTATATAAAATTAGATTAGGTACAACAATAAAAATGTTAACAAATAAGAAGCAGATTTTGATTGAATTCTTAGTTATCAAAATTTGCAGATATGTTACACTTAAAAAATTTTGTCTTTTATTAAATACACGGCAATAAAAAACATTATTATTTTATTCAAATTTGAAATATTCATATTATTAATGTTCAAATTTTTTGCCTATTTATAAAATTACCAAAACGCATTATATTACTTATAATCATTGTGATTCATTGATTATTAAAAGGAAAAACTTAATATTTAAGGAAATAAAAATGCATCGAATTTTCATTAATAAGTAGATTCAGTGGAAGTCTAGATATTTTTACTACTACATTTATAAAAAAAAGCCCATTAGTTAGTTAAAGAAGCAAAGAACTATTGTAAATATTTTCTTATGTAAGAAGTTGAAAGAAAGAAAGAGTGCGATAAACCATTTAAAAAACAACTTCATTTTTGCAATGTAGTTCTAAATGGCCCACGGGAGATATTTGTTTATTTATTTAGCCCACTAGAAATATTTCATGTGTACGGTTGTGGTCGTCTGAAATTTTGTGTACAAATTTTTTTAAAAGCGTATTAAATTTATTAGGGTATTAGAATAATGAAATTTTGAATAATTGATTTTTACATGTACCTACATAACATAATATTGTTTTAAAAATATATGTTATTTCTTAAACATCATATTATTATCTTTATAAGGGAAGTAAACATTTTTGTTTTATTTCAAACATTTTTGTTTTTTTCATTCATATATTTTCAATAATACAAATTTTTTTAGGTATTGAAACTGGTAGTTAAAAAGAATAAAATTTTAAGCTTTCGAACTTTTGTTGAAGACAGGCGTGTTTTTTTTTTAGCTCCAAAATATTCAAATAAAAAAATTATATTCCAAAAATATAAAATATAATAAGATAGTTAATTCGAATTGTGCAAAAAAATTTATGAAAGTTTTAATAATTTATAATTGTATAATAAAAAAACAACAAAAATTATTTAAAGAAAAATAAAAAGCTTTCAAACTTTAAAGACTTACGTGTTTTTTTTGCGCTAAATTAATAAATTAATAAATAAATTAATTAGTGAATACTTTATTGAATTAATAATTATCGGATTAAAATCATACATAAAAAAAAAAATATAAAATAAAAAAATGGTCAGTCAGTGTGAATTGTGCAAAAAAATTTTAAATGCAAAATCCAAAGCAGTAAAATGCAAAATTTGCTTATGTTTATTTCATACTAAATGCCCATCGTTATCTGATGACGTGCATGAATTGATAAAGTCTGGAGATATCGATTGGAGATGTTCAGGATGTCCCCATCTGAACAATTCTATAGCTGTTGTGGAGGATTTAAACAATGATCAGGTAGGTGAAGGAGCAGGCTTGGATGAGCTCGCTTCTTCTGACTTTACTAAATGCAATATAAATAATTTGGCTGATCATATGAAAGCATTAGTTACATGTGTGATGGATATAAGAAATTCACAAATTTTTATATCCAATAAAGCAGAACAAATTCTCCAAGAAAATATTGAAATAAAAAAGGAGAATGATAGTTTAAATAAAAAAGTTCATTATATGGAGGATAATTCCAGAATTTTTGAGGATAGAATATCTAAACTAGAAATGATCATAGATGAGCCACTGCAAAATCGGCGAAAAAACAACATCGTTATTGCTGGATTGCCACCAAATGTAAATAGTTTGCAATTCAGTAATATATTCAAAAAAATTAAAGCACCAGTATCAGAAATGGAATCCATAACGCCATTAGTGAAAAAAAATTATGGAAAACCGGACAGTTGTTTATATATTGTAAAATTAAGCTCCGAAAATATCTAAATTTGTTTATATTAATATACAAAGTTTTCGTAATAAACTCTACATCGTGGAATTTCTTATTAATTCATACAAATTTAAGATTCATATTATCATATTAACTGAAATATGGTTAATAGAGGAAGAAAATCAGTTTTTCAATATTTCCGGGTTTCAAATAGACAAGAACCATACGGCGGTGTTGCAATATATATTGATGAAAATATAAATTCGAATCCTGTATATAAAGAAGAAGTTAATAAAAGTAATATTCTAGTAAATTTACATGATCTTAAATTAAATATTATAGGCATATATAGATCTCACGAAACTCATATACCTGATTTTATAGATAAATTAAATAATATTACATTGGCACACAAAAATTCTTTGATAATCGGAGATATGAATATAAACTTGCTCGATATGAATAAACAATATGTTATTGATTATACTAATACTCTTATTAGTAACGGATTTCTAATATACAATAAAATATCTTTTGAATATGCAACAAGAATAAGCAATGATCAAAAAAATGGATTATTGACCATTTTATCACGGATTTAATAAATTATAAATACAACTTCTTAATTAGTGATACCTCCTTATCTGATCATGAAATGTTCTTTAACAATATTAATTTTAAGCCTGTAACCAAAAATAAAATCTTTAATAAAACACTTTTGGATTATGAAAAAATTGAATCCGATAATTTTTGGACAAATATAAACGGTTACAGTGTATTTGATACTTTCGTTACAGATTTGCAAAATCTAATTGTAAAAAATACAAAATTTGTTGTAGTAAAAAAAGATAAAAAGAAAGCCATTTGGATGACAAAGAATATATTTGATAAAATTAAAATCAGAGACTCGTACTACAAATATTCTAGGAAATATAAAGGAAATAGTGGTATTCTGAATTTATACAAAAATATGAAAGTCGAGCTGAACAAATTAATTCTTCAAGCTAAGAAAAACTTTTTCTCTAATAAAGTCCAGCATGGCATATCTAACGGTAAAAATCTTTGGAATTTATATAATAAGATAATCTATAACACAGATGCATACAAACAAAATTCAAGTGTTAAAACCTTAATAATTAATAATGATACCATCACTAATGAGCATGATATATAGCTAACAAAATGAACTCTTATTTTGTTAACGTGACTGATGCACTTAATATATCTAGTAGTCCGATAGATTACATGTGTATTAATAGAACTTCAAGAACAATCCACAATAACTTTGATCTATGTCTCACCAAAAGAGCAGAAATTGAACAGATTATTGCAAATCTAAAACCGTCCACTGCCATAGGTTATGACAACATTTCAAATAAGTTAATTCAAAAATTTTCAATCAAACTCTCACCGATATTAGTCAAATTAATAAATAATTCTTTTCATAACTCAATATTTCCAAAGTCCCTTAAAACAGCAATAGTTATATCTATCCATAAAGCAGGAAATACAACTGATCCATAAAATTACCGTCCCATCTCTGTTTTAACCAGTCTTCCCAAAATATTTGAACTAGTAATAAAACACCGCCTTAATATTTTTCTCTCAAATAATAACATTCTACACGAAGAGCAATATGGTTTCGAAAAAAATTCAAATACAACAGCAGCGTGCTTAAGTTTAACCAACTTTATGACAAATAATATTGATAGTAAAAAAATTTGTTGCAATTATATCTTTGGATTTTCAAAAAGCATTCGACTGTATAGACCATGAGATTATCTTATCGAAAATGGATAACCTTAACTTTGATCCTAATGATGTGAATTTTTTCAGAACATATTTTACTTGTAGAATACAAAAAGTCAAAGTAGGATCGTTCTTCAGCAACACCTTAATAATAAAAAAAAGGAGTTCCACAGGGATCAATTTCAGGACCAGATATTTTCAAAATATATATAAGCCATATCACGCTTAGATCTTGCAGGATCTATTCAACTATATGCCGACGATGCCTTTGTGAGATATGCTGCTTTCGCAAAACTTCCCCATACCTTTTTATTCTTCGTCGTGTTCGTAAATTTATTTCCAGAAACGCTTTGTATACCATATATTCTTCCTTTATATTATCGCACATAACTTGTCTGAACCCAATATGGAGTGGAACAAATCAGCAAATATTACTTCAATTAGATATCTTACATAAGAAAGCTATCAAAATAATTCACTTTTATCCAAATACATTTCCTACAGATATGTTATATTCAGAAAAATATATTAGCCTTCACAATATTTGCATACGTGAACTATACTTTACGGCCTTTAAAATTATAAAAAATAACATTAAACATAATTTTATTCTAAATAGAATGATAAATATACACAGTCATAACACTAGAAATTGTTCTAATTTTTACTTATCATTATTTAGAACAAACCAACAAAAGAATAATTGTTTTATTTAAATGCTTGAAGTTATATAGTGAACTTCCAACAAAATTGAAACAAATTGATTCAATTAGAATTTTCAAAAATGAAATAAAAATATATATATTAAATCAAAACCCAATTAATCAAAATCAATAGGGAATAATAAACTATGTTATAATTATAATAATGTAATGGTAATGATTATGATTTATAAAAATCGTATCGAAACAATATTGTTGTTGTAATTGTGTTAGCAGGTGTGAAAAAAAAATTATTAAAGACTTATAATGTAAAAATTAAGAAAACAAAAAAAAAACAAAAAAAAACAGGAAAAAATGAAACTATTTAACTTGGAAATTATAAATTTATCTACAAATTTGTTTTTTTTTTTTTATATATACATATTAATTTTTTATTAATTTTATATAATTTTCCTTTTCGTCTTCTTAATAAAAACTCGTAAGCTTATTTAAATTAAATTGCATTATATACAAAAAACAATAAGATCAGACAGCTTAAACATAAGCTATGATCAATAAAACTAAATTTAATTATCTATTATGTATTTGATATACATGAATTATAATACAAAATGTATTATTGAAAAACAAAATAAAGAAAAAAAAAAAAATACCACAAAATACAGTTTTTTTTATGAATGACTCGATGCATTTTTATTTATTTAAATATTAAGTTTTTCCATTTAATAATCAATGAATCACAATGATTATAATAAGTAATATAATGCGTTTTGGTAATTTTATAAATAGGTAAAAAAATTTAACATTAATAATATGAATATTTCAAATTTGAATAAAATAATAATGTTTTTTATTGCCGTGTATTTAATAAAAGATAAAAATTTTTAGGTGTAACACATCTGCAAATTTTGATAACTAAGAACAAATACAACAATATTTCTTTGATAGAAAAAAAACCGTTCGATAATTTTTTTCCCACTTTGTGTTTTGGATTTTTATCTCTCTTTCACAAATAAAATCTATTTCTTACAATTTGGAAATCGACTGGAAAAATGTTAACCAATACATTGACAAATTATAAAATTTTATTCCAGTGAACCTTCTTATTAATAGATATTCTTTGAACAAACAACTGATAATGAAAATTAAGGTACTTTTTTCTTCTCTCAAACTTTGTCTATTTGCTTTTCGTTTCATTCGTTTTATATGCATTGCACATGAATTTGTGGATTTGTTGTGTATATGAGTACATTATTATTGTTTTTATATATGGATACGTAGGTATATGTAATTAAAGGAAATTTAAATTTCTATTAAAAGAAGGCTCTCCGTCGAAAAGTTTTATAAAAATCAATTACTAATTTATTAGTACCCATCTTCTTTAAATTTTTCAAATAAAAATACTGGAAAAAATTTTTAGTAACAAATTACAGTTCCGTACTTAAATTAAGCACGAAACGGTAATTCTACCTAAGTTACTGTCAACATTAAAAAAAAAACGAAAGAAAAAAATATTACGTATTTATCTAAATTCAACAGCGTTCTTATACGTTATAAGTTAATAAAAAAAATCCAAATCACTGAAATTTATATAGACACTAATTTTTTATAATCTTTATATAGCATACAACGAGTTTAATGCTTAGGATTTCAACAACTGCTATCTTACCAAACCGTAGCTTCTTATTAAAACATGACTGTTTACTAGTGGATAGTAAAAAGTGTAAATCACTAAAAAAAAAAAAAAAAACTAACTAAAAATAGGGATCCCTAGTTTTTTTTATAATTTCAATGAATCTGAAAAAAAAAATCACAATTTTTGATGCAATACATTTAGTGAAGTGTCTACGGAACATTCTCCTAAGAAATGATGTTCAAACCAACGACGGAGAAATTTCATTTAAAAAAATTCGGTCTTTATACCTCTGCGAATATAGTAATAAAAAAAAATGTGTCCAAGACAGGCACATAAAAAAACTCGGAATATTTAGTTGAGATCGTAGAATACTTCAAAAACATAGTTCCAGCGACGCCACAAAAATATATTGCATCAGAGGCATGGTGCAAAGATTAAATGCAATAATTCAACTAAGAGAGATATTTTTGCTAAATATAGTAATTCTAATTGTTTTTATTATATTATATACTTTTATATTAATTTGCCAGTATTATATGTATATATGTATGAATATATGAATTTATGTATATATGTATATATGGATATATGTATATACGTATATACGTATATATGTTTATATATTTTCGTGGTAGGTTGGAATTTTTTTGTTAATATTAAAACCAAACGCAAAAAATAAAAAAAATAATTTTGTTTAAAAAATTTAAAGATAGAGTTCTGAAATTTTGCCCAGTTACTCATGGTAAAAAAACCAAGAGTACCAACACGGTACTCTACAAAGCTATCAAATTACAGGTTTGGTTCGCTGCCGTACAACTCCTAGTACGTCTCAAGCATATTTTAAAAACCAATTGTGTTATAGACAGAAGAGTTTACAGTTATTATACTCTTTCTGAAATTATAATACCTATAGGTTTCATTTAAAACTAAAAAGTATAAAATAAAATAATAATGTAAAAATAAACATTTTTAAAATATACTTTTATCGAAACCAAACTAGCCCCCTAAATAGTAGAAAATAAAACTAGGGGTGGATATTGAGCATCTAGAACTACTATAAGATAACACAAAAGTATATAATGAATCTTGCTGGAATATTGTTAATGGAAATTTTTAATACTTGTCGCTTAAAAAAAATCACGAATATTAAAAGAACATCACAAAGTTTGGTACTTTTAACATCACAAAGCGTTTCCAAATTTACATTAACAATATTCTAGCAAGATTCATTATATACTTTTCAAATAATAAGTTGACTAGGTGATCATACATGTGCTTCTTTGGTGGGTCTTCAAAATTGAAAAAACTTCAGAGTTTCTCCGGTTCGGTTTCACATAAAATAAAGAACACAAGAACTAAAATAAAACAAATATAATTTGAATTTTTGCGAATGAATTATTGTCGGACAAAACCAACTCGCAAGAAAAAAGTTGTTCACGGCTTGTTACACACACACTATCGAAGGTTACGTATAGAGTCTATACTGATCTTGAATGGATGGAACTTTTTGTTATTTGAATTTGTATAATTTCAAATTTTTTTATTTTTCTCAATGAATACATTGTAATAAAAGGATTTTTATAATTGTTGAATTGTACGTGTATATTTATAATAATAAATTATAATATAATGCTTAGAAAACAAAAATATTTTTTTTTTATTGAAAATTTTTCAAAAATAACAATTTCAAAAAATTCAAATAATATAGTGCACATTCATTCACGTTATGATTTCTAATATATATGTACATACATACATATATGTATATTTACAAATAGAATCAAATTTTTGTTTTAAAAGTTCTTTTAAATACCGTTTTCTATATGAAGTCAATTGCGTTGTGTTTTTATTATTCTCCATACAAACATGCAAGCATTATTATCAATGCAATTCAAATCAGTTTTTAGGTACATAGGTAGGTATATACTTTTTTTTTTCTTTTATTTTGCATTGTTGTGAAATTCAATTATTTCATATCTAATAATTCATTATGAATATTTAAATTTCAAATCTTGTGTTAATTTTTTAAAAATACTAATGTACATATATGGCAAATTGTTCGTTATTATGTTTAAGATAGGTTTTTGTAACATTCGCGGTCTATCAACAAATTTCCATTCCGTCGAAAGCCATCTACGGCTCCAAAATCCAGCAATTTTAGCACTAAGTGAAACACAAGTTGTGAAAAATGATATTAATTTTAATATCAATAATTATTCGCTTATGTCCCTTTTTATAGCCCATAGAGGAATTGCTTTGTATACGAAATGATGTAGCTTATAAGACTCTTCAAAGTTTTGAGCGCTCCAATCCAATTTATCAATATAATTGGATGAAAATACACGTCGATAAGCACATCGTTCACGTCTGTTTTATTTACAAATCGCCTCTAGCGAATCAGATAGAAACTGATTTGCTTATAGAAAGACTATCCAACCAGATAAACTCAATTCTGGAAACCAATCCCGAATCTGAGATTATTCTGGCGGGAGACTTCAATATTCATAACAGAGACTGACTTAATTTTTCTAGTCACAACAGTCCCGAAGGCAAACAAGTTGAACTTTTTTCCAATTTTTACAACCTTTTTTTAACCTTTTTTTCAAGACTGTCTTGTAAGCACAAGCTTCGAAGTAGGCACAACAACCAGTTCTTATAATTCTCCCAAAAGACTAGTTTAGCATTATCATCAAGCTGACAGGGAAGGCTTCAACAACTTTTTAAATGCATCGAACTGGTCGTTGTGTTTCCAATACAAAATGTCGACTTTGCTGCAGAGGTGATTACCTTTCACTTTAGGTGGAAAACTTTCATTCCAAATAGCCTTAGAAGTATAAAACGAAATCCCTCAGGTTGGTTCAATGACCTCTGCAGCAAAGCTCTGAAATCCAAAGAAGAAGCTTACAAAAAATATAAGAACAATAAAGCAGTCAATACGTATGAAAGTTATAAAGTGGTTAGGAATAAATGTAAAAAAATTATCAATCAGCAAAAATTCCTGCACAACCAAAGGTTAAGACGGGAAATCTTTGATCTCCCCAACAAAAGCAAGTCTTCATTTCCACCTATGATTGATAATAGTACTATTATATCAGATTCTATTGGAAAAGCTAATCTCTTCGCAAAATTATTTGCAGCTAATTCCACACTTCCTCTTACAGGCCAAAATTCTCCATCAGGCCCTGTTCTAAATGATTCCTTCGGAAGGATTTAGAACAAGAGCTGTAGTAAAAGTCTTGAAGAATCTTGTTATAAAAAAATCTACCGGTCCTGATGGTATACCGGCAATTGTGCTGCGACACATTGCTTTCGCTATTTCTAAATCTCTGCGCAACTTATTCCATTTGTCCTTTTCTTAAGGAACTTACCCGTCCTATTGGAAAGTTGCCCAAGTTTATCCTATTCCTAAAAAAGGTGACCAAACAATCCTTCAAACTATAGGCCCATAGCTATTACTTCCATTATTTCTAAAACGATGGAAATCTTAATTAATCATAAGCTGTAGAAATATCTTAACAGTAGAGGTATAATTCAATATAGCTAATACGGCTTTCGAGCATGTTACACTAGTGATCTCATGACATGCCTCTGCGAGAAGTTCAACACCAGCCTGCATCAATCTGGTGAAGCTACTGTTGTAGCTATGAATATATCTAAGGCTTTTGATCAAGTTTGGCATTGTGCGCTTATAGCAAAATGCAATGCTATAGGCCTTGGTTCTACCTTTTCTAAATGGATGGAAAGTTTTCTTTTAAATCGATCTATCATAGTTTCAGTTGACGGTAGTTTTTCCGACCAACTTCAAATCAATACTGGTGTTGCACAAGGCTTCGTCCTTTCACCCACCCATTTCTCATTTTCATTAATGACCGTCTCAAATTAGCTTTCAATCCAATCCATAGTTTAGCTGATGGCAGCACTCTAGTAGCATCATATAATTTCAAACTAATACTACAGTTTCCGTAGTCACCTCCAAAAGAACAATAATGGCCGGCGCGCTCAATCACGACATTGCCAAAATTGGCGACTGAGGTAAAGATAACAGAGTCGAGTGTAACAATTCAAAAACTCAAATATGTCTTGTTAGTAACAAGCTAATAGCATTCGAGCCACCGGTTTCAAATGAAGTTGCTCTCCGGTTTCAAAATGAAGGTATCCAGCGACTCAAAGACCTGAACATTCTCGGAATGCGAGTGAATCAAAATATGCACTGGAATGAACATATTTTCGATATTGCGAAAAGCGCCGCAAAACGTTTAGGCTTTTTTAGTCGCTGCAAAACTTATTTTTCATCTCGAGACCTTTTAAAAATCTACAAAGCATATATACGACCCAAGCTCGAGTATAACTCACATTTATGGGCAGGTGCACCAAAAACTGCTTTAAATTTTTTGGACAAAGTTCAAAACCGCGCCATTCGTCTTATAGGCGACATAAATGTGACCTCATCTCTTATACCACTTAGTACTCGTCGTATCGATGGAGCACTTTCTCTAATTTATAAAGATCTACTTGGTGATGGCACTTGTTCCGAGGAGTTAAAGTCACTTCTTCCTCCTCTCAAGCAACTCCGTCGCATAATACGAGAGGCATCAAGTGCACACCCTTTCACAGTGGAAATTCCGAGATGGTTTAAGTCCGGTTATGGAAATTCTTTTATAGTAAGAACATCTCGATTGTGGAATCGCGTCCCAATCGAAGCATTCCCAATGAGAGAAGGGTCTTTTATTTATGATTTACAGAGATTTGAGACGAATATTAACAACATTGTTCGAACTTTCCCACAAAACTTTTTTTCTTCCTTTTTCTTTCCTTTCCTCTAATTATCCTTTCGTTTTTGAAATAGTCAACAGTACGCAAGTACTTAATGGTTCAAAACATAAGTTTTGGCTATAATATCAAAAAAAGGTATAGGTACATATAAAATAAATGTGCTAATTTCATAAAATATACTGTCTTGATAAATCGTCAACATTTTCAATAGAATAAAAATTTTTTTTAATGATTATTATCTTATTGTTTTTGATAAATCTGACGTTTTGATATAATACCTCGATTCTTGGGTATATATTTAATTTACTATAAAAAATTTATTGATACACTACAGATCAAATTTTGTAATTTGTATTACATATTTATATTATTAATTATTATAAATTACTATTTATTTCATAAAAGGTGATAGAAACTAATAGAATAATATTAATAAATAGTACCTAATGCAATTTAAAACATTACTGTTATTAAAATCATTCAGTCAAAATAACCTTAAATTTACTTATTCATTTATTCATTTTATGCAACTCTGATTAACGTCAACACAATTCTTTTGCATTATATGATTTCTTTTTTATGATTTGGAGTTATTCTGAGCACATTTTTGTTTCTTATTTTGTTTTTACATTGTTGCATAATCTAATTATTGGTTTATTTATCAAATAATTTAATTATGTTATAAAAACAAAATAAAAAACAAAAATGTGCATATTTTGATGTGCACATTTGAAAAATTTTCCACAAGGGTTTAGGTACGTGATATAGTGAAAAATTCTAAAGTTCCAAAAAGTTATCAGGGACGTAGTTATTTTAGATTTTTTTTTTCATGACGTCGCTGTGTGTTCGGTTGTATATGCACATAATTAAAAACATTTTTTTATTATTTTTTTTTTATATATATATTTTTTTTTTTTTTGTGTTTTTGTGTTTGTTTCTCTCCTTTGTATTTATTCGTAATAATCGTAATACATACAATATATTTATGATAAAATTTGTATTTTAATATGTATATATATGGTATATATTCATATATTCAATGTTACTCACATAGTCACATTTGGTCACATTATATCATAAGGAGATTTGTTTTTTTTTTTCATTTTGTTTTTGTTTATTGTTATTTTTTTATATACATTTTTACACAAACCAATGGATTTTTTAAGAAATAAAATGAAATTTTATACTACAATTTTTTATTTCTTTTTAAAGTTATAATTTGATAGCGAAAGTCTGAAACTATTTTTTTTTTCACATAATTAAAGAAAATTTAATTTCCTTCAAAAAAAATCCTCGGACGGCTATACGGGGACCAGTGCTTCCGAAGTTGTAAGCTATTTTGTCCCCACACTTCCTGCTTTTTTTATATTTTTATTTATTTTTAATAGGTTCACAAATTTTTATTTTATTCATAAAAAAAAAAAATTCATTATTAGGTAGGTAGCGAAGGATATCAAACATTACGTATATGATTTTTTCTTATAATTTATGTACACTGCTTTTGTACTTGAGTTGTTTTTACTTTTTTCAAATGCACATGCAAAATCGAAACTGATTTTTTTTTGCCTGTAGAAGAAATTCAAATTTCGTCACAATTTTTATAAAAATTTTCGATTCTGTGATGAGTTCAAATTGTTTTTGTTTATTTTTTTTTCCAAGCTGAAGCAATTTTTTTAAAACCAATTTTTTATTTATCCTACATCCCATTGTTACAGAGCTGAAAATTTGTATTCAATTACTGCCTCGAAAAAAAATAAATACGTCTATTACCGTTTTTCAAAATTTTGAGTGGTTCGGGCAGCTGCCATACAACTCCCAACATCTATTACAAATATAATGAGCAAACATATCTTTTACCGTTTTCTAATAATCTGAGTGGTTTGGGTAGCAGCCATACAACTTCCATGACCTATCAAGAATATTTAAAAAATTAAAGTTTTTATGTAACTGAAAATTGTATTCCAGGTACTCCCTCATAAATAAAATAATGACATACGTTTTCTAAAATTTGGAGTAATTTTAATAGAGATTCATACATAAATTCTGAGAGATTTTTCGTTTTGTTTTGACAGATTTTAATTTTAATTTTAATTTATATTAGCCAATTAATTATTTTTTATAACTTTATTATTATTTAACTTAAAAAATAGTTGTTTTTTTTTAAGAAATTATTTGGAAAAACTGAAGCCGATCTGGTACTCCTTCAAAAATCCAACAATGATATCCGTTTTCTAAAATGGTTAGTAATTTTAAAAGAAATAAGCAGATTTTGTTTTTTAGGTTTTAATTTTTATTAATTAAAATATTTTTATAACTGTATTATTATTTAAACTTCATGTAAAAAAATTTGTTGTTTTTTCCCTACATTGGGTGAAACGGAAGATGATTATTTTTATTATTCAAATACTGTTTTGTAGAAAACGGATGCAAAGTTCGAACAGGTAGATGTATTTACGTTAGCTTAAAGACAATTGGCATGTGAGTTACATATTTATACCTATAAATTATAATATTAATGTAACAAAAAATATAAATGAATGTAACACCATAATTAAACATCTGCCACACAAATAACATTTTTTTCTAATTATTATTTAAATTCTTATAATTGTTTTAAAGTTATATAATAAGAAATAACTTAAATCAATTAATACTTAAATTAAAATAAAGAAAAAAAAATGTTTTTTTCTTAGAAATATTTCCCTTCAATTTAAACGTACTAAAACTACAAAAATAATTCTAAAAATATTTAGAATCGCAGCTTGATATAAGGTTTTCAAAGCAAGTGATGATTATTACGGAAAAAACAAATTAGCCGAAATTATATGAAGTCTTGATATGGTTTCATTTAGAGATTTAGTAAAAATTTAAATTATTTTTAATTAGGTATTTCTATTATAGGGACTTTGGGCCAGCAACGCGGACTGGTACAGTTAGTATAACGATATATGTATCTATACCAGTGTGTAAACTGTTTACAGCCAATACATATTTATAATTTGCACACCATTATTATATATAGAGTACACAATATTTTGGTAATAGTGTTGGTTTGGCATATAATATATATTATATATGTGTTTTTTTTTTTTTAATTCTTGTTTCTTTATGGATTTATGTTTGTTTATGTTTTAATATGAAAGAGTAAGATCGTAAAAATGTCCCATCTCAACTCTAATCTTTATACGATCAAACTACTTTTGTGTATCTTTATATATTAACGGCCTTTGCTTATATGTACAAATAATTATTATACAAACATGCATAAATACTAAAATAATATCCAAATAGCTAAAATTGTCTTGTAATAAAAAAAAAACGAAAAATAAGTTTTACGAAATATTTAATATTTTTACGAAACCTAAAATTCCTTTAAAAAAATTCAAGATCATATTTTTTCATTCATTTTTATCATCATTATTTTTTTTCCATACATTTCTTCCGGAACTACGTAGCCAACCAAAATTCAAAATAATAATAAATTCTTCTGCTGAAAAAAAAATTCTCAGAGTGAAAAAAATTCTCAGAGTGAAAAAAATTCTCAACTTTAATGTTTCTATGTATTTGTAAAAAAATTCCAGAAATAGGATCGATTTGATATTCATAAAAAATTTTGCCTATATTTTATTTTACCCTTTTGACTACAAACTACAAGTGCAGAAAACGACTGGAATACAGATGTGAAATCCCCCATTCAAAAATTTCAAAATTCAAATTGAAAATATAAAATGCACTAACGTATTGAATAAACGGGGTAAAATATATACAATGAAGCGAATTTTGAGAAGTTAGTTGAAAATTTGCTGTTGTTAGTTTTGTTTGAAAATGTCTATCTTTATAGTATTTTATTAATTAATGTTTATATCTACGTCGAATAGTTTAGAAGATCTAAGCATTTATTTAAAAAAATTTTGTTTTTTTACGCTTTTTCTATATATAATTAGGAATTTGCCTTTTACGTAATAACAATCTTCGGAAGTAAATGTTACACAAGCTTGTGACCAAATCACTGTATCCTGAAAATAATTTTATTCAATTTTAGTTAATGTAGATGTTGCCGACTTTTAAAATATATGTCCTTAATGGTGCATTTAGTATTTTAAGTACAAAAAGGACATTTGGTAACATTGTTTGTTGTTTTAGGGTTTATGTATCTGTTGATCTAGTAGATATATAGTAAGTAAGATAGCAATCTGAAAAATATTTTAACTTTAATTTGATGACGACAGATGTTGCCTTTGGGCAAATATTGTAGTTCAAAACTGAAAATGTTTGACAAAAAAAACAATCTTTTATACCTTTTCCTTAAAAACCCAATATTTCAAAATTTTGCTAAAGAAACGTTTAATATTTTTATCTCATTAGAAGAGGGCGTTTCTCTTCGGTTATATAATAACCTTTATTTAAAAAATTTTTATCTATTTTATAGTGTTTTTATATAAAAAAATAATATTGCGCCTTTTACAAAGTAATGTAATAAGCTGGTGTAACATTTACTTCGGAAGATTGTTTTAACAAATTAGTTCTCACTCTGTTTGATCAACGTGTCTCATTACGCTATCATTACGTCTTCTCCCCTCGTGCTGATTTCATGATCATTCCATACTTTAATCCCGAAATCGTTAAACTTGCTAATGACAGGGATGCTGCTTATGAATTATGGAAAGGCACCAAAAACCTCTAACGATAGAACTTCCTTTAACATACTTAGGAATAATGTAAGTCTACGCATTAGACAAGCAAAAAAAACGATACATTTCGAAATCACTTGTACCACGTCTATCGTCTAAGTCTTTCTGGTCTAATGCATCGAAACTTGGTATTGAGGGGGAAAACCAAATGGACAAATTAGAAAATTTTGATGTAAACGAGTTAAATAATAAATTCTTAACCGCGTCTACAAATACTTCTTCGTTACAACCAAATATGGAAAGTGTTTTCTTGTCTAATACTTTTTCTTTCCTTAATGTATCTATGGATGAAGTATTTAATGCTATTTTTCATGTTAAATCTAATGCAATTGAACCTAACTTAATTCCATTACGATTCTTAAATTAATTATTTCTGTTGTACTACCTTTCTTAACACATATATTTAATTTTATTCTAACTACTGGTTCCTACCCAATTGCATGGAAAAGTGCCAAGGTTATTCCTCTTTCGAAAAAAACGAATCCCTCAATTGATGACCTCAAACCTATTAGCATACTACCAGGTATTTCGAAGTCCTTTGAGCAGCTACTTTATGCACAAATAAATCATTATCTAGGTGCTAATAACTTGCTGTACGAATTTCAATCAGGTTTTCGTACAACAAGTTATTAGCGCCTAGATAGTGAACACAATTTATATCTTTAATTGGTGTTAACTAAAATTCTTCACCAGTTCAGTGTAGCGTACCTCAAGGTTCCATATTGGGTCCGTTTCTCTTCAGTCTATTTGTATATATGATTTACCCCGTTGTTTGTCAGATTCCCATTGTAGATTGTATGCGGATGATGCTCATGATGCATATTAGTGGTCCAGTTGCTGATATTCACAATTCAGTTGCGAAAATGAATGATCTTGATGCTGTATCGTTTTGGGCCCAAAAAAATGGACTAAAATTGAATTAATCTAAAACGCAAGCTATGGTTATTTATGCTCGTAATATTCAAACAACCCATCTTCCAAGGATTAAATTAAATAATTCAGACTGTATTTACATACTATACATTCTGCAAAAAATGTTGGTGTTGTTCTTAATAAGACTTTAACGTGGAACGATCATTTTAAGACAATCTCTAAAAATGTATTTTTTAAGCTTCGTAGGCTTTGGAAGTTCTCTTATTACAAGAGCGAGTGGGTTAAAAAAAGATTAGTCTTATCCTTGATCCTTCAAAATTTTATGTACTGTGATGTAGTCTATGCTAGTATGAGTGTAGGTGAACTATCCAGATTAAAAGGAATACTTAATGTTTGTACTCGTTTTGTAACTAAGCGCCGTAGGTTTGACAGTGTTAGTGATGTTTCTAAGTTTATAAGTTGGTTGCACATTTGAAAATTACATGAATTTTAAATATGTCTGTTTCTTGCAAAATATTTCAAATAAAAATACACCTTTGTACTTGTTCAATAAACTAGCTTTTGGAAGATCTACTCAAAATGTTAATTTGATTATTCCGCGTCATTCTGGGCATCTAAGACACTTGACATTTTTTATTAGAGTTGTTACTTTGTGGAATTCTTTTCCGAATACTATCAGATGTGAAACTCGTTGGTTTAAATTCTTGGACCACAGTTGGGAGTATTTTAAGGAAAGGGATTAGTCGCTCCTTCTTTGTTGAGATAATGATAGTTGAATGGAAGAGAGAAGTTATTAAATTATTGAATCATTGAAAAAAAAAAAATATTTTTTTTTTATTTTTGTTTTTATAAAAAAAATTTTAAATGTTGTTTACGATTGATATTGTATTTAATGTTTTTCTTTTTTTTTTATTACTTTCTTACCTTAAATTGAATTTAAATTGGTATAATTAATTTATTTTGAATACAATTATTAAAAGTAGAATTAATTGAAACATTTCAGTCTAGAAGTTCCAGCTATCCTCGGGATATGGTCATTAAGCATATCAGTTATAATAAGTTAAAATAAAATTTAATTGTGAATTTTAATCATCAATGAACTAATAATACACATATTAAGTAATAAAATGCATTTAGGTGCTTGTCGTACACGCTGGGGGGCGCAGTAGGTAGAGCGCCTGCCTTTCAACCGAAAGATTCCAGGTTCGATTCCCGATGAAGCAAAAAAAAATGCGTTATTGGTTTTTCGAGCTGATCTGCTACCCCTTGTCATTGGGATATAATAAATGACAAAAAATAATTGAGAGTATAATTTCGTAACAAATTAAAACTATTCTATTTAAGAAGACTTAGTTCCTAATAATAGCAGTAGTTTTCCACATCTAATGAGTAGAGCCAGTAATTTGTTAAATAAATACTCGAAATATTGTAGATATTGTAGTGTAAAATTGCAGTACCATACTTAATTAAGCACGAAAAGGTGATTCTACCTAAGTTACTGTCAAGAACGTAAAAAAAAAATAGGTAGCAAATTTGAATATATTATTAAAATATTATTAAATATGAACATTTCAAATTTGAATAAATAATACTTTTTATTGCTATGCATTTTTAAGTGTAACGTATCTGCAAATTTTGATAACTAAGAATAAATACAATTTCTTTGACATAAAAAAACTCGTTCGATAATATTTTTCCCACTTTGTGTTTTGAATTTTTATCTCTCTCTGAAAAATTGGATTCTTATCTGGACTAGCTATTTCTCACAATATTGGAAATCGAATGGAAAAATGGTAACCACCCCTTGACATATTATAAAATTTTGTTCCAGCGCCATCTTGTTATTAACACATATTCTTTTGCTACTACTTGCAGCATCTTCAGTGTTTTTTACTCAACTTAAATTGTTATTGTGTTGTATTTTTCTTGTTATAAGAAGAAATGTATGTATGCAAATACAATATTATTTAGGGGAATAAATGAGAGTGACATTATAGGAGAGTGTTTAGGATTTTTGTTTATATAGTTTTTATTGAATCATTCTAATTTAGAAACTCTAAATAATTAGATCAAATCTTAGCAAAGAATTGGAAAATCCCTGCCATTGCACTGATTTTTCCATTTAACAAAATAAGTTAATTTATAAGAGTGATACGTATAAATAAAAACAACAAAAATTAAAAATAAAGTATAAAAAGGTACAAATAACAAAAATAATTAATATTATAGATTGATTAGATTTTTTGTGTCCTTTTTTTAAGTCTTATATGGCCTCTGTTTTTGGTTAGTTTTTTGCTAGAGGGTTTGGATGATCTTCCAGTTTTTGTAGATAGTTTCGACTATATCTGACGATTTCTTCGCTGACTATCGGAATTTTTAGATCTGTGACATTTTTAATAAACCAGTGGGCTCCTGTGATCCACCTTAGGACTTTTGATTGAATTTTTTGTAGTTTTTCTACATTGAATGGAGAAGCAGTGTCCCATATTTGAATTCCATAAGTCCATATTGGTATAATAACTGCTTTGTACAGAAGAACTTTGTATTCTAATCTTAGTTTTGAGTACTTATTAAGTAACCAGTGCATATTGTTTGCTTTGAGTTTTATTTGAGTTACTTTTGTTTCGATGTGTTTGTTTCATGTCAATCTGTGATCTAAGTGAATACCTAGATATTTAACCTCGTTGCTCTGAGCGACAGTATGATTGTTGATTTTTAACATTGGGCACGTTTCTTTTTTTAAGGTAAATGTTACTTGAACACATTTAGATTCGTTAACTTTAATCTTCCAGTAATCTATCTAGCCAGTTTTCAATCAGTTTTAAGTGATCTTGTAGATATTTAGTAACTTTGTTAGTGTTAGAATGGTTACATAGTATTGCTGTGTCATCAGCGAATGTAGATGTTAAAGTTTGACTGCTGAGTGGCATGTCAGATGTATACAACAAATAAAAGATTGGGCCCAACACACTTTCTTGCAGAACATCCAACTTGGATATTCTGTTTACCTGTTGTGAAACTTTCATTTTAAATTTCCTGTTAGATAAATAGTTTTCTAGAAGTTGATGAACATTTGAAGGTAAAAATGAAATTAGTTCAAAGATTAAGCCCTCATGCCTTACCTTGTCAAAGGCTTGGGCTATGTCTATGAAAACAGCTGAGCAATATTATTTTTCTTCAAATTCTGTCCTTATGTAAGTTATTATTCCACGAACTTGTTCCGTGTTACTATGTTTCTCTCTAAAGCCAAATTGGTGTTGTGGTATCAGTTGTTTTTCCAGAAGTGTGGGCATTAGTTTTAATAGCAATAGTTTCTCGAACAGCTTAGAAAAAATTGGTAATAGGCTTATTGGCCTGTATGATGTCACTTTGGTGTTTTCTTTTCCCGGTTTCGACATCATTATGATATGTGACAACTTCCGATATTTTGGAAAGTATCCTACGCGAAGAATAGCATTAAATATATGCATCAACAGGTGTGATACTGCAATACGAAATAATTCAACAATCATCCTTCCTGTTATTTGGTCTTAGCCTGGTGCTTTTTTGGATCTAGTTTTTTGTTAATAATTTCAATGATATCCTTTAACTTTAATTTTAGAGGCGCTGGTTGACTCAGCTCTAAGATTAACGATTGAAGAGGAGTTGTCGCAGATTGATTAGGTGTGAATACTTTTTCTAGAAGATCAGCGAATGCAATTCCATTTTCGGTGTCGCTTCCAGCCCAGTTTCCATCCGGTAGCTACAACAGGGCGTTTCAGGATTTTGGCTGCCTTCCATAATGAGTAGTCAGATGCTGCCGTTGGAGTTAAGCCCTCTAAATATTTATGGAAGTTCTCTAGGTCTATTTTCTTAAGTGTCTTTCATAATTTTTGCAACAGATGGCACGCTGATTTTTAAGATTAGGATCTCTGCAAAATTTTATTTTCCTTTCTCTTAGTAAATTTTTTATTTCATTTGGGCAGACTACCTCCTTCTTTGTAGTGTTATTAGTAACAGAAGTAGCTGCTTTGGCCGCTGAAATGATAAGTTCGGAAAACTCCAGTACTGCTACCTCAATGTTCTGGTTGTTTCTTAATGGGATTTTTGTTTGAATGTGCGCACTTACGAATTTACGAAATTTCCACCAATTAGTGTTTTTATTGGTTACGTTAGTAGCGGTTTCATTTACAATGTTCGTCAAGGGTTTAATTTCAAATGATTCGAACTAAAATCTAGTGATGGTTTAACGTCTAGTTGTTCTCTTTTATGTTATTTTTAGAACTCCAAAATCAATAAGATATGGTATTTTGCAACTATCTATTGGCCAGTATGTTGATTGGCCAGATGATATTATGTCTAAACCCGCATTCGTTGTTGTTGACCGTAATTTTCTGCCCTTAGGAGTTATTAAGACTGGATCCCCAGTATGCATGTTTGGAATTGTAATATCCTGCTTCCAGAAATGTTGGGACTAGAGTAGCGAAGAAATCTGAGTATTGTTTTTCTGTTATGCTACATCTGGAAAGACAGTAATCGTGGATATTGTTAGATTTTTGATATATTTATCGAGACAAATAGATGTTGATTGCAAAAAAATTTTGCAATAATTTTCTAGAGGATGGTGTTTGATCCGCATTCTAATTAGTATAACAGTTCTTCTACGTGCTTTGTCTGCTGGTTTAGTATCATAGAAGTTGTACCCGTGGATTTTCAAGGTATTTTTGCTTGTTAAATGTGTTTCGGAAATAAGCATTACATCTATTTGATTTGTATTAAGGAATATTTTTAATTCGAGTTTGTGTTGGCTTAGTCCGTTGGTGTTCCAGTGACACACTTTTGTAACATTATTTATGGTTCCGATATAATGGTTTGAGTTAGCACTGTTTGGTTTTTCATCCACTTCTGCATCATGTTTTGTATAGAGCTCATAAATAGATTCATGTTTTGTATAAAATTTTACAACCTTAATTCAAGAGAATTTGAGCCATTTGTAATCTGGTCGGATGAACAAATTTTGCGTAATTGAATTAGTTGCTTGATTATTAAAGTATGTATTGTTTGTTGAGGCTATGTAAGCTTAGTATTTTTATTGCACGGTTGAGGATGTAGTTTACCTTTGATGGATATATATACTGGACAACCTCTGTAATTCACGTTGTTGTTATCTGCACAATTGCTGCAATTCTTAACACTTTTGTCTTGTTTTGACTTAGTACATTTTGATTGATGTGAAGTGTAAATCGCCGCATATTTTTTTTTTTTTTAGTTAACTTTTATTTTATTCTCTTGTTTTATTCTGTTTACAATTAGAAAAAAAGTGTTATAAAACTAATATTATTTCTTAATTTACTTAGAACTAAAGTCTTAACAATTGTTTAGTTTTTTTTACAGTATTATTTAAACACCATCAATATTTTGTTATTTTTTATAGCAAAAATTTTATTATGATTTTTTTATTATTCTGGAAAAATTCGATAAAAACCAGAAATGTTTTAGACTTTTTCTTTATGAAATAAAACTTAAAACTAAACTAGAACTACACTTAATCTAACCCTAACTGACTAACCCTAACTTATTCTACTGATATATTTAACTATTATATTCGTTTTCATGAACTATGTAACCACCAATAGTTTGTTGATAATTGTTTATCCTTTTCAAGAATAAACAAGTCATATTTTAGTAGATTAGTCTCAATATTCTGTGGGTTATATTCTATACACTTGCATGTAGCCCTTCTATTATAGTGATATAATAGAGGGACATACTCGTGGTTTTGAATATACCCTTTAGAGTCAAGATATATAAAGAGTTCGGGCGCAATGAACCCCGTTTTTAAAGTATTTTTAATGTATTCTTCGTTGTGATAGTATATATTGGATATAAGACCATTTTCTAACGTATTAAGAGATTTTTCAAAGTGATTGCGAATAATTTGTATTAAAAAATTAACGAATCTTATAATATTTGCTTTCGGTACAAGCATTTATTAGAGTAAAAATGTTTGTAGTCCGTTTCTGGTTTTCTATGTAGATTTACGTAGGCTCTTATGCATTTCGTTTCAAATTTCCTGATTTTTTCCATTTGGGTTGCACAAATATTGAACCAAATTCGTCCAGCATACGAAACAGTTGGTCTAATAAGGCCCTGATGAGCTAAATTTTTTACTCTATTATTTATAATTTTATTGTAAAATAATTTTTGACAAGCCATGAAGGCTGTTGTGCCTTTTTCCACTTCTCTGTCTACGTGGGAAATAAAATTCAAATTTTGATGAAGATATACACCTAAGTATTTGACAATTTTTTTTTACTAATATTTATATTATTTGGTGCCTTAATTTCAAATTCTTCCAAGTGTTTTTTAATATTATTATTAACTTTGTCCACTGTATTGCGGAATAATATCGCTTCACATTTGTGTATGTTCATTTTCAGTAACCATACTTTACAATAGTCTACGGTAAGGTTAAATTGTTTTTGAACATTAGTTTGCACCTCTTTTATATTATTTGCTCTGCAGTACATGATGAGATCGTCGGTACTGCGATACAAAATTATCGCCCTTGATATCATTGAGCATATTGAGAAGATCTGTTGTGTGCAGAGAAAATAATATTGGTGAATTGTTGTAAGCCTCTCTTAATTTGGAATAAATTCTCTGAATTCGATTTGTTTGCTATTACGAAACTATTTCCAGTAATCACATCTAATATTAATCTAATTAGATTGTGTAGGAACATTCGCTTTGTTAATTTATGTACTAAACCTGTAAATCGCCGCATATTACACATACACTTGGTAAGGTGTCATATCCTTTAGAATGCCCATATTCCTGACAGTTAAGGCGTTAGAGAATAACATTTGTTTTTGTCGTTTTATATGAAGATTTTAATATAACAGTAACAATAACAATTGACAATTTTCTGACAAAAGGCGGAATTTCGCGACGAAATGTCAAATGTCAAAAACCAAAGAAGAGCTAAATTTGAAATTGAACCGAGTTGTATATATATTATTTTTTTTAATCTTTTTAATGAATATGTTTGTTGATTTTGAATTTTTATTTTGAATTTTGAATTGAATAAATGAATATGAAATTATAAAGTTGAATATTTTATTTTAATATTATTTTATAATTATTAGAAAAGTAAGTTTTCAATTTATTTCTTAAGTTAAATGCTATTTATGAAAATCGTTTATATGAACTGGACAGAGAATTTTGTAATAGGTTTTCATCTTCACTTTTGAAGCGATAGCAAAAATTGAGATTATTTTAATAACTTTAAAAATTTTATCCATTTTTCGTACTCAATAAATTGAATGTTCAATAAAATATTCAATAAAAATAAACAAAGATGTTTTAGCTGCGAAATTTCGTTCTTATTGTTTCTACACCGACGAAAATCGTTCGCCGTCGTTCGCCGTCCGCCACCGATGTTGTGTTTTCACACTAAGTAGAGTAAGATTATTTTGATATGTAACTTATTACCAAATGTGTGCACAAAATTATTTTGCCCATTCAATGTTCATTCATGTAGAATTTGATTTATAAATATTATATAACACGATTGATAGCAGAACTTAATTTTTGTTTAAATAAAATAAAATAAAATTTCAATAAATAAAAAGAAAAGCCGTTAATGCGCAGTTATGCATATAATAATTATTTATAATAATACACATGCTTTATATGTAAACGCAAATATCTTGCAACTTGCAGGTAAATTGATTAGCTAAAAAAAAGTATTTCCAAGTTAAGTGTTAATTTTTAAAACTCTGATTCAATAAAAAAAATGCGTTAAAAGTCTACCTCATGGTAATGTGGATTGTTCCAATCGAGCTCATAATGCAAAAATATGAAGTATAAGAAAAAAAAATCTGTACAAAAATATTATAAAATTTCATATTATCTGTATAAAATATTAGTATTTTCCAAGCTCAAGTTCGTTTTAAGACTGACCAGTAATTGAATTATTAAGTAACAAAAACAAAGCTATGCAATTTTTTTTATTTAATTCCAAGTTTATCGGATGAAGACTCTAACTGCTTTTACACAGAGATTTGAAATATATGATCACATACAATAGCTTTTTTTGCAGAATTTTAATGGTATAGACTAATTTAAATTTGGAAAACTGTATCTATTGTAGAGTACTTCGCCTTCGTAATAGCGTAGTTTCCATTATATTTTAGTGATAACCAAAACTCTCAACTACTTATCATTTATTTTATCCCAATGATAAAGGGTACTGGACCACGTCGAAAAAACCTGAAATCATTTTTTTTGCCTTCGTCGGGAATCGGACCTGGGACCTTTCGGTTGGAAGGCAGGCACTCTACCTACTGCGCCACCCAGCGTTAATTATTATATGTCAAGCAAAAGTGCACATTTTGTATGCCATTTATATTTTAAGTTACTTTTCTTTAAATTTGAATTCAAAAAGAAATTTGAACCCATATATTAAAATATGAATACGAAAAAAAAAAAATTTGTATTGTAGTCAAGTATTTTAAAATTTTAACGACTCAGGAGAGTCTTTTGTCAAGTGATGAAAGAGTTACATATCGTTTAACCTTGATTAATTCAATTTTACAAACTTATAGATGAATGAATTAAACAATAACAGGAAATGCAATTTAGCATTTCTGTTAATTTATTTTTTTATTAATGAAGTTCAAACGAAGTGTTTAAAATGTATTGATAAGCATTTCATTAGTAATAAGTATATTATTTTAGTATTATTTTTTATTAATGCTTATCTTAACATTTCAGTAAATTTTAGAATACAACTTTAAATGGAAAATAAAAATTCAGTCTTAAAACCAAAAGTAAAATCAAAGTTGTTTTTATTATAAAAAACACATAATTTGCGTGTTTATCAGGTATTAAACATTGAAAATGGCAATATAACAATTAACAGTACAACGGGATTTATATTATTGCCTTACAATTTTTGTGTATTAAATGAATCAGAAGAAAATCTAATATAAAGTGTATATCCTATATTGCATGTAATTATACAAATTATCTGTGGTTGAGTGATCGTGCTATATTGGCAGCAAAAACTTAAGATCCAAATGAATTTTAAAATGCAGTTGATTTACCAAAACAGTACTCCACCTCATATTCTGGAAATAAAAATTGGTATGCCCGTAATTATGTTAGCAATTTAAATCAACCATCTCACAAGATTATTAGTGAAAAATTAATGAATAATATCATCGAATAATAACATCTATATATTGGCAAACACAAAGGAGAAATTGTATTATTTCTATGAATACCAATCATTCCATCAGATATGCCATTTCAATTTAAACGTTCTCAATTTCCAGTTCGTTCAGCATTTGCAATGACAATAAATAATTCGCAAGGTCATTCGCTACAAGTATGTGGGTTAAATCTTAAAAATGACTGTTTCTCACATGACCAATTTAATGTAGGATGATCATATGTTGGTAAACCTTGGGCATTATTTATATTTGCACACGAATAGAAAAAACGAGCAGACAACTGGAGCTTTAAAACTAGTACATAGCAGCCCGGTAAACAATTTTGACGAAAGTGCTCCTAAAAAATCGCGAATGTGTTCCGTGCCCATGGAACACATTCACGACACAAGTAGGGATAAAAATGGTGCCATGTCGATACTTTTCGGACACATGTGTTTCTTGATATTTACAGCACATGTGTCAAGCAATTGTCGACACTCTTCGCACACATGTGTTCCTAATATTTACAGTAAATTTAATCGATAAAGTGTCGACACATTTTGGACACATGTGTTTCTTGATATTTACAACACAAGTCTGGAGAAAGTGTCGACACTCTTCGCACACATGTGCACCTAATATTTACAGTAAATGAATATAGTCGACAAAGTGTCGACACATTTCGTACACATCTCCTTCTAATATTTACAGCACATGTGTCGAGGAAGTGTCGACAGACTTTATACACATGTGCTCCTATTTACAGCAAATTTAGTCGATTAAATGTCGACACATCTCATATTCTCTTATAATATTTTCCAAATATTAAACAAAATTGAATTCTTGTGCCAATTGCATGATTACTGTATTTCCAGCTAGAATAGAGGATAAAAAGATGGAAAAAGTAGAAATAATAACTTTTAATGTATTAATTGTTTTAATTATTTAATTTAAATAATTTATATAATAATTTAATTTTTTGCCTTTTTTGTTTTAGTCTTTCGTGCCTCTAGTTCCGAAGATTTCATAGCTGTTGCTGAACTCAATTCTGTAGATATTGTAGAAATTTTCAGATTTTGATCTTTTAATGTAATACTGTTTCATAATTGGGTGCTGAAAGTTTTAAACTATTTTGTTTTTTTAAATTGATTCTTACTAATTTATAAATATTACTACAAATTTTAATTTTAACAAACCTTGAATTTTTTCTACAAAACTTGATTCAAACTCCGATTTTCTAAGAATCAAAATACGGACACAGTAGAAACACTTCATGGACACTGCAAAGAAAAGTCGATCAAATAAGTAAAGTTGTAAGAGTAAAAATACGGACACAACAGAAACATTTAGTGACACTGCAAAAAAAAGTTGGTACAACTTATTATTTTACTCCACATTTTTGCTAACAGTATTATTTCAATTATTTTTTGATTATCTACTTGGAAACACAATAAAAACAGTTTCAACTTAGAACTAAAATCATTTAAAAAGTTACATTAATCTTGGCAACATACCTGGTATTTTAAACTTTTATTGCAATCCAATTTATAACTTTTATTTCTTTATTTTAAAAATTATAAGAATAATTTTATTTTTTATTAATTTGTTTTATTTACATACATAGCTTAGTACTTACGAGAAAAGAAACAATAACAAACTAACGCAATAAAAAATTAGTTTGTCAACCGAATACTATTAAACTGTAGGCACTTTATGGCATTCGGTCGTCATAGTTATCAAGCTATTTGCTAATTTTCTATTGCTAGGATTTAAAAATTATGTTCTACGTAGATAATTATTAAAGAAATGAAAAATTAAGTAAAAGAAAAACAAAAAAAATAGTTTTATTATTTTTCTCTTCTGCTGAGTACACAATTAGGAACACATTGTGTTCCTTCATCGTTCTACGACATATTTTGTTTATCGGGCAGGGTACCTCATAAAGCTAAAAAAGCAATATTTTATTATTTATTCCATACAACCATAACGTATGATATGCTATAGCTATATGGTGTAATTCCTGTTGGTAATTCTTCGCTTGGAAGAATTTACTTCAGAACAAGAGCTGTGGTAAAAATCTTGAAGAATCTTGATATAAAAAAATCTACCGGTCCCGATGGTATACCTCCGATTGTGCTGCGACACTTTGCCTTTGACATTTCTAAACATCTGCGCAACTTATTCAATTTGTCCTTTTCTTCAGGAACTTACCCGTCCTATTGGAAAGAGTCCGAAGTTTATCCTATTCCTAAAAAAGGTGACAAAAGCAATCCTTCGAACTATAGGCCCATATCTATTACTTCTATTATTTCCAAAAAGATGGAAATCTTAATCAATCAAAAGTTGAAGAAATATCTTGATAGTAGAGGTATAATTCATGATAGTCACTACGGCTTTCGAGCTCAGTGTTCCACCGGTGATCTCATGACATGCTTCTGCGAAAATTTTAACACCAGTCTTCATCAATCTGGTGAAGCGTTGTTGTAGCTCTGCATATATCTAAGGCTTTTGATCGAGTCTGGCATTCTGCTCTTATAGCAAAATGTAATGCTGTAGGCCTCGGTCCAACATTTTCTAAAGGGATTGAAAGCTTTCTCTTAAATCGATCTATCATAGTTTCAGTTGACGGTAGTTTTTCCGACCAACTTCAAATCAATGCTGGTGTTCCACAAAGCTCCGTCCTTTCACCCACCCTATTTCTCATTTATGACCTTCTCAAATTGACTTTCAATCCAATCCATAGTTTTGCTGATGACAGCCCTCTGGTAGCATCTTATGATTTTCTTAAAACAAATAATGCTATAGCTTCAGCAGTCAACTCCAAAAGGACAATGATGGCTGGTATACTCAATCAAGACCTAGCCAAAATTGTTGACTGGGGTAGAGCAAGCAGAGTCGAGTTTAATACTTCAAAAACTCAAAGCTGGCTTGTCAGTAAAAAGTTAACAACATTCGAACCAATTCTCGCGCTTCAAAATTAAGTTATTCAGCGACTCAAAGACTTGAACATTCTCGGGATGGGAGTGAATCAAAATATGCACTGGAATAAACACATTTTCGATATTGCGAAAAGCGCCGCCAAATGTTTGGGCTTTTTAAGTCGCTGCGAAGCTTATTTTTCATCTCGAGACCTCTTAAAAATCTATAAAGAATATATACGACCCAAGCTGGAGTATAACTCACATTTATGGGCAGGTGCACCAAAAACTGCTTTAAATTTTTTGGACAAAGTTCAAAACCGCGCCATTCGTCTTATAGGCGACATAAATGTGATCTCATCCCTTATACCACTTGGTCATCGTCGTATTGTTGGAGCACTTTCTCTATTTTATAGATATCTACTTGGTGTTGGCACTTGTTTCGAGGAACTAAAGTCACTTCTTCCTCCTCTCAAGCAATTCTGTCGCATAACACGAGAGGCATCAAGTGCACACCCTTTCACAGTGGAAATTCCGAGATGGTTTAAGTCCGGCTATGGAAATTCTTTTATAGTAAGAACATCTCGATTGTGGAATCGCGTCCCAATCGAAGCATTCCCAATGAGAGAAGGATCTTTTATTTATGATTTACAGAGATTTAAGACGAATACTAACAACATTGTTCGTTCTTTCCCACAAAACTTTTCTTCTTCCTTTTTCTTTCCTTTCCCTTAACTATCCTTTCCTTTTTCAAATAGTCAACGGTACGTAAGTACTAAAAGGTTCACAACCTAAGTTTTGGCTATAATATAATAATAAAAAAAAAAAAATTCATTTAAAAAAAATAGGAGCATTCTTCAAAGAATTCAAAATAGCACAAGAAAAAATATATATAGTTCTTATAAAAACTTGTTTTCCAGCGTTAGAGTAAAATGTTGGTATAACAGTGAAAATAGTCGAATATTTTCCTTTTCGACAGTCGAGTACAAAACACTGAAGAAGTCTGCAAGTAGTAGACGAAATACGCATATCTGTATGATAAGCATATCAGTAAAATTAAAAGGAAAATATTCGACTATTTTCACTGTAATATATATAGATTAGAAATAAAATAATAATGTAAAAATAAAATTTTTTAAAATAGAGCTACTTTTATCGAAACCAAACTAGCCCCCTAAAAAGTAGAAAATAAAACTAGCGGTGATGTTGAGCATCTAGAACTAATATAAGATAAAGCCCAAACGTATATAATAAATCTTGCTGGAATATTGTTAACGGAACGCGAACCAGTACAAATTGCTGAAATCGGTACAAGTTGTATTTCTTTATTTGTGAAAGAGTATCTACGTGTAAATTTCCATGCCCTAACACAATTGGTTTTTGAAATATGTCTGAGACGTACTAGGAGTTGTACGGCAGCAACCCGAACCTGTCATTTGATAGCTTTGTAAAGTACAGTGTCCGGTTGATTTTTTCATTATGAGTAACTGTGCAAAATTTCAGAACTCTATCTTTAAATTTGTTAAACAAAATAATTTTTTTCTATTTGCTACCACGAAATACATATAAACATATATATATATATACATATAAACATATAAGTTACGTAAACTCCTATAAATAAGCAACAATAAACTATATTATTGTTATGCTAATAATATTGTTTATTATAATAAAGCATATAACAGTAATTACCACATACCGGAAGCAATTAAAAGATTATAATATTCAAAGAATCCACTATCGTGCCTGTTGGCTGGTAAATGTAAAAACCAGGTTTTTCAGTGATATCCGGAATAGCGTTGGGGAAAACCAAAAGCTATAAAAGGGATATCCGAAGAAAAACTTGGCTCTTCTTTTTCGTGACGTATCGTTGGATAGTCATACTGGTGTAAAAATGATTGAAAAACAATTATTAAACATAAATATAATACTTCTTTATTTTACATTCTTTTATTAGTTAAAATATATTTCTTATTAATTAGGCAAAATGCAAAATGAACCAATCACAATTATAATCAATGATCGACTGCCGAATTTCTTCTATCTCCCGTTCAACTGTCAGTTTCTTTATGGTCGCGTTTGTTATCAAATCATTTTGGTTATGTTTTATATATCATGGTTGACAACTCGGCCATCCTGAAAATTGGAATCGTCCTCGATTTCATCGTCTGGTTCCGGGATGCACCACCTCTTGATTTTGTCTGGAGAATAAACTCCAGCATATCGACGTATTTTCCTTGGAGCTCCGGGAATATCTTCAACTAAATAACGATCATTTTCCAGAACCTTTGTTATTACATATGGTCCTTTAAACTTCGGTTGTATTTTCCGTGGCTGTCCCGTACTATTTGGTTCATTCTCCACTACTATTAAATCGTCCACTTCGTATTTTGTTGGTTGCCTATGTTTCTTATCAAATCGTTCTTTCCACATTTGTCGTGCGGCCATGATCTTTTCAGCGGCCTGCTGCCTGACAACTACTAATGGTTGACGATCTTCGTGGGTTATTTCATCATGTAACGCCAATATAATTTTATTTTTCAAGATGTCGCGGGGTTTAAAATCGAATATTATTTCCTGTGGGGTACGACCTGTTGTGGAAGATATCATAGAATTCAGAGACCATTGGATATTTCGTAGTTCTTGATCCCATTTACGTTCATTAATTGTTGAAGAAGCTATAGCTGTCGAGATCGTTCGGTTGACTCGTTCAATTTGGCCATTGGCCCTAGGTGTTCGTACGGCGGTCTTAATATGTTTCATGGAATGCTCTTTACAATATGTTTCAAACGATTTTGCAGTGAATGCCGTTCCTCGGTCAGTGATGATCCGTGCTGGTGTACCGAAATATTCTGTTACTTCGTCTAACACCTTTAATACTGAAGCCGTATTTGTAGACTTAACAGCTCGCAATATTACAAATTTACTAAATGGGTCTGAAATTCCCAACACGTGCATATTCCCCTTACTACTTTTAGGGAACGGTCCCAAGTGATCCAAGTGTATAGTATGAAAAGGTATTGGTTCAATTTCATCGAAATGCATCTCCCCTTCCGTTTTTCCACCCGGCTTCTTATTATAACAGCATTCGACGCAAGCCCTTAAGTATTTTGACACATAATTCCTCATGCGTGGAAACCAATACCATCGTTGAATACGTTCAAGTGTTTTTTCTAAAGCAAGGTGTCCGACGAGATCATGACATTCACGAACTATTCTCCAACGTACCATTTTTGGCACCACCCACCTTTTATTTTGATTGATTTTTTTAAATAAACGTTCATTGTCAATACAATACTCGTTAGCAAGATGTTTATCTACTTTATCTGAACGTAGATTGTCAATTATATTTTTCAAATCAGGATCTTGTATTTGCATAGTTAACAGCCAGTCGAGTCGGGTAACTTCGACTCCCATTATTTTCAGAGAAGCGGTTTCAGGTTCATTAACCACTTTTTCGTTAGGTGCACGGCTCAAGGCATCAACATGAGTCATGCGGCTGCCACTACGATGCTCCAAATTGAAATCAAACTCCTGGAGTCTTAGCCACCACCGTGCAATCCTTGGGATTAATTCTTTTTTTGACATAGTTGTTCTCAAAGATGCGCAATCGGTGACTACAGTAAAACGTTTTCCTAATAAATAGTATTTAAAACGCTCCAACGATTCAACTATCGCTAGAGCCTCCAGTTCGTAGCTATGAAATTTATTTTCACATTCGCTTGTTGTTCGACTAAAGTATGCGACTGGTTTTAAGTATTTCCCGTCTTGTTGTAATAAAATTCCAGCAAGACCGTCTGAACTTGCATCGGTGTGAACTTCATGAATCATTCTTACATCATATGAGGTTAATAATGGTTTACTACACAGAATTTGTTTCAACGTATTGAAAGCTATCTCTTGTTGTTGAGACCAAATAAACTGGCTATCTTTTTTTAATAATTCGTTAATTGGTTTTGAAATTTTAGCAAAATTTTGTACAAATTTTCTAAAATAACTGCATAGTCCTAGAAATTGACGTACTTCTTTGACATTCGTTGGTTGTTTAAATTCTTGTACTGCTTTTACTTTTATCGAGCCAGGTGATATTCCGCTAGGTGAAATATGATGACCCAAGTACTCTATTGTTTGTTGTAAGAAACTGCATTTCGTTAAATTTAATGTTAATTTAAATTCTCTAATTTTATTTAATACTATTTTTAATTTTTGTAACCCTTCTTCCACTGTTGTACTTCCGATTAAAATATCATCCATATAAATTTGGATATCTATATCTATTTCCTTTTTTAATTTATACATAAGTGTTTGAAAGACAGTTGGGGCATTTTTGAGCCCAAACGGCATTCGTTTAAATTCAAACAAACCCTTTGATGTTATAAAGGCTGTGTACTTACGAGATTCTTCTTCTATTGGTATTTGGTAATACCCACTATTTAAGTCAAGACTGGTGAAATTAGTTATAAGAACTGGCCACTTGTAATTCTTCCTCGATATTTGGTGTGGGGCAAATTTCTTTTTCAATTTTTAAATTTAATTGTCGATAGTCGATACATAGACGTTCTTCTCCATTTTTTTTCTTTACTAATAATACAGGACTCGAATAATTTGAAGTTGAATGGGTTACTATGTTGTTCTCCATTAATTCGTTTACCTTATCATCGATAATTTCTTTTTTTGCATATGGCACTCGGAATGGTTTTTGTTGTACTGGTTTCTGATCAGTTAATTTGATACTCATCTCGATTTCTTTAGTTAATCCTAGTTGTTTCATATTTTTAGGGAACAATTCATTAAAATTGTTTAATAGTTTGATTAACGATTCTCGTTCTTTTGCGTTCGACGTTCCTTGATTTATTTCATCCTCTTTCACTACACGTTTGACTTCACAGTTAACTTCTTTTTCAGAACATTTATTTTCTATAATTATTTCTCCGTTCTCTTTATAAAATTTTACATCTGGGCGATCTAGCACATCGCGTCCTATTAATAATGGTACGGGCATATATTTACTGTTTACTACATAGACATCTATTCTTAATTTTACGTTATTGATGATTAGTTCGACATTTGACTTTTCAGTTGAGCAATATTCTCCTCCTAGGAATCCAGCGAAGTTGACTTTACAGTTTTTTCGATCAGTTAAACATTTATCAGCATATTCTTTTGCAATCAGCGTAAGAGGACTGCCACAATCTATTTGTCCTACCATTTCGTTATTATTAACCATTACAATCTTATGATAGGGTGTTGATTTTGAATATTCGATAACTCCTACTCGTGAAACATCTGGACATTCACTGGGTTCACCTCGTTTATGCACTCGATTACATTTGGTGCAACGAGATCGACGTTGTGGTGCAGGACAATTTCTGGCGAAATGACCTGACTGGTAACAATTAAAACACTGCGTTGACGTTTTAAATTTTTCTTCCTTCAGTGTTCTTTGTTCGTTGTTGGCATTTTCAGATGTAATCGATTTGAAAGTCGGCTTTTGCTGAAATGTATTCTGTTTTTGTTTTACTTCCCTTATATTTGTGGTTCTAAAACTTTCACACCAAGAGATTCTATCACGCAATTCTGCTATCGTGTCAATACGTTGTCCTTGAAAAGCTGCATATAATTGCTCATCACGCATGCCTAAAATAAAATATTTAACAATGGCATTCTCCTTTAAATTACCCTTATTTCCGAGTCGTGACATCTCCGCGACATATTCCATTAGCGTTTCGTCATTTTTACGTTTTCTTCCTAGCATACCCATATGTATGTCGGCATCGTTTACAATTGGCATATATTTATCTTTAAACTGCTTTACAAAATCACTCCATGATGTACAAAAATCATCTGTACGATCATACCACGCTCTAGCTAATCCTTTGAACTTTGGTCCAATTGAAATTAGGACTAATGGATCTTCCCAACTATAAAATGTTTTAAGTTTTTCTACTCGCTTTAACCATTCTTCTGCCGTTAAACTTTTTTTATCCTCCGGATTGAACTCAGGGAGAATTTCCATTAATTCTCTTGGTCCGAAGGTTAAAAAATTTCCTTGTCCGTTCCAATTCATTACAGGCGTTGATGTATTTATTACTGGTGAGTTGAAGGTGACATTACGTGCCGAATCACTTCCAACATTCTCTACGATCGTTCGTGCTTCACTTCTTATTGACGTAACTGATTCATTTCTACTATTATTATCATCAATATTTAATAACCGATTAATTAATGATGACTTATTTCCATTTTGTGATAACTTTAAATTTTTTAGTAGATTTTTTAATTCTTTAACCGTTCGTTTATTTAATTCCTCACGTTCCATTTTTTTTAAGGTATCAATAATATTTCTGTCTTTTACGTTCTCGATAAATTTAGGTTATCTCGTTTAGCAATTCCCAATTATACGTACACTTTAATACTACCACCATGTGCTTCAATTTTTCATAACCTCAACCTTTTAGTTATGATTTTCGCTTTTGCTTGGATTTATTTATCCCACTTCTGAATTGTAAAAATGATTGAAAAACAATTATTAAACATAAATATAATACTTCTTTATTTTACATTCTTTTATTAGTTAAAATATATTTCTTATTAATTAGGCAAAATGCAAAATGAACCAATCACAATTATAATCAATGATCGACTGCCGAATTTCTTCTATCTCCCGTTCAACTGTCAGTTTCTTTATGGTCGCGTTTGTTATCAAATCATTTTGGTTATGTTTTATATATCATGGTTGACACTGGATAGTTGTGTAAGTTCAGAAAATATAATATAATATATTGAATATAAGAAAATGTGTAATGAAATAAAATATTAAAATAACTAAAAATAATTATAATAAATTAAAATAACTAAAAATAATTATTGAAATAAATTAAAATAAATAAAAACAAATAAGACTTTAAAAAGTAAAAAAATAAAAATTTTACTTATATTATATACATATAGACACTGGCAAGTTAATATAAAAGTACATAAAATAAGTGCCAAACAATCAGCCACTGGTAAGTTAATATTATATATATATATATATATGTAAAAGTATACAAAAAGTACATCCACATCTGTAATACACATAAAGTTTGAAATATTACCCCTAGATTCAAATAAAAAAATGAAGCAAGCGTTGGAAATACACGTACAACATGGAAAATATTACTATAAAATCTAACGTAATACTAAAATATAATAACATGATCCACACATACAATACTAGGTAGAACAGCCATTCAAATTTATACAGAAAATACAATAACAAAACTCTATGTTTTTATTTTTATTAGATTTTTATTTTTTTTTATATCACACTGTTTTACTAATAATTTTTTATTGAATTTTTGAATGTTGAATTATAAATCATGAAATTATAATACACTCTGTATGAGTTAATAACTCTTTTTGAGGAATAAATAATAATATAATATAAAACAAAAACAAATACATATTATCTACCAAAGAGCATTGCAATAGAAAAGTAACATATTTTAGATTTCAAACTTTGTAATCATTTAAAATTCAAAATATTACTGAATTTTAGTTACTGTATTTTTAATTTTTCACACATTTTATCCACGTGTCTTAGGTTAACTCGTTATTATTATGTGTTTTAATAAAGAACATTTGGACTAAATTGTACGGTTTTTGATTTAACACTTCTTGCATGAAGGTTTATTCTACGTGTAATACGGGCATTTTTATCAACTGTGTGTAACAAAACTCATCGGGTCTACCTGTACGAAATAAAAATATAACTATACATATACTTATTAATATACATGTGCTTCATAGTTCACAATTTATATTAAACAGCATTAGTTATATTTTGACTGAAAACTTAAAAAGAATAAAATATATCACATACATTATTTATAATAACAACTTCTTTATATAAAGTAAAAATAAAATAAAAATAAAATGGTTTGCACAGTTTGTATATAATATACATACACAATAAATAATTCATAAACTTCTTAAACACATCGAAAGTGAACACAGAGTAAGAAACTGAACAAATAGAGAATTTATTTTTCCTTTTGATTTTACGTTTTTCTTTTTTCTTACGTCAAGTCAAAATTTTAAATTAGTTTCTTCAATTTGAATATTCTTAATTCATTATTATGTATTCATTGCCAAAACTAACTATAGCAGACGGGCTACATGTGAAACTATAAGGACCCGGGCAACATTAATGGAGAAAATTTAAGATATGACATGTCCATACCGGACCAAGATAAATTTATAAAAATAGGCTATTGGTGGTTGCAAAATACGTATATTTAGCACTAAGTATCACAAATACATATTTTTTTCTCCTTTTAGATTTTCTCTTAAATAATACGAGAATATATTGGTTTTTATACCCAAGGTTTTTTCTAACAGATTTATATAAGAACTGAAGTACAATAATAATAATACTAATTATATAACATAAATTAACATAAAAAGCACACTATTACCAAAGATAATTTACAAGTAGATGTCCGATCGCCTAATAAAATAAAAACCAGAAATTTAAAAACTATTTTAAAGCTATTTTTGAATAGCTTTCATTTTCTCTTGAAATTTTTAATTGAGAAATGTATATTTGCATTATTTTTTTGCTATGTTTTTTATTTATTTTTACATACTCTACTCCAGCGAGTGCAAACCTTTTTTTTCGTAGTGGGTCATAATTAAAATAGTTTGAAGTAAAAATGGCGGGTTATTGGATCTGAGTTATTTGAATATTTTTTTACAAATTTTAATATTTAACTGTTAAGGTAATGTTGGATAACTCTCGTAATTTAACGCGGGGCGTCATAAATAAATTAAGCAAAAATGGCCCAAAATCTAAGTTAAACATTGTTATCATACAGTATTTGTATGAAATTTCTTGCTACTTATGATATAATAATTGTTTTATATCAAGATTGTAAATTGTTGTTCTTAATGTCCAACATGCAAAAATCATATTCTCTTTTCATACAAATAAACATATGTAACATACAGTATTTGTATGAAATTTCTTGCTACTTATGATATAATAATTGTTTTATATCAAGATTGTAAGTTGTTGTTCTTAATGTCCAACATGCAAAAATCATATTCTCTTTTCATACAAATAAACATATGTGGCAAAGCAAATATTTTTATATAAAAATTTCATCCATATTATTATCGGGATTATTATTATTAACCTTATTTATTTTTCTAGTAATAAAATTTTCTCATGGGTCGCACTATTACAGATTTACTATCAATCCAAACTCAATATCAATCAATACCAAAATATTTTTTTTTAAAAAGAAAAAGAAAATTTGTATGGATTAGTTGGTATTGGTTAAAATAAATGAGAGAATAAAAAAAAATTTTTAGATGCCGATAAGCAGTTTCCAATCCAATTCTGGTGGTAAAATAAATATTATATGAAAAGAATCTAGTAAAAATTTTGAGCAGGAAGATATATCAGCAGCTTTTTTATCTAAAAATGCTACAAGATACTTTGCCGGATTTATAATGAAGAAACTTTTAAATTTGTTTGCTTGGAAACATTCTTCTCCATCGACAAGTACAGGCCGAACAACATTCTTGTACACGTCATTTTAACTGAAATTCTCTGATCGCAATTTGGCTGCCCGTTCTTATTCTGTTTTGAATATCTTCATAAATTTCCCCATGTTTGTCCCCTCTAAATATTTAAAATTTCCTTTATCAATAGAAAGAGGGTACTCATCCATATAAATAGTGTTATTTGGTTCATAAAGATTCGCCTCAAATGGAGGATACATATATTTTCTTTTTCTTCAACTTATTCTCAATCCATTTCCCTCCAAGACCTCTTTCCATTTCGTCAATTTAATTAGGCCCTCCCATGTTTTATCTAAAATTGTTATATGATCTGCATACTTAAATTTTTTCATTTAATAAACTTACAAAACACGCGCCCAATATCTTATGTGAAAAACCCATTAACCAATCTACGTAGAATGGTCATGGTAAAGGTAGTGGGTTAAAGTACCTCGCTACCAATATAGTGTACAAAATTTTGTGTCATGGGCGTCTTTCGAGGCTTTCCACCATTCCCTCGTAAAATAAAATAATAAAAAAAAAAACAAAAAAAAACCTTTCCATATCCAATAGATAATGTATAAATTATTAGATAGTTGTTGAAGAAATAAGTAAATAAATAAATAAAGAATTACAAGATTATGCCCACTGGAAACTAAATTTATTTATTAACAAAAAACAAAAAAACCACAACATTTCTACCAAATTTTTATTTTACTCTAAACTACTTTTTTGAATTATATATTTCAAATTTTTATTTTTTTGTGTTTTTTTTTCGTTTTCTTTTCTCTATTTCTTACTTTTTTAGTTGCCAAAAAAATGTTGGATCATTCTCAATCTCATTGAGTTGAGTAATTGAATTACAACTATTGAAAAACCCATTAACCAATCTACGTAGAATGGTCATGGTAAAGGTAGTGGGTTAAAGTACCTCGCTACCAATATAGTGTACAAAATTTTGTGTCATGGGCGTCTTTCGAGGCTTTCCACCATTCCCTCGTAAAATAAAATAATAAAAAAAAAAACAAAAAAAAACCTTTCCATATCCAATAGATAATGTATAAATTATTAGATAGTTGTTGAAGAAATAAGTAAATAAATAAATAAAGAATTACAAGATTATGCCCACTGGAAACTAAATTTATTTATTAACAAAAAACAAAAAAACCACAACATTTCTACCAAATTTTTATTTTACTCTAAACTACTTTTTTGAATTATATATTTCAAATTTTTATTTTTTTGTGTTTTTTTTTCGTTTTCTTTTCTCTATTTCTTACTTTTTTAGTTGCCAAAAAAATGTTGGATCATTCTCAATCTCATTGAGTTGAGTAATTGAATTACAACGATGAGGGTGTGTGTTTTGTCGCTGTCATTTCTATGCATATTTTTTATTAAAAATATAATAGGGTAGACTGTCAAAGATTTGTATTCGTTTAATACAAATGGGCATCATATTTGAAATGGTTGATTGCAGTTGTAGATTTATGAAAAATTTTCTGTTTTGGTTTTATTTCATTATTTGTTTTTTTTTTTCACTTGAGTTAAGTTAAATTTAAGTATACGGCCCTTTAAATTTACTTTTGGTTTTGTTTTGATATAGGTAAATCACTCTTTTTTCGTTTTTTTAGCTTGAAATAGTTCTGAACGTTTTTGTATAAAAATTGTATAAGATATTATTTTATTTACACTGCAGTAGCGATACGTAAAATAATATGTAAAAATTTTAGTCTAGAATTTTATTTCAGCTATAGACTCGAAATTTACGCGATCAATAATGGGAATGGTAAAAGATGTTCTAAAAAAACAAATTTTGTTCCGTTATTTTAATTTAAATGAATAAAAAACGAAAATAGTTTTGAAATGTAGTACTAAAATTAAGTAAAAGAGTTTATTTTCTGAGTCTATTTGCTGTCAAAATATTTTGACTATTCCGAAATGCGATGTACACGTAATGTAAACTTAACATGTAAACTTAAAATTCCAACCTTGAACAGTGTACAAAAAAATTACTTAATTAAGTTAATTGCAAATGTTTTTAATTGCCATTATTTAATCATAAATAATAAATAGACTTTTTGAAATTCGAAATTTTATTTATTTAAGTTTTATAACGTAAATATACATACATTATTTTTGAAATAGTTTTGAGTTTATTACTTTTTATTGTTATTTTGAACTATGTAATGACAAATGGATGGAATTAGTTTCAAGTAGTGACTATTTGAGGAAGAAAACTATTGATAAGTATAGAAATAGTAACTTTTGAAGACAAAATTTTAGAAGTAGCAATAGAAATATAGGGTGCCAATGTACATACTTGTAATACATTGGTTTAAAAAAAATATTGAATAAATATATTTTTAACAAAGCAGTGCAAAATCATAATCAAAATGATTCCATTATACAACTATTATTTTTTTCTAAGTATCAATTTATTTATCGTATTCAAATACTGGCGTATATAAGAAATTATTAAGCCTTTATTTACATTCAGCACATACATTATTTTCTAATTTCGGATTCCCTTCTATTTAAAACTGAACAATAAACTTTATCAAATTATTTTTAAATAATTTAGAAAGTAAATAATTTAATTATTTTATTTTCAAAATTTTTTCGCAAACAATGTGATTTGATTGGTAAACTCACCCTAATTGATACATGATTTTTTTTTTATTTTCATAATTTTTACATTTAAAATATTTTTTCTCTTATTTTTGTTATCTATTATTTTTATTTACCAAAATTTCGCTCAGTTCATCATAAAAATGAAATAATTGCGTGTGTTAGAGGAGCTAATTCTAATGCAATGCAAAAAGAAAAACAAAAACTGAAATAAACAGTAGGAGTGAAGAGATACAAAGAACCAAAGTCTGCAAGGATAAAACCGTAAAATAACATGAAACTATTTTTTTCTTCTTTATTATTTTACTCACTTTTCAAAATTTTAAAATTTTAAAAATATGTATAATTGTGTGTATATATTTCTGTACCAAATTAATGGGTAAAGCTTTTTAAAAACTAATTTAATTTGAAGAAGAGAAAATTTCAAAGCTCTCTCACTGCTACTCTATCAGCTATGATTAGACACCCATCAGCTGCGATTAGACACCAATTTTTGAATGAAAAATTCCCATTGCTTCGGAAATCTACTTGTATATTATCTTTGCTATTACTTTATATGTTAATAATACGTCAGCTGATTCAATACTTGTCGTATGTTAAGTGGGGTTACTTTTGGGAAAATGGAACTAAAGTTCAAATTGCAAAAAATCTTGTGTCCTACGGTAGATTTCCTCGAAACTTTGACAGAATGTAATGGCTGTTACTCAGTATAAGAATTAGTTCTTTAAATTACATAAAAGAAGTGTCAAGTTATAAATATTTATTAAAATATTTAGTGAAATTTTATCCTATGTTAGGATTTTGAACAAAATTATTCTCAACCCTTGGACATACAACAAAATGGTACTAAAATATCTTTATTGTAAGTAAGTTGAAGACATCATAAAACTATTTTATTTCAATTTCATTTGGCTCATAATTTAAGACCAATCAAAAAATAAAATATACCAACGCAATTTTTTTGAAAATGTTTATTAGAATAAAACAAACTCATTGATTTGAAAAACGGCAAATCTGATATGAAAATTGTATATGAAAAAGTTGTAGGGGATGATGTAGCGCATCAACACAATAAAAAAAAAAAAAAAAAATAGCGAATTTTTTCGGATAATCAACGTTTTTTACAAAATTTTCAAGTTTGAAAAGCAAAATTTGAAGTTTATGCAGTTATTATTCAAAAGCGGTAAGTCTGATACTCATTCAATATATAGGTGTATTAATTCTAAAAAAAAGCTATGAAGAAGATACTCTAGTTTCAATTTCTTCTGAGTTGTAGTGGATATTCTTGAGACATAATTTTTCTAATCCGATTTTCTTTAACCCTCTGTAGCCCAGGTAAATTTAAAGATAGACCCCTCTTCTAGAACAATTTTTTTCCTAAAATACTCCAAGGAATCACCCCTTAAAAACTTTTTTCTCTAAACCGGACCACCCTGTATAGTAATAATTAAAATTTAAAAAATATTGTCTGAAAATTAAAAATTTTCTATATTAAATTATTGTTAGAGTCATCAATTATCTATGCTAGAGTTATAACAACATCATATAATATGGCAATCTTTTTTTATTTTTTTGTAATACAAAATTAATTTCTTAAATATAAAAATAAAACATTTAGAAAACTTTTTATCACTTTAAATTCATTTTTGCTTCAATATTTTTCAATATTAAATAAATAATATCTAAATTTAATATCTAAATTTAAGAGTATAAAAATGTTTCGCTTTTTAATTTTTGTACCATAAAATTAAATTCAGATAATACATCATTTTTTTCTTTAAATAACATAAATAAGACAAAACTTAAATCTATTAAAACATTATTTAGAAACATTATTATCACTTTAAATTCATTTTTGCTTCAATATTTTTGTACAAATATTAAACAAAAATAATATCTTAAAATTAAGATTTATATAAATATTATTAAATTTTTTAAACGATAAAGAAAATAAATTTGTACTCTCTTATTACAAACACCATCACAATATTATTTTTGTAACATAAAACTAATTTTACTTAATTTTTTCTCAAATTAAAAAAAAATAAATCAACATTTAGGAAAGTTCTCATCAATATTTTACCTTCAATTCAGTTTTTACAATAACTATGTTTATATAGCGTATCAATTAGTGAAATTATTTTAAAATGGCATTAAAAAACGCTTTATCGGCTTCATCCAAATATGGTATCATGCTTTTCAAATCATTTTTCTTATCTAATGACAAGATTTTTGTAGCTATAACTGTTAATTGAACTTTAAAAGGATCTTTCACGAATCGATCGGGTTTTTGCACATGATCGGTTTTAAAATTTATTCCCGTCTCTGAAGATTTATGTTTAATTTCATACATATTTTTTTTTACTATCATTCAAAAACTTCACTTTTGAAAATGGAATTTAATTAAATTTGAATTCTTCTGCCAATTTTCCATATGATTGATAAATGAATCTTTGTATAATTCATCTTCTCAATTTTTTTATCAACGACAGTGGACTCTCAATCTCAACATTCTTAAGAAATTTTTCTATCGCACTATGGACATCGTCAACATCTTGAATTAATGAGTGGCCAGCGTCAGCAAACTTTTATTCTACTATTCCGATATTTTGATTTTCACTCAAAAACCTTAAAACAGTGAAAGATGTAAGTTGATTTCTATTTTGAGGAACACATGAGTCGCTCCACAAAATTATATGATCTATTTGATTATTATGTTTCACAATTGCAAACAGAATTTTTGAAAGGGCACTGCTAATGTCCCCGGCTCGCAGACCTACATCTTCAGACCATAAAGCGTAATAAGTAATTTTTTTTCACCTTAAAAGAAATTTAAAAAATCTAAATTTTGTCTGTTTCTTTCTATCAGTTTCATAATTTAATTTTTCTTCTGCTAAAGGATCATTTGTTTTTTCAAACAGAAGACATTTATCACATCTATCTTTTTTCGGGCCTTCTTTTTTAGTGTATCATTGTCATGTACTAATGCAAAATATTAACATACGACATGTATTTACGTGATAATAAAAATAAATTCTTGTTGTACTCTATATACGATAAAAAGAGATTATCGTCAATTTATATGAGTAAGTTATCTTATGTTCGTTTGTGATAATATACGACAAAAGTTTTTGTTTTACTGTGGACATACGATAAAATAGATTCTCAATATCTCGAGAACTAAAAATAAGTTTTGCGAAACGGATTAGCGCATTTTAAAGAGCATATCGAAATACCCATAAATGACTTTATACCTAAAAACTGCCAAAAACTATCATACGACAAGTATTGAATCAGCTGACGAATAGTATCACAAATGCTTGTTTGTACATTTTATCCAGGCTAATAATTATAAGATTGTACAATTCGTAAAAAAACGTTTAAAAAAAATAAAATTGCCAAAACTATATGATTACTACAAATGATCAAAGTATAGAAAAAAATAATTTAAAATAGTTACTTAAAAAAATAATTAGAAATACAAATAAAAATTTTGTCATTATCAAAAATATTATTGTTATTTACATTTATTCTAAAAAAGTTGTAAAATAGAAAAGTAATAGTTTAATTTTACTAAAAGTCATTGGAATTAAATTTATTAAAACTTTTCTTGGATAATTTTAGTTTTCTCTTTCAGAATTTTAACTTTATTTTCCACACTTTCCCACTCATACAGTACCAGGTCTTGATTTGTACCATTTGTTTTTAAATAATTTATAATTAAGAGTATTATATATGTATTTTAAATTGAAAAACAACTTACGGAAACTCAAATTTTTTAAAGAGAGGATTTCTGTTCCTGTAATTTTTCGGCACATTTAACATTCGATTTTCTGATAAAAAAAACCTGAACCAAGAAATTTATTTTTACGCAAAAGCTTAACTTGAATTGTGAAAATTAATCAACAGGGACCCCTAGTATCTTTATAATAATATGTTTGTGTGATTATTATTCATATTTCCATTGATTTGACAGAAACTAAGAGCACAACATTATTCTTACTTTTTTTTAAATATTCAATTAAGTTGTAACTGAAAAACTTATACGTTTTTGCATAGTCATTAGTCCTAACTATCTATTTAAAAGACAAGAACAAAGTCGTATCTGCAAAATGATTTAAAATATAAATATACAAGTAGATACAGTTTTGATTTTCTAAATTATTATTACCCTTTTGTATGGCAGATACGTCTAGGGAATTTTAAAATCTAAGAAATGGTTGAAGATACACTTTATAATTATTTTTATTTGAAAGATAACCGGCGAATTAGTAAAACTGAATATATATGTCTCATTTTTCATAAAAATGTCAGTTTGAACTTCGTGATTTTTAGGTCACGTATTTAAAAAACTTTATAAATGTTTTTATTACCATAAGATGATTTACCGAAAATTTAATTCCACCTATGTATAAAGTTTTTACTTTCTCTCAATGATATCAAAGCATACTCGAAAATAGTAGGTACATAAGTATTGCTTCTGAAAAAAAACTCTGGTAGATTTAGTTATTTCATTTTTGCTAATAATTTTAAAGTTTATTTTTAAATTTAACAATTAAAACTAATGTTTGGTCTGATGATTTCAAATTTTTGATGCTTCCAGTAATCCAGTAATTATCAGAAAAACAAGATTTTAAGCAAGATTTTAAGCAAAATCATTTTTGAAAAATTATAAAAAAATTTAGCTTACCTGGTTTTTCAATAACAGCTGCTTCCACATCAAAACTAATATATTTTCCGTCATTAATAGGAAATGTATTATTATTAAAAATGAAAATTGTCAAAAATCCAAATAAAATTCTGCATTGATTTATTTGATACATTTTAAGGTCACGTATATAACACCTACATTCAAATTTTGACCAAGTATTAGGTTATTCTATAAACTTAAATTAAATATATATATTTAATACTTTTAAAATATTTTTTTATTTTAATTTTAAATATAAATAAATCATAATCATTTTCTCACTATTTTTTTGATGTTATATACTCGCTTAAATAGAAAGAATCACAATACACTCTCATTTAAATACAAAAAAGTACATGATATTCAACCATTAACCAATGGTTGACAGCTCAAAATTCACTAGCTTGAATATTTTTTATTTCACTAACAAAAATATTTCTTTTGTGATGCTTTTCTGACTTCTCTATTTTTTATATATTGGCAACTTACAAACAAATATTCATAAATTTAAATTTAGTAGCTTTCAAAAACTCAAAAATTGAAAAGTGTAGTGTAAAAATATAGTGTTATCTACACAATTATCAATTCCCAATAATTATAGTAATTACGGTAATTTATATTGTTTACTATTTTTGGTTTTTCGTGTTTTTAGTTTTATTTTCGAAATCACTAATTAATTATCTATTATCAAAGAATATTATAAATAGTATAAAGTCTCATCTCATATAAATTTTTCAGAAAAAAATTTTGTACTGTGTTGTGAGCTGTGGCTCCTAATACTCCTAATATAGAGAATTAGAAAAAAGGGTGAAGAGAACAGCGAAAACAAAATTTTCTTTGTCTATTTATTTAAATTTATTCTTTTAATTCATTCCACTCAATGGGGGTTTTCACATCTGTATTCCTTTCGTTTCTACCTAACGAAATCCTCGCTGTCACACTATATTTTGTCAAAGAATATCCATAATAAGAAGGTTCACTGGAAGTCAAGACATTTTTACTAACCCATTTACAAAAAAAACCCATTAGTTAAAGAAGCAAAGAACTATTGTAAATATTTTCTTATGTAAGAAGTTGTGAGAAAGAAAGAGTGCGATATAAACCATTTAAAAAAAAACTTAATTTTTGCAATGTAATTTTAAATAGCCCACGGGAGATTTTTGTTTATTTATTTAGCCCACTGGAGATTTTTCATGTGTACGGTCGTCTGAAATTTTGTGAACGAATTTTTTTTAAAATAGACGTATTAAATTTATTAGGGTATGAGAATAAATAAATTTTGAATGATTGATTTTTTACAGATCCCTACATAAAATAATATTCGTTTCAAAAACATATAGTATTTCTTAAATATCTTATTATTTTATTTTATTGGCTTATAAGGGAAGTAATTTTTTTTTATTTCAAACAGATTATAATTCTGGGGTGGAATTCTGTATTGTGATAATCACGCTGCGACTGTCGCATATCTATAATTGGTATTCTATATGGTGATTGTCACAGTGATAGTCGATTTTTTAAGATGCTGCCGTTTTCTTAAATTATTCAAGTGATCGCAATACAGAATACCAAAAATTTTTAGTTGCATCTTTGACTGTCGCAAGGGTGACTATCGCTTATCACAATACAGAATGCCACTCCTGGTATTTAAAATATACAAATTTTTTCAGGTATTGAAACAGATAGTCAAAAACAATACTAAGCGATTTTTTTATGAATGACTCGGTGCCTTTTTAGTTTCTGAAAAATAAAATTGTGCATTTTAATCATCAATGAACTAATAATAAGTAATATAATACATTTAGGTACCTGTTAATTTTATAAACATGTAAAAAAGTTAAATATTAATAATATGAACATTTCAAATTTGAATAAATAATATTTTTTATTGCTCTGCATTTTTAAAAAAAATTTAATATATAAGAAAGTACTTAGAAAAAAATAAATGCAGAGTATATATATGAAAATTAAGCAGTGTCGCGCTTAAAAAAAGTTCTTGCAAAAACTATTCTATATACAATTTTTTAAAAATGTTTTGAAAATGAGAAAACATCATCGTGTTAAGTGTTTGGTGTGCGGTGCTGAAACAAATCATGATTTAGAAATAAACTAACTAACTAAAAATAAAGACAATATTTCTTTCATGAAAAAAAAATCGAAAAAATTTTCAAAGAGGAAACATGAAAAATAAAAATTATGCGCAAAAGGTTTTGTTGAATTCCATATTTTTTTGTTTTGTTTTTTTTTTGTTTTTGTTCTTGAATAAAAGGAGATTATTTTTGAAAGCGGTGTCGTGTATGGTACAACAAGAAAGGTTTTTGTTTTGTTTTTTTTTAATAATGTTACATACTAATAGCACAAATAAATAACATATAGTTATTTATTTGTGCTAATAATATAACAACTTACCATATTATTGTACGAAATCATATTAAATTAAAATTTTCATTTATTCACAAAAAATTGTATTTGTTTTATTATTGTTTTTACTTATGTACAAAAAAATACATAATCATAAACATATACTAATAATATTAAAATAGCTAAAAAAAATTTGTTATGTACAAGAAAAAAATGAACCTAAAATACCTTCAAATAAATTCAATGATAATATGTCATTCATTTTTATCATCATTCTTTTTTCCATCACGTATATTCATAGTTACTATTAGAGTGTTGACTAAATTCTTAAAATTTACAAAATCTAGATAACTATACTCATAATATATGTATAATATGGAACTCAAATCCTTTTATTTTTAAATTTAAAAACAATATTTTAAATGCATTAATATGCATGTTTTAATTTTTTAAATAGTAAATATTACCGGTTTTTTTTTAGATTACGTCTAACTGAGATGTTAAATTAATTTACCTGTTAGTTACTACATAATCTAAATGCAAATAAGTTAAACCCTTTATTATTTGTACATGCGTATGCACCTAAAACAAAAAAATTTAAGCTGGAAACACACCTACATATTTCAGTAGCATATGTATCCTGTTCCTGTACAAATTCATATTCAAATTTGTATTTATTTTATTACTACATATTTAATATTTATACTTACATATACGTACAAATAACTATTATACATACAAGCATAAATACTAAAATATTATCTAAATAGCTAAAATTGTCTTGTAATAAAAAAAGAAAAACAAAAAACCTAAAGTCCCTTCAAAAAATTCATAATCATATTTTTTCATTCATTTTTATCATCATTACTTTTTTTCATACATTTCTTTCAGAACTACGTATCCAACCAAAATTCAAAATAATAATAAATTCTTCTGCTGATAAAAAAATTCTCAGAGTGAAAAAAATTCTCAACTTTAATGTTTCTATGCATTTGTAAAAAAATACCAGAAATAGGATCGATTTGGTATTCCTAAAAAAGGCCGAAGCTTTTTTTTTTTGTTTTCCTCTCTACCCTTTTGCCTACAAACTACAAGTGCAGAAAACGAAAGGAATACAGATGTGAAAACCCTCAATTATTTCCATCTTTGTATGGCCTATATTCCACGAAGATTGATAACAACTGAAATATATATTTCATACTCCTTTGCCAACAAACTAATTTGTAAATGGTATTTTTTGTACTCACGAAAAAAGGATTGTTCAACAAAAACTTTAGCTGTTCAGCCGGCGTTACACACTACCATATAGATAGTACCAAATAAAAGAAGTGGAATGAAGGATACAAAAAAAATGTATATCTGCTTCATTTAGTCTTATTTTAAAAATTTGTTTTTTTGTTTTTGTAAAGTTTTTATTCTTTGTGTTTATTGTTTACCAAAATTTATGCGCTTCATTCAAACGTACCATTCACTTCAATTTTTATTTTAAAATGAAATACACGCACACATAGATAAGTTACACCGAATATTTAGTTTAGTGGAGACACAAAAGTAGATTGATGAGTCGGTTGAATACGGCCGCGTGGAATCTAACCCAATGCCTATTTCCAGACGTATCAACTTTCAAACACTCTTTCTTTTCGTTTCAATCCCCCTTTTTTATGAACTAATTTTACATATATATAATTTATTCACTCAATCAGCCGTACCGGTAAATTCGATCAAATAAAATGTTAACAGACAAATTTTAATTTACAATAATTTATCGAATGAATTTCAAATTTAAAAATCTTATATTTGAAATAACAAATTTTTATATTTTTTACATTAGCTGAAAAATGTTCTCCCAAAGAAACAGTGAAATGTGTTGTGAAAACTATTTTTAAATGAACACAGAAATACGGGTTGATTTGTGTGGTGAAAAATGTACTTAAAAATGCGGTTACTGCTAAAAATTTATTTCACAATTTTGTGAGAATGTATTCGTATTATAATGGAGAGAATTGTGCTGAAAAATTTCCCGAAGTACATAGAAATTTTTCTATGTATAAATTCAAATGAGCTCCTATGCGATTTTCAGCATATTTTTCAGTGAAGAATCAACATCGAAAATGCGCATCTTTTGTAATCAACAGTAATTTCATAATCAACAGCGCAAATGCGCAATCGAAAGTGATTTTTTTTCTGCGTGTTTTAACACACATTTTGAAACTATTCCAATTTCGTCAGAATTTTTATTAAAATTTCGATTTTAGAGTGATGAAATCAAATTGGCTTTGTTTTTTTTCTTTCCAAACAGAACCAATTTTTTATTTATCCTAAATTCTTTTGTTCCAACCACTTGCTAAAGAAAAAATACAAAAAAAGCCGCAAAATAAATTTTTCTGAGTTTTTTTTATAGTTTTTACAGGTGCTAATGATTTATGTGACCAGTGCAGGTCTATACTGCCTAGCATAGCAATAAAGTTTTGCCATAATGGTTATTTTATTAACAATGAATTAGAAACAATGAAATTGTTGTTCATATAAAAAAGTTAAGTCGATTCAAATTTTGTGTCTAACTTATTTACATAAATATTTTTATTAGACGAAATAGGTTATTAAATCAAATAGGTCTGATTAGCTTTAGTATAGCAGGTATATTTAATTTATATTATCGTGACCACGCCGGCGATTTTTTGTGTGAATATTTGGTGAACATGCAGAGCTCCATTTGGTGAACGTGGACATGACATATTATATTTAAAAATTTGAAATTTTATACATTTTGCGTTTGACCTGAACAATGTCGGGGGACTATGTTAGTACGTAATAAAATAATTTTATAATTGTTGAATTAAGTATGCGTGTACGTACATAATATGTATGTATGTATATTTATAATAATAACTTATAATATAATTTTATAATGTTTCTTAATCTAAAATATATCTTTTACTTATTCTGTTTTTTTAAATATTGAATAGTTTTAAAAATAAAAAAACTCAAATAAAAGGCACATTTATTCCCGTGATGATTTTTAATATGTATATAGATATACATGTATGTACATCTACATCAGAATATTTAATCTATAAATGGAAAAAATTCGGAACAATTTCCAGAGCCATTTTTCAACCAATTTTCATCATTTTTTTAAATGATAAGTATTTAACAGTATAGATATTTTTAAAAAAAAATTTCAAATTTTTTAATATTCAATTCAAAATTTTATCCATATAAAAGTATATACACATATACCCATATCTTCCCAAATGCAAAACAAAGTAAAGTAGAAAAAGTCCACCGTATTCATAATCCAAATAAGTCCACCGAAATGTAGACGTCGCACTATATTATTAGAAATGAATTAATGAAGAAATTAAATATGTCAATTGTTTCTCAAGAATGAAATGGTAAAAAAACAACAGAAATGATTATTTCAATAATTGTTTCAAAAAAATAAATACTGATCTGTAAAATAATGTTTGAAATGCTCGCTGTTTTTCAGCAGCTGATCATTTTTTACAAAAATATACAATAACAATGAGAATATTCTTTTAATTTTTCATTTCTTGTTATTATTGTGTTTGTGTAATTTGAAATTTTTTCAATTAATATCAACCAAAATTTCAAATATGGTTATCATTTTTATCGAGTAGCCTAAGCCTTTTAAAAAAACAAATATTTTATTTTTCTTCATCCATGTAATGTTATAAAATAATTTTATAAATGTTGAAATGTTGAATTGTACATATGGATGTATATTTATAATTATAATATAATTTTATATTGTTTAGAAATCAAAAATATATTTTTTTTACTTATTTTGTTTTTTGATTGAATAATTTTAAACAATATAAAATTTAAAAAAGTTCAAATAATAGTGCACATTCATTCACGTGATGGTTTCTAATTTATGGATAAATGTACATACATATTATACAGGGTGGTCCGGTTTAGAACAAAAAGTTTTTAAGGGGTGATTCCTTGGTGTATTTTAGGAAAAAAAATGTTCTAGAAAAGGGGTCTATCTTTAAATTTACCTGGACTACAGAGGGTTAAAGAAAATCGGATTAAAAAAATTATGTCTAAAGAATATCCACTACAGCTCAGAAGAAATTGAAACTAGAGCATCTTCTTCATACCTTTTTTTTAGAATTAATACACCTATATATTGAATGAGTATCAGACTTACCGTTTTTGAATAATAACTGCATAAACTGAAAATTTTGCTTTTAAAAGCTGAAAATTTTGTAAAAAACGTTGATTATCTCGAAAAAATTCGCTAATTTTTTTTTTTTATTGTGTTGATGCGGTACATCATCCACTACAACTTTTTCATACACAACTTTCATATCAGACTTCCCGTTTTACATGTAAAGTCATATAAAATTTCATTAACCCTAACTAATTTCAGTAATTTTAACTAATTTTGACTAAAAAATAAAATTCTTACAATATTCAACTCTCAGCTATTATTTTTCTTACTAAAACATGGGTTACCCAAATATTAAATATACTGGTTCAACAACAAATATAATTAAACCTAATGTCATTAAACAATTTTTGGAGGAAACCTTAGAAAAGCCTCTATATTTTTCAACAATAAACGGAATTAATAAGGTGACGAATAAAATAAAGTAACGGTATTATAAAATAAAGTAACTCACCTTACAACAGTCTATTGTGGGTAGTGCCGAAAAGGAGGGATAATTTTGGAAAAGTGGAGAGTTGTAATTTATTACAGAAAGTTGAACGAAGTTACTATAAGCGACAAATTTCCGATGCCTAATTAGAAAATATATTATTATATTAGATAAATTAGGAAGATCGCAATACTTAAGTACGCTTGATTTGGCTAAGGGATTTTATCAAATATTGATAAGATAGCAGAAAAACAGCCTTCTCTACCTTTTTTGGGCACTACGAATACGTAAGAATGCCTTTTATATTGAAAAACGCGCCAGCCACTTTCCAAAGGCTTATGAATACAGTTCTGAGGGAATTTATTAATAAAATATGTGTAGTATATCTAGATGATATTTTAATATTTAGCACATCGTTACAAGAACATACATGTAACTTAAATAAAATATTAAATATATTAAGGGAAATAGGTCTTAAAATTCAAATAGACAAATTTAATTTTTTAAGGAAAGAAATAGAATACTTGGGGCATATTCTAACAACTGAGGGAATAAAACCTAACCCCGACAAGATTCAAATTATAAAAGATCTGAAGCTACCCAGTAGGCATAAATAAACAAATTAAATCCTTTTTGGGAATAACTGCTATTACAGGAAGTTTATAAAAGATTACGCGAAAATTGTTCAACCCATTACTACATACTTGAAAATAGACCAGAAAATAAATTTAAATAATCCAAACTATATATCAGCCTTCGAAAAATTAAAGGAATTAATTACCGATTATCCGATATTGAAATATCCGGATTATAATAAAAATTTTAAGCTTATTACAGATGCAAATAATTTTGCATTAGGAGCTGTTCTCACACAGGATGGATACCCTATTTGTTATGCATCGAGAACGTTGAACAATCCTGAGAAAAACTATTCCACCATAGAAAAAGAGTTATTGACCGTCGTTTGGGGTACACGTTATTTCAGGCCTTACCTTTTTGGAAGGGAATTTAATCTACATACAGATCATCAACCCATTAAATGGTTACAAGCCAAGCATAGAGGCAAAGATATTAACCCTAGACTTCCAAAATGGTTAATACAATTAGGCGAATATGACATTAAAATCAACTATATAAAAGGAAATGAAAAGAAAGTAACTGATTTTCTTTGCCGAATAAATAGAGATAACAATGAAATAAACTTAATTGGGGCAATTAAAAACAACAACAGGGGAGAGGGTACTGAAAATTCTATAAATAACAATGAATCAATAGAGATGCAATCCATACATTCTCAACAAGAAGATCAAAATGATCATATACCAATACTGGAAACACTTGTAAATCGCTTCAAAACTCAACTGATATTGGTAGAAAATAAAGAAAAAAATTCGACAAAAAATTTAACAAGAAAAGAATTTATACAGAAAGAAACGATCTCCAAGAAAATTTATCAGATATTCTTCGTCGATATAATATAACTAATGGTAAAATCTGACTTTACTCTGAGTTAGAAGACTCAGAATATAATAAACTTCATTTTAAATTAATTGATATGTTCTCAAATAATAACATAAAACATAAAATTTATAAAATGTAGTTATTTCGTGAAAGAAGTACAAAGTGAAGAAGAAGCCATTAAGCAAATCTGTCTACTCCACAAAAAGGAATCAGGACATTCTGGTAAAATAGCTAATTACAACGCAATAAAACTATTAACTATACCTAATTCATAAAGTTGTCAGTAATTGCGATATTTGTACAGCAATTAGTACAGTAAATATGATAGGAAGGCCATTAGAAACAAATTTATATTTACAGAGACGGCCTCAGATATTAATGAGGTAATACATGTAGATACTTATGTAAACAAATTTTCGAAACATGCTATTTGCTTTTATTTAAAAGATAGAAATAGTAAAACGCTTATCGAAAAAATTGTGCATTTTATATCTATTAAAGGTAAAATTAAAAAGATGATATTTGATAATGAATTTAATACTATAAATATTAGAGATTTTTGAGAATAAAAAAGAGAATATAGAAGCTCATTTTGTAAAGCCTAACAGCCACACAGGAAAAAATCAGAATATTAAATTTAGAAAATAAAGTTCCATTAAAAGAACAAATCTTAAAACAATAGAATATTACAATAACACATATCACAATACTATTAAAACAGCACCTCTAGAATCACAACAAATTAGTCGATAAAGATATAATTAAGAATAGAATAGAAAACTAAAAGAAAAAATTCCTTTATAAAATTTAAATAAAAATAGGGAGCAATATCATGAAACTCGAAATGAATGTTTCATAAAAAATTACGTTTAAGACACAAAGAACAGCCCAAGTTCAGAAAATATGCTGTAAAAAATGTACACGAATGTAATATTAAAAGACCTCTAAAATTTGCAGTTGAAGAGGATATTAATATGGGTAGTGAATAATAATAGAAATGTTTTTTGAATATAAGATTAGGAGTACATGTAAGAAAACATGTAGGGAAAGTTATTTTAGCTAGAAAAACTTCAATTTAAATTTGTCTAAAAAAAACGAAAAAAAATTGAGAAAATATAAATGAATAAAAATAAATTATATTTTATTTATCTAAATATAAATAGTTATATTATTTTTTTAATTTTAATATTCAATTCACAATGGAGTAATTTTTTTATAATTTTTAAATTTTAATAGATATTACAAATGAAAAAAAAATATTTTAAGTTTGAAATATAAATTATACTAATAAAAGGAGATAATTTCTTGAATTTTCAATAAACCTTTGTATATTAAATTGTAATAAAAAACTATTTAAGTACTAATTTTTGTTGTAAATTATTTATATATATAAAATCTTAAAAAATAAAAATAAAAAAAATTTAAAAATTAATAAAAACCTAAAATTATTTTCCGAGACGGATAATTCTTAAAGTGTGAACAGTCATGTAATTTATTAATGTAAATTAATTACAATATTTGTCGTTACTCTCCCGGACTATTATTGATAGTCCGTTAGTTTTTAAGATAGTTTAATTGATATTAGTGTAATGTAATATGGTTCACTACCGATACGGTGGAAGAGGTACGAATTAGGAGAGAATTAAGATTTGAACTCAAAATCAGGGTATTCCACTTTTCTAGAATATTCATATGCACGTATATTGTAACTACAGAAGTTGTTTTTATAAATATTTGAATACTTATGTAAATATTTGAAATGGCTTTTATTTTTTTTTTTATATAAAGACGAAAACAAAAATTATATGATTTTGGATTTATTTCTTCCGGCTTTATTTCAGGTATCCTATTTGCCAAACAAAAAAATATTTTTTAAAAATCCTCATTAAACGTATGATTTTTTTTATTTTTTTTTGTTTTTTTTTATTTTTTATTTTTTTATTTCTTTTTAAATTTATAATTCAATAGTGACAGTCCAAAGATTATTTGTTTTTCACATAATTGAAGAAAATTTAATTTCCTTCAAAAAAAAATCCTCGAACAACAACACTGCGACCAGTGCTTCAGAAGTTATTAGCTATTTAGTCCCCACACTTCCTGTTTTTTTGCAGTAAATTTTTTATTTTTAATACACACATTTTTATTTTATTTAAAAAAAACGAATTTTGAATGTGCAATGTTCTTTTTCATATTAAGTCAAGCGAAAAATGTTTGTCACTTAAAAGTAATAAGGGAGAATCCGGTACTAAATTTCCACTTCACAAATTTACATGTTTACGCCCTAATCTAAATAAAAAATCATTCCAAAATATAGTTGACATATACTGTTATTATCGACTTATATTAATTTAGAGCTTAGATTAAATCATCTTATCAACTACAATTTACATTTTTTTTACATATTATTACATTGCCTGCTTAATTATGGATTACAAAATACTTTTAATTGAACAAAAGAAAAAGTGGAGGAAAAAACTTTTTTCATTATTTTTATTTTAAAAAAACTTAGGAAACTATAACTATAACTATCAAGATAACTATAACTGTAGCTTAACAGCGAACGGTACAAGCAGTAAAACTAGACAAGCGCAGTCTGTCAATGATCAATAATTAACCAGAATTGTTGAATTTGGTTTGCCTGCTTGTAATTTTATCAGCTATCGCCAGACCTTTTGATTTCAAATGTATATCCGTGTTACCATGGAAGATTTAAAATCATTTTTAGGAAGCTTGTTTTGCGCAATTTGTAATTTTTTTGTGGCAAATGGCACAATCTCCCCATATTGGAGATCCATATAAGTAAACAGTTCCAGCCTTAATGTTAGAGCATTCATCATCTTTGATACCAGATACCGAAAATATTTTAAACAAAAGTACATCTACATCTACAATAGCTGAAATAGTATTTAGATTTGGAACTACTTGGGACCGTGGTGCCTGGGAAAGTAGGATAATGAAGTTAGATACGACTAACAAAATTCTTAACAAGAAAAGTCCGTCAGCAAAAAAAGCAAGATTCATACAGGAGGATGTTTCAAAAGTAGCTCTGATCTTAAAAGGTGCTCCACAATATGCTTGTCCATCTTAAATAACCAATTTTTTCTACACAAAATTTTCAATCAATGTCTGTAGCTGCGAACCTGTATCATCCAACTCATGCAGTTATAGAAAAATGAAGTATGAATGTTTTAAAATACTGAAACCTCTATAAGAATATTTTAGATAAGTCTAATTATAAAAAAACACTAAAATCTTCAAAATTTAGCATTGGTAGCCAGCCATATATCCAATTTAAATAAGTCAACTATCATCAATTATACAAAATTCAAGAGGAGAAACACTAAATCCCTATATACATAAATACCAAAATAATAATACCAATAATAAAAACAAAAATAAATACTCAAACTTCTTACAGAGAGAAACATTTGCTGTTGTTGCTTCAACCAAGGCTTCTACATCCAAAAAATTGCCGAACTTGATCCACCCCTTATTGCCACCACCAGTACGGTAATCAATGTTAGGTTTTATAAAATGTTGGTCTGAGGAATTCAAAGATCCATATATCCTAAAATCCCTTTTTACATGTCTTGTTAGGCGCCAATTAGGATATGCCAGTCAGGTATGGTCTCCATATTATGAAATTCACATACATAGGATTGAGGTAATTCAAAAAAATTTGCACTACGTCACCTTCCGTGGTCTGACCCCTTAATTTTTCCACCATATGAACATAGACGATAAGCTTAATCCATCTTGCTACTCTGAAGAAAAGACGCGAAATTGCCGGTGTCATCTTCATCACTGAAATAGTTAGGGGAAATATTAACTCCTCTTATATTTCAAACCTAACCCAGATTAATACTACTAATCGCTTCCGTTCTGGTTAACCTATTTATCCTCACATTTCATCGAACCAACTATGGAATGAACGAACCTATCCATAGAATGATGATTATGGGTAACAAATACAAGAACCGTATTGATTTTTCTCTCTCCAAAGGCATCTTAAAGAAGCTCTTAATTCCTCTAAGTTAATTATAATCTCATCTCTCTAACTATTTTTTTCTTTAAGGCTGGGTTAAACAGAATTGAAAGCTCAAACCTCATGTAAAAATTGGTTTAAATATTAGTGCATGTAAATTTGAAAGCTATAAAGCTTCTTTTAATTTTTACACTATCTGGATGATCAGTTTACTTGAAATTGTATACCACTATAGTAAAAATTTAAATTTGAACAAAAAGAAGCAATACAAATAAACATACGTACTTCAATGTATTTTCTAAATATAAATTTAGAATCATGTAAAAAATTATTCTTTGTAAAAACGAAAGCTCACCCTAAAATTTTTATTTTGATATTTTTTTGTATAAAAGTATTTTTTGGCTATATTATATTTATATATATTTTAATGCTAGAAAAGTTATTTAATTTTAAAATTTATTATTTTGCAAGTACCTAAAGTACCTTATGTACTTTTTATTTACATGTTTCTGGGAATCCGTGGATCACATAATTCTGGCAATAAGAAGTTGTTGTAAAAATATTCCAATTTTGGTTTCATTTTATTAGTAAAAAATTGATCGTCCTTCCAATTCGTACTTATTTGAAGTCTTTTGAATTCCATATACCAAAATTTTTTTTTGTTATGTTTAATTACCCTGCACTTGATAAAAATAATTATGTGATTTTTATAGTGCAATTGTATTATCATCAGTATTGTATTTTAAATACTTTATCTTTTTTTTGCCAATAGCTTCTTTTGAAAAACCATCTTTTGCTGAGGGCATTTTATTTCATAAATACCATTATTTCCAACTAGACCATTATTTTGGAGTAGCTCCAAGAAAATGTAATTCTTCGTCAATAAAAAGCCCAGAGTTTTGAATGTTTAAATTACTCTGCTTTTCAAGTTCTGATATTGAATTTTTTTTATTTTACATTCCATATTTTATGGTGTTTGTGCATACAACTGAATAGAGCTTGTATTTGATTATATTATGATAGCTAGAATTACTTCGAACTTTACAAATTTAAAATCGGCAGTGATTCCAAAATCTGAGGCAGGGAGCATTATATTTCTTAATTCGTACCAATAATTACAACCAGATTGATCGCGTGTATCAATTTCAATGTTCGCCCTATTTTCGAAATTTGTTCTGAGCTTTTCCAGCATTATTTTTTTTCTTTTGTAGAAACACAGGTAACATACCTGGTTTTTCACATGTGCCTGCTCCATAATTTTTATCTATACTGAGTGATGTTTAGCTCTTTTTAACCTTTTATTTGGCTGATATTGCTTCTTTTTTCTGGTTATATTTCTTTTAATTATTTTATCTTTCTTTTAATTATTTGAAAATTTTTATTTGAAGTCGTTGATGTTAGTTTACGTCTAAAGTTTCTGTAAAGATGATTTTTACATTCAACTTTACTATCAACAATATTTTCGTAGAAGCAAAGCCCCATAATAATAAATAATCTTTTATGTAAACACTACTATTTCCATTTCCTACAAATTTGTTATAATTAATTGACAACATACATAATTAGGTAATTATTAACTAAAAATATGGCCTAAAATACATCAAAACTCTATTGGTATATCAACTAAATTTAGTGAAGTCGTTAGTAATGTAGTTCTTTCGCACTTGTTCCTATAATCTACTTGGTATTTGTTGTTATAGGAACAAATGACTAATTTATACATCATACCTGAAATAAGTGAACACATGAATATATTAAGAAGTTATAAAATAAAAACCAAAACAGGGGAAAACTACTGACAACGATACTGTAACAATGTTGCATACCAGGAGGTTGACAATATGCCAATGTTGCATACCAGGTCTAAAATACTTCATTTTATCCTATTGTTTCCTATATGATGGATTTTAAAACTCTCTCATAACCCATAGGTATGATTAATAATTTAACAAAATTATCGGAAACTATTTTTTAATAACATTCCAACACACATTTTCCCAATCAACGCCAACAATCAATTAATCGGTTAATAATATCAGTTATGGTGAAGGGTTTCGGTGGTTTAAGTGGGTTAGAGTTCCACATAGTTAAGTTCCTACGTGCGCGGTCTGCTTAGTATTTGTTGGGGCTTTCACCTTTCCTCGAGAAATAAAAAAATAATAAAAACAAATTAAATCTTCCAAAATGGTTTAATGCTATCTGATATTTTTTTATTTTATTTTAAAATTAATATTAACTTAAAATTTTGAACATTTTTTATTTTTTTTGTGGTTTGCTATTAATATCACTATTCTATATATTGTTGTCAGATACTTTCAACGTGTCAAATGTATAATTGTATTAGAAAGCATTTTATTGTGCGTGCCGTTTCACAAAAAAAAATCTTTTCTTTTGCTTGGCCGGGAATGTACCCGGGGGTCTCTTCTGGTATAAGAATATTTTTATTGATAATATGTTGCAGATTGTTCAATTTTTTTTTTCTTTTTTATTAATAATTTTTGGGAACCATCGCAATTTGCAATCTTATATATTAATATGCTTAAACGTCTGTTACACTTTTCGCAAAGCTTTTACAACACAAAGCTTTTTTCAACTAGATTAGACAACTTTATTATAACTATTACGAATTACGATAGTGTGAAAAATTTTATTTAAGGCATAAACCACAAAACGATAAAACCAAATAAAACCAAAAACCAATTAAAATTAACCTAAAAACAATTCACCTATTGAACAATAGCATTGACTATATCTGATTATATGAATTAATTTAAAAAAAAACAAAGTAGCAAAGACAAAAACCGAATTATCAGAATATTATTATTATATCGATTTATAAAAATAGCTTTGGTAAAATATTACGACATTACGATATTACAGCAAAAAAAACTTACCGGTAAAACAAATAGTAAATTTAGAAAATATATTTTTTACCTCACCCAGATTTTGAAATTTATTTATTTTATTAACAAATAATTCAAAAGTATAAATTCAAATGCGGAGTAGCATTGAGTAAATATAATCATAAAGGAAGTATAATATAGAGAAACTACGCGGAACAAAAAAATTTTTTTCAATATTTCTTAAATTTCACTTTATCGTAGAACCCCCGAGAAAAAATTTATTTCATAGGCCTAAATACCCCAGAGCGTAAATTTTAATATCTATTATAAATTATAATATTTCTCTTGATTTTGTATATCGCATACGTATTCAATTATCTTGATAATAATATCGCAATTCCTTTCTTATAATTTATATATGTGTGTCGTGTGATAATTATGTGGATAAAAAAAAGAAAATAAGGTAGTAAGGACAGAAAAAATGTAATATGTTTTGTTTACATTCATGCACATACAATGATTTAATTTTTATTTTTCTGATCCTTCTCCATCACGTCCAGAAATTTGTGAACTGCCCTCTTTTAACATGCTACGTACCTCTAGCAACACGGTTACATTTTTTTTATTTTTGTGCATGCAACAAGGTGAAGGTTTTGAGGATGTGGCTATTCAGGATCTTCAATATTTATTAGTGACGAAAGCGATCTGGTAGAATTGGCATTAGAAACTGTAAATGAAGTTCTTTATCCGAACAGTAAAACTGATTGTTTATAAATAAAAATAATCATAACTAAACAAATACAAGAGAAAAGGATTCGCCTAAGCATAATATAAATAAAAAATATTTTATTTCCTTTGTACCTCGTACAGTATCGTACAATACATGTTGAACATTTCAAAAAATGAAAATTTATAAAATATTTACCTTTGTTTTGTTGTTTTTTCTTTTGTTCACCAAAATAAAAAACAACACTAATGGAAGCGTCTAAACTGTTTTTATAATTTCTAATTGTTTGATTTTGTTGTTGGATTGAATTGAAGTTTTGTTTCAATTTCAAATAAAATGTAAAATTCTATGTAAATTACTTTTTTATGCGTTGAAAAATAACATTTCATAGGCACCACTTAGAACGGTTTTGAAAAAAAAATTGTACCTAAGTTTTAGAATTTGTGGCTCTAAAATTAAAATTCTTTAAATAAAAATTTCACAAATGTACAAATAATATGTACCTATGTTGTAAAATATATTTTAAACAAAGAGAAAAAGCTGAATTGAAGTGTAATAAAATAATAAACACTTTGAATGTAATAAAAATAAATAACTTCAATATAAAAATGAAAATGAAAATTTAAATAAACAAAAATAAATTCTTAAGTTTATTATAATATTACTAGTATTAACAATATTATAATATTAGAAAAAATAAATAATTTATTAATTTATGTTTTCAATTACTTCAATGTGCTTATCTTTTTTGTGCCATACTGCAGTAAGTAAGTAATTTTGCACACTATCGTAATTCATATATATGTATTCCTTGATTTCTTACTGCATAGTGCCTCTACTGTAGAGTGTAGGTTATTATCATTATCTTATCATAATATATTAACAATTAACGTGAACATTATTTTTGAATGAACATCATTTTTGGTTATTCTATTTCTATATTAAAATTTTGTAATTCTCATTTCTTTATAAATTTCCAATTTAAAGTAAGTTGTTTTTGTTTGCATGAAAAATGTAACATTTTGGTTCCATGACAAACATATGGACAAAATTTCATAACACAAAATTTCATATTTAAAAAAATTAAATGTTAAAATTTTTATCAATTATTATAAAATTTGGAAGAAATTGTCAAAATCTTTAGTTGTTAAGCAATTAAAAAGAAAATCCTGATATAAGCCCAGTTAAAATTGCTTTTGGGTCAGCAAAAATTATTGGAAAAAAAGTGGGAGTGAACGAACAATACGAATAATATGTAAATATTTTAATATTCAAACTTATGGGGTGCGTAAAGTAGTAAATATTTTACCAGCAAATTTTTCATAACGTGAGGCTTTTGCTCAAGAATATGTTAATGAGTCACTGGAGTACTGATATAACGTATTGTGAACAGAGGAAAGTTAATTTACATTCCACGGAAGCTCTTGGACAAAATACATTCATCTTCCAAGAGAGTTAAAGTATAAAATGTTTTAATCATTTGATTCTCATGGCGATTGAAGTATTATGTCTTGCGGATGCATTTACTACTATGGCTGTGGAGCTTTGTTTCCAACAGATACAACATTATTTTAATGTGAATATATTAAAATATTAAATGAACATGCTTTCACTTAAGGAGGCGGAATATTTCCTGATGATAACTGCTATTTCCAGCAAGATAATGTTTCATTTAATAGAGGTTGCGTTGTAAAACGATTTCTTGAGGGTGTCGGACTGAACATTCTAACTTGGCCAACGAAGAGCCCTGTATATACCACTGTATATATTTTTGATTTTTGAGTTTTTTTTCTTTTGTCTTTTAAAATTTTCAACTCTATGATCTATTGGTAGAAATGTATTATTTTTATTTGTTGTTTTTTTTGTTTTTTTTCTTCTTCTGGCTCTTATATCTTGTCTTTATACTTCTTTCAATCCATCATAAAAAATATAAAATGTAATTAAAACAATAGAAACAGCAATGAAAAAAAAAAATAATTGGTAGTAAAGTAATAAAATTAATTGCATGTAAAATTATATTAAAAAGTATGAAACTAATTAAAATGCACTTTTGCATACATTTTACATTAATAAGTATGTAATGTTAATCTTAATCTAAACTACTTTCTTTTATCTTTTTTATCTTTTATTAAATCAAATATAAATATTCTCTATAGGGTAAAAGCACTAGTTTCCGGACGGTTAATTTTTTTTCAATTTTAAATGTATCCGATTTCGAAGAAAATAGTAGTAATGAGATATCTTCGATTTCTTTCAATCTATTTTGAATAATAAACAATGTAAAAAATATCTTTTCAATAAAACTTAAGTAAAAAAAATTATTTTCAGGAATTGTTTCGTTCATCATAACACTACTAGAACTCATCAGTAGGTATTTATAGTGTTAGACTACCTATACAAATCCTAATTTTTAATTTGATTGACTTTATAACTTATTACAATATGTCAATAAGACCTCTGTGAGTTATAAAATTCAACCAAAAAAAACTCATGGTAAAATGTAATTTTTACAAAATAAATTTATATAAAATTTTTTAAAACCTTTAAATCATTTTACTTTTAATAAAAAGAACAAGTTCGATTTATTAATTAATATTCAATCTTGACACATAGATATTTTATATCACCATTGTATCTATAAATATTATTATTATTTGTGTTAACTAATCTAAGGAGCTCACTGATAAGAATCTAATGTATCAAGATTGAATATTAATTAATAAATCGAACTTGTTCTTTTTATTAAAAGTAAAATGATTTAAAGGTTTTAAAAAATTTATATTTATATAAATTTATTTTGTAAAACTTAAGTATTATTATTAAATAAATCTAAAATGTGCCCATTTCATCAGTTTTCGGACACTAAAATCTATTATCCGGACATCAATGTTTCAGTAACCGGACAAACAAAATCTAAAGAAAAGTTGAGCATACAAGGTATTTACTAAATTTGAAATAATTTTTTTTGAAATGTTTAAAGTTTTTATTCAAGTTCTTTAATTAATTAAAATAAAAATAATTCAATAAAAAATATATAATATATCCAACAATTCAGGTATATTTAAAATTATAAGTATAGCTAAAAATTATGAAAAAAAAATCAACATTAAAACTAATAAATTCATATTTAAAGCTAAAACATTTATAAAATTATAGACCTTAATATCTAAATACATCTAAATAACAGGTAATAATAATTACTGAAATAAGTTTTTGAATACGTACTAGAGATTAGCTTAAGAATATTTAAGACAAACATAAAATTCTTTTGTATCGTCTTCATAATTTAATTAGCGAAGTACATTTTAAGTGGTATCACCGATTACACATATCACACTCGATATTTTTTTAGAAGATCAACTTCTATATTACTTATTAGTTCATCTGAACATTCATTTCATTTTTCTTTTTTACGTTGAGCAGTCTTCTTTTTACCTTCTTTAGTTCTCTTTAACCGTTCCATTTTTCTTTCTTTAATAGCTTCAGCATCATTTAATTTTTTTGTAAGTAAATATTTCTCGACAAGCTAAAGATGAAATTGCGCATGGGAGTTTCTCCTTTTAGAAAAAAGTTACGTTTTTTTGTAGAAAATAGTTAAATGTTTATCTAAGGAGCTCACTGATAAGCATCGGGTTACAGTCGATGGTGTGACAGAACTTTTACTTTTATCTGGAATCAAATTATTTGTAGTAGTAAAGACAGGGTGCAATGGCACATCGGCCGTATTAGCCAAATTAATTGTCGGAGATTTCGAACTTTCAGGTGGTTTAGGACTAGTATTACTGATTGAAGAAGAAAATTCTGCAATTTCTTTTGATATATTTCTTGCAGAGCCCATCAAAATCTAAGATCTTGTCTATCATGGATTGCTCAACAACGAAAAATGGTTCGCCGTTCAAATCGTATACTTAATATTAAATACTCAACATTATCTTTTGTTGAAGTAGTATCTTGTATCTGTATAGGCGAATTAGGTTTAAAAAATTTTATTACGTCCAAAACCACATCATAATTGACATGGCGTTTCTCAAGCTCACATTTTGCTATTTAAACTACTTCAGTCGCATATTTAATTTTGTCCGCGAAGATAATTTCTTTTAAAGTACTTTCATTTTCTGTGACGGATGACATTAAATTAGCATTTTGTTTAAGTAATACTTGTTCTGTATTGTTTGTGACACATTTTTAATAATCCACTGCATCCGGATTAAAAGGAAAAAGTTCACACTTTCTGAATACATTTGAAATACTCTTTTTAAAGTCAATACCTATTGGGTTGAATTGTATTTTGTAAAAGTGGGCAGAATGTTTTTCTTGACAAAACCACACCAAGATTTTGTGATTGCCATTACCGCACTGTTTTTTTTAATCACATTTAAGCATCTAAGGGTTGCATGATATAAGTCGTGTTTGCAGGAAGGGCGTATAAAATTATGCCGTTAGCATCACCAAAAAAGCTCTTTAGTTAAATGTGAATTGTGATCGTCAACAAAAAAGAGTATAATCTTGGTAACAACTTAAATAAAATGTAACTAAGCTATTTAGGAAGGCTTAGTTCCTGATAATAAGTAGTACCTTTCCACATTTAATGTGTTGATAAGGCCAGAAATTTGATAAATATTACTCAAAAAACATTGTAGTAAAATATGTATAGTAAAACTTTCAGTACCGTACTTTTTTAAGCATGAAAAGGTAATATCAAGAATTACATAAAAATAGTGATACATTAATGAAACGCCATGGTTTTGCCATTGAAGTTTATTGAAAAGCTTTAAGAATAACGTATGTCCGATAACTAAAACGGACTTATAAAAACAGTTTTAGTTTCCGGACAGGTAGTTTCATATGTATATTTAACTGTCCGAAAACTAAAATAAATCAGATTTAGGTACTTGCAAGTAACATATCCATTAAAAATATAGTATTTTTTAATATTTTCCATTGATATACGTTTAAATCATTTTTGTGAACTAATTCAGTTTCCGGACACATGTGTCCGTAAACTGATTTGTGTCTATTTTTTTGTACTAAAATGCGGACACCAAAAAATTCAGAAGATTTTTAATTTTTTTTTAATTTTAAACAAAATTTTAATATTCCAACATATTTTTTAAGATATTTAAACAACTTCATCACTAATATTCAAAAAAATCAATTAAATACTAATGTTTTCCTTGCTTTTTATCACTATTTTTTTATTAACAAAAAACACTTTTTGAACTTAAAATCCAAACAGTCTTGAACAATTTACTTTTAAATACTTATATATTTACATAAATGTTACAAGTTTGTTTGAAAAAGAAGAGTGAATATAAAACGTGAAATAACTATATGTCAATTATTTAAAAATTTCTTAATATTTAAAGAAAACTAGTGAAGTGTCCGAAAACCAATACATTTCCTACCATTTCCAGCGCACCACCCTACTTAAGATCATGTTACTATTAGATTTAATAATAGAATTAATAATAAAATTGAAACTTATCTTATAAATATTTGAATAAGATTATAATTATAACAAAATTTGTATTTTACACGTTTGAAATAATAAAGAAAAAAAAAAAAAAGTGAATTTTAGTTTTAAGTTTTTCAATTTAACTTTTTTATTATGTAATAAAAAAATATGTAAAACATTGATTTGTTTTAAGAAAATAAAGAAAATAAATAAATAAAATAAATTGTTTCATTTATAATGCTAATGCTAGACCGGCGAATGTTACGCCGGGAATAGCTAGTTAGCTATTTAATTTTAATTTTTTGATATTTATATTGTTAATTTTAAAATTTATTTAAATTCATATAAATGTAATACATGTAATTCGCTTGAATTAAGCCTGTAAATAAATAAATAAATAAACTTTGGAATATTGATTTAAAAATCAAAGTTTTGTTATGTTTTGATAGGGCAGATCTTCTGTTTATTAAACTATAGAGAGACTTAATTAAAATTAGGTTTTTTTTTATTTTATCCTCAATGAGAGGGAGTCCAAAAGTAAGTTTACGATCTGGGATAATTCCTAGATATTTAATTCTGGAACTCCATTCGAGAACAGTACCATTTAGGTTAAGGTTTCTGCTTGGCAAGTTAAACAATTTTCTTTTCCGTTTTACGGAGGGGCCGTTTTACTTGTGATCTGCGTATAAAGAAGTTTAAATAGAACTGGGAGGTGGTCTGAACTTAGTTCATTCAATTTAACCGGCTGGCAGACAAAGTTAGTACTATTAGTTAAAATCAGGTCGAGTGTTGATAGTAACCCTCTAATTTTAGGTAAATATGATGGTGTAGATGGAAATAGTATATCAAATTGGTTGATGGGAATATTATTTTCGTTTCGTAGTTTTCCCCAATTGTTGTTTCTTGTACAGTACCAGTTGGTATGCCTACAATTTATGTCGACAGAAACATCCTAATATAATATACATATTTTGCTTTTGCTCATTTTGTTGTTATTTCAGTGCGTTTGTACATTTATGAAATATCTCATTTAGGTATATTCATTTTATTTTATAGGCTGTTGTGTGAATAAAAAAAAATTTTATTTTATGTCTCTACTAGAAACATGTACACCTAAGTAAGGCTAATTAGACCTATTTGATTTTTTCACAAAATTTTTTATAAGATATATTGCAAGTGCCTGGAACTTATTCGGGAGAAAACGTTTTAAGAAAACGACAAAAAACCATTGCCGTTAATCTAAACATCTACAGTAAGAATTCTTGTTAGAATTCCAGCAAAATATATACAACTTTCCAATTAAAATTTTTATTTATTATTTACTACAACTCAAAGTTCTAATAAATAATAATAACGAACTTTCAACACAAAAATTAATGATTTTAATATTTTTGATTTCATTTATTTATTCACTTAACAAATTGTTTCTTAAAATTATACAACATTATAATGAACTATTTTCTTACTCTAGAGCTCAGTTTTAAAGAACTATACAACTATAATAGGCAGATGATTTATGTTTTATTAACAATTGGGAAATAAGTTAAATTGATAGAATTATTGAGGAGAAAATTTGAAAAAACCTTCTAATTATTTTTTTTAAGTATAAAAACTTACAAGTTAAACACAAATTAGCAAAAACAACACAGAATTAAGCTAATTAAACTATTAAACAACAAAATTACAAAAGATCGAAAGAAGGACAAAAGAAAGGAACGAGACGAGAAAGCAAAAAAAAAACAAAATTAAATAAAAATATTTCTTTTTTATCATTTAAAATAAAATAAACCCGTCTTTTAATTTTTGATCTAAGAACACCAAGGTATTTAATTGTTTGTTAATTTGTTAACTAATCCTTTATGCCACACGTCACCAAAAGCGTTTTTCGATATCTAGGGCCACCATTCCCGTAGATTTTTTATTATTCAATTCTGCATTTATTAAATTCTTGATTCACATCAGTTGGTGGTTAGTTTGAAGTTGTTCTCAGAAACCAAATTTCTCGTTAGGAAGTATATTATTTTCACTAATACCTTTATTTATTCGGTTCTTTACACCCTTTTCAAATATTTTCTCAAGTGAGCTTAATAAACTAATTGGTCTATAACTTGCTACATCAGAGGGTGTTTTCTAGTGTTTTTAAATGCAAATAATATTAGCTATTTTCCATGCGTCAGGAAAGTAATTTAACTCTAAAGAACAGTTAAATCTAAGTTAGAAATCTAAGAAATTTATGCGTGACCATTTTCAAGACCTTATTCATGATACCATCAACTCCTGCTGATTTGTTTTTCTTCAATGAATCTATTATCAATTTGACCTCCGAATATGTGAATTTTTCCACAGAGGCATGATGGTGATTGACGTTTGAAATAAAATTTATACTTTCCTCTACTAAATCTTCTGTATTGATTTGGTTAATTTTTTTTTAATTTAACAAAATGTGCATACATTATACATATACATATATGTATGTATTTCTGCTACATTAATATTTTCAATTATTAAATTTTGTTTTTTTTTAAATTTTGGCAGTTCAACAAAGAAATTTGAGAGTAAACAAAAACTAGCACAAAAAAGTTAAAAAAGATAAGAAAAGTTGAGTTTTCTGTTCTATTTAGATTATTATCTTTGCTAAATCAATTTATTTTCATCTGTAGTAAAGTTAACATTTGTTCAACTTGTCTCTAACAAATTTCCATATAATGTATGTAAATAAATACTAAAAAATTTGTTTTTGTTAAGTTGTTTTCACCCCGGCAATATTAGCTTCGAATTTACTGTGTTAATAAGGCTGAACCAAATAAACGTGTGTTGTAAATTGTTTTCAAAAAAAAGTCAAAAAAATTCCTAAACATGTTAAAGAAGGTTAGGTTGAGTGGCATTCTGGAGGGCAGATTTATTTTCGTTATAAAATTCTGTTTCAAAAGATACGTGCTGCCACCCTTGTATTGTGATAAGCGCTAGTCACCGTTGTGATATGATGCACTAAAAAATTTTGGTATTCTGTAACGCGATCACTTAAATAGTTTCAGAAAACGGCAGCATTTTAAAAAATACAATTCGGAAATGAAATTTAGTTATTTATTAAAACTTAAACATAAAAAATTTAATAGTAGTCTTCTTAACTCTTTAAAACTGCTTAAAACAACTAACACTTTTTTTTATTTTTATCATGAGTGACCCCGAATTAGCTGTCACCCTAAAATCACAAAAGAAGCTACTGTCACTGTGATAATGACCATATATATAGAATACCAATTATATATACGCTACAGTCGCAGCGTGATTATCACAAATTTACAATGCAGGAATTCCACCTTGTGGTAAATAATTATTTTTATTGAAGATTCAGATATTTTTTTCAAATATGGTACAAAGGTATGAAATTTTACAGAATTACTCAAATATTCTTATTCTTAGGATTTGATTATATTAGATCGATTAGATTAGATAAATTGTTTGAGATTGGATAATGGATATGGATTAAAACAAAACAGTTTCAATACATCAGTTCAGTGACATTGGGTTGAAATATATAATTTCGAAAAAATATATCACATTTACCAAAATATTCAATAATAATAATATAAATTGAATAATTTTTTGTTTTAACTTTTAACTTTTTAAGGATAGTATAATATTATGAAAAGCTGATTATTTATATCTTGTGAACACATTTTGCCGTTTTATGTTTTTCTTTTTAAGAATAATGAAATACTGATTATATTACAAAAAAAAAATTGTTCCGCGATCGTTGCTAAAAATATGAATTTAGCTCTGTAGAAATGATTGTTTTGGGTACATATAGAAACAATATTTAAATTATTTTTTTTATAAAAAATATATATAACACAACTTCACATAAACAGTTGTGTATACATATACATATATATGAACATTAGTAAAATATGTACATGCATATATCCATCTATTCTATTGAATAACAGAAAAAGTAACACTGGCCCATATTTTGATAGTCATTTCACACTCATTTTTTATGAAAAACAAATTTTGCGATTTCGATAGACGGAAAAAATTACAAAAATCATAAAAAATGAAAACAAGCCTATTTTGATAGTCGGGTTTTATGAATATATTCGGATAAAATGACAAATTTTGTCATTTTGAAATTGTTAAGTGACGGGTATGTTTGTTTGAAAACTTTTGTTGTTTAAAATTTAAAAAATGGATTTACAAAAAAAATCGTAAGTATTTTATTTTAAATTTGTGGACATGAAAAAAGTAAAGAAATCTTCGAGAGGTGACTGGTGGAAAAAGCCAAGTTCAAGAAATTGAGCAGCCTCAAGCAAAAATAGGTGCGGGTTCCACCTCACAAAACCCTCGAATTTGTTTTTTTTTTTTTTTTAGCTTGTTTTCAGCAAAATGGCTCATAGGCACGATGCAAACAAGCGGTCCCAAGTGTCGGGACCGAAGACCTTAAATTTTTTTTTTTTTTTTAAATTTTTTTTTGTCATCAGTACAATGACCCTTAAATGTGATGAAAACAATAGGTCCGAGGTCCTAAGAATTGGGGCCGAAACTCTATATCACCGGTTTAAATTGTATTTTTCTGAGAAAAGGTTATTAATAATTATTATCAATAATTTTTTAAAAAAATTCGGATTTGTCCGACAGTTCGGAAGTCGGAACCAAAGGACCTTGAACAAAAACAAAAATTTTTTTTTTATACTTATCTTGATGCGTAATGAACATTATTAACATTTTGGTTTTTGGACAATTTTTTTGTTCAAGGTCTACGGTCCCGACTTCTGAACCGCGGAACAATCTGAAAATTTTTCAAAAATTATTCATAATAATTATTAATAACTTCTTCCCAGAAAAATAAAATTTAAACTGGTGATATAGAGTTTCGGCCCCAATTCCTAGGACCTCGGACCTATTGTCTTCATCACATTTAAGGCTCATTGTACTGATGACAAAAAAAATTAAAAAAAAAAAAAAAAATTTGAGGTCTTCGGTCCCGACACTTGGGACCGCTTGTTTGCATCGTGCCTATGAGCCATTTTATTGAAGAAAAGTTTAAAAAAAAAAAATTTCGAGGGTTTTGTGAAGTGGGACCCGGACCTATTTTGGCTAGAGGCTGCTCAATTTCTTGAGCTTGACACTTTCCACCAGTCACCACCTAGAAGATGTAGTTCATATGACACGATCCCGTTGAATACACACACATTGGCTCTACTCTATTCAATATTAATTTGCATATTAAACAAACCTTTTGGACATATTTTTTTTCTTTTTTTCTTCGCAATAAATTTTTTTTCTTTATTAATTATATCCAAGACACGTCAAAACAAAAAGTGTTGCCCGTTTCAAAACAAAAATCATCTCATTTAAATTTCAAATTTCATTTAATTTTTCCCGACTATCGAAATCTCAAAAAATCATTTAAATGATATGACATTTGTCATTTTCATTTTTATGAGATGACTATCAAAATATGGGCCACTATAAAATAATTTTATTTTCAACACATGAAATTGTGCTATGATTTTGTAAATCAGCTAATAATTTCCAAACGGCTTTTCGGCGGATACCCTTAAATCAGACTTCTTTTAGAGAATTAAATTTTGCTTATATTTAAAGAAAATATATAGGTTGTCGCTTTAAAAATGAAAATATTTCATTTCAAAGTTAAAAAAGTTTTTGACACAATGAGAATCATATAGTTTTTTGTATATATATTAAGTGAATACTCAGAGAATGCGTATTCTACTTTAATATTATTATAGTGTTTTGTGTAAACCAATACATGCAGGCTTTTTGGAAGCAATTTATATAAATAGTATAGTATTAGATTTTTATGAAGGAATTTCAATCGGATAAAGCGCCTATTTAAAGCGTCATGTAAATATGTAGGAAACTTTTGTGATGCTGCCAAGACACCTGCTGTAGTAAGACTAATCAGACCTATTTCATTTTTTTACAAAAGTTTTATAAATTATTTAGGAGCGTCAAAATTTCGATGCCCGGAACCTATTCTGAAGAAAACATTTTAAGAAAAGGACACAAATTCGACTGAAAACCTTACCAGACAAAAATCATTGTTGCCGTTAATTTAAAATTCTACAGTCAGAGTTCTTGTAAGAATTCAAGCAAAATAGGTACCACTTTCCAATTAAACAAATTATTGCTTATTATTATATACTACAACTTAAAGTTCTAATTAATAATAATAACAAACTTTCAACACAAAAATTAATGATTTTCATATTTTTTTGAATTTAACAAAAATGTACTTGCATCATAAATATACATATGTGTGTATTTCTGCTACATTAATACTCTCAATTATTAGGTTTGTTCAACAAACTGTTCTAGAAGGCTCTAGAGAGATCTAGGGTAGAACACTTTTTTGTGCAAATCCAGTTTGAAGAAGGTTAAGCTTCGTGGCACTCTGAGGTGGGCTTTATTTTCGTAATAAAATCTTGTTACAAAAAATACGTGCTGCCACCCCTGTATTGTAATAAGCGATAGTCACTCTTACGATAGTCAAAGATAAATCTAAAAAATTTTGGTATTCTGTTACGGGATCACTTGAATAATTTAAGAAAACGGCAGCATTTTAAAAAATACAATTCAAATTAATTTAATTATTTATTAAAACTGAAACATAAAAAACAACATAAATCTTAAAAAATCTTAGTGGGAGTGACATAATTTAGTTATCACGATAAAATCACAAAAACAGGGGCTGGCACTGCGACAATGACCATATAGAATACCAATATCGTATAGATACGCGACGATAACTATGATATTTGGTTTACTATATTCAGAAAATCAAAACTCAGATAATCACATTTAGCTCCATATTATTGATACCGAATTTAGCTGACGACAAGAAAAAAAATTTTTGTTAAGCTATGTTGTAAAGTCCGCACTAACTAATTTTATTTCATACATACCTAAAATGAGAGAGCCATCGTCCTAAAATCCTCGATTAGGTAGGTAAAAATCCAAAGACTGTAACTGTTATAAGTTTTATTAAAAAAATCACATTGAAAAAGTTATTCTTAGATTATTTTTCATATCGATTATTTGTAATAATTATTGTTAATCAAAAAATTTTTCACTCATATTAAATAGTTAATTCTCAAGTTTTATCTTTTTCTCTTATTTTTAAGAGTTACGAAATAATTTTTATTTTTTCTATTACCGATAATAGTTACATAGCAATTTTTATTTTTTTCGATTGAAATAAAAATCATTTTCTAATTGTGAAGCAACTTCAAAACATATCTACTTGAAAATTTGCATCAATGTAGCATTAAGTACAGGACCGGCTCAAGACTAAATGGCGCCCTAGGCAAACTTTTTAATGGCGCCTCCTTAATAGAGCTTAAACTTAATAAACATTTTTTTGCTTACTAAATATAATGTTTTATTTCAATTGTTCATTATAATAACTATAAAAACTGATTTAAAAATTATAAAAACAAATAGAAAATTCAATATATTATAAAATTTTTGCCTCGATTTTAAATCTAAAAATGTTTCGATTGATTCTTTTATATTTATTTCATTCAATATCTCATTTTCAATACAAATAATAGCCAGTCCATTGAGCCGATCCTCTGTCATTGTTGAACGAAGATATGTTTCTATTAATTTGAGCTTGCAAAAACTTCGTTTGCATGTTGCTACTGTAACAGGATTATTATTAGTATTCTCAGTGAAATATAAAGGTTTGGGAATATTATTTCCATTGATCTACTTTTAATATAATTCGAGTATTTATTTTAACAAATTACTGGCTTACTCATTAAATGTGGAAAACTACTACTATTGTCAGGAACTAAGCCTTCTTAAATAGAATAGTTTCATTTTATTTAATTTGTTACCAGATTAACTCTCAATTATCTTTTGTCATTTATTATATCCCAATGACAAAGGGTACTAGACCAGCTCGAAAAACCAATGAAGCATTTTTTTTTTTTACTTCATCGGGAATCGAACCCGGGACCTTTCGGTTAAAAGACAGGCGCTCTACCTACTGCGCCACCCAACGTGTAATGTAGTTAGTGCTCTTATAAAATAATTCTCTAGTATTAAATTTAACTACTAACACAGAAGTAAAAATAAATGTTCAATTTTATTTTCTCAATTTTCGGTATGTTGGTTGGCATATTTAAGAAATTTCACGCCCTATGTAATGGCAGTAATTTTGGTACCCCAAGCAAGGGCCTTGCTCGCCTGTGTTTTGAGCCGGGCCTGATTAAGTATCTATTTTCATACAAATCATGTTAATAGGTTTTGCAGTTTTTGATAAATGAGTACTTTAATTTTAATAACTTCGAGTGGCCATCTAGCCCTTGTTTAGTAGAGTAGAGTTCTGGGAATTTGTATGAAAATAGATACTTAGAGCTACTTCGATTCAAGTAGATATGTTTTGAAGTAGCTTCACAATTAGAAAATGATTTTTATTTCAATCGAAAAAAAATAAAAATTGATCATAAGAATTATTTTTAATAGAAAATAATAAAAATTGATATGTAACTATCATCGGCAATAGAAAAAATAAAAATTATTTTGTAACTATTAAAAATAAGAGAAAAAGATAAAAATTGAGAATCAACTATTTTATATGAGCGAACATTTTTTTGATTAAGAATAATGTATTTAATTACATTAGATGAATTGTTTCAGGTTGGATTAAAACACTGATTTAAGTACAGGGCATTGGGCTGAAAACTACATTTCTTTATCGTATAAGTTTGAAAAAAATATATCTCATTTACCAAATATTCAATAACAATAATATAAATTGAATAGTTTGCTTTTTTTATTTTGCAAAATTTTATTTTTAGTTTTATTAAAACTTAAAAAACATGCCAATTCTTTTTTCGCAATATGAATTCGCATACACATTATTTCTAATAAAAACGCACAAAAGAATACAATATTTCTATACGTTATTTTTTGTTTTTTTTTTTTTAATTTTTGGGATGCTATAAATATTACGCAAAGCTGATTTTTTATTTTACAAAAATTGGTTGATTTTATGAACACATTTTGTCGTTTTATATTTTTCTTTTTAAGAATAATAGAAATTGGTACATTACATTACAAAAAAAAATATTGTTCTACAATCGTTGCTAATAAATGTTCCTTCAAAACCTATATTAATGTTATCCTACTAATTAATTTTTTTCCTGCTAAAGTCCAAAAAACCAAATGCCTTAATCCAAAGGCAAAGTCAAAAAATCCAAATACAATAAAAAAAAAAATTGACTCAAGAGAATCGAACTCACGGAAAACTTCTGATATTAATATAAAAAATTCTATAATACGCTACACGACGCTTTAATCAACTTTACCAATATAACAATAAAATTTTGGACCAAAATACAGTATTATAATTTATTGTATATTTTATGTCTTTAGTATACATATTACATTTACCTAGGTAGGTAAGGTATAAAAAAAACTTACATTATTATTTTTTTTTATTTCAATTCAACACATTTAATTACTCAATGAGAGGGAAATAGATATAAGTAAAAATGAAATCAACTTAAGTCTACATATATTACAAGTCATGACACTGCAGAGAGGATACTCTTTTGGTCCCTATTTATACAGGGTAGGATAGAAAAATAAGGACCATTTTTTAAGTCTAAATAACTGAAAAAATATAAGTGCCTATTATTGAAAACGGCGTTTCAATCGCGGCTCGTATTGAGTAAAACCGTGTTCGATTCGATCGAATGATAATTTGGTATTTTTGAAAATGTCGGTTGTTCCGTAATCGATAAAATTTATCTGTCAGCGGTAAATATTTTGTTGTTGTATTGTTGTACGCAATAAGTATTTAGTAAAAATAAAATATTTCAAAATTGGAGTTTATAACTAATACATGAATAAATTGAAGAAATGATAAAAGAAGAAATGTAAAGAACATTGCAAAGGATATTTGTAATTTAATTAATGAAGAGTAGTAAAAACAATTTGTTTGAACAAAATATTTAAAATTTATTTTATAAAAGATGTACTAACAAAATAATTATAATATGATTAAAAATTATTTAACTTTTAGCATAGAGTAATCATATAAGTAGAGTATTCACGGAGAACAATATTTGTTAATCATTTTCTTCTAAAAATCCCGTCCCATTTTTACTCAAAACACGAAAATGCCGTCCCATTTTCGCTCAATACCCCAAAACACTCAAATATAATTATCGAAACTCAATTATTTTTACTCAAATTTTTTTATTTATTGAGGAGAATATTTCATACAATGCCTCTATACTTCTAGCCTATTCACAGAATGATTTTTCCGGAATTTTATCGAATTACGATTTCGTTTTAAGTTTTGTTTTAGTTTTGTGTATAAAGGTTTGCTCTCTCAATGATTAGGCTAGGAGTATAGAGGCATTGCTTGATAATTTGAAGAGTATACCCATACGTATGTACTTTTGATTTATATGAAGAGTGTATATCGTATATGTGTTCACCATACATTTACATATCTAATTCAATACAAAAAATATATATAGAAAAATGTAAACAAAAAAACACAACTAATCGCATAGATAATGAATGAAATTGTATCCATACAATAATAGGTCAATGATAGAATCACATAATACAGAAAAAAAATTTCAGAAGAATGGTAATAAAAGAATAAAATTTATTAGTTATGCATTACAAATCGTGAGCTTTATACGGAATACCGTTTTGTTTTCTTTTCTCAGAACTTGGTTAAGAATCGTATTTCGATTTCAGATGAAATAATTTTTGAAGAAATAAAAACAGCCAACAATCCATATAAAGAATAAAATGTCAAGTTTTACTTTTTTTACTTACTTTTATAAAATTTTGATAGCTTGTTTGTTTGTTTGTATTCATAATTATATTATGTATTCATATATATACTATTCATATTATTATCTACGGTAAGAAACAAACAAAATTAACAAAATCAAAATTGCTGAAAATTTAAAAGTACATGTAGGTATCTACTTTACAGTATACTTTTCAATAGAAATCAATTTGAATTATTTTTAATTTTACAAAACCAACATTAATTTTTTTGTCCCTTTCTTCTATATAGTTTGAAATCACAAATTTCCTAAGTGACATTGACCAAGTCCAAATAAAAATATTAATTCTTCAAATTTTAAAAATTAAAGCAAAATAACAACAAATACAGCAATAATCTTGAATTCTTTCAATTTCTAAAAAAAAATTCAATACTTTGATTTGTAATATTATTTGTGGTCTATTGAAAGGACTTTAAATGCATGAATAGTTTTTTATACACACATTATGTAATTTTTAATTTTTATCACATAAGTAAAGTAGAAATGCGAGCAGCGAAATAAAGAAGTATAAGTATACTGGAGCATGCACATTCGCATATATATACATTTTTGAGTACCTATACATACAACTTTTACATCGTTGATGGTGTTGGCAGCATAATATAATAACAAATAAATATGTTCATAGGTAGTAGACACAACATTTTTTTATTTATGAGTACAAAATACATTGCACTCAACTTATAAGCAGTTAAAAATTGAGTAATATTATTTTGAGTGAACACAAAATTTTGATATTTGAAAAAGTGACTAGCAAATTTTGTTCTACGTGAATACTCTACTTATATGATTATTCTATGCTTTTAGGTTTATAAATATTTGTTGACTAAAACAAAAATAAATAAACAAATATTTAATATATATAACTTAGTTGTTTATATCCATTTTATAAAACGCGCTAAATTAATAGCGGATATGAAATGCTATAATTTGTATGAAGCTCGTTTCTACGTTTTCAAAAATACCAATAAACTTTACCGATTCATTTTCAAAACTAACCAATTTTCAAAAATACCAACTTCACAAAATCGGATGAATATCCGAGCCGCGATTGAAACGCCGTTTTCAATAATAGGCACAATAATTTATTTCGAGTTTTGCTCTAACAACAAATTAATGTTTTGTATTTTTTAGATCGAATAGTAAAAACAAAATATTACATACTTGCCATTTGAAAAAAAATATTTACGCATTTCAAAAGAGACTAAAACACATAACAAATTATTTTTAATCAACACAATTTTTTTCACTATTTTTCTTTAACCAACAATTTTTTAAATTTTAAAATATATTTTATGTAATATTTTTTTATATAATTAAAGTACAAGTTCTAAACTTTATTTTGATATTAAATTTATATTTTTTTATTAATACTAAATGCTCTAAAACTTTGTTTAAACATAAAAATTTCGGGGATTCTGAGGGAGATGTTGTATCGGCGTAGGACCTAATGACCATATACCTAGGATAGCTGGAGTTGTTAGCTTTCCAAGAATATATATCTTTAGTGGCGCATCTAATCCTTTAAGGACGAAAAGGACATTTGAAAGTATCCTTGTTGTATCATTGTCTGGAGCATAATTTAACATTTATTTGATGATGATTGGTGCTGCCGTTATGGAGATATTGTAATTCAAAGTAGAAAATTTTGGGGAAAAAAAATAATTTAGAGTACAATCTAGTAACAACTTAAATAAACTGGAGCTATTCTATTTTAGAAACCATAGTTCCTGACAATAGTAGTAGTTTTCCACATTTAATGAGTTGATAAACCAGTAATTTGATAAATAAATACCCAAAATATTGTAGATATTGTATTGTAAAATTGCAGTACCGTACTTAATTAAGCACGAAAAGGGGAATCTACCAAAGTTACTGTCAAGAAAATAAAAAAAATAAAAAAAACCGAAGAGAAACTGAATTTTATAATGAAAATTTTTTTTGAAATATCTGGTTTTTTGGAAAAGGTACGAAGATTGTTATTTTTTTTCAAAAATTATCATTTTTGAACTGAAATATCTGGCCAACGGCAACAGCTGCCGTCATCAAATAAACGTTACAATATTTTTCAGTTTTCTATCTTACTTGCTAGATAACACCGAACATATGTAATATTATATACTAGAAATTTACTATTTTAACAGATACAAAAGCCCTAAAACAACAAGCATGTTACCAAATGTCCTTTTTATACTTATAATACTAAATGCACTATATATTTTAAAAGTCGACAACATCAATTATTTTTGAGATACAGTGATTGGGTCACAAGCTTGTGCTGCGTTTACTCCAGAAGATTGTTATTTCGTAAAAGGCACATGCCTAGTTTTATATATAAAAAGGGTTAAAAAAAATTATTTTTTTAATAAATGCTTATATCTTCTAAACTATTCCACGTAGATATAAAGTATGTATGTGGGAGTTATAGAAAAAAACTATAGCTTTTGTATAGCAATTGTATATAAATATTGGGGTAGCTTTATAGTAAAATATTTAGGTTTTTGGCTTTTGAAGAAAGAAAATAAAGATTGTTTTTCTTCCAGAATTTTCTACTTTTAACTACAATATATCCACTACGGCAACACCAGTCATCATCAAATAAATGTTAAAATATGCTCCAGACGGTTATCTTTCTAGAATATATAATTGAATATATATATATATATATTTAATGGATCAACAGATATAACAAACTTTATACAAAAGCATCAAAACAACAAGGATACTTTCAAATGTTTTTTTAGTCCTTAAAGGATTTGATACGCCACTAAAGGTATAAATTCTTGGAAAGCTAGCAATTCCAGCTATTCTAGGGATATGGTCATTAGGTCCTACGCCGATATAACATCTCCTTCAGAAGAGCCAAAATTTCTGCCAAATTTGTAAAATTAATTCACAGCGCGCTCAAATTGGTTGAAAAGAAATACAAAAAAAAATAACAAAATTGAAAATCCGATGTTAATTTAGTGTTTGTATAATTTTTTACTACTACTAAAATAAAAGAAAGATTTTGGAAGATTTTTAAAAAATATAATTTTTTTCCATTTCAAGAACACAAAATTTCGGGAGCAATTGGAAGCAGTGCCTCTTCTTATATATACTAGACATTCTTTGATTTTAACGCAATCAAAAAAATATAATTAAACTTCAGAGAAAACAGATTTATCATTTATTAAGAAAAACGAATAAATTTTTTGTAAAATATTCTTTGCGTGAAAAAATCCAATTGAAGGCAAATATGGAAAAATGTTTAAAACAAATTGAAATACCAAAGCAAAGAATATCTATTACAATAATAAGTGGCACTCTTCCAAAAATTCCATTTTTCCAATATTAACTTACAGCATGTTCGCATTGTGTTTAAATTACGTTTGTTAACTATGGTTGAAAAAAAGTGTTCGCATTATACAAACTATAGTTAAGTTTGACGTTTGATTGTTTATCAAAATAAAAAATAAATAATGTAGCAAACAATACTTTTTAAAAAAATTTAAAAAAAAATTTTAGTTGATTTTGTAAGTAATGCAAAAGAACAATATACTATTAAAAATAAAAAAAAGATATTAAAAATTAAAATTTTTAAAAATAAATTAAATTAATATTATATTCATTTGTACAATTTACAAGAAATATCTGAAAAAAAAATATGTCTTGTTTTTAGTTAGACAATTATATGTAATATATGTATATATATATTTCTTTCGTATATTTTAGTTTTTGGTGATTATTGTTTCTTTTTTAATTACTCAAATTTACTAACAAATAATAAATACTATTTTAATTATTTTTACAATTAATTATTTTTACTATTAATTGTCTGAAATATGTGTATCTTGTTGAATATGTGGGTCTAGACATATTTTAATTTTGTTTACATTTTGACTTGTTGGAAACTTCAAAAATATCATTGTCAGGTTACACAAAAATAAAAAAAATACGATAAAAACTATGATATAACATAAAAGTAGGGTTGTCAACGTGAATTTAACATAATTTAAGTGCGATTTATTTTTAACTTTAGCTTTAGTTACTGGTATGATTAGTTTTTTATGAAAAAAAAACAAATCGCACTTAAGTCTATATTATAATACACAAGAGCACGATTAGTGAAGGCCCACTTTTCGTGGTTTTTCGTGTGCTTCATTTTCTTTTTCATTCAATCAATCGGCGATGATGCAGGCCGTGGCGATCAAAATCAATTGTTATTTTATCTATGTTATAATACAGAATATATATTGAAATAAGTGTTAATTTCGTCAGAAAGTATTAGGTATTATTGTTTAATTTAATTATATATATAATTCGGTAAATGCGAACATAATTAGTGTTTGTATAATTTTTGACCACTTAAATAAAAAAAATGCGTTGGTTAAAAGTGATAAACACAAAATACAAAAAACTCTTTACGGGAATTACTACATGAAAGAGCAGGTACACAATTTTCAGAAGTGAACTTTTCACCATGTAAATTCAAAGGCGGGTGTACTTCTTATTTGTTACATTTTTGTTGATGTACCTAATCTAATTTTATATAGGTTTTTATTAGCGGTTTTATTTTAAGTTGATTCAAAATTAGTGCAAGGTGTTTGGAAACAAAGACATTTTTCTAATATAGGATTTTATTAGCGGGTTTACTTTAAGATGATAAGTTGATTCGAAATTAGTGCAAATAGAGAACGAAATTTATGGGTAAACATTATTACAAATGTCTAGTGTGTAGTTTGAAAAAGGCAGATAGTAATAATGTATTAAAATTTCATCATTTACCGAAGGATTGTGTATTGTACGTTTATATTTAATTTGATTAAATTATATTTCATGGTGCTCTATTTAAAATAGTATTATTAAATAAAAATTTAGATATAAACAATTTTAATATTAAATATTTGTAATATTTGTAGGAGTTAAAAGCTATTGATAGATGTGATTTAATTGATCAAAAAATATCAATAAAAATAAATACCGCCAAATGATTTTATGATTATATTAGATAAGTTAGAACAAAAAATTTTTAATTTTATTTGATGATATTAGAAAAAATATTTGAATATAAGTTATTACAACCTTTAAAATATGATTTTACTTGTAATTGCTAAAAGTAATTTTACAAAACTGTATATTAGAGTAAAAATTTATTATATAATTAAAAATTTCAATAAAAATGCTAAAGAATGCAATACGAAACATAAAGTTTTAAGTGTAACACATTTATAAAAAATGTTAAATAAAATTTATAAAAAAAAAAATTTAAATATTTTTTAACATTCTTTTACACAAATATTTTGGAATCTAATATGTTGGTAAACTTTATTTTTTTAATCGGATTTTTATTATTATTTTTAGTGATAATTTAAATTAAATAATTCATTTTTTCCCTTTTTATATCCTATTCCCTCCATACTAGATATCTATTTTACCTGTACTATAAGATATAAGGATAAAAAAGGAAGTATGTTGCTTCCGAAATATCGATATTTGCAATCAAATATTAAAAATTATTAGTGAACGGAAACCTGACAACAATTAAATTATTTAATGTTGGTAAACATTTTGCAATTTCTTTCAGAAAATTTATCATAATTCAAAAATATTAATTTTAGTTTAACATTTTTGGAACAACCGTTTTTTGTCTTTTTCTCAAATGAAACTTTCTTATTACCATGTTTTTCTTTTAATTTTTGGAGGATTTTTAAAAAATGTAATTATCTTGCATTTCAAGGCCACAAAATTTTGGGAGGCTATTAGAAGCAGTGCCTCTTGTTGTAGATATTCTTTAGTTTTTATTAATGGATTTACTTTAAGTTTATTCAAAATAAGTGCAAGGTGTTTATAAATAAAGACACATTTTGAACAAATTGAAACTCATTATGTGATTAATTTATCACAAATTGTATCTAAAGACATTATATCAAATTTCTTTCTAAAGATATTATATCAAATTTTTTAGTTTCCCAAATAAACTAAAAAACTTTCAGTTCCGAAATATTGATATATATATAATTAAATTTTGTTGGGAGAGGAAATGCAATTTTTAATTGCTAAACTTTTACGTTTTAAACGAATCGACCTGAAATTTAAACAATCCATTACATTACAAACAAGAAATCTAATTTATAATACGTTTTTACAATGATATTCGAGACTTTTATAAAAATTATTGAAACGTCTATTGAAAAATGACTCCAATATTCATTCTTTCACTACTTTTAAAATATTGTCAATGATTTTAGTACCTATTATAACTTTAATTTTTATTTTTTTGTATTTTTATTTACACCTGTGGCACTTAAACTCATTAATTAATTTCAGTTAATGTTGTTTAGATTTCTTTCTGTTTGTTATATTTTTGTTTGCATGTTGGTTGCAGCACTTTATCTCATTGTTTAAGTCTTAAAAAAATAAATATTTTTATATATGTAGGTACGGATCAATGATCACCACAATTTTGAACTCATATTATTTTATTTTAGCTCGTTTATTTTAACTCCTTCATTTAAAATTCACGTGAATAATATAAATCAGAAATTTACAGAATACGGAGGAAAAAGAACAGGTAAAAACTCAGAACAGAACAAAAAATTGTGCGTTGCATTTTGTTTTTCAACTTTTAAAGTCTGGTTCTTGTTATTTTTGTTTTTCTTTTTAAATTAGACATAGTTGATAGGAATAATTTGCGCCAACATTTTATAAATACACATAGATATGTACATAATAATATATAAAACCAGAAAATCATAAATTATTTATTCATTACTTTTAATTCTTAATTTTTTTTATATAATTTTCCTTAAATAAAGGAACACAGCGAACTCTAAATTAATTTTTAATGTAATTTTTATAACCTTAAGTCTACTGCACAATAAATAACTCAAATTTAAGTGACAGTTTATTAATATAAAATACTATTTGTATGAATTCTTGTACTATAAATAATCACACACTCGACCACCACAACGGTTTAAGTTAAACTAAAAGAAATTCAGCAATATACCTATTTATTACCTATTTTCTTTGCTTGCAATGCAAGTATATTTTAATTTTATGTTATGTATATTTTGTTAATTAATGAAAAAATTTAGTGTAGTTCTTTCTAAGCTTTCTTTCAGAAACTCACTTTTTTGGTTTGGTGACTGGAAGCTGGAAGATCGCATCACAATTTATCGAATTCAACTAGGTATATTTATATGCATACGCATATGTAACTATACCCATATAACCAAATAACTAAATATAATATAAACCCACATTAAGTTAGAATAATGGTAATGTTAAACCAAAGCATTAAATTTGAACGGTTGGGTTGGTGTACGTGTCGTACAGTAACCGTACTTATATCTTACATATATATATATATATTATACAAAATATGGGTGCTTTTAACTTTTGCATAATAAATAAGTATATGAATTTAAATACATACCAATACCTAAGTTAGTTTTATGATAAAGAAGAAGCAAACAAAACAAAATGTTCTTGAGTTGTGTTGAACAAAAATAATGAAGAGTACAGTTATTTAAGAAAATTTCTTCACTTGAATTGATATATGTATATTTATTTTATATATACATAATATAGGTACATATTTTATTTTAATTTAAGAATAAGATTTTTCAAGATTTCATATAGAAAATTTCAGAATTTCTAGTAGAATTTAATTTCAATATTTTATTTTTGTGGTATAAACTTTTACTCTATGTAATTCCAAATAATTCCACCAATTAATCATAAAAATCTAAATAAATTTTTTTTTTTTAAATTAGCGAAAATTCTTTTTAATTATTTTTAATTTTATGTTTATCAATCTGGTGGTTTTTTTAATTTTTTTTTATATCAGCTATGTCTATATTCAAATTTTTTTTTAAAGATGACGTATTTCAAAAATAAATAAAAATTACAAAAACAAAAGTTCGGTACAAAAACAAAAGTTTTCGGAGAAAGAAATGTTTCAAACTTTTTTGAAACTCAAATTTTCATACAAAAAACAAAACAAAAAGTCACTAACCTAAATAGGCATAAGCAAAGAATATCTAGAAAGAATATCTATTAATAAGAAGGTTCACTGGAATAAATTCTTACAATTTGTCAATGAATTGGTTATCATTTTTCCATTCGATTTCCAATATTGTAAGAAATGGATAGTAATAAGAATTGAATTTGTGAAAGAGAAATAAAATTTCTAAATACAAAGTGGGAAAAAAATTAACGAACGATTTTTTTGTATGAAGAAATGTTGTATTTATGTTTAGTTAGTTAGTTTATTTCCAAATTATGATTTTTTTCAGCACCGCACACCAAACACTTAACACGATGATGTTTTCTCATTTTCAAAATGTTTTTAAAAAATTGTATATAGAATAGTTCTTATAAAAAAAAATTTTTAAGCGTTTTTTTAAATATAACCATTGATTAATAATACTATAAAGATAGACATTTTCATACAACAGAAAATGTTCAGCTCACTTTTTCCAAATTTTCTTCAATATTTTCCGGCGTATATTCAATGTGTTAGTGCATTATTTATTTTCAATTTGAATTTTTAAATTTTTGAACGTTTTATACGACTTTATTCTCTAAATAATTTGTATGTGTTCAGTTTCTCTATACTATTCTTGAATGTATATTATTGTTAATTTTGAATTGATAGGTACAAAGATTTCAAATTGGATAGCATTTTTATCGAGTAGTCTTTTAAGAAAATTTTTTTTTTTTATTTTTCTCTCAATACATTGTAATAAAAGGATTTTTATAATTGTCGATATTGTGCATGTATATTATTTGTAATAATAAATTATAAAATTATAATATAATTTTATAATGTTTAGAAAACAAAAATATTTTTCTTTTTTTAATTGAATAATTTTCAAAAATATATATATATGTATAAATTTACAAATAGAATACGCCGGAAAATATATATAATGAAGAGAATTTGGAAAAAGTGAGCTGAACATATTCTGTTGTATGAAAATGTCTATCTTTATAGTATTATTAATCAATGATATAACATACGATTAATTTTTAAATATAACATGCACTGCTGAATTTTCATATATATTCTGCATTTAGTTTTTTAATATAATATACTAATTTTTTTAAAAAATGCATAGCAATAAAAAATATTATTTATTCAAATTTGAAATGTTCCTATTATTAATATTAAAATTTGTTACCTATTTATAAAATTAATAGGTACCTAAATGCATTATATTATTTATAATATAATATTTATTATTAGTTCATTGATGATTAAAATGCACAATTTAATTTTTCAGAAACTAAAAAGGCATTCATAAACTCAAAAATTTGTATATTGAAAATACAGGAATGATAATATGTTTGAAATAAATCAAAAATTACTTCCCTTATAAGCCAATAAAAGAAAATAATATGATAATTGAGAAATAACATATGTTTTTGAAACCAATATTATGTTATGTATAGACCTGTACCATATAAAAAATACCTGTAAAAAATCAATCATTCTAAATTTCTTTATTCTCAAACCCTAATAAATCGTTTATTTTTAAAAAATTTCGAAATCAAAATTTCAGACGACCATATAAGTGAAAAATCTCTAGTGGGCTAAATAAATAAACAAAAATTTCCCGATCGAAAGCTCACACCTCATGTAAAAATTTGTTTAAAGATTAGTGTATGTAGATTTGAAAGTTTTTTCTTTTAATTTTTACACTATCTAGAATCTAAATGATCAGTTTACTTGAAACTGTATGCCTCTATAGTAAAAATTTATATGTAAACAAAAAGAAGCAATACAAATAAACAATCGTACTTCAATGTATTTTCAAAATCTAGCTTTAGAATCATGTAAAAAATTATTCTTTATGAAAACGAAAAATCAACCTAAAATTTATAATTTGATATTTTTTTTTATAAGGGAAAAAAATTTGTTCGAAGGAAAAAAACGAAAAGTATTTTTTGGCTATATTACATTTTTTTACACATATATTTTAATGTTATAAAAGTTATTTAATTTTAAAATTTATTATTTTACAAGTAAAGTAACTCATGTATTTCTTACTGGTATGTTTCTGGGAATCCATGAATCAATTTTGGTTTCATTTTATTAGTAAAAATTTGATCGTCCTTTTAATTCGCACATACTTGATGTCTTTTGAAGTCCAAATACCAAAAATTTATTTTTGTTATATGTAATTGACCTTGCACTTGATAAAAATAATTATGTGATTTTTTGAGTGCAATTATATTATCATCAGTGTTATATTTTAAATACTTTATCTTTTTTTGATCAATAGCTTCTTTTAATAAATCATCTTTTGCTGACTGAGGACATTTTATTTCATAAATACCATTTTTTCCAACTAGACTATCTGGAGCAGCTCCAAGAGCATTACAGAAAATGTAATTCTTCGTCAATAAAAAGCCCACAGTTTTGAAGGCTTAAATTAGTCTGCTTTTCAAATTTTGATATTGCATTTTTTTCATTATACATTCCATAAATCATGCTGTTTGTGCATACAACTGAATAGAACTTGTATTTGATTATATTACGATAACTATAATCACTTCAATCTTTACAAATTTCCAAAATCTGAGACAGTGGCCATTATATTTCTTAATTCGTACCAATAATTACAACCAGAGTGATGTTTAGCTCTTCTTAATCTTTTATTTAGCTTATGTTGCTTCTTTTTTCTAGTCATATTTCTTTTAATTATTTTCTCTTCTGCGTTTGGAAGAAGCATTTTTGTATTTCTTTCACTTCCATTTATTTCTTTCAAAAACTCTGTAAAAGCCTGCCCAGTATTGAATTGGACAACAGCAGCTGCACATCTACTTGAATAAGACTGCCCCAGAAAAAAATTTATTCGTTTCCCTCTTACGTATTGACAAATTATACTATTGATACCGCTTACAAAAATACTTGTCACAATTTTCATGATGACCAAATTTGATATTTAATCTTATTATGGTAGGGTAGTGAACTAGTTCTCAAAGATTTACCGAACTTTTAATTCCAATGATCATTCTTTCTATGTTTTGAGACAATTTTTTGCCATATTGTATTTGAAATTTTATATTTGAAGCCGTAGATGTTAGTTTACATCTAAAGTTTCTGTAAAGATGATTTTTACATTCAACTTTACTAATAACAATATTTTCTTATTTCTTCGAAATTGCTGTTTGTGCATTCAATTCACATGTATGGCAATACTTATTTCTAAGTCCATAGCATAAAACTTTCCTCGTTTTTTCTCCTATTATAGTGGCTGATCCTGATAACGCTGAATAGTTTGTTCCATAAGATCTGCGTGACCAGCACCCATCAGTAATAATGGTTATCAACGGAATGCCGCTTTTGTCGATATTACCTGTCTCCATAGCTATTGTTTTTTCTTCCTCTGCAGCATCCTTCATAGCTTTCATAGCTAACTGTTTCCATTTTAATTCTTCATCTTCTTCTATTTCTTTAAAAGTTACATGGCTAAAGAATGGTATGTCATCTGAATCAAAAACTCTTTTGATTTGAGTAAAATCAATACCAGATGAAGTGGATCCAGCAACAATATTAATGTTCATAGAACATGTAAAACAAAGTTTGGAATTTAAACCATATCTAACTTCTTTAATAAGCTTGGAGTTTTCTATTGTACAACCAAATTTAGCTCCGTTCTCAAGAAAATTTTTCTGTTGAACTAAGAAAAAATCTATATCCACTAACCTTTTTCCAATTGCAAAGACTCCATCGTTTTGAAGAATAGTTTGTTGCGAAGTAATATCGATGGTCAGACTATAATCATCATGTTGAAAATCTTCTGATATATTCATATGCCTAACTTGGTGTTTAGTATCAGGTATTTTATTTATTTTATTTACTTAAATTTCCTTTTGCCAATTTTTTCCTATAAAAATAAATTCTATATAAAATACTACTCAGAATAATAAAATAAAAATTGTGTACCTATGGTTAATTTGAAGAACTTTTTTTTTCTGTTTCCAGATTTAAAAAAATTATTAGGCGTTTTAAATAATATATGAAAACACAACAAGTGAGAGTCAATTTTTAATTTATTAAATCAATGTATTTTGCATCAATATCAAAGTAAATATAATTATTTTTCGTTAAATTATTATGTCTTATATACTAAATATTTAAGACATTAATTTTATGCCTAGTTTTAAATATTCAGGATAAATTTCTACATAATCCCAAACTACTTAACTTAGGTAAACGTATGATTATTTGCACTAAATGGCAAGTGCATATAAGTGGTTGTTAAATAATTCATTCTACGAAAATAATCGTGTGCCAGCTATTATGAATTATTTTTTAGAGTTAGCAGATAATTAAAGAAAAACGTATACCGAGACGTATGGTAAGCATTTATTTCATTTGACCACTCACATGGTATTGTAGGTAATAATCTAACCACGAAATTTTATTTTTTTAAATTAATTGACAACATATGTACATAATTAGGTATTTATTAACTAAAAATATGGCCTAAACTACATTAAATTTGGTTGGTATATCAATTAAATTTAGTAAAGTCGTTAGTAATGTATGTAGTTCTTTCGTACTTGTTCCTATAATATACTTGGTATTGGAAAAAATTGACTAAAGAAAATTCAACTTTACTAAATCAGCTTCAGTTAACAAAATATTCTCGCTATACTTCTATTCTTGTCACTTATTTCCTGTTCAAAAATGTTTAGGAACGAATTTTAATAGACAAAAGTTGTTGCTAACATAAAAAAGGTGAACTTATTCAAAAATATATTTAAAAATTAAATAATTTCAAAAATAACGTATTTTATAATAACGTTATTATATTTATGTACTGTTAAAATTTATCATCATCATCTTATAGCGAGTTATCGTGGTTGCCAGGTGGCTAGAGAGTTGCAAAAAAGGAAGAAGCTACAAAAAAATGCCCCAAAACAAATGCAACATAGACAAGAAAAACAAAAGACAAAACCTAGGCAACATAGTGCACAGAAACAGAATTGCATTGAAACTCCAGAGATACCTAAAACTTTTACGTCGAAAAAAGTCGTAGAAGGCTTATCATATTCACAGGTAACACAAAATAACCTAAGTCAAAAAAGAAACCCGAAAGAACAAAATAAAGTTTCTACACAAAAGTTGACTGAAAATATCATTATGCAGATGATGCAAAATATGATAAAAACAATGAATGAAATCTCAACAAGACTATGCACATTAGAAAACAAACATAATGAAATATATATGTATACACCAAAAAATAAATCCGCAAGGCATGGTTAAGAATGCACTTCGTGTAGTCACGTGGAATGCCAATGGTATTCTGAACAAGAAAAATAATTTGGAAATTCTATTGAGAACACAAAATATTGATGTATGTCTCTTGACAGAAACACATATGACAGATAAGTCATCGCTTAAAATAAATGACTATACATGCTACAGCGCAAACCATCCGAGTAATACACCCAGAGGTGGTAGCTCAATTTTAATAAAGAAAGATATTAAGCACCACGAGGAACTTAGTCTAGAAATAGATGAATTCCAACTAATCGTGCTACGAATTATGTCTGTTAAACAAAGCCTTTGTGTCGGTGCATTATACTGTCCACCCAAATACAACATAAAGAATAACATGTTTGAAGAAATTCTTAAACTACTTGGCGAAAGATTTATCCTGGGAGGTGACTACAACGCCAAGCACATAGATTGGGGGTCTAGAGTAACCTCTACGAGAGGAAGAGAGCTAAGAAAAGCTGTAAAAGAAAAAGGCTGCATTTACCAATCTAGCGGTAAGCCTACCTATTGGCCAACTGATAGAAATAAAACTCCTGATCTGCTTGATTTTTATATAACAAAAAAAATTTCATCCAATTATATTAAGCTAGAAGATAACCATGATTTGGACTCAGATCACTTTGCAGTCATACTAAGTCTATGAAAAGGTTATTAAGAAACAGTCGAAACCTCTGCTAACGAACAAGACAACTGACTGGGCTAGCTTTAAACAAGAAATAAAAAACAAAAAAAATATAAAAACAAAATTAAGATCCAAATGTGATATAGATTTTGAAGTAGAAAATTTTATTAAAATTATTCAAAATGCTGGATGGAATAATACAAAAAATTGTGAATATAAATCGGTAGGATTCAACTACCCTAGGGAAATATTAAATATGATAAAAATAAAAAGAAGAGCTAGACGCAGATGGCAACAATCGCGTGATCCAGCAGACAAAACTGTGCTAAATAGGTTAACTCAGAATCTTAAAAGAAAAATTAAAGATCTTAAAAATGAAAATTTTGAAAAATATATAAAAAATTTATCAGCTAAAAGAGAAAATAACTACTCGTTGTGGAAAGCAACAAAGAGTACAAAAACCTCGATCTCTCAAATCCCGCCAATCAGAATGAAAAGCGGTGAATGGGCGAGAGAAAATAAAAATAAAGCTGAAACATTCGCAGATCATCTTGAAGAAATTTTTTGTCCAGACGAGACAGATTCGGATGATCTCACTGAAGAAAATAATAATTGGCAAGAAAATGTTATATCACAATTTTCAGAGAGTGAAATAGTTGAACAAATTTAAAAACTCAGAGATAAAAAAGCTACAGGTTTTGATCTAATTACATCGGAAGTCCTGAAAGAACTTCCGAAAAAAGCTATAACAATGCTAACACGCATTATAAACGCTGCTATAAGAATAAGGTATGTGCCGAATATGTGGAAAGTAGCAGAGATAATTATGATACCAAAGCCAGGTAAGCCCATAAATGAGGTCAAATCCTACAGACCAATATCATTACTACCAATAGTATCAAAATTATTTGAAAAACTATTATTGATTCGAATGAGACCGATCATAGAAAATAGTAATCTGATTCCAAATTATAAATTTGGCCTTAGATCTAAGCACTCGACAATCGATCAAATTCATAGAATAACAGACATAATAGAAAAAGCTTTAGAGGAAAAGAAAGTATGCTCTACCATATTTCTAGATATGGAAAATATATAGAAATATGGTAGAAATGGAAAATATAACTGTAGCTACGATACTGCGTTGATGGCAGTAGGATCAAATATTGACGAGGCTACAATTAAATTGCAAAGAGCAAGCGACAAGCTATACCTCTGGACAAAGAAATGGAAAATTAAACTCAATGAGTTAAAATCAGTACATGTAAATTTTACAAATAAAAAATTAGAAAATCAACCACCATTGGTAAATCTTGACCCCATTCAGATTTACCAATGGTGGTTGATTTTCTCCAATACCCCAAGAAAACAATGCTAAATACCTAGGGATGACATTAGATGTCAAACTTAGATGGAAAGAGCACGTTAAAAAGAAAAAATTTGAGCTTGAAAATAAGTATAGAGAAATGTACTGGCTCTTAGGTCGTAATTCTAAATTACCTATACATAACAAGATTTTGTTATATAATCAGATACTCAAACCGATATGGTTGTACGGCATACAAATATGGGGATGTGCCAAACAAACACATGTACTTTGTATACAAAAATTCCAAAATAAAGTCATGCGCAACATGGTAAATGCCCCCTGGTATGTTCGCAACAGTGATTTGCACAGAGATCTAAAAATTCCTTGCATAGAAAATGAAATAAAAAGATATGCAACAAAGCATATAGCTCGTCTGGAGGGACATGTTAACGTTGAGGCCACTCAACTGCTAGATAATCAAAATGATGTCAGAAGGCTTAAAAGAACTAAGCCACTAGATTTAATACGATAGAATTTCGTAAACTTTTTCTTTAAGAAAATCAAAATAGCAATAAATTAATGGTTAGCCCGTTGGACTAGTATTAATGGGAGGGGTGTGGTTTAGTCAGTAAAAATCTGGCACACAATGGAAGCTACGGGGCTCATTGTGTCTATGAAGATTCCCACCAATCCACGCAAAAAAAAAAAAAAAAAATCTTATAGCGCTACATCCTTGGGTGAGCTTTGGCCTTCATCACTATGCTCCTCCAAAAAGGTCGATCTTGTGCCGCCTGTCTCCAATTTGGGATTTGTCTCCAATTTGATCATTATCAATCATACTATTGAGCTCGCTGTTGCTTCTGATTATATATTCTCCATTCTGTAATCTTTTTGGGCCGAGTATTTTTCGGCGAATTTTTCTTTCAAATATGCGCAGACATTCATTTGTGTTTATCAGAAAAAATTGTGTTATTGGTAGAATTCATTGTAAAAAGAAGATTCTAGCTACGTAACTGCCAAAGCTCTGTACCGAAATTTCTTAAAACAAAATTCTTTAAGTGTGCGTAAAACTGTATATTTTATAAATTTTTATAAATTTAAGTGTTTTAAAAAATATTTGATGATTATTATTTTAAAAATAAACTATAAAAACATTTTTACTAAATATAACAAAAAAAAAGTTGAAATGATAAGGGAAATTTGAGTTACAATCCATTTTATTAAACAACATTTAACTAAAAAATTCTCGAAATCTATGACAATTTTCAAAAATCAGGCATTAAAATATAATCGAGTTACCTCGGTATATATCTTAAGAACCCCCAAAATTTCATCCAAATCGGGCAAAAAATGTGGATGTCCCATACTTCAATTTGCTAAAAACTCTCTTTAACCCAGCCTTAAAATTACCTTGCAAAAATTAAGTTGTTTTTTTAATGATTTATATCGCGCTCTTTCTTTCTCACAATTTGTTGCATAAGAAAATATTTACAATAGTTCTTTGCTTCTTTAACTAATGGGTTTTTTTTTGTAGTAGTTAAAATATCTTGACTTCCAGTGCATCTTCTTATTAATGGATATTCCTTGGTCTTGACAATAAGAAGAGGTACTGCTTCCAATTGCTCCCAAAATTTTGTGGCCTTGAAATGGAAGAAAATTATATTTTTTAAAAACTTCCAAAAATTAAAAGAAAAATGGTAATAAGAGAGTTTCATGTGAGAAAAATACAAAAAAAGATTGTTCCAAAAATGTTAAACTAAAATTAATATTTTTGAATTATGATAAATTTTATTATAATAGAACTTTCTGAAAGAAATTGCAAAATGTTTACTAAGAGAAAATTAAATTCAAAAATATTTGTGTAAAAGAATGTTAAAAAATATTTAAATTTTTTTTTAATAAATTTTATTTAACATTTTTTATAAATGTGTTACACTTAAAATTTTATGTTTCGTATTGCATTCTTTAGCATTTTTGTTGAAATTTTTAATTATATAGTAAATTCTTACTCTAATATACAGTTTTATAAAATAACTTTTATCACATTTATTACAGCAGTTATAAGTAAAATCATATTTTAAAGATTGGAATAACATATTTAAATTTTTTGGTTTTGACACTATAATCAAAGAATATCCATTAATAAGAAGATGCACTGGAAGTCAAGATATTTGTACTATTACATTTACAAAAAAAAAAAAAAACCATTTGTTAAGGAAGCAAATAACTATTTTAAATATTTTCTTATGTAATAAGTTGTGAGAAAGAAAAAGTGCGTTATAAATCATTTAAAAAACAATTTAATTTTTGCAATGTAATTTTAATTAGCCCATATGAGATTTTTGTTATTTATTTAGCCCACTAGAGATTTTTGTGTTCGAAATTTTTAAAAATAAACGTATTAAATTTATGAGGGTATGAGAATAATTTTTTTCAGGTATTGAAACATGTAGTAAGAAAGGTAAAAAGAATACCAAGCGGAAACAATAGGTAAAAAGAATACCAAGCGTTTTTTTTTTATGAATGACTCGGTGCATTTTTATTTCCTTTTAAAAAAAATTAATTATCAATGAAATAATTCATAATGATTATAAGTAATAAGATTCGTTTTGGTAATTTTAGAAATAGGTAAAAAATTTGAACATTAATATTGTGAATATTTCAAATTTGAAGAAATGCGTTTGAATAAAAAATAGAATAAAAAAATTTAAGTATAACGCATCTGCAAAATTTTTGATAACTAAGAATAAATAGAAAAATATTTCTTTAATAGAAAGCAAATCGTTCGATAATTTTTTTCCCACTTTGTGTATTGAATTTTTATCTCTCTCTCTCACTAATTAAATTCTTATTACTATCTATTTCCTACAATTTTGGGAATCGACTGGGAAATTGGTAACCAACACATCGACAAATTATAAAATTTTATTCCAGTGCATCTTCTTATTAATAGATATTGGGGGTTTTTACACAAGTATTATTTTTCTGCTGTATTATTTTTGGTTTTAGGAAAGAGGTAATAGACGTAAGGGAAAAACTCTACACTCGTATTCTTTTTGTAGACTTATTTTTCATCAAAAAATAAAGTGTTTCTCGCTGTTGACATGGTTATATATGTATAATATAGTTTTATCCATATACAGGGTGGTCTGATTTAGAGCAATAACTGCATAAACTGAAAATTTTGCTTTTAAAAACTGAAAATTTTGTAAAAAATGTTGATTATCTCGAAAAAATTCGCTTTTTTTTTTTGTTTTTTATTGTGTTGATGCGCTACATCATCCCCTACAACTTTTTCATGTACAACTTTCATATCAGACTTGCCGTTTTTCAGGTAATGGTCTGGGCTAGGATAAACAGTACACACATTGACCGGTCGTGGACCCAATGTTGTAACTGTTTAATTCCTGGTCAAGTGCTTGCAGTACCTCCACGAGGTGACCATTGGAAACTAGGTTTCTAATAACCATTAGATTCTTAGGCTAGAACTGCAAGGGTTCAGGTCCTCCTAGTTGGGGGTTGGTCGTACGGCTAACAACCGGACATCGGAAAACAAACATTGTTACGAGATCATCACATGAGCTTCGGGAAAGGACTGATTTAAATAGAATAACGACCCGTCAAACGATTAGGATAATGATCTGAATAACGATTTAAAAATTGGAACATGGAATATAAGAACCATGCTTCAAGCTGGTAAAATGACGGAAGTAGCAAATATAGCTCTTAAATATAGGCTGGACTTATTAGCTCTACAAGAAATCCGATGGAAAGCGAAGGGTAGGTATGGTAAACCGTCCTTCTCCTTGTACTACAGTGGGGATGAAAAAAGAACAGTGAGGTATGGAACGGGTTTCATAGTAAGCAAAAATCTGAAGAAGTGCATATTAGGATTCACACCAATTAGCGATAGAATATGTAGTATTAGGATCCGTGCAAAATTTTATAATATTACAGTAATATCAGCATACGCGGCCACAGAAGATGCTGATGATGAAGATAAGGACGTTTTTTATGACGAACTTGGAGAAATATGCGAAAAAGTCAGCTCCTACGATGCACTAATATTGTTAGGAGATTTTAATGCCAAAGTAGGCAGAGAACAATATATACATGAAATTGCAGGCAAATTCTCCTTACATGAAACAACAAATCAAAATGGACAAAGATTATCCAATTTCGCAAGCGCATCATCAATGAAAATAAAAAGCACGGTATTCGAGAGAAAAAATATACACAAAGCTACATGGAAAGCTCCTGGTAATAACATAGATAATCAAATAGATCATGTACTAATATCAACCAGAAGATCGTCAATAATAACAAATGTGAAAACCTGCAAAGGAGCAAACTGCGATAGTTATCACTTTCTAATAACAGTGAATATTAGACAAAAAGTATCAAACGCAGGAAAAAGTAGGGGTTTCCGTAGGATAAAATGGGATACAAACAAACTAAACACTGAATCGAATTTTATGAAATATCAAATGCAACATACAAAGAAAACTTGAATCGGTATAAGAAAATAATGAAGAGCAATCATATAATGTGAATAGCAAATGGGGAAAAATTGAAGAAGCTATAAGTTCAGCGGCCGGAAATACTGTAGGTGTTATACCTCAGCAAAGAAACATAGAATGGTTTGACAGCGAATGCGAAACAGCGATAAATATTAAAAACAATGCTGGACTATTATAGAGAAAAAAGAAAATGTGCAAATAAAATATGTAGAACTAAGAAAAAACAAATGCTAAAAAGAAAAATAGAACAAATACAAAACCAACATTATCAAGGTGACATGAAAAAATTCTACAATAGTATTAAAGAACAGACAACAGGCTTCCAACCAAGAGTAAATGCATGCAAAGATAGACAAGGTAATACGCTCTCAGAAAATGACGACCTTATGAATAGATGGTATGAATATTTCAATGAACTATTAAATATAAGAAACGAGGAACAACAACGGCAGCAGATTACAATGCATACAGCAGAGCCATTAATTATGACACCTTCATACGAAGAAGTTAAACAAGCTATATATAAATTAAAGAATGGAAGAGCTCCTGGAGAAGATAAGCTAACAGCTGAACTTCTAAAAAAAGGTTGAAAATTTCTGCATAAAAAGATACATAGCTTAATATGTACAATATGGGTGCAAGAAAATATTCCGGAGAAGTGGAAGGTAGGGCTAATCTATCCAATTCACAAAAAAGGAGACAAAATGACATGCAGCAACTACAGGGGGATAACGTTATTAAGCTGTGCTTACAAAATATTATCCAATGTCATATACTCCAGGTTAGCTTACTTTGCTGAAAAAATACTGGGAGAGTACCAATGCGGATTCCGGAGCCAAAGATCAACGATTGACCAGATATTCGTCATGAAACAAAGCATGGAGAAATGTTATGAATACGACATAGATCTTCACATGCTTTTCATAGATTTCAAGCAAGCATTTGGCAGCATAAATAGAGACATAATTTTAACAGCTCTAAGACATTTGGGAATACCTCATAAATTATCAAACCTCGTCATAATGACAATGCATGAATCAAAAGCTAAAATTATAATACAAAACCAAATAACCCGTGAATTTAAAATAGAAACGGGAGTACGGCAAGGAGATGCCTTATCCGCACTATTATTTAACTCAATACTACATTACGCCATAGGAAAATTAGAAAAGAAAGGCAGTATATTCAATATGACAACACAAATAGTGGCATATGCGGATGACATAGTAATCATGGCAAAAAATTACAGATATACGGCAGAATTATTTGTACAACTAGAAGCGGAGACACAAAAAGTAGGTTTAAAAACCAACGAAGACAAGACAAAATATCTAAAAATGTCAAGAAATGAACAAATAAGAAATATAACAATTGGAGAGAATATAACAATTGGATAGTACAACTTTGAAGGAGTTACAACCTTTACATACCTCGGAGCAACAATAAGAAGTGATAATACTGATAATAGTATGCAATGCTGTATTCATAATAGAATTCAGGCCGGAAATAGATGCTACTATGCAAACAGAAAGTTGCTTCAATCAAAATTAATATCAAGAAAGGCCAAAATGACGATATATAAAACTCTCATACGACCCATAGTGATAGGTATGGACTATGAACGTGGCCGAGGAGAATAGCCTGCGCATATTTGAAAGAAAAATTTTCCGAAAAATACTCGGCCAAATATATTACAGAATGGAGAATATGTAATCAGAAGCAACAGCGAGCTCAATAGTATGATTGATAGTGAGGACATTGTACGGTTTGCAAAGGCCCAAAGACTAAGGTAAGTCGAATGAGCGAAAGCCGAAAGCAAGCAGTGGTGCTGAATAGAAAGCCCGATGGTAGAGGAAGACCAAAAAGCAGATGGGCAGACAACGTGAAAAACGATGCTCAAATCCTACAAATCCCAAATTGGAGACAAGCGGCACAAGATCGATCTTTTTGAAAGCTCACCCAGAGCTGTAGCGCTATAAGATGATGATGATGCAACTCTGATTAACATTATCACAATTCTTTTGCAGTATTTAGAGTTATTCTGAGGATATGCACATTTTTGTTTTTTGTTTTGTTTTTACATTGTTGCATAATTTAATTATTTGTTTATTTATTGGTAAAGTCTCTTCATATGTAACATTTAAAAAGATGTTTTGTTGTTGTTATCTTTACTAATTGTTATTAATTTATTATAAAGAGTTCAAAATTAATAAGGTGATTATTGGAGGGGTTTCATTTCAGTTATTGCAAGTGATTATTCAGTTCAGTTATTGCGAATTTATTTATCTATTTTACTTGAAAAACTTTTATTATTAATTACTATTTTTTTTTTTTTAATTCTTGTTTCCTTAATGGTGTGTGCTTGTTTATGTTTTAATATGAAATAGTAAGATCGTAAAAATGTCCCATCTCAACTCTAATCTTTGTACGATCAAACTACTTTTGTGTATCTTTATATATTAACGGTCTTTGATATTATTCTTTCGTATTTGAATATTCTTAGAGAAACACAGCTACCTGTCTATTCTATACTCATGCCATTAATACGAAAACAAAATAAATTTTGCATGTGGTTTGCTTGGATAGGTACCTATCCATTTTCATTATTCTCGTTGAGATAATACATTTAAGAAAGTAACGTTATCGTAAAAGTAAAAAAAATTTTGCCAAAATGTTCTATAATTATGGAAGTTGAATTGTAAATCGGCTAAATACTTCTAAATGTGTTTTCGGTGGATACTTTTCAAGCAGACTTTTTTGTAGAAAATTAGACTTTCTCTTTATTTATGGAAAAAAATATAGGTCACTGTAGAAAATATAACATTTCTAAATTGAACATTTTTTTCACCATTTTCTAAATTAATAAAATTACCTACATCTTTGAAAAATATTTAACTTGAAAAATAAACAGAAATGTTGCAACAACCCGTAAATATGATTCCATTATCTCATTTCTTGTGATGAAAAGACATATAAATTTTACAACATGCGAAATTTTATTCTTTATTTCGTACTAAATATATATTTTAACTGCCTACCTGGCAACCTTTAAACTTAAATTAAATAACAAAAAAAATAGATAAGCAAACCACGCATACATAAAAATTATCAACAGTGGAGTGAACAAAAATAACTACACAACCATGCATGTATGAATATTAATTTAATATAATTTTGAATTTTATTACTACGCAAACATACATTCTTTTTTTGATGCTGAGCAACACTGAAAAATGTTGACAACTCAAGTAAAACCGACGAATGATCAGAAGATAGGTCGTTTAGGGTTGATGTTGAGATTTTGTCCCCACTTATATTTTTGGTGATGGCAAAGTCAATTAAGTCAGGAATTTTGCTCTTGTCGGATGGCCAGTATGTTGGTTTACCACTTGATACTTGATCCAACATCATATCCTTGTTCTGATATTAAATTATAAAGTTGTCTGCCTCTATGTGTTGTCAGCCTTGATTCCCAAAAAGGATGCTTTGCATTAAAATCTCCTGCGGCAATACAACTATGTTCTAATCCAGAAAGCATTTTTTGTAAATTATCTACCGCAGCTGGTTGATTTGGAGGGCAATATAAAGAAGTTATTATAGTTTCTCCATCTTTGAGTTTAACGCAAACGGAGGTAGCTTGAAGGGAAACAATATCCTTGTAGTAAATAGTGATTTATGATTGTTTTCACTAGAATACCGGAACCCCGGAATGCCGGAGTTTTTAGGTAGTTTATGGTTTTAGTATGAAGTTGCTTATTAATGTTGTCTGGTTTTTTAAAGGTTCTTGCATCATATTCTGCATAGAGGTCATGAATTTATTCATTGTTGCAATAAAGGTGTTCATTATAGCTTCAAGGCCTTTTTCATTGTTTGGAATTCTTCTTTGATTCGCGTTCGGTTTGTCTGCACTTTTTACAACATTATCATAGGTTGAAGTTATTTGATCGCTTATATTTGTCAAATCTGGTTGATGTTGATTGAGAATTGGTTGATGTTGATATAAATTATTTTGATGTTGTAATAAGTTTTGTTGAATTGAGTAAATTCTTCTTCCAAGAGTTGTTAACTCGTTTAAAAGATTGTCGTACAAAAATAAAGCAATTTAATATTCTAATATTTAATTAAATTAACACTTAAATATCTATTTAATAATGTTAGTAAATAAAAATGGTATGAAGATTTTGTATTGGAATGCTAAAAGCATCACAAATAAAAGAATAGAAATTTTAACTTTTAACCATGTTAAGAACATACGATGTGGATATAGCAAACAGAAACATGGTAAAAAGAAACAATCAATGACAATTTATATAACGTCTATGTATGCAACAGAGTTTCCAGGAGAGTCGGTGGTGTAGCAATATTTATTAAAAAAAATATAAAACATACTCTCCTTCCAAACTTAAAAACAAAAATTTTTGAAACGGTTTCAATTGAAATTGAATGCAATTCTAATGATATTAAAATTACAGGGGCGTATTTCGAAGGTGGAAATAGCGATAAATTAAAAAAGTATAATTTTAAATTCGATATAAATCTTTTCAATAACCTATCTGGTGAATATATTATAGCGAGTGATTTTAGCTGCCGACAAACAACTTGGAACTCTCTTAAGCATAATATATGAGGAAATTTATTAAATCAAAAATTATGTCACAGTAATTTCAATTAAAACAATTTAACTAATAATTATAGCGACATCTTAACCGAAACTGTTGTACAAAATTCTATAAAGAGGCTTAACTTCCAAAATATCGAAAACATCGTGCAAATAACTTCAAACGAAATTAAAGCCGCAGTTAAAGAATTAAAAGTTAGGAAAGCTCCGGGCAAAAATGGAAAAATGGAAAATAGCCTTAGTAACTTGCATTCCAAAACAAGGAAAAACCCTGTTAACGTAGAAAGTTACCGTCCAATTAGTCTTTTAAATACTATTGGAAAACTTTTTGAGAAATTAATCAAGAATAGGCTTGACAACTTTATACAAGATAAAAATATATTTCCTACTGAGCAATTCGGATTCAGAAGTCCACTTCTCATCAAACTCGTAGGATAACAAATATCATCAAAAATAAATTTTTTTTTCCGTCTATGAATTTATTGAATCTTTCTTTGTATTTGAAAATTACAATAAGTTTTAAAAGATAAAAAAATAGAATCCTTAAGGGATGTATTAAAATAAAGGATGGTGTACGGATTGTCTTACTTTAAAGATAAGACAAATTATTTTTCTGCTAGACAGCTAAAACGTTTTGTTTTACAAACTTACTTGGTGTAATGATCTCAACTCTTTACCTTTGTTCTCAATTATGTTCCCGTTTTAGTAGTGCCGTATTCCAATAGTGTTGAGGATTAATTCCGTTTTTTTGTTAAATTAAAAACTTACGCGTTTGCAAACGAAGTGTGAAATATAAATTAAAAAATAAAAAATCTGTAGGGATGATGACACTCGACATTGAAAAAGCTTTCGATTCTGTCTGGCACAATAGCTTAGTTCATAAATTAATTATTTCTCAATGTCCTACCTATATCATTAAAATTATACAAAGTTTCTTAAAAAATAGATCATTTCTGGTTAAAATAGGATAGGATGTATCGCATTCTGTGGCACTTAGATCAAAAGTCCCACGAGGCTCAACATTATCACCCATGTTATATAATATTTTCATAGCAGACTTGCTTACGCCCAACAACTGCACTCTTGGGTTATATGCATATGACACCGTTATCTTAACAACGTCTAACTGCTCAATTGAAATTACAAACAATCTTGAAAGCGCATATAAAGATATTCAAGATTATTACTAAAAATGGAAAATCAAAATTAATGGCGAAAAAACCAAAGCGATTTTCTTTACCAGAAGAACGAAATCCAGTTTTTTGCAAAACAGAAACATTTGGGTTAATAATATAGAGATTGTCTGGGGGAGAGAATACATCACTTATCTTGGAATTCAACTCGATAAAAAATTGTTGTTTAAGACTCACATTAATAAAGCTATTGAAAAATGTAATTTCTTTGTTAAACTCTTGTATCCTGTAATAAATCGTAAGTCATTTTTAAATTCGGAAAACACACTCCTAACATATAAAACAATTTTGTGTAGTGTATTTCTATATGGATTTATCGTATGGAAAGACACTGCCAAAACACATATGCAAGTTTTGCAAAGAAAAAAAAATGCAATATTGAAATTAATTCTTGCATAACCTAGACATTTTTCAATCAAGAAATTGCATAAATTAGCTAATAAACACTATATTGCAACAAATTGAAAAGTTGACACCTGCTTTCCTGGAAAGTTGCTACAACTCAAATAATTCGCTCATAAGAGCAATTTTAGAATAGGTTTTAATTTAGGTTTATTTCTTAGTATGTAAGTAGTGGTAAGTAAGTTAAATCTTTATATTTTTTTTTTTCTTCATTTCCTATTTAGTTTAAAATACAGTAATTACTTTAACCTTAATTCCTCCTATAGCTATGCAAATTCATTTATTTTTACTTAAAATTAATGTTCTTGAATCTTTTTTTTTTTTTATAATTTCTCTATTACATTTTTTTTTTAATTTAGTTTTAAACTTCCTGATATCATTTTCTTTTTTTAAATCTTCACTGATTTCATTATACATTTTGTATCCTATATTGTAAATGCTATCTGTACCGTTGAATCTAATATTTGTTGATTTAATTCTAATATTGCTAGCACTCCTGGTGTTATGATTGTGAATCACCTTATTTTGTTATAATTTGATCAAAGCCGTTAATATATAAAGATACACTAAAGTAGTTTGATCGTACAAAGATTAGAGTTGAGATGGGATATTTTTACGATCTTACTATTTAATATTAAAACATAAACAAGCACACACCATTAAAGAAACAAGAATTTAAAACAAAAACATATAATGCCAAACGAAAGCTATTACCAATTAATATAGTGTACTCTATATTATGCTGTGCAAATTATAAATATGTATTGGCTGTACACAGTATCCACACTTCTATAGATACACTTATAGTTGTTATATGTATATCTAATTAGAATTTTATTTTCTGTTCTTTTTTATTCTCTTATCTGTTTTTCAATTCTCGCAAAAGTTTCGTTTTTATATTTTGGTTGAATTAAATGAAAAAGTGTGAATTGTTGAATCGCACATATAAAATAAATGTGCTAATTTCACAAAATATATTGTCTTGATATCTCGCCAACATTTTCAATAGAATAAAAATTTTTTATAATGGTTATTATCTTATTGTTTTTGATAAATCTGACGTTTTGATATAATACCTCGATTCTTGGGTATATACTTAATTTACTATAAAAAATTTATTGATATACTACAGATCAAATTTTGCAATTTGTATTACATATTTATATTATTAATTATTATAAATTACTATTTATTTCATAAAAGCTGATAGAAACTAATAGAATAATATTAATAAATAGTACCTACTACAATTTAAAACATTACTATTATTAAAATCATTCAGTCGAAATAACCTTAAATTTACTTATTCATTTATTCAATTTATGCAGCTCTGATTAACGTCCACACAATTCTTTTGCATTATGATTATATGATTTCTTTTTTATGATTTGGAGTTATTCTGAGGATATGCACATTTTTGTTTCTTATTTTGTTTTTACATTGTTGGATAATTTAATTATTTGTTTATTTATTGGTAAATCCTCTTCATATGTAATATTTAGAAAGATGTTTTGTTGTTACTAATTGTTACTAATTTATTATAAAGAGTTCAAAATTAATAAGGTGATTATTGGAGGGGTTTCATTTCAGTTATTGGGTTATTGCAAGTGACTATTAGTCAAATGGGTAGTCAAATAAATTTCTTGTAGCCTTGTTTTGTATTTTTTGTATATCTTTGTTGTACGCATTTCCCCACATTTGTATTGCATAGATGATTGTACTGTTGAACATACTGAAAAATAACGATCTTTTGAAATTTTATGGAACTGTTTTCCTGATTACCCTAAAAATACCAGCAATTTTTCTTGCTTTTTTAGCTGTTCTTTTATATGATTACTCCAAGTTAGATTTTCGTCAATTATTACACCTAAGTACTTGTAGTTCTCTATCTCGAGCTTTCCAGTTATTTAGAAGAATTTTCTGCGTACACTACTGCCTAGTCATCAGCAAACATAAACAATTTTCCCTTCAACAGCATTTTTTATAAACTGCTTATATAGCATGAAAATAAAGTTGGTCACAAAGAGCTTCCTTGAATTACCCCGAAATTATTAGACTTTAAGGTACTTTTAATATTTTAACAGTCCAAGTACTGTACTCTGTCAGACAAATAACTATTGAACCATCTCAGCTCTTTTACTTTAACACCATGTTCATATAAAATGCTTATGAGTATATTTCTATCAACGCAATTAAACGCCTTTCTTACATCGAAGAATACTATTGCCACTTTTTTCCTGTTGTCGACTCAATGATGAATTCCAAATATTAAATCGAAAAGGGCTTAAGCCTGTAACCAAAAATAAAATCTTTAATAAAACGCTTTTGGATTATGAAAAAATTGAATCCGATAATTTTTGGACAAACATAAACGGTTACAGTGTATTTGATACTTTCGTTACAGATTTGCAAAATCTAATTGTAAAAAATACAAAATTTGTTGTAGCAAAAAAAGATAAAAATAAAGCCATTTGGATGACAAAGGATATATTTGATAAAATTAAAATCAGGGACTCGTACTACAAATATTCTAAGAAAAGAATATAAAGGAAATAGTCGTATTCTGAAGTTATGACAAATAATATTGAGTCGTATCAACTTTATGACAAATAATATTGATAGTAAAAAAATTTGTTGTAATTATATCTTTGGATTTTCAAAAAGCATTCGACTGTGTAGACCATGAGATTCTCTTGTCGAAAATGGATAACCTTAACTTTGATACTAATGATGTGAATTTTTTCAGAACATATTTTACTTGTAGAATACAAAAAGTCAAAGTAGGATCGTTCTTCAGCAACACCTTCATAATAAAAAAAGGAGTTCCACAGGGATCAATTTTAGGACCAAATCTTTTCAAAATATATATTGACGACATATCACGCTTAGATCTTGCAGGATCTATTCAACTATATGCCGACGATGCTATTGTAAGATATGCTGCGCCAACAAAAAATTCATTGAGGAATTCCATAGAAAATGATTTAAATAAAATAGAACAATGGATTAAATATCATAAACTGAAGCTAAACGTTAAAAAAAAACAAAAATTTTGTTACTTGGCAATAAAATTTACAGATTTTTGATCTTCTCGCATATTTCTACAACCTTATGCACTGTTGACAATCTATGTTATTTAGGATTGATAATTGATAAGAAGGTCAAATGGATAGATCGTATTCAAAAAATTATTCACAAAATTTTGCATTACCTTTTCATTCTTCGTCGTGTTCGTAAATCTATTTCCAGAACCGCTTTGTATACCATATATTCTTCCTTTATACTATCGCACATAACTTATCTAAACCCAATATGGAGTGGAGAAAATCAGCAAATATTACTTCAATTAGATATCTTACATAAGAAAGCTATCAAAATAATTCACTTTTATCCAAATACATTTCCTACAGATATGTTATATTCAGAAAAATATATTAGCCTTCACAATATTTGCATACGTGAACTATACTTTACGGCCTTTAAAATTATAAAAAATAACATTAAACATAATTTTATTCTAAATAGAATGATAAATATACACAGTCATAACACTAGAAATTGTTCTAATTTTTACTTATCATTATTTAGAACAAACCAACAAAAGAATAATTGTTTGTTTAAATGCTTGAAGTTATATAATGAACTTCTAACAAAATTGAAACAAATTGATTCAATTAGAATTTTCAAAAATGAAATAAAAATATATATATATTAATTATAATAATGGTAATGATAATGATTTATGATAAAAACCGTTTGGAAACAATATTGTTGTTGCAATTGTGTTAACAGGTGTGAAAAAAAATTAAAGACTTATAATGTAAAAATTAAGAAAACAAAAAAAAAAACAAAAAAAAACAGGAAAAAATGAAACTATTTAACTTGGAAATTATATATTTATCTACAAATTTGTTTTTTTTTTTTTATTTATACATATTAATCTTTTATTAATTTTATATAATTTTCCTTTTCGTCTTCTTAATAAAAACTCGTAAGCTTATTTAAATTAAATTGAATTATATACAAAAAACCATAAGATCAGACAGCTAAAACCTAAGCTATAATCAATAAAACTAAGTCATATTCTTCTTTATTTTTTCTCTTGAATGTTGTACATCTATTAGACCAGTATTTAATATTTATATTTTGTTTTTATGTATTTAGAGTTTTGATTATTCAAGTATTTCTATTGCCAATAATTTTTTCTTTCAATATATTTTATGCAGTCGCTATTTATCCATGTAGCAAGGTATTTTTCCATTCTGTTATTTTTCTTCTGAATCATCATGTTGTTTTGTATTATCTCTTTTACGTTAGATGTCAGGTTAATCGCCAAATTGTCAACGTTGCTATTATTCACAACGTTCACGTTTTCTTATTAGTTTAGTTTGATTTTGTTTACATTTGAGATTAATGTTTGTTATTTCAGTAACGATTCTTAGATGATCAGAAATATCATTATGAAATAATGATATAAATAGTTGCATTGTGTGGTCATTTGTTAATACATGGTCCAAGCATGTATTGATGTATTAGATTGTGGCGGGTAGCTTCCCAATTGCAGAAGAGAAATCCATTTGATTCAACAATTGTTTTGTAGGTTAGTATATTTCTATTGTTTGTATCATTGATGTTGTACTTGAAATCTCCTAATCTGATTGATTTTATATTTTTGAGTTTCTCAAGATTTGCGTCAAGCTTTTCATTAAAATTATTTATCGTGTGGGTATTATTTTCTGGAGGCCTATATATCGCAGTAATATTGAGTTTAATTTTGCTGTAAGACATATTTACACTCATTAAGCTGGTATATTCAATACAAAAAGTTTTATCGTTGCCAAATTTTATACTTTCGTTCGTGTATAAATATTGCTGCGCCTCCTCCTGTTCTGGATGTTCTGCATGATAAAATTTTAGAATAGTGCTTAATGTTGTTACAGTCGACTTTAGAATCCAAGTTCCAGGTTTCAGTAATTACTAATATTTGGATAATGTGCTTAATTGAATGTATTAAGTATGTTATATCATCTAGTTTGTGTTTTATACTCCTAGCTCCTAAATAAAGTATTTTTAGATAATTTTTGTTTATTATTTTAATGTTCTGTGTGCTATCAGAGACTATAATAGTCTCTGGTGCTATATAAGTCTTTTTCTACATGGATATTGGATGACACTTCGAAATTTTTATCACTTGACATTTAAGTTACAGTCTTGTAAGATTCTGATTGTTTTATATTTGTTGTTTCTCTGATGAAAAGTTTGCCATTCTTGATCCATGTAAATTCCACTACTTTTGTTTTTTTCAGTTCCCTAGCTTTTTTGTACAGTAGACTGAAGTTGTTAGTTTTTCGTTAATGAATATAGGAGCGTGAGGTACTGCTTCTTGTGTATTAAATATGTTTGTTGTTATTTTTTTCTTTTTTGCAGATTCCATAAACATTTGTTTAGTTTTCACGTCACAGAATTTAACCACGATTTTGTCGGCATCACCAGACCTCTTTGGGCTTTTTGTTTTATATATTTCTTTTATATCATTTTTGTCTGGATTCAATCCGATTTCCCGTGCTATTTTATTTACCACTGTGTTCAAATTGCTACCAGGTGCTGATATCCCACATATTTCCACATATTTAATTAACTTATTTTGTTTCATTTCCTCTATATCTACTTTAGTATGTATTATTTCATCTTTCAGCTCCTGATTTTGACATTTTAATGTAATATTTTCATTTATTAGGCTGTTCACAAAATCTTTCAGCTCACTTATTTCATTTTTCATTGTCTTTAGATCGTCTTCCTGGGTTTTTTGATTCGCAATGATGAGTTCAAGTTGAGTTTTAACAAACTCTGCTATCTCCAAATCTCCAGTAGATCTTGCGTTGGAGTCCTTTTTTGCAGTAAATGAAAGTGTCAAGCTTGTTGACTGTCTTTTTTGGCGCTTGTTTTTACACGTACAGTAAAACCAGATTTTTTCCACATCTGAGGAATATTCCGTGATAATCAAAAACTTCAATATGAAGAAAAATGTAATATAGAATTAAGTACAATAATAAATAGTAACAATAGGCAAGCTCTAAATATTTTTAAAACTAGAGTAGAAGAACCTATTTATACAGTTTTACAATATAGGAATTCAAAAAATTTAGAAGATGCTTTCAACATCTTAAGTGAGGGAAGTTATTTAAATAAAACAAGTTATAAATATAATGAGTTTAGCAATAAGTATAACATTTAAATTAAGTAATAAAGTATAACAGAATTTACAACAATTCAAACTTTCATACCAATACTCCACCACACCAAATCAAACAAAATCTTAACTCAAACTTTTATAATAAAAACAAGGGAAAAAATTATAACAACTATAAGTCCCAAAAATCAAAACCACAATCAAAAAAATCAAAATTCTTATCGTTCTCGACACCAATATAATAACGATCGATCTCAAAATTACTCAAAGCAGAGTAATTATAGTAATAGAAGACACAAACCCGTGGATGTAGTAGACAAATAAACACTATAGAAAATTTTAATTACAAGCCTCGCGCGGAAATTCCCATACATAATAATCCCACTGGTGCAAATATGAGTATTATCAATGAAAAAATTTGTGATTAAAGTGTCAAAGAAAAAATTAAACCCGTGCAAATTAAAACATTAAAACACACCCTATATTGTGATACAAAAGTAAAAATTCCAAGTTTCAAAATATTCCAATCTGAAAAAACAATGGAATTCCTAGAATTAACCTTTCATAATTTCTATAATGGAATAATTGGGAATAATATTTTAATTCCTCATAAAGTAAAAATAGATTATAGTTCAGAATCATTAATTTTAAGCAATAAAGTGCAAATCCTTTTCCATTTTAACAAAAGTGATGAAAGCTTGGTAGGAAATTACGAAGCAATGTCAAAAACTGCACCGATCGTTCAAGAACGGGCAAATTCATTGAACCCAGTTTCGGAAATTTGTACAAGTAATCTTACCATGGAAGCAAAATCTAAATTAATTCCCATTATATCAGAATATAAACAACAATTTTATAAAGAAGAATTAAACATGAAATCAGAACTATTGATAACATACCTGTTTATACTAAAACCTATCGATACCCTCAAATTCATAAAGAGGAAGTCAATAAACAAATTGAGAAATTCTGAAACAAGGTATCATAAGACCAAGTCAATCACCATACTCATCTCCTATTTGGATTGTCGCCAAAAAGGAAGATGCTTCAGGGAATAAAAAATGGCGCCTAGTAATCGATTATAAAAAACTAAACGCTACGACAATTAAATAAATTGACGATAAATTCCCTTTTCCTAATATAGATGACATATTAGATCAATTTGGGAGGTCAATGTATTTTTCTACCCTCGACTTGGCAATAGGATTCCACCAAATTGAGGTATCCGAAAAAGATATAGAAAAAACAGCCTTCTCTATTAATCATGGTTTATATGAATTTTTAAGAATGGCATTCGGGTTGAAAAACGCACCTTCAACCTTTCAAAGAATGATGAATTCCATCTTAGCCGACTTAATAGGTAAAATCTGCTTTGTATATTTAGATGATATAATAATCTTTAGTACCAGCATAGGAGAACATCTGCTAGCAATAGATAAATTTTTTATAAAATTAAACGAAGCTAATTTAAAAATACAATTAGGCAAATGTGAATATTGTAACAACCGAGGGCGTAAAGCCGAACCCAAAAAAATTGTAGCAATTAAAAAGTTTAAAAGTTAAAGAAAGTTTTAAATTAAAAGTTTTAAAAGTTAAAGAAAACCCACACCTAAAACCCAAAAACAAATAAAACAATTTCTAGGATTAGTAGATTATTGTAGAAAATTCATAAAGGATTTTTCTCAAGTAGCAAAACCAATGACACTTAGACTCAAAAAAGGCGCTAGAATAAATCCCTTCGATGAAGATTATTTATCTTCATTTAATAAGCTTAAATCCTTAATAATGTCGGAACCGATATTAAGGTATCCGGACTACAATAAAAAGTTTGTATTGACCAATGACGCTTCAAATTATGCTCTAGAAGTAGTACTTTCTGAAGATAGTCATGCCATAAGTTTCGCAAGCACAACTCAAAATGAGCACGAAACAAAATATTCAACAATAGAAAAAGAATTATTAGCAATCGTGTGGGCAACTAAATATTTTACACTATATTTATTCGGTCGTCATTTCACTATAAAGTCAGATCATAAACCTTTCCAATTGTTAGCAAATATTAAAGAGCCCAACAGTAAACTTGAGAGATGGAAAATAAAACTCGAAGAATATAATTTTGATATCGAATATATTAAAGGCAAAGAAAACCATATAGCAGACGCTTTGTCTCGTGTTGAAATCAACATAATCACGATTATTTTTCTACTATGGCAACTGTCCATAGTGCAGAAGAAGATAATAGGAGTTATATTCAAATTTCTGAGCTTCCATTAAATTTATTTTTTTTTTAACATAAAAAATTACAACACATATTCCACAAATCATCCTGATGGGACGGCTCATGCTGGTACTGCAATAATCATCAGGAAAAACATACAGCACTATGAACTTCCTAAATATAAATTTAATCATATTCAAGCAACAAGTGTCGTGATAGCTGACTGGAATGGACCCTTAACTATTTCAGCTATATATTGCCCTCCTAAACACAATATCAACAAATCTCAATTTATTGATTATTTTAAAACTCTGGGAAATAGATTTATTGCCGGTGGAGATTATAATTCTAAACATACGTTCTGGGGCTCTAGGCTGATCACTCAAAAAGGAAGGCAGCTACTACTAGCCATGCAAGAATTCAACTTGAATTATCTGTCTACTGGACAACCTACATACTGGCCTTCTGATCTTAATAAGACACCGGATCTTTTGGATTTTTGCGTCTCGAAAGGTATCTCACCAAAACTATTTACTGTGAAATCAAGCCTCGAGCTGTCTTCAGATCATACGCCTATCATTATCTCTGCCTCATCCAAAGTAGTAATAACTCAAAATTAACAACGGTTACATACAAGGAAAACAAACTGGGATAATTATAGAAAGGAAATTGAAATGAAAACTTCTCTAAATATAGGACTGAAAACCCCCAAGATATCAATGAAGCTATAAAAAACCTAAATATAACCATGATTGAAGCAGCAATGTCATCAACTCCGACGCAAGGTAACATCCGAAAATATGTTATTTCTCCACCTGAAATAAAATCCAAAATCATGGAAAAAAGAAACCTTAGGAAATATTGGCAACAAACTAGATCCCCTGAAATCAAAGCCAGGTTAAACCGTGCAATTAAAGAACTTAAATTTTTGTTAAATAAAAGCAGAGAAAGTTCGTTGAAGAATTACCTTGAAAGACTAACATATACCGATCTTAATGACTACTCACTGTGGAAAGCAACAAGAAAACTAAAACGGCCACAACAAATTATACCTCCACTTAGGAAATCAAATGGTAATTGGGCCAGAAGCGATGGAGAGAAAGCAGAGGTTTTTGCATCACATTTACAAAAAGTGTTTGTACCGTATCCACCAGTAATTTCAACCGACGAAAACAACAAGATTGAAGACTACCTTGAAGTGCCTTATCAAATGGATTTACCGATAAAGAAAGTCCGGATAAAGGAAGTACAAGAAATTATAAAAAACTCTGTGTCAGACAAGAAGGTTCTTGGGTATGATGGTATCACAAGCAAAATGATAAAGGAACTTCCGTATAGCAGTATAAAATTCTTAACTCACATTTTTAATGCTATATTAAGAACAAGCTACTTCCCAGATATCTGGAAAACTTATCAAATCATAATGTTAACTAAACCGGGGAAAGAGCCAAATGATACTAGTTCATATAGACCAATAAGTCTTCTGCCAGTAATATCAAAATTAATCGAAAAACTAATAGCCAAAAGATTCATTAAAATAAATAATGAACGAGATATCGTACCAGCTCATCAGTTTGGCTTTCGTCACAATCATGGAACAATTGAGCAAATACATAGAGTAGTGAACCATATAAATAATTCACTTGACAAGAAAAAATACTGTTCTGCAGCTTTTCTGGACATTTCGCAAGCCTTCGACAAAGTTTGGCACAAAGGTCTCCTTTACAAGCTTAAAAAACTACTTCCTCACCACTACCAGCAACTTTTGTCAACTTATTTATCAAATAGGAGGTTCTTCGTTAAATACAACGGGAACAATCATCACTAAAAGAAATTAAATCTGGGGTTCCTCAGGGCAGTGTCCTTGGCCCACTACTTTACCTGATATTTACAGCAGACCTCCCAACATCGCCGAGGGTACTCACTGCTACCTTTGCTGACGACACAGCGGTCTTAGTGTCTCATACTAATCCGAGATTAGCTTCAGAAGTTCTTCAGAGCTACTTATTGGATATACAAAACTGGCTGAAAAAGTGGAGAATAAAGGTCAATGAATCGAAATCCCTTCATATCACCTTTACTAATCGCAAGGGAAATTGCCCCGCTGTTCACCTTAACGACATGGAATTGACTCACCAAGACTCGGTTAAGTATTTAGGTATGCACTTGGATAGACACCTCACTTGGAAAAGTCACATCATTAGCAAAAATAAACAACTACGATTAAAATTCAACCAATTAATTTGGCTAATAGGTCGTTTCTCCAATTTATCCCTAGAATGTAAAGTTGCAGTGTACAAAGCTATCATCAGGCCAATCTGGAGCTACGGGTTGGAACTATGGGGAACAACTAGTAACTCCAACATCGAAATAATAGAACGCTTCCAGTCCAAAGTATTAAGGTCTATAGTTAACGCGCCTTGGTATGTCCGAAATGACACAATTAGATCAGATTTAAATATCCCATCTGTTAAGAAATTCATTAAAAAGAAAGCTGAAAAATACTATGTTCGACTGGAAAACCATCCAAATTTACTTGCTCCTCAACTCATCAATAATGAAAGAACAAGCGAGCGCAGATTAAGACGCTTCAGACCGCTGGATTTATCTACTAGATTCACTTTACCTGAGACTCCATAAATATAAATTTGAATTTTAAGTCAAGAATCAATGGATTTTTGACTTAGATTACATGTCAGTTACATCACGTCAATTTTAATTCCAACATTATACTCAATATCTTTTATATTTTATGTAGATAGTTGTATAGAATAAAGACAAAAAAAAAAAATTAAATTTATTTAAAATCCAAATAATAGTAAAGTGGGGACAAATAAGTAAAATAGAGTCAATAAAAATATTCAATAAAACCCGAACTACAATAACTTCTCATGAACCAATTCAAAAGTCACATGAAAATATTTTAAAAAATCATTTACCAAAAAGAGGAATTGTAGGAAATTTATTTGAAGAATTTCAAATTTTTAAAAGGGTTTCAAGACATTTATGTAAAATGGAAAAACCCGTTATTACCCGTCTCAGTAAATAAAATAAATTACGTTCTAAAGAATCTGCCTAATAGATCCGAGTTAAGAGAAGCAATTTTAAAAGAACGGGCTAAAAATAAATATCGTGGCATTAACGAAGTTTTTCTAGAACTAAAATCATCCTTCTATTATCCAAATTTTTAAAAAAAATTACTTTAATTATAAACTGTAACATCTGCAATACTGCGAAATATGATAGAAAACCATTCAAATTACCCTATAGAATTACAGAAACGCCTTCTTCCAAAAACTAAATTATCCACATGGACATTTGGTTTCTAAAATAGGGCAAACCATATCTTACTTTCATCGATAAGTTAACAAAATATGCTCAAGTCATTTCCGTTAAATCAAGAAATTGGCTAGATTTAGAAAAAACTATCAAACGTACATGAGTATTATAGGCAAACCAAATAAAATTGTTACTCACAACGAAAAAGCTTAAGTTGTAAAAATTTTTTTGAAAATAATAATATTCAGTTACACTTAACACTCCACAATTACACCCCGGAAACTCAGACGTTGAGAGATCTCATAATACTCTCAATGAACACATTAGAATAATTAAAGCTAAATAAAAGTCAGACCATGAAATTGAAGACGACAAAGATTATGTAATAGACGCACTCTTGTTCTATAATAATACAATTCATTCAACAACAGGTACTAGACCTATCGATTTTCAAAATGGAAAATTATCGACTGAAGATATCAGAGAAATATCGCAAGCAAATAAAAGAAAAAAAAGAAAATACAACAGTATGTCTTAATAAAAACCGAAATGAACAAGAAGAAAATCCCGAATTAATAAAAAGTCTCAGAATTACTAAACTCGACCCTAATTTTAGAAAAGTTTCCCTCATTAAAATAGATAATAATTATTATAAAGATGATAAGAACAGAAACATTTATAAATCACAATTAGCTAAAAAGAAGAAATACCAAACTAATCAGCCCTCACCAAATCCTATAAATCTCAGCAATAAATTAAAAAAAACAAAATAAAAACAATTATTACCATAACATGATAAATGGTTCAGATACTGATTATAATCTGAAACTATTGTAAAAGATATATTATTAACAATTAAAAAACTTAAAGATCAAAAATGCAAAAGAAAAAAAGTACATTTTCTTAAAAATATTGTAAAAACAACTAATTCACATATTTACACAAACCAATGATTTTTTTAAGAAATAATATGAAATTTTATACTACTATTTTTTATTTCTTTTTAAATTTATAATTCAATAGCGAAGGTCTTAAAATAATTTTTTTTTTCACCTAATTAAAGAAAATTTAATTTCCTTAAAAAAAAGTCCTCGAAAGGCTATACTTCTGAAGTTGCTTCAAAAGTTGTAGGTTATTTTGCCCCCACACTGCTTTTTCTGCTTTTTTACAGTAAATTTTTGTATTTTCATTTATTTTTAATACACCAATTTTTATTTTATCCAAACATGAATAAAGCTTAATCCAAATGCCCACGTTGGATTTTCGAGCGTGCGCTTCTAATATCAATAAATTATAACTAACTATACTGCGGTTGAAATAAACGAAATTCCTTTGAATAAAATAAAAAGTGAAGAAAGAATAATATGAGTCTGTCGAAGAAAAGATGATGATACTATAGAAAAGATGATGATACTATAAATTATCTAACAGAATTTTTGCAGTCCTTCAACCTTCTGGATTACCACTCCACATAACAAAATTTGACGTCATGTGCTATTAAACAACGCGAAAAGTAGCAAATTTATAAAATATTATACAGAATTTATGCATTTAAAGATATTTTGCTGTTAAACGATTTGCTTTTAAACGAATTGAGTTATATGAAAAAATAAAGCAAAAAAATTGCGTTCGAAATAATATGCACTTAAAAGGGTTTGTGTTTTTAAGCGAGTTGCTCTTAAGTGGACTCGACTGTATTTATTAAAATCTCAATTCTCTATAAAAAAAACAATAATTTGCTTACAAAATTTTTTTATTTAGCTAAAATATCAATGACAAGGCAATAACAGTCTGTTAAAAATCAAGGAAATTCAACAGAATGTGCAAAATAATTACACGCGCATTCTCATTAATAAATATTAAATTCAATATAGTATAATATATAAGTAGATAATATGTATAGCATTTCTCCAGCCAGAGTACAGTCCAGCTACACAGCTACACAGTACACTGCTGGCAGTTTACGCTTTGTCAATTGTTATAGTAATATTATATTAAAACTAGCAAAGTCACCCGACGTTGTTCGGGCTCAACAAAAAATATATAAAATTTCGAATTTTGAAATATAATATAGCAAAGGCCCAGCCGTACGCTGCGATATTCATGTTCACCAAATGAAGCTTTGCATGCGCACCATATATTCACACAAACAATCGGCGGCGTGGTCACGATAAGATAAAGTATATTTATACCAGACCTATTTGATTTAATCATCTATTTGGTCAATTAACTACTAATATTTTTTTGCTTCTTACTGTCGAGCAAGCTACATAAAATTGACCATGAGAGAAGCATGGTTCTCTTAAGTCAATTGCTAAAACACTTAAAGTTTGTCTTGGGTTTTAGTTATAAAAATAGCAAACCATATTTTAAGGAAATTGATGGCGTTTACACTGGAAAGGGTAGTCAGATTTAATTATAAAAATAAAAATATTACTCTTAGCAGAGCATCCTTACATGTCTTTAGGAACGCACTCAGAATAGGCTGGATTACATAATGGGTTTTCCAACTTTTGATTTTAATTATCCATTCCAATTTATTTAGCATATCCTTACTTCGTGTTCTTCTGTCACACTTTAATATAATTCTCATAGCTCTATTTTGAAGTACTTGCAATCTATTTAAGCTTTCAGTATGACATATAAATAAAATCGAGGAACCGTACAAAGACTAAAATTTAATGCAATAATGTTCGTATATAAGTTGAAATATGATAGGATGCCGCAATATTTACAAAAGAATATTAGATATGTAGGTGGTTATTACTTTCTAAGAAATAGGGGTGATTTCAGACTCCCATTATACAGGAGAACCAGAACACAAAATAGTCTACTCTATAAGGGTACACAATCTTTTAATTTGTTACCCAATGCAGTTAAAAATGATATGGATATTTCAAGATTTAAAAGAAAATTAATTGATATTATAAAGAACAATGAGATATAAAGTATTTAAATTTTATTTACTTTTGAAATTTTAAATTGTTAAAAATTAAAGTTTTATATACGAATGTTTAAAATTAAAACTTTCAATATTCCTTTAAATTTGTAAATTTTGTTTTAAATATGATGTTATAATAGTTTTTTATTGAACTAATAAAATTACAAAAAACAAACAAACAAAAGTAATGAAGAATCAATAAAAACTTTAAGAATACAATGGATACCAAAAGAAGATGCATTTACATTTTCAACAAAAATTAAGAAACACATACGAAAAGAAAAATTTTGTCAAACGTTTAGTCATTGCAAAAATGTTGATTCAAGAATTATGGATTAGTGGTAGCGGATGGGACGAACAAGTCACACCAGCAATTAAAACAAAATGGAATTTGTTTGAAAAAAATATGTGTTACATAGAAAGTCTCAAAATAACCAGATGGATAAAGTATACTAAACATGGCTCACAAGTTCAACTGCATGGATTTTGTGATGCCTTCATCAAAGCATATGGAGCTGTAGTGTACATGCGACTCGAAAACGATAGAAATGAAGCTGTAACAAACATGTTAACTGCTAATTCTAAGGTAGCCCCTATTAAACCAGTGACCCTCCCCAGATTAGAGCTTAACGGTGCAGTGCTATTAGCAAATTTAATTCAACAAACAATCAAGAACATGCAACTAAGTAATGTGGAAGTATTTTCGTGGACAGATTCGACAATAGTGCTGTATTGGATAAAAAGTCATCCAAATAAATGGAAAACGTACGTTGCAAACCGAGTGGCCAAGTACAAGAGGTAGTACAGCCTGAACGTTGGAGACATGTACCAACAGAGCATAAACCGGCAGACTTGGCATCTCGAGGCATGAATGCCAATGAATTAGTAAGCAGTCAATTATGGTGGACGGGTCCCAGTTGGTTAACCAAACCAGAAGTCGAATGGCCTGCATTACACACCAACTCAGGAGCTATGATTGGGTTCGTTCAGTAGCAATTCACCACAAAAATTTACCGCAATACTAGCGCCATCACCGGCAAATATAATGAGTACTTTTAAAAATAAATTAAATTTGAATGGAATAATATTTATTATCATACATATAATTTATTTTTTATAACTCTTAATTTAAGTTTTATGTACATAAATCTTCCTTAAGAGTTTAAATTTTCACACTAATTCAAAAAATAATGGCGCTTTAAATTTAAAAACTTTCATAAAAAATATAAACATTTAATTTTTCTTACGGTAGATGTCACAACACTCAACATAAAAATTGTTGTTGTTGTTTTTACATATAAAAAGTCAGATCCATGAAATGTATCTAGAATTTTTTCAGATCCATTTTCATTAACCGCGATACATTAACCGGTACATTTACCACACCGTTCAGTAAACAGATGCATGGATCTGAGGATTTCAGATCCAATGGTTGATTTCACTGAACGCTACCATTGATGAAATGTCGAAGTGACGAATTGCTAAGATAGAAAAATACAAAAGGTATACAATGGAGGATACACAAAAAATCTAAGTAAAATATTGAATATAAAAATTCAATATTATTCTACAACTATATTGAGTTTGTTTATATTAATTACAATTAATAAATATGTTGTTTCTTTGCAGATTTAATTATTCAACTGATGACCGGCTGTTACATAGATAGACATAGATGGTTTATAGGTAAATATTTATTAAATTTTTTTATTGTTTTATTATGTTGTTTTTCCTTTGTCTTTTTAGAATGTTTTAAGATTAAATATAGGAGGACTGATGCTGCGCAGCTCCGGCCGGAACTAGATCTGTATAAATATTTATCTGTGGTAATATATTGCGCATGTATGTTGTTGTCTCTTTCTACATTTGTGACGACATTCAACGACAAAAATATTATTGTTTACATTTTTGCGTATAACATTATGCACCCATATTCTGTTAGACCCAACTCGCGAGATCGCGTGCGAATATCTCTGACGAGATAGTTTTGTATTCTGTTAAGCCTTTGACGAGACGAGATAGTCATTTTTTATCTCGTCAAAAATTGTAAGCGATAGAGTATCTCGTCAAAGTATTTTGTGTTTTTTTATCAAAAAATTGAAATAAATAAATTAAATAGATAAAATAGTTAAGTAAAGATTAATAAACAATTTTTCATTATTTTTTTTTGCATTATTATTAAAATTGTGTTTTTGTTTTGAAAAAAAAACCATCCTTACTATTATTGTTTTACTACTGTTTATGTACTAAACTAAAAAATATTTAAAACATAAATATTTATATTTATTTTTTAAAAAATATTTTGAAACTAAACCCTACTGAAAACGTACTTTTATACTTTCCAAAAATTTTATAAACCATATTTTGTTTATATACATACCAATAATTTTGGTTGGCAGTAAAAAATTATCAGTACTACCAACCAATAAAATGTTCTATCGCGCCGCTTACAGTGTCTAACAGAAATGCATATACGAGACGAGATGAATTTTTTTCTTCTCGTCAACGGTGGGCCTAAGAGAATATGGGTGTATGATTAACTCAAATTTTACTTCTAAAAATTAATTTTACTATAGGTCTTCACGAGGTAAAAACTAAACTTAACTCGATTAACTTATTATTTTGGACAGTTAGATTTAGTTCGTTTATAAGACTGTGTAGTATACTTCATATGTAGCAAACACAAAATTTCATGTAAAAGTTTGCTACACTTTTCAGAGAAGCAGTATAAAAGAACTATTTCAAAACAGCTCAATTATTTGAAAATAGCAAGCCTTGGAGTTAGTTTTCAAATAATTGAATTAAAGTTAATTGAATTATTTTCATTTGACAAAAGCCAGATATAATGAAAATAAAATATAAGCAAGTTGTTTACATGTTTCAAATTTAAATTTTTGTGCGAATTAAAAATAAAAGGCTTATATTTATAATAATAATAAGATTATAAAGATAATTTAAAAAATTTTCTACATAATTTAAAAATAAAAGATTTTAAAATTACAACTTTTTGTGTAATTTAAAAATAAAAATTTTAAAATTAAAATTGAATGATTTAAATAATTTTTTAAATAATTTGAATTATTTAAAATTAAAATTAAAAATGAACAAGAATAAATTAATGCATAGATATTTTAGTTGAGAATACTGCATTTGAAATGGAGTGTAGGTAGTCTAAAATTTTGTCTAAGTCTTTTAACCATTTTTTTTTGTAAATAATCTAGCCCTTTTTGTAACGTGTTTTTCTTGTTTTATATTATTTATTTTAAATTCAATATTGTTTGCGTTTTCCATTTTTGCAACAATTTAAAAATATGATATATATATAGTTAAATTTTTAATTTATTCTTTTTTTAATAATTCCATTTTTTCAAAATTCTAAAATTTATTATTTTCGGTTTTTTGTTCAAATTTCAAATCAGTATTAAACACTCATGCAAACACAATCAAAATTTCAAAATCAGCTGTTCTGCAAATAATAACCAACATAGATATATAAAATATAGATTGGCAGTTATAGTACGTTTTCAAGCTCATGTTTATGGATAAACAACTAGCTCATAAACCAGTCAAATGTCAAGTGTTCACAAGGTTTTTTGGAAAACCACCAGCTGTTTATTGTTTATATAAAAAATTTTTTTGTATTATCTTTGTGTAGAACTTAAGCTATTATAATTGGTATACGATAAATGAATAAAATAAAAAAAAATATGGAGGATTTAAAAAAAATGATAATATCAGAGAAACAAATAAAATAATTCACATTTTAGTTTATTACTATACCCACTTTACTCACTTCAACATTTAGTTCTGAGAATCTTTCAAAAACGAAATACAAAAATATTCAATTTACAATTATATAAAAAAAATAATCATCATTTTAATTTATTATCTCTTTTTCCATTTGAATTTTTTACTTATACATATATAAAGCCTTATTATTTATACATTTTTAATATATAAAACTAATTAAATTAAGTGAATTAAAAATAAAAATGCATCTTTTACAATATCCTTTGTTTTAATTCTTCTGTTAACTTTCCATGTAAGTCTTGTAATTTCTCAATCATTTCTATAACTCCATATAATTTTTTTTCACTTTTTTCTATTAAAGTTATACAAGATTGTCCAATTAATCGTGCTGATGATAATTGAGAATTTATACTTGATTTTTCGTTTTTTTGATGATCATTAATTGAAGCTAAACTAATTTCACACAAATTCACATAATTTCATTTATTCTTGGTATTTTGATTTCTTTTTCTTTTTGTTTTTGTTTTTTTTTTGACAAATGACAAAATGAATTTATGACAAAAAAATCAAGGGTCATGCAAAAAAAAATTTAAAATCGACAAAAAATCGAAATTTCATGGTTGGGTTACATGTTTTTTAAGTGGTTTATGATATAAACACCTCGCTACTTGTTTATGATTTTCAGCAAATTTGTATGGGAAAACCACTACGTAAACAACCAGTTTATCATAAACAACATGTTTATCCATAAACATGAGCTTGAAAACGTACTATTAGATTAAAAATTTTCAGCCACTTTTGGTCAGCTGTTTTTGAAAAATCTGAGTTCAAATAATTTAGTTTCTACTGCAAATAATTCCCTTGAAAATAGAAACTTCGCACCAATGTAATATGAAAAGTTTAGAGTAAAAATAAATATGAAATTACAATAATTTTAATAATTGGATTATTTTTAACGTCTCTCATTTTTAAAATCTCAATTAATTTAAAATAATTCTTTTTAAATTTTCTTTTAAAAACATGTATATGTGTATATTCATACAAAATTCACAATAATATATAATTAACAAATCAAAAAGTAAAGTTAAAAAAAAATGCTTTGATACGTATATATTTATGTTCTTGATCAGAATTATATAAACAAAATTAATTAAATTGATACATGAATTGATACAGTTTGATGTTAAACTAAATAAAATGACCAAGAGTGGGAAAAATTCTTTTACTTTATCGTATACATTATATATTATTTGATAAAACTAAATTCACATAGATTCTATTATTTATACATTCCCGTGAAATTTTATGTCTACAATCTACATATATATTGATAATATTAAAACATATTAGATGATATGTATAAAAATTTATATTATTTATAAGTATTATATTATTATTATTATTTAATAATCAATGTATATCTAATCACTTGTATTATATGCATATCAATAATATTTATCATTCCCATCAAATTTAAAGTTTCCCCCCCTTTCTTTTCCACTAAACGTTTTCCAATTCTCTAAAATTGCAATTAATAAAATGAAATAAAATGATTTTCAAATTATTGTATTAGCGTAAATAATATATTTAAAACAGAAAAACTAATAAATAGTTAGTAAATATATGTGTAGATAAAATGGTTAAAAAAAAACTAATTTTAAATTCAATAAGAAAAAATTGAAAAGAATCTATTCTACAAAACCATCAAAATATTAAGAAATGGCTGTTAAATATATAAAATCAAATCAGCTGACTTGAAATATTGAAAAACATATGCTCATTTTTGGCTGAATCTGACATTTAATAATTAATATGATAATGTATTAGAGAGAAAGAGAAAGCAATACCAAGCTGCCAATCTATATTTTATATATCTGTGTGTATAACATATTGCAAATTATTTTTATATTACTATTACAACCTCTTTCAGAATCACAAAGATCTGTTATTTATCTGTGATTTTTTTAAAGAGTTCTTTTAAACTACCCCCATTTCACATTATTTTATGAATATTTTTTGAATTTATTACAGGTAAACGTAACGTAAAATCATATATATTTGAATTGAATTTATCAATTTTAAATTGTGTAGATTCATCACCACCAAGTAAAGATGCAGCATAACTATCTGGTTCATTTTTTCCATGTTTTTAATTCTTCAAATAGTTGTATAGTAGCATAGGGGCTTGGTGACCATATTAAACGCAATTTAGGAAAGTTGTAATCTTTGTACAACATCTGTATTTCATGAAATTGTTGAAACACCAGATAATATAAATTTATTCTAAAATTAATTTAAAAAAAAAAGAAATTTTTAAGTTAATAATTTATGATATTAACTTATATGACAAGAATTATAAATACCTGTTTATTTTGATCAAATTCAACTAAGAGAATTGGTTTTGCATAAAACCTTTGCATTTGAATACACTGATTGTAAAGACGACCACAATTTAATGAACCAATTAAATTTGGTATTGATTTTCTTTCAACAGATACATATGTCTGGTGTTAAAATGTAATCTCCAATCTATAACTATATAAATTTCTTAAATATATTTTCTATATTGTTTTTATTAAAACAATTACTATAATAGTTAATGGTATAACTTGAAGACCACGACGATGTATTAAACAAGGTAAATCAGAACGAAATTCTTTCATACCTACAATAATTTTTGGATGTAAGATTGTTTTTACTTCATTTGCTTTTTGTCCACCAGCTTTTCGACCTTTCTGTCTTGTTCTCCAAACATCAAGTTCATCATAATCTATAGGTTTTAATATGTCAATAACTTCATCAGTCTTACCATCTTGATATTCAGGAACAAGCATTGTCTAAATTAATACAAAAATATTAAAGTATAAAATATTTATGTACATACCTATGCGTAAATCTATTTTGATGTAAACCTTTTTAGTATCAATTTTTAGTATCTTCTTAAACTAGTAAGATAAGATTGTTCTTCTATTGTTTTTGAATGAAATAAAAATAATATATTCTCATTCGTTCATTTGGTTTTCTTCTTAATTTTGCTTCATGAACTTATAATTGCCTAACATAACAGCTGAAACACTACAATGATACATAATATCATTTTGAACAGTTTCCTTTTTGAAATTCTAATATGAAAATTTATTAAATAAATTATTTATTATGAAAATTGTTTCATAATAAATAATTTATTATTCTTCACTATTTCGTTTAATTTTTTCCCATGCTTTTAAAATATAACCAATACAGTTGACAGTACAATCAAAGATAATATTTACAATTAAATAAATCGAAATAAAAAATTTGAGTGCTGGTTTACCTATTTGGATTTTGAAAAAAGGTTTAAATGCGTTTGTTAAATAACTTAAAAGAAATTAAGTTCAATGGTAACAAACCGCTTTAATTAAATTATTAAATTTTTATAATTATAAATTATTATATAATTTTTTTCGCGGGGCTACCTTTGCTATTTATGGGGTGGTAAAAAGATGTTGTTCACGGCTTGTTACACACACACTATCGAAGGTTCCGATTGCAACAAAATTTTATGATTTGTCAATTAGTTGGTTACCATTTTTCTAGTCGATTTCCAAAATTCTAAGAAATAGATAGTAGTAAGAATTAAATTTGTGAGAGAGAGATAAAACTTCAAAACACAAAGTGGGAAAAAAATATTCATTAATAAGAAGATATGCACTGGGGAAAAAAATTATCGAACGACTTTTTTTGTTTCAAAGAAATTTATTCTTAGTTATCAAAGTTTACAGATGTGTCACACTTAAAAATGCATAGCAATAAAAAACATTATTTATTCAAATTTGAAAAATTCACATTATTAATATTCAAATTTTCTACCTATTTATAAATTCTAATATTATTAATAATTAATAAATTATCATTGATTATTAAATGGCATAATTAAATTTTTAAGGAAATAAAAATGCATCGAGTCATTCATAAAAAAAAACGATTGGTTTTTGGTATTCACTACCTGTTTCAATACCTTAAAAATTTGATATATTGAAAATCAACGAAGTAGAATTAAATGGAAGTGGCTATCCATACAAAAAAGTGTCCAATGTTTTGGGTATATTCCTCTCTTTCTTTGGTATTTCTTATTGTCAAAAAACAGAAATAGACGAATATATTCGTTCAATATATTTTCTCTCTTTTAAAAATTCAAAAGATGTAAAATATAATACTTACATGTGTAAAGACACGTAATTTTCTTTTTCCAAATGAGACTTACAGCCTGGAATGATACAAATCTTCTTTTTACGTTCCATTTTTCCTTAAAATTTGTAATTTTTTAACAATTTATAATAAAGATCAAAAATTTTATTGACTTTTTTTAATATTTATTTGACAATAACAAATTTTATTTTTTCCTACTTCATTGCTAGTATTCGTACTTTTTGAAAATTTCATATATCCATATATTACACACTACTGCTACATTTTCAATATTTCAGAAACATGAATGATTTTTTTTTTTCAAATAATTTAACAGCAATACTTTTCTGTGTAATAATAGAATACGGTAATAAAGTAAAAGAAAGTTTAAATTGAAAAAACATTGTTATTTTTATTAAGATTATATTTTGATACCTTTTATTTTATTCATACTCAAAGATTTTACTAATTTTCTATTTAAAAAAACTATATTGGCCTAATACTGAAAAAAAACCCAAACAAACCAAACAGAAAGAGAAGTACTAAAAAAATATGGACAAAATGTTTGTATTTTTGTATGGGATAGTCACTTCTATTTAATTCTAATTCGTTGTTGAAAATACATCAATTATAATCTGTTTGAAATAAAAAAAAAATTTACTCCCCTTATAAGACAATAAAAGAAAATAACATGCTGTTTAATAAATAACATATGTTTTTGAAACCAATATTATGTTATGTAGGTACCTGTAAAAAATCAATCATTCAAAATTTCTTTACTCTCATACCCTAATAAATTTCATACAGTAATTTTTCAAAAATTTGGAACCCAAAATTTCAGACGATCACACACATGAAAAATTTCTTCTCCTGTGGGCTATTTAAAACTACATTGCAAAAATAAAGTTATATTTTAAATGATGTATATCACACTCTTTCTTTCTCACAATTTATTACATAAGAAAAATAATAGTTCTTTGCTTCTTTAACTAATGAGGTTATTTTTTTAAATGAAGTAGTAAACATATCTTGACTTCCCCAGTGCATATCTTCTTATTAATGAATATTTTTTGCTACTATGAATATGAACTATGATGTATTTTGTTAAAATTAAGAAGAAAATTTAATTAAATTTCTAAGGAAATAAAAAGGCATCGAGTCATTCATAAAAAAAAACGATTGGTTAAAAATTTAATTAAGAAGAAAAACAAAAAAAGAAAATAAAAAAAATGTATAAAGTATATACCAAAGAATATCCATAATAAGAAGGTTCACTGGAAGTCTTACTAACCCATTTACAAAAAAAAACTTATTAGTTAAAGAGCAAAGAACTATTGTAAATATTTTCTTATGTCAGAAGTTGTGAGAAAGAAAGAGTGCGATATAAACCATTTAACAGCTTCATTTTTGCAATGTAATTTTAAATAGCCCACGGGAGATTTTTGTTTATTTATTTAGCCTACTAGAGATTTTTCATGTGTACGGTCGTCTGAAGTTTTGTGTAAGAATTTTTTTTAAAAATAAATGTATTAAATTTATTAGGGTATGAGAATAAATAAAATTTGAATGATCAATTTGAGTAAAGTTTGATTATTTTTTCTCCTATATTAAAAAAAATCTTGATGAGGTGTAAGAAAGAAAGAAAAAAATCTCTTTCAATTTGATTGCAAATTCTCTTCTTCATTTATGTTAAAAACAAAATGTATGCATAAAGAGAAACAATTTCTCCTTAAAACAAAAAGTTATAATGGCACATACATCCTGGTTGCTGACACCGTCGAAGATGACCAAAACACGTCAAAATAAAAAGTGTTGGCGGCTTAAAAAAAAAATCATCTCATTTAAATTTGAAATTTCATATCATTTTTCCCGACAATCGAAATCTCAAAAAATCATTTAAATGATTTGACATTTGTCATTTTCATTTTTATGAGATGACTATCGAAATATGTACATTTATTTTAATTCGATGTCGAATGTCGATCAGTTTCTGAGTCTCAAGTTATACTAATACATTGACATGGTTATATATGTATAATATAGTTTTATCCATACATTTTAATTTTCTTTAAAAATATTTGTCAAAATCATATAATCAAATACATACTAGATTAAAAAAATTTAAATTTTAAAATAATTATAAATATAAAAATTTAAGTTGTTTTTTTTTTTGACAAAATTTAATATACACTAACACACTCAAAATATGGTATTTAAAAGAATACCCGTATGAAAGTCAAGCTGTTGTAATGGGGAGAATTTAAAAAAGAATACAGCAGAAAAATAATACTCGTGTAAAAACCCCCAGTCGTTGTCATCCAACCAGACCAGGCAAAATATGCCAGGAAATTTATACGAGGAAAAATTAAAATTTTCAATCAAAATATCAAAATTTAATAAATTATATTCAAAAACTATAAAAAAGAATATACGTATTATATAAATAAATAAATCAAAATTTACAATTAATTAGTTAAGATATTTATAATTTTTTTTGCACTAACTATATAAAACTTTAAATTTAGATTTCCACGATTATAAATTCTATTTGTGATCTTGGCATCATATCATCATATGCAAATATAAACATTTATGAATGGTTAATAACTATAATTTTAATGAAAGATTTTCTATTAAAAAAGTTTTTTACCATGTGTCGGTTTGAATTTTGCCATAATCGGTAAGTATTTTGAATTAAACGAATAAATAAGTATCATAAATAGAAAAACACATACAAAAATGAATATAAACAAAACAATTTGTTTTTACTAAATTATAAAGTTTGCTTTTAATTTTTTCAAAAAAAAAAGAATAATTTCTAAGCGTGTGTTCAAGGTTGAAACATTTTTTTTTCTGTTTGCAAAAAATTGATATAACTAAGTTTTGTTTACTTTTATTATATCAATGTTTCTTTTTAGGAAAAAGTACGTGTTGCTAGCTTTTGTCTTGACTTTTATGAATTTGTTACATTCATCTAATGGATCAGTTTTGGATTGGGTATGGCCAGATAGAAATGGTTAGTCGTAATGGTATTATAGTAAATAAAAACTAAACAATCGTATTTATTGAAAAATGAAGGAATATTTTTTATAAATTGCATTAACTGATTCAATATTGTTTTCTGAAATGTCCGTATTTGGTTTGTTAATATTCTTATAAGCTCTAATTTTTGGTTGATTAATCATGCAGTAGTTTTTCTATCAAGTACAATTATTTATTAAAGCTTATTAGTATAATAATTAAATCAATATCAGTACATTAGAGCTGACGCTTCTTCGTAGGAATATAGATTTACACTTTGCGAAAATTAATTTAAAAGAAGTTTCTATCTGTAATTGTAAATTAATTTTAAAAATCAAATTTTTTTTTCCGGAGTAATTTATGATTGCGACTACCAAAAATGGTAGTATTATCACAAGTTAAGAGTTTAGTAGGTTTAACTAAATAATTATGTTGCAATTGTAAAGAGGTGTTGTGGTTTTGGTTTTTGGATTTTTTGTGATGTTTTGATTTAACGTGAACTTCAATTAAAACGAATAAAGAATATCTGTGATCTCAACAAAAAGTATAAAGATAATAAAATATTACATCTAATATTTATGTATAAGCAGGTATAAGTAATATATGTATAAGTATAATAATTATCAGTATGAATAATTTTAATAAAAAAATAGTGAGTAATTTTGAACACATGGACTAAAGATTATTGTATTAGAATATACCTAGATGACATGTATATTTTTCAAAATTATTATTGTGATAAAAATGTCTGTGAATTTTTATCATCATCATAATCAATGTCATGTAAACCCATCAGTGGGGCGGAAAAATCGAACACTGGCCGCTATTTGACTTTTTTTTTTGTTCATGAAAATCAAAAATTAGGTTTATATTTTTAGCAATTTGACTCAATTTCAGTGACATTAAAGCTAAACAATGAATGAAAATATAAAATAGAGTTAAACAAAAACTTTATTGAGATAAGTAATGGAAAATTTATTAATATAAAGTATTATAAATTATGAAATCTTAATACAAAAACCATTTTTCATGATATTTTTCAAAGCATTTAATGAACGTTGCCTTCCTGTACATGAATTTCGTTGGCTTGCTGCATTTTTTCAATTGACATCGACGATATTTTCCTTCTACCTTGGAAACAACAACATGTCTGCCTGATTGTTTTGGTAAACTATGAGGCTGATATTCTTCTTGAGATGATTCATATTCAACTCGCAATAATAATTTTTTAGCAACGAAAACACGAAAAACTTTTTTGTGGCATAGGTTTTTCATTTTTATATTTCGCCACAAAGCATTTACTATTGAAGAAGTCAAGCCTGCAATCCACAATGGCCAATACTGTTTTTTGCTCTGATATTGATGCGATAATTTGCAACTCCGTTATCATGCAAATCGACACTTCCCATGCCATACTTGTGGTTATATAGAAGTAATAGTTGCTGATAGTTGACATAATCCTTTTTTTTCTTTTTTCCAGCATTTGACTGTATTCATTGGTTCGATTTGGTCAAAGGTACAACAAACTGTAACCTTTTTATTATCAGACTATCGACAGAATAATAATTTGTTTGTTGCATCAAATATGTAATCACGCTCATTACGCTGTAATTGTATTATGTTTCAAATGGTGCGTTTGGTATTCGATTAGTTCGTACTGCTCCAGTGGCAAGGAAACGTTTTTCACCAAGCAAGCATATCAAATAGTATGATGTGAAAAGTTATCAAAATAAACTTTGTGTCGATTTGTATATTGAAAGTAATCAAATGACGACATCGACATCTAAACCAATTTGCTTATTATAGTTGTCGCTTGATCCAGTATATGGTATCCATGAGAACAAGTATCCATCAGAAGAACAGAGGCACCATATTTTATAACCGAAACGAATTGGTTTATTTCTAATATACATCTTACAGGAGTGATGACCAAAATAAGGCACCATCTGTTCGTCTATTGAAAGATTCTCAGACCAAACATTAAATTGATCTATTTCCGGCAAAAATTCTAATATTTTCAATCTTTTTTTTATTTAAGTTAAGTTTAATTATTTACCTGATTATTTAAGGTAAACAACTACAAGTTTTTGTAGTTACTATTTTTTCTTACGTAATTTTATATTACTATTATAAATTATTATATTGGTAATCTTATAGACTTTATTTTAAATTTTTATTATACAAAATTATGATATTTTTTCTCACAAATTATTTCATATCATTTTTGTTATACATTGCAAGTGTTAGAAACCTTATTTTAAACATTTATAAATAGTATCTAGATTAAAAAAAATAATTCCGGATTGCAAAAATTTAACAATAATCATAAATAAATAAAAAGTATGAACAAATATCAAATTATTAGTCGTAAAAAAAATGTCAAATAGCGGCCAGTGTTCGATTTTTCGAACAGCAATATTTATACGTACATGACACATTCTGGTGGGTAAAATCGACCAAAAATATAAAAATATGTAAAATAGTACTCTTTGGCAAGAAAACCTCATCATTGGTTTTTTAAATTAAAAAATTATATTTGTTTTTGCATTTCCAAAAAACCGTTAAAATTAGGAGTTTTTTCACACCCCCACTATCTTGAGAACGATTAATTAAATTTTAGTTAAAAATTTACAGCTATAACAGAAAAAAACTTTAATAAAAATAGGTAATTTTGCTGTTCGAAAAATCGAAGCTGCCGAAAATGGGATAATGGCACATAATGTTTCCTTCAGATAAGAATTGTACATTCTTGGCATTTTAACGTAATTCTTTTTTTGCTACACAAAATGATAAATTAAACTGTTCATTAAAAATGTTTATTTTTATATGTTTCCTTCAGATAAGAATTGTACATTTTTGGCAACGATAAACCTGCATCTAGGATATTGATATTTCCTTTCAGTTGCACAGCTGGATTTTCATTGAGGAATATTTAAAATCTAAAAATTTTATCGGCTCTAAAAAGGGAAATGAAATGACATTATTTTATATGAGAGCTGAATGCGTACGACAAGAACAGAAAATATCATTTACCGGGGTTATTTTTACAAAAATTGAGGATATTTCCAAAAAAATTGGGATATACTTTGATAAAGTATATTTTTAAAATATCGGGAATAGTTTCTTTATACCGGCAACACTTTTTTAACAATTTTTTCAGTAAACCCGAGCAGTCACAAAAAGGTGACAATGTTTACTTTTATTTGCAAAAAATTGCAAATGAGAGGAAAAATCACGGGATCATAAAATTCTCCGAGAATAGTTAAAAGGTTCTCTTTTGCAAACAAAAGTAGACATACGCAAAATTTGCATAAATTTATCCAAATTAAGTGATTTTTAGGTTATGAGATTTTTTTAAATTTGAATCAATTTAGTAATTTTCTGAAATTTTTTGTAAAATTATTGAATGTTTTGTAATTTTTCGTGGTTTTGGTCTTTTTGTCGGTAAAAAGTTATATAAATAAGTTTTCAGGTTAGGTATACCACTTTTTATATGAAAAATATTTTATTGACATTTAAAACAACAACAAAAAATTGATAGTAACTTTTTACAAATTTTTGCAAATAGAAATTTCATTTGCAAAAATTTATTTAAGAGAGAGCTCTGACGTCACGTTTTAAACACAAAATTCTCTTAAATTTCTCAAAAATTTGTAAAGAGCGTGCAAATAAAAAAAGTAAACTTACAGGAATTTGGATAAATTTATATAAATTTGCGAGTTAACATACAGACCAAATATGTTGACAAATTTTGGTGAATTGTCGACAAAATTTTGTGACAATTTTTGTTGAAAAAAGGTCGGTAAGATTGACCCCATTTGTCACAATTTAGTTGATAATTTGTCATCATTTTGTGGTTTATTTTGTCGACAATTTGTGAATAATTTGTAATCATTTGTGGACATTTTGACAACAGTTTGTGAATTTGTCATCAATTTGTGGGTTGGTTTTTTTTTTTTTTTTTACAAATGACAATTTTTTCAGGAATTTAGTGGTGCATTTTTAATAAAAACAATTTGTTTTTTATATATTATATATTTCATTTTATCTATTCTATAAAAATAATTAAAAAACAAGTTCTATTTCAATTGTTTTTTAATTGCAAAATTCATTCATATTTTTAAATAAGCTTTTTGTGTTTCTCAAAATACAAATGTCAAAACAATACCGATTCTCAAAAATGTTGAATAGACTGATGAATTGTAATACTATACATATAAAAATAAATAAAAAAGTTACAAACCTTGTCAGCCAATTGTCAAATATTGTTGGCCAAAAATTGCCGACATTTTGTCGAAAAAATTTGAGGTGGTTTACAACCACAATTTTGTAACAAATTTTGTCGATAAATTGCCATCATAATTTTGACGACAAATTGTACCTGCAATTTTCTGATGAAATGTTGACAAAAACTTGTCATGACAATTTTTGGTTACTGGGGAATGTATATAACAAAAATAATTTTTGTCAGCAGATGGTGATTTTGTGTATAAAATAAATTTCCCAAATATAAATTTAGAGAATTCTTTGCAACGGTCTATTTTTTTCTTATATAAAATTCACTAAACTATCTCCCTTTTAAGAGCCAATAAAATTTTAAAGATTTTCAATATTGCTCAATGAATCTCCACCTTTACAGGAAAGTTATTTATGTTCCTCCGAATTTTATCTAACTTTTCTTCTAATTATTGTACTGTATCGGAACGGAACCTTCGATAGTGGGTCTTATTCTGAGAAGCGAATTTTTCGGTACGTACTGAAAAATATAAATTTTATTTTTGGTATTCTATGAAGCGAAATAGCGATACTGATCGGTTTTTATCGCAACGTTTCGATTTTCATGGTATTACGAGAATCGTTTTTTCTTGTTCGCTGTCAGAAAAATCGATAAATATATCATTATAGAAAAAGTTAGTGAAAGATGGCGAATGAGAAAAAGTAAGTAAACTAATTTTATTTAATTATATATTTGTATTTAAAAATAATTATTAAATTTTATAATACATTTTTAATTATAGAAAAGTTACAAATAGTAGGCAGTTTGAATGTTTGTTGGTGCAATGATTTTTTACATGTGTTCTATCAACGCATCTAATTATTCCTGGAAATCCAAATTTATTATAAAATGCGAATTTGATGGATGATTTTGCTTATTTTTGGTTTCAGTAAATTTTATATACTCTCGACACAATTCCGTCTCAAATATTGACAATGTTTCGTAGCTAAACCTACCAAAAAATCGTTCCCCACGCCTTTTTGTTAACTTCCTTCAGCAAGGAAGCGCAATCTTCCAGCCAATATTGGGTTTTACTGAATGTGGACTAATTGTACCTACGTAGGATTTAAATTATTGTCTAATTTATCTAGAACCATTACAAAGGTTTCTTTCGAGAGCCTGAAATACTTAATGAATCTAACAAACCAAATAAAATTGATCATCTTTTTTTTATTTCATATCATATTCATACATATATAGTTGTCATAACTTATACCTACATTAAAATAGGTAAATCTAATGGATTCGCTTTATCCCTCAATTCACTTCTTTTTATTCTAAGTAAATTCATCTCTTCCTTCTCATCAGACGATGTTTCGTAATATAAATGCAAAAATATTTTTTAACATCTATAAAATTTGAATTTAACTTCACTTAATTTCATTTTTCAAACAGAAAATTAAAACAAAAAATGTCAAAACATAAAAAAAAAAAATTTGACAGTTTAAACCAGCAATGCTGTCAGTTTTGCAAAATATCGTATCATTCGCTTCTCAGAATACCAAATGTGATACAATGTGATGCTCTACCGGTACGTAGCGAAAAAGTGATTCGCTTCTCAGTATAAGGCCCAGTGTGTGTGTAACAAGCCGTGAACAACTTTTTCCAGGCCATTTGGTTTAGTCTGACAATACTACATTCGTAAAAATTAAAACTATTTTTGTTTATTTATAGTTCTTGTGAAAGTGAAATTTATATTTAGATATAAATTTTAAATATTGAAGTTATTCTTATTAATAATAATTTTCAAATATTCTCTGATGGCATTCCGAAAATCTAGATTAATCTTATACCTGTTTGTAAATTTTTTTTAGAATAAATTTATTACTTTTCTGTTTTATAAAAACTCAATTATAAAAGAAATTTTACGGTAACAAATTTGCTTAAAAAATTAATTAAAAGATTTTATATTTTATTAAATAATTTTAATTTACCTTATTTTCAGAATAAATTTATAAATATTTTACAAATTACAAATTACAATTATATTACAAATGTATTATTACAAATTACTTTTATATTACTATTACCATCTATTTCATAATTTAAACTACCACCATTTCGCATTATTTTATGAATATTTATTGAATTTATTACAGGTAAACGTAACGTAAAATCATATATATTTGAATTGAATTTATCAATTTCAATATTGTGTAGATTCAGCACCACCAAGTAAAGATGCAGCATTACTATCTGGTTCATTTTTTCCATGTTTTGATTCTTCAGATCCATATTATAATACCCAAGACTACGATTAGTGAGGGCACACTTTTCGTGGTTTTTCGTGTGCATAGTTTTTTTTGTTTTCATTCAATCAATCGGCGATGATGCAGGCCTTGGCGATCAAAATCAATTTTTATTTTATCTATATTATAATACACAAGAGTACGATTTTGAAGGCAAACTTTTCGTGGGTTTTCGTGTGCTTCGTTTTTTTTTTCATTCAATCAATTTTTTTTGTCGATTTTCTTTTGAGTCAAATTCTTTTTATTTTTTTTTTTACTTATCGCATTTGGGTTTTTGCACTTTTAGTAGGAAAACAAATTAATTAGTAGAATAATGTTATTAATATTGGTTTTAATATCACAAATTTTTGTGAGTTCCATTCTCTATTAATTAATTTTTTTTTTTTTTTTATTCAACAACTATTTTTTTTATTATTATGTATTATAATAATAATTTTTATAATATAATGTAGTTAATAAATAAAAACAAGATTGTTTTAATAAAAAAAGTAATTTTTAATTATTATTTAAACAAAATACGAAACCGTTTAGATTAAAATAAATCGAAGCATACAAATTATGTAAACTTATTACTTATCCATACAAGGAATGTATTCACTGTTGACAGTTTCGACACTATGATGTATTATGTAGATGTTTGCATATAATATAATACAATTAGCATTTATCCATGTAGGTAGGATGCATACTCAACAGCTAAAATGTAGGTACAATAAATATAATATAATTTGTACTGTATTTTGGTTAGGAAGTCTTATTAGTATATTGGTGAAGTGTTATGTATATCGAACCTATGTTAAAATTTTATTGTTCAAATTTATTTTACAGATTTTATAATATTTAATTTTAATAAAAAAGAAACTTATCTAAATTTATGACTAAAATTTTTATATTTTAAATTTCAAAAATTTTGAAAAAGTTATTAAAATATCTTACATACATACATTGTACATATATGTATATTATTATAAGTCTATGATGAAACTGACAATTTATTTAAAAAAAAAAACTAGGAGCAAAATTATATATTTATTAAAATCTACATAAAAATCCATCTGTCGCCAAATAGCAAACTAAAATTTAAAGTACCTCAATAAAAAAATAAAATATATTCATTGGCTAAATTGTTAATATTTCAGTAAAATGTTAGGTTTATTCAATAAACTTTTCAAGAACGATTTAGAGTAAAAAAATTTGTTGTGTTCAGTAGTTTCCGTTAATTTAACTTTTTTGCCCAAAAATGCTCTGATCGTTGTTGAGTAGATTGTTTAAAATAGTTCTAAATTGATCTGTTTTGTTCCGAATCTTTTTGTACAAAAATTTTGTAGGTATATTTTTTTTAATCTGAGAACCTGAATAGTTAAGTCAAAAAAATTTTGAACGTTTGACATGTTTAAAGTATCTGAAAATAATGTATAGAATAATAATATTAATAGCAAAAATAATCTTTATAAAATTAACTCTTATTTATAAAATAAAAAAGAAATATCAGACATAGAATGAAAATTATTTTATAAGAATTTATTAGACATCAATTTCCAGTAAGTCTTGCATATGCAATATCAATCAATAAATCACAAGGTCAAACATTTCAAAGAGTCGGAATTCTCTCTCAACCTAACTTCACATATGGTCAGCTCTACACAATCCACTGCTCTAAAAATTAAAATTCTAGCAGTACCAAGACAGGGGAAAACTACTGACAACAACACTGTAACTGGCAATGTTGCATACCAGGAGGTTGACAATATAACAATGTTGCAAAGGTAGCAAAGGTCTAGAATACTTCATTTTATCCAATTATTTTCTATATGATGAATTTTAAAACGCACTCATAATAATTGGGAAACGGCACTAACCCATAAGTATGATTAATGATTTAATGAAATTATCGGAAACTATTTTTTAATAACATTCCGATACACGTTTTCCCAATTAACGCGACAATCAATTAATCGGTTAATAATATTAGTTATGGTAAAGCGTTTCGGTGGTTTTAGTGGGTTAGAGTTCCAAATAGCTAAGTACCTACGTGCGCGGTCTGCTCAGTATTTGTCGAGACTTTCATCTTCCCTCGAGAAATAAAAAAAGAATAAAAACAAATTAAATCTTACAAAAAAAGTTTAATGCTATCTGATATTTTTTTATTGTATTTTACAATTAATATTAACTTAAAATTTTGAAATTTTTTTATTTTTTTGTGGTTTGCTATTAATATTACTATTTTATATATTGTTGTCAGATATGCCGTTTCACAGAAAAATTCCTTTCTTTTGCTCGGCCGGGTATGTACCCGGGGGTTTCTTCTAGTAGTTGCATAGTAGCATAGGGGCTTGGTGACCATATTAAACGCAATTTAGGAAAGTTAAAAGTTGTAATCTTTGTACAACATCTGCATTTGATGAAATTGTTGAGACACCAGATTTTATTCTAAAATTAATTAAAAAAAAAAAAAAATTTTGTAAGTTAATAATTTATGATACTAACTTATATGATAAGAAATATAAATACCTGTAAATGAAATGGTTTATTTTGATCAAATTCTATTACGAGAATTGGTTTTGCATAAAACCTTTGCATTTGAATACACTGATTGTAAAGACGACCACAATTTAATGAACCAATTAAATTTGGTATTGATCTTCTTTCAACACATACATATGTCTGGTGTTACAATGTAATCTCCAATCTATAACCAGAGACTATAATAGAGACGTCGAATTGGAGCAAAAATAGCACAGATGTCGCTAACAGTATCGAAATGAAATAATGAAATGTTAAAATTATGATTCTTATAAAATTAAAATTTTCAAAATTCAAAGCAAGCTAAGAATGGAATTAAAAACAAAATACGAAAAATAATTTTTTTCTTCGCAGCTGCGTTATTATGCATACTAAAGCAATTTATATATGCATATAAATAATATATATATGTATATAATTTGACTTTGTATGGTTGAGTTACAATCAATTTAAATTATGAATATCTTTTGATTTTGAATCCAAATGAAATGAATTTTTGTACAGAGTTAAGAAATTTTGTTGTAAGGTATTTATTCTCCCATTACGTTTATAACATTCGGTTTTTCGTATATTAAAAAGTTTATAATTTTTTAATTTAAAAAAAAAATACTTTTGACCAAAAATACTTGGGAGGGTGTCATAACCTGTGTTTCAATTGCCCGTAGTATCATTAGCCTGTTTTCTTGCGATTTGCCTGCATTTTCATTTGTTTGCATTTCATTTGACTGGATATGTAGTAATACAGGATTCATGTAGCTAGTCAGAACTACATCTTCTAAAGGTGACTGGTTGAAAGTGCCAAGTCAAGAAATTTAGCAGCCTCTAGCAAAAATAGGTCCGGGTGCCGTCTCACAAAGCACTTGAAAAATTTTTTTTTTTGTTTTTCTTCAACATGTCTTTTGTACAATGGGTCATAAGCACGATACAAACAAGAGGTCCGGCGCCCCAAATGTCGGGACTGAAGACCTTGATTTTTATTGTCATGAGTACAATGGCTCTTAAAAGCGATTAAGACAGTAGGTGCGGTGTCCCAGGAATTGGAGCTGAAACCCTATATCATGTGTTTAAATTGTATTTTTCTGAAAAAAGGTTATTAATAATTATTATAAATAATTTTAAATTTTTTTTTTTCGATAGGTCCGAATGTGCGGAAGTTTGGATCAAAGAACATATATTTGTACGATTACATATATACAAAAAATTCAAGGTTTTCGGTCCTGACATTTGGGGTCCCGGTCCTCTTCTTTTTCTGAAAAATATGTACATTTATAAAAAAGGAAAATTTAATTCATCTACACTAAAAACGTATTCTAACTTTAGAAATAAATTAAAAAAATTAATGTACGCAGGTTACCTTATTATATTCAATCAATATAATATATATATATTTTTTTTTTAATATTCATTAACATTGCAATCTGAACTATCATTCAAATTAAGCACACATATTCATTCATATACACAAGATTTTATAAGAATAATGAATAATAATAGCTAATAATATGAATATGTGGTATAAGTGGTATAAGTGGTGTAAATGGTATAAGCTAAAAATAACGATTTTATTTTACTTATATTTGTACAGACTCTAATTATCTTATTTTTCAATATGGACAACAACCTTTAAATAAATTGGTAGAAATCCTTGGCTAAGTATCAGTTTTTTAAATTTAAAAACTGATAGTTAGAAAAAAAAAATGCATGATATTTTGTTCGCAATTCGACGTCTCTATTATAGTCTCTGCTATAACTATATAAATTTCTTAAATATATTTTCTATATTGTTTTTATTAAAACAATTACTGTAATAGTTAATGGTATAACTTGAAGACCACGACGATGTATTAAACAAGGTAAATCAGAACGAAATTCTTTCATACCTACAATAATTTTTGGATGTAAGATTGTTTTTACTTCATTTGCTTTTTGTCCACCAGCTTTTCGACCTTCCTGTCTTGTTCTCCAAACATCAAGTTCATCATAATCTATAGGTTTTAATATGTCAATAACTTTATCAGTCTTACCATCTTAATATTCAGGAACAAGCATTGTCTAAATTAATACAAAAATATTAAAGTATAAAATATATATGTACATACCTATGCGTAAATCTATTTTGATGTAAACCTTTTTAGTATCAATTTTTAGTATCTTCTTAAACTAGTAAGATAAGATTGTTCTTCTATTGTTTTTGAATGAAATAAAAATAATATATTCTCATTCGTTCATTTGGTTTTCTTCTTAATTTTGCTTCATGAACTTATAATTGCCTAACATAACAGCTGAAACACTGCAATTATATGTACATAATATCATTTTGAACAGTTTTCTTTTTCAAATTCTAATATGAAAATTTATTAAATAAATTATTTATTATGAAAATTGTTTCATAATAAATAATTTATTATTCTTCACTATTTCGTTTAATTTTTTCCCATGCTTTTAAAATATAACCTATACAGTTGACAGTACAATCAAAGATAATATTTACAATTAAATAAATCGAAATAAAAAATTTGAGTGCTGGTTTACCTACTTGGATTTTGAAAAAAAAAAATTTAAATGCGTTTGTAATAACTTAAAAGAAATTAAATTCTGTTTGGGAAATAAAACAGTCTTTAAAAACAGTCTTTCATCTCAGTGAAATAAAAACAGTCTTTCATCTAAAAGATATTATAGGTATGAAAGAATTTCGTTCTGATTTACCTTGTTTAATACATCGTCGTGGTCTTCAAGTTATACCATTAATTATTACAGTAATTGTTTTATTAAAAACAATAATATAGAAAATATATTAAAGAAATTTATATAATTATAGATTGGAGATTACATTTTAACACCAGAGATATGTGTTGAAAGAAAATCAATATCAGACTTAATTGGCTCATTAACTTCTGGACGTCTTTACAATCTGTGTATTCAAATGCAAAGGTTTTATGCAAAACCAAGTCTCGGAATAGAATTTGATCAAAATAAACCATTTCATTTAGAGGTATTTATAATTCTTGTCCTATAAGTTAACATTATAAATTATTAACTTACAAATTTCTTTTTTTTTTAAATTAGTTTTAGAATATATGTAAGCTGGTGTTTCAATAATCTCATCAAATGCAGATGTTGTAGAAAGATTACAACTTTTAACTTTCCTAAATTACTTTTAATATGGTCATCAAGTCGCTATGCTACTGTACAAATATAAAAATTAAAACATGGAAAAGAAAGTAATGCTTCATCTTTATTTGGTTGTGATGAATCTGCACAATTTGAAATTGATAAATTCAATTGAAATATATATGATTTTATGTTACGTTTACCTGGAATAAATGCAAAAAATATTAATAAAATTATACGATATGGTGGAAGTTTAAAATAACTCTTAAAAAAAACACAGATAAATTAGCAGATCTTTGTGATTCTGAAAGAGATGTTAATAGCGTAATAGTAATATAAAAGTAATTTGTAATAGTTTTCTTTACTGTACTGTTGTGTAGTACTGTTTAATTCTAGTATATTATAATAAGATAAATTAAAAGTATAATATAAAAATAAAAAATTTATTGTAAAATTTCTTTTATAATTGATTTTGTAAAAACAGAAAAGTACTTATAAAATATATATATAGAAACAGCTATGCAGGATTCATCTAGATTTTCGTAATGCAATTAGAGAATGTTTGATAATTAAATTATTCATAACAATAATAATTACATTATACACATAACCCACTATATGGCACGTTATATCCTGTAATACCTGTAACTAAACGAATCAGAAAAATAAGTTTATATATACATATATAAATATTCCATTAATTATGCAAAAATATTTAATTATAATTTTAAATAAATTGACCAAGGATGTACATCTAGCTGCTTCTTTGGTAGATCTTCAAAATCGAAAAAAAATTCAAAGTTCCTCCGTTTCGGTTTCCCATAAAATAAAGAAAAGTTGTTAGAAAATAAAAAATTTGTTGTTTCTTTTTTATTGTATTTTTTATAATTAAAGGAAATAATAAATCTTCCCTGTGCATTATCCACTTCCATTACATTTCAACATCTTTCGGAAAAGAATTTTTTTTTGTGTGGATTGGTGGGAGTCTTCATAGATAAACCCCATAGCTTCCATTGTGCATCAGATTTTTACTGACTAAACCACACCCCTCTCATTAAAACTAGTCCGACGATCATACACACAGCGTGCATGCTATGCAACAGAAATGTGACGGTTCTCAATGAAAATTATTACGGTGACAAAAAAGTTGTATTTTATGAAAATGTATACACAATTTACCGCCCCAATCACAACCAAATTGTACGTTAAAGAATACTTCGTAACTATTTTTTTAATCAAAAATTGTGCAAATATTAAAATTAAAGTTGAAAAACTATATTATTAATAAAATTAGAACAAAATATGAACTTATATAATAATGATAAATAATAATTCATTATTTTTATAATTTGCGACATTATATTCATTTTTGTTATTTATTAGCTATATTTTTTCTTACGGAACAAGTTCATGCAATTTCAAATTTATCATAAATATAAAACTTTTACTTCGAAAAAATTAATGGGCTTTTCCAAATATTGTATATTGTATTATAAAAATTAATTAAAAATTTAAAAAGCTAGTAAATGAATTTTGTAATTGAAATTTTGTGATTTAATTGAATTTAAGCTTTGAAATTTAAAAATATTTCGATTTATAAATTTAAAAATATTGACATTAGAGATGAGTCGCCATTTTTGTAATTATGAAAATGGCGAAATAGGATTTTGAGAAACCTTTGTATGGTAAATTTAATATTACTCTCATCCGTGCCCGGATTAATTTGATAGCTGGCATGTTAATTTAATAGATATAGTAGAAATAATAATTAGGAACAAAAATGTTTGAGAATTTTTTGTACAAATATAATATTTGTACAAGTTTTATAATATTTATAAAATTTTTGTTGTTGTTTTAAGACCTCAAAAGTTTGTTGTTATAGTGTTTTTTAATGTAAACTTTTAAAGATTTAAAATTTTTGTCTTAAAACTATTCGCGTACTTTTTATTTCAAGATGATTATTATTGATTAAATTATCTTTGACTATAATTTTATAGTTTCTTTCACAGTTTAAATATCATCCTCTCAATTTAAAATTTTACAAATTTTCTTTATGCAAAGAAACTATTTTATTGTAGTAACACCTGGACTTCATACCCTATTTAAAGTGACAAAATTAATCATTTCTTACATTCTAATTATGCACACATTAGACGTATTATAAACTTCAAATGTAAGCAAAATATTGATGATTTGCGTCGTTATGGTTAATTTTATACATAATGGAACTTTATGGTTATATTTTGTTTATCAATTTATCTAAATGTGTGCATAAAGTAATTATTTTTTTCACATTTACTCTTAATTGTGACTGAACTGAATTGATATTGTTCATGTATCAATTTTGTTTTTGTTCTTTTCTGTTTATGCATCCATTTGAGTTATTCATTTACATATGTTTGTATAATTATATACATACGTATGCAAGTTAGATACATAAGTAAATTAGTTTTGCGTTGTATACTAGTGCGTATAGTTCGGTATATAAAAAGTATAACGAAAATAGTTTTAAGAAAAAAATTAAATTAAAATTAAGTGCAACTATCTTTCGGCAGCCATGTAAATCTACATTTTATCAACAAGTCTAGTAGTTGGTTTAGTGCTTTATGAGTAATAGTAATATGAGTAATAGTAAATGCCCAGAGTCGAAGTATTTACAACCTGGAACAACGCAATGACGAAGCAATATTTTTAATTTTACTTGCCCTTATATTTTTCGGGAGCAGGAAAAGAAAATGTTGAAACTTTTTCGGAACTTGTTTTGTAATTTGATTTACAACCTGGAATAACGCAATGACGAGGCATTATTTTTAATTTTAATTGCACTTATATTTTTCGGGAGCGTGTCATATGCCTGTAGTATCATTTGCCTGAAAAAAAACGATTTGCGATCCTTTCCGGATGTTGAAAATACCGCCAATCGATATAGCATTGAAAATCTCGATTTCGGCCAATTTCGGCGATTTTGGGTCTTAAAAAACCGATTTGCGGTCCTTTCCGGAAGTTGAAAATACCACTAATCGTATAGCATTGAAAATCTCAATTTCGGCCAATTGCGGCGATTTTTGGTCATAAAAAACCGATTTGCGGTCCGTTCCGGAAGTTTAAAATACCACCAATCGACAGAGCACCCTCGATTTAGTTTTTTTTTTTTTTTTTTTTTATACGCAGGCTGGTGGGAATCTTCAAAAGACATAATGAGCTTGACATTGTGTGTGGGATTCTTACCCACTAAACCACACCCTTCCTATATTGCGATCTAGTCCTACAGGACTAATGAGCAATTTTTTCTTGGCTTTATTTTATTTTTCAATGTAGACTACATCCACCGATGTCTATCTAACTTTTCTTTGGCGTATTCATCCATAACCTTGAAGACCCATCACATCAGCGACGAAAAGCCAACCAACCAGCTCTCCGAACGAATTTATAATTATGTAAGACTTGTGAAAAACCTCGTTTCGTTGGCAGTCAACAAAACGAAATTTTTCACCAATCTCGTAAAAACAAATCTATCTAAACGTGGGAGCGGGTCAACCTCCGATCACCAGCGCGACGAGTCCTCAAGAATGTGGGTGATTATTGCTGCACTAACTCAAAAGGTTTTACTCTTTTGAGTCGTCTGGCTATATTTCTATTATCCAGGAGCTCGACTACCTCCACATTTACATGGTGCTGAAGCCTTTTTCGTGACTTCTTGCAAATTTCTGTATTTCCTTAAATAAGTACTTAATGTAATTCTAATTATCACCCATACTCTGTTAGACCCATCTCGCGAGATCGTGTGAAAATATCTCTGAAGAGATAGTTTTGTATTCCGTTAGACACGACGCGATAGCGAATTGCCGCGACGGCGAATGTAAAAACAGTCTCGTAAGTAATTTCTGTTACATCTTTGACGAGATGCGATAGCCATTTTTGATCTCGTCAAAAATTGTAAACGATAGAGTATCTCGCCAAAGTATCTTATGTTTTTTTTTATCAACAAATTAAAGCAAATAAATAAATTGAATAGATAACATAGTTAATTAAACAGTTTTTCATTATTTTTTATGCATTTTTATTAAAATTGTGTTTTTGTTTTGGAAAAAAATACCATCTTTACTGTTTAACTACTGTTTATAAAGAATAATAAGTGCTGTGTTTAATTATCCGGATCTATATAGATCTTAAATTATTAAAAAGACTACTAGGGAAATTATTTTTGACAGATACAAATTGCTTCAATTCTGTGGTTTTACAACAAAAGATAAAAACTGCAATTTAGTCGAATTTTAATCTCTTTCAAATAAAAAAAAATTTAATAATATGTATTAAGTAATTTATGAATTAAAAACTGAATAACTAATAACGGCCGTCGTAAATTTTTCTAACATAAGCATATAACTTCTCTTATGCAGTTATATAGGCAACACTTACCAAAAAGTTCAAAACAAAAAAAAATAATATGTTAAGATTTTTGCATTTCAATGTATCTTGGAAAATTTTGCGGAGTATTATACATTTTTTTTTTGTATAAGCTGAAGAACTGAAGTTATCGTGTTTTTGAGCAAAAACTTTGATGTAACACAAATTAATAAGTTATTTAAAATTAAAAAAAAAGTATGAAATTTTACGAAAAAAAAAATTATTGAAATGATTTAAAGATCATGGAACTTATGACTGAAAACGTACTGAAAGCGCGCTCGAAGACTATTATTCACCTTCACTTTATGTTGGTATGATTGAAAAAACGCGTGAATAAATTTTATTACGAAATTTTTCGAAATTAAATGACAGTTGTCAATTTTGGATATTCGTCATTCGTCACGATTTACATATAATCTCATATTTGAAAACGAAAAATTCGTCATTCGTCGTGATTGTGTTTTCGACATAATATAACATTTTTACATTATTATACTAAACAATTAATTTTGTTAGTGCACCAAATCCCCAAATTTTGAGGTTGGTGTAAGGCTGACTCCCTTAGCCGTAAAAATTACATAGTTTTGAGAGACGCAATTGAAGCCTCGGATACGATCGAAATTATTGGAAACAGAGCCGGTAAACGTTTAAAGGAATCCGATTTAAGAATTTGCAGTTGGAATGTAAGAACACTCTAGCATCCAGCTGGAAAGGATCTGGCATGTTAAAAAAACGAACGTGCGATACATATTACAGCTACCCCGAAAAACATCACATATTTGGATGCGGATTCGTAAAACGGCTTAGAGGAAACGTCATATATTTTACACCTGTTAATGAACGTCTTGCCGTCATCTGATCAAAGGCAAATTCTTCAACATCAGCCTAATATGTGTACACGCACCAACCGACGAAGCCGAGGACTCCACGAAAGAGGAATTCTACGACATCCTAGATAAAACACATGGGTCCTGTCCTGGGTACGATGCGAAAATCGTGCTTGAAGACTTCAATGCTAAAATTGGTAAGGAAGGAATTTTCGGCAAAACTGTTGGTAACCATAGTTTTCACCCTACCACTACAGATAATGGATACCGAAAAATTGATTTTGCAGCAGCTCGTAATATGGTTATAAGTAGCACAAATTTCCCGCAAAAAAATATCCACAAAGCAACCTGGCTATCTCCGGATGCTCGTACAGCGAATTTGACCACCTTATGATTGACGCCCGACATGCTACCAGTGTGTCGGATGTACTTACCTATCGAGGAGCTAACATCGACTCTGACCACTGCCTAGTTGTGGCCCAGTTCAGAGCAGGAATATCCAATGTCAAAAAAGGATGCACCAGCCAAAGTAGGAAATTTAACATTGGAAGACTTCAATCACCTGACTTTCGTCTTCATGTTTTAAACTTTTTAAAAAAAATAATATTAATTTTTTTTGTATATAAAATAATAACGCCAATAGTTGTTTTTATTTAAGTAATTTTTATTTAAAAACTCTAATTTTCGAAGACTTATTCGAGACTGATTTTTAATTAAAAAATTTATACATTTGTTTTATTTTGAATTTGCCAATTCGACAAATTGTACTTTTTAATTATTTTATTTCTTTTTTTTATATTTATTTTTTTTGTTCAATTCGAGCAATTTCGTAACACATCTTTTTCATGGGAAAATAGTTTGTTGATTTTTCGCATATTGAAATATGAAACCGATTTAATTTATTTATTTAAAATAACAGGAAATGCTGACGTTTGGTCTGCTATTTTGATAGGAATGTCATTTGACAGGTACGTAACTCCTGAGATAACTGGAACATACCGTGGATTATGCTGCTAAACATACCGTGGATTTTGCTGCTAAACATACCGTGGATTTTGAAACACCTCACGTGAGAAACCCATGGTACGACGATGAATGTTTTAGTAAAGACGGTAGAGAAAAATGAGGCCTACAGGAAAGAGCTGCAACGTAAATCAAGAGCAGCTCAAGAAGAGTATAGAGCGAAAAGAAGAGACAAGAAGAAAATTATAAAGCGCAAAAACCATTTATTTGGAAAGTCTCAAATTTTGAATATAGAATCAAGCCGAGACAGAGGCGAAACGGAACTTTTAAAACACACGCGCTGAGGAATGATCCGGGAAATTTGGTAACCGATACGCAAGGGATATTAGAGACATGGAAACAGCATTTTAAGAACCTGCTGAATGGCCCAAACATAGAAAACAAACACAAATACGCCGCGCCCTAACCCAGTCAACTCCGAAGATACAGATGCACCCAGTCCTGCAGAAGTGGAACCAGCCATCCGTAAATTAAAGAACAACAAAGCTGCTGGACGAATTAACCTGCCAGCTGAGCTCTTTAAGGCAGGAGGTGAAGTGATGATTGAATTCATGCACCAAATCATCAAACAAATCTGGATCGAGGAGAGCATGCCTGATGACTGGAGTTTAAGTTCAATATCTCCAATATTTAAAAAGAGCGATTCCACGTCCTGCGCCAACTATAGAGTAATATCCCTATTAAACATTGCGTATAAGATCCTTTCCAACATTTTGTGCGAACGATTGAAGCCCCATTGTAACGCTGTGATAGGAAACTATCAGCGCGGCTTCCGTACTGGTAAATCAACCACCGAGTGGGTGTTCGCATTAAGGCAGATCCTGGAGAAGGCCCTCGAATTTCAAATCGATTCCATCTTTTTATCGATATAATCGCACCATCGATAGAATCGCACCATCTTTTTATCGATATAAATATTTAAAAACTTTGATTTATTTGATTTTTACCGTTATTAAAAACTTTGATTTAAATAATTCTAGTCAATAAATTCATATCAAGAAGTTATTCGTTATTAAAAATTTTGTTCTAAAAGAGTTCTTCCTACCGTTATTAATATTATTTCATTTTGATATCAACTCAAAATACTATTTTTCATTTTATCAACGTCATAAAAACTTATATTTAGAAATTATTTGTGTCTGCCATTACAATTCTCGTACTTAAACTCAGTAAATTTAAAAAGAAGAAAAGACATACATTCCTGTAAATTAACAAAGTATAGAATAAACCATATAAACAGAAAAAAACCGGTTTATCGCTGCAAAAAAGGCTTTTGTTTTCATTATTTTTGTTTTGGTAATTCTGTCTACTAAAATTGTCCGCTGTTAGATGTACTCTAAAATTATTGTTTATGTGTTTTATATTCAAGTTTTTTGTTTTACCAATGTGTTAATTGAATTCCAATTATTTTACAATATATTCTAAAAGTTTTTTATTTTGCGTAAAGCAACATTATTATTATTTTTATATATAATTAAAGGAAATTTAAATTTCTATAAAAAGAAGGCTGGAGAGTCGAACAGTTTTTTAAAAATCATTTACTAATTAGCTAATTTATTAGTACACTTTCTTTAAATTTTCCAAATGAAAATACTCGAAAAAACTTTTAATAAAAAATTACAGTACCCTACCGTAAATTAAGCTCGACAGTAATCTGAGGTACTGTCAACATTAAAACAAAAAACATTATTTATCTAAATGAAACAGTGTTCTTATATAAGTTCATAAAAAAAAATAAAAACAACAGTGAAATCACTGAAATTTATATAAGCACTAATTTTTTATCATCTTACCGTCCAATTCTCCTTTATCATCCTTTTTCCCTCCAAATCCTTTTTTTCCTTACCCACACCTACAATAATTTTGTATAAAGGAATCCTTTCTTGGTGTTTGGGTAGCGTGTTAAAAAAAAAAAAATCTTTATATAATATACAACGATTTTAATATTTAGGATTTCAACAGCTACTTTCTTGCTGCTCCTCCTATGCTGAAATGGTGGACTTAAAAATAAGACCTGATTAGTAGAATTTTGCGATGAACTTCACAGTTGAAAAATAGTTTCTAAAAAAACAAAATTATTTTGACTTAATATAGGGAAAAGGTAGAAAAGGCATGGTAACTAAAAAGTATTTTGTTTTTTCAAACCATACCAAATCATAGCTTCTTATTAAAACATGACTGTTTACTGGTTTATAGTGAAAAGTTAATATCAGTATATTTAAATCCCTTTTCTAATCTTAAATTCCCTCTAATTTAAGAGTAACATTAGACAATGAGGAACAACCAGAAACTGCTACTGAAAAACTTATGTAAGCTGTCCAGTTTGCAGCTTGGAGTAGTACTAAGACAAAAAAATTTAAAAAACCAGCCCTAGATATCCGGTGTATATCCTTAACATGTTAAAAGAGAAACGAAAAGCGAGTAGAAGGTGGCCACAAACGCTTGACCCATCCAGCAGAACGGATCTTAATAATAAAAGTCAGGAGCTAAAGAGAGAAATAAAGAAATTGAATGATAGATCTCTGAGTTATTACCTAGAAAATTTAACAGCTACTAAAGAAACAAATTATTCTTTATGGAAAGCTACGAGGAAAATAAAAAAGTCTATTGTGCATTCTGCACCACTGAGGAAAAATTATGGCTCATGGGCAAGGAGCTATAAAGAAAAAGCTGACACTTTTGCAGATCATCTCGCTGAAATTTTTAACCCCAATGAAATGAACACTATTATTGATCTAAATGAAATAAATAACCATGAAGACATACATATTCCCTTAATAAGTCGAAAAGAAATAATTAAGGAAATCAAAAACCTAAAATTAAATAAAGCCCCAGGATTTGATTTAATAACTTCAAATGGGCTGAAAAATATACCCAACAAAGCTCTCACACTCTTGGTATATATAATGAATGCCTGTATTAAGCTTAAACACGTACCTAGTATATGGAAAATTGTAGAAATAATAATGATCCAAAAACCAGGAAAGCCTGCTAACGACACCAAATCCTACAGGCCGATATCTTTGCTCCCTACAATATCGAAGTTGTTTGAAAAATTACTATTGAGAAGGATTCAACCCCTCATAGAAAACAGGAATATAGTACCTAATCACCAATTTGGGTTTAGGCAAAAACACTCAACAATAGATCAAGTACATCGAATAACAGACATTATAGAAAGGGCACTGGAAAATAAACAAATTTGTTCTTCAGTATTTCTAGATGTAGCCCAAGCTTTTGATAAAGTTTGGCATGAAGGACTCATCAAAAAGCTAAGTTGTTTGCTCCCTAAAAATAATGTTGAATTATTTTCATCATATCTCTCAAATAGAGTTTTTCGAGTTAAAAATGAGAACGAATATTCCTCTCTAAGAGATATAAAAGCTGGAGTACCGCAAGGTAGTATACTGGGTCTTATTTTATATTTGTTATACACCTGTGATGTACCCGAAGTAGAAAATATAAAAATAGCAACCTTTGCAGATGATACAGCGTTGATGGTAGTTGGTTCTTCTATAGAAGAAGCTACAAACAAACTGCAAAAAGCTAATGACGAAATTTCCAACTGGTGCAAAAAATGGAAAATTAAATTAAATGAAGCCAAATCTAGTCATGTAAACTTCACCTATAAAAACATAGTAACTCCTCTTTCAGTTAAAATTAATGATGTCGTGATTCCATACGAGAATAAAGCTAAATATCTTGGCATGACCTTGGATGCAAAACTGAAATGGAAAGAGCATGTGAAAATCAAAAAACAAGAACTCCAGTTCAAATATAGAGAAATATACTGGTTGATTGGGCAGAATTCTACGGTCTCGACCTATAACAAAGTTTTGATGTATAATCAAATATTAAAGCCAGTCTGGGCATACGGTATTCAAATATGGGGATGTGCTAAACAAATCCATATTCAAACTATCCAAACATTCCAAAATAAGGTACTGCGCAACATAGTCAATGCTCCATGATATACTCGCAATGCCGATATTCATCGAGATCTGAAGATCTCATCTATAAAAGACGAAATAAAGAAATGCGCTGCACGGCATAAAACTCGTCTGATCCAACATGTCAATACCGAAGCAATCAAAACTTTGACAATCAAAACTTTGTGAAGCGACTAAAACGAACAAGACCACTTGAGTTAGGTTAAAACCTTTTATCTATTAAAACCTTATTGGATTTTGGTAGATCAAAGGTAATAATGATAGGAGTTTTTACTGGGTTAAAGTTCCACAGTCCTTCAAACTGCCTTCCCCCGTAATAGGTAGTCCCTGAAACCTCTTTCGATGATTTACTACTATCTGGGGGGGAAAAAAAGACTTGAATTATAATTAATAAATAGGGATCTCTAGTAATATGTAAAAAAATGCACATACATATGTGTTAAGAATTTATAATTTATTTATAATCTAAGTATTATTTTTTTTCTTTTCCTTATTAACAGAACATCATGTTTACATATATAAAAACATATTTGTATAACAAAATTGTATCCATTGAATTATTCATTATTGGAGAAAATATTAATTAGCCTAAGCTGTACGGTCGTATACTTAGTTACATTTTAAGAGAAACAAAACAAAATAAAAAAAGTTTTAATTTAAAATAATAAAAAGTAGAATTTATCAAATTATTCCAAAAAGCGTTTCCTAATATTCAATAATACATTACATTATTGACTACCAGCATTCCAACCTTTTTTTTGTTTTATTATATTATTTATTTTATCTGAATTAAGTTCTTAGAGTTTGTGTTATGATTAGTTTTTATTTTTTTCCATTCCTTTCACACTTTATTCCTTTTAAATATAAAAGTATATAATAAACTATCTATATTATAATACACAAGAGCACGATTTTTAAGGCACACTTTTCGTGGTTTTTCGTGTGCATCGTTTTTTTTTTGTTTTCATTCAATGAATCAGTGATGATGCAGGTCGTGGCGATCAAAACCAATTTTTATTTTATGTGTATATTTTGGGTAAACAATTTTTATGAGATATTTGTTGGGTTGGTTGAAGCATAATTTAATATCAAAAATTTTTGTCGATTCTCTTTTGAGTCAAATTCTTTTTTTTTTGTTTTTTTACTATTATTTTTTTGGATTTGGTTTTTGCAATTTTAGTAGAAAAAAAAATTAATTAGTAGGATAATATTATTAATATATGTTTTAATATCACAGAATTTTGTGAGTTTGATTATCTATTAATTCAAATTTTTTTTTTTTATTAAAAAAATATGTTTTTTATTATTATTATTATTATTATTATTAAGTTCGGTTTCTTTTACCGCAAATTAAATTTACAAAAAAAACTGAAGTTTTGGCAGTTTTAATTTTGAAAGTACAAAGTATGCAAGTTGAATAATAATGTCACATAGAGAGGATTTATTTGGGTAAATTAAATAATTTTTAAAATTTGTTAATTTTTTAATTGGTTTTATAATTTTCAGTGAATTAGAAGAAGATAATTACTGGACTGCAACTAGAATAAAATTGCTGGCTCAATGTCGTCTTCAAGCTGAGAAGAATTTTAAAGAAAGTGTAAGAAAAAAGAGCTTGTTATGGAGAGTTGAATAAAGATATAAAGAATAAAGATCCAAATTTCCCTTTCTCCGTTGATGAGTGCATGAAAAAATATAACAACCTCATGACAATAAAAAGTCGGGAAATAATAGATCACACTGGGAATACTTTGAATTATTTGATTCAGTTTATGGCACAACTCATTCTATTAATCCGCCAAGAGAACAAATTTTTTCATCATTTAATCAAATTGAATCTAGTACACCAATGGAAACGTAGAAATAAATAATGAAGTTGAAACTGAACATACTGATTCAAGTGAACAGTTTACACCTACCTCATCTAAAAAAAGAAAGAGTGAATTAAATATATTTTTAGAAAATTTTCAAGAATAGGAAAAGAACGTCATAAAGAATTTATAAGTATTGAAAAACAAAGACTTACAATTGAGCAAGAAAAATTGAAAGTGCTTAAAGAATTAAAGGATATATACACCAATAGTATTAATTAAATCATGTAGGTACCTAAGTATATATGTGCTATTTTTATGTTTCATGTATTAGAATTATTATTATACTATTTTATAATCTACATACAAAGTACTTACTGAATGTTAATATATTTTTTCGTTTGAATTGAATAAAAATAAAAAGTTGAAAACATTCTTTTTACAAATATTTTATTACCATCAATAATCAACAACATATTTCCTCTTTACAATAAGGACCTGCGCAGTAGACACCTCTTCATTTTATTTCGCTTTTATTTAATGAATTACTAATATATAAATAAAATTTTATATAAAACAATAATGCGCACACAGTTGAAATTTTTTTACTCATATGATTTTATTATTCAGCAAATATATTGTGAATATTATTATGTGAGTTCTTATTAAAATAAAAACAAAAAATCAGTTATAATTACTTGCAGTGAACATTATGTACATTGTACATATGTCAAATAAAAATAAAAAAACAAATTCATCTGAAATAAAAAATATAACAACAAAGACAAAACAAAAATCAGTTGAATTGTTCATATGACTGGGCAATTCATTTTTATATAGTAGAGTTATAGTATCTATAATTATAATTGACAAGCATTTAACATTTAACGACGTGCGCAGTAGACACTTCTTCATTTTATTTCGCTTCTATTTAATGAACTCCTAATATATAAATAAGTTGTATGTAAAACAATAATGCGCACATAGTAAAAAAATTTTACTCATATGGTTTTATTATTCAGCAAATATATTATGCATATTATTATATATATGAGTTCTTATTAAAATAAAAAACAAAAACAAACAAATCAGTTATTATAATTACTTGCAGTGAACATTACGTACATTGTACATATGTCAAATAAAAATAAAAAAAATAAATTCATCTGAAATTATGTACATCTATAAAATAAAAACAAAAAAACAAATATACATCTAAAATAAAAAATATAAAAACAACAAAAAAGCAAATTACTTGAGTTCTTCATTTTTTATCTTTTTAAGTAACTGTTTCTAAATTTTGGTTATTTGTAGTAACAATATAGTTTTTATTAAAATTATGTTATATACCTCTTTAATGACAAAATTTTCTATTTTTAGTAATTTTATCCACTAAATGCCACTTACTATAGGGAATATATCGGAAACGAAACGTGTAATTATATGTCCTAAAAAATCTTACTAACCACAAAACTTTTTATTAAACACGAGTGGTGCCTGCTATATCGTGCGATGTCTATGTCAGTACGTAAATTACTGTTTTTTTTTAAAATTTAAATTGGACTTCAACTTGAATTATAATTACTCAACAGGGGCCCCTAGTATAATATAATTTGTACTGTATTTTGGTTAGGAAGTCTTATTACTATATTGGTGAAATGTTATGTATATCGAACGTATGTTAAAGTTTTATTGTTCAAATTTATTTTACAGATTTTATAATATTTAATTTTAAAAAAAAAGAGACATATTTCAATTTGTGATTAAAAAGTAAATAATAAAAAAAAAGTTTTAAATAGGTACGTTTTTTTATTTAAATAAACAATAAAATAAACCCTTCATTTCGTTTAAATTATATTTAATTATATTTATTTTAAATTTGTTTTTTAAATGTAAAAAGTTTTGAAAAAGTTCTTAAAATATCTTATTTTAAAAAAAATTTATTTAAAAAAAAAACTAGCAGCAAAATTATATTTTTATTAAAATCTACATAAAAACCATCTGCCGGCCAATAAGCAAACTAAAATTTGAAGTACATACTTCAATTGAAAAATAGTAAAATATTAGGTCTATTCAGTAACCGTTCCAGATAGTTCTATACTATATGAATATGAATAGTCATGCGTTGAATAATTTCTTTAATGACATAGTCTTTCGAGTACATCATTTATTATTGATATAATGACATAGCAATGAGTACACCATTTATTATTGATATATTAATTTAAAACGTACGGTTCAAATCTGAACCATCTAACAGCCGATGTTCATTATTATTTTTTAAAATGATAAATATTTAAAAGGAGACTAAGCAAAATTATTTATTTTTTTAAATTTTTTGAATTATTAATTAGAAATTTCCATTTAAAATTTCACCCCATGTAAGACATTTTAATATACCTACAAAAAAAAATTTTTTTTTAAATAAATTATTATTTACGTATACGGTTGCTTTCTAAGTAGAATCAATTCAAAAATAAAATATGGTATTTACCTACCAAGGATAAATTGAAATGATGGTTTTATTTTCTACTTTTTGGGGGGCTAGTTTGGTTTCGATAAAAGTATATTTTAAAAAATTTTATTTTTACATTATTATTTTATTTAAATTCGTACTTACAAAAAGTATTTGATGTTGAGATAGAGTTGTTTCGGTACGTGTAAGTCATATTTAATAAGAAAAATGATAACTGAGAGTTGAATATTGTAACAATTTTATTTTTTAGTCAAAATTAGTTAGGGTTAATGAAATTTTATATGACTTTACCCGAAAAACGGCAAGTCTGATATAAAAGTTGTGTATGAAAAAGTTGTAGGGATGATGTAACGTAACAACACAATACAAAAAAAAAAAATTATCGAATTTTATCGAGATAATCAATTTTTTTTACAAAATTTTAAGTTTATGCAGTTATTATTCAAAAACGGTAAGTCTGATACTCATTCAACATATACCGTTAATTAGGTGTATTAATTATAAAAAAAAGCTATGAAGAAGATGTTGCTCTAGTTTCAATTTCTTCTGAGCTGTAGTGGATATTCTTTAGACATAATTTTTCTAATCCGATTTTCTTTAACCCTCTGTAGCCCAGGTAAATTTAAAGATAGACCCCCTCTTCTAGAACAATTTTTTTCCTAAAATACTCCAAGGAATCACCCCTTTTTTGCTCTAAACCGGACCACCCTGTATAAATAAATCGATTTTGTCCTAACTCGACTTTGGCTGTTAATGCTTGTAATATCTATGATCAAATATATATATATATATATTTATAATTAGATAATTATTGTGAAACTATTGATAGTATTGATGTTAAATGTGTCTGTAAATTAAAATTTATCAATTAAATTAATCGCATTTATTGTTAAATATATTTCAGTACAAAATTACCGGGCAGATATTGAGCACAGTGTTTCGCCTTTACCTGCTATTCCATTTGAATTTAGTGAAACAAATGATCGATTCATTATGGACATGTCTAAGGTACTTGGAATACCTCCATTTGATTTGGATTTTTGCCAACAAAGAGTAAGAAAAAAACTACAATATAAAAGTTAAAAAAATATTAACGCAGTATTATATTTTATTACACATTTTAAATTTTAAGTTTACTTACAAAAATATTTTGTTTTTTTAATTTCTCTCACGTAAATACATACAAATATTGTTTACTTTTTGTATTAACATAAAATATAATTAGAAAATCTCGTAATTGTTTTCCATTTTTTTTTTTGTTTTATTTATATTTGGTTCGTATCATCATCTTATCATCATCTTATAAAATTATTTACATATTATGCATCTTACTCCAAGGTCATTCTATCGTTGAAAAACTCTTGTAATACTCTAACCGATGAAGAAATTGGTAAATTGGCTATTGATTTAATGAATTGTCAACATTCAATTATTGATTGCTCTCCAAAAGTTCTTTTGGAGGATTGTATATCACGGATGACTGATGATATTAAAGAATCATATGGACAAGTTTTAGCCAGAATAAAATCAGTATGTTTAGGTATGAGACAAGAACAATTTCGTGGTATTACCGAATTAACAATAAAGAAATTAATGTCACAAGTTGAACGTTTAAGAACATCACAAAACCAATTAGAACATGCAACATTAAATTCAATATATGAAATATCAGATAATCAATTAAAAATTTTTAATAAACAAATTGAATTATTAAAATTAACTGATGCTCAGAAGTTATCAACAGAAGAAAATTTAAAAGAAATGTTAAGGGAAAAGACTACTTTAAAAACTACAAATGCTGATTTAAATTTATTTATTTCAAAATTAAAAAATAAAATTGGCAAGTCTTCACTTCTTTATCAGTTTGTAAAGCATAATTTAAAATCTTTCAAACAGTTATTATTTTTATGTATTTTTATTTTTAGATCATGTAATATAATTTTAAATATGGAATTATTTATATAAAATTTTTTTTTTATTTTAGCTCAAGGATTAGATGATCTTAATGAAAAAAATTCTGAAACTAAAAATGTGTTCAAACAATTGTTTGATGATTTAAGTCAAATAAATGAAATTTCCCATAGAATATCACAAAGATTATTGAATATTGATAAATTGACAATGAATCATCAAAAGCAATCGAATGACTATCTTGAGACTACAATTATAAAATTAAAATATGCCAATGATATTGTGAAGAATTTCTCAGATCAAATTAATGGTTTGAAAGAAGATTTTCATTCTAAATTAAAATGGATGGAACCATATTTAGGAACTGAAGGTAATTTTTTATTAGAAAAAATCGTTTAAATTGAATTATTGAATTTTATTTTTTATATTATTAATTGTAATTTACTAAATATTAAGAAATTTCGAAATAAATAACTATAAACTAAATTTGGATATTCAATGTTTATGCGAATTATTTAGTTGCAAACACTGCCATTAACAGAAGTATGTTTTTTTTCACTTATTGAGATGATTCAATTTTTATTTAATTTAACATAAGTACATTAATAATTATTCAAAACGTGGCCTGTGTAGCCGAGTGGTAAAGCACTCGAGTATAGTAATGTAACGACCAAGGAGCCCGTGAGAACCGAAAAATTTTCCAAATGGTGAAAATGACTGAAAATTTAATTTTAAATACAACCACATCGATTCTACTAATATAATATAATAATTAAAAACTAATAAAAATAATATAATATATTATAATATACAAAAATATATAACAAATAATTACTATATAATTTAATAAAAAGGCCCACATTTCGAAAGGGGTTGGCCTATAAGTTGGCATGCAAATTTATCTGTAAGAATCCACAGTTAAAATAAATAAATAAGTAAATTATTGAAAACAAATTCTATTATCAAAAATAGTAATTTTTTTTGTTTGAACGCACTGAAACTTAAATTTTTTTTATAAAACGTCAGGCAAAGTAAATAAATATAAAAAATGTATGTTTTCTTTTGTAAGGGGGAAAAATAAAGAATAAAACTTAGAAACAATTTATACCTACTTAAAAAAAAACACATATGGTAAAATACTTGAGTATAGTAATGTAACGATCGATAAAAAAATTTTCAAATGGGGAAAATTACTGAAAATGCAATTTTGAATACATCGATATTGGTTCAAATATAATATTAAAAATTAATTAATAATAATTAATTAATATGTAATATTAATAATTAAATAATAATTAAAAATCTAATAAAAATAATATAAAAATATATAATATACAAAACTATATACCAAATAATTACTATAATTTAATAAAAGGCCCACATTTCGAAAGAGAAAAATACCTATAAGTTGGCCTGAAGATTTATCGATTTACATAAATTATACCAGGTGTTCCAGAGCATGCGTATCAGCTTTTTAAGGAAGAAAGGAGCCGTTATTTTAAAATTAAAAAAAAAATTATTAACTAAATCGAGGGTGCTCTATCGGCTGATGATCTATTCAATTTCAGGGAAGGACAGCAAATCGGCTTTTGAAGACCAAAATTGCCGAAGTTCGAACATGTTTTTAAATTAATACGCCTAATTAACGGTATGTGTTGGATGAGTATCAGACTTACCGTTTTTGAATAATAGTTGCACAAACTTAAAATTTTGCTTTTAACAACTGAAAATTTTGTAAAAAACGTTGTATATCTTGAAAAACAACTCGCTAATTTAAGCCTTACATCAGTGAATTGAATTTTGATTACGACGTAATTTAAAAATATTTTGAAATCTCTTAATTAAAAACATTATTTAAAACTAATTTGATTATCAAAAATGATAATTATGTATTAAAGTTAAGTTTTCAGTATTTAACATAATTTAAAAATATTTCTAGATATATTTACGTACCGTTGGAATCTTATCTTTGTTCATCTACTATATCTTCTTTTTGGAATGATATGTTTGGTATTCATCAATGCTACTACTACTAGTCGCTTTCTATTACTTGGAATAATTTTATGCAGTTTATTATGTACATTATATGATATTATTAACTTAAATTTAATTATGCTAATGAATTTTTTTATTGCACTTGTCGTAGGTAGTTATTTTTAATTTTCATTAAATATTTTTAAAAAAAATGTATTGTTAAACATATGTACATATTTTAAAATTTTCAGTTAACATTTTGAATAAATTAAACAATTCTTATGATATGGTTCAAAAAATTACCGGATTATTCAAATTTAAATCTAATATGGAGGAACCAAGAAAAGAAATTCGAATTCCGATTCAAGTGGAAAAAAACTGTTATATATTTCCAAAACCCAATACAGAAGGCAATAATAATGAATATGATGATGAACAAAATGAAATTATAATAAATAAAACAAGAACTCTTACATCACTGCGTCAAAAACCAGACAGACCAATTCATCATCGAATTTCACATGAATTTGAGGAAAACTTCAATTTACGTTGTGGCTCAACACCAATAGCTAACGATAAATTTTCTCTTTTTGATTTAGAACGATGTAAGGCAATAACTCGTGGCGGGACTCGTTGTCAGTTAACAACACTTTCCTGTAATTCTGATTTTTGTCGTATTCATGACCGTTCTTCTAGAGAGCGTTAATGTTTATTATTTGATAGATTTTATTTTAAATAAATGTAATTTATTTTTTATTTTTTTATTTATATCTATTATATGATTTATAACACTTTGGAAAATTTCCTTAGTCGAATTCTCAAATCCAAGTCAAATTAAATTAGTACGAAATAATAAAAATTAATAAGTAAGAGTTAATTTTATTTTTTAAAAATGTTTTATGTAACTGGGCTAATGTTTTACAACGCATTTATCTTGGAGCTTTTAACTAATGTTTTTTGTTTGTGCAAGGTAATCATAAAATTAAAATATTTTAATATTTCCTAAAGTTAATTAAATTTTATTGCTTGTGAATTTTATATTTTTCTGGTTAAAAATAAATTGAAAATTTAATAATTTTTTTATTTGTTTAAAAGTTTTTAGATTCCAGTAGCAAACTAAAGCGGATTTTTATTGAGCAATATTTAAAATCTTAAAAATTTTATCGGCTCTAAAAAGGGATAATATCCCAAATTTTCTGAAAATATCCCCAATTTTTGTGAAAATATCCCCGGTAAATGATATTTTCTGTTCTTGTCGTACGCATTGAGCTCTCATATAAAATAATGTCATTTCATGCTATCTCCCTTTTTAGAGCCGATAATTTTTTTAAGATTTTAAATATTGGTCAATAAAAATCCAGCTTAAGAACCAGTATAACATTAGGCAGGTCAGACAAAATCCAAGAATTCGGCCTTATGATTGAAAACGAAACGAAAAACAAAGCGTTCTTCACCTTCTTCACATTTTCATATGTTTGAAAACATATGAATAAGAACATTTTCGAAATTTTTCGAAACTTAGCTTAATTTTTTGGGGTTGTGCTTTTCTTTATTTTTACTTATTTAATTTATTTCTTTATCCTGCATACGCATATACAGTTTACAAAACAAAACTGTATATATTTGCCACAAATCAAATTAAAAATTAAAGTTAAAACCAAAGACCGTTAATATATAAAGATACACAAAAGTAGTTTGATCGTATAAAGATTAGAGTTGAGATGGGACATTTTTACGATATTACTATTTCATATTAAAACATAAAGAAGCACACACCACAGTGCTGCCGTTTTAAATATACGAAGTTGTTAAATATTGCAGTACTTTGCAGTACATAATGTAAAAAAGTAACAATGGTTGTTTTCGTTTATTCATTCCGAATATTCGGAATATTCAGAATATGTCAAAAAGCGTTGTTTTATTCATTCGGAATATTCCAAATATTCTGTTCTGGATTTTTTTATTTATTCCGTATATTCCGAACGTATTCTTTTTATTCCATCTCAGAGTTGGAATAAACAGAATAAAATTACGGAATGACAATTCACTCTATCATTCTATACAGTAATAACAATTTGATTACCTATATTTTATTTTAATTTAAAAAATGGAAAATATTGGTTAATTAAAAAAATGTTTTTGAAAACAAATATAATATTATTAATAGTTGTATAAAAATTAATGTTTATATAAAATTAGTAGTTGTATTTATTATTCAGAAAATAAAATTTTTTAAAAGTTTTTATTGTTTTTTTTTTTCAAGGAGTGAGTCTATATAATGGTTATAATAACTATTATAACTTATATTAACTAATTAACACAAATTAAAAAATAGTAAAAACTTTTGTTCACAAAAATTAATAAATAAATAAAAAAATAAACAATGACAATTTCTGATGTTTATTATTTTTATTCTATTCTGTTCGTTTATTCTATTTGTTCGGAATATTCTATCGAGACGTCATCAAGTATTCTATTCTATCCATTCCTTCTTTAGAATGAATAAACGAAAACACCCAATAAAGGAGAAATTATAAAAAAAAGGTAAGATATTTTTTAACTACTTATTAGAAAATTAAAACAAAAAAATTATCATTTAGCTATTGCTTCAATAAAATAAAATAAATAACAATAAAATAAATTTTAGTGAATTCCTTTTATCGTTCTTAATTAATTTTAATAATGAAAAAGCCCTCTCAGCTGCTGCACTACTATGAGGCAAACTCAAAACATTTCCAACAAATTTTCAATCATTTAAATCTTTCGATAAGCATGTAAAACTGATAAACTTCTCCATTCTTGGTTTACTTCTTCGAGGTTATTTTCATCATCATTTATATTTGGAAATGCAGATAGTACCTTCAAGAAATCTCCCATATTTTTTAGATTCAAACATTGTAATGTCAAAAGTTTTACATCTTGAAAAACAACTCTGCCAAATTTGCTTGCAAGATTCTTTATAAAATTTCAAACAGTATGGCCTAATATTAAGAATTGCGTCACAGGTTAACTTAGAAGAGTTAATAAGAAGTTGATCTTTGACTCCTATATATATATATCAGAAACATTCAAAAATTAATTTGAATTTGAAAAACTATCATTTGTAATTTTTTCATTATTTACATATTCAGATTTTGAAGACTGAAAGTAATATATGAACTCTTGCCTGAAACTCTAAGTTCATTTTGTTGGCAATATTTAAAATATATTCTAAAAAATTATAGTAAATTTTATTATTTATATTTAGGTTTTTAAGAACGTCTTTTGCTAAATCTGAATTGTGTTCAAAATTTTGAAGTAAAAAATAATGAAATTTTGAAATAAGAAATAATGATACGGAATTCTCCTTGGCGTTTCGGACTGTGTAAATAAGAATAAATATTTCGAAACATTAAAAGTAATAAATGTTTCGAACCACTTTTTCTAAATTATTCGGCAGTTTCTTTAAAGCAGCAACAGAACACAAATTGATTGAGTGCCAAATACATCCCATGGAATAGAGATTAGGATTATATTTTTTAAATAATGCTTTTACTGCACTTATAGCTCCCATCATGACAGACGTATTTTTAGCCACGAAGCCTATCATATTTTCTTTATTTATACTATTTTTCAATTCAAATCTTCAATACCAATCAAAATTTATTAGTTGAATTAAAGCTGGAAATTTGTCTTTTATTTTACCTATTGTGTAATCAAAAAATCTACACAAAATTACTAAACATTTAGTACACAAGAAATAAAATAAAATTAATAATTTAAAAAATTTATTTAATTGAGTATTCCAGTACTTTCTTGATATTTAGAGTAAGGTTGCAGTACGGAGTTACGATTGATTGCAGCACAAATACTACAATTGTAGTACTTCGGCAGCACTGACACACCATTAACGAAACAAGAATTTAAAAAAAACAAACACATACATAATATCACAGAGAATTTATATGCAGAGGCGTAAAGTCCATACAACGAATATGTACGATTTTATTTTAAAATTTCAGAAAAAATTCAAGAGGCATAACTCCACCTTATATGTATTGGTAATTTAAAAGATAATTTTGTTTTTGCGATTCTCAAAAATTTTGGTTTTACTCATTTTACTTTTATCTGCTCTTCTTTATTCTTTTATTATGCTTTTTTTAAGAATTCTATTAACGAGATAATGCACTCCTCAGTCGTCCTCAGTTTACGTAAATATAATTTTTAACAAAACAAAAACAAAAAAAAATATAAATTTGGTGAAATTATTAGTTAATTGATATTTTTTTGCGTTTAACTTTATTATTACATATTCATCATCAATATCATGTTGATGTGCATATCAGTTTTTTTAGAATATCACTTTAAATTTTAATTTAGGTAAATAAAATAATACAACGTTGCAATTAACCGCATTGTATGATAACGTTTCGTTTGAAAATATTTTATTTTATAGAAAACTGTTTACTTTATACTGAAAGAAAATTTAAAATTTTTTGGAAAAAATAATGAGTAAAAATAGAAATTTTTAAAATATACTCTTATCAAAACAAAACTAGCCGCTTTAAAAATTAGAAAATAAAACTAGTGCAAAATTTGCACTACAAGTACCGTCAGAATTATTTTTTGAGGTTTGTAATATATTTTCAAAATTTTTCGTTATATTTTTCGTGATAAACGTTTAAACCAAAAATCTTTTTCATAGGTTTGTTCGTATCATGTTAAAATTTTTGACATGTTTTTCAAATAAAATTCTTGTACTTCGTAAATTAAAAACGAAATAGTTGATATTTGCATACAAGAAACAACAAATTGTGAAAAATTTAAAAGCTGGTTTTCTGACGGGGTATGCCTAAATCATAGGAAAAATATTATGCTGAAATTTTTAATTTTAGTTTTATTAAGAAACAAATTTACATAACTTACCGAGATATTAAATAAAGAAGAGTTCAATAAGAAAAAAAGAAAATCTTTAGCAATAGAAACAATTAGTAATAAAAAGTTTAAAATTAAAACTTAAACAAAAAAATTTGTGCAAGATACATTACAATTTAAAAGAAAGAAATGGAAATTCATTCGTTTCAAAAAACCATAGAAATTTTCAATAGGAATATTATAATCAGACTTCATTAAACAAACTGCCCTTTTAAGGACTACCATATATTTCCTAAAGAGTATTATTTAAAAATTCTACAGTGTAATATAATAATATACAGTGATAGTATGTTATTAAGGTTAGTTTTTACTGAATATAAATATTTATTGTACAGATATAAAAATTTAAATAGTTAATTCAACATTGATAAATAAAATACTTATTACTGTGGAATTAACCATTTAAAAATATATGGTTCTGTAATATATACATTTATCTGTAAAATAAACCTTTCAGTATTTCCAGTTTTATTAATTTATTTAAATATATTTATTTTACTATTGGTACGACTCTTGGAAAAATTTAATTTTTGTGTTTAACAATTTATTAAACATAAAACCACTACTGTGCAATTGTGCAATACTTTTTCTATGATATATTCCATTTCAATCCAATTATTTCTCAGTTCTTGTGATCTGTATTTAATTTTGGCATCATTACAAAATTTAATACTTAACAGAACCACGCACGCATCAAAACAACATTTTGTTTTGTTCTTGTTTTTTATATTCATAATCACAATGCCTCTATATTTAAAAAGCCTCGAAACTAATTTTTGCTTCGTTAAAAAAGGATTTTATTAAATCTTCGTAAATCTTCGTTTTTCCATACAAATAAAATCCCTTTCTAAAGAAACAAAAATTAGTTTCGGAGCTTTTTAAATATAGAGGCATTGATAATCATATAATTAAATTCATAATAACAAAAAAAAATTTTTTTTGTTTGTTTTTCTTTTTCTTTATATTCGTCAATTAATAATAATGATCAATTGAATAAAAAAAAAAAACAACAAAAACATTGTTGTTGCTTTATCCGACATGCATTCTACTCTTATAAAATATCAGCAATAACTGAGTGATAATGAAAATAAATGTATTTTTTTCTTCTCTCAAATTTTGTCTATTTTCTATCTTTTCGTTTCATCATATTCATATGCATTGCACATGTGTTTGTGGATTTGTAAATGAACGAGAAATGGAGCTATTGATTTTCTTATAAAATCGTTAATTTTATCTTCATACAAAAATTTTATATGGGATTGTGCTTCTGTATATTATTTTTTGTACTCTGTTTCTATACATTGCCTTTTATATTGTTTAACAGGCTAGTCCCACTAGATTAAAAAAATTGAGTAAAAATAATATCCAGTTTATGTGTAAATCAAATGGATATTTTTCTTTTCAAAATATATTACTTCTGGCAAAGTTTGGACTAAATGTGATTTACCAATATGGAAATGGAATGCTTAAACTATTAATATCTAGAGCCGCATTAAAAAATTTTAATCTTTCATTCATAATTTTACAAATTAAAAAAATCCATAAGCAAAATTACTCTATATCTAAGCTTTCACTTCAACTTCTATCAGAAGACTAAAAAAATCTCTTTATTTTGATTATAGTTTTCATAGAATTCAAAATATCTCACACACCAAGGCTTTAATTTGACAAAACAAACATAATGCACATTAAACTTATTTGAACACAGCAATCAAAAACTAAAATGAGAAATATAAGAACAAAAAATAAATCGGAAAAAATTGTTATTGTAATTTTAGACGAAAATATTACGAAATGTAATGTTCGGAAAAAGTTTAATATGGAAGCAAAGAATATCCATAATAAGAAGGTTCACTGGAATAAAATTTTATAATTTGTCAATGTGTTGGTCACCATTTTTCCAGTCGATTTCCAATATTGTAAGAAATAGATAGTCATAAGAATTTAATTTGTGAGAGAGAGATAAAAATTCAAAATACAAAGTGTAAAAAAAATGAACGAACAATTTTTTTGTATGAAAAAAATATTGTCTTTATTTTTAGTTAGTTAGTTTAATTCCAAATTAAAATTTTGTTTTAGCCCCGCCCACCAAACACTTAACAAGATGATGTTTTCTCAATTTCGAAAAAATTTTAAAAAATTGTGTATAGAATAGTTTTTATAAAAACTTTTTTTAAGCGTTAGAGTTGATTTATTTTTAAATATAACATACACTGCTTAATTTTCATATACATATAATCTGCATTTTTTTTTTCTAAGTACTTTCTTATATACTAATTTTTTTTAAAAAATGCATATCAATAAAAAATATTATTTATTCAAATTTGATATGTTCATATTATTAATATTCAACTTTGTTACCTATTTATAAAATTAACAGGTACCTAAATGCATTATATTACTTATAATATAATATGTATTATTAGTTCATTGATGATTAAAATGCACAATTTAATTTTTCAGAAACTAAAAAGGCATCGGATTATTCATAAAAAAACAAACCGCTTGATATTCTTTTTAACTACCTATTTCAATACCTGAAAAACTGTATATTGAAAATACATGAATGATAAAAAATATACTTCCCTTATAAGCCAATAAAATAAAATAATATGATATTTAAGAAATAACATATGTTTTTGAAACGAATATTATTTTATGTAGGGATCTGTAAGAAATTAATCATTCAAAATTTATTTATTCTCATACTCTTATAAATTTAATACGTTTATTTTTAAAAAAATTCGTACACAAAATTTCAGACGACTGTACAAGTGTACACATGAAAAATCTCTAGTGGGCTAAATAAATAAACTAAAATCTCCCGTGGGCTATTTAAAATTACATTGCAAAAATGAAGTGGTTTTTTAAATGGTTTATATCGCACTCTTTCTTTCTCACAACTTCTTACATAAGAAAATATTTACAATAGTTCTTTGCTTCTTTAACTAATGGTTTTTTTTTTGTAAATGTGTTTGGGAAAATATCTTTGACTTCCAGTGAACCTTCTTATTATAGATATTCTTTGATATAACTAATTAGAATTTTATTTTTACGTTTTTCAATTCTCCTTGCAAAAATTCGTTTTTATATTGAAATTGAAAAAAAGTGTGAATTTATGAATGTAGGTACATATAAAATAAATGTGCTAATTTCACAAAATATACTGTCTTGATAAATCGACAACATTTTCAATAGAATATAAATTTTTTTTAATGATTATTATCTTATTGTTTTTGATAAATCTGACGTTTTGATATAATACCTCGATTCTTGGGTATATATTTAATTTACTATACAAAATTAATTGATACACTCAAATTTTATATTTAATTGATACATACAGATCAAATTTTGCAATTTGTATTACATATTTATATTATTAATTATTATAAATTACTATTTATTTCATAAAAGCAGATAGCAACTAATAAAATCATATTAATAAATAGTACCTACTACAATTTAAAACATTACTATTATTAAAATCATTCAGTCAAAATAATCTTAAATTTACTTATTCATATATTCAATTTATGCAACTCTGATTAACGTCAACACAATTTTTTTGCATTAAATTATTTCTTTTTCATGTTTTGGAGTTATTCTGAGGATATGTACATTTTTGTTTTTTATTTACAATTTTAGCAGACAGCTTTTGCAAAACAAAAATAATAAAAACAAAAGCATTTTATATACTTTTATATTAACTTACCAGTGTCTGTTTGTTTGGTACTTATTTATATATTACCACCGCAAAAAGAAAAAAAATAATTTTGCTTAAAAAATTTAAAGATAGAGTTCTGAAATTTTGCACAGTTACTCATGATGAAAAAATCAACCGGACACGGTACTTTACACAGCTATCAAATGACAGGTTCGAACTTTCAATTGAGATGAAGATACAGATGGTTATAGGAAACTATAATGATCGTTATCATTCAACAATAAAATATATAAAATATACATCTAGAGAAGCTAAAGAAAACGTAGATGTTAGTAAATTGCAAGTTAATATAAATAAAATAAAAACTCAAATTATAAATAAAAGAAACTCTAATAGGGAAAACTATGTAGAAAATAGATCAGTAGGATCTATTAGAAATTATAAGCGTCTTAGGCAAAAGGACGAACTTATTATAGACATAAGCCTTTATTAAATGTACATTATTCGAACATTAAAAGACCTTTAAAAGCTTTAGGTTTTCAACACTGATAATAATAATGATAATGCTGTCAGTAATCTTAACAATACAGTTGACAATAGCTCTACTACAAGTTAACTTGCTATATGAAGAAGCCTTGAATGAAATAAAACAATAAACAATAAACAAATAACAAGTTTTTCATTACACTGAGATTAAATAAGAAAATTAAGATTTTTTTTTTAGAAAATAAGATAAACAAAATTCAACACAATATTAAATCAATTAGTATAATATTTAATACATCATAGCATATAAACTGCAAAAAAAAATGGAATTATATCAAATTGACTTTTATGTACATAATATATAAAAAATAAATTATTGGTAGGTACAATTAGAATTTCAATAAATCATATTCAAACTTTACTCCTTTACTTAATAAAGAATACATATTATAAATTGCATACATTTTTTATTTATGAAAACAATGAATATATTGTAAAATGAAATTTTAACTTATTAAGATGATGTTATGTTAAAAGATTTAAAACTTAGTAAAAACTGTATTTTGAAGAACGTAAATTCAGATATAATAAAATTAAAATAGAAATTTAACATTGAATAAAAACTATTTTATTAATTTTTTTAAAATTATGAAATTAAAATAGAGAATGAAATATCTTTATAAAAGCAAACAATATTCAAGTTAAATAAGTATATTAATTGTTGTAATATTAGTAAATAAGTATTAATTTTATAATATTATGGTTAAAAGGCAAAGGAACAAAAAAAAAATATTGTAAACAAAGAAATTCCGGAGAATTTCAACTCTAACCGAGGAGGAGTTATGTATATGAAGAACTTCTTAATAGTTCTTTTAAGCTATCTCTCACGGACTACACATAAATACAAATACATATTAAAAACTTTCCATCAACAAATACCAATAACAAAATATTTAGATAAGTACCGCTAAATCATACGATTCAAGCAAGGAATATCCATTAATAAGAAGGTTCACTGGAAGTCAAGAAATTTTTACTACACCGTTTACAAAAAAAAACCCATTAGTTAAAGAAGCAAAGAACTATTGTAAATATTTTATTATGTAAGAAGTTGTAGGAAAGGAAGAGTGCGACATTTAAAAAACAACTTCATTTTTGCAATATAATTTTAAATAGCCCACGGTAGATTTTTGTTTATTTCTGCAAAACGGTCGTCTGCAATTTTGTGTACAAATTTTTTAAAAACGTATTAAATTTATTAGGATATGAGAATAAATAAATTTTGAATGATTGAATTTTTACAGTTACTACATAAAATAATATTGGTTTCAAAAACATATGTTTTATTTCTTAAACATCATATTACATATTTTCTTTTATTGGCTTATAAGAGAAGTACATTTTTTTTTATTTCAAACAGATTATCATTCATGTATTTTCAATATACACATTTTTTCAGGTATTGAAACAGGTAGTTAAAAAGAATAACAAGCGGTTTTTTTTATGTGAAAAAAATATCAAGCGGTTTTTTTAGTGAAGGTAAAGATGATCAAAAAGAAGAAAATACAAATGGTTTAGAAGATGATGATTTAAATTAAATTTGAAATAAAGAAGATGGAACATAGTTAAAAGAAAATATATTTCAGGAGAGTTATATTTAACAATGGCTCAAGATGTTGATGAAATTGAAGATAAATCAATTCCTAACATCGATGACACAAATATTACTTTTTCAGAAGTTAGTTTTTACTATAATATTAAATGATTAATTTTTCATTATTTCAAATCTTTTTGGGTAGATAATCTCGATATAACGAAAGCAATTCCGTCATCAACTAAAACAAGTCAACCAATCCTTTGTATACAAACTTTCAAAACAGAAAACGAAGGTACAAAAGGATCAGATCGTATTAAATGAATTTCTTCCATAATATGTTATTATTTATAATTGTAGTGTTTCAGGCATTTGGAAGTTAACAATAGAAGAACAATCAATCTTACTAGTTTAAGAAGAGAAAAACAAGCTTTCGAATTACTAATTGATTCTAGAAAGCTTTTCATCATAAATTTACGCATATTGTAATTTCATTTTATACTTTAATTCCATGTCCTGCTCCAACTATAAAGGAATATCCCTATTAAACGCTGCGTATAAGATCCTTTCCAATATTCTGTGCGAACGATTGAAGCCCCATTGTAACGCTGTGATAGGAAACACAGATGCGGCTTCCGTCCTGGTAAATCAACCACCGACCAGGTTTTCGCATTAAGGCAGATCCTGGAGAAGGCTCACGAATTTCAAATCGATACGCACCATCTTTTTATCGATTTCAAATCTGCCTATGATAGCATACATTTATCAGTGCTTTACGAATCAATGTCGGAATTTGGTTTCCCAGCCAAGCTTATCCGTTTGTAAAAAATGACCGTGGAAAACACCCGGTGTGCTGTGGTGATTGGGAGGCCCATTTCTGATTCATTTCGAATGTGCTCCGGATTTCGACAAGGCGATGCGCTGTCATGTACTTTCTTTAATCTGGTGTTGGAGCGTATAGTGCGACGTTCCAGTGTGAACACACAGGGCACTATATTTTACAAATCGGTGTAGCTCCTGGATTTCGCTGACGACGTTGATATTATCGGAACATCACGACGAGCTGTCATCGAAGCCTTTACACAAATTGAGGAGGAAGCAGGTAAAGCGGGTCTTCTCATAAATGAGAATAAAATAAAATATATGCTGTCGAAAAATAAAATGTCGTCACAACATCATATAGAACACAACATCACTATCGGCTCATATAATTTTGAGGTAGTTCAGGAGTTTATCTACCTTGGAACCAACGTAGCCCTAAATCAACCAACCTCAGTTTCTGCTTCTAATAACACTCCTATTAGTACCTTATCTATTTTCTATCAAACTGTTCGGGGTCTACGTACAAAACCTTCGAATGTGTTTCGTAACTCCATTACTCTCAACTTTGACGTTTACTCTTTAACAGAAACCTGATTGACTAATTCAATTCAGTCCTTAGAACTATTTAACCAATCCTACACTGTTTTTAGAAAGGATAGGTTTCAACAAACTTCTATCACCTTAAATTCAGGATTTGTTGCTAAAGGAGGGGGTGTTCTGGTGGCAATTAAGAATAGCTTTAATGCTATTGAGTTGTTTCATCCCCATTGTGACTCACTTGAATTAGTTGCTTTAAAAGTTGAACTTCTTAATAAACCGCTTTATATTATTTGTTGTTATATACCTTCAAAATCTGTTGTTGACATATATTCTAACTTTAAGCTTTCTCTTGACCATATCTCAACCTTAATGAATCCCTCTGATGAATTATTAGTTTGCGGTGACTTTAATTTACCTAAAGTATCATGGGTACATCACGAGGATGACACATATCTAATTCCACTTCAGATTAATTCTGACTGTGAATATACTTTACTGGATGGTTGTAATTTAAATGGTCTTCAACAAATTTCTTCAGTGACTAATTGTATGGATAGGCAACTTGATCTTATTTTTGTAACAGATTGGGCTAATTATACTTTTAGTGTTCCTATTATGCCCTTAGTAAATGTTGATAATTTTCATCCTCCTATATTTCTTTCATATTGTTATAATAGCCCAGTATTACCTGCTTATGATCTATCTTATAATTATAATTTTGCCAACGCTAATTTTTCTGCCCTAAATAATTTTCTTCTATCAATTGACTATGATTTTATAGTTGAAGATGATGACATCAATAAGGCGGTTTCTAAATTCTGCGAAATTCTATCTAAAGGTTTGAAGTAAAAAAAATCATGAAGAAAAAAAATTAAGAAATAAAAAGAATAAAGCTTGGAATAAGTACTTAAAAGAGAAAACCAATAAAAACTATCATGAGCTTGTAATTTTGTTCAACTCCTACAAACTGACATTAGATTCCTGTTATAACAACTATTTAATAAATGTTAGCTCTCAGCTAAGGATTAATCCTAAGTCCTTTTGGAAATTTGTTAACTCCAAACGTAAATCTGATCAATTTCCCGTCACCATGTCCTATAATGATGTTAGTGCTAACTCTCCGAAATCTATTGCACATCTCTTCAAGCTATTTTTCTGTAGTTCTTATTCAGAAAATCTCTTTGAAGTTGATAAAAATAATTTTAATCACATGATAAGCCAACCTGAAAACCAAGTTATCTCAATAGATTTCTCTACTCAGAAAATAAAGAGTTATTTGAATAATCTTAACAGTGATGTATTTCCTGCACCTGACAAAGTATCATCTTTAATCTTAAAAAACTGTTCTGAATCTTTTGCGTTACCATTATTCCTTTTATACAATCGATCGTTTACTTCTGGAATATTTCCACAATATTGGAAAAATTCATTTATTCGCCCTGTTTATAAAAAAGGTGCTAAAAATTTGGTCACAAATTACCGTCCAATAGCAAAATTTTCATGCATACCTAAACTTTTCGAATTAATAGTTTTTGATTCAATTTATCATATTTGTTCTAAACATTTGTCAATTAACCACCATGGTTTTGTAAAGAAAAAATCTACGGTTACAAATTTAGTTGAGTCTTGCTCACACTTCCTGAACACTATGGAGGATGGCTTTCAGACTGATGTCATTTACACAGATTTGAGCAAGGCATTCGATTTACTGCCTCATAGTGTTATTTTATTAAAACTTAAAAAGCTGGGATTTCCTAAATTTTTTATAATGTGGATTAAATCATTTTTATCCAATAGATCTTATAGTGTAATGTTTAGATCAGCTTTTTGTGAATCATTTTCTGCCACCTCTGGTGTACCACAAGGCAGCCATCTAGGTCCCTTACTATTCATTATCTTAATTAATGATGTCAACAATCTCATTAACAATAGTAACGTGATCATATATGCTGATGATATGAAAATTTATAAAAAAATATCTTCATATAATAATGGTACTGTACTACAGAACGATCTTGATTCATTTTTTAAGCGGTGCGTCTATAATAATCTTCTCCTTAATATTGATAAATGCGCTGTTATTTCCTTTACTCGTAGATTGATTTCAATAATAACTGATTATACTTTTAATTCTAAACTAATCAACCAAGTTTCTCATTTTAAAGACCTTGGCGTAGTTTTTGACGATAAACTCACATTTAAACTTCACTTTAATAGTATAATTAACAAGGAAAAATCTATGTTAGGTTTTATTAAAAGATGGTCTAAGGAATTTGATGATCCATACATTACTAAATCTTTATTCACTACTCTTGTTCGCCCTCACCTTGAGTACGCAACCCCTGTCTGGTCACCTCACTATTCCACTCACATTAATAGAATTGAATCTATTCAAAAAAAAATTTTGCGATATGCTCTACGTAATCTTCCCTGGTCTAACCCAATAATCCCACCTCCATACATAAATGGTCTGAAGCTTCTTCAGATGAACACATTGCAATCAAGAAGGGTTGTTGCAGATATCTTATTCATATCTCTTGTTTCACTTGCTCCCTCAGTCCTACTAATTAATCTAGTTTTTCCGCTACTAATATTAACTAATTTGTAGTGTTATAATTAACTTTTAATACTTTTAATAACTTTTCATCTTCTCTTTTTTTTCTGATGAAATTTATTTTATCTAATTTTGTTTTTTGTTTTTTATAAAAACTATGTTGTATTAAATTTCAAAGTAAATTAAACTTTAAATCATAAATCTTATTTGATACATAGTGTTAATTCAAAATTTTAATAACTAAATTGTATTATATTTTGTAAACTGTTTGAACTAAATAGTAAATAAATAAATAAACATCAACTCCACCAATAACATCGATGTTGAAGTAAGAAGAAGAATTACCCTTGCAAACCGTTGCTACTTCGGGTTGTTCAAACAACTGGGTTCAAAACTCCTATCCCAAACTACCAAGACACAATCATACAAAACACTCATCCTTCCGGTGCTGCTATATGGTTCTGAATCGTCAACGTTACCAAAAGCAAGCGAGCATACACTTGGTATCTTTGAGAGAAAAATTCTTCGTCATATTTATGGTCCTGTGTCTGACGAAGGGGTTTGGAGAAGAAGATACAATGCCGAACTATACCAGCTGTTCAACGACATGGACCTAGCTAAAAAAAAGTGAGAATAAGACGGCTTCATTGGCTAGGTGATGTAGAGCGTTCGATGAAAATACTCCGGCTAAGAAACTCTTCGAATCCAAGCCCCAGGGAACGCGTCGTCGAGGGAGGCCACACCTTCGTTGGAGAGATAGAGTATCGGCAGATATGAAAAAGCTTTAAATCACCAACTGGAGAGATTCCGCTCGTGACCAAAATCAGTGGAGGACAATTTTGTGCCAGGCCCAGAACCTTCAAGGTCTGTAGCGCCCAGCAAGTAAGTCAGTAAATAATTTAGACAATGCTTGTTCCTGAATATCAAGATGGTAAGACTGATGAAGTTTTTGATATATGAAGACCTATAGATTATGATGAACTTGATGTTTATGAAATAAAACAGAAATCGAAAAGGTGGTGGACAAGAGAGAGAATTTCGTTCTGATTTACCTTGTTTAAGGCATCGTTGTGGTCTTCAAGTTATACTATTAACTATTACAGAAATTGTTTTAATAAAAACAATAATATAGAAAATATATTAAAAAAATGTATATAATTATAGATTGGAGATTGGACTTTAACACCAGAGATATGTGTTGAAAGAAAATCAATATCAGATTTAATTCATCATCTGTTGGTTCTACAGCTCGGGGTGAGCCTTAACCTCGTCCACAACTTTCCTCCATTCTGCCCTATCTTGTGCAACTGTCCTTCATCCGTTCACTCCAATCTTTCGACAGTTGTCCTCGACTTCGTCCATCCATCGTGATCTTGGTCTACGTCTTGCTCTTGTATTGTACGGTACAGCGTCTAATATTCTTTTTGGCATTATTTGATCATTCATCCTCACCACATGACCTGCCCATCTTAGTCTTTGTGCCTTAATAAATTTAACAATATTGTGTCCTCATTAGTGCTTCTAGCTCCTCGTTTGATCTGATTTGGTATTCACCATCGTCATTTATTTTGGGACCAAATAATTTTCTCAGTATTCTTCTTTCGAATAATTTCAATTTATTTTCGTCCATAATTGTCATGGCATCCGTATGTTACGACCGGTTGTATCATGGTCTTGTACATTCTTAATTTAATTGTTCTGGCTAAAATTTTTGACCTGAAAAGGCCTTTGTGTGCGTAGAAACATTTTTGTGCTGCTTGAATTCTATCATTAATTGTCAGATGCATGTCATTTTTATTATTTATTAAGGCACCTAGATATATAAAACTATTTACTGCTTCAAAGTTATAATCATTTATTGTTATATTTTGGGCGGATCGTCTTGTTTGCGTGCGCGCCATTTTCATATATTTGGTCTTAGTCTCGTCCATTTTTAATCCTACAGTAGCAGCTTCTTTTTCTAGAGTCAGAAATATTTCTTTTGATTCGTCAAAGGATGTTGCTACAATATCAATATCGTCCGCATACGCACTTATTATAGATAATTTTATGAATATGTGTCCGTCTCTGTCTAAATCTTTTATTGCGTGGTGGAGCATTAGATTGAAAATTGTTGTTGAAAGGGCATCACCTTGTCTGACTCCTGTTTTTATTTCAAATTCGTCCGTTATTTTATTTTGCACTGCTACCTTGCATTTAGTGTGTCTGAGTGTTAGCATACTTAAATTTGCCAATTTTCTTGGGATTCCCATGTTATTAAATACAGCTTCTACCATATCTATTTTTATTGAGTCAAAAGCCTGGCGGAAGTCAATCATTAATAGGTGGAGATTTTTGTTTGAGATTTCATTGTACCATGCTATGCCTAGAAATATTTGATCGGTAGTAGATCTATTTGGTCTAAATCCACTTTGATATTCTTCTAGAATATTTTCGGCTATACGTATTAATCTGTTTTTAATAATATTGGAGAGAGTCTCGTACGCTGTGTTTAATAATGTGATACCTCTATAGTTGTCACAGTCAAGTTTATTTACCTTTTTGTGGATGGGAACGATAATGCCTTTTTTCCATTTGCTTGGCAGAGTTTCTGTATTCCATATTGTACATATTAAACTATGTAGCTTGGAGATGAACATTTCACCTGCATTTTTAAACATTTCTGCTACAATGCCATCTTCTCCTGGGGCTTTGTTATTTTTCATGTGTAGAATATCATCTTCTACTTCATGTATGGTTGGTATTCCTTCGTCTGTATATTCTGAAATCGTAATGTTGCTATTTATAGGTATCACAGTTCCCAGTTCCACTGATTGTTCAATATTTAATAATTCATCAAAATATTCTCCCCATCTTTGTAGTATATCTTTCTCTTTAATCAGTATTACTTTATTTTTGTTGTAGCAATTACTTAGTCTGGGTTGGAATCCATTTTTAATTGTTTTTATCTTCCTGTAGAATCGTCTTATTTTCTTCAAAGTCCGTACATATTGTTTTACTTTCTTTCTTAGGGCGTCCTTTTTCTTTTTATTAATTATCTTTTTGGCATATTTTCTTAAGCTATTGTATTGCTGCTAGTTGGCACAATCTTAGGCCATTTTCGGATATTTCCTTATGTAATGAGTGTTGCCCTGCAACACCCTTTCTAAATAACTCTCCACCAATTTTGGCATCAAAATCACCAAGCATTATGACAGTGTCATATGTTCCTACATCATCAATTATCTTTTCTAATTGTAAATAAAATCTATCTTTTTCATGGTCAGCTGCGTCTTCTCAGCTCATAAAGCCTGTTCCGGCATACCCGCTTCTGTTTTGCATACCGCTGTAGTATAGAGTGAAATTTTTCTTGTCAATTGTTCCGGCCGCTTTTCATCTTATTTCTTGTAGTGCCAGAATACTTAGCTTATCGCGATCCATTACTGTAGCTATTTCTTGCATTTTTCCAGCTTGTAGCATTGTCCTTATATTCCAAGATCCGATATAAATATCGTGTTTTACAAAATCAGTTTCCGTATTTCGTCGCCAGGGTCGTTCGAGGTTCCGATAATATAATATCGGTTCAGTTTGAAGTACTTGTTGTATCCTTTCCGTAGTAAGTCGTTTTTTTATATGGAGCGGGTTACTAGCCCAGCGTCCAACCTTGATTCTGTACCCCAAGGATTTAGCGCTCTTGCAATTTTCTCCTAAATACGTAACGGTTGCTACTTATTTAAATACCAATGAATTTGATCAAAATACAGATATTTATAATTCTTGTCATATAAGTTAATATCATTAACATACAAATTTTTTTTTTTTAAATTAATTTCAGGATAAATTTATGTTATCTGGTGTTTCAACAATTTCATTAAATGCAGATGTTGTACAAAAATTACAATTTTTAACTTTCCTAAATTACATTTAATATGGTCACCAAGCCCCTATGCTACTGTACAACTATTTGAAGAATTAAAACATGTAAAAAATGAACCAGATAGTAATACTGCATCTTTACTTGGTGGTGATGAATCTACACAATTTAAAATTGATAAATTCAATTCAAATATATATGATTTTACGTTACGTTTGCCTGTAATAAATTCAAAAAAATATTCATAAAATAATGCGAAATGGTGGTAGTTTAAAAGAACTCTTAAAAAAAATCACAGATAAATTAACAGATCTTTGTGATTCTGAAAGAGATGGTAATAGTAATATAAAAGTAATTTGTAATAATACATTGGTAATATAATTGTAATTTGTATTTTGTAAAACAATAACTTATCAATTTATTCTGAAAATAAGATAAATTAATATTAATTAATAAAATATAAAACCTATAAATTAATTTTTTAAGCAAATTTTTTATTGTAAAATTTCTTTTATAATTGAAAGAATTTGTATTATTCTGATAAAAATTTTGAAAAAGGTTTGATAATTATTAATAATAATAATTTCATTATACACATAATCCATCATATGGCACTTTGAAATACCCTCTTATACCTGTAACTAAAAAATAACAAAAAAATTATATATATATACACATATATAAAAATATTTCATTAATATTTAATTTTATTTGAAAATAATAAGTTGACTAGGTGATATACATCTGCTTCTTTGGTGGATCTTCAAAATTGAAAAAACTGCAGAGTTTCTCCGGTTCGGTTTCACATAAAATAAAGAACACAAGAACTAAAATAAAAAAAAATAATTTTAATTTTTGCATATGTATTAGTGTCGGACTAAACCAACTCGCATGAAAAAAATTGTTCACGGCTTGTAACACACACTATCGAAGGTTCCGCTTCCAGCGAACCTTCTTATTAATGGATATTCTTTGTATATCAAATGCTGTATAAGGAAATAATTAAAATTCAGCAAATAATAAATGCTGAATTAATGAGAAAAATAACTAACTTAGAAGAGAGGAATTATGTTCTCTCTAATAATGTTATTAAATCAAAGAATATCCATTAAAAGAAGGTTCTCTGGAATAAAATTTTATAATTTGTCAATGTGTTGGCTACCATTTTTCCAGTCGATTTCCAATATTGTAAGAAATAGATAGTAATAAGAATTTAATTTGTGAGAGAGAGATAAAAATTCAAAACAGAAAGTGAAAAAAAAAATAACGAACGATTTTTTTGTATGAAAGAAATATTTTTAAATTCATTCTTATTTATCAAAATTTACAGATGCGTTATACTTAAAAATTTTTATCTTTTATCAAATTGTGTTGAAGCCAGCACTGCAGTTTTGATATACCTAAAAATAAAAACAAGAATACAAATTTAAAATAACAAATATTACATTGATTAGTATTTTAAATTAAAAGTATTATTTTTTCTTTCCTTTTTATTGTAAATTAAAATTTAAAATTTAGTATTTTGGTATTTTAAATTAAAAATTCTTTCTTTTATATTATAAATTAAAAATTTAAATGTTAATATTCCACTTTACATGCATAATAGTTTTAAACTCTATTGTTTATGTTTACATTAAACTTTAAAACATTGAGGCATAACATTTTAAACATTATTGTTTATTTTTACTTTGAATTTTAAAATATTGAAATCTTAATCATCATCATCATCTGTTGGTTCTACAGCTCGGGGTGAGTCTTAACCTCGTCCACAACTTTCCTCCATTCTGCTCTATCTTGTGAAACTGTTCCCCATCCGTTAACTCTAATCTTTCGACAGTTGCCCTCGACTTCGTCCAGCTATCGTGATCTTGGTCTACCTCTTGTTCTTGTATTGTACGGTACTGCGTCTAATATTCTTTTTGGCATCCTTTGATCATTCATCCTCACCACATGATCTGCCCATCTTAGTATTAGTCCCTTAATAAATTTAACAATATTGTGTCCTTCAATTAGTGCTTCTAGCTCGTCGTTTGATCTGATTCGGTATTCACCATCGTCATCTATTTTGGTATTCCCCGGCGGGTTGGGGTACGAAATATCCGCAGTAAGGCACCCTTGTGGTAAAAGTCCACTAAAATCCTAGAAAAATCCAGAAGCGACTGACCCAGAATTAGCGGCTTCCTGGTCTGCGACTGATCCCAGAGGGACGGCAGGAATAACAGGTACCGCCTTGTACAAGAAAAATATTATCCTTAGGCTAGGAGATGGAACTCCGAATTAAAACAACAAAAAAAACCAAGTATGCAATAAATAAAACTCAAGGATTGTATACCCCAGGTGGTAATCCAGATCTTCTGGAAGGTCCACCCTCTTTCGAGGCATGTCTCACGGATTCTGGGGGAGACCACTTATTGCAAAACTACGAAAGCAGAACTGCTTTAATTGACCCATTTAGAAGAAAATCTGGGGTCCAGAGAACACCTCCAGCAGGGTCTCAAAAGATTCACGAAAACATGTCCCAAACAGACAACTATAGAAAATCCGACAAGGGTAATAATAACGAAAAGGCACTTAAGGCAAAAAATAATCAACTTAATGCCAGAGTTACAGAATTAGAAATCTTATGCAGGGAATTGAAAAATGAACTCTGCATAATTAAGAAGAAAATGAGAAACTAAAAAATCTCACAAAATATGTCTAATAAAGGAGTAGTACTAAAAACTGCTGAAGAATTTTATACAGATGACAAAGAACTAGCTCGAGAAACCGACTGGATCTTTAAAACAAAAAGAATCTGTAAAAAAAGAAAAGCAGAAAAATCACCTACTTTAAGCCCAGAAAATGTTACGGCCAAAGTAGAGAAAAATGTGCAAATAAATGAAGTTGCCAAATGTAAAAGAAAAGGTAAACCTACTCCAGTTATACTTTGTAATGTAGTGGAATACCCTCAAATAAGCAAAAAATTAAAATAAACCTTAAAGTTAAAGTTAATATGCTTAACAATAAGCAACTAAAAATTAATGTTGCAGAAGAAAAAGAATATACAGATTTGACTAAGGCAATAAATGAAGCCAATATTGAATGCCACACTTATGAAAATAAGAGCACCAGGCCTATTAAAGTAATGGTTAGGTATTTACATCCGTCATGCCACCCTGAAGATATAAAAAATGAATTGAAAGATAGAGGCTTCAAGATTCTAGACTATGCATATTAGAAAACAAACATAATGAAACATATATGTTTCATTTTCATTATACACATAATCCATCATATGGCACTTTGAAATACCCTCTTATACCTGTAACTAAAAAATAACAAAAAAATTATATATATATACACATATATAAAAATATTTCATTAATATTTAATTTTATTTGAAAATAATAAGTTGACTAGGTGATATACATCTGCTTCTTTGGTGGATCTTCAAAATTGAAAAAACTGCAGAGTTTCTCCGGTTCGGTTTCACATAAAATAAAGAACACAAGAACTAAAATAAAAAAAAATAATTTTAATTTTTGCATATGTATTAGTGTCGGACTAAACCAACTCGCATGAAAAAAATTGTTCACGGCTTGTAACACACACTATCGAAGGTTCCGCTTCCAGCGAACCTTCTTATTAATGGATATTCTTTGTATATCAAATGCTGTATAAGGAAATAATTAAAATTCAGCAAATAATAAATGCTGAATTAATGAGAAAAATAACTAACTTAGAAGAGAGGAATTATGTTCTCTCTAATAATGTTATTAAATCAAAGAATATCCATTAAAAGAAGGTTCTCTGGAATAAAATTTTATAATTTGTCAATGTGTTGGCTACCATTTTTCCAGTCGATTTCCAATATTGTAAGAAATAGATAGTAATAAGAATTTAATTTGTGAGAGAGAGATAAAAATTCAAAACAGAAAGTGAAAAAAAAAATAACGAACGATTTTTTTGTATGAAAGAAATATTTTTAAATTCATTCTTATTTATCAAAATTTACAGATGCGTTATACTTAAAAATTTTTATCTTTTATCAAATTGTGTTGAAGCCAGCACTGCAGTTTTGATATACCTAAAAATAAAAACAAGAATACAAATTTAAAATAACAAATATTACATTGATTAGTATTTTAAATTAAAAGTGTTATTTTTTCTTTCCTTTTTATTGTAAATTAAAATTTAAAATTTAGTATTTTGGTATTTTAAATTAAAAATTATTTCTTTTATATTATAAATTAAAAATTTAAATGTTAATATTCCACTTTACATGCATAATAGTTTTAAACTCTATTGTTTATGTTTACATTAAACTTTAAAACATTGAGGCATAACATTTTAAACATTATTGTTTATTTTTACTTTGAATTTTAAAATATTGAAATCTTAATCATCATCATCATCTGTTGGTTCTACAGCTCGGGGTGAGTCTTAACCTCGTCCACAACTTTCCTCCATTCTGCTCTATCTTGTGAAACTGTTCCCCATCCGTTAACTCTAATCTTTCGACAGTTGCCCTCGACTTCGTCCAGCTATCGTGATCTTGGTCTACCTCTTGTTCTTGTATTGTACGGTACTGCGTCTAATATTCTTTTTGGCATCCTTTGATCATTCATCCTCACCACATGATCTGCCCATCTTAGTATTAGTCCCTTAATAAATTTAACAATATTGTGTCCTTCAATTAGTGCTTCTAGCTCCTCGTTTGATCTGATTCGGTATTCACCATCGTCATCTATTTTGGTATTCCCCGGCGGGTTGGGGTACGAAATATCCGCAGTAAGGCACCCTTGTGGTAAAAGTCCACTAAAATCCTAGAAAAATCCAGAAGCGACTGACCCAGAATTAGCGGCTTCCTGGTCTGCGACTGATCCCAGAGGGACGGCAGGAATAACAGGTACCGCCTTGTACAAGAAAAATATTATCCTTAGGCTAGGAGATGGAACTCCGAATTAAAACAACAAAAAAAACCAAGTATGCAATAAATAAAACTCAAGGATTGTATACCCCAGGTGGTAATCCAGATCTTCTGGAAGGTCCACCCTCTTTCGAGGCATGTCTCACGGATTCTGGGGGAGACCACTTATTGCAAAACTACGAAAGCAGAACTGCTTTAATTGACCCATTTAGAAGAAAATCTGGGGTCCAGAGAACACCTCCAGCAGGGTCTCAAAAGATTCACGAAAACATGTCCCAAACAGACAACTATAGAAAATCCGGCAAGGGTAATAATAACGAAAAGGCACTTAAGGCAAAAAATAATCAACTTAATGCCAGAGTTACAGAATTAGAAATCTTATGCAGGGAATTGAAAAATGAACTCTGCATAATTAAGAAGAAAATGAGAAACTAAAAAATCTCACAAAATATGTCTAATAAAGGAGTAGTACTAAAAACTGCTGAAGAATTTTATACAGATGACAAAGAACTAGCTCGAGAAACCGACTGGATCTTTAAAACAAAAAGAATCTGTAAAAAAAGAAAAGCAGAAAAATCACCTACTTTAAGCCCAGAAAATGTTACGGCCAAAGTAGAGAAAAATGTGCAAATAAATGAAGTTGCCAAATGTAAAAGAAAAGGTAAACCTACTCCAGTTATACTTTGTAATGTAGTGGAATACCCTCAAATAAGCAAAAAATTAAAATAAACCTTAAAGTTAAAGTTAATATGCTTAACAATAAGCAACTAAAAATTAATGTTGCAGAAGAAAAAGAATATACAGATTTGACTAAGGCAATAAATGAAGCCAATATTGAATGCCACACTTATGAAAATAAGAGCACCAGGCCTATTAAAGTAATGGTTAGGTATTTACATCCGTCATGCCACCCTGAAGATATAAAAAATGAATTGAAAGATAGAGGCTTCAAGATTCTAGACTATGCATATTAGAAAACAAACATAATGAAACATATATGTATACACCAAAAAATAAATCCGCAAGGCATGGTTAAGAACGGACTTCGTATAGTCACGTGGAATGCCAATGGTATTCTAAACAAGAAAAATAGTTTGGAAATTCTATTGAGAACACAAAATATTGATGTATGTCTCTTGACAGAAACACATATGACAGATAAGTCATCGCTTAAAATAAATGACTATACATGCTACAGCGCAAACCATCCAAGTAATACACCCAGAGATGGTAGCTCAGGAAAGATATTAAGCACCACGAGGAACTTAGTCTAGAAATAGATGAATTCCAACTAATCGTGCTACGAATTATGTCTGTTAAACAAAGTCTTTGTGTCGGTGCATTATATTGTCCACTCAGATACAACATAAAGAATAACATGTTTGAAGACATTTTTAAACTACTTGGCGAAAGATTTACCCTGGGAGGTGATTACAACGCCAAGCACATAGATTGGGGGTCTAGATTAACTTCTACGAGAGGAAGAGAGCTAAGAAAAGCTATAAAAGGAAAAGGCTGCATTTACCAATCTACCGGTAAGCCAACCTATTGGCCAACTGATAGAAATAAAACTCCTGATCTGTTTGATTTTTATATAACAAAAAAAATTTCACCCAATTATATTAAGCTAGAAGATAATCATGACTTGGACTCAGATCACTCTACAGTCATACTAAATCTATATGAAAAGGTTATTAAGAAACAGTCGAAACCTCTGCTAACGAACAAGACAACTGACTGGGCTAGCTTTAAACAAGAAATAGAAAACAAAATTAAGATCCAAATGTGATATAGATTTTGAAGTAGAAAATTTTATTAAAATTATTCAAAATGCTGCATGGAATAATACAAAAATCTGTGAATATAAATCTGTAGGATTCAACTACCCTAGAGAAATATTAAATATGATAAAAATAAAAAGAAGAGCTAGACGCAAATGGCAACAATCGCGTGATCCGGCAGACAAAACTCTGCTAAATAGGTTAACTTAGAAAGAAAAATTAAAGATCTTAAAAATGAAAAATTTGAAAAATATATAAAAAATTTATCAGCTAAAAGAGAAAATAACTACTCGTTGTGGAAAGCAACAAAGAGTACAAAAAACACGATCTCTCAAATCCCGCCAATCAGAATGAAAAATGGTGAATGGGCGAGAGATAATAAAAATAAAGCTGAAACATTCGCAGATCATCTTGAAGAAATTTTTTGTCCAGACGAGACAGATTCGGATGATCTCACTGAAGAAAATAATAATTGGCAAGAAAATGTTATATCACAATTTTCAGAGAGAGAAATAGTTGAACAAATTTAAAAACTCAGAGATAAAAAAGCTACAGGTTTTGATCTAATTACATCGGAAGTCCTGAAAGAACTTCCGAAAAAAGCTATAACAATGCTAACACGCATTATAAACGCTGCTATAAGAATAAGGTATGTGCCGAATATGTGGAAAATAGCAGAGATAATTATGATACCAAAGCCAGGTAAGCCCTTAAATGAGGTCAAATCCTACAGACCAATATCACTACTACCAATAATTTCAAAATTATTTGAAACACTACTATTGATTCGAATGAGTCCGATCATAGAAAATAGTAATCTGAATCCAAATTATCAATTTGGCTTTAGATCTAAGCACTCGACAATCGATCAAATACATAGAATAACAGACATAATGGAAAAAGCTTTAGAAGAAAAGCAAGTATGTTCTACCATATTTCTAGATGTAGCTCAAGCTTTTGATAAAGTATGGCATCGAGGCTTGATAAATAAACTAAATCATATGTTACCTAAACAATACGTAGATATACTATCATCATATCTAGAAAACAGACTATTCAGAATAAAACAAGACGAAGAGTATTCTACTATTAGAGATATTAAAACGGGTGTGCCTCAAGGTAGTATTCTGGGTCCCATACTGTATTTGCTCTACACCAATGATTTACCACAAATGGAAAATATAACTGTAGCTACATTCGCTGACGATACTGCGTTGATGGCAGTAGGATCAAATATTGACGAGGCTACAAATAAGTTGCAAAGAGCAAGCGACAAGCTATACCTCTGGACAAAGAAATGGAAAATTAAACTCAATGAGTTAAAATCAGTACATGTAAATTTTACAAATAAAAAATTAGAAAATCAACCATCGGTAAATCTGAATGGGGTAAATATACCGCAAGAAAACAATGCTAAATACCTAGGAATGACATTAAAAGTCAAACTTAGATGGAAAGAGCACGTCAAAAAGAAAAATTTGAGCTTGAAAATAAATATAGAGAAATGTACTGGCTTCTTAGGTCGAAATTCTTAATTACCTATACATAACAAGATTTTGTTATATAATCAGATAATCAAACCGATATGGTTGTACGGCATACAAATATGAGGATGTGGCAAACGAACACATGTACTTGGTATACAAAAATTCCAAAATAAAGTCTTGCGCAACATGATAAATGCGCGTTGGTATGTTCGCAACAGTGACTTGCACAGAAATCTGAAAATTCCTTGCATAGAAAATGAAATAAAAAGATATGCAACAAAGTATAGAGCTCGTCTAGAGGGTCATGTTAACATTGAGGCCATTCAACTGCTAGATAACCAAAATGATATCAGAAGGCTTAAAAAAACTAAGCCACTAGATTTAATACGATAGAATTTCGTAAACTTTTTCTTTAAGAAAATAAAAATACAAACAAATTAAGGGTTAGTCGGACTAGTTTTAATAGGAGGGATGTGGTTTAGTCAGTAAGAATCTGGCACACAATGAAAGCTACGGGACTAATTGTGTCTATGAAGATTCCCACCAATCCACGCAAAAAAAAAAAATTATTTTGGGACCAAATATAGTATAATAGATAGTATTCTTCTTTCGAATACTTTCAATTTATTTTCGTCACTAATTGTTATGGTCCATACTTCGCATCCGTATGTTACGACCGGTTGTATCATGGTCTTGTACATTCTTAATTTAATTGTTCTGGCTAAAATTTTTGACCTGAAAAGGCCTTTGTGTGCGTAGAAACATTTTTGTGCTGCTTGAATTCTATCATTAATTGTCAGATGCATGTCATTTTTATTATTTATTAAGGCACCTAGATATATAAAACTACTTACTGCTTCAAAGTTATAATCATTTATTGTTATATTTTGGGCGGATCGTCTTGTTTCCGTGCGCGCCATTTTCATATATTTGGTCTTAGCCTCGTTCATTTTTAATCCTACAGTAGCAGCTTCTTTTTCTAGAGTCAGAAATATTTCTTTTGATTCGTCAAAGGATGTTGCTACAATATCAATCGTCCGCATACGCACTTATTATAGATAATTTTATGAATATGTGTCCGTCTCTGTCTAAATCTTTTATTGCGTGGTGGAGCATTAGATTGAAAATTGTTGTTGAAAGGGCATCACCTTGTCTGACTCCTGTTTTTATTTCAAATTCGTCCGTTATTTTATTTTGCACTGCTACCTTACATTTAGTGTGTCTGAGTGTTAGCATACTTAAATTTGTCAATTTTCTTGGGATTCCCATGTTATTAAATACAGCTTCTACCATATCTCTTTTTATTGAGTCAAAAGCCTGGCGGAAGTCAATCATTAATAGGTGGAGATTTTTGTTTGAGATTTCATTGTACCATTCTATGCCTAGAAATATTTGATCGGTAGTAGATCTATTTGGTCTAAATCCACTTTGATATTCTTCTAGAATATTTTCGGCTATACGTATTAATCTGTTATTAATAATATTGGAGAGAGTCTTGTACGCTGTGTTTAATAATGTGATACCTCTATAGTTGTCACAGTCAAGCTTATTTCCCTTTTTGTGGATGGGAACGATAATGCCTTTTTCCCATTTGCTTGGCAGAGTTTCTGTATTCCATATTGTACATATTAAACTATGTAGCTTGGAGATGAACATTTCACCTGCATTTTTAAACATTTCTGCTACAATGCCAACTTCTCCTGGGGCTTTGTTATTTTTCTTGTGTAGAATATCATCTTCTACTTCATGTATGGTTGGTATTCCTTCGTCTGTATATTCTGAAATCGTAATGTTGCTATTTATAGGTATCACAGTTCCCAGTTCTACTGATTGTTCAATATTTAATAATTCGTCAAAATATTCTCTCCATTTTTCTAGTATATCTTTCTCTTTAATCAGTATTACTTTATTTTTGTTGTAGCAATTACTTAGTCTGGGTTGGAATCCATTTTTAATTGTTTTTATCTTCCTGTAGAATCGTCTTATTTTCTTCAAAGTTCGTACATATTGTTTTTCTTTCTTTCTTAAAGCGTCCTTTTTCTTTTTATTAATTATCTTTTTAGCATATTTTTTTAAGCTATTTAATACTTGTCTGCTATTTCTTGTGTTTCTGTTTAATAACTTATTTCTTGCTTCATTTTTCTTTTGGATCGCTATTTTACAATCATTGTCGTACCATTCTTCACTTCGTCTTATTTGTGCTACACCTATTATTTCACTCGTTGCTTCGTTACGTATTCCATTTTGTTCCAGTTGTCATTAATATCTGTAATGGTGTCACAAATTTCTTGTAGTTTTCTATTTATAGTTTCGGTGTATCTTGTTTTTGTATCAGGTTCTTTAAGTGTTTTTGTATTCCATTTCTTCTTTCTAGTTCCATTTTGTTTCATTATTCGTCCTTTTAGTTTTAGTGTGCATATTCTCTCGTTTATTGGTAAGAAGCCTAAAACACTATCTTTTGTATTTTTTGACATCATAAACCCTGTTCCGGCATACCCGCTTCTGTTTTGCATACCGCTGTAGTATAGAGTGAAATTTTTCTTGTCAATTTTTCCGGCCTCTTTCCATCTTATTTCTTGCAGTGCCAGAATACTTAGCTTATAACGATCCATTTCTGTAGCTATTTCTTGCATTTCTTCAGCTTGTAGTATTGTCCTTATATAAGGTCCGAAATAAATATCGTGTTTTACAAAATCAGTTTCCGTATTTCGTCGCCACAGTCGTTCGAAGTTCCGATAATATCCTATCGGTTCAGTTTAGAGTACTTGTTGTATCCTTTCCGTAGTAAGTGGTTTTTTTTATATGGATCGGGTTACTAGCCTAGTGTCTAACCTTGCTTCTATACCCCAAAGGAAGGATTTAGCGCTCTTGCAATTTTCGTCTAAATAAGTAACGGTTGCCACTTATTTAGTTACCAGTGGTCACCGCGTGGAGGTAAAGCAAGAACTTGGCTAGGAATTCAACAGTTACAACACTGGGTTAGCAGACGGTCAGAGTCTACCCTGTTGATCCTTACCCACACCACCCATTTGAAATCTTAATAATGGGTTTAAAACTATTGTGTCTTATATTGTTATTATAACTATTGTTAGTATGTACGTAAACCTTTGTTTATATAACTTACCTACTATGTAAAGGAACTTGGATATGGTGTATATATTGTATATAGATAATCAATCATTTATTTATCCGCAGCGGTAAGTCTTAAAACAAAAGAAAAGGAAGAACAATTAATTAGTAATATATCAATATAATTAATATGAAATTATACTATTAATACTAAAACAAATAATTAAAACCTTACCTTAAGTTTTAGTAGCCAAAGACACAAATTTTCTTGTTGTGTATATGTACTTTTATGCATAAATAAAAAATATGTCAATATGCAAATATAAGTTCGGGTCGCATCTCACAAAGCCCTCGAATTTTTTTTTTTAACTTGGCTGCAGTAAAATGGCTCATAGGCACTATGCAAACAAGCGGTCTCAAGTGTCGGGACCAAAGACCTTAATTTTTTTTTGTCATCAGTACAATGACCCTTAAATGTGATGAAGACAATAGGTCCGAGGTCCTAGGATTTGGGGCCGAAACTCTATTTCACCGGTTTAAATTGTATTTTTCTGCGAAAAGGTTATCATAAATATAAATCATTTTTAAATAAATTTCGGATTCGTCCGACAGTCCGGAAGTCGGAACCAAAGGACCTTGAACAGAAAATAAACAAAATTTTTTGTTTTTATATTTATTTTGATACGTAATGAAAATTATTGACATTTTGGTTTTTGGAGCACTTTTTTGTTTAAGGTCTTCGGTCCTGACTTCTGAACCGCGGAACAATCCGAAAATTTTTTAAAAATTATTTATATTAATTATTAATAACCTTTCCCCAGAACAATTTAAACCCGTGATATAGAGTTTCGCCCCCAATTCCTAGGACCTCGGACCTATTGTCTTAATCACATTTAAAAGTCATTGTACTGATGGAAAAAAAATATAAGGTCTTCGGTCCCGACACTTGAGACCGCTTGTTTGCATAGTGCCCATGAGTCAAATTGCTATTTATGTATCTAAGAGACTATTGTAAATATTATAAATAGGAATTAGCCATTTTAATGTACATGCATAATAGCATAAAGGAAGTATAAATATTAAATAGAGAAACTATGCCAAAGGAAAAAACATTTTTCAATATTTCTTAAATTTTACTTTGTCTTAGAACCCCAAAGAAAAAATATATTTTACAGGCCAAAATACCCCAGAGAGTAAATTAGAATATCTCTTATAAATTATAATCTTTCTCTTGAGTTTGTATATTGAAAATTTATGTTGTGTAAAAAAAAGGAAAAAAAGGACATAGAAAAAATATATGTTTTGTTTATTATTATGCACACATACCTACAATGATTTAATTTTTATTCTTCTGTGTTTAGTAGGTTCCGGTTTAAGTCCAAAACAAAATAACATACCTGCGACAATAGCGTGTATAAATTGTTTTTATAATTTTTGAGTTTTTGATTTTGTTTTTGAACTGAATTTGTATTTTTTATTAATTTCAATTTTAAAGTAAAATGAAAAATTATTTTTGTAACATTGCCTTGAAGAAGGGCATTTCATAGGTATCATAGTTAACTTAGATAGGTTTTGAAACATAAAAAAAATATGTAGGTATGAATTAAATTTGTGGCTGTAAAATTAAAATTCTTAAAATAAAAATTTCACAAATGTGTATGTACATATACATTTTGCAATAGGTAGATATATGAATATTTTAAATAAAAGCGGAATTGAAGTTTAAGAAAAAAACTAATAAATATTTTAAATGTACATGTAATCCTTCTCCCTCACGTCCAGAAATTTGTGAATTGCCCTATTTTAACATTTTATGTACATGCAACAAGGTGAAGGTTTTGAGGATGCGGCTATTCAGTATCTTCAATATTTATTTGTGACGAAAGCGATCTGGTAGAATTGGCATGAGAAACCGTAAGTGAAATTCTTTATCCGAACAGTAAAACTGATTGTTTATAAATAAAAATAATCATAACTAAACAAATACAAGAGAAAAGGATTCGCCTAAGCATAATATAATAACAAATATTTTATTTCCTTTGTACCTGGTAGAGTATCGTACAATACATGTTGAACATTTCAAAAAATGAAAATTTATAAAATATTTAACTTTTTTTTGTTGTTTTTTCTTTTGTTCATTAAAATAAAAAAGAACACTAATCCAATTGTTTTTATAATTTCTAATTCTTTGATTTTGTTGTTGGATTGAATTGGAGTTTTGTTTCAATTTCAAATAAAATGTAAAATTCTATATAAATTACTTTTTTATGCGTTGAAAAATAATATTTCATAGGCACCACTTAAATAGGTTTTGAAAAAAAAATGTACCTATGTTTTAGAATTTGTGGCTCTATAAAAATTTCACAAATGTACATATAGTATGTATGTTGTAATATATATTTTAAACAAAGAGAAAAAGCCGAATTGAAGTGTAATAAAAACTAATAAACACTTTGAATGAAATAAAAATAAATAACTTCAATATAAAAATGAAAATTTAAATAAACAAAAATAAATTCTTAAATTTATTATAATCTTACTAGTATTAACAATATTATAATATTAGAAAAAATAAATAATTTATTAATTTATGTTTTCAATTACTTCAATGTGTTTATTTTTTTTTGTGCCATACTGCAGTAAGTAAGTAGTTTTTGCACACTATCGTAATTCATATATTAGTATTCCTTGATTTCTTGGAATTGCATAGTAGAGGTAGAGTGTAAATTATTATCATTATCATAATATATTAAGGCTGGGTTAAAGAGATGTTTTTTAGCAAACTGAAGTACGGAAATATAAGTTCTTTATTGCGATACCGAGGTAACTACGTGGCTTGATTTTTAAATTTTGGAATTTAAAGGGCTCAAAAAATCCATTGAATCCTTAATTTTTGTGTTTTTTTTAATTGTTTTTGCAAACTGAACCACGGGGCATTCACATTTTTTACCCGATTTGTATGAAATTTCGAGAATTTTTTAGTAAAATGTTGTTTTATAAAATGGGTTGTAACTCAAATTTCCCTTAACATTTCAACTTTTTTTTTGTTTTTTTTTTAAAAGGTTCTATATTTTCATTGTTACATTAAGTAAAAATATTTTTATAATTTATTTTTAAAATAATATTTATAAAATATATTTTAAAACAATTAAATTTATAAAAATTTATAAAATATACAGTTTACACACACTTAAAAAATTTAGTTTTAACAAATTTCGCTACAGAGCTTTGGCAGTTACACGTAGCTAGAATCTTCTTTTTACAATGAATTCTACCAACACAAATTTTTTCTGATAAACACAAATTAATGTATATTTGGTTGTATACACCATACTTATTCAAATATTATTATCGTTGTATTTATTATTTTACCAAAGAAATATTCAAAGATGTTTTATGATATTTTACTGATTAGATATTTTATGTTCAAAATACAATTTATTAGGGTTTGAAAATAAAGCATTATATATGCATGTGTTCACTTATTTCAGGTATGATGTATACATTTTAACAGTACATAAATATAATAACGTTATTATAAAAAACGTTATTTTTGAAATTCTGTAATTATTAAATATATTTTTGTTCATCTTATGTATATTAGCAACAATTTTTATCTATTAAAATTCGTTCCTAAACATTTTTGAAGAGGAAATAAATGTCAAGAATACAAGTATAACGAGAATATTTTGTTAACTGAAACTGATTTAGTAAAGTTGAATTTTCTTTAGTCAACTTTTTCCTATAACAACAAATACCAAGTATATTATAGGAACAATTTCGAAAGAACTAATTACTAACGACTTTACTAATTTTAGTAAAGTACCTATATAAAAATCGAATTTCGATGTATTTTAGGCCATATTTTTAATTAATAATTAGCTAATGATGAAAATTACTAAAAGTAATTTTCAATACAACCACATCGGTTCTAACTAATGTAATATAATAATTAATAAGCATATATATAATAAAACTAATAAATTAATAATCATATATATAATAAAACAAATACAAAATAATATAATATACAATATTTTTATATATACCAAATAATTTAAATATATATCCAAATAATTATAAAAAAGGGCCACAATTTGAAAGCGAAAAGGACCTTGAGTTGGACTGCAGACTTATCTGCAGATCCCACTGTTATAAATAAATTACCTAATTATGTACTTATGTCGTCAATTAATTATAACAAATTTGTAGGAAATGGAGACAGTAGTGCTCATAAAAGATTATTTATTATCATAGCTAGGTGCCAAGTATTTTTGTAAGCGGCGTGAAGAAGAAAACTTTGTAACTTTGATGATATCAAATCTATTCTTTGAAGAAATTACTTCTGTGTAACGTTTAGTCCAAAACTCAGACAAGTCGTTACTTAATATGGACTCAAATATTTTCGAACAGTTCAATAGTAAAATTTGTCAATACGTAGGAAGGAACCGTATAAATTAAAACCGTCTCCAAGTAGATGTGCAGCTGCTGTTGACCAATCCAATACTGGGCAGGCTTTTACAGAGTTTTTGAAAGAAGTAAATGGGATTAAAAAAAACAAAAATGCTTCTTCGAAACACAGAAGAGAAAACAATTAAAAGAAATATACCAGATAAGAAATATACAATAATCAGAAAAAAGAAGCAACATAAGCCAAATAAAAGATTAAGAAGAGCTAAACATCACTCAGTTGATAAAAATTATAGAGCAGACACATGTGAAAAACCAGATATGTTACCTGTGTTTCTACAAAAGAAAAAAAATAATGCTGGAAAAGTTGAGAACAAATTTTGAAAATAGGGCGAACATTGAAATTGATACACGCGATCAATCTGGTTGTAATTATTGGTACGAATTAAGAAATATAATGGTCACCCTCAGATTTTGGTATCATTGCCCCAAATTTTAATTTGTAAAGTTCGAAGTAATTGTAGCTATCATAATATAATCAAATACAAGCTCTATTCAGTTGTATGCATAAACACCATGATTAATGGAATGTAAAATAAAAAAAATACAATATCAGAACTTGAAAATCAGACTAATTTAAGCATTCAAAACTATGGGATTTTTATTGACGAACAATTACATTTTCTTGGAGTTACTGCAAATTGTCTAGTTGGAAATAATGGTATTTATGAAATAAAATGCCCTCAGTCAGCAAAAGATGATTTTTCAAAAGAAGCTATTGGCCAAAAAAAGATAAAGTATTTGGACAAAATTTCATAAGACAAAATTTCATATTTAAAAAAATTAAATGCTTAAATTTTTATCAATTTTTATAAAATGTGGAAGAAATTGTCAAAATCTTTAGTTGATTAATAATTCCTTTCAAAATATGATTTTGTTTTATATTTTTAAGAATTAGGTGGTAATGCTGAAGTCCGTCGGAATTTCATATCAAAAAGCGCTTAAAACGAATAATATCTTTTATCGTTTTTAACAAAATGTAATTAACAAAAAATTACTATTAAATTTTAATTTGTATATACATATGTAATTAAAATTTTATAAGATTTACTTTTAATTTATGTGCATATATATACGTTATGTAATTATTAAGAAAATTATAACTTTGTACAAAATAAATAAAAAAAAAACTTAAATTTTCAACGACTTTTTTATTTGAAATAAAAATGTATGAAATGTATTTGAAATAAAAAAAAAATCTTCCAAACATTTAATTTTGATTTTCGCACAGACCTTGCAGTCGAATCTCCGAATACCGATATTTTTCGTATTCCGATAGTAAATTTTTTTCGGGGATATTCCGCTTCGGACTTCAGCATAACCACCTTAGTGTTTTTTAAGGAACACTAGGCACTTGTGAAAAAAGTTATAACGATAAAAAGTATAAATACATCCGAAAATAAAAGTGCTGTAAGTGAAGGTGGTTTTAAAACGATTAATGAAGATCAGCATCCGATTAGTCCAAGCAGGTATACAAGCAGTTTTTTAGTGTCCTTACAAAACCATATACATACACCCATATTCTATTAGATCCATCGTTGACGAGAAGAAAAAATTCATCTCGTATCGTCTCGCTGAATATGCCTTTCTGTTAGACACTGTAAGCAGCGAGATAGAACATTTTATTTGTTGGTAGTACTGATAATTGTTTACTGTCAAAAAATATTGTTGTTATATACACAAAATATGGTTTATAAAATTTTTGGAAAGTATTAGAAAGGTTTAGTTTAAAAATATTTTTTAAATGAAAAATAAATATAAATATATTTATGTTTTAAATATTTTTTAGTTTAGTACATTACATAAACAGTAGTAATAGTAAAGATGGTTTTTTTTTCAAAACAAAAACACAATTTTAATAATAATACAAAAAAAATAATGAAAAATTGTTTATTAATCTTTATTTAATTATTTTATCTATTAAATTTATTTATTTAATTCAATTTTTTGATAAAAAAAAACACAAAATACTTTGGCGAGATACTCTATCGTTTGCAATTTTTGACGAGATAAAAAATGGCTTACTCGTCTCGTCAAAGGTCTAACAGAATACAGAACTATTTCGTCAGAGATATTCTCACGCGATCTCGCGAGATGGGCCTAACAGAAAATTGGTGATAATGTCTATACAATATTTATTCGTTGTTTGATTACAAATTATAACTTTTAGATCTGCGAAAAAACTTGTACCGGGGACGAGTGTAAATATAACAGAAAATGAAACTGATGTAAGTGAAACTGGTGTATGTGAAATAATAAATCAAATACGTGAAGATCAGTATGCGGCTGAAACTAGTAGGTAATCCAAACAACAAAGGGAAAAATGAACAGAAATTTAGACTAAATTGGAAAAAACAATTTCCATGGTTAGAAGAAAAAGGAAGTAAACATTTTAAAACGTTGATAAATAATATATCAACAATAAAACGACACAACGCATCTATTATTCATAAAACAAATTCTATTAAAATGAAGAAGCAACCAAAAATTTCCGAAATTAATACAAATGTAGAATTTACTAAAAAAATTAACTTAGCTAATAAAATATTTTTAAAAATTTTAACTGAAACCAAATCGTCTGAGTTTTATTATGATACTGTTTTTTATTAAACTTATTTTTACTTTATAATTTTTTTAATTAAACATTAATTTATCAAATAAAATACTACAAAGAATATTGCCGACAATAATTTATTTGCCTTCGGTCTTCAGTTATTAAAATTAAATGAAAACAAAACGAATAAGAACATTCTTAGAATATCCCTTCAAATATTACATTATTATGTTAATTATAATATTATTACATTATTATATAATAAAACTCATTAAATTATTCCTAAACTATTTAACCTACTCTTTAAACTATTTTACCGAATTATTTGCTCGAAAAACATTAAATACATTGTTAATTATTTAATGAGCAGCAACAAAATTATTATTGTATTTTTAACAATGGAATACCATTTCAAATTAAATATTCTTTGTTTTACATAGATATTTTGGATTTTGTCACATGTAGTAGTTGTATAAATAAAAATTTCCTTGGTAATAATTAAAAAATTAAAAAAAAACTCTTATTGCTAATATGAATAAAGAAAAAATAAAAAACATAAATTAAAATGTTATTTCTAAAAAAATAAATACAATATTCACAGTTAATTTGCATTTTTCTCAATTCACAGAGTTTTTCTTAATATTAAATATACCTAAAAGTGTTTTAGTAATCGGAAAATGTTGATTATAAAAATTAGTCACATGCAAAATATACATATTATGAAATGAATATCTAAGAAATTCAAAGAGTCTTAATTATAATTAATTAAATTATATTATACAGATTAAAAATAAAAATATTTAAAAATTAGAAACATAATAGGTAAACGCAATGAAATATGTGAATGTTTTGATACAATGTAATTTATAAAAAAAATAACATCTAGCAAAAAAACCTACATATTTATATTTTAAGTGCATCAATGACTTTGAAACAACTTGAAAATAAATATTATCAAACTAAAGGTGTGTAAAATATGAAAAGCAAAAATTTGTCTCGATCGGAGTCCTTTACAGATATATAATCACATAACTATGAAGTTATACATTTTCTATTGAAATTTAGAACTCGCAATCGTTTTTGATTTAGTCAATTTATTATTCTCCATTCTACATAAATTGTTCAAGACGACATTCGATAAAATTGAAAAAATGTGCGTAAAAATGTCTATACATGGCTTACCACATGAGCATTTATTATCCAAAGGTATATCGAAATTTGAAAATATATAAACTTTGATAAGTTAGAGCGCAAAGGATACCTTTCTGATTTGAATCGCTGAAAACCCTATTTTTGAACAGGGATAATTAGCTGTACAAAACCGCGTTCATATTATATAATATGTATTTGACATATTGAGATGGAGCAAATAAACCGCCACGTTGCAAATAATTGAAATAATCACTGTCGGTGGATGAATCACCTTTACTTTTAACAAGGTTCGATCTACATAGAACGCATTGTAATTTTTTCGACACTGAGTACGCCGCATAACCTGAAACGTACATGTGAGCATTTCCGTCGATGATTATACTGAAATCTTCTAAATAATTTGAATCAAGCACACATAAATATTCACTGATATTTGTTCCTAACAATTCAGTTAAACCACTATAATTTGATCCTTGTTCCATTTTGTCAGAATAATGTTTGATTATTTTTTTTATGCGTAATTTTTTTTCTGACTCTATTATGTTTTGATAAGAAATCAAATAACAACAGCCACTTAGCCTACGGTAAAACCCAAAACATTTTTCCAAAAAATCAGTTTGTATTTTGCCGGGAAGAAAGTACTTAATATTAAATTTTAAAAAACTAACATTTATTAAGTCTATCATTGCATTATTAGTTTGTAGTAAAGTATTATAAGTTGTGATTGTTAAAACTCCATGGAAAATATTTAATGTTTTCCATTTCATTAACCATTCACTAAATTTTTTTAAAAATAAAACCTGTTCCACTGTGCTACTACATATCGGACTTGCCCACTTATCTCTACTAAAAATTCCTTTCAAAAGCAATCTACTATCTGTAATTTTCCACCATTTAAGTATTATTTTCCGGAAATCTACTGTACCAATTAAATTTTCGTCATTTTCTGAGTCTGAAGCAGCTATTGTTGTTTCGTGGAATACATTGGTAACTAGTTTTACTTTTTGCCTTTCAATTGAATTATGGAAAACAGTTTTAAAATTTAATCTATGCGCTTTTTTTACAATTAAACTTTTTTATTTTTCATAAAAATCTCGTAAATCTTTGAGGCAAGCTAATTGAATGTGTCCGGTCTCAAAATTTGGATAGAAGAAAGTTTTTTCATTGTCAATTGTGTTGAGCCAATTATTTCTAATATTTTTTATAAGATGTACTGAATCCAAAAAGTGATATAGAGTTAGAAAATATTTTAAACATGTTTTGGTTTGTTCTGTGGTTGTCTGTAGTAAATTGATATGACTTGGAATTTTAAATTTTGTAATTTGAAAATGATATTTTTTGTAAAAATATGAAGTTGATTTCCTATTAACCTGTTTACTGGTATTAAACTAACTATTTCTTTCATATTACCGAATACTGAATTTATCATAAATGCTAGTACTGTGCTGGCAGGAGTATCGGAATTATTATGAGAAAAGCCATTTATTGTTTTTGATTTGTAGTTAATTTGTTTTTTAATATGTATTTCATCTATTTGTAAGTTCATAATTTTTTCTAACGGTTCTGTTATAACTTTACGCAAATAGTTTAAATTAGATGTTTCATTTTCTGAATTAATATTTTGAAGTGAAGAAATTCTTTTTATCGCATTTTTGTCATAACGATTTCTAATTTCACAAATTTGAGTTAATTGATCAATTATTATTTTCAAGTTGTTTTTGTGCTTGAAATTTAATTTATCGGCATTGATGATATCGACAGCATTTTTTAAACTTTGTAGACTTATATCTAAATGAGCTTTAACACTTTTATTATCACATTTTTTTCACTGTAAAAGTCTATAACTTTTTGAATATCAGACCAAAATATTATTTTTAAATTTTTTGATAAAATATGTCCTATTTCATTATAAGTCTGGGTCACTAACTTATGCTTAATATTCACAAAAAGGATTTATTAATTATTGCACAAGTTTCCATTTTCAACAATTCAAACTCGTCTTTTACTACATTAAATAGTTGAATTTCTTCTTTGACTTTATTAAGATTAAATTTTTTCAGATTTAATCTTTTAACATCCTCATTTTTTAAATTTTCAAAATTCTTGATGACATTATCACATAGAATCTCATTATTCTGGTTTTTAAAAATGGAAGGAATAGTTCCTTTTATTAAACGTATTTTTTTTTAAATTTTTTGTATTATGTTTTTGGAGAAGTGCTTTATGCACAAAAAAAAATATAAATTTCAACCACTTCTTAAAGAGTAATTTTTTTTTTATTTTTTTTTTTTAATATTAGAAATCATAACGTGAATGAATGTTCACTATTATTTGAATTTTTTGAAATTGTTTTATTTTTGAAAATTATTCAAAATAAGAAAAATAAATTATAAAGTTATAATAAGTTTTCTAAACATTATAAAGTTATATTTTAATTTTATAATTTATTATTACAAGTAATATACATGCACAATATCAACAATTATAAATTTTCATTTCCAATCCTTTTATTACAATGTATTGACAGAAAAATAAAAAAAAATTTTTTCTTAAAAGACTACTCGATAAAAATGCTATCCAATTTGAAATTTTTGTACATATCAATTCAAAAAAAATTCAAATTACCTATACAAATTCAAATAACAAAAAGTTAAAAACAATAATATTCAAGAACAGTATAGAGAAACTGAACACATACAAATTATTTAGAGAATAAAGTCGTATAAAACGTTCAAAAATTTAAAAATTCAAATTGAATATAGAAAATGCACTAACACATTGAATATACTCCGAAAATATATATAATGAAGAGAATTTGGAAAAGGTGAGCTGAACATTTTCTGTTGTATGAAAATTTCTATCTTTATAGTATTATTAATCAATGTTATTGTCTAAATAGAGATTTTGTGTTATTGAAATTTTTTTATAAGAAACTCAAACTAGGTATACATTTTATATGCATAGGTATATACTAAATAAGGTGTAGTTTTTTTCTCAGTAATCCCAAAAAATGAGTAATAAATATAAAAAAAAAAATTAGGTGAATCAAGTTCCAACATTCGTATGAATGATATTTGTAGAGCGAAAAAATGTGAAAGGAAAGTTAATAGTGCTGCAAATACACCATTTATCAAACAATTTTTCCAAATGACAAAAATTTGTTTGATAAATGGTGTCACAATTTGCAAGTTAATTTGAATATAGATACAGCTTGATATGTTTTAGCTTCAACTTCAAATACAGTTCAATCACATAGTAAATCAGTTAGTAATTTTGAAGAATTAGCAATTAGATATTTTGCTGGATTTTGCACATAAAAAGTGTCAAATTGCTATACATGTACATTATACTATTTTTAAAAAATGAACACAAAATTTGAAAACGAAATTTAAATAGCTATTCATAATGAAATATTAGAGATGAAATAATTGAACGTAGGTATAAAGTACGTATGTACCTAAAAACCGATTTGAATTGAATTTAAAATTTAGAATTGTATTTAAAACATCTTTAACAAAAATTTGATTCTATTTGTAAATTTATACATATATGTATGTATGTATGTATGAATATATATTAGAAATCATAACGTGAATGAATGTTCACTATTATTTGAATTATTTGAAATTGTTTTATTTTTGAAATTTATTCAATTAAAACAAGAAAAATATTTTCGTTTCCTAAACATTATAAAATTATATTATAACTTTATAATTTATTATTACAAATAATATACATGCACAATATCAACAATTATAAAAATCTTTTTATTACAATGTATATTGAGAGAAAAATAACATTCTTAAAAGACTACTCGATAAAAATGCTATCCAATTTGAAATTTTTGTACCTATCAATTAAAAAAAATTCAAATTATACAAATTAAAATAACAAAAAGTTAAAAATAATAATATACATTCAAGAACAGTATAGAGAAACTGAACACATACAAATTATTTAGAGAATATAAAGTCGTATAAAACGTTCAAAAATTTAAAAATTCAAATTGAAAATAAAAAATGCACTAACACATTGAATATAGGCCGGCAAATATAAATAATGAAGAGAACTTTGAAAAATAGAGCTGAACATTTTCTGTTGTATGAAAATGTCTATCTTTATAGTATTATTAATCAATGGTAACTCTTATCTGTCAAAAATAATTTCCTTAGTCGTTTTTTTATTGATCTGAGACAGGAACAACAATATATCAGAACGGTATGCTGAGAGAGTGAAAGCTATAATAGTGTACAAGAACTTTACACGTTACGTTAATTTACACGTCTTCTTATGAGACAAAAATAGTCTACCGGTTAAAATCCGTTAATAACTCTCAAACTAGCCATTTCATAAAAAAAATTCTAAGAAAACATTAAAATTCATAATTTTATACATCAATAACTACAAAAATAAATACTAATTTATTTATTTTTTTAATCGAAAATTAATTTTTAAAAAAATTGTTAATTTTTTTTTCTCTCAGTAAAAGCTCATAAAAGACCATAAGAATTTGTAAAAATAAGCTACAGGGAGGCACAAAAGAAATGTTGTTAGTTAAATTTTGAGAAGAATTTCAATTTGAGTACATACTAATTTAACACTCCACCAGTGTATGCTAACATTCCTGATAGTAATGTGTGATGGGATTTGTAAAATTAGGTTACATTAGCTCTGACTATAATAGAGTTAAGCTGCCTTAAGGCACCTTAATGTGCTTATTACAGGTATCACTTTTTTTGTCGGATCCGAGTAATTTTAGGTGAAAACACTAATTACTATTACAACTGTCACGCGCCGACTGAAAAATGCGACTCAATTGTCACTTACAATTTATATGTGACAGGATTCCGTTTGCCTGTAATTTTGTAATTTTTTGTGTCTATATAAATTTAAATAATGGATTCTGAAAAGAAAGGGTATGTAAATATTTACAAATTTATTGAAATAATTTATATATATAATATATACTTGAATTTGAATTTATATTATATAATATATATTTGAATATATTAATTCAAAAATTGAATGATAAACATTTTTGTTTATTTTAGTTTAAAACATTAAAATCATCCAGTAAAGTCATCCATTAAAGTCATACTGTAAAGTCATCCATTCGGAGCAAGTCATCCATCATCTCATCAATAAATTAGTCAATCATCCCATCAAAAAAAAAAAAAAAACATTCAAATCAGTAGAAACTCATTCTCATATAAAAACTGAATCAGAATACATTCGAATACAAACTCATATAAAAACTGAATTAGAATGCATTATAAAACAAATAACAAAAAATATTTGAATTAAAAATTTTTGAATTAAAAATTTTTGAATTTTTAAGAAATTGCCTTACAAAAAACTTGAATTATTATTCCAAAATTTCCATAGTAATTTTAAATATTTTTAATCATTAATTAATTTTTGAATAAGAAAAATTACACAAAAAGTGTATAATTTTTAATTAAAATATATAAATTTTTTTTTTTTTAATCTAAGTAGATTATCAAAGCAATATTGTATTGCTACAAAATAATAAAATATTTAAATTGCCTTTCATAAAGAAAAAAAATTTTTTTGTCGAATTCTAATACTAAGCATCAACAATATTTACATACTTGGAATTAAATTTTTACATAAACAAATTATATAATAATCAATGAATTATTTTGTAAGAATTTAAAACCATTAATTACTCTGTTTATAAAAATTTTCAAAAAAATATTATTTAATTATATTTAAGCAACAATTACATTATCATATTTCATTCTTAATAACTCAAAAAACTGAAATGCTTGTCCCTTTATTATCAAAGTGTAAGGGGACTTCGTTCTAAGGCTCCTGATGTATTTTTAAGCTCCCAAAAACTACCTTTCGATGTGTTTATCTTAACTGAAACCAATTTATGCAATAGCTTCTTGAGTACCGTTTCAGATTCCTAATACAGATGTTAAAGAAGTCATCTGCGTCAAATTGAGATTGAAGCGTAAGAGTATCTACATTGTGTGATTTTACGTCCGCCCCGCCAGCGCCGTTGATTTATATCAGCAGTTCCTAGACGCGGTCGATTATGTTAGTAATTCTGATGGTCTCGACGACATTCTTGTTTTTGGTGATTTCATGACAAAAAATAATTGAAAGTATATAATATAATATAATATAATATAATGGTAACAAATTAAATAAAAAATGAAACTATTTTATTTAAGAAGGCTTAGTTCCTGACAATAGTAGTAGTTTTCGACATTTAATGAGTAGAAGAGCCAGTAATTTGTTAAAAAATAAATCCTCAAATTATTATAGATATTGTAGTGTAAAATTGCAGTACCGTACTTAATTAAGCACGAAAAAGTTATTCTACCTGTGTTACTGTCAAGATCATAAAAAAAAAAAAACTTCAATTTTTGTAGTGCCGATTTCGACAGACTAAACTAATTATTATCTCAAATTGATTTCAGTACAATTATTTCAAATAATCTTGATTTAAGTAGCTAAATTAGTAATTTTTAGTCTATATTATTTAACTACCTCACTCGGTGTGTTCCAACATCAATTCAAAAAAATTTGTGCTGTGCTCCACCTTGGTACAATAAACATCTTCGAACCCTACATAAGCCAAGAAATAAATTATGGAAAAAATTTCTATCGTCAAGAGATCCAATTGATTATAACCGATATCTTAGTGCATTCTCCGAATTTTCTAAACTATGTACAAGTCTTTACGATGAGTACATAGTCAAAATACAATTTGATTTAATATCAGATCCTAAACGGTTTTGGCATTTTATTAACTCAAAAAAGAAATTGGAGGGCTATCCTAGGACTTCTAAACACGCAAATAATTGCGTTAACGATTCCAAGGTTATATCAAACCTATTTGCAAACTTCTTTAGTCAAGCCTTCACTGATAACAATTTCGTGCCCGACTCTGTCTATTTCAGTTATCTAAGTAACTCTCCTCAAATCACACTAATGTTCGATCAATATCGATTATGAAGATGTTCATTACAAAATTAACAAATTAAAGGATGATTACTCTTCCGGTACTGATGGTTTACCTCCCGTAGTTCTAAAAAATGCACTGATACGTTAACACAACCATTAACCAGGCTTTTTCAAATGTACCTCTCTTCAGGCGAGTATATGGAAAACTTCTTTCATAACTCCGATCCATATGAAAGGAAGTAAGCCTGAAATAAATAACTATAGGCCCATTGCCAAATTATCTTGTATTCCTAAACATTTCGACTCTCTCTTTAATTATTGTAAGCCATTTTTATCCTATTTTAAACATGGATTCCTTAAAGGGAAAGTCACTACTGCTAATCTAACCGAATTAGTCTCTTTTAGTCTCAACTCCATGGAAAAGTAGGCTAGACGTGGATTCGATTGCTACCGACTTTAGTCAGGCTTTCGATAAGCTGTCCCGTAGTGACATTTTATTTAAACTTCGTGCTCTAGGATTTCCACCTCACATTATAGATTGGATGAGTTCATATTTATGCGACAGAGTGTATCACGTCCTTTTTAGGTCTAATGTTGCAGATTCCATCACTGCTTAATCGGATGTTCTACAAGGTAGCCACTTCGGTCCTTTGATATTTATCTTAACCACAAACGATGTACATAATATTATAAAACACACATTCTAGTGTACTTTGACGATATGAAAATATTTAAACAAAACTCATCTCCGCGAGAATCTCATCTTCTTCAGAGTGCCGTTAATAACTTCGCTTTATTTCAAAAGATGGGTTTATCAAAAGATGGTCAAAAGAATTTTCCGACCCATATGTCACCAGAGCTTTATATTTGACTATAATACCATTACTTGAATACGCATCTCAGGTATGGTCACCTCTTCATCAAGTTCACATAGACAAGATTGAATCTGTTCAACGTAAATTCGTTCTTTTCGCTCTTCGTGTTCTTTCATGGACAAACCCATATAACTTACACTCTTACAGGAACCGCCTTAAGCTTCTAGGTCTGCAAAGTCTCTTTAATCGTCGTGAAGTGGCTGATATTATATTTGTTCACCAAATTCTCTCAGGTGCAATTGATTCAATATCAACTTTCGTTCTCTTAGGTATTCTGCCTTCTTTTGTTTAAAGTTTCATCGCACGGATTATGGAAAGAATGAGCCAATTGCTAGAATGTTGCGTAACGTAAATAATAACTCTAATGTCTTCGATTCTCACATTAGTAAGTCTAAACTAAAGAATCTGCTTTATTCAAACAGGTCATAAGTTTTTGAAGGACATGTAAAACGTAGTTGTTCACGTTGAATCAGTAGTATTTCATAATTTTAATACTTATGCATAAGTGTATATACATTATTTTTATTTTTGTGTCTTATTATTTTTTTCTTTGTTTCTTTTTCTTGTTTTTTTTTTTTAATTTATTAAGTTTATACCCAAACAAATTGACTAATGCTTCGGCATAATTTAAAATTGCAAAATTTTTATTTAGCCTATCTTGACATGTTGGAAGATCTAAATCTATGATATAATTTTTTAATTGATTGAAGATTTTAAATTGCTTCAACTTTTGACTTGTGAGCATATTGCTTATTGATTTTTGTTCTTTGATTTTCGTTGACATGTTGGAAGATAAACCAAAGTTACTAGATTTTTAACCGTTTTTTCCGTTTATGGATTTTATTTTTGTTTCTGTTTTTAGTATTCTATCAATTTATTACTAATTACTAATTTCCTTAATCGTGTTTACTAATTCCCCTTTTTTTTTGTTTTGCAAGCTTGTTTAAGCATTTCCTGACCCAATTCTCTCCTTACTAACACATTCTTCATTAAGGGTTATCACGTGCTTGTATTCTTTTTTGAATAAAATTAAAATATAATAATATTAAACTTTAATCAATGAAAGTTCATTGAGTGTATGCTCGTCACAGTATTCCATACTGAATACTTTAATTTATTAAAATCTTTCTATACTTTTAATAAGAAGAGATTTATTCTTCCAAGCACTGCGATGACCTTGTATACGACACTCCTAGTCATATGCCAAATAATAATAATAATGAGAATGCAGACTCCCCGCGTGCGCGGCACAGGAGGGGTAATTGGTCGTTGGGACATTATTATAACTAATTATAAAACAAACTTGTAAAAATTTCTACGGCAAGCAATCAAAGTCTTTTTTTACATACAAACTTTTTTTTACAATACAACACAAATTGCAAATACCACATATTGTCTAATAAACAAATTAAATCTTAAATAGCCAACCACTATGGTTTAAAAATTAAATTTTAAAATAACATATCATTGCCGTAACGTGAAATTGAAAAAAAAACTTTTTACAATCCTTTTTTTAAAAAAGTATATACCAATAGGACTCAAATCCTAACAAGCACAAATCAGAATTTTGAATACAGGTTAGGTAAAAAATATTTTGACAAGGTCTAACCAATATTAGTCTTTCAAAAACTATTTCAATCAATTCCAAATTTATTTCACCTATTGTTTTTTTTAACCTTTCAAAAAACCTTATTAGGCCGGCAGACGACAAGCAAAATAGTTTAGAACCTTCCTTTTCGCTATCAAAGGATGACACTTTCAAAACACAACCTTTACCAATTGACGCAGCAACCACCTCGGTTTTAAAACTACCCATGTTCATTCCAATCGAAGTCCAATTCGAATTAAGCAAAATAACATCCGAAAACAAAAAATATAATCACGTGGTGACTGCACTAACACCAGACGTACTAAGGAAAGTGCATGCAAAACATGGAGATAAACCTTGCGACTTTTATCGACATTTTGTCCAATTAGCCGGTCCGGCAAGCGAATCGGTTTAGGGCTAATTAGAAAAATTCGGTTAAGTCGCTCACCTAAAAATATCAGCATTCATCTCATTTCATTAGACGATAAAGCTATAGATGAACTTATAAACATTGCGGACAAGATCGATGACTCCAAAAATAAATTTCTGTTTGCCAATAATGTGGAAGCCCATAGTGTTGTTACAAACAACACAGAAATACAAGAACTAAAATCTCAAATTTCTGGTTCTGGCCAAGTTCAACCTTTTAGTGGAATTAAAGCGCCGTTGCCTAATAGACGCAAAACAAATTTTTTAATAAAACATTCCATTGCTTCAGTTTCAACACCAATTCCCAAACATATTATATCAGTTTTTATAAAAACTTGTTTTCCAGCGTTAGAGTAAAATTTTGGTATAACAGTGAAAATAGTCGAATATTTTCCTTTTAATTTTACTGATATGCTTATCATACAGATACGCGTATTTCGTCTACTACTTGCAGACTTCTTCAGTGTTTTGTACTCGACTGAGGAAAGAAATCTAAAATTGTCTTATTTATTTTATTCGTACAGGTAACAATTTGATGTTTCTCGCAGCTGCATTGTTGTTTATTATCCAATGAATTAGCACAGGTAGGGGGTTGAATAAAAATATTTTTATTTATTTTATTATTGGTATTTAAAATAATTTTTCCGACGTTAGGGTGACAGGTAGGGGTGGTGTTATTTGTTTTCTTGTATTTCACTAAAAATTTAAATAAAGAAGAATATCCATTGCCTTGGTCTTTATTTAGGAGTGAGTCATTTTTAGTTTTGTAAATTTCGATGCTTTCAGCTGAATCTAGTTTCCTAGAATCTCTAATGTAATTTATCATTACAATGTCTTCTTTCGAAATGCTATGATTCTCCTGGATGATGTGTTCTGCTACTTTGGATCGGAACTCTGTTGAGTTCTTCTTTTTAGCCAGTTCTGCTTCTTTCAGGTGTTCATTGAGTCGCGTTTGCATGTTTCTCCTAGTTTGCCCAATATAAACTGACTGCAAGTTACCTTATATACACCTGATTTTTCCATTTGTTCGATTGGGTCTTTAGTTGAACCTAGAACAGACTTGAGTTGGTTAGTTCTACTGCTATATACGATATCTAACCCGTGTTTTCTTAATTTCGTTCTGAGTGGGAGAGAAATCTTGCTAAACTCCAATGCTACTCTTCTTATGGGTTGTTGATCAGTCAGTAGGTTAGTGAGGGAATTCCGTTGTAAACTTCTTTTCCGTTTACTAAGTAAGGCCGTGATGGTTTTTTCCGGATATCCGTTTATTCTCGCAATTTCAAATATGTGTTTAGTTTCTTTTACTAAACCTTTTTGGGAGATGGGAAGTGTTAACATTCGATGGATCATGTGGTTGAACGATGCCATCTTATGTTGATAGGAGTGGTTAGAGGTATTCGGGATGACCCTGTCAGTATCTGTAGGTTTCCTATAAATCTCTAGTTCTAGAGATGTTCCTGTTTTACTTAACAGTAGATCTAAGAATGGTAGTTGGCCTTCTTTTTCTACTTCAACAGTAAACTGTATATTCCTGTGGAGCCCGTTAAGAGTAGTTAAGGTTGATTCTAAGTCCCTTTCCTTTATTACAGCAAAAATATCATCTACGTATCTTTTCCAAAATCTTGGTAACCGTTCTTCTGCTGCTAAATCTGACTCCAATTTAGCCATGAAAATTTCACTGATTAATGGAGAAAGGGGATTTCCCATTGGAGCTCCCTTCAATTGCTTGTAGAAATTTCCTCTAAAGGTGAAATAATTTTCTTCCATGCAAAGCCGGATCAGTTTTATGTACTGTTTTACTTTTGTCCTCCACTGTGGTCCAGTTTCTTGTTGTAGTAACCATTCTTCTACCAGAATAATAGCCTCTTTGACTGGGATACTGGGAAAAAGCGATTTTACGTCAAAAGAGACCATGACCTCGTCTTCGTTAAGTCCTCCCATTGATTGTAATTCTTGAGCAAGTTCCTTAGAGTTTTTCCCTGATTGGGTTTCGAACTGCTTATCCATATTACGAAACTCCTCCACTAACCATTTGGCTATTTTATATGTTGGAGACATATCTGCTGTCACAATTTCTCTCATCTCATTCCCTGGCTTGTGAATTTTAGGAAGTCCTTTAATTCTAGGAAGTGCTGGATTGGGGATCTTAAGTTTGTTGACTCCTATTACTTGTCGGCATTCCTTGATAGTGCTGTCTACTCGCTTGATGAACTGTTGAAGAGGATCGTTTCTTAATTTCCTGTAAGGTCCGTTCGTGATCTTCTCCTGCATCCTATTATCGTAATCTTCTTTGTTTAAAATTACCAGTGCGTTACCTTTATCAGCCTTGACAAAGTATACTGGTTTCGCCTTGATGTCTCTGATGACTTTTTTCTCATTTCTGATTACCTTTTTATTCTCATAGTCAATCGACATCTTTTCTTTAATGACTTTTGCTGTGGTGGCTCTTATAAGCTCCTTTTGTTCTGTTGTAATGGGCAACGTTGGATTGTACGTGTTGATTCCTGCTTCTAAGTCTACAATAAGTTTTTCGACATCAGTTTCATGTGTTATCGCGTAATTAAGTCCGTTGTTAAGTAGCACCATTTGATCTTCGGTGAAGGTCTGAGAGGACTGATTCACCACAAAATTTCCAATTTGCTGCACGTGAACTTTAGGTTTTGTGTCAACCTGTTGTTTTTCCTGAAGTAAGTTGAATTTCCTTTCAAGCAGTTTCCTCTTTCTTTCGCTCTCGCATTCTTCTGCCACTTTCACTTTGATAAGGAACAAGGGGAATTCTCTAGCATATTGTTGTGCTAGTTTGAGATGAAGATAGTATGCTTCTAGAGTTTTGCGATCAAGTTTAGCTCTAAGGGAAGCGATACTATTGCTAATTATTTCATTCTCAATTTTTTTCATTATCTTGATATTAATCGATGTACGAATTTTTATTTGATGACTCTTAGGTGTTAGGTTAGAGTTTTTGCATCTGCTTAAAAATGCGATGTCTTTGCTAAGCGATGCAATTGTTTTCCTCAAAGCGATGAACTTATTTGGCTCTGATGTGGGCTTGGTTGCCATATTTAGTTTTTATAAAAACTTGTTTTCCAGCGTTAGAGTAAAATTTTGGTATAACAGTGAAAATAGTCGAATATTTTCCTTTTAATTTTACTGATACGCTTATCATACAGATACGCGTATTTCACCTTTAGAGAAAATTTCTACAAGCAATTGAAGGGAGCTCCAATGGGAAATCCCCTTTCTCCATTCATCAGTGAAATTTTTATGGCTAAATTCGAGTCAGATTTAGCAGCAGAAGAACGGTTACCAAGATTTTGGAAAAGATACGTAGATGATATTTTTGCTGTAATAAAGGAAAGGGACTTAGAATCAACCTTAACTACTCTTAACGGGCTCCACATGAATATACAGTTTACTGTCGAAGTAGAAAAAGAAGGCTAACTACCATTCTTAGATCTACTGTTAAGTAAAACAGGAACATCTCTAGAACTAGAGATTTACAGGAAACCTACAGATACTGACAGGGTAATCCCGAATACATCTAACCACTCCTATCAACATAAGATGGCATCGTTCAACCACATGATCCATCGAATGTTAACACTTCCCATCTCCCAAAAAGGTTTAGTAAAAGAAACTAAACACATATTTGAAATTGCGAGAATAAACGGATATCCGGAAAAAACCATCACGGCCTTACTTAGTAAACGAAAAAGAAGTTTTCAACGGAATTCCCTCACTAACCTACTGACTGATCAACAACCCATAAGAAGAGTAGCATTGGAGTTTAGCAAGATTTCTCTCCCACTCAGAACGAAATTAAGAAAACACGGGTTAGATATCGTATATAGCATTAGAACTAACCAACTCAAGTCTGTTCTAGGTTCAACTAAAGACCCAATCGAACAAATGGAAAAATCAGGTGTATATAAGGTAACTTGCAGTCATTGCAACAAAGTTTATATTGGGCAAACTAGGAGAAACATGCAAACGCGACTCAATGAACACCTGAAAGAAGCAGAACTGGCTAAAAAGAAGAACTCAACAGAGTTCCGATCCAAAGTAGCAGAACACATCATCCAGGAGAATCATAGCATTTCGAAAGAAGACATTGTAATGATAAATTACATTAGAGATTCTAGGAAACTAGATTCAGCTGAAAGCATCGAAATTTACAAAACTAAAAATGACTCACTCCTAAATAAAGACCAAGGCAATGGATATTCTTCTTTATTTAAATTTTTAGTGAAATACAATAAAACAAATAACACCACCCCTACCAGTCACCCTAACGTCGGAAAAATTATTTTAAATACCAATAATAAAATAAATAAAAATATTTTTATTCAACCCCCTACCTGTGCTAATTCATTGGATAATAAACAACCATGCAGCTGAGAGAAACATCAAATTGTTACCTGTACGAATAAAATAAATAAGACAATTTTAGATTTCTTTCCTCAGTCGAGTACAAAACACTGAAGAAGTCTGCAAGTAGTAGACGAAATACGCGTATCTGTATGATAAGCATATCAGTAAAATTAAAAGGAAAATATTCGACTATTTTCACTGTTATATTATATCAGTTTCGGAGTTCGGGAAGATTTTAAAAGAAATTTCCCATATTTACACAGGAACCAAATTATCACCGCCCGGTCAACCACAAGATCGAACATCACATCCTAACAGAAGGCCAGCTGCCCGTATCAAAAGCAAGAAGATTATGCCCAGACAGACATAAAGCGGCTCAGCTGGATTTCCAACACATACTAGAATTAGGTGTTTGCCGGAGTTGTTCGTGTTCTTTTTCATCTCCTCTGCACATGGTCCCCAAAAAAGATAATAACGACTGGCGACCACGCGGCGATTACAGGAAGCTCAACGCAGTCACGGTACCAGACAGATACCCATTACCCCACTTACACAACTTCTCGATTAATCTAAACGGCTGGACAGTATATTCCAAACTAGATATCATTCGGGCTTATCATTTAATTCTGGTTGCGTACCAAAAACTGCCATCGTAACACCATCGTTTGGTCTTTCCGAATTTACCAGGATGCCATGCGGATTGCGAAATGCCGCACGAACGTTCCAGCGTTTCATCAATGAACAAGTTAAAGGGCTGGAGTTTGTTTTCATTTATATTGATGACATTCTAGTAGCAAGTAGAGGCAATGAGGAACATGCTGAATATTTACGCACGCTCTGTGAAAGGTTAAGCGATTATGGAATTTAGTGCAAACCTTCCAAGTGCGTGTTCAGAGTACAATCACTCGAATGTTTAAGACACGTGATTACAGCAGAAGACATTCACCCCAGCCAAAACATAATAGAAGCGGTCAAAAATTTTCCAATACCGAAATCGGTTCAACAGGCCAAATAACAGATTCATCCCAAATTTAGCAGAGGTTCTTGCCCCGGTTCATTAATTTTTAGCAAAATTACAAAAGTCAACAAGGAAGTCGAAAAAATAATTTAATTGGTTACAAAATTGCTTTCTCACAAGCCAAGGAAAACCTCAACGTCAACGATCAGTCTCGGAGAAGTATTACAACAAAAAAACAAAGGACACTGGGAACCCTTATCCTTTTTTTCAAGAAAATTAACCACTACGGAAACCAAATACACCAGGTTCGATAGGGAACTGCTAGCTATTTATCTAGCGATAAAACATTTTAGGTATTTCGTAGAAGGGCGGAAGTTTACAGTGTCACCGATCATAAACCACTTACAACTTCTCTCCACACAAAAACTGAACAAACCAATTATCTGAACTACATATCGCAATTCACAAATGACATACAATACATCGAGGGAAAGATTAATGTCGTGGCTGACGCATTATCAAGAATTTCCGAAGATGAAGTATATGAAACAAAATATAACCTCGACCTAGAGATATGAGCCAATTTACAAAAAGAAGACGAACAGTTACAAGAGATGCTGGTTAATAAAAATAACAAAGACGGAGGACACGATTTCCAATTAAAACTTACATCTCTTCCCAATTTCGACATTTATTTTGAGATTTCCAATAAAAGAGCTAGACCGTGCCGGCCAGGATGCGACGGACTGCTTTTGAAAAATTACCCGGATTATCACATCGGGGTGCGGAGTGGTGGTGCGGAGAACGCGAAAATAAATAACGGAGCGGTATCTTTGGCCACGAATAAACAAACAAATAAACGAATAAGCCAAGCAGTGTCTATCGTGCCAAAGATCAAAAGTAATTCGACACACCGTTTCCCTGCATGAAAGAATCAACCTGGTAACGGAAAGGTTCGAACATATCCATGTCGGTATTATAGATCCATTACCACCTTCCGAGGGATATACTTATCTACTCACCAAAGATTGATCGTTTCACGCGTTGGCCAGAAGCGTATCCAATGGCAGATATCTCGGCACCTACCCTCTCTAAGACCCTGATAGAAAGCTATATACCTAGGTTTGGCTGTCCTAGGCAAATAACCACGGACCAAGGGACAAAATTCGCTTCGAAGCTATTCACAGAGCTGTCAAAATGACTTAGTACATACCACATAAAAACCAGTTCGTACCACCCACAAGTAAATGGCATGGTATTCATCGAAACTAAAACAGGCAAGAAAGACCCTACGCACTTTGTAATCCAATTAAAAAAAACATGCCTAACGTCCGCCTCACAAACCCACGAAACTCCCCACAGAATAACATTCTTATTCCAAAAAACATATTCAACTATGTATACGTAAGAGTGGATAGAGTAAAGACAGGGTTAACAAGTCCCTACGAAGGCCGTACGAGGTAATTAAGCGGTTCAGGAAACAATTTGTAAACATCTAACAATTTACACAAAATATTGGTGTTTTATTAGATTTAGTTTTTTTTTTTATTAGGTTTAGCAGTATTCGTTAACATAGTTATAGTTAATTATAGTTAGTTTTATTTATACATTTATTTTTTTTTCTCTGTTTTTTTATCTTATACACCTTATTATTATATAATAATTCATACTCCTTAACAATAGTTATCTTTGTCACTTCTGAATGACATTATCTTTGGAGAAGGGGATGTTGTGAACATTCACCCAACGAATTAGAATTAAATGGATGTGAGTATCCCATACAAAAATACAAACATTTGGGCAATATAGTTTTTTTAAATAGAAAATTAGTAAAATCTTTGAGTATGAATAAAATAAAAGGTATCAAAATATAATCTTAATAAAAATAACAATGTTTTTTCAATTTAAACTTTCTTTTACTTTATTACCGTATTCTATTATTACACAGAAAAGTATTGCTGTTAAATTATTTGAAAAAAAAAATCATTCATGTTTCTGAAATATTGAAAATGTAGCAGTAGTGTGTAATATATGGATATATCAAATTTTCAAAAAGTACGAACACTAGCAATGAAGTAGGAAAAAATAAATTTTTTTATTGTCAAATAAATATTAAAAAAAGTTAATAAAATTTTTGATTCTTATTATAAATTGTTAAAAAATTACAAATTTTAAGGAAAAATGGAACGTAAAAAGAAGATTTGTATAATTCCAGGCTGTAAGTTTCATTTGGAAAAAGAAAATTACGTGTCTTTACATATGTAAGTATTATATTTTACATCTTTTGAATTTTTAAAAACTTCTAAACAAAACAGTGTAGTATTAGGATAATTTAAATATCCGGACAAAGAATTTTTTTTTTAATACCATTTTAAATATTTATTTTGAATATATTAGACTATATATATATTTGAATATATTGGATATAATTTCAAGAAATGTATATATATGTTTGTAGTTTCCCAAAAGACGATGGTTTGAAACAACGATGGATTGAAGGAATGCAAACTGCAAAATGGATACCAAATTTAAAAAAGCATAGTAAAATATGCTCTAACCATTTTGCAATAAAAACAAGGATTGTTCTTATAAATTTTATAGGTTCTAAAATTTTTCAAAATTTATATAATCATATGTCTGACCAAAAACCTTTAGAAAATCATTTTTTGTTTATTAATAAAAAGTATTGCAGAAATTTATTTTAATACACGAATACATTATTCCTTAAAACTACATAATGAAAGAAACAGTGTAAGAAATAAATTAACAAAATTAATCCATTTCAAAGGGCACTAATCTATATTTTCTAAAAGAAGCTTTAAAAGTGTAAAAAATGATTGCACATAGTCCATATTGTAAAATGAAGTGGAATAGGCCTCTTGAGGAAACGATTTAAAAAAAACGTTCCTATTTCTTTACCTCAATAGTGGTGTGGAAAAAAGATTTTATACAAATATATCAATAACATATTATTTACATATTTATAAATATAGGATAGACAATAGACAATAATAAGTTTATATAATTTTATATAATAAATATCAAATATGTAAAAATTTTTATAATCAATCTATTGAAAAAACTTATAGAAAAGAATTTAAAATCTAAAAAAAAGAATAAATATTTTAAAATACAAAACTAGAAAGCGCTGTATTTCTCATATTTTTTTCATAAATGTAATAATAATAAATTTTGATTAATTTATCCATTATTGTTAGATATTTTTACTCATCATATTTTAAAAAAAAAATTTAAGTCAAAATACATACAAATTGAGGCGTATTAAATTCTGAGCACTATCCTGTTTATTTATCAAAATAATTTCCATTAAAAAGAGAGAAAATATATTGAACGAATATATTCGTCTATTTCTGTTTTTTGACAATAAAAAATACCAAAGAAAGAGAGGAATATACCCAAAACATTGGACACTTTTTTGTATGGATAGCCACTTCCATTTAATTCTAATTCGTTGCATTCACCACAATACACAGTACGTACCAATTTAACACACAAACAGTACATACTAATTTAACACTCCACCAGTATATGCTAACATACCTGATAGTAATGTGTGATGGGATTTGTAAAATTAGGTTACATTAGCAAAAGATAACATTTTATCATGCTATTCTCTAATTGCTCGTCGTACAAATTAGACATACATAAAATAAAGAATTTTATCATAAAAATATAGCAACTGGACACGTTTGTTTTATTTAACATAAAATTTTGGAACTAAAGGAAGACCCCAAAAAACTCATATAAGTATATAATAAATTTATAAATTGCTAAAAAATGATTATTATCTACCGAACAATTTGAGAAAATGCTTGGAATCGCATTAGATAGTAAGCGCCGCCTTTTAGAACTTGTTTTACTGAAACTTGCATGTGTGAAATGTAAAGAACAAATAGTACTATATTTGGTTGGCTCCCAACCTATTTTTGAAATTAGATTTACCCAAATTTTTATAAAATTTTCAACTTTACGAAAAACAAATCTAGTAAAGGGTATTTTATAGGTCTCAAAGTTGGATTCACATCCGGGAACACAGCATTTCCGACCCAAAATTGAAAAAAATAATGCAATTGCTAAAATCACAAAACTTACAAAAAAGAATTTAAATCAATTACATTTAAATATATATAATCATAAAGGAAGTATAATATAGAGAAACTATGTGGAACAAATTTTGTGACGATTTTTTTTTGCTTAAAAAAATTTTGAAAATACCCCATACACAGTAGGACCTAGATAAACTCACTTTAAAATTTTGTAATACGTCATTTTAATGTCTTCGTTAACAGAAACTAATACAAAATATTGAACTAAAAATTTTTCTTTTATGCAGGTTCAACTGTATAGATTCTAGCTTTGAGAGAGAGAATCTTTAAAATGATTTTAATTTTTGTTTTTTTTTTTTTGTTTTTGCTTTTATATAACATACATATAGTGTAGTAGCGGCAATGAGGTAATGTTGTGTATGTCGTATCAAATACACACTTGTTGGGTAGATGTAGAGTATACCATAATATGAAATGCATGGTGTCGGGACAAAATTTCAAAGACACAATTACATATTTAAAAAAATTAAATCCGAATTTAAGTTTTTATAAAAAATTTGAAATTATTTGGTTTTGTAATGAAGGTACTTGTTTTTTCTTAAAAAAAAGTAAGAATACTAAGTGGTTATGCTGAAGTCCGAAGCGGAATATCCCCGAAAAAAATTTCCGACCGAAATACGACAAATATCAGAATTCTGAAATTCGACTCCAAAGTCTGTGCAGAAATCAATATTAAATGTTTTGGAAGATTTTTTTTTATTTATTTTGTAAAAAGTTATAAATTTTTTAATAATTACATAACGTAATATGTACATAAATTAAAAGTAAAACTTATACATTTTTAATTACATATGTAGGTATATACAAATTAAAATTTAATAGTAATTTTTTGTTACACATTAGATTTTGTTGAAAACGATAAAAGATATTATTCGTTTGAAGCGCTTTTTTAATTTGTAATTTCGACGGACTTCAGCATAACCACCTAATTCTTATATAAAACAATTCTTATAAAAATATAAAACAAAATCATATTTTGAAAGGAATTATTAATCAACTACAGATTTTGACAATTTCTTCCACATTTTATAATGATTAATAAAAATTTAAACATTTAATTGTTTTAAATATGAAATTTTGTCCACATGTAATTTTGTCATGGAACCAAAATGTTACATTTTTAATGCAAACACAAACAACTTACTTTAAATTGGAAATTCATAAAGAAAGGAGAATTAAAAAATTTTAATATAGAAATAGAATATTCAAAAATAATGTTCATGTTCATTGTTAATATATTATGATAAGTTAATCTTAATAACCTACACTCTACCTCTACTATGCACTATACACTAAGAAATCAAGGAATACATGCATATATATGAATACGATAGTGTGCAAAATTCCTTACTTACTGCAGTGTGGCACAAAAAAGATAAGCACATTGAAGTAATTGAAAACAAATTAATAAATTATTTATTTTTTCTAATATTATAATATTGTTAATACTAGTAATATTATAATAAATTTAAGAAATTATTTTTGTTTATTTAATTTTTCATTTTCATTTTTATATTCAAGTTATTTATTTTTATTAAATTCAAAGTGTTTATTATTTTATTACACTTCAATTCTGCCTTTTCTCTTTGTTTAAAATATATTTTACAACATAGGTAGGTACATATTATTTGTACATTTGTAAAATTTTATTTAAAGAATTTTAATTTTAGAGCCACATTTTCTAAAACAGGTACATTTTTTTTTTTCAAAACCTAGCCTATGAAATGTTATTTTTCAACGCATAAAAAAGTAATTTAAATAGAATTTTACATTTTATTTGAAATTAAAACAAAACTCCAATTCAATCCAAGAACAAAATCAAAGAATTAGAAATTATAAAAACAGTTTAGACGCTTCCATTAGTGTTATTTTTTATTTTGATGAACAAAAGAAAAAACAACAAAACAAAGTTAAATATTTTATAAATTTTCATCTTTTGAAATGTTCAACATTATTGTACGATACTGTACGAGGTACAAAGGAAATAAAATATTTGTTATTTATATTATGCTTAGGCGAATCCTTTTCTTTTGTATTTGTTTAGTTATGATTATTTTTATTTATAAACAATCAGTTTTACTGTTCGCATAAAGAACTTCATTTACTGTTTCTAATGCTAATTCTACCAGATCGCTTTCGTCACTAATAAATATTGAAAATCCTGAATAGTCACATCCTCAAAACCTTCACCTTGTTGCATGTACATAAATAAAAATATGTAACCGTGTGGCTAGAGGTACGAAGCGTGTTATAAGAGGGTAATTCACAAATTTCTGGACGTGATGGAGGAGGATTACATGTGCATTTAAAATATTTATTAGTTTTTTATTAAACTTCAATCCCGCTTTTATTTAAAATATTCATATATATACCTATTGCAAAATATATATGTACATACACATTTGTGAAATTTTTATTTTAAGAATTTTAATTTTACAGCCACAAATTCAATTCATACCCATATATTTTTTTTTTTTATTTTTCAAGACATATCTAAGTTACCTATGATACCTATGAAATGACCCTTCAACGAAATAGTACAAAAATCATTTTTCAATTTATTTTAAAATTTAAATTAATAAAGAATACAAATTCAGTCCAAAAACAAAATCAAAAAATTTCAAATTACAAAAACAATTTACACTGCATTGTTGCAGGTGTTCTTTTGTTTTGCCCAAACACAGAAAAATAAAAATTAAATCATTGTATTGTGTGAATATAAACAAAACATATTACATTTTTTCTATGGCTTCTTCTTTACTACCTTTTTTCTTTTTTTTGCACACATATCACACGACACACATATATAAATTATAATGAAGGATTAAGGAATTACAATATTGTTATCAAGATCATTGAATCCGTATGCGATATACAAAATCAAGAGAAAGATTATAATTTATAAGAGATATTATAATTTACGCTCTGGGGTATTTTGGCATATAAAATATATTTTTTCTCTGGGGTTCTACGGTGAAGTAAAATTTAAGAAATATTGAAAAAATTTTTTTTGTTCCGCATAGTTTCTCTATATTATACTTCCTTTATGATATAATATAAATTTAAGCTTGTTATAATATATGTATATATATATATTTATTTTTATAATTAATATTTTTTTTATTTATATATATATATTTTTTTATTTAATATGTGTATATATATATATATATTTTTTTTTTATGATCTTGTCAGTAACTTAGGTAGAATCATCTTTTCGTGTTTAATTACGTACGGTACCGCAATTTAAACTACAATAGTTACAATTACAATATTTTGAATATTTATTTAACAAATTACTGGCTCTACTCATTAAATTTGGAAAACTACTGCTATTATCAGGAACTAAGTCTTCTTAAATAGAATAGTTTCATTTTATTTAGTTTACCAGATTAACTCTCAATTATCTTTTGTCATTTATTATATCCAAATGACAAAGGGTACTAGACCAGCTCGGAAAACCAATTTTTTTTTCTTCATCGGGAATCGAACTCGGGACCTTTCGGTTGAAAGCCAGGCGCTCTACCTACTGCGCCACCCAGCGTATATAATTAAATATTTTTTTATTTATGAAATATATAATATATTTTGTATTTATTACATTTATATGCATACATACGTATATTTTTATTTACTTATTATACAAATTAATCAAATAGGTACTTACTACTTATTCTGTAACTTATTTATTATTTTTTTTCCGTCACTAACTAGTCTAACTACTATCTTTTCGAAAATGCAACTATTAATTTCTTTCTAACTTGAAGTTGAACGAATAGTAAGCAAAAAATGGACATTTTTTTCTTACATGCTGTATACAATAAAATATCTTTCGAAAAAATTTTAGGTGTATTTATTTTCTTTTTAATAAATTAGCACTCAAAAACGAGTTCAACCTTCTTTTTTTGGAAAAATAAAATAGAAATTCTAAATTTTATTTTAATAGTTTAATTTATTTTAGTAGTTAATTTTTGAGAACGAAAATTAATGTTAAAACTCGATTTTAAAATCATTTTTTTTATCAAATTTTTTAAAAGCTCTTTCAATAAATGACAGCTTTCAAGAAAAATAAACGAATTTTTTTTCTGTTTCATAAACGCCAACATGGTATAGCGTTGGTAAAAAATGCTAGGAAAAAGTGATTATTATATTTAAGGAAAATAATAGTTAAAATTTCGAGTTGGAATGTAAAATCTCGATATTTTCTTGAAAATTCTTCAAATTTTCGTTTTATATAAGTTTCAACATATTTGAGGATATTTTTACTATCTTAAACTTTAAGCGAACCTTGCTAAATTTAGCTAAAATTTTGCAAAATAAAAGAAAAAAAATAAACGTGAAAATCCTCTCTCTGTTTGAATGTGTTAGTTAATTTCTGTGCAATACATTTAATGTAAGAAGCGCGTCCTGATATTTTGTAGTTCCAGTGCTGGAGTTGAATAATTACCAAAGACAAAAGAATTTTCTTTCTTTAAAAATAAAAAATAATTCTTTTATTGTATTTGTTTGATTCATATTCTGAGATTTGAGTTGAAACAAAATTTTTAATAGCGGACAATTTCTTGAGATGAATTTTATTGACTATGTAGAGTTATTTTAATCCAAATTTTTAATAACGGACTGTTACTTGGTATTAATTTATTGCCTAAGGTTAATGCAAATAGATAGTTTAAGATTGTGTCATTGTGTTGGTTCATGAAACAAAACTTTACACGCTGGGTGGGGCAGTAGGTAGAGCGCCTGCCTTTCAACCGAAAGGTCCCAGGTTCGATTCCCGATGAACTATTATATTTAACAAGGCTTAGTTCCTGACAATAGCAGTAGTTTTCCAAATTTAATGAGTATAGCCAGTAATTTGTTAAATAAATACTCGAAATGTTGTAGATATCGTAGTTTAAAATTGCAGTACCGTACTTAATTAAGCACGAAAAGGAAATTCTACCTAAGTTACTGTCAAGAACGTAAAAAGAAAAAAAACAGGAGAAGAACGAAAATTAAGCAAACGAAAATAATTTTGTGATACCATTTTTATTTATTTTTAAATTTATAATTCTATAGCAAAAGTCCTATATATAATATAATAATGTTTTTTTGACATAACTAAAGAAAATTCAATTTCCTTCAAAAACATTCTCCAACGACTATACGGCACCATAAGTTATAAACTGTTTTGTCACCACAGTTCCTGTTTTTTCGCAGTAAATTTTTTTTATTTTCATTTATTTTTAATACACGCATTTTTATTTTATTCCCAAAAACCAATTTCATTTAGTAGATAGGTAGATACGCATCATATTATGTGTGTTTAGTACGCCAACTAATGAGTACGCCAATTGTTAAAATTAAAACTTTTAATTTCAATTTGAATTTATGGTTTTATTTATTAAAACCTTATATATATTTCTCTGTCTATTTAATTTTATTTACAATCAATTTAGACTTATCTTACAATCACATTTGTTAAACTATTAAATTTTTTTTATATACAACACCACTGTTTGAAATCTCTTTTTGAAGTGACAGATTTTTCTTCTTAAAACCTTTTTCTAATTTTTTGCAACGGTCTTCTTTTATGAGTTCATTGTCTTTTTGTCTTTGAAATGTTATTATGACTTTTAATGACCTATATAATTTTACTCAACGAATTAGAATTAAATGGAAGTGGCTATCCCATACAAAAATACAAACATTTTGTCCATATTTTTTTAGTACTTCTCTTTCTGTTTGGTTTCCAATTGTCAAAAAAAAAATTTTTTCAGTGTTAGGCCAATATAGTTTTTTTAAATAGAAAATTAGTAAAATCTTTGAGTATGAATAAAATAAAAGGTATCAAAACTTAATCTTAATAAAAATAACAATGTTTTTTCAATTTAAACTTTCTTTTACTTTATTACCGTATTCTATTATTACACAGAAAAGTATTGCTGTTAAATTATTTGAAAAAAAAAAATCATTCATGTTTCTGAAATATTGAAAATGTAGCAGTAGTGTGTAATATATGGATATATGAAATTTTCAAAAAGTACGAACACTAGCAATGAAGTAGGAAAAAATAAATTTGTTATTGTCAAATAAATATTAAAAAAAGTCAATAAAATTTTTGATTTTTATTATAAATTGTTAAAAAATTACAAATTTTAAGGAAAAATGGAACGTAAAAAGAAGATTTGTATCATTCCAGGCTGTAAGTCTCATTTGGAAAAAGAAAATTACGTGTCTTTACATATGTAAGTATTATATTTTACATCTTTTGAATTTTTAAAAACTTCTAAACAAAACAGTGTAGTATTAGGATACTTTAAATATCCGGACAAAAAGATATTGGAATGCAAAGATGGAAATATAATAAAATGGGAATATGTTGAAGCATTGCATAACTTACAACAAAATGAATTACTGCATTTAGGTAATAAACTAAAATAAACTAAAATAGTCGCAACCTATCAGCTAAAAACTTAAAAAAAGTTTTGAACCCAAATAATTTTGAATGTAAGTTAATTCAAAATATTTAAACTCTTCAAAATAATTAATACTACTTTTCCATAATTTTTAGGTATTTTTCAATTTATTGATGAAGTAGTACCGTATATTCTTTCGATTATACCAGGTAGTCGTAGCACAGGATTTGATGGTCTCGTAATTGATTTGTTAAATATCAAAGATCTGTATAAAGAATTGGTATTCTCTCAAAAAATTAAATTTCTTCCCAGTTATAAGATCAGTCAAGATCATATAGAACTATTTTTTTCTTCAATAAGGATGCGTCTTGGAAGAAATGACAATCCCACTTCAAAACAGTTCAAAGCAACTTATAAAAGATTATTAGTTCGTTGTGAAATAAGAGACCATGGAATAGGTAATTGTATTCCACTTGAGGAAATACAAATATTGACGAATGAGCTTAATACTTCATCAATATTAAGAATTAATGAATCAATTAAAAATAATTTTGCATCTTATTTATTTAATTAATCTGAATTTGAAGAAAATGTAGAAGAATTTCAACCACTTTCTGCTTGTGCTGAACATATTGTAGAATATATTGCTGGCTTTGTTGTATATAAGCTGAAATCAAAATTGAAATGTGCAATATGTATTTCTGCAATCATAGCAAGTGACGTGGAAATGAATACAATGGAATATTCATTAATTTCATATAAAACAGAAGGTTACTTAACTTACCCTTCTAAAGATGTAGTCGATATATGTAAGTTTTGCGAATTATTATTTCGACAAACGAATAGTTTAAAAAAAACAAAATTGTTATATAGTTTAATTTCCAAAGTTCTTATAAATTTTATAGGTTCTAAAATTTTTCAAAATTTCTATAATCATGTTTGACCAAAAACCTTTAGAAAATCATTTTTGTTTATTAATAAAAAGTATTGCAGAAATTTATTTTAATACACGAATACATCATTCCTTAAAACTACATAATGAAAGAAACAGTGTAAGAAATAAATTAACAAAATTAATCCATTTAAAAGGGCACTAATCTATATTTTCTAAAAGAAACTTTAAAAGTGTAAAAAATGATTGCACATAGTCCATATTGTAAAATGAAGTGGAATAGGCCTCTTGGGGAAACCACTTTAAAAAAAACGCTCCTATTTCTTTACCTCAATGGTGGTGTGGAAAAAAGAAAATGTTTTGATACAAATATATTAATAACATATTATTTACATATTTATAAGTATAGGATAGACAATCGGCAATAATAAGTTTATATAATTTTATATAATAAATATCAAATATGTAAAAAATTTTATAATCAACCTATTGAAAAAACTTATAGATTCTTTTCTTTAAAATCTAAAAAAAAGAATAAATATTTTAAAATTCAAAACTAGAAAGCGCTGTATTTCTCATATTTTTTCATATATGTATTAATAATAAATTTTGATTAATTTATCCATAATTGTTAGATATTTTTACTCATCATATTTTTAAAAAAAATTTAAGTCAAAATACATACAAATTGAGGCATATTAAATTCAGAGCACTATCCTGTTTATTTATCAAAATAATTTCCATTAAAAAGAGAGAAAATATATTGAACGAATATATTCGTCTATTTCTGTTTTTTGACAATCGGAAATACCAAAGAAAGAGAGGAATATACCCAAAACATTGGACACTTTTTTGTATGGATAGCCACTTACATTTAATTCTAATTCGTTGATTTTACTCATAAGATACCCAACAAACAAACTGCGCGAAACTCGGTTTTATTATAAGTTAACTCTACGTTGCTAGTTTAACAAATGCGATCATGTCAAATTGACAATTAATCAAAACAAGAAGTGAAAAGGAATGAACAAAAACAAATATAATAAATTTGTTCGCTAAGAAAATTAAAGGAAATAAAGGTAAGTAACATTAAATTAATGAAGTTATAAATGATTATAATTATATATGATAAATTAACAATTTACTATTAAATTTATTTTAGAATTTGCATGCCCTGTTGACGATGGAATTCCACTGGAATTACATTTCAATAGGTAAGTATTCTCTTGATTGTAAATTTGTTTTTTTTTGCTTTTTAGTTGATTTCAACGTTGGATTTGAAACAAACGCTGGATCTTGAACATACTCTCCGCCTTGGGATGTATGCGAGTAGATGCCAACATTCTGTGAATGGTTCTATTTATTGCCTGTAAGTTTCCGAATATTTGTGACCGTTCTGCTGACTTTGCTAATTTGTTTGCCGGTTGTGTAGTACTAAATGTAGTAATAGTAGTAATAAACGCCAAATTAAATGCCAAACAAATCCATTTAATAGTTTAATTTACTAACTGTGTGATGTATGTATTGACTGATCGCCAAATTGTCCAAGAATTGATGAGTTAATACATATCACTGCAGACGATTCATTGTGAACAAATTTTCAAGTTTTTTATATGTTGAAAGGTAGCTGATCGCCAAGTTAAATGCCAAAAAAAAAGGAATGACCAGCTGGTAATTTATTTGTTTTGGAAGTTATATGTATATTCGACCGTGTAATTAGTTTCAAATTGTTGTACATCGTTTAGTTTAACAAGTATTTGTATTGTATTTGTTGTGATTGAATTAATTTGTGATATTTATTTTGTTTTTTAGGTACATCATAACAATATGCGTGATCGAATGATCATTAATATTGACCATTTAGTTTTAAATATAAGTTTGTAAGAAAAAAAAATTTCTCCTTTTTTTTTAAATTGAAGTTGTTTTAATTAGGTTAGTTAATTCATTTGTTTTATCTCTTTCAAATTCATTAATTTAATTTTAAATTTAAATTCTATTATCTTGATTATATATTAAATTTTAGTTTTATAAGTTTTAAGTGTTTAATTTTATTAGTTTAAAATTTTAGTGTTATTAGTTTAAGTATTTTTTATTAAGTCTCATTTGAAGTTGATAGATGATTGTCCATGATCGGTAGTAGACAAATTTAGCTAATAGTTCTTTTGTAGATTGTGTCTTTGGTTTGAAGAGTTACTACTCTTACGAGTCCATCGGCTCCAGGATGTATGTTTGTGATTCTTGCCATTACCCATTTAGTTGGTGGTAGATTTTGATCCTTTATCAATACTAAATTGCCAACTTCAAGATTTTTGTTATTGGCTTGCCATTTCGTTCGGTTTTGTAGTGTGTGTAAATATTCTGTGTGCCATCTTTTCCAAAATGATTGCACCAGTTGTTGTATGTGTTGCCATCTTGATAGACAGTGTCCTTGATCGAGGATAGATGGTTCTGGAACGAACAGTAAAGGACCTCCAACTAAAAAATGACCTGGAGTTAAGGCTAAGTAGTCTTCTGGATCATCCGTTAATTGACACAGTGGGCGGGAGTTTAGACATGCTTCTATTTGTGTTGCTTCTATTTGTGTTCTAATTGTGTTGACTTCAAGATTTTTGTTATTGGCTTGCCATTTCGTTCGGTTTTGTAGTGTGTGTAAATATTCTGTGTGCCATCTTTTCCAAAATGATTGCACCAGTTGTTGTATGTGTTGCCATCTTGATAGACAGTGTCCTTGGTCGAGGATAGATGGTTCTGGAACGAGCAGTAAAGGAACTCCAACTAAAAAATGACTTGGAGTTAAGGCTAAGTAGTCTTCTGGATCATCCGTTAATTGACACAGTGGGCGGGAGTTTAGACATGCTTATATTTGTGTTGTGGTTGTTGTCAGTTCTTCAAATGTTAGTTTGCTGTTTCCTAATATCCGTTTTAAATGGTGTTTTGTAGATTTTACCCAAGCTTCCCATAAGCCTCCAAAATTAGGAGAAACTGATGGTATAAAATGCCACGTAATACCTTCGTTCGATGTAATCTGAGGTAATTCTTTTTGTAGTTACCTTACATATTCATTGTTCAATATGGTTTTTGCTCCGACAAAATTAGTCCCATTATCCGAATACATATCGGTACACTTTCCGCGTCTGCTAACAAAGCTTTTTAATGCAGCTATAAATGTTTGTGTTGTTAGATCCGACACTACTTCTATATGTATTGCTTTCGTGACTAAACAAATGAAAATAGCGAGAAAAGCCTTCATCATTTTTGCATTGCGCAGCTTCGATGTTTTGATTTCGAAAGGTCCACAATAATCTACGCCGGTATGTTGAAACATTCGTGACATATTTAAACGCGCCGGTGGTAAGCTTCCCATCATTTGTTGTGCTTGTTGAGCCTTTTGTCGAAAACAGATGACGCATTTATGTATTTGTTGCTTGATAGTGTTTCTGATATTGAGTAACCAATATTTTCTCCTGATGATGCCCATCATTAATTCTGCACCCCCATGTAAAGTCACTTGATGAGTGTTATGTAAAATTAGTGTTGTGAGTAGATGTTTGTCTGATATTATAATGGGATACTTCTCTTCCCATGATAAATTCGATTGTTGAAGACGACCGCCAAGTCGAATTATGTTTTTTCCGTCTAGAAACGGGTTCAGTTGTTGCAACTTTCCTCCTGCTGGTAATCCGCTTTTGATGTTCTTGATTCCTTGGGGAAATTCAGTACTTTGAAGTTGTTGAATCCAGAATTGCCGGCTTTTTGTAGTTTGGTAGTTGTCAAATACTTTAGTGTTATCCTTGGCTGATCCTTTTTTAAGTTTTTGGCGAACCGAAGACAGTATGCGGTGACTCTTAATAGTTTTTGTAACGATGAGTACTTAAGTACTAAATTTTCCAGGTTCGTAGTTGGTACTTTGATGGTGAATTGAACCTTTGTATGTTTGGTTTCTAATTCCACTGGTAGAATTTTTGGCCTTTTCGGCCATTTGTCCGTTGTTTGATGTAACCAGTTTGGACCATTCCACCAAAATTTTGCCTTTAGTAACTCCGAAGGTAGAATCCCACGGGATGCATAATTTGCAGGATTTGATTCGGTTGGCACATGATTCCACACTTCACTTGGACAAGACTGTTGTATTTCCGAAATTCTATTTCCCACGAAGGTCTTATATTTACTAGGATGACCCTGTAACCATGCTAGAACAATGGTTGAATCTGTCCACGCATGAAATCTAATACTGCTAAATTTCATTGCTTTCTGAACAATTTTGAAAAATCGGGATAGTAATAGGGCTCCTCACAGCTCAATTCTTGGTAATGTTATGGTTTTTACTGGAGTGACTTTAGTTTTGGATGTTAATAAATGAACCTTTACGATTCCCTGTTTGTCAATTTCTCTCATGTACAATGCTGCTGCATAAGCATGCAAAAACCCATCACAAATTCCATGGATCTCTACTTCCTTATTTGTTGTTTCGACCCATCTAGGAATTTTTATACTTTCGATGAGGATTATTTCCGATTTTACTTTGCACCAGATGTGACTTATATCACTCGGTATTTCTTCATCCCAATCAATGCCAGTCAACCATATAGCTTACATTAATATTTTCAATTTTATGATGAACGATGATAATAGACCTAATGGATCATAAATCCTTGCAATATTACTCAGAAACTTTCTTTTGGTCAGCTTTCCTTCATCTTCAAACTTGTTGGCCACGTTATATTTAAATGCATCCAATTTCGGATACCAAATAATGCCCAAAGTTTTTATGATTTCGTTGTCATCAACCTTAATCACACCATTAAGTTCTCTGTCTTCTTGTGAAATACCTTTCAAAACACTTTCATTGTTTGCTGTCCACTTACGGAGAAGGAACCCACCAGATTTCAGCACTTCATTTATTCCATTTCGTAATTTTATGGATTGTTCTACTGTGTCTGCGCCTGTCAATAAATCATCCACATAAAAGTCTGCTTTTATCACATTGGCTATTGTATTATCCTTACTGCTTTCATCTGTTGCTAACCGTTGTAGCGTTCGAACAGCTAAATATGGCGCAGACACGTGCCAAATGTGACTGTCTTTAATACATAATCTTGTATTGGTTCATCAAACGTGTTTCTCCATAGAATTCTTTGAAATTCGGCATCGTGTTCATGAACCCATATTTGTCGGTACATCTTTGCTATATCGGCTATAAATGCGATTCTATGTTTTCTCCACCGTAATAGTATCCACATTAAATCATCTTGCATTTAGGAGCCTTTAGTAGCATTTCATTTAATGAGAGACCTCCGTTAGTCTTAGACGATGCGTCGAAAACTACTCGAAGTTTTATAGTTGTAATATCCTTGTATACTGCATGATGTGGTAAATAATTCGTATTGTAGAAAGTGTTTCCGTTAATATCCTGCCATCTATTTGCTATCTCAGGTGATGCTGCGGGCGTCATGTGTTCTAAATCGATGTATTCTTGTAAATACTTCTGATAATCTAGTTGTATGTTGAGTGACTTCATAAATTGTCTTTCTAAATTTTTAAATCTTGTAAAAGCTGTTGATCTAGAACTCCCAAAACAAGGTTTAGATGTTGTATTCTTGAACGGGAGTCTTACTACGTAACGTCCATTTTGTAGTCGTTGAGTTGTGTTTTCATAAAATTCCTCACTGCTTTTCTTCAATTGTAAAATGATTTTTGCAAGTGACTTCTTCAATTTCCCAGAATTTTTGTAGTTCGTTCCTCAAAGCTAAATGGATATAGCGTGTAGATATGTCCGACTGCGAAATGGTACTGTTTCTAATTATTTCTCCAGATAAGATCCATCCAAAAATAGTCTTCTGTGCTATAGGACTACCTGGCACTCCAAATTTAATTCCATCTAAAATTAATCTACCGTATGCATCTGCTCCTAACAACATGTCAATCTTTCCAGGCCGATAATATTGAGAATCGGCCAGATTTAGATTTGTAATGTGCTCCCAAGACTTATCCGTGTTAAGTTTATTTGATGGCAAGAGACCTGTAAATTTTTTTAACATGAGAGCATTTATTTTAATGGTTGTGCTGTTGTGTATTGATGTTAATTCAGCTTCTACTTCTTGCATCGCATTATCTGCCACTTTATCACCTAGGCCCACGATTTGCACGTTGCTTGGATTTGATTTCCACTTCAACCGGTTGATGACTGCTTCCGTTATGAATGTCGATTGTGACCCCTGATCGATCAGTACTCGTATTGCATGTTCTTGACCATTTGCTGCTTTTACTCTAACTAATGCTGTGGCTAGTAATACTTGTTGGTCATGGATTCCCTTTCCTGCATGGTAAGAACATGTTGAAGTGGTTTGGTTATTTGATGAATTGCGTATTGTGTCCTGATGTAAGATGTAACAGCGGGTGGTGACGTTGTTTGCACTTAAAACAAGACGAACGACTAGGACAATCTACTGCTATGTGTCCTCTACTTAAGAAATTCGCACATAAACGTTTGTTAATTATGAACGTTCTTTTCTCGTCATATGTTGAATTTATAAATTGTGAACATTGTCTAATGGTATGTGGTCCTGAGCAGTTCGGGTGTGTTTGTTTTATTATTATCCTTGGTGGTTAACGCTTCCAAGGCTCTAAATTGAACTTCCATAAACTCACATAACCTTGAGTACGTTGGGAACTCTTTACTGCCTGCTATCTCCCTTTCCCAAAGCTTTTTAGTTTCTAAAGGTAGACGTTCGCTCACAATATATGTAAATATTATCTCCCAATTTGTTATGTTAACTTCTAGATTCATTAACGCTTGCTTGCATTCATTTGTGGTATCTAATAATTTACGTATATTAACTGCTGTGTCTGCTACGTAAGTCGGTTGTAAAGACAAGGTTTTAAGCTGTGTCTTTATTAACAATCTCTTGTTGTCATATCGATTTTTTAATGCTTCCCATGCTGGATCGTAGTTATTTTCTGTTACATTGTAGTGTCTTATTACCTGCGCTGCTTCTCCTTGTACGCTTGTTTTAAGGTAATGTAATTTTTGAACTTTAGAGATGCTTGAATTATTATGGATTAAGGTGCTGTATAAATCATAAAATGATGTCCACAAATGACACTCTTCGGAGAACTTTGGTACACTGATTTTAGGCAAGTAAACTTCTTCCCTGAACATCGTTTTGTCTAGGATTGGACTTGTAGTGACTTCAGTACTGTGATGTAATCTGTTGTAGTCCTCTCCCAGAAGCATCCGGAAGTTGAACACAAACGTCTCCACGTCAGTGTACAGATCCTTTTCTATGTACTCTTCACAGGCTTGACTTGAAGACTGTATTATTTTTGTGTGGTTTTCATCAAATTTGTTCCACTTGGCTGTAACTTGCTCCTGTTTTGCCTCGAAATATAGCTTAGTCTGACGGCTAGACGAATCTTTTTTGTAGTTCGTCTGTAGTTTTAGCAGCGAACAGTACTTGTTTGCTCTTTTACAAAACCTTCCATTTTATTTAAAGTATTTTGTTTAAAAACAAAAAATTGTATATTTAAAAATGAAACAATTGCTTATATTATTATTATTTTATTAAAACCAAATGTTTATAAATTTATTTATTATTTTAATTTTTAATTTATGTGTTTGATTATATTCAATTATTATAATTTTTATGTTTTCAATAAATTATAATTAAAAATTTTAGTTTACGATTTATTAATTAATTAACCTTAACTAACCTTATAATCACCAATCCGGTTCGAAGGACCAAAATGTTTAGTACGCCAACTAATGAGTACGCCAATTGTTAAAATTAAAACTTTTAATTTCAATTTGAATTTATGGTTTTATTTATTAAAACCTTATATATATTTCTCTGTCTATTTATTTTATTTACAATCAGTTTAGACTTATCTAACAATCACATTTGTTAAACTATTAAATTTTTTTTATATACAACACCACTGTTTGAAATCTCTTTTTGAAGTGACAGATTTTTCTTCTTAAAACCTTTTTCTAATTTTTTGCAACGGTCTTCTTTTATGAGTTCATTGTCTTTTTGTCTTTGAAATGTTATTATGAATTTTAATGACCTATATAATTTTACTCATAAGATACCCAACAAACAAACTGCGCGAAACTCGGTTTTATTATAAGTTAACTCTACGTTGCTAGTTTAACAAATGCGATCATGTCAAATTGACAATTAATCAAAACAAGAAGTGAAAAGGAATGAACAAAAACAAATGTAATAAATTTGTTCGCTAAGAAAATTAAAGGAAATAAAGGTAAGTAACATTAAATTAATGAAGTTATAAATGATTATAATTATATATGATAAATTAACAATTTACTATTAAATTTATTTTAGAATTTGCATGCCCTGTTGACGATGGAATTCCACTGGAATTACATTTCAATAGGTAAGTATTCTCTTGATTGTAAATTTGTTTTTTTTTGCTTTTTAGTTGATTTCAACGTTGGATTTGAAACAAACGCTGGATCTTGAACAATGTGTATGGTTTTTGTTTATAATTTGCTTTACTTTTGTACTCGATTTGTTTTTGTTTTTTCATGCAAAATCGAAATTGAATGTATGGAATAAAAGTCGAGTTTCCTTTCACTAATCATTTGTATTTATTTTGCAAATATCGATATTTCGGAATTAGTCGCAAAGCACTGATGAAGGAAGTAAGTTGCTTCCGAAATATCGATGTTTGCAAAATAAATACAAATGATTAGTGAAAGGAAACTCGATTTTTATTCCATAAATCTAAATATATCACTAAAAACAAATCTGATTATCAAAAACAATCGAAATTGAATTTTATTCTATATAATGAACCACAAATTTTTAAACTATTTCAATTTGATCATTATTTATTATGATAGTGCAAATAGATGATTGTGTCGTTTCGTTAGTGTAACAAAAAATAAAAAGAGCAGCAGAAAACAAGAAAACTAATTTACAAAATCAAAAAAATATGAAAATAGAATATCCATATAAAATCATATTAATTTGTTTTATAGTCTTTTTCCTATGGTTTTTTTCCAAGCGTATACCAGAGGAAGAAAGGTGATGCGTTGAATGGGTTGAAAATATAATTTTTTTTATTTTTGTTTTGTTTTTTTGTTATTTTTTGAAACAGCAGAAATAGGGACAACTTAAAGAAACCTAACCTAAATGGTGTAACGGCTGACTTTTCGAAATAGGTTGAATACCGTGGAATCGTACTGATGAACAACTGAACTAGAAACCTCATCTAGTCAATGCTCTAAACAAAGCCATGTGATCGTAAATTCAGACTAAAACAACTAAAAACAAACTCAACAAACTACAGCATTTAGCTTGTTTGGTGACAACTGGGGCTATGCGGAAAGCATCTACCGCAATATTAGAGACTCTGAATCCCCTCATCTCTTCATGCAAAAGAACCAATGGTTAACACCTACAAATGTATTACTGAGGATAATCCGCAGATTAAAAAAGTGGTACACCCAGAACTAATTCGTGTACTCCGGAAGGATGATACGCTTTCGATAGCATTACCCGACTACTGTTTGCCAAGAAAAAATTTTGAGAACCCTTTCAATATCTTATAGTAATTCATATACCATTATATAAAAGCTAGTATGGGATTGCTTAGAAATACTCAAAACCCTTTTTTTACACTCTGCAGTAACTTAGGTAGAATCACCTTTTCGTGCTTAATTAAGTACGGTACTGCAATTTTACACTACAATCTACAATATTTCGAGTATTTATTTAACAAATTACTGGCTTATCAACTCATTAAATGTGGAAAACTACTGCTATTGTCAGGAACTAAGCCTTCTTAAATAGAATAGTTTCTATTTTTATTTAATTTGTTACCAGATTATACTCTCAATTATTTTTTGCCATTTATTATATCCCAATGACAAAGGGTACTGGACCAGGTCGAAAAATCCATAAAGCATTTTTTTTGTTTTGCTTCATTGGGAATCGAACCTAGGACCTGTTGAAAGGCAGGCGCTCTACCTACTGCGCCACCCAGCGTGTTAAATTAGAAAACGTCATTCAAATGGCCTTCACGACTTTTTCTGCAGGAACGAATTCGATAAACCCAATTTTCGAGCACTTTTTCCACTAAATCCAGTCGTATGTCATGAATAGCACGTTCAATATTGACTTGTAAAACTTGAAGAGAGTCTGGTTTATTGCTAAAGATCAATGACTTCAAATAAATAAATAAAAATAAATAGTCTAATGGTGTTAAATCACAACTTCTTGAAGGCCATTCAATATCACAATTTCTTGATATAATCGAATCTCCAAACTTTTCTTCCAATAATTCAATTGTTACACTTGCTGTGTGGCACTTAGTCCCGCCTTGTTGGAAACAAAAGTTGTCAAGATCAATTTCTTCCCATTTCGGCCATAAAAAGTGGGTTATCATCGATCTATACCGCTCCCCATTTACAGAACGGTGCTACCAGCTTCATTTCGAAAGAAGTACAAACGGATGATTCCACCAGACCAAAAACCACACCAAAATGTCAATTTAGGTGAATGTAATGGTTTTTCATGAACAATTTGTGGATTTGCTTCGCACCAGAATCGACAGCTTTGTTTATTTACCGCACCACTCAGATGAAAGTGAGCCTCATCGGAGAACATGATTTTCTTAAAAAAATCGTTAACATTTTCAAGTTGTTTCAAGGCAAAATCAGCAAGTTCACGAAGTTTGTAATGAAATTGTAAACATTACTGAATTCAATTAAAAAAAAATTACATACCATGACATATTACAAATGGCCGAAACGTCACTTCAAAATCATATCATCCCTATTGGAAAACCCTAAATATCGTTTCCTACATTTAACTGGCTGTTTAACGGAACGCTCCAATACATATACAAATTCCTTTGGTCTGTTCTTTTAACTCCTGTCTACCATGTTCAACATTTGCATGAAAAAATACCATTGCATGGAAAATATATATTTTTAATTTAATGTTAATCTTCTTCGCAAATAAAAAGGAAAAATAAAAAAATAATATAACAGAAGAAACAATTTTTTTATTTTTTTTATTTAAAATAATAAGAATCAATAGAATATTTATCATATGATATAATATCTTATATATAATAATTTTGTTTTTGGTCTGAGGACATATATACCGTACATATTTCCTTAGTTACCATACACGTTATCTACCGTACTAAGTTTACATGTAAACTCATACTAACCGTATGATCAAATAAATGATTGTGTAGCTTATGAAACTGTTACCTGAAGTAAATCCGAAAGAAATAAAGCCAAATGACATTTTCTTACTTTATTTTATATGGCTGTTGAATTATTTCAACTTTAAAGTCAAAATTAAAAAGAAATAAGATTAAAAATCAGTTTATACTTTTTTACTTTATTTCTATACAACATTTGAAGTAAAGCCGTACGTATGGACTTATGCTTGTCACCCCAGTGACTGTTAACTTTTTAAAATATTAAAACCAATTATCTGCGGTGTTATGGTTCACTAACGATAAGGTAGAAGAAGGGTGAAGAGATTTTAGGTTTGGACTCAAAATCAGGACATTCCACTTTTCTTGAATATCTATATGCACACAAAATTTGTTTTTATAAATATTTGACTATTTACCAACCAAAAAATTTTGTTTAAAGCCCTCATCAAACGTATTTTTTTGTAATTGTTTTTTGTTTTCTATTTTTTTTTTTGTTGACTAAATGTCTAATACATGTCTAATACATTTTAAATTTTTAAATTTTGAAAAAACAACGAAACCTATGTGTTTTGTAGGAAGTTGAATGAAATTTTATGTTGAAAACACAATCACGACGAATGACCAAAATTCGCCCTTAGCGGCACAATCACGACGAACTATTCGCGACGAACAAATTTTTGTTTTGAAATTTCAAAATTTGTTTATAAAAAAAATGGAGGAAAAATTTAAAAAAAATTAATTTAAAAAAATTTTTATTTGAATTTGAAAAATGTTTTATTAAAACCATTTTAACCAATTTATGTTGATATCAATGAATGTCATTCGCATTCGTCGACGAGTAAAATAGAATTAAATCTATTTTTTAAACGCGAAATTTTGGTTATTCGTCATTCGTCACGATTGTGTTTTCGACATTATACTACTATTTTTTATTTCTTTTTAAATTTATAATTCAATAGTGAAAGTCCTAAAATAACTTTTTTCCACGTAAAGAAAACTTAATTTCCTTAAAAAAAATCGTCGAAAGGATAAAACGGTAGTACTTCAGAAGCTACGAGCTATTTGTTCCCCACACTTCCAGTTTTTTTGCAGTAAATTTTTTTATTTTCATTTATTTTCCAGACACGAATTTTTATTTTATTCACTACTTGAATATGTACCTCCGACGCCAGTAGACGTTCAATCTATATCCCAAGTTAAATTATTAGTTACAAAACAAGAAAAAGACTATACGTATGCGAATAAAAACCGCGAAAATTGAAAACCCGCAAAATATTTTTATAATGTTTTTTATAAATTTTCAAATCACCGGTTTGTTTAACGACTATTTCAACAAGTTTAAGAACAACTGATAGAGTTGACAACTTTCACAAAAATTCAAAAAATCAGTGCTATTGTAGTATTAAACTGTTTGTTGATAATTAAAAAACCACTAGCTACACCAATACAACTTAATGAAAATTAAAAAAAAAATTAAATAAACCAAATAAAAAAAAGAAATTAAATATTGATTAAACAAAAACCTTAAAACTTTATAATATCAATAATGAGTGTCCAAAGATCGCCTCTCACGGGGCGAAAAATTTATAATATTTCACCAAAGAAAGTTACGGCCTGCAACACAATTCCTCATGATGAAAATAAACTATCACCAAACAGAAACACATTTTACCGAAAAAAAACTATATAAAAGTACCATTCTATAGTACAAATTGTACAAACCATCCTGTCGGCACAGCGCGAGGAGAAACAGCAATTATAGTTAAAATGAAATCCACCATACATAGGTTTATAGCAGAGGGAGAAACATAAACCCAAAAAGTCGTGAATTATTTAAAACTCTGAAAGCTATCTTCAACATTTCAACGGGTGAACCAATTTATTGGCCATCTGATGGGAATAAATTGTCAGACATGTTAGTTTTGCGTTGTTAAAGCGGTTGCATCTGACTCAGTTAAAATGGCCTCGTTTGCGAATTTGTCATCAGATCACTCACCAGTTATAATTAAGCTCAAAAGTTTTATCGGAACCACAACCTAGGTCTCTATATAATAAAACATCTGGTTGGGAAAAATTCAGGTTAATAGAAAATGAAAAAATACCGCTCAGCCGCATTCCGTTGAAATGCAGAAAGATACCGATGATGCAGTAGTCGACAAATAATTTAAGAAGCAACTTGTTGGGAAGCAACTTATACCCCATAGAATAGAGCGATTGCTTTGTATATACGAAATGATGTAGCTTATAAGACACTTAAAAATTTTGAGTGCTCCAACCCAATTTATTAATATAATTGGATGAAAATTCACGCCGATAAGCGGATCATTCACTTCTGTGTTATTTACAGCCTCAAGCGAACCAGCTAGAAACTGATTTACTTATAGAAAGTCTATCCAATCAGATAAACTAAATTCTGGAAACCAATCCCGAATCTGAGATTGTTTTGGCGGTAGACTTTAATATTCATAAAAAGGACTGGCTTCACTTTTCTAGTTACAACAGTCCCGAAGGCAAACAAGTTGAACTTTTTCCAACCTTTTCAACCTTTCTCACCTTGTCAAAAGATCTACGAGGATACCACACCGATGCGACCAGAACGGACATCTCCTGGATTTATTCTTAACTACTCATCCGGAGAAATATTCAATCTCTGTTAACTCTCCGCTAGGTGTTTCCGACCACTGCCTTGTAAGCACAAGCTTCGAAGTAGGCACAACAACCAGCTCTAATAATTCGCCCAAAAGACTAGTTGGCATTATCTTTAAGCTGACTGGGAAGGCTTCAACAACTTTTTAAATGCATCGAACTGGTCCTTGTGTTTCCAATATAAAAATGTCGACTTTGCTGCAGAGGTGATTACCAAAAGGATTCTATTAGGAATGAAAACCTTCATTCCAAATAGCCTTAAAAGTATAAAACGAAATCCCTCAGGTTGGTTTAATGACCTCTGCAGCAAAGCTCTGAACACCAAAGAAGAAGCTTATAAAAAATACAAGAATAATAAAACACGTATGAGAGTTATAAAGTGGTTAGGAACAAATGTAAAAATATAATCAATCATCAAAAATTCCTGCACAACCAAAGGTTGAGACGAGAAATTGTTAATTACCCTTACAACAGAAGGTCCTTCTGGACACTTGATAAAAACGTTGGGCAAAATTTTTGCCAATCTAAATTTCCTTTATGATTGATAATAGTACTATTATTTCACATTCTGTTGGAAAAGGTAATCTCGTTGCAAAATTATTTGCAGCCAATTCACACTCCCTAATACAGCCCAAAATCCGCCAGCAATCCCTGTTGTTAATTCTTTGCTTGGAAGGATTTACTTCAGAACAAGAGCTGTAGTAAAAGTCTTGAAGAATCTTGATATAAAAAAATCTACCGATCCCGATGGTATACCTGCGATTGTGCTGCGACACATTGCCTTCGCCATTTCTAAACCTCTGCGCAACTTATTCTATTTGTCCTTTTCTTCAGGAACGTACCCGTCCTATTGGAAAGTTGCCCAAGTTTATCCTATTCCTAAAAAAGGTGACAAAAGCAATCCTTCGAACTATAGGCCCATAGCTATTACTTCCATTATTTCCAAAACGATGGAAATCTTAATCACTCAAAAGTTGAAGAAATATCTTGATAGTAAAGATATAATCCATGATAGTCAATACGGCTTTCGATCTCAGCGTTCCACCGGTGATCTCATGACATGCCTCTGCGAAAAGCTTAACACCAGTCTTCATCAATCTGGTGAAGCTGCTGTTGTAGCTCTGGATATATCTAAGGCTTTTGATCGACTCTGGGATTCTGATCTTATAGCAAAATGCAATGCTGTAGGCCTCAGCCTAACCTTTTCTAAATGGATTGAAAGCTTTCTTTTAAATCGATCTATGATAGTTTCAGTTGACGGTAGTTTTTCCGACCAACTTCAAATCAATGCTGGTGTTCCACAAGGCTTCGTCATTTCACCCACCCATTTCTCATTTTCACTAATGACCGTCTCAAATTTGCTTTCAATCCAATCCATAGTTTTGCTGATGACAGCACTCTAGTAGCATCATATGATTTTCTTAAAGCAAATATTGCTACAGCTTCAGCAGTCAACTCCAAAAGAACAATGATGGCTGGTGCACTCAATCACGACCTAGCCAAAATTGTCGACTGGGGTAGAGCAAACAGCGTCGAGTTTAACACTTCAAAAACTCAAAGCTGTCTTGTTAGTAACAAGCTAACAACATTCGAACCAATTTTCCGGCTTCAAATTAAGTTATTCAGCGACTCAAAGACTTGAACATTGTCGGGATGCGAGTGAATCAAAATATGCACTAGAATGAACATATTTTCGATATTGCGAAAAGCGCCGCCAAATGTTCGAGCTTTTCAAGTCACTGCAAAGCTTATTTTTCATCTCGAGACCTCTTAAAAATCTATAAAGCATATATACGACCCAAGCTGGAGTATAACTCACATTTATGGGCAGATGCAGCAAAAATTGCTTCTACCCCAGAACTATCGATTAAGCAACATAATGTATATCCAATGACCATCAGAAAAAAAATTATTGAAAAAAAAAATTAAAGAAAATTTGGCAAACCACTGGCACCCTAGTGACAAAAAGAAACTAAATAGAGCCATTAAAGAGTTAAAAAAGAGTTAAATTATTATCTTTAAAACTAATCAGCGTCACCCGATAGTGACTACTCACTTTGGAAGGCAACAAAAACATTGAAACAACCAAATAATTATAATCCGCCCATAAGAACGGAAAACAGAGATTGGGCAAAAATAATAAAGACACGGCTGTCGTGTTTGCTAACCATCTATGATTTATGATTTGATCACGGGGAAAATACTAAAAAAATTACCAATTCTGGTCAAAAAATATATTACTCGGCTATTTAATGTCATATTAAGGTGCCGTTACTTTGCACTGCAATGTATGGTAGCCCAAATAATACTAACTCCAAAACTTGCAGAACTTTATAGAAAATTAATGTTTCTGGAGAAACTTAAACCACTCATAAGACAAAAAAAACCTAGTACCCACTGGTATTACCCAGTTACCAATTCGGCTTCCACGAAAAGTATGCTACAATAGAACAAGTTCATTATTGAGTATGCAAGAGTATAAGGGGAGCCATCGAGAATAAGGAATACTGTTCAGCAGTCTTTCTTGACATTTCACAGGCGTTTGATAAGGTATGGAATCCTGGACTTTTATTTAGACTCAATAAGATGATACCATATCCTTATTACGAAAATATTCTTATTTGGAAAAATGACAATTTCTAACGAAATTAGAGGAAGAAGCAACCCAATTGTATACAATAAAATTGGGAGTTCCACAAGGAAGTGTTTTGGCCCAGCACTATACACCCTCTTTACAGCGGATATGCCATTATCAGGGAATACTATGTTTACAACATTCGCTGATGATATATATATATGTATTATGCGACAGAACTTGTTCAAATAACTGATACATATGATATATATGACCTTCACCCTCCGCAAAGAAATCTGCCCTCCTTTGGTAATTGATAGAGGGAAATTCCACAAGCCGACGTAGCAAAACATCTCGTTTTGCACTTAGACCGATGTCTTATCTGGCGCATATAGAAGCAAAAAAAGAGCAACTTGCAATAAAGCTGAGATCTCTATACTGGCTTATGGGGCTATAATCCCAACTTTCATTGCAAAACAAGTTGCTTCTATAGAAAGCAAGTATCAAGCCCATTTGGACATATTGGATACAATTTTGGGCTCAGCCTCAGTGTCCAACATAAATCAAATACAGCGCTTCTAGTCAAAAACTTTAAGAATGCTCCTTGGTATGTTACCAACAATATTATTCAACATGATCTTAGGATGCTTAGCGTAAAAGATGAAATAAAGGCTTTTCTTATAGAATACAAACACAGGCTGCAAAAGCATTTATTTGAGTGTACAATATTCCAACAAGATTCATTGTATACTTTTGCGTTTTATCTTATAATAGTTCTAGATGTTCAATATCCTCCACTAGTTTATAGTTTTATTTTCTACTTTTTAGGGGGCTGGTTTTATTTCGATAAAAGTATATTTTAAAATATTATTTTATACTTTTTAGTTTTAAATGAAACCTATACATAGGTATTATAATTTCAATTTCCAAATATTTAATCTTGGTTTACGATTTTTTGATTTTTTTTTTATAAACAATGAATTTTTTTTTAAATATATATTAATTTTATAGTAATTCTAAAATTAAAACAATTAGTACTAATAATAATAGTCACAAAACGAATAATACTAATAAAAAAACTAACAATAATAACCTAAATAACATTGTTTACTTTAAGAACTCTAACACTAAATCCCATATTAATTCAAAATCTAAACAGCCTAATAATGAAACCATTTTTAAAACTAAGAACAAATCTGACCATTCTAAACATTCTAAATCATTTATCAAATATCCTAATTTTACGAGAGGCGAAACAATTTTTGCTAAAAATTCCCACAATAAACCTGTAACTAAAAGTAAATCGTATATAGTTGGGAACACTAGTTTCTATAATCCTCTACTTCCTCCAACCGTTCGTGTAACCCAAAATGTAGTTGAAAAGGATCACAGTAAATATGTTTTATCTCGTCTTAGGGATCATAAAATATATGAAAACGTAAGAGTATATTTAGCGTATCTACATGATAAAACAAATAACGTATGTTTAAATGGGAAAACTAAAATTAATGTCAAGATTCTAATTCAACAAGAGGGTCTTCCAACAGATTTTAGTGAACTACAAAAAATATTTTTTAAATATCATGAAGTTTTTGGTGTTTCTAGAAAAGATGTATCTAAAGAATTAGAAACTTATAGAAATCACCTAAATAAAAAGTTTTTTCGTTAACCCAAATTTAATCCAGTTAACAGATAGCTCTTCCCATAAAAAAAATAATCTCAAGTAACCTGTCTATTTTCTATCAAAACGTACGCGGATTGCGCACAAAAACCTCACATGTTTTTCTTAATTCAAATATTCTTAATTTTGATATTTTCACTCTAACAGAAACCTGGCTAACACAATCAATTCAATCCCTAGAACTATTTGATCAATCTTACTCTGTTTTTAGAAAAGACAGGTTTCAACTTACTTCTGTTGATTCAAATACGTGCAATATTCCTAAAGGGGGCGGAGTTTTATTAGCAATTAAAAATAATTATAATGAATTACAGAGCTTATATATCCGCAATTTTCAACACTAGAATTAGTTGCCGTTAAAACGGAACTTCTTAATAAATCACTTTTTATCGTTTGTTGTTATATTCCACCAAATTTAGTTGTTGATACATACTAAAATTTCAGCCTCTCCCTTGATTTCATTTCATCCCCAATGAGTTCTCGTGATGAACTGTTAATATGTGGTGACTTTAACTTATCTAAGTTGTTTTGGGGTCATAATGAGGAAGAGATTTACTTAACTCCCGGTCAGATTAGTACTGACTCTGAATTTGCATTAATAGATGGTTGTAACTCTAATGGTCTTCAACAAATTTCCTCAGTCATTAACTGTATCGGCAGGCAACTGGATCTTATTTTTGTAACATATTGGACTAATTTTTCTTTTAATGATCCCATTATGCCCTTAGTTAAAGTGATAACTTCCACCCCCCCATTTGTCTCTCATATTGCTTTCATAGTCCAATATCGCCTTCCGCTGATCTATCCCATAGTTACAATTTTTCTAAAACAAATTTTTTAGCCTTAAATCATTTTTTTTTTTATCTATTGACTTCGATTCGTTAATTAAGGGTTGCGACATTAACAAAGCCGTTCCCAATTTCTACGAAATCTTATCTCAAAGGTTTGAATTGTATGTACCCTTGGTCTGCAGTAGAGATCTTACTTCTAGTCCTCCTTGGTTTAATTATGAATTGAAAAAGTTAAGAAATAAAAAGAATAAAGCATGGAAAAAATATATGAATGAAAAAACAAATCATAACTATAGGGAATTTGTTAAACTGTTTCATTCTTACAAACTAACATTAGATTTCAATTATAATAGATATCTCATAAATATGAATTCTGAACTACAGAAAAATCCTAAGTCCTTTTGGAAATTTGTTAATTCGAAACGTAAATCGGATCAATTTCCCTACAAAAATAATTCTACTAATTCTCCGCAATCTATTGCTGATCTTTTTAAAATATTTTTCTCTAGTTCTTACTCGGACAATCTCTTTGAAGTTGACGATACTAAATTCGATCAAGTCGCAACCTTCTCTGAATTACCCAGTATTTCGATTGATTTTTCTGTTAAAAAAATAAAGGAATATTTGAACAAATTAAATAATGACCCTGGACCAAATAAAGTACCAAGATTAATTTTCAAAAATTGTTCTGATTCTCTTTCCTTACCATTATCGTTATTATTTAACCGTTCATTCACTTCAGGTATTTTTCCAGAATATTGGAAAAATTCATTTATCCGACCAATTCATAAGAAAGATGCTAAAAATAATGTCTCAAATTATCGTCCAATCGCGAAGCTCTCATGTATTCCCAAACTATTTGAACTGATAGTATTTGATTCAATATATGACATTTGCTCTAGTTCCTTAGCAGCTAACCATCACGGATTTATGAAAAAAAGATCTACTGTAACTAATTTAGTTGAATCCTGTTCAAGCTTTTTGAATACTATGGAAGCTGGTTCTCAAACTGATATTATTTATACTGACCTAAGTAAGGCTTTTGACTTATTAACTCACAGCGTTATTCTTCTAAAGCTCAAAAAACTAGGGTTCCCTGAAACCTTCTTAAAATGGATCAAATCGTTTTTGTCTAAGAGAACTTATAGTGTGATATTTAGATCAAATATATCTGACTCTTTTTGCGTAACCTCAGGTGTACCACAAGGCAGCCATCTAGGTCCATTACTATTCATTATTTCTATTAATGATGTAACTAAAATCATCAAGAATAGTAATGTTGTTATACATGCCGATGATATGAAAATTTATAAAAAAATTTCCTCATCTGATGATTCCACCTTGCTTCAGGAAGATCTAGACTCTTTTTATAGTTGGTGTAGCTCCAACAAACTACTCCTAAACATTGACAAATGTGCTCCAATTTCCTATTCCCGTAGTTACTCCCCCTTAGTAGTCAACTATACTTTTGATGCTAAACTTATTAAAAGAGTTTCCCACTTTAAAGATTTAGGTATCCTTTTCGATGATAAACTTTCATTTAAACCACACTTTAATATCATAATCAACAAGGCAAATTCTATGTTGGGATTCATAAAGAGTAGTCTAAAGAGTTTAACGATCCATATACAATTAAATCATTATTTACAACGCCCGTTCGCCCTCAACTTGAATACGCTAGTCCCGTCTGGTCACCTTACTACTTCACTCATATCAACAGAATAGAGTCAATTCAAAAAAAAATTTCTTAGATTTGCCTTACGTAATCTTCCCTGGTCCAACCCAATAATCCTGCCTCCTTACCAAGATCGCCTCAAACTACTTCAATTAAATACTTTGCACTCGAGAAGAGTTGTTGCGGATATTTTATTTATAATTCAACTATTGACTGGCGAAATTGATTCCCAAACTATTAAAGGCATAATGAATAAACAGATTAATACTAGTACGCGATTTCGTTCGAAATGAATATAAATGAATATAACTAGCCGTTTTATTTTCTAACTTAAATCATACAAATAATTACAAAAAAAAAATTATTCACATTAAGACTTACAACATTGAACCCATTACGGTTACTCTAAATTATTAATTTACTAAATTATTATTAACTAAGTATATAAATATATTTATCTTACCTCTGACAAATCAATATTTGAATTACTAGGTTCAAAATCATTTCGATTTAAAAGAAAACATAATTCGTTGTAACACCGGAATTTTGATGCGTAGAACTCATCAGAGCCCGCGCCACATTTTTTCGAATTGTCAATTTTTTCTAGACAATTGGCTCTGCTGTGCTTTTATCTTTCATTGTCCCATTTAATTGTATTTTTTATTTCCTTCGCCATTAAATTTAATATTTTCAAGCGTTTAGTTATGTTTGTGAAACTTTTATCTAAAGAGCTGTGTAAACATGGGGATTTACGCAGCTCCTCAATTGACTTTAAGGTTGGCTCCTTACTCCAAGTATAATTTACCTGCATATCACTCATATTTAACTAAAATATGTATTTCATATAATGTAAATTATTACTTAATTTTAAATAAGCATTTGTTTTATTCTTTATTATTCTTTACTTACCTAGCAAAATTCAAAACTATTTTTTTTAAAAATATTACACAATTTTTATAACCAACCCGAACCAGCCCAAGTTTTCGAAATCAGTAACAGTCGTATCTCTTTATTTGTGAAAGAGTATCTAAGTGTAAATTTTAATGCCTGTAACACAATCGGTTTTTGAAATATTCCTGATAGGTGCTAGGAGTTGTATTGCACCGATCCGAACCAGTCCACATTTCGTTATTAGTAACAGTCGATACCGAATGGAAACTGGGATAGGTGTCGCTTCTATCGAAAAAGGAACTGCATTCGCTGATCATCTAGAAAAAGTATTCACACCTAATCAATCTCCCAAAACTACTCTTCCAGCGTTAATCTCAGAGTCTAGTCAACCACCACCTCTAAAATAAAAGTTAAAGGATATCATTGAAATTATTAACCAAAAAAAGCACCAAGCTAAGACCAAATAACAGGAAGGATGATTGTTGAATTACATCGTATTGCAGTATCACACCTACTGATACATATATTTAATGCGATTCTTCGCGTAGGATACTTTCGAAAAGATTGGAAGTTGTCACATATCATAATGATTCCGAAACCGAAAAAAGAAAACACCAACATGACATCGTACAGGCCAATAAGCCTATTACCAATTTTTTCTAAGCTGCTCGAGAAACTATTGCTATTAAAACTAATGCGCACACTTCTGGGAAAACAACTGATACCATAACACCAATTTGGCTTTAGAGAGAAACATAGTACCACGGAACAAGTTCATCGAATAGTAACTTACATAAGGAAAGCATTTGAAGAAAAACAATACTACTCAGTCCTTTTTAAAGACATAGCCCCCAAGCCTTTGACAAGGTATATCATGAAGGCTTAATCTTTGAGCTAAAATCATTTCTACCTACAAATGCTCATCAACTTCTAGCAAATTATTTATCTAACATGAAATTTAAAATAAAAGTTTTACATCACATACACAGAATATCCAAGCTGGGTATTCTGGAAACCAAGGAAGTATATTGGGCCCAAGCTTGTATTTGTTGTATTACATGCCACTCAGTAGTCACCCCTTAACATCTACATTCGCTGATGACACAGCAATACTAAGTAACCATTCTAACCCTAAAAAAGCTACTAAATATTTACAAGATCACTTAAAACTGGTTGGAACTGGCTATATTACTGGAAGATTAAAATTAATGAATCTAAATGTGTTCAAGTAACATTTACCTTAAAAAAAGAAATGTGCCCAATGTTAAAAATCAACAATCATACTATCGCTGAGAGCAACGAAGTTAAATACCTAAGTATTCACTTAGATCGCAGATTGACATGGAGTAAACACATCGCAACAAAAGTAACTTAAATAAAACTCAAAGCAAACAATATGCACTGGTTACTTAATAAGTACTCAAAACTAAGATTAGAATACAAAGTTCTTCTGTACAAAGCAGTTATTATACCAATATGGACTTATGGAATTCAAATATGGGACACTGCTTCTCCATCCAATGTAGAAAAACCACAAAAAATTCAATCAAAAGTCCTAAGGAGGATCACTGGAGCCCCCTGTTTTATTCAAAATGCAAACATCCACAGAGATCTAAAAATTTCAATAGTCAGCGAAGAAATCGTTAGATATAGTCGAAACTATCTACGAAAACTGGAAGATCGTCGAAACCCTCTAGCAAAAAACTAACCACAAACAGAAGTCATATAAGATCATAATTTTTTTTACTTAAAAAAAGGACAGAAAAGATCTAATCAATCTATTATGTTAATTACTTTTGTTATTTATATTTTTTCATATTTTATTTTTAATTTTTGTTGTTTTTATTTATAATTATCACTTTTATAAATTAACTTACTTTGTTAAATAGAAAAATAAATGCAAAGGCATGGATTTTCCAACTCTTTGAGTTAAGATTTGATCTAATTATTGTGAGTTTCTAGATTAGAAGGATTCAATACAAACTACACAAAACAAATAACAGTCGAATCTCTTTATTTGTAAAAGAGTATCTAACTGTAAGTTTTCATGCCTGTAACACAATTGGTTTTTGAAATATTCCTGATAGGTGCTAGGAGTTGTATGTCACCAACCCGAACCAGTAACAGTCGAATATGTTTATATGTGAAAAAAAATATAAGTGTTATTTTTCATGTCTGTAACACAATTGGGTTTTGGAATATTCCTGATAGATGCTGGAACTTGTGCGGCAGCTACCCAAGCCTGTCACTTGATAGCTTTGTAAAGTTACTACTGTCTCCGGTTCCGTTCTTGATCATGAATAATTGTGAAACAAAATATCAGAACTCTATCTTTAAATATTTTAAACAAAATTATTTTTTTCTTTTTGCGTTTGGTCATATTAAAAAACAAAGTTCACGAAAATACCTACTACTTACTACTTACCAAATAAGTAAATAAAAAATTAATCCTGTAAATAAATAGTGTTATAGTGTTAAGTTAATATAAAAGTATTAGCTAAAATAAATGGGTTTTCAAATTTCAAAACTTTTGTTTTTCTCTGAAATATGTATATAAACATAACTCTCGATTTTCTCTGAATTGCGTTATTTATAAAATACAATTATTGCATATGTATGGAAAGGAAAGTATGTGTTTTAATATTTGCATATTGAGAATACCATGTATTATTTTATTGTAGATTTTTATATTATGCAAATTAATAAAAATTATGATATTTAGTAGTCCATTTAATACTTGTACTTATATGGATGTTAATGTTTATATATATGTATATTACTTTTTATAACAATTCTAGAAGAAACCCCTGGGTAAATACCCGGCCCTGGCAAAAACAAAATATTGTTAATTATTCTCTGAAACAGGACAATAAAAAGATTTATAAATTTAAGCCTTTGACATGCTGAAAATATCTAAAAACAATGTATAAAATAGTAATATTAATAACAAACCACCAAAAATAAAAAATGTTCAAAGTTTTAAGTTAATATTTTTATAAAATAAACTTTTTTTATATAAAATAAAAGAAAAAAAATAGTAGATACCTACTTAGAATGAAATTTTTTTTATGAGATTTAATTTTTTTTTAAATTGAGAGCCTTTAAAAATAATAAGACCACGCACGTAGCTATAGATATGTGGAACCCTAATCAACTAAAATCACCGAAACCCTTTATCATAACCGATATTATTGACCGATTAATGAATTTTTCGGGCTTATTGGGAAAACGCGTGTTGGAATATTATTAAAAAATAGTTAAAACTTAGTTTCAGTATCAACTGTATTTAATCATTTCAATTTATGCTTGGTACGTAAATACTATATTTTATTTTTGTATTGATTTAATTTAGAAAACATCTGTATACGTGATAATTTATTTAAAAAAATTTAAAAGTTTTGAATGTTAAAATGTCTTATACATGGAATTTATACTTTTTTACAATTTACAAGTTAAATATGTATTTTGGTTTAAAAACTTGCTAAGATTTGAATATTTTTGTTGGTGTAATTTATTATTCTATTGTTGATTTTCTACAATGTTTTTCATTATATGTGAGTTTTCAGCTTTTTTATATAATATACAATATAAGATATTTTAATATATTTTTCAAAGCTTCTAAGATTTAAAAAAACAAATTCTATATAATTAAATATAATTTGAACGAAATAAAAAGTTAAAATTGTTTATTTGAATGAAAAAAGGTATTTAAAAATTGTTTTATTTGAATCAAATCAATGACTATTCATATATACATATACAAATTTATATATATATAGTAATTGTTTAAATGAAAGAAAAAAGCGAAGATAAACGAACGCAGCGGAAAAGTCAGCCTTCAAACTCGTGCTCTTGTATATTATTTTATAATATAGATTTTATTTCCAACACATAGGTACAATTATATTTCATTTTTTACTTATGGCTTATTTTCCCATAAATTTTAAATTACATCAAAATCTAAAATAAAAACAATTTTACGATATTTACGGTATTAAATAAAAGAATTCTAGCAAAGAATATCCAATGTAGAGGAATACAGATGTTTTTATTTACTGTATGGAATGGATGTAGCAATATTTCTTTCGTTTCGTTTTTATGTACACTCCTTTCTATGTGAAGTTCTTTGAATGAATAGCTATATGAATAGCTTATATGAATAGTTATAGCTTTATGTATGTGATGTTAAGTTTATTTATGTTGAGAGTTGCAACTCATAAGAGATTAAAAGTATCAAAATTTTAGAAAAAAACTTTTAATAATCCGAAAAATTTTGTTCAAACATAAAAGTAGCACGAAGAATTCACACAGAATATAATTATTCTAAAAGATAAAAAATACTTGTAGGGATAAAAATAGATAGACATCTACAGATTTTTACTAAATAAAAGACGTCATTATTATTATGCGAACATAAAATATTTTATTCATCAATTATTCAATTCATACAAACAAAATATTTCTTTATATAGAATATATTCAAGTAAATAAAAATAACAAATGAGATAAGAGATTTCCTTCAATCTTTTAAAAACACAAATAAATTAGAAAAAATACTTATAATCTTCTTACGAATATTCCTCTTTAATTGGTTTTGCAAAAATTATATCTCCTACGGTTTCTAAATTATGTCTATTAGGCTGCAGTTATAGCTACCAGTAAAATGAATACGTAAAAATGAAACAGTGGAAAGATATTTTATTTTTACGGTGATATGGTTATAGCGTTCAGAAAACTTGCTTCCGTAAAATTTGTTGTCATTTCGATTTAACGTTTTCTTGTTTTGAGTTTGAAATAATACAACAGTAGTATATGAAATGAAACAGTGAAAAAATGAAATGTACTTCATTGAAATAATTTTGTTTCATTTTGTTTATTTTTTCTGTTTTGTTCAGCAAATATGTATCCGTAAAATGATAAAATCGCTTTTTTATTAAAATTTAAACTTAAAATGTTAATATTTTGAACAGAATTTGTTTTGTGAAAACATTCTTTAGCATTCCTATAACTTTTTAATAAAATTTTGTGTCTACGGCGGTTGTAAAATCGAAAACAAAAATTTTACGTATTCATTTTACTGATCGCTATAACTGCAGCCTTAGGCAGCGTTTACACATCAATATTCTTCAATATTTATTGACGATTATAGACTGAAGAGAGACACATTTGTGTTTACACATCAGTTTTTAAACAATCAAACTATTTCTCAGTTTTTTCTAAAACCAAAACTAAAATAAAAATAAATTTTTTTTAATCAAGTACCCTGTGAATAAAATCAAAAAAAAAATAAAAACTTTACATATGAATGTTGCTTAGTTTTTCATTATTCGCCATATTTAATTTTGTCTCTCTCAATAAATATTGAAGAAAATAGGATAAATTCTATTTTTTTCTTCTATATATATTGATATCAATATGTGTTTACACATCAGTATTTCTTAAATATTCTATCTCATCAGTAAATACTGTCAATATATGTTGATGTGTAAACCATGCCGACAAATTATTTGTGATTAAACCTAATTGGAAAAAAATCTGTTCAGCTGCAGAACTATGGGCTAAGCATAAGATATTCATAGCAAAATCCCTCTAAATATGAAAATTTTTGGTTCGCATTTTGAAAAGATTTTATTTTTTCCCTAAATTTTTTAAATATTTTCTAAATATTTGAAATTTTTCTAAAATCTTAATAATCTATATTGAATTAATATTGTTTCGTTATTTTTTAATTTAAACAAATACGGAAATAAGTCAATCATTTAAAAAGGTCACAAAGTAACAAACGACCAAACGTACTTTGGCTACTAAAGTAGTGGAATGGCAGCCCTGTTTATGTTTTGTGTAGTAGAGTAGTTTCTAGTGAGTATGCATGTATTGTATTTCCATGAATATTTTTTGAATTGGATTTGTATTTTATATTATGTATGTAATATGCATGGATGTATGGATGTATACATGGCATGGGTTGTATTTGTATATTATATATTTTGAAAATTTTCCAATATGAATGTTTTTTTTTACTTATGTTTGTTAATTCCATTTGGAAATGGAAAGTTGATGGCGATAGTTTGCGCAAACTATTTTCTAACAGTATACAGATTACAGATGTTAAATTTATTTTACGATAAAAGAATACATTGTTTAAGTTTTTCCTATAAACAGTTTTTACCAAGTTTTTACTACAATGAATTTTCTTTTAGTTCTGTTCGGAAATTCGGTAACTTTAGATGTTAGTACAGATATGTTGCGGTTAAAGAAAATTTTTATTTTATTTTAAAAAAAAAAAGTAAAAAAAGAGAAACAAATTAACTGATTATTTAATACTATTAAAAGTTTTTATTTAATTTTTATTAATCGGTGGAAATTAACTCAAAACGAAAAAAACAATTATTACATTCACATTATAAAGGTACTTGTGAATTTTTGTTTGGATAAAGATTTGAAATTAATTATTTTAAATAAAAAGAAAAAAAAATTTTTTTTTGGTTTTTTGAAATTTATGATACATATACATATGTATGTAGGTATGTAGGTACGAAATAAAAAATTATAATAATAAAAAAAATATTCCCGCATAGTATAGACCGCAAATTAATATTAGTAGTAAACAATTGTAGGTACCTATTTTTTATTTAATTTCTAAAAAAAATTCCATGATATGAAAATAACAAAGTAATACATATTATAATATCATATACATATGTACGGAATATATATATTTGTATAGGTTTTAAAATATGAATATCCATACACAAACCTTGATATCCAAAAAAAAAAAGCATGAATGCTTACTTATAATAAAGAAAATGAGCAATAAAATTTAAGAATAAAATAAATAAGGAAAGGCAAGGACAAAATAAAACTTGAATTTGCTTTAATAGAACTGATATTTTAGTCCTTCTTATCTCTTACGTATTTTTTACAGTTTTTGTTATTTTATTTTTCTTGTTTTTTAATATAAATTGCACTTTGGTTTTTTGTTCTTTTTTTCGATATTCATTTCTTTTACTGAATATTATTTTAAGATTTTTTTTTTAATTTATAAATTCCTGTATATAACAAGGAAGGAAGGAGTTTTTAATTCTTAGAAAATGTGATTAAGCAAAGAAATTTTCATTAGCAGAAAAAGGAAATTTATTTTGCCTAAGGCTGCAGTTCTAGCTGCAGTTGGTTGTTTTCAAATTTTCTACAGTTCTACATTGTTGGTATTAAAGTTCTAAATATTATTAAAAAAATTCAGTTCAAAATCTTATCATTTTACAGATCGAATCGGTATTTATTTGCAGTTGACCGATAATTGTTGAGTATTTATTTTGAACAGTTGACCCAAAACTCAACATACATTTTTTGACCTACTTGTTTTCCATATTCATATAGAAAAAATTAAATGACTCAAAAGTTGTAAATGAAAAAACAAGATACTTTTGATATATTAAAATGTGTGAATTACCTAATAAACGCTATACCTATTGTAATGAATTGAAAAATTGACTTGCTTTCCTGTAACAAAAAAAAATTTAATCTAGGAGTCTAAAGTTTTCAAGACAAGTCAGCAGACTAATTAATAAATAATATCTAATTAATTATAATAACAATAAAATATTCCTAAGATGTAAATACAATAGTATCAGCTATGAAAAAAAATAAAATTGTTAAAAAATGTGTGAACAAGTAGGTACCTTACCATTTCATTAACAGCTCATTTTCTTGAAGAACCTTTTTTGGACTTTCCGCTATAACCCTAAATTTTTAACCCTAGTTTTAACGTATGATATAGGATATAGGTCAAACAAATATTAAAAGTAATGGTATTTTCCTGAAAAAAATTTATATAAAAGGTATCTGTTACAATAAAATAAAATACTGATTTTCAATACTTCATTTTTATTTAAATCATAAATTTTACATTAAAAAATGAACTTAAGTATAAATAATTTATTTTCAGTCTTATTTAATATCATGTAATGTAATTCATAAAATACATTATTACTAGGTATATATCTAAATACTTAAATTCTATTCAATATATTATATTTTGTGTTATATCCCAAACTTTTCATTTTCACAACCTTTGATAATATAATTATTATATCATATAATAAAGATAAGTCTTTTATTTATAAATAAAAATATATTTCAATTACTTTTAATAAGTAAAAAAATAATTTATTTGTTGATAATTTCTACTTATTAAGTTTAAGTACTGTTTCGAAATATGTCCTTGTCTATTTGTGGCAAATATGCCAATAAATCTTGAAGTACTAATTTTTTTATGAAAAAATTTTTGAAGGTATTGATTGAACAGCCAGTTTAAGAGAAAATACATTATTTGGAGTTTTTAGAGATTTTTTTGTGGCTTTTTTGTGTATAAATACAGCACGTTGCTCAATTTCTGGTGCATAAAGTTTACATTTTTTTGTGAAAATTCTTCCATGTTATGATATTTAGCTTTGATTTTTGAGAATGGAACATGTTGAAAATTTAATTTCCCAGATATAGATGAATAAACTATGAAATCTTCAGGTATCATTTGCAAGATTTTCATTGTCACCTTTGGCATATTCATATTTTCTAATAACCGAATTAAGTGTAGAGTACTAAAGATTTCAATATTTTTTAAGTACCGATTTATTATCCCATGTACGCTATCAATTTCTTCAATTTCAGAGTGACCGGGCTCACAGAATTTTCGAATTATTTTCGATATATTTGGATTAGATTTGAAAAAGATTTTAATAATTGTTGAATTGATTTGGTTTTTATTTTGTGGGCACACAAGAATCGCTCCACAGGAAAATTATTGTAAAATAAATCAGTAAAAGAAATCCAAAATAAAACTTTAAAGATGTTTAATATTCTGATAAAATACTGCAAGAAGAACTGGTGTTTAAAAATAAACTTTAATAAATTCGAAACAATTTATTCCGAGATATTATAGGCAATTTTAACCACAATTTAAAAAAGAATTGTAGAAAATTCAATATAAAAATTCCAAATAATGAAAACGTTGAGAGCAGGAAACTAGTCAAGTACTTGGGAATTTTGCTAAGTTACAACCTGAATTTCACTAATCAAGTTGATAGCGCAATTTCGAAAAGCATCAAAGCTCTAATGGCAGTAAAAGGGTTATTTTGCAATAGAACAATCCAGCCCAGAGTAAAGTTGATAGCCTATCAAACACTTATAAGGCCAGTGCTGGCATATGGAACACCCATTTGGTATAATTTAAGTTCTAGTAATATGGAAAAGATTAGAAAAATGGAACGGAAATGCATAAGAGTTTGTCTGGGGAAACATAGTACACCGCAATCAGACTTTAAAAAGTATTATTCCAACAATTTTATATAATTTAACTAATATAAACAGGTTCGATAACTTTTTTATCAATCTGATGCGTAGGCATTTCGATAGATCAAGGAGAAATACAGCAAACGGCTTCATATCACATGTATATTATCATAATGATGAATACATAAAAATGAGCCTACAGAAAGATTTTGCCAAAAAACCAAAACTATGTCGCAATATTACTTCATTATTATAGACCTCAAAATTTAATTCAGGATCAATTAAAATTTAAAAAACTCATTCCGGATAGTGACAAAAGTGACAAAAGATAAAAAGTTGATTACTGCTGGTTGGAGAAAGTTCTTTTTAAATAGATTAATATAGTTTAATTGTGGTTTAAGTACAAAAAGAAGTCTTAAGTTGTGGTTTGGATAAGTTAAGTTTTATTTAGTTTATAAGGATTTTTATTTTGTTTTTTTTTAACAGTTAATTTCAGTAAACCAAAAATAAACAGTTGTTAACGATCAAAAATACATAAGTTAAGTTGTAACTTGATATACTGTATACGAAAAATATCAAAAGTTCAAGACAGAATGAAAATTGATAAAAAATTTGTTTAAAATTAAATTAGTTAAAGAGGCAAATAGCTACCGTTTTTGTAAATACAATTTTTTTTTCGTGTAATATTTGCTGTTAGCATAAATGAAATAAACAAAAAAAAATACAACAAAAAAAAAAGTTAATCTCCGAACATATAGCACTATAAGTAAGTTTTCTAACAAAAGATGGTATTGCGGTGGCTGTTAAATTGTATACAATATAATTTCCTTTTGTAGAAAAAAGCTCAGGCATTACTTTTTGGTAGCAAAAGGCAAAAACAAAAGGTAAAGTTCAATTGAAACTTGGAATATTTATGGCTTGAAAAATATCACGAATATTAAAAGAACATCACAAAGCTTGGTTCTTTTAACATCACAAAACGTTTCCCAATTTCCATTAACAATATTCTAGCAAGATTCATTATATACTTTTGTGTTTTATCTTATAGTAGTTCTAAATGCTCAACATTCACCACTAGTTTTATTTTCTACTTTCTAGAGTGCTAGTTTGGTTTCGAAAAAAGTATATTTTAAAATTTTTTATGTTTACATTATTATTTTATTTTATTATCACTTGGCCTTGCCTAAATATAAAATGTTTTCTAAAATAAAAAAAAATTAATAGTAGTAGATTTGGTCGGATTGCTATTGCATATTTAAATTTTGTTTATATGTTTTTTATATATCATATTACTATCTTACTATCAGTTTACCACTATACTTCAACCTACATACATGTGAATTAAAAGTGCGATATAATTAAAGAGAACTTAAACAATTAATGGACAAATAAAAACTAAAATCATAGTGCTTTAATAAAATTAAAAAAAAAAAACAAATTTAAATGAAAAAATTTAATTAACAAGTGACAATAACAAAATTTACGGGAAATTATCATAATCAAAATAATACCAAAATTAAAAATAGCCAAAACTAATTTTTTTTTTGTTGTTTTCACTCTTTCCTTTACTTAAAATGTTCTTAACTGTTCGTCTTAGTTGGCAATAATAAAATCTTGCTTAAGTCATGACGCGTCATCATGATTCAATTCATATTAAATTAATAAATAAAGAGCTAAAAAAATTAAATTTTTTTTTTTTTTTATATTTTTTTGGTACTTTCTGCTAAGTTTAATTTATTTTCCTTTTCTCTTTATAAATTGTTTGTTATTATACGTAGACACTTCAAAATTTTGAGTGCCCCAATCCAATTTATCAATATAATTGAATGAAAATACACGTCGATAAGCGCATCATTCACTTCTGTTTTATTTACAAATTGCCTCAAGCGAACCAGCTAGAAACTGATATGCTTATAGAAAGTTTATCGAACCAGATAAACTCAATTCTGGAAACCAATCCCTAGTCTGAGATTACTCTGGCGGAAGACTTCAATATTCAGTACAAGGACTGGCTTAATTTTTCTAGTCACAGCAGTCCAGAAGGCTAGAAGATTAGTTACTCAACTTGTCAAAAGTCCTACGAGGATACCAGACCAACGCGACCAGAATGGAACCTCCTAGATTTATTCCTAATTTCGCATCCAGAGAAATACTTAGTCTCTGTTAATTCTACTAAGTGGTTCCGACCACTGTCTTCTAAGCACAAACTTCAAAGTGGGCACAACAACCAGCTCTAATAATTCTCCCAAAAGACTAGTTAGTGGATACATAATTTTTAAAATTTTGAATAAAATAAAATGTGAGTTGTAAGGCCATTTTAACGAAAGATAATCAAAATTATAATCTTAATTCAGAATGGTTCTTGTTCTTTATTAAAATATATTTATTTTACTGCCGACTATAATTGGTACGACTATTGACAAAATTTGATTTTTGTGTTTAACAATTTAAATAAAAAACCACTACTGTGCAATTGCCCAGGAGTAACTAATCAATGTTTTTTCTATGATAATTCCATTCCAATCCAATTATTTCTCAGTTCTTATTATCTGTATTTTTATTTTGACATCATTACCAAATTTAATACTTAATAGAACCACGCATCATGGCAAACATTTTTTGTTTTTTTTAAATTCATAATCACAACACCTCTATATTTAAAAAGCCTCGAAACTAATTTTTGTTTCGTAAAAAAATAATTTATTTGTGTGGAAAATCTTTGAAACTCTTCGTTTTCCATACAAATAAAATATTTTTTTAAAGAAGTAAAAATTAGTTTCGGGGCTTTTTAAATTGATAAGAGGCATTGATAATCATATAATCAAAATCATAGTAACAAAAAAAAAATTTTTTTGTTGGTTTTCTTTTTGTTTATATTCGTCAATTCATAATAATTACAAAAAAAAAAGAACAACAAAAACATTTCAATCGTTGCCTTATCCGACATAACATCCTTCTCTTCTAAAATATCAGTAACAACTGATCTGATAATAAAAATAAAGGTATTTTTTTCTTCTCTCAAATTTTGTCTATATTCTATCTTTCACCCCCTTATCTCTTCTTCTAGATATGGGGTCCCAATATCAGGCGCGTAGTACAAACATTTTTTTTCTAAAATTTATATGAGATACATCTTTTTACTATATAATATTCTAAAAATAAATTGAAATAAGGATAAATTGTTTCATAATGAAACTGATTTTCGTAATCGTATAGCAAATCTAAAGCACATGTTATGTATGATTTCATTAGTTGTGTTTCTTTCTCAATTTAAAATTAATTTAAAGTAATTTAAAGTACTTCTTTAAATAAGTACAATTATTTTATATAATATTTATTACAATCTACAAATAAAGGTTTTTTTACACTCTTGACAGTAACTTAGGTAAAATCAATTCGTGCTTAATTACGTACGGTACTGCATTTTTACACTACAATATCTACAATAATTCGGTTATTTATTTAATGTTTTTTTGTGCTACACGAATATGTATTTTAGTAAAAAAAAGAGCAATTTTATAGCTATATCTACAAAGGTTTTTTTTTACATTTACATTTTGATTTGTTTTAATTTTTTCTTCTGCACGTGCAAAATCAAAACTAAATTTGTTCTACCTGTTAAAAGAGTGAATTGAGAGTTATAATTTTTTATTTTATTATATTTAAATAACCTTAAGTCCGGAATACCTCTTTTTGACTTTCGACAATGTTGCAAACTGTATTTATTGCTTGTTTTACTGATCCTCTACGCAGTTTTTCCAGATAAAAGAAAATTATCAAAAGAGTCTTCTACTTCTGTTCTATGTGCCGGAGAAGAACGAAGTGAAGGATCGTGCCGACCGTTAACGCACTGAAAACTCCCATTCTTTTGTTAGAATTAAAACTAGTCTTACGACTAACCATTAATACAATTTTGGCTCTATTACTTCATATATCTTTGATCAAACAAAGTTCCATTAGGAATTATTGAAAGATAAAATATTTTATACAAACACAGTTCGAACGGGTTTTAAGTCTGCTAACAAAGCTTTGACTGTCAGCTTAACGTGAAACTTTGACATTGACATGTTGAGAGAGATGGCTTTTATGGCGTACAGCCAATTTTTTTATTTCGTCTTTTATGAGAGGAACCCTGAGATCCCTATGAATATCAGCATTGCGAACAAACCATGGGAATTAACAATGTTTCGCAACAATTTGTTTTGAAACGCTTGGAAAGTTTTAATATGTAGTTGTTTAGCACAACCCCATATTTGAATACCTTATGCCCAGACTGGCTTTAATATCTGATTATAGATCAAAACTTTGTTATACATCGAAAGCGTTGATGTTCGCCCAATCAGGCTATACAAATGTTTGTATTTCAGATCCAGTTCTGTTCTAGTTTTTTGCTTGACGTATACGTTCCATCTAAGCTTTGCGTCAATCCATCTAATCTTTGCAAGATATTTTGCAGAATTTTGGTACTGTATGATGACATTGCTTAATCTTACTGGAATGTGCGACTCAATTTTTGTATTTGTAAAGTTAACGTGCGTGGATTTTGCTTCATTCAGTTTAATTCTCAACCTTTTGCACCAAATGGAAATTTTGTTATTGGCTTGTTGCAATTTATTTGTAGGTTCATTTATATTTTTACCGACTGCTAATATAGCCGTGTCATCTGGAAAAGTAGCTACCGTCCCATTTTCTATCCCTGGAATATTACTGGTGTATAGTAGATATGGTATGGGTCTGAGTATATTACCTTGTGGTACTCCTGCGTGTATATTTTGTAGAGCAGAGTAATCTTCTCCTTGTCTAATTTGAAATAATCGATTCGATATGACGAGATCAGTTATATGTAGCGTAGCAAGCGACGCAACTTGTAGATACGCCCTTCATGCCATACTTTGTCGAAGGCTTGCCCAACATCAAGAAACACTGAAGAGCAGGTGCATTTTCCTTCCAATGTTTTTTCGATGACGTCGGCTATTTTATGGACTTGTTTGACAGTTGAATGTTGTTTTCTAATTTCATATTGATGATTTGGTATATTGTTCCGGTTTCAATTAGAGGTTGCATTTTTTTAAGGAGTAGTTTCTCACACAACTTATAGATTACTGCTATAACAATGAAATAGGTCTGTAGGAGTTGGCGTCGTTAGGGGGATTAGTATTGCTGAGTGATCAGAATCCAAATCATAGGTTTCCTCGACAGTCATGAAATTAGCTGAAATCCTCTTCGTTATGAAGAAGTTTATTAGATCGGGAGTTTTGCTGCTATGTGTAGGCCAATATGGTAGTGGAATGAAAGTGATATTTCAGTTTACTGATATCCTGTCTGAGCTCTCTACCACGTGTTGGTCCCTATATCCAGGATCCTATTCAACGTGCTTAGCATTTATATCCCCTCCTAGGATAAGCCTATCGCCTAATTGTTGAAGCATATCTTTAAAGAGTTGTTTCTTTATGGCATAATTGGGTGGACAGTATATTGCTCCTACCTGGAAGCTTTGCTTAATTGATTTTATTTTCACTATACTAAGTTGCATTTCATTATTTTCTATCTTAATAACCGTAATGTTTCAATTTATCTTTAATGATGACTGCGGTTCCATCTTGTGTTGGATTGTCCGGATGAAGTGCGTAGTATATTTTATAGTCCGAATCTTATTTTTTTTACAGCTGTGACATTCAGATATCAGGCAAATGTCAATTTTTTAACATCAATAGGGTTTCTAACTCCAATATTTTTATTAAGAATGGCTTTGGCATCCCAAGTTAAGATTTTAATACTATTTTCTATTATCTTAACGTAGTACGCGGTGTGAAAAGATACTTTTCAGTATCTTTCTTTTTTTCTAAACTATCCAGTCTTGTACTAATTTTTTCTATCATCACTAAGACTTTTTCCATTGTTTTCCAAACAACGTTATTTTCATTTGATGGAGTATAGTTTTTTTCCTGAACACTTTTCCTTGGTGTTTGATGTGTTTCAGTTTTAAACTGATTGGATTGGTTTGGTTCAATCGCCATATTAGCATATGTAACACCTTTAATTATGTTACTTGATCTGATTTTTTGGTTTTTGATTTTCTTTAGGTTTCATATTTCTTGTTCGTTGGAGTTATTTGGTTACAATACAGGCATCGAGCAGGTTCGAGCATTTTGGTCAAGTTATTTTGAGTTTATTGCAATCGGTTTTTATTTTCTGCATTAGGAAATTGATTTGCTCTTTCTTGGAGCCTCGATGTTAACTCTTCTATATATCTGATGTCATAAATTTTTTTCTTATCTTCATTGCTGTCGAAGGGGAGCATAAATAGTGGGAATGAAACTAATATCTTCTCTTCGTTTTCTTTTATTTATTAGAGTAATCAATCTGCTCGATTATGTTAACAAATGAGCTGAAGTACTTAAACTAAGTTCTTCTACACATTTTAAACACTAATTTAATACAAATATTTTTTTAATATTAATCTAAATTTCAAATGAATTTTCTGAAAAAGATCATATTGTTACAAGTTTATAACGTTTTTGATTCTTATTAATACGAACAAGTAGCTTTTAAGAGTGATGTACTGTTTTTTTTTTATGTTGTTAGGAACACATTTTTGTTTTTATTCGTTTATGGGGATGTCCAAAACTATTTTTTAAAAAATATTTTTAAGCAAGTTTGAAGTTATTCAATGAACTACCTGATAAATTAAATTTGAAAACAATTTATGTCAATATAAAAACTTTTTTTTTGCAATATGTGAAAATTAAATTTAGTTGAAATTACTTTGTAGCTTTGTTTCTGATATTCTTTTTGTAAAAATTAATTATAAATTTTCAATTATATGCCTTTAGTTTATATGTTTTTAATTCAAGTATTAGATATTTGTAGATGAATTTTTTAAATAGTATATTTTTACTAAATAAATTAAATATAAAAAAATATGGTAGAATAGGTTCTTATTCTCATTTGACAAACTGTAGGTGCTTATTCTCAATTAGTAAAACTTTTTCAATAGCAAAGTTCTAAATTTATTTTAATTACTGTTTTTACTTCTTTTAAACATTTGTCTGAAGCAGATTGAAACCTTTTTGATTAGTGCATAATAACATCTACAATACAGCGGTGTGTATTCTTTTTTAAACTTTACAGAAACTTTATTACAGTTGGTTAGCAATGGCATTATACTAGTATTTCAATTATTGTATATGCATTTTGTCAATTTTACTCTTTATTATATAAATTTCCAATATAACATTAGGATGTAGTGAGTAATGAAACCGTCAAAATATAAATAATTTTTAATGTGTGTGTCTTCAATCTTCAATGTTTTATGAAAAATTTAACATATCTTTTGGCGAATTGCTTGTAAATTTCATACTTTAGCGGTATCGGGTTCCATTCCAATCTCATTTTCTGATAGAAACATTTTATTTGTTCTGCGTGATTTTTCTGTATATTGTTAATTTGGGTTGTATCCTGATACACCTCGATATTACACATGGAATTCATCTAGGAAAGTTGTCTGAAGACGAAACGTTGATCGGTCCTTCCTGGGCATGATATAGTAACAAGTGCCGCTTTTCGTCGTGTATACACGGTTCAATGTTTACAATGTTTTTTTCCTCAGAATGCTTGTTCACTCACTTTGAGGACCAAGATGTTTCGCAGACTTAAGAACAGTAAGTGGCAAAGTGTTTGAGACATTTAGAGAGGCACAGGGATGACACATAGCACTTCAGAAAAGTTTTTGCTATAATATTAACTGCTTCGAAACCAACCACTTTCTGGGAAAAATATGTATATTGTCTGGCCTTGATCAGTAAAACAAAACGTCAACGCGGTGTACCTGGAACAGTACGAAACCAATAAATCGTTCTTTATGGCTCACAAGAAATTTCTCCAAGCGCTTGACGTCAGAGAGCTGATTTCTACATCATTCATGAGATTTGAAAACTACTTCGCCTTTTACTTAAAGTGGGCTCACCAATTATTTTACCACGCTACCTCGAGCCGACAAAACTTTTCAGTGACCCAAGGCTTTGTGTTAAGAAGGTGTTGGAAAATGTTGAGAAAGAACAAGATGAAGCAGTTATTATTTCACGAATATCCCTTATTCCTACAGATTTGTCTTTTCACTTTAAAATAATGTTTTCAATTCCCAGTGAGCTTTACGTTCTCAATTACGATCAACAAGGCATAGAGACAGTCTCTTTACTGCGGGGTTGATATGAAATCGCCATTTTTTTTTTCAAGTTTATGTTCCTTGCTCAGGGGTGGGTTCACCCAATAACTTATGAAACTAAAGTTGAAACCAAAATTTTTGCTTATAATCCAGTTTTAATCAGTTCTTGTGCACTTTTATCATCTTACTAAATTTGTTGTTGCTTTCCATGAAATTTTGTACTACTCTTTTTTGTAGAAGAAAAACGTATGACTAAGAATTGAATAACTAAATAATTAAGAGTATAACAAAAATTAAAATGTTATTAATTACATCTAGCATAAGTTTTATAGTAAGATAGTAAGAAATTAATACTTGAATATTATAGAAATAAGCTTTTTTTATTAATAATACCTTAAACAAATTTTATACTAACATAGAAATAAACAATTATGTGCTTGCCAAAAATAGTTCTTATTACAATTCCAACCCAACAAGCAATTTTAATATTCAGTGCTATGAATTCATATTCGCTCGTATCTTTATCTGTTCTTCTTTGAAGTTCTCCTTCCCTTCTCTCGTAGGGAAATGGTTGTCATTGGCGGCAATACATTTAGAAGATAAAATTTGGCATATAAGATATGGAAGTGATAAAATAGTGGAAACAAAAATAGGAAATAAAAAAAAATAAGAAGACAAGATATCGCCGCGATATCCCCCAGGAAAATTGTAATTGAAAAAAAAACGTGTATTTTGCTGTTATTTTCGCATTATTTTAGTTGAATTTTCACAATTTTTATAAAAAAACTGGATCATTTTACTAAGAAATTTCTAAAACATTTAAAAGAAAAACTTGAGTATGAGGCAGTATTTTCTTATTTCAGTTCAATTCACACAACTAGCTACAACAGCCAACCAATTCAAACAGCCATCCAATATAGCTTAATATCTAAAATAAATAACCATCAAATAATATTTTCCTTTACAAATTAAAAACAAAAAAGACAGATCCTAAGAACTTCCTATTTTCTCGGACGGTACCTGTGCTAGCATTTCAAATAAAGATTTTGCTTTATGTGCTATATTTAAAAATATATATATATGTTATTTCTGTAAAAAATATACACTAACCCAGTAGCAGCAGCAGGCTAGAAACAATTTCAAAACTTCTTGTTGTACTTAAGATCAATGGCCACTTTATTTTTATTATTTTTCGTAATGTACATTACTTATTAGTTATTTAGAAAGTTTCGATATACCTTTTCCACATAACAAGGTCTCTCATTATATTATCAAAATAATTTATTTAATATTTTAAAACTCTCAGAACATAAATTTAATTTTACTATTATTTTATTGAAAAAAGGAAAAAGAGAAAAGCAAGCAAATATGTTAAATTTAGGCTGTTGTTCATATTAATCCAATTTTATAAATAAATGAACTAGCTAAGCTAAGTAAATGCTATCTTATATAGTAGGTCATATTATTTTTACCATTTCACTTGAAAATATTTAAAAAAAATTCTTTTTCCAAAAATATGTATCTAAAAAAAAAATACTAATTTAAGATAAATTTATTTACAAAAAAAATTAAAAGAATAACCCCAAAACTTAGTGCAAATTATAACATTTTTTTTTCTCAGGGTCATTGAATGACATACATAAATATCATATCATCCTTTACAAAGAAATGCCTATGCCTATATGAACTGAAAAAAAATAACGAAAAACACAAAATAAAACTTCAGTAAAATAAAGAAGCAAACATAAAATAAAAACAAAACTTTTTTTTCATACGTGCTCTAAATTAAATAAAGGAGTAAATTTTATTTTTTGTATATACATATTATATACTGACAAATATACATATATGTATATTGTATATATATATGCTTATGTACATTTTGTTTAGGTTACTGCTCATAAGTCATTCATAACTCACTGATTAATAATTATAAATGTAACCTCTTGTACATTAGTCTACTTGTATAGTCAAAAAACTGTTTGTATTCTTCAGTAAAGATTTATTTTTGAATGTAATATTATTCGATGTTAGATAAATTATCAGATATATATATAATTGGACCTGCGCAATAAACACATTTTCATTTTATATCTCTTCTCCTTAATGAACTCTTAATATGTAAATCAGTTGTATTTACAACAGAAATGCGCATACGGTTGAAAAAGTGTTGAAAAAATATTTCCATTTTGTGTCGTTCAAAACAAAGAATATTTATTACAATAAGAAGTGGCAAGGTGGATTTCCTGTTAATGGACGAACGTCCGGACAATTTTTTTAACCAATCAAAAAATTTTATTTTACCAACACATACACAAAAAATCCTCTCCGGGCATTTTCTTCATCCAATTTCTTAGTTAAAATATTTTTAACTTTTGGCTGAAGGACGAAGTAAAAGAAAAGGATAGATATATAATTATTTGATAAATATTTATTGGTATCTCGATTTATGAATGAACGCATTCACATATAGAATTTCAAATGTTTTTTAAGAAAAAGATATGAAGTGTAAGTTTTTTAGTACAAGATTATTTTGTTTCTAACAAATTATTTATATTTTAAGATAAAAGCAAAGCGCTATATCTTATTTTTTTCGAATATTACAATGTTATTATCCATTATTACTCTTAACAAGATTTTAAATTTTTGTAATAAGAGTAATATCAACGCATGTAAACATATTTTCAAACGTCAACCTTTTTTGACTACATAACAAAGGTCAGTCCTTCGCGCATTGATAGGAAATCATAAAATTTTCTTTAATGGTAATTTGTGTTTTAAATATAGTGTAAAATAAAATTGTCCGGACGTTCGTCCATGAAGAGGAAATCTTATTATTTGTATAATTTCTTACCACTACTTACATTAAAAAAATGTGTTGGTTAAAAGAGATAAACACTAAATACAAAAAATTCTTTACGGGAATCACTACAAGAAAGAGCAGGTACACCATTTTCAGAAGTGAACTTTTCTCCATGTATTTTCAAAGGCGGGTGTACTTCTTATTTGTTTACATTTTTGGTGTTGTACCTAATGTAATTTTCTATAGATTTTTATTAGCAGGCTTACTTTAAGTTGATTCAAAATTAGTACAAGGTGTTTGCAAATAAAGACATTTTTCTAATGTAGGATTTTCTTAGCGGATTTATTTTAAGTTGATAAGTTGATTCGAAATTAGTGCAAATAAAAAACGAAATTTAGTTTATTAAATTGAAAATAATATTTATATTATATTGTAGAAAAAATAGAATTTTTTTGATATGGGTAAATATTATTACAAATGTCTCAGAAACCAAAGGTGCTAGAGAGCCGAGAATTTGCATACAGGTAGTCTCTCAAAAATAAACATATATACCTTTCACAATTTTTCGAAATTTTGACTGGTTCGGGTAGCTGTCGTACAACTACGAGTTCCGCAGATCCGTCAAATTTTCTAATAAGAAAAATAGTTTTCATTGGAACTCAACATGTGTATTAAATTTGAGCTAAATCGGTTAAGTTTCTCAGATACGATTTTTTGTTCAAAATTTCAAGCTCCTAACTGAAGAGGAAGTGGGTCTAAAATGCCTGAATTTATTCTACAGGTTGTATGGTGGCAACATTAAACTTAAAAGAAGCGGTAATAAAAATATTAACTTTATTAAATAATAACTTTATCAACTATATGCAGTTACATTATAAATCAGCATTTTGTAGGTTAAAAATCTTTGTATGTAAATATTTCAAAATTTACACAAAAATAAAAAAATTAAATTTTTTTTTTGTTAAAACTTGCTTTTTGAACGTTACTTTGCAATCCTTATTTAGTATGTGTCGAGGAAGTCACCATTTGTCCACCAGAGTTCTTAAACTCACTTAATCAGGCTGGATTACCACCACATCGTTTTTTACTTAAAGTACATTAATATTGGTACGGAGGGCTTTCTGGCATTGCAGGAAATGAAGCAGCAGATTATCAAGCTAGAAAAGCCTTTTCAAAGGGCCAAGTACGTTCTGTGGGATTCCTCTGAGCACAACTTAGATGCGATTAAAAATTTGGTAGAGCAAAAAGTTGAGGCTTTCTGGGTCAACGTTACTGGAAATCGTCAAGCAAAAATGCTCATGCCTGAACGCTCGCTCAAGAAAACCAAAACTCTTCTAAGTTTTCGTAAGAAATAGGTACGTATCTTGCAGGGGATAATAATAGGCCACTGTCTAATAAAGAAATACCTTTATAAAATGGGTCTAACCGAAAACAACTTATGCAAGATATATGACTTAGAGGAACAATTGAGCATCTGCTCTGTGAGTGCGAAGGGCTCATTCGTAGCACTTCGTCACTTGGGAACAGCGTTCTCCGAACAGTGGAAGCTATCCAGTATTCCATTGAAGAATATCCTGAGTGTAATCACAAAATCAGGTATTCTTAAGGATTTAGAGACTAAATAACAAAACCGGTTTATCACTATAAGTCCATTTGCGGTTGCGGTGGTATAGAGACTGAATCCCTCCTGAAATTCAAAATTTAATCTAATCTAATCTAATTACTTACTCTATTTTATAGAGATCTACTTGGTGTTGGCATTTGTTCCGAGGAATTCAAATCAATTCTTCCTCTTCTCAAGCAATTACATCGCATAACTCGAGTGGCATCAAGTGCCCACGGTTTCACAGTAGAAATTCCGAGATGGTTTAAGTCCGGTTATGGAAATTCTTTTTTAGTAAGAAAATCTCGATTGTGGAATCGCGTCCCAATCGAAGCATTCCCAGCTTTTTATTTATGACTTACAGAGGTTAAAAACGAATATTAACAACATTGTTCGCTCGTTCCCACAGAAATTTTCTTCTTCCTTTTTCTTTCCTTTCCTCTAACTATCCTTTCCTTTTTCAAATAGTCAACCTACTGGTTCACAACCTAAGTTTTGGCTATAATAAAAAAAAAAAAAATAATAGTGGGATTACCATTTATTTTACTACGTAAATTTTTATTCCACAAATAGTTTCTATTCCAGTAATAGATTTTATTCCAGTAATAAGTGCCACCATAGATTAAGGTGGTTATGCTGAAGTTCGTCGGAATGTTAAATTCCGATTACATTCCGCATTTCGTATGCTGAAGTCTGTAAGTATTCCGCAGTCTGCAAATGTCATTATTTATCCGAAATTTTTAAATTTATGTATGCTGAAGTTCGTCGGAACGGAAAATAATTTGAAAATTGTACGACAGGATTTCTCATTCGGAAGTATTAGAATGGTTCGGAAGTGAATTATAAAGCATACAATTTTTGTATTTAGAATATTAGAAGAAGTAGAAAATGTAATAATAGTTTTTTTTTAAATTTTTTTTTTAATTAATAAAAAATATTTTTTTTTTATTTAGGAAAACATAATATATATATATATATTAAAAACAATACATATATATTTTACATTCTTTAGAGAATTTTAAATTTTCTCTGATGTAACAAAAAATTACTATTATTTTAATTTGTATATATATACATACTACATATGTAATTAAGAAAGTTATAACTTTTACTTTTAATTTATGTATGCATATTGTATATATACATTATGTCATATACATTATCTATTAAAAAATTTTTACAAAATAAATAAAAAAAAATTGAAAATAAAAATGTTTGAAATGAATATAAAAACAAAAAAAAATCTTCCGAAACATATGATTTTGATTTCTGCACAGACTTTGCAGTCGAAGGGACTTCAGCATACCGATTTTTTCGTGTTCGGATCGGAATTATTTTTCGGAGAAATTCCGCTTCGGACTTTAGCATAACCACCTAAATAGCAATATAATTTGTTGCACTACATACAATGGTTTGTACAACAGTTTTTTTGGCTCGCACCCAGCGCTGGATGCAGCAACATATGTCTGAATATTTATGTTGCCTCTACAATGTTCTTAAATATTTACAACTCATATTATAATAAATTACCTACATATGAGTTATAGAGGATAATAAATTACCTACATTGGATTCAAAAATCACTTGGGAAAGAAAATAAAGTACATACATAATAACATTTTTTTTGTGTACATATTGAGTTTTTATGAATTTTTTTGTTTCTTATGAAAAGAATGATAACTTTTCATATAGTTACCAGTGTGTCGAATTTAGTACTTTTCGTACTAGATCTAGTACTTTTTAACTTTGCCTAGTACCTAGTACCAGATCTTCGTAATTTAGTACGAAATTCAAAATTTTAGTACGAAAATTATAAAAATCAACGTTTTTCATACTTTTTTTTTACTGAAGTACAATTGTTCAAAACAAAAAGGAAAAACCGCTAAAATTTTCTTTTGACAGCCAAGTTGATCCATTTTTTTATTACTTTCAATTTGTTTGTCTATCCCTATTCATATAAACTAAGTATTTATTATCTACTTATTCCAAAATTCTCAACTCACGAGATTACCGCCAGATGTCATTGTTCAATTAAATTTGAAATTACACAAATGAAAATTAACATTTCTCTGTACCTATTCAATGACAATTATTCAAATATTAAACGTTGGATTTGGAAATTGAATACATAGTAGTTTTATTTTGTGTTCAAAAATGAATAATCATGAATAATGATATTAGAAAGTAAGTATTAAATATTATTTAAAGGAGTAAATAAAAGGTACCGATAATATAAGTAATATTAATATAATTTTTGTTATTTTAGCTGTTTAAAAAAAAAAAACGGAAGACAATGAAAAATGTAAAAATTTTGAAAATGCAAAGTAAGAAGCAAAAATCTGCTATGAAGTAGCTTTTTATAATAAAAAGTAGATGAAAGACCTTTTTTTAAACGCATATTTCTGTATTAAAAAATTAAATTTTTTAGGGCACCCTCAGAACAAAATTTGAATAAGTCAGTAGTTTTCGTTTTATTCTAAAATTTGTATTCAGCCTACAATTTTTTTCCATTAGAGTACTTATATTTTCAGCCTACTATTTTGATTTTCTCCATAAATGTCTCAGCTTTTTTTATTGTAGGTTTTGGTTTTAAGTAAATTAATATCATTTAGAGGCTTTGTGTAATAATTATAATCTATAATTTATGAAATATTATAAAAATATTTATAAAATAAATTGTTCAATCCTAATACTAATAAATATTAATAAATGTTGATATTTGTGTAATATTATATTAATTTATGTATGTAATTAATAAATATGTGTTATTTTTCGATAAAAACATCTATCTTTTATTGTTGTACAATTTTTTTTTTAGTACGCTTTTTTTCTAATCTAGTACCAAATTTTGAACAAATTACCTTTGGAAAAAGGCTTTCCGACACACTGAGCTACATACGTTTGGTTCTTCTAATATATTTTCAATAAGTAATATTTGGTAGTATTTAATTGTTATTGAAAAACAGAATCATTATATGTATGTATGTGAATTTATATTTAATATTGTTCCTGGTGCGCTCAGCAGGTAACATAATAAGAATGTTTGGTATTAGTAGTACTCCTATTGTTTTGGTAGGTACATGAATTTAAAATCTAATTTGGTATCTTTTTCCAAGTTTAAATAATTTTCTTCTATTTGGTTTTTGAAACTTTAGAAAAAAATGTGTAGAGAAATTTGGGTTTATAATGCTTTCAAAAATTAAAAGAGGATTGTAGATGCGTAACTCATAGAATTTATTATTTGCATTTGAGAATAAAGTCTATTTTATTTTTTGTTAATAAGAACTTTATTTTTATTGTTTAATGTAGGTATTAATGTCAGTATTTACTTTATCATTATTATATAATTAATTTAAATAATAAAAAACAAGTAAGTTCAAATTAAAATTTGAGAAATCATTAGAGAAAACTTAAAAACTAAATAATGTAAATATATACATATTATATGTATATATATATTTTTTATTCCATCAATCAAATCTTGGTTTTCATTATATGTCAGTTCGCTTCTTATAGTGATTTTATCAAAAATTAACATGATATGCCTGCTTCTTTCCGTCTTTTTCATGGTTTTATTTTGAATTAGATCTTTGGCAGCATTTGTTTATAAATCCTGGCTGAAGTCCTTGCACACAAACAGATCTATATAAGCTGCTTACATGTGGTAAATTTATCATTAACTTATCCCGTAAAAATTTGTAAGCCGATTGTGAGCGATAAAAGATACTCTGGGAAAGAACCTTCTCTGATTCATTCCATCTCGTCGACTTACATTTAGTTAGCATACTACAAAATGTTTTGGAAACCTCTGAAATATTAAAGTGTGGGAAATGTATATTTTCTTCATAATCGTTAGATTCGGAAAATGTTTCCTAGATTTTTGGCAATGAACCAAACTGCAAACTTTCCAATTTCTTTTATTCATTTTATTAAATAAATGTTATTTAAAAAAAAAAAGAAAAATATTCCAAATTTCTCTCAAATTAAATACAAAATATAAATAAAAAGGGTTTATAAAAAGTATTTAGTAAAGGTTACTTATTTTTTTTTGATTTTTTTTTTCTTTTATTACAAAATTATTGTAGGTATTATTTTGAATTTTTTTTTATTTGCTTGGGTACATTGAGTTTTTAATATTTTATTGTTATCACACTATTTTTTCATTATTGTGGGGCTTAACAATATTTGCAAAAAAAACCGTCACTAACTATTCTCTTATTAGTTAATTAAGTAAATTTGTATAAAAATCGTTTTATATTTGTAATATTACAAAGCATTTCAATTGTAAATTTGATAATTAAATTGTTTAAATATTTTGTTTACTATTAATATTTTTAATATTTTTGAATTTTCCAGTACAACAAAAATGCAAAACAAATCACATCATACAAAAGGTATAATTAAAATAAATCTAAGCATACATATTATTCTTTCGTATTTGAATATTCTTAGAGAAATACAGCTACCTGTATATTCCATACTCATACTAGTTATACGAAAACAAAATAAATTTTGCAATGGTTGTGCTTGGATAGGTACTTATTCTTTTTCATTATTCTCGTTGAGATAATACATTTGAGAAAGTAACGTTATCCAAAGAGTCAAAAATATTGGCAAAATTTTCTGGCAAAAATATTTAAAACGATTTTAAATGAAAACGACAAAATAATTCGTTCTTCATTAATGGTAGAAATCGTTAATAAAATAATTGAAACAAAACAAAATTAAGACAAAATTTGAAGAAAAAAAAAGGATAGATTTCAAATTTAAAATTGTTGTTTTTTCTTGTTTTTTTTTTGTTTTTTTTTTTTTTGAATATTTTAATAATCATCAGTTCATAACACATACATTCTTTTTTTGATGCTGAGGAACACTGAAAAATGTTGATACCAAATATTTTAATCTTAATTGTTCAACAAATGCTTGGAAACAAATAATTCAGCAGCAGATTTTTTTTGTAAAAATTGATTTCATTGTGACAATTTCTTATAATATGGCATGAGACATCTTATAGTGTTTATTAATCTATGCTTTTATGAAAGAGAGTTAGCTTAGATAAGTTAAGTTAAGATATAATTTTGTGATATTTATTTAAATGATTAAACCGTGCGAGAGCATGAGCCGTTCCTACTAGTGTTGTTAAATGAAAATGCAGTGCAAAAATAATGAAAAAAATATATGATACGAACCAATACGAACATACAATTGAACAAAATTGAGCATATTTCCTTAATTTCCGAAGATTATTTTATGAGCTGGCTTTTAATACCCACTGCTGGGTATTAAAACAATAAAACTTTTAAAATTTGAAACAGTGAGTATACATAAATATAAAATAAATAATTTGTAAGTAATTAATAATACATTCAATGTAATATTTTAAACTTTTTCAAACTCTTAATAGTGGTGGTACAGATCTATAGCCAAATGTCAAAAACTGACAATATAAGCATCATACAATAAAAAGTAAATTATAAAAGTGAACGAAAGGAAATAAAATAAAGAGTGATTCTCAAACTAAAAAATTATATTAAATAATAATAGATAACAATACATCCACTGTTATAAATAGCTACACTTAAGCTCATTCTTAATTCTAACGCTGAAGTAGACGAGCTTTAAATTTTTTCTCGACTTATAATTTTTTAATCATTTCTTTAAAACAAAAAAAAAAATATAAAAAAAATAAAAATACAAAAAGAACTACCATAATAATTAAAATAAAATATTTAAAAAAATTTTTGCTTAAAATACTTAAAAAAAAAAAATCAACCTTAATAAAACTGCTTATCAAAAACACAAAAGTGCTTATATTAAAATTTTTTTAAGCAACTTTGATTTTTGAACCTTGAACTAATTTTGAATTGCCGTCTTAATTAATTTTTAATAAGTTTACTAATTTTACGTATTGTGAACTTGTTTTTTATTAAATTTTTATTAAATTTTTATGAAAACTTTGACGAATTGACTCTCAACTACAAAAATTCTTGGAATCAAATTTTAATAAACCGAAAGATACTACAAATAAATTGTATTGACATATAGGTTTACTGAAAAATGAAATTTTAAATATGGGTATTAAATTAGATGCTCGTCTAGATAGATTATTTGATACTTTTAGATACAATCAAATGTATCTAAGTTAAAATTCAAAAGATGTCTGGACTGAAACGGATGAACCATATAATTGCAGCTCTTCTCATAATGCTTTCATATTCAATCCAATTTCTTTTCAAAAATGGTGTTGCATTTACTTCAGAAGATTGTTACTTCGTAAAAGGCACACTCTTCCTACTTTTATACAGCGAAAGGGGAAAAAAACTAATTTTTTTTTATAAATGCTTATATCTTCTAAAATATTCGAATTAGACATAAAGTATGTATGTATGAGTTATAGAAAAAAATCGACACCTTTCCAACAGTATGTAAATATTAGGGTAGTTTTATGGTAAAATCTTGAGGTATTGAGTTTTTCAAGAAAGAAAATAAAGATTGTTTTTTTTTTTTTTAATTTTCTACTTTGAACCACAATATCTCCATAACGGCAGCACCAATCATCATCAAATAAATATTAAAATATGCTCTAGACCGATATCTTACGAGCTCTAGGATATGTAACTGAATATATGTATATATATCTAATGTATCTACAGATATAACGAATTTTATACAAAAACATCAAAATAACAAGGACTTTCATATGTCCTTTTCGTCCTTAAAGGATAAGATGCGCCACTAAAGATATATATTTTTAAAGGCTAGCAGTTCAAGCTATCCTAGGAATAAGGTCATTAGGTCCTACGCCGATACACTCCCTCAGAATTCTTTAAACTTATTGTTCAAAATATATTGAATTTTTAAAAAAAATTCGGCTTGGGGGCGTTACTATTTTTTCCATGGAAACTCAATATAAAAAACACAAAAAATAAAAAAAAAATTTCACGGAAAAGATGGTGATGTAAAATTTTGATGCGTATCATTAGATACCTAATTATTTTAATTTTAATGGTTTGGTCTTCTAAGGTACCCAAGTACAGTTAGAATTTTAGTTATTTTCATGTCTTGACGATCAAATAGGTTCAGGTTCAGAAATATTTTTATTTCATTGCTATAACATAATTCTTTACTTCATTTGTTTACTTTTTAGTTGTGATACACATTTAATACACGTTTGGTACCGAACTATTCTTATTTCATGTTTTGATGACGAAACGTCCTCTGGGTGTCCAAGTGCAGGTGTATTTTTCAAGTCTTTGAATACAAACGTTTTACAATATTAATTTTGATAAATAAAAACTAAATTAAATAAAATTATGATTTTCAAGAAACGGTAAAAATTTTTTTTTTTTTACAAAAATGTTAAATATAGCTTGCCTTTGCAAAGATATTTAATTGTGTTTGAATCATTACAAATTTGTGTCGTTCTAGTTGAAATCTATTTGTATTAAATATGCTTGGGGGTTTTCACACCTGTATTCCAATCGTTTTCTGCAGTCTGCACTTGTAGTTTGTAGGCGAAAGGGTAGAAAGGAAAACAAAAAAAAGCTCCGGCCTTTTTTATGAATACCAAATCGATCCTATTTCTGGTATTTTTTTACAAATGCATAGAAACATTAAAGTTGAGAATTTTTTTGACTCTGAGATTTTTTTTTATCAGTAGAAGAATTTATATTATTATTTTGAATTTTGGTTGGCTACGTAGTTCCGGAAGAAATGTATGGAGAAAAAATAATGATAAAAATGAACGAAAAAATATGATCTTGAATTTTTTTAAAGGGATTTTAGGTTTATTTTTTTTTTTTTTATTACAAGACAATTTTAGCTATTTGGATATTATTTTAGTATTTATGCATGTATGGTTTTGTACAGGAACAGGATATACGATAATTAGATATGTAGGAATGTTTTTAGTTTAGATTTTTTTTTTAAGGTACTTATATATATACATACACATGTACACACAATATAAGGTTTAACTTAATTGTATTTATATTATGTAGTAACTAGCCGGTAAATTAATTTAACATCTCAGTTACACGTAATCTAAAAAGCAGGATATTTACTATTTAAAAAATTAAAACATGCATATGAATGCATTTAAAATATTTTAAGGATTTTAATTTTATTTTTTTTTGTACATAACAAATTTTTTTTAGCTATTTTAACATTATTACAATATGTTTATAATTATGTATTTTTTTTTGTACACAAGTAAAAACAATAATAAAACAAATACAATTTTTTTTGAATAAATGAAAATTTCAATTTAATATGATTTCGTACAGTAAGAATGAAAAATGTTATATTATTAGCACAATACTATATGTCATTTATTTGTGCTATTATGTGCTAGTATGTATTTATGTAATATTATTAAAAAAAAAACAAAACAAAAACTTTTCTTGTACCATACACCGCTTATACTCAAAAATAATTTCCTTTTATTCAAGAACAAAAACAAAAAAAAAAAGAAAGTCCAGTCATCGGACTGGCGGTAGTAAGTAAAACAACATTTATATGCAGATGATTGAGATTGAGGCCTGAGCGTCGATTAAATTAGACAATTTTCATTATATTCTAAAAAAGATACGGATAAGGCTTATGGTAACTGAAGTAAAAACAAAATTTTTTGATTGGAATCTATGTAAATATCGTGTAAAAACCGCATCGATCATTGTTTTATAAGCAAAATAGAAAATATTTAAATATAATATATAATATGCATGTAATATAACAATACAATATATAAATTTAAAATAAGTAATTTTTAATTAAATTTTTTAATTAAAGCTTTATTTTTTATTCACTAAAAAGAAAATTAAAAGTATTTTAAAAAATAAAATTTTAATAATCAATCACTCTTTTATTTCCAAAAATTATAACTTTTGCTAAATAGGTATGCATACATATTATGTAGGTACCAATATTTTTTTTTTATATTTAGTTTCAAATTTAGTTTGTTCCCTCTTTTATTATTTTAATATTTTCGTTTTAAACATTATTGTTATTTTCGTACATAAATATACCTATTAAAAATATTAAATTATAATTACATTACAATAATATAAAATGTTATTGATATTTTTGTCAGTAATAATTTGGAGCTACAAACATTATTATTTTTTATTAATTATCTTAGTAAGCCTAAATATTTATTATATAGGTATACGATTAAAAAATAATACTGAGGACAACATCTATTTACAAATCACAGAATTTAAAGAATATGATAAATCTCTTTCAGTTAGGTCTCCTAAAAATCATAGCATAGTTGATATAATTTAGAAAATAATATTGGGAAATATAATATTGTGAAATTTTTGTCGAAATTCTTATTATCGTCTATTTCTTACAATTTTTGCAAATTTGCATATGTGTTTTTTGCAAACAAATGAAAACATACATGAGTGCTTATGCATACTGCATATTCTAATTGTGATGGATATTCTTTGATGAAAACTATGAGAAGAGAACAACTTCAAATGTTGTTTTTTGTTTTGTGTTTGTATTTAAATGAGAAAAAAAAATCGTTTTTTGTTTTATTTTATTTTGATCATTTTTTTTTACTTATAATTCTTATTATTCACTACTATGTGTATTGTCTGTATGTATCATGTATGTATCTAAAAAACAAAAGAAAAACAGCAAACAAATTTTGCTTTTGTACCTATAATTAGAATGTATATGAATGTATATATTAATAACATTTGTGACTCACAATTTAGCATAGACGCGAGTTTATAACATTTTTCTCTACCAAATCGATAAACGTGTTATAAGTAAGTTTCACTTACAAAAACAAAACAAGAAAAAATGGAATTCAAAATCTTTTGCGCATCAATTGTTATGTTTCCTCTTTGAAAATTTTTTCAAAGGAGAAAAATATCTACTAACACATATAAAACCTTTATTCGTTTACACAAAAGGAATACTTGATACAAAATATAGTGTGAAAGCGAGGATTTCGTTAGGTAGAAACGACTGGAATACAAGTGTGAAACCCCCCATTGATTTTGTTTATAAGAATATATTTTTGATCCTCATTGATTTTGTTTGCAAGTTACTCTTTCACTCCTACTGATTTTTTTACTTTATCAGAATTGTATCTCTTCGAACACATACGAAATTTCATAATTTCTCATCGAAAAAAAAGATGAAATTCCCAAGAGAGAGATATTTTGTATTTCCTCTTCATTAACAATTCTTTTTTTATTATTGGAAGAAAAAAATTCAAAACATCATACTTACTATTTCCATTTACATTTCACATATACATTTATAGATTTAAAATAAATCTATACAATAATATAATCATATATATAATAATATGTACTAGATTTATACACAAAGATTACTTTATTTTAATAAAATAGCAATTATTTTCATTAAAACTATTTTGTTTTCATGTCTCAATAATGCGATACTTCTCGGATTCTTACCGATCTACAGTTATTTGTCTTGCCTTAGTAATGAAATACATTTTAGCTATCAAAATACTTTTATTTTCATCTCTGAATAATGCAATAAAAATAAAATTATAATATTCAAAAATAAAAGTAAAAATAGCTTTAAAAAAAAATATCCAAAAAAAAAAAAATGGCAATATCTATAGATTTTCATACATTTATAGAGGTACACAGGTACTTCGTCACCCTCGTGAAGATGGTTTTTGAAAACAAGGGTAGATATCGACTGTCATTGATTATGAAAATCCAAATCCTTTAAAATTAGTAAATTTACAACTTTTTAGGAGTTGTCAGAGAGTTTGAGCTCGTTAGCCTTTCCAGAACCATAGAACCATATTTTTTGTGGTTTGAAAATGCAAAAGGTACCCAAGTACGCCGTCACTCAAATAAGTGTTAAGCACCAGCATGTGTTCAGTAAAGTTGAAAGCACTAAATAAGCTGAAAAAATAATACTAAATTGTTGACGAAAGTATCAAAATAATAAATTGAAAATTAGATTAGAGTTTGAATTGAGAAAATTCTCTCAACATTAGCGGATGAGTGTGGTAAAGACAGTAGTCCTTGTGTAATTCGGTAAATGTTACTGCAAATACATTCATTCAATTCACTTTTGACTCCAGTGATTTGATTTTTCGCTCCAAAATTCAGAAATCTTTTTAATTCTTCATACTCGGAATTAATAATTTTAGGATTTTACTAAAATATCTGATTTTGGAAACAAAAGTGTTAGTAAATTCAAAATGCTATTCGTTTCTTCAGTTAAAACATGTTCTGTGTAAAAAATTTAATAAAAAAATTAAAATTTTGAATTTTCAAAATCAATTTTAGTTTTTAATTCCTCACCAAATATTTTATAAAACTCACGAACGCAAAAATAACATTCTGTTTTGATATCCGTAGTAGAAATATTTCACATCAAAATTTCTACTTTTGAACCGCAATACAAATCATCATTATTAAGATTATTTTCATTTAAATTTATTAATTTAGCAAACTTGGCGTCAAAAAATTGTTTGTTATAAAATTTCTACATATTTTAAAAAAGTTAAATTTAACTCGTGGAATAAATACGTGCTGATACGCGGTACCGTTACCGTGAGTAAAAATATGTAATAAAACAAAACACACACACGAACTTTTTTTTTATAACAAATTTATTGGTAGCTACTTTTTACTTTTATTGATCTTAACATTATACAACGCCGCAACAAAAAAAACAAACACAAAAATAAAGCGGTGTTTCTGATAGGTTATTCTGTAAAGGTTATTCTGCCCTAAACGAAAACTTAATAATAATTTATCTGATAAAACTAACAATTAATTCTGAATATCATTTTAATTCATAATTATAGGTACCATCCTTACTTATAAAAATATGTAATAGAAAATATATGTGAATTCCATTAAATATTTCGTATTTTTTCATAAAATAATTTTTTAATAAAAATTATTTTTCATAGTAATATTATTAATTTTTCATAAACATAAATATCTACAGATGTTTTTTTTTGGTTTTTTTTAGTTTATTTATTTAACTTTACAATCTATCTTATTTTTATCGAATAATAATATGTCACTATTAGACGATATTAAGTAATTTGTTTTGGCTTCTTTTATGTAACAGGTGATGAGTGAGCCCATTGGCTTATCTCCGAAGTTTTATATTTCTGGTCAAACTAGTGGGGATTTTTGGTTTGACTATTTATAAATCTGCTGCTTAGATCTATCGGATGAAACCTTTTCAGCCTTTGCACATGTTGGTCTGTACACTGTAGTTGTGATGCGAGATCGTTGGGATGTATTTCCAATCTCGCAAAGTATTTTGAGCTTCAACAACAGCTTCTTTAACCGATTCGACTTTTATGTCCTTTCTAATTTCCTCATTTCTCACGAACCATGGTGCATTTACTATTGATCGGAGTACTTTGTCGATCAATACCATGCCGATCAATTGAAACCTTTAATATAAGTAATATGCACTGATTTGTTTACATTCGCCTTGATTCTCCATATTTTTAGCCAATCTTCAATTTTTAATAAATGTTCTTTCAATTGGTTTGAGGCAGCAGTTGGGCATGTGTTTGTTGCTAGTATTACTGTGTCATCAGCAAACGTTGCAGTAACTGTGTTGGCAAATCTCCAGTATATATTAAGTATAACGTAGGTCCTAGTACACTACCCTGAGGGACTCCTGATTTTATTATTTTTTCTGATGTGTGTTCTTGTTGTTGTTTTATTACAAATTTACGACTGTCTAGGTCTGATCTTATGAGTAGATATAATTCATGAGGTAGCCTTTACTTCAATTTGTATAGAAGTCCCTCATTCCACACCTTGCCGAACCCCTGTGCAATATCTAGGAACGCTGCTGAGCAGTATTTTTATCTTTCCAAAGTGTCGTTTATTACATTTACTACTCTGTGGACTTGTGGAATCGTTGAGTGATTTTGCCTAAACCCAAATTGGTGGCTTGGTATTAGGTTTTCTGTTATCAATATTGACTTTAGTCGGGTCATCAACAATTTTTCAAATACCTTTGACAGTATAGGTAGTAAACTTATCGGCCTGTATGAAGCCATTGCACTTGGATCCTTACCCGATTTTGATAACATGATAATTTGGGTTTCTTCCATTGATCCGGAAAACAGCTTAACCTTAGGATAGCATTGAATAGGTATGTCATATATCTTATACCTATTTCTGGAAGTTATTTTATCATTTTACCATTTATTTTATCCTGGTGCTTTTTTTGGGTTTATTTCATTTTTAATGACTGCTTCTACTTCTTTTACGCTATATTTTTTATTGGTAGATTAAGCTGAAGTCGTGTATCAAGATAATCTATTATTTCCTTATTCAGGGGTTCTGCGATTTCTTGCGGGTATGGAGTGAATGTAGTTTTTAGATGCGAAGCAAATAATTCTGCTTTTTCTCTTTGGAGGTTTATGTTGTTGGGGTCGATATAAATTCTTCATCATCTTTCATAATGCGTAATCTGTATGTGCTGCTGCTGTTAGCTCTTTCAGGGATTTTTGTACAGCTTCATCTGGTACGGATTTCATTAAACGACTTAATTCGTCTAATGCCCGATTGAGTTTTGTTTTGTTTTCTGGCAATCTCAATTTCTACCACGATTTTCTTAGCTTTCTCTTTTCCTCTATTTTTTTTTTTATAATTTCCGGACAAGTTTCATGTTTTGTTGGAGCTTTTTGTTTTGGTGTTGCTGCCATCGCTGCTTTTGATATTACCTTATTAAATTTTTCGATAGCTTCTTCTATATTTACAATACTCTTCAACGGCATATCCAGTGTTATACTAGCATTGAGATTATTTTTATAGGTATTCCAATTTGTGCTTTTTGAGTAAAGTTTTTGCTCATGTGTTACCTCTAATAGTCCAGTTGATGCCGTAATAATTATAGGTGTATGATTTGATGATAAATTTGTACAAGACTCTGCGCATAAATGGTTGTTGGACATACCTTTCGTGACACAAAGATTTATTAAATCTGGGGTTTTGTTGCTATCTGTTGGCCAATAGGTTGGTTGTCCCGTTGATAAGTGCTGCAGATTGTATTCCTTCATTGCCGTTAGTAGTTGTCGACCCTTTTGCGTGATTATTCTTGACCCCCAATGTGTGTGTTTGGCGTTATAATCTCCACCAGTCAGAAACCTTGTTCCAAGTGTTTTATAAAAAGTAATGTAGTGTTGTTTACTGATGATATGCTTAGGAGGACAATATAAGGCTGAGATGGTAAGTGGACCACTCCAATCTTCTATTACCACGCTTGTAGCTTGCAGGTATTCTTTGGCGTACTTTTGAATTTCAAAATGCTTCACTGTTTTTTTTATGATTATGGCTGAATCTCCATGTGCTGTGCAATCCGGGTGTTTTGTGTCATAAATTTTGTAATTATTAATGAAGAAGCTTTTATTTGTAAAATGTGTTTTTGATATTAACATTATATCTATTTGTTGTCTATAATGAGTCTTCTTAGTTCCATTGATTGTTGGTTTAATCTGTTGGCATTCCATACGGCAATTTTTAAGAGTTTAACTATTTTTATTTATGTTTGTGGCTAGTGTGGTTAATAGATTTAACATTGGAATGAACTGTTCCAAGATATTTTTCACCATACTTTTTAGCTCTTCCATGTCGCTTGAAGATTCTTGTGCAGGTGGATTTTGGTGGACTTTAATTGTTTGGCCTTGGTTAAACTGCCAGTGATCATTATTTTGTTGGTTGTCTATCATTTCTTGTATGATCTTGTCTATCATTTCTTTGTGGTTGTGATACTTGTTGGTTGTCTAGGTTTTGGGATTTTTTTTTGTTTTAACTGTTGATAGTGCTGGCACCCTTTGTAGTTTGCTGCGTGGTTGCCCATACACAGGACACATTTGCTAGCTTCACCCATATGATTTATTGGGCAGTTTTTTGTTGTATGGTCTTCGGCACATTTGACACATCTAGGTGATCTGTTGCAATATTGTGCGGTATGTTCATAACGTTGGCAATTTGTACATTGCGGGATTGTTTTCCGTTTTTTTTTTTTTTTTTGTTCTGTTTGTACTATATATTTTGTGGTTGTTGTACTTTTGTTTTATATCAATGTAGAAGAGGGGCAATGAAACCATTTTTTCGCCTCTTTTTTGCTTTATATTATGAATATTTGTTACTTCATGATCCAGATCATTTATTGCCGTTTCAATATCTGAAGTGGGTGTCGACGGATATAACCCTCTTAGTACTATTAGAAATGATTTTTCCTGTTTTGGTTGATAAGTGTGGAATTGAGTGTTTTTTTCTTTCAAGCATTTTACTAGGTTTCTGTAATCATCCGGATTCCTTGTTTGCACTTTCACTTATTCAGTGCTTAATATTTTTGTAAAATGTTCAACTTGGCACACTTGATTTAGGAGTTCATTCAATTTGGCAATATTTTGCACCCCTGCTATATAAATTGGTGGTGATTTAATTTCTTCAGACTGTTTTACTTCAGTCTTTTCATCCTCCAGCTCTGCAAACTCTTTTTGTATGTCACTGGCACTATCTTTAAGTTGATTCAACCTATAGTCGTTCATTATCGTTTGCTTTTGAATTTTTTTATTTATTTATTTATTTACTATTTAGTTCAAACAGTTTACAAAATATAATACAATTTAATTATTAAAATTTTGAATTAACACAATGTATCAAAAGATTTATGATTAAATTACTTTAAAATTTAATACAACATAGTTTTTATAAAAAACAAAAAAAAAACAAAATTAGATAAAATAAATTTCATCAAAAAAAAAAGAGAAGATGAAAAGTTATTAAAAGTATTAAAAGTTAATTATAACACTACAAATTAGTTAATATTAGTAGCGGAAAAACAAGATTAATTAGGAGGACTGAGGGAGCAAGTGAAACAAGATTTTCTTTAAACTGGTTTTGTTCAAAGAAAAGTCAACACTGTTTTTGTATTGATTAACTGCCATTAACATTCTATTAATTGGCTCAAATTTACCATAATTAGTTCAATGGAAAGGAAGATTAAAAAGATGTTCTATAGGAAAACGCGTACTGGTGTTAATGTATGAGTTAATCTGATCTTTTATAATTTTGGAATCAATTTCACCATTGTATACTTGGGATATGAATAAGATATCTGCAACAACCCTCTTTGATTGAGTGTTCATCTGAAGAAGCTTCAGACGATTTATGTATGGAGGTAGGATTATTGGGTTAGACCAGGGAAGATTACGTAGAGCATATCGCAAAAAAATTTTATGAATAAATTCAATTCTATTAATATGAGTGGAATTGTGAAGTGACCAGACAGGGCTTGCGTACTCAAGGTGGGGACGAACAAGAGTAGTGAATAAAGATTTAGTAATGTATGGATCATCAAATTCCTTAGACCATCTTTTAATAAAACCTAACATAGAATTTTTCTTGTTAATTATGCTATTAAAGTGAAGTTTAAATGTGAGTTTATCGTCAAAAACTACGCCAAGGTCTTTAAAATGAGAAACTCGGTTGATTAGTTTAGAATTAAAAGTATAATCAGTTATTATTGGAATGAATCTACGAGTAAAGGAAATAACAACGCATTTATCAATATTAAGGAGAAGATTATTATAGCCGCACCACTTAAAAAACGAATCAAGATCGTTCTGTAGTACAGTACAATCATTATATGAAAATATTTTTTTATAAATTTTCATATCATCAGCATATGTGATCACGTTACTATTGTTAATGAGATTGTTGACATCATTAATTGAGATAATGAATAGTAAGGGACCTAGATGGCTGCCTTGTGGTACACCAGAGGTGGCAGAAAATGATTCAGAAAAAGCTGATCTAAACATTACACTATAAGATCTATTGGATAAAAATGATTTAATCCACATTATAAAGAATTTAGGAAATCCCAGTTTTTTAAGTTTTAATAAAATAACACTATGAGGCAGTAAATCGAATGCCTTGCTGAAATCTGTGTAAATAACATCAGTCTGAAAGCTAGCCTCCGTAGTGTTCAGGAAGTGTGAGCAAGACTCAACTAAATTTGTAACCGTAGATTTTTCTTTACAAAACCATGGTGGTTAATTGATAAATGTTTAGAACAAATATGATAAATTGAATCAAAAACTATTAATTCGAAAAGTTTAGGTATGCATGAAAGTTTTGCTATTGGACGGTAATTTGTGACCATATTTTTAGCACCTTTTTTATAAACAGGGCGAATAAATGAATTTTTCCAATATTGTGGAAATATTCCAGAAGTAAACGATCGATTGAATAAAAGCGATAATGGTAACGCAAAAGATTCAGAACAGTTTTTTAAGATTAAAGATGGAACTTTGTCAGGTCCAGGAAATACATCACTGTTAAGATTATTCAAATAACTCTTTATTTTCTGAGTAGTAAATCTATTGAGATAACTTGGTTTTCAGGTTGATTTATCATGTGATTAAAATTATTTTCATCAACTTCAAAGAGATTTTCTGAATAAGAACTGCAGAAAAATAGCTTGAAGAGATGTGCAATAGATTTCGGAGAGTTAGCACTAACATCATTATAAGACATTGTGACGGGAAATTGATCAGATTTCCGTTTGGAGTTAACAAATTTCCAAAAGGACTTAGGATTAATCCTTAGCTGAGAGCTCACATTTATTAAATAGTTGTTTTAACTGAAATCTAATGTCAGTTTGTAAGAGTTGAACAAAATTACAAACTCATGATAGTTTTTATTGGTGCTTTTTGTGTGTTGTTTTCTTTTTTCTTTTGACTGCTTGGGGTATTTTTATTGTTATAGTTTTTTGTTTGCTTGTTTTTTTTCACTATGATAAAGCCATCATTGTTTACTTGGGATTTTTTTGGTGTTATATCATTAGTGTTGATCTTTGTTTGCTTTGGTGCAGGTGCCTTCAACGGACTACTTCTTTTTCGCTTTGTGCTGCTTTCAGAATGAATTTCTGTGGGATCAAAACCACCTTTCTCCTCTGCGGTGAGTCGTTTTCTCATCTCTCCGTTCTCATTTCGTAAAGACTGAACATCTTTGCTAAGCTGTTCAGCAAGCTTTTCTATTTTGTTTAACTTTTCCTTTAATTCCTCATTTTCCTTTTGTTAAATATTTGTGCCGTGAAATTCTTTTGTTTTAGGTGCTTCTGCAATATGATTAGGTGCCTACAGATGTGATTTTTTTAAACGAATGGCTATGAAATTTGATCTTCAAGAATAAAGGACAAAAAAAAGTTCGAATGAAGGCTATATGTCGAAGAGTCCTTTAAAAGATATTTACTTTTTTATAAATATACCTATTTCATTTTCATGTGAAATGCTTGAATGGCTTCAACTTGAATTACAATTAATCAACAGGGGTCCCTAGCATAAATAATATTTGATAAATCAAATTTCAATATTTAACAGTCGAACGAAACAAAAAATTAAACAAAAAATTCATATTCTTATAAACCGCTTTGCAAAAATTAGAATATAAAATAAAATAATATAACAGTAAATACATATTATATTTTCTTTCCTTTTTCCTTGTGGATCCCACTCTAGAGCTCTTCTTGCTATATCAGTTTCTGATTTCCTTAGTGTATGACCTATCCATTTCCATTTTTTCCTATTTATCTGTCTGTTGATAGGTTCTTCTCCAGTTATCATCCATAAATCCTCGTTGATAATTTTTGCCGGCCAGAATATTCTGCATATAATTCTCAAGCGCTTGTTGACGAATACTTGTAGCTTCTGTTTGATTCTGACTGAAGTGAGCCATGTTTCACTGCCATATATTAATGTTAACTTAACACATTCTCTGAATATTGTTAGTTTTGTTGTTCTCGATATTTGGTTGCTCCGCCATATCTTCATTAGGCTCCCAAATGTTCTTCTTGCCTTATTTATACGGCTGTTGACATCTTCTTTTGTACCTCCTCTTGATGTTATGATGCTCCCCAGGTAGCTGAATTCTTCTATGTATTCTATCTGTTGTCCACTCACTGTTATTGGCTCACTATCACTATTGTTTGTCCTCATTGCCTTGATTTTCTCGATATTTGATTCCAGTCCCGATTTTTTTGCTTCTTCCTGTAATCTGTTGAACAGCATTTGTACATAAGAATTGTCAAAATAAAAATAAAAACATTTTAATATAGAGTTTTTAGCATAAATTTGGGAGTAAAACTATAAGAAATTTTATTAAATCATTACATCGGTGGGTTCAAATTGTAAATATAACTAGAACAGTGATGATGGAGTGCAGTAAATGCAGAAACGTGATTAGAGGTGAATCAGGCATTAAATGTGCTGGTGTATGCGGAAAAGTATATCACTCACTGGCAAAATGTTGTGGAGTAGATCATTCTGGTTTAAACATATTAAATTTTAATAAAATTCTTAGATACATGTGTGACGATTGTATGATGTACATTCAAAATGTGGACTTGGTTGTGAAATATGTACAAGAAATAGTAGCGATAAATAGCGGTTATCTGAAAGAATACAAAACTGAATTCAAAGAGTTATTAAGAAAATGAGCTTAAAATATTTCTAAAAGCGATCGAAGGTAGATATACTGCAAGAATACAAGAAATGCAAACAGTGAAAAAAATATGTGAAGATAGTGTAAATGAAATTAAAAATTTAAAAGAAATAGTTGAAAATTTCAATGCACAAAGTGAACACATTTATGAAGAGATAAAGACAAGCTCAAAACAAAATGAGAAAATAAGAGAAGAGGTGTCAAAAATAAAGGAGAAATTAAATAAGGATATAACAATTACACAAAAAAATTCTCATAAAAGCGGTGTAAAGGAAAATAAAATGTCTTTCGCAGAGATGTTGAAAAAGGATCCAGTGGTTGTTGTTGTACCAAAAATTAATCAAAAGGCAGATTTAACAAAGTCAGCAATTAAACGCCAAATTGATCCAATGAATTTTAAAGTAAGTGGAGTGTCAGAAAAAAAAAATATAATTGTGGGTGAACACAACTGAAGATTATAAGGGTAATGAAATAATAAAGAAAATTAAGCAACAGAACAATTTTATAATTAAAGGGGAGGTAAAATTTATTAGATCATACAGAACTAAGAGATCTCAGGCATATATTGTATAATTGAATTGAGATTTGATGATTTCAAAAGAGTGTTGGAGTTGGGTAAGATTATGGTCGAATGGGATAAATGTAAAGTTTATGAACACAACCTGGATAAATGTAAAGCTTCTGAAAGAGTTTGCATAAAATGTGGGAAAAATCACCATTCAAAAGACTGCGCAAATAAAGAATTGAAATGCATAAATTGTTGTAGAGCAAATGCAAATCTAAATTTAGAAATTGATATTAAACATAGTGTTTTTGATAAAACCGTCTCTATTAAGGAAAATCAAAGTTGAAAAAAGGAAAATGTTTGTATAGCAACCAAAAAATAAAATTAGCCATGTCTTAAATGGAATATACCTTAATATTCAAGGCTTATCTAGTCATTTTGCAGCTTTAGAAGAAGTGGTGAAGAAAAATATATTGGATTTCGTTATTCTATGTGAGACTCATATTACAGATGATATTGAACAACACGAATATAACATTAAGGGATATAAAACTTTTACATTTTTATCAGATTCAAGGTACACAGGAGGTGTAATAATATATGTAAGAAATTGTTTCAAAGCATTAGAAATAAACTCGTTAAGTATAAGTAAACATTTATGGATTTTAAATATAAAGATTAAATTAGATACATTTTTTATTCCTATTATATTCATAATCCTATTATATTACAAACCTATTATATTCCAAAATGATTAACATTTTGGAATATAATAGGTTTGTACAGATCAAATAAATTAGGAGTAAATGAATTTTGTATTAAATTAAGGGAATATTTAGAAATTAATGTAAATTTGGCTGAAAATTGTTTTATTGCTGGTGATTTCAATATAGATTTCAAAAATGAAAATAGTGAAAAGAGGCAAATACAACAACTATTCCAAGATTTTGGTATCCAGCAAATTATTAATGACTACACTAGGATAACTAATACAAGTAAAACTCTCATTGATTATGTACTAACGGAACTAAGATTACATTTCTAACATTGAAGCACTGTAAATAAAAACTTTTCTATTTCTGATCATGAAGCTATTGATATTAAAATGATGAATAATAACTACGTGAGAAAAGAAAGCATAATTAAATACGTCAAATTTGATAAAGCAAAATTTTTGACTGAACTAAATAATTGTGGGTTCACCAGCTTAATAAACTGGAGTAATTTAGATTTAACTGCTGAAAAATTTAGCAAGAATACAATTATTTGTTAATAAAATAAATAAATTTCAATTTTTGGAATTTGTGGTCTGGGTGAGGTAAAAATATATTTTCTAAATTTACTATTTGTTTTACCGGTAAGTTTTATTGCTGTAATATCGTAATATCGTAATATTTTAGCAAAGCTATTTTAATTATTTATAAATCGATATAATAATAATATTCTGATAATTTGGTTCTTGTCTTTGCTACTTTGTTTTTTTTTTTAAAATTAATTCATATAATCAGGATAGTCAATGCTATTGCTTAATAGGTGAATTGTTTTTAGGTTAATTTTAATTTGTTTTTGGTTTTATTTGGTTTTATCGTTTTATGGTTTATGTCTTTAAATAAAATTTTTCACACTATCGTAATTCTTAATAGTTCTAATAAAGTTGTCTAATCTAGTTGAAAAAAGCTTCGTGTTGTAAAAGCTTTGTGAAAAGTTTAACAGACGAAAGCATATTAATATAAAAGATAATTGTTGTTGCATTTTTGTTGTCTAATTAAAAGAATTATTATTAGAATTATTATTAAACCTATTATAGTTGTTGTTGTTTAAATTATTACAGTTAGTATTTTTATATTTTTGTTATTGTTATTAAATGGTTTATTTATATAGCTTTTATGAGCATTAGCGTCGTCTTTAGAAATACCAGTTTCAATAAGTTCAAAGTAAGCTTCTTCTAGGGAAGAAACATTTTAATTCTGAGAAATATCGAATCATTTCGCGGTAATTTATTAACAAACTTTTCCAGAATATTTTTTTCATTGTTTGAAAGGTCATTATAAAATTCACTTACCGTATTTAATTTGATAAAGTTGTGAATTTCTTTCAATCTTAAATGGGATTTCGTAATACCGATAATGATTTTATTAATTGTGATTAAGTATCTCTCCATGTTCCATTTTCGATGTGCCGAGTTGATATAGCTGCTGGTCTTTGAATTTTGGTCAGCAAAATGTTGAATAAGTATGCTTTTAATGTACCATCGCTCGTTAGTCCAGTCACCGTTTCTACCTTCGGGATAAAATATAGCTCAAATGTGTCGTTTCCTTTAAATACTAGTACTGATATTGCTTCGATGATTATATCTTTTGCAGATATTATTTAACTCCATATTTTTGTTGAAGTTTTCTTGGATTATAGTTAAATTCTTAATGTGGCCAAATTCGTTTTCTTCCTTTATAGCTGGAAGTTGGGTTACTTTTTTCTTGTAATACGGGTTAAATTTTTTTATAAAATTTTGTTCTTCTTTCTTTTATTTTGTTTTGTCAATTAATCCTTAAAAGGAAACTAAACACCACAAGAAAATATATATTATGTATATATATTATTTTTGTTTTTGTTCTGAGGACATATGTAGATGTACGGTAGGTACATGTGTCCTTAGTTACCATACACGTTACCTACCGTACTTAGTTTGCATGTAAATTCATACCAACCGTATCATCAAATAGATGATTGTATAGTTTATGAAACTGTTACCTGAAGTAAATCCGAAAGAAATAAAGCCAAATGACATTTTCTTACTTTATTTTATATGGGTGTTGAAATAAAGTCAAAATTAAAAAGAAATAAGATTAAAAATCAGTTTATACTATTTTGGCTTTATTTCAGTGCCACATTTGATATAAAGCTGAAATCATGAACTTTTTACCATTTAAAATTAAATAAATTCAAAAATATTATTAACAGATAATGATAAATTTGAATTTTAATTACGTATTTTAGATTTACACTAAAATCAGGGAATTCCATTTTCCAGAATATTTATAATATTGTGTATGCGGTAACAGCTCACGTGGCAGATTTCCCGTCGTATGTCCGTCCTACCTTCTTTTTTTTTCTTTTTTCTTTCTTTTAATTTTCATTTAGTTTTAATACAAGCATTTTTATTTTATTCATAAAAAAAATCAATTATTAGGTAGAGTAGAAGCATCTTGTTATATGTTTAGTTTTTTTTAATTTTATTTACTTTTGCCAATGACTATTTTATTATGTGTATATACATGAATATTGTAAAATATTATTCATGTATTCATCTTCTATACTTATGAAAGGGAAAGTGTTACAGCTAGGCATGCAAATTTATACTTAGATACTCTTTCACAAATAAAGAGAATTTATTTCAATGAAGTTTGATTTATGAATCGAATTGAAAAAAAATTGATTTTTCAAAAATATTTTAATATTTTGTTCACTACGATAACAAAATCAACAATACTACAACTTAAACTATACCTGTATTAAAATTATACAACTTAAACTATACCTGTATTAAAATTATTTCTTTATAAACAATATTTCGTGTTTTTTCTGATGGAGTAAAAAAAAACACGTTCCTTGCTATTGCAGTATTTTTAAAATAAATATTTGTTCGCCTTTTTCACATACAATTTGCAAGTTTCATATTAATAATCCAGTACCACAGTTTTGAGTGCTTCAAATTTCGTAGAAGCATTATTGGCTGCTACTCTTAATTCCAATTGGTGAGGAGGAAACCGTGTCACATCCAACGAACAAAGAAACTCTGTTTTGTAGTTAACGGCTTCATTTTCATTGGTAACTATATCTATCGATTTGTATACATGGACCCCCTGGAATAATCAGCAGTAGTCTCTGATTAATAAGAGGAACTGTAATATTTTTTGGAGCTTATTCATAGAGCCATTTCACATACCCTTGTAAAATTTTTATACTCATTCCTAAAATCCGGAAATATTTTTTCAGTCAATTCTTCAATACGTTGTATGGTTGTACTGAGCGTGGCTATTTCAATTTTACATTTAAGTCTTCTGAAATTTGGCCTTCATTAAGTTCTGTTAAATTCCCAAAAATGATTGTCCCTAGTGGCGTATCTTATCCTTTAAGGACGAAGAGAACATTTGAAAGTATCCTTATTGTTTTGATGTTTTTGTATAAGACCCGTTATATCTGTTGATCTATTAGATATATATATATATATATATATTCAGTTATATATTCTAGAAAGATAACGGGTTGAAACATATTTAAACATTTATTTGATGATGATTGGTGCTGCCTTTATGGAGATATTGTAGTTCAAAGTATACAAATTTTGGCAAAAAAATTAATCTTTATTTTCTTTCCTGAAAAACCGAATACTTCAAGATTTTACGATTTCCCCAATACTAATATACTGTTAGAAAGGTATTATTTTTTTCTATTACACATACATACATACTTTATGTCTACGTCAAATAGTTTAGAACATATAATCATTTACGTTAAAGAAAAATGTTTTTTTTTTACCCTTTTTCTATATAAAACTAGGCATGTGCCTCTTACGAAATAACAATCATCCGAAGTAAATGTCAGAGAAAATCTCCCTCAGAAGAGCCACGTGCGATTATTAGTGATAATGTTGATTTTATTTAGAATTGAAGGAGACATAATACCACCTTTAACGATTTGGGAGATAAATAAAACATTAGCTACTTCACATCTTTTCTACAGCCACTTAAGGTGAAGAAGGTCTAACCTGTGTTCCTGCGGTGGCAGCCCAGTATGATCATCCCAAGGAAGGATGTGTAGAACAAATTTCAAAAATTTCTTTTGAACAACTTCAATCCTCTGTATTAGTAGCTTATAGAATTGAGACCAAATCTGACAAGAATAATTTAGATGGGGTCTACCGAAGTATATATACAATGATTTTAGGATGTAAAGGCCGTTAAACTCCTTTGATTAAGGTTTTATGAAGCCCAACAATGAACTAGCTTTGTTAATGATATACTCATACCGGAGTTTTAATGATAGTTTATCATCAAAGTGCATCCATAAATTTTTATAGAACGAACCTTTTCTAGAGGTACACCTTTGAGGGTGTATCTTAAGATAATTGGATGGGTTTGAAGTGTATAACACATAATAGCACATTTAAAAGATAGTTATTAACGCAGCATGCATAAAATTTGTTTAGATCGTCTTGAAGCATATGAGTATCTTGAATCGAAGTTATTTTTTTAAAAAATTTTATATAATCAGCATATATTTTCATTTTGCTATTAGATATTACGGAAACCATGTCACTAATGGCAATACTGAACTAAAGTGGTCTTAAATGGTTTCCTTGTGGAACACCGGAATTAGCCAATGAATGGCCACGAAGATGAGGAGCGTAATATAATAGTATAACTCCTATTAGTCAGATATGACTTAACCCATTGTACGAAGTTGGCAGGTTTTTCAAGTTTTTTTTAGTTTTAGTATAATAATATTGCTATGAGGCAAAATATTGAATGCTTTATTGAAATCTGTGTAAATTACATCCTTTTGTGATCCCACTTCCATATTGATAAGGAAGTTTGATGTCGATTCTTTAAGATTGGTCACTAGACTTATTTTTCAGAATACCGTTTTAATCAGTTGTTAAGAAATTAGTGGAATGGTTATAAATGAAATCAAATATCATTCAAACCCTTTTGGAATAATTTAATTCACTCGCATGCCGAGAATGTTCAGGTCTTTGAGTCGCTGAATACCTTCATTTTGAAATCGGAGAGCTGGTTCAAATGCTGTTAGCTTGTTAGTAACAAGACAGCTTTTAATTTCAGAAGTGTTAAGCTCGATTGTGTTTGCTTTACCCCAGTCGACAAATTTGGCTAGCTCGTGATTGAGGCCAACATTGCTCTTTTGGAGGTGACTTTGAAAGCTGTAGCATTAGTTCTTTTTGGAAAATCATATGATGCTGCTAGAGTGCTGTCATCAACAAAACTATGGATTGCATTGAAAGTTAATGTGTAAGTTAACCTTTTTTAGGAAACTTTTTGGGCAACTTTCCAATAGGGCGGTAAATTTCTGAAGAAAAGGAAAAATGGAATAAGTTGCGCAGAGGTATACCATCAGGATCGGTAAATTTTTTTATGTCGAAATTGTTTAAGACTTTTACTACAGTTCTTGTTCTGAAGTAGATACTTCTGAAGGAATAATTTAGGACTGGGATTGATGGAGGATTTTGGTCTGTAGGAGGGAGTGTGGAATTAGCTAAAATAATTTTACAAAGAGATTAGCTTTTCCAACAGAATCTGATATAATAGTACTATTATAAATCATATGAGGAAACGAAGATTTGCAAAAATTTTTCCCAAGATTTTTAGCAAACGTCCAGAAAGACCTGAGATCAAAGATTTCTCGTCTCAATCTTTGGTTACCCAGGAATTTTCGCTGATCGATAATTATTTACATTTATTCCTAACCACTTTATAACTCTCATATGTGATGCTAAGTTAAGATGGAAGGAACATATAAAAAAGAAAAAAGAAGAGCTAAACATTAGACTCAAAAAATTTTACTGGTTACTTGGGTGTGGTTCTGAGTTATCAGTACAGAACAAAATGTTGATATATAAGCAGATATTAAAACCTCTGTGGACGTACGGTATCCAATTATGGTATAGTAAATGCACCATGGTACTTACGTAACAGAGATCTCCACCGTGACTTGCAGATTGAAACAGTCACGGATGAGCTCAAGAAACATGCAGTAAAACACAGACTCAGAGACTGCAAACTCATGTGAACTCGGAAATGGCAGCAGTTCTTCATATGGACAGCAGTGTCCGTCGACTCAAGAGAACGAAACCCCACGAGCTGGTCACTACCTAAAATTAAAATTCTACGATAATAGTTTCCTTTTCGGAAATTATTATTTCAATAATTTTCCTTTGCGAAAAAATCTAAATAATCTTCCCACGCGGAACTATTGCTGTGGCTATCCTTCGCGGGAAAGTTCATAGTGATAAAGTTCCTACACAGTATGATGTTAGCGATCCTACACGGAAACTATCACTATAATAATTTCCTAAGCACACGACCGGAAATTTACGATCTAAAGTATATTGGTTATAACGGAAAAAAGATAGGTGGGCTTTAGTGGGTTCGATTCCTATCACTATCAAGACGCACACGCGGCTGGAGCTCTTGATGTCCTTCGGGGATTACCTCCTATCTTTCGGAAAAAAAAAGAAATATGTGTTGACAGTTTTAATGTTCTTGTTTTTTTTATAAGCTTCTTCTTTGGATTCCAGAGCTTTGCTGCAGAGGTCAGTGAACCAATCTGAGAGATTTCGTTTTATACTTTTCGAGTTATTAGAACTAGTTGTTGCGCCTACTTTGAAGTTTGTGCTTACAAGACAGTGGTCGGAATCATCCAGCGGAGAGTTAACAGAGATTGAATATTTTTCTGGATGGGTAGTTAGGAATAAGTCCAATAGGTTCTGATCGCGTCGCTCTGGTATCCTCGTAAGGATTTTGACAAGTTGAGAAAGTTTGAAAAATTTTAAAAGTTCAACTTGTTTGCCTTCGCGACTGTTGTGACTATTAAGCCATTCCCTGCCCATAATTAATTAAGCCAGTCCCTGTTATGAATATTGAAGTCTCCCGCCACAATAATTTCAGACTCGGGATTGGTTTCCAAAATTGAGTTGAATAGACTTTCTTAAGCATATCAGTTTGTAGCTGATTCGCTTGAGGTGATCTGTAAATAAAACCGAAGTGAATGATGCGCTTATCCACGTTTATTTTCATCCAATTATATTGATAAATTGGATTGGACCACTCAAAATTCTTATGTGTCTTAAAGGCTACGTTGTGTCAAAATAAGTATCATTATTCACAACTTGTGTTTTACTTAGTGCTCAAATTGCTGCATTTTGAAGCCGTAGATGGATTTCGACGGAATGTTTGTTGATAGACCGCGGATGTTACAAGAATCTGTCTTAAACAAAATAGCGAACAATTTACAAAGAGAAAAGGAAACGAAATTAAACTTAACAAAAAGTACCCAAAAAATATAAAACGAAAAAAAAAAAAATTTTTGGGCCCATGTTATCACTTACTTATACATGTAGTCTATTAAACTCTTCGTTTTCATGTATCTGTGCCAAGCTACATTTTTTTATTTCTAAGCTTTCTAATTTCCTTAGTAACCCAGGGCTGGCTTTAATTGGAATTTTAAGCTCTGACGATTGGAATGTAATGTTGAAATGTTTGAAAAATTACTTCATAAAATTTATTAATCTTATGTTCGGTTTCATTATTTTCAAATAATGAAGTGAAATCATAATTAAAAAAGAAGTTATTTATCAAATCATTAAATTAGCTCTGTTAAAGACAGTAGAGTCCTTATTGCAGAGAGAAAAACAAATGAGAGAATGATTAGAGTCAATCTTAACAAGTGGAAATTGATAGTATGATTTTGCTAGATTATTCCAATCTGAGGTAATGATCAGATAGAGTTGTCTTTCTTGAAATTTACGTGTAGGAGAAACTTGTTGTACACAATTAATATTGATAGAATCAATATAAAACCCGACTTCATTCGAGAGTCCTCCCATTCTCTTTATTATATCTATCTTTTCTGAAAACTAAAAAAAGACGAATCAAAAATCTCAAGATCATTAATGGATGGATCAAGCCTAATTTCAGTTAAAACGTTGATGTGAACATTTCTTGTTTTAGTTCTTAATCCCCGAACGTTTTGGTAGTAAATAGATAAGTTTACTTAGTTTGCATGAGGATGAAGGGGCCTGCTGATTCTATCATAATCAGATTGCTATTTAGAAGCTTATTAGAATTTCCCCTAACTCATTGTAAAAGACTAATTCTTTTCGATGATACATGAGATCCGTATGAACTGAAATCAGACATATGTTTGTTAGGTGGGACCCCAAAGTTATAGTGGAAACTCTTCTAAATATTTGTCAACGCTTTCAATTCAATCGGATGTCCTTCTTGTTGAATCAATACTCAGAGAGAGGTATTGGTCTCACCATCAACTCAGATAGAGTCCGGCTTGTCATACAGATAAGGTAAATACAATCTCACATTTTGGAGCAATTTGGTATCCCTAAAACATGCGAGAACAATACGACCGTTATTATAATCAACGGAATTTTTAGTAATTTTCACAATAGGGAAATCAATAGGGAAAATAATGGAAACGGCACTAAAGCGGGGATAAAAGATGAAGTATATAAGAATAAGAATAAGTATATAAGAATAATTAAAAATTATTATTTTTAATATTTTTAATAATTTTATTAGTGTTTTTATTGTTATTTCGTAGTATGTCCTTATATTAATCGTCAAATTTGTTATTACGGCCGTTCAACATAAAAAATCTATTATTTTTATCAACTTACAAAGTATTAGTAAGTTGCTAATTCAACAATAATTTCAGCCATATAATGATCATGTATATCGATAATAACTAAAGTTAAATCATTAAAAAATGTTTTTCGGCTCTAAGTAAGTTTCGATTCAATTTTTCGGATCTAAGTAGATTTTCCTTTTTTTTCTTTGTAAATTCGAATAACATGTTAAATAGTCATTGCTACTACTATTATAAGTCACAAATTTTGAAAATTTGAGAGTAAAAATAAGCACCAAGTTTGAAAATAATATTATAAAAATTATATATACCAAAAAATTTATAATAAATTGTTTTTTCTATTTAGCTTTCAACAGTTTCAACAACTCAAAGAAAAAACCAAACCAAAAGCAAAATAAAATAAATAAATCAGCAACATGAAAAATTTAAAAAGTGAATTACTAGTTCTTATGCTATTAATATACCGGAGATGCTTAAATAAATAACTATTATCATAAATTCAGAAAGCGACTTGTTACTATAATTTAATTTAATATGAAGTGAATTACTTAACGCGATTCAAATTGAGAAAAAACCAAGTAATTAAACCAAACCAAAAAACCAAGTAATTAAAACTAAAAATCATAATAAAAGAAACTTAATTTAAAAATGTAATAAATTATAATTCCTCAAAAAAAAAAATTAGTAATAAAATAAATCATACCAAAGAATTAAAGTGCAAATAAATTAAAAGAGAGAAAAAAAATAGAAAGTACTACAGGTACAGGACTGCAAAAAGTAGATTTATAAATGACAAAAAATTAATATTAATGTTAGTAAAAAATAAGTAAATTATTTATATTTTGTTGATTCTTTGTTGTTTTTTTTTTGCATATGTTTTTCTTTGTACATATATATATATTTTTCAAATATATTTATATAATAATAATTAAAAATCAATTAAATTAAAATAATTAAAATAATTTTTTATAATATATTAGTCTATAATGCCATTCGCTTTGTTTTTCACTGTATCAAAATAAAAAAAAAAACAATAAATAAAAAGAAATAGTGTTATCGAATTTATATAACAATTTATTTATTTATTCATTTACTTATTAAATAATTTATTTAACATAAGTTTAATAACAATGGTTAATAATATAATATAAATTAAATAATAAATTTCCATTATAGTGTTTAAATATAGTGTTTAAGTAGTAATATATTTAAAATAAATAAATTTTGTTTAAATTAAATTAAATTATTAAAAAAAATTATAATATAACAAAATATTTAAATAATAATATTTAAAATAATATCTAATATTTATAAAACAAATTAATTTAATTGTTAATATAAAAATGAATTTATTGGAGATATTGTTGACTATTGTTTTTTACTATGCATCAATTATTATCCTAGGAATAAATAGCATTAATTTAGGTCTTATTAGTCCTATAGGTAAGCCTTAAAATATTCATATACATATGTACATTTTTATTGTTAAATTTTTATTAAATATTCACGATAAATTTCAAACTTATTCTTTTTTCATTTGACTCATACCATTATTTGGACATGGCCATATATTTTGTTTCAATATTCATATGATGGAGAAAATAAATTTAAGTTCAAATCAAAATTAAATTCTTTCTTTATTGTCTCTGTCATTTGAGGTTAACTCTTATGTAACCCTCAATACCTTTAATTTTGAGTTGTATGTTATTTCACATTTCAAAAATGCAACAATAGCCCAAAAGATGAAAGCAATTTTGCATAATGGGATTATGTAAGTTTGTAACATTATAATACCAGATAACTCACAATTACATTTCCTAAAACATTGTTTAAATTATTTTACTTATTTTTTCTTAAAAATAATCTTACTTAACGAAAACTAACAAATGATTAGTCTTTCGAGCATGATTATTTCCCTCCACCGAAAGTATCTTCTTTTACGGATATTATTACTTTAATAATCCAATTGATTACCACCTATCTTTCGCAAAATAAAAAAAAATAACAACAAAAAAATTCTTTTTTAAAAATCAAATAATAAAACCGAAAATTCTCTTCTTAGTATTTCAGAAAGCAGTTTTGATTGATGATTAAAACATTTATAAAAAAAATGTAGGTGTAGGTTAGGTATAAAGGTATAAATTTCTTAAGAATGTAAAGTTCCCATTTGCAAAAATCAAAACATTCAAACATATTATTTAATATTTTTAAAAAAATGTTATTTTGTACCTATATGAATATAATCATAACTTATTATAAGGGAAGTATAAATAGAGGAACTACACAGAAGGAAACATTTTTTTTCAATATTTCTTAAATTTCACTTTATCGTAGAATCCCAGAGAAAAAATATATTTCATACACCAAAATAACCCAGAGAGTAAATTATAATATCTCTTATAAATTATAATTTTTCTTTTGCGTTTGTAAGAGAGTCCTTTGGACTTTTGATGAAGATGGTCGGTCGATGAAAATCAAACTAAGGGGCCTATTATGTATTTCGATCGATTTTGATCGAATCGTTCATCGTTATCGTAAGAAATATTCGATTGAAATTCTGAACGTCATTATGTATTTCGATGAAAATTTTAACGAAAGTGCGTAAAAGTGCTGCCAGTGTTAAATTGATATTTTCGATGAAAATAATATATGTTTGATTATTTAAATGTCAAATTCAAATTATTTTGTTAAATGAGGTACATAGTTTAAAAGAGGACGATTCATGGACCATTGTTTTATTATTTGTAAACTACCCTTAAATAATTGGAATTTATTGTTTTTATAATAAGTTGCAATTAATGTAATATATTTTTAAATGAAAAAATTTGGAGTTAATGTTTCAGTCTTTTATTAAAAATGTTTAGGTACCCATACATCTAATGTAACCAATACAAAAAATATTGATTACGTTACAATGCCTTGTTGGCTTTTGAACTTAAAATTAGAAAATGTTAGTTACATCACAATGTTTTGTTGGGGTTTGGCATGTATTTATAGTTAAGTCTGGCACAAGCATATGATTTATAGAAGTAGCCGAGATATTTTCTTCTATTAATGGCATAACAGGACTTATTACTGATGTCATAATAGGGCTTATTATTCGGGGTATTTCACTTATTACCGGAATGTTTCTGTTCGGCGATGTAGGAAATAGAAATTCTTCTCGAAAGCTCTCTGGATGATCATCTGGCAATCCATAATCCCTTTCCGGTGGACTTAAGTTTACGTTTAAATTTAATATGTCCAATACATCATTTTCAATAGGTGTTAAGAATTTCAGAGAACTGGGTCCTCCACCAGTCGTTTTAAATTCTTTTTTGTTGTGCATTAATTTTTTTTTTGTGTTGAATTTTAAATCCGTTCATACCTACAAAAAAGTTTTTGTTGAATTTATTTATTTTGTTTTTTTATTTGTTCAGTAAAATTCCTTACCTTTTGCCACTTTTCTGAAGTTTTTGTTGGAGGACCTAAACCATTCAGATCTTTTGTATAGTCTTCCCATTTTCGCTTTAATTCTTCTTTTTCATAGGTTCTTTTTACAAAATCAGTATGACTTCTCATTATTTCAACTAATTTATTATATTGCCACTTATTTGTAACTTGCCCTTTATCCCTATAAAAATTTCTTGAAATATAAAATAATTATCAATAATAAAGTAATGAAAATACTTACATTTTAACTTTTAAATTTATTTTTATTCACAAAAAATATCCCAATCACAAATTTCACAAAGCGTCACTTTATTTTTTTATCCGTTTAATTCAAAATTAAAATAATTTGTACAAAATCGCTCTTTCGATGTCTCTTTCGTGGGAAAATTTTACATCGATAAATTTTAACGATTTCGTCGACAATTTCTGAACGATATCGAAATACATAATGGCAATTTTGCATTTTGACACTTCGTTCAATCAAATCGTAATCGTTATCGAAATACATAATAGGCACCTAAGTGAAAAGAAAATTTCAGTTATAATTTATATATATTATTTTTAAATTGAAAATTATTAATGAAAATGTTTTTATATTTTTTGTAAATTTTTTTTTTTAGCTTATATAAAAAATATTGAATATTTAAAAATAACACTACATCTTAATAACAGGTTATTCATATGGCAAAATAAGATCGCTATACAAAAGACAATATTTATATGAAAATAAGATTTTTAAAGTTGCTCTCCCAGAGACCAGGCCAGCAGATATACACGCATTGGTCAATCGATCAGTTAAATGTATAGATTGCATATGTATATGTATTACATTTTTTGTTGTTATATTTATAAAAAATTCTAAGGTGGTACAGTCAATTAAAAAAAAAATTTTTTTTTTTTTTTTTTTTAATATAAACTTTTATTATTTGCCTTTGAAATAAACTTAAAACTATCCTAGCCTAGAAAAAGTTTAAGAAAAACAGCTTTACTATAACTAATTACTATATTAACATTTAAACTTATTTTAAATTTTTATGTTAATTTTATTTTCTTACTATTTATTTTGGCTCGCTCGTAATTATTACTGTATGTTAACATGTTTATTCTTATATTATATATTGTAAAAATAAGGCTTAAAATAAATAAAACCCTAGACTAAGCTAACCTAACTTAACCTAATTATTAAGCCTACTTAATCTAACTTAACCTAATTGTTAAACCTAATATGTATTTAGTACCTAATTCTGGTTGAATGTGTTTTCTAACCACCAAAATTCTCTTTTATTTTTTTTGTCTCTATCTGGTATAGATATGTTGTATTTTAAGTTATCTCCATTTATGTGGCCTGGATTGTAATCAATGATCTTACATGTGGCCCGTCTACTATAGTGATACAGTATAGAGACATGATTGTGGTCTTGAATATAACCATTTTGATCAAGGAATATAAAATGCTCGGGTGCAATAAATCCCGGGAGCATTGTTTTTTTTATGTACTCCTCATTGTGGTAAAATATATGTGATATTAAACCATTTTTTGGAGTGTTTAGTGTTCTATCATAATGTTTTCGAATCAATTTTATTAGGAAATTGTCGATTCTGATTATGTTTGCTTCCTTACACAAATATTTATTGGAGTAATAATATTTGTAGTCGGACTCGGGCTTTCTGGATATATAAGAAAGAGAGTACAAACTCTTATGCATTTTCTTTCAAACTTACGCAATTTTTCCATTAGACTTGCATTGATATTGTACCACATGGGCACACCATATGCAAGTGTTGGCCTAATTAATGTTTGGTAACAGATTATTTTTACCTCGTTACTTATATTTTTATTGTAAAAAAGCTTTTTTGCTGCCTTAAAGGACTTATTTCCTTTAGCGATTGTATATTTAGCATGTTCGATGTAGTTCAAATTACGATGCAGAAGAACACCGAGATATTTGACAACCTTTTTGTTTGCTAGGGACGAGCCGTTAGGAGATTTGATAGAGAAACGTTTCCAATTCTTTTTAATGCCTGAACTTGTTTTGTCGACCGTATTTCGGAATAATACAGTTTTACATTTATGAAAGTTCACTTTTAATTTCCATATTTTGCAATAGTCCAAAATGATATTGAACATTTTTTGAACTTTTGTTTGAATGGTGGTTACTTTGCTATTCGCAGATTATTATATCATCGGCAAAAGCCAGCGTGTAGCTATTTCCTTTGAGTCAGTCTAATAAATTCATTAAATCTGGTATAAAGATGGAAAAAAGAAGAGGTGCATTCACCGTACCTTGTTGGGCCATTTTCTATGAAGAATTTTTTTCCGGCGAAGTTGATTGATTCGCAATCAGGAATGTGTTATTATATAACATGTTCTTGATAATCATTATTAAGGAGGTTGGGAAGCCATATTGCATTAATTTATAAATTAAACCATCCAACCAAATTGAGTTGAATGCCTTTTCTAAATCTATTAGACAAGCACCGATGCCGAAATTTTTATTAACAAACCAACAGATATCGGAAGTTAATTTAGTAATTGTGTGATTAGTACTATGTTTATACCGAAAACCAAACAGGTTTTGTGGTATAATACTACGCAAGGTAGCTAGATAATGAACTTTGTCGTAGATGGTAGGTTTCTTTAGCAAAATAATTTTCGATGATTTTCAAATTAGTGGAAAATACGAATTGTTTATTGCATTATTAAATAATATTACGTATTTTGAAATTATTAGGCTACTCAAATTTTTTAATACTATGTTTGGTATAATAATAATAATAATAATAATAATAACATAGAAAAAGTAGTATAATAGAAGTCCAGCGTAGAACAAATTCTGGCAATTTTTTTCATTAGCCTGCCTCGTCACTCTCTTGCTTTTTATTTTTTGTCTCGATGCTGTTATTATAATTTAGTAAACAAATTTTCTTTTTCAACTGTTATTTTATTATAAAAGCAAAAACAAAAAATAATATTTTTTATTAGAAATCAAATAATAATGAGAATATCCTTTTAATTTTTCATTTTTTGTTATTATTGTGTTTGTGTAATTTGAAATTTTTTTCAATTAATATCTACCAAAATTTCAAAAATAGTTATAATTTTTATCGAGTAGTCTTTTAAAAAAACAAATATTGTATTATTCTCAATCCATGTAATGTTATAAAATAATTTTATAAATGTTGAATTGTGCGTCTACATATGTATTGTATACATATGTATATTTATATAATAATAAATTATAATATAATTTTATAAAGTTAGAAAATCAAAAATTATTTTTTTTACTTATTTGAATAATTCAGCTCAATAATAAAATGTTCAGCTCAATTTTTCCAAGTTTTCTTCATTATATATATTTTCTGGGATATAATCAATGTGTTGGTGCATTTTCTATATTCAATTTGAATTTTTAAATTTTTGAGCGTTTTATACGACTTTATTATCTAAATAATTTGTATGTGTTTAGTTTCTCTATACTGTTCTTGAATATTATTGTTTTTAACTTTTTGTTATTTGAATTTGTATAGGTAATTTGAATTTTTTTTGAATTGATAGGTACAAAAATTTCAAATTGGATAGCATTTTTATCGAGTAGTCTTTCAAGAATATTTTTTTTTATTTTTCTCTTATTATACATTGTAATAAAAGGATTTTTATAATTGTTGATATTGTGCATGTATATTATTTGTAATAATAAATTATAAAATTATAATATAATTTTATAATGTTTAGGAAACGAAAATATTTTTTAATAATTTTCAAAAATAAAACAATTTCAAAAAATTCAAATAATAGTGAACATTCACCACGTCATGATTTCTAATATATATTCATACATACATATACATATTTGTATAAATTTACAAATAGAATCAAATTTTTATTTTTAAAAGGCTTTCTTTTTGGTTTTTTCAATATGTGGATTATGTACGCATGGATCTTAAAATTATAACAGAATTTAAAAATATTTGAAAAACTCATCATTTAACTCATCCAGTTTTCAAAATCGGGTTTTATAAAAGAATTTCTGACAGATTTTATAAGATGCCATATCAAACTAAGCATAAATTTTATTTCCATTCCAATCATAAAAAAAAAATCTACCTTATTGACACCAAGTAATTCATAAGTATTTCGATTTGTACTGCATTAGTCACAAGCAGGTGCAACAGTTTTAGAACCAATCTTTGGTAGCTCCTTAAGATATTTTAGTAGTAAATTGATAAAAAAATGAAAGGTTTTAAAGTTACTCTTTTCAAATTATTTTTGGATAAATTGTAACCCTATGCGTACTTATAACTTTCATGTAAACTTTGAATCATAAAGAAATGTGCTTCTGTTGCTAGTTTTTGTTTTCTATCCCCATCTAAATCTTCCACACCATCTATACAATCCCTTTTTATACTGTAAGATGGTTCTTTTCCATTATAAATTATTTCCTTTAGAAATTCATTTATATAAAAAATGATTTTGGTAACTGGTACATTTTATGAACTTATTAGCTGAGATATAATTAAGAAAATTGTTTCCAAAGAAAAAAATGCTCATCAAAAATATTGCCTAAAACTGGAAATACTCATATCAGTCCCAGTACTTTGCAAAAAATCTTAGCTGTTTTAGCTTTTCAATTAATTACATATGTAAATATGCAGCTACGAAAACAAAATAATTATAATTTTAATTTTTCCATATAATAATGAGTAATAAAGTAAACCTGCTGTTGTGAGTAATATGTACACTGCTGGTCTTTCTTTAAATTCTTCAAATATTTATACTAAAAATACGTACAAACAACTATTAAAAATTGTCCATATTTGTTCGTAGAGAAAATGTTAGATTATCTTAAAAAATTAAAAGTTCTAAAGAAATCCACCTGCACAATAAGTTGCAAATATTTTTACAAATATATTACGAATTTGATGAATTTTATTGACAACAACAATATATTTTCAAAGCTGGAGTAAATCATGACAAGCCTTTGGATATTGATATTTAATGCTCTTGTTATGAAAATAATGACAAAGTAGAAAATTTTGAATTTGAAAAATACCATTGTAAAATTTTGCGTTGCAAGCTTTAATTATCTTAAAAATAAATTGTGTGCTTACTGCAACAAAAAAGCATATTAAATATACTTTTCAATTTACTCTACCGTTAAGATTTTTTATAAAATTTACAAAAATTAATGATGAGTTTTTCAAATATTTTTAAATTCTGTTATAAATTTTAAAATCCATGCGTACATACATATTCACATATGGAAAAAACCAAATAGAAAGCCTTTTAAAAATAAAAATTTGATTCTATTTGTAAATTTATACATACGTATATGTATGTATGAATATATATTAGAAATCATTACGTGGATGAATGTTCACTATTATTTGAATTTTTTGAAATTGTTTTATTTTTGAAAATTATTCAATTAAAACAAGAAAAATATTTTCGTTTCCTAAACATTATAAAATTATATTATAATTTTATAATTTATTTTACAAATAATATACATGCACAATATCAACAATTATAAAAATCCTTTTATTACAATGTATATTGAGAGAAAAATAAAAAAAAATATTCTTGAAAGACTACTCGATAAAAATGCTATCCAATTTGAAATTTTTGTACCTATCAATTCAAAAAAAATTCAAATTACCTATACAAATTCAAATAACAAAAAGTTAAAAACAATAATATTCAAGAACAGTATAGAGAAACTAAACACATACAAATTATTTAGAGAATAAAGTCGTATAAAACGCTCAAAAATTTAAAAATTCAAATTGAATATAGAAAATGCACCAACACATTGATTATATCCCAGAAAATATATATAATGAAGAAAACTTGGAAAAATTGAGCTGAACATTTTCTGTTGTATGAAAATGTCTATCTTTATAGTATTATTAATCAATGATAATATGTATAAATTTACAAATAGAATCAAATTTTGCTTTTAAAATTTTTTTAAGCATTCAATGTTTTCTATATGTATGCATGAATATACATACATTGAAATAAATTATAACAGATAACAAAAATATTTAAAAAAATAATTACTGCAAACTGTTGTTTTATTATAGAATATTTTTTATTAGAAAATTAGAAATCAATAACAATATATAATACTGTACATATGTATGTATATCTATACCTTTTTTCAGTCAAATTCAGCGTTTTTCCAAACAAATTCAACATTTTCTCAAACAAATTTAAACAGTTTTTTTATAAATTTTTTTATTTTTGTAAAATGATACATTTTACATTTAATAAATTAAGTTATCAATTTTAACAGAGATTTGTTTTAGTAAAAATAAAATTTTTTTAGATTGCAAAATTTAGTTCTTCTCTGAAAATTTTTTTCCAAAAGATAAAAAAAAGAAAAAAAAAGTGTCTAATTTGAAAAAGAAATTGTCTAATTTGTTTGACGAAATGCTTAATTTGTTTGGAAAAATGTATGTATATGTGAACATAGTACATGCTCAATTCATAATCAAGTCGTTATTTAAAAAAAAACATGATATTTTCTCATCTAAATTTTTATTTCTTTCTCAAATTTTAATAAAAAATTTTAAGCTATGGATTGGATAATATAAACAAAACACTAAACATATAGAGTTTCGTGTGCGCAAATTTTACGAATTTTTTCCTTCAGTTTCGTTGTTTTTTAATATTGACCTGAAGGCACCAAAAATGAATTTTGTTGGTGGAAATTTTTTTATTTTGAACAAACTTTCTCGTCCTAAAATTTTATTGATTTGTATGAGTTTTTGTTAAATTTAAAGAACAATCTAGACAGGGTAATTTTTTAAGAACTTTGTTAATACGTCACAAAGTACAGCTCAAAGAAAGATTCAAAAAATTTTTTGAATATAACAAGTCAATTAATTAATTAAAAGTATGTATGTATTAACAAAAATAATGCCGAAAATTAAAATACTCATAATTCATATCAATCCCAGCACTTTTCAAAAAATGTCAATTTCCCACCTATTTTACCTCTGCAACATTATTTAGTCATATAGTAGGTAAATATGAAAATGCCGCTATGAACGGTCCAAATAATTCTGATTTTAACTTTTTTCATATAGTGAGTAATACGGCAATCCCAACTGCTGGTTAATTTAATTTAATTAAATCTTTAAATTCTTCCAAACTAAAACAACTATGAAAAATTGTTCATATTTCTTCGTAGAGGAAATGTTAGATTATCTTATAAAATTAAAAGTTCTAAGAAATCCATCTGCACAGTTGGAAAAATTTTTGCAAATATTACGAGCATGCATTTTTATACAATCTATAACTATAATTGACAAGCATTTAAGGACCTGCGCAGTAGACACCTTTTTATTTTATTTCGATTCTCCAATATATAAGATTGTATATAAAACAAAAATGCGCACACAGTTGAAAATTTTGTACTCATACGATTTTATTATTCAGCAAATACATTATGCATATGTGAAATCTTATTAAAATAATAAACAAAAGCAAACAAATCAGTTATTATAATTTATATATTTACTTGCAAATGAATCTATGTACATATGCCAAAAAAAAAAAACAAAAAAACAAATTCATCTAAAATAACAAATATAAAAACAACAAAAAAACAAATCACTTGAATTCTTCCTTTTTATCTTTTTAAGTAACTGTCTCTAAATTTTGGACATTTGTAGTAATAATATAGTTTTTTTAAAATTATGTATTATGTAGGTATATATATACATGCCTCTTTAATGACAAAATTTTTATTTTTAGTAATTTTATACACTAAATGCCACTTACTATAGGGAATATATCGGAAACGGGGCAGGGAATATATAAACAACAGGGGCCCCTAGTAACAATATATTTTCAAATGGTATAGCAGATCATGACAAGCATTTGGACATTATTGTTAGATTCTCGTTATGAAAATAATGACAAACGTAGAAAATTCTGAAGTTGAAAAAAGCCACTGTAAAACTGTGCATTTCTAAAAATATTCAAATAAGCGTTACCGTAATTTACCGTTAAAATATTTTATTTATGAGTTTATCAAAATTAATAATTAGTTTTAAAAATACTTTTAAACTCTGTTATAATTTCAATATGTATGTACATATGTAACATATAGAAAACATTGAATACTTTTCAAAAAAAAAATTTAAAAACAAAATGTGATTCTATTTGTTAATTTATACATACATCGCTATATGTAATATGTATGTAATGTACATATATCCATATATTAGAAATCATCACGTGAATGAGTGTGCACTATTATTTGAATTTTTTAAAATTTTATATCTTTTAAAATTATTCAATCAAAAAAGAAAATAAGTAAAAACAATATATTTTTGATTTTCAAACATTATAAAATTATATTATAATTATAAATATACATACATATGTACAATTCAACATTTCAACATTTATAAAATTATTTTATAACATTAGATGGATTGAGAAAAATAAAATATTTGTTTTTTTAAAAGACTACTCGATAAAAATGATAACTATTTTTGAAATTTTGGTAGATATTAATTGAAAAAAATTTCAAATTACACAAACACAATAATAACAAAAAATGAAAAATTAAAAGGATATTCTCATTGTTATTTGATTTCTAATAAAAAATATTATTTTTTGTTTTTGCTTTTATAATAAAATAACAGTTTACAGTAAGAAATTTTGCTTACTAAATTATAATAAAAGTATCGAGAGAATAAATAAAAAGCAAGAGAGTGGCGAGGCAGGCTAATGAAAAAAATTGCCGGAAAAATTTGTTCTACGCTGGACTTCTATTATACTACTTTTTCTATGATAATAATAATAATAATAATAATAATAATAAACCCGCGAACCGGGTACAGCTAGTTATAATATAAAAATCAGTTATTTTTGACATGAAAAAATTTAGAAAAATTTATGCAAATTTTGCATATCCTACTTTTTTTTTGTAAAAGAGAATATTTGAACTATTCTCGCAGAATTTTATGATCACGTGATTTTTCCTCTCATTTGAAATTTTTTGCAAAGTTAACATACAGACCTATTATTTGATGGGTTAAAGGAAGACATTTCATAGGTACCATAGATAACTTAGATTTACAAAAAAAAAATATTTATGTTTTTGAATTTGTGGCTGTAAAATTAAAATTCTTAAAATAAAAATTTCACAATTGTATATGTACAAGTGACGGGGCGTGGAATTTTCAACTGGGGAAGCACTGTAAAAGGAAGCATCAGTTTGCTTTGGCTTTCCTTTTTCTATTGAATTTTTTGCTAATTTCGACAGTCAAAGTTGTTCACATCTACTTCTCAAAGTAGTTTTAATTCTGTTTAGGCAGAAAAACGATCGCTCAACTGAAGTAGTTATTATGTTATTATAAATTTACAAAGTCGGTAATATTTATTAAAAGAATTCTTTAATTCTGTTTCAATTAAAAATGTTAATATTTCGCAAATACTTTTTTTGTTATTAAAATTTTCATCTGAAAATATAACTTAAATTTAAGCTCTGACTTTAAGAAAGCAATGTAAAAAAGTGTGAATATGAATTTTCTATATTTATGTTGGAAAATACCACGTATACGAATTCAAAGATTCTACTGAAAAATACTGATTACATCGTTTTATTGTTGTTGTTGTTATTAGTAGAGAGCCAGCACTGGTTTACCATCTTTAACAATTAATAATTTTTCTTCAAAACTTCTAACCGAAAATGATTTTTTCTTAAGCTTTCAATAACACAATTACAATTATCTATTTTAATTATTTATAAATAATAAAAAAAAAACATTTTCAATTTTTACATTTGTTAACAAATTATTTCAAGACTGCATAAAACAAAATTATGGGTGAAAATAAACAATGTAGCACTCAATAACAAAAAACTACAGAATTACTTAACACAAATCAATACTACTCTCTAAAAAAACCCAAAACTACATACATTATTTATATAAATATTAAATCTCATTTAAGTCAAAACAACCACAATAATGCACAAAATTAATTCATTCTCTGATACTTTTTTTATTTGTAAATTCATTTTGTTTCATGCGATATTTTGTTGTTGTTTCCCTTGATAATATATTTTCTATCAGATATTTTCTAATTATACATCAGGTAGATTTGGAATGAATATCAGCCACTCATTCAATTTTGTTTCCTTCTAAGATTTTATTTTATTTTTGCTTCATTTATTATTTTGTTGTAGTTGCTAGGAAACTAAATAGAGATAGTGTGTTTGAGTGTATGTATATTTTAAATGAGAAGAGAACTGAGGAGAATGATATTTGTCATTGATTATATTTTTTTGCAATGTATAATTAGCATATGGGTAAGAGAATAATGATTTTTAATAGGCATTATTTTCAAATATTTTAAATTTGTGGTTGTTGAATATCTCTTGTTGGCTTGTATGATTGAAAGAATAATCGAAAATAATGATGTATATTACGCATTATTTTCTAAACATACATTTTTTTCATTCGATTTGAATTTTTGTAGTTAAGTAATTTTTATATTAAAGTAAATATAACTTTTATATAAAGCTGTAAAAAATAATAAATAATATTGGGGAAGCACTCATTCAACTCAATATATGGACGCTTCGTGCCTGAATGTACCTATTTATTTTGTAATTGGCAGGTATATGAATATTTTAAATAAAACCGAATTGAAGTTTAAGAAAAAAATAATAAATATTTTACATGTACATGCAACCCTCCTCCATCACTGTTTTTGTAAACACGCTTCGGCTTTAATACGTCCAGTAATTTGTGAATTACCCTCTTATAACACACTTCGTACCTCTAGCCACACGTATAGATATTTTTATTTATGTACATGCAACAAAGTAAAGGTTTTGAGGATGTGGCTATTCAGGATCTTCAATATTTATTAGTGACGAAAGCGATCTGGTAGAATTGGCATCAGAAACCTTAAATGAAATTCCTAATTAAACAAGAACAAGCAAAAAAGCATTATAATGCCTAAGCATAATAATGACAAATATTTTATTTTCTTTGTATATACTACAGTTTCGTACAACATACGTTAAACATTTCAAAAACTGAAAATTTATAAAATATTTAACTTTTTAAATTTTTATAATATATGTACCTAGGTAATAGCATTGATTAATAATAGTATTCTTAATCAATGGTAATAGGTATGTATGTATATTTTACTATAAAAATGAAAATAAAAAATTAAATAAAACAAAAATAAATTTTTGAATTTATTATAATATTACTAGTTTTAACAATATTATAACATTAGAAAAAAATACTACACTGTAATAGCTTACTGTAGTAAGTAAGCTATTAAATTTCCAATTTAAAGTAAGTTGTCTTTTGTTTGTATTAAAAAGTTATGCATTTTGATTATATTACAAAGTTATATAAAACAAAATTATATATGTTCAACATTTCATAAGAACAAAATTTCATATTTAAAAAAATTAAATGTTTAAATTTTTATTAATTAATATTGTGGAAGAAATTGTTAAAATCTTTAGTTGAATAATAGTCCTATTCAAAATATGATTTTTTTTTAAATATTTTTAAGAAATAAAAGAATTAGGTGGTTATGCTGAAGTCCGTCGGAATGTCAAATTAAAACACGCTTCAAACAAATAATATATTTTATCGTTTTTAATGTACATATGTATATTAAAAACGATACATATAATATATAGTAAAAAAAAATTAGTATTAAATTTTAATTTGTATATACATAGGTACATATTATGTAATTAAAAGTTTATAACTTTTATTTTTAATTTGTGTTTATACGATATGTAATTATTAAAAAATTTATAACTTTTTACAAAATAAATAAAAACAAACTATCTAAAGGTGGCGTTTTTTATTTGAAATAAAAATGTGTGAACTGCATTTGAAATAAAAAAAAAAACTTCCGAAACATTTGATTTTTATTTCTGCACAGACTTTGTAGTCGAATGGATTTCAGAATAACGATTCAGGAATATTCCGCTTCGGACTTTAGCATTACCACCTTAGTATTCTTACTTTTTTTTAAGAAAAAAAGTACCTTCATTGCAAAACCAAATAATTTTAAATTTTTTATAAAAACTTAAATAGGTATGTAATTTTTTTAAATATGTAATTTTGTCTTATTGAAATTTTGTCCCGTCACCATGCGCTTTATATTATTGGTATACTCTACCACAACCTAATTCTATATATATTACAAGTAACACTGCACAGAGGAAAAATAGGGACCTGATTTTTTAAGTCTAAATAACTGAAAAAATTTATTTTTTTCGAATTTTGTTCTAAAAAGTAATTAAATTTTTGTATTTTTTAGATCGAATAGTAAAAAAAAAATATTATATACTTTAAGGTTTTATTATACAAAAATTGATTTAAAAAAGACGTTGCCATTTAAAAAAAATATTTACGCCTTTCCAAAGGGAGTAAAAACTTACTACACTACTGGAAATAAATATTGTATCTGATATTATTTTTTAAAAATTGTATGCCAAAATATTGTCATGCAGTGTACATATACTACATCAAAACACATAACAAATTACACATATCCCCCTATTTACACGGTAGATTGGTTCCTGAGAATTACGAGTAAATCGAAACCGTGTAAATGGGAACAAAGGCAAAGTGCATTTGTAAGGGATTGGTTTCAACATAGTAATAAACTCGAAAATCGGACCTAGAAATCAATGGAACTTGAAAAATGGACCAAAAAACTGCTTAAAAGAAAAAAAAATGCAAAGTTTATAAGAAAACAAAAAGAAATTCATATTTATTTAAACATAAAATAAAAAAGTATGTATGTATACATAATTCATTTTTTTAAAGATAATGTAATTACTGAATTTTAATCATCAGAATCCTCAATATTCTGCCTTCTCTTTCCACAAATGTTGTATAAATTAAACGCGATATATGAGTTACGAGATTGACTACTTAACACAATTGAACGTAATGCAGGAAATAAAAAAATAATTTTAACAGTAACCGGGAATATTTAATTCGGGGAATTCCCTTTTAAAGCTATTTGTAATTTTTAATATGTATAGATATTGATATAAATGTTGCTAGAAGTGAAGAAATATTAAATGCAGCCAACTTATGAAACCAAATGTCAAAAAAATCAAAAAAAAATCTATAATTTTTGAAACCGTGTAAAAGCGAAAACGTGTAAGAAAAGTACCGGGTAAATCGGGGGACAGGTATATTTCTAATCAGCAAAAATTTTTTTCACTATTTTTCTTTAACCAACAATTTTTAAAATTTTAAAATATATTTTATGTAATATTTTTTTATATAATTAAAGTACAAATTCTAAACCTTATTTTGATATTAAATTTATATTTTTTATTTATATTAAATGCTTTATACTTGGTTTAAAGGTTTAAACATAAAAATTTCTGGCAAATTTATAAAATTACTTCCACAAACTACAACAGCGCACTCAAATTGTGTTGCTTAGAAGCAAACCTGGATCTTTTCCATTTTGCTGAGTTTTGCGTAAATTGAAAAAAACTTCTGATTTTTGAACCACTGTAATTTTTTATATAATTCTTTCCGAAAGTTATAAATAATAATGCTCGTAATTGAATTTTAATAAAAAATTCATGATAAAACAGTTATTCCGGGAGTTATTTAATTAATAAATATGGAATAGAACTGTTTTGATACGAAGGTGTGGAAGGTGTGGGATTGTTTTGAAAATTAGAGGATAGGAATAGGCGACTTTTGATACATACTTTTTTCTAAAAAAATATGCAATTAAATATTATTGTATTTTAAATATGAGTCACAATTTCTGATTAATTTCGAACATGCTCCGGATTTCGACAAGGATTTCGACAATGCGCTGTCATGTAATTTCTTTAATCTGGTGTTGTACCATATAGAACGACGTTCCGTGCAGCTCCTGGGTTTCGTAGTTGGCAACTGGGTTCAAGCTCCTATCTCAAAATACCAAGGCACAATTATACAAAACGCTCATCCTTCCGGTGCTGTTATATGGCTCTGAATCATTACCAAACCAAGTGGTCACTAGCAAAAGCAAGCGATCACGCTAGGTATCCTTGGTATCCTTGAGAGAAAAATTCTTTTTCGCATTTATGATCCTGTGTCTTACGAAGAGGTTTGGAGAAGAAGCTATAATACCGAACTATACCAGATGTTCTAGGACATAGAACTAGCCAAAAAAAGTCAGAATATGACGTCTTTATTGGTTAGACCATGTGGAGCGTATGAATAAAAATGCTCCAGCTAGGAAACTCTTTGAATACAAGCTCCGGGGAACGCGTCGTCGAGGGAGGCCACTAGAGATTTTTCATGTGTATGGTCGTCTGAAATTTTGTGTCCGAAATTTTTTTTAAAATTAACGTACATATTAAATTTATGAGGGTATGAGAATAAAGAAATTGTGAATGATTGATTTTTAGGCTGTTTACCTTTTGCTTTATACTATCGAAAAAAATTTGGCGTTTCCATTATTTATATAAGGCAAAAAATCTTTGTTCAAATATAGTTTGTTTCGATGATGAATTCCGATCTTTTATTATTTTAATATTTTCGTTTTAAACATTATTATTTTGTTATATAAATATACCTATTAAAAATATTAAATTATAACTGCATTACAATAATATAAAATATTATTAACATTTTTGCCAGTAATAATTTGGAGTTACAAACATTATTATTTTTTGTTAATTATTATATTAAATTATAGTAAACCTAAATATTTATTATATTGGTATACGATTATAAAATAATACTGAGGACAACATCTATTTACAAATCACAGAATTTAAAAAATATGATAACGCTGTGTTAGTCAGATCTCCTAAAAATCTTATGCGTAGTTGATATAATTTAGAAAATAATATTGTTAAATATTTCAACGAAATTTTCGTCGAAAAAAATTTAGAATGTAAAATTTTTGAACAATTAAAAAATAATTTTTATTACGAGCGTTGTGATAAATCAGACAAAAAATTTTCTTAATTAAGTTATATAATAAAGTCACAATTTATACTCTTATTAAAAATAATTACTCTCTATAATGCAAATGTAAAAGAATTTAATGTAAAACATAAATTGTTTAGTGTTACACATATGTGATAATAAATTATTCCAAGAAAAGTCTCAGTTTTATTTATTGCAGTCTTGTTTGCAGCCTTTAAACTTTCTTTTGGAATAAATATTTTTCCAAAAAATTTTCCAAAACAATATATTAATAAACAAATTTTTTTAAAAATTATAAACTTTTTTTATTTAATTTCAGCCAACTTTTTTTTTTACTCTCTTCTGTTTATAGTTTTTCTTTTTCTTGCACGTTAAGTTCTTATTATCGTCTATTTCTTACAATTTTTAGCAAATTTGCAAATGTTTTTGTGTGCAATATAAATTAATAGTAAGAAAAATATAATTTATTTCGAGTTTTGTTCTAAGAAGAAATTAAAATTTTGTATTTTTTAGATTTGATTCAAAGTCATGACATTACCTTACAGAGACTATATGCGTAAAACATTCGTTAGCTATAGCTTAAATTAAATGATCTTATTAACTTAAATCAATTTTTCTTCATATACCTGTTTTAGTTGCTGCTTATACATACATACATATAGTTTCAAAATTTTCTTTTTTGATTTGGCGAAATTGAAGAAAAAAAATCGTTTAGATTATTTATTTAAAAAAAACTTAAACTAAAACTAAAAAACTTAAGAAGCTTATTATATATTATACTCGTAAAGAAACAATACTCGTTCGTAACAAAAAATTAAATAAATACATAGTGTCATTGACTAAGGCCCATTTTTTCTTCTTCCAGTAAAAGTATTTGTAATGAAACTATCAGCTTACTTTACAATCATAGTAAACTGAAAGTTTTTAAAATTTGGTTTTTTCATCGTGTCAGTTTTCATAAAGCTGTGTTTTTTTAATGATCCGGATCTATATAGATCAAAGAGCTTTTTTGAAATTCATACAAATCGCTAATCCAACTTTTTATCGGGTTCTCTATACAGATTATGGGAAATTTATAAATTCCCGTTTTTTTGACAATGATATTTGACAAAATAAAACGTCAAAGTAAATTGTTTATTCCTATTGTTTATTGCTAAATCAAAATGCTTACATTTTATTTAAATAAATGTAATTTAAAATAAATTAAATAAACTGAATTTTGATTTCGGGAACATAAAAAAATAAAAAAAAAACAATAATCGTAATGTGGCGTGTAGTGTAAGTGTAATTACTATTAGTATATTTTTACCAGCTGAAAAAAGTAAATTAGGTAAATTCAAAAATGCATCATCATAAAATTTCATGATGGAAAAAATTCATTGCTGAAATTACTATTCATTTAAATTTAATAAAATTGATTAGTTATTTATTAAATTAATCCAATTATTCTAAAACTTTAATTAGCAAATGCATCAGGAAATTAGTTTTATCATGATGCGAGATGCTGATGCAAAATTGAAGTTTTGGTTATGTCAAAAAAATATTTCCCTAGTCGTTTTATAATGATCTGAGGATCTATATAGATCCGGATCATTAAAAAAACACAGCTATACTGGCAGTAATAGTACAAATTTTGATTAGTAGTAGATTTTTTAGTACTTTTTTATATTTTTTGAAAACAAGAAAACGTCAGTTTTGTTTATTTTGAACAACAAATTGGAATTAATTTATGTTGATTTTAAATATAAATAAAGAAAAAATATGAAAAATGAAGTAAGTAGCAGATTATCTATAATTTCACAGCAGATGAAGAAGAAACTATTGTTAATGTGTTGTGAAATTAGAAATATGATGTAATACCATAAAGGAAGTATAATATAGAGAAACTACGCGGAACAAAAAAATTGTTTTCAATATTTCTTAAATTTTACTTTACCGTAGAACCCCAGAGAAAAAATATATTTCATAGGCCAAAATACCCCAGAGCGTAAATTATAATATCTCTTATAAATTATAATCTTTCTCTTGATTTTGTATATCGCATACGTATTCAATTGTCTTGATAACAATATTGCAATTCCTAACCCTTAATCCTTCATTATAATTTATATATGTGTGTAAAAAAAAGAAAATAAGGTAGTAAGGAAGAAGCCATAGAAAAAATGTAATATGTTTTGTTTATATTCATGCACACATACAATGATTTAATTTTTATTTTTCTGTGTTTGGCCAAAACAAAAGAACACCTGCAACAATGCCGTGTGTAAATTGTTTTTGTAATTTTTAATTTTTTGATTTTGTTTTTGGACTGAATTTGTATTTTTTATTAATTTCAATTTTAAAATAAAATGAAAAATTATTTTTGTACTATTGTCTTGAAGGAGCATTTCATAAGTATCATCAGTAACTTAGATAGGTTTTGAAAAATAAAAAAAGAAATATGTAGGTATGAATTTGTGGCTGTAAAATTAAAATTCTTAAAATAAAAATTTCACAAATGTGTATGTACATATATATTTTGCAATAGGTAGATATATGAATATTTGAAATAAAAGCGGAATTGAAGTTTAATAAAAAACTAATAAATATTTTAAAAGTACATGTAATTCTCCTCCATCACGTCCAGAAATTTGTTAATTACCCTCTGATAACACGCTTCGTACCTCTAGCCACACGTATACATATTTTTATTTATGTACATGCAACAAAGTAAAGGTTTTGAGGATGTGGCTATTCAGGATCTTCAATATTTATTAGTGACGAAAGCGATCTGGTAGAATTGGCATCAGAAACCTTCATTTACGGTTCTTTATGGGAACAGTAAAACTGATTGTTTATAAATAAAAATAATCATACTAAACAAATCAAAATAAAAGAGAAAAGGATTCGCCTAAGCATAATATAAATAACAAATATTTTATTTCCTTTGTACCACGTACAGTATCTTACAATACATGTTGGTTGAACATTTAAAAAAATTAAAATTTATAAAATATTTAACTTTTTTTTGTTGTTTTTTCTTTTGTTCATCAAAATAAAAAATAACACTAATGGAAGCGTCTAAACTGTTTTTATAATTTCTAATTGTTTGATTTTGTTGTTGGATTGAATTGGAGTTTTGTTTCAATTTCAAATAAAATGTAAAATTCTATGTAAATTACTTTTTTATGCGTTAAAAAATAACATTTCCTAGGCACCACTTAGATAGGTTTTGAAAAAAAAAATGTACCTATGTTTTAGAATTTGTGGCTCTAAAATTAAAATTCTTTAAAAGTTTCACAAATGTACAAATAATATGTACCTATGTTGTAAAATATATTTTAAACAAAGAGAAAAAGCCGAATTGAAGTGTAATAAAATAATAAACACTTTGAATGTAATAAAAATAAATAACTTCAATGTAAAAATGAAAATGAAAAATTAAATAAACAAAAATAAATTCTTAAATTTATTATAATATTACTAGTATTAACAATATTATAATATTAGAAAAAATAAATAATTTATTAATTTATGTTTTCAATTACTTCAATGTGCTTATCTTTTTTGTGTCACACTGCAGTAAGTAAGAAATTTTGCACACTATCGTAATTCATATATATGTATTCCTTGATTTCTTACTGCATAGTGCATAGTAGAGGTAGAGTATAGGTTATTATCATTATCTTATCATAATATATTAACAATGAACGTGAACATTATTTTTGAATGAACATAATTTTTGGTTATTCTATTTCTATATTAAAAATTTTTAATTTTCTTTTTCTTTATGGATTTCCAATTTAAAGTTTCAAATTTCCAAGTTTTTGTTTGTATTAAAAATAATAAAAATTTATGCATTTTGGTTATATGACAAAGTTATATAAAACAAAATTTCATAAGTACAAAATTTCATATTTAAAAAAATGAAATGTTTAAGTTTTTATCAACTAATATAAAATGCGGAAGAATTGCCAAAATCTTTAGTTGATTAGTAGTTTCTTTCAAAATATGATTTTGTTTTGTATTTTTAAGAAATAAAAAAATTAGGTGGTTATGCTAAAGTCCGTCGGAATGTCAATTTAAAAAAGCGCTTCAAGAAACATATTTTATATATTGTTAGAATAATATTTTTATCGTTTTTAATGTAACAAAATGTAATATGTAATAAAAAATTACATACTATTAAATTTTAATTTGTATATACATGTAATTAAAAGTTTATAACTTTTTCTTTTAATTTATGTATATACGTTATGTAATTATTAAAAATTTATAACTTTTTACAAAATAAATAAAAGCAAACTCAAACTGTCATTCCGCCTTTTTTATTTGAAATAAAAAAAAAATTCCGAAACATTTGATTTTGATTTGTGCACAGACTTGGCAGTCGAATGGATTTCAGAATACCGATATTTTCGTATTCGGATCGGACATTTTTTTCGGGGATATTCCGCTTCGGACTTCAGCATAACCACTTAGTATTCTTACTTTTTTTAAGAAAAAAAAGTACCTTCATTACAAAACCATATAATTTCAAATTTTTTATAAAAACTTAAATTGAGATTTAATTTTTTTAAATAAGTAATAAGTCTTTGAAATTTTGTCCCGACCCCATGCATTTTATATTAATGGTATACTCTACATCTACACAACAAGTGTGTATTTGATACGACCTACACAACCTTACCTCATTGCCACTACTACACTATATGTATGTTATATAAAAGCAAAAACAAAAAAAAACAACAAGAATTAAAATTATTTTAAAGATTCTCTCTCTCAAAGCTAGAATCTATACAGTTGAACCTGCATAAAAGAAAAAATTTTAGTTCAATATTTTGTATGAGTTTCTGTTAACGAAGACATTAAAATGACGTATTACAAAATTTTAATGTGAGTTTATCTAGGTCCTACTGTGTATGGGGTATTTTCAAAAATTTTTTAAGCAAAAAAAAATCGTCACAAAATTTGTTCCGCGTAGTTTCTCTATATTATACTTCCTTTATGGTAATACTTAATTAAAAAGTGGGTTTGTTTTTAATTTTATTTAAACGAATTATGAAAATGAAAGTAATTTAATTTTTTTATATATGTATGAAATACATTAATTTCTAATTAATTTTTACATTACAAATTAAAAAGTCTCACCAATGCTTTTCCTCTGGCTAACCACCTAACTTCGGTATGTAATAAAAGTGTCTGTGGTCGCTACCCATTTCATCGCATAAAATTTTAAATAATCTCGATTGAAGTGGTTGTGATTTTACAAAATTGATTATTTTTACAGCTTCATCCAAAATATTTTTTAAATAAGGCGACATTTTTTTGGTTACTAATGCTTGTGTATGCAAAACGCAGTGGCTACCATGGCTTGTGTACTACCATCTGTACAAATATCAGTGACTACCATCTGTACAAATATCAGTGCAATTCTTCCATTCGATTTCGTGTTTTGTAATCTAATTGATAATACAATTAAATATATCTTCTCCAGTCGTTTTTTCTTGCAGATATTCGCACATTAGTAGATCTTCTTCAAAACTATTATTATGTACATACCGCACGAATGCTAATAAAACAGCGAGGCCGGCAATGTCTCTTGATTCATCCGTTTACAATACATATTGACTACAAAGTTTAAGTCGATTAATTAGCTGTGTCTCCATATCAGTAGAAAGATCTTTAATGCGGCGCGAAACAATATTATTGGATAATTGTAGTGCATCAATTTTTTTAGTGGATTCTTCATTTAACATACAGGATACAATGTCTTTTATAAAAGGTTTAATAAGCGTCTCTCCAATTGCTCATACAATTGGATACCATTACTTCACCATTATGGACAATGCGGTAACTTACGCGAAAATATGCCTCTGTTGCATTTTCATTTTCAGTAACTCAAGTTGTCTTTTAAAGAAATTTATATCTTTTTCTTTATACTCAGCGTGCTTTCTTTCGAAATGTCTGCGAAGTTTAGCTGGAGCCATTGAACTTTTTGATAGAATTTTCCTACATAAAACACATAATGCGTCAGGAACTTCTGTATTTCCAGCACACGTAAAACCAAAATTTAAGTAACTATCATCATATTTTCTTTTTGGATAACACCGGCTTATTATTATCACACGTGTTTGTTTCTTCAACCACATGTGCTTGAGAAGAAGTACTTGCACCTTCTTCTCTTAACTTTCCCGTCTTTAAACAAGAATCCATCTAATCCAGCTAGTTTTTAAATTATATTTAAATTATATTTAAATTATATTATTGAACAACACCATCGGGATAGTAGAAACGAAAAATGTGAATAAAGGCACATATAATAAAATTTGATATTTATTGTAACAAAAAGATTACTCACCTAGATTTATATTAATTTTTTATTCGCTTTTTGTTTGTACTTTAAAAATAATTAATTTTGAACTTTCTTGTTTAAATATATAAAATAACTGAAAGCTGAAGCAAAATTTTACACATAGAACTGCTAAAACTGCTTTTGTTGATGTTAAAGAACGAATAAAATGATAAATACAAATTATTTTTCCTAACGAGAGTAATTTGTTTTTTACACGGAACACTTGATGATCTTCAACGGAATACCTGTGTTCCGCGGAACATAGTTTGGGAACCGCGGCCCTAGAAGAATGTATTTGTTTGACGCGAATTCATATTTTATTCATCTGCGATTCATTAGTATTATGAAAAGGTTGACATCGCCGCGACAATCGTAAATTCGTAAATTGAATCGCATTAGCTTCCCCGGAAAGAAGAAAATACGAATGATTAGAAGAATAAATAGCGAATGTTAAGAAGCAAATAATATGAGTTCATATATGAAAAAAATGCGAATGTTTAGAGGAAAAAAATAGAATTTAATATAAGAAGAAAAAGAATATAATATCTGTTCCAGGGACTTAAAATAATTTCCAATAAAATTCATCAAAATTTAATTATTAATATTTATTTATTATAAGTATTTAAGGTTATTTTATTTTTTACTTTTTTTTATACATTAAAAATTTTGAAGTTTGTACTTAACACGTGCTCTTTAAAAAAATAACTGAAAATATTTTCATATACATTATGAAAAATAGATTCAAAATAGAGAAAACAAAAATAAATATTCTTTTAATGAAATGTAATTAATTCGTTTTTAATTCTTCCCGGCGAACATTCGCATAAAGTTCATCCAGGGGTATTGTATATGTTTCTTCTTAAAGAACACGTTCTTCTTATGGTGTGTTGGGTATTGAGAGAAAAATAAAATAAAAATTTTCTTAAAAGACTACTCGATAAAAATGCTATCCAATTTTAAATTTTGGTTCCTATCAATTGAAAAAAAATTCAAATTATACAAATTCAAATAGCAAAAAGTTAAAAACAATAATATACATTCAAGAACAGTATAGAGAAACTGAACACATATAAATTATTTAGAGAATAAAGTCGTATAAAACATTCAAAAATTTCAAAATTCAAATTGCAAATAGAAAATGCACTAACACATTGAATAAACGGGGGAAAACACATGCAACGAAGCGAATTTTGAAAAAGTGAGTTGAAAATTAGCTGTTGTTAATTTTGTTTGAAAATATCTATCTTTATAGTATTATTAATCAAATATAATTTTCTGCATTTATCTGAATGTTTGTAGGTCCGACGGAATACTCCAACACATATACAAATTGCAATATGTATACAAATTGCTTTGGTGCTCTTTTTTTAACCCCTGTCTACCGTGCTCAACCTTTGCATGATAAAATACAATTGCATGAAAAATATATTTTTAATTTAGTCTTCTTCGCAAATAATAAAGAAAAATAAAAAATAATAATAATAATATAAATAAAACAAACAATTTTTTTGATTTATATAAGGACTAATAGAAATTTCATCAATAGTTTAATATGGTATAATAACCAAAAGTCAAACAGCATTTAACACAAAAAAAACATAATGCACTTAAAGGTTGTTCTTATTACTTAAAATTATACACAAATTTTTTGTTGTTGTTATGATAATGATCTTCATTATCATAAAACTCGCATCTTAGTTTTGCTACCGTATGCATAGCCTGTAAAGCGCTATAAGTATATACTCTAGCCAGAAATGTTACGCGATGAAAAGTTAAAATTGTTATTTACTTTTATTTTTTTTGTTTATTGTTTTTTTTTAATATATATATGATATATAAATTTATGATCGTATATAATATTTAGTATGTATTATGGGGTTAGGTTTTGGTTCTGCTGATTTACACATAAAAACAATACATTTTTAAAGAAATTAAAGGAAATTTTGTACTATTATTTTTTATTTCTTATCTTTGTAAATTTATAATTTTTAGGTATATTTGTTTTCTTCAAGTGTGTAGAAATGTATGTGTAGAGAGTGATGAATTTTTTAATATAGTATAGGTAGGTATGTATAGGTATCTGTTAAACCATATTGATTGTTGTTCTTCTTTTTAATGTATGTTATAAATAATAATTATGTATCAATTTTAACATGAACAGTTCGATAATGAATTTTTTGAAATGAAATGAAATTTTAAATAACCGATCAATGGTTCACAAGTTATGAACAGTTTTGTAAATACCTATTTATTTGCAGTAAATTTTTTTATTTTAATTTTTTCTACAACACGAGTTTTTATTTTATTCATCAAAAAAAATATTATGATAAATTAGTAAGCAAATACGTATTTTTCTTAAACTTGAAATGAAAACTCTAATGAAGGGAAGAAATGCTAGAATTTATTTTGCTTCCGTCATTTATGGCGGGTTACAAAACTAGTTAATCAATGATAGTGTGCAATAAAACCCGGACAGCTAAAATTTGTTTAAATAAATGTTCTTAAAGAGTGATTTCTTTTACAAAAGATTTTAATAATAATAAAATATAATTTTTTAATATTATTTATTGCCATCTCATATATTATAATACACAATATGAACGACGTGGGGAGTAAAAAAGCAAGAATAGTTGAATAGGAAATTACACCACAACAATATTAAAATTTGAGCACACCAAAAATAAGAATATACAAAACGGTGGTGAATACTTAAAACACTTAAAATAGTTACACCGCATAAATGACAAAGATTTATATTGACAAAGAACATTTTTTATTTAATTTTTTGTGTGTAACCAGAATTCATCATTATTTATCATTAATTTTTTTATATTAATTATTACTATTTTATTTACTTATTTTTGTTTTCAAATTTTCGAAATAAACTCAACAACTATGAACGATACATTAATATAAAAATACAAAAGAAGTGGTTGAAGAATGGGGATGTCATGACACAGAAATTCGTTTAACGTGCGGCCATTTAGATTCAAAGTTAGCAATCTTAGAAGCAACATTTACACCAAATTGTACAAATGAAGATTGCCTCCGGTTGGATATTAAGAGGTGAGTAAAAATCTTAAATTTTTTTTTGTAATATTAGTATACAAGAAAAATAAATGGTATAAATACATTATATTATTATTTCTCCCTTTTTTAAGTAAATTTGTTATAAATTAATTCCAACTATTATAAAAAAAGCAAAAAAACTAATATAATGGATTTGAAGGAAAATTTAATGGTTGGTTAAAAAAAAATTTGGAAGAAATACATATTTTCTATTCAAATATTTATTTTTGTTGACTAAACAATTTCAAATTATTATTAAAGTATAATATAAAATACAATCAATAATATTTTTTTTTATTTCTTTCATTTCTATTTCAATATTACCTCCACCTGTTTGTTAAATCACGTTCAATTATTTTTTCAATTAAAAAAAACACAAACAAACCAAATTTTCACTTATAAACCGTATCACAAATAATAATGAAAAAAAAAACAAATAGACTTGCCAGAGCTTTTCATACCACACCAAAACCAATATTAAAATTCTCTAGAAAAGATGAAACCGAAGCAGGGCGTAAATTTTTGGAAGCATTAAAAAATGCACCACATCTACCTGACGAAAATCAAGAAGAAGTTGTTGTTATTGATAGTACTGAAACATTTTCAGAAATGCCTAGTGATTCTAGTGAAATTTTAGAAAGCAATTTAGTAGATGTTGTTACTGAACAATTAAATGCTAGAAAAGCATCACTTCGAGCATCATTAGAGAAATTAATCATAAGATATTTAAGAAAATTATCACCGGAAGAAAGTTTTGATTATGAAATTCATAAAAGATCGGCTAGATTTAAACGAAATAATGTGCGGCATTTACAAATATTAGCAAAAAATAATTTCGAAAAGAATAATAGAAAAGAAGTAAATAATGAAACTAGTCTTAATGATAATAATGAATTGAACATAAATTTTACTGATGCCAAAATTGATAATGATGAGCATATTGTTGATGATGATGATGTTGATAATGATAATATTTCATTAAATACAGAAACTGCTAATATACGAATAAATTTAGGTGAACGCGTTATTGTTGTAAATGAAACTGATCGCGATGAATTAGAATATGAAGAAAGAAAACGTTCAAAAGCATCTAGACAATTTTGTCCGGAACAAAGAAGAAAAGCTTCTTCATTGGATCGATTCGATATTGAAAGATCATTCAAAAATGAAACTATTGAGGATTATAATATTCGAAGACTTTTAAATAGAAGGTAAGTGAATAATTTCGATTTGATTTAATTCCATTTATCATATATTTTGATATATACAGATATATACGGTGTCGGGACAAAATTACATAAGATAAAACTACATAAGACAAAATTACATAAGATTAATAATTACATATGAACAAAATTGCATATGGATGAAATTTTATATGAAAAAAATTACATATTTAAATTTTTTTAAAAAAATTTAAACATATTTTGTCGTCTTAGAAAAAAAGTAAGAATATAATTTCTTTACTTCCTAAAAATGTGAAACAAAAAATCCTATTTTGAATGGGTACTTATCATTCAACTAAAAATGTTGAGAATTTATTCTCCCCATTTAATATTAATTGAAAAAAATTAAATTTTTTAAGTTGTAATAAAACATGGTTTTTTTATATTATATTCTGGTTTTATAATTTTAAACTTATTAAAGACATATGAGCTATAAATTGTGTATTGTTTTTCTATATATTTTTCGCTAAAACCTTTCAGCTGTGGGCAAAAACAGAGTTTCAATAAATGAGTAGCGGGGGCTTGAGGACAGCAGTACCTGCTATATATAAAAACAAAATTTGTATTTTCTTTATATTTTTTACTAAATAAACGCTTTTCCAGAGTTGGGAAAAATATTGTAAAAAGTAAAAGATTAATAAATATATAATTATAGTTAAATACTATAAGACCATAATAAACATTTTATTAATTAAAAATAACATTTTTATCAATTAATATTAAATCTGGAAGAATAAATTGTCAAAATCTTTATTACCCAAATTCTAGGAAAGGATTCCTTTATACAAAATTATTGTAGGTATGGTTAAGGAGAAAAAGAATTAAGAGGGAAATAGAATGAAAGAGGAGAATTGGTGGGTAAGTTGGAGACGAACATGAAGAGGTTCTTTTTGAAAAGTTGCAAATTGTATAATGGAGCATTTCTATCGGAGGGGAACACGTGAAATTGAAGCATGTTCCACATTTTAGTAGTTCTTACAATAAAAGAATTTCCGAAGGTATTATTGATTTTATTTCAATAGAAGAAGTGTCATTTCCAACAAGATATCTATAAAATAGGGAAAGCACTGGAGAGCTGGACGCTGGAACGTAGAGCACCTGCCTTTCAACCGAAAGGTCCCCGGTTCGATTCCCGATGAAGCAAAAAAAATGCTTTATGGCTTTTTCGACCTGGTCTAGTACCCTTTATCATTGGGATAAAATAAATGAGAAAAAATAATTGAAAGTATAATATGGTAACGAATTAAATAAAACGAAACTATTCTATTTAAAAAGGCTTAGTTCCTGATAGCAGTAGTTTTCCACATTTAATGAGTTGATAAGCCAGTAATTTGTTAAATAAATACTCGAAATATTGTAGATATTGTAGTGTAAAATTGCAGTACCGTACTTAGTTAAGTACGACAAGGTGATTCTACCTAAGTAACTGTAATAGTGTAAAAAAAAGCTTTAAAGTCGACCCTAAGTAGGGTCGACATGAGGAAGTACTGGTGGTATTCGTATTGCAGGAGAGAGTGTGGAATTTTTCGATTTGTTTTTTATTATATTAAATTAGCTTTATCAAGTGAATCTGAAATAATAGAGTTGTCGCAGGCAATCAGCGGTGGAAAGTATGATCCACAAAAGTTGTTTTTAACACTTTTTGCCGAAAAGGTCTAAAAGGACCGATTGTAATAAGAGGATTAATTATTGTCTCTCTCAACCTTTGATTGTAGAAAAACTTTTGCTGATCGATAATTCTCTTATAATAAGATAAAAAAGTTGTTCCTAGCAACTTTATAGTCGGTAAGTGAAGATTTCAATTCATTTGCCTTATAATTTTTAAAATTCTCCTCTTTAGATTTGATTGAGTTTTTGCAGATGTCATTAAACCATGCTTTGGTTTTCGGTTTAAAGAGTTTAAATGGGCTAGTAATGAATAGTCTCATCCCTAACATAAGTATTTAACTAATGGCATCTGCAGAAAGGTCAACGTTTTTCTGACGGAAGCACATCGACCAGTCGAAGTTGCCCAAAAAATCATTCAGGCCTACTTAGTCTGCTCTGTCATAGTACCAGACTAATCTCTTGGGAATATTTTTTTGACCGGCCGGTGCACTTATGGAGAAGCTTGTCTTAACAAGGCAATGATCGAAACCCCTAATTGGAGAGCTAACAGCAATGCGATATTTTTCTTGGTTTGTTGTTAGGAACAGATCCAAGAGGTGTTCATTTTGATTGGTTTGGTCAGGATTTCTAGTCGGGTTCATAACAAGTTGAGAAAGTTGAAAATAGATCAACTTTTTGGCCATCCGGAGAGTTATGACTTGAAAATTTGAGCCATTTTATGTTATGGACATTGAAATCCTCTGCGACAACTATCCCATATTCTGGATTTTTTTCAAGATATTTTTTGATATCGTCGGATAGTTTGTCAATGACCATAGCTGTTTTTAGTTCATTGGTTTGGGGAGATCTGTAAATAAAACAGAAAAAAATTGTAGTGTTTTCAACACGGAGTTTTACTCAAAGATAATGAAAAAGTGGGTTGGAGCTTTTCATATCGCGAAGGGTGCTGAAAGCTACGTCAGAACGTACGTATAAAACGACACATCGGTCTGGAATAAAAAATGCAACTAAAGTATAGTCGTTGATATTATAATTAATATCATCGCCTTTAACTTGAGTTTCACTTAGGGCTAAAATAGCTGTTGTTTCGTAGTCTAGGTCAACTTCAACTGATTTGAAATTACATTACATCATATGTGTCTGTTATGCAAAATTTTGTTTTTTAAATGAAATTTATTAAAAAAAATGAAAAATATAATTTAGTGGAGGATAAATTTCATAATTCTTTATTATTGTAATATATGTATAATTTAATTTAATAATACGGATACACTTGATAAGGATAAATCGTCAGCTAAGTCTCTATAACAGCAAGCTTCATGACCCGCAAACCATAAAAATACAGCTATATGTTTTTCTGAGCTACATTTTTTATCTGCACGTAGGTTTGCAAAACTTTCAAATGTTTTCAGTTCTTCATATAAATATTTGAAAACATTTTTGCTTACACGAAAATGTCTTACAAATTCCTCTTCACAATAACCTGGAACTATTTCTTCCAAATAGTTTCGAATGCAATGTCTTTTGTTTTTATGTAAAAAGTTCTCCAACAGCACTTGCTTTAGAATTACATTCCTTAACTCTTCAGTTTCGCTTTCACTAAAAAAATGTAATAAAAATGTAATCCGAATCGCTACTTAGTAATATATATTTTTTATATCTTCCGCTGCCATTTCGTTTAAATTTAATTATGTACAATTCTTTAAAAAAAACACCTCCGGAAATTCAAAATGATTGTTTATAATTAAATTAATTTCAGAATGTCAGATTGCTTGTCAGCTGTTTGACAGCTGCAAGTTTTTACAAAAATTGCGTTCCAGTACTTTTACTTGCAGATGAGAGTTTTTTTAACTCTTTCTTCTTTTTTTTCTTTTTTTTCTCTCTTTTCTCTCATTTGCAAGTTTTTGCCAGAAAGGTACGGGAACGGTCCTAATATATAAATAAGTGGTATATAAAACAATAATGCGCACACAGTTGAAATTTCTTTTTAACCATATCATATGGTTTTTTTATTCACCAAAAATCATACATGCATATAGGAGTTATTATGTATTAAAATAAAAAAAAAAAACAAAACAAATCAGTTATTATTATTACTTGCAATGAACCTATATACATAATGTCATATAAAACAAAACAACAAATTCATATGAAATAAAAAATGTGAAAACGACAAAAACAAAAAAAAAATCAGCTGAATTCTTCATACGACTGGCAATTTCATCTTTACATAGTAGAGTTAGAGTATCTATAATTATAATAGAAAAGAATTTAAGGTCCTGCGCAGTAGACATCCTCTCATCTTATCTTTTTTCTCCTTAATGAACTCTTAATATGTAAATAAGTTGTACATATATACAACAGAAATGAAAAAAGTTGTACCTATATGTATACGACAGAAAAAATTTCTATTTTGTTTTATAATATTCAAACTTTTAAATAAAATACATCCACTTTGCGTCATTCAACATCTTATTATTTTTATATATAATTAAAGGAAATTTATTCGTAACTGTCTGAAATTATTGTTTTCTTTACTTAGTTTTGGTTAAAAATATGTATATGTATATGTGATGTATATACCTCTTTAATTACAAAAATAATTTATTTTTAGTAATTTTATCCATTAAATGCCACTGACCATTGGCATTGAGTAAATATATTGTATATAGAGAGTCAGAGCTAGTTCATATGGAGAGTCAAACAGTTCATTACGCTCAATTTTGTACATTAAAATTCATTCTTATTAAATAATGAAACTATCGAACAATGCTAAAAAAGAAAAACAAAAATGTGCACATATTCTGATAACTCCAAATCATAAAACAGAAATCATTATAGTGCAAAGGAATAGTGTTGACGGTAATGAGATTGAATAAATTGAATAAATTAATGAGTAAATTTAAGATTATTTTCATTGATATATTTCAATAATAGTAATGTTTTCGAAATTATGCTAGGTACTATTTATTAATATTATTTTATTAGTTACTATCTGTTTGCTGTATTTATGTGTCCAAAAAACTTACTAACTTCAAAACTTTCTATTAAACATGAGTGGTTTGTGCTTTATCATGAGAAGTCTATGTCAGTACGTAAATTACTGTTCTTTTCAAAACTTTAAATTTGGCTTCAACTTGAATTATAATTACTCAATAGCCCCTAGTTATTTAACTAATAGCTAAAATCATCTACTACTAATATATCATTCAATCGTTCTACAAAATATGTACCTACTTTTTTAAATTTTTCAAAATATAAAACGTTCAGATACGCGACACCTACAATACTGCATAGAAATTATTCTCATAATAAAATAATAAGAGAGGGCTTCTCGCTGTTAACAAATTACTGGCTTATCTACTCATAAAATGTGGAAAACTACTACTATTGTCAGGAACTAGGCCTTCTTAAATAGAATAGCTCCATTTTATTTAATTTGTTACCAGATTACACTCTCAGTTATTTTTTGTCATTTATTATATCCCAATGACAAAGGGTACTAGACCAGCTCGAAAAACCAATGAATGATTTTTTTTTCTGCTTCATCGGGAATCGAACCCGGGATCTTTCGGTTGAAAGGCAGGCGCTCTACATACTGCGTAATTTTTTGCGCTTTAAATATAACTATTTTCAATTTGTAATTTTTTTTATATGGGATAACACAAATTAAAACGCGTAAGATGCGTAACAAAAATATGGTCCTTCACGAAAGAATCCATGCTTCTAGAAAACATCTCAAAAGTAAAAACAAATGTTTATTTTAATTTATTTTTTATTTTTCTTTTTTATAAAAATTTCACTTACACATTTCAATTTATTTTTATTCAACCAATTTTGAATGTTTAAGTTTGTTAATAAAAAATGAATTTGATTAATATACTTGGTTGATAATTTGTATTTGTTTTTGTTTATTATTGATATTTGACATTAACTGTCAACAATACGAAGATACGAAGATACGAAATGAAAAATAAATAGCTCACAGGCTTCCCATTTTTCTTTCGTAAATTTACGATTTCGTATTTTAGCACCCGTTCGTTTATAAAGCTTTGTATGAAAGTGTAGCAAACTTTTTTGGTTTTTAGTATGAAGTGAAGTAAACTAGCGATATAAAAGAACCAAAATAATACGAATCGTAAATTTACGAAATTGCGTGACGGGCACTAATAATAAATTATAATATAATTTTTGGAAAACAATAATATTGTTTTTTACTTTTTACTTGAATAATTTTAAAAAATATAAAATTTAAAAAAAATTCAAATAGTAGCGCACATTCATTCACGTGATGATTTCTAATATGGATATCAATATACATGTATGTATGTAGCTATGTATGAATAAATTTACAAATAGAATCACATTTTATTTATTTATTTATTTAACAGTGGACCTACAGATTAATCTGCAGGCCAAATACAGGCCCTTTTCCCTTTGGGAATATGGGCCTTTATAATATGAAGATACATGAAATATCTAATATTTAAAAATTTCCAAAATATAACAGATAAGCTAAAACAGAAAAAATGAAAGAATTCAACAACATAAAAATTTAACATTTTAACAATTTAACAAATTAAACAAATTAACTATTAAGCAATTCAAAGTAAAGATACAGACCAAGATAGAGATTAATCCAAGCCAATGGGGCGCTCACCAGGAAGTGCAAAAGTAGCATTTATACTTCCTGGTCTGCGCCCCATTGATTGAATTGTAATTTAAAAATACATTTTTAAATTAGTTTTAATTTACAATATAATATTATAAAACATTGTGTATTTGTGTATTTGAGTGCTTAGTCTTAAATAGTATGAAAATGAAGTATATATAGATAAACTTATCATTCGCTATAGAATAATAATAATTATTATTCCAGCAAATAGTAAGTAAACAATAGTATTAATGTATGTAAATGGTTCGTAGGACTTATTCCTACCAAGTAATATTTATAATAGTAATATGTTAGTAGATTATTAGAAATATTTCATCCCAGATGTTATGATGTAGTAGGAGGTTGTTTATAAGAGTTATGTGTGTATTGGCATGGAATTGTAGGGCTTGTAATGGTAATAGTAAATATATGTAGGAGGTGTGGATCTGTCAAATAAATGTTTATGAGTGGCAAAGGTATACCCTCGGTGAACTCTTGTAAGTTTAACACCTAGAGTTCTGCATTTAGTTTTATTGGGCCAGGAATGTTTGCGTTTGTAATATGTTTGCAATATACTCACTATTGTAAGGGTTTCTGATTGATTTTATTAAATTAAGGCTACCTGTATATATAATGATGTTCTCATACAGTGTTTCAGTGGCGTGGACTGTTCTGTGTATGGTGATAAGATCAGCTATGAGAATCGAGCATTCCCCCGACAAGATTTTGGCGTTTCAGAGAAGTCATTCTTGATTATCGCCCAGGCTACGCCGTAAGGTGCTTTTGATCTATCTGTGTAGATTTCGGAGTGTGTTGGGAATGCTTGTTTGAGTTGGATATGCAATTGTTTGTACTTTTCAGAAGGTGTTGTGCTTTTGGGATGTAAGGATAGGTGATCATGTATGTATGATTTCCAGTAGTTCCAAAGGTGCTCTTGACTATATAATTCTGGGGAGGCATATAGGTCCAGCTAATGGTTCAACCGGAGGAGTCATTTTATCTATTGAAGAAGTTATATTTAGAGAGGATTTATTTTGTAGAATGTATCAGAAAATTTTATGAAGAGGGTGTTTTGGTTAATATGATCTCTGGTTATAAGTCTTGTAGACAGTACATTTTTTCTCTCCTCTAGGGATGGGAAATTTGCCTCCACCCTCAAAGCTTCTAAGGCTGTATTCGGTAAAACACCCAGCGCAATTCGAGCCGCCTGGTTGATAGCAACTTGTAGCTTTTTGATATTTCCTTGGGTTGTGAAGCCATATAAGATGAGTCCGTAGTCGACTTTACCATACTGAATAGCTTTCACTATCCTTTCAGCTACATCAACAAATAAACTTGAGTAAATTGTTTGAACGTTTAATTTGCGTTACAAAATTTTTGACATGTAAATTGAATTTCAAATTTCGGATTTTCACAAATGTGTTTTCTGCAGAAATGTACAGCTTCAGTTTGGTGCGATGCCAAGCTGCCACCATTGGCCTCAGTCCAACGACCAATACAGTGTAAGGAATTTTCCAAGGTATTTGATGGAGTGTCTGAGATTCTTGTAGTGTAAAGTATGATGTTGTCAGCATATATGAGATGATTTAGATTCGGGATTGTGGATAGCTTAGTACTGAGGCTGTTTATGTAAATGTTGAATATTTGAACAGAAAGTGATGAAACTTGAGGGTTGCCTAGTGTGAGAGGTTTGCAGGTCGAGTGATGACCACTGACTTGCACTATGTATCTCCTGTTTTTAAGAAAATCATTAATATTTCAAGTGATAGATTGACCTGGTTGCCAAATTATCAGCTGTTTAATGACCGTATCTACTGGTACTCTGTCGAAAGCTTTCTCCAGGGCACAAGAGAGAAGATCACAATGCTGTTTATTGTTTAATGCTTTTTCAGCATCGAAGTCTAGCTTATGTAGAAGGGTGGTCGTGCTATGTAGTTTTCTAAAACCTTGAACCCCTGGCGTTGTTAGTTTAGTTTCAATGTGCCAGCAGAGCCTTTCGGCTTCAATTTTTTCCAGGATTTTAGATAGTACAGGGAGCAATGAGATGGATCTGTAGCTCTTAAAATTTTGTAAATTTTCCTTGGCTTTCTCAATGGGACCAGCTCTGCCGTCTTCCAGACTTGTGGAACCAGAGGTGTAAACACTATTATAAAGCCCTCTCAGTCTTAGGATGGAGTATACTAAGACAAGTTCCAGAAAAGTGAGCAAGGGTTTCAAGGATTTCATCTGTTTTTCATCTAATTTTAGAATCTAGTCTTGAGTTAGTATTTAATGAATCAGTTAGGTGAAATTCTTGAAGGACTGTTTGAATTATATTTAGAGGCAAGGAATTCAGCATTCAGCGCAGGGTCTGCCACTAGCACATACCCCTGCTGGATGATTAAGTTGCTCGAGTTCCTATTTTTTTTAAGTATATAGTTAGCTTTATGCCAAGTTTCAGAAATACTTTCGCCGTTCAGGCTGTTGGCAGATTACACCCACATACAGTAGATATGTTGACATACAGTTTTGCCTTTTTTGTTTTCTTATGTTTTGGCGAAGAATTGCGTTCGTTCTTTTTAAATTTAAAAGTTTGTTCTTCGTAGCGAATCTTTTGTAAGATCTCCAGAGACCGTCTCTTACCTTAGACAGCTTCTGTATCTCTGAATTATACCTACCCGGTTTTCTACTAATGTTATATTGGAATTTAATAGGAATAGCTCTGGAAGCTACTATTCGTACCGACTTGGTCAGAATTGCTACTTCATTGTTGATATTTTGTGATGCTGGGTTAACATTTTAATTGAAAATTAGTCCAATCTGCCTTTTTCTCATTATATCTGAATTTTCGTTTTGTATTGGATTGTGTGGTAAAGTAATTACGATTGGGTAGTAATCCAACTAATAAACCTTTTGGGTTATAACCTACTTCCCAATTGAATTTGTATGCTATTGTGGTGTGAGATATTGAAAGGTTTGGTGCTGTGTGTATGCTTTTAGTGCAAGTGTGTGTGTGTTAGATGATTTCTCCTGGTCTCACTTCTTGCATTGAAGTCACCCAAGATGACATATAGTATTGTTAATTGGATTCTAAGGTCATCCAGATGACTTATACGTAACGTGCTCCCTGATCCCTGGTAGTCCACCCGCTATGGCAGCCGCCTGGAGTGGCGTATTCAATACGATTTCTGTGTACCTCAAACCTCTGTCGATAAGAAATACTGCTCCACCTTTTCTATTCAGGATGAGTGATAGTAAACAACCATATCGGCCTAGTATTGTTTGTTGACATGGAACATGTATATTTGTTTCTTGAATGGTTATTATGAGTGGATTGTATTTTGAGAACAAAAAATGTAAGTAGTGTTTATATGTGTGGAACCCTTGGATGTTAGAGATATATGGGGAGAGAGTTCGTAAAGAATAAAATACAGAGAGAGAGTTCGTAAAGAATAGAAGTTTGTGTAAATCGATGTGTATTTAAAAAATAATTAAAAATTACATTGAAGACCATTGAATACTGTTTTTAATAAATCTATTGTAGTGAAATTCTGTAAGAACTGAGTTTTAATTTGAATATTGGTTGTATGAAATATATAAAAGTTTTTTTTTTTAAAATATAAAAGCTATTTTTTAGTTTTATTCTATTTCAATGCGTTGTTTTTTTTTCCTTTTTTTTCATAAATATATTTACATAAAAGAGATTACATTACAATAATATAATAAACAAATATTGAAATAATTAATATTAACAATATTACATATATATAAACAAATAATTAAATAAATAACAATATTACGCATCTAATAAAGTGAGAATAAAGAGAATTCTAATAAAATGATTAAGTGCAAAAAATTTAAAACACCGATACGTGGAGAATCTGGTATACGATGTAGAGGCGTTTGTGATAAAATATCATAATGCAGTAAAATGTTCATGTGTTGATTCATCAAGCTACAATGCCCTTTTCACTAATAGCATGATAAAGTACATATGTGATGATTGTATTAAATTGGTACACGATATGGATTTAATGATGTAGGAAATGAAAGAGAGTGTAAACAAAAACAACATTTTACTCATAGAATATAAAAGAGATTTTGAAGACTCACTAAGAAAAAGTGAGAAGAGATAAAATTACTACTTTAAACTATTGAAGTAAGATATGATGAGCGAGTTAAAAGTATGAAAAAAGCTTAAAATACTTGTGAGAATAGTTTAATAGAAATAAAAAAAATTAGTACGTTATCCGAAATTATTGAAAACCAAAATAAAAAACATGAAGAAGAAGGACAAAATAATAACAACAATAAAGTTGTTGTTATACCAAAAAAAGTAAGCAAAATATGGACAAAACAAAAACAGATATTAAGAAGAACATTGATGTTTGCAATATGCAAGTAAAAATTAACAAAGTGTATGAAAGACGAAATGGCTCTATTTCAATATGCTGCGCAAATAAGAATTCTGCAGAAATTTTTCAAAAAGAAATTTGAACTAAAATGTGTAACGATTACGAAATTTTTATGCTTAAATTAATCTGCGGTATGGATGAACATCTGAGTGAAGAAAGAATTGTTAATGCCATTAAAATACAAAATAGAGTTACTTGCGATGAAATTAAATTTATAAAAGCTTATCCGTCATTCAAAAATAAATCTGTTTATAATGCAATAATAGATGTTGATGGTAAAGCGTTTAAACAAATAATTGATTTAAAACGATTAATAATTGGTTGGAATTTATGTATTGTATATGAAAAAAATGAGTGTTCTTAGATACTAAAAATGCCTAGGTTTTAATCATAAATCGAGTGTATGTAAAGATAAAAGACGCTGTCATAAATGTGGAAATGATGAACAGAGGGGTCTATCTTTAAATTTACCTGGGCTACAGAGGGTTAAAGAAAATCGGATTAGAAAAATTAAGTCTAAAGAATATCAACTACAGCTCAGAAGAAATTGAAACTAGAGCAACATCTTCTTGATAGCTTTTTTTTAGAATTAATCCACCTAATTAACGGTATATGTTGAATGAGTATCAGACTTACCGTTTTTGAATAATAACTGCATAAACTTGAAATTTTGCTTTTAAAAACTGAAAATTTTGTAAAAAACGTTGATTATCTCGAAAGAATTCGCTTTTTTTTTATAATTGTGTTGATGCGCTACATCATCCCCTACAACTTTTTCATACACAACTTTCATATCAGACTTTCCCTTTTTCAGGTAAAGAAAAACAAATGCTAATAGCAAGGCAAATGGTTTTAGTTTTAACTTAAAAGAATTAATAAAAAATTACATAGTAGAATATAACATAAAATTTCCAAAATTAGAACGGTTTAAAAATGAACATAGGGTATTAAAAATAAAAAAAATTATCAATATAAACTTGCAAAATGGACAAATAATATAAGTGAGTGGAATAAATAAAAAAAAATGAGAAATAAATATAAAAATCAAATTAATAAAGCTAAAAATTCTTATATAAGTAAAAAAATTGAAAAATCTAATGATCAAAAACTACGTGGAAAAACATTAAAAATTTTGTTTTGAACAAAGGTTTTACTGAAATATCTGAAATAATTTTGGATAATGAAACAGTGAATGATAATATAACTTGAATTTACTTTACCTTTAGCTGGTGTTTTAGAACTAGTTGCAATTAGAATAGAGCTACGCAACAAGTGTATTTATATATTATGCTGTTATATTCCTCCCCATTCACCGCACAATATATATCTTGAACTTGAACATATTCTTGGTTCAGTAACATCTTGGTTAAAGCCTGATGACGAAATTATCATATGTGGAGACTTTAACTTACCAAACATACGCTGGAGCATGCATGATGATGAACCATTTTTAATTCCAGTAAACATCGTTTCTGAAGCCGAAATTTCTTTAATTGATGGTTGCCATGTCAATGGTTTGCAACAAGTCTCTAGTAAAACTAATTATTTAGGCAGACAGCTGGATCTTATTTTCAGTTCGGACTGGAATAACTTGATAGAAATCAATCAGGCGTTGCCTCTTGTTACTATCGACAATTACCATCCCCCGAATTGTTTCTCATATTGTTATAACAACCCTCCTAATAACACTTTTTCCAACTCCTATAGGTACAACTTCCCTAAAGTAAATTTTGTAGCTTTAAATAATTATTTTTCTTCAACTAATTGTGAAGTTGCATTTTCTAACAATAATATTGAACTTGCGTTATCTGAATTTTACCGTATTATTGAATATGACTTTAGATTATTCATTCCAACCACACGTGTTAAAGATTTAAATGTGAGTCCCGTTTGGTTCACCCGAGATCTAAAAAATTTACGTAATAAAAACAAAGCATGGAGAAAATATCTGATGAATAAATCTAATGAATCCCACAAGGAGTTTGTTGATCTTTTTAATACCTGTAAGACCTCATTAAAAGCTAAATACAATGACTATCTAAACCATGTTGCCCAGGAGGTGAGATCTAATTCCAAGTGTTCTGGAGGTTCATTAATTTAAAACGTAAACCAGCCCGATCATATATATGTATATATACGTATATCCTAATCATATGACTTATAAGGGTTTAACAAGTAATAACTCGGAAGCTATTGTAGCACAATTCAAAGAATACTTTTCAAGCTCTTATCAGGATAACATCTTTGAAGTAGACCCACTTAAACTTCCCCATTTAGCACAACTCCCTTCAATGCCCATACCTTTGATTCAGTTTTAAGTGCCTCATATGAGCCATAAAAGTCTATTTAAGTAAGTTAAATAATGAAACATCCCCAGGTTCCGATAATATTCCGGAAATAGTTTTAAAAAATTGCTCTGAATCACGCGCTTATCCTTTGTCAATTCTATTTGATAAGTCTTTTGAACACGAAATATTTCCTCAATCTGGGAAATATGCCTATATCAAACCGATTCATAAGAAGGGTCCAAAAAATGACATCGCAAACTATCGTCCAATAGCTAAACTGTCAAGCATACCAGAAGTTTTTGAACTTATGGTGTATGATACTATATATGGCGAATGTTCTGCTCTACTTGTGCCTAATCAGCATGGTTTTATGAAGGGAAGATCAACCGTAACAAATTTAGTTGAATCATGTTCCATGTTTCTTAATTCGATGGAAGCTGATTTCCAGACTGACGTTGTTTATACTGATTTAAGTAAGGCATTTGATCCCCTTCCTCATAGTGTTATTTTGCTAAAACTTCACAAACTAGGATTCCCAACATTCCTATTAAAATGGATAGAACCTTACCTATCGAATAGCTCCTACAATATTCTCTTTACATGCCATTTCCAGTACGTTTCATGCTAATTCTGGTGTCCCGCAAGGCAGTCTTCTGGGTCCATTAATGTTCATCATTTCCGTCAACGATATACCCTCGTTAATTAAAAACAGCAGCGTTATAATTTATGCGGATCATATGAAAATATTTAAAGAAGTTGCCACATCAAATGACATAGTTTTGCTTCAAAAGGACTTGAATACCTTCATGAAATGGTGCATAGTTAACAATTTAAAATTAAACATCGTCAAATGTAATGTAATCTCTTTTACTCGTCGATTAACACCAATTGCTGCTAACTACACCTTCAGCGATAGTGTTATTAAAAAAGTACCCCACTTTAAGGACCTGGAAGTAAAGTTTAACGAGAAACTGTCTTTCAATGAAAACATCAACGCAATTATTAATAAAGCTAATTCTATGTTGGGTTTCATTAAGAGATGGGCTAGGGAATTCGACGATCCATATATTACCAGATCATTGTATATGTCACTAGTTCGTCCCAATCTTGAGTATGCTAGTCAAGTGTGGTCACCACACTATAATATTCATATTGATAGAATTGAGGCAATTCAGAAAATTTTTTTGAGGTATGCGTAACGTAGACTACCATGGGCTGACCTTCTTATTCTACCCCCTTATAAAAATCGCCTAAAGTTACTTAACTTAATCCCTTTGGAATCTAGAAGAGATATTTTAGATATTTTCTTCATACTACAAGTTATGAAAGACGAAATCCATTCACAGTACATTAACAGTATGGTGAATTCCCATGTCAATACTAGTACACGGTTTCGCTCAGAGAACATTTTTAATGCCCTTTATCATCGAACAAATTACGGGAAATTTGAGCTCATTAATAAGATGTTTATGTTATGCAATAAATATAAAAGCTACATTGATATTTCATTAAGTGGAAGTCAAATTAAAAAGGATTTATTGCTACAATTCTCTTCGAATTGAATATTTGAGTTCGAGCTTTAATAGAACAGATATATGGCTACAAAAAAAAAACAACAAAAAACACATTTTCCTATCATCATACCTAATAACCATTTATTAATACGTAGTTCTAGTTTTCCAATTTCCTTCTATTTTTCTTTTGAATTGTAGAGTACTTTAGTTAAGAATGACTTTGTTAAATATTAATTACTTTTCTTTTATTTTTTTCTTATTTTTTATTTTTTTTAGCTTAAGACCTAATTGTAATCGGTTTGATCTAAACAAGAAATAAATAAATAAACTAATAGCCAATAAATTTAATAAATTTTTTATTGAAAGCATTCAACAAATGAATAGAAGCATTAGATGTGAAACATATGTATATTATATTGAAAGTAAGCCATGTATATTTAAATTTAAAATAATAACAATTGATTATTTAAAAGAAACATTAAAATTGCTAAATAACAAGCGTGATATAAATTGAATGGTTTGAATCTTATTTAAAGAATGAAAGAACTCAAAGAACAAAAATCTATGGTTGCTTGTCAGATCCAATCGAGGTGTCATATGGTGTCAAGGAAGTGTCTTGGGTGTGTTATTGTTTCTGATTTTTATTAATGATATGCAGAAAACGGTGAATTATGGTAAATTGATACAATTTGCGGATGACGCATTGTTATATATTACTGGGGAATGTGTAAGTGAATGTGTTGATAAAATAAATGTTGATTTAAATAGTTTAGGTAGGTGGCTAAGTATGAATAAAATTAAATTGAATGTAGATAAAACTAATTGTTTAATTATTAATGGAAGGAAAATGAAAATCATGATGTTATAATAGATAATAAATACATTGAAAGAATTGAAGAAATAAAGTACTTAGTAATAATAGATTGTAACCACAAGTCTATGAAAGTTGTTCTGAGATTGAATCGCTATGCTTCTGTTAATGCAATGTTGGACACGTTAAAATGACTAAATATTAAACAACAAATTAAAATGAATGTTTTGATCATTGTATTTAAAATAAAAAACGGGCTTTACCCAAATTATTTATAATTGTATATAATGGAGACATACATGAGCCTAATTTAAGAAATAATAACTTTAGCTAACTTTAGACTAGATTTTTATAGAAATGAAAAAACAAAAAATATGATCATATACAAAGGTTTGCAATTATGTAACACTTCTTACAGAATTAAAAATGGAAAATCGTTTAAGTAGATTTAAAAACCAAATTAAAATTCATGTAAAGGATAATTTTTAAATGAATTAAGTTATATTAAATCCATATTAAGTAAATTTATTTTAATTACAGTACTTTATCTCTTCGATTCTTTCAATGCAATTGGTGATATGAATATTGATATAATAAGGCAATCTAACATAAAAAACAATTATTTACTTATGATGTCATCACATGATTTAAAACCACTAATTGAGTCCCCCACTCGTAGTACTGACCACACAAGCTCATGTATTGACAACATATTTTTAAAACTATGTAATAAAAATATTAATTTGGAGCCAATTACTCAAAATTCTAACTACGGTATAAGGGACCACAACATGATTTCTTTGAAATTCTAAAGTTTAAATTCTTATAATGACAACTGTGAAAACAATTGTGTAATTACTAACAAGATTAATTTCTTAAAACTTTCGTGTGCACTTCAATTGGAAAGTTGGGATAGAGTGTATGGTGAATTAAACCCTTCTGTTGCTTATGAAATTTTTGCAGATAAACTTATGTACCATATGCGAAATTGTTCAGTTCAAATTTCTAATCCCATTAAAAATACAAAAATAACACCATGGATGACAGACGAACTCCTGAATTTGATAAAATATAAAAATAAAGTTGGATTAAATTGCAAAAGAGATCCTTACAATCTAAGTATGAGACAACATTTCAAAAATCTTTGTAAAATCGTTAAGCAAAAAATTACTAATCTCAAAAGTAACTACCTATCTGAAGAATTAAATAAACCCAACGGTAATTCTAAAAAGGAATGGGAAGTGATCAAAAATATTTTGAATGAGAAAGTTTCGACTACAAGCGATATTGAAATTAATGGACTAAAAATTTCTGACAAAAAATATATTACAAATTAATATAATGAATATTTCGCTAATTTTGCTACAAACTTGCTACAAGCATATTCACCTAAATGTTTGTGTGAACTAAACAATGACAGTGTTAAAAATGATAAACTTGTGTTGGATTTTTGGATATTTCACCAAATGAAGTAATATCAGCTATTTTGTCACTAAATAACAGAAAATCATGCACCTCTGACAATATAAATAATTTAATATTAAAAAAAACTGCACTCTATACATCAGAAGTATTAAGTCACATTTTAAATTTATCAATTTATAGTGGAAGTTTTCCAAACTCTCTGAAAAGTGCTGAAATAATTCTTCTATTTAAAAAGGGTTCTAAGCTATTGTTAGGTAATTATAGGCCTATTTCAATTTTGCCTTCTTTAGCAAAGTTATTTGAACAATTAATTAAAATAAGAATATTAAAATTTCTATTTGAATCAAATTTTTTTGATCAAAAACAAATTGGTTTTCTACCTGGTAAATGCACTGAGATGCAATTTTAAAATTATGATGTGAGTTATACTCGGGTATAAACAATAAAAAATGTACTTTAGCTCTGTTTATTGACATTACTAAAGCTTTTGATATGATTGATAACCATATTAGACAAAACAAATTAGAGTCAGTGGTTTTAGGGGTTTTATGTTAGACTTATTTAAGAGATCGAAGTCAAAAAGTTAAGCTAAATAATATAGTAAATCAACTCAAAACTACTAACATTGGAGTACCTCAAGGTTCAGTGTTAGATCCACTGTTATTCTTAATTTATATTAATTCTATTTTTCTACAGTCTTTTAAAGGTAAGATAACAGGTTTTGCAGATGACTGTTCTATATCATATAGTGAACATAGTCTTAATTCATTAAAACAAAATATGGAGTTTGATGTTGATTTGCTCAGAAAATGGTTCGTAGTTAACTTATAGTAAGTGATAAAACCAAAATAATTTTTTTTAATTTAAGAAATTCTTCTGATAATGATCTAGACATTAAATTTCATTCTACTGGTTGTGTTCGTTTAAATTATTCTTCTCATTGCAATTGTTATGTTGGATCATCTTTAAATAGTTTGTGCTCAGTAGGTTGTTTTAAAATTGAATCCGTTGAAAAGTACAACTACTTGGGAATAATTATTAATAAAAATTTAAATTGGAAACCTCATCTAGATAACTTATATAAATATATGTTGTTATGTGTTAGAAAATTCTGTATATTTGAGACGATATTGTTCAAAAAATATTTTATTAAATATTTATTATGCTCTGGTTCACTCTGAAATAAAGTATGGTATAACTAGTTGGGGTGGCTCATATTTCAATACAATTGAACCATTACTAAAAGCTCAAAAATGTATTCTCCGTGTCTTGTACTTTATGCCTTCAGTTGTTGGCCTCTATTTCAAGAACTAAATATACTGCCTGTCAGACACCTCTTTGCTCATTACTCATTAATTAAATTTTATAGACAAACATCATTTGAGACTTCGTAATTCAAAATGGTATAACTTAAGAATAAATTATAGAACGATAGTCAATATACCTTTCTGTAATAAGACACACTATGAGAAGTTTTACTATACTATGGCATCAAAATACTTTAATAATCTTCCAATGAATATAAAAAATTCAAATTGTTTAAGTAAATTTGTTAAACTTTGTAAAAAATGGCTTTTAAATATAAATTATTACGAGATTGAACTACTAATGTAAATTACGTCAATTAGATTATTTATTCTAGTTTCAAACCGCACTGGAACTATTAGAAGTCGCTTTTCATCTAAATTTTGTGAAATCTATTTTTATTAATAGTGGTATATGATAAAATTATATTCAAAGAAATTTTAAATTATTTATGGCTCTACTTATCCATATGTTCTTGCAATAAATAAATTTTATTATTAACAAAAAAAATAACTTACTTAATTTCTATTGTATTTCATTAGATTAAAGATTATTTTAAATTAGTATTAATCTTTGTTGAAACCCCACAATTAATTTCTTGAAAAAGTAAAGTTAAGTAAAATTAAGAATGATTTAAATGACTATACGTCAGTACGTCACTAGTGTGAGTTCACTACTGTATAGCTTAAAGTTTATTTGTATATATATAAGAAATTTATTAATGTACGAATATTATTGTACTTATTAATAGTTTTATATGAACTAAATAAAATAATAAATGAAAATGGAAATGAAAATGTTCCACTGGAGGGTGGAGAGTGGGGGAATTGGTAATTGTGTTAGGATTAGTGTAAGTGGTGGATTGTGGATTATGTGTTCTGGGATACATATAACATCTTTAGATAGAGTTATTTTCTATCTCCATTTCCGCATCTACTGGTTTAGACGTCTTGATTTTTTAAATAATGATGTTAATTGAGGATTAATAATTCCTGTCTTAATAGTCTCGACGTTAGAAGGTTTACTTAAAAGAGTTATGACAGGAACTATTTGTCCTGCAGGTAATTGTTGTGGTTTTTCTTGAGGTGCTTGTGGTTGTTGTTGTTGAGGTTGCTGTTGTTGAGGATTTTCAGTTGTGATTGTTGTTGTGGTTGTGTGAATTTTGTTTGGGGTTGTTGTTGTGTTGGATGTACTTTTGGTTTTGGTGGTTGTTGAGTTTGTTAGATAAGTGTAGGTTTTTGGGGCAGTAGAGGTTGAGTTTCTGTTTGTTGAGGTAGTGATTAAGTGAGATTTATTTTACTTTGGAGCAGGGGCTATATGAAGTGAAAGGAATAATGGAGGATGATTTGTTTATAGTGGGTGAATTTGTTGTTTGTGAGATAGATTTAAGGTTTTAGTAATATATTAAAATAGCTTTTCTGCGAGTGCATCTGCGGATTTGAGAATCTATAAATTTCTAATATGTTTGGATTGTGATCTTACAAATCCTTCAAAATTTCATCGTCCGTAAGTGAAATTAAGTCCCTTGAGTAGATAAATAAACGCCCTGAGAGGAGTTTAGTGAGGCATAATACTCATATACAATTTCAATGTTACCTAATTTTTTCTTTTGTACAAACATATCTCCAATTTTTCTGTTGGGAACCTCTTATATAAGGTTACCCTCCCTGTCTGGCTGAACCTTGAATTGACTTGAAGTTTGCTGTAAATATTTATTGACTAGAATACAATTCAAACCTCTAGGAGTAATATTGCTGTCTTTACATTTGATTAGAAGGAATTTTCTATCCAAGTCAGTTGGTTTAGCATCAATGCTTGGAAAATTCATAGGCGTTTTTTCAGTAGAAATGTGAGTCTTAACTCGCTTACGTTTTACCCTGGAGGACCAGCTCAGCAAACATGTTTTTACTCCCCATGGGAGCTAGTATTATTTAATTTAATAAATGTACTTATGTCCTAATTTGATAATTTAATTTAAGTTAGTTTTACTTATGCAATAATTAAAATTAAAAACTAGGAAAAATTTTTTTTATTGATATCTGATTAATTAATTTCAGTATGCTGAGAATTTAATGCTTTAACCTTATTTTTCTAATATTTTTAAAAAATATTTTTTGAAAAATGTCTTCTATTAGAATTTTATAAATTTATTGTTTTTTTAAAAAAAATAATTATTATTTACACAATAATTATTTAATATTTATATATTTAAAAAAAATTATTTTATATATTAATTTGATAAAATTTATTTATAATTTTATTTTAATTAAATTTTTCACAGGGAAAAAAATGCGTTTCTTTTGAATGAGAATTCAACGGTTTCTCGAGTCACAATTTGTTTATTTATTTATTTATCTTAACAGTTGATCCTACAGATGAATCTGCAGGCCAACTTTATAGGTCCTTTTCCCTTTCGAAATGTGGGCCTTTTTTTTAAATTATATTAATTATTTGGTACATATTTTTGTATATTATATATTTATATTATTTCTTTTATTAGTTATATTATATCTACATATATTAATTATTAAATTATGTTTGAACCGAGTATTGAATGCTGTTTTTTATATGTATGCATGTACATACATATATTAAAATAAATTATAACGGATTATAAAACTATTTCAAAAACTAATTACTGTAAACTGTTATTTCATTATATTAATTCTATACCTATAAACAAAGCAAAACATAATATTTTTATTAGAGAATTTATTAGAAATCAATAACAATATAATGATATGTATGTATACATAATACATGCTTTCTTAATTCATAAGCATGATGTCGTTATTAAAAAAAAAAAATGATATTACTCATCTCAATTTTTATTTCTTTCTCAAATTTTAATAAAAAATTTTAAACTATGGATTGAATGATAATATAAACATAGATTAATTAACCCTATAAGATATCTCACACCATATAAGAAATTGTCATAATGAAATCAATTTTAGCAAAAAATTTCTGTTGCTGAATTATTTGTTTCTAAATATTTGTTGAACAATTAAGTTGAAAATATTGTGTTGTCAACATTTTTCAGTGCTCATCAGCATCACAAAAGGGGAATTTATGTATGGGTAGTAATAAAATTCAAAACATATTTCCATTCCATAAATGTATGGATTATGGATACATTATGATAATTCGTGGATTTCATTTTTTTTCATTCACTCACTGTTTATAATTTATATGAATGCGTTGTTTGTTTAACTACTTTTTTTTGTTATTTAATTCTTGTTTTATTATTGGGAGAGTAAATTCAAAATATATTCCCATACATATGGATGTGTAGTTATTTTTGTTCACTCCACTGTTGATAATTTTTATGTATGCGTGGTTTGTTTAGCTATTTTTTTTTTGTTGTTTAAGCTTAGAGGTAGGTAAGGACCTAGTTAAAATATATTTTTAGTACGAAATAATGAATGAAATTTCGCATTGTTGTAAAATTTATATGTATTTTTAAGAAATAAGATAATTGAATTATATCTACGGGTTGTTGCAACATTTCTATTTTTCATGTTAAATATTTTTCAAAGATATTGGTACTTTTATTAATTTAGAAAATAGTGAAAAAAAATGTTCAATTTAGAAATTAAACATTTTTTATATTGACCTATATTTTTTTTCATAAATATAAAGAAAGTTTAATTTTCTACAAATCACTGCGTTTGCAAACGCGTAAGTGCGAGGACATGTGTAATAAATCGTTTTTAATTTAACAAAAAAACGGAATCAGTACTAGACCGCTAAATAATTGTAATATAATTGTAAATTAAAAAAAAAAATAAACCGAAATTGTGTTTTATTGTAACACGCGAGTTATGTTCGTAACATAAAAAAAACAAAAGTTTAATTTTATAATACAAGTTTATACGCACTTCTTACTTCTAAGTCAGAATATTAATTAATTATTTATTATCTTTTCATTTTTTAAATACAATTTTGATTAGTTAAAAAATGTTTACTTAATGTTTACAATAAGTTCATAATTTGGAAAAACAGGATAATATTATTTAAATTATTAAAGTTCTTATCATATTACATTAAATTGATGGGAAAATAATTATGCAATAATATAAATTTATTGTGAGAAAATGATTCTACGATAATATGTAAAGTTCATTGGAATATTATATTACGTTAATTTTATGAAAAATAATTATTAACAAAATTTAATAAAAAATGTAATTTGGGTATAAGTTTATTAAATGATTATGACGATGATGATTATGATGGTTGCTTATGGGATATGTGTATATACTATCCCATAACTTCTCCCCTCTAAGAATGAAGTGTTGGCCAGAAAAGTTTGTTGTTTGAAGTGTTGGATTTTTCTTCGGTTGTAATTGGTAGTGTAGCAGCTTGGCTTTTTAACTTTGTTTTTGTGATATTTGCTAATTTTGCTAATAGGATGACGATTGCAATTATAATAAGACCTAAGGTGATGAGATCTCTTTGGTTTCCTTCGACTTGTAATATTTCTATTGTTTTATAATATATTTTTAGAATATATTTTTTGTGAAAATATGGGTTTTGTAATGTTAAATATTATACTGTTATTACTGTAGTAAGCCTGTAAACTAAGTAGTTCCTATATATGTTCGTTAGAAATTTCATTGATTGACTGACTTTTTAAGTTATAATAAATTTCGGTTAATTCTTCAGTGTTAAGGATTTGTTTAGAAATTATATTTAGTCTGGCAAGAACTATTGCCTCTGCTAAATTGCTTAAATGACTGTTAAGTAAATCTATATTGTAGTTTATTTGTGCTAAAAATTGAGCTTATCTAATAATATCTGTAGCTGTATCAATCTTATTTCGTGCGGTTTCTAGTTGATTTTTTAAATATTTTTGGATTACGTTTTGTTGGGAATTTATATGGTTTGTTATGTTTTCAAGCCTTGCAATCATTTGATTGTTAATTAAAATTTATGTATTTATACCGTTATTAATGTTGGATTGATTAGAATATAATTTTTTTATTTTTTCATTTATTTGGTTGGCGTCCGTAGCGTCCATGTTACCTGTTATGCTTTTTATTATTGTTCCTATTCCGTCTACTAACCCTCTTTTATTATTTATATAAAAGACTAGAGTTGTATGTTTGTAAACGACGCTTTTTGACATTTTTTGTTGTTACTAAAAAGAAAATATTTTTCCTCTCAATTATTTTTATATGATTTTTTGATTTTTAAATTTTTAAATTTTTTCCTTTCAATTAAATTGTGAAAAAAAGAAGGAAAATGGATAAAAAATAAAATGGATGGAAAATAAATTATTAATTTGTTTTAAATTATAACAAAAAAGTGTTTCTAGAAAAAAAAATTCTTGGGGCCACTGAGTGATTATGTTCGAAAAAAAGTTCAGTATCTTTTTATTCGGGACCCGTTTTTAAACGGGCTGACTTACTAGTTTCTAATATTAGGTTTTAATGTTTCCAACTTTTGTCGTAATTCTATTAGTCTGATTCGTACTGTTGTAGTAGAATCTTGTAATTCATGAAGGCTGTAAAGGTTGTTTATTGAATTTTCTATATTGTCTATAGTCTTCTCGTAATTGTCTAATCTAACTATGTGTAAATGTAAATGTTGGTATGTCTGTATCCCTCTAGCTGTTCCTAGTTTCATCATCAATATTTGGTGGTCCGTTAGGTCCTGTATTTCTTTCCGTTATCCCGTCCCGACCATTGTCCTGAAATTTAAGTTTTCGCTTTAATTTTGATTGATGTGCTTTTTTGTTTTTTGTAGTAATAACGGTAACTTTGTCGTTACTTTTTATTCTATGTTTACTAAATCTGGGTGTCAGCTTGTTGCGTCTATTTTCTTTCTTATATACTATATCGTTAATTTCTAAATTGGAAGGGGTCTTCCCTATTTTTATTTAACTTATTTATGTTTTTATTCTAAATGATTTCTATATGATTTTTAATTATACATGTAGTATATATATAACTCATGTTCTTCACTAAATTTTATATTTTTATTGAACTCTTACCAGTAAATAGTTCATAAGGGGTTAATTTAGTTGCAGAATTTGTAGAGTTACTGTTCCATAAATTTCCGTAATTGTAGAGTGAAGACGTTCCACAGGGGAGTTTCCATTAGAGTTTTGAACGGATGTAAAATGTACTTTAATATTATATTGTTAACAGAAATCTTTGAATATGTTTGCTGTGAACTCTGTTCCAGAATCACATAAAATTTTTGAAGGGATGCCGTGAAGGCTTATGAAATGTTTAAGTGATTTTATTACGTTGATGCTACTCCTGTTAACTAGAGTATAAGCTGCTGCAAATTTTGAGAATTTGTCCAATACCGTTAGGATTTAACTGTTGGTAATTGTATAAATGTCGATGTGAAGGATATCTAAAGGTTTTGAGGGTGATTCTGATATTTCATATTGTAATTTTATCGGTTGTCTATCATACTTAAGTGTATTGGAAGTTTCGCAATTGTTAATGGTTTGATTGATTTTGTTTAAGGGTTCATTGATCCCTCTATGATTATTTTTTATGTGATATTCGTTTATCAAGTGATCCTGTTCATCACTATTTACTACATCGTTTAATATATCTGTGCATCTAATAAGTTTGAGCAATTTATTATTTGAAAAGTGTAAGGAATATACCGTTTGAATTATTTTAAAAGTTTCGTCGTCAGTGTAGATGGCTGTAAGTTTGTTAGGGGCTAAATATTCCTTAAAAATGTTTGTAATATTATCTTCATTAAAGCAGAAGTTGCGGAAGGTACGCCGATGTTTATTACGAAAGATTGTTTCTACGGAAATGTTAGGTTTTTTATTGGTTTTTTCTAGAATTATTTGCAGGCTGAATTCATTTAACGGGCGTTCTGAGATAGGGATACCATCATTAAGATCTTCTATAGCGGAGTGTATAGTTGATGCACATGTACCATGAAGTGAAGTATTAAGTTCTGTTTCATGTAAGTTACATTCCGGTTTAATGCGACTTAATGCATCAGCGTTTGCATTTAATGTTCCTTTTTTATACACTATTTTGTAGTCAAACTCTTCTAATTTAAGCCTCCACCTTACTAATCTTGAATTTGGTTCTTTAAGATTCGTTAACCATATGAGAGGTTTATGGTCTGTAACTATAGTAAATTTATTGCCGAATAAGTATGGACCGAAATATTTTGTAGCCCATACAATGGGTAATAATTCTTTTTCGATAGTGGAATAATTTAATTCTGAGGTTGATAAGGTTCTGCTTGCATAGCAAATAGGTTTATCACTACCTATATTTCCTTGGGAAAGAACACCGCCTATGGCATAATTGCTTGCATCTGTTGTAACTAAAAAAGGTTTTGTAAAATCTGGATACTGAAGTATAGGATCATTGATAAGGAGATCTTTACAAGTTTCAAAGGTTTTAATGTAAATGGCTGTTAGCTATATTTTTTTCCCCTTTTTTAAACATTCCGTTAGAAGTTTTGTTAATTTGGCAAAATCTTTAACAAATTTCCGGTAGTATCCCAGTAGACCTAGGAATGATTTGATTTCTTTTTGTGTCCGTGGAATAGGAAAATGTTTTATTGCTTGGATTTTATTTGGACTGGGTTTTACTCCATTTGTAGTGACTACGTGCCCTAAGAAGGCGATTTCTTTTTTCATAAACTCGCATTTATCTAATTGGATTTTGAAGTTGGCATATTTTGAAGTCAAACACCTTCTTTAAATTCTCGATGTGTTCTTGAAGGGAGGTTGAAAAAATGATCATATCACCAAGATATACTAGACAAATTTTACCCACCAGGTCTTTTGAGATATTATCCATAACGAGTTGGAATGTTGAAGATGCGTTTTTTAAACCAAAAGGCATTCTTATGTATTCATAGTGTCCTCCATCGACGGAGAATGCTGAATATCGTTTTTAGTAATTTCGATTTGGGGAAACCCGCTAGCGAGGTCTAGCGTGGAAAAGTACATACATTTGCCTAATTTACCAAGTATTTCATTGATATTGGGTATGGGGTATTTATCACTTACAGTTTTTTCGTTGAGTTTTCGATAGTCAATTACTAAACGCCACTTTTGTTTACCGCTGGCATCTTTTTCTTTGGTACTATCCAAACTGGGGAACTCCAAGATGAATAGCTATGTTGGATGATTCCTTGATTTAACATATCGTTTATTTGTTTTTGAATTTCTTCTTTATGAATGTAGGGGTAGCGACAGTTTGATTTGATTAGAGAAGGTAAGAGTTTATCCTTCTTTAAAAAATATTTCTTCATATTCTTTGCAGATATAGAAGAGTTTTCTCTTTTCTTCATTGTTTAAATGAGAAGTTCGAATTAAGTCGAATATTTCGTTTCGAGAAACACTGATGTTTAGATTACATTCTATTCGATAGTTATTAATTTCTGAAAATTTTTGAATTCCCTCAAACTTTAAAGGTTGTTCCAGAAATATATTTTGTTCGAGGTCAGATTGCTTGGTTACTTCAATTAAACTATACCAGTTATTAGCGTTATAAAGACCTTCGGCTATGAATAGATTTCATGAAATTTTGGTATTAGGAATATATATATAACCATTTTCGATATCTATTTTCGATATTTTTCGGACATGAAGTTAGGTTTAAATTTCAATTTTAATTCAGCGTTTTTTGTTATTAATTTAATTTTTGATAAGTCAACATTAGCACCTAGAGCTGTTAGAACGTTTAGACCAAGTAGACCGTCGAAATAGTTATGGAATTTAAGCAATAGTTTACCTTGTTGGTTAAATTCTTTGAATGTGTTTAAAAATGTTTCTTTATTAATTTCGTGTTTTTTAAAAGCTGTAACTATAAGTGTAAGTTTAGTACTAACTGAGAATTTTTCACCTATTAATCTTGGATTGATGAAGGATGAGGAGGCACCAGTATCTATTAAAAATTTAAAGGGTTTTTTGTATGGGGTAAGTAATATATTTACGTATGGTAGGATGTGTCCATGTGGGTTCACATCTATGTATCCGATTGGTTCGAACAGGCACTTGGCCGAAAATTTGAATCGTCCACCTCATATGTGGGATTCATATTAGATCGTTTATTGTTTTTGGGATTATTTTGCGGATGTTGATCGTAATACTTATCTAAATTCTGTTTAAAATTATCGTTATTATATATTCTTTGATTTTCTACATTAAATAATTCCTCACTAATATATTTTGGGAATGAATTATTTTGTTGGGAAGGGTTGACTGGTGGTTCCTGATTAGGGTACCTAGTTTGTTGTTTGAACCTAGTTTGTCATGATGATGTGTCCATAGGTTGTGGTTCTTGGGAATAATTATTGCTACGATTATTATTATTATTGTTAGTATTATGGTTATTATGGTTGTATTTATTATAATTTAGTTTGAAGTACTGATTATTTAACAAGTTTGGTTTATTATTATTATAGTTTTGTGGGAATGGTCTGTTACCTTGTACAAAAGCCTGTACGGTTGTACAAAGTGGAACTAGAAAATCTTAGCACTAAATCTAAAAAAGGAGAGCTTCATCCTATATATAATCTGAGATACATATTACATCGGAAAATAACAATAGAAGAACCAAACAAACAAGTTGGACCCGTGCAGTGTATAAACTGCCAAGAGTTCGGCCATACAAAAACTTACTGTAAACTACCACCTGTATGTGTTGTATGCGGTGACTATCACTCTACAGTAAACTGCAACAAATCTAAAAACGACCCAAAAATTAAAACATGTAACAATTGTGGAGATAGCCATACAGCAAACTATAGACGTTGTCCAGTGTACATGGAACTTCGCAAAAAACAAGCACCAAGAAGAATTTACTCAACTCGACAAAATTTATTACAACATCAAAATAATTTATATCAACATCAATCGATTTTCAATCAACATCAACCAGATCTGACAAATATAAGCGATGAAATAACTGCAACCTATGCTAATGTTGTAAAAAGTGCAGACAAACCGAACGTAAATCAAAGAAGAATTTCAAACAATGAAAAAGTCCTTGAAGCTTTAATTAACACCCTTATTGCAAAAATGAATAAATTCGTGACCTCTATGCAGAGTATGATGCAAGAATTTATAAAAACCAGACAACATTAATAAGCAACTTCATACTAAAACCATAAACTACCTAAAATTTTGCCACTGGAATGCAAACGGCCTAAGCCAACGTAAACTAGAATTAGAAACCTTCCTCAACTTGCATCAAACTGATGTAATGATTGTTTCAGAAACACATCTCACAGATAAATATAATTTTAAAATTCACGGCTACCAATTTTATCACATTAAACACCCACATGGGAAAGGGCACGGGGGTTCCGGTATTCTAATGAAAACAATAATTAATCACTATTTACTACAAGGATATTGTTTCCCTTCCAAATCAACCAGCTACGGTAGATAATTTATAAAAAATGCTTTCCGGCTTAGAACATAGTTTTATTGCAGCAGGAGATTTCAATGCAAATCATCCTTTTTGGGAATCAAGGCTGATAACACATAGAGACAACTTTATAATTTAATATCAGAACAAGGATATGATCTTGGATCAAGTATCAAGTGGTAAACCAACATACTGGCCATCCGACAAGAGCAAAATTCCTGACTTAATTGACTTTGCCATCACCAAAAATATAAGTGGGAACAAAATCTCAACATCAACCCTAAACGACCTATCTTCTGATGATTCGTCGGTTTTACTTGAATTTAAATCTGAAATTGCTGAAAAAAAGGAAGCACTAAGTATCACGAAAAAGACTACAAACTGCCTAAAGTATAAAAAATATATCAGTTCACATATATGTTTATCAGTACCATTAAAAGACGATAATGACATTAACCGAGCTTTAACAAATTTTGATAAACTTCTAGTTCAAGCAGCGCAGGTAGCAACTGGACACAACCCTATTACCAGACAATCCCAAAAATGGACAATAGCAAATGAAATACAGCAAGCTTTAACAACAAAGCGTCAACTTAGAAGAAACTGGCAATGTACTCGATCTCCTTTTGCTAAAAGATTAGTAAGCCCAGCTCAGAAAAAATTAAACCATTTATTAAGAAGTTCAGCAGAAAACAAAATAAGTGATTACCTCATTGACTTATCGGCAACGGCAGAAAATAATTATTCCTGATGGAAAGCTACTAAGAACTTAAAAAGACCACAAAATCAAGAACCACCGATTAGAACACAAAATGGAAACTGGGCAAGAAATAATCGAGAAAAGGCATTTGCCGAGTACTTAGAGAATGTATTTAAACCACACAAAAAATAAAATAGTTCAACTCTACATAAATCAAAAAATTAACATACAAAAAGCAACAGGATATGATAACATTTCTGGCAAAATGTTGAAAGAACTTCCCGGTATTTCTGTGATATTCATAACAAAAGTTTTCAATGCGATTTGCAGATATGGGTGCTTTCCCCCCAAGTGGAAACTTTCTCTAATTACAATGATTCCAAAACCTGGAAAAGACTTAACAAAAGTAAACTCTTACCGTCCAATTAGTCTTCTTCCAATTATCGCCAAGGTGTTTGAACAAAAACAATACACAAAATTTTACCGAAAATAAAAAGTAAGGGTATACACGCTGGGTGGCGCAATAGGTAGAGCGCCTGCCTTTCAACCGAAAGGTACCGGGCTCGATTCCTGATGAAGCAAAAAAAAAATGCTTCATTGGTTTTTCGAGCTGGTCTAGTACCCTTTGTCATTGGGATATAATAAATTACAAAAAATAATTGAGAGTATATAATATCTGGTAACAAATTAAATAAAATGAAACCATTCTATTTAAGAAGGCTTAGTTCTTGACAATAGTAGTAGTTTTCCACATTTAATGAGTTGATAAGCCAGTAATTTGTTAAAATAAATACTCAAATTATTGTAGATATTGTAGTGTAAAATTGCAGTACCGTACTTAATTAAGCACGAAAAGGTGGTTCTACCTAAGTTACAGTCAAGATCATAAAAAAAAAAAAAATAATAATCTCTCTCCACCAATTTGGATTCCAAGCAGCCCATAGTACCATTGAACAGGTTCATCGGATTGCAGCACATATCAGAAAAAATTTTGTTCTGCCTTATTTCTCGACGAGTCACAGGCGTTTGACAAAGTCTGGCACGAAGGGCTAATATATAAAATACAAAAACAGCTACCTCCTGAGATTCACCAGCTATTAATATCATATCTCTCCAACAGACGCTTCAAATTTAAATTCAAAGATCAAGTTGACTAAGGAATTTGAAATAAATGCCTGAGTGCGACAAGGTAGCGTTCTTGGTTCACTTTGTACTTAATCTATACATCTGACTTGCCGGAAAGTGGTCATCTAGTAACCTCCACATTTGCAGATGACACTGCAATCTTAAGCTCTCACACAAACCCTCAGGTTGCATCCACAGATTTACAAGAACACGTGCAAAAAATTTAAAACTGGTTGAAGAAGTTTAAAATGAAAATAAATGAAACACTCTACCTTTATTGAGTAACATTTACACTTAAAAAAAAGTCCTGTCCACAGATAAATATAAATGGAATACCTGTACAGCAAGCAAATGATGTTAAATATCTTGGAGTACATCTTGATAGAAGGCTGACTTTGAAAAAACATATTTCAAGTAAAAGAGATTTACCCAAAATAAAGTTAAAGACTTTATACTGGTTAATTGGTAAACACTCAAAACAAAAATTGGACTATAAATTACTGATATATAATTCTTTGCTAAAACCCATCTGATGGCCATCTGGTCATCTGGTCATATGGGTGCAAACTATGGAGAAGTACTTCGAACTCAAATATGGAGATAATACCAAGAATGTAATCAAAAGTTCTAAGAGTTATAACAAATGCTCCTTGGTATGTGAAAAATAGAAACTTGCATAAAGACTTAAACATACCAACAGTCAAAGAAGAACTTGAAAAGGTCTCAAACAACTATGCAACCAGACTGTCATATCATCCAAATTCATTGGCAAGAAACCTACTGAACATCTCAACTATCAGTAGACTAAAAAAGAAGACTTTAGCTGTCTAGCAGAAAAACAATTTGTCTTATCTTTAAACTAAGACAATCCGTACACCATCCTTTATTTTAGTACATCCCTTAAGGATTCTATTTTTTAATCTTTTAAAACTTATTGTAATTTTCAAATATAACAAAAGATTCAATAAATTCATAGACGGAAAAAAAAGAGATATATTCTACAAAAAAGTCTGCATGAAAAGTATCCGCCGAAAGCCCATTGAGAAGTTTTTAGCCGATTTACAATTGAACTTCCATAATTATAGAAAATTTTGCCAATATTTTTTTACTTTTTGGATAACGTTACTTTCTCAAATGTATTATCTCAACGAGAATAATGTAAAAGAATGAGTACCTATTTTGTTTTCGTATGACTGGTATGAGTACGGAATAGACAGGTAGCTGTGTTTCTCTAAGAATATTCAAATACGAAAGAATAATATGTTTAGATTTATTCTATTTGATTACTTCTATTTGATTCGATTTGTTTTGCATTTTTGTTGCATTGGATCATTCAAAAATATTAAAAATATTAATATTAAAGAAAACATTTAAATAATAGTTAGTTTAGTTTTGAAATCCCTTATAATCAAATTTACAATCAAAATGTTTTCTCAGTTTACAAATATAAAACGATTTTTATATAAATTTACTTAATTAACATATAAGACAATAGTTAGCGATAGCTTTTATTTAAAAAATATTGTTAAGCCCCACAATAGTGAAATAATAGTGTAATAACAATAAAATATTAAAAATTCAATGTACCCAAACAAATAAAAAAGTAAATAAAAATAATACCTATACAAAATGGTATGTATATACAATGAGAATCTTGCTCTATTTTTCTGTTCTTTTTTGTTAAATAACATTTGTTCAATAAAATGAATAAAATAAATTCGAAAGTTTTTACAAAAATCTAGAAAACACTTTCCGAATCTTAAAATTTTGAAATCCTTTTATAATTAAAAAATCCTTGTGAGCTATGTGAACAAATATTAAGAAAAGCGGATGAAGTTCTTACATGTCCTTCTGATTTTTTGATTTTTGCAAAAACTTATGCTAAATTAAGTGATTTTGGTAAATTATATGGACCATCGGATGCATTTTTTAGAGCATGCCAAATTCACTGCGCTGTTTTTGAAAACATTTCCAAAAATGAAACATATATTAAAAACATTCGAAAACAAAATTTCAAACGACCGTACAGATGAAAAGTCTCTTCTCCCGTGGGCTATTTAAAATTACATTGCAAAAATTAAGTTGTTTTTTAAATGATATTTTGCGCACTCTTTCTTTCTCACAACTGATTACATAACAAAAACAATATTTCTTTGCTTCTTTAACTAATGAGGTTCTTTTTGTAAATGGAGTAGTAAAAATATCTTGACTTCCCCAGTGCATATCTTCTTATTAATGAATATTCTTTCCTACTATGGTGCAGAAAAACAACAAAAGAAAATAACAAAAAATGTATACCCATTTCATTTAAATCAATTTGAGTAAAGTTTGATTTTTTTTCTCCTATATTAAAGGCATTCTTGATGAGGTGTAAGAAAGAAAGAAAAAAATCTCTTCCAATTTGATTGCAAATTCTCTTCTTCATTTATATTAAAAACATAATGTATGCATGAAACCGAAACAATATTTCTCTTTCAAACAAAAAACTATAACGGTACATGCTGACACCGGCGAAGAATTATATATAGATATACATTTCAATCGGAATTATTAAGATAACTATTTTCCTACACGGAAATTATTACAATAAAACTTTTCTTACTCGGAAATTATTACGATTATTTTTATATTATATTCTTATTCTATATTATTCTTCCATATACGTAAACGAATTATAACAGAACTAATCATCAATCCAAATTTTCCGATTGATCATGATTAAATAAAGGGAGGTGGTTTTAGTGCATTCAAATCCCTCACTATTATGAGGTATGTACGGTAAGACCTCATGATGTTCTTTGGGAATTCCTATCTACCCTGCGAGTAGTACATTAGTTATTTTCTAAGTTTTTCTCGAATGATTTCTCAAATTTTAATTTGACCTTACTTGATGCTTATTATTAAAATTAATTATATAATAATGAGAAAGTAAATACTGATCTCTATATTAAACATTAATACCTACATTAAACAATAAAAATAAAGTTCTTATTAACAAAAAATAAAATAGATTTTATTCTCAAATGCAAATAATATAATAAATTCTATGAGTTACGCAAATACAATCCTCTTTTAATTTTTGAAAGCATTGTAAACCCAAATTTCTCTACAGATTTTTTTCTAAAGTTTCAAAAATCATATAGAAGAAAATAATTGAAAACAGTACTGCCGTTCCATAATTTGTCAGGGGAGTAATTTTAGAATTTTCAGGGGAGTACCAGAGGAGTATCACATAAAATTTCTTTTACAATTATAAATAAAACAACTTAAATATTGTGTAGTTTGAAAGTTTATTCAAATTTTTATTTTAAATAAAAAAACATATAAATAAATATTTCCTGTCAATACATATTAAAACAAAACAACATTAAATTCAGAATTTTTCAATATAAAATTAAAAAATATATATTTTAGTATACAATTTATTAGAAAATAAAACGTTAGTATCAAATCAAATTTTAAACAAGCATAGAAAGTTTTAGTAGAAATTTTAGCAGAAATTAAAAATCAAACCTTAAATTAAGTTCTAATTCAATTTTAATAAATTTTTATAATGCATTCAACTTCATTCATTTAAATAAAGATTCTTATAAATTAAATATTGCTTTGTAATTCATTACATAACAGCCTTTTTACATTAAAATTAAATAAAATTTAGTATTCATTTTATTAGAAAATAAAACGTTAGCATCAAATCAAATTTTAAAACAACAACCAGAATCAAATATTACAAGCATATTTTAAAAGTATCACAGCAACTGTTATTTTTTATTAAATTTATCTGTGAGAAAATTCTTTCAACAGTAGCACTGCTGTGTGGCAAACATAGTAACGACCTTTTGTAGCAAAGCTAAGGTTCTATATTCATCATCTAATACATCGTTGTCGAACTTTGAAACTTTTGTGTTGAGTGAAATTTTATGTATATACCTGTATATTCATAACAATTACATTCTAACACTTTAGAATGCCTTTTTAAACTTGTAAATACAACTATTATTATATCATAAATAATATAAAATATAATTATATAATAATTAACCGGATATGACGTTGCGCACTCCACCGCTCTCATCTGTTAAAAAAGATTCGTCCTCGACATCGAAATCAACAGGATCAACACTAACTCGAGCTACATCATCCTCAAACATCAATAACATTCCAAGCTCATCTAATAACTCAACGGTTAAAGAAGATGATTTACCCCAAGAGCTCCAGTCACTGCGAATGCAGAACAATTAAAGGAAGTTCTTTCAAAACATTCTACTGAAAAGGTTATACCAATTGTGACCTTTTTTGATAATGCCGAAAAAAAATGGTAACAACAACTTCGAACTCAAAAACTGCCTCACCCAAAACAAACCAGAGTCAATGATTACTGGTTGAATAACTCCAAAGAATTCACCAATAGATTTAGCGAACTCGACACAGCTGAACCTGAAAAAACTACCCAGGAAACAAAAGCGTTGAAATCCCCTAGCACAACTTTTGCATCATGTTGAGCGTAAGCTTCATATGCTTTGCCTAACGCGTCATAGAAGTCTTCTTTCTCTGTTTCTTATTTTTCAGCATGCACACATATTAGGCTGATGTTCTAGAAGGTGCCTTTAATGCGGGTTATGGCTAGACGTTCGTTAATTAGTTTGAAATCAATAACATTTTGTCTTAACCTGTCTCCAATTGCAAAACATCGAAATATGTGCTGTTTTTCGTGGCATAGTATATATCGCATTTTTGGTTCCGCATTATTCCGAATCCTGTCCAACGCAATGACTGTAACACAGTGATGTCAGATTCATGCTGCCTGAGGACATTTTCCAATATGTTAGATGCACCTGGGCTGTATAGTGTTCGAACCTTCCAGGTGCAAATTCTAAAATCAAAGTCCTAACGAGTCCCGGGTCTGTTTCCAATTAATCCATCCATATCCGAGGCTTGTATTAAGTCTTTCACAACTATATTTTTTCATGGGTTAGGTAGTTACCTCGCTAAGTAGCTGTATAGGATAGTTTCCGGAGGCCACCACGTGAAGGTAATGTAAGCACTGGCTCAGGAATTTGACAGTTTCGCATGTGGGTCTTCGACCGGTCGAATGTTACCCTGTCAATCCCAAGCCGGACCTTTCGAACCATCCATTTATTGTTATATCCAATTCTTCTTCTTTGAAAATCCAACCTATTACTGAAAACAGGACAAAGATTATCAAAAGTAGTATGATTTTCATCTAGTCCTAATTTTAATTAGGCATTAGTTGGCACACAGTTAATACATTTAATAATTTGTTCTTTAACACGCTCCTTCTTTCGATGGTCACCTAGACATTTGGAACAAACTTTCACATCGTTACAATCAGATGACTTATGATTGAAACCTTTGAATTTGTAACGAGTAATTTTGACACCGTCGTAAAGCCTGCATCTTTCCCATCCAATATTAAATTTTTCAGCTGCTAAAATTTTGGGAAACATTCGGTATCAGCTTCAAGTAAAGCATTAAAAAAACTGCTTTTTAGTTTTTTTAACCTCATAATATTTTATTCATTTAAGGAAAAAATCACCTAATAGCGGATTTTGCTTTTTAAGTTTATCAATAATTTCACTTTACTCATGCTTGAATTTCATATTCACAAGTCGAAATCTCGGTTTAAAAGAAGATAAAAATATCTTGTTGACAATTGATGTGGAAACGAATTTATCCAGAGCGGCTATTTTAAAAAGTTAAAAAACCGGGTATTTTTGTAGCGCCCGTACTGATGACAGATACTGAAAGCAGCCCAAAGAAAACTTACTTTTCGATCATTTTCTTCATAGAACTATGGACCAATCATTCCACCAGCATGAATTGCACACCAGATAGTGACTTTATCTGGATGAAATGGTGTCTGATCAGTTTCGTGTGGATTTTCAGCACTCCAAATTCGGCATTTATGTTTTTTTACATAACGATTTAAACAAAAATGAGCTTCATTAGTGAATAAAATTTTTCGATCAAAATGTTCATCATTTTCAAGTTAAAACAATTTAACATTTCTAAACGTTGTTCAAGCGTATTCTGTAACTGAAAAAATGACATAATGAATGTCAAAAAATAATAAGCAGTGTTGCCAGTTTAACCATTTTAAATTGTACCATCACTATTGGGAAATCCTTTTAGTTTTACTTGTGGTATCAACACAGAGTTGCCAACTTAATAATTTTGTTTTATTAAATTATAAATAAATACCTAAATTTTTTTTATGTACTACTGAAAAATGTAGCTACTATTTTTTTAGTCGTGCGAAATTTATTTGAACTCTTTATTAAGTCGTTTTGATTTGAACGATTTTTGTTAAGTAGAATATCAAATCGGTTCAAAGATCGGCTTTATGCATATCGTTTTTACGAATCATGTGGACAAAAGCTATTGAGACATGCCAAGCTGTATTCACGAATATTTACCTCTGTTTTCATTTGCGTAATTTATATTTAGACCGGAACACACTTTTCTTTGATGCTGCCCAGATATCTAGTTTTTATAACTGATATTAACATAATAGTGCTAAATAATAATATTGCTTCAAAGAACAAATTGATATACTCTAACTTAAACATTTTTACAAACATTTTTTTTTTTCTGCCTTACTGTTCAATGTATTTTATAGTTATGATAATTACTGCTTTAAAAAAGGTTTCTCTTTTGCTTTTTTTTTAATTTAAAGCTAAAACTAAAGAAAATTTTCTTCGACAATCAATAATGTCACCAATCAATACTTTTTTTGGTATTTATAGTGGTTTAAACCAAAAAGATTATTACTTCCAATAGTTTCCAACTATTACACATTTTAAAGAAAAATTCAAAAATCATTCAGTTGATATTTCATCATAATTTTGGGTTAGATACCTTTATTTTATTCCTGTTAATAATAAGGAAGAAAAAAAAATATTTTATTTTTGTAATATAATCCGGTGAAAGAAAGAGAGAAAAATATTAAAATATAACGAAAGCCGGAAATAGAAAATTTCGCCTCAAGCCAATTTCTTTTGTTTTCTTTTAGTAAGTTTTAAAATCAACCTTATACAATTGAACAACAAAAAAATGAATTGTTGTTGTTGTTTTTTGGTTTTGAAAAGAAAATTACATTTTATATTGGTTGGGTTAGAGAGTTCTCAGATAATTTTGTGGGTTATTTGAATAGATATTTCATGTATAAATATATATATATACATATACATGAAATATGTATAGCAAATATTGTACAGTTAAATGAGATTGTAATGAATCTATAGGAGTTAAAATATCGAACGATTGAAGTTTAATATTCAATAATCAATACACTTTAGTCGTAATATACATGTGTATATATTTAAAGAACGGGTTTTAAAAATATCCATCCTATTTTAGTTTAATTTTCAGTTTTCAATTGTTGCTTTTGTTTTTTTTTTCTTTTGCGTCTTTTTATTGTTTTTTTGTTTTTGCATTTCTTTTAAGCACTTTACTATATAGTAGAGGCTTGGTGTTGATTATAATTAACCGCAAAAAAAGAGAAAATTACAGGTTTAAAAATAAATTAGTTTGTCATTATAATACGGGATATATCACAGTTTTTCATTTTTAACTAGAAAAGTTACACGGCCTTACCCGAGAAATTGGGAAATTCTTAGCACTTTTCTTTGTTTTTAATTTAAAAAAAAAAAGAAAGAAAAATATTATTTGATGTTCTTTTTTATTAAGTTAACCACTGGGTGGCTGTTGTGGGTATTTGTGTGGATTGAACTGGTGAAATAAGAAAATAGTGCCTTACATATCAAGATACATACCAAGGGAATACGATTTCGTATCGCTGAAGATAAAAATTGCTTTTTGGGTTGGAATTGTAATAAGAAGGGTTTTTCGCAACTACATAATTATTTATTTCCATGCTAGTATGAAACTTGTTTTATTTATTAGAAATAAATATTTTGATTTTTTAATATTCAAACATCAAATTCTTAATTTTATCTTACTAAAAAACTTATGCTAGATGTAAGTAGTAAAACATTTTAAGTTTTGGTAACGTAAATTATTTAATTAATTAATTCTTATTCACACGTTCCTCGTTGTTCAGTAAAGAACTGTACAAAATTTTATTGAAAGCAACAACAAATTTAATAATAACATAACTCAAAAGATGATTGAGAAACTTAGAGAACAAAAAGCAGAAAGGCGAAATAAATAAATAAATAGCTAATTGTATCTTAAAATAAAACTTGATGATAATAACATTTTTAATTTCAGTTCTGCTGAAAAAAAAAAAAAAACTTTTGTTTCTGCATTAAGAATAAATAAAATATTGGGTGAACCAACCCTTGAGTAAAAAACATAAGGTTTTCCATGGGAGAGACATGGCCATCTCAAATCAACTTAGCAGTACTTAATAGACTGTTCCTGTGTCTTGTTAGTCGTAACGCAAGTTTTATTGGAAATTTCAATCTTTTAAAGTGAAAAAGCAAATCTGTCGGAATGAGTCGTATTCGTGTAACTAAAACTGTTTCGTCTTATCCCTTTCCTGCTAAAATGGTCGATTCAATTACATTTGCCAACACAAAGCCTTTTGCCGTTGCAAAGTTTTGGCGTTAGATAATCTGCACCTTCATTTCCTGTAATGTCGGAATGCCATGGTACCCCCATTATTGTGACTTTTTTTTTTGCTATGGTTTTGAGTGTAGCTAAGCAATCCTATTGTAGCTTTGCTGTGATGATATATGAATTACTAGCTAGTATGGCTGCTTTACTATCCTGGAGAATGTAGATTTTACATTTTTTGTAATTTCTTCTTAAATTTTCTCGCACACAGTGTATCTATAGCATGTATTTCAGCTGTGTTTGTAGAGTCTAGGCTTGAATGAATATGGGCCTTGACGCTTTTTCCATAATCCTAGTCCATTTTTTTTGGAACCGTCAGTATACCATACTAATGATCCTTTGATCCGAAAAAGGGTGGGCAGGTTTCCCACGTCTCTCTGTTTGGCATGATTATATTGAAAGGTTTCTCAAAATAATTTCCTGGCAAGCAGTAGTCGGATAATGCTATCGAAAGCGTTATGTACCTTCTGCAGTACATGAACTTTTTCTGGGTGTACCACGCTTTTAATTTGTGGATCATCACTAGTAATACATTTGTAGGTATGAGCCATTGATTCTTTTTGTATAAAGAGATGAAAGAGCTCTAGATGAAGCAGATTCTCTAATGATGCAGTGGATGTTTTCCACATTGCTCCCGTTATAAACAAACAAGCTGAATGCTTAATAACCTTCAGTTTCCCCTCCCGGTTTCAAGTACAAGTACAATCACTATTTAGTAGCGCACCCATCCTATTGTTATGTTCTTTACAGATAACCTTATGGATCCTTGGGCAGGACATTCATTCCTTGGCAAAAAAATTCCCAAGATTGTCTTTTAGCCCTTCTTATTTCTAAGTTGTATTTAGTTAAGTTACCATTAGCTTTGGTTTTGTTAAAAAGCTACCTACTACATGCTCTACGTGCTTCTTGGATAACTTGATATTCTACCAAGGTGCACTTCTGTTGGTGATTGTGATTTTTTCATTGCGATAAGACGACAGAATAGCATTCCCAAGAAGTTCATTCGATATTTCAATGCTATCGATATCTGTAACTTTTTTAGGGATGATGGTTAGTCTATCAGTTAGTTCTTGAGTATAAATACCCCAGTTTGTATTTTTGGGCTGTCTGTATACTTCACTTATTTTCTAAGGTGTTGCAATGTCGAATCTGATATGCTTATGATCTGACATTGATGTTTCGTTTGATACATGCCATCTTGATATTGTTTTACTCAAAAGTGGTGTAGCAAGTGTTAGGTCTAGAGCTTCTTCCGTAGTTATGTTGTTGAACGTTGAAGTGTTTCCCTTATTTAGGATTTCTAATCTACAATAGTTTATAAAATCAAAAAGGTACTCACCCCATTTGTTTATATTGGTACTTTCCCAGATCGTGTAGTGAGCATTGGCATCACATCCTATCAGCAGTTGTTTTTTGCTGCGATTTCATGAGTTAATAATTTTATGGGAAAGTCATAAAGGCAATCTCACGGAAGATTAAGGCAAAAATAAGTTTGGTTGTCAGAGGCAAATATAAATTGCGATGATAGTATTTATAATAAAGGTCTTATGTCAAATAAGTTGTCATGATAGTGAATATTTAAGGGAGACTTCCTCTGATAAAAATGAACTTTTAGCCCAAATCATGATTAATGAGTCCATTTTGAATAACGAACAGGCTGTCTCTTATAAAGATGCTTTAGTGAGTGTAGAAAATAATATTAATTAAACTATTATTTTTAAATGCCTCTTTATTAAATTTGATACTCGCAAAACTGAGACATTTTGGTCAAATTGCTATAGCTATTGCATCTTGATGAATGGTTCCTACATTTCTAAAAAGAGGGGAACAGCACATTCAACATTTAAATTACCATTTACCTTAGGAAATTTCGAAAGTCCAGTTTGTTGTATCAATAAAGGAACTACTTTGGGATGAGTGCACAATGGCTAATAGATTATTGTTTGAAGCTTTAGTTGAACAGCCACGATCTGCGAAATAATAATAACATTGTGGATGGAGTAAAGTTTTACTCTCGATTTTGGGAAATTATTCCAGTGGCTCAGAAAAAAACGAGAGCTCATGAAGTAAGCGCTTCAGTTAAATGTTCTCACAATTTGAATCATGTTCACATTGAGATATTACCTTTATTGGTAGAATTGAGACTGCATTTAAAAGGTGATGCATCAGAAACCGCTTTTGCTGTTTTTTTTTAATTAGTAATGGAATCATAGCGGAAGTTGCTGATGAAATTGAGTTCAGCAGTGACATGGGATGAACTTTACAGGAAATAATTTCTAATGTGTATCCTAACATGAATAAATGTTGAAATAAACGAAATTCTTTTAAATGCAATAGAAAGTGAAGAAAGAATATATGAGTCTTTAAATGAAAAACATATAAAAATAAATTATATTTTACAATGAGCCAAAACTTTAAACGAAAACAATTTTAGTAATTCAGTTTCGATTTCGAAATCAAATTGTAAATATAAAAAAACAATACACATAATATTTTTTTTATGAATAAAATAAAAATTCGTCTTGGAAAAGAAAATTAAAATAAAAAAATTAAATGCAAATAAAAATGAGGTCTATTGACAAAACAGTTCATAACTTCTGAACCACTGATTGACGTATAGACTTCAGAGCACTTTTTTAAAAGAAATTTAATTATTCTTTAATTATTTGAAAAATAAAACGTTTTAGGACTTTCGCTATTGAATTGTAAATTTAAAAGTAAATAAAAAAATAATAGTATAAAATTCTATTCAATTTTTTAAAACATATATAGCATTTCCGAGTCAAATTGAGGTTTTTGCTAAATATATTCAGGTATTTGCTAAACCAATTCCGATATTTGCTAAATAAATTCAGATTTGTTTTTGAAATACAGAATTTTGCTAAGCAATTTCAGATAATACCAATTTTAATTCAGATTTTTACGAAATAAAAGTCAAAAGGCGAATTAAAATTTTTTTAAAAATTTACTATTTTTTGGAGCAAATTTGAACCGCCAAAGCTCTTATTTGCCCTTTTATTTTCTTATATTGTCAAGCGTCGAAACGGAATTAACAGAGTTGAACAAAACGTCTTTAAGTGCCTTTAAGTTGTAGCATCTTCCTTTGAAAGTGAAAATAAATCACCTACAACAAAGCTTTTGGCAAATCGATGTGCCCGAGCGGATTTTCTAGTGATGAGCTCCTCTAGTAGAGAAAATCTTTCAACCATCCTTGCAAACCATCGATTAAGTTGTTAAGACAGGGCACTAAAAAACGAAAAAAAAACTTATTAGATTGGCATGCCGTAGCGGGTTAACGGAATTCAATAAAAAATGGTTTTTCGCCTTTTTTAAATCCATAAAAGCTTCTATAAAATTGAATAGAATTGGATGGACCGGAACCCAAACAAACCACTGATCTGCAATGCCAAGAAACAATATTTCTACAAAGGCTCAAATCAATCGGTCACATTGCTTAGACGGTGCAATGAAACGTATAATCCGTAGACCGACGTACCGAACCGGGTTAACGAAACTAAAAAACAATGATATAATATATACTCTGTATATTGCTACATTCCGAATGAAAAAGCTATTCACATCAGTAAATTAGTTCAAAATAAATGTGTATATCAAATATATGAAGTGGTCTAGGAATTGTATCACAGTACCCACACCAGTCGAAATTTTTAAAACTGGTAAAAGGCGTATATGTTTATTTTTGAAAGTGTACTTGAGTACAAATTATTAGCTCAGTAACACCTGTTGTTTTTGAAATATATTTGGCGTGTGCTTGGAGTTGTATGATAGCTACCCGAACCAATCAGAATTTAGAAAAAAAGTAAGAGGCATATATGTTGATTTTTTAGATAATATTCCTGCGTACAAATTTTCAGCTCTGTAACACCTTTGGTTTTCGAAATTTTCGTGTTTCTATTCTTATTTGTATTCTTGTTAAATGTATATATTTTTGGAAAGCTACTAATTCCAGCTATCCTTAGGATATGGTCATTAGGTTCTGTGACGATACAACATCTCCCTCAGAATCCCCAGAGCTCCTTATTTGGTTGGCTTTAGAATAAGTAAAACAAAAAAATATTTCTCTATTGGTGAGGAGTTAGTAAAACCTTGCATGTTAGATGTCGCTCGGGAAGTTTTGGGCTTTGAAACTGCTAAAAACAACTAGAAGAAGTGCCGATTTCGAACGAAGCCATTCAAAGAAGAATTAACGATATGGCTTTTGATATTGAGGAACAAGTCATAAATGAAATTAAGAAATCGCGATATTTTCGATTATAATCGCGAGTTCTACTTTGTTTCGTGAGTTATACTAAAATTGAAGACCTTAGTGAAAAATTACTTTGCTGCCTTGACTTACCTGGACGGACCACTACCTCGGTAATATTTAGCGTACTCAACGGATATATACAGAATTATGGCTTGGATGGGAGAAAATTCGTAGGAGTATGTTCTGATGGTGCGGCAAGTGAGACTGGCTGTCTATCAGGTGTAGTTTCAAAAATAAAGGCGGTTGCGGATTCAGAAATGCTGTTCACACATTGTATTATGCAAGGAAAACAATTAGCTGCAAAGAGACTGTCTGCTAAATTAAGCGTAGTTATAAATGACGAGATTAAGAATAAACTTTTGTTCAAGGTCGTCGGTCCCGATTTTTAAATCGCGGACCCTCCTTAAATTTTTTTTTAATTTTTTTATTAACAACGTTTTTCCAATTTCTTGAACTCCGGACCTAGTGCCTTCATCACATTTAGGGGCTATTGCACTGATGACAAAAAAATTTCTAGGTCTTCGGTCCCGACACTAGGAACGCCAGACCTCTACACCGACACTAACTTTTGTACTAAAGACAAATTAAAAAAAACACAAACAAATTTTTTTTACGAGGGTTTTGTGAGACGGGACTCGGAATTATTTTTGCTGGAGGCTGCTCAATTTCTTGAAATTGCCACTTTCTTTCCACCAGTCACTATCTAGAAGATGTAGTTCTAATACTGGTTGATTGATAAAAAATTGCTTTATGAAATTTTTATTATGAATATTTATCATGTCCAGTATAAATATGAAATTTTGTCCAGATGTAATTTTGTCCATATGAAATTTTGTCGAAATAAAAAAAATCGTTCTAGACTAGGGGTCTATCTTTAAATTTAACATCGGCTACATTAAAAAAATCGGATTAGAAAAATTAAGTCTAAACAATATCCACTACACCTCCGAAGGAATTGAAACTAGAACAACATCTTCTTCATAACTTTTTTTAAAATTAATACACCTATTTAAAGGTATTTGTTGGATGAGTATCCATTACCATTTCTGAATAATAGCTGCAAAAACTTAATTTTTTGCTTTTAACAACTGAAAATTTTGTAAAAAACGTTGATTAAATCGAAAAAAATTGCAAATTTTTTCTTTTTTATTGAAAGAAAACTTGACTTGTTTCATAATATTTTTATTATTGCTCTTTTAAAAAAAACCAATATACAAATAGAATTATTTTTTATATTTATTTACAAAAATTTTTTGACGTTTTACAACAAATTTTGAAGTTTCGGGGTGTTCATCTAAGCAATTTTCGCGCGGATGTTTGCCACGCCACTTCCGCATACAAAAATCGCGCCGATCTGAAAAAGTCTTTACACCTTCTTTTAATACTCCTGAAAAATTTATCAAATGCGTTTAAGTTCGGAATAACGAAATGTTGTTGGATCTACTGCAACAACCAAAAATGGCAAGCAGTGGTTCAGCTATTTCCAGCTTAAGAAATATTTTCATAATTAAGCTCCAACCTTTAAAAATTTCTATTATATTTTTTACTAAAAATTTATTTATGAAACTTAATTTAACGGAAACTTAAATTTTATTTCTTGGAAAATATATATATTTTACATGTTATTATACTGCGTAAAAGAAATGGTGACAAAAACTAGGTAAAAGTAACACGAAAGGCTACAGGTTCAACCAAACTAACTGGTAGGCCATCTGCTAAACACGGACCAGATAAGAAGATTGATCCAAAAAATAATTTTGTAAATAAAGCTCAAAATTATTTTTATTTTTCAACTTTAAATTAAACCAAAAAAGCAATGTTACAATTTCCTTCCTTGTGTACAAGGATGTACAAAAGTCCTTTAAGTGTCTTAAATTCTGAATTAAATATCTTCAACCTATCCCATTGTAATTATACAAATTCTAATTTTAAGATAATAAGAAAAATATTAAATAAAATTTTCAGTTATAGATTCAATCAAATATAATATGAATCTCCAGTAATAATTACAATTTCAAGTTAAAAAATTATACTATACTTATACAGTATTAATAATCAATAAATTTTAATGAAATCTTTTATAAAGAAAAATATAAAAACAAATCTAAAAACTATAGAATTTAATCCATATTCTTACATTTTGATACCATGTACATGATGTACATATTATTCGAACATATATTCTTACACATATAAAACGTAGATCATGATCAACCACAATTGATTAAATAATGTCCACGAATTCAAAATTTCGCATTTACATCAATTAAAAACAAACCAAAAAATTGATATTGAAAAACTAATAATTTATTTTATGACAACTTATTATAATTTTTTTGGAATATAATATATTAAAGTATGAGCCACTTTGTCGACGTCATCGCCGCATTACCTTCTATTGTGTCAGTTTATTTTATATTTTGTTCAGGCGGAACAAAATTAGTAAGTATTTTTTTTTGTTAATTGGAACTAACAATAGATTAGAACTCAATAGCTATTGACCGTGATTGATTCTTAAGTTTTTGAATTACAATTTTTCTATTCTTTATGGAATCAAAAAAAAACAAAACATAATACCTAAATGAAAAATATTGTCATTACGAGGTCATTACCATTGAAAAATAAAGAGAGAAACAGGGAAATTATATTTATTTTAGTGTTGATTTTACAATCCAGTTATTTTAAAATCATTTTCCTCTTACAAATTGAATTTTTAGTTTCTCTCCTATTTTAATCTGTAATGGATTTAGAACAATCTGGGCACTTTAATTCGAAAGAAAAAAAATTGGTGAAAATTTTGATACTGAATGAAAAAAAGTTCTGAGCAGTTTGAATTTTTGTAAAATTTTGTAAAATTTAAAATGTAAGTTTAGTAGGACATTAAGCTACTGACAATGCCAAATAAGATGTCTAAGAACGTTTTGTAATATGTAGATTTCAAACGTGCATTTCGTCCAAAGGTATACCAAAAATGTTATTGATTATTTTTAAAAAAAACTTGAAGGTAGTTTCAAAACGAACACTTTACGAATAATTAATTATTGACCACGTAAAAAAATATGTCTAATGTTTTGTAGATTAATGGCAAATAATTCATTGACTTGCCATCATAAATTGGTCAAGATATTGGTCTGAGAGTTAGTGTAAGAAAATATTAAATTCTGAACTCTAAACCCTAGTGTTGATAATACTTTTTTTGTTGTTTTTATGTTCTTGATATTAACTTAAGTAGAATTTACGTACGAATGTTAGAACATTAGTAATAGTGCTGTGCTATATCGAGTCGATATATATCTCGATATAAACGATGTTTACATGGGCTTTATTGTGGTAACTGCAAACGCAATCGAAACGCGGTGAATTGGTATTGTTGTAAACGTGCGAAAACGTGATGAGAAAAATGTCAAACGTAATTTTGCAAATTAAACGTGAATATATTTTTGGTATTGTTCCAAGCATACGACGACAGTTTTCTTTATATTGTTGAAACGTGCAGATTAGTTCGCGTTTAAAAAATTTAAAACAACTTAATGTAGGCAAAATTTATATATTTTTTTATGTTCTTGTTCATTTGAGTTAAAAAATGTAATTCATCAATGATTTTATCCATGTTGAAGATAATATTGCCTCTAGTATATCCAGCATTGATGACAATATTTGTGAGAATGTCAGTTGAGCTATGTTTATATAAAAGTTGCCTTGAGTAAAAAATTTCAAACAAGCATTACGTACACGCTGGTTGGCGCAGTAGGTAAAGCGTCTGCCCACGTTCGATTCCCGACAAAGGCAAAAAATCCTTTCTGGATTTTTCGACCTGGTCCAGTACCCTTTATCATTGGGATAAAATAAATGATAAATAGTTGAGAGTTTTGGTTATCACTAAAAATAAAATGGAACTATGCTATCATGAAGGCAAAGTACTCTACAATAGATATAGTTTTCCACATTTAAATTAGTAGATATAACCATAAAAAAAAATCTATAGAAAAGCTATTGTATGTGGTTGTGTATTCCAATTCTCTATGTAAAAGCAGTTACGGTGTTCATCCCATAGGCTTGGAATTATATAAATTAAAAAAAATAAAAAAATTTAATTCATGTGTTGAAGATGATGATTTAGTTGCGGTATCGGTATATTCTCCTCAACTTGTTTTAATACATATTCAAAAGCTGGTTTATTGAAACGAAAGTTTGTTGTAAAACTAAAAGTACCTACGTAACGTATTTATATAAAATATGTATGTATTTAAAAATATTTAAATTGTTCCAAAATTTTTACCTCCTATCGTCCATTTCGAAAATATCATTGCAAATATTTCTTAAATTTCTGAGAGGACTGATTCACCACAAAATTTCCAATTTGATGCACGCGAAATTTAAATTTTATGTCCATCTATTTTTTTTCCCAAAGTAAGTTGAATTTTCTTTCCAACAGTTTTCTCTTTCTTTCGCTCTCGCATTCTTCTGTCACTTTCACCTTGAAAAAGAACAAGGGGAATTCCCTGGGATATTGTTGTGCTAGTTGTGCTTCTAATATGAAGATAGTATCCTTCTAAAGTTTTGCGATTAAGTTTAGCTCTAAGCTCACTAACCTACTCACTGATCAAACCCAAAAGAAGAGAAGCATTGGGGGTTTCTCTCCCACTCAGAGCAAAATGAAAAAAACACGGGTTCGATATCGTATAACCAATCAACAGAACCAATCAACTCAAGTCTATTCTAGGTTCAACTAAAAATTCAATCGAAAAAATGGGAAAATCAGGTATATATTTATAAGATCACTTGCAGTCATTGCAAAGTGTATATTGGGCGAACTAGGAGACATTCATTGCAACAAAGTTTATATTGGGCAAACTAGGAGAAACATGCAAACACGACTCAATGAACACCTGCAAGAAGCAGAATACACTTTATCCAAGAGAATCACAGTATTTCGAAAGCAGACATATTAATGGTAAATTACATTAGAGATTCCAGGAAATTAAATTCAGCTGAAAGTATCGAAAATTACAAAACTAAAAATGACTCACTTCTAAATAAAGACTAAGGCAACGGATATTTTCCTTTATCTAAATTTTTAGTTAAATATAATAGAACGAATAACACCACCCCTACCTGTCACTATAACGTCGGAAATATTAGTTCAAATATGAATAATGAAATAAATCAAAACATTATTGTATTACGCTATATATTGTTAATTTTTAAACGAAAACTGATATGCAAACGTCAAAAAATATCAGATGCTCTATCTCTAAATCGTTCCAACAAAATACAAATTCAAAATAATAAGTATGTATTTAAAACCAGAAATGTTTTTTTATATTATTGCCAGAAATATTTATTCGTATACACCTATTGTATATTTAATACGGTGCTTAAAATCATTAGGAAAAACTGAGTATTTAAGTGTATTTTTCATTAAAGTTTTTGAACATTAGCTAATTTAATCATGTAACCGTAATTTTGTCATGTAACCCAAATAATATTCTTATGCTTTTTATTATTTTATTAATTATTTTTATTTAGTTGTTTTTTTTTTTAATATTATCTCTATTTATTTTTCTTTTCAGTTTATTTTTTTATTTTTACTTTTTTCTACTTTTTTTTGTTTTTTTTTTCATGTGTACCGTTTTATCTGGTGTAATACAATAAGCAAACATTTTTCTGTGTAGATCTTGCCTTGAAGTAGTACATCCAGTAGCAATGGTGCACCTCCATACGTAATTAATTTCACCTTAAAATATATCCAGGTAAAGTGTTTTTGAATCTCCTAGTTCTCTTCAGTCCCCAATCTGTTGTTATAAATGTTGATGTATTTTATTAATTCATTGGGAACTGAATTAATGCGTAAATCATTTTCGATTACTTGATTTGGCACGAATCATGCAGCATTTACCATAGATCTTACAAATTTATTCAGAAATCGTTGGATGATTTTTACGGTACTTTTGGATGCAACTCCCCATTACAACAACATTGGAGTAGGCTCAAAGGCACTGCTACTCCCAAGTGAATTGGTAGCAATTCACATACGTTTTTATTTTCATTTTTACGTAGAGCATGTAAGCTATTTTATATATAACTTCTTAACTCGTTGGACCCCAATGGGAATGCTTAGCATTAAAGGCTCCACCAACATCTTTAAAAAAAAACTTACATAGAAGCCTTTCTTGGTGTTATATCGAGTAGGACTATATAGTGCTGTTATTGCTAACTTTCCTATCAGCTTTTAACTTCCATTCAAGTTGCTTCTAAGTTATTTTCACAATATTTTACTTTCTAAGCGTGATCTATTGATCATTTTATGTACGTGGAGCTATGGTTTTTAGAGATTTGGCCATTAGTTTGCTATTTTGAAAATCACAGTAGTTAATAATAAATTTAACATATGACTCATTAAACTTTTTATCATCTCCTTTAGTTCAGTACGATTTGACTTACCGACTTCGGACTTCTTGGTGGATATTGTTGAATCGCTATTCATTTGGTTTGCGTTATTGTTGTCTTGGACCTAAAATTTGCAAGAGAAGTAAATAATTTAAAAGTAGCTAGTTACAATAATTATTCCTATTAAAATTTTAGCATGAACGAATAAATTCAGACATATACAGTCATGTCACATATTATATATTTTTAATATATGTTATAAAAAAAATACAAATTACAATGTTGGTTCCCTCTTCTTTATTTGAATACGAATAATTTTTTGATAAATGAACGGTAATGGTAATGACTTCCAAATATAGTGCGTAACTAACAATGCGTAAAGAATGATGCCGCTTAAACAATCAATCGTTCATTTAAAATTAAACTTTTTTTTCAAAATTCGATTGTAACAGAAAGTTTTAGGGTAGAAAAAAACAATAACCTTCCATAACCCACAATTCGAAGAACAAGAAAAATAAAGTAAGGAAATTGAAAGGTTAAAAAATAGTTGAAATAAAGAGATTAATAAAATGTAATAAAAAATAAGAAATTATTTTAAAAAATTAGACATCTTATTGAAATAATTTTTTTTTATAACAGTTTAAAATATTTTTGATGAGTGAATACTTGAGAAATATTTTAAATTGATATCATCAATTAAAGCAAATAAATAAAAAAAATATTTTCAGTTTTCTTAGTATGTATGTATTTTGTTGAATTTAATTTAATTACCGGTAGATTTTGCTTCTTTAGAAAAGGAAGTTTACGTTTTTTTTAGTTGTTTGCAAAGTATTTTTAGGTAGCATTTGCACATCAATATTTTTCAATATTTATTGATGATTTTAGATTGGAGAGAGAGACATTTGTGTTTACACATCAATTTTTAAACAAACAAACATTTGTCAGTTTTTTCTTATATATTCACCAGAACTAATATAAAAATAATAATTTTTTAATCAAGTACCCTGTGAATATTAGGCATATGTCATATAAAAAAAAATAAAAAATTAACATATGAATGTTGCTAAGTTTTTCATTATTCGCCATATTTAATTTTGTCTCTCTCAATAAATATTGAAGAAAATAGGATAAATTCTATTTTTTTCTTCTATATATATTGATATCAATATGTGTTTACTACACATCAGTATTTCTTCAATATTCTCTCTCATCAGTAAATACTGTCAATATATATTGATGTGTAAACGCTGCCTTAAACAACGTAAAAAGTGTAAATCTCATTAAGTTTAATTTTTTTTTAATTGAAGAACTGACTATTAAATATAATCTATTTCATATGCCAGATTAAAAATTTTAAAGTGATTATTAGATTATTTGGACGGTCTCTTACATACACTTGGAACCTTTGTGCTTAGAAATTTACTTGATGCCAATGATAAAACAGAAAAAAATAAAAGTTTATGAACTAAGTTATACCGATGTTGTAATCAGTGGTTACATCATCTGACTACTAGCAAGAAGATTCGAAGGTGTAATCTCGTCCATGTCAAATATTTTTAATTAACGTTTTTTCTTTATTTATATTTATTTTGTTTATGGTTGCTTTCTCATTAATAGAAACTAAAAATTCGTTTTCAACTCTTATAAATTTGTTATATTCAATGAAGTTTTCCCTTGTTTAAATCAATATTTTTTTCATTAAGGTTAATTTTTAGTACGGTTATAATTGGTTTTTGGAACGTTTTCTATTAAAGCGAGTATGACTTCGGTCATGTAGAAAGTTTCGTGCTAAAGAATTGGGATGAGTTATTAGTTTCAATGTAATTTATTTTATTTATTTATTTATTGTGAGTTTAAGTCAAGCAAGTTACAATACATATTTAGTTAAGTTAAATTAATAAGAGATTACAAGTTAAGAAAAAAGAATAATAGCTTCAAACTTAAAAATAAAAATAAAAATGAGAAGAGAAAAGAATAGAAAAAGAAAAAGCAAAACTAAAAAGTCATTCTAATTAAAACAAAATGATAAAAATAAATAAATAATAAAATACCAAAATTAATAATAATGTAATAGTGATAGAATTGCGGAATGATTTAAATAAATGCGGAATAATTTAAAATATAATTTCAGCTATGATAACATAATAATCGTCTATGTTGCAGCATTCACATTCTCCCATAAAAAGACAATTTGACAGAAGAATGGGAATATTGGTGTTGCAACATTCCCCTAGAGAATATTACGAGAATATTATGAAATTTTCGAAAATGAATAATTGTGTTATGTGATTCTCTTTTTGAGAATAAAAACGGAATTGAATACAATGTCGTTATTCGAATGCTAGTTAAATTTAAATTTGATAGATTACGTTGTTTATTTTGAAAATTTAAGTTTATTTTTAAATTTATAATATACGTTGTCATTTTTGTAATTATTTATAAAAAAATATTTGATTTATTTTGAAATGTAAGTAAATTAAAAATATAAATATTATTCTCTGAACCAATCAACGTACCGAGGGAACACGTGAATTTATCAGAAACTCCATTTAGGCCAAATAATAGAATTGCTGAAAACGTAAATAGATACATGGAAAATAAAAAAATAGTTCTATTGGACATATCAAAAGAAATAAAAACGCTGTCCGAAGTAGCAAAAGAAAATAAAAGTAGCTTAAAACGTACATATCGAGGTATAGAAAAATTAGGTGATGCCTGTGGAAGTTAATAATAAATTATTAAAAGAAGGAATTGAAGCTAAAAAAACACCATTATGAAAGAGTTGAGCAACTTGTAATGGAAAAGTTAGAAATAAAAAAAAAAATTTAGAGATAGAGTGATTAAAATTAAATATGTAAATAAAGGACAAATGAACAAAAATGGATTACAAAGACTTCCTAACAGTATTTTTAAAAATCAGGGGTGGAATTCTGTATTGTGATAATCACGCTGCGACTGTCGCATATCTATAATTGGTATTCTATATGGTGATTGTCACAGTGATAGTCGCTTTTTTTTTGTGATTTTAGGGTGACAGCTAATTTGGTGTCACTCATGATAAAAATAAATAAAATTTGGTTGTTTTTTAAGATTTAAGTTTTTTATGTTTTGGTTTTTTCAGATTTATTATGATGTAAATATTAAAAAGTGTGAGTTTTAGAATTAGAAGTCGCTAAAATTGCAAATGTATTAAAAATAATGGAACTGAATAAAAAATGCTGTGATTGTGTTAATTTTTTTTTTAATAAGTTTGAATTTTATTTTGTTTTCAATTAAATATAATACACATTTATATTAATTAGTTATAAGTTTGCAACTGAATTTTACTCAAATGTGGATATAATTTTCTTTTCATTTTATTAAATTTGTTGTAATGATTTTCACTTTAATTTTTTTTTATTATTTTATTATAAATTTTGTTTTTTTTTTTTTAAATATACACTTTATTAAATTAGTTCTTTGACATTTACTTTTAAGCTTTTTTTCTTTTAATATATAATTTATTTTTTTTTTATAATTTCGCTTTATTGATTAATAAGTGTAATGCGCTAATAAAACTTACAACTTATTTTTGTTTTCTATTGTTTTGATACTTTGACATTTAATAAATCACTTGTGCTGCCATTTCCGAATTGTATTTTTTAAAGTGCTGCCGTTTTCTTAAATTATTCAAGTGATCGCAATACAGAATACCAAAAAATTTTAGTGTCATCTTTGACTGTCACAAGGGTGACTATCGTTTATCACAATACAGAATGCCACTCCGGATTCTTTAAATGATTTCACAAATCAAAATACTTCGTTTTTTTTATTAAATATATATATTGTTAATGTTTTTTTTTTTTGAGAATTACAAATTTAAGTTTTTTATGTTTAATTAATAAAAGTAAATAAAAGTAGAATTGAATTTTAAATTTTGTTTTTAATTAAATATACTCCTCGCAATGTTGTCCGTAATACTTTGAACTTCCTAATTTGATTCAAATATTATTTTTTGTTTTTGCTTTTATAATAAAATAATAGTTTACAGTAAGGAATTTTGTTTACTAAATTATAATAAAAGTATCGAGAGAATAAATAAAAAGCAAGAGAGTGGCAAGGTAGGCTATTGAAAAAAATTGCCAGAAAACTTTGTTCTACGCTGGACTTCTATTATACTACTTTCTCTATGATAATAGTAATAATTGTACTTAATAATCGTCCTCTACCGCAACAAAAATCAAAATAACAATAACCTAATTTCAATTAACACGTCTAATAAAATTATAAAAACTATTCCATTTTCACCAACATATAACTTATGTTATCAATCTACTATCAAAACGTACGAGGTTTCCGTTCTAAAACTAGAAGTGTAATTGTAAACTCTTTAACACTAGAATTCGACATATACGTATTAACTGAAACATGGCTTACTCCCTCTATTAATGACCTAGAACTTTTTGACCATTCATTCATTGTCTTCAGAAAAGATAGATATAATATTAATCATCCTGACTTTTCAACATTTCAAGCCAAAAATATAATTCCAAAAGGTGGGGGAGTCCTGATTGCTTTGTATAATAATCTAAAAGCTGGTTTGTGTTAATTCCAGACACAGACATGCTTGAAATTATAGGAGTCAAAATTGAAATGGAAATTAAAAATTTATAGATAATTTGTTGCTACATTCTTCCAAACTTTAAAATTGATGTATATAAAAATGTTCAAAAGTAACGGAATTTTTGTCGAATACTATTGATCCTTCTGACGAAATAGTTTTTTAAGGAGATTTTAATTTACCAAGCATTAAATGGATACCACATGACAAAGAATCATACGTGATTCCGACCTATCTTTGTAGTGAAAATGAATACTCGTTCATTGACAACCTTGATATTAATTATTTACAACAAATAACAAGTATAACTAATCAAAACAACTTGACCTAGTTTTTACCACTGACTGGAACAATATGTTACAAATTAATTGCCCAACCCCCCTTGTAAAAATTGATCAATTTCACCCTCTCATTTGTTTGTCGTACTGTCTTAACGCACCCTCTAACCCTGACACAGCTAATTCTTATCATTATAATTTTAGCAAAGCAAACTCTGTCGGACTAAATAACTTTTTATATACTTATGATTTCTCTACATTATCTCAATATAATGACAAATAAGTTTTATGAAATCCTACAAAATGGTTTCCGACAATTTTTTCCAATCGCCAAAGACAGGAAACAAAATTCTAGCCCTCCGTGGTTCAATCATGAAATAAGAAAACTCACAAATAAAAAAAATAAAGCTTGGCGTAAGGATCTAATTTTCAAAAAGGGTACAGATTATAATAACTTTAAACTCCTTTTTGACCAGTTTAATTTAGCAGCAAAATCTCTGTATGACAACTATGTTATTGATATGTATGCAGATAAAGAATAACCCTAAAGCTTTCTGGAAATTTGTTAACACCAAAAGAAAATGTGATCAGTTTCCTAACATTATGAAATTTAATGGGAATAGCAGTACTAATTCTAAAATAATCTCAGAATATTTTCGTGATTTTTTTTCCAGTTCCTATCCTACAGATGAGTTTGCGGCCAACCTAAGGCCTAAATAAATGTTCTAATTCACTTGCCGCTCCACTATCATTACTTTTCAATTTTTCAATTTCCTCAGGCAGGACTCTTTCCTAATATATGGGAAAAAGCTTTTGTAAGAAAGATTCATAAAAAAAATTCTAAAAATGATATCGGTCGATACCCAAGTTATCTGCAATTCCTAAAATTTTTGAATTGATTGTATTTGATTCTACATACAAACATTGTACTGACTTTCTAATCCCAAACCAGCACAAAAATGGAAGAAGGCTACCAGATTGATGTGGTATACACCGATTTTAGTAAAGCCTTTGACCTTCTTTTAAAATGGATTAACTCATATCTGACAAATAGAAGTTATAGCGTAATATTCAGATCAAGGACGTCTAAATCATTTGTAACTAACTCTGGAGTTCCTCAGGGTAGCCATTTAGATTCACTTCTTTTCATTATTGCAATCAACGATGTAACATCTATCATTAGTAATAGTGAATTACAAATTTACGCAGACGATATGAAAATTTTCAAAAAAATAAAAAACAAAGATGATTCAGTTTTGTTTCAAAAAGACCTCGATAATTTTTTCGCTTGGTGCACTCGAAATAATGTTATACTCAACATTAATAAATGTGCGTGCTATAATTACATACAGTCGCCGTTCTTATCTGTTTAACTATAACTACACACTTAACGGTGAATCCTTGACAAGAGTTCAATCCATCAAAGATTTAGGTGTATTTTGTGATTAAAAGTTGACATTTAAAATTCACTATACACATATCATCAATTAAGCCTACTCAATGTTAGGCTTTGTTAAACGATGGTCGAAAGAATTTACTGATCCGTATATCATAAAATCTTTATATACTTGTCTCGTACGACCAAATTTAGAATACGCTAGTCAAGTTTGGTTTCCTTTTAATGAGGTACACAAACTTAGAATTGAATCTATTCAAAGAAATTTCTTAAGGTTTGCCTTACGTTTTCTTCCATGGTCTGACCCACTATTATTACATTACTCCCTTATGAACATAGACTTAAACTTCTTCAAATGTGTTCATTGCAACTAAGACGTGAAATTGGAGATGTTATTTTTATTACTGAAATAGTAAAAGGAAATATAACACCGTCTTTAATTTTAAATGAAATCGTTATTATTGATAATCCCCGTTCCCCGTTTTCGATCTATTAATCTTTTTTCCCTTTCTTTTCATGGAAGGAGCTATGGAACGGGATGTTTGAGCCAATTCATAGGATGCTAATGATGGGAAACAAATATAAACGGCACTTTTCAATGTCTTAATACCTACTAAAACAACGTCTTTATCTTAATAACTAAGATATAATTTATGTTTTGTTTTAATCATTGTTAAACTTTTTGTAAACAATTTATTGTGTATGGTTTTAAAATTTTAAACTTTAGTATTAGTATATTAGTTTGTACTTCTTAATTTTAAGTTAAACTGTTGGATTGTATAAATTCTCTATTAATAAGCTTTTTTTTCTCTTTGTAAACTGTCTGTGTTAAACAAGTAAATAAATAAATAAATATCAAGGCATAATAATAAAAAAAAATAATAATAATAGTAATAATAATAATAATAATAAGCTATAAATATAATTATTTTATAAGTCTGTAAAAATTCTTGTAATAAATCATCCTTATAAACCTAATAATTTGATCACACACCAATCGCTAAGATCAATAAATTTAATTTATTTTAAGAAATTGTAAACAATTTGAAATCTAATATTATAATTGAAATTAATAAAGAAAAAAAAAAAAGTGAATTCTAAGAAATGTAATCAAATATTAGGTATATTCCGCTAAGTCAGGTTCAAAAAATTTTTTTTTTGCTAAAAAGATCAAAATAATTCGATAAATCGAAAAATTGTTTCTTACAAAAACAAATTGAGTTAAACAACAACAGTTTTTTTATTAAAAATTTATTTTCTTTTTTCCGCACCACCCAGAAGGCAAAGAAAAAGGTGAGTTTTTTTTTGGTTTCACTCAACACTCTGACGCAAGACACTGTTGACAAAGGCAGCGTTTTACCATTTTTCTCTAGTGATTAGGTGTTAAAATCTCTTTATATACAACATTTCTTGTTTATAGTTATTGGAATATCGAATTAATTTACCTTGCTCCCTTCCCTCATTAAGTTTTATTTGAATATCACCAGACCACCGTACTCTGGAAATTGCAACATACAGCTGCCAATGGCTAAATACTATTCAGACAAATAAACTCCTCCTTTTGCCAATGTTTGACCTTGCGACTTATTTATGGTCATAGAAAATGCTAACTTAAAAAGGAACTGTCAACGTCTAAGAATAAATAGCAGTTCTCTGATCGTTGTAGCTAAATCTATTCTGGGAATGAATACAGTTTCACCTATAGCTTATGCAAAGGAATTCCGCGATTATTAAATTTGATTTTACAGCTTTTACAGCTAATCGAGTCCCATTGCAGAGGTAGCGTTTGGTATTTAGGTTTCTCAGTAGTATTATTATACTGCCAACTTTCAAATTAAGTTTATGATTTTACAGCTTTTACAGCTAATCGAGTCCCATTGCAGAGGTAGCGTTTGGTATTTAGGTTTCTCAGTAGTATTATTATACTGCCAACTTTCAAATTAAGTTTATGGGGAGGCATTCCATTTGGACAGCTCAGCCTTTTAAAAGTTCTACAGGAATTCAGCATCATTTTCACCGTAATCATCAGTGGTATTGGTACTAAGATAAGTTATTACATTTTCCTCCAAAATGTTTAAAATTCGTTCGTTAATTGTATCAACATCAGAATATTTTGGGCAGAGTATTGCCTTTTTTGAATAGTTAGCAAAATTATCCACATTTAGACTATCTCCAAAAATTTGTTGTGCGATTCAATTATTGCAAATCATATTCGAAGGAACTTCGATTAAATTTGGCAAAATCTGGTCATTCGTTAGATCACCATCTACCACAGCTAATACACAGCTTCATGACATAATTATTTTGATCAAAAACCTTTAAAAAAATAAAATTTATATCCAAAATTATTATCCATTTGCAATAACAACAACTTGTTAATATGAAATAAATAAAATATACTACATACATAATATATATATATATATATATATATATATAAATAAACTATATAATATTTATAGTTTACAATTACTCATATTAAACATCATTTAGCTATTCATAATTTCAAAATCAATTCTAGAATATACATATCTACATACATATTATGTCACATCACAATTAGAAGTCCTTTCATTATGCATACACACTAATTACAGATACGATTTTGAAGCTGCTGAGAAAAAAAACTTTTGATTTATTTTGTTTTTTTGTTTTTTTTTATATTGTGGTATATATAGGTACATAACCAAACGCAAGAAGAAATAAAGATTGCTTACAGATTTTTTTTTATTTTATTTTGTCGTAGCAACCTAGAAACGTTATCAGCAGGATTGTTACGTTTTATTATATAAGGGGCGCCACAGAAATGATTCTCGGCACACGAAAAAGGACACGGCTTGCACAATGGAATATCCGTACTCTTCGTGAAGCATCAAGGTTAGCACAACTTGAAGACCAGATGACAATGTACAAAATAGACATTATAGGGCTCAGCGAGGTTAGATGGAATGGAAATGGAGAATGCAACACGGCTAATGGAAGCAGAATGATATACAGTGGGAAAACAGCAAAAGCAGAAGGAGGTGTAGCAATTGTAATCTCGAAAAGAATGAAAAACTCCCTAGAAACATGGAAGCCAATCTCAGATAGAGTTATAATGGCAAGATTCAAGTGCAAATTCCGACACACCACTATAATTCAATGCTATGCTCCAACAGAAGATGCAGAGGAGAATACCAAAGATTAATTCTATGCACAAGTCACCACAGCCCTGAATAGTACTAGAAGATCAGACATAATTATACTAATGGGTGACTTTAATGCAAAAGTGGGATCAAACAACAATGGACTTAAGAGTGTAATGGGCACACATGGATGCGGTACAAGAAACAATAATGGTGAAAGGTTGATAGAAATATGCCAAACATTCAACCTCACTATCGGTGGAACCATCTTCCCGCATAAGGACGTACATAAGTATACATGGACGACACCAAGTGGCAACGCCAGAAACCAGAAAGACCACATATGTGTAAGCAGAAGATGGAGAAGCTCAATGATAGATGTGAGAAACAGAAGAGGAGCTGACATGGATAGTGATCATTAACTGGTAACAGGCGACTTCAAGCTGAAACTAAAAACCAACAGAAGCTACAACACCAACAAACAGCTAAATCTTCACTTGTTACAAAATACTGAAATCAAGTCCAACATGACCACGACCATCAGAGAAACAATTCGTCCGAATACACAGCAATGGGAAGAACTGGTTGTGAACATAAATCAGATCGCAGAGCAATCACTTGGCACTATCCAACACGAGAGAAAAAACTGGATTAGTGATGCAACTTGGGAACTGATAAAGAAAAGAAGTGATCTTAAGCAGCGTACTTGTAACAGAACTACAAGAGCTATAACAGCAGAATACAAAAACATCAAGTGAAACAAGTAAAGAAAGCTGCCACAATAGATAAACGCAGACACTTCGAGAAACTCGCAACAAACGTGGAAAGAGCTGCAAACCAAAACAATCCTAGAGAATTATACCTACAAATAGGTAAAATCACTAACCGTAGACACACGAAAATCCAATCAATCAGAGACCGGAACGGTATCCCACTCTCTAATACGGATGACCAACGCCAGAGATGGAAAGAATACTTTCAGGAAACAAGCAACATCAACAACATCCCAATAAATAGTTTCCGAAGTAGTTCGAGTAGTCCAGAACTGAATATCCAGACTGAACCACCAAACTTACAAGAGATTAAAGAGGGCATAATAACGCTAAAACGGAACAGGGCTGCAGGTATAGATGAACTTCCATCAGAATTGCTACAAGCAGACCCGGAATTAGCCGCTGAATTATTAGAACCTCACATCACGAAAGCCTGGGAGGAAGAAAGACTACCTAAATCCTGGAAAAGGGGCCTGATTGTAAAACTTCCCAAAAAAGGAGACCTAAAAAGCTGTAATAATTGGAGAGGTATAACACTGCTGAACATCATATATAAAGTTTTCGTAACCATACTGAATCGGAGAATACAGCCTAAAATTGAACAAAATAGAAGGGACGAACAGGCAGGATTTCGTCCAGAAAGGAGTTGCACAGATCACACCAACACACTACGGCTGATCATAGAACAATCTGTAGAATGGCGCTCTCCGCTATATCTCTTGTTCATCGATTTCAAGAAGGCTTTCGACACGGTTCAACGTATTGCGATATGGAATGCATTAAGAAGAAAAAGAATTCCCGAAAAATTAATAAGATTGTCAGAAGCTTTGTATGAAGATGCAGAATTGGCAGTTCTCCACTGCGGACAAATAAGCGACACATTCACCACAAATTCTGGAGTAAGGCAAGGATGTCCACTGTCACCACTTCTATTCACGCTGGTAATAGATGAAATAATGAAAGAAACGGGTTCTTCCGGAAGAGGTATAAGGTGGGATCTCTCAAGGACACTTGAGGACCTTGACTATGCGGATGATATATGTCTGCTAGCGCATAGATTCTGCGACATTCAACATAAAGCAGACCTACTTCAGCAAGCAGCGCGCAGAGTCGGGCTAGAAATTAACATAGATAAAACCAAGGCCATGAGGATAAATAACACCAACACAAATACCATAACCATAGAAGGTCAAACAGTCGAATATGTGGAAAGCTTCTCTTACCTAGGTAACATTCTAACAACAAACGGAGGTACAGAAGCAGATGTCAACAACAGACTACGTAAGGCCAGAGCTGCGTTCGGTGAACTAAGTCCAATATGGAAGAATGGCCAAATAACTAGAAAAACAAAGATTAGAATATTCAAAGCATGTGTAATGTCAACACTTATGTATGGCAGTGAAACTTGGATGATGACAAATAACATCAGTCAAAAACTTCAAGTATTTGCGAACAAATGCCAAAGAAGAATATGCAGAATATTCTGGCCAAACACCATCAGCAATAAGGACTTATCGCAGATAACAGGTGAAGAACCGATAATGCATCAAAGTAAGCGCAGAAAATGGAGATGGATAGGACACACTCTAAGAAAACCATCAAATAATATAACAAGCATGGCCCTAGAATGGAATCCCCAAGGGAGCAGAAGGCGAGGAAGAACCAACAACACCTGGCGTCGGACTGCGACTTCTGAGGTAATAAGATATGGACGAACTTGGGAGAAGATAAAGACCATTGCGTACAATAGAGAACAATGGAGGAGGCAAGTTGATGCCCTATGCTCCCACGAGGAGTAACAGGAAAAAAAAAAAATACATAAGGGGCGCCAAAATTAGAAAATAGAAATTTTTCAACTCGGCGGAAAAACCGGCGGCGAAATTTCGTTCTTGCTGTGTTCACTTTAATTTAAATACATTTATTTCGACAATTCGTCAAGAAAACCGCTCATGTTGTGTTTTCACCTTACGAAGAAGACCCATATTTTTTTAACTTAAAAACAATGATGTTATGGAGGGAAGATCAAAAGCTTTACTAAAAACTAAAATCGATAAAGAGAAAATTTTTGCATTTGGAAAATTTTCTGTGACCCTTATTTTAATTAACTTTAATTAATTTAATTATTGAATATTTAATTGGTTTAATAGTTAGGTTATATCTTTTTTTTTAATAATCTATACTTATGTTAGATGAAGCTATATTCAAATCATCCTTATGTACAACATCGACCTGAGGCCTGTATATCTCAGAAACTGCTCCAATATTACTCCAGATCCTTATGTTGCTGGTTTGCTTCAGTTTTTGCATACATTGTTCCGATCCGGAAATAATAAAGCAAAGATATTTCTTTTTATTCTTTTTAATTATCTTAGGTGTTATATTCGTACAGGATACAGACATAATGTTGAACTCATCTCTTAGAAATTTCTCGAATTTTCCTTCGTTAAATGAAGATGGTACTCCTTTGATAAAGTTAGATGAGTTATATTTGTCGATTAAAGAATAATTGCTAACTTTAAGCTTATTTATTCTTTCACTCATTTCATCATCAATTTCAGTGACTGACTTTTTATATATAAAAACAACAACAACAATTTTTATGTTGAGTGTTGTGACACCTACTAAAAAAATTAAATGTTTATATTTTTTATGAAAGTTGTTAAATTTAAATCGCCATTATTTTTTGAATTAGTGTGAAAATTTAAATTCTTAAGGAAAATTTATGTACATAAAACTTAAATTAAGAGTTATAAAAAAATAAATTATATGTTTGATAATAAATATTATTCCATTCAAATTTAATTTAATTTTAAAAGTACTTATTATATTTTCCGTTGATGACGCGAGTATTGCGGTAAATTTTTGTGAAGAATAACATTCAGTGATCAAAAATTACAAATAATAAACAGCGTTTCTCAATCTATATCTCGATACTCTATGCAACAATAGTTCGACCCATAGTAATGTTAATCGCGACTATGATATTTACGATGCCATTAACTAAAGGAAGATGTATTTGGAGCACTATCTAATCATTTTTCCAAACTGGGATATATCTTAAAGGATTCTATAGAGGCTTGTCCAAGTCACTCTTATGCACAGTTAGATTCCTCTGCAATTGAAAAATTACTGGACATACTTTGAACAGCTTCGACATTCAGATAGAAAATCAGTGAGTTAACATTTACCACACCGTTCAGTGAAAATATCCATCGAGGTTCACCAGTTAATTTCACTGAACGCTACCAATTAGTTCGCTTGACAATATAAACAGTTTGTTTTTGTTAAGTTGAAGTAGAATACCTGGGGTGGAATTCTGTATTGTGATAATCACGCTGCGACTGTCGCATATCTATATTTGGTATTCTATATGGTGATTGTCACAGTGATAGTCGCTTTTTTTTTGTGATTTCAGGGTGACAGCTAATTTGGTGTCACTCATGATAAATATAAATAAAAGTTTGGTTGTTTCTTAAGATTTAAGCCTTTTAAATTTTTTATGTTTTGGTTTTTTAAGATTTATTATAATGTAAATATTAAAAATTGCGAGTTTTAGAATTAGAAGTCGCTAAAATTGCAAATGATTTAAAAATAATGGAACTGAATAAAAATTGCTGTGATTATGTGTTAATTTTTTTTTTAATAAGTTTGAATTTTATTTTGTTTTTCAATTACATATATACAAATTTATATTAATTAATTATAAGTTTCCAACTGAATTTTACTCAAATGTGAATATAATTTTCTTTTTCATTTTATTAAATTAGTTGAAATGATTTTCACTTTATGTTTTTTTTTAGTATCTTAGTCAGCAATAAATTTTATTTTTGGTTTAAATATACATTTTATTAAATTACATTGTTAAAAACATTTTTATAAAATTTACTTTTAATTTTTTTCTCTTTTAATATATAATCTTGTTTTTTTATAATTTCACTTTATTGATTAATAGCTCTAATAAAATTTTCAACTTATTTTTGTTTTCTATTGTTTTGACACTTTGACATTTAATAAATCACTTGTGTTGCCATTTCCGAATTGTATTTTTTAAAATGCTGCCGTTTTATTAAATTATTTAAATGATCGCAATACAGAATACCAAAAAATTTTAGTGTCATCTTTGACTGTCACAAGGGTGACTATCGTTTATCACAATACAGAATGCCACTCCTGAATGTTGCTTTTTTTATATTATTTTTATTTATTTTAATTTTAATAAAAATGATTAGTTAATATAATTTGTTTATTTAATCGATAGTTAAAATTTAGTTATTAGTTTAAGTACAGTAATAAAGCCCAAAATCCTCAAGCAATCCCTGTTGTAAATTCTTCACTCGGAAGGATTTACTTGAAAACAAGAGCTGTAGTAAAAATCTTGAAGAATCTTGATACAAAAGAATCTACCGGTCCGATGGTGTACCTACGATTGTGCTGCGACACATTGCCTTCGCCATTTCTAAACCTCTGCGCAACTTATTCTATTTGTCCTTTTCTTCAGGAACTTACCCGTCCTATTGGAAAGTTGCCCAAGTTTATCCTATTCCTACAACAGGTGACAAAAGTAATCCTTCGAACTATAGGCCCATAGCTATTACTTCCATTATTTCCAAAACGATGGAAATCTTAATCAATCAAGAGTTGAAGAAATATCTTGATAGTAGAGGTATAATTCATGATAGTCAATACGGCTTTCAAGCTCAGCGTTCCACCGGTGATCTCATGACAAGCCTCTGTGAAAAGCTCAACACCAGTCTTAATCAATCTGGCGAAGCTGCTGTTGTAGCTCTGGATATATCGAAAGCTTTTGATCGAGTCAGACATTCTGCTCTTATAGCAAAAGGCATTGCTGTATGCCTCGGTCCAATTTTTTCTAAATGGATTGAAAGCTTTCTTTTAAATCGATCTATCATAGTTTCAGTTGACGATACTTTTTCCGACCAACTTCAAATCAATGCTGGTGTTCAACAAGGCTCCGTCCTTTCACCCAGCCTATTTCTCATTTTCATTAATGACCTTCTCAAATTAACTTTCAATCCAATCCATAGTTTTGCTGATGACAGCACTCTAGTAGCATCATATGATTTTCTTAAAACAACTAAAATGCTACAGCTGCAGCAGTCAACTCCAAAATAACAATGATGGCTGGTACACTCAATCACGACCTAACCAAAATTGTAGACTGGGGTCAAACAGAGTCGAGTTTAACACTTCAAAAACTATAAGCTGTCTTATTAGTAACAAGCTAACAGCCCTTGAACCAATTCACCGGTTTCAAAATGAAGTTATTCAGCGACTCAAGTTATTCAGCGACTCAACATTCTCGGGATGCGAGTGAATTAAAATATCCACTGAAATGAGCATATTTTCGATATTTCGAAAAGCGCCGCCAAATCTTTGGGCTTTTTAAGTTGCTGCAAAGCTTATTTTTCATCTCGAGATCTCTTAACAATCTATAAAGCATATATACGACCCAAGCTGGAGTATAACTCACATGTATGGGCAGGTGCACCAAAAACTGCTTTAAATTTTTTGTACAAAGTTCAAAACCGAGCCAGTCGTCTTATAGGCGACATAAATGTGATCTCATCCCTTATACTACTTGGTCATCGTCGTATTGTTGGAGCACTTTCTCTATTTTATAGATATCTACTTGGTGTTGGCACTTGTTCCGAGGAATTAAAGTCACTTTTTCCTCCTCTCAAGCAATTCCGTCGCATAACACGAGAGGCATCAAGTTTCACAGTCCGGTTATGGAAATTCTTTTATAGTAAGAACATCTCGATTGTGGAATCGCGTCCCAATCGAAGCATTCCCAATGAGAGAACGATTTTTTATTTAGGATTTACAGATATTTAAGACGAATATTAACAACATTGTTCGCTCTTTCCCACAAAACTTTTCTTCTTCCTTTTTCTTTCATTTCCCTTAACTGTCGTTTCCTTTTTCAAATGGTCAATGGTACGCAAGTACTCAAAGGTTCACAACTTAAGTTTTGGCTATAATATAAAAAAAAAAAAGTAAAATTTAAATAAAATTGTTAAGCAGTTCAATTAAAATGAAAATTAAAAATATTTACAGCTTATATTTTATCTTTTTGTTGATTTTTTCTGATTTTTTTTTTTTTTGTTTTTCCCTTTTTATTTTTATTATTATTTCCATTTTATTTTTTTAACGCCAATAAATAAACAAATAAATCATCCTACTATATTTCACTAAAAAGACAATTCTCTATTTCGCTTTGTCTAGAGTACGATCTTTTGATAGGGTTAGTGTAGTATAAAATATTATGAAATGTTTGAAGAAGTATTAAAATGTTAAACTATTTTTAAAATATTAATTAAAATGAATTTTAATTTTAAGTTTTTCAATTCAACTTATTTATTATGTAATAAAAAAATATGTAAACATTGATTTTTTTTTAAGAAAATAAAGAAAATAAACAAATAAAATAAATTGTTTCATTTTCAAATGCTAATGCTAAACCGGCGAATGTTACGCCGGAAATAGCTAGCATTATAATTTTCTATTATGTTGACTTCATTGAGCGGTGATTCGGAGGGAGATGTTGTATCGGCGTATGTCCTAATGACCATATCCTAAGGATAACTAGAATTGCTAGCTTTCCGAAAATATATATCTATAATGGCGCATCTTATCCCTTAAGGACGAAAAGAACATTTGAAAGTATCCTTGTTGTATTGATGTTTTTGCACAAGACCCTTTATATCTGTTGATCCATTAGATGTATATATATTCAGTTACATATTCTACAAAGATAACGGTTTGGAGCATATTTTAACATACATTTTTTTTATGTATTTTATAGTGTTTTTATATAAAAAAAATGTTGCGTCTTTTACAAAGTAATGTAATAAACTGGTGTAACATTTACTTCAGAAGATTGTTATTACGTAAAAGGTAAATTCCGAGTTTTATACAGAAAAAATGAAAAAAAAAAACATTTTTTTTAATATAAATGCTTATATCTTCTAAACTATTCGACATAGACATAAAGTATGTAGTTATTGAATAATGATAAATAAAATGTCACTAAATTGATCGTGTAAATAGAAAAGAAAATTTTGCACTATAAATATTCTGTCTATTTATGGTTGTTCCGGCGCAGCTGAGCAGCGATTCCTCAAAAGATCAATTACTAAAAAAATAATGAAAAACAAAAAGTTAGTAAAATATCAAAATTCATTTAATGAATATTTACCTGAAAACCATCCATGGCCAGAGTAGCCGGTTATCAGTTGGATAATCAAATCTGCAAAAGAAACATATTTATGAGTATTATTATATATATTAATTTTTTTTAGTTGATTTATTATATTTTTATAGATTCAAAAATAATTACTTATATCTTGCTTATCCTTGTTTACTTTTTGTTTATTTTGATTGTCCTATGTTAGCAATTTGTCACTTTGACATTTCAATTAGCAACGATTACTTTTAACTCTAGAGTCTAGTCTCACATTTTGAGTGATATTATTATGGAGTTATTCTGTTATGAGTAAATTTTATTCGCCCATATTCCATCATTCACTAGAAGTAGAATGTGAATGGGAGTGTGTAAAGATAAAAAACGCTAACATAAAATAAAAGGACAAAATATATCGGTCACTTTGGAAAAAAGCATCAAGGAGAAAAGATTAGGAACTATTTTAGAAACGTTATTAATTCATATATAGAAAGAATATCATAAATATTAAATGTGAACTAATTAGTAATTGAAATAGAGAAAATTAAGCGTTGTGTATACTTAATTAAACCAAAAGGAAAATAGTTTCACAAAAACATTTTGGTGGTTAATTTCTTTAAGAATTCGTCTTCTTATAAAAAAGCAATGGTAATTAAAAACGTTCTAATTTCTAATATAATTTCTGGTTCTAACCAAGTAAAAAATAAAGGTATGATAAAAAAAAGTAAATTCGTATTTTTCTTAATGCGAAATAAAAAATCTAATGAAAGAAAGGAAAAGCTTACTTATTGACGGGTTACAAGCTATGGTACTATATAATTTATTTGGATTATTATTTTTCTTATTTTTTATTATTATTGTTATTTTTTATTGCTTGTCATATTTAATTTCTCTTTTAATTTCTCAGTAATTTTTCCCTTCATCGCAGAAAAGATAAAGTTTGCTTATAATTTGTTAATTGTCTGTCAAAAACGACCGTAACATTTAAAAAGCACATATAGCAATTCAATGCTAGGTTTTGCTGTTTTACTAAACGATGGGCAAGAGTATTAAATGATTATTATATCCTAAAGTCGATTTGTCTTATTAGGGCTCAATAAGAATAGGTCAGAGTTATATAAGCTTTGAAAAGCTATGAAAACTTTGAACCTTTCCTGTGTTTCAACAGAATTTAATAATCTACTTCACAGATTCCATATTATTATGTTGCAGTATATAGTAATATTCGAAGTGGCATGCTTAGGTTTCTATAATTATCGACTGTTCCGCGTATTAACATAACATACACCCTGTTTCGCTATTTTATAACTATAAATCCTTATAATCATCATTGATCTGCAAGCCAAATAATAGATCATATGACGAATTTGAACTTAAAAGAACTTATATATACCTGGATATTTTATTCAAGAAACAGACCCTTGTTTTTATTTTAAACTATAAAACTCCGATGGGAAATTTTATTTTTGAAATTTTTCGTCAAATTCTCTAGTTTAGAGTGAAAAATGCCACTGTCAAGAATAATAGTGAGGAAGTCAAAATAGCTTTGAGTATTTTTCTCCAGTATTTTTAGGCTAATAAATTTTAATAGGTTGAGAATTAAAACTGTGAGAATGAATAAAGTTTATTGTCACACAAAGATGAAAATTGAAATACAGCACTAACTGTCTACAACTATTAGTACGAAGTGGAAAATTATATAATTTGTATTTCTTTTCTTACGAAGGTGGCCTTATATTCAGTGCCGGCATGTAGGCTTTTAGCCCTTAATGCCTCCCTATACCCCTCAACTTAGTCGATCCTTTTGATAAAGGCCATTAGCTTTGAGGCGTTTATCTTAAAGAAGTTATCTGAGGTTATGTAGTGCGTTTTCAACAGCCTGAGTCTCCACCTTGAAAGAGCTACGTACTTTCCTAGAAAATGTGTGGTAGTTTCTTCCTCTTCCAGACAGTGTCTACAGGTTGGGTCGTCACATTTGGCTATGACCAGTAAGTTAAGGGCATGTTGCATTTGCGTGCATACACGCCTAATATATTCTCCTCTTAGAAGAATACTAAGATCATCGGCAAAGCCGTGTGTGTTGAATATTTCGTCGTTCAGTATACTTAGGAGTTCGTCTACCAACATTTCCATAGTAAAAGTTATAGAACACCTCCTTGCTGTTGTCCTCCTTAACCAGAACCGCTTTAACCAGAACTTTAGTAGTTTCCTCAATGAACAGATGGCGTTGTTCAAACCTCTTTGCTTTCCATCTCAGTAGTGTGTTTTCCCTATGATTTAAAAATGAAAGTGACCCTCACTAATCTCCATATCTTTGGACAATATCCAAAGATTATGCAGGCTGTAAAGATTCTTGAAAGTCATTTGCTTATGCTGTTCCTGCATTCTATTATGCTGTTCCTGCATAATAGGCAAGATACCATCCGGCCCAGGAGCTTTGTAGGATTCGAGAGTTGATAGCCCAGTCTAAGACCTCATGCCATATTATCTTTCTTGAAATAGACCAATCCGAAAGGTTTGGTATGGTAACTTCTGGATAGTATCGTCTATAGGTGAGTCTTCCAGCCCACTTCCCGGAAAGTGTGTTCGAAAGAGGATTCGACATGTTTCTTCCCTTGATTTTGTGGAGAATCCCTCTGATATTTACAAATTGTGTAACTTTGCTAACGGATCCTTTTTCAGGTCGTTAAGCAAAGCCACTCCATCTGCAGTATCTTCGATCCCCTCGCAGAACTTTTCACATGATTGTTTCTTTGATTTCCGAATCAATCTTTTGTATTCTCTTCTAGATTCAATTATCTCCTTCATGAGAGTTTTTAGGGCTCTATTCCGTAGTTTTTGGCCTTCCTTTTTAACTTCTTCAGATCTTTGTTCCACTAAGCAGTTTTTGATTTTTTCGATTTTCTGGTGACCGGGCAAGATGCCTCGAAGCCTCCATTAACAGATTTGTCAGTTTCTCAACAGATTTGTCTATTGCTTACATTATCAAGAACAGAATAGTTGTTGCAATGCAAATCCAATTATTATGTCAAAACTGTTGCTTTTAGCATAATTGATTGAATTTTGCATGAGCTCATTTGTTGCATGGGGCTCTGTAGAGTTCTAAGGGAGGTAGCAAGAATCTATAATAACTTTGTGCACTTCGCCCTGACTCTTGTATATTGATAATGTAAGGTTCTTGAATTACTATTAATTTTGTTTGCAATTTATACTATGTTGCAAATTAATCTGTATTATTATTAATTTGTACTATGAACGATGTGAAAATCTACTCACTGATTTTTTTTATTTGATTATGGCAAATAAAATAATTGAGCTTGTGCCTTTGTTTGTGTGGATTTTAGTTTTCAAGAACTCTCTTAAATTGTAGAAGAGTTAATTGTTTTATAAACAAATTTGGTGGCTAATTAAATTAAAATTACTTTAGTTTTGGAAAAAACATATTGTTCCGATTAAAATAATTAACTTCAAAAAAATTTTTTTTTAATTTATGAGAAAAAAAAATAATTACGAAATGGAAAATATAAGTTATTAATTTAATATCCTACACTTATATCAAGCAGATTTAGGACGTTAAAATGAATTTTCTACGTGCGTAGGAACTCCAAACTCTATTAATTAAATATATTATAAATATTTTTAAATAACACTTTTCAATTTTTTTGTAGGTGTTCTGGGAAAAATCATTGCAGTTTTGTATTTAATATTGATCATCCATTTTCCAAGGTCTGGGAAAGTGGAACAGTTCGTATTAAATACGTTTGTATGGATGGTAAGCTAAAACGATTTTCTTTATAAATTTTCTTTACATTTGTTTTTTTTTTATCGTGACTCCATCTTTTGATTTAAACTAAAATAACGCCTCAGTCTATTTTTCCTTTTCGCTTTTTTTCCATAAATTTTTTTTAAAAAAAACCTTTTGTTATTAATTTGAGCTAAAAAGTAAAAAATAAATGTTTAATAACACAATTTTGTATAATTTTCAAAATGTATTTTGTTACAATAGAAGCTTCTTTAAAAACATTTATCTTAATATAGCCAATATTTGTATACATAAATATTATAGCCATATAAATACCCTTAAATAAACATAAATTTTATCAACTTTAATATATAAAAATATATACCAAATCTATAATTATAATTGACAAGCATTTAAGGTCCTGCGCAGTAGACACCTTTTCATTTTATTTCGATTCTCCTACTCCTTAATGAACTTCTAATATACATAATATATAAGATTATATATAAAACAAAAATGCGCACACAGTTGAACATTTTGTACTCATATGATTTTATTATTCAGCAAATACATTATGCATAAGTGAGAACTTATTAAAATAATAAACAAAAGCAAACAAATCAGTTATTATATATTATATTATGTACTTGCTAATGAATCTATGTACATATGCCAAAAAAAAACAAAGAAACAAATTCATCTCAAATAAAAAATATAAAAAAGCAAAAACAAAAAAAATCAGTTAAATTGTTCATATGACTAGCAAATTTATTTTATATAGTAGAGTTAGAGTACCTATCTATAATTATAATTGACAAGCATTTAAGGTCCTGCGCAGTAGACATCTTTTCATCTTTAATGACAAAATTTTTTATTTTTAGTAATTTTATCCACTAAATGCTACTTACTATAGGGAATATATCGGAAACGAAGCAGTATATGAGGGACGTGTATTTATGTGTCCTAAATAAAACTTACTAACCACAAAACTTTTTATTAAACACGAGTGGTTTCTGCTATATCGTGCGAAGTCTATGTCAGTACGTAAATTATTGTTTTTTTAAAAACTTTAAATTTGACTTCAACTTGAAATATAATTACTCAACAGAGGCCACTAGTCTATATTATAATGCATGCATAAGAGCACGATTAGTGAAGGCACACTTTTCGTGGTTTTTCGTGTGATTCGTTTTTTTTTCATTCAATCAATCGGCGATAATGCAGGCTGTGGCGATCAAAATCAAATTTTTTATCTATATTATAATACACAAGAGCACGAATTTGAAGGCATACTTTTCGTGACTTTTCGTGTGCTTCTTTTTTTTTCATTCAATCAATTTTTTTCGTCGATTCCCTTTTGAGTCAAATTCTTTTTATTTTATTTTTATCGCATTTGGTTTTTTCCAGTTTTAGTAGGAAAAAAAATTAATTAGTAGGATAATATTATTAATATATGTAGGTTCGATTTTCTATTAATTCAAAAATTTTTTTTTTTATTAGACAAATATTTTTTTATTATTATGTATTATAATAAAATATAATTAATAACAAAAAACAAGATTTTTTTAATAAAAAATAAGTAATTTTTAATTATTATTTCAACAAAATACGAAACCGTTCAGTTTACAATAAATCTAAGCATACAAATTGTGTAAACTTATTACTTATCCATACATGGAATGTATTCACAGTTGACAGTTTTGACACTATGATGTATCATGTAGATGTTTGCATATAATATAATATATTATACCAATTAGCATTTATCCTACCGATATGTATATACTCAAACAGCTAAAATGTAGGTACAATAAATATAATATAATTTGTACTGTATTTTGGTTAGGAAGTCTTATTAGTATATTGGTGAAATGTTATGTATATCGAACCTATGTTCAAATTTTATTGTTCAAATTTATTTTACAGATTGTATAAAAAAAGAAACATATCTTAGTTTATGACAAAAAATTTTATTTTTTAAATTTTAAAAGTTTTGAAAAAGTTATTAAAATATCTTACATACATACATTATTTATGTATATTATTATAACTTTATGATAATAACGAAATTTATTTAAAAAAAAAACTAGGAGAAAAATTATATATTTATTAAAATCTACATAAAAAACCATCTGACGGCCAATAATAAAACTAAAATTAAAAGTACATACAAGAAAAATAATAAAATATTAGGTTTATTCAGTCTAATATAATATGATAGTCATTCGTTTGATAATTTCTTTAATGTCATTGGTCATAATTATTTTAAAATACATAATTTAAGTATGTTTAATTTATAGATTGAAAAAGTACTGTTCAAATCTGATCCATCTAACAACCGATGTTCATTATTATTTTTTAAAATGATAGATATTTAAAAGGATACTAAGCAATATTATATATTTTCTTAAATTTTTTTCATTTTTAATTAGAAATTTCAATTCAAAGTTTCACCCCATGTAAGACATTTTAACATACCTCCAGAATTATTTTTCTTTTTAAATAAATTATTATTTACGTATACGGTTGTTTTCTAATTAAAATCAATACAAAAATAAAATATACCTACCAAGGATAAATTAAAATGATGGATACAATTTATAATGAAGCTGATTTTCCATTAAACCGTATAGTAAATCTGAGGTATGTCTATATGATTTCATTAGTTGTATTCCTTTTTCAATTTAAAGTTATTTCGAAGTAATTTGAAGTACTTTGAAAATGGAATGATTAAATTTTTTGAAAGCAATTATTTTGCGACAATTACTTTTTTTATAAGAACCGAAATATAATATTTATTAAAATGTACATAAAAATCCATCTGTCGGCAAATAGCAAACTAAAATTTAAGGTACCTCAATAAAAAAATAAAATATATTCATTCGCTAAATTGTTAATATTTCAGTAAAATGTTATTCACTAAACTTTTCAAGAACAATCTAGAACAATCTAGGGTAAACAAATTTTTTTGGTTCAGTAGTTTCGGTTAATTTAACTTATTTGCCCAAAAGTGCTTTGATCGTTTGAGTAGATTGTTTCAAATAGTTCTAAATTGATCTGTTTTGTTCCGAATCTTTTTGTGCAAAAATTTTGTAGGCATATTTTTTTTAATTTGAGCACCTCAATTGTCAAGTCAAGAACATTTTGAGCATTTGACATGTTTAAATTATCTGAAAACAATGTAAAGAATAATAATATTAATACAAACCACAAAAAAATAAAAATTGCTCAACGTTTTAGGTTAATCTTTATAAAATTAACTCTTTTATTTATAAAATAAAAAAAAAAATATCAGATATATAATGAAAATTATTTTATAAGAATTTATTCGACATCAATTTCCAGTAAGTCTTGCATATGCAATATCAATCAATAAATCACAAGGTCAAACATTTCAGAGAGTCGGAATTTATCTCCCTCAACCTAACTTCACCCATGGTCAGCTCTACACAATCCACTGCTCTAAAAATTAAAATTCTAGAAGGACCAAGACAGGGGAAAACTACTGACAACGACACTGTAATTGACAATTTTGCATGCCAGGAGGTTGTCCATATGACAATGTTGCATACCAGGTCTAGAATACTTCATTTTATTCAATTGTTTTCTATATGATGGTTTCGGTGGTTTTAGTGGGTTAGTGTTCCACAAAGCTAAGTACCAACATGCGCGGTCTGCTTAGTATTTTTCGAAGCTTTCACCTTCCTTCGAGAATTAAAAAAATAATAAAAACAAATTAAATCTTACAAAAAAAGTTTAATTCTATCTGATAGTTTTGATATTTTATTTTAAAATTAATATTAACTTACAATTTTGAGCATTTTTTATTGTTTTGTGGTGTGCAATTAATATTACTATTATATATATTGTTGTCAGATACTTTCAACGTGTCAAATGTATAATTGTATTAAAAATATTTTATTGGGCCGTTTCACAGAAAAATTGCTTTCTTTTGCTCGGCCGGGTATGTACCCGGGGATTTCTTCTAGTAATTAATATAATTTTATAAAAAGGCCCAGCATTTCGAAAGGGAAAAGAACCTATAAAGTTGGCCTACAGATTTATTTATAGGATCAACCGTTAAAATAAGTAAATAAATAAAAAATTGATGAATAACTCAATGAATTTAAATTCGATAAAAAGAAAAAAAAAGTGTGAGAAAAATTATAAATTCATAGAAACCAATCTAATACTTCTAATAATGCTATTTATATAAATTGCTTCCAAAAACACACAAAACACAATAATAATATTAGAGTAGAATACGCATTCTCTGAGTATTCATCATGCATGATTTGATATGCGTTTGTATATATCCATTTAGGTATACTCATATATTCATACCATTTTTATTATTTTAGTAAATGTGGAAAACAAACTTTTTTAACTTTGAAAAGAAATATTTTCATTTTTAAAGCGACAACCTATATATATTTTTTTTAAATATAAAGAAACTTTAATTCTCTAAAAAAAGTCTGCTTTAAGGGTGGGTGTCCGCCGAAATTTGTTTGGAAATTATTAGCTGATTTACAACACAAATGCACGTGTTGAAAATAAAATTATTTTATAATGTTACCAAGCCTACACCTACACTAATTAAGGCCGAGACACAAAATTGGTTCAATGTGATAGTGCAGTACATTTTATATTTTATAAGTTTTTTATAGTGAAATTTTAGAATGAAAATTGATGAAAGACTTCTTTAAACACATATTTACTAATTAAAAAATTTAATTTTTTAAAATCTGAATATCCCTAAATATGTGAAAAAAAGATGGAATTTTAACCCATCCTAAACAGGCATAATTAATAAGCAGATTAATATTAGTACGCGATTTCGAACAGAAAATGTTTTAACCTTCCTTTTCACAGAACAAATTATGGTAAATTTGAACCCATAAATAGAATGTTAATGGCAGTTAACCATCATAAAAATAGTATAGATATAGTAAAGCCATGTTAAAGAAAACCTTATTAAATTCTTCCTTATTCCTACTAATCCTATTTATATATTATGTAGTCACGAATTTTTTACTAATTATACTTAAATTATGGAACAAAAGTCGTGTTTCCTTTCACTAATCATTTATATTTATTTTTCAAATATCCATATTTCAGAAGCAACTTACTTCCTTCATCAGTGCTTGCGACGATAATTTAAATATATCACTAAAAACAAATTTTATTATCAAAAACAATAATTATACTTAACTAGAAGTACTTAACTATATGCCGCCTTCGCGCATTCTACTCTGTGTTGCTAGAAAACACCTGCTGTAGTAAGGCTAATAAGACCTATTTTAGTTTTCTTTTCAATAATAATTTATTATCAATAATAATAACCTTTTACAATTTGTTTCCCAACTTTAAAAAAGGCGTAAATTTAGTAAAAACTATAAAGAAAATACAAATTTTGTTTTTGATGTCCCCGCTATTCATTTATTGAAACCTTGTTTTTGCCGAAGACAGGTAAACGCAGGCGCGGTTTTAGTACAAAATATATAGAAAAAAAAAACAATATACAAATTATAGCTCATATGACTGTAACAAATTTAAAATTATAAAACCATAATAAAATATAAGTGATAATACCAGGTTTAGCAAAATAAAAGAATTAGTATTCAAGTAATGTTTAATTTTTATTAAAAATCATTTTATTGTGCCGTTTCAGAGAAAAGTTCATTTTTTTACGCGGGCCGGATATGTACCCATGAGTTTCTTTAAATTGAATAAATTGAAGAAAACTGAAAAGAAAACTAATTTATATTGAATGTTGTTTATCAATTCGCTTACCAGCACACTTTAATTAAAAAACAATTAATTAAAACGCAGTTTTTACTTTCAGGAAAATAAAAAAATATATATATCTATTCTGCTTTTGACTACATTGTAGACCAAATTGTAATGTAAACAAAACTTTTAATGAATTAATTTTGTTTTGTTTGTTTTTTTTTAGAATTGACAGTTGCCTAATTCTAATTAATCTTATTTTTTGTTTGTTTGTTTGTTATCATCTTTTTACTAACTGAGATTAAATTGTTGGACAAGTAATCGTTTAAAAATGAAATTTATAAAATATTAAAAAAGTGAGCTAATTTTATTTTATTATTTAATCAATAATAGATATCATTTTAGAGGACCATCTGCTTACCCTTGATTACCACTATTAAAAGATTAACTTATTATTAAATTCATTAGATCTAAAATAAGAATCAAACAATTGAATTAATTGACTTAATTTTAAATAAAATAGACCCCATTTCTCATAATATGAATTAAGCTATGAAGCTGTGATAAGATTAATTAATAAGAAAATTTTCTATAATAATTTCCTTACTTGATATCTCTTAATAACCAAAAACGCAATTTAAGTAGTTTCTTTGAAAAAAACATTAACGAAGAAATATAATATAATGTCTGGCAAATTCTGTACATATTCAATTTTACTTTTTATTATATTAGTAAATTTAGGGAATTATTGGTGTTGACATTAGTATTTATTTTAAGTACCATAAGTTGAAAAATATCTAAAAATTTCATTTTAAATATTTAAAAAAAGAAAACTTACATGTGAAAATTATTTTTTTTAAATGTACCATGTTACCATTAAATCAAAGATTAGAAATTTGTAGGTAACGTTTCACTCAAAACTTTATTATAGAATTTTATAAACAAAAATAATATTTAATAGAAGAGGGTTTTTAAATTCATGAATCCGTGGATTTGTAATACACCAATAAGTGCCACTGAACTCACAATTTCAGAGGAGGTATATAACAATAATATTTAAACGTTTTTTGTTTTATGTTTTATTTTTTTAAATAACTTACACATAAGTTTGAATATGTGAGATGGGGAATAACAAAATCTCAAGGTGTAATCGTGTAATATAAAATTAGTAAATAACTAGTTCTCCCGAAATTTTATTATAAAAATTTAAATTTACTTCATTAAATATAAAAATTTTAATATATTGACATAATAATATGTTGCATTAGGAAAAACAAAACACTTTAATTTCAAAGTTTGAAAAATTTTCAAACAAAACAGATTCAAATCCAAGCACACAGTTCTATTGTATACTACTTGTGTGTGGATTGTATCAAAGAACAATATTATAATAGTAAGAAGTCTCATCCGGATGTTTTTCAATTTTTTCGACTTAGGTCCGTACAGGCGGGTAAGAAAATAAAACGAAAACAAAATTGAAAAGCGTAAAAAAGTATAATTTTGTTAAAAAAACTAAAAGAAAAAAAATACAGTAGATAATCACCGAATAACCATCCATGTAGATGTATTTAAATATTTTGTCAAATCAATTAAGTTCAAAATAAAAAATATAAAAAAAATTTAAACACATACGTAAAGTAGGTACATATATTTCTAAATTTTCAGCAATCAAGTTTTTTGATTTTACTAATTTTGTCTATTTTAGTTTATCAATCATGTATAAATATGTACTTATATATGTATATATGTATACAAGACTAACACTAATTAACAGGCTGAGACACTCGGAGAAGAAAGCTGAATAGTTGTGTGCTACTTACAAATTGGATTATAATTCGAAAACTATTAATTTTTTTAACTCTCGTCTAAAGGATGGATTAAAATTCCATCTTTTGGGGATCTACTGACCATATCCCAAGGTTAGCAGGAATTGCTGGCTTTCCAAAAATATATATCCTTAGTGACGCATCTGATCCTTTAAGGACGAAAAGAACATTTAAAAGTATCCTTATTGTTTTGATGTTTTTGTATAAAAAGCGTTATATCTGTTGATCTATCAAATACATATATATTCCGTTATATATTCTAGAAAGATAACGGTCTAGAGCATATTTTAACATTTTTTGATGATGGTTTGTGCTGCCGTTATGGAGATATTGTAGTTCAAAGTAGAAAATTTTGAAAAAAAAACAATCTTTATTTTCTTTCTTGAAAAACCAAATACCTAAAGATTTTACCATAAAACCTCCCAATATTTATATACTATTGGAAAGGTATCTTTTTTCTATAACTCATTCTATATTTCATGTCTATGTCAAATAGTTTAGAAGATATAAGTATTTATTAAAAAAAGTTTTATTTTTTTACCCTTTTTCTATGTAAAACTAGCAATGTGCCTTTTACAAATTAACAATGTACTTAAAATAATAAATGTCATATTAAAGACATATATATTTTTTTTTCTTTATTTTGTTTTAAATAATACATTTTGTTTTATAATTCATGTATATCAAATACGTAATAAATAATTAAATTTAGTTTTATTGATCATTGGTTTAAGCTGTCTGTGTTTGTGATTGTGTTTTTTGTATATAATTCAATTTAATTTAAATAAGCTAACGAGTTTTTATTAAGAAGACGAAAAGGAAAATTATATAAAATTAATAAAAAATTAAGATAAAAGAAAAAACAAATTTATAAATAAATTTATAATTGCCAAGTTAAATAGTTTCACTTTTTCCTAATATTTTTTTTTTTTTAATTATTACATTATAATTAACATATCTTGAATTTTTTTTACACCTGCTAACACAATTACAACAACAATATTGTTTCCATACAATTTTTATCATAAATCATAATCACTACCATTACATTATTATAATTATCACATAGTTTATTTATTATGTATTGATTTTGATTTATTGGGTTTTGATTTAATATATATATTTTTATTTCATTTTTAAAAACTCTAATTGAATCAATTTTTTGCAATTTTGTCGGAAGTTCAAGCATTTAAACAAACAATTATTATTCTTTTGTTGGTTTGTTCTAAATAATGATAAGTAAAACTTGTGTGTTTATCATTCTATTTAGAATAAAATTTATTATGTTTAATGTTATTTTTTATAATTTTACAGGCCGTAAAGTATAGTTCACACATGCAAATATTGTGAAATTTCTCAATATAGCATATCTGTAGGAAAAGTATTTAGATAGAAATGAATTATTTTGATAGCTTTCTTATGTAAGATATCTAATTGAAGTAATATTTAATGATTTGCTCCACTCCATATTGGGTTCAGGTAAGTTTTGTGCGATAATTTAAAGGAAGAATATATGGTATTTTTTTCCACCCGGTTTCTTGTTGTAACAGCAATCTACACAGGATTCTAGATATTTTGATACGTAATCTCGCATTCACGCCAACCAATACCATTTCTGAATACGTTCTAACGTATTTTCTAAACCGACAACAGCCAATCAAGTTGACGACGCTGTATCTAACACATTCGATGCTATTTCATTAAGACTTCAACTTAAAGCGTCAACGTGGTTCATACTACCTGCATTTTTTTTTTATTTAAAACGGAGGTGGTCCTAATATGTCGTGGCCGGCATGTAGCATTTTAGCACTTTATGTCCTCCTCCACCCGTAACTTATTCGACCCTTTTGATACAGGTTAATAGGTTTGTGGATTCTATCCTGCAGAAGTTTTCTGAGGTTATATAGTGCGTTTCCAACAACCTGAGTCTCAGCCTTGAAAGAGCTAGGCAGTCTCCTACAACATTTGTAAAGGTTTCTTCCTCTTCCAGACAGTGTCTGCAGGTTGGGTCGTCACAAAGTGCTAGTCTACACATCTGCTTATTCATGTGGTTATGACCAGTAAGTATGCCCACCATCAACCTATTGAGAGTTAGCAGGAAGTTGGTTATTTTGGTGTTTTTTCATGGTGCATATATTTTGGAGACTCTGTGGTCTTCAATACGCTACCGAAGAACGTTTGTTTCCCTCTTCAGGGTCATGATATGGCTAGTTCGTCAGCCTTCTCATTTCCAGTCAAACCACTATGACCCGGTATCCAGATCAGTTGTACCTTGTTTCGGAGCCCTATGAAGCTTAGGGTTTCCGAAAATTCTCCCACCAATCTAGATTTGATGAGGTTACTTTCAAGAGCTTTTAAGGCAGCCTGACTCTCACTAAAGATTCTAATGGCTTTGTTAGATCATCTTTGCTCTTTTATTATATTCACTGCTGCGTTTACGGCAAAGACTTCAGCATGGAAGACTGTGCAGTATTTGCCAAGAGGAAACTGGTGCTCAAGTCAAGAACACTCCGGCTCCCGTGCCTAGAGCCGTAAGGGACCCGTCAGTGAAATTGTCCGAGGTGTTCGAAGACCTAGCCTGCTCTTCTGAACCCGGCAGGTCTCTCTTGTCGGGAGTTGTATCTCTTCTTTAGGAAGAACTCTTTGTGTTCCTCTTCTAAGTCCTTCCATAGCCTCTGATGTTTCTTCCTATATCCTCTGGTATTCCCTAGAGTTTGCTTCTAGTTTTTTTATTGCATTTGTTGTGAATGTTCTCGGAATCCATGCAATGGACCCACAGCTAACAATAGGCCTGATGCACACTTTGTATAACTTGTCTTAAGGCTATTTTCGGTGTTAGGCCCCAATTGTTGCCAAAGGCCCTTCTGCACTGCCATACGACTTTCACCGCATTAGCACATTTCATTTCGATATGTTTCGCCCAGTTGAGCTTTTTATCAAGTATGATCCCTAGATATTTTACTTCGTCTCGAAGTTCTAGGTTATTTCCTCCAATGGAGGGAAGAACATAGTTGTTCAGTCGCCCTCTATTGGTAAAGGCCACTAAATGTGTCTTGCTGGGACTTATGGTTAACCCATTCGCCTGACACTATTCGGTGATTAAGTTAAGGGCATTTTGCATTTGTGTGCATAGACGCCTCATATATCCTCCTCTTAAAAGAATACTATCATCATCAGCAAAGCCGTGTGTGTTGAATCCTTCCTCGTTCAGTATACTTAGAAGTTCGTCTACCAACATGTTCCATAGTAAAGGCGATAGAAGACTTCTTGTGGGCATCCTCTAACCGCCTTCACCTGAACTTTAGTAGTTTCATCTACCTGGATGAACAAATTACGTTGTCCCAACATCTTTTCTATCCATCTCAGTAGTGTGTTGTTTACACCGTGCTTTCTTGCTCCATCTAGAAGTGACTTAAAAGTTCAAGAATGCACCGAGTGTTATCTCTTTCTTCACGATAGCCTCCTCTATATGGGAGACCACTTCTTGAAGAACTGACCCAAGTAACACAAATAGGTTGTAAAAACGTCGTACTATCGTTGGCTAAATAACTACTGGTCGGCTGCATGACGTTGAAATAACTTTCAGACAACGTCATTATTACGTTATTGGGGAATGATTTTTGAGTCGTACCGTAGTGAAAATAACTACTATCCGACTACTCAACCGACTATTAAACGACCCAATTAGAATAAAAGAGATAGATAGATTATTATATACGGTGTATGTATTTATTTTTTAACGAAAAAATACTTTTATTTCTAAAACATTTTAACAATAATGTTGTCCTGTTTTCTCTCAGTATAACTAAGTTATAAATTTATTAAGGTATAACAACTTTATAAATATGAATCTATTACTATAAATTATAAATAATGTAAATATAATGCAAAAGAACAAAGATTTTTCTAAAAGTAGTTCTAGTTTTCTATTATTTAAAAAAATTTTATATATAAGTTGAGGTATTTTGTACTAATAATAAAAGTTCAACGCCGAAGTTTTGGCGTCTGCAAATTAACTCCGGCTATCCTTGCTAAAAAATATTCATGGAAAATGAGAAGAACTTTCTCATGAACAAGCTGACATAATTTATTAGTTCTGTCGTGGCACAATGGCACGAGAAAGTTCTTGTTATTCTACATGAATATATGTAGCAAGAGTACGCCGGAAACATGTCAAAGGGGCCAAAAACTTTCAACTTTGAAATTTTCTTGAACAAAATAATATCCTATAAAGCAGCAATTTTTTATAATAGAAAATCAAGACTAAATTTTCTTTGTGGTGGAGCACACCAAGTGAAATAAATTGAATAGCCCCAAATTAAAAGAGATGTTACATTTCTCGTTTATACCATATTTCAGTGCACAGACTTGGAATTATATAAAAAAAATAATTTAGTTTTCATTTCTAAAACTGTCAAGAAATTTTTCATTCGATTTAAAGGACCAGTTTACAACTCTGTATTTGAGTTCCGTTTTTATATAATGACTCTTGATAACTTTTTGGTTATTTCTTGGTCATTTTTAGGATATTTATAACTTCACCATTTTATATATGACGAAAATTATTATTGCCAAATATATTTTGTATGAGAAAATAAAAAAAAAATTTTAGCTTCTAATATCAAATTTAATACTAATGATAGTAATTTGCTTTCATTATTTTAATAAGGGGATTGTTTTAAACAAAATTTTAAATGAATCTAAGCAAAAAATAAATAATAATAAGAAAAAAATATATTTTTTTTTAATTTTAAAGTTTTTTAAATTTAAACAAATTTTAAGGCCCATAAATTTTTAGTTCAATAAAATGTTTATTTTCGCGAAAAATCTTTGTTCGTTTGCAAAAAAATGTCATATATTGCACAATTTTCGTGAAAATATTTCCAATAATTATAATAATTTTAATAATAAAAATAATTCCAATAATAAATTCATATTTTTAAAATTATAATACATTAGCATATTTAGTGAGAGCAAAAAGGACAACATTATGTTAAAATATAATCTACCTATCTCTTTTATTCTAATTTGGTCAATTTATAGCCGGTTGAGTAGCGTAGTCGGATAATGGTTATAAAATATTAGATATTACGACGTTACAAGCAAGGCGTCGGTATAACGTTATTTCGGACACCTTTAAGTTTTAATAGTTGCGTCATAGTAACAAAATGTAAAAAAAGTTGTGAAGTAGATATAAAATAACTTTGTGACAACTGATAGAATAAAACATCGTATTGTAGTCGTAATGACGGATAAATTATAACTTTTACATTTTTCACTATAAAGTTATTTTTTTTCAAATTTACGACGTTATAACGACGTTGGTATGGAGATATTTAACTTAATAGTTATTTGGTCTTACTTGGTGAGTCAGTAGACTTACCTGCCTGATAGGCATGTTGTTTACGATTCAGGGGTACCCTGATCAAACACACATCCCTAATATACCTGTCCATCAGCTTCTCTAGACATTTTAGCAAACACGAAGAGAGACTGATAGGTCTGAAGCTAGTAGGGAGTGCATAGTTTGTTTTCCCTGGTATAGGGATGAAAACGACCCTCACTGATCTCCATAGCTTTGGAATATATCGAAAAGCTAGGCAGGCTGTAAAGATTCTTGAGAGCCACGTGCTTATGCTGTTCCTGCACTTTTGAAGCATAATAGATCAGATTCCATTCGGCCCAGGAGCTTTATATAGGTCGAAAGAATTGATAGCCCAGTCTAAGACATCAGGCCATATTATCTCTGTTGCCATAGACCAATCCGAACGGTTTGGTATGGTGACTTCCTGGAGCTAGAGGCGAGTCTTCAAGTCTACTTCCCGGAAAGTGTGTTCGAAAGAGGATTCTATATGTTCCTTATTTCGATGCCGTGTAAGATCCTTCTGATATTTTCAGATTGTGTAACTTTGCTAACGGATCCCTTTTCAGGGCCTTAAGCAAAGCCGCTCCATCTGCAATATCTTCGATTCTTTCATATAACTTTTCAAAAGACTATCTCTTTGATTTCCGAATCAATCCTTTGCATTCTTTTCTAGATTCGCTATAGGATTTTCAATCATCTTCCTCATGAGTTTTTAAGACGCTATTCAGAAGTTTTTTGGTCTTCCTTTTTAGATTCTCCTTTTGGTCGCCTGGAAATTACAAATGTATGTATTCCTCTAGTGTTTAGGATTTCCAAGTCAGTAGTAGCAAGGTACTCTAGGAGCGCTTCGCCTCTGTTATTTGAATTGGTACCTCCCTAATTCTCATGATTACCATTTGCATCACAGCCAATTACTATGTAAAAGTTATTGTTTTTGGCATAGTTGACCACTTGCACGAGCGCATTTGTTGGAGGGAGCTATGGAGAGTCGTAAGAGAGGTAGCAAGAAACTATAATAAGCTATTGCACTTCCCTCTGACTCTTTTATTTTATGGCAACCGTCGTGAAATCTCCTGATGACAGTTGTATTAAGAGCTGCGCGTCAACGCTTGAATGTGCGACAGTGCATGCCCGGACTTTTCCAAGGCCCGCATTGTACAAAGTGTGCCAGCCTTCCAAGGAAAAACCGGCTACTCTGTTTTTGATAATGTAAGGTTCTTGAATCAGTATTAATTTGACTTGACTGGCTATAGCTCGGGATGTGAATCTATTATCCAACCTAATTTTCTCCTTTAGCCGTGATAAACTTTACGTTTATCTGACCAAATTTGAAACTTAGTTTGGCATTTCGATCTTCTAAGTATAAAAGAAAACCAGTACCACCAGTGTTAGTAGCCCCAGTTTCTCTTCTATACAACTGGATTTTCCACTTCGTTGTATCCGTACCATTTTGAATTTTAATTTTAAATTTACGTTTAATAACTTCCAATTTAATAGTTCGTTCTAAAGCTTACTTCTGTTCTCTTTAATTAACTTCATACCAGGCAAATCCAAAACATCTCGTCCAATTAATAATGACACAGGCATGAAATCATTATTTACAGTAAATACTTCATTATTTATTTTTAAATCATCGATATTTAGTTATAGATTAATTTTTTCAGTGGATTCTACCACCCAGAAAACCAGATATATTCATCAGCGTATTCACCCTTAATTAACGTGCATGGACTAATAGAATCTATTTGTGCCAAAATTTGATATTTATCGATTTTAATAATTTTGTGATAATCAGTTGGAAGTTCTGAACATTTCATAATACCAACTTTAACCGTATTTGAACATTCTGCCGGCCTACCTTTCTTATGTACTTTATTACATTTGCTACATCTTGGTCGTCGTTGTGGAGATGGAAAATCTCCTGCAAAGTGAGCGGTTTGATAACAGTTGTAAAATTCCACAACTTTCTTTTTATCTTCAGGTACAACGATTTCGTTTTTTCCAATAGAATTTGTAAAATCTTTTTTTTGAAATTCACCAGCATTAAATTTAGATTTAGTACTATACTTATATTTACTACTACTATGAAAGTTTGTTTTAAACTTTCACACCATTTAAGTTTACTTTGTAATTCATCCAAATCGTCGATACGTTGTCCTTTAAACACTGAAAACAATGCGTCATCACGCATTCCAATTAAAAGATATTTAACTATTGCACTCTCTTTAAGTCTACCTTTATTACCTAAACGTGTAATTTCTTCAAGATAATGCAATAAACATATGCATATCTCTAGGGGTGAAGTTTATTTGATTTACATTTGCCTTACTTTTTGTTATTACAAATGGAGTAGACGTAACTATATCTTCAACATGAATAACATTACCACTGTTGTTTGAAAAAATATTTCCAGTATTCAGCTCAATAACTGTCTCTGAAACATTTTCTTGACTAAGATCATCAATATCGTTCTGATTATTCATGTTTGCTTCTAAATATTCGTTAATAATCGTTCAATTAATTCAGCTTTACAACCCGACACCCGTAAACTTAAAATTTTCAATTTTCCTTTTAATTCGTTTACAGTGAATTTATTTAATTCCGCTTTATTCATATTAATTATGTTAGTTAATTTAAATTTCAAATTTATTCACTTATTCAACTACTACGTTACACTTACACCTTGATAATAATAATATTCAAAATGTCAAAACAACTTTTACTAATTTGCGTTAGATACTTTTACATTACAATACAATAGCAGCAATAATTAGTCTATGATAAGGTTTTGAAAATGTAATACCCGCATATGAATAATTTCTTTATTAATTTGCTTCTATGCACAATTTCTGCACTTTTTTCCTTTTCCTAGTTTTTGTTTTTCTTATTTCTCGATTTCAAATTTTACGATCTTTTTGTTTTTTTAAACTGTTTTTTGATATATATATAAGTATTATTTTATAAAACAAATTACGTTCGCGTTCACGGGTTATTATAAACGAAACACTTTTTTTTATTATTTATCCCACTTGTGAAATTGAAAACTGAAATACAATTGAAACACTATTCTATTTGTTAATTTTATAATTATTTAGTTTACTTGTGTAACACTTGTGTAACATTTACTTCAGAAGATTGTTATTACGTAAAAGGCACATTCCTAGTTTAATATAGATAAAGGGTAAAAAAAAACAATTTTTTTAAATAAATGCATATATCTTCTAAACTATTTGACGTAAGCATAAAGTATGTATGTATGAGTTATAGAAAAGAAAACCTTTTTCCACAGTTAATAAATATTGGGGGAGTTTTATGGTAAAATCTTGAGGTATTTGGTTTTCAAGAAAGAAAATAAAGATGGTTTTTTTTTCTAAAATTTTATAGTTTGAACTACAATATCTCCATAATAGCAGCACCAACCATCGTCAAATAAATATTGAAATATGCTCCAGACCGTTATCTTTCCAGAATATATAACTGAATTTATATATATTTGATAAATCAACAGATATAACGATTTTTATACAAAAACATCAAAACAACAAGGATACTTTCAAATGACCTTTTCGTCCTTAAAGGATAAGATTTGCCACTAAAGATATATATTTATGGAAAGCCAGCTGTCCTTGCCACTAAAGATATATATTTATGGAAAGCCAGCTGTCCTTGGAATGTGGTCATTATGTCCTACGACGATACAACATCTCTCTCAGAAGAGCCCATCTTTTTTACATATTTTGGAGTATTGAGATTTTAAAAAATTAAATATTTTAAGTAGTAAATATGTGTTTAAAAAGCTTATAAAATATAAAATGTACTGCACTAACACATTGAAGTATATATATATCTGATAACAAAAAAGAACAAACAAACAGTCTATCAAAAATGGATTATTGCCTGTTTTATTTCTTAAAAAAATAAAAATATCAACTAGGCTCTGAGATTGAAATGCATAACTAATAAATTTTATTCTTTTATTACTATTAGTTTTATCATTTAAGATATTTTATTGAATTTTGTTTATAAAGATTAGTAACCTCCTTGCTAGCATTGAGTGCACTTTAAAAAACAAAATTTTTATAACGTTGTATAAAATTAATAGAAAAAGCACGGTTAACAGTTTATATGATGCTGAACAAGCATCAACAAAATTTGATATTAAGGCGAATAACAGAGCCAAAATGAAAAAAAGATGATCCCATAGCCAACCAGCAATCACAAAACTTCTTTGCACCACTGCAAACTCTAGCTGACGACATGGAATCAGAAATGAACAATGATATTACTAGTGAAAATAATAATAATATTTGCAATGACAGTCAAAAAAAGACTTTAATACCACCAATAACTTTATTAAAAAAATTTCTGAATTTGTTCACAATATGATGAAAAAATTAATATTAAAAATTATTTAATAAAATCTGTTTCAATTGGTATTCAATTGGTAAAAGAAAGCGATTGTGAGTTTTTTTACACGATTAAGAAGGTTCACTAAAATAAAATTTTATAATTTGTCAATATGTTGGTTACCATTTTTCCAGTCGATTTCCAAAATTGTAAGAAATAGATAGTAATAAGAATTTAATTTGTGAGAGAGAGATAAAAATTCAAAACACAAGGTGGGAAAAAAATCATCGAACGATTTAAAGAAGATATCTATTAAAGAAATATTGTTGTATATTTATTCTTAGTTATCAAAATTTGCAAATTGCTTTCAATTTTTGGCAAAATACATAACAATAAAAAACATTATTTATTCAAATTTGAAATATTAATACTATAATTGTTCAAATTTTTTACCTATTTATAAAATTACCAAAACACATTATATGACTTATAATCATTGTGAATTATTTCATTGATTATTAAATAGCAAAATTTAATATTTAAAGAAATAAAAATGCATCGAGTCATTCATAAAAAAACACGCTTGGTATTTTTTTAATTACCTGTTTCAATACCTGAAAAAATTTGTATATTGAAAACCCATGAATGATAATCTGTTTGAAATAAAAAAAAAATTACTTCCCTTAATAATATGATGTTTAAAAATTGTTTTTGAAACCAATATTATTTTATGTATACCTGTAAAAATTCAATCATTCAAATTTTATTTATTCTCATACCCTAATAAATTTAATACGTTTATTTTTAAAAAAATTCGTACACAAAATTTCAGCGACCGTACACATGAAAAATCTCTAGTAGGCTAAATAAATAAACAAAAATCTCCCGTGGACTAATTAAAATTACATTGCAAAAATTATGTTGTTTTTTAAATGGTTTATATCGCACTCTTTCTTTCTCACAACTTCTTACGTAAAAAAATATTTACAATAGTTCTTTGCTTCTTTAACTAATGGGTTTTTTTTGTAAATGGGATAGTAAAAATATCGTGACTTCCAGTGAACCTTCTTATTAATGGATATTCTTTGGTAATACTAACAACAACATAGTTTTAGTAACAATAACAATATAAATAGAAATTTATTCTCTCTCGAAGAGATAAATAACTTGACGATGGAGTTATTATCTAAATTAGGTAAATGCAACAACAAAAATTAACATTTTTGTGTAATAACAGAATTAGTAACAAAATGTCTCTATAGCAATAGAGAAAACGATTGAACCAAATAAAAAGTTAAAAGTAATATCATGGAATGCTAGATCATTCCCAAAAAAAGCGTTGAGTTTTTTGATTTACTACATAGGCTAAAAATTGACATAGGGTTAATTAGTGAAACGCCAATATTTAACCAATACAAACTTAAACATAAATAATAAAAATTATTATATTTACAGAAATGATCGCAGCCATACCAATGGTGGTAGTTTCTAAAAAACTGAATCACTGTATTTTACCAATAATGAAAACTCAATGTATAAAAAATATTGGAGTTAAAGTAATTACATCTAATAATGAAACAATACAATTTTATTCAGTATCCTTTCCAGGAAATAGCGCGAAACTATTAAATTCACATCATAGTCAAATCAACAACAATAAAAAAAAATTTTAAATCTGCATACAAATCGGATATACTACAATTATAGAGGTAGAATAGAGGGAAAATATCTTGTACGTGGTGACTTAAATTCGCGTAACAGATATTGGGGTTGCAATAGAGCAAACTGCTGGGGCAACATATTGAATGACCAATCAGTAAGTGAGAATATTGAAATACTATTTCCTCTTGATGTTACCTATATGCCATCAAATAGCAGACAAAATCCGTCAGTATTAAATATATTCTTCACAAAAAACTCTGAAATGTATTCAACACCCACTGTGATAGAAGAATGTATAGAAGCTTTTGAATGTGAGGAAATAACCTTGCTCTCACAAAATAAAATAAAATGTCGAGAAGTCTCGAGCATAATACGAATGTTGAAAAAAAAAAGCACCAGGTATTGATGAAATTCCTAATATATGTGTAAAGAATCTACCAAAACAGGCAGTTGAATATTTCACTAAGCTCTTGAAAAACTGCTTAAAAATTGGTTATTTTCCTGAAAATTGGAAAATGGCTAAAGTTATTCCAATTGCAAAGCCTAGTAAACCACCTGAATATGCTAGTAGCTATAGACCTATTAGTTTACTAAATATATTTAGTAAAATCTTTGAAAAAATCATTAAAAATAGAGTCGTTAATTTCTTGGCACAAAATAATATATTACCTGAAGAAGAGTTTGGTTTCAGATCTGAACATTCAACTATTCACCCTTTAGTACGCTTAAAAATTTTTATAAATACTGCACTAAATGGAAATAAATCTGTAGTCCTTGATATAAACTCACCATTTGACACAGTTTGGCATAGAGGTATAATTTATAAACTAAGGAGAATGAACTTAGATAACTACTTAATTAAAATCGTTCACAGCTTTTTGCAAGAAAGAAAGTTCAAAATATTTATAGGTAAAAGTGATTCAACTACTTATTTCATACCAGCCGGATTACCTCAAGGCTCTGTCCTAGGCCCAATCTTGTATAATATCTATACATATGACTTTCCCAGAACGGAAAATGTTCATTTATCAATTTTTGCCGACGATACTTCGTTATACACATCAGGTACTTATAATGCCGACATGCTTATTATGTGCATTACCTGCAAAATGTATCAAGATCACTGGTTAACTATTTTTATAAATGAAAAATTTCGATTAATATTCAAAAAACAAATGCCGTTATACTTCACAAAAAAAAGAAAATTAGAACTAATACCAACAACAAACTTACAACTGCAAAATTTAGATATTCATTGGGTAGATAGCGTAAAGTACCTAGGCGTACAAAAAGATAAACGATTAACATTTAAAACTCATATCACTAAGTCAATAGGAAAGTTAAATAAAACCACAACGATCCTATATCCGTTTATCAATAGAAATTCTTACCTATCAATTGAAAATAAATTAATAATAATGAAAGCTATATTTCTACCGATCATAATATACATGTACAGTCTTCCATGATATTGCCAAAACTCACACTAACACTTTTCAAGTGGCTCAAAATTAAAATTTTGAAATTAATGTTCAACCTCCCTTTTTTATGCAACTAAAAAACTCTATTATAAAGCAAATATGAGCTTGACATCGCTGTTAGTATCAAAGAAAACAGAATCTTTTGTTACAAAATGCTCATTTTCAGAAAATTCAATTATAATAGCTTATACCAATAAGTTCATTTGTGTTATGTAGTTTTACTAATATGGTTTTAATAATATTTAAGCTAAGTGGCTTAGTTAAGTAGGTTAGTTAATAGTTAGACTAGGTTAGTTACTAATTAGGTATAAGTTTTAATAAAAAATAAAATCAAATATAAGTTTTTTTAAAATTTCCTTAAATTTACTCGTAAATATTAATGAATTAAACAAAAATGTAATACAAAAACCATAATGTAATATTTCTTTTGTATAGATGTAAGTACATCTGAACTCTGTATATAAATGTAATAAGACTCAAATGTAAATGTACAAATTAAATTGAATAAAATTGAATTGAATAATCTATATGTTTATAAAGATGCAATTTTTTTTGTACGGAATGGTTATCCTAGGAAATATGTTATTGTAGATGGTTTTGTTGGGAAGGATGACATAATGACAATTCTCGTGCGTTTATTCTTTGAATTGGTTTCTTTGCCGTTTATTCTTTGAATTTTGGAAAAAGAAACTATTTTATATAAAATAAATACATTCAAAACAAGCACTAGAATATAACGCGGTTATGTATTATCCTATCAGTTCAATTTACATGACTATCTACAACGGCCAACCATTAGTTAGGTTAATGAAAAAGAACATCAAACAATATTTTCCTTTTCAAATTCAAAACAAAGGGAAATCCTAAGAACTTCCCACTCTTTCGAGCAACGCCGGCTCTTTTGCAAGTAGTAAGTATAAATAAAGGAGACTTTTCCGATTTTAGTAAAATTAAATTTACACATCTGTTTTTTAAAATAACAGATCTGTTTTTATTTTAAATTTTTTTGGCTAAGTATGGTTAAAAATATGAAAAAAAAGGTCTCAGGCTTTCTGCTTTGTTTCAGTTTAGGAAATTACAGCTTAATAAAACTGATCCTTACCATGAAAAATTAAAACAGATATACATACAAATTTATTTTGTTATCACCACAAAATATAAAATTTCTTTTTGCATTGTCAATTTTTCAATTATTCAAAAAAGAAATAAACAAAAAAATTCTAAGAGCATATTGCTACACTCACAAAAACAAACATAAAAGTTTTATCTTTTATACATTAAATTTAATATATAAATATAAGCAAATTCACCGGCCAGCAATCAATTTATTGAACCATATCGAAAGCAAATAACTATCCCCTAAATAATATCAATAATATCCTATACATATTATATCTTTTATTTTTATAACTGTCAAATATTTGTACATATTAATGTATAACATAACATAACTTAGGGCGTGTGGACCAATATTTTTTTAATTGCACCAACTTTTTATTGCAAACATGATTAAAGTTAATAAAAAACGGGTCAACTACGTTAAATCTTGTTTTTCAAAATCTCGGTTTCTTAAAATCTCGTTTTTTAAAATCTTGTTTTTCAATATCTTGAAAATGTAAGAGTGTGTGAATATAATTTTTGTTACTACACTACAAAGTGAAATATAATTTGTATTTTATTTTACAGTTAAAGATTAAAAGTATACATACGTATAAATACATATTGAGTTATTTGTGAAAACCTTAAAAATATTAATTGAGCTATTATAATACAACAGCGGCTATGCATATAATTAAGGCAAATATTCTGTAAAAGAAGATATCCTTTTTTTGTATGCACAGAGAGTATGCATAAAAATAAGTAAGATGAAAACTTATTTTCCCTTAGGATTTTGTATCTCGGGGTTTTGATTTTGGGGCTTTTTATAAAATTGGGGATTTTGATTTTTAGGCGGAAAAAATTTAGCAAATAATTTCAAAAAAGCCGGGGGCTGCTGCCCTTTATTATGGGTTCGAGCTATTAATGACGGCAGCAACGATAAAATGTTCAAAAAAATTCAATCAAAAAGTGTTCTAGTTTATTCCAATTAATAATAAGTGACAACATAAAGTATATAATGTAATGATACATATAATATATATAATAGTAAAATATATCAATTAATTAGAAAGAGACAGATACACATTCAGATAAATCCACAACGTCTGAAGTACAACTGATATAAGCATAATAACAATTGATCTCTATTTCTTAACAAACTCCCCCTCATTTGCTAATTCCAATTGGTAACATCCTAAATTTTTAGTAAATACATAATCTGAATACGATCTTCTGTTGATAATATTTGATGACCAATCTGCGTCGGCATATCCCGTCAAATCTTCATTGTTGTTTTGATAAAGCAGTCCATAAATTTTAGTTTTATATGTAAGGATGCGCTTTGCAGCTTTCCAATGTTCATAATTATAGCAATTGTTAAATTGACTTAAGTAGTTCACGGCGTATGTAATATCTGGTTTGGATATTGTTGAAAGATAAAGAAATGAGCCCATTAAATTTTGGAGGGGCATTTAATCTAATTCAATAGTTCTGAATAGTATTCTGGTATTTCCATAAATATTTCTTATTAATATCCCCATTTAAAAATGCGGTTGTTATATCTGATTGTATAAATTTTAAATTTCATTTAACACCTAACGCCATTAATATACGTTAAGATGAATGTTTCTACTAATCTTGCTTTTCTTTTAATATTTTTGAAATGCCCATCGACATCCGATTATATTTTGACCATGCGCTTCATTGACAAAATGCCAAGTTTTATTTTTTATATGAGCTTTTAGTTCTTCTAACATCGTATTTTTCCAATCATTTTTGTTTTCGCCGCAAACAGCTCCTTCAATATTTTGCGGGTCCATGCAGCACACTAAGTTTGACATTTCTGATTGATAATCTTCAATATCACTTGAAATTACATTTCTGCTTTTGATTATTTTTCTTTCAACTGCTGACCACAATCTTTATGCTTTAGCGTTGTCACAGTAACCTACAAAAATATACATTTTGATTTTGCGTCGAGATTTTGGGTCGAATTTACATTTTTTATACCTTTTTCAAGCACGATCCAAATATTTTAAAATGTTTTATGCTTGGCTTCTTAATAAACTATAAACAAAATGGTAGTTCATTATTAACAGAGGCAGAACTGCATCTATTTCTAATATAATTCAACGTATTAACTGCCCATAAATTTTGAGAAAGTTCTGATTCTAACATCATGCATCTCGCCATTTCCATCAAAGTACGTTTTTTTTCTTTCCACTACTCCATTTTGTTGAAGGGTATATTCAGCACTAAGTTGATGATGAATACTATTTTTTCTTAGAAAATTCGAAAAATCATTTCCACAGTATTCTTGGGCATTATCAGTTCTTTTATTTGTAAATCTGTTTGATTTTGTACAAGGTGCAACAAATTTTTGAAAGATTCTATTACTTTTATTTTTAAGAAAATAAACATGACAATATCTGATACTGTCATCAATAAACGTTACAAAATAATTGGCTGGGATTTCACTCGCATCGGTCCACTGATGCCACTGTGAATTAACATTAATTTTCCAGCAGCTTTCTTGTCACTTTCCTTTTTATATGGCAGCCTATTTTGCTTTATTCTATATTTCGATTAAAGTTTTGTAGTTCAAATGCCCAAATTTTTTTAAGTAGGTTTTCTAAATTAGATTGATGATTTATAAAATTAACTTGTTCAATACTGGTATCTTCAATTACTTTATAGATTGCTAGCGGAGTTACCCGGCGTTGCCCGAGATATTGGGAAATTCTTAGGAGCTTTCTTTGTCTTTAATTTGGAACGAAAAATATTATTTGATGCTTCTTTTTTAGTAAGCATTGGTGATTGGTTGGCTGTTGTAGGTAGTTGCGTGAATAATTGAAAGGATGAAATAGAAAATATTGCTTATATTCAAGCATTTCTTTTAAATGTTTTAATATTATTAATTTTTTTTTGCGATAAAGACACAAACCGAGCGAATTGGAATCGATACCGCTGAAGATAAAAATTGCTTTTTGGGTTGGAACTGTAATAAGAAATATTTTTGGCACAACTTAATTGCTTATTTCTATGTTAGTATGAAACTTGTTTTATAGGTATATGAAATAAACATTTTTATTATTATTATATTCAAACATTAAATTCTTAATTTTGTCTTAGTATAGAACTCATGCTCGATGTAAATAGTTACATTTTAATTTTGGGTACAGTAAATTAAATAAATTAATTATGAGTTATCCATAGGTTTTTCATTGTTCAAAAAACAGTAGTACAAAATTTTATTGAAAGCAACAACAAATTTAGTAAGTAGTTAAAAGTGCGAAAGAAAACTTAAAAAGACAAAAAGCAGAAAGACGCAAAAAACCAAACGATAAACCAATTAAATTAACGGACGATAAAATAATATTTTGTTGTAATTGTATCTTGAAATAAAACTTGACTATAAACAACATTTTTAGTTTCAGTTAAAATTATTGGGTAAACCCTTGAGAAAGAAGCATAAAGTTGTCCATGGGGGAAACTTGAGGATCTTAAATCCCCTCCAAAGTACTTAATAGACTGTCCCTGTATCTTGTTGATCGTAATTGAGAACGCAAGTCTTACTGGAAATTGCAATCATTTAAAGCGAAAAAGCAAATCTGTCGGAATGAGTGGTATTCGTGGAATAAAAACTATTTCATCTCGTCCCTGTTAACATGGTGGCTTCAATTGAATTTCCCAACATCTTTTTTATACAAAGCCTTGGGTAGTTACAAAATGTTGGCCGGTCGAAGTTACGTAGTAAACTAATTGGTGGTCCTACTTTAATTAAAAAACGATGGCGTGGTAATCCAGCCGGATCACGTGAGTGAGCTTAAGAACTCTGATGGAAAAATTGGGACTTCGTTGACTTCTGTTATATCGTACTGACTTGTTGGTAGCATGGTATGTACATGATTATTTATTTGATTAGTGCTAGTGCTGATTAATCTTTGAAAAGCCTTGGTTTTAGTCTTAGCAAGTTCATTTATTTCCTTTTTTGCTATAAAACCGACTTCTTCTTTAACTAACATTCTTTCGTGATGATTTAGGTTAGATGTTATGACCATATAGAATTTTCTAAGGAAGCTTGAATTTAGCTTATTTATTTTCACCTTTTTAGTGCAGTTAATATTGCTACGAAAAATTTGTGGCACCCGTTCAAAAAGCAAGTTTTAAAACCTTTTTTTATTTTTGTTTTATTTTCGTTTAAAATTTGAAATATGTTCAAACAAATATTTTGAACCTACAAAATACTGATATTTACAATGTAACTGTATATAGTTAATAAAGTTAGTGTTTTTATTTTATTTTCATTAGTTTACCGTGGCATATGTCACAGCGTACAGAATTAATCAGGCACTTTAGAACCACTTTCTGTTAAGCTAAAATTTTGAACACGCTTTTGATCCCGATGTCAGCACTTTTGGCGAAATTTGTTGTACCTGCTTCCCGCTTGTTAATTCTGGACTTGGGAAATCTGACCATCGTCTTGTAAATGTCAGTTTCTTTACAAGCACATTGACAAACGAAAATGTACATCCATCATTAACCAGCAGAAGTTTTTACATACTCAAAGGTAGAGACAAGAAACCTTATATCTCCCTAACACTAGCAGAACCTTTTGGTCCTTTGCTAAAAACGTCATTATGGATTTAGATCCCACCGGTCCAAAGGTGATTTAATGATATACCTTATCGAGAAGCTAAATATTTGCTCGCACAATTCGGGTGAAGCAAATATTGTGGCTCGTACGATTCAAGTCTTAGTTGATGGATTTAAGTCCGAACAATTGCAAATAAACGCTGGTGTTCCCCAAGGATCAGTTCTTTCACCTACCCTATTCCTTATATTTATAAATGATTTGCTCCAAACCACTTTCAATCCAATCCACAGCTTTGCTGACGACAGCACCCTAGTAGCCTCCTACCATTTTCCTAAAAAATCTGAAGCTACATTCACCACTGTGTCAACCAAAAGAAATATCATGGCCGGTTCCCTCAGCCATGATTTGGTCGCAATAGCTAATTGGGGCTTAAAAACAGAGTCGAGTTTAACACTACTAAAACTCAGAGCTGTACAATCGCCCGAAAAATTTCCATTTTTGATTCTACTCTTTTGTTTCGGGAAGATAAACTTCAGCGGTTTGAAAGCTTAAGCATATTAGGTATGCACCTTAATGGAAAAATGATCTGGAATGATCATATATTTGATGTTGCAAAAAACGCAGCCAAATGTTTAGGTTTTCTTAGCCGCTGCAAAGCTTACTTCTCCCCCTGTGACCTCTTGAAATTCTATAAAGCTTTGATACGACCCAAAATGGAGTACAATTCTTACATATGGGCTGGCGCCTCTAGTGTTCCGTTAAAACATTTGGATAAAGTTCAAAAATGGGTTATTCGTCTAATCAATGACCCAAATGGGACAGCCCATCTTGCTCCTCTTGGACATCGTTGTATAATCGGACCTCGCTCACTTTTTTATGTAGGCATCGGCACATGCTCAGTGGAAATTAAATCTATATTACCTGCACTTAAGCGTTTCCCTCGCGAAACACGACTGTTTTTCTGTTTTTCTTATTAAAAAATTTTGGGAACGTGCATCCTGTAGGAGCTTTCTTTTGTCTCAGAAATTACTACGGCAACTGGTTAAAATTTTGTACGCATGCTGATTCCTGATAGCAACCCTCTTTAGCAAAGTTTAGAGAACCTGATTTTCGCTAAAGCCCTAAATTGAATTAAAACCTGTTTCTCAAAAACTGCATGGCCAATTTGGTTCAAATTGAATACACGCATCTTGGGCTCCAATCAAAAAAACTTTTGGGTGTCAGAGAATCTGAGAGAACACATCCCGCCGAAGCTCTTACTTTCTCTCTTATTTTCATATTGTCATTATTTTCTATTTGTGCCGATAATGAATTAACAGAATTGAATAAAATTCGGTTTTAAGTTTTTTTAAATTACCCTCCTTTGAAAGTGAAAAAAAGAAAAAAGGTTATTAGAATTCAACAAAAATTTGTTTTTCGCTTTTTTTAAGACCTTAGAAACTCCTCTTAAAATTGGACGCAATTCCTTTTTAACAAATTTTTTTTTTCAATATTGATGTGTCGGAAAGAGTCAAAAACCAGTGATCAACCAGTGAAAAACCAAACAAACCAGTGATCTTCTATGCCAAGGAACAATATTTCTACAAAGTTGCCAGTCAATCAGTCAAAGTCTAGACGGCACAACGAAACGAAAAACCTGTAGACCGACGTGCCGAAACGGATTAGCGGAATTTAACAAGAAACACGGGTATAATATATACTCTGTTATATGCCTAATTAAAAAGTTATTCACAACAGAATAATAGTTCAGAATAAATATCTGTATTTACTCCCGTTTCACATATATATGAAGTGGGCTAGGAGTTGTATCATATCAGATATCAATAAACCAACCAATAAACATGTTACAAAGTATATTTGTACAATGGTAAAAAGCATATTTCTTTTTTTTGATAGAGTATATGTGCACAAATGTTCCGCTATGTACCCTTGGTTTTTGAAAAAATGTTATCAGTTGTATGACACTTACCCGAACCAGTCAGAATTTTGAAAAACAACATATCACGGGTTCGATTCTAAGTAATAAAAAACCATCCTGTAAAATTTGGTTGAAATTGGTCCATGCATCTCGGAGGAGTTCTGACACAAACAAACAAACATCCTTCTTTATATACAAGATTAACTTTGTGAGTTGTTAACACAATGTCGTTATTTGCATTTTTAATAATGGCTTTGTTGTGAGTAAAACTTACTGAATAGCCTTTGTCTGTTATTTTCTAAATAGATACTAAATGTAATTTCAAATCAGGAACATACAATGTATCATGTAGTGCATCAGTCTTTGAATTTTTTCAAACAAAATATAAAAAGATCATTTTTACATACAAACAAATTGAAATCTTTTCTTTTTTAAACATCTAGAAATTTCTAGAAAAATTAAAAGGTTTAAAATTAGCTGCTTCAACAGAGTCACTTTTCTAGAGAGACTGTGGGATTCTAAAACTTCATGTAAGCTGTTCCACATGTCTTTTGATGTTTTACATCCTTTGACTACATTTAATTACGAGAGGTTGATCGGTAATGTTAAATCTGCTTTCGTTTTAGCGTCAGCTAAATTCCATGCGACAACAGCATCTACTTTCGTATCTTCAGGTTTTTTGATGTCTCCGTTAACATAATCCCAGGAACTATCACGAACAAGCTTTACTTCAATTTGAATTTTTTATGTGCAGAAATTACCCATATTAAGTGGCTCAAACTTAAAAACAAAGTGACTTCAGATTAGTCATTTTTAACAATGTAAATTTTACTTTTGGTTTTTTTTTATTTTTAAAATATTTTACACGCCGATGGTTAAAGATTTAAGAAAGGTCCCAGGTGTGATTCCCGATGATGCAAAAAAAAAAATGCTTTATTGGTCTAGGACCCTTTGTCATTGGGATATAATAAATGACAAAAAAAAAATTGAGAGTATATATAATCATTAAGTAAAATGAAACTATTCTATTTAAGAAGGTTTAATTCCTGACAATAGAAATAGTTTTCCGCATTTAATGAGTAGATAAGCCAGTAATTTCTTAAATAAATTCTCGAAATATTGTAGATATTGTAGTGTAAAATTGTAGTACCGCACTTAATTAAGCACGAAAAGGTGATTCAACTTAGGTTACTATCAAGAGTGTAAAAAAAAAAATAATAAGTATAAAATATATCAATTAATTAAAAAGAGACAGTTATACATTCCGATAAATCCAAAGCGTCTGAAGTACAACTGGCACAAACAAAATAACAATTAATCACCATTTCTTAAAAAAAAGCAACCTTTTATCATTTCTTAAAACTTTGTAAAGAAAAACCCAAATTTTTTGAAAAAAAGTAAGTTTTACCTATTTTTTTTTTAGTTTTACCTAGTTTTATATATGGTTGTGAGATTTTCAGTGGCTGTAACGTTAGAACTTATTCTAGATTGATAAGATGTTTTAATTCCGCTATTCGTTTTATTTTTTCTGTTCACTGCGTTGATCATATTTCTCGTTTTACTGCTCGCGTTATTGGTTCCGATCTAGTTTTATTGTATAAGTTGCGTTGTTTGATTTTACTTTTTAAAGTGTTGAATTCAACTCTACCTGCCTACCTATATTCCCAGTTTATTTTTTTTCATTCAACAAGAAGAAGTCAAATTACATTTTCTCGTTTTAATTCTAATTCTATGGATCATTCTTTTACCGTAAGAGTTATAGTCTATGGAATTCGCTACCCATGGCAGCTAGAACATGCAATTTATTAACTCAGTTTATTCGTTACTGTAAACTCTTTTTAAACTTTAATAATTGATATTGGTCTTTACTATTGTTTGTTTGCTTTCAGTACTCATTTTAATTTTAAATTAATTAGTTTCCCATTTTAATTTTTTTGTTTGGGTGGACACATTTAAAATTTTGGTATGTTGCACGTTAGCTCGTTACTTTTTTTCTTCTCTATATTTATGTTTATATAAATTTTAGATTTTTGTAGTATTAAATTAATTTTTCATATATTAATAAATTTAAGTAATTTTTAAAAAATTTGTACAACTTTATAAGGCCAGGCCTTTTCTGTACATTTAATTAAATAAAAAAAACAATAAATAAATAAAAAAAAAGCAATATTTTAAAAAAACGAGATTTTGAAAAACATGATTAAAAAAACCAAGATAACGTACCGCTCCCAAAAAAAAAAAACATCTTCATGCCATTCTAAAAAATAATAATAAAAAAAACGATCGGCTATTTTTCCTTCCATAAAATTGATTTTATCTTACATGTCCAAAATATTTTGTTAGTATTTATAGCAACCCCTAAATTTAGATTTGAAATAGGTCTTAAAAAAGAATAAAGAAAAACATTCCTTGGACAAAATGACGAGTGAAAACTATAAAAAATGGATAATAAAGAGCGCTGAACCATTATATGTATTATCATAAATGCATCTGGTCTGTGACTTTATAGAATGCGTTTTTCCTTTTTTATTTTTATATTTTATGAATAAGGGTACAACACTTTTGTTATGCTGCATTAACGTCAATACATTATACATAATCAATTTTATTATTTCTGAATTTTGAATTCTGAATTCCGAAATTGAAAAAATTTTTTTTTATCAAACCATGTTTTGCTCGTGTTGCGTTAAATGTCCCTTTAAGGATTTTGAAAAAACGCAAATAATAATTTATGTACATATATTAAACATACTTTACAAAAATAATATACAAACATGAGCTCTTCTAGTCCAATTGGAAAAACGTTGTAATACGGAACGAGATTTTATAAGTAAGATTAAAATTTAATATTTTATTAAGGATAATGAGAATATTTTCAGCCAAAGTACCTATAAATAATTTTAAATAAACGAAATGAGTATTGAAAAAAAAGATAGGATTAAGAATAATAACTATTTGATTATTGACTGACGTAATATCCATATAGTCAATCTATATATTATCATTATCATACAGGAAATATTATATAACATAAAAAACTTTGAGTAAAAATAATTGAGTTTTGAGAATTATTTTGCATGTTTGAATGTCATTAATCTACAGGGTGGTCCGGTTTAGAGCAAACATCTTTTAAGGGGAATTGATAAAAAAATTGAATAATAGCTGCACAAACTTGAAATTTTGCTTTTAACAACTGAGGATTTGCTAAAAAAACGTTGATTATCTCGAAAAAAACTCCTCATGTTTTTTTTTTATTGTGTTGATGCGTTACATCATCCCCTATAACTTTTTCATACCCATCTTTCATATCAGACTGGCCATTTTTCAGGTAAGCTTATATTTAATATTTGGTTGACCTGTGTTTTAGTAGGAAAAATAATAACTAAGAGTTGAATATTGTACCAATTTTATTTTTTAGTCAAAATTAGTTAAAATTACTGAAATTAGTTAGGGTTAATAAAATTTTATATTAAGTAAAGGGTAGCAAATAATTATGAAGTAGATTACAATTTTTTATCGCTCAACACCTATGTAAAAAATATTTCAAATATACACAAAATGAAATTCGAGAAACAATACTCTTTAAAAATTATATATCTAAATATACGTAGCTTAAAATATAAACTGGATGAAATTGCATTTATATTAGATAGCTTGACATCAAATATTCACATATGTATTTTTACCGAAACTTGGATTGCAGATGAAGATATTGACGCTATTAATATAAATAACTATAAAAAAAATATTCTCATGTATTACAAATATTCGTTCTCGAAACTCCAAAGTATACGAATAAAACAAACAAATTGTTCGCGCAAAAAACAAATTAAATTCGCGCCGAAAAAAAGTTATAAAATAAATAGTTAGTTTAGTTTAGTTTAGGTTTAATTTCTAAAATTCTTTTATTTATTATACCATGTTACATATTACCTTAGTACATTATCATAAATGTGACCGACTGACTTGAAACTCTGTAGAAATATTGTTTCTTGGCATAGCAGATCACTAGACGATTTGGGTTCTGACCATTAACTCTTTCTGACGTTTCGATCTGTAAAAAAAATTCGTTGCAAGAAAATTGTGTCCAATTGAAGAAGAACTTCTATGGTCTTGGCCAACAACTAATTTTTGTGCAATTCCCTTAACTTATTCCGGCATGCTTTCAGTAAATCTTTGTACTGCTCTTTCTGGGCAAAGAATAATGTATGAATAAGAATTCATTAATGAAATAATTCAGAGGACCAAAAATTTAAATGTTAACTATATTTACATACCTGAAACAAGTTTCATGCTAACATAAAAATAATCAATTATGTAGTTTCCAAAAATAATTCTTATTACAACTCTAACACAACAATCAATTTTTATCCTCACTGATATGAATTCATATTCATTTGGTATGCACCTTTATCGTTTGCAACGTCGTACTCTTATCACGGAAGTTACTTCTATCGTAGGGAAATGGTTATCATTGGCGATACAATTTTAATTTTCTATGTTAATAGTAATTTTTTGGCATCACTTTTTCTCATGTCCACAATCGCAGCTATATTATCAGGTGTATTTTGGATTCAACAGCTTTTTTCTAACGCATTATTTAGAGCCTTTTGAACTTCCTCGACGGTTGTCACACAATCCAAGTACTTAATCTCAAACATAAATGTGATTGATGTTGAAAAATTACTTCAGGCTCAAACTTAACTAACACTTTGCATAATCTGTTGTAACTTAAATAACGACGTTTTGTTATTGTATAATGTTAGTCGCCCCACATTGATTAATATTTTTGTTCCTATTGTTACAATAATAGCTGAGTGGTAAGATGACAAGACTAAGCAGGACTCAGCTTTTATGTTATTGCTTGCAATGCCTTTAGTGACGCAAACATCAATAACATGGGGAACTTTTTTCTTAGAGAAGATTAGAAGTTTTGTTCCCCTTGATGCGCTGTGTCGAGAATCTCAGTGGTGATGTTTTGCGTTGTAATCACCTTCAGCGATGAAGCGGTGGCTGAGCTTATTGTAAAGTTGTTCCAATATGTTTCGGTGGCCAGTATACAGCAGAGATTACAATCTAATCTCTCTCCAATCTAAAAATTAGGTTTGCTATTTTAATAATTAAAACCCAAAGGCAAACTTGAAGTGTTGCAATAGACTTAAGAGAACCATGTTTCTCTCACTATCAATTTTATGTACCTTGCTCGACATTAACTAGTAATATTTTTATTTTAATTCCTGCAAAAATGTTGTGTATAAAGAAGCTTTAATTTGAGAGAATCATTGAAGCAACAATAATTACAAAGTATGGTAACCAAGTTGCCGATTGTTTGTGTGAATATTTGGTGAACATGAAAAGTTTCATTTAGTGAACATGGACATGACAGGGCACTGAGACTTTGCTATATTATATTTCAAAATTCGAAATTTTATATACTTTGTGTTGGACCCAAACAACGTTGGGTGACTTTGTTAGTATGTAGTATATTTTCACTAAAATAATTTACATAGTTTGGAAAAAAAAACTAAAAAAAAACTAAATAAACCCAATAGGGCTGGGATGATTATTTTATTATTAATTTTACTTAAAGAAAAATTTGAAGTGGAGAAAAATACAGTTTTAGTATAGAAAAACTAGCAGAGTTACCCGGTGCTGCCCGAGATATTGGGAAATTCTTAGGAGCTTTCTTTGTTTTTAAAATGGAACGGAAATTTGTGTGTGAATTGAACTGATGAAATAAGAAAATGCTGCCTTATATTCAAGTGTTCTTTTAAATGTTTTAATATTATGTAATTTTTTTTGTAAGGTACATACCGAGAGAATACGAATTCATATCGCTGAAGATAAGCATTGCTCGTTGAGTTGGAATTGTGATAAGTATTTTTGGCAACTACATAATTGTTTATTTCTATGTTATCATGAAACTTGTCTTAGGTAAAACGGGTAGTTCAAAATTTTATTGAAAACAACAACAAATTTAGTAAGAAGATAAAAGTGAAAAAAAAACTTAAAAGGACAAAAAGCATGACGAAGAAAAATTAAACGACAAAACGATAAATCAATTAAATTAATTAAATTAAATCTTTTAGGAGCAAGAATTAACAAATTATTGGGTAAACCCATTCTCGCCTGTTTGATCGTAATTGAGAATACAAGTCTTACTGGAAATTGCAATCATTTAAAAAGAAAAGGCAAATCTATTAGTATCAAGTGAGTTTAAGAACTATGGTGGTAAAATGGAGACTTCGGCGACATCTACTATATCATACTGACTGATACCGATTGACTTGTATTCATCTACTAATGCTGGTAGCATTGCAAGTATTTGATAATTTATTTGATCAGTGCCAGTGCTGATTAATTGTTTAAAAAGCTAAAATGATTAATGTAGAATGTTAGTTTGCGCACCTTGGTTTTATTCTTAGCAAGTTCATTTATATCCTTTTTTAAAAACCTGTATTGCAAAAATTGATGAGTTATTCCAGTCTGACAGGAATACTAGGTCTAGTTGACGAGTTTTATAATTGCGAACTGCAGATGACTGCTGAAGACACATTGAGTTAAGGGAATCAATAAATGTAGATTTAATTTCATTCCAAATGTTTTTTTTTTTTTTTTATATTATAGCCAAAACTTAGGTGAACCTTTTAGCACTTGCGTACCGTTGACCATTTGAAAAAGGAAAGGATAGTTAAAGGAAAGGAAAGAAAAAGGAAGAAGAAAAGTTTTGTGGGAAAGAGCGAACAATGTTGTTAATATTCGTCTTAAATCTCTGTAAATCATAAATAAAAAATCCTTCTCTCATTGGGAATGCTTCGATTGGGACGCGATTCCACAATCGAGATGTTCTTACTATAAAAGAATTTCCATAGCCGGACTTAAACCATCTCGGAATTTCCACTGTGAAAGGGTGTGCATTTGATGCCTCTCGTGTTATGCGACAGAATTGCTTGAGAGGAGGAAGAAGTGACTTTAGTTCCTCGGAACAAGTGCCAACACCAAGTAGATATCTATAAAATAGAGAAAGTGCTCCAACAATACGACGATGACCAAGTGGTATAAGGGATGAGGTCATGTTTATGTCGCCTATAAGACGAATGGCGCGGTTTTGAACTTTGTCCAAAAAATTTCAAGCTGTTTTCGCTGCACCTGCCCATAAATATGAGTTATACTCGAGCTTGGGTCGTATATATGCTTTATAGATTTTTAAGAGGTCTCGAGATGAAAAATAAGCTTTGCAGCGACTTAAAAAGCCCAAACATTTGGCGGCGCTTTTCGCAATATCGAAAATATGCTCATTCCAGTGCATATTTTGATTCACTCGCATCCCGAGAATGTTCAAGTCTTTGGGTCGCTGAATAACTTCATTTTGAAGCCGGAGAATTGGTTCGAATGTTGTTAGCTTGTTACTAACAAGACAGCTTTGAGTTTTTGAAGTGTTAAACTCGACTCTGTTTGACCCCAGTCTACAATTTTGGTTAGGTCGTGATTGAGTGTACCAGCCATCATTGTTATTTTGGAGTTGACTGCTGCAGCTGTAGCATTTTAGTTGTTTTAAGAAAATCATATGATGCTACTAGAGTGCTGTCATCAGCAAAACTATGGATTGGATTAAAAGTTAATTTGAGAAGGTCATTAATGAAAATGAGAAATAGGGTGGGTGAAAGGACGGAGCCTTGTGGAACACCAGCATTGATTTGAAGTTGGTCGGAAAAACTACCGTCAACTGAAACTATGATAGATCGGTTTAAGAGAAGGCTTTCAATCCATTTAGAAAAGGTTGGACCGAGGCCCACAGCATTACATTTTGCTATAAGAGCAGAATGCCAGACTCGATCAAAAGCCTTAGATATATCCAGAGCTACAACAGCAGCTTCACCAGATTGATGAAGACTGGTGTTAAGCTTTTCGCAGAGGCATGTCATGAGATCACCGGTGGAACGCTGAGCTCGAAAGCCGTATTGACTATCATGAATTATACCTCTACTATCAAGATATTTCTTCAACTTTTGATTGATTAAGATTTCCATCGTTTTGGAAATAATGGAAGTAATAACTATGGGCCTATAGTTCGAAGGATTGCTTTTGTCACCTTTTTTAGGAATAGGATAAACTTGGGCAACTTTCCAATAGGACGGGTAAGTTCCTGAAGAAAAGGACAAATAGAATAAGTTGCGCAGAGGTTTAGAAATGGCGAAGGCAATGTGTCGCAGCACAATCGCAGGTATACCATCGGGACCGGTAGATTTTTTTATATCAAGATTCTTCAAGACTTTTACTACAGCTCTTGTTCTGAAGTATATCCTTCCAAGCGAAGAATTAACAACAGGGATTGTTGGCGGATTTTGGGCTGTATTAGGAAGTGTGGAATTGGCTGCAAATAATTTTGCAAAAAGGTTAGCTTTTCCAACAGAATCTGATATAATTGTACTATTATCAATCATAGGTGGAAATGAAGATTTGCAAAAATTTTGCCCAACGCTTTTAGCAAACGTCCAAAAGGACCTGCTGTTGTTAGGGAGATTAAAGATTTCTCGTCTCAACCTTTGGTTGTGCAGGAATTTTTGCTGATTGATAATTCTTTTACATTTATTCCTAACCACTTTATGACTCTCATATGTGTTGACAGTTTTATTATTCTTGTATTTTTTATAAGCTTCTTCTTTGGATTTCAGAGCTTTGCTGCAGAGGTCATTCAACCAGCCTGAGGGATTTCGTTTTATACTTTTAAGGCTATTTGGAATGAAGGTTTTCATTCCTAATAGAATCCTTTTGGTAATCACCTCTGCAGCAAAGTCGACATTTTTATATTGGAAACACAACGACCAGTTCGATGCATTTAAAAAGTTGTTGAAGCCTTCCCAGTCAGCTTGGTGATAATGCCAAACTAGTCTTTTGGGAGAATTAGAAGAACTGGTTGTTGTGCCTACTTCGAAGCTTCTGCTTACAAGACAGTGGTCGGAACCACCTAGCGGAGAGTTAACAGGGATTGAATATTTCTCTGGATGGGTAGTTAGGAATAAATCCAGGAGATGTCCGTTCTGGTCGCGTCGGTCTGGTATCCTCGTAGGGCTTTTGACAAGTTGAGAAAGGTTGAAAAAGTTGGAAAAAAGTTCAACTTGTTTGCCTTCGGGACTGTTGTGACTAGAAAAGTGAAGCCAGTCCCTGTTATGAATATTAAAGTCTCCCGCCAAAACAATCTAAGATTCGGGAGTGGTTTCCAGAATTGAATTTATCTGATTGGATAGACTTTCTATAAGTATATCAGTTTCTAGCTGGTTCGCTTGAGGCGATCTGTAAATAAAACAGAAGTGAATGATGCGCTTATCGACGTGTATTTTCATCCAATTATATTGATAAATTGGGTTGGAGCACTCAAAATTTTGAAGTGTCTTATAAGCTATATCATTTCGTATATACAAAGCAAACCCTCTATGGGGTATAAAAAGTGGCACAAGCGAATAATTATTGATATTAAAATTAATATCATTATTCACAACTTGTGTTTCACTTAGTGCTAGAATTGCTGGATTTTGAAGCCGTAGATGGCTTTCGACGGAATGGAAATTCGTTGATAGACCGCGGATGTTACAAAAATCTATCTTAAACATTATAGCGAACAATTTACAAGAGAAAAGGTAAATAAATTAAAATTAACAGAGTAATCCAAAAATAAAAAACTACAAAACAAAAAAAAAAAAAAAAAGAGAACTCAAAAAAAAAAAATAAATAAATAATTTAAATTTTTAAAATCTTTTTTCCCTTTGAATCTTTAAATTTTAAATTTTTTTTCTTTTTGGCCCACATTACCACTTACTTGTAATGTTACTAGGAATCAGATATGATTCTTCATCGTGGGAATTTCACTTGAGATTAGGTAGACTGAAATTATAACACAAAATTATTTCATCAGAAAGCATTAATTTGTTAGAAATGAAGTGGATGGCATTAGAATAATTGTTGTAGGTATCTAGGCTACTGTTCGCAGGAATATAACAATTAATAATAAATATATTTTTAGAATGAAAAGTAATCTTAACAATTTCTACAGACTCCGTGTTCAGAATTACTATTTCGCTAACACTGAAGGAGTTTTTTAAAGCGATCAAAACACCACCTCCTTTGGGCATAGTGCCATTAGTTTGTGGAGCAAGATTGGAACCATGTGTCTATCTTTTCTAAACACTAAAAAGGAAGATTGAAACAATTAATTCGAAGTCATTGATAATATGAGCTAACCATGTTTCTTATAGTACATAACAGTCAAAATCAAGCGATATGAAATTAAGATAAAGGATTTGGTTTTTGTGCGTAAACCTCTTTCATTTTGATAAAATAGAAGAAAGTTAGTTTCTATAGGAGTGGTATTGAGTATTATGATATAAGTATTGGATTGGGTAGGACTAAGATTAACGTCAACTAGTGGGTTACTGTTGGGAACGAGCCGACTTCGACCGTTATACGTTTAATTGAAAAAAACACCCGAAAAGTTTCTAAATCATTCTTTACGCTATCACAGGATAACCCCATAGTTTCATGGTACGAAAGTTTTAAAAGAGCCAAATAATCAGATGGCAAGCCTTCCTGTTGAATTGAAACGCTGGTGTTGGTTTTGGTTTTACGATCAACACATACATTATCAGGATGATCATGCACATACGCTAGATATAGTCGAACATTATTATACATTCTGTGATCTCTGAATCTGTGAGGATATAGACAACAGATATATACACAACAGTATCTTATCAGATGGTTTTATTATTCCCCAAATAGGTACACTTTGCATAATAGAGTTCGTATTAAAATAAAAAAACAAACAAATCTGTTATTATTATTAATTACTTACAATGAACGAACCTATGTATGTACATATGTCAAATAAAACAAAAACACAAAGTATGTATAATATGTATATACCTACATCTTGAATTAAAAAAATGTTTTATTTTTAGTAATTTTATCCATTAAATTTCACTTACTATCTATGTCGAAACGAAACAGCATATGAGGGGGCAGTATTCATGTTTGCTAAATAAAACTTACTAACTTCCAAAATTTTTATGAAAACATGAGAGGTTTCTGCTTTATCGTGAGAGGTCCATGTCAGTACGTAAATTACTTTCAAAAAATTTAAATTTGGTGTTAACTGGAATCATAATTACTGAACAGGGGCCTCTAGTATATGTATATCATATAAAAGACTAAACTAAATAATTATTTTTATTAAGCTTCGACGAAAGATCTTTATAATTAATAATTATAATAGTTCGTAAACAAAACCTTTTTAATATAATCTTATAAATTTAAAAAAAATCCGCCAGAAGTTTTTAAAATCTCTACCGGAAACTTTTTCGTAAGTCCGCAATTTCATTTCCACATTTATATAAGCAGCGGACTTGTTTACAGATTTAACTACTCATAACTCATAACCATAAGTAGTTGGGAGCAAGTCTGCAAGCTAAAGAAAAAGATTGAGATATGTATAAAATAAAAACAGTATCAGTATACATACAATTGGCTAGATTCTGTATTCAACCGACTCATCAATCTGCTTTTGTGTTTCGACTAAACTAAATTTCAGCGTCACTTATCTATATGTGTAATAGGCCCCATACACGTTTAAACTTGTTTAAAAACTTGTTTCGAAATTTGTGAAATTTAATCGTGTGTAGGCCTGTTTCGAAACAATTTCTTAAACAGTTTACAAAATCAAAATTTTTTTAATTTTTAATGGGCGGAGTCATTTTTTTTTTTTTTTTTTTTTTTCTTTTTTCCTGTTACTCATGTTACTCATTCCTGTTACTGTTTTTCCTGTTTACTGTTACAGCATCAACTTGCCTCCTCCATTGTTCTCTATTGTACGCAATGGTCTTTATCTCCTCCCAAGTTCGTCCATATCTTATTACCTCAGAAGCCGCAGTCCGATGCCAGGTGTTGTTGGGTCTTCCTCGCCTTCTGCTCCCTTGGGGATTCCATTCTAGGGCCATTCTTGTTATATTATTTGATGGTTTTCTTAGAGTGTGTCCTATCTATCTCCATTTTCTGCTCTTAATTTGATGCATTATCGGTTCTTCACCTGTTATCTGCCATAAGTCCTTATTGCTGATGGTGTTTGGCCAGAATATTCTGCATATTCTTCTTTGGCATTTGTTCGCAAATACTTGAAGTTTTTGACTGATGTTATTTGTCGTCATCCAAGTTTCACTGCCATACATAAGTATTGACATTACACATGCTTTGAATATTCTAATCTTTGTTTTTCTAGTTATTTGGCCATTCTTCCATATTGGACTTAGTTCACCGAACGCAGTTCTGGCCTTACGTAGTCTGTTGTTGACATCTGCTTCTGTACCTCCGTTTGTTGTTAGAATGTTACCTAGTTAAGAGAAGCTTTCCACATATTCGACTCTTTGACCTTCTATGGTTATGGTATTTGTGTTGGTGTTATTTATCCTCATGGCCTTGGTTTTATCTATGTTAATTTCTAGCCCGACTCTGCGACTGCTGCTTGCTTAAGTAGGTCTGCTTTATGTTGAATGTCGCAGAATCTATGCGCTAGCAGACATATATCATCCGCATAGTCAAGGTCCTCAAGTGTCGCGGAGTCATAAGTTTCTGAAATTGTTTAAACGTGTATGGTGTAGTTTCGAAACCAAAATGTAGATAAAAATCAGTTTTTTATGTTTTTTTGTTGGAAGTAGCTTATATTTTTCATAATATGTATTTGTAATCTATTTCTATCTTAATTTTACCTGCCATATTTTTAATTATATCTTGTCTTGACTTAACTATAAAAATAGTGAAGTTTGTCTGTTTGTTTCAGAAAAGGTTTAATAGTGTGTGGTGAAGAGAGAAATTAGTTTCGAAACAAATTTCTAAACAGATTTAATAGTGTATGGGAAATTTACGAATAACAACAAGAAATTTAATTTTAAAATAAAAATTTAAATGAATGGTACGTTTGAATGAACCCTCTAAATTTTGTTGAACAATAAACACAAAGCTAAACTTTAAAAAAAAATTTAAAATAGGAATACAGTGCTGCCGTTCCATAATTTGTCAGGAGAGTAATTTTAGAATTTTCAGGGGAGTATCAGAGGAAGTCCACATAAAATTTTGTTTTACAATTATAAATAAAACAACTTAAATTTTGTGTAGTTTAAGAGTTTATTCAAATTTTTATTTTAAATAAAAAAACATAAATAAATATTTCCTGTCAACGCATAACATTAAATTCAGAATTTTTCAATATATGTAAAATTAAAAAATATATATTTTAGTATACAATTTATTAGAAAATAAAACGTTAGGTCAAATCAAATTTTAAAACAACAACCAGAATGAAATATTACAAGCATATTTTGAAAGTATCACAGCAACTGAAGGTACTACAACTATACATATAAAAATGGTATCAAACTAGTGGGTTACTACTGGGACCTCTACTACTTGTTTGTAATTCCAACATGGTTATCTTCAATAAACCTTGATGAATTTAACATGTATACCATTTAATTTGGTTGGACAAAATCTATTACTAATGTAAACTATTTTGGCCTGGAAATGTTATAAAAATATACTATAGCTTGACAAAAAAAAAATCGAAAAAGCAAATGGATAACATTTTCAATATTTATGATAGTTTTTTAGCAAATTTTGAGAAGGTAGCCAAGAAGAGGCGTCGTTTGCTGATAATAATTCTTTGGCAGTCATTAAAGCAGCTACAGTTTCGGTTTCTAAACAGTTTATTTTTTTATTTTTTATTAAATTTACCTGTGAGAAAATTCTTTCAACAGTAGCACTACTGTGTGGCAAGCATAGTAACGACCTCATAAATTGTGTTATTTGTGGAAACATTTGTTCTCTTAATCCATTTTTCCTTTAAAAAGTTTTACTCCAAAAACATTCTAAATAATCTGTTTTCAAATTTGGTAGCATAGCTAAGGTATTCATCATCTAATACATTCGGATCTAAACTTCCAGTCAAATTAGGAAATAAACTAATGAAGGGTACTAACGTGGGAGCTAAATTATTGGATCAAGACCTTGCAACCCAATTAATACTTTATCATTAAAGTTAATTTGTTTAAAAAATTCTTCACAAAATTTTCCGTAGAAAGACAAACAATGTTTTCTGACATCTAAAATATCATCATTAGAAAAACAACCACTTTGAATGAATAATTCCGACTTTGCTCCAAGGTAAACGTTATTTACATTCTTTACGCAATCGGAGTTTTCTAAGTTAATTTTATTGAAATTATTGTCATCTATAAACTCTGATTTGATGAAGTTGTTCAGGATCGTTTTGGTATAAGTTTAGTTTTCAGCAGTGGGAGTAAAACATGTATTCGAGGATATTCAGACTGAAATTCTAAAGGAAAGGAGTATAATTTAGTGCATGAGAGTATCAGAGTACCACTAGTTGGAGCGCAGTACAAATACTCCGATCGGAGTATCTTCGGCAGCACTGGGAATAAATCAATCAGATAGGTACACAATTTTTATGTATCTTTCATTCCACTTTTTTTTTATTTAATATCTATGATGCCTGATTCACTAATTCAGAACGTATGTTCCAAACCCATGCGCGCACATATTTTTTGTATGAAAATTTGAATTCTCTCAATTTTCAAAAATTTTCGGAACATTTTTTGCTCTCCGGAACAAAAGTTGATTTAACTTTAACTATCTGTTCGGAACAATTTTTTTTTGCTGTCATTTTTAATTTTTTTTACATTTCTCACATAACAATTTACAAGGCATAAACAAAAAAAAACAAACAATTCTTAAAAAAATTTTTTTTTGTTTAAATCTTATTTATTGGTTAATAATTTTATTTATTTGAATAACAATGATTTGATATATTGAGATTGAAATAAACAAAAATTTTAAAATTAATTCAAATCAAATTCAAATGTTAATGTCTGCTATTTCAATTTTTTTTGTTCAGAACACAATGTTCTGAAGCAATGAATCGCAATCATGAGAATTCTCTTTTAACAAAATTGTTCGGAACATAATGTTCTGAATAAGTGAGCTAAGCATGAGTTAGTGTTTAACAATCGTCACTTCGTGAGTACAAAATATCCCCTCTACAAAATTAGTTTGTTAATAAAGAAGTATGAAACGTATGTTAACCATGGTGACACTCTTCTGCGTGGAATATAGACCAATGGAAATGGAGCCAGACCAGGCTATAAGCATTTTAAAATTCGAAAAAAATAATTGTAACTGTTCGTCTGTATAATTATATGTGGTTTAACCTAAAATTTATCCAACTTATATATGCATGTAAACAACAATAAAATATGTTGTAAATAACAAAATAAAAATAATTTTTTTAAATATAAATGTAACATGTGAAATATGAATGAAAAGCAATTACAACATATTATACAAAAAGCAAGGTCATTAATTCGGAAAGTGTTTTTTAATAAATTCAAGTCATTAAAACTTGAGATTTTAAATACTAAATACCTTAGATTTTTCTTTTTGTTGCAATAGAATGTTGTTATTCTTAACCCATACTGAAAGAGTTTTTTATAGCGATCAAAACACCTCCTCCTTTATGTATAGTGCCATTGGTTTGTGGAGCCATGTTTATCTTTTCATTGAAACCATGTCTATCTTTTCTAAACACTAAAAAGGAAGATTGAAACAATTAATTCTAAGTCATTGATAGTATGAGCTTTTTGTTGTAATATAATGTTGGTATTCTTAACCTACCGTAAAAAAATTGACACCGTAAAGATTTTTAATTTGTTTTGCTTCAAAATAGAGTTTAGATTGCAATTGTGTGAAATGATGTCGAAAAAAGATTTCCCGGTTTTTGCATCCTTCTAAATCAATTTCGAGCGTAAAAATATATCTTTACGTTTTTAGTAAGAAATTCATTCCTCATACTTTATGAACAAAACTTAACCAAATATACTTGTGGATTTCCGGTAGTAAACGTTTTTAAATATACCGGAAAACTGTGGATCAATTTATTAATTAATGTGGATGAGATATTAACTATGTGGAACATGCCAACTTTCTCTGGCTCAAAATTTGATTTAAATTTAAAAAATTACAAAATTACATGTACCTACTTGAAATTTGAAAAGTTTCTGGTTTTTAAATTATATAGTTTAAATAATTAGGGATGATAAAATATTGATTACGGTTAAATAGACCTTACATGATTCTGTAATATATTGTTTTATTTTTTCAGATTTTCGTATAAATCATTATTGTGGCGAACATCTTGACATTGGTTATGAGTTATCAGCACAAGCTCAAATGGAACAACATGGAACTGGAAATACTAATATAGCTGATGAACCAGTTTCTGAAGCACGTGTAATTAGAGAATCATCAGCCAGAGAGCATAGTTCAGCATACCATTCTGTGAAAATATTACGAGCTGATGACAGTTTAGATGGTATAACAAATTTAGAATTACAAAGATTAACAAATCCAAATGCACCGCCTACTTTAACAACCGGTACAATGAGTGATTCAAGAAAACGTAAAATAAAAATTCATAATCCTGCAATAGAAAAATCAGATATTAAAGATAAAGGAGTTTATTCTCAGGTTAGTTCAATTATTTTGTTATTGTCATGTAAATTAAATAAAATTTGTAAAATAAAAACAACAATTTTATAGGACTTCAAAGTACTTAAAATTATTCCAAGTAACATTGGTGATGTAAATGATTTAGATAAAGTTGGTGATCAAATTTATATACGTAAAGAACTAAATGAAGATATTTCATCGGCCGAAGATATTTTCAAAAATCAATTACAGCAACATGCAATGACTTCCAGTATCCATTTACCAACATCAGAAACAATTCTATCAACAACACAATATCAACAACCATCACTGCCATTTGCTAAGCCATCAGATACACAATATTTATCTTCATCAGAAGGTACCACAGTATTATATTATCCAGCGCCAAATTATCCTGAAACACCAAGCAATAAAGAAATTGATGACAATAAGAGCTGGTTAATACCTAGTGATGAGGAATTAAATTCATTTCATAATGTTAATAATAGTAAGTTTGAAAATTACACAATTACAATACGTGAGGGTGATCAATATGTTGTTGTATTTCCAACAACAACAGCAACAACAATAATTCCTCCACCTCTAATAGAAGATGCATTTTTACCACCAAAAAATATATATCAAAAAATGATATCGAAATCGAAGTCTAAAAGTCCAACATTTGATTCAAATTTTACTACAACAACAACAACAATTCCAACAATGACAACACCTATTTTATTAACAACTTCACCGACAACAACATTTGATGAATTAAATAAATTCCATGAAAGTATTAATTTAAATAAAACACATAATGATTTAACTAATGTGAATAATAATGATGCCACTACATTTTTATTAACTTCTACCACCACAACTGCTAACATATCAGCAATTTCTTCTACAATGTCAATAGATTTTAGTACATATTTAAGTAATTCTACTATAAACGTAAATACTATAACTACAACTGGTATGACATCATCTACTTCGTCTGAAAGTAGTGAGAAAATATTATTTTTCTTAAACTCAATTTTTTTGTCATAACACAGCATACATTTTCATAATTTTCTTAAATTTTCAAATTTTCATTCTAAACTCATTATTTTTATCTTATATTCATTTTATTTTTGAATCAGTAAAATTATGGTGGTATAAATATGTAAAATGTTTTTATATAAATTTATTTAATTAAATATTTAAATTAAAATAAATTTATAAATAAAAACAATTAAAAATCATATTTATACAACTATCAAAGCATAATACAAGAAAAGCTGTATTTAAGTTGCACTAACGGGTTGAGGTGGCACACAATCAGTGGTAGCATCTATAATTATAATAGACAAGCATTTAAGGACCTGCGCAGTAGACACTTTATCTCGCTTCTCCTTAATGAACTCTTAATATATAAATGAGTTGTATATAAAACAATAATGCACACACAGTGTTGAAAAAATGTTTAATCATATTATGGTTTTATTATTCACCAAATACATTATGCATATGCCAGTTCTTATTAAAATAAAAAACAAAACAAGCAAATCAGTTATTATTATTACATGCACTGAACCTATGTACATATGTCAAATAATAACAAAAAAAAAACAAATTAATATGAAATAAAAAATAATATAAAAACAACAAAAACAAAAACAAAAAAGAAATCAGGCGAATTCTTCATATGACCGGCAATTTCGTCTTCACATAGTAGAGTTAGAGTATCTATAATTATAATATAAACAAGCATTGAAGGACCTGCGCAGTACACACCTTTTCATTTTTTCTCGCTTCTCCTTAATGAACTCCTAATACATAAGTTGTATCTATGTTACGGTTAAAATAAAGAATTGGTTATTATTAATAATAGCCGGACAAACTACGACGATGTTATTAATAATCACCGGTTATTATTAATAATATCCGGATTTTATCCATTAATAATTTTATCCATTAAATGCCACTTACTATAGGGAATATGTCGAAACGAAATAGTATATGAGGAAGTAGTATTTTTATTTCCTAAATAAGACTTGATAACCTCCAAATTTTTATGAAAACATGAGTGGACAACCTCCAAATTTTTATGAAAACAATCAAACTTTATCGTGAGAAGTCTATGTCAGTACGAAAATTACTGTTAAAATTACTTTTAAAACTTTAAATTTGGCTTCAACTTGAATTATAATTACTCAACAGTGGCCCCTAGGTATATTATATAAGTTTTAAATTTCATTTTGTAGTAAAATATAATTATTGTTTATAAGTATTATTGTTTCAAGTTGGATAGCTCAAAAAAATTTAAAATAATTTATTGTTAATTCTATATCGTTTCGATATTAAAAGACTCTTTGAAAAAAAATTATATTAAATTATTTTTTTTTATGTTATGTTTTTTATAATATTATAATATTTTTACCGACGGCACCGTAAAAACAGACGAAAAATTTTTTATCGCCACTGTGTGATTCAAAATTCTTTTTTCAACAAAGTGGAAGCCGCTCGCATAAGATCTTATCAAAATAAAATCGAACAAAAATGATATTTAGAATATCATATAGAGCAAATATATATTTTTAAAGTATTCGTTTTAGGAGGTAATAAATTTACACACCAAATTTTTTTATAAAAAAAGAATCATTATAATTCAGTTGTGAAAGGGTTAAAACATATATATTGGAGAGTGGTATAGATGAAACTGTTGAATTGGAAGAGAGAATATATTTAAACAAAAAAATTTAAGAACAGTCTTCACGAAAGTTGTTCTATTGCCTCAATGCTTTCTTTTTTTTAAAAATGTTATTTATTTGTGCAGTCGAATTTAATTTTTTTCAATTTCACTTATAACCTAATAATTTTGCTCGATTGTCATAAAACTATATACAATTATAACCTAATTTTTATTAGTTTCGGAATATGATTATCAAAATACTTGTGAAATCGATTTTTTAAAAGTCAAAAGATGTTATCAATATCATCTCTAAAAATATATTTTTCATTTCTAATTTGTTGTTGTTATATTTATTATTGATATTTAAAAAAAAATTTAATTTGAAATTCAAAATGAACTCTAATGGAAATGTGAACTCATTTCTTCTCATAAATTGTTATATTACATAATTATTACTTTTTTTCTTTATTATATTTAATTAATTTAAATTAATCATCATATTATAACACCCCAACATTCTCATTTAGCAAACTGATTAAGGATATCATCATTTTGGTGTTTTAAAATTTTTCTTATTATAATTTTAAAATATTACCATAAAGTAATCTTATAATATAGAGTTTCACGTAGAATAAAATTAGTTAATCATTTTCTTCTAAAAATACCGTTGCCATCCCATTTTCGCTCAAAACACGACAATGCCATCACATTTTAACTCAATACCCCAAAACATGCAAATATAATTCTGAAAATTCCATTATTTTTACTCAATCTTTTTCATTTATTGAGGACAATATTTCATAATTTTAAGAGTATACATATACGTATGTACTTTTGATTTATATGAAGAGTATGCATATATATAAATACCTATTCAATATAACATATTTAATGCATATAAAAGATGTAAAATAATAATAGTAATAAAAGAATAAAATTTATTAGTTATGCATTACAAATCGTGAACTGTTTACGGAATACCGTTTTATTTGCTTCATTCAATTTTGGTATTTTTATATTTTCAAGAAATAAAAGAGGTAACAATCCATTTTCAATAAATTGTTTGTTTGAAAGGAGATATACATACATACGCACATATGTTATAAATACATATTTATACATGATTGATAAATAAAAACAGACAAAATTAACAAAACCAAAAAAGTTCTTTGATGAAAATTTAAAAATATAGCTACTTTTCAGTGTACTTTTAATAGAAATAAAAATTTATATAAAGTGTGCATTATTCATTGGAGATCGTATGTGTTTAAATTTTTCTATATTTTTTTATTTTGAACCTTTGATTTGAAAAAATATTGAGATAATATATACTAATCTATGTATGTACATGGATGGAATGAATGAATACTTACTGTTGTATTTTTTGTTGTTTTTAACAAAATTATAATTATATACTTTTCTTTGCTCTTTTCAATTTTTATACTTTCGTATGCTTTCTTATATATAGACCTTTGACCAAGTCCAAACAAAAATATTAATTCTTCAAATTTTAAAAATTAAAGTAAAATAACAACAAATCCCAGCAATAACCTTGAATTCCTATAAAGAAAAAATTCCATAAATACTTTGATTTCTAATATTATTTGTGAATACCTACCTATCATTGAAAGTAGCTTTAAATGTGTATATAGTTTTTTAAACATTCATAATATGTCATTTTTAATTATACATAAGTAAAGTAGAAATGCGAATAGAAATAAGAAATATTTATGTATATATAGCTATATTATGTATATACATTTAGAGTACCAATATTCAACTTTTGTATTGTTGACAATTACAAATAAATACGTAGTACCAAAGAATATATAAGTTAATAAGAAGTATTATCTCAGACATGTATAAATTTATGAAGAAAAATTTGTATACTACGCGCCTGGTATGAGGACTCACCCGTAGAGAAAGAGGAAAAGGGGTGAAGAAAACAGCAAAACAAAATTCTCATTTTTATTTATTTCTATCTTTCTAGGAAATAATTATATTTTACAGCATACACTGATATGAATATACATGATAATCAAAGAATATAGAAAGTAAGAAGTATCATCTGAATAATTTTAAAAATTTTTGATTAAGGTAAATTCGGGCAAAAACGAGGGCATTGATTGAAAAGCAATTTTTATTTTATTGAGAGATATTTTTACAATTCTCTTGTTTTATCTCTTTCTGAAGAGCTCCAAATTCCAAATCACAATCCAATTCATTTTTGTTGTTTTTAATTGTTTGTTTTTAATGCGTGTTTTGTTTTATTACAAAAGAGTCAAAGCTGGTTAAAGCTTAGTTATGTATGATATGATAAGTATAAATATGAATTATTAAGGCATTAACCAACCAACTAAATTTCTAGTTAACTTTCATATGTATTGGCAAAGAATATAAAGAATAAAAAGAAGATAACTGGAAGAGAGTCAAAAGAATGGGTTAAAGAATAAATAAAATGTCTTCATTTGTTGTGGGGTTCTTGATTTTATAGAACTGCGAAATTATTCAAAATATTTTAATTGAAATTTATCAGCACAGAATTTTTTATGTTTTATTTTTGTTTTTAGTTTATGCATGTACCTAGGTATTGTTTTTATTTTTATTCTTTATTAATTTATTTAGTTCATTTTGTAAGTAATTACTCTTTAATAATTTTTGGTAGTCCTAAAAAGAACTTTTTATTTGTTATTTGAAAATTTTTGAATTTGTGATTTTTTGAAAAATCTATAAATTCTCAAACATTATTATGAATAAAAAACAATGAGAGTGAAGGAATAATGTTTGTGCATTAAAATTAAAAATATTTAAGCGGTAATTATTTGTAATTTTTTATTTTTTTTTATATATATTTTTTTTACAGCCTAAGAACAATGCTTGCTTAAAAGAACTGTAATTAAAAAATTCAAAAGCTGAACTCTATGTTAATTTCAATTAGAAGAGGAAAACCATTCTGGGTATACTTCTATACATTGATCAACAATCATTTTTTTAATACCATTTTTTTAATATTTTATCGAATATTAATATGTGTTTTTTACATATGCTGAAAAATTCTTGAGAAGGTGCACTTAAATTTTCAAAATCGCAGGAGGAGCTGTAATTTTTTTGAAAAATAAATATTTCTGAAGGAAATGTTAATACTTCGTCATCGTTTTTTACAACAGAATTACACGTGTCATAATTTAACTTCGGTAAAATTTTGAATGCAACATATCCCACAAAATACCTAATCGAATTAATATATATAGCTTGAATTTGGGATGCTTCAAAAATATCTTCTGTAATGTATTCTGCATATTCATCGTTCTCAAAGTTAATGTCTATCGGCTTGTATATTTGTATATCTGTTTGTAGTAAAAATGAATTTGGCCTAGCCTAGCCTAGATAACGTAAACATCAAGTCCATATCATCTTCACAGTTACTTGAAGAACTTGATTGAATTATACTAGTTCATAATATCTAGCTAATATTCCGTTTAATTCTGCTAAAGTGTGATTAAAATTATTTTCCCTTTTAGTCGAATAACTGAAAAAATATTTTTCAAAGCATCTTGATTAAAGCGTTTGGTCATTAAAAAATAGCATTCTGATTCTTCCATACCAGCAGCCAAACTCTGAACTGGTTTTAAAGAGATCTTCATACGCTCCAAAAAATACACCTTTTTCTTTTTAATTAGTGAAATTTTATCTAAATATTCTTTGAAATTATTTATAAAATTGTAATTTAAGTTATTTTTTTGAATTGCAGAACGATAAACATTATCGGAATATAATGAAAAACTATTTAAACAATCAAAAATTTTATCGAAAATTAATATGAAATTTGCTGTTTGTTTATATTGCAATGTAATTGCTAACTGTTTTGAATCAAGTAGTTTCAACTATGTTTTTGATAGCAGTACTAACAGTTCTATTTAGAACTTGTGTAGAAAGTTTAACTCTCATCTTTTCAAGCGAGCTTGGGTTAATATGCTGCCTAGTTAATTTACAACACATTTTTGTTTTTCCATTAAATTGAAGCTCCCACAGTTCTTTAATTACTTTCAAACTTATATGCCATCAGAGATACTTAAATCAGAATATAAGAAAGAATTTCTCAGAGATTTTATTAAATGTGGAACATCAAACATATACAATATATTTTATGTTCGTGATGGTAAAAATATGGAGTTGTTGGTGAAATTTTAAGTAGAGAGAAATATTTTCTATTTGATGAATTTTGATCACAAGTTATAAAGCGTACCGTTAAACTAATTTCAAACAAAATATCTAAATTACGTTTAATAATCTGAGTAAGAATTTCAGCTAAAAGACCATTTTTTGATACAAAATAATTAAATATAATTTTCCAATTTAAAATAATAGCCCTTAACATAAAAACCATTATTTTCTCTCCTTGTTCTGATGTACGATTAAAGCCATCGTCTTAACTCTCTTCTAATAGAAGTTTCATCATATAACAAAACTATGTTATTTTTACCAATTTCTTTCAGTGAATTAAATTTTTTTTTTACTCTTCATAAGCCCTGTTATAAAAACCAGGTTGCAGAGATTTAATGGAATTCCATCTATGTAATGAACTAATATGTGGTAGATTCAAATTCAATTTATTTCTTAAAAAAGCATATGTGGATTGAGATTTATAAAAACTATTTTGAGCTAAATTTTTAACATCATCAGAGAATTTTTTCTACTATCTAAAAGAAGTTTACAAAAAGTTTTTGGCTCTCTGCTCATGTAATGTATTAAATTAATGGAGTTCTTGATATTGTTTATGATTGTTTTGCTTTTCTTAGGTTGTTTTTCCAAACTTTTTTTATGAACATTTTTCAAAGATTTTATTTTATTTAAAAGGTTATTATATTTTTTTAATGCTTCATCAAGTTTCTTTAGAAATCTGCAAAAATCTGAAAATGAGCTTGCACACATTTCTCACAATTACTGCATGAACAATTATTATTTAAAAAATCTAAATCATTTTCAAAAGAATTTTGTTCATATACTAAGTTCATTGAAGGAACTGCATTGAGCTTTAACTTTTTCTTACCTAGATTAGATATACATATAACGAATGAATGTTATAACATTAATTCTAAAAAGTTTCACTAACTTACCAATATCGTATGAATTGAAGTGATTGGTACAAATAAAAAGGTTTTTGACGCCGAACTGAGACTTAAATGTTTTATACTTGTCTCGCCATATCAGAACAAAAACAGAATCGTGTAAGGGAAATTTAAATAATCTAATATCCGAAAAATTCCGTATCGACTTTTCGCAAACTCAACATTTTTTTATTCCTGATTTATGAAAAGGTTTCCTAATCATTTTCATCAAAAATTAAACGCGATTTAATAGGACTAGTTCACTTTATTCTTATTTTATTATCAATTTAAATTTATTTTTTTTATTACAAATTTTACTGTTAACAAATTTTCCAAATACCAACTAATATACAAAAACAACTGCAAGTAAATGCTCAAGGCCAAATTAATGAATTTCATTTCAACAAACAAAATTTAACAAAACAAGAATGTAGTTGAAAGAAAATAATGAACACTAAAGTCCTACAAAAACCTCCCTTAATACAATGAACCGTACACAATGACGAATATTATAGCACTAGTGTAAAATATAAATTATTTTCATAGAAAGATGGAAAGAATTTAAAAAATGGTAGAATAAATTAAGAGATTAAATTGAAATAAATAAAAATGAGAATTTGGTTTTCATTGTTTTCCACTTTTTCTCTTCCTCTAGATAGGGTCCCAACCCAATAGCAGGCGCGTAGTACAAACATTCATGAGATGCGACTTCTTACTATATATATTCTTTGATGATATGAATATAGTTACATATAGTAGAATCACAGAATTTAAAAAAAGTTCTAAAAATAATAGTAATATATATAAGAATACAATTTATTAGTTATGCATTACAAATCGTGAACTGTTTACGGAATGCCGTTTTGGTTGAAAATCATAATTCTATTTCTTTTTTGAAGAAATAACACAGACAACAAGCCATTTTTGTTCTTTTTTTGTTAATTTTTTTATATATCTACATATGTAAAGTTCTGAATATTTAAAAATATACCTACTTTACGTATGTGTTCAAATTTTTTTTAATATTTTTTATTTTGAACCTTTTTTTGACAAAATATTGAAATATTATATACCTGGATGCATGAAAAAAAAATTTGTATACATTGTATATTCTATATAATGTACATAATTACATACATCGACTGACATACAGAAAAACAAGAGAAATAAAAACCGAATAAAAATAAAATAAGATACGATTTTTATTTTAGTTTAATTTTTTTTATCCAGATGAAATCTCTTATATTTATATACTTTTTGGTAATACATAGGTACACACATTGTTTTTTATTAAGTACAAAATACATTGCACTCCCTTATAAGCAGAAGAAGTGAACCCAGAATTTTGAGATTTGTAAAAGTTACGAACAATTTTTATTCTACGTGAATACTCTATATTATACGATTACTTTATGATGTTACTTTATTATAAATATTAAAAACTTTTTTTAAAACATATTTAGCTGAATTTGGTGGAACTTTTGGTATCCCAGAACGTGAGATAACAACAGCTACTGTGTCAAAATATTATCAAACTGGTGATTCGGTAATATCTGAAAATGAAATTGATTATCAAAAAGGTAGTCAATCATCATTATTAACAACACCAACACATAGTTATTCAAAAAAACTCACTTCAACATCAAATGAAGATATTATTTTTAGTCCGAGTGGTACTGACAAAGCAGAAACAATTGAAAAAAATAAAGTTATTAAAATTGAATTACCAGACAGTACTGTTTATGATGAAGATGTTGAAAATGGTGCATTAGACAGTTTTGAAGATGAAAATAATGATGATTATGATGATATACATGATATATTTCCAACAAAAAGTAGCTATACTAGTATTCAAAAAACTGTATTCCAAAAACCTTTACTACATGGATTCATAATGACACCGGGTTATCCGAAATTTTACATTGGTGAAATAAATTGTAAATGGGAAATTCATGCTCCAGCAGAACATAAAATACGTTTGAGTATTTTGGATATATCATTAAGAAGTAAGTATACATAATCAAATAATTATCTTAAGAATACTGAGATAGCAGTAAATCTTCGAAATAGGTGTCATTTACTCGATCATTTAGCGACATCTTATTTACCATTATTGAAAATTTATCGTATAAATCAGAATCAAATTAATCTAGTTGGTATTCAATAGCTGCGTAAGTTTAGCGTCAAAGTTTGAAAAACACGATCGATATCTTATTAATATGGGTCATTTGTTTTTTGTCATATTTATATAAATTTTGAAATTTTAGGATATTTATTAACTATTACCAAAAAACATATAGTATATAATATATAATAATGTATGTATATATTCTGTTCTTTGTTTTATATGCATAAATAAAATATTGAACAATAATTTTTTTTTGTTTTGATTTTGCAATTGCAATAGAAAAAAAAACAAAAATGAATGAAATTGTAAAGATAAAAAAAAACAAAATATATGTAGGTACACATAATATTTCTTTTGATGAATAAAATAAAAACTCGTGTTGGAAAAAAAATTAAAATAAAAAAGTTTACTGCAAATAACTAGGAAGTGTATTTACATATCTTTTGATATATTACATATGATAACTTTTGAAGTATTGATTGGCGTATATTCTTTCGAGGATTTTTTGGATAGGAAACTAAATTATCTTTAATTATGTGAAAAAAAAGTTATTTAAGACTTTTGCTTTTAAGTTATAAGTTAAGAAAAAATAAAAATAGTTATTTAAAATTTCATTTCATTTAAAAAAATTCATTATCGTTGTTCATGTTAAAATATATACTGTACATATTTATAACATACATACATTAAAATTATCTTTAATTATGTAAAAAAAAGTTATTATGTAATTCATAATTCCAATTCAATATTCGCCAAGCAAAGCCGTGTTAAAATTATATTAAAAACTTTGTTTTTTTTATATTATTACAAAAATTGTACCGTTAAAATTATTTGTAGTGTCAGCATAATTATTTTACTTTATAATTTCTGACCTATATTTATAATTACCTCACCTAACAAAAAAAAAAATTTTCTTTTATTTGGGTACTAGTGTCAGCATAATTTCATAATTTCTGAACTACATCATTAACAAATATACAAAATATAATAATTATAAAAAATAATGAATAAATAAAAGTAAAAAAAAATTAAAATGGAATTCAAATGCAATATGGAAAACTGTACAGCCTACGATTAGTTCTCAAAAATGGTGCATTTTCAGGAGTTTGGTAACACAAAATTGCATGGTGCTGGTATAGGTGTACTTCATTTGTAATGATTGCCAAAATACTGATTACTTGCTGCGGAATATGTATGATAATTTGGCAAATTTAATTACACAAATCAACCAGGATAAGGATGGATTAATTTCTAAGCAGCTTTCATCAATTAATTCAAATAGTGAAAGCTTTGATGAAATGGCGAGTTATTTAGACACCCTGACAAATAAAATTTCGGAAGAAATTTTGCAAGAATAAAAGAGTCAACATTACAAATGGGCTCTCAACATGGTTTCAAAACTTTAAATCGTGAGCCTATTAAAAGATACCCAAGTGACATTGGATGAGCTAAAAAAAATATATAAAAGAAGCTACATCAAATCAAAGACTAGTATCTGCCAAAATGGATTCAATCTTCACTTTAATAGATAATGCTATAACTTCTAATCAAGAAACAATGGCATTACAAAAGGAATCTTTGTCAGACTTTACGAAGGAAGTAACAACAAATTCTAATAAATGGAAAAAGAATCCAATAAATGTTGATATTACTTTAACTAATGTTGACACCCCGGAGGTGGAAAATTCACCTACGCTAAATGTTACATCGTCATATTCACAATTTCCGATGAAAGTAAGCTCGTCGAATACAAAATTGGTTCAATGACTCTTCGCAACCAATTCTATCACACCTTAATTCTAATTTATTCCAGTTTATTTTCACAAAAATTTGGCTTACCTACACAACCAAGATAATCATGTTTGTATTGATAGGAAGACCAAAAAGGTCTTAATTCATCAACAAGGCTTACCAACGACTTAAACGAATTATTTATCAGGTATCATGAAGGCCTTGGGATATCACAAAAAGAGTTGATGACAGATCTTGCAACATACCGCAGGGCGCAGCCACGTTGAAAATAATAGAGTAAACCATCTTCAAAGATCGCGGGAAAACCATAATAGATTTTATCGTCTCTAACGAAACTAATTTAAAACAGTTGGCAAACTTTACAAAAAAAGGATCTTAAAAAATATCCTACCCTTTGAATTATCTTTTTATTATCAAAACTTAAGGGGGTTACGCACTAAACGTCAAATGTTTATTTAAACTCAAACATTTTTAACTCTGATATTTTTGTGTTGACTGAAACTTGGTTACATTCAGCAATCAACTCCCTGGAATTATTTGATCCCTCATATGCAATATATAGGAAAGACAGGTACAATACCCTTGTTAGTAATTTAATAACCCCTAAAGGCGGTGGAGTTTTGATTGCGATAAAAAATATCCTAAGTAGTTCAGCTTATTGTACTTCCACCCAATATGGATTTAGAGCTAATTGCGGTAAAAATTTAATCTCTAAATAAGTCAGTTTTTGTTATATAACCAAATTTTTCTCTTGAAAATTATGTTAACTTTATTAGTATTATAGATTTTATTTTATCTCTATTGAATCCATCCAACGAAATTGTGGTTTGCGTTAACTTTAACCTTCCAAATATCGAATGGATTGCAGGTGATGAAGACTGTTTTTTAATTCGGAGCTTAACCTCCCGCTACGACAATTCCGTTAGTAATACACCGACTATATCTTATCGTTATAACTTCAGTAACACAAACTTTGCAGTTCTTAATAGCTTTCTATTGTCTATTGATTTTACCACATTAATGAACGATGTGAGTATTAACGTAGCGCTTTGTAAGTTTTAGAATGTTTTGTCACATGCTTTTTGATTGTATGTTACATTGCCCAGAAAAAGATAAATTCCAGTCCCGTTTTGATTAACAGGGAATTAAAGTCATTAAGGAACAAGAAAAATAAGGCATGGTCAAAATATTTAAAAAACAAAAATGAAGAGACATATCATCAATTCGTAATTCTCTTTAATTCTTATAAATCTCTTTTAACCGCTAATTATGTCAATTACCTTAACGCCATGGCATTTGACTTTAAAAAGAATCCTAAATTATTCTGGAAGTTTTTCAATTCGAAACGTAAATCAGATCAATTTCCAAATATTATGGCTTACGAAAACATAACTTCTAATAATTCAGAAGTAATCGCAAACCTTTTTAAAGATTTTTTTTCAAGCTCCTACTTAAATAACTCTTGTGTATTAGATATGAACAATTTTGATAAATTAGGAAATTTTCCTAGAATCCCGCTTACGACGTTAGATTTTGAACCGAATAAACTGAAAAAATATTTGGAAAACTTAACTATGATTCATTTCCTGGACCAGATAATGTACCAGAAATTATTTTCAAAAAGTGTTCTGAATCTCTCTCCTTTATCAATTTTATTTAAACTTTCACTATCTCAAGAAATCTTTCCTGAGTTTTAGAAAAAATCGTTTATTACACAAGTTTATAAAAAAGATTCTAAAAATATGAAAAAAAGATCCACAGTAACCAATTTAATAGAATGCTGTTCTAAATTCGAAAACTGTATGGAAGCTGGGTTTCAGAAAGATGCCATATACACCGATTTAAGTAAGGCCTTTGATCTTCTTCCTCATTCCATTACTATTATAAAATTTAAAAAAAATGGGATTCCCTCCTTCTTTTATCAATTGGATTAATTCCTATTTAATTAATAGGAACTACAACGTATTATTTAGTTCTGCTACTTCTTAACCTTTTAAAGCTAACTCTGGCGTTCCACAAGGTAGTTATTTAGGTCCGCTTCTCTTGATTATTTCCATTAATGACGTAACTTCCGTCATTAAGCATTGTAAAATTACTGTTTATGCAGATGACATGAAAATTTATAAAAAAAATTACTTCAACAAGCGACACATCCTTTCTTCAACAAAACTGAAACTCTTTTTTAAATTGGTGTAAATTTAACAATTTGACCTGAAATATTAATAAATGTGCTTTAATGACTTTTTTTCACTGTTCTGAATCACTAATGCTTGATTATGCTTTTGAAAATAAATCTATTGAACGAGTCTCACACTTTAAAGACCTCGGTGTTCTCTTTGACAATAAATTGTGTTTCAAACAACATTTAAATGTCATAATAAATAAATCTAATTCCATGCTAGGCTTCGTCAAAAGATTTTCTAAAGAATTCAACGATCCATACGTCCTTAAATCACTTTTTACGTGTCTTGCTCGACCAAATCTTGAATATGCCAGTCAAGTGTGGTCGCATCATTACCTTAGTGCCAGTTTTCAGGTAAATACTTAAGTGTCAAATCAAACTTAAGCTATACTTAAATCAAAAATTGTGTTTTTCAGTTGGTACTTAAAACAATACTTAAGTGGCAGTTAAGCTTGGTAAAATGACCGCTTAACCTACACTTAAAATTTAAATATTTTGATAATCTTTCCTACATCTTTCTGACATTTACACTTTATTTGTCACTTGTATTGCATTTTAACAAGTGCTGCCATTGCAAATAACCGAAAATGACAGCTGAAAATCAGCACATAAGTTTTAACTAGAAAACTCAATTTTTTTTAAGTGGAGCTTAAGTGTCGAATGACACTTAAACTTAAGTGTAACTTAAGTACTCACCTGAAAACTGGCCCTTAATCATATTCAAAGAATTGAAGCTACACAAACAAAATTTTTGAGATTCGCGCTGCGTAAGTTATACATGTCAAATCTAGTTATTCTGCTACCTTATAGGAATTTGTTAAAGTTATTGTATCTTAAATCATTGGAATCCAGAAGGGAGGTTGCTGATATTATATTTATTATTAAAGTTTTAATAATGAAATTGATTATTCTTATGTTAGAGATATGATCTATTTACATATTAACAACAGAAACTGCTTTAGATCGAAAAATATTTTTCGCCTAATATTTCATCGTACCAATTATTGCAAATATGAACCTGTTAATAGAATGTTTATGTTAATAAATAAACAAAAACACCACATTGATTTTACATCAAACACAGCCCAACTAAAAAAGGTACACTTACATATATCTTAGAGTTAGTATAAATTTATAATTTTCTAACATTCTTTGGTAATAAATTACAAAATTGTATAATTGTCAATTTTAATATTAAAATCTAGACTAAGATTATGCTTAAAATTATATTTTGTTTGTTTTCTTTTGTACACTTATGTATATTGTAATATGTATGTTTTAAACATAAATAAATAAATAAATAAGGACAACAACCAATGGTTTAAACGATACCCATGCCTAAATTAAAGAAAAAACAAAATTAAAAACAAAAATAATAAAAATGACAAAATAACAAAAATGTTAACTTCGATACATCACTCTTCTACAACATACATTTCTACACACTTCAAGAAAACAAATATACCTAAATTCGGACAGACATTATTTTGCTACAGGACTAATGAGCAACTTTTTCTTGGCTTTATTTTATTTTTCAATGTAGACTACATCCAGCGATGTCTATCTAACTTTTCCTTTGGCGTATTCATCCATAACCAAGACCCATCGCATCAGCAACGAAAAGCCAACCAGCTCTCCGAACGAATTTATAATTATGGAAGACTTGTGAAAAACCTCATTTCGTTGGCATTCACATAACGAAATTCTTCACAAATCCCGTAAAAACAAATCTATCTAAACGTGGGAGCGGGTCAACCTCCGATCACCAGCGCGACGAGTCCTCAAGAATGTGGGTGATTATTACTGCACTAACTCAAAAGGTTTTACTCTTTTGAGTCGTCTGGCTATATTTCTATTATCCAGGAGCTCGACTACCTCCACATTTACATGGTGCTGAAGCCTTTTTTCGTGACTTCTTACAAATTTCTGTATTTCCTTATCGGCAGATTCTATTTGCAAATCTCTATGTAGGTCATAGTTTCTTATGAACCAGGGTGCGTTCACAATGGCTGCATGCCATATTATCATACAGGGCTTAGTATTTGTTTATAGAGCAGAAGTTTGTTTTGTATTGTTAAGGTAGAATTCTTACCTATGAGCCAGCTCATTTTTCTATAGCGGATTTGTAATTCTTCTTTCTTGTTTTTGATGTGAGCTTTTCACCGAAGTTTCGCATCTAACGTCATACCAAGATATTTGGCAGTATTTGTATGAGGTATTTCTTAACCATTTATATATACTGGTTTATGGTAAATTTTTTTATTTGTGAAATCCAAATGTACTAACTTAGCTTCATTTAATTTTAGCCTCCATCTTTTTGTATAATCTTGGATTTTTGTTATAGCTCTCTGCAGCTTTTCTGTGGATTCTTTTAATTTCTCCAACAGGAAGAACCGCTGTATCATCTGCAAACGTCGCAATAATAATATTTTCTAGTGCAGGAAAATCACAAGTGTACAGCAGGTACAGTACCGGACCAAATACACTTCCATGAGGAACCCCGGTATTAATTTCTTTAAGATCGGAATATGCTCGGAAGTATCTCTCTGATAGGTAGCTTGCTATGATTTGATTATATGTTCTTTTGGAAGGATTGTTTTCATTTTACAATTCAAACCCTTAGGCCACACTTTATCGAATGCCTGAGCCACATCCAAAAAGATTGCTGAACAGACCTTCTTCTCCTTTAGAGCTTTTTCAATAGTATTTGTTATTCTGTGTACTTGGTCTATTGTAGAATGTTTTTCTCTTAAACCGAATTGGTAAAATCTGGATTTAAAAAAAAATGTTTTTGTTTTTTTTTTATTTTTGCAAACAAAAATAATTTTCCGATGAAACAAAAATTTAAAATTTAAAATAAAACAAAGCAAATCAAATTGAGAGAAGGTGTATTGACAAAATCGTTCATAACTATCGTCGTATAGCCTTTCGAGGATTTTTTGGATAGGAAAGTACGGGAAGAACACTATACATATCAACTACTAAAAGGAGGGAACGTGCAATGTGATTTTCAATTTCATAAGTAAAAAACATTGAGAGCATAAACGAAAACACAATCTTTCTCACAAGCTTCAACGGTGAAATAACAATCGGTAACACAAGCAGGCAGCTAACTGGTAGTTTTCTCGTACAACATAGCAACGAAATGATACAAATAAAAGGGCAAGCATTCATCAGCAAGGCAAAACAACACCTGAGGTCCTGCCAGCAATATTTCTGGGGAAACTATCAGCAGAAACGACAAACTGAACTTGGAATACATCCACGAGTTAAATGTCAGCAACACACGATGTATTCATGAATTTATATCAAATGACAAACTTTCCTCAACATCAGTCTTCGTCATCTTTTGTGTCATAATAATCATCATGATCCTAATAACGACAAAACATGTAATATGACATGTAAATATGAAATATAATGATGAAATCGTGGAAACAATAAGAAATTATCATTCCCATAAAAAATGCTGACTTACCAATTGGAATTTGCAAAAATATATATTGTATTGATTACATATTGTATAATTAAATGCATTGATTAATAATACTATAAAGATAGACATTTTCATACAACAGAAAATGTTCTGCTCTATTTTTCAAAATTCTCTTCATTATATATATTTTCCCGCGTATATTCAATGTGTTAGTGCATTCCTTATTTTCAATTTGAATTTTTAAATTTTTGAACGTTTTATACGTTTTTATTCTCTAAATAATTTGTATGTGTTCAGTTTCTCTATACTGTTCTTGAATGTATATTATTGTTTTTAACTTTTTGTTATTTGAATTTGCATAGGTAATTTGAATTTTTTTTTGAATTGGTAGGTACAAAAATTTCAAATTGGATAGCATTTTTATCGAGTAGTCTTTTAAGAAAAATTTTTTTTTATTTTTCCCTCAATACATTGTAATAAAAGGATTTTTATAATTGTTGATATTGTGCATGTATATTATTTGTAATTAATACATTATAAAATTATAATATAATTTTATAATGTTTAGAAAACAAAAATATTTTTCTTTTTTTAATTGAATAATTTTCAAAAATAAAACAATTTCAAAAAATTCAAATAATAGTGAAGATTCATTCACGTTATGATTTCTAATATATATTCATACATACATACATATATGTATAAATTTACAAATAGAATCAAATTTTTGTTAAAGATGTTTTAAATACAATTCTAAATTTTAAATTCAATTCAAATCGGTTTTTAGGTACATACGTACTTATATACCTACGTTCAATTATTTCATCTCTAAATAATTCATTATGAATAGCTATTTAAATCTCGTTTTCAAATTTTGTCTTAATTTTTTAAAAATAGTATAATCCACATGTATGGCAATTTGACACTTTTTATGTGCAAAATCCAGCAAAATATCTAATTGCTAACTCTTCAAAATTACTAACTGCTTTACTATGTGATTGAACTGTATTTGAAGTTGAAGCTAAAACATTTTCCTTCTCATTTCTTCAGGACAATTTTCAATAATAACATCAAATCATTGGCATCAATGTCCAAATAATTGTTGTGATCTGTTTCACAATTTGAGGATGTATTTTCGTTATAAATACTCGCCTCGTCTTAGCAAAAATATTCCCAATTTGTTGTGCAGATGGATTTCTGCAATAATCACCAGCAGATATTATATGAGAAAACATATTTTCTAACGGATCTTGGTTCAGTCTGCGTGTCATCAAAAAATTAATATTCTATCAATTTGATCTTTCGATAAAGATAATACAGCAGTTATTGTTTGGGCCATTCCATTAATGGAAACATATTTTTTGGTACTTTTAATTTTTGATTTTTTAAGATATTCTAGACTTTCCTCTAAGAATAAAAACGGAGAATTTTTAACGGTTGGGAATTCAAAATTTTTAATTTTTTGTGTTAAAATTTCAAGAATTTGAGTAATCAATATCATAACTATTTAATTCTTAAAACAAAATCAACAGTCAGATTAGCTTTATTACTGTTATATAAATTTAAAAAAATTCGATCAGTGTTATTTATTGCTTTTATGGCTGCATATGTACTATGACTAAATAATTGAAAAGCTGATTTTACTGACATTTTTTTCAAATGTGTTAGAATTAGTATGGGTGCTATGAACTTTAAGTAAAATTGTTGAAAACTAATAATACCATTATTCCAGTTTTCAAAATCGGGTTTTATAAAAGAATTTCTGACAGGTTTTATAAGATGCCATATCAAACAAAGCATAAATTTTATTTCCATTCCAAAATCACAAAAAAGGGTCTACCTTATTGACATCAAGTAATTCATAAGTATTTCGATTTGTACTGCATTATACACAAGCAGGTGCAACAGTTTTAGAACTAATCTGTGTTAGCTCTTTAAGATATTTTAGTAGTAAATTGATAAAAAAATGAAAGGTTTTAAAGCTTCTCTTTTCAAATTATTTTTGGATAAATGTAACCCTATGCGTACTTATAATTTTCATGTAAATCTTGAATCATAAAGAAATGTGCTTCTGTTGCTAGTTTTTGTTTTCTATCCCCATCTAAATCTTCCACACCATCTATACAATCCCTTTTTATATTGTAAGATGGTTCTTTTCCATTATAAATTATTTCCTTTAGAAATTCATTTATATAAAAAATGATTTTGGTAACTGGTACATTTTATGAAATTGTTAACTGAGATATAATTAAGAAAATTATTTCCGAAGAGAAAAATGCTCATAAAAAATATTTTTTGAAACTGGAAATACTAATATCAGTCCCAGTACTTTACAAAAAATCTTAGCTGTTTTAGCTTTTCAATTAATTACATATGCAAATATGCAGCTACGAAAACAAAATAATTATATTTGGACTTTGTATCTACTGGCAAACCAACTTACTGCCTCTCAGACCCACACTAATTACCAGACTTGCTGGACTTTTGTGTGTCAAGGGGTATAACATCAAGTCACTTACATGAAAATTCAACCTTCGATCTTTCCTCAAACCACACCCCAATTAAAACCACCACTTCAACGATGCTATTTTTTATACCAAAGCTTACACACAAGACAAGTAAGACAACAAATTGGCACAAGTTTCGAAACATAATAGATACATAAATATGAGTCTTTAAGGACTCGTCTAAAATACTCTGACGATATTAAAGTTTCAGTTGAACACATCGAAAAAACCTTGATAGAAGCTGTGAGAGAGTCAAAGAACACCTATACAAATTAAACTCCAAACTAAAATCTTCTGCCCTGTTACAATTAAGCTTAAAATATAAATATGAGAAAAAATAATAATGAGGAAACTTTGGCGAAAAACCAGATCACCAAAAAATAAGAAAAAACTAAACCAAATTACTAAAGAACTCAGTGACCTTTTAAAAACTGCCAAAGGAGAAGTACTTCAATCGTATTTAGGAAACTTATCACCATTTGCGCACACCGATTACTCCCTTAGGAAGGCACAGTTAAACTTAAATGTCCACAACAACATGGTCCCCCACTGAGAAACAATCGTGGAAGTTGCGTTAGCAACGCTATGGTAAAAGCTAATCTATTTGCTTCACACCTGCAAAATGCTTTCGAGGAATAGCCTTCGGTGGTCTCAGATACTGAAGATAAAAACATTATGCAGTTTCTTGATACGCCATATCAACTAGGTCTACCTATTAAAAAATTTAGCATTTGTGAAGTTCAGAATACGATTAAAACACGGCTAGCAGTCAAAAAATCACCAGGCCACAACGAGTTAACAACAAGGATGATAAAATAAGTGTCAAATAAGACAATCAAACATTTCACCCCCTTATTTAATACAATATTAAGACTGTGATATTTCTCATAAAAATAGAAAATAGCCCAAATAATAAACCTGCCTAAACAAGGTAAAGAGCCCACAGATTCTAAACCATATAGAACGATTAGCTTGTTGCCATTTTTTAAAACACGGTTGAAGGAGGGTTAGGTTTAGACAGTTCCAAATTCAGACTATTTAAAATTCTGATACATCAAACTTCAGAGTATCAGAATTCAGTAATTTAGAATAATTCTTATTTTTTTGGCATTTTATTAAAATAAAATAATAGTTGGTTATACAAACAGTGTTTTGATTATTTACCTACTAATCGAGGATTTGAGGACGATGCCTCCCTCATTGTAAGTATGTATAAAATAAAATTAGTAAACCCGGATTTTAAAACATTGGTAAGCAAGAATGTTTTTATGCTGTAGTCAGCAAAACCAAGGTTTCAATAATATAAAGGGGTTTGGCAGTAGCCTGACAAAAAAAAATTTAATGTTTAAATTTTGCAACTTAATAACAATAAAACTAAACTTCCCCTTAAACAAAATTGTCTAAACCTTGTACGCAATGTTTAAAAATAAATAAAATTTTTTGCAACATTACCAAAATTTAAAAAAAATTCAATTTGCATTTTTATCTGAATTTTGAGTAGCTGAATTTTGATTTTCTGAATATCATAGTAAACCAAATATCATAGTTAAAGTCACGTATCTTATAATGTTGTTGTAGCCAGTTTTAAAAATATTTAAGATTTATGTTATGTTTTTTATGTTAAGTTATAATAAATAATTAAATTAAATTTCTGAATTGAATTTTTTAAAAAGCTGCTGTTTTCTTAAATTATTGCAGTGATAAAGTTACAGAATACTAAAAACTTTTAGTGTCATCTTTGACTGTCGCAAGGTCGCAAGGTCGCAAGGGTGACTATCGCTAACCAATACAGGGGTGCCAGCATGTATTTTTTGTTTTAAATTTACAACGAAAATAAAGGTGCCACCCCAGAATGCCACTAAACATAATCTTCTTCAAACTGGACCGTGTTTTGAAACTTTTTTGACTTTTTATGAAAACAATTTACAATATACAGTTATTTGATTCAGCCTTATTAACACAGTATTAGAAACTAATATTGCAGGGATGAAAATAACTTAACGAAAACACCTCTTAAAAGAAAGTTTTTAGTATCATATACTTATATCAAATCACAGACTGGCAATCGAACAACCGAAGAGTACGGATGTTAATAAATTAAAAGTGTTAAAATAATAATTCCCGCAATAAAACAAATTCGCGCATTATAATATAAATAATAACTAAAAATGAATAAATAAATAAAACACGCGCAATTTTCGCCATTCTTAGATAAATACTAAAATAATTGGTACTGTCAAAGTACTGTCTTTTTGACAACAAGTGCTACCAACAGAAACTGCCGGTTATTTATTCACCACACGATAACTAGAGAGTTACTGAAGTAATGCCATAATATCACAAAAATCTTCAAACGAAAATAAACAAAACAAAATAAAATCTTCTGAAAAAAAGAAGAAAACTTACAGGGTCTTAAGTCAAAAGTATTTGAATATCTATATTTCTGGTGTTTGAGAGCCTGCGTATCAGCTTTTTAAGATAAGAAGGAGTCGTTATTTTGAAATTTAAAATAAAAGTTTGTTAACTAAATCGAGGGTGCTCTATCGATTGGTGATATTTTCAACTTCCGGTAAGGACCGAAAACTGGTTTTTTAAGACCAAATATCGCCGAAATTTCCCGAAATCGAAATTTTAAAATGGGAATGGGTACTTTTTAATGCAAATTCAGATTCTACAGCACAAAATAAGAAATTTATGTTAAGTGATTTTTTTTTTGCTTTCTTAGTATTTTTCTTTAAAATTAATAACAATAAAACAAAAATGCTCAATATTTTCCTTTGGCAAACTAAGACTAATGATAATAATTTTTATAAATAAATTTGTTTTTCATGTTATCTTATTTTTTATCTCAGTTTTCGGTTCCTACAAAGTTTAAACAAAAAAAAAAAAAATTTTACTTGGCAAAAGTTTCTTATTTTTTGACGTATAATCCGAATTTGCAGAAGAAAGTACACCTACAAATTTGAAAATCTCGAATTCAACCAATTTCGTCGATCAATTTGGTCTTAAAAAACCGATTTGCGGTCCTTCCCGGAAGTTGAAAATATCACCAATCAATAGAGAACCCTCGATTTAGATAATAACTTTTTTTCGAAATTTAAAATAACGACTCTTTCCTCTCTTAAAAAGCTGATACGCATGCTCTGGGACAGCCGGTATTTAAGTATGAAAAAAAATACTAAGTAAATAATCAGCCGTACCCTCGAATTCACGGGGTTCGATATAAAATTATTGGAATTTCTCGATTCGATTAGATGAGAATTTCTTAACGGTGAATTCGATCGAAAGACTAATTTTGTACTCATTTCAAAAAATGTAATTAAATAAGAAATATAACGAAATGTAATGACTTTTATGTCAAATAAGTTCAAATTTCAAATTAAAAAAATAAATTTAGATTGCTGTTTTATAAATAAATTATTAAAATACACATACGTATACAAAAAAAAATAAAAATAATAAATTATAAATTTTGAACTAGAAAATTTTCGATCAAAAATATTCAAATTTTTTTTAAATCGTATTCGCCGGTTAAAAATTTACGAATGAGTACTCGATTTTTATTCGATCGAATTCACCGGTACGGCTGAATAATTATATAAAATAAAAATGCAAAGAACAACACCATCATCAACAAAAGATAGTCAGCAAATAAATATGGAAAATAAGCAATCTCTATTGATTAATCTAAAGGAAGCAAATGTACAGCATCCAGAACATTCACATCAGTTAACTATAAGGGGCGATACGATTGGATTCACAGAAGTCAAAAATAAAAAGCGGAATAGAGAAAATAACTCCCAAACAAAACTTAAAAGAACGGAAGATCGTAAACTGGTTATCAGATCTTCCATCCACGAGTAACGGGTCTAGAAAACTACCTGTAGATGTCGATTGTGATGAGAAGCCATTGCAATGGTCAATGCGTCAAAAAAATAAAAGTATATTCGTGTACGGAGTACAGTCCATTAGCCCGCTAACCGATATATTTAAAGTTATTACCAAAGACAAATTTGAAATAAAAGCTATTACAAGTGCCCGCGTAAAATAAAGGATAGCAATGTGAAATGTATACTTTGCGAAGGAAATCATCATCAAGGCTATAAGAGCAGAATTCTTTGGACAAAGTTCAAAACCGGGTCATTCGTCTTATAGACGACATAAATGTGACCTCATCCCTAATACCACTTGGTCATCGTCGTACTGTTGGAGCACTTACTCTATTTTATAGATATATGCTTGGTGTTGGCACTTGTTCTGAGGAATTAAAATCACTTCTTCCTCCTCTTAAGCAATTCCATCGCACAACACGAGAGGCATCAAGTGCCCACCCTTTCACAGTGGAAATTCCGAGATGGTTTAAGTCCGGTTATGGAAATTCTTTTATTGTAAAAACATCCCGATTGTGGAACCGCGTTCCAATCGAAGCATTCCCAATGAGAGAAGGATTTTTTATTTATGACTTACAGATGTTTAAAACGAATTTTAACAACATTGTTCGCTCTTTCCCACAAAACTTTTCTTCTTCCTTTTTCTTTCCTTTCCTCTAACTATCCTTTCTTTTTTCAAATAGTCAACGGTACGCAAGTACTTAAAGGTTCAAAACACAAGTTTTGGCTATAATATAAAAAAAAAAAAAAAAAAACATGTTATCCTTTATGTTGTATCTGGGTGGCCAATATAATGCACCGATACAAAGGCTTTGTTTAACAGACATAAATCGTAGCACGATTAGTTGGAATTCATCTATTTTTATACTAAGTTCCTCGTGGTGCTTAATATCTTTCTTTATTAAAATTGAGCTACCACCTCTGGGTGTATTACTTGGATGGTTTGCGCTGTAGCATGTGTAGTCATTTATTTTAAGCGATGACTTATCTGTCATATGTGTTTCTGTCAAGAGACATACATCATTATTTTGTGTTCCCAATAGAATTTCCAAATTATTTTTCTTGTTCAGAATACCATTGGCATTACACGCGACTATACGAAGTGCGTTCTTAATCATGCCTTGCGGATTTATTTTTTGGTCTATACATATATTTTTCATTATGTCTTGTTGAGATTTCATTCATTGCTTTTATCATACTTTGCATCATCTGCATAATGGTATTTTCAGTCAACTTTTGTGCAGAAACATTATTTTGTTCTTTCGGGTTTCTTTTTTGACTTAGGTTTTTTTGTATTTCCTGTGAATATGATAAGCTTTCTACGACCTTTTTCGACGTAAAAGTTTTAGGTATCTCTGAAGTTTCAATGCAAATCTGTCTCTGTGTTCGAGATTTCCTAGGGTTTGTCTTTTGTTTTTCTTGTCTATACAGCTTCTTTTTTTTTTGCAACTCTCTAGCCACCTGGAAACCACGATAACTCGATGGGTGTGCCTCAAAGCAGTTAACACATTTAGGCTTAATATTTTTTCTTTCTTTACAAAAAATTGTTTACTTTCAAAACTTTTGTATATGGCCAAATCTTTGGCATCTCTTACATTGAGGAATGGTAGTCGCTTTACGAATAGCATCCAATTTTAACCCTCATGTGCTGGATGAATTCAATTTTGAATATTTTATTTATATCTTCAGAGTTTTCGAATGTTAGCATAAAGAGAGGAAGACGTACCGTAGATTCTTTGTTGTTTTCCTTTTTCTTTACTTTTTTATTTGTGACTTCTAGAATCTTGGCGTGACGGATGTAAATACCTAACCATTAATTTAATAGGCTTGGTGCTCTTATTTTCATAAGTGTGCCATTCAATATTGGCTTCATTTATTAGTCAACTCTCTATATTCTTCTTCTTCATTAATTTTTAGTTGTTTATTGTTGAGCATATTAACTTGATATTTTTTTTTTTTATGATCTTGACAGTAACTTAGGTGGAATCACCTTTTCGTGCTTAATTAAGTACGGTACTGCAATTTTACACTACAATATATACAATAATTTGAGTATTTATTTTAACAAATTACTGGCTTATCAACTCATTAAATGTGGAAAACTACTACTTATGTCAGGAACTAAGCCTTCTTAAATAGAATAGTTTCATTTTATTTAATTTGTTACCAGATACTCTCAATTATTTTTTGTCATTTATTATATCCCAAGGACAAAGGGTACTAGACCAGCTCGAAAAACCAATGAAGCATTTTTGTTTTTTGCTTCGGGAATCGAACCCGGGACCTTTCAGTTGAAAGGCAGGCGCTCTACCTACTGCGCCACCCAGCGTATATAGCAAAAGTCCTTTTAGCATGGGCATAAGACATTATTGAACCTCTTGTAAGGGGGCTTTTAGCCGCTTTATTTGTCTCAAGGTCTGCTTTTGTGTTGCCATCTATGCCTACGTGGCCTGGAATCCAAAGCAATCGTAGTTTGCCATTGTTTTTGGCTAAGGAATTTCTAATATATGTTGACATGTACTCATAGTTTTATGGATTTTTGATTGACTTGATTGAGCTGAGGCTATCAGTTAGTATTGTATAATTTTGATAATGGGTTTCGGTAGCTTGGATTGCTCTGTATATGGCGGTAAGCTAAGCTATGGGAATAGAGCATTCCTCCGGCAGTGATTCCGCCTTCCAGAGTGGATTGTTTTTGACTATCGCCCAGGCTACGCTGTGGGGTCCCTTTAATTCATCTGTGAATATTTCGGCATGTGTGGGAAGTGACTGCTTTAGTTGGATGTACAGTTGTTTGTACTTTCCAGAAGGTGTGTTTAGTTTGGGGTATAAGGATAGGTGATTGTGTATATATGATTTCCAGTTGGTCCACAAGTACGCTTTCCTGTATTGCTCAGGCGAGTCGTACAGACCGAGCTCCAATGGCTCAACCAGCGGAATCATTTCGTTTATGGATGGTGTTCTGTATGTAGGAAAATTGTTCTTTAGGATGTTTGAATATATTTTACGAAGTGGATGTTGAGGATTAAAGTTTGCCCTGACTATTAGCCTTGACGATAAAACATTCCTTCTCTCCTCTATGGAGGGGAAGTTTGCCTCCACTCTCAAAACTTCTATTGCTGTATTTGGCAGTGCGCCCAGCGCAATCCTACCCGCCTGGTTGATAGCAACTTGTAGCTTTTGAATATTTCCTTGAGTCGTGAAGCCGTATAAGATGAGTCCATAGTCTACCTTACCATATTCAATAGCTTTCGCTATTTTTATGGCAACATCGACTAGTGGGCCCACCTTCTTCCTGCAGATGTACTTGAGTAGGTGATTGGATCGCTTGATTTGGGTAACTAAATTTTTTATATGTGAATTATGCTTTAAGTTTCGGCTGTAGAGGATGCCAAGGATTTTAATATTTTCTACTGGGGTTATGTCATATTTTTATAGGATATTGTGAATTTGGGACAATTGTGCTTTCTGCAGAAATGTATCGCTTCGGTTTTATCCGGCGCCAAGTTGCCACTATTGGCCTCAGGCCAATGGTCTATCGTTTGAAGGGATTTCAATGTGTTTGTAAGGATGTTTGTTGTAAGGATTTTATTGTGTATAGGATTAGGTTATCTGCGTAAATAAGGTGCTTTAGGTACGGAGTTGTGGATAGTTTAGTACTTAGGCTATTTATGTAAATATTGATTCTAAATTGTGTAAGAAGGTAGTCGTGCTGTGTAGTTTTCTAAAACCTTGAACTTCAGGCGTCAATTTGTTTTCTATGTGCCAGGAGAGTCTTTTGGCTACAATTTTTTCTAGGGTTTTAGATAATAAGGGAGCAAAGAGATAAACATGTAGCTAGTAAAACTTTGTGGATCTTTTCCGGGCTTTCTTAGGAAATCAGCTCTGCCATCTTCCAAACTTGTGGAAGTTGGCCCGAGCCGTAAACCCCATTATAAAGCCCTCTCAGTCTTGTGATGAAGTCCACCGAGGCATGCTTAATCATGCCGTAGGTGACTCCATCCAATTCTGGTGTAGTTCCAGCAAAGTGGGCCAGTGTTTCCAGTATTTCATCTGTTGTAATTTTGGCATCTAGTATTAAATTTTTATTTATTGAATCAGGAAGGTTGTATTCTTGTGGGGGGGTCTGTCGTGTTTGAGTTATACTTAGAGGCAAGGAATTCAGCATTCAGCGCAGTGTCTGCCACAAGGACATTCCCCAGCTGGATGATGATTGCGTTGGAGTTCCTACTTCCTTTAAGAATATAGTTGGCTTTGCCCCAAGTGCCAGAGATATTTTCGCCGTTGAGGCTGTTGGCAAATTCCAGCCAGTGTGTCTTTTTTGGGTTCTTATATTTTGGCGGAGAATTACGTTCGTTCTTTTTAAGCTTAGCAGTTTGTCCGTCGTGGGGTATCTTTTGTATGATCTCCATAAACGGTCTCTATCTTTCGACAGTTTCTGGATCTCTGAATTGTACCAAGCCGGGTGTCTACTATTGTTGTATTGATAGCTCCGGAGGCTGCTATTCTAAAGAACTTGGTCAGTATTGCTACTTCTTGGTTGATGTTTTGTGAAGTTGGTTTCGCATTTAAAAAGTTTGTCATGTGTAGTTGATAATTGAGCCAATCTGCCTTTAACTCATTATATCGGGGTTTTTGGATTTGTTTGGGTTGTAGGATTGTTGTGGGTAGGAATATTATGGTTGGGTTGTGGTCATAACCTTTAGGGTTATAACCAACCTCCCAGTCCAATTTATAGGCTATGGATGTGTGGGATATTGTCAGGTTTGGGGCAGTATAAGTGCCTCTAGTACTAAAATGTGTAGGAACTGGATTATTTATTATACAGAGATCGGAGTTATGGTCAGTCCACTCGTCAAGCAGCTGTCCGCGCTCAGATATGAAATGATCTCCCCAAGTCTCACTTTTCGCATTGAAATAACCCAGAAGGACATATGGTGGTGTTAGTTGGTTTGTTATCTCGTCTAGGTGACTTCTACGGAGTTCCAAATCGTGCTCCAAATATACATTCACAATAGTGACTTATTCCCTGATACCGGGGAGTCCAACCGCTATTGCAACTGCCTGGAGTGGCGTGTTGAGTCCGACCTCTGTATATTTTAAGCCTCTGTCGATAAGAAAGCCTACTCCGCGCACTCTGCGTAGAATAGGAGGAAGTAGACAATCATATCGGCCAAGAGTACTTTGTTGGGATGGGGTGTGAATATTTGTTTCCTGTATGGCTATTATTAAGGGATTGTAGCTATTAGATTAGTAAGTGGATATAATGCTTATTTCTGTAGAACCCTTGGATTTTCTATTGGAGGATGGAATGAGAGGGAGTGTTTGCGGATATTTTTTGGAAATTGATGGGATGGAAATTATTAGGACTGGGGTCCATATTAGCTTACCTTTGATTTAGTATTATTGTTTCTGTTTCCATTTTCGTGTTATTTATTTTGGTGATGTTGTCTTTTTTGTTTAGTGTTGTTTCTTGGGGGTTGATATTTCTTGTTTTCAGTGGTTGTGCTGTGATTTGGTTGCTTGATTTTTTAAGGTTATTAATTGCTTGATCTAGTAGTAGATCTGCATTTAATTCTTGTGTTTGTGGATATTCTTGATGTTGTTGTTGTTGTTCTTGTTGTTGTTGTTGTTGTAGCTTTGGTTGTTGGTTTGTTCCTTGTAGTTGTTGTTGTTGTACTTTTTGTTGTTGTTGATTTTGTTGTTGTTTTTGTTGTTTTTTGAAGTTGTTGTTGTTGTGTTTGTTGTTGTGATTGTTGTTGTTGATTTTTTTGTAGCTGTATAATTAAGACATTTAGTTGTTCAATTTGTTTCAGCTGTTGTTCAATTGTTTTTTTTCAGCAGGGTTGTTTCCATTGAGTTGTTGTTTTGGATGTTACCCACTTTTTCTGCATAGCTATCCTCAGCTTCGCCTTTCCAGATGTTACTGATATTATTTATTTTCCTGTATATGTTCCAGGCTTCCTTCCTTGTGGTTCTTTTATCTGTTTGGATACGTAGCACTTTGTAGCTTGTTGTAGCTTCCGCAATCTCTGTCAGTAGTGGGGTGGTTGTATTGGAATCCCTCTTTTTACAGTTTTTGTAGCTAATTGGGGTGCAGTTCTTCTCATGTTCTTGTTTTTCGTCTACAATTTCAATACTGCACTTACTGCAGCTTTTTCCTGTTGCTCTGCAGTGCTTTTGTTTGTGTCCTAGCTCCTGACACTTGTTGCATCTAGCTGGCAGGGGGTAAAGTTTGCACATTTCAACCACTAGGAAACCAATCTTGATTTGTTTTGGTGGTTCTCCTTGATCGAACGTGATTGATATAACTCCATTATACTGTGAGCTATCTTGATGTTCCTCGCTTCTTTTTTTGTGTCTGTAAATGCTGCTGATATTAGTGTTGTCTTTTTTAATATTTTCCAGTAATTCTTCATCATGAACTGACGTTAGTTCTCTGCAGAAGACCGTCCCCTTGGATTCGTTGAGACTATTTAGACCTTTTATCTCAACTTAAATTTCCCCTAGTTTTTTGGTCTTGTTGAATTTATCGGCAATATATTGACCAGGCACCTCCAAGATTATGTCGCCTTTCCGGTTATATTCTGCTTTGAATTGCGTTGATATCGTTTTTAGGAGTTTGTTGACTAGAAATACGCTGAAAGATTTCATAGTTGTTCCTTCTTTTTTTGCTGATACAGACAGGAATTTTTTTTCTTCCTCCTTTGATGGCATTTTTCTTATCTGTGCGAGTTCTGGGAATGGTTCCCTCATAGTTCTTTTTCGTTTTGTTTTGGTAGATGGGGTACTTGGCTCCGGTTCCTCCTCCGACAGGATATCATACCTGTTGTTGCTCCCCATAGGAGCTTCTTTATTTATATTTTCTCTTTATCAATATTGTTTACTCACTTTTTTATTAAATAAATTTTTTCTTTTTTAATTTTTGCAATATTAATTTTTAAAAAAAATTTCAGTACTATTGTGTACATTTTTAAAATTTTTGGTACAATTTTACACTAATTATTTTGTACAATCTTCGCAAAAATGTTCAAAGGGTATATACACTTCAATGTGTTTTTTTCTATTTATATACATACTAATCTTTTTTCTCACTCTAATTATACATGTGGATTGTTTAATTTAATTTAATATTCAAATTTAAACTATTCTAGTTTAATTTGATTAATAAGTTCTAATTTTAAAAAAATGCAAGTTTATTTAATACTCTAATTATGATATTTTTAATTTTCAAAAGTCTTTATTGTTTTTAATATTAATTTTTATTATTTACTTTACTCTACTATCGCATACTCACGTTGCAAGCCCAAATTGGAGAGGTTGCGTTCTTTATTTGCCTTAATTTCGAATCAACTTATGAACTTAAAGAAAACACGTTAATAAAAACCTATATAAAATTAGATTAGGTTCAACACAAAAATGTAAACAAATAAGAAGAAAATACACTCGCCTTTAAATTTACATGGTGAAAAGTTCACTTCTGAAAATTGTGTAACTGGTCTTTCATGTAGTAATTCCCGTAAAGAGTTTTTTTGTATATTGTTTACCTGTTTTAACCCAACGATTTTTGTTTATTTAAGTAATAGTAAAAATTTATACAAGCACTAATTTAATATTGGAAAAATGGACTTTTTGGAAGAGTGGCACTTATTGTAATAGATATTATTTGATTGAGAGTGTCGATTCGATATAAATTTTTTGAAAAACAACTTAATTTTTGCAATGTAATTTTAAATAGCCCACTGGAGATTTTTCATGTGAATGGTCGTCTGAAATTTTGTGTTCGAATTTTTTTAAAAATTAACGTATTAAATTTATGAGGGTATGAAAATAAAGAAATCTGATTTTTCATAGGTATAGCATAATATTGGTTTCATAAACATATGCTATTTTTTAAATATCATATTATTTTCTTTTATTGTCTTATAAGGGAAGTAAAAATTTTTTTTTATTTCAAACAGATTTATTATTTCCAATACACAAATTTATTCATGTATTGAAACAGGTAGTTAAAAAGAATACCAAGAACTAATCGTTTTTTTCGATGCATTTTTATTTCCTTTAAAATAAAATTTTGCAATTTAATAATCAATGAAATAATTCATAATGATTATATTATAAGTAATATAATGCGTTTCAGTAATTTTATAAATATGTAAAAAATTTTAACATTAATAATATGAATATTTCAAATTTGAACAAATAATGGTTTTATTGCTATGCATTTTAACAAAAATTTAAAGCAATTTGATAAAAGATCAAAATTTTTAAGTGAACCGCATCTGCTAAATTTTGGTAACCAATGGTGAAGTCGTTTCTCGAAAAAAAATTCTGCATTTTTAAATGCAACATTTTTACAGTTCAGTCTTGAAATCACAGAATTCGGCACTCATTTCATTTCACAAACAGACAAAAAAAATCTGCATTTCTATGTCTTACATTGCTTTTCTATTCAATTTCATTTTTATTAATAAAATCTTTTCATCAGATGAAGATGAAGAAGTATTCAACAGCTACGATTTAATGAAATTTATGCAACAAATTGTTATTGCATTATTTTGCATTATTATTTAGGATTTACTTGTCACCTGATTACTTGAAATATTGACATTTGATATTTCCTCAGAAAATGCAAAATTTAAATATAGAATTTTTTAGAAACGAACGCAATAAACTAAAAAAAATCTATAATGCGGTCAAAATTTTCTTGAGAAACGAGTTCAGTATAAGATCTAATACAACAATATTTCTTTGATACAAAAAAATATCGTTCGATAATTTTATTCCTACTTTGTGCTTTGAATTTTTATCTCTCTCACAAATTAAATTCTTATTACTATCTATTTCTTACAATTTTGGAAATCGACCAGAAAAATGGTAACCAACACATTGACAAATTATAACATTTTATTCCATTGCATCTTCTTATTAACAAAACAAGAATGTATAGTTGAAAGAAAGCAATGAAAAATAAGGTCATACATGAACCCCCTTATTTTTTCATGCATTTTGAAATCCGAATATCTACAATGTCAACGAGAGAATCTACGATTCAAAAATTAGTTTCAAGGCTTTTTAAAATAAGAGGCATTGCTGGATGTTAATAGGCAATTTAGCGTAGATAATCAGGTATATATAGGTATCGGTTAAATCATATTGGGGGTTTTCACATCTGTATTCCAGTCGTTTTATGCACTTGTAGTTTGTAGGCAAAAATGTAGAGAGGAAAACAAAAAAAAAGCTCCGGCCTTTTTTATGAATACCAAATCAATCCTATTTCTGATATTTTTTTACAAATGCATAGAAACATTAAAGTTGAGAATTTTTTTTGACTCTGAAAACTTTTTTCATCAGTAGAAGAATTTATATTATTATTTTGAATTTTAGTTGGCTACGTAGTTCCGGAAGAAATGTATGGAAAAAAAATAATGAGGATAAAAATGAATAAAAAAATATGATCTTGCATTTTTTTAAAAGGGTTTTAAGTTTATTTTTTCGTTTCTTTTTATTACTAGACAATTTTAGCTATTTGGATATTATTTTAGTATTTATGCATGTATGTATAATAATTATTTGTACATATAAGTATAAACAATAATAAAATAAATAAAAATTTGAAAAGGATTTTGTACAGAAACAGGATATATAAGATTAAATAAGTTGGTATGTTTTTAGTTTAGAGTTTTCTTTTTGTTTTAAAGTACTTAAGTATATACATACGCATGTACCCACAATATAAGGTTTAACTTATTTGTATTATTATGTAGTAACTAGCCGGAAATTAATTTATAATCTCAGTTACACGTAATCTAAAAAACCGGTAATATTTACTATTTAAAAAATTTAAACATGCATATGAATGCATTTAAAATATTTTTTTTAAGTAAGATCATCATCATCATCATTGTCCTGTAACCCCATCCGTGGGGCATACGGCGGAAGTAAGTTCTTTTCATCGGCTCCTATCTGCGGCTAACCTCTTCAATTGTGGCCACGTTCTTTGCTGGGTACTTGCTTCGGCTAAGACAGTTGTTCTCCACGTTTTTCTCGGCCTTCCGCCGCGACGTGTACCCTGAGGATTCCATTCGAAACATTGTTTTGCGATGTTGTTGTCAGGTTTCCTCAAAGTATGCCCGATCCAACGCCATTTCCTCTGCCGGATTTCCACGTCTATTTGTGTTTGTTTCGTTTTTTGCCACAGCGTTTTTTTGGAAATGGTTTGTGGCCAATGAATGTTTAGGATACGCTAGAGACTTCTATTGATGTACGCTTGAAGTTTCATGGTGATGTTTACTGAAACTTTCCATGTTTCGCAAGCGTACAAGATAACAGATTTTAGACTTGCGTTGAATATTCTTATTTTCGTGCGCAGAAATATGTTGCTTGCCTGCCATATTTTTGAAAGTATCCCGAAAACAGTACGGGCTTTTTGTGATGCGGGCTTCAATACCCAAATCAGCCCCTCCATCTGATGACACGATGCTGCCCAGGTAATTGAACATACTCACTTTAGTTTTAGCTGAATTGACTTTTAGGCTCGCACTTTTCCAGTGTCATACAGCTTTTGGCACATATCGATCAAACCTCCATTCGTATGTGACAATAAACGCACATCGTCGGCGTAATCTAAGTGGCTGATACATTCGAAAGGACGCCACTAGATACCGTTGCTCTCGTTTACACCCACAGTAGTAGTCATTATGTTATCCATCACTACTAAAAACAATATGGGTGATAAAATACAGCCATTACTCCCTGACACACCTCGAAGCAATTTGTCAGCTGTCCTCGATGTAAAACGCGACATCTTGTATCTTTATAGGATTCTTTAATTATATCTATAATTTTTTCAGCAATGCCTTTCCAACTAAGCGATTCCCAAATATACTCTCGGTTCACTCTATGAAAGGCTTTCTCAAAGTCTACAAACATGAGACTTAGCGGAGCTTTTAATTCAGTGGATTGTTCAAGAATTATTCGTAATGTTGTTGTTGATGTTATCCACTCACGAATGGCCAATGCGAAAATCTGCTTGGTGTCTTTTGAGCGTAGCTTCTATTCTGTCTTTAATTCTTTCGAGTATTATTTAAGCCATTAATTTCGAGAAAATTCATTCGAGAAGTCATACCTCACCAGTTATTGCAATGATTAAGTTTACCTTTCTTTGGTATTTTGACAATAACTCCTTCCTTCCATTCGCTTGGATATTTTTCTTGTTCCCACATAGCCTGGAACAAAGGTAACAAAATATCGGCTGATACATCTGGATCAGCTTTTAGGAATTCGGCGGGTATCTCATCTACTCCTGCTGCTTTATTGTTTTGTAAAAAGAGAATTGCTGATTTTATCTCGCTTATACTTGGGGCTTCCACATCGATACCCCTAAATAATCTGCGCATGGTTGGCATAGGAGAGCTTGTGGATACATTTTGTTCTACGAATTGTTCGTTTAACAATCTGCAGAAATGCTCCTCCCATCTTTGTAGTTGATCATCCATAGATACCAACAGCCTTCCACACTCGTACAAGATTGTTTGATGCTGTTGACTGTTACGTTTGGCAATTTGGTTCGTAATCTTGTGAAGAGTTTTGACATCTCCGCTGTTAGCAGCGCTCTAAGCTTCCTTTGCAAAATCTTCTATTTTTTTCTGTTTGTCACGTCTTACACTCCTCTGTGCAGTCTTATGTGCTAATCTATACTGCAAACGTAGTTCTTCTATTTTTTTCTAATTGGATTCAGCATTAATTTTCATCTTTAAGGAACGGTCAGTAATTTTATCCCATGAGGTTTGTGATATCCATAGATTTCTTTGGGTAGATAGCGAAGGTACTGTTTCGGAACCGTATTCTATAAATGCTTTTTTGGTATTATCCCACATAACATCTACACATACATCTTCCTCATTTCCATCTATCCATGTTGTTACTTTGTCGTTGATGCTGGCTACTAGATTACGACGTATGGGGGGATTTTTTAATACTTCTACATTGAAATGAGCTCTCCTTTCCGGTCCGATTATACATCGATTGACAGCTGACGTCCTCAACTACATACACGCGAAGGCCAAAAGGTGGTCACTACCGACATCCGCGCCATTTCTGTTGTTCGATTATATGGTCTAACTGGTTTTCTGTACGACCATCCGGAGATATCCATGTTTTTTTGTGCCAAGTTTTGTGGGGGAATAGGCTTCCACCAATAGTAAGTTATCGTGAGTTACAAAAATAAACGAGCAACTCTCCATTGCCATTTCATTCCGTATTTCCCCATGACTTTCTCTAGACCTGCATTTTACATTCGACTTTGGCATTATGATCGCCCAGAATAATCTTAATGTCAGCCTTTGGAGCATTGTCATAAATCGTACTTAGCTGCGTGTAGAAAATGGATATTTCTTCCTCATCTGCGTCTGCAGTTGAAGCATAACACTGGATGATGGTAATATTTCTTACTCTAGATTCCAATTTGGCAGTGATGTCTTCTGGATACTGGGCCCCAGGTGATCAAACTACGTCTAGCATTGCGACTTAACATAATGTCGACACCTCCTCTCCTTATGCCACCAACTGCTTCATCATCTCCAGAGTACAGCATAGATGTTAAATTGATGGGAGATATATAATCTCCTTGTCCTCTCCATTTGGTTTCGCTCATACATAATATTTGCATACATGGTTACGGAAAAGACCCTTAAATTCAAAATGTGAAAAAGGCTCAATTCCGGGCATGGTTCTTCCGCCTTTGGTTGTTACCTCCGCCGTTGTCCGATACACGCCATGTTTCCCCTCTCTTCTGCCCCTATCCATTCTACTACACCGGGGTTAGAACCCGATCGTTTGTAGGGGTTTCTAGGGTTAACAGGGGTCACCACGTCAAGGTGAGAGTAGGAAAATAAGGTGGGAGAGGCTAAGTCGCGTAAGCTGGATACAACGACCATAAAACGCATCACCATCCCCATTAGACCCCTAAACAGTAAGATGGTAAGATTTTATATTATTTACACAAATAAATAAATTTATATTATTTATTTGCACTATTAGTATGTATTATTATTTTTAAAAAAAACAAAACAAAAACCTTTCTTATTGTATGTACCATACACCGCTTATACTCAAAAATAATCTCCTTTTATTCAAGAACAAAAACAAAAAAAAAACAAAACAGAAAAATATGGAATTCAAAATATTTTGCACATCAATTGTTATGTTTCTTCTTTGAAAATTTTTTCAAATGAGAAAAATATCTACTAACACATATAAAACCTTTATTCGTTTACACAAAATGAATACTTGATACAAAATATAGTGTGAAAGCGAGGATTTCGTTAGGTAGAAACGGCTGGAATACAAGTGTGAAACCCCCATTGATTACTGTAGTTCTTCTTTTTAATGTATGTTATAAATAATAAATTTGTACAGTATCTACATACGTATATGTGTATTTTAACATGAACAACGATAATGATTTTTTTGAAATGAAGTTAAATATTAAATAACCGATCAATGGTTCAAAAGTTATAAACCGTTTTGCAAATACAACTATTTATTTGCAGTAAATTTTTTTTCCAACACGAGTTTTTATTTTATTCATCAAAATAAATATTATGTGTACCTACATTAATTATTATTGTATTTTTATATTTACAATTTGATTTATTTTTGTTTCTTGTTTCTATTTCAAGTTGCAAGTGCAAAGTGTAAATCGAAACTGAATTACTAAAATAGTTTTCGTTTAAAGCTATGGCTTATTATCAAATACTAGTTTTGTAACCCGCCATAAATGACGGAAGCAAAATAAATTAAATTCAAAAAAAAAAAGTTCAAAAAATTTTGAGAGTCCCTTCTTCAACTTCAGTTCAAACAACTTCCTGACTTGAGGAATTACGTGAAGTTGATGCGGCACACCCAGTCGTAACTCAAGCTGCCGAGTTAATACCTCCTCTCCCACCCTCCTTTTTTAATCACGACACCTCTGTACACTCAAGTGAACCGAACTATAACAATAATAATACTTCTTCATTCCACATTCCTAGTATCAGTCCCTCCATCACGCGTCGTATTTATATCAAGGTTTCATCATGCCTCAACACCGCAACAAGTTATTGATTTTGCTAAAAGCAAATTATTATCACACAACATTAGTGATAATTTAAACTTGATAAAATGTAAAACAAATTCTATAGCCAATAGTAGCGTCGCTTCTTTTAAAATGTATTTTCCTGATTCTATATTTAACTTACTATTATCTCCATCAATATGGCCAAGTAACACTTTTGTCAAAGAATTTGTCCAATGGTCTAAAGCGAATACCGCAGTATTGCCGCCAATTTGAAGTCTTAATAACTCAAAAAACTGAAATGCTTGTCCCTTTATTATTCAAATGTAAGGGGACTTCATTCTAAGGCTCCTGATGTATTTTTAAGCTCTCAAAAACTACCTTTCGATGTGTTTATCTTAAATGAAACCAATTTATGCAATAGCTTCTTTGTACCGAGTACTTTTCCTCTGATTTTAATGTCTTTAGAAAGGATGTGGATTCCGTTTGTGATGCTGTGGGCCGTGTAGTTTTAATTGCAAGTCGAATTGAGGTCGATTGCTCCTTGTTTCAGATTTCTAATACATATGATATAGAAGTCATCTGTGTCAAAATGAGATTGAAGCGTAAGAGTATCTACACTGTGTGCTTTTACGTCCGCCCCGCCAGCTCTATTGGTGCATATCAGCGGTTCCTAGACGCGGTCGATTATGTTAGTAATTCTGCTGATGGTCTCGACGACATTCTTGTTTTTGGTGATTTCAATCTACCTGATTTACAGTGGACCCAATCAGAAGATGAAACACATTATAATGCGTGTAATGTGTCATCCTTAAAAGAAACTGTTTTTGTCGACAGACTTACTGATTGTGGCCTCCAGCAGATCAGTTGGGTAAAAAATAACTGAAATAGACAATTGCATCCAATTTTCTCAAGTAACGCAAACAACTGTCCGGTAGAGACTAGTGAACACACTCTTTCTAAAATCGATCTATACCATCCTCCTTTATCTCTCTTTTTCTTTTGAGAATGGTAATGATAATGTAGTTTCTGAAAATACCTATAACTTCAATTTTGGTAGGGCCGATTTTGACAGACTAAACGAATTATTATCTCAAATTGATTTCAGTACAATTATTTCAAATAATCTTGATTTAAGTAGCTCAATTAGTAATTTTTAGTCTATATTATTTAACTACCTCACTCGGTGTGTTCCAACATCAATTCAAAAAAATTTGTGCTGTGCTCCACCTTGGTACAATAAACATCTTCGAACCCTACATAAGCCAAGAAATAAATTATGGAAAAAATTTCTATCGTCAAGAGATCCAATTGATTATAACCGATATCTTAGTGCATTCTCCGAATTTTCTGAACTATGTACAAGTCTTTACGATGAGTACATAGTCAAAATGCATTTTGATTTAATATCAGATCATAAACGGTTTTGGCATTTTATTAACTCAAAAAAGAAATCGAATAGCTATCTTATGACTTTCAAACACGCAAATAATTCAGTTAACGATTCCAAGGTTATGTCAAAACTATTTGCAAACTTCTTTAGTCAAGCCTTCATTGATAACAATTTCGTGCCCGACTCTGACTATTTCAGTTATCTAAGTAACTCTCCTCAAATCACACTACTGTCGCACTGATGATTTACCTCCCGTAGTTCTATAAAAGTGCATTGACACGTCAACACAACCATTAACCAGACTTTTTCAAATGTCCTTCCCTTCAGCAATTTTTCCGAGTATATGGAAAACTTCTTTAATAACTCCGATTCATAAGAAAGGAAGTAAGGCTGAAATAAATAACTATAGGCCCATTGCCAAATTATCTTGTATTCCTAAACTTTTCGAGAGTATTGTATACGACTCTCTCTTTAATCATTGTAAGCCATTATTATCCTGTTTTCAACATGGATTCCTTAAAGAGATATCCACTACTACTAATCTAACCGAATTAGTCTCTTTTAGTCTCAGCTCCATGGAAAAGGGCTAGACGTGGATTCGATTGCTACCGACTTTAGTCAGGCTTTCGATAAACTGTAGTGTCATTTTATTTAAACTGCGTGCTCTAGGATTTCCACCTCTCATTATAGATTGGATGAGTTCATATTTAAGCAAAAATTGAAATAGCCAATAAGTAACACGTCGATTCCAAATTAAATTGGTTAGTGTTTTAAGATTCTGTGCGGTTTGTACCAAGCAAATGATTTTCAACGTAGCAAATGATTTCCATGTCGGACTAACACAGCTAATTTTTTTTTGTTCTTAAAGAAGTTTTATATGTATTTGCAGTTTATAATTATGTGCAAAATGGATCAAATTCCATTACGCACTAAAAGAAAAAAGTCAGGCAAACATTATTTTTATGATTAAAGCACAATTACTGAAATAATTGGAGCAGTAGATGAAAAGCTTATTCAAATTAAATCACCGAAGCAAAACGTACAACATTTATGTTATAGTAGAAAGGGATTTTTTAGCATTAATGCAATTCTGATACTTTATTGTAATTAGTTTACATTATTATAACAGTTTTTGTTTTTAGATATGTGATCATAATCAGGTAATTGGTTTTGTGAGTGCAAGATATCCTGGTATCTCTTTGGAAAATTTATAATGGTGTCTCATTATTTACACTATAACTTTTCATATTGCAGTCTATTTGTAACAGGCCTTTCATTCCTATTAAAATTTATTTCAATAAAAAATTATTATGAAGAATAAAGTAAAATACCTACTTTCATTTCAACTTTTAAATTTATTTTTATTTCAAAAAATATCATAAATATAAAACAAAACACCAAGTGTCCAATATAAATAAAATAATATAATGTCCAATATAAATAAAATATATTTGTATCTCTTTTATTTTATCCTTTCAATTCAAAATTGAAATAATTTGTACAAAATCTCTCTTTCGATGTCTCTTTCGTGGTAAAATTTTACATCGATAAACTTTATCGATTTCGTCGACAATTTCTGAACGATATCGTAATACATAATGGCAATTTTGAATTTTGACATTTCGTTCGATCAAATCGTAATCGTTATCGAAATACATAATAGGCACCTAAAAATGAAATAAGTTCGATAAAATTAAAATTATGTAAACTGATTTTAAAATGGGGGAGTTACTCTAAATCTTCAAATATTTAGGGATTTTGTTTTTGAAGATTCAGACCCCAACTCTTTTAAAATGTTTAAAATTAAAAATATATAGTAGTTAACGTAATTTTTTTGCTACCGCGTCCGCCGCGTAAAGTGGCGATAACACGCAGCCGTGACTTTCCGTCGCGGTTGTGGTTGCAATATTCCGTTGCGGAAGTTTGTCACCGATTTTTACGTTGCGCATCCCTATTTTACATCATCATATAATATTATTTTTCACATTAAATAATATTAATATTAAATTCAAATTTTATTTTAGATTTTTCGGATTGTTTTCATATTAATGAATAAATAATCATAAAAAGCGTATACTATTTTATTCCCATCATATATAAATGAGAATGTTTTTGAAATATAACAAAACAATCATTATCGAACTTTTTTAATTATGACAAAATGAAATGGGTAGTTTGAAAACTTAGATTTATCGAATTTATTTCATAATAAAATAGGTTCGAGAAGTTTTAAAAAATCGAACTTATTTCATTTCGTATTTGATTTCTAATATATCATTATGTGTCTTTATCTTCGATAAATTAAAAATAAAATAAAGTGAAAAAAAATCAAACTTTATTGAATTTATTTCACTTTTAAATTATCGAAGTTATTTCAGTCGAATACAGTTGTGTGTTTTGCTAAAATAAATGATAAAATAAAAAAAATAAAAACCAACAACAACAAAAATAATTGCATGTGAGTGAGACACTAAAATAAAAGGTATACGTCTATAAAAAATATGTAGATATACATGTATATTGTGTATAATTTTAAGTAATAAGAATAACCTTTAAGCGCATTCTATTTTTTTGTGTTAAATGCTGTTTGCTTTTTGGTTATTATACCATGTTAAACTATTGATAAAATTTCTATTAGTCCTTATTGTTTGTTTATATATAATATTATTATTTTTTTTTATTTTTTCTTATTATTTGCGAAGAAGACTAACATTAAATTAGAAATATATTTTTCATGCAATTGTATTTTATCATGCAAAGGTTGAGCATGGTAGACAGGGGTTAAAAAATAGAAACCTAAGCAACTTGTATATATATATTGCAAATTTGTATATGTGTTGGAGCGTTCCGTCAAATATCCATCCATCTATCCAGATAAATGCAGAAAACTATATATATAATTATTTGTTCAATATTCTATTTATTCGTATTAAATATTGTAAGATTTTAAAAGTTTTATAAATAAGACAAAAAAAATAATTTGGAAAAGCAAATTCAATACTTACTTTTGACAATCAAATTTGTGTTTAGTGATATATTTAATTTATGGAATAAAAGTGGAGTTTCCTTTCACGCATATATCGAAATGTCGGAAGCAACTTACTTCCTTCATCAGTGCTTTTGACTTCCTGCAAAATAAATATAAAGGATTAGTTAAAGGAAACTTGACTTTTATTCCATAAATTAAATTTGATATGACACTAACGACATTTAAATTCTGGCAATGCCATACAAACATATGATAAGAAACAAATGACCCATATTAATAAGCTATCGATTGTTTTTTTTTTCAAACTTTGATGCTAAACTTACGCAGCTATTGAATTTTAACCCGATTAACTTGATTCTTAATTATACGATCAATTTTCAATGATGGCAAATAAGATGTCGCTAAAACAATCGGGTAAATGATCCTTAGGGAATAAAAACTTTTGCAAATACGTATTTTTCTTAAACTTGAAATGAAAATTCTAATGAAGGGAAGAAATTCTAGAATTTATTTTGCTTCCGTCATTTATAGCTGGTTACAAAACTAGTTACACAGATAAGTAATTATATACAGATCTCTTAATTTGCCAAAAAAATGAGACAACTATTACGCTGCAAACAAAACCAGCTTTCACAAAATAAGAATAATAAAAAACAAAATTAAAAATGAAAGCTATTGTGCAGCGTTGATTTTGCAGGCTGCAAACAGAAAAATATCCTCTTTCATATTTTTTGAATAAAATGAAAACATAATGTATATACATATGCAATTATTCTGTAAATATCTGTTATAAACAAAAAATGTAAGCAAAAAAATGTAAACAAAATTTAATCCAATACATTTTTTTGTTTTTTATTAAATCATATTTCAGTACAGAAAAATATATAAATAAAATAATTTTTAAATAAAATCAATTTTTATTTATATATCCTGAATTTTTTTTTGAAAAAAAAGGGAATTTTCGTACATAAATTTGAATTTAAAAATTCAATTATATTAAATAATCCGACGCATACTCACCTTCATTATTTTTCAGCAACTAAAACGTAAACGAGTAGTAGTAAAAAATAAATTCTATTTTTATTTTCTATTGTCAATGGGGTGAATTGCCTTGGTCTTATTGGATATTTCTTTGCAAAGAATTGAAACAAAATCGCTTTTGCGTTCAACTGGTTCAACTGTGTCGGTATGGTATTGGTTGTTACAGCAACAAATAAAACTGGTTTAACTTGTTTAAATGCTTTGTCAATTTCATATGCTGGAGCTGTTCTGGAGTTGAAAAAAGAATTTTCTATCTTGTAAAATAAAAAATAATTCTTTTATTGAATTTATTTGATTCATTTTCCTGAAATTTGAGAATATACCGGTTAGTATTGAACTATGAAGTTTTTATTTAATAAAACGGTGTAGTGAAATGGAATTTCAACTTATAATATGTATGTACTTTAAAACCTAAATAATTAAGTGAATATATATATATATATATATATATATATTTGTATGATTAATTTATATATATACATCCATATATACAACTGTTGATAGGTAGATTTGTTAAATTATTCTTATTTGTTTTTAAATTATGTAATAATATTCAGTACCTATCTTGTAAAACAATATTTGGCATATAAATCTTTTTCTGTTTTTTTTTATACTAGAAAAAAGCCTGAAACACGTTAATAAATTGCAAAGTATGTATCTCAGAGACTATTGTGAATATTGTATAGCATTTGCGAGGTTTTTGCTAAATATATTCAGGTATTTGCTAAACCAAACCCAATATTTGCTAAATAAATTCAGGGTTTTTTTTTTAAGTACAGAATTTTGCTAAAGAAATTCAAATAATTTTTATTTTAATTATGATTTTTACGAAATAGATTCAGGTATTTTTTTGTTAAATTCAGGAATTTTTTATTTTAATCAAGGTTAAGAAAAAAAGAACATATTTTTTATTAATAAAAAATCAAAATTATTCAAAATCAAAATTTTTTTTGTCATCAGTACGCAATAGGTCTAATAGGATATTTCGATATATTTCGTCATATTTGAAACTACTTTATATTCTACCTGTTCACTGAAAATCTTAACACAAATATTTTGACCTATGCTTATCAATTTTACGTTTTTCAATATTATAAATTTTATAGTGAATTTAAATTATAAATTTAATAATAAAAAATTTTTAAAAAAAATTAAAAACAAATAATAAAACTGAAATAAATTAATTAAAAATTAAAATCACCAAGAACAACTTTTTTTTTATATACCTTATATCTCGAAAGACAATACAAAAAATACATTTTTAAAAAAATACGTTTTAAAAAAAACCCAAATCTGATTGCAGAAAAACATATTATCTACTTATATATATTTTTTAAATATTTTGAAACAACTAATTAAGTACTTCATAAAATATCAAAATATTTTTTTATTGCTTAATCCCTTAATTAAACATTCATTATTCATATATTTACAAAAAACACAGGAAGAAACAAACATGTTAGGTACGTACAAACAAAAAAATCTAAATCATTTTCTTTTCTGAAGTTTCTTATTTACCTGTTTCAAAGATCTGTACATAATTTTTGTACTTTTATTACCTAAAAATAACGTGAAAATAAAAAGTAAATAAATAAAATAAAAAAAAAGTGCATTGTAGAAAAATGGTATACATACTTGAAATATTATCTTCACAAATTATTCAATAAAAAAATAAAATTGAAGCCTGAAGATATTTAAATATTTAATTATCATTCATAATTCAATAAAGTGACTTCATAAATAATTTTATCAACTCTATTTAATAAAATTCATACCAAGTAACAGTGCGTTGTTAAAAACTTTGATTTAAATAATTCTAGTCAATAAATTCATATTAAGAAGTTGTCCGTTATTAAAAATTTTGTTCTAAAGGAATTCTTGCTACCGTTATTAATATTATTTCATTTTCATATCAACTCAAAATACTATATTTTATCCTCACAAAAATTCATATTTAGAAATTATTGTCCGCTATTACAATTGTCGCATACAAACTCAGTAAATTTAATTTAATAAAAGAAGAAAACACATACACATTCCTGTAAATTAACAATAAAGAATAAACCATATAAAATGAAAAAAACCGGTTTACCGCTTCAAAAAAGGCTATTGTTTTCATTATTTTTGTTTTGGTAATTCTGTCTGCTAAAATTGTCCGCTATTAAAAATTTTTGTCTCGGATTTTTTGTTAGAACTGCTTCATCTGTATAATTACTTATCTGTGCTAGTATCCTCATATTTGAATACCGTAGCCCAAAATGGAATTCAATATTTAATTATATATGACAGCCTTTTTACAGGTCGACGTCATAGAATTAAGATCGTTATTATTATAGATTTCAATTAGTAAGCCAAATTAAAAAATATTTTTCTTTATTCGACAATCAATACATTTGGCTTTTCCCTCCATCTTCAAAATACAGCCTTTTTGTAACATGCTTACCTTCACACTTGATGCAACACAGCCTCTATTACAGTAGCTTTGTTTATGGTCAAAAGTTTGCTCTTGAAAGATTAGGTAACACACCTGAACGTCATTTCCTGATGACCAAACATATATATATATATATATATATATATATATATATATACATATTTTGTTTTTAAATAGTTCAAAAAGCCTGATAGGAATGACTTCTATCACACATATTTCAACATATTTTTGTAATAAATTAGTTGCACACTTCTTCGAGTAATTGTTCGGTTTCAGGTATTTTTTTTACATTCTAAAAGGGCTCCTACCTCAATTTGTGTTGTTTCTTCACACTTGTTTCATCGAATTTTTTTTTACACAAACCTCTACAAATTTAGTTCACGAGTTTCGTATTTAATCATTCAGCGTGAAGTATTTTAACGTTTATTAAGTAATTCTTTATAAAAGTATATTCTGATAACAAAAAATCATGCCAAAAATTTGTATTCGAAGTCAGTGCTTGTATATGTTTACTTTCTACCATTATTTGTAATTATAAAAGTTTATTTAATCCAACAAAATTTTTTTCAACGAAACTAATTTAGTAATTTTCAGTTTTAATCAAAATAATATCAAATTAAAATTAAATCCAAAAGACAAGGGGCAATCTAAAATCTAACTTAAAAATAAATAAACTAATTTTGATTTGACTACTAATCAAAAATTTTCGGGGTCGAATCCAGCTCAATGCATGAATGTTCAATTGCAAATTGCAAAGTGCAAGTGCAACTAAGTTATATTTGAAAAATATGCTTTAATATGGCAAAATGAATCTTCTGCAAATAAGTTTAAAACGAAATGAATGTATTCAAATGGAGAAAGATCCAAAAATTATAATAAAAGCACCAATAAATAAAAGCTTAAAACAAAAATAAACCGTAAAAACTCTGTCATAATGGCTAGAATGCGCATAAGTCACAGCAGGCTAATACACAGTTACCTCCTTGATGACTCACAAACAAACAACCCTACATGTAATTGTTAAATAGGATCCATCATCACAATATACCATATTCTGAAGACTTTCCCATTGTACAACAATGTAAGAATCAAACTTGGTGTTACAGGTTTGAAAACTAGAAATAACTGAGGCTGCAGTAAAAGTCATTGAATTCTTGGACAGCATTAAAACCCTCGACCAAGCACCAGGGGAGCGTTTTACTCAAATCTACTTTTTTCCTTTTAAGTTGTTTAGGTTGTAGGAGAACATGAATTATTAAATTATGTTAAACTAGTTTTAAGTAAAATTAGTATGAATTAAAATTTTGATTTCAAGAAAAAAAAAACATAAAAGAAATGTAAGCCCAAGAGGTTGATGAAAAGTCCATCATAATACTTTTTCTTGATGTTATATGTTTTAATTTTCTAAATTTATCGGTATGGGACTACAATATGCGTTAAGGAATAATTGTTCTCTTTGTTCCTTATACGCTTTCCTTACATAATAATTGCTAGGTAACCCACATTACGAAAGTAAAAGGGAGAAAATCTTTATGCATATCTATTATTGCGGAAATAAAATAAATTTATATTGAATTGAAATAATGATATGAAAATTGTTATTGAACCACTTCAACATTTTAATTTTACTATTTTACTATTTTGTTTTTCTTATTTCAGATGCTGATCCAATATGTATTGATTATGTTGAAATTGTTGATCAACAAACAAACAAAATTTTATTCAACAGCTGTTCAGAAGAAATTAAACCAATTGAAGTTATCAGTGATTCTAATCAAGTTGAGGTAAATTTAATTGTTAATTATAAAATTAAAAAACGTTTTGAACTACTTTGAACAGAAGGTGATCCAAAACAAAATTTATTATCTATTAATTAATGGATGATAATTTATTCTTTTTTCAAAATAATTAATAGATTTTCTTCTTGCTTATTCTGCAGGTTATCGTTAAAACTACAACAAAATTTGCATATCCGAAACGAGGTGTGTTGTTACATTATTCAAGTGAGTTGCATTTTTTAGTATAGCTGTTTAAATTTAATTTGAATAATTAGATTTTTGGTAAGAAGTGAACTGGAAGAATATCCTTTTTTTTATTGTTATTTTTTAGTGTTTGCAATTCGAATGAGTTAAAAAACATCTTTTTATTATTGTTAGCTGTGTTTTTTTAATGATCTTTTGAACCGGATCTACATAGATAGCAAAACTTCAATTTTAAAGATTTATTACAATTCAAAATTGCTTTTTTAGTATTGAGATTTATAAATAAGCAACTTAACCTAACTCTTGATTTTGAAAGCAAGGCATATTAAAAAGTTAACAATTTTAGGAAGATTATTGAAACCATAGAATTTCAGAAGATCTTTTGCTGTCTCATTTATTGTTCGGTAGTAGTTCTTTTTCGGAAAATTCAATATAAATTGAACTTGAAAGAGATAATAATTTTTTTATGACTAATATGCCTATTACCAAAAATAATATAAACTATAAGATGTCGCTTGTAGAACAAAAAAAAGGCCGGTAAAATTTTTTTCTACTGGGTGCCCAACATGTTGCTAAAAATTTTGTTTCGCGGAACATGATGATGAATGTTTACAAATTTTGTATAAAAGTGTTAACATGTATTTACCCAGTAATCCAACTAGTTACGCACTAATTCCAACGCATTACACTTTAGGTTACCTTAATGTAAATCCAGTATTATCATTTACACACGATGTCCTAGAAGTCAAGCAATAACTTCCTCCTGCATTACTAAGAACTAGTTACTGAACTAGTAAAAAGGAACGGGTTACCAAATTCATTACTATGAACTAGTTGCTGAACTTCCGTGGCCAATCGGTTAGAGTACAGAAATGTGTTTGAATTACGATGTGGCAGTCACGGGTTCGATTCCCATAAAATATAACTAAAAAAAATATATATAAAATTAATAATCAATAAAAATAATTACTAAAAATTATTACTCTATATAACTAAAAATATTACCTATATCAATATCTTGCACGCTGGGTGGCGCAGTAGGTAGAGCTCCTGCCTTTCAACCGAAAGTTCCCGGGTTCGACTCCCGATGAAGCAAAAAAAAAAAAAATGCTTCATTGGTTTTTCGAGCTGGTCTAGTATTCTTTGTCATTGGAATATAATAAATGACAAAAGATAATTGAGAGTTAATCTGGTAACAAATTAAATAAAATGAAACTATTCTATTTAAGAAGGCTTAGTTTCTGACAATAGTAGTAGTTTTCCACATCTAATGAGTAAATAAGCCAGTAATTTGTTAAAATAAATACTCGAATTATTGTAGATATTGTAGTGTAAAATTGCAATACCGTACTTAATTAAGCACGAAAAGGTGATTCTACCTAAGTTACTGTCGAGATCATAAAAGAAAAAAAAAATCTATATCAATACTCATATATCTCATACAACACAATAACCAAATAACACAATAAATAATATTGGACATACGCTAATAATAATAATTACACAATTGTCAACAACTGGCAAAAGTATGTGACATGACGTACCCAGTAAACATTGTAACATCAGGCATATTAACGTCAAAGATGGATAAAATCGCAGTGACAACTTGCAGAAAAATATTAGGTCGTCTTACCACGTAGGCGCAGATAAAGTTATCAAAGTGGTCTTCTACAGTAGACGAATCCCCTACTTAGACAGTACAAACAGATTAAAACTGAAATTAGACATTGCCTCGGAAATACAAGTGAAATTAGCAGCTAGAAATCAAGTACGATGGAAATGTCAAGTGGAATACCTATGCTCCCAAGGGGAATAAGGAGAAAAAAAAAGTTACTGAACTAGTGAAAAGTGTTGCAATTGAAGGAGTTACCAAACTCAGTACGGGTAATGGGTTATAGAAGTGATTCAAAAAAGGAATTTTTAATTTTTTTTTTAAAACATTTCATTCTAGTTTTAGAAAAAAAGAATTTTAATTTAATCAAAATCAAATAAATTTTACAATAAATACAATAAATTTAACACATTAATATAGTGTTAAATTTTACTTATCACTTCTAATTTGAATTGTGATACGAATTTACTTAGTAGTTTTAAGTCTAATTTTTATAATGCAGAATCATGATCTTGTCGGTTTTTTTTTTGTTGGCATACTTTTATGAAATGATTGTTCTTTGACCATTTGAAAGCTTTTCGAATTACAACATCGTAATCCATCTCGCTTTCTCACTTGTTTTGAATTGCTTCTAAAAATTGAAAAAAAAAAACAATTTTATAATTTAATAATTAAACATTTTTTTACAAAATTCTTACGTTTAAAAACTAAATTTATCTTTTTGTACTTTTTAAAAGAGCTTATTTCCGACATTTTAGGGAGCCCTTTTGGTTAATTATATTTCAAGTTAAAGGCAAATGCAAAGTTTTTTAAAATGTAAATGAAATATATTTATAAAATAGTAAACACCTTTTCAAGAACTGTTTTACATATGAATGAAAGTTTGAAAAATAACTTTTTATTATAAAATAAAATTTATTTGATGAAATTCATTTTATTTTATAAAAAATTACGAAATATTTAATGGAATATGTATGTAGAATAATGGAATAATATTAATTATTGCTGACTATAACGCTATAACTATAAGTATGAAATAAAATGATATTCAGAATTACTTATTAGTTTTATAAGTTATTAGGAAGTTTTCATTTAGGGCAGAATAAAATTATATTATATTTTTGTAAGTGATCTGATACGACTTTAATTATAACGTTTTTTGGTTTATAGCTCCTTGTTTTAACATTCACGAACTATATATTCACAAGTTATTTATGATTTAGTAAATGTAAAATTGTTTTTTTATAGCGTAGTTTTTATGATCAACCTGAAACAAATTCGAAAGACAATACTTTTTCATTTTATTGCCCTGAGTTGATACCTATAACCACAGAGAACTTATATACAGAGGCGTAAAGTCCATACAAAGAATATGTAAGATTTTATTTAAAATTTCAGAAAAATTTCAAGAAGCATAGCTCCACCTTATATGTATTGGTAATTTGAAAGAGAATTTTGTTTTTGTGATTCTCAAAAATTTTAGTTTTATTCATTTTACTTGTTATATAAAGAAGAGCAATTATTCTTTTTTATGCTTTTTTTAACTTAACCAAAGAACTCTATTAACGAGATAATGCACTCCTCAGCAGTGTGGTCAGATTGGGCTATTTCCCGCCAATTGGGTTATCTATTTTCCAATCCCGCGGGTAAAATTTCTTATTGGCGGGTTGGCGGGTTTTGGGCTATTTTCGAAGCATTGGGCTATAGCCTTAATTTTTAGGTACATTTTTTTATGAAATTAATTTTTGCTATAATTTTTGCTTTATTATAGACAAAGTTAAAAAAAATGGAACGGTTTCAATTTCAACCAGATTGTCTTTTCGTCACTTTCAATAAACAACATCCATTCGCATTTGGCAATGCTCTTTGTAATTTTGGATTAAAATTTTACAAATAAAATCCGCTTCAGGTAATCTCATGTTTGAGAGTTTATCTAAATTTGCAATTACATTACTTTGTTTACCTCATTCTAATGCTCTGGTAGAACGGATTTTTTCAATTATGAATATAACAAAAACTTAAATAAGAAATAAAATGAATTTAGAATTACTTTCTTCAATCTTAACTTTAAAAACTTATTTTAAAAGAAATAATGTTTGTTGTAAAAATTTTCAAATCACCCAAGCAATGACCAGCAGATTCAATTAATCAATTTATTTCTCTGAAAATAATAGAAACAATGACGATGAAGATTATAATGGATTTGAAGAAGCCTTATTTTTATATACAGTCGAACCTATGTCTAATTTGAACTTCTCGATAAATCGAACTATTTTAATGATTTTTTTTATAATTTCCATTTCCTATATTTTTGTCTTCTTTATTTAAATCCTTCTCTCATTGAGAATGCTTCGATTTGGACACGATTTCACAATCGAGATGTTCTTAATATAAAATAATTTCTATAACTGGATTTAAACCATCTCGGAATTTCCACTGTGAAAGGGTGAGCACTTAATGCCTCTCGTGTTATGCGACGGAATTGCTTGAGAGGAGGAGGAAGTGACTTTAATTCCTCGGAACAAGTGCCAACACCAAGTAGATATCTATAAAATAGAGAAAGTGCTCCAACAATACGACGATGACCAAGTGGTATAAGGGATGAGGTCACATTTATGTCGCCTATAAGACGACTGGCGCGGTTTTGAATTTTGTCCAAAAAATTTCAAGCTGTTTTCGCTGCACCTGCCCATAAATATGAGTTATACTCCAGCTTGGGTAGTATATATGCTTAAAAAATTTTCTTGTAAAATGTTAAAGTAAAATTAAGTTAAAATTAATTAAAAACTTTAAAAGTGATTTAAAAATGAAATAAAATATAAAAGTGTAAAAAATAAATGTATTTTTTCTATTTTTAGTATTTTATCATACTATTGGAATTGCTTAACTTTTTTCTGCTATTAGCAAAGAATATCCATTAATAAGAAGATGCACTGCAATACAATTTTGTAATTTGTCAATGTGTTGGCTACCATTTTTCCAGTCGATTTCCAATATTGTAAGAAATAGATAGTAATAAGAATTTAATTTGTGAGAGAAAGATAAAAATTCAAAACACAAAGTGGAAAAAAAATAACGAATGATTTTTTTGTATGATACAGATGATATACAGATGCTTTATACTTAAAAAATTTTATCTTTTATAAAATTGTTTTAAATTTTTGTTAACAATGCATAGCAATAAAAAAAAACATTACTTATTCAAATTTGAAATGTTAATATTATTAATATTCAAATTTGTTACATATTTATAAAATTAACAGGTACCTAAATGCATTATAATACTTATAATATATGCATTATTAGTTCATTGATCATTAAAATGCACAATTTAATTTTTAAGAAACTAAAAATGCATCGAGTCATTCATAAAAAAAAATGCTTGGTAATCTTTTTAACTGCCTGTTTCAATACCTGGAAAAAATTATATATGAAAATACATGAACTGTAATCTGTTTGAAATAAAAAAAACTTTACTACCCTTATAAGACAATAAAAGAAAATAATATTATGTTTAAAAAATAAAATATGTTTATGAAACCAATATTATGCTATACCTAATAAATTTAATACGTTTATTTTTAAAAAGTTTCGAACACAAAATTCCATACACATGAAAAATCTCTAGTGGGCTAAATAAATAAACAAAAATCTCCAGTGGGCTGATGAAGCAAAAAAAATGCTTTATTGGTTTTTCAACCTGGTCTAGTACCCTTTGTCATTAGGATATAGGAAATGACAAAAAATAATTGAGAGTATAAATCAAATTAAATAAAAATGAAAACTATTCTATTTAAGAAGGCTTAGTTCCTGACAATGGCAGCAGTTTTCCACATTTAATGAGTAAATAAGCCAGTAATTTCTTAAATAAATGTTCAAAATATTGTAGCTATTGTAGTTTAAAATTGCAGTACCGTACTTAAATAAGCACGAAAAGGTGATTCTACCTAAATTACTGTCAAGAGTGTACAAAAACCAACAAGCCTCTAGCACTAGTTAACAGGCTGAGACACAAAATTGATTCAATGTGTTAGTACAGTAAATTTTATATTTTAATAGTTAAATACCCGTTACCGTACTACATAGTTAAATACTATGTAACTTTTTCCTACCATCATATATAGGGAAAAATCAAAATTAGAGCATTCTAAGTTGTACTACATTATAAATTAACAAAACCAAAAATTCCCTATCAATAATATTTTAGTAATAATATTTTCGTTAAATTAATAGATATTTCATTACTACAACTAATATTTCATTAAAAAATATATTTCTAACAGTTCTATTCACTTCGGTTAAAATTTTCAAATGATTTCTGTTCCCAGTGCGTGACATCCCGACACATAGTTGTCCATGTGAAAAAACTGGTGTATCAAGTAAAAGACCAACCTTATTGAGAATTTGACCTTACGCTTTGTTCATGGTCATTGCAGAAGTAGCTCAGATGGAAAACTGGCGTCTCTTAAAAACGCATGGCGTAGTTCCAGTATTCGATGGGATCATAGGAATTTTGGGTATTAAAATACGATTTTCCTTCTTATTTCCAGTACAAATTTCGGCTTCAATCATATTGGGCTTTAAATTAATTATTATTAATTTTGTCCCATTACTAAGTAAACTCGATGGGTTTAAATTTTTTAAAAGAATTATTGGACAACCCTTGATTAATTTGTGCGGTGGTAAAACTGAAACTTCAAGTGAATTTGAAAACTCTGTTGAATATACAACCGCGTTATCTTCTGCAATGACTTCATCGGCACGGCACTACAGTAATTTTTTTCGTCACCGTTTAATTTATTTAGCATGTACATGTTCACGGAATCAACATAATCATTTTTAGGTGCTAAAATATAATTTTCTAAGAATGCTAATTTATTGAATTTATTTTGTGATTGAATAAAGACTAAAATATAAATATAAGTATATACTTATATACACTTATTACTTATGTATAATATTATGAAGATACACTCATTACTTATGTATAATATTTTTCTTTATAAATGGATAATTATCAAGAGAATATTTAATATACGAATATACCAATATAATTATTTAATTTAAATAAACTACTGTTTACTTTTTTGGAAATGAAAAAACACCAAAAAATTAAAAATCCTTTTTTTTATCTTAAAATATAAAACCGTTATAACATCAACAAATATAGATATAGAATACAGATATAGATATACACATTAATAAGTACATTTTATTTGAAAATATATTAATTAACTACTGGGTATTTTTTTTAGAAATTAGGAAAACCAAAAATTAAAAACTACTGTTTTTTTATTTTAAAATACAAAAGCCTACAATATCAAATATCAATAGATAGATATAGATATATTCATATATTACATAGGTACATTTGTTATTTATCTGTAACTAGCGGAGTTACCCGGCGTTGCCCGAGAAAATTTAAAGTTCCTAGAATTTTTTCTGCGTTTTTAGTTTGAAAAGGGAAGTATTATGTGATGTTTGTCTGTAGTAAACTATCTGTTAAATGTTTTTATATGTAATTTTTTTTTTTTTGTGGAAATTTGAAAACCAATACAAAGAATGCTCGTGCTTTGTAATAGTGTGGGATCCACCCTCACTAAAACCACTGCAAGTTTTTAAAAATTTAAAAAATGCTAATTCATAAACATTTTAATAGGTATCTACTTAAATTAAATACAAAAAAAAAAATCAAAAGTGAACGAAAATTAAAATGAGTTTCAGTTTTGAACAAAAATAGTACTTACAACTAAAAATAAAATGCAAACATAAGTCTTACGCGTTGTTTACAAATTTCAATTAGAATTTTAGGATTTTAATTAGAAGTATTTTTTTAAAACTAAATTATGGTCCGTTTTTTATGTTAGCATAAATCTTTTTTTAGGTATTAATAATAAACCTTTTCATTTTTATAATATTCAAACATTAAGTACTTATTTCTATATGTTAGTATAAAACTAATGCTACATAAACTTATGCTAGATGTTAGTAGTTCACATTTTAATTTTTGTTACTCTTAATTTAATTAATCAATTCTTATCTATATAGCAGTTTTTTTCATTTTTCAAAAAAGAAAAGTACAAAATGTTATAAAGAAAACAAAACCAAATTTAGAAAAAAAGATAGAAATCCAAAAAAGACAAAGACAATTAGGAAAAACCAAAAGAACAGAAAAAAGGAAAGACGAAAAAATACAAAATAATAAACTAATTAAATTGACGGGTGTTTAAAAATTTTTCTCAAGATAAAACTTGATTATAAACAACGTTTTTAGTTTCGTCTTCACACTTAAATCCACACCGCAGTACTTAATAGGCTGTCCCCGTGCCTTGTTTATCGTAATCGAGAACGCAAGTTTAACTGGAAATTGCAACCTCTTAAAGTTAAAACGGAGATCATTTGGAATGAGTGGTATCCTTGGGATGAAAACGACTTCACCCTGTCCCTTCCCTGTTAAAATAGTCGCTTCAATTACACTTGCCAGCACTTTTTTAACACAAAGTCTTGTACCGTTGCAAAGTTTTGCTGGGTCGAGGTTCCGTATTAAAATAATTGGTGATCCCAGTTTCAGTAAAAGACGATGTGGCGGTAATCCAGTCGGGTCAAGAGAATTTAGGAACTTTGTTGGAAAATTGACTACCTCATCAGCATTTACTACGTTATCAATGGACTTGTATTCATTTACTACGCCCGGTAATATGGAAAGTATTTGATTATTCATTTCGCTGACATCAGCATTTTTAGCAGCAAGAGTTGCCCTCTCTCGAAACCAGTTCAAATTATGATAGTTTTGCTAAATATCCGAATAGACTGCATCTATTAGTTCTGCGACAAACGACACCAAATTACAAAAATCGGATGGCAATTTTATTTTTCCAGATGGCTCAACTGCAAATCTACCTTTTCCGATCTCAAGTAGCTTGTTGGCGAAAATGTGAGCACTGTCACCCCAGATGTACTCTCATGTTTTGTTTCAAACTTATCTTTCGTACCTGTCTCCACAAAGATGAATGTTTTAAACATGCGTAGATTTTATCGGCTGGTGTTGACTTTGGGATGACGGGCAAAGTTTGACGGAAGTCTCCACATAGAAGTACCAGAACTCCTCCCATAAGGTTGTTATTTCCTCTCAGATCTCTCACAGTCACGTCAAGGGCTTCGAGAGCTTTCTTGTGAGCCATGGTACATTTATCCCATACAATAGTTTTGCATGTCTTGAGCACTTGCGCCCGACCACTTGTTTTACTAATGTTGCAGGTAGGATTTTTCTGTCTGAAGATGTCTATTGGCAACGAAAATGCAGAATGGGCTGTTTTTCCTCCTTCCATTAATGTTGCCGTGATTCCTGAAGATGCAATGGCAAGAGCCACTTCTCGTCGAGCTCTGATTTCGGCTACAATTAGGTTGGTTAAAAATGTTTTATCTGTGCCCCCCCAAAAGCATCAAGAAAAACGGTACCAGTTTGTTGGTTTTCTGCCTGATCCATGATAATTTTGTATTTTGTATTAATTTTGCTTTTTTTTTATCTTGATTTAGAAGTGGTATTTTTTCCGCGATATTACGCTTTCGCTCTTCGACGTTGCAGTTCTTTTCTCGTATGTAATCTGTATAAAGTTCATTTTGTTGGTTTCATACTGGTGAAGATAGACCGAGTTGCAGTAATGTTTTACCGATCATAGCCACACATTTATCTTCAAGAATAATTAATGCGTTGTTGAATATGTACGGACCAAACGTGATTGGTAAAATCGCATTTTCGCGCCGGACTTTGGCAGAACAGTATACACTCGACTCAAGGCGTCACTCTTGACCACATCATATCCGTGGACGGGCTATCCGACTTTTCTTCTGCATTGCTTTGAAAACCTTATATCAAGCTGCGATTGTAAAGTTTTTTTTTGTAGTTTTAGTACGCTTAAATTCAAGGCAAATATTTCTAAAAAAAAATTGTTTTCTTTCTTTTATTTCATTGAAAGATAGAAATAAATAAAAATTAGAATTTTGTTTTGCTGTTTTCTTCACCCTTTTTTCTCTTCCTCTCTAAAACTAATAAAATAAAAAAAAAAATTAAAAACTTGCTTTTTGAATGACTATCACCAATATTTCGTACCAATATTAACTGCACTAAAAAGGGTCAAATAAATAAGCTAAATTCAAGCTCCATTAGAAAATTATATATGGTCTGCATAACATATGAAATTCAGGCATTTTAGACCCACTTCCTGTTAAGTTAGGGACTTGACATTTTACCTTGGATCCCGATTACGGCAGTTTCTGCCAAATTTGTTGAACCTGCTTTCCGCCAGAGCTCTTTTGAACGAAAATTCATATCTCAGAAACTGGACCGACTTGGTTCCAATTTAATACACATATGTAAGTTGAGTTCCAATGAAAACTATTTTTCTTATTAGAAAATTTGAGGGATCTGCGGACCTGCTCGGAGTTATATGACAGCTACCCGAATTAGTCAAAATTTCGAAAAAATGTGAAAGTCATATTTGTTTATTTTTGGAAGAGTACCTGTGTGCAAAATTTTCGGCTCTCTAGCACCTTTGGTTTTTGAAATCTTTTTGTAGGGTGCTGGGAGTTGTATCTCCGGGTAGCTCTCCCGAACCAGTCAAAATTTCGAAAAAATGTGAGAGTCAAATTTGTTATTTTTTGGAAGGGTACCTGTGTGCAAATTTTCAGCTCTCTAGGACCTTTGGTTTTTGAAATATTTTTGTCGGGTACTGGGAGTTGTATGGTAGCTACCCGAACCAGTCAAAATTTCGAAAAAATGTGAGAGTCATACTTGTTTATTTTTGGAAGGGTACCCGTGTGCAAATTTTCAGCTCTCTAGCACCTTTGGTTTTTGAAATATTTTTTGCGGGTGCTGGGAGTTGTATGGTAGGTACCCGAACCAGTCAAAATTTCGAAAAAATGTGAAAGTCCTATTTATTTATTTTTGAGATAGTAACTGTGTGCAAATTTTCAACTCTGTAGCACCTTTGGCTTTTGAAATATTTTTAGCGGGTGCTGGGAGTTGTACGACAGCTACCCAAACCAGTCAAAATTTCGAAAAAATGTGAGTCATATTTATCTATTTTTGAGATAGTAACTGTGTGCAAATTTTCAACTCTCTAGCACCTTTAGTTTTTGAAATATTTTTTGCGGGTGCTGGGGGTTGTATGACAGCTACCCGAACCAGTCAAAATTTCGAAAAAATGTGAAAGTCAAATTTGTTTATTTTTGGAAGAGTACCTGTGTGCAAGTTTTCAGCTCTCTAGCACCTTTGGTTTTTGAAATATTTTTTGTGGGTGCTGGGAGTTGTACGACAGCTACCCGAATCAGTCAAAATTTCGAAAAATTGTGAGTCATATTTATTTATTTTTGAGATAGTAACTGTGTGCAAATTTTCAACTCTGTAGCACCTTTGGCTTTTGAAATATTTTTAGCGGGTGCTGGGAGTTGTACGACAGCTACCCAAACCAGTCAAAATTTCGAAAAAATGTGAGTCATATTTATCTATTTTTGAGATAGTAACTGTGTGCAAATTTTCAACTCTCTAGCACCTTTAGTTTTTGAAATATTTTTTGCGGGTGCTGGGGGTTGTATGACAGCTACCCGAACCAGTCAAAATTTCGAAAAAATGTGAAAGTCAAATTTGTTTATTTTTGGAAGAGTACCTGTGTGCAAGTTTTCAGCTCTCTAGCACCTTTGGTTTTTGAAATATTTTTTGTGGGTGCTGGGAGTTGTACGACAGCTACCCGAATCAGTCAAAATTTCGAAAAATTGTGAGTCATATTTATTTATTTTTGAGATAGTAACTGTGTGCAAATTTTCAACTCTGTAGCGCCTTTGGTTTTTAAAATATTTTTGTCAGGTGCTCGGAGTTGTATGACAGCTACCCGATCCAGTCAAAATTTCGAAAAAATGTGAAAGTCAAATTTGTTTATTTTTGGAAGAGTACCTGTGTGCAAGTTTTCAGCTCTCTAGCACCTTTGGTTTTTGAAATATTTTTTGTGGGTGCTGGGAGTTGTACGACAGCTACCCGAATCAGTCAAAACCGAATCAGTCAAAATTTCGAAAAATTGTGAGTCATATTTATTTATTTTTGAGATGGTTTTTAAAATATTTTTGTCAGGTGCTCGGAGTTGTATGACAGGTACCCGAACCAGTCAGAATTTTGGAAAACAACATATCACGGGTTCGATTCCAAGTAGCAAAAAACCATCCTGTAAAATGTTGTTGAAATTGGTCCATGCGTCTCGGAGGAGTTGACAGAAACATACATACATGCATACATACATACATGCATACATGCATATATACATACATACATACACACATTCATACAAACATCCTTCTTTATATATAAGATATTGCGCTGTAATTATTACTAATATTATAACAATAGTTTTGTTTATTTTTTTTTAAATTAAAAAAAAACACTAAAATATTAAAACTAAAGTAAACTAAGCTATTGTTTTTTCTTTACAAATAAAAAACCGCTAAAACTATGTTAGATATTATACGATAGATATAATACCTTATGTAGGCTGATGCACTTATTTTATTACATAAATACACTATTGTTATTATAAATAAGTTTTTAGTGTCAATTAAGGAATTTTTCGTTAATATTTCAATATTATAAATCCTAATATGTCCTAATATTTGAATTGCTTAATGAATTATTGTTAATTGTTAATATTACATTAAATTAATGATGAATAATAAATAAATAAAAATAAATAATAATTTTATATAACAAACATTGTTAACATATAAATAACATCAACACATTTGCAATGTCATAGTTATATAAAACAAAATTAAAAGATGTTGTTTCGGCATCAAATCAACTCACGATTAGGTACCGTTTAGACTTCAGGATTTTGTTTGTACTGTTGAAAGTTTGACTGTTCTGTAAACGATGTTCCACAAATTTTGACATCCGAATTCGTTTAATGAAAAAAGTAGAATATTATCCTCCTGTGTGTTTTCGTTTATTCATTCTAAAGAAAGAATGGAAAGAATAGAATACTTGATGACGTCTCGATAGAATATTCCGAACAAATAGAATAAACGAACAGAATAGAAAAAAAAGAATAAACATCAGAATTGTCATTGTTTATTTTTTTATTTATTTATGAATTTTTATGAACAAAAGTTTTTACTATTTTTTAATTTGTGTAAATTAGTTAATATAGTTAATATAAGTTATAATAGTTATTATAACCATTATATAGATCCATTCCTTGAAAAAAAAAACAAAAACTTTTAAAAAATTTTATTTTCTGAATAATAAATACAACTACTAATTTTATATAAACATTAATATTTATACAACTATTCATAATATTATATTTTTTTTCAAAAACATTTTTTCAATTAACCAATATTTTCCATTTTTTAAATTAAAATAAAATATATGTAGTAAAATTGTTATTACTGTGAACTGTCATTCCGTAATTTTATTCTGTTTATTCCAACTCTGAGATGGAACAAAAAGAATACGTTCGGAATATACGGAATAAATAAAAAAAATACAGAACAGAATATTTGGAATATTCCGAATGAATAAAAAAACGCTTTTTGACATATTCTGAATATTCCGAATATTCGGAATGAATAAACGAAAACAACCTCTATCTTCATCAAACATTTTTGAAACAAAAAATGCTGGAAACCAACTATTTCCTTTAAATCGAAATCGACTCTTGTCATTTGTTAAACTTTTTGTTTAATGTTTGTTGTGTTTGATTATTTTTGTTGTTATATTGATTGTTATAAATAATAGTATTGATAATAACAATTAGTAGATACTAAACTACCTACATTTATAAGATTTTTTTAACTTTTTCTTAATTGCATTGTTTTTTTCTTTTTGTTGTGTATTTTTTTATTTTATTTGTTTTTAAGTTTTAATTTCTATATTTAAAATCAATGTTTTTTATTTGAGCTAAACACACATTAAATAAATAAATATCTATAAATCTGATGTGAAAACGCTGCTATTACATAAATGCTATTGCGTCAACACTTATGTAGTCTATTATATAAATTGAGTAAAGTGTTTTTAATTATTTTTTATAAAAAAAATACATAAAATAACTTACGCTAATCAATTTATTCTAAAAAGGATTTTAAAATATATTTTTCATGTACATATGAATGTATTCAATAGTTTTGAAATTATTATTCTAAATATTTTTAATCCAATCTATGTTAGCCGGGAAGAAACAGAAATTTGATTTTTTTTGTTATTTTTTCTTTTTTCTTTCGTTTGTGTTAAAGCATCCATAAAACAGAAACAATTTCTCTTTAAGAAAAACAATTCTCAATAGATTGAAATAAAAAGGGGAAAGATTGTAAATAAATTATGTATATCAATTTGTTTTTGATAATCATATGTATATATATTATAATTTGTGATACAAAATAATTTTTTCTCTTAAACTCACTGTATTAAGAATAAGATTAACCGCACGCATCTACTATGATGTATTAAGAAGAGAAACAACAAAAGAAAATAAAAAAAAATGTGTACAGTCGAAACCTTCGATAGTGTGTGTGTGTAACAAGCCGTCAACAACTTTTTCCATGCGAGTTGGTTTAGTCCGACACTAAGCATTCGCAAAAATTAAAGTTATTCTTGTATATTTATAGTTCTTGTGAAAGTGAAATTTATATTTGGATACAAATTTTAAATAATGAAATTTTTATTATTAATAATAATTATCAAACATTCTCTGATGGCATTGCGAAAATATAGATAATTCCTATACCTGTTTCTAAATTTTTTTTAGAATACATTTTTTACTTTTTTGTTTATACAAAATCAGTTATAAAAGAAATTTTACGAATTCAATTCAAATATATATGAATTTACGTTACGTTTAACTGTAATAAATTCAAAAAATATTCATAAAATAATGCGAAATGGTGGTAGTTTAAAAGAACTCTTTAAAAAAATCACAGATAAATTAACAGATCTTGGTGATTCTGAAAGAGATGGTAATAGTAATATAAAAGTAATTTGTAATAATACATTTGTAATTTGTAAGGTACTTACAAATTTATTCTGAAAATAAGATAAATTAAAATTATTTAATAAAATATAAAATCTTTTAATTAATTTTTTAAGCAAATTTTTTGTCGTAAAATTTCTTTTATAATTGATTTTGTATAAACAGAAAAGCAATAAATTTATTCTAAAAAAAATTTAGAAACAGGTATAGGATTAATCTAGATTTTCGCAATGCCATCAGAGAATGTTTGATAATTATTATTAATAACAATTTTTTATTAACATTTGATTTGGTCCGTGTTCTTTCAGTCTCGAGACGTTGACTTCGCCACTGATATTATTAGTAAAATAATCTCACTTGGAATGAAAACATTTATTCCACACTCATATAAAAGTTCTAAAAAGAAGCCAACCTCGTGGCTTAATAATACCTGTGTCTGAGCCATTAAGGACAAAGAAGAAGCTTTCAAACAATTTAAATTGGATGGATCTGGACACTCAAGGCAGTGTTACAATGTTGCTAGAAATAGATGCAAACATGTTATCAATCAGCAAAAGTTGATGCAAAACCGAAGGTTGAGGCAAAAAATTCTAAATCTCCCGAAAAATAGCAGAACCTTCTGGTCGTTTGCTAAAAATGTTAATTTTCGAAATATCTTGAAAGCAAAAGCATAATCTCAGATAGACAATATGGGTTTAGATCGTACCGGTCTGCCGGTGACAAGATGACTTCCCTTTGCGAAAAGCTCAATATTACCTTACATAATTCTGGTGAAGCTGATATTGTTGCCTTAGATATCTCGAAAGCTTTTGATCGAGTATGGCACGCAGCTTTAATAGGTCTAGGGTCTGTATTTTCTAAATGGATTGAAGGTTTCCTTTCGAATCGTTCGATTCGCGTTTTAGTAGACGACTTCACGTCAGAAAATCTTAATATAAATGCTGGTGTTCCGCAAGAATCTGTTCTTTCACCCACTCTCTTTTTGATTTTCATCAACGATTTACTCCAAACAACCTTCAATCCAATCCGCAGTTTTGCTGATGATAGTACTCTGGTGGCACCTTTCGATTTTCTCCGTAAATCTAATGCTACAACTACCGAAGTTGGCAATAGAAGACAGATAATGGGTAACATGATTAGCCATGATCTGACTAAAATTGCTGACTCGAGCAAAAAAAACATAGCTGAGCTTAACTTGTCTAAAACTAAAAAATTATCTTATTTCACGCAATCTTCCAGGATTTTAACCTAATCTCTCCTTCCAGGGTGTTACTTTACAAAACACGGATAGTCTAAATATTTTAGGCATGCGCGTGAATCAAAAAATTATTTTGAACGACCATATTTTTGATATAATTTATCCTGTACTATCGTATCCCATTTCATACCTCCCATTTCATATCCCATTTCATACCTAACCCTTTGGCTGTTTATAAAAAAAAAAAAAAATCCATTTTGGATCCATTTACCATACATCTGGCCACTGAACGCAATTCACCACAAAAATTTACCGCAATACTAGCGTCATCACCGGAAAATATAATGGGTACTTTTAAAAATAAATTAAATTTTAATGGAATATTATTTATTATCATAGATATAATTTATTTTTTATAACTCTTAAGTTAAGTTTTATTTACATAAATCTTCCTTAAGAATTTAAATTTTCGCACTCATTCTAAAAATTCGATTTAAATTGAACAACTTTCATAAAAAATATAAACATTTAATTTTTCTTACAGTAGATGTCACAACACTCAACATAAAAGTTGTTGTTGTTTTTACATATAAAAAATCATATCCATGAAATGTATCTAAATTTTTTTCAGATCCATTTTCATTAACCGCGATACATTAACCGGTACATTTAGATTCGTGGATCTGTGGATTTCAGATCCATCGGTTAACTTCACTGAACGCTAATGACTTGATATAACATAGCAAATTCAATCCAGAGTAAAAAACTTTTTATTAACCCAACGAAAGCAAAAATATTTTGGTACCTTGAGTACTGTCATGATATCTATTAATAGAAAATATTACCACAAAATTAAAAAGTTTTATAAAAAAAAACGGTTATATTTTAAATAAAATTATTATAATTCTCAACTGTTATAAGCATTTACTTTACCATATGATTTCGTATATTACTGCATATATATCTAAACACAAGTAATACATATATAGTTCTGCGTTTGGTATCATGGCATACTATGGTATATACATTTGTTCTGTATATGTAATTGTTATTGATAATAAATGCTACGGAAACGATTACCGATTATGACTTATCAAGAAAAAAAAAACATATTTTTTTATTGGTGTGCAGTATTTGATAAATTTTACTACACTAACCCTATTGTATGCATTTATTCGTATTAAAAAAAAATTGATGCGATAATTACGATGTTTTTATGTTGGTGTTTTGAAAAAATTTTTTTTTTTTGTTCACAAAAATAATTATTTATTTTGCTATTTCCAAGTTGTATGTGTTGCGACACAAATCTTATATGAAAGAATGAATTTGTTTTATAATATTATATGTTTTTTTTCGAAGCAACGTTTATAATAGGTACTCGTAAAATATTTAATATAATATTATAAATTATATTTTTTTTATAATATAGTTCACCTAAACCATCAACATTTTCGGGTGAAATTTAAATAATATTTTCGTTTTTAAATAATTTAAACTTTTGTTACAAGTGAAATAATTGTATCTAGTATTCCTAAAGCATTTAATATAATATAATAATATCTTAATTTTCATAATACATTTAATATAATTTTATAATTTCACAAATTATATTCATAACAAAACTAAATAAAATAAAATAAACTACTGTTATGATGAAAATCACTGAAATTTTCAATTGAATTTTTAATTTTTTATTTATGAATACTTATAGGTGATTGGTACTATTTATATAAAAAAATCAGAATTCTAAATTATAAAATAAATTTAATAAACAAGAAAAAGCATTGACACACATAGTGAGAAACACACACATGAACATTTTTTCTTAACAAATTCATTTGACAGGTAGTTGTTTTATTATCTTTCTACGATAATATACAATGTGAGTCTGAGTGTACACTGTATGCTGTATCGTATGTACAAGACCGCAATTTCTCATGAATTATTTGCTTGTATTTTTTTATAATGAATATTTCAGATGGCAAAATTTTAACTCTCGAAACAATTACTACCCAGAATATGTCACATACCATGCGCATACACATTATCCGAAGTCCATATAATAACATATATGCGTGGGGGTATTAATACTATTTTTAAGGCAATAATATATGCGGAATCTAGGTATATGATGGTAAAGTAAATGTTTATAACAATATTAACAGTTATAACAATTTTAACGATTTTGTTATAAAATTTTAAAATTTCGTACAAATATTTTCTATCAATAGATGTTGATTCCGTCCTGAAGAAAACTGTCATATTTTAGCTTTGATTACAAAAGTTTTTACTCTGGATTGGACGTCTTATGTTGTATAGTCATGGATTAAAAGCATTCTAGATGAGGTGTAAGAAAGAAAGAAAGAAATCTCTTCCAGTTTGATAGCAAATTCTCTTGTTCGTTTGTGTTAAAAACAAAATGCTTACATAAAACAGAAACAATTTCTCTTTAAAACAAAGAATTATAATGGTACATGCTGACTTTGTCGAAGAATTATATATAGATAAGCTTTTTATAGTGGAATTTTAGTATAAAAGTTGATGAAAGACATTTTTTTAAACACATATTTACTAATTAAAATAATTAAATTTTTAAAATCTGAATACTCCAAAATATTTAAGAAAAGATGGAATTTTAAGTATTTTAACCCATCCTTAAGAAGACGAAAGTTAAAAAAATTAATAGTCCTCGAGTATAATCCGATTTATAAGTGGATCACTATTTTTTCCCATAAGACTGCGTGTATTAAAAAAAACAGGCCCACTATTGAGCTTTCCTATAGGAGATATAGGAGAGAAACAAGTACATGTAAAATTTTAAAGAGAGTAAGAATATTTCTGATTTTATTTTCTTGTTCCATTTTCCGTCCCAGGGTCCGGACCAGACCGCACCGCACGCATCATGAAAACATTTTCAGCAAAATGTTAAGCTTTACCCTAGTTTATTATATATTAGCATTGATATACTAACAATTCATATTTATCTGGAAGGGTAATTCTTAACGACAATTATTTTTTAACAGTTTTAATATGGATTTTTTTTTAATATGATCCATATTATAATTTCTATGAAAATGATCTCAAAAGTTTAATTTAACAGTAGACATATTTAATTTATGCATTAAAGAAAAAAATACATTATTAAAACCCAAAATACATATATTAATACAAAAATATATTTAAAAATAAAGTATATAGTATTAAAAAATAAACTACCTAAATTATGGAATTTTTGAGAACCATTGCAAAAAATTTCAAATCAAATCCATTCAAAATTTATCTTTATTTATTTAAATAATATTATGTTGACTAATGCATCTGCAAAGTGTATGTATAAATTTATAATATGCATACATATACTTAAATTTAAACACAAAAAGCTTATACCAACACCACTTATGCCTAAGCTATACTACACTACACTATATACAGTTACATTTATATGCAGTCTACTTACTTAATAATTACTATAGTACTACACTACTACACCTATGCTTCAAGGCAAATATACTAATTAGACTAATTTCAATATGTTTATCTCTTTCTTTGCTTATTTATTTACATAAAATTTAGCACTTGGTTGTGTGGATCCCCCTTTACCAGCTGATGGAAATCTCATTAAAAAGAGCGAGACAACAAATTATTACGAATGTAAAGAAGGTCACATATTTCCAGATACTTTCATCAGTACTCGTCAGTTAGTTTGCACAGAACGTCATACTTGGAATCGTATCTTGCCTGATTGCATAGGTGAGTGTTCTGAATTTTGAAACTAATAATTATTCATAAAATAACTAAAAAAAATAAAAATTTAATCACTTGAAAAAAAATTATTCACTCAATAATATTAAATATTCATATATCATAATTCATAGTATCATAATAGCATACCATTTATTTGATATTTTGGGAATAGGAAATTTCATTGTATGTTATATTTTTTGTTTGTTTTTTGTTTTTATATTTCACCACGTGCTTTTTTAATTTTCTTTTTCAGTGTTTTACAATTTTCGATACAATTATTTTATATGTACATTTATGTGGAGTTAATTTTTGTAGTAATTTCAGCGAACGAGAAAATTTCAATGTGTGGTTTGTGGTGGTAATAAAACAAATAAAAAATATACATGTAACATTTTTGAAAAATGAAAGTTCTTTTTCATCATTAGATTTTTGTATCTATCATATTATATTATATTATAAGTTGAAATAAAAGTAGAATTTGAATGTTTGTAAATTATTCGCGCATGACAACATTAAAATACAAAGAAATAATTAATACAAATATTTCTTGGGAGTCATGAATTCTCACAATATAGCTATATGTAATTTATATTTTTAACAAAATTTTGTTATATGTGTATAATATGTACATTATTATAAGGCATTGAATGAATTGAATTCAAATAGTGTTATATATTTCGTTTCATTAACGGTACATAAATTGTCAGATTTCAAACAAAAAGATTTGTGATGAAAACAACACAACTTGGATTTTTTTAATAATTCATATTTTTCATCATTATTACATTCACAATTAGTATTACAATATTACTGATGATAATAAGGTTTTGTTGGCAGATATTTGTTTAAAATTAAGAAACTGATCAAATAACTGAATATGATACTTACTTTAAAGATTGTATGGTTTTAATATTAATATCTCAAATAAAATAATTAATCATAGGTTTTGTGTATATAATTCGATTAGTAAATTTTAATCTATCAGTGCCTTAAAAAGTTTCCTACTTTTCTCTAGCATTTTGAATATTTTTGTATGATAATGAAATTGAAGTACGTTGTCAACCACTATACAATGATTTACACTCTTAAAATATAAATGTATAAACTTTCAATGTAATTAAGTAATTTTAAAGAACATCTATTTTAATATATAACATGTATTTAAAATGTTATGTAATATATGTATAACATGTATTTAAAATGTTATGCTATAATGTAATCGTTAGAATGACAAAAAATGAAATCTTACGATATGGCACGAATGGGTTATCCACTGGCAGATAAAAAAAAAATCGTCTCTTCTATCACGATAGGAGTAGCGCAAGCAACACTAAGTAGAATAGCAATAGCAGCAACAAATTTAAGTAGAATAACGGCATTAAAGCTTAAATTAAAAAAGAAAAACAAGATTATTGAACATGAAGCACCACCCGTGTCTACACAATATCTGACGCTGACCTATGCAAATACTCTACAAAGAAGTGTTGAATTGAAAGGATAAACTGAATAATTTTAAAATTGAGTTTTGCAATACTACAAAAAATACATTTTATTCTTTACATTACATAATATGTAGATAAGGACTTATGTCTTGTGCATATATTATGTGTGGTTTATATATTGTTGAATATATAAAAAATCTATATTAATACACAAGAGCGCGATTATTGAAGGCACACTTTTCGCGTGTCTTCGTTTTTTTGTTCATTCATCAATGATGTAGGAGTAGGCCGTGGAGATAAATAAATTTTTATTTTGTCTGTAACTTTGTTGTATAGTCATTGATTTTGGTGAACGAATTTTAATCGGATGTTAGCTCAATTGGTTTAAAGCGTAATGTTAATAAAAGAAATTTTTGTGAGTTCGTTTCTTTTTTGAGTAAAATTTTTTTAAGATTATTTTTGTGAGCTCGATTGTCTTTTGAGTCATATTTTTTTTTTATTATTTTTGGATTATCTCATGGTTTTTTGCACAGTAGGAAAAAAAAAATTAATCAGTAGAATAACATTAATATAAGTTTTAAAGGAAAATTTATAAAAGATAAGTATTTCCTTTTCAGATACTCGAAATTTATAGGAATTTATATAATTTTACAATTTTAGAGAAACGTCAACAACTTAATTATGAAGTAAAGTTTAATGAAGTGGTGAAAGATTAGTTACTTAATTATTACTTTTTTTTATATTATTTTATAAACAATAAAATTGGAAAATAACAAAGTTATTTTGAATTTTAGCTTGTTAAATTATTTAAGATTACTTCAACGATATAAAAAAATACAATTAAACTTAAGAGAAAACAGATTTATCATTTATTAAGAATTATTTTGTTGCAAAAAAGAATAAATTATTTTGGGAAATATTCTTTGTATGAAAAAATTTAATGGAAGACAAATGTTAATATAAATAAAAAAAAATCTTAAATACTCTATACTATACGTGATTGGTTGGTTTAATACGTGGTCATTGAAAACAACTCTCTAAACACTTAGGCCTCCCTGATGAATAATTAGGTCCTGATAAGATTATTTTCTATCAGAATCATAGCTCAAAATAATGTAATGAAGTTTTTTTAGGATAGCACATTATCCTTTTGAAAATTAAATGTTACCGGATGGTCTTTACGCATTTTATTATGTGTATCATATTATTATGAAAGTTTACTTTCAATTATTTTCACTTATTTTTAATTATTTTTTTTTTCAAAAATAACACTATCACCTTAACTACTTGACCAAAATAAAATAGGCAAATAATAATTCGAATTATAATTCAAACCAAAATATTAAAATGTCAATTCGAATTGTTATTTTCAAATATTTAGATTTTCAATAAAAATTTAGTTTTTAAATTTTCAACAGATGGCTTTTTTCTTAATTTAATGGTAAATGAAGCAGATTTTCTTCATAAGGAAATATTTTAGTCTAATGAAGTATAGTCTGTCAAGGGTATCAGTTGAATTTTGATGGGTTCGTTCAGTACAATTAACCGGTGAAAACTGAACGTAATTTACCACAAGAATTTACCGCAATACTAGCGCCATCTCCGGAAAATATAATGAGTACTTTTAAAAACAAATTAAATTTGAATGAAATAATATTTATTATCATATTATGAATGGAATAATATTTATTATCAACTCTTAATTTAATTTTATGTACATAAACCTTCCTTAAAAATTTAAATTTTCACACTAATTTAAAAAATAATGACGATTTAAATTTAACAACTTTCATAAAAAGTATAAACATTTAATTTTTCTTACAGTAGATGGGTGTATTCATAAATGCTGCAAACAGACAACAAGTTTGCCACCAGTTGGCGTACTTTGCAATAATGAACACAAACTCTACCTATATTCTACTTTTACTTGACAATTCTGCAAAGTTTCTGTTCATTAATACTGACATTTTGAAAATAATAATTTTTTTTAAATAACAAAACAAAAAATTAAGTACTCAAAACAACAACTACTTCAAAAAAATTTATTTTGCCAAATTGACGCCCAGTAGACCTTGAGTTTGCATTTATGAACAGCGTTCAGGAAATCTGACAAGTGTGTTCATAAATTCAGAATATGCAGATTGACTGCAGGTTTGGATTTATGAAAACAAGGGATGTCACAACACTCAACACAAAAACTGTTGTTCTTGTTTTTACATATAAAAATTCAGATCCATGAAATGTATCTAGATTTTTTTCAGATCCATTTTCATTAACCGCGATACATTTACCACACTGTTTAGTAAACAGATCCATGGATTTGTGGATTTCAGATCCATCGGTTAATTTCACTGAACGCTACCATTGGAATTATGTTTCATTTTTTCACTGTTTGATTTCATTAGAAAAAAAATTCTGACGCAATCTAATTTAACCTTAATTTACATTTATAAGTTTTGTTAGTTGTTTACATTTGCGTAGTTTGTTTTTGTTTTTGCATTTCAAAGTGCTTCACAGTGTTCACTATGAATGATAATGATAATAGGCATATTTAATGATAATAGTAATATTAATAAGACTTCAATTTTTCATTTTTAATTTAACTATGAAAACAACTACTGCTGTATTCTTTATTATTTCAAATTTAAAACAAGCTAAATCGAAATGACAGCAAATTTTACGGGAGCAATTTTTTTGATCGCTGTAAGCATCTCACCGTGAAAATAAAATATTTTTTCACTGTTTCATTTTTACGTATTCATTTTACTGATCCCTATAGCTGCAGCCTAAGCAAAATTATGGTGGTTATGATGAAGTCCGAAGCGGAATTTCTCCGAAAAAAAATTCCGATCCGAATACGAAAGAATTGGTATGCTGAAGTCCCTTCGACTGCAAAGTCTGTGCAGAAATCAAAATCATATGTTTCGGAAGATTATTTGTTTTGTTTTCATATTCATTTCAAACATTTTTATTTTCAATTTTTTTTTATTTATTTTGTAAAAATTTTTTAATAGATAATGTATATGACATAATGTATATATACAATATGCATACATAAATTAAAAGTAAAAGATACAACTTTCTTAATTATATTTGTAGTATGTATATATATACAAATTAAAATAATAGTAATTTTTTGTTACATCAGAGAAAATTTAAAATTCTCTAAAGAATGTAAAATATATATGTATCGTTTTTAATATATATACATATTATGTTATAATATTAAAAACAATAAAATATATTATTCTTTTGAAGCGCTTTTTTATTCCTAAATAAAAAAAATATTTTTCATAAATGAAAAAAAAATGTAAACTATTATTACATTTTCTACTTCTCCTAATATTCTAAATACAAAAATTGTATGCTTTATAATTCATTTCCGAACCATTCTACATAAATAAATTTACCATTCTACATAAATTTTAAAATTTCGGATAAATAATGATATTTGCAGACTGCGGAATACTTTCGGACTTCAGCATACCAAATTCGGAATGTAATCGGAATTTCACATTCCGACGAACTTCATCATAACCACCTATATATTTTTTAAAGGTTTTTTAATTTTCAAGTAAAATTAATACACAAATAAAATATAGTATTTACCTACCAAGGATAAAGTAATTTAATTTAAAGTAATTCGAAAATGGTGTGATTGAAATTTTTTAAAACAATTATTTTTTTATAAGAACAAATATATAATATTTATTAAAATCTCCATTAAAAATACATTTATCGGCAAATAGAAAACTAAAATTTAAAGTACTTCAATAAAAAAATTAAATATATTACATGAGTTAAATTGTTAATATTTCAATAAAATATTAGGTTTATTCAGTAAACTGTTCAATTACGATCTAGAACGATCTAGATTCTAGAGTTAAAAAAAAAGCTCCGTAGTTTTCGTTAATTTAACTTTTTTGCCCAAAAGTGTTCTGATCGTTGTTGGGTAGATTATTTTAAATAGTTCTAAATTTATCTTTTTTGTTCTGAGTTTTTTTTTTCTTGATTTATCTTTTTTGTTCTTGACAACAACTATTCTGTGCAAAAATTTTGTAGGTATATCTTTTTTAATTTGAGCACTTGAATAGTCAAATCAAGAAAACTTTTAACATTTGACATGTTGAAAGTATCTGAAAACAATGTAGATAATATTAATAGCAAACCACAAAAAAATAAAATTTCATAGTTTTAAGCTAATCTTTATAAAATTAATTTTTATTTATAAAATAAAAAAAAATATCAGATAGAATGAAACTTTTTTATATAGAATTTCTGATAATACTAATACAGACTTCTATACATTATTCATATAATGTATGTTGTTCAGGCCACAAAGTGTTCTGAATTATTATAACTTACTATTTATACTTAAATCATGTTCTTAAAAATAAAACAAAATATATGTAGGTATATACCCAAAAACCAAGAAACAAAATCATCTGATATATTATATTTATATTATTTATTTTTTCATTTTGGATATATTAATGTTTATATATGCCTTTATTATTATAATTATTGGATATATTAATGTTTGTGTATGCTTACATACTAATTTCTCACAATTCAATCCCACAGTTTCTACTTATCATCAGAATTCACAATCTTTAAAAATTCGACATTTTCTCTTATAGTAATAATTGAATTTACAAAATTACAATTCACAATTCAGCTCATAGAAATTTGTTCTTAATGCATGTGTTCTATTATAATTGATGAATATGCATATAGAGAAAATAATTGATGTGAAGTATATATCTACATACGCTACGCAATTACGCATACACATCCATACATAAATTAGATTGTCCTCGTTTTTATTAAAGAATACATATACTTATTGTTTAACACACATCAAACAAAGAAATTTTCTAATGCATTTATTATTTTACTTTCAATCGATAAAATTTTCAAGGATAAATTTTTCTTTGTTGGCTTGTAGTATTTATAGTAAAAATATTTTTTTATAAAAAAGCAACAATTTAATATAGTGCTGCCAAGGATTATAAAATATCAGAGAAAACTATTTAACTTTAAATGATTTTAAATTTATTGTAAATATGCCTTTATTATCAAAGTCCGCAAACTAATGAAAAAAATATTTGATAGTAGTTATCTTTTTTTATTAAACGATTATTTCATGTTACATATTTATTTTAAAAATTATTTAGTATAAACAAAAAATAAATTCAATTTGTATTAATATAAACTAACAATATATATTTTTTTAAAGTTTTTTGTCAAAATCCCTAAGTAATATTTAATCAAATTAAAAAATCTCATTCAGCTTAGTTAATATATTTCACGATCAAAATATTAATTAAAATATGAGTTATGTATATTTTAGTTAAGTAACCTTTAACTACCTTTATTTTGCTTTTAGAACATACATATTAGGTCGATCTGTTTTTTTTTTACAAAATATTTGTTGTAAGAATATTGAAGAAATAGTGTTCACATTTGCACTAAAATACTTCACCAAAAACATAGTTTTCTATTTCTCCTTTTTTTTTAGACGACAGCAAAACTAGTAAAACTATCAAAAGATCTTACTCTAGGCAAAGCAACATATAATTGTCCATAACTAAACACCGGCTTACGAAGATAGAGATATATTTTGTCAAAAGTTTGGCCTTGTGACTTATTAATTGTCATTGAATATGCTAGTCGAATTGGGAATTGTTTCCGTTTGAAAATAAAGGGAAGATTTGTATCGAACGGAATTAGAGGATTAACTGGAATAAAAATTGTATTTGAGTTTTTACTATTTATTTATAGATATGTATAGTGATTTTTAATACTTTTAATGAATAGTCTTGTGCCGTTACACAGCCCTCCTAGGGTGTACCTATTTGGTATAAAGTTTCTGATAAGCTTAATAACAGCTCCTATTTTTAATTTCAATATATGTGGAGGCATTCCAATTGGAGTGAGGGTATTCAAAAATTCTTCTGGATATGCTTTTGGCTTTAGTTTGAATGTATCCACTAAACTATTGTATACGTATAAAACTTTTTTATATTTGTTGCTTATTTTTACTCTCTTTTGAAAGGCGTAAATGTCTTTTTTAAATCATTCTTTCTATAAAAAAACATTAAAGTAGCTATATAATTTTTTTTTACTATTCGATTTAAAAAATACAAAATTTTAATTTCTTTTAAAGTTATTATATCAAAATTTTTTCCTACATATATTTCATCAAATAAAGTTAAAAAAAAATTGTTCCAACTTATCTAATATAATCATAAAACCATTCAGCGGTATTTGTTTTTATTGATGTTTTTTGATCAATTAAATCACATCTATAAATAGCTTTCAACCATTTTTTTCTCCTACAAATATTAGAAATATTTAATATTAAAATTTCATATATCCAAATTTTTATTTACAATACTATTTTAAAAATAAATGTACGATACACAACCTTTCGGTAACTAATGAAATTTTAATACATTATTACTATCTGCCTTTTTCAAACTACACACTAGACATTTATAATAATGTTTACCCATTTCACAAAATTTTATATTTTCTACAAATAAATATCACTTTCAATTTAATAAACTAAATTTCGTTCTTCATTTGCACTAATTTCGAATCAACTTATCAACTTAAAGTAAACCACCTAATAAAATCCCATATTAGAAAAATGTTTATTTGCAAACAACACCTTGCACTAATTTTGAATCAACTTAAACTGAACCCGAACCTATATAACCTAACAGAAACCTATATACAATTACATTAGATACAACAACAAAAATGTAAACAAATAAAAAGTACAGGCACTCTACCGTGTATGAAATTCGGATTCGAACGATTATCCGAATTTGGCATTCGAATGTCAAATTAATTGGTGCCGCGCATAGATATATAAAATATAGATTGGCAGTTAGAATAAAAAATTTCAGCCAGTTTTGGTCAGCTGTTTTTGAAAAATCTGAGTTCAAATAATTTAGTTTCTACTGCAAATAATTCCCTTGAAAATAGAAACTTCGCACCAATGTAATATGAAAAGTGTAGAGTAAAAACAAATATAAAATTACAATAATTTTAATAATTGGATTATTTTTAACGTCAATTAATTTAAAATAATTCTTTTTAAATATTTTTTTAAAAACATGTATATGTGTATATTCATATAAAATTCACAATAATATATAATTAACAAATCAAAAAGTAAAGTTAAAAAAAGATGCTTTGATGCATTGTTCTTGATCAGAATTATATAAACAAAATTAATTAAATTGATACATGGATTGATACAGTTTGATGTTAAACTAAAGTGGTTATGATGAAGTCCGAAGCGGAATTTCTCCGAAAAAAAATTCCGATCCGAATACGAAAGAATTGGTATGCTGAAGTCCCTTCGACTGCAAAGTGTGTGCAGAAATCAAAATCATATGTTTCGGAAGATTTTTGTTTTTGTTTTCATATTCATTTCAAACATTTTTATTTTCAATTTTTTTTTATTTATTTTGTAAAAAATTTTTAATAGATAATGTATATGACATAATGTATATATACAATTGCATACATAAATTAAAAGTAAAAGTTACAACTTTCTTAATTACATATGTAGTAGGTATATATATACAAATTAAAATAATAGTAATTTTTTGTTACATCAGAGAAAATTTAAAATTCTCTAAAGAATGTAAAATATATATGTATCGTTTTTAATATATATACATATTATGTTATAATATTAAAAACAATAAAATATATTATTCTTTTGAAGCGCTTTTTTATTCCTAAATAAAAAAAAATATTTTTACAAATGAAAAAAAAATTGAAAAAAAAAACTATTATTACATTTTCTACTTCTCCTAATATTCTAAATACAAAAATTGTATGCTTTATAATTCATTTCCGAACCATTCTAATACTTCCGAATGAGAAATTCCGGCGTACAATTTTCAAATTATTTTCCGTTCCGACGAACTTCATCATACATAAATTTTAAAATTTCGGATAAATAATTACATTTGCAGACTGCGGAATACTTTCGGACTTCAACATACCAAATTCGGAATGTAATCGGAATTTCACATTCCGACGAACTTCATCATAACCACCTAAATAAAATGACCAAGAGTGGGAAAAAATTCTTTTACTTTATCGTATACACTATATATTATTTTATAAAACTAAATTCACATAGATTCTATTATTTATACATTCCCGTGAAATTTTATGTATCTATCTAATATACCTATTTTATGTCTACATATATATTGATAATATTAAAACATATTAGATGATATGTATACAAATTTATATTATTTATAAGTATTATTATATTATTATTATTTAATAATCAACGTATATCTAATCACTTGTATGATATGCATATAAATAATATTTATCATTCCCATCAAATTTGAAGTTTTCTCCCCTATTTTTCTTTTCCACTAAACGTTTTCCAATGCTCTAAAATTGCAATTAATAAAATGAAATAAAATGATTTTCAAATTATCGTATTAGCGTAAATAATATATTTAAAACAGAAAAACTATAAAAAATAAATAGTTAGTAAATATATGTGTTAAAAAACCAAATTAATTTTAAATTCAATAAGAAACAATTGAAAAGAATCTATTCTACAAAACCTTCAAAATATTAAGAATTGGCTGTTAAATTTATAAAATCAAATCAGCTGAGTTGAAATATTGAAAAACATATGCTCATTTTTGGCTGAATCTGACATTTAATAATTTATATGATAATGTATTAGAGAGAAAGAGAAAGCAATACCAAGCTGTCAATCTATATTTTATATATCTATGGTACCGCGTATCAAATTCGGAAGGAAATAAACGTCATTTAAGTTGGTAACGTAAGTTTCCGAATTTCAAATTGTCATTAATGTTTTTGTATACCTTAAATTTATTTGAAAATGTGTGTTTATTATTTTGAAAAGTATTATTTAAAATTATATCAATTTTATTACATTTGTATTTCGATTTGATTATCATTATTTTAAATTCAGATGGTTCTTCATCATTATTTTAAATTGAGATGGTTTTGTTTTGTGTTTAAGCCTAATCTATAAAACATACAAATATGAAATAATATGCATTTTTTAAATACTAAATTAAATATAAATGTATTTTTTTATATTAGTAGTTATTATTGTAATATCAAATATAATTATATTTTTAAATCCATTCGAATAAAATATGTTAAAAAATATTCGAAAGTAGTATTACATGGTACGAAAATTTACATTCGGATTCGTATATACGATTTTCGAGTTGTCAAACTTATTTTAACTCGAATTTCGTATTACATAGTACCAATCTTTCGAATACGAAATTCGTTTTACGAAAATCGGAATACGCGGTAGGGGCCCTGTAAATTTCACGAAACCCATGTCACTGGTGATCTCAATTTCACCATGAACTTCCTCTATCATTCCATCATTAGTTTTTAAAAGAAGACCAGCAAAAGCTTTTTCTGATGTATCACCTTTTAAATGAAGTCTCATTTTACCGATAAAGGTATGTGAACATGATCCAAAATGCGAAAACATTTAACTAAAGCACTTACTTCATCATCTCTCGTTCATTTCTGAACCACTGGAATAATTTGCCTAAAATCGAAAGCAAAACTTTGCTCCACCCATAATGTTGTTATTAATTAGTAAATCCCGTAAAATTCTATCTAAAGTTTCAAACAATAATCTATTAGCCGTTGTACATTCGCACCCCAAGGCAGTTTCTTTTTTGATACTACAAACTGGACTTTCGAATTCGAATTTTTTCATATATTTATCTCACCCGAACAAACTTATTATTTTTTTTTGCATCTTTTCGCTATCTAATACATTTTGTGCATTTTTTTATCGTATTCTATTTCTTACAGTTTAAAATAGGAACATTTGTTTTTTTTTATATGACATTCAGTTTTACAATTTTAGACAGATAGCAATGCAAAGAAAGGTAGAATGTAACTAAAACATTGTTTCCTTTTTATATGAATAACAATTTCATTGTTTCTAATTCATTGGTAATAAACATGATTAAAAAATTTAAAGCAGGCAATATATAATTAGTGTTAGACTTGGTTATTATCAAATAGTATCTATATTAACAAGAATCTGCAACCAAGTATGTATTCATTTGTTAATAAAAGAGTATAAATTGTGATTCTTATATATAACTTAATAAGGAAGCTGTCTGATTTATCACAGCACTCGTAATCAAAATCCTTTTTGAATTTTTCAAATATTTTACATTCCAAATTGTTTTTTGACCAAAATTTCTAAATTATATAAACTATCCATAAAATTTTTAGGAGACCTAACTAAAACAGCGTTATCATATTGTTTAAATTCTGTGAATTGTAAATCAATGTTGTCCTCAGTATTAATTTCTAAAGTGCAGTTACGATGTGCTCTATATCTCAACAACCAGCAGCCAAAATAATAAAAGGCATTTTCTCTTCCAAAGTCTAGTGGTTTGTAATTTGAGACACATCCGTCGTTAATTCTATATCTTTTAAATCTATGTCTGGTAATGGAAAATCCTCTATTGACTCGCAATTAGTATAAGTCGTAACATTTTTCATATACTTAACAGAAAACATTTATTAAATGAAGATGCCGGACCCGGAACCGGAGTTAACAACATTGTGTTTCCACCACGTTTGCGTAAAATTCCAAATGCAGTTTCTAATACATCTTGATTTAAATTTCTGGTTGAAAGAAATGAAATGTTTTCGTTTTTAAATCATGATGCAAAATTTTTAAAAAATTAATATTTTGCAGCCAGCCGTTTAAAAATTTAATTCTTGATGTAGCGGTCGTGATGTTGTCATTTCTTTCAATAATTTTTTCATTGGCAAATAATATAATTTTATTCCAGCCAGTGCATCTTCTTATTAGATTACATATTCTAATAATCTGTTAATAATATCTGGAAACAAACATTTATGAAAATGATTCATTATATGATTCCATTTGTAGTTTTTTTGTAAATATTTTTTGTTTCTTTACACTTGATTCAAGAAAAAATGAAAAAAAAGACAACAGACCAAAAATAGATAAACCGTATCCGTATAAATATGAACATTTAAATAAATAAGAACAGAAATCAAAAACAAACATAAAAAAAATGATATAGAATAGGAGACAAATAGGTAAGGTAGGTATAGCTGAGCTGTATGATTGTATAGGTACATTTATTAGAGTTAATTTTAAATACATCTTATAATTCTTGTATTTATGAGGCGTCATATGATATCATATGATTTTGTACGCCAACATAACATTCCATTTATTTCATTTGTTATCTTTTCAAAATCATTATTAGTTAAGTTATAAGCATACAAAAAGAAACGTACAAATCATAAGTAATCATAAGCAACTTTGACAGCAATGTAAATAAAAATTAATTTTTTAAGCTAAAAGGAAAATTACGTTTTTCTTTTCTTTTAACTAAGAACTTTATCAAATCTCAAAATAAAAACATTTAAGAACTTTATTCAAAACTCAAAATAAAATAAAAACATTTTTTTATAGAATTTATATTGTGTTTCCACCACATTTGCGTAAAATTCCAAATGCAATATGTAATACATCTTGATTTAAATTTCTGGTTGAAAGAAATGCAATGTTTTCTGTTTTTAAATCATTGTGCAAATTTTTCAACTATCTTTTCATCTTTCAAACTATCTTTTAAATTTTCAACACTATCTTTTGTTAAACTTTTTTTAACTTTTGGTTTTGACTTGTGATATAATTAAGTCTGACAATTATAGTTAAGGTTATGATTGGTTATGATATTGTTAAATCATGTCGAACATTTAGCGACGTATTATATGACCGTTCCCGTACGCACATCTTGTAAAAACTTATCCAAGTTTTTCCAAGTTTTTACCAGAAGTCGTTCCTGTACTGAGAGTTTTTTCTTAAAACGAGAGAAAACATATGTTTTCAACTTCGTTCAACAAAGTTCAACAACATTCTCTCGAATAAGTTTTTGCAAGTAAAATTTTAACTTGTAAAAACTTATACTTTAAATTTTTCTTGTTGTTTTTGTTGTTGTTGTATTTTTTAGGTTATGTTTTTATTAATTTTGTAATTTCTCATATGTGTCTGTTATGCAAAATTTTGTTTTTTAAATGAAATTTATTAAAAAAAATGAAAAATATAATTTAGTGTAGGATAAATTTCATAATTCTTTATTATTGTAATATATGTATAATTTAATTTAATAATATGGATACACTTGATAAGGATAAATCGTCAGCTAAGTCTCTATAACAGCAAGCTTCATGACCCGCAAACTATATGTTTTTCTGAGCTGCATTTTTTATCTGCACGTAGCTTTGCAAAACTTTCAAATGTTTGCAGTTCTTCATATAAATATTTGAAAACATTTTTGCTTACACGAAAATGTCTTACAAATTCCTCTTCACAATAACCTGGAACTATTTCTTCCAAATAGTTTCGAATGCAATGTCTTTTGTTTTTATGTAAAAAGTTCTCCAACAGCATTTGCTTTAGAATTACATTCCTTAACTCTTCAGTTTCGCTTTCACTAAAAAAATGTAATCCGAATCGCTACTTAGTAATATATATTTTTTATATCTTCCGCTGCCATTTCGTTTAAATTTAATTATGTACAATTCTTTAAGAAAAACACCTCCGGAAATTCAAAATGATTGTTTATAATTAAATTAATTTCAGAATGTCAGATTGCTTGTCAACTGTTTGACAGCTGCAAGTTTTTACAAGAATTGCGTTCCAGTACTTTTACTTGCAGATGAGAGTTTTTTTTCACCCTTTTTTCTTTTTTTTTTCTCTCTCTTTTCTCTCATTTGCAAGTTTTTACCAGAAAAGTACGGGAACGGTCCTTATATGATATCATGACTATTGTAGTTAGGGCTAATGAAATAAAATTAGTGTAAACATCAAACAAAACTTTGATTAAACGAAATCTGATTTATAAACGCTACCTAAAAACAACTATTATTTGACATTTTACTTTTTGAAGTTTGTCAATATTAATTTCCAATATTGAAAACAGAATTTGGACTTTGAAATGAAATATTTTCATTTTTAAAGCGACAACCTATATTTTTCATAAATATAAATAAACTTTTATTCTCTACAAAAAATTCTAAGAAAAGTTTAAGCACATTGTCTTGTGTTTACATTAAAAAAAAAAAAAAATTGTAACACTTATAAACGCCTAAATTATGTATTCGCGACGCCTGGAATGTGCAAAGAAGTTATCGAGAATTTCTGAAAGACATTTGTGTGACGTTCATAATAATTTTGAAAATTTAAATGTGGTAGGAAATAATCAATTTAATGAGTGTTTTTATTTGTTTTAATAAATTAAAAAAAAAAAAATTTTAAATTAAGTTTTTTAAAATTTTTTCTACATTTTTTTAATAAACAAATTTTGAAATCTCAAAATGTTGACCGTTTTGAAATCTCAAAATATTTTACATTTTTAAAATTTAAATTCAAATAAAAAATTTTTTATAAACAAATTTTAAAATTTCAAAAACACAAAAATTTGTTCGTCGCGAATAGGTCGTCGTGATTGCGTCTCTAAGGGCGAATTTTGGTCATTTGTCACTCGTCATTCGTCGTGATTGTGTTTTCAACATCAAAATCGTATTTTTTGACGTTTCTAAAGTCGCGGTTTATAAGCAGATTTAGAATACAGGGGTGGAATTCAGCTTTCATAATTCTAAAAAATGGTGGAAAAATTTTGTATTTTTTTTTAAAAAATAATTATTTTCTTCTATGTACTCATAATTATCAATTCTATTCTTATAAGAAATTTTGATAAAAATTATTTAAATTTTGAAATAAAATATTTTAATTTTTAAAGCGATAACCCATATTTTTCTCCATAAATATAAAAAAAAATAGTTTTCTACAAAAAGTTTGCTTGAAGAAATCCGCTTACGAATTCGACTTCCATAATTTTAGAAAATGTTGTACGTTGGATATATTAGAGGCAAATATATGTCAAGCATGGATAAAATTATTCATGAATTACATTTTTCAAATCAAATAAACAAGAACATAAAAAAATATATATTTTACCTACATTTAATTGTTCTAAATTTTTTAAACGCTTCTTCATGTTTCTTCATGTTTCAACAATACAAAGAAAACTAGCGCCGTACGTTTTGAGCAATACCAAAAGTAGTATTCAGGTTTAATTTCGAGAATGACGTTGCGTTTCCACTATAAGGCCCAAATGCGTTTTCCTAGTACGTTCTCAAATCTCAAGCTCAAAAACCGAGTTGCTTATCATGTACAAATACAAAATATAGTGGAATGTCAAGTGTTCTCATTCATTTTTGAAAATCAAGTACGTATGATTTGACATTATTTATAAAATTATTTCAACATAAAAAATTTTTAAGTAATAATTTTAATGCTTACTACTAAAAAATGTTTATAATTTTTTATTAATATTAATATGTATACATATGTACATAAATTATTGAACTAATTAAAATGTGTTGAGCCATTGAAACTTAAGAACAAAGAATTTATAGTACATAATATGTATATGAAATACTTATTGAAGTTTAACAATAAAGAATTTATAGTATTAGAAATACCATTCTGGATTTTGTTTGACAGAATTTTTTTTAAAAAACGTATGGAAAATTAACATGGAAATCCATTTGATTTTCAAACAGACTTGATTTTCTAAAATCAAGAGATTGAAAACGTAATATAAGTTACCAAACGTAGTCCCGTATGTTTGACGTGGCAACTAGCAATAGCAGTAGTGAGGATGATGATTGGTGACCTCCTGAGTCCTGACACTAACAGTAACAGTACTGTAAAAATTAGTTGTGTTTAAATGAAATGTTAAAATAGTACATTATATAAAAGTAGTGTAATTAGTATCGCAAAATAATGTTAGAACGAGTTAAAAAGAAAAAAAAATTCAACGAACTCAAATAATATTCAGGATTGAATTAATAATAGTCGTATTTCATCATCAAATTCATCTGTAACATTTATGACATAAAGATTTGAAATATTTAAAGGTGTTATTTTCCTCATCAGGAAGAAATCAAGGTGGAAAAATACAATAATTTAAATTTATCATATGATGATTAAATTGATGAAATACATACATATGTTACAGAAATTTGGTACGATTCAATTGGATTACCTCTTTATCCGTCTATTACAAACAATAAACTAACAAAAGGTAAACTAAAAAACATCATATAACAGTATTTACATTTTTACTATTACTTTTTTAGATGAATAATTATTAGTTCAAGCTATTCAGAGAGCTTCCAAAAATAAATCCCAAAATGCCAGAAACAATGATAACTCGATAAATTTGCTGCGCCTTAGTTCAATAAAAAAAAACTACTGTAATACAACACCAATGAAATTAAAATGTACATCTATTTAATAAATAACCGGAATAAAATACATCAAATTATTCAACAATAACAATAGAACCTTATTAAAAACTTGTATTAATCTAAAACATCAGCATCAAAACTTAACTTCAACACCAGAAACTGGCTCCAATTTATGTATTTTATCAGATTGTCTTACAATTCGTATGGATAATTAATTTCAAAAATTAGGTTCAGCTCCAACTCTACCAAGTTCATCTTCTTTATCTCCACATTTTATTAAACAAGCGCGACGTAGAACACGTCATTTATCTGATGATTCCGATCGTTTATGGTGCAGATGATTTATCTGATGAAAAATTAAATAAGTTTATATTCCAGTCCTACATCATCACCACTTCAAAATAAATTTTTGACAAAATTATCAACATGTGTTCATCGTTTACTTTTGGGAAATTTGAAAGAGAGTTTTATTTCACAAACGTTTAGTGCCAAAAATGAATGTTGATGGATTCATGGATTCAAGGTTCTTTTGGAAGCATTTGGTCAATTTAGTCCCAACACAGTTGACTATATCTGAAGCGTCATATTTTTAAGAATTGCAAGGTGAAACTTTGAGTATACCTTATGATATAAGTAAATTATAATTATAAACAAATTATATAATGAATTCTATTAATATTTTTAGTGCATATTTTGATATCACTGTTCTTGTATCAAAAGGTTCATTACCCTTCATAAAAGAAGAAATGGGTACTCAAATAAGTTGTATAATACCAATAATTTTCATAACTGTTGTGTTCTAGTATATAATAATAGATCAATTAAAGTTTTTTAATAAAATATAAAAACTTTGATGTAAAATTTATTTTATAATTGATTTTGTATTTGCAAAATGTAAACCACCATCATGTATATTTATATAATATGTACTTATAATTTTATTCTGAAAAATGTTTAGAAACAGTTAACGGATTAATCTAAATTTTCGTAATGCCAGTACAAAATGTTTGATAATTCAATTATTAATAATAAAAATATTAACAAAAAAATTCAAACCTACAACGTAAATAATGTCTGTTTATAGACACTGGCAGGTTAATATAAAAGTATATAAAATATCACACAAAATTTATCATATGGCACTTTAAAATATTTTTATGAGGCTGCTGTCCCAAACCCCCGCTACCTTTTTATTGAAACCCTGTTTAGTCTTTTTGCAGAGTTAAAACTTCCGAACTTAAAATTTGATATACAAACTTTTTTAATATAGTGTATTTTAATAAAAAATAAATATGTAAAATGGAATATATTAATTCAGTATATAATTAACAAAACAAATGTTAATCGAAACGAAAGAAAATTATTAATGTGCCTATCGCAACCTTCACTTTTTCTTTTACTTCACTCTTTTTCCGTCCGGATGACAATTTCGGTATCGCAGCATTCACTTTTCAACTCAAAAAGTGAGTATAAAGTGAAAAATTAATGTTGATATACATATGTCGGTAAAAATAAATTTTAATTGTTTTTATTTATATAATTTTTCTATAAGCACTATTAAGCTACTAAGCTCTTATTAATAATAGTTAAAATTACTATTATATTATATAATAATTCTAATATATTCTTTAACTATCTTTTTCCTATTTGTTTAAAACACCAAAAAAACTTTCAAATTTCAACTTTTGTATGTTATTTACTTCAAAAAATGAGCCGGATTGTATTCACCTGGCTGATTTTTTTTAAATTTTTTTACTTTTACTAGAGCAAAAGAGTTAGAAAATATTTTAACACTCTTCTTCTGGTAAATATGATAACTATACTCAATAATGTTAAAAACTAGCAATATTTATATTTAACAATAACATAACATACTACAATAAAAGAGCTAGAAAATCTATATTGACATCATTTCTTATCATTAACATAAGAAAAAAAGAGGCAACTACTCAAAACTTAACATTTTTTAAATGTTGCTCAACATTGTTTCTTGTATAATACGTGAAACTTGCAATACCGATTTATTCCTCCGACGGGTGAAAAATGAAGTGAAAAAAAAGCGAAGTGAAACAACAATGTGAATTTTGCGAACAATGTGAATGTTGAAAATAAAATAACTTTTTATATAAAAAAAAAATAAAGGAATTTTAAGAACAAAGAGAAAAATTGCGGGCAATTAACTTTAGCTATTCTAAATTTTCTAGTTCTCTTCTTATTTATTTTTCATTTTATTTGGATTTTTTGTTATATTTGTTTTTTTGTTATACCTATTGTTATTACCATTAAAAACGATACATAAATATGTGTATATTTTACTATAGAGAATTTTAAAATTTCTCTAATGTAACAAAAAATTATTGTTAAATTTTAATTTGTATATACATACTTACTTATATAATTGAAAGTTTATAAGTTTTACTTTTAATTTATGTATATATACATACGTTATGTAATTATTAAAAAATTTATAGCTTTTTAAAAATAAATAAAAAAAAACTCAAACTGTCCACGCCGCCTTGTTTTATTTGAAACAAAATTGTATGAATATAAAATGTATTTAAAATAAAAAAAAATCTTCCGAAACATTTGATTTTGATTTGTGCACAGGCTTTGCAGTCGAATAGATTTTAGAAATCTGAATACCGATTTTTTCGTATTCGATTTTAAAATTTTTGTCAGGGATATTCCGCTTCGGACTTCAGCCTTACCTTAGTATTTTTCTTAAAAAAAGTACCTTCATTACAAAACCAAATAATTTAAAAATTTTTTATGAAAACTTAAATAGATATGTAATTTTTTAAATATGTATGTTATTTTGGGTTATAAAATTTAGTTCCGATACCATGCATTTTATATTAATGATAAATTATACCTCTACGTCTACCCAACAAGTGCGTATTTGATACGACATATACAATCTACCTTATTGTAAAGAATCAAGTCATGACCAAAGAATATCTACAATAAGAAGAGGCACTCTGCTTTCAATTGCCTTCAAAATTTTGTGGCCTTGAAATGGAAGAAAATCATATTTTTTAAAAATCTTCCAAAAAGTTTGTATGATATTTTTTTTATATTGGGGTTCAGAAGTAGAAATTTTGATGCGAAATATTTACTACGGATATCAAAACAGAATATTATTGCGTTCGTGAGTTTTTTAAAACATTTGGTGAGGAATTTAGAACTAAAACGGATTTCGAAAATAAATTTTTAATTTTCTTCCTAAATTTTGAACAGAACATGCTTTGGCTGGAGAAACGAACAGCATTTTGAATTTAATACCTTTGTTTCCAGAATCAAAACTTGAAAAGGCTGAAATTATTAATTCGGAGCACAGGGCATTAGCCCAGTGTGAAGAATTAAAAGATTTATAAAATACTATTTCTGAATTTTAGAGAGAAATAAAAAATGTCAAAAATGATTGAATAAATGTATTTTCAGTAACATTTACCGAATTGCACAAGGACTACTGCCCTTACCACACTCATCCGCTAATATTGATAGAATTTTCTCAATTCTAACAGAAATTATATATAATTTCTGATTTAAAACCTAATCTAATTTTTAATTTATCACTTTGATACTTTCGTCAACAATTTAGTACTATTTTTTCAGCTTATCACATTTATTCAGCTGGCCTGCCTGATATATTGTAGTTCCTGCTCCTGAGTCCTTGTCTAACATAAAAAGGGAGAAAAATACGTAGGATTAGGGTATGCAAAGAATATGCACTCATGTATGTATTCATTTGTTTGCACTCAAATCCATATGCAAATTTGCTAAAAATTGTAAGAAATAGACGGTAATAAGAATTTAACGTGCAAGAAAAAGAAAAAATATAGTCAACAAAAGAGACTAACAAAAAAAGTTGGCTGAAATTAAATAAAAAAAAAATTATAATTTTTAAAAAAATTTGTTTATTAATATATTGGTTTGAAAAAAATTTTTTGGAAAATATTTATTCCACAAAAGAACTTAAAAGCTGCACAAGATTGCAATAAATAAAATTAAGATTTTTTTTTGTAATAATTCATTATCACATATGCGTAACATGTTTTACATTAAATTCTTTTACATTTTTATTATGATTTTTTTTTTATAAGAGTATAAATCGTGACTTTAATATACCTATAACTTAATAAAAAAAACTTGTCAGATTTATCACAACACTCGCAATAAAAATCATTTTTAAATTTTTCAAATATTTTATATTCTAAATTTTTTTAGATAAGCATTTTGTTGAAATATTTAACAATATTTTTTTCTAAATTATATCAACTATGCTTAGGATTTTTAGGAGACTTAAACTAAAACCACGTTATCATATTCTTTAATTTCAGGGATTTGTAAATAGATGCTGTCCTCAGTATTATTTTATAATCGTATACCAATATAATAAATATTTACGTTTACTATAATTTAATATAAATAATAAAAAATAATAATGTTTCCAAATTATTACTGACAAAAATATTAATAATATTTTTTATTATTTTAACGTAAATATAAATTAAAATTTTTAATAGGAATATAAGAAAATAATATTGTTTAAAACGAAAATATTGAAATAATAAAAGATCAGAATTAATCATCTTATAAGGAGAAAACTAAATTTGAACAAACATTTTTGCCACCTTGCCTCATATAAATAATGGGAACGCAAACAAAAACAAAGAAGAATAATGGGAACGCAAAATTTTTTATTACTATTAGTAACTAGTGAAATTAGTAACTTTAAAAAGTTGATATTATTTTCATATAAATTTTGTCTTTTGTATAGCGACCTTATTGTGCTATATGAAAAACCTGTTAATATGATATTGTGTTAGTTTTAAAAAAATATTCAATATTATTTATCTTAATCGGTAAAATTTACAAAAAATACAAAATTTTTCAAAATTTTTCATTAATAATTTTCAATTTAAAAAAAATTTCTAATTGTCCGAAGTGGAGCTACTTCTATGCAATGTTTATACATAATTTATACACAAAAACAAAACAAAACTTGAAACGAAATGGTAATTCGTTAAATTCCGGAAAAGTCTTTGTGTGTCTTGGCTAAAAAGTATAGAGGCATTGATACCATACATTATTTATATTCATTAAATACCAAACCAAATAATTATAAACAAAATAACAGTATTTATAATTTTAATTTTTATGTTTTATGTGTACGAATCAGGGTTGCTAAATTTTTACTCAGACGAGTAGCCTAAATTTTAAACAAAGGTAGCCCAAAGTAGAAAAATATTTAAAAATATTGAAAATAAATAAAAAAAAAACAAATATTTTTATATTATCAAACTATATATTAAAATTATTTCACTGTAAACAGTATTTTTTCTGATGAAGTATAAACAAACACCTTACTTTATATTGTATTCTTGAAATAAAGATATGTTCGCCTTTTTCACAATCAATTTGAATTTATGCTTCAATGAAATGGGGATGCAAGGTTCTTATTATTAATCTAGTGTCATAGTTTTAACTGCTATAAATTTCGTAGAAGCAATATTTGAGCTGCTACTTTCAATTCCAATTGGCGAGGAGGAAACCGTGTCAATTCCAACGAATAATGAAACTATGTTCGGTAGTTAACAGCTTCATTTTCAGTGGTAACTGTATCTATCGATTTGTATACATGGATTCCCTGGCATAAGCGCTGACTATAATAGACTTAATTGGCCTTAAGGTGGCTTAAGTTTTTGTACGACTGTATGAAGTTTCATATTGACAACTATAATTAACTTTACCGACCTTTTGTTAACCTATGAAACTTTTCGTTAAAACTTTATGGTACGCTCTGGAGCGTAGAAAACTCAAGTAAACTTAAACCGAATTTGACAGCAAAACTTAAGGTGCCTTAAGGCAGCTTAAGACTACTATGGTCAGCGCTATACTCTCTAGTATTTTCTGATTAATAAAACGAATTTTCACATTTTTTGTTGCTAATTCACATAGCCGTTTCACATAGTCATGTAAAATTTTTATACTGATTCCTAAAATTCGGAAATACCTTTTCAGTCAATTCTTATTGCAAATGTTATTTATACGAAATCGGTAAAAGTCCTATTTCTTTATTTTTGAAAGAGTATTTAAGTGTAAATTTTCTTGTTTGTAACACAATTGATTTTTGAAATATAACTGATAGGTGCTAGGAGTTGTACGGCAGCGACTCGAACCGGTGCAAATTTTCGAAATTTGTAACAATCATATTTCTTTATTTCTGAAAGAGTACCCAAGCGTAAGTTTTCAGATCTGTAACATCTTTGGTTTTTGAAACATTGCTGATAGGTTCTAGGAGTTGTATGACAGCTACCCAAAACCTGTCATTTGATAACTTTGTAAGGTATCCTTTTTTGATCATGAATAACTGCGTAAAATTTTAGAACTTTGTCTTTAAAACTGTCGACGTGTATAGCGAACAAACAAACAAACTTTCCCTTTTATAAGTACAAATTACAAATTCATATACACCCATATTCTCTTAAACGCAACGCTGACGAGAAAAAAAAATTTATCGCATCTCGTCTCGTTGAATTAGACACTGTAAACGAAAAGATTGAACATTTTATTATGTTGGTAGTGCTGACTACTTTTTACTGTCAAAAAAGATTATTGCTATATAAAAAATAATATCTTTATAAAATTTTTGAATAGTATTAGTGTGGAATTAGTTTAATGCGCTAACTATAATGACATAGAACTACATATGTCGTAACATATGTCATATTCCGTATATGGAACTTACATGTAAACGCCCATAATCGACATATGCGGTAGTTAAGTTAAATCTGGCTATTCGTTAAATTTTCGTTGAACATAGAATTCTTATGTTAAATTCCACCCAAACCGAATTCGACATATGTAATTTGTTTTTGTTGTTGTTTTTCTATGAAATATTTTCTTATGTTACTCTGTCGTTATGGGTCAACATATGCTTTGACAAATACCTATGTCAGCTTCGTTAGGTAATTTGACATTTACATATGTAATTCTCTGTCATTGTAGTTATCGCATAAAGGGTTAAAATATTTTTTAAATAAAAATTTTTAATAAATTTATTACAGTTTAGTATATAAACAGTAGTGAAACAGTAATAGTAAAGATGGGTTTTTTTTTCTCAAAACAAACACACTTTTTATTAATAAAGCAAAAAAATTAATGAAAAATTGTTATTAATCTTTATTTAATTATTTTCTCAATTTAATTTACTTATTTATTACAAAATTTTTTGGCGTATTAGTATTATCAGAAAGTCGTTTTTTTATTTCTGTTAGTAGTTCTACAATAACTGCTGTAACATCATCTTCCATTCCCACTTTAGTGCAGCCTCCATTACCCAGCTCAATTCCTTCTCTTTTTGTCTTACGGATTCCAAATTGTTCAAAAACCTTAGATTGAACTGGACTCCATTTGTAACGAGGGTAAGACCAAAACCTTTCTCCGGGTATTGATTCAACAAGGAAGGCTTCCGATTGAATTAAAGACGCAGACAAATGTTTATGTGAGTTTCCTCGATACCTAATAAATTTTGTTGGATCTCAGTTCATACGAATCTCAAATATCCTCAAAGTCAAGAATTAGTCATTTACACGGAGTCAGGGAAAACACTAGAAGTTTGTTCGTCCCTTGCCCAAACAATTTGATTATGAGAGAATCTTCGGCGGTAATCAGATTGGAAATAGCTTGAACTCAACTGATGAAATACTTATTTTAGTTCTGGTTTTAATCTAAAACAGAAGATGGATATCACATGAGGATCGTTTTTGATTCCAACTAATCTAGATAGTAAACTTGAATGTACATTTATTGGCTTTCAATAGTAATTGTGCACAACAACTTTCTCCTATTCGTTAGTTTCGAGATAGTCAACTCTATCTGTTCTTTACCTCAGATTGGAATAGCTTTTATCTATCAATATTATCTATCCATTTCCACTTGTTAATATTGACTTCTATGATATAGGCTCATTATCTTCTTCACATTACTTGTTTTACTAAATTTCCATAGATTTGTAGAAATTATTTTAGCTAATAAAAAATTAATCTCGTGTAGAGATGGTTTTCTATTATTGATACCTTTTGCTCGGACTTGCGAAAGCAAATTTTCAATTAAATCTTGGTTTAAACGTTTTGTAAATATAAAATTTACATCACGATTACTAAATAGTTCTGCACTGAGTTAAATAACTCACACTTCTTGAATGTTAAAAAAAAGGAGCAATAAAAAAAAATGTTCCCATTAAAGTTATAACAGATAGCTTGTAATAATATATAATTTATTCCATAAATTATTTTCCCCTAAATAAAAACTTCCTAATAAGTTATAAAACTAATAATTACTTCTGAATACCATTTTGATTCGTACAATAAAACGACAAAGTATTGTCATTCGAATTTATTTCAGGTGCAACAAAAACGAACTCTCGTTTCTTTTATTTTTTTCAATTACCTCCTGCCTAAAAGCTTTTAATTGCCTTGATTTATAATTTTATTGATTTTAACTTTAATCCTGCTCCACATTGTGTTCTCTTAATTGCTACGAGTTCGTTTATATCATAAAGGGTTTCCGATTTTCTGCCAGAGTCAAACGATTTCTTATTTTCATCCTGAATCTTTGAGATATTATTTTTTACTTGCGTTCTCAAATCATCCCCTTCCTGACAGAGCGAGTCGGTCTTTAATCTCATTTCTAAACCTGTTCAAATTTGAAAGGACGAAAATTTAGTACTCCTGGGAGAGATAGAATTAATTATTTGTTGAACGGTATCGATATGTTTATACCAACTCGTGGGAATTTGTTGGCAAGGTTTGGCAATATAGGAATAATAGCTTTGTATATTCTCTCAATCTGTCCATTTCCGCGTGGCACTCCTGTTGCTATAAGCAAATGCTCGATTCCTTGCGATATACAATATTTCTTGAAACTATTAGAAATGAAGGCTGTGCCTCTGTCGGATACTATTCGTTTCGGGTTTCTGAAAACCGCGGCTTGTTTCTGGAGTCTGTTTAAGACAGCTTCTGACCCGACATCCTTAGTGAGATGCAACCGGACAAATTTTGCGAATGCATCGATTACCACTAGAATAAAATTATAAAACTTTTTCGTTTGATCCATGGGACCAACATGATCTACGTGGTATGTCCCTAGAGACTGGTCTTCTTTATTAATGGAGAAGAGGAATGCCTCTTTTTTCCCGCCTTCTTCATTAGAAATTATGCATTCTACACAGCGCTTAACGATGTTGGTTATTTTATTGTGTGATTGTGAAATATAGAAATACTTCTCTCAGTAATCCTGGGTTTTCTTTGTCGAAAAGTGACCACGTTGATGAGCCGTTTTAATAATTTCGCCCTCCATTAACGAAGGGACGACAATTAGTTCCTTATTTGGGTCTTTGTACAATATTCCATGCTTTTCATAGAAATCTTCGTAGTTGGGATTCTCTAATATTTTATGCACTGCTTTAATCCAGTTGTATTCCATTTGTGCTTGTTTTAAGCGATGCTTTAGGGAATTATCGATTAATAAACAAGAGATTCTGTTTAATGCATCAACGTGTAGCATTTTAGCTCCAGATTTGTGTATAATCTGATAGTCAAAGTCCTGTAGGAACATTGCCCATCTGGATACTCTTAATGGAACATCCGTGTTTTTCATTGTTATGGTAAACACGTTGCAACCAGTGATAATTTTAAACTTTATTCCGCTTACATATGCCATATACTTCCAGGTCAATACTTCCAGTTCATAGAAGTGATACTTTTCTTCAGCCGGTTTTGTTTTCCTACTCATGAACTGAATTGGGTGAAATTGTTGATCGTCCAGGTCTTTTTGTAATAAAATGGCCCCGTACCCGTGTATGGAAACATCTGTGTGAATCTCGGTCACTGCCAGTGGATTATATATTTTGAGTACGGGAGCATTTACTAATAAGGCTTTTAATTTCTCGAAGGCTATTTTTTGTTCCTACCCTTAATATAATTAAAGTTTATAATTTTTCCTTAATAGATCGGACAAGGGCTTCATTATCGTTGCATAGTTTTGAATGAGTTTCCGAAAGTATGAGGTTAGGCCACGGAATCTCTGCAATGCCTTATGATTTTCTGACAGGGAGGAATTCGTTAAAGCTTTAGTTTTAAGTTTTGAAGGTTTGATGGAACCGTTTTCAATAACGTATCCTAAGAGCTCGACTTTCTTTTTTAACAATTGACATGTAGCCTTTTTAGTACATTTTGAAGTTTTTCAATGCCTTCGTTTTCATCTTTCGATGAGATTATGATGTCATCAATGTATATGACAACGGTACTATTATTAATTAAGTCTCTGAAAATTGCGGAAACAAATCGACAGAGTACGGGTACGTATATTTCCTTGAACCTGGTTCGATAGAGACGTAGAAAAAACAATTTTTGAAGTCAATCGTAGTAAAGATTCTAGCACCTTGTAGTCTTTAAATTGCGTTATCGATTAAAATTATTGAAAAGTTACCCCTTATTATTTTTTCATTTGGTTTTCGGAAATCACAGCAGAGTCTTTTCGTACCATCCTTATTCCCAACTAAAACTGTAGGTGACGCATATTCTGATATGCTAGGTTATTATTTTTTCGTTTAACCATTCTGAAACTTGTCGGTTAATTTCAGACTGGTCAGCATATCAAGTTTTCCTTGGTCTTTGATAGACAAGGATATCGTACGTAATATTTGCATTTCAATGGGACACTTTTTATTTTTTAATGGAACATAATCATCTACCTACCGTCTACGTTTATTAGCTTGGCCATAATCTCGATGCGTTAGATCCAATTCGACCTCTTTTTGTACTTCCATTTTCTCTACGTGCAAGCACAAGCTCTCAAGTTCTTTGAGTAACATATTCTCAGGCTCAGATTTTGATCCTTTGACAATTTTACTATCGTTTTCCGCTATACTAGAATTTTCTTTATACCGTTGCCTTTTCCTAACTCTAGTGACTACTTTTTTATAAATTCAGCTCCACTTTCTCTAAATACTATGTCTACTTCTCTTAATATACCGTTCCCGATTATGGCTTCAAAATTCATATCCTCATTTTTTACCGCATGGAACTTTATGTCTAACACCAAGCCATCTTGGAATTTCGACATAAAACTTTCAATCGTATTAATCTTTCCATTACCCATCCCAACAAGAATTCTTTTTTCTTTATCCAAATTCCTAGTAGTACCTCCTTTGAGCATTATATCATATCGCATGAGACACAAATCACAACCAGTATCAATCAAAAGTGAGAAATAATAGGTATTTCATTGTATCTTCTTAAAAATTAATTTACTTTGGAGAATATCTGTTGTCCCTTTAAAATTAATGTCCACTGCATTGTTTGTGCTACCTCTTTCTAACTTCACTTTTTCATCGACACTTCGAGCGTTCAATTTACAATCAACTACGTCCTTCTTCATTACACCTGTAACATCTAATAATTTGAACTCGTGGGTTTCTTTCTCTCTCGTAGCTTTTGAACGCGCCAAGTGAGATTTTTTCCCACACCTGAAGCATTTTTTCGGACTATTACTTTTAAAATTAGGTTGACTCATAGGCAGACTGCTAACCTTAAAATTAAACTGGCTTGTAGATGGACGAGGCGTCTGAGAATATTGAGGGGGTTGGTTTTAAGATGAAAAACTTCCCTAGTCTATTGGTTTCAAAGTCTATTGGTTTTCCAATCTCGATTAACCCATATAGATACTCGTGTAAAATTTCTTTCGATTTTTTACGATAACCTCTAAGTGTTTTATGGATTTCAGATTGCACACAGAGTTATTCTGAACTCAGCGATAAGAGCTACCTTCAACGACTTTCAATTACTAATTATTTTCTGACTTATAACAAACAATTTCGCAGCTCCCCTTAATAACTGTTTAGCGCATACGAGTTTTTGGAAACTATTCCAACCTGCGATCATCGAACCTCCTTCAAACTCCAAAATCCAGTTATGCACATCGATTGACTCTGTACCATTATAATAAGAGAAACTATATTCCATATCTTTCAATGTAAAATTAATTTTTCCCCTATCAGGACTTCGGAAATCTTCATTTTCATCTTCACTTTCAATATGTATCACTATGTATCACTATGTATGCTTAATTTATCGTTATCTTAGCTATCATACTCCTTGTCTTGATCACACGTCACCAGATTGTGATGTTTTAGGAGTCTTTGTCTAAGTTCGGACTTTCGTCTATTGGTATTCAAGTTTAAAGCCCTGAGGGCTTATTTTAGTCCCTCGACTGTCATTCAAAATCGCTTGAGCATCCATAACTTACAATATAGTTTATAATGTTTTATAACAAAAATGAACTCAACAATGAGACTATCTTAGAACGAGATCTAAGCTTAAGTGAAAGCCGATTGCTTAAAACTCTTGCCTTCAAATTATTTTAGCTAAACGTAGATATTTCTCAGTGTTATCTGATTACTTAGTAAGTTTGTTCCAATAGTATATAATTAAATACAACAATACAAAGAACTAATATATTCAAAATTCGAAGAACAAGATTAATCTCGAAATATTGGTAAAATATTCAATTGTATAAGGTTTTAATTGGATTTTGACTTCTAATCTTTTATTTAGAAAATTAAAATTTTTTAATTAATTTGATATAAAATGTAATGGATTACTCCTCTTAAGAGGGAAATTGTTCGATTAATTTTAATATTTTTTGTTGGAGAGTACCTAGCTCTTTTAAGGCTGAGACTCAGGTTGATGGAAACGCTCTACATAACCACAGAAAGCTTCTGCAGGATAGAACCCTAAAACCTATTGGTCTTTATCAAAAGGATCAACTAAGATGAGGGTGGAGGAGGGCATAAAGGACTAAAAGCATACATGCCGGCCCTGACATATTAGGGTCACCTCCGCCAAAGAGAAATATAAAAAATACATATAAAAACCGATTTTGCTTTAAAATTAAATTTAACTAATCCTAATATATATTAAACACAAAAATGTGTTTCAAAATTACAAAATTTTTATAAAAACTTGTTTTCCAGCGTTAGAGTAAAATTTTGGAATAACAGTGAAAATAGTCGAATATTTTCCTTTTAATTTTACTGATATGCTTTTTTAGGATGAATTTTACTGATATGCTAATTTTACTGACTTGTCGAGTACAAAACACTGGAAGTACGAAGTCTGCAAGTAGTAGACGAAATACGCGTATCTGTATGATAAGCATATCAGTAAAATTAAAAGGAAAATATTCGACTATTTTCACTGTTAAAATTTCTAAACATTTCATCATCGTTCCCTGAAACAAAATTTTGAGCAACATGTTGGGGACCCAGTAGTAGGTCAATTTCAAAAAATTTTACCGGCCTTGTTTTTGTTCTACATGCGACATCTTATAATTTATATTATTTTTGTTATTAGATAAATTAAATTTTAAAGCCAAATGGGTTTTTATATATGTATTTTTTTATGAATTAATTCAAGTTGCCTTTGAACATATACATATGTATTTACTTTTGTATATATTTTTTTGGGAAAACTGATGGTTTATAAGAATATGAATTTTTTGTTTAATTTTTTGTTTCTTTCGACTTTTAAATATTGTGATTTGATTTATCTAATATTATTTATACTCGGGAGCCCTGTTGGTTAATTATATTTCAAGTTGAAGTGTTATTATCAAAATGTTATTATCAAAATGTCAGAGGCTTACGTAGTAAGACCTCCTCAGTTTTCATTAATTTCAAAATCTTGGACTATGATATTTTTGCTTTAACAGAAACATGACTTAAAAATTCGATAAATTTCTTAGAGTTGTTTTGTGTGTACATGCGTATGTATATATTTAAGTACCTTAAAACAAAAAAAAATCTAAACTAAAAATATACCTACATATTTAATTATCGTATATAGCCTGTTCCTGTACAAAATCATATCAAATTTTTATTTATTTTATAATTGTTTATATTTCAATGTACAAATAATTATTATACATGCATGCATAAATACTTGAAAAATAAACTTAAAATCCCTTTAAAAAAAATTCAAGTTCATATGTTTTTATTCATTTTTATCATCATTATTTTTTTTCCATACATTTCTTCCGGAACTACGTAGCCAACCAAAATACAAAATAATAATAAATTCTTCTGCTGATAAAAAAATTCTCAGAGTGAAAAAAATTCTCAACTTTAATGTTTCTATGTATTTGTAAAAAAATACCAAAAATAGAATCGATTTGGTATTCATAATCTACCCTTTTTCCAACAAACTACAAGTGCAGAAAACAACTGGAATACAGATGTGAAAACCTCCAATTATTATGTTTTCATTGGTTTTCGTTTCTTTTTTTACCTTAAAGAAACGATCGAAAATTAATATAATGAGCCTTATTCTGAGAAGCGAATTTTTCTGTACGTACTGAAAAATATGATAAATTTAATTTTTGGTATTCTGCGAAGCCAAATAGCGATACTGATCGGTTTTATTCGCAATGTTTCGATTTTCATTGTATTACGAGAATCGAATTTTTTTGTTCGCTGTCAGAAAAAACGATAAATATATCATTATAGAAAAAAGTAGTGAAATATGGCGAATGAGAAAAAGTATTTACTTTTATATAATTAACGTAAAATTCAAGTAAATTAATTATATATATATTTAAAAATAATTATTAAATATTATTTTACATTTTTAATTATAGAAAACTTACAAATAGGAGGCAGTTTGAATGTTAATTGGTGCAATGATATTTACATGTGTTCCATCAACATACAATAATTCCTGTGAATCCAAATTTATTATAATATCCCAATTTGATGGTTGATTTTTCTTCTTCGGTTTCAGGAAATTTTATATACTCGACACAATTCCGTCTCTAATATTGACAATGTTTCGGCTAATATTTTAGAAATAGTTGATTTAGCTGAACCTACCAAAAACTCGTTCCCCACGCCTTTTTGATAACTTCCTTCAGCAAGGAAACGCAATGTTCCAACCAATTTTATAATGAGTTTTACTGAATGTGGACCAATTGCAGGATTTAAATTATTGTCTAATTTATCTATAATCATTGCAAAGGCTTCTTTCGAGAGCCTGAAATACTTAATGAATTTAAAAAAAAAAAACAAATATAATTGAACAAATTTTTTTTATTATATTTTGTTTCGTAATGTAAATGAAAAAACATTTTTTAATAACTATAAAATTTTAATTTACCTTCACTTAATTTCACTTTTCAAACAAAAAATTAAAACAAAAAACGTCAAACATAAAAAAAAAAAATTTGACAATTTAACGAGCAATGCTGCCAGTTTTGCAAAATATCGTATCATTCGTTTCTCAGAATACCAAATGTGATGTTCTACCGGTACGTAGCGAAAAAGTGTTTCGTAGCGAAAGTTTCATACAAAAAAGAGCTTTCTGGTACGCTATTATAGCTTTCACTCTCTCAGCATACCGTCCTGATATATTGTAGATCCTGTTCTTTGGTACCTATCTTCAGTTTCTCTTCACTTCTCTTCACTCTTTCTTCAGTATGATCTCATGTGGTTATGAGGATGGATGTACGTCGCTTTAATTTTCAAAAATTGTAACATCTAATTTAACCGAAAATTTATACATGAAAATATTCTTCTGAGTTCGGAAGATAAAACTCCAAGTTTTTATTTTGTAAAATAAAAATAATAGCGCTCATCACGCATTTCGTATCTTCATATTTCGTAAATTTACGAATGTCAATTTTGCGTGAAGAGTAAATTTGTAAATTTTGTATTTTTCATTTCGTAAATTCGTAATAACAGCTGAATCCATGCTTCTAGAAAACATTTCAAAAGTAAATAGAAATGTTTATTTTAATTTATTTTTTATTTTTCTTTTTTATAAAAATTTCACTTACACATTTAAATTTAAATTTAAAATTTTTTTTATTTTTAATTTTGCATGTTTAAGTTTGTTAAGAAAAAATTAATTTGATTAATATTTTGTTGATAATTTGTATTTGTTTTTGTTTATTATTTATATTTGACATTAACTGTCAACAATACGAAGATACGAAGATACGGAATGAAAATTAAATAGCTCAGAGGCTTCTTGTTTTTCTTTCGTAAATTTACGATTTCGTATTTTATCATCCGTTCGTTTATAAAGCTTTTGTATGAAAATGTAGCAAACTTTTTTGGTTTTTAGTATGAAGTGTAGCAAACTAGCGTTATAAAAGAACCAAAATAATACGAATCGTAAATTTACGAAATTGCGTGACGAGCACTATTATATATTTAATTAAAAATAGACTAAACGATTGGAGGACGATAAATTTTACGTTTTCCATACATATTGGAGGAAAATACCAAAGTTGCGCTCTGTCTATGCTACTACTGCTATTGCTTGAAAATAACCAGCAGTGGTATGTATGAGTATTTATTAAACATTTATGTTTTGGGCTACTACATAGTATTATCAAAGAATATCAATTGATAAGGTTCACTGGAAGTCAAGATATTTTTACTACCGCATTTACAAAAAAAACCCATTAATTAAAGAAGCAAAGAATTATTGTAAATATTTTCTTATGTAAGAAGTTGTGAGAAAGAAAGAGTGCAATATAAACCATTTAAAAAACAACTTCATTTTTGCAATGTAGTTTTAAATAGCCCACGGGAGATTTTCGTTTATATATTTAGCCCACTAGAGATTTTTCATGTGTACGGTCGTCTGAAATTTTGTGTACGAATTTTTTTGAAAATACAATTTTATTTTACACTATAATTGAAATACAAATACAATGAAAGAAAATTTGATGAATTCCAATCAATGGCCGAAGGACCAACATTTGTTATGTCTTGACGTTTAAAAAATTGTTTACATACGCAGATTTTATTTTCATTAAAAATAAATTTAAATTTTGTTAAGAAGAATAATGGATAAAAACATTGTAATATTCGAAAATATAAAATACTAGCTTGGTAACCCGCCATAAATGACGGAAGCAAAATAAATTCTAGCATTTCTTTCCTTCATTAGAGTTTTCATTTCAAGTTTAAGAAAAATACGTATTTGCTTACTAATTTATAATACCTTTATTTTTATATTATAACGCTTTTAATTACCATATAAACAGAATATTTGTAGTAAGGTGCAAAATTTTCTATTCCCTAAGGGTCATTTACTCGATCATTCTAGCGACATCCTTTTTGCCAACATTGAAAATTTATCATATAATTCAGAATTAAATTAATCCTGTTAATAGATATAGATATATATATATAATATATAAAAAAAAACAATAAACAAAAAAAATAAAAATAAATAACAATTTTAACTCATCAGCGCATAACATTTCTGGCGATTATATATATATATATACCTATAGTACTATACAGGCTATGTATACGGTATGGCAAAACTATGATGCTATGATCATTATCATAACAACAAAAAAAATCAAAAAAAAAAAATATGTAGACACATAATGCATATTGTGTATAAGTTTAAGTAATAAGTTTAACTTTTGTTTTGTGTTACATGCTGTTTGCCTTTTGGTTATTATACCATATTAAACTATTGATAAAATTTCTATTAGTCCTTCTTATTATAAAGCAAAAAAATTGTTTATTTTATTTATATTATTGTATTATTTTTTATTTTTACTTATTATTTGCGAAGAATACTAACATTAAATTAAAAAAATATATTTCATGCAACGGTATTTCCATGCAAAGGTTCAGCATGGTAGACAGGGGTTAAAAAAGAGTACCAAAGCAATTTGTATACATATTGCAATTTGTATATGTGTTGGAGTATTCCGTCGGACTTACAAACATCCAGATAAATGCAGAATAATATATATATATATAAAATAACACTTTGCTTTTATCTTAAAAGATAAATAATTTGTTAGGCAGCGTTTATACTTCAACATTCTTCAATATTTATAGACGATTTTAGATTGAATAGAGTGAGAGAGAGACATTTGTGTTTACACATCATTTTTTAAACAATCAAACTATTTTCCTTATATATTCACCAAAACTAATATAAAAATAAAAACTTTTTTAATCAAGTACCCTGTGAATATGAAGTAAATGTCAAATCAAAAAAAAAAAAACTAACATTTAAATGAACAATAATGTACAAGTTTTTCATTATTCGTCATATTTAATTTTGTCTCTCTCAACAAATATTGAAGAAAATAGGATAAGTTCTATGATATAGTTAAAAAGATATGGCATTCCTGTGTTTCATTTTTGCACTATTCTGCGCATGACGTCACAATATACTTGTTCTTTTTTCGTATAGAGTTTGTTAATGTCAATCTGGTTAAATTATGAAAGTTAAATTTTGAAATAAATTTTAATGAAGAAAAGCTTAATTTAATTTATATTTAATATGTAGTCAAATTTATTAATACTTGGAAATGATGATTTATAAATAAAAAGGGGGTTATAAATAGAGTTTTGAGTTCAATTAGAACGTAAATAAATGTAATTTCAGTTATATAATTCTTTATAACTCTATATTGCAACCCCATATATTTACGGGTTTATAAAGATTTTCTGATAATTTGTCATAATAGCAGCATTCTTTCATTTAGTTTCATTAAACCTAAGAGCACCTTTTCCCCTTCAACTCTGTTGTAGGTTGTATTATTTTTATGGATCTATAGTCCCAGTTTATATGTTTATCACTTGTGCACATCTATTCCGTGAAATAAGAGTTCGTCAGGCAGTGGAAATTGTTTTCTACGTAGCACGTAGTAATTTGCATACTTTTGGACTTGCGAATGCAATCTGGTAGTATTTGTTTCAGCCCAATTCAGCCTTTTTGAGCCATTGTAAAATTGTTTAACTTGGTCTGGGTGGGGTAAAAATCCTCCAATCTTTTTTCCCTTAATTTTATGAAATTCAACTTCGGCTTTATTTTTAGGGATTCTCCACCTTCATGCAATCAAATATTTTTTAGTTTTAAATTACTTCTAAAATGTAAAATATAAAAAAACAATTTTTTGCTAATGCATTCCTGAAGTCAAAGTACAATATCTGTACTTATACATCTCTGCCTCAAGAGAATAACTTTCTTCAATTGAGCTAGGAATATCTACATCTAGAGTTAGAATCTTCATTTCACTCGCCTCAAAAACAGTTTCTAGCTCACTAGTTTCTTCTATTAAATAAGTATGATGTTACAATGTTCATATGCGGTAGGTATATTGTTATTGTACATACATACAACGGTTGTTATCACAATTAAACGCTGTACAATGTAGATCTCCTTATGCATTAACAACTTATCAACAATCAACAGATAATTTAATTTAACAATGCTTACTTATAATTATTTAACAAAATATAAATAAATTAACAAATAATTTAACTAACATGTTTTTTAATTTTAAACATTTTTTTATAACCAATTTAAATATAACTTTTAATAATACTTTCACTTTAGTTTTTTTTCTAATACAAGCAAAGAAAACAAAACTGACAAAAGACAATTTTGTTTTAAAGTATATTGTGAACAACAGACAAATAGAATGAAGTTAGCTGATATGCGCAATGCCATATCTTGTTATAGTTGTATGGTTGTATCAAAGATAATTTACAAGTTGATGTCCGATCGCCTAATAAAATAAAAACGAGAAATTTAAAAGCTATTTTCTGAATAGCTTTCATTTTCTCTTGAAATTTTTAATTGAGAAATGTATATTTTCATTATTTTTTATTATGTTTTTTATTTATTTTTACATACTCTACTCCAGCGAGTGCAAGCCTTTCTTTTTGTGATGGGTCATAATTAAATTAAAATTGTTTGAAGTTAACATGGCGGGTTATTGGATCTGAATTATTTGAATATTTTTTTATAAGTTTTAATATTTAATTTTTTAGGTAATGTTAGAATACTTTCGTCATTTAAAGCGGGTGTCATAAATACATAGAGCAAAAGTAACCCAAAATCTAAATCAAATATTGTAATCATACAGCATATGAAATTTCTTGCTACTTATTATATAATAATTTTTTTACATATATCAAGATTGTAAGTTTTTGTCCTTAAAATCATATTTTTGTGCGAAAATCATATTCTCTTCGAGTCGGTTCCAAGTAGATCCAAACCAAATATTTTAATAAGAAATTTGCCAAATTTTTCATACAAATAAACATGTGGCAAAGAATTATAAGCAAATATTTTTACGAAGAAATTTACCCCATATTATTATCGGGATTTTTATTATTAACCTTATTTATTTTTCTAGTTAAAATAAAATTTTCTCGTGGGTCGCACTATTACAGATTTAATCATAAGGCCAACTCAATATCAATCCCAAAATATTTTTTTTTTAAAAAGAAAAAAAATAACAATTTGTATGGATTAGTTGGTATTAGTTAAAATAAATGAGAGAATAAGAAAAATCTTTTAGATGTCCATAAGCAGTTTCCAACCAATACATATTTTTTTCTGCATGATTACCAAATTCTGATGGTATAATAAATATTATATGAAAAGGATCTAGTAAGAATTGTTTTTTTTTTCATATACAATATTTACATAGTTTTTTTTTTAATTGTGATATACGGGTACAAGAGAAAATTAGCAAACGTTAAAACAGTTATTTTGAAAAAAGTTGGTTTAGCATATATGAATTTATTTTACTAAAGTTAAAGAACACATCATTCGTACTTTGCATTAGAAATCACACATCATTCGTACACTTGCATTAAAATGTCCTTCATCCAAAGAAGACGGTACTCATCTATATAAATAGTGATATTGGGTTCATAACGTTTCGCCTCAATACATATATTCTCTTTTTCTTCAACTTTTTGTCAATCCATTTCCCTCCAAGACCTCTTCCCATTTCGTCAATTTTATAATTTTTTTAAATTTTCTAAAATTGTTGTATGATATGCATTCTTAATTTTTTTCATTTAATACTTACAAAACACGCGCCCGATATCTTATGTGAAAAACCCATTAACCGCGTTTGTGGTTTCGTAGAATGTCTACCTACGTAGAATGGTCATGGTAAAGGGTGAGTGGCTTTAGTGGGTTAAAGTCCCTCAATACCCATATAGTGTACAAAACAAAATAATAAAAACAAATAAAAAAAAACCTTTCCATATCCGAAAGAAAATGAACAAAAAAACAATGAATAGATAATGTATAAAATATTAGATAGTTGTTGCAGAAATAATTATATAAATAAAGAATTTCAAAATTATGCCCACTGGAAACTAAAAAACTAAATTTATTTATTAACAAAAGAAAAACAACAACAACATTTCTACCAAATTTTTATTTTACTGTAAAGTAAACTACTTCTTAAAATAATTTTTGTGTTTTTTTTTGTTTTCGTTTTCTTTTCTCTATTTCTTATTTTATTTTAGTTGTTAAATCAGTTAAATGACAAAAAACATTTGGATGAATTCAATTGGTAGGTCCAGGTACTCATGTCTCACACTCATTCTCCAATCTCAATCTCATTGAGCTGAGTTGCGACGATGAGATGAGGATGAATGTTTTTGTTGCTGTTATTTTTATATTTAAGACATTATTTTTATTTATACTGCAGTAGCGATACGTAAAATAATATGTAAAAATTTTAGTTTACAATTTTATTTCAGCTATAGACTCGAAATTTACGCGATCAATAATGGGAATGGTAAAAGATGTTCTAAAAAAACAAATTTTGTTCCGTTATTTTAATTTAAATGGATAAAAAACGAAAATAGTTTCGAAATGTAGTACTCAAATTAAATTAAAGAGTTTATTTTCTGAAACGCGAGTACACGTGTAAGCTTAACATTTAAAATTACCCAACTTTGAACAGTGTACAAAAAAAATACTTAATTAAGTTAATTGCAAATGTTTTTAATTGCCATTTGAAAAAAATATAAAATAATAAATAGATTTTTTGAAATTCGAAATTTTATTTATTTAAGTTTTATAACTTAACTATACAGTATTTTTGAAATAAATTTGAGTTTATTACTTTTTATTGTTATTTTGAACTATGTATGTGATGAAAAATAAATGAAATTAGTTTCAAGTAGTGACTATTTGTGGAAGAAAGCTATTGATAAATATAGAAATAGTAAATTTTTAAGATAAAATTTTAGAAGAAATAGGAATAGAAATATAGGGTGCCAATGTACATACTTGTAATACATTGGTTTAAAAAACATATTGAATAAATGTATTTTTAACAAAGCAGTACAAAATCATAATCAAAATGATTCCATTATACAATTATTATTTTTTTCTAAGTATAAATTTATATATCGTATCGAAATACTGGCGTATATAAGAAATTATTGAGCCTTTATTTACATTGAGCACATACATTATTTTCTAAATTCGGATTTCCTTCTATTTATAACACAACAATAAACTTTATCAAATTATTTTTAAATAATTTAGAAAGTAAATAATTTAATTATTTTATTTTCAAAATTATTTCAAAAACAATGTGATTTGATTGGTAAACTCACCCTACTTGATACATGATTTTTTTTTATTTTCATAAAAAAAAAAGACAAAAACAAATTCTTTTTCCTCTTATTTTTATTATCTATTATTTTTATTTACCAAAATTTCTCTCACTTCATCTTATAAATGAAATGATTGCGTATGTTAGAGGAGCTAATTCTAATGCAGTGCAAAAAGAAAAACAGAAACTGAAATAAACAATAGGAGTGAAGAGATACAACTTAAAAGTAAAAACCAAAGTCTGCAAGGATAAATCGTAAAATAACATGAAATTATTTTTTTTTCTTTATTATTTTACTCACTCTTCAAAATTTTAGAATATGTATAATTGTGTGTATATATTTCTGTACCAAATTAACGGGTAAAGCTCTTTAAAAACTAATTTAATTTGAAGAAGAGAAAATTTGAAAGCTCTCTCACTGCTACTCAATCAGCTGTGATTAGACACCCAGCAGCTGCGATTAGACACCCATTTTTGAATGAAAATTCCCATTTCTTCGGAAATCTACTTGTATATTATCTTTGGTTGTATCATGGATAAATTCTATTTTTCTTTTCAATATGTATTGATATCAATATGTGTTTACACATCAGTATTTCTTCAATATTCTCTCTCATTAATAAATATTGTCAATATATATTGAAGTGTAAACGCTGCCTTAGAAACAAAATAATCTTCTACTAAAAACAAAAAACAACAAATTACACTTCACGTGTTTTTCTTAAAAAACATTTGAAATTCTCTATGTGAATGCGTTCGGATAGTGACGAAATCTTATTTTTGAAAATCTTCCATTCTGAAAATCTTATTTCTGAAAATCTTATTTCTGAAAATCTTATTTCTGAAAATCTTATTTTTTGAAAATCTTATTTTTTTTCTCCGAAAATTTAATTTTTTCCTGTAAAATTTTTTTCTCGTCCATATTAATCTTTTTTTGTTGTGAAATTTAATTTATACACAAAATGGATAACAGCCCTTAAATGTAGTGAAGACAATAGGTCCGGGGTGCCAGATTTTGGGGTAGAAACTTAATATCACATGCTTTCATGCGTTTCGTATACGTTTACTTGTCGCCGGCAAAAACAGGGTTCTAATAAATGGGTAGCAGGAGTTTGAAGGCAGCAGCCTCCGACTTTAAAAATAAAATAATTTTTTTAAACACATTATTTTACTAAGACTGGTGCCGTATGCGTTATTATGTGCTCCTATTTAGAAAAAAAACAAAAAATACAAAATAAGTTTTTGTCAAATAAGATTTAAAAAAATAAGATTTCCAGAAATAAGATTTTCAGAAAAGAAGATTTTGAAAAAATAAGATTTTCAGAAATAAGATTTTCAGAAATAAAATTTTCAAAAATAAGATTTCGACCCCAAACCGAATGCGTTCATGCACTGGCTATTACAGGCGCTATCATAATTTGATTTTTGACGGAAATTTTATTCGGCGCTAATTCATTTTATTCTCTCATTTCAACGAAGATATTTCCAATATTTCTATTTATTTATTTTTTTACTTTTTTTAAATTTCTAATTAGTATATCAGTAAGTTTTCGTCAGTATATTTTTAGTAAAACAAAATAGGTAAAGCTGTCAATATATTTTAGTGAATATTCTTTTTTTTAACAAACTACATTATATGAAATTTTTTTACTAAAAAGATTTTCCTTTGAACGTCTTGTAAAATTTTTTAGTAGGTATAATGGATATTTTTATGTATCAGGTTACGCAGCTTTATTATGGTCTCCCTAATCTTATGGTCTCCATAAATACGCTAGTGTCTTTCAAGCAGAGCTGCTTGCAATTAGCGAAGCGCTCTTTTTGGTCAAACTTAGGTTTTGAACCTTTAAGTACTTGCGTACCGTTGACTATTTGAAAAAGGAAAGGATAGTTAGAGGAAAGGAAAGAAAATGGAAGAAGAAAAGTTTTGTGGAAAAGAGCGAACAATGTTGTAAATATTCGTCTTAAACCTCTGTAAGTCATAAATAAAAAATCCTTCTCTCATTGGGAATGCTTCGATTGGGACGCGGTTCCACAATCGGGATGTTCTTACCATAAAAGAATTTCCATAGCCGGACTTAAACCATCTCGGAATGTCTACTGTCAAAGGATGCGCACTTGATGCCTCTCGTGTTGTGCGATTGAATTGCTTGAGAGGAGGAAGAAGTGATTTTAATTCCTCGGAACAAGTGCCAACACCAAACAGATATCTATAAAATAGAGTAAGTGCTCCAACAATACGACGATGACCAAGCGGTATAAGGGATGAGGTCACATTTATGTCGCCTATAAGACGAATGGCGCGGTTTTGAACTTTGTACAAAAAATTTTAAGCAGTTTTTGGTGCACCTGCCCATAAATGTGAGTTATACTCGAGCTTGGGTCGTATATATGCTTTATAGATTTTTAAAAGGTCTCGAGATGAAAAATAAGTTTTGCAGCGGCTCAAAAATCCTAAACATTTTGCGGCGCTTTTCGCAATATCGAAAATATGCTCATTCCAATGCATATTTTGATTCACTCGCATTCCGAGAATGTTCAGATCTTTGAGTCGCTGGATACCTTCATTTTGAAGCCGGAGAATTGGTTCGAATGTTGTTAGCTTGTTACTAACAAAACAGCTTTGAGTTTTTGAAGTGTTAAACTCGACTCTGTTAGCTTTACCCCAGTCGACAATTTTGGCAAGGTCGTGATTGAGCGCGCCGGCCATCATTGTTCTTTTTGAGGTGACTGCGGAAGCTGTAGCATTAGTTTGTTTTAGAAAATCATATGATGCTACTAGAGTGCTGTCATCAGCAAAACTATGGATTGGATTGAAAGTTAATTTGAGAAGGTCATTAATGAAAATGAGAAATAGGGTGGGGGAAAGGACAGAGCCTTGTGGAACACCAGCATTGATTTGAAGTTGGTCGGAAAAAGAACCGTCAACTGAAACTATGATAGATCGATTTAAAAGAAAACTTTCAATCCATTTAGAAAAGGTTGAACCAAGGCCTATAGCGTTGCATTTTGCTATAAGAGCAGAATGCCAAACTCGATCAAAAGCCTTAGATATATCCAGAGCTACAACAGTAGCTTCACCAGATTGATGCAGGCTGGTGTTGAGCTTCTCGCAGAGGCATGTCATGAGATCACCGGTGGAACGTTGGGCTCGAAAGCCGTATTGGCTATCATGAATTATACCTCTACTGTCAAGATATTTCTTCAGCTTATGATTGATTAAGATTTCCATCGTTTTTGAAATAATGGAAGTAATAGCTATGGGCCTATAGTTTGAAGGATTGCTTTTGTCACCTTTTTTAGGAATAGGATAAACTTGGGAAACTTTCCAATAGGACGGGTAAGTTTCTGAAGAAAAGGACAAATAGAATAAGTTGCGCAGAGGTTTAGAAATAGCGAAGGCAATGTGTCGCAGCACAACTGCAGGTACACCATCAGGACTGGTAGATTTTTTTATATCGAGATTCTTCAAGACTTTTGCTACAGCTCTTGTTCAAAGTAGATTTTTTAAAGTAGATCCTTCCGAAGGAATAATTTAGAACAGGGATTGATGAAGGATTTTGGGCTGTAGGAGGGAGTGTGGAATTAGCTGCAAATAATTTTGCGAATAACTTTCCAACAGAATCTGATACAATAGTACTATTATTATCAATCATAGGTGGAAACGAAGACTTGCAAAAATTTTGCCCAACATTCTTAGCAAATGTCCAGAAAGACCTGCTGTTGTTGGGGAGATCAAAGATTTCTCGTCTCAATCTTTGGTTATGCAGGAATTTTTGCTGATTGATAACTTTTTTACATTTATTTCTAACCACTTTATAACTCTCATACGTATTGACTGTTTTATTGTTCTTGTATTTTTTGTAAGCTTCTTCTTTGGATTTCAGAGCTTTGCTGCAGAGGTCGTTGAACCAACCTGAGGGATTTCGTTTTATACTTCTAAGGCTATTTGGAATGAAAGTTTTCATTCCTAATAGAAATATCTTGGTAATCACCTCTGCAGCAAAGTCGACATTTTTATATTGGAAACACAACGACCAGTTCGATGCATTTAAAAAGTTGTTGAAGCCTTCCCAGTCAGCTTGGTGATAATACCAAACTAGTCTTTTGGGAGAATTAGAAGAACTGGTTGTGTTCGAAGCTTGTGCTTACAAGACAGTGGTCGGAACCACCTAGCGGAGAGTTAACAGAGATTGAATATTTCTCTGGATGGGTAGTTAGGAATAAATCCAGGATGTGTCCGTTCTGGTCGCGTCGGTTTGGTATCCTCGTAGGGCTTTTGACAAGTTGAGAAAGGTTGAAAAAATTGGAAAAAAGCTCAACTTGTTTGCCTTCGGGACTGTTGTGACTAGAAAAATTAAGCCAGTCTCTGTTATGAATATTGAAGTCTCCCGCCAGAATAATCTCAGACTCGGGATTGGTTTCCAGAATTGAGTTTATCTGGTTGGATAGTCTTTCTATAAGCATATCAGTTTCTAGCTGATTCGCTTGAGGCGATCTGTAAATAAAACAGAAGTGAATGATGTGCTTATCGGCGTGTATTTTCATCCAATTATATTGATGAATTGGATTGGAGCACTCAAAATATTGAAGAGTCTTATAAGCTACATCATTTCGTATATACAAAGCAATCCCTCTATGGGGTATAAAAAGTGGCACAAGCGAATAATTATTGATATTAAAGTTAATATCATTATTCACAACTTGTGTTTCACTTAGTGCTAAAATTGCTGGATTTTGGAGCCGTAGATGGCTTTCGACGGAATGGAAATTTGTTGATAGACCGCGAATGTTACAAAAATCTATCTTAAACATAATAACGAACAATTTACAAAGAGAAAAGGAAAATAAATTAAACTTAACAAAAAGTACCGAAAAAAAAAAATATATAAATTAAATTTTTTGGCCCACGAACCACTTACTTATACCACCCCTGCAATGAATGCAACTGAAACCAATATCACAACACTTTTTAACACAACAGTTTTTAATACCTTATTGGGTGTAGAAATACTCTCAGAAACATTCACTGCAGGTTATAACAATGAGAAAATTACGGTAATAACAAAATAAAAAAGAAGAAAAAATTATAGTGCATAATGAGAGAATTTTGTAGAAAAAAAAGAAAGCCGGAAAAGAAAAACGAAAAAAAAAAAAATTATTTTAATATGAAATGAATCATGATCAATCTTAACCAAATCCCGCACAGATATAGCAAGAGTAGTAGCCATCAGTACGGGTCACTGGCCAATAGGAAGCCACGCTGCCAAGCTAAGTATTCCTTTCAATCCCCACTGTCGCAGTTGCAAGGATGTGAATGAGGCAGAAACTCTTCAACACTTCCTTTGCAGATGTCCAGCATTAGCTAGAGTCAGACTCCGGACTTTAGGTGAAGCTTTCCCCAGCAATATAGGTTTTATTGCGGAAAGCAAAATAGAAGATCTGATCAACCTTCTTAATCTCACAGGGTGGCTCTAGTACTGAGTCCCTGGTGAGAGTGAAGATAAGAGAACGCCCACCTATAACAACTGACAACATGAAATAGGTCACTCGAGTCGTGGTATCAAAAAGGCACAATTAAGTGCTAATTGGTTTTTCAGAAACTGGAATGGCCACTTCTACCTACCTACCTACGCAGCTTTTTGAATAGTGAAAAAAATAAATTACAATGTTTGTAAACTATTAATTATGGAAAACCAAAACAATTTAAATGGTTACTTAAGTATAGTAATTATTATTTTAATCTGATTCAGCGTGGTGGTTTAGTAGTATCTTCTATATATGTACAAAATATACTATTTCATATGAAAGCTATTTTAAAGAGTTTAATGATTTTCATAAAATATTAATTTCTGGCTGATATCAATCAAAAAGGAATTATATGTCCTTTAACTTATCAAAGTGTAACATCTGCTGACTTTGATGTACCATTATTAGGCACAATTTGTACATGGGGAAAACGTTCTTTCGAAATTTTTACACACATTTTTTTCAATTTTTGCTAATATTGTGTTGTCTAATATATGTAAAATGGAAAATAATAAAGTATGTGAAAGTAAAAAGTCATCATTAACTTTCAATATGTTAAAATTTAAATAAATTAAATAATTTAATATTTTTACTTTGACGTTTTCTAAAACTTGTTATAACTACATAACTTTGTTGTTGTTTTTAATTGAATTGTTTTTTGTTTTATTTATTTGGAAAATAATATTATTTTATTATTTTGATAAAAGATTTTACTTTGGTTTCATTCAAAATATATTTTCAATTTAAAAAATTTTGGCAACAAAAGCAATGTGTACTACACTTGTTAACGCTTACCCCAACGAATTACAATTAATTTAATTCTAATTCGTTGGCTTACCCTATTTTAAATTTCAAAAAATTTTGTTTTCAAAAAATTATATATTTATGAAATTTATTTTAATTTTGTTTTAGGCTAGGCGCACACAATTTTTAGTTTTGCAACTGTTTGATTGCACGTTTGTGTTCCATTAGTTTATATGAAAGCGCGCACACATAACTATTTGATTGCATCTAATCCAGGAGTGGCATTCTGTATTGTGATAAACGATAGTCACCCTTGTGACAGTCAAAGATGACACTAAAATTTTTTGGTATTCTGTATTGCGATCATTTAAATAATTTAATAAAACGGCAGCATTTTAAAAAATACAATTCGGAAATGGCAACACAAGTGATTTATTAAATGTCAAAGTGTCAAAACAATAGAAAACAAAAATAAGTTGAAAATTTTATTAGAGCTATTAATCAATAAAGTGAAATTATAAAAAAACAAGATTATATATTAAAAGAGAAAAAAATTAAAAGTAAATTTTATAAAAATGTTTTTAACAATGTAATTTAATAAAATGTATATTTAAACCAAAAATAAAATTTATTGCTGACTAAAATACTAAAAAAAAACATAAAGTGAAAATCATTTCAACTAATTTAATAAAATGAAAAAGAAAATTATATTCACATTTGAGTAAAATTCAGTTGGAAACTTATAATTAATTAGTATAAATTTGTATATATGTAATTGAAAAACAAAATAAAATTCAAACTTATTAAAAAAAAAATTAACACATAATCACAGCAATTTTTATTCAGTTCCATTATTTTTAAATCATTTGCAATTTTAGCGACTTCTAATTCTAAAACTCGCAATTTTTAATATTTACATTATAATAAATCTTAAAAAACCAAAACATAAAAAATTTAAAAGGCTAAAATCTTAAGAAACAACTAAACTTTTATTTATATTTATCATGAGTGACACCAAATTAGCTGTCACCCTGAAATCACAAAAAAAATGCGACTATCACTGTGACAATCACCATATAGAATACCAAATATAGATATGCGACAGTCGCAGCGTGATTATCACAATAGAGAATTCCACCCCAGCAATCAAACAGTTTGTAATTTTTTACTTGTAATTAACTACCTGTATCAATACCTGAAAAAATTTGTATATTAAAAATACATGAATAATCTCTTAATATGTGTAAATTAAGAATACATGATAATCTGTTTGAAATAAAAAAAAATTTACTTCCCTTATAAGCCAATAAAATAAAATAATATGATATTTAAGAAATAACACATGTTTTTGAAACCAATATTGAAAATTTGTTGGTTGCGCACGGCTGCGTTCATTCTGTTCAAGAGGTAAATAATAATAAAATATCAGAACATACCAATTGTACTATACAAATGAATATACAAAAGTACTATTGTATGGAGTGAAATAAGTATGTGGTTAAACATACAATAATAGAGTCAATGATAGAATCAAAGATTCTAGAAAAAAATCTAAAAATGATAGTAATAAAAGAATAAAATACATTAGTTATGTATTACAAAACGTGAATTTTTATATTTTTAAGAAATAAAACGGCAACAATAAATTTCTGATAGATTGTTTGTTTGACCTTGTAAGGAGATATACATATTTGTATTATCTACTTATATAAATACTTATTTATACATGATTGATAAATAGAAACAGACAAAATTAACAAAATCAAAAAAATATTCTTTGTTGAAAATTTAAAAATATACCTACTTTTCAATATACTTTTTAACCCACATAAATATTCATATAAAGACGACGTGCATAGTTAAAGTCATAAATTGTGATTGTGACTTAAAAAAACACGAACGTTAAAAGAACATTTGTATCTTATCGTGAACAGTTAGTCAGTATGTTCCTCATTTAAATACTTAGTTGTGATATAAAATTAGTTTATTTCGACATTATAAAAAAAAAATGATTGTTAATCTTAATAGATTTAGCATATCCACATTATTGTGGATATTTATTTTATTTATTTATTCATTTATTTATTTTACCATAAATGCCTAAAGAGCAAAGAGATTTCTCTCATTCTAAGGCTTAATATAAATTTAATTTTTTTTTATATATATCTATTATGTATATGTAAACGTTTTAATATATACCGGGTGTTTCAGAGCATGCGTATCAGCTTTTTAAGAGGAGAAGGAGCCGTTATTTTCAAATTAAATACAAAAAATCGTTGAATTGGAAAAAGGGATACTTTTTTATAAAAGAGGCTGAATGATAATCACATTACTTCATTCCCAATGTAAAGTTGATGACTATAAATTTAATTAAGAAATAGAATATAAAATTTTAATTTGGTAATTATTTAACAAAAATTGGTAATTAGTTACCAAAAGATAGCTTTTGTTTGCGGCGGTTCATCCTAAGGATCAGGTTGGGCACTGTCAATCCCGTAAAACTAACCAGAATTCTAAAAACTTGTAATACTTCTTAATTATAAAATACAAAAAAAATTCAAATTTCTACACATCCTTTCAAAAAATCCTGGCTATCAATTTCTTTAATATCACATTTTTGATTATTTCCTACCCTATTCATTAATAAAGCATCATCACTGAATATGACGAAAAAAAAACGAAATCAAAATTGGTACTTGTATAATATTATACCACATACCGTACACATTTAAACATTTACACATTTGCACATCAAAATTGAATGAATATGTATTTATTTTATTACTAAGTTTACATTTATTCAAAGTTGTGACATTCACTTACAAACTATATGCGTGAAAAAAGAGACAAAAATAAGATAATATTCGTTAGTAAATAACAATACTTAGGGCGTTTTCGAACCTAGCCTTAGCACTAGCACTTCGCACTAGCACTAGCACTGCACACTTTACTAAATAGTCGCACTATTTGTCGCACTATTTTAATAAATTTATGACAATTAATAAATTTTAAGAGTAAAATCAATGTTGCCATAGTAAATATTTTTTTAACTTTTTGTGTCAAATTTATTGTAAAAACAGCAAAAAAGCGCTTTATTCCAGAATTATTTAATTTTTTTATATATATTATTCTTTTAGTACGATATTTGGTGTTCTTGAGACTACACTAAAATTTTGACAACAAATCAAGTTCGATCAGTTTTTTGAATATTATTGCTTTGGCCGAAACTCTTATCCTATAAATTTTTCTTAGTTTTTGAACCAAGAAAATTATATCATGAAAGATTTCATTCGTAACATTATTTGTTATTGGATTTCCCGATAATATAATCAATCCATCGTCATTTTCACTCTTACTATATGTTGATTCTCTGTGATATATAGGATTTAAAACAATAACAAAAAATTCTAAAAGGGAAAATGGTTCCAAATAAATACAACTTAAATATTTATTTATTTATTCTAATAAACTTAGAACGTATAATTTTTCTTATTCTTCTTATCACCAAATAATATAGTACAATAAAAAAGAAAATACAATTCTCATTTTAAATAATAATTTTAAGTGTGTGATAATTTTGTACCCTTATGTTATAAATAATAATTTGTTAATAAGCATATAAATACATACATGTACAATTCCACATTAATTCAATCATAAATAAAATATTAGTCAAAGTTGGATAGGTTATTTCAGATATTTCAAATGCAATTATTTGATAATAAATAATAAAAATAAAAATTTATTAATATTATTATTTATACTTTTTTTGAGTGAATAAACAAAAGATTTCTTGTTTTTGAATTTTTATATTTTTTATTTTAATTATGTGAATAGTTTTGATTTGTATTTTTGTAAGTTTATTCTTGTGAATTTTTACTCTGCGTGAATATTTGAATTGAGTGATGTGCACTTAAAATAGCACCTTAAATAATTTACTAAAAAATAGCTACTAAAATACTAATCCAAAATAAAAAAAAACTAAATTACACCAATCCAATTTATAATAAACAAGTAAATAAAAAATTTTATATTTTAAATTTAATTAACAAAAGGCCCTCATCCCGAAAGGGAAAAGGACCAAAGTTGGTCTGCAGATTTATCTGCAAGTCCGCTGATAAAAATAAATAAATAAAATAAAAATTTTGAAGTTTCGTTATATAACCGGGTTTATACTTAATTATAATTTTACAGAAGAATTGGTGATAGCAAAAAGTGGATTTATTGTAGACAATTACAATATTACTTCAAGAAAAAGACCACCAGAAAAAGACGATACTAGTGACGACAATACAAAATACGTCCAACCAAATTTATCTAAATTAAATAATAATAAAAAATCATCAACAAATATGCCTGATAAAGATGCTGATATGGTTTTTGGTAAATTTTATTTTAATTTATGTTTCATTTACTTAGTTATTTTTTTTTGGCGATTAAATTCTTAATTACGTATTTTAATTAATTTTTATTTTTCTATTTTTCGATGTAATATATAAAATTGGTTATTAACTACATATCTACACTATATTATCATAATAAATGTGATATCATATCGTAAAATAATTGAAAATTTAATTTAAAAAATCTGAAGACATCATCATTCCAACGTTATTAATTGCTGGACTTTTAGTTGTAAATGGATTTGTTTTTGCTGTTATTATATATTTTCGACGAAGGTTTGTTTATTTATTTAATTTAATTTTTATTTTTTTTTTATATAATTTAAAATAATTTAATAAATTTTCAAAATCTTACATAATATCTTATATTAGAATAACCCTGCCCGCGTTGCTCAACAATACAATAACATACGTTTACGTCTTTGTATGAAAAATGAAATTTTCTAGAAAGAATCGACATTTGCCTGGAAAAAGTGCAAAATACATCAATTTTATAAAGTGAGAACATCAAAAAAGATAAAAAATTATTGTAGTGCTTGGTGGTAAACGACATTTGTAGTATTGCCATTTTCACAAATGAATAAAGACGATGGCTTTCCAACACGTGAACATGCAACGTATTCATTTTGTCGAACCGATTAATCAATACGCGTAATAATTCATAGCGCTAAAATTTTTATCGGTTACCGCAGTTACCATAAAAAGAAATAAAAATAAATTCCATTAATCAATTATATTTTAATTGCACCCCTAAAAATTATTTTATTTTGTACGCACCGGTTGAATGATTAATCATTCTTAAATTAAAATGGTACCCATCTGAACCTTGCCAAAAATTGGCAGATATTGCAACGAATCATAGGAACGGTATGCTTCACTAACATTTTCTAACTGGTCATTACTGCGCTGCAAAATAATGTCACGCCTATTGAATTCTTCTCCAAGCATGACAATATCTAACCCATCTTCAAATCTTGATGCATTAAACCTTCCTACATGTTGGCCAGCTGACATTTTATCTGCATTTATTTTTATTCCATACTTGTCAGGAGGTACATTATCAATTTATGATTTATTTTATGATTTAAATATTATATTCTAACCAATTCATTGTGTTCATGTAATAAGATTTATAATTCACGAATAAATAATTCGTGCTTTTTTGCTCAATTTCGGATTTATTGAATAACGCCGATCAACTTCTTCATCTCCACTTACTATTGAAAACTTAAAAAATTATAACAAATTAAAAAAAATTAATAAAATTTACAACAATAATTTGTGAAAAAATTTAAGAAAATTGTTAGTACGAACATCGCAATCATTTAAAGTCTACTATGAAATAAATTTGTAGAAAGTGATATTCTTGGTTGTCGAATGGCAATAACGAACAAATTTTATGGTACTAGGTGTATCACATCACAACAAATTTGTTAAACTTTTCGTATAAATCCAAACACATTAATATTTGAATTGAAATTCACATTATTTACCTTAAAAGTTTGTTGTGCCACAAGTGACGTCATTTGAAAGCAGCAATTGTACGACTGAATGAATTTCAGGAAATGTTTTGATAGATTTGTTCTACCAGCAAGCAAAGAAAATAATGGCTCTGGTAGTGCATTTACTGGTGTTAATTTAACTTTTTAGCCAGCACAACACATTCCATGGGTTTCATTTCTAAATTTCAATGCATTGCATTTATTACAAACTTTATCCATTTTGCCAATTTGAATGGCGTAATCAATGTTGTGAACATAATTAAAACCTGCACGATGCAAATTTCCAATTGAATGACTACGTCTCCGTTTTTGCCTATTTTAATTTTCACGTTGAGTGTTACGTTTACGATCTCTTCTCTTTCTAACTCTCACATTTTCGATCTTCTCTTTGTTTTTGATTTTGAATTGATCTTGACGTGCCATTTCTACTTCATTACTTTCTAATCGGTCTAATGTTCATTCTGATTAGATCTGTTTGACTGCTGTTGCGTGTTCGTCGGCCAATTTGTGAACACCTTCGTCGCGGTATTGTTGAATAATTTTATTCTGTTAACATATTAAATTGTCTTTATTTTTTTTTATTTAATTTTAACTGAATGATTACAAATCAATGATTAAAAATGTCAATGCTCAAAATGTAAACTTAAATGACAACCAATAAACACACAGAAATTGAATAAATCAAATTACCCCCACAAGCAGAGCCTTTCGTGTTGTATATCGATACCGATAAAATTTATTTCTCATAGGTAAATGTAAATAAATTCACACATTTTATATGGGAAAAACACACAATCACAAAACTGTGCGTAAAACGCATATTACGACTTTTTAAACCATCAGTGAAAGTAGACCTTCCAACGCATGTATTGGTTTGTAAATCGGTTGAGTGGTTCTCGAGTTATAAAATGACGGACATATGACGGACAACTTATTTTTTTATTAATTTTTTTGGTTCGTCCCTCGTCATTCGTTGTGATTGTGTTTTCAACATTATGTTGAATTTGAATTTTAAAATAAAAAAATTTTTGTGTTTTTGAAATTTCAAAATTTGTTTATGAAAAAAATGGAGGAAAAATCTTTAAAAAATTAATTTAAAAAATTTTTAATTTGAATTTGAATTTTAAAAATGTTTTATTAAAGCCATTTTGACCAATTTATGTTGGTATCAAAGAATGTCATTCGCATTCGCCGACGAGTAAAATAGAAATATAGATCTATTTTTTGAACGCGAAATTTTCGTCATTCGTCATTCGTCACGATGTACATATAATCTCATGTATTTGAAAGCGAAAAATTCGTCATTCGTCGTGATTGTGTTTTCGACATTAATTATATAAAAATTTTGATTTTTTTACTAAGTAATTTAATTTTTCGTCTTCATTAGCGTAATTCCTATTAGTGAACTATAACATAAACTATAAAAAACTTATTGCCACTTGTTGAAGTATTATTTTTAACTTGTCTGAATCGAAACTTGTTGAAAAAAATAAGGTTAAAAAAATAAAAATATTTAAACAAAATAAATATTTTATTTTATTTGAATAATTTTTAATTGATTGGAAAATAAACATATTTAAATACACATGTCTAATTCACACTAAGTAAATGACAAAACAAAAACATTCTAAATTTTGTTGTCAGAATTAAAATTTAATCATTGACATGATGATGAATTTGATGAATTTCTTGATGAATTTCAAAAACTAAAAAACTAATTTTAGTTTCATCAATAAAGAATTTTTTTTATTAAAAATAACTTTGAAAATAATAATAATAATGAAAAATTAACCCTACACATAAAAAAATGATTACCTATCGGAATCTAATATGTTAAGACAGATAAGAAATTTTTAAAAACGGACTGTTACTTGGCATGAATTTTATTAACTAGAGAGTTATTTTAAATCAAAATTTTTAATAATGGACAACCAATAATATGAACTACTTACTTGCTTGATGTGAGATTTATTAACTTAGAGAGTTATTTTACAATGATAAAGGACAACTTCTTGGTAAAAAATTTAATAAAATTATTTATAAAGTTATTTTGTTACATGAATGAAAATTAAATATCTATAGGTTTAAATTTTGATTTTTTATTGTTAATTTTTAAAGATAATCTCTCAAATATGTGGCATTTTGCCAATTGTGGCAGTTTTAGGTAATAAGTGCAAAATTTATTTATTTTTAAAAATGGTTGAAACAAGTAAATAAGAAACTTCATTATAAGATCATAAAAAGTTAAAAAAAAAATAGTTTAGATTTTTTTGTTTGTATGTATATCTAAGACGTTTTGTTGCTTTTAATTAATTTATTTCAGTTTTTCATATTTGTTACTTGTTTTTCAAATTTCTTAAATTTATTTATTATAAAATTTATCTGAAAGACTCTCTTAATATTGGGAACGTAAAATTGATACGTTTATGCAAAATATTTGTGTTTAAATTTTCAATGAACAGGTAAAATTCCGAGTAGCTTTTAAATATGACGAAATATCTTTTAAATACAAGACATACAACAATATTATACTTGTGCATTTTCAAAATGACTTATTCCTTTTAAATATATTAATTGTTGTCAGGTTTCCGTTCACTAAAAATTTTTAATATTGCAATTTTTTTTTACCTTCTTGACAGTTACTTAGGCTTTTCCTGCTTAATTAAGTACGGTACTGCAAATTTAGACTACAATATCTACAATATTTCGATTATTTACAATCAAAAGTATTTATTTAATAATTTACTGGCTCTACTCATTAAATGTGGAAAACTACTGCTATATTCAGGAACTAAGACTTCTTAAATAGAACAGTTTTATTGTATTTAATTTGTTATCAGACTAAATATACTCTCAATTATTTTTTGTCCTTTATTATATTTTAATGACAAAGGGTACTAGACCAGGCTAAAAACCAGTAAAGAATTTTTTGTTTCATCGGGAATCGAAACAACCTTCCACTTAAAATGCAAGCTACTGAGCCACCCAGCGTGTCGATATTACTTCCTTCATCAGTGCTTGGTGACTAATATCGATATTTCTTACTGCATCCAAACTTTACTAGATTAGCAATGGTATTATACTGGTATATGTATATATAAATTAATAATGCAAATATATATCCACTTAACTAATTAGGTTTTAAAGTATGTAAGTTGAAATTATATTTCATTGCACCGTTGTATTACACTACTGACAGAACAGACATATAATATCGATTATCGAAATTGTAATATTAACTGATATTATGATATCGCTACATGTGTCAACTAATATCATGATATTAATAAATAGTATTCTAATATAAACGTAGTACTGATACTACCAACAAAGGCATACTATTGCCAGAAATTATATATATATATATATCTACATATAAATTTCGATATAATTTCTTATATTGCCATAATATTACGAATCAACATGGCAGTGTTGTTCATGAGAGCAGTCTGTTGGCAAGTAGGTCTATTTTTTTTTTTAATTTTTAGTACTGAATAGTTGCTTTGGCCATAAACATAAATAGAGGAACTACACCATAAAGTAAATACATATAATCATAAAGGAAGTATAAATAGAGAAACTAGAAATAACAAATATTTTCACGATTTTTTTTTGCTTGAAAAAATTTTCAAAATACCCCATACACAGTAGAACCTACATAAGACCACATTAAAATTTTGTAATACGTCATTTTAGCGTCCTCGTTAACAGAAACTCATACAAAATATTGAACTAAACATTTTTCTTTTACGCAGGTTCAACTGTATAGACTCTAGCTTTGAGAGAGAGAATCTTTAAAATGATTTTAATTCTTGTTGTTTTTTTTTGTTTTTGCTTTTATATAATATGCATATAGTGTTTTAGTGGCAATAAGGTAAGGTTGTGTATGTCGTATCAAATACACACTTGATGGGTTGAGGTAAAGTAGACCAATAATATAAAATACATGGTGTCGGGACAAAATTTCATGAAGCAAAATTACATAAAAAAATTATATATGTACATATTTAAGCTTTTTGAAAAATTTAAAATTATTTGGTTTTGTAATAAAGGTACTTTATTTTTTAAAAATAAATAAGAATACTAAGGTGGTTATGCTGAAGTCCGAAGCGGAATATCCCCGGAAAAATTTTCCGATCCGAATACGAAAAAACCGGTATTCTGAAATCCATTCGACTACAAAGTTTGTGCAGAAATCAAAATCAAATGTTTCGGAAGATTTTTTCATTTCATATAAAAAACGCCGCCTTTTGACAGTTTGAGTTTTTTTTATTTATTTTGTAAAAAGTTATAAATTTTTAAATAATTACATAACGTGTATATACATACATTAAAAGTAAAAGTTATAAACTTTTAATTACATATGTATATAGCATAACCACCTAATTCTTTTATTTCTTAAAAATATAAAACAAAATCATATTTTAAATAGGAAATATTATTTAACTAAAGATTTTGACAATTTCTTCCACATTTGATATTAATTGGTAAAAATTTAAACATTTAGTTTTTTTAAATATGAAATTTTGTCGTATGGAGTTTTATTCATACATATTTAATTGTATGAATTTAACAGTATCATTGCTTAAATTTTAACAATGAGACTTTTAATTGGTCATTCAGATTCAGCTAGTTGTAAAGAAGACTGTACTGATTTACTTCTAGGTGATCTATCTATAGCAGATTCAATTAGTTAAGACAAAATGATTCAATACAGGAATCTATTATTATGTTTGATGATGATGATCTCAATTATGATATACGTGTATCTGTAGATATTTTAAATAATATAATTGAAGAGAATTCCATGAAATACTATGGTGGATATATAATTTTTAAAATTTTAAATAAAGTAAAATGCGAAAGTATAAGGCCATTTTAACGAAAGATAATTTAGAGATATTTTAGAGATTAACTACTAGGATGTGCCGATTTAAAAACAATAATAAAATAAATGAATAGAATATTTAATTAAATTAAATAAAACATTTGTTGTTGTTTAAATTAAATAAAACACTTGTCTTGATAATGTCTTAGAAGGACGAAACATGTCGACTTAAATTTTATTTTAATTTTTGTTTTTTGATTAAAATGTTAAAATAAAATATATAAGAAAATTTTAATAATTTCTTAATTAGGGAAACAACAACAAGTGTTTTATTTAATTTAATTAAATATTGTATTAATTTCTAAAAATTATGTTTCACCAAGTGCCAACCTAAAAATCTTTAGATTTTTAAATGAATAATAAAACTGAAATAAATTAATTTAAACTTAATCACCAAGAACAATTTTTTTTTGTACCTAAAAAAAGAGCATTATTATTAACTCTATTTAATAAACTTTGTATAAAGAGTTGTCCTTTATCAAAAATTTTGATATAAAATAACTCTAGTTAATAAAAATCATACCAACACCAAGTAACAGTCCGCTATAAATTTTAATTGAAAATAATTCTAGTCAATAGAATAGGCTATCTTTAACATAATTACTGTTGTCTGATAAAACAGAAAATAGAAAACTGTGACACTGAAATATTTTAATGATAAAAAAATATTTCTTTTATGCTAGATATGTTAGCAGGGAATATTTTTAAGTATAGTAGTGCCCCTTACGCATTTTCGTAAATTTACGATTCGTATTATTTTGGTTCTTATATATCGCTAGCTACTAGCTACACTTCGTATTAACAACCAATCAAATTGTTTCATTTTGATTAAAAGTTTGCTACACTTTCATACAAAGCTTTATAAAAGAACGGATGATCAAATACGAAATCGTAAATTTACGAAAGAAAAATAAGAAGCCTCTGAGCTATTTAATTTTCATTTCGTATCTTCGTATTGTTGACAGTTAATGTCAAATATCAATAAAAAACAAAAATAAATACAAATTATCAGCAAAGTGATAATCAAATTAATTTTTATTAACAAACTTAAAAATTTTGTAAATATTTAAAATAAATTTAAATGTGTAGGTGAAATTTTTATAAAAAAGGAAAATAAACACTTGCATTCACTTTTAAAATTCCTCTTTGCTGATTGATTTATAGTTTGAGTAAGTAGTAATTCTTTATACCGAACATCTGTCGTGTTTATTTTGTGCTCTTCTTTAAAAAATATATATGTAGATATGTTTGTCAACTAAAAAAGAAATAATAAAACTTAATGGAAATAATAAAAATTGGAAATCAAATTTAAACAGACGACAGATATCAGCTGTTATTACGAATTTTCGAAATGAAAAATACAAAATTTACAAATTTTTCTTCACGCAAAATGAACATTCGTAAATTTACGAAATACGGAAATGTGTGGCGGGCACTAGTATATTTATAATTACGTACATATATAGAAGTATATTTTTAATTACATATATACAATCGTCTTCTGAAAGACTAAAATTCGTAGTACCTTAGAAGAATTATATAATCCTTAAGACTTAAGGCTATAATTCATATTACGGGAAGAACTTCAGTGAAAATGCAAAACATAAAAAAGAGATGATGAACCATACTAAGGTTTTCCAAGGTTTTACGCACTCTAAGTACGTAAGTAAAAACATAAGACTATATCGTTATTCCACTATTATATATTTAAAAAATCTAACGATCTATATAAGTATTGTAAAGATTTTGAAAATAATATTAATATTAGTAAAGCAATTGAAAATAGAGTTAGCTTTTTTTTCAAAAAAAAAAAAAAATTTATAAAATTTTTATAATTTCTATTTATTTTTTTTATAACAAAAACATTTTTTAATAATATAATATTTAATTTATAAAATTTCATTAGGATTGCAAGAAGAGATGGTTATATATCGTTTTAAAAAATTTATATAAAAAATATTTTATGAAGGGCCGTTTCATTATTGTAAATAATAATTTGACGAAAATATGACTAGTTATAAATTATTCGAAATTTTTATTAAATAAAAATTATTTCAATTAATATAATATCAAAAATTAAGCTATAGAATCGACTACTATTATATTAAATTTTAAATTGTAATAATTTTGTAAGTTGTAATGGGCAAAAATGTTATAACTTACCTAAAATTTTAGTTTTCTTTTTAATCTTGAGTTTTAAAAAATTAAATTCTGTGATAATATAATACATATTTCTTTTAATATTATAATATTTTTGATAATAAATGTACATATGTGTATGTGAATAATTATTTTTTAATTAAATTCATTTAGAAAAACAATAAAAATAATATCGAAAAAAAATTTAAATTTAAATAAATAACTAATAATATATTAACTAAAAATACATCATGAAAACCATTAAAATAATTTAAAAATATATTTAAATAATAAAAATAATTATAAGAAACAAATTATTTTAAATAAATTCTTTAGTAATTATTTCTAAAATCTTATTGATTTTCAAATATTATCTATACATTTGGAATAATAATCTATATTGATAAACGGATTTAAATGAGTTTAAATTTAGATATATTTTCGTAAAGAAAGACAAGTCAAAAATTATCAACTTTAAGAATTTTCGCCTCCATAAACTTATATTTACTTTACATTATATATGTCAGAAACCTACATATGAGAGCAACTTTCTTCTAAATAAATAAATAAAAAAAAATGTTTTGAAAATAATAATAAAGCAATAGAAAATTAGCCTATAATTGGTGATATCTCTCAAAATACATTAAAAAAATGTTGATATACTTATGTCATTAATTACCATCCAAATCTATATATTATTGTATAATCGAAATCGAACACGGATCAAGAATTTTTTTATATAAGTATACAGAAAAATGTTATTTAAACACAAATAATAAATTCATGAAAATGTGTGTTTTGATGGAATTTTTAATATAAAAAATATCGATCAAGATCACTAAGATTTTCAGAATTTAAGTTATTTTTCAGCATCGACTCAACATACATAACTCTTATAATAAACATAATTAATTACTTGTTGCCAAGCTGAAGAAATTTATAATATAACAGAAATTTATGTAATCTTGAATTATAATAAGCAAGCATTTAAGACCTGCACAGTAAGCACCTTCTTATTATATCTCGCTTCTCTATAATGAATTCTTAATATATAAATAAGTTGTAATGTATTTACCAAAGAATACGCACACAGTTAAAAAAATTTCAATATGTGAAATTTCAAAATTATACATGTGAGTTCTTTTTTTTTTTTTTTCTTTATTCAAATGAATTTATACAATTATTACTTTAATCTTAATCTTAAGTAATAATTACGGTCTTAAAATTCAGTTCACATTTATTATTTAAACTTATAATTAAATTATATTAAGCATTATATAGGATTAAACATTATAATAGAAAATATTTATATTCGATTTAATAAAAACAAAAAGAAACAAGAAAAAATTAAGTTTAAGATTAATTATATACTAGGTAATTTAAAATATAAAAATAGGGTTTTAAGACCTAGCCTAAGCTGTCTGGTCGAATTGAATATTACAAAACAATTTTCATTTTCCTAATACTTACTATAGCAATCACACTTGAATATTTACAAAACTATAAAAAAATGCATTTTACATATATATACCTCATTTAAATTTTCTTATATTTAAATTTTTATTGCTTTATTACTTTATTTTTACTTTACCATTTACACTACTTATTAACTTTTGATATTTTTGAAGTTTTATCAAAGAATATCCATAATAAGAAGGTTCACTGGAAGTCAAGATATTTTTACTAACACATTTACAAAAGAAAACCCATTAGTTAAAGAAGCAAAGAACTATTGTACATATTTTCTTATGTAAGAAGTTGTGAGAAAGAAAGAGTGCAATATAAACCATTTAAAAAACAACTTCATTTTTGCAATGTAATTTTAAATAGCCCAAGGGAGATTTTTGTTTATTTATTTAGCCCACTAGAGCTTTTTCGGGTGTACTGTCGTCTGAAATTTTGTGTACGAATTTTTTTAAAAATAAACGTATTAAATTTATTAGGGTACGTATGAGAATAAATAAATTTTGAATGATTCAATTTTTCCAGGTACCTACATAAAATAATATTGGTTTCAAAAACATGTGTTATTTCTTAAATATCATATTATTTTATTTTATTGGCTTATAAGGGAAGTAAATTTTTTTTTATTTCAAGCAGATTATCATTCATGTATTTTCAATATACACATTTTTTCAGGTATTGAAACAGGTAGTTAAAAAGAATATCAAGCGGTTTTTTTTTTTATGAATGACTCGATGCCTTTTTAGTTTCTGAAAGATTAAATTGTCCATTTTAATCATCAATGAACTAATAATACATATTATATTATAAGTAATATAATGCATTTAGATACCTGTTAATTTTATAAATAGGTAACAAATTTGAATATTAATAATATTTCAAATTTGAATAAATAATATTTTTTATTGATATGCATTTTTTAAAGAAATTAGTATATAAGAAAGTACTTAGAAAAACTTAAGCAGTGTTATATTTAAAAATAAATCAACTATAACGCTAAAAAAAGTTTTTATAAAAACTATTCTATATACAATTTTTTAAAAACGTTTTGAAAATGAGAAAACATCACCGTGTTAAGTGTTTGGTGTGCGGAAAAAAATCATAATTTGGAAATAAACTAACTAACTAAAAATAAATACAATATTTCTTTCATACGAAAAAATCGTTCGTTAATTTTTTTTCACTTTGTATTTTGAATTTGTATCTCTCTCTCACAAATTAAATTCTTATTACTATCTATTTCTTACAATATTGGAAATCGACTGGAAAAATTGTAAACAACACATTGATAAATTATAAAATTTTATTCCAGTGAAACTTCTTTTAATGGATATTCTTTGGTTTTATATTAAAAATAAAAAAAAAAAGAAGAATTTAGAAGAAAAGAAAAAAATAAAACAAAAAGAGAATTGCATGATAGCACCGTGGAGAATCAATATTTATGTAAAATTTTTTTTTTTTTAAATGTATTATTAAATTGATTTTTGAAATGTGTGTAGGTGTATATTGCCACAATATGACAACTTTATTTCTAAGATTGTAATATTTTATTGCTTATATTATTTTGAGTGTATCTATCAAAAATATAGTAATACTCTTTTTAAAGTGAGAGAAACTTTCTATTTCTTTTAAGTTTGCAGGCAAGTCATTATAAGACTTTAGGCAGTTGTATAAGCAATTCGTTTTCTGTTTTTCTGTTCGGAAAAGCGAAAGATAATAGTTAGATTTATTTCTCGTATTGTATGTATAGAGATCTATATTTCTATTCAGAATAAAGTTATGTTTTATAAAGTTATTTATTATTTTGTAGGCTAATATATATAATTCTCTATTGCATATAAAATCGAGGCTTGGGAATTTTGGAGAATATAGCAAATTTGTCGGATGCAGTATTGGATAATTATGTATGATTTTAATAGCCTTCTTGTGAAGAATATTTATTTTCTTTATATAAGTCTTTGGTGCTCTACTCCAGATTGGATTCAAATATGTGATATTAGAAATAATATATGGCGAAAAATTAACAAATAGTTTTATTATCTAAAAATTGTTTCAATCTTTTTAATATGAAGACGTAAGGGACAATTTTTTTACATATATGCTCCACCCATTTAAGATTAGAACCAATTAACATTCCTAAGTAATTATAGCTTTTAACAAAATCAATTTGATCATTTTTAAAAAAGAAAAAAGGATTTGTAAAATTTTTGTTCTCAAATGAGAGTATTTTAGTCTTTTTCAAGTTTTTGAAAAAGACTAAAATACTCTTATTTGAGAACAAAAATTGACCAATTTATTTTTCACCAACCACACACCATTATAAAATATACATATTCTATTGAAAATGTTGTTGATTTATCAAGACAGTAAATTTTGATAAATTAGCATATTTATTTTATATGTACCTACATTCATAGTTTTTATTCTTCAATTCAACAAAAAAATAAAAACGAAATTTTTACTAGAATTGAAAAAAACAAAATACAAAATTTCATTTCTATAAACCAGTGGTATAACTATATGTTTGGGTATAGTGACTATCAGTGGCAACTCGTGATATTTTAAGTTACTCGTTCGAAGCAAAAAAAATTTTTTTTTCGTCGATATAGGTGGAAATTCTCGAAGGGCACCATATGGCTTGAGCTGGGAAACAACCATGATAGCGTGTGGCCTTAAACCCACTAGAACCACCTCCATTTCTCTATCATAACTGACTTAAGATAGATCACTCATCGATTAAGAATAAATCGTGCAATATTGACGATTTAAGCTCAGTTTCACTGGACTCTGAATATTTAATAGCCAAATCGTCGGCAAACAATTGCACTTTACCTTTCAGAGACAACCGTGCTATATTATCAATATAAATCGTGAAAAGATCCGGGCCCAGAATCGATCCTTGAGGTACTCCCTTTTTACTTATTTTACAACTACTATAGGTTTTCCCAATTTTGGTTCTTTGTAGACGACCAACTAAGTAGCTTTGAAATAATGCAATTTGAAGTTGAGTAAAATGTAGGTTTTTTAGTTTTTGTAATAAGACCTGATGATCCACACAATTAAATGCCTTTTGTAGATCAATAAATACACAGGCGGTAAATTTTCCTTGATCCATACTCTTAGAAATAGAGTCCGTAAGTGAAAGACAAGCAGAAGTTGTGTTTGAATTTTTTTCGAACCCGAATTGTTCCGAATGTAATATACAGTTTTGATTTAGGAAGATTGATAGCCTTTTCTTAATTACTTTTTCATAGATTTTTGAGAATGTGCTCAAAACGGAAATTGGTCTATAATTTGTAGGGTTAGTTGCATTGTCTTTTTTGTATATTGGCGTTACTATAGAAGTTTTTAGTGGTTCTGGGAAGACGTATGTTTCGAAAGAAACATTAATAAATTTAGCCAATAGTGGAGCAATTCTGTCAGCAAATCTTTTGACAAATTTTGCTGAAATATTGTCATACGCTGTTGATGAAGAACTCGATTTTAAAGACATAATAGTTGTTACTACTTCTTCCGTTGTAGTTGGAGTCAACTCAAAGGGGTAATATACAGTTCGTATGGAATTGTCAAAATAGTTTTGATCTAAAGGTTCATTTGAAATATTTAATAAAGTATTTGTTACGTTTGCAAAAAAGTTGTTCATGCATTCAGATATTTCCTTTTCCTCACTAATTATCCGATTTTCATACTCGATTATTTTGATTAGGCAATTAGATTGAGTTTCTCCTGTATTGAACATTATTTTCTTGTATATTGCCCAAAGTTTCTTCCCATCGTTTGAATATTTTGCTATTTCTTCTGTGCAAAATTTAATTTTGGCTTCAAGAATCAAAGATTTCACTTTTTTATTATAAGTATTATATTACGTGGACGTGTTTTCATCATTTGGATATTTACGTTTATATTTAAGAAAAGAATCGCGGACTTTTATCGTTTAAAATATTATTAAAATAAAAAAGAAAAATAAACAAATCAGTTATTATTATTACGCATTGAGTAAATATATGTATATAGAGAGCTAAAACAAAAGTGTAAACTGATTTTAGCGATCGAGTTGTACCAAAGAACATCCATTAATAAGAAGGTTCACTGGAATAAAATTTTATAATTTATCAATGTGTTGGTTACAATTTTTCCAGTCGATTTCCAATATTGTAAGAAATAGATAGTAATAAGAATTTAATTTGTCAGAGAGATAAAAATTCAAAATACAAAGTTAAAAAAAATGAACGAACGATTTTTTCGTATGAAAGAAAAATTGTATCTATTTTTAGTTAGTTAGTTTATTTCCAAATTATAATTTTTTTCAGCACCGCACACCAAACACTTAACACGGTGATGTTTTCTCATTTTCAAAACGTTTTTAAAAAATTGTATATAGAATAGTTTTTATAAAAACTTTTTTTTAAGCGTTAGAGTTGATTTATTTTTAAATATAACATAGCATAGCATAGCAGTATAATGTTCATATATACTCTGCATTTATTTTTTTCTAAGTACTTTCTTATATACTATTTTTAAAAAAAAGATGTATAGCAATAAAAAATATTATTTATTCAAATTTGAAATGTTCATTTTATTAATATTCAAATTTGTTACCTATTTATAAAATTAACAGGTACCTAAATGCATTATATTACTTATAATATATGTGTTATTAGTTCATTGATGATTAAAATGGACAATTTAATTTTTCAGAAACTAAAAAGGCATCGAGTCATTCATAAAAAAACAGCTTGATATTCTTTTTAACTGCCTGTTTCAATACCTGAAAAAAATGTGTATATTGAAAATACATGAATGATAATATGTTTGATATAAAAAAAATGTATTTCCCTTATAAGCCAATAAAAGAAAATAATATTATGTTTAAGAAATAACACATGTTTTTGAAACCAATATTATTTTATGTAGGTACCTGTAAAAATTCAATCATTCAAAATTTATTTATTCTCATACCCTAATAAATTTAATACGTTTTTAAAAAAATTCGTACACAAAATTTCAGACGACCGTACACATGAAAAATCTCTAGTGGGCTAAATAAATAAACAAAAATCTCCCGTGGACTATTTAAAATTACATTGCAAAAATTAAGTTGTTTTTTAAATGGTTTATGTCGCATTCTTTATTTCTCACAACTTCTTACATAAGAAAATATTTACAATAGTTCTTTGTTTCTTTAACTAATGGTTTTTTTTTTGTAAATGTGTTAGTAAAAATATCTTGATTTCCAGTGAACCTTCTTATTAATGGATATTCTTTGGTTGTACTTAGACTAAGACTACATTCATGAGTCATGACATTCGCTTACAGACACTGTTTGTGCGAAAAAAGAGACAAAAATAAAATAATATTCGTTAGTATATAACAATACTTCCAAATAAATGAGAATGAAAAATGGCATTTGCCTATGTATTTACCTAAGATATTTAATTTTGTTCTTTTTTTTTGTATTTCTTTTCAACCAATTTGAGCGCGCTGTGAAGTAATTTTATAAATTTGGCAGATATTTTTATGTTTAAACAAAGTTTTAGAGCATGAAATATAAATAAAAAAATATAAATTTAATATCAAAATAAAGTTTACAATTTGTACTTTAATTATATAAAAAAATATTACATAAAATATATTTTAAAATTTAAAAAATTTTTTGTTAAAGAAATGGTAAAAAAAAATTGTGATGATTTAGAAATAATTTGTTGTGTTTTACTCTCTTTTGAAAGGTGTAAATATTTTTTTTTCAAATGGCTTTTTTAAATCAATTTTGCTATAATAAAACATTAAAGTATATAATATTTTTTTTTTACTATTCGATCTAAAAAATACAAAATTTTAATTTCTTTTTAGAACAAAACTCTAAAAAAATTATATTTTTTCAGTTATTAGACTTAAAAAATATGGTACTTATTTTTCCTATGCTGGCCTATATAAATAGGGGTCAAAATGAGAATCCTCTCTGCAGTGTCATGACTTGGGTAATATGTAGACTTAAGGTGGATTTCCTCTTAATGGACGAACGTCCGGACAAATTTTTCAACCACTTAAAAATTTTCTTTTACCAACACATACACAAAAAATCCTCTCCGGGCATTTTCTTCATCCAATTTCTTAGTTAAAATATTTTTAACTTTTGGCTGAAGGACGAAGTAAAAGAAAAGGATAGATATATAATTATTTGATAAATATTTATTGCTACCTCGATTTATGAATGAATGCATTCACATATAGAATTTCAAATGTTTTTTAAGAATAAGATATGAAGTGTAATTTTTTTGTTTTTTAGTATAAGATTATTTTGTTTCTAACAATTTATTTATATTTTAAGATAAAAGCAAAGCGCTATATTTTATTTTTTTCGAATATTACAATGTCATTATCCATTATTACTCTTTTTTTTAATAAAAGTAATATCAATGCATGTAAACATATTTTCAAACGTCAACCTATTTTGACTACATAACAAATGTCAGGCCTTCGCGCATTGAGAGGAAATCATAAAATTTTCTTTAATGGTATTTGTGTTTCAATTATAGTGTAAAATTAAATTGTCCGGACGTTCGTCCATGAAGAGGAAATCCACCATTTGACTTAGAAGAATAAGAAAAGCAGAACATTAAATTAATAAGAAAAAATTTACCATTTAGAATTATGGTGACAAAATTTTTCTTAGCAAATTTTATACACATACTTACTTAAATTTTTTTATTTTTGTTTTGCAGTTTTAAAATTGTTATTTGTGTAGAAATGTATCATATCAATGCAGTAAATATAGGCGTGTTCGTAGGGGTTCGTAGGGCATATCATCGAAAATTCTACGCAGATAAAAGGTAGGCTTATGTTCATAGTAATCGGTGTTGCGTCAGCGTCGGGCAGATTGCGCAGATATTTTAGTGCGATGGCTTTAGAATGATTTTTAAAGTGCATGTCATTTAACATGTATTAAATAAGAATGTCGTGAGAAAATATTTAAGTAAAAAATAAAAATTAATTACTAAAATAAAATAAATGTGTTTATAATAAAAATATATAAATATAAATATAATAAAATAAATATATTGATAAAAATATATTATAATTTTAATATATTTTAATATATAAGTAACATATATATTAAAAAATATTAAATATTTAAAAGAAAATATAAATATATATAAACAAAATGTTTATAAAATATATTTAAAAAAATATATATAAAATATATTAAAATATTAAATATATATAAAAATATATAATAATATAATTATAAATAATATAATGGGGCTTATGATTGAAAACGAAACGGAAAACGAAACGAAACGATCATCACTATCACCTTCTTCACATTTTGATATGATTGAAGACGTGTACGAATATAAACATTTTCGCAAATTTTCGAAACTTAACTGACAGTTGTCAAATACATATGTTTCAATTTTTTGTGGTTGTGTTTCTGTTTATTTTGATTAATTTTTTTATTTATACTCCTTCGCAGTTTGTACAAACAGTTTATAAAACAAAATTATAATTAAAAATTGAATTAAAATTTAATAAACAATTAACTAAAATTAAAATTTAATAAACAATTACATAAATTTTAATAAAACAACAAAACAAAAAAGAATAGTGTAGAGTAGAGTGTAGTGTCATAAATTATAAATTGAAAAAAATAGTTAAATATAGAAAAATAAAGAAAAAAAAATTTACAAACTAAAAAAAAAGAAACAAACAATTCTTCTTTTATATAGAAAAGAATTTTTTTTAAATTCATTACAGGTTAAAATTTCACTTTTTTTTGTATTTTATATGTATATTTATTTGTTTTTACAAATTAAATGTTTTATTTTACAAATAAATATAAATAAAATAATTTCTAAGTTTATATTCTAATTTTTTATTTACAAAAATACAAATATAAACACCTAAATTAGTTATATAAAAAAATTACATGCATTTTGTTTATGTTTATAAACTATTTCCATACAAACGTTCAACACAACTGAACGTTTGATTTTTGCACTACAAACGTTTTCCGATCGTTTTCAATCATATGAAAAATTATTTTCGAAATTAACGTTTTCCGTTTTCGTTTTCTGTCACACCAAATGACAAACGTCAGTGATATTCGCAAAACGATTGAACGTTTTCGTTTTCAATCATAAGCCCCAATATTACTATATAAACGAATTGCGCATGTGCTGCTTCTATAAACAAGAATGACTGCTAAACGATTTTCTGCGCGCCTGCACAAGTTTTTTTCAAGGAAGAGAAAAAAATCCGCAAGACACCGACGCATATTTTACTGCAACTACGAATATGCCTTATATTATGACATTGTCATACCAAAATATAGTATCCATATACATATAGTTGTTATATGTATAGATATATATATAGTCACCAAGCGCGATTCCTCTAAGAGTTCATTTCGTTCATGAAGGACTAGAAAAATCTCTAAAAAAAATCTAAAAAATATCTAATTAAATTCTGATATTTTTTATTTTTCCATAAACAGTAATAGATCCAAAGAATGAATATATATATATATATATATACATTTAATCTATTTTTCTATATATTTACAGCTTCATTTACTTATTTTCTTACTGTTATGATACTAATTTACAGATTATTATATTATTAATAGCCATAATACTGTTATGTAAAATTAAATGCAAAATCAACTGCGTTCACTTTCGATTTTAACGAAATCCTCCTAATGATTTGACAAAAAAAATTAATCCATACATAGATATTCTATTTTGTATCCTTCCTTTTATGTAAGACAACAATACAAATACAACATAAAAATAATAAGCAACGCATTCACCTTCTATGTACACGAAATCTCCCTTTGCATTGTAATGAAATGAAAATAAAAAAATGTATGCATATACATAACATATTCTATACTGTCTTACACTTTTATATAAAACCCCATGCAAAATAAACAGTCCCGTTCACCTTAAATTTGAACGAAATCTCCCTTATGAATGAAAAAAAAACAAAAAATCCAACAACAATTTAACCAGCCATTTCGTTCAAATTTGATATGAACGATAGCCTTTGCTTTGAGAATGAGAATATATGAGAAAATGAAAATAATGAGAAGAAATACAAGAAAAAAAATTCTTAAAATTTTATTTGCACATACGCTTATACTAATGTTATTTTTTTGTTGCTGTTGAAGAAAACAAAAAAAGTAGGCATAGCAAAATATTATATTATTTGGTGGACCTGGACTCACGATTATTATTAATGTTAATTTTTTTTGTAGGCATATTAAAAGGAGAACTTAGTAAGTTTTAATTTTACTCTGCTATGTAGGCACAACAGAAATAATTTATTAGAAATCAATTTTGTTGGAAATAAAGATTGTTGGTTTGTTAAATTCCAAAAATTCAAAAAATTCCAAATATTAAAGGAATATTCAAAAACTTTCCCAACAAATTTGTCGAATGGGTTAAAGAATTCTTATTTTGAATATTTTGATATTATTGGTGATAAAAATGAATTGACTATTTCGACGGCAAAGTCATTTTTACGACAAATCTATACAGAAAATTTACAAAAAAACTTTATTAGATGATGATTCTGTTTTTCCGGAGACAGCTAAATTATGTGATCTGGTTTTAGCAACAACTTTTTCAACATTATCAGTGGAAAGATCATTCTCGACGTTAAAAATAATTAAAACCAACTCTCGCAATACAATGGAGCAGAATAGATAGTCAGAACTGGCAATTTTTCGGGTAGAAGAAGAATTTCTAAGTCAGCTTCAGTAAGAAGAAATGAAAGTATTTTAGAAATTTTTGGCCAAAAATTATGATTGAACACTTTTAGACCTTATTTATAAATCAAAAATTTAATAAAACTACACATTGTTATTTAATGTGGGAAAAGTAAGAATAATTTTCCTCCACGGAAATTATTAAGATAATAATTTTCCTTTGTTTTTTTTTATGATCTTGACAGTAACTTAGGTAGAATCACCTTTTCGTGCTTAATTAAGTACGGCACTGCAATTTTACATTACAATATCTACAATAATTCGAGTATTTATTTTAACAAATTACTGGCTTATCTACTCATTAAATGTGGAAAACTACTGCTATTTTCAGGAACTAAGACTTCTTAAATAGAACAGTTTCATTTTATTTAATTTGTTTCCAGATTATATATACTCTCAATTATTTTTTGTCATTTATTATATGCCAATGACAAAGGGCACTAGACCAGCGCGAAAAATCAATGAAGCATTTTTTTTTTTTTTGCTTCATCGAGAATCGAACCCGGGACCTTTCGGTTGAAAGGCAGGCGCTCTACCTACTGCGCCACCCAGCGTGTGCACACAAAGAAATGATCAAAGTTGATCTATCTTAAGTCAGTTATGATAGACAAATGGAGGTGGTTCTAGTGGGTTTAAGGCCACACGCTATCATGGTTGGTTCCCAGCTCAAGCCATATGGTGCCCTTCGAGAATATCCACCTATACCGACGAAAAAAAATTTTTTACTTTGAACGAGTAACTTAAAATATCACGAGTCGCCACTGATAGTCACTATACCCAAACATTTAGTTATACCACTGGTTTATAGAGATGAAATTTTATATTTTGTTCTTTTCAATTCTAGTAAAAATTTCGTTTTTATTTTTTGGTTGAATTGAAGAATAAAAGCTATGAATGTAGGTACATATAAAATAAATATGCTAATTTCTCAAAATTTACTGTCTTGATAAATCAACAACATTTTCAATAGAATATGTATATTTTATAATGGTTATTATTTTATTATTGTTCATGAATTTGGCGTTTTGATATACCTCGATTCTTTGTTACATATCTAATTTACTATGTATAAAAATCATCGATACATCTAAGTAAGTAAGCCAAAATTCTAGGAAGTCATGGGATGAGATTAAGAGATTTGGTAAAAAGTTCGGCTAATTTGTTTCTTCCGTAATTACAACCATAACTTGCTTTGAAAACCTTATATCAAGCTGCGATTCTAAAGTTTATTTTTGTAGTTTATAAGGCCAATATTTCTAAAAAAACTTTCTTTCTTTATTTTATTTTCGACTTTTTAGTGAAAATATTTTTTTAATGAAAAATAATATATTTTCAAAGAACAACACGTATAATCAAATAGCAATAAAATTCACTCTTCGCAATTTGGTTATTCTTGCTCATACTTCAAATGTGTAATTATATTTTATATTACTGTAATAAATTTTGTAAAAATATGTATATCCTTAAAAAGTTTTTGGAGATTTTTGATTATATACCTTTTAGTTTTTTAAATTACGTATTAAAAACTTTTCACTAATAAAAAATTACGCATTTTATAAAAAGAAACTCATTTCTATTTGACGTAAAATCGCAGATAAAATCTGAGAAAAAGTCTGAAATGTAAACACTCATCCCACTTTATCTACGATAAAATTAGATTTTGTCTGAGATGTAAACGCTGCCTAAGCATAAATTGGCAAATATGTATATCCATGCATAAATCGAGATTGAACTTTTTTTACATGCGAGAAGAGTAATTTCTAACTGAGTGATAGATAACTGATAGGTTCAAATTTTGTTTTCTTCCGTCATATGATTATGCATGTAACAAATGCAAACCCTACATGACATATGTACGTACATATACTTAGTGAGAGAAAGAGAAGTAATAAAAGAAAGAGATTAATAAAAGAAACCAAATTAAAAACACAAAAAAAAAATATAATGAAAATGATGACTGCAAATAATTGAAATTGAAATATAATCGAATAATAATTGAAAATGATTGAAGTATAATGATAATGATTTGTATTGCACCTAAGTCTACATATATTCCAAGTCATGACACTGCAGAGAGGATTATTTAGAGGACCCCTTATACGAGGATTAATTCTGATCTTTTATTATTTCAATATTTTCATTTTAAACATTATTATTTTCTTTCTATTAAAAATATTAAATTATAGTTACATTACAATAATATAAAATATTATTAACATTTTCGTCAGTAATAATTTGGAAAACATTATTATTTTTTATTAATTACATTAAATTATAGTAAACGTAAATATTTATTATATTGGTATACGATTATAAAATAATACTGAGGACAACATCTATTTACAAATCACAGAATTCAAAGAATATGATAACGCTATTTTAGTTAGGTCTCCTAAAAATCTTATGCATATTTGATATAATTTAGAAAATAACATTGTTAAATATTTCAACGAAATTTTTGTCGAAAATTTTTTTTTTAAATTATTAATTTTTTTTTATTTAATTTCAGCCAACATTTTTTGTTACTCTCTTTTGTTTACTATGTTTTTTCTTTGTCTTACACGTTAAATTCTTATTCTTCTATTTCTTACAATTTTTAGCAAATTTGCATATGTATTAATGTGCAAACAAATGAATCCATACATGAGTTCATATTCTTTTTATGGATATTCTTTGGTTGAATGGTTATTGAAATGGGTACTTTGTTGAATTGAAGCAAATTGAAACAAACGTATAAATAAAGTCCAAGGCGAGTTAATTAAGGCAAATATAATAAAAATATAATAAGAATGAATTTACAAAATTTAGCGTAATAAACGGTTGCGTAAATTGAATAAATGAATGAGTAAATTTAAGGTTATTTTCATTGATTGATTTTGATGATAGATTAATAGTAATGTTTTCGAAATTATACTAGGTGATATTTATTAATATTGTTTTATTAGTTACTATCTTCTGTTATGAAATAAATAAGAATTTATAATAACTTTTAATATATGTAAATAATATAAATTAACAAAATTTGATCTGCGATGTATCGATAATTTTTGTATACATAGTAAATTAAATATGTAAACAATAATCGACCCATATCAAAACGCCAAATTCGTGAAAAACAATAAAATAATAACCATTATAAAAACTTTATATTCTATTAAAAATATTGTCGATTTAGCAAGATAGTAAATTTTGAAAAATTAGCATATTTATTTTATATGTACCTACATTCATAGTTTTTATTCTTCAATTCAACCAAAATATAAAAACGAAATTTTTACTAGAATTGAAAAGAACAAAATATGATAATGTCATAATATATTTATTACATAAAAAAATGTAAGTAAGTAGGAATGTGTATTAAATTTGGTAAGAAAAATGTTGTCACCATAATTCTGAATGGTAAATTTTTTCTTATTATTTTTATGTTTTGTTTTTCTTATTCTTCTAAGTACAACTCGGTCGCTAAAATTAGTTTACACTTTTGTTTTAGCTTTGATTTTCTATATACAATATATTTACTCAGTGTTATTAGTTACGATTAACCTATATATATATGTGAAATAAAAACAATAAAACAAATTAATCTAAGATAAAAATATAAAAACGACAAAAACAAAAAAAAATTAGTTGAATTCTTCAATCATATGACCGTCAATTTCGTCTTTATATAATAGAGTATCTATAAATATTTACATTTATTTTAAAGAAGTTGTAAGATAGAAAAGTTTAATTTTACTAAAATCCATTGGAATTAAATTTCTTAAAACTGTTGAAAAGGTATATTTTTTTCTACAACTCATACATACATACTTTATGTCTACGTCGAATAGTTTAGAAGATATGAGCACTTACATTTAAAAAACTTGTTTTTGCCCTTTTCGTCCTTAAAGGATAAGATGCGGCGCTAAAGATATATATTTTTGGAAACTAGCAATTTCAGCTCTTCTTGGGATATGGTCATTAAGTCCTACTTCGATATAACATCTCCCTCAGAATCCCCAGGTAAATGTTTTTTTTACGTCCTAATCTAGTACTTTCTATAACTGAATTTTTTCTTAAAAATATAATAAGTTGCAATTCAGAATTATTGACAACTTCAAAATTATACTTGTAGAAAAAGACACAGAAATACACTACATACTTTTACAAAATGCCAGGTCAATTTTAATAAAAAAGTCCTTGATGAAAAAAGACAATAAATTTAAAATATGATTTTGATCGGAATTTTTTAGAAACTGTTTGATTTTAAGTCTTAAACGACTCTTATCAATAATAAAGACGCAGAGAAGTTACCTGAATCATTAAATAAATGTACGGCATATCATACTTCTTCATTTGAACAACATTTTTTTTTATCTCTATGATTTTATTACAACTATCTTATACATATTACAAATATGCAAGAAGCATATTCAAGATAACAAGTAAAAATTTATGTAAACATGAATAAGTAACTTTTGAGGAATGATTCCACTGAATCATCTCCTCATAACAATAATTTAATACTACTTACAATATTAGTTATTTATCAGGCTTATGTAAAGTAAAGATATAAAAGAAAATGTGATGATGCATTACATAGTAAAAATTTTATTATTTTGAATGACTGTAGAATCTGTTTAAAAGATCTTGAGCACTGTATCGTTTCAATCTTCTTATCGTCGGTGCTTAGCAGATGGCCTACAAGTTGGTTTGGGTGAGCCTGTAGTCTTTCATGGTACCTTTTACTAGTTTTTGTCACCATTTCGTTTACGCAGTATATGTTTAAATCTTTCCTTATGTTTGAGTTTCTGATGGTGCGTTGACCACCTCAAGAAGTACCTTACCCTGAAACCTTTCCAGAATCTCGACGTTAGGGCTTCTGGCTGTTCCCCATTGTTCTATTCCCTATGTCCAGATGGGTATTAAGCTTGCTTTATATAGCAACACTTTGCTCTCAATTGGTACCCCTGTTCCCATAACCCAAAACATATTCCTAAACTTGGTTCTCAGGTGCTTTTTCTAAGTTAATCTGCGATCCAGGAGTGGCAGCACGTAACTTGTTCATGTTCGTCAAAAAGACGTATTAGCACTTTTGGTAGCATGTAAGCAACGTTGACGTTGATTTAATTCCGAAAACGTAAAGTACACATTTTTTCGGTAGCATGTAAGCAACGTCAAGTACATTTTTTTTAACGTGAGCGTTGGTTTTTAAACGTCTGTAATTTTCTTACTGTGGACTAAAATTTATACGGGAAAGTTAGTTTTTTTAATAACTTTGTGTTATTTTAATAATAAAAATATAAAATTTAAATATTTATAATAAAATTTGAAATCTTAAGAACATTAAATTTTATAGTTTTTAATAATTATAGTAATATAATTTTCAATTTCTTTTGATAACATTTTATTTCTATGATAATTGAAGTATTTCAAATTTAAATTCATTTCTTTTTAATTCAAACCTTCATTAAATTTGAAAAACATATGTTTTTTGAAGTTTTATGTTTTTTGAAGGTTAATTTGATTGTCAAAATAATTTTCGAACATTCGGAATATTTTTTCGAGTTTTCGGAATAAATTTTAAACGTGATGTTTTACAAGCTACCAAAAAAAATCTTTCACGTTAAGCTACTTCACGTTTTACGTGCTGCCACTCCAGATTGCCTGGATTATAAAATATTACACGGTTTAATAGTTTATTTTCGCGGTTCTGTTTTTTATGTACACAATTCGAAAAAAGAAAAAATCCAGAACGCGTCCCTACTAATTGACGTGCGAATAATAATTGACATGATTTGAACAACATCAATTCGTTTTTGTTGCCTGGATTTATAGTTATTAAATACTAGCGGAGTTAGGCAGCGTTTACACATCAATATATATTGACAGTATTTACTGTTGAGAGAGAATATTGAAGAAATACTGATGTGTAAACACTGTAAACACATATTGATATCAATATATGTATGTATATTGAAGAAAAAAAATAGAATTTATCCTATTTTCTTCAATATACATATATTGAGAGAGACAAAATTAAATATGGCGCATAATGAAAAACTTAGCAACATTCATATGTAAATTTTTTTGATTTTTTTTTGATTTGTCATTTGTTTTATATTCACAGGGTATTTGATTAAAAAAGTTTTTATTTTTATATTAATTTTGGTAAATATGTAAGAAAAAACTGACAAATTGTTTGGTTGTTTAAAAACTGATGTGTAAACACAAATGTCTCTCTCTCTTCAATCTAAAATCGTCAATAAATATTGAAGAATATTGATGTGTAAGCGCTGCCTAATATTAAAATATTAAATTCTTCATTTTATCTTGGTATAAAACTTATGCTAGATGTATGTAAGTAGTAACAATTTAATTTTTGGTACTTTGAATTATTATCAATTATTTTCATACGGTTTTGATTGATCAACGTGCAGTTGCAAAGTTTTAGCGACTCGAAGGAACGTAGTAAAATAATTGGGGATCCCACTTTAAGTAAAAGACGATGTGGTGGTAGCCCAGCCGGATCAAGTGACTCTGGTGGAAAATAGTAACTTCGTCGACATCTACTATATAGTACTGACTAATACAATATCGATTGACATGTATTGATGTACTGTTGCTGGTAGCATAGCAAGTATTTCCTATTTCTATAAAATAAAATTAAATAATCACAAAAAGCATTTCAATCAGCAAAAGCAGAAATTTTATTTTCTCATTCTCTTCACATTCTCTTCTTTTCTTTTTGTTAGTATTTTACATGCAATACTTTTTGCTTAGCCAATCTGTGGTTACCCAATGCGAAATTTACCAAAACATTTTTTCTTCCTGTTGAAAAGTTGTAATGTTTCTAGAGTCTTTGGTCGTACTCACAAAAATGATTTAAAAAAAAATTTGACTCAAAAGAGCATCGAACGAACAAAAATTTATTATATTCACATGATTCTGAACCAACTGAGCTAACATCCGATTAAAATTCTTTCACCAAAATACAGACATAAAATAAAAATTTATTGTTTGATTGAATAAAAGAAAAAAACGAAGGCACACGAAAAACCACGACAAGTGTACCTTCTCCTTCACTAATCGTGCTCTTGGGTATTAATAATATAGGTGCAAAATTATTTAAATTTAAAATAAAAAAATGAATATTGATTATAAAACCATTATCTTACAGCAGTCCTATATGAAACATACTTTTCTAGATATAGTTTGTATAACAAATAATTTTCATTTTATTTTTGTATTATATTTTAATTCTAATAACATAAAATCAAATTTTATACAGAAACAAAACTTTGGAAGGAAATAATGTGGAACTAGCAGAGCTGTGAACTTAATTTCAATTTACATACATAAATAAAAAAAATTCATTTTTACTTTACTATATTTTTTTTTTTTGTGTTTTTTTTTTAATTTGCAAAATTTTGTCTAGGATATAAAGGATGAAAATTACTATTCGCCTAACAACTAACTCTTATAAGACTAAAAAATATTAAATTTTAGAAATTTACAAAATATACATTATATACATATAAATATAGAATATATATATATATATATATATATATTAATATTTAAATAAAAAAGCAAATATATATTTATTATATGTATATTACATATATATATATATATATATATGTAATATACATATAATATAAATAATATATATGTAGATCTAGATATGAAAAGCATAACAAATGAACAAAATATTGCCATATTTTTATATAAATGCAGAAATTAAATTATAAGTAAAAAAAAACAAAAACAAAAAAATTAATAAAATAGAAACAAATATATATTTTTATTATTAATGAGCTTTTGATAATGTTAAAACAAGAACAAAACAAGGAAATATAAAATATAATAATAAAAAATAGTTTGAAAAAGGGAAATAAAAATAAAATAATTTCTTCATTCTTTTAATTTTCACACCTTATAATATTTTTTTATTTAATATTTTTTAAACTTCATAAACTAAATAAATTAAGTAGGTATATGCCACAAAAAAGTTTTTAAATAGTTGAACACTATCATTGCGAATATAACTTCGTTATTTTTAATCAAATCTTTTTTTTTAATTGTAATTCATATATGAACGTAAGACAAAACTTTTCAAATGCGAACAATAATTTTGAATAAAGAATGTAAAGAGTTCACGAAGTGATCTAAATTTCAATTTGTTAATAATTGTACAATTTAGCTTATATTATCGGTAGAAGTTGTTCTCACTTGAGATAAGCCTCAACATTTTCTAATTATAAAAGTATACCTACTACCTCACTGTATTGATTTGAATAAAAATTAAATTTAAAATTACTGTTCTAAAATGTAATGGAATATTTTAAATCCTTATCCCTACCGATCAAAGGGACATTTTTATATTAATTTCAGAATAGGCTATAACTGTCAATTAGAATTTAAAATAATCCATTACATTTCAGAATAGTAATTTCAAATTTATTTGTCATTTTAACTTCAGAGTTAATCACACAGAAAACAGTATGTATTTTGCATAAAACAGTATGTTTATCGAATTGTAATAAATTGTAATAGATATCGCAATACAATTCAACGACTTTAAATTATACAATTGGGAAAAGTGTAGTATAGTGTATATAGTACGAGTACCCAACGACGCAATGAATTTTCTTTTCTTGTTTTCTTATAATTTTCTGGTTTTTAAGCAACAAACTTTTTACAAAAATAAAAATAAAAAAATCAGTACAGTAATATAAGTAATAAACTAAAAATGAGTAACAATAAAAAAAAATATGTAACTGCTGTGAATAAAATAAATCAATTTATTCATTTAATTGTATATTTCCATATTTCTATTATATATACATATGCGTATGTATAAAAAATAAACAATTAAAATGTTGGTGTTTCAGTTTTATTTAAAAATTTATTATATTTTAATAAAATAACGGTATTGAAGTAATTTTTTGAAACTTAATATTTAAAAAGCTGTCAGAGCTGCAATAATATTTTATATTTTGTTTTTTGTTACAAAATTTATATACATACGTATAAAATATTTACATAATATTATTAAATAACTTTTTTGTCTTAAATTTATAATTAAAAGCACATTTAGAAAAGTTTTAATTTTTTTTTGTTAATACAAAAACTTTTTTATATAAATTAAAAATATTTTATAATAATTAAATTATGAGTAGACCAAAGATTAAAAAATGTTAATTCTATATAAACTATAATTTCAAATATTTTGCTTTTCCTAAAAAAAACATATACAATTGATATGTAAACAATTTATAATTCGATAAATTGATTAAAATTAAAATTAATTTTTTTTTTGTGTTTGTTTTGTATGTACTACGTAAATTACAATGTGAGGTGTTAAAACAAAGAATGGATAGCAGAAAAAAGAGAGAAAATAAAAAAGTTTTAAACTTCAGCTCAAATTATTTATTTTTTTGGAATTTTTTTATAATTTTTTTAATTTGTAAAATAAATTACAAAAAAACCAATTTTTTTTTTACATAATTAAACAAAAAATCAAGAAAATTAGTAAACTTGTTTTATTTAGTTTATTTAATTATAAACAAATTGTGTTAGTCACAATGGTTATTTAAACACCAAAAACAATTGCATAATCTTTGTATTCTCTATACCGTAAACATGTTCAATAATTTGAATAAATACCGTTATTGAAAAGAATAACCAGAAAAAATGAAAATTTAAGGCTTTACAAATTGAAGGTTCTACAAATCTGGTGATTTTACTTTGCTTTGCTATTCTGGGATGGATAGCTACCATATAACTCCTAATACTATCCAAGAGTATTTCAAGAACCAAATGTGTTACCAGCCTGAAAATGGATATTTAGGTACTTTCTCAAAAATAAACAAACATGTCTTACCGTTTTTGAAAACCGAACTAGTCCGAATTTTAAAAAATGTTAAAAGATATTATTTTCGTTTATTTTTGAGGAAGTACCTATATGCCAATTTTTAAGTTCTTAAAACCACTGATTTTTGATTTAACCTTGAAAGTTCTAGGAGTATAACAGCTACCCGAACTTGTCCTTTATTTAAAAAAAATATATATGCCAGAGTGTTTTCAACGGGAGCGCTGGAGTGTACTCAACAACTTCTCAAAGTTGCATGGCGATCGGATGAATGGTGTACGGAGAAAAACACACACATTGATTTTTATATACATACTAGCATACCCGGCGAACGCTGTTCCGCCTTAGTGGAAATGAGATTCGTAAAGGTTTTGTGAAATTTTAAATATAAATCTATTGAAATGAAACAATAAATTCAGAATTAAATGGAAGGAAATGTTATATTTATTTATTCAGAAATATATTATTGTGTTGTGCATATATTATTATATATTGTTGTACATATAATAATATTTTTGTTTTTATTTTATCATTTCAAAAATATACCAAATTATGAAAAAAATATTTTACTTAATTTACTTTTCATGTAAAAAATTTATAATTTTTACTTTTAACTGGCCCTTTATATAGTTTTAATCTAGAGCTTACAAAGAATAAAGTACATAGTAGAAAAATACTAAATTTTATAAATTAAAAGATAAACAGATATGAAGGAATCTGTCGGAAAGAGTGACATTCATGGAATAAAAAACTATTTCATCAAATAATTTAAGTATGTACTAAAATACTATAGATGTCTCAATGGAAGAATTTTTGTTCAGTCCTTTAACTGGGAGTTCAAATAATACGTATACAATGTTTTTGTTTAATTAATAAAGGCGTAATTTTATTATAATGGGTAATTCACAAGTTCAACATAGAATCAATCTTCTGAGCAGTTTTGGTTCTCATTAAACAAAATACCAGACACACGTATTCACACAAATTACATAGACTAAATTTTAAGCACTTAGGAGAGTGATATTTTATTGATATACTTTCACATACTTTTCCTGGCAAATTATAATACATATTCAAATGTAAAATTACTGCTTTATCTGATCATACAGCTTTATCGTAATAGAGCTGTATCATCAGCAAAAGCAATAATTTTACCTTTAAACGCTTGTGCAAAAAGTAAATTTACATAGAGCTCTGAGGAACTCCGACACTTATAAATCTTTCGGAACTGTAAACATTTAAAAGTTTTACTATTTGTATCCGATTGTTAAGGTAAGAACTATAACCAATCCAAAATAAAAGTTCTGAATTCAGCTTCAAACAATTTGTTTAATAATAAGCTATGGTCAACCATAACAAAAGCTTTTGTGATATCTATAAAGAAAGCAGACGAAATTCCTGAAATAATTCTGAATCATTTAATGACTTACTCTAGTAGTCTCCCTTCGTTTACGTGGAATAAATTCTTTAGCAATTATGGCAGGTGGCCAATTAGAAAATTTCGACAGATTACGATATTTTTTGCGTCACTGTTAATTTAAAGGAAGTGTTTCATTTTTCAGCAATTTTCACACAGTGAATGACATTATTTGAGGTTGCAGTCTTGCAATTAACTTCAATTTGTCGCAATATATCTGTAGTAGTAGTACTTGGAATAAGTCGAAAAATAAATAAGACTTTGAATTTCGAAACAACTTTCAGAAAGTTAGAACCAAAAAGTGGTAACATTAGTTTTAGTTAGAAGAGCTTGTGCAGAATTAACAAAGGTATTTTCAAAAACAACCACGGAAGTCAAAACTTTAGATACATCATTGCTATAGGTGTTATATTAGTTAAGCTATTATCATCAATCTTAGTACTACCACTAGTGGTAGCATTAGTCACATTAATTATGTCGGCAAGGGTTGGTCTACTATGTACTTTGTTCTTTGTAAGCTCTAGATTAAAACTATATAAAGGGCCAGTTAAAAGTAAAAATTATAAATTTTTTACATACTAGGTTTATTGAACTGTGTGAACAATAATGTGTGATTTTTGTTTATTTTACATATTTTTAATCAAAAATTTTAGTTATTTTCTATAAAAAAATTCTAATTTTGGAATTTTTATATTTCATAGATTTCCAATATACATACTTTTATAACTTTGTGATGTGTTCCTTATTACATTATATATTTTTATATATAAATACGTAATATATATACAATGAAATTAAATAATTAAAATTTATAATTTTTATTTGTTCTCAAATTTTATAAATTTTAATTATTTAATTTCATTGGCAAATTTTTTTTATTTTTTGGCACGCTACATAACTTTAAATCACCATTTGTATTTGTATCATCGCCTAACACCATTTTCATCATAATCATCATCGTCATCATCATATTGTAATTATTAGTACTTGTTAAAATATATTTCAAAATAAAAATTTGTTATTTATTACATAGCTACATATCAAAAATACATCTATATACAAAAAATAATAAATAAATAAAAAATCAAAATACAAATAAATTTTTATTTTTTGTGGTGTTTTGTGGAAATATAATTTTTATTTTCATTTTCAGAAAAGCCGAAAGTGGGTCTAAAAATTTAAATCAATAAAAAATTGGTACACATACTGTACTAAATAATAATATTAAATAAATATTACTAAAACAAAAAAAGTAGAGAACTTTAGCACAAATTTTATTTAATTTAAAATCTATAAAAATAAGAAAAAAATATTTCTCTTCTTAAATTATTTTTATTTAATGTTTCTTTTTCTATGTTTATTGCTTCTTAGGAGAACAGTACAAAATATATAAAACTTTTAAATTTGTTAAAAACAAAAAATGCTTAAAAAAATTATGTTTAAATAAAAAAAAAATATATTTGCTTGGAAAATAATTTTAACATTGTTTTATTTCAAAGCTAAGTTTAAGGGTTAAGGGTTTAATGAAAAAAAATATGTACATATATAAAAATTATATATTGATTTGGTCCTGAACATCATATAAGGGGTTATTCCTCTAATTATTTTAGGAAAAAAGTTGTTCTAGGCAATTAGAACAGGAAGTCAATTTTTAAATTTGACCAGGACTATAGGGGTTAAAGAAAATCGGATAGGAAATAATGTCTAATAATATCCACTATTTTTTTTTTTTTTTATATTATAGCCAAAACTTAGGTTTTGAACCTTTGAGTTCTTGCGTACCGTTGACCAATTGAAAAAGGAAAGCAAAAAAAAAAGGAAGAAGAAAAGTTTTGTGGGAAAGAGCGAACAATGTTGTTAACATTCATCTTAAATCTCTGTAAATCATAAATAAAAAATCCTTCTCTCATTGGGAATGCTTCGATTGGGACGCGATTCCACAATCGAGATGTTCTTACTGTAAAAGAATTTCCATAACCGGACTTAAACCATCTCGGAATTTTCACTGTGAAAGGGTGGGCACTTGATGCCTATCGTGTTACGCGACAGAATTGCTTGGGAGGAGGAAGAAGTGACTTTAATTCCTCGGAACAAGTGCCAACACCAAATAGATATCTATAAAATATCTATAAGGCACGAGGTCACATTTATGTCGCTTATAAGACTAACATAATAAGATAAGGCGCGGTTTTGAATTTTGTCCAAAAAATTTAAAGCAGTTTTTGGTGCTCCTGCCCATAAATGCGAGTTGTACTCCAGCTTAAGTATGCTATATAAATTTTTAAGAGGTCTCGAGATGAAAAATAAGCTTTACAGTGACTTAAAAAGCCTAAACATTTGGCGGCGCTTTTCGCAATATCGAAAATATGCTCATTCCAGTGCATTTTTTGATTCCCTCGCATCCCGAGAATGCTCAAGTCTTTGAGTGGCTGAATAACTCCATTTTGAAACCGGAGAATTGGTTCCAATGCTATTAGCTTGTTACTAAAAAGATAGCTTTGAGTTTTTGAAGTGTTAAACTAGACTCTGTTTGCTCTACACCAGTCGACAATTTGGTTAGGTCATGATTGAGTGCACCAGCCACAATTGTTCTTTTGGAGTTGACATATGATGCTACTAGAGTGCTGTCATCAGAAAAACTATGGATTGGATTGAAAGTTAATTTGAGAAGGTCATTTATGAAAATGAGAAAAAGGGTGGGTGAAAGGACGGAGCCTTGTGGAACACCAGCATTGATCTGAAGTTAGTCGGAAAAAGTACCGTCAACTGAAACTACTATAGATCGACTTAAAAGAAAGCTTTCAATCCATTTATAAAAAATTGGACCGAGGCCTATAGCATTACATTTTGCTATAAGAGCAGAATGCCAGACTCGATCAAAAGCCTTAGATATATCCAGAGCTACAACAGCAGCTTCACCATGTTGATGAAGACTGGTGTTGAGCTTTTCGAAGAGGCAAGTCATGAAATCACCGATGGAACGTTGAGCTCGAAAGCCGTATTGACTATCATGAATTATACCTCTACTATCAAGATATTTCTTCAACAACTGGAAATAATGGAAGTAATAGCTATGGGCTATAGTTGGAAGGATTGCTTTTGTCACCTTCTTTAGAAATAGGATAAACTTGGCAACTTTCCAATAGGACGGGTAAGTTCCTGAAGAAAAGGACAAATAGAATAAGTTGCGCAGAGGTTTGGAAATGGCGAAGGCAATGTATCGCAGTACAATCGCAGGTATACCATCGGGACCGGTAGATTTTTTTATATCCAGATTCTTCAAGACTTTTACTACAGCTCTTGTTCTGAAGTAAATCCTTCCGAGGGAAGAATTTACAACAGGAATTGCTGGAGGATTTTGGGCTGTATTAGGGAGTGTGTGAGACAGAATCTGATATTATAGTACTATTATCAATCATAGGTGGAAATGAAGATTGGCAAAAGTTTTGCCCAACGTTTTTAGCAAATGTCCAGAAGGACCTGCAGTTGTTATTGAGATTAAAGATTTCTCGTCTCAACCTTTGGTTGTGCAGGAATTTTTGCTGATTGATAATTTTTTTACATTTATTCCTAACCACTTTATAACTCTCATACGTGTTGACAGTTTAATTATTCTTGTATTTTTTACAAGCTTCTTTTTTGGATTTTAGAGCTTTGCTCATTAAACCAACCTGAGGGATTTCGTTTTATACTTGTAAGGCTATTTGGAATGAAAGTTTTCATTCCTAACAGAATCTTTTGGTAATCACCTCTGCAGCAAAGTAAAAATTTTTATATTGGAAACACAACAACCAGTTCGATGCATTTAAAAAGTTGTTGAAGCCTTCGCAGTCAGCTTGGGGATAATGCCAAACTAGTCTTTTGGGAAGATTATTAGAGCTGGTTGTTGTGCCTACTTCGAAGCTTGTGCTTACAAGACAGTGGTCGGATCCACCTAGCGGAGAGTTAACAGAGATTGAATATTTCTGTGGATGAGTAGTTAGGAATAAGTCCAGGAGGTGTCCGTTCTGGTCGCGTCGGTCTGGTATCCTCGTAAGGCTTTCGACAAGTTGAGAAAGGTTGAAAAAGTTGGAAAAAAGTTTAACTTGTTTGCTTTCGGGACTGTTGTGAGTAGAAAAGTGAAGCCAGTCCCTATTATGAATATTAAAGTCTCCCGCCAAAACAATCTCAGATTCGGGATTCTGGAAACCGAATTGAGTTTATCTGATTGGATAGACTTTCTATAAGTATATCAGTTTCTAGTAATAAGTATATCAGCAAAGCTGCTTGAGGCGATCTGTAAATAAAACAGAATTGAATGATGCGCTTATCTACGTGTATTTTCATCCAATTATATTGATAAATTGGGTTGGAGCACTCAAAATTTTTAACTGTCTTATAAGCTACATCATTTCGTATATACAAAGTAATCCCTCTATGGGGTATAAAAAGTGGCACAAGCGAATAATTGTTGATATTAAAATTAATATCATTATTCAAAATTTGTATTTCACTTAGTGCTAAAGTTGCTGGAGTTTAAGCCGTAGATGGCTTTCGACGGAATGGAAATTTGTTGATAGACCGCGGATGTTACAAAAATCTATCTTAAACATTAAAGCGAACAATTTACAAGAGAAAAGGTAAATAAATTAAAATTAACAGAAGCAATAAAAAAATAAAAAACAAAAAACAAAAAAAAATAAAAAAAATAAATAAATAATTTAAATTTTTAAAATCTTTTTTCCCTTTAAATATAAAATTTTTTGGCCCACATTACCACTTACTTATGCCACCCCTGCAATGAATTGAGACCAATATCTACACACAACTGTTTGTATTATCTTATTGAGTGTGAAAATATTCTCAGAGACATATACTACAGGTAAGAACTAGAACTGCTAGAACACTGAGAAAATTACGACAATAACAAAAAAACAAAAAATTATAATGAGTTAATGAGAAACTTACAAAAGAAAAAGAAAGTTGGAAAAGAAATTTAAATTATAAATTGAGTAAATAAATGAGTTGAAAATAGTTTTCTGAAATATCTTTGAAATCGGTTGAAAAATTAGGTTTGCAAAGAATTTTTGAATGTTAGACATTTCACGAAAATTTCAAATTTTTCAAACTGAACTGATTTTGTTTCTAATTTTTCGAATATTCCTTAAAACAAGCAAAAAATATAAAATATCCTTAAAGTCGATCGAAAGATGAGGTTTTTAGGGAATTTTTTGATTTTACAAATTTTGAAAATTTTAACGACCCCAACTGTTTTGCCAAGGTGTATATAATTTAATATTTTTCTAAAAATATCAAATTACTCGAAAAAGCGAAAACTAATTGAAAAACACAAAATTCTTTAAATGAAAATTGTAAAAATTATAAAAAGAAAATAAAAAAAAAAATAAAACCAAATTTTTAAATATTTAAACAAAAAAAAATATTTATTATTTATTTCTATATAGACTTAAATTATTAAACCAACTATAACAATTAATAAAAAAAAACACTATTAATTGCTTAGAACAACCTTTCACTTAGAATTTTAAAATAATAATCCATTTTCCTCATAATTACACTTTTTTACCGTTTTTTTTTTTACTTTAAGTTCATTACACCAAAGAGCGTGTAATATACAAGAAAACTTATTTCGTGTAAATTTTGATTGAAAAATTTTTCAAATGACGTCTCACCCACATAGAATGTGTTTTTTTGTTCTTCTGATTTTTTTTTGTTTCTCAATAGAGAATAATTTCACTGCTCTCAAAATATATACTAACAAAAGAATGTTAAATAAATATGCATATTTGATAGAAATTTGAGAACAAAATTGTAAGAAATAGATAACAATATACCTGAAACCTGTAAAGTTGGCCACCCTTACAACATCTCGTGAAAATTGATCTAAAATTTAACAACACGAAAAAATTCCATATAAAATTGGTTCAAAATACCTAAAACAACATTTAGGGGAAAAAAAAATTTCAAACAACGTCCCCTAGAATCGTTTTTTAAGATGTAAAAATAACATTGAATTTAATTTTTGTTAATTTTTTTTTAATTTATTACAAATTAGAACTACATAATTATATGGTATGTAGATATTATTTTCAATGAATGTTTTAGATTTTGAATTATATATTTTATTTTATTGTTTTGTTTAATTTTTAAAGTTTTTTAAGCTTGAAAAATTTTAATCCTTAGAAAACCAATTTTGAATTAATAAAGTATGAACATATACGATTTCGGCCAGTTTTGGCGATTTTTGGTCTTAAAAAACTGATTTGCGGTCCATTCTGGAAGTTGAAAATACCACCAATCGATAGAGCACCATCGATTTAGTTAACAAACTTTTTTTCAAATTTTAAAATAACGGCTCCTTTAAGTCTTAAAAAGCTGATACGCATCTTCTGGCACACCCGGTATAGTACTAGCAAAGTTACCCGCCGTTGCCCGAGATATTGGGAAAGTTTTAGGGGCTTTCTTTGTTTTTAATTTGGAATGGAAAAGATTATTTCACGTTTCTTTTTTAGAAAGCATTGGTTGGTAGTTGTGTGAATTGAACTGATGAAATAAGAAAATATTGCCTTATATTCAAGCATTTCTTTTAAAAATTTTAGTATTACGTAATTTTTTTTGCGATAAAGACATAAACCGAGCGAAAACGAATTGATATTGCTGAAGATAAAATTTGCTTTTTGGGTTGTAATTGTAACAAGAAATATTTTTGGCAACTACATAATTGGTTATTTCTATGTTAGTATGAAACTTGTTTTATAGGTATATGAAATAAACATTTTTATTACTATAATATTCAAATATTAAATTCTTAATTATATTTATTTTCCTTAACTTATGCTAGATGTAGATAGTTACATTTTAATTTTTGGTACTGTAAATTATTTAATTAATTAATAGTTATTCATACGTTTTTCATTGTTCAAAAAAAAGTAGTACAAAATGTTATTAAAAGCAACAACAAATTTAGTAAGTAGTTAAAAGTGCGAAAGAAAACTTAAAAAGACAAAAAGCAGAAAGACAAAAAAACAAAACGATAAACCAATTAAATTAACGGAGGATAAAATAATATTTTGTTTTAGTTGTATCTTAAAATAAAACTTGATTATAAACAACATTTTTAGTTTCAGTTAAAATTATTGGATAAACCTACCCTTGAGAAAGAAGCATAAAGTTTTTCATGGGGGAAACATGCCGATCTTAACTCCACTCCACTGTACTTAATAGACTGTCCCTGTATCTTGTTAATCGTATTTGAGAACGCAACTTTTACTGGGTATTAGGTTACAAGGTATTTGTACACTCTCTGAAAAATAAACAAATATGCCTTTAAAATTTTTTTCGAAACTGTGATTGGTTCGGGTAGCTGTCATACAACTCCTTAGCATCCGACAAAAATATTTCAAAAATCAAATGTGCTACATAACTGAAAATTTGCACACACATCTCTCTCAAAAAAAACAAAAATAACTTTTACCATTTTAAAAATTTTGACTACTTCGGGTAGTTGGGATACAACTCCTAGTTAATGAATTTGCTCCTGAACTAATTTGTTGATGTGAATTATTGTTATTCGTAAATTCCGTTAATCCGTTTCGGCACGTCGGTCTACAAGCTTTTCATTTCTTGTGCCGTCTAAGAGCTGTGACAGATTGACTGGAAACTTTGAAGAAATATTGTTTCTTGGCATAGAAGATCACTGGTTTGTTTGGTTTTTCACTGGTTGATCACTGGTTTTTGACCCTTTCCGACACATCAATATTGAAAAAAATTTTTTAGTGGAGTAATAACATAATTTAATTATTAAAATTCTCAAATATAATATACAACGAGTTTAATATGTAGGATTTCAACAGCTGCTTTCTTGCTGCTTCCTTCTTTGCTGAAATGGTGAACTTAAAAATAAAACCTGATTATTAGAAGTTAGCGGTGGACTTCACAGTTAAATAATAGTTTCTAAAAAAACTAAATTATTTTGACTTAATATAGGGAAAAGGTAGAAAGGGCATGGTAAATAAGAATTATTTGGTTTTTTCAAACCATACCAAACCATAGCTTATTTCTTATTAAAACATGACTGTTTACTGATTGATAATGCAAAATAATGGGTTTTCCAATAGGGATGATATGCTTTTGAAGTGACGTTTCGGCCATTTGTAATATGCCATAATCTGTCATTTTTTTTCATTGAATTCAGTAATGTGTTCAATTTCACCGTAAGCGTCGTAAATTAGCTGATTTTGCCGTGGAACAACTTGAAAACGATAACGAATTTTTTTAGAAAATCATCTTCTCCGATACGGCTCACTTTCATCTGTGTGGTGCGTTAAATAAACAAAACTGTCGATTCTGGTGCGAAAAAAATCCACAAATTATTCATGAAAAACCATTACATTCACTTAAATTGACAGTTTGGTGTGGTTTTTAGTCTGGTGGAATCGTCGGTCCATGCTTCTTTCGAAATGAAGCTGGTAACTACGTTACTGTCAATGGAGAGCGGTATACATCGATGATAACCAACTTTTCGAAATTGTAAGAAGTTGATCTTGACAACATTTAGTTCCAACAAGACGGGGCTACGTACTACACAACAAGTGCAACAATTGAATTATTGCGAGAAAAGTTTTTTTATTTCAAGAAATTGTGATATTGAATGGCCTCCAAGAAGTTGTGATTTAACACCATTAGACTATTTCGGGTTATTTGAAGTCATTAGTCTTTAGCAATGAACCAGACTCTATTCAAGCTTTACAAGTCAATATTGAACGTGCTATCCATAACATACGACTGGATTTAGTTGAAAAAGTGCTCGAAAATTGGTTTAATAGAATTCGTTCCTGCAGAAGAAGTCGTGGAGGCCATTTGAATGACGTTTTATTCAGAGCTTAATTTTATCGATTGTAACTTCACATTAAATAAAAAATATTTTAATTTCCTTAACAATTAGTGCGTTTTTTTAAAAAAAAAAATCATATCACTCTTTTTGGAAACCCCTATATCAGTATATTTAAATCCCTGTTCCGTTAAAAACGTTAAATTTGGCTTTAATTTGAATTACAATTAATAAATAGGGGTCTCTAGTTAGTAAATAATAAACAAAAACTTAAATTTGAGATTCGAATTTTTTGTGTATAAAAATTAGAAAGTCAAAGAATAAAAAGAAATTAAGGTTTCAAGGTTTTAAGGGTTCAAGGTTTTAGGAAACTATATAGCACGACCACCCTCCTACATAAACTAGACTTCGATGTTGGAAAAGCATTGGACAGTAAACAGCATTGTGATCTTATCTCTTGTGACCTGGAGAAAGCTTTCGACAGAGTACCAAGAGATACGGTCATCAAACAGCTGATAAATTGGCAATCGGGCCAATCTGTCACTCGCTATATTAATGATTTCCTTAAAAACAGGAAATACATTGTGCAAGTCAGTGATCATTACTCGACTTGCAAACCTCTCACACTAAGCATCCCTCAAGGTTCACCCCTTTCTGTTCACATATTCAACATTTACATAAACAGCCTCAGTACTAAATTATTCACTATCCCGAATCTAAATCACCTCATATACGCTGACAACATCATACTTTACACTACAAGAATCTCAGACACTCCATCAAACACCTTGGAAAACTCTTTACAATGTATTGATCGTTGGACTGAGACCAGTGGTGGCAGCTTGGCTCCGGACAAAACTGAAGCTATACATTTGTGCAGCACAACACCTCTGAAAAGTACAAACAATTGTACATCCAACTCAAACAAGCACTCCCAACACACTCCGATATCTACACAGATGGATCAAAAGGACCTCACGGCGTTGTCTGGGCGATAGTCAGAAACAACTCTCTCTGGAAGGCGGAAATCTTGCCGGGGGAATGCTCGATTCTCATGGCTGAGCTTATCGCCATATACAGAGCAGTCCAAGCCACTGAAACACTATATGAGAACATTATTATATTTACATATAGCCTTTGTTCAATAAAATCAATCAAAAACCCTTACAATAGTGAGTATATGTCATCTTACATCGGAAACTCCATATCATATAACAATGGCAAATTGCGGTTGGGATGGATTCCAGGCCACGTAGGCATAGATGGAAACTATAGAGTTGACCTTGAAGCAAATATAGCGGCCAAAAGCCCTCTTACAAGAGATTCATTAATGTCCTACTCCCATGCTAAAAGGATCATTGCAATACACGCGGCGAACATCCGTCAATCAGCCTGGAATTCTTCCAATCGCTTTGCTAGATTACACAATCCAAACGCAAACATTCCTGGCCCAATAAAAAATCAATCTCGAGCCCTAGGTGTTAAACTTACAAGAGTGCGCCTAGGGTATACTCTTGCCACACATAAACATTTATTTGACAGATCCACACCTCCGACATGTATTCATTGTCCTGAACTCCTCACTATCAAACACATCCTAACACAATGCCCCTCAAATAACACAATTACATCTCAGTTCACATTCACCCCATTGCAAGCCCTACCAATACACACATAACTCTCATAAAAAACCTCCTACTACATCATAACATCTGGGATGAAATATAACTTATCATTACCAATTTCTCTAATAATCTACTAACATATTACTATTATTACTTGGTAGGAATAAGTCCTACCAACCATTTACATTCATTAACACTATTGTTTACTTACTATTTGTTGGATTAAGTATTCTAGCGAATGGTAAGTATATTTATACTTCATTTTTATACTATTTTATACTAAGCACTCAAATACACAAATATACAACTTTATATAATATTATATATTGTAAATTAATTTAAAAATGTATTTTTGGATTCCAAGTCAATCAATGGGGCGCAGACCAGGAGGTGTAAATGCTACTTTTGTACTTCCTGGTTTGTACCTCATTCGCTTGAATTAATCTCTATCTTGGTCTTACTTTGAATTGTTTAATTTTTTCTTTTTTAGATTATTTGTTATATTTCCTAGATATTAAGTGTTACATTTTGTAAATTTTTAAATATTGTTTCGTTTATCTTTATATTATAAAAGCCCACATTCCGAAAGGGAAAAAAATTATTGTTTATTATTTACTGCAACTTAAAGTTCTTATAAATAATAATAACAAACTTTCAACACAAAAATTAATGATTTTAATTTTTTTTTAATTTAACAAAAATGTACATACATTATAAATAGACATACATATGGATGTATTTCTGCTACATTAATTCTTTCAATTATTAGGTTTGTTCAATAAACTGTTCTAGAACGCTCTAGAACGCTCTAGAACAATCTAGAGTAGAACACTTTTTTGTCCAAATCCAGTTTGAAGAATTTTAAGTGCCATTCTGGGGTGTCAGCTTTATTTTCGTAATAAAATTTTGTTACAAAAAATAGGTACGTGCTGCCACCTCTGTATTGTGATAAGCGATAGTCACCCTTGCGATAGTCTAAGATGACACTTAAAATTTTTGGTATTCTGTAACGCGATCACTTAAATATTTTAAAAAAATGGCAGCATTTTAAGAAAAAAAATTAGGCATAAAAAACAACATAAATCTTAAAAAATCTTAAAACTGCTTAAAACAACTAAGAATTTCTTTATTTTTATCCTTAGTGAGACCAAAATAGCTGTCACCCTAAAATCACAAAAAAAAACGGCTGCCACGTCAATGACCCATATAGATAATACCAATTATAAATACAAAAACAAATAGAAAACCAAATATCATAGTTTATAGATATTTGGTTTTCTATATTAAAAAAATCAAAATTCAGATAATCAAAATTCAGACCAAACTTCAGATTTTAATTTTCGCAAAAAATTAATATCTGAATTTTTTCTAATTATTTGCTAGAATTTTGCTAATCTTGCTAGGTGTTGCGTATGCCGCTAAAAATTTGATTTATTTTTAAACATTGCGTACAATAATTACACAGTGATACGGTTTAGTTTTGAATTTATTTTAAACGATTTCGTGTTTTGTTGAAGTAATTGACAAGAGAATAATAATTAAATATTACTTTTTTTTTATCAAAAACAATATTTTTTCTTGTTTTTAAAAATCAATATTATAAATTTTATAATATAATAAAAAAAAAAAATTATTTTTTTAATAAAGAAAAAAAAATTGACTTAACAGAGCCCTAGATACTTAAGAGACTTAATTGAACTTACACAAAATGTTCGATATTAAAAATTTTCATATTAAATAAAAAACGTTTTTCGTCTTTGAAAGCATGTCAAAAAGTATTTTATTATTTTTACTTAACTTAATCTATTACATTTTTAATACTAATAATCATTATAAAACTAATACACGTACTACTTATATTATGTAAATCAAATAATATTACCACTATTACTAATACTAAAATATATTTTAAAAATATAAGAAATTTGTTCATTGAATCATCGAATGATATTACGGTACCTTATTAGTTTACTTGTAATATCAAACGATGATTAGTTTATATTTTTTGTAGTCTAGGAGAATAGTTCATATTTTTGTTATATAACACTTCCACCCTTAGAACTTTCTGTCCCAGAAAGTAAAAAAAAATTTGTTCTTTTATATAGTTGAATATGATTTTTGTTACATCTTAGATAATATATTTTACAAATGATTGTTTTCTTTTACTTATAATACCTTCTTATTTCTAATTAATACTTTTAATTATTAAATTTTCTTTATATTTTTTTTTTCCTTTTTTTTCGATATTTAAAAATTTAAGACTGAGAATATAATATAGTAGTTAAAAGCTAAATAAATTTACAGAAATTCGTTGAAACCATATTTACAACAATTCTTATTTGTTTTATTATAATATACTAATTTTAATTTATAATAATTATTTAATTTGTATAATAAATTTAATTTATACGTTTTCAAAAACACAAATATAATTCTAAAAAGGAAAAATAAGAATAATTTTTTTTCTTCTCTTTCTATAAGAATCTATTTCATTTTTTGTTTAGTCTTGGAGTTGATTTAAGATTTCGTCATTAATTCAAAATTAAATATTAGCGTTATCAGTATTATTGTTTGTATCATTTTGGCCTGAAAGAAGACTTTTTCTTTTAAATTTAAGTTTGGGTTTGAATTATGCTTCAATTGTTGGATTGTTATTATCTTGGTATTTTTGTTGCCGTTTAACGTGAGAGTTATAGTACTTCAGTCCGGTTACCTTATCGGTTATGTGAGCTTGGTCAAGTTTTCCAATTTCCATTTTTCTAAATTTAGCATGATTTTTGCCTCCTCTAGGGTCCCTAACAAAATTTAAACCCGGTGTTATTTTAATGTCAGTTCTGTCTTGGTTTAATTTACTTATATTTTACGTATTGCATTGTATTCTTCATTTTTTATATTTCCATTAATGAAATCTATTGGCTTTATATTTGTAGTTGAAGGGATGGTATTATTGTAAAGCACCATTATTTTTAGAATTTTCTCCTCTGTGGTTTCGAGGTCTTTTCGGTCATCATGTCTTAACAACCTTAAATGTTCGTTTATAGTATTATGCAACCGTTCAACGTCTGAGTTAGACGTGTGATTATTATTTGATGTGTAATGAATTTCGATTTGTTCCTTCTGTAGGAATTCCTTTAGGGGCAAAGCTTTAAGGCCTAGTTCGTTGTCTGCTATGAATTTTGTGGGGCTACCAACTGCGGCTATGTATTGTAGAAGGGCTCTTTTGAACTCTACCCAAGTTCGAGAGGTTATTTTTATAGCTTGAGCATATTTGCTAAATTTGTCTATAAATGTGAGAAAAATGGTTTTTTCTAAAGAATAGAAAACGTCAATGTGGACCTGACGGAGTTTCTGTTATTTTAAAATTTGGTCTTATAGGTTTTCTTTCGTATTTTTCGAGGTGGCAAACCTCGCAATTATTTATGAACTTCGTTACTCTTTTATATAGTTTAGGGTGCTAGTATTTACACTGTTTCTGCTTAATTACCTCTGATATGCCACGATGGTTGTTCTTCAAATGTTCTAATTTTATTACTTCGACTAATTTCTCTTCCTCAGTAATATCCTCCTATAGTTTTTCGCATTATATTAATTTTAATTTGGTTGAAAAGTAATTTCGAAGCGCATTCTTCAGAGTTTCGAGAAAATCAGGGTCTTCTATGTAAATCACGTTTAGTAATTTTGGGTTGCAGTGATTTTTTAAAAGTGTCGTTGCTGTACTGTTATTATGTGATTTTGTGTAAATTTTTTTTCTGTTCTTGTTATGAATTTTTAAATTTTTTATTTTTAATGAACCTGAGTTTGTTTTATATATTACAATTTGATTTTTGAAGACATTGAGTGGCGATTGGCTTGCTCGAATTTGAGGTTTAACGATTTCTTCTGTTAAGTTTATTTCTAACGGGGATAGTGCGTCTGCGTTTCCGTTTTTTTTCCTTTCATGTATCTAATTTCGTAGTCGAACTCGGATAGTTTTAAACGCCATCTAACTAGCTTTGGTTCTTTGATAGAAAATAGCCATTGCAGAGGCTTGTGATCAGTTTCGATGAGGAATTTTCTTCCAAAGACATAAGGGCGAAAATATTTAGTAGCCCAAACCCCAGCCGAGAGTTCTTTCTCGATTGTGCTATAGTTTAGCTCGTGTTCGTTCAGCATACGGCTGGTGTAACTGATTGGGTGGCTTTCCTGAGATAACACGGCTCCGATAGCATATTGGCTGGCGTCTGTGTTGATGGTGAAAGTTTTTGAAAGATCTGGATATTTTAAAATGGGTTCGGGGATTAAGAGTTTTTTTAAACGAAACTATTTATATATTCAGGACAGCTTATATTGATTCTCTGATCTTTTTTTCAGAAATTTAGTCATGGGCTTTGCTATTTTAGAAAAGTCCCTAATAAACTTTCTGTAGTAGCCCGTCAACCCGAGAAATCGCTTTATTTCTTTACTAGTTTTTGGTAATGAGAAATTTTTTACGCACTCAATTTTTTTTGGGTTGGGTCTAATACCAAAGTTACAATGTGGCCAAGAAACTCTGTTTCTTGTTTTAGGAAATCACATTTATCAAGTTCTACCATTAATTTTACATCTTCAAGTCTTTTGAATATCTTTTTTAATGAATCCAAATGCTCTTCAAAGGACGTCGAAAAGATAAATATATCGTCCAAGTAAACAAGACAGATATTATTAATGTACTCCTTGAGTACGTTATTCATCAAACACTGGAACGTCGCAGGGGCTGTTTTCAACCCGAAAGGCATTCGGAGAAATTCATAATGGCCATCTTCCACTAAGACTAAGAAAACAGTCTTATGAATATAATTCTCATCAATTTCTATTTGATGGAATCCTTTCGCGAGGTCCAGTGTACTAAAATATTGGCATCTTCCCAGTTTTTCCAATCCTCTATATTGGGGATTGGGTACTTGTCATCGATTGTTACCTCATTCAATTTGCGGCAATCTTGAAAAGCCCAGTTTTTTCCTGGAAATTAAGGTGGTTTATACGAATTTGCTTCATAAGAAGCTTATTCTCTTTTCGCTCTATTATGCTGAAATTGTGATGATCTACTATTTCGGTTTCAAGTGGTGTGAATTTAATTAATTTATTATCATTACTTTTTATGTCAACGTTGGCACTGATTTTGTAATCTTCGACATTATAAATCTCTTCGTTGGCTATTAATTGTCCATCTGAAGTCTTCTTTTCTTTCAGATAGGCCAGGCCTTCTTTTTGTGTAACAGGGATATTAACGCTAAAAGTTCCTTTACCGTTAATTTGATAATTATAATTTAACTGTTTTTGCGAGAAGTGTAAGTTTTTATTGTTTTATTCCCTGTTTGTAAGGTTTTATCACCAATGTCAATTTTTGCATCGAGTGGTATGAGAATGTTGTTTCCAATAAGACCACGAATCACAGTGGAAGGAAAAAACGTACATTTCCATTTTTTCCTTTTTATTTCCAAGTTCCTTAAATAGGGGCATGGTAGCTTTTTGTGTGTTTTCGACGTGGTTGTTTAGTGTTTTTATTATGATAGGTTTATTGAGATATTGGATTAATTTTGGGTCGCACAAATCAGGTTTAGTTATAGAATGGGTGGCCCCAGTGTCTATTATGAACTTTAGTGGTCTGATATTACCATTAATCACGATATGTGGTAGTTGGGAATTGAGGCTGTTAAAGGAAAATTTTGTGATTGAACAAAATTTTTTGATTGTTGAGAGTTGGGTTGCTGAACTATGTTTATATCCACAGGTTCAGGTGGTGGTAAAGTTTGATTGTGGTTGAAGTTTCTTGAAGAACTTGCGAATGGGTTGTCTACTGTATTGTGATTGTTATTTCCATTGTTGGTTTGAATATTTCTGTTGTTAGATTGGGAGTGTCCCATATTATTAAAATTATTGAAGGTATTAGAGGGATTGTTACTGTTGTATTGGGAAAATTTTCTTGTATTGTTGTTATCACTATAGTTGTCACTGTTGTTTGTATGAAAACTTCTGTTGTGAGATTGTGAGTTTCTCATGTTATTAAAATTATTGAAGATATTAGAGGGATTGTTACTATTGTAATGGGAAAACTTTCTTCTGTTACTGCTATTGTTATAGTTGTCCCTGTTGCTTGTGTGATAATTTCTATTGTGGGAGTGCGAGTTTCTTACATTGTTAAAATTATTGAAGGTATTAGGCGGATTGTTTCTTTTATTATGAGAAATATTTGTTGTGTTGTTGTTATTATTGGTATACTGATAAGCATACCCGGCTTCATGTAAAATATCCATTGCTGTCTCTAGATTCTTTGAATTTCTACAATATAAGATAGAGGGCTGAGTTTTTGTTATTTTCCATCGTTTGTTCTGCTATTTGTAAGTCTTCTCCTAATTCCAATTTGGGTTTTACATTTAGTCTCCTCAATGCTACTTTTATTTCACTGTAAAAGTCCACCGAATTTGTTTTAAATTGAACTCCTCTGAGTTGGTCGAATAGTTCTTCTAATGTGATAATCTTCTTTTTTTTTTTTGATAACGCTGTTTAATCGAAATTTTTTTTGTTTTCAGATTATCATATAACTTGCGTTTTTAGTATTTTTTTTAAACAAAATACACTATATTTTTTTTTGATTTAATAAAATTTATGCCTTTTAAATTCACTTTTATTTTATTTTAATTGTTATTATTTTCATTTTGTTTTTAATAAGTAACTTCATTCAATTAATTAAACTCAAGGATATGCATATTAAGCAGTTTTTCGTTAATTAATTAATTAATTTCAGTTTTTTTTTTTTTGTTTTTAATTTGCTTATTTTATTAATAGTATTATATATTATTATTTGGATTCGATAGTTAAATAATTAAAATTAACCATGTGAAAAAAACTTCTTTTTTTCTCCACATGTACTAACGGATCCTACCGACTGCGCCAATTTTCATATTAAATAAAAAACGTCTTTCGTCTTTGAAAGCATGTCAAAAAGTATTTTATTATTTTTAATTAACTTAATCTATTACATACTTAATACTAATAATAATTATAAAACTAATACTACTTATATTATGTAAATTAAATAATATTGCCACTATTCCTAATACTAAAATATATTTTAACAATTTAAAGAAATGTGTTCATTAAATCATCGTATGATATTACGGTACCTTATTAGTGCACTTGTAATATCAAACGATGATTAGTTTATATTTTTTGTAGTCTAGGAGTATAATTCATATTTTTGTTATATAACAATTAAAATGACACTTTAACCAACTGAGCTAATAACCAATTAAAATTATTTCATCAAAATGCAAACATAAAATAAAATTTTAATCCACACAAAATTCAATAAAATAAAATAAGTATCTATTATATACCCATATGGTATATGTACAGTACAAACACACACAATCAGAGTATGCACTCGTAAAAAGGAAATTGTATATATATAAGATGAATACTCAGAAAATTCGTATTCTACATAAAAATATCCATTAATAAGAAGCACTGAAAGTCAAGATATTTTTACTATCAAATTAACGAAAAAAACCCTATTAGTTAAAGAAGCAAAGAACTATTGTAAATATTTTCTTATGTAATAAGTTGTGAGCAAGAAAGAGCGCGATATATATCATTTAAAAAGCTACTTAATTTGTGCAATGTAATTTTAAATAGCCCACGGGGAAATGGTAACCAACACATTGACAAATAATAAAATTTTTTTCCAGTGCATCTTCTTATTAATGGATATTCTATTAATAAGAAGGTGCACTGGAATAAAATTTGATCATTTGTCAATGTGCAGCCATTATTCCAGTCGATTTTCAATATTGTAAGAAATAGATAGTAATAAGAATTTAATTTGTGAGAGAGAGATAAAAATTTAAAACACAAAGTGGAAAAAAATTAACGAACGCTTTTTTTGCATCAAAGAAATGTTTTTAAATTCATTCTTAGTTATCGAAATTTACAAATGCGTTATACTTAAAAATTTGTATCTTTTATCAAATTACTTAAAATTTTTGTTGAAAATGCGTAGCAATAGAAAACCTTATTTATTCAAATTTGAAATGTTCAAATTATTGATATTCAAATTTACTACCTATTTATAAAATTAACAGTACCCTAAACTCATTATGTTACTTATATGTATTATGAGTTCATCGATTATCAAAATGTACAATTTAAATTTTAAGAAAGTAAAAATGCATTGAGTCATTCATATGAAAAAAACTGCTTGGAATTCTTTTTAACTACCTGTTTCAATACCTGAAAAAAATTGTATATTGAAAATTCATGAATGATAACTTGTTTGAAATAAAAAAAAAATTACTTCCCTTATAAGTATAATAAAAGAAATAATATGATGTTTAAAAAATAACATATGGTTTTGAAACTAATATTACTTTATGTAGGTACCTGTAAAAAATCAATCATTCAAAATTTCATTATTGTCATACCCTAATAAATTTAATACGTTTATTTTAAAAAAAAATTCGTACACAAAATTTCAGACCACCATACACATGAAAAATCTGTAGTGGGCTAAATAAATAAACCAAAATCTTCCGTGGGCTATTTAGAATTACATTGCTTATGTTGCTTTTTTAAATGATTTATATCGCACTCATTCTTTGTCACAACTTATTACATAACAAAACATTTACAATAGTTCTTTGCTTCTTTAACTAGTGGTTTTTTTTTGTAAATAAGGTAGTCAAAATATCTTGACTTCCAGTGCACCGCACTTTCTTATTAATGGAAATTCTTTGTTTGGAACTGGTTGGTACAACCACAAAACGAAGTTAGTTTAACTTCTGTTTAAGTGTTTTTTCAATTTCATATGCTGAGTTGAAAAAAGAACCAAATACAAAAGAATTTTCTTTCTTTTAAAATAAAAAATAAATCTTTTATTGTATTTGTTTGATTAATATTCGAGATTTGAGAATATGCCGGATAGTATTAAGGAATTGGAATAACTTATTGATTTTATATTTCTCGCATAGGAACTATAAGCAGATTTTATTTAATACAACGGTGTAATGAAATAAAATTTCAATTTATAATATGCATGTACTTAAAATAATGAAATTCTTCCGGCAAAGAATAATCTGGGTGCACCTCTAGCTACCTGTAATTTATTGCTTCGCAAAGATGCAATAAAAGCTTCAAACTTCAGATGGTCAGTTAGACCAGACTGCAACATCACCAAGTAAATGTGGCCTATGCTGAACCTGGAGCGATCCCTTAAAGTAAATTGATTTACTGAAGGATTAGAAAAACATTGTAATTTTTAAATAAGAAATATATGTAAATAATAAAAATTTGTATTTTTTTGAAAAATTTTCATTAAAAAAGAGTTTATAAAAATGGAATATGTTCAGATTTGGTAATTGATTCTGATTCTGAAAACAAAGACAATATAAAATAAAACCAAATTTTTTCATTACTTTAGATGAGGAAGAATTTATTAAAAGATTTCGTCTTTCAAGAAATTCTGTTCATCATATGTTGGGACTAATAATAAATGACATTGAACCAAAAGTTTCAAGGTATTTCGTGTATTATATTTATATTCACAATTATGCTTTGAATACGCTCGACAAATATTATGGTTTTATGGTAATTATTCTTTTTATTTTATTAGAGATGTGGTAATTACTACAATACAAATTCTACTACTGACATTAAGATTCTATGCAGCAGATTCTTAGCAGGTAGCATGCTAATTAGAGTGGCTGATTTTATTGGTGTATCAATATCATCTGCTTCACTTATCGTAAAAAGAATTAGTATAGCTTTATTAAATTAGCACTAGTTTATATAACGTTACCACGCAGAAGAAATTTCATCTACAAACTTCGCATTTTTCAGAATACAAGATATTGGCGCAATAGACTGTACTCATGTCAGGATACAGTCCCCGGTAGGCTCAATGATGAAATATACCAAAACCGCAAAGGATATTTGGCTTTGGAGTACTGAAAAGACGTTTTCCGGTTTTGTCACTTGGTATGCGAATAAATATATTAATACTGCCATGATTGTTGTAGTGGCAGTATTACATAATATTGCACGAAAACTATAAAAGGAAATGATCCGCCAGTAGATCCTTTAATTCCAATTGGTTTTGTGATTTCAAATACTATCGGTAATAATGATGATAATAGTTTTGAAGATAATATGAGAAGAGCAACTAACAATGACAGCAACAATATAGAGGTCAGTTTTGATAAGAGTAGTTTTCAATGTAACTGAAACAAAGCAATTAATAAATACCCTTTGATAATTTTTTAAAACATTTTTTTGGACTTTAATATCACCAATTCTTCAAAATTTATTCATTACTTTGTAACTCAAAAATTAATTAAAAATTATGTAGTTACATAATTAGTTTAAATAAAATTAAAAATAAAATCACATTTTATTTAATTATTTCATCATATCTAATTTCACAGCACGTTAAGCATAATTTCTTCTTCATCTGCTGTAAAAGATAATCTTCTATTATTTACTTCATTTTTCATAATTTTTCTTTATTTATATTTGAAATCAACATAAATTAATTCCAATTTGTTGTTCAAAATAAACAAAACTGACGTTTTCTTGTTCTCAAAAAATATAAAAAAGTACTAAAAAATCTTTTTACTACTAATAATTAAAAATTGTACAAGATTGTACTATTACTGCCAGTCTGAAAACTGACACGATGATTTAACTTTCAGTTTAAGTGGTTTTACAAAATGCAAAACCGTTAGTTTTTTCCAAAAAAGTTTTTTAGAATAATGACAGTTTTCACTTGTGCAGTTAAGTTTTTTTTTTATATTTTTATCAACTTATGTGTCAGTTCAGTAAGTACATTCCTGTAAATTAACTTTTCAAAAAACTTTTACAATAAGCAACTAAGCTTTTAAAATAGCTAAATAAGCTGTCTGCCAAAACTGTTAGATGTCCGGCCTGCAATTAAAAATTTTTGTCTCGGTTTTTTCTTAGAACTGCTTCATCTGTATAATTACTTATCTGTGATATTAGTTTACAAATGTCAACAAAAGAGATTAGGTAAGTTGTATAAAAGAAAATAATAATAATTATATATTTTATACAATGTAAGTAGAAAATATTTAATCTAAATTAAATATTAATAAATTATCTTTCTTTCTTTTCTTTTTAGGAATTATGGAGAAATAATAAATGTATTATTTTTAGGAAGCAAAAAACAACATTCAATATGTAAGTAATAATTCCATGTTTACTAACATTATGTAAATAGGAATACCAAAATTAATTCAATGTTTAATAATATTATTATATATATAAATAGGAATACTAACATTTAAATTTAATTTACTTTACCTATAGGCTATAATTAACATTAATCACTAAAGATCAAGAGAAAAAATAAAAATTTTGTTTTACAGTACTAATCAATTAAAATTTTTATTCTAATTTTCATTTTTAGGTACTTATATGAAACTGCAGTGCTGACCTCAACACCAACTATGCAAACAAAATTGACAAAAAAGTTCAAAATGACAAAATGTTCAAATTGAATTTATTTCGTTTCCAATATTTTCGGAAAATCCATTAAATCAAGCAAAAAATTTAAAAGATCTTTGAAACTGGTCGAAAAATTAAGTTCAAATTTGTTGATAAAATTTTTTAATTTTTAAAGACCAAAACTGTGCAAATAAAATTTGAAAAATTTCAAGACTACAAATTTTTCAAATTCAATTAATTTCTTTACTAACTTTTGGAACTAAACAAAAAATGTAAAATATTTTTGAAATAGGTAATTTGAAAAATAATGCAAACATATCACTAGCTAATAACACAAAATCGAAAACTCTTAACAGAAATTCAAATGAAGTTAAATTGGGTCACCAAAATGTACAAAACATCAAAAACTATTTAAATTGGGTTCAACTTTCAAGGAATAGTTCAAACTATTCCATTTGGGTAATATTGGAGCTGTAAACATTTATAAATTACATGTTACAAATTACCACCAGTAGTAAGATTAACACAGAAAACAATTTTAGAACAGGATAGTATATAACATGTACTCTCACGCCTGAGGGATACTAGAATATATAGTAATATTAGAATATTTTTAGCATACTTACATAACTAAGAAGACTATGTATGTATTGAAGGTACAACTAGAACAAATATTCAAGTTTTAATAAATCAAGAAGGCTTACCTATGTGTCCCAATGAATTAAAAAATATATACTTCAGATACCATGAGCAAATTGGAGTTTCCCAGAAAAAGGTAACCAAAGATCTAGCAACCTATCGTACTCACCTCAAAAATAAATATCGGCAATATTTACAAAGAACAAAAGAAATGGATCACCAATTTTTTAATCCAATATACAGTGGTAGGCAGAATTAATTACACACTCAATAAATTTTAAAATTTTTTTTTTTTCTTTTCTAAGGACGGAATTTACAAATGTGTTAAAAAAAACTTTGGAAATCAATTTCACAAAGTGTTTTTAATTTAAATTTAAATTTTTCGGTTGAAAAAAATCTCAAATGACTCAGGTAGTAACAGGTTTCTTTTGCTATGTCATCCGGCAAAAGTAATCACACATTTTTTTAATACGGCATAATTGATCACACATCAGGTAAAACTAAAGAACTATTGCTAGAACTATTGTAAGAACACTTTCCCAAAGTTTTTTTTAACGTATTTGTAAATCCGTCCTTAGAAAAGAAAAACAAAAAAAAAATGTAAAAATTTTATGAGTCTGTAATTAATTTTGCCTACCACTGTATAATGGCAGGAAATAACAGACGTCATAAGTTAAACATAGTGCATTTTAATGCAAGAAGTTTAAGAAAAAACATTTTTGAAATTGAATTTTTTGTAAAAACTTGGAAATGTATTGATGTCATTATGATTGGTGAAACTTGGTTATATTCAGAGGAGGAGAAATTTTTTATATTCCATGATACTCAGCTTACTTTAATTCCAATGATTTAACTAAAGGCAGTGGAACTGCAATTTACATCAAACAGAATTTGGAGTAAAAAGCCATGGAAGTTTTAGAGCAATTTAATAAAATAATTGTCTCACTAAGTAACACTACTCCATCTTTAAAAGTCGGTGTATGCTATAAAAAACAATGTGAAAACAATAGCGAATTTATAGCACATTTAGACTTAATATTTAATATATATAAAACATTATTATGATGGGGGACTATAATATTGACTTATTGGTTGATGCAGACCTCACAAGATCATATAAATCAATGCTAGAATCTAATGGAATTAATATTATGAACAAATTAAGTATGGAACATGCAACAAGAGTAACTGAAAATTTCTCTACGATTATTGATCACATTCTGTCAGACCTTGGAAAATATGAATTTGATATAAAATGACACGATATTGTAAACTTAGATCATAAAGCTGTATTCGCCAAAATAAATAAAGTTGTTTAAAAGATGGAACCTATCTTCAATAAGGAAATTTCTATCATAAATTATCAAAAATTTAAAGAAAATCCTATTCATATATTGGAAAAAGCTATGGTAAACTCTATAATAAGAAAGCAAATGAGAGTTCAAAATGACAACTTTTGGATGACCAATGATTTGTTAAACATTGTAAAAAAGAGGAATAGATTGTTCAAAAAGCTAAAAAAAAATCTTCGTAGCCTTGTAATTCTATCAAGATACAAAAGAACAAAAAATAAGATAACTTTTAAAGTATCCAAAGCTAACATTGTTTTTTTTTTGAGATAGAAGACAATCATCAAAAGAGTCTTCAACTTCTGTTCTTGAACCGAGAAAGAACGAAGTGAAGAACTGTGCCGACTTAAACGCACTAAAAACTCCCATCCTTTTGTTAAAATTAAAATTAGTCTTTAAGACTAACAACTAATACAATTTCGGCTCTATTACTTCAGATATCTTTGATCAAATAAAATTCCATTAGGAATTATTGTAAGATAAACAATTTTTTCCTAACACAGTTCGAACGGTTTCGTCCGTTTAAGTCTTCTAACAAAGTTTTGACAGAAAGTTAAACGTGAAACTTCGACATTGACATGTTGAGAGAGACGACTTTTATGGCGTACAGCCAATTTTTTTATTTCGTCTTTTATGAGAGCAACCCTGAGATCCCTATGGATATCACCATTGGGAACAAACCTTGGGGCATTGGAAATGTTTCGCAATACTTTGTGTTGGAACGTTTCGATAGCTTGAATATGTAGTTGTTTAGCACAACCTCATATTTGAATACCGTATGCCCAGACTGACTTTAATATCTGATTGTAGATCAAAACTTTGTTATACGTCGAAAGCGTAGATGTTCGCCCAATTAGCCAATACAGCTGTTTGTATTTTAGATCCAGCTCTAGTTGTTTTTGTTTTCTCAACGTGTTCTTTCCATCTAAGTTTTGCGTCAAGCGTCATACCAAAATATTTTGCAGAATTTTGATATTGTATGATGATTTTCACCCATATTCTGTTAGACCCATCTCGCGAGATCGCGTGAGAATATCTCTGACGAGATAGTTTTGTATTCTGTTAGACCTTTGACAAGATGAGATAGCCATTTTTTATCTCGTCAAAAATTGTAAGCGATAGAGTATCTCGTCAAAGTATTTTGTGTTTTTTTTTATCAAAAAATTGAATTAAATAAATAAATTGAATAGATAAAATAGTTAAATAAAGATTAATAAACAATTTTTCATTATTTTTTTTGCAATATTATCAAAAATTGTGTTTTTGTTTTGAAAAAAAAAAATCATCTTTACTATTACTGTTTTACTACTATTTATGTACTAAACTAAAAAATATTTAAAACATATTTATATTTATTTTTCATTTAAAAAATATTTTAAAACTAATACTAAAACCCCACTAATACTTTCCTTTCCAAAAAATTTATAAATCATATTTGGTTTATACACCAATTAATTTTTTTTGATAGTAAAAAATGATCGGTACTACCAACAAATAAAATGTTCTATCGCGCCGCTTACAGTGTCTAACAGAAAGGCATATTCAGCGAGACGAGACGAGATGAATTTTTTCTTCTCGTCAACGATGGGTCTAAGAGAATATGGGTGATTGTTTAATTTTACTGGAATGTGTGACTCAACTTTTGTAAAGTTAATTTGCGTGGATTTTGCTTCATTCAGTTTAATTCTCCACCTTTTGCATCAAATGGAGATTTTATTATTGTAGGCTTCATATAATAATACTATACTTTGGCTTGCGCCACATCAAGAAACACTGAAGAGCAGATGCATTTTTCTTCCAATGTTTTTTCAATAACGTCAGTTATTCTATGAACTTGTTCGACACTTGAATGATGTTTTCTAAATCCAAATTGATAATTTGATATAATATTTCCGGTTTCAATCAGAGGCTGCATTTTTTTAAATAGTTTCTCAAACAACTTAGATATTACTGGTAACAATGAAATAGGTCTGTAGGACTTAGGTTCGTTTGGGGGTTTTCCTAGCTTATGAATCATAAAAACCTCAGCAATTTTCCATATACTTGGGACAAATTTTTGTTTGAGTACTTCGTTCATTATTTTAGTTAGAACTATTAACTAAACTTTTGGTGGGAGTTTCATTAAGATATCAGCTGTTATCAAATGGAACCCTGGAGCCTTGTTTGATTTTAAGCTTTTAAATTCTTTTATTATGTCCTTTTTTCTAAATAGCGTTATTTGACTATCTACTTGGGTATTTTCTATCAGATTTACGTCTCATCAGATTCTATATAATTTGGGTTTGTTGAAGCCAGCACTAAGATTCTTTTACTTCATTATGTATGTACCCAAAAAGAAATCAAAAAAAATTTGGATTAATATTTTAAGTTAATAACAATTTGTAATATTATTATTTTTCTTTCTGAACTTAATTAAAATACACTAAATTGAATTTTGAATATAATTTATATAGTATAATATTAGTAACATAATATTACAGCATATTATTTTATTACAATAAACTAAATAAACTATTATCAGTTTTATTATATTATGCTGGTAAGATTTTTATACATTAAATTTGATACTTACATATTGTTGTTTGTGTTCTAAAAAAACCTTTGTTGTTAATACTTTGCATATTCAATGCCTAAAAAGAAAAGAAAGATAAATAATTTTTTTTAATAGAAGATGATAGTATTTATATTTTATATAAATATTATTATTTTGCTTTATACAACTTACCTAATATATAAACAAGCATCAATCATACTTTGTTGACATTTTCAAACTAATATTATATGATAAAATAACTAATGATGGAAACACCTGTCATTGTCACTTTGATTTAGTTTAAGAACCGGCAACTTATAATTATTATTATTAACTAGTTAAATACCCATTACTACGTAACTTTTTGCTACCGTTATATATAGTGAAAAATCAAAATTAGAGCATTCTAGGTTGTACTACATTATAAATTATCAAAATCAAAAATTCCCTTATCAACAATATTTTAGTAATATGTAATACTTTACTTAAATTAGTAGATTAGCAGACAGACTATATAATTGGATTGATATAGATTGAAATATTTAATCAACTAATATTTCATTAAAAACTATATTTCTAACAGTTCTATTCTCTTCGGTTACAATTTCCAAATGATTTCTATTCTCAGCGCGCGAAATCCCGACATATAGTTGTCCATGTGAAAAACCTGGTGTATCAAGTAAACCTTATTGAGAGTTTGACCTTGCGCTTTGTTGATGGTTATTGCAAAGGCAGCTCGGACGGGAAACTGGCTTCTTACTGTTTATTTTTTTTTAGAAATTACGAAAACCAAAAAATTAAAAACTACTGTTTTTTTATTTTAAAATACAAAAGACTACAATATCAAAATATCAATAGATAGATATAGGATATATTCATATATTACATAGGTATATTTATTATTTATCTATACTGTTTATTTTTTTTTTTTTAAATAAAAAACACTAAAATATTAAAAATAAAGTAAACTAATATATCTATTGTTTTTTATTTACAAATAAAAAACCGCTAAAATTAGGTACTCACGATTAGATACCGTTTGGACATCAAGATCTAGTTTGTCCTATTCAAAGTTTGACTGTCCTGTAAACGTTGTTCCACAAATTTTGACATCCGACTTTGTTTAATGAAAAAAAATAGAATATTATCCTATTATCATCAAACATTTTTGAAACAAAAAATGCTGGAAACTAATTTTTTCCTTTAAATCGAAATCGACTCTTGTCATTTGTTAAACTTTTTGTTTAATGTTTGTTGTGTTTGATTATTTTTGTTGTTATATTGATTGTTATAAATAATAGTATTGATAATAACAATTAGTAGATACTAAACTACATAAGATTTTTTCAACTTTTTCTTAATTGTATTTTTTATTTACTTAAAAATTTAATAGGTAAATTTTTTTTTTATTTTATTTGTTTATAATTTTAAATTTCTATATTTAAAATCATTGTTTTTATTTGAGCTAAATAAACCTTAAATAAATAAATAAATAAATAACTTTTATCAAAAAAAATCTGATACGTAAACGCTGCCCTAAATGCTATTGCGTCAACATTTATGTAGTTGATTATATAAATTGAGTAAAGTGTTTTTGATTATTTTTTATAAAAAAATACATAAAATAACTTACGCTAATCAATGTATTCTAGAAACAATTTTAAAATATATTTCTCAAGTATATAAGAATGTATTCAATAGCTTTGAAATTATTATTCTAAATATTTTTAATCCATTTTGTTTTAAAAGGGGAGGAAACAGAAAAAATTAACTGCTCATTCGACATTTATTTGTTTTTTTTTGTTGTTATTTTTTCTTTTCTGTTTCGTTTGTGTTAAAGAAATGTAAGAATGGATCCATAAAACAAAAACAATTTCTCTTTAAGAAAAACAATTCTCAGTAGCTTGAAATAAAAAGGGAAAGATTATGTACATAAATTATTACATAATTTAAAGCCGCACACGCATCTACTATCAAAGGATATCCATTAATAAGAAAATGCACTGGAATAAAATTTTATAATTTGTCAATTTTTGGTTACCATTTTTCTAGTCGATTTCCAAAATTGTAAGAAATAGATAGTAATAAGAATTTAATTTGTAAGAGAGAGATAAAAATTCAAAACACAAAGTGGGAAAAAATTATCGAACGACTTTTTTTGTCTCAAAGAAATATTGTTGTATTTATTCTTAGTTATCAAAATTTAAGGATGTGTTACACTAAAAAATGCATAGCAATAAAAAACATTATTTATTCAAATTTGAAATATTCACATTATTAATATTCAAATTTCCTTCCTATTTATAAATTCTAATATTATTAATAATTAATAAATTATCCTTGATAATTAAATGGCAAAATTTAATTGATTTTTTTCGCACTCTTTCTTTCTCACAACTAATTACATAACAAAAACAATAGTTCTTTGCTTCTTTAACTAATGAGTTTTTTTGTAAATGGAGTAGTAAAAATATCTTGACTTCCCCACCCCAGTCGATATCTTCTTATTAATAAATATTCTTTCCTACTATGATGTATTAAGAAGAAAAACAAAAAAAGAAAATAACAAAAAATGTATACCCATTTCATTTAAATCAATTTGAGTAAAGTTTGAGTTTTTTTTTCACCTATATTACAGGCATTCTTGATGAGGTGTAAGAAAGAAAGAAAACAATTTCTTCCAATTTGTTTGCACATTTCTCTTCTTCATTTATATTAAAAAAAATGTATGCAGGAAATAGAAACAATATTTCTCTTTCAAACAAAAAATTATAACGGTACATGTTGACACCGGCGAAGAATTATATATAGATAATCAAGTTTTTAATTGTAATTGTATGCACATAACAGTAAGTCAAGCAAAACATATGATATTGTATCGTACATTAAAAATATTATGTATAGTCATTATATATGGCTATATATTAGTTTTAGTTGTAAGTCATATAACAGACAAAGGGTAATGACTAATGAACTTTGTCAACTTTTAGTAACGTTGTGAAGTTGTAATTATGAGGAAAATGAGTTGCATCTTCCTCTTTTAATTTCGGAGTTTAAAGTGAAAGGTTGTGATAAGATAACTTAATTAGTAGTAAATTAAATAATTATTAGTTTTTTTTTTATAAGGTTAATAAAAATATTTTATTTAATTACAAGAAAGTTTTTTTTTGTTCTTGTTTTTTATTTCTTTTTTCTTATTTTTTTAATGATTTTTATTATTTTTTTACCAGTAGAAATAAACATAAAAAAGTAAACATCTTGGCGAAACAAGGTTAAATGTTTCATAGAGGTGATCAACGAAAGTATCAGCTTTTTCCTTATCACTAAGCGCTTACGTTCCGTCACTTTTTCTAAGTGGAGCAGAATGCATGATTGGTTCTTTCAGCTTACTGGTTGCTTTCCAGAGTGAATATTTACTTTCTTTAGTAGCAGATAAGTTTTGTAGATAGTAGTGCATTGTTTCTTCTTTCAGTTGCTTTATTTCCCTTTTTAACTCTTGAAACTTGGAATTAAGAATATTTTTATCAGCTGGATCACGTGTCTGCGGCCACCTTCTTCTAGCTCTACGTTTTTGCTTTATCACTTCTATAATATTTCTAGGTAAGTTATGTCCACTTTTCTGGATCTGCAAATTTTAGTGCTTTTCCATGCGGCATTATGGATAGCCTCCACAAAATTCCGGATGAAGTGCGTAGTATATTTTATAGCCCCGAATCTTCATTTCTTTAGAGTTATGGCATTCAGATGTCAGGCAAATGTCAATATTTTTTAGCGTCAACTGGGTTTCTAGTTCCAATTTTTCGTTAAGAATGCCGCTGGCATACCAAGTTGAGATTTTAATACCATTTCCTATTATCTTAATGTAGTACGCGGTGTTACAGGATACTTTTCAGTATCTTTCTCAGTAAGTTATCCAGTCTTGTACTAATTTTTTCTATCATCGCTACTTTTTCCATTGTTTTCCAACGTTATTTACATTTCATGGAGTATAGTTTTTTCCCTGAATACTTTTCCTTGGTGTTTGATGTGTTTCAGTTTGAAAGTGATTGGATTGGTTTGATTGAATCGCCATGTTGGCATATGTAACACCTTTTATTATGTTACTTGAACATAATTTTTTTGGCTCTGGTTTTTCCTTAGGTTTCTATATTTATTATAGATATTCCTTCTTCGTTGGAGTTCTTTGGCTAAAATACATCCACGGTAGTTTGCTGGGTGGGCCTTTTGACAGTTTGAACATTTTAGAACTCCTAGCACGTCTCGGGCATATTTCATAAATCAATTGTGTTACAGGAATGCAAATTTACACTTAGATACTTTTCCACAAATAAAGAAATACGACTACTTCCAATTTAAAAAAATTTGGACTGGTTCGGACTGCTGCCGTACAACTCCTAGCACGTCTCAGGCATATTTCAAAAACCAACTGTGTTACAGTCATGAAAATTTACACTTATATGCTCTTTCACAAATAAAGAAATACAACTTCTGCCGATTTCAAAAACTTGGACTGATTTGGTTTGCTGCCTAGCACTATTGTGTTACAGGCATGAAAATTTACACTTATATGCTCTTTCACAAATAAAGAAATACGACTTCTGCCGATTTCAAAAATTTGGACTGATTTGGTTTGCTGCCTAGCAATATTGTGTTACAGGCATGAAAATTTACATTTTACTCTTTCACATATAAAGAAATACGACTTTTACCGATTTCGAAAATTCAATTATTCTTGAATACTATTCAATTATTCTTGCTTTTTTACACTTCACGTCGTTCATCTTGTGTATTATATATAAAATATTATAAATTAATAAAAATATTTTAATAAATAAAATAAAACACTTGTTAATATTTCGCTGATTAAGAAAATATATGTAAATTTTCTAATATATATTTAATTTTAATTTAATATCTTAATAAAAATAAAAATATGAGCCGACATGTTTCGTCCTTCTAAGACATTATCAAAACTAAGTAAATACAATAAAATTTAAATTTTAAAGATGAAAATTAAAATGTAGTACAAGTATACCGGTATAAAAAATAGTAACTGGTAAATTACTAGTAAAATTATACATTTATTAAAAAACACACATATGATTTTTATATTAACTAAGATTGACATGTTGTAAGCGACAAAGTTTACAAAATACAGAATTTGATTTAAGATTTAAAAAAATTACTATTAAGTAGCAGGCTCTCATTAGTTATGTCTAACTGATTATTTAATAAGTTGAATTTTTTTAATTTTAATTTATTAATATGAAAAATTTCATATTTATCCAAAACTCTGCTACCTGTTAATTCCTTTACCAATTCCAATTTGTCAATAGCGGTAAAGTGGTCTGAATATTTTAAGTGATGAGCTAAGCCTGATGACGGATAGGGAGAAAATACCGATTTTATGTGTTCGGTAAATCTAGTTTGGAGGGTTCGTTTTGTTTTGCCAACATATACTCCATCACATCCTCCACATTGAAGTTTATAAACTCCATTTTTTGTTAAAATATTATCTGGCTTCGGTTGTCTTATTTTATTGTTAACAAAAATATTTTTTAAAGTGTAGTTGTTAAAAAATACCGGTTGTATATTAGCCGCCCTAAGTGGTTTTGTTGAATATTCGAAAATGCTTTTGATATACGGTATTTTTCTATAATTAATTATTTCCTTATCAACGTCAATTTTTGGAGATATCAAATTAAAAATGTATTTTCTAGATTTAGATTTTAAAATTTTCTAAACTAAGTCTTTTTTATATCCATTATTTCTTACAATGTCAATTATGATACTAAGCAAGCTGCTTTCTAAATTTATCGTCAGTTAATGGTATGCTAATTAATTGGAATATTAAATTAGGAAAGATGAAATTTTTGTTGACCAAGGATGATTTGAATAACTAACTGCATCGGGAAAAGTTTCTTTTCGATAAATGTCAAAAAATAACTTGTTGTTAGAAATATTTATGGCCAAATCCAGGAAATTAATTTTTTCCCCTCCATATTCCACAGTAAATTTAATGTTATTATCCAATTTGTTCAGACATTTTTCAACAAAAACATGTAATTCTCTTTCCGTGTCTGTCCATAGACATAACACATCATCTACATATCTTATCCAAAATATAATATTTTTCATCAAGTAATATTGGTTATTAAATAGAGTAGTTTCAAAATCGTCCAGAAAAATTTCAGCTTAAAAATAATCTTTTTTATACACAGAAAACTTAACATATACCCCCCTTGAAGCAACCCAGGGGCTTCAAAACTTATATACCAGTATTGCACTTTCTTTTGGATAAGAGGCTGGATGGCAGGGCTTATTGAAGGGCCTTCTGTGGCTCCGGTGTTGCTGAAGAGGAAGGACCTTGGTTTATAGTTGCTTCCTCCTCCCATTCTTCACGGATTGGCAATGGACATATATTCACAATATGTCTATCGTATATTCCTTTGGCTGTTTTTACTGCCAACACCGTACAAGTCGGCCATTTCCCATTATAGTCTTGATCACTCGCCCTAAGCTTCATTGGTTCGGAGGTAGTCCCGGTGCCTTCAATAAAACTAATGTTCCAATTTTTACATTTTGCTGTTGAGTCAACCATTTAAGCGTTGTTGCAATGTTTGCAAGTACTCGATTGACCATCTTTTCCAAAAGGCCTGCTGCATGGCGATCAAATGCTCGAAAATATCCGTTAATTTCATTTTATCTTCTAAAGAGTTCAGTTCTATAATTGAGTTCATTGAAGCTCCGATTAAAAAATGCCCAGGAGTTAGTGGCTGCAAGTCATTGGGGTCGTTTGGTTGCCTTAATTGCAGCCTCCCAAACTCTCCGAAGTGCGGTGGTCTTGGTGGTATTGAAAACCATTGAATTCCTTCTTCAGCACAAGCCATTTCCACGAGTTCCTTATGGGTCTGTGATTGAAAGTGTTGTCGTAATTCTTCCATTGCGCCCATGAAATTTTTCAATCTTAACGTCTTCTGGATGATCTTGGGGTTGAGATTGCGTATTTCTCGGCCAAGCAGTCTCCGGTTTAAGCATGAAATCAGGATCATTAAACCAAAGGAGGCAATTGATGAGGTCCCTTGGCATCACTCCTCGTGGTAACAACTCGGCAGGATTTTGTTTTGATTCTGCGTGGCTCCATTGATTTATACCTGTATTTTCTTGAATAGCACCAACTCGATTAGCCAGAAACGGCTTCATTGTTGACGTCGGTTTTGTTATCCAACTTAACACTATGCTTGAATCAGTCCAGTAATATATTTTTTCATAGGTTATGTTCAATGCTTCCTTAATCTGCATTATTAGATCTGTTAATAATTTTGCTGCACAGAGCTCCAATCTAGCCATTGTTGTTCTAGGTTATGTGGGAGCCACTCTCGACTTTGAACGCAAAAGGCGAGACTGGAGTCGTCTATCTTGATCAGTACTTCTCACATACACAGCTGCACCATATGCTCTCTCTGAAGCGTCAGAGAAACCATGTATTTCCATTTTTTTGCAGCTATCCATTATCGCACGTCTTTGCACCGTAATTTCACTTAATAGTGGCTGTTCAGAATTGTATGCAAACCATTTAGTTTGAGGCTCTTGTGGTATAGCTCCGTCTCAGTTTAGACCCATGTTGTTGATTTCTTGGAAGAAAATGTTTCACAGTATTAGCGCAGGATTTAGTAAGTCCAATGGATCAAACACTTGGTGAAGTTCAGATAAGACAACCCTCTTTTTTATTCTTTTGTGCATGATAAGAGCTCTTGGTGAAATCGAAAAGGCATCCTGTGCTTGTGACCACACCATTCCTAAGGTTTTTATGGATGTTCCATCCGTAATTTCGCATTTCATCTCTCTGTCCGCTAGTGGTATTACTCGTAACAGATCTGGATGATTTGCCCACCATTTTCTTAATTTAAATGGATGAAAACTTCAATGTCTCTGCCTAATTGCTTTTGTGTGATTTTTGTACTTGTTCCAATATTTTTGTACTTGTTCCATCTCGCCTGGGCCTCTAAGTTTTGTCATAAATTAGCGTTTTAATTTATAGTTTAATAACCGGAAGATGGTATTTATTAATGATGATTTAATATTACATTTGATTCTTTATATGTATACTAAAATTAGGCAAAATTTACTTAGAGTTATTCTCACGGGAACGCATAAAAAAATGTTGCAAGTTTACATATATGAATTATTTTTTATTGAATACAAAAAAAGACTTAGGTAAGCTTTACCGGGAGAGTAACCAAAATATCTTAATTGCTAGATTAAATAATTTACTTACTAGGTAACGCAGAAAACTTAACACCATTATTAACTAAAAAAGTAAATTTATAAATTTAAAATAAAATAAAGTCAAGCAAATATGTATTTTATAATTTAAGTTAACTACCTGAATACACCTGAACCTAATTAGGTGGTGGAAGAAAAATATCTGCTTTTCTGTCATACTCATATTAGTCTATACCGTGGTTTAATTTTCTTATGTTCTTTTGTAATCTTACTCGATAATTAGATAAATTTTTGAGGTTGGATAATGATTTGGATGGAGAATGGATTAAAACAGTTGTTGAAATAATAAATACATCAGTACATATTGAGCTGAAAAATATATTTATATTAGAGACCTTTATATTTGTTAATTATAATTCAAGTTAAAGCCAAATTTAACATTTTTAGCAGAACAGGGATTTAAATAGACTGATATTTTTCACCATTTACCAGTAAACAGTCCTGTTTTAATAAGAATCTACGGTTTGGTATGGTTTGAAAAAACAAAATTCTTCTTAATTACCATGTCTTTTCTATCTTTTCCCTATATTAAATTAAAATAATTAAGTTTTTTTAGAAACTATTTTTCGGCTGTGAAGTCTTCCGCTAACTTCTACTAATAAAGTCTTATTTTCCCCCATTTCAGCAAAGGAGAAAGCAGCTGTTGAAATTCTAAATATTAAACTCTTTGTACCTATATTATTTTTGTTTTTTTTAACTTATATAAGAACACAGTTGCATTTAGATAAATAATATTTTTTTATTTTTTTTTTTTAATGTTGACACTTTGACTGTAACTTAGGTACTTAGGTAATTACCGTTTCGTGCTTAATTCAAGTATGATACTGTACTTTTTTACTAAAATTTTTTTCCCGTATTTTTATTTGGAAAATTAAAAGAAGATGTACTAATAAATTACTAAATGATTCTTAAAAAACTGTTCGACGGAGAGCTTTCTTTTTATAGAAATTTAAGTTTCCTTTAACTTCATACATATATATGAAAATAATAATGTTGCATTACGCAAAATGAAAAACTTTTGGAATTTATTGAAAAATTATTGGAATTCAATTCACACATTGGCCATTTTTTTACATCAATTACCCCATACATGATAGCTTCAAGTAGACTTCAAGAAAGCTTCAACATCATGTATACGCTAGTTTCTTGAAATCAGCTTCACTCAAGTCAATCAAAAAAATTTACTTTCTTGACTTGAAAATTTTAACCGAATACGCAGCTTGAGAGCTTGAGAGCTTGAGTTGACATTTAATGTCAAATATTTGTTGTTGTTTTATTATAAATATAAGTTTTGTTTATTAAAAATATAAGTTTTGTTTGTTTTGTTAATTTAAAAAATAGAATTAAAATTTAAGAGTAAGCAAATAAAAAATTTTTAATTTTATATTTTGTTTAATCTTTAAATTTATTTAAAGTTTAAGTTCAATTGAAATAAAAAATGTGAGCAAACGCAACATATGGAAAATTGAGCAGACAGCAGCGATGCTGAGCATATTTAAAGAATTCGAATGTATAAAGAAATTCGACGGAAAGAAATATAGAAACAGTGCAATTTATGGTGAAGTAGAAAAAAAATGATAGGAAGAGGGTATACAGATAAGTCGTCGAAACAAATCGAAGTACGGTGGAAAAATATAAAATACGACTTCATAAAAACGAAAAAAAAAAATAAAATAAGCGGATATGTAAAGGATGTGGTTTTAATTCGTTATCTAATTTTGCAAATATATACAAAAACGTTTGCTTGTCCATTCGAAAATTTGCTAACATTTCAGTATAATCGTTTCCATTAAATATTCTTTTCCACCAATGTTGACTTCTTTTTTTCATCCATATTTTTTTGGGCTTCTTATTTAAAACGCATAACATTAAGTCAGCATTCAAGCGATTTATTTCCTCAATTTTTTGATATAATAGTGGTAATCTTTTCCTTAATATCTTTCTTTTCTTTAAATTGTTTTCTCTATTACTAATTTTAATTCTATTACTAATTTTAATAAAAACTTTGAAACTATAGGAACGAAAATGGTAAAACTAGAAAATGACATGCATAATATGATCGTCAACGAGTCCAAAGACAATTATCAGAAAATTGTCAGTGAAGTGTGTGAGCGCATGAATTCGTATGATACAAGTGCTATACAAGAAGAAATAAATTTACGTATATTCGAGTTAGAAAGATCATCGCACTCCAACGACCTCATTGTAAATGGAATCCCTGTAATACAGCAAGAAAATCTGGGTGAAATCTTTAACAAGATTACCAAAGCTATTGGTTTTGTTGGAAACTTGGAATGTGTTGACACTATATTTCGCACTAGGAGTAATAGTAAGACTTTAGTAATAAAGTTCACATCTAATTCCTCGAAGGTAATATTCTTCAAAAAATATCTACGCTTTAAGAACTTGAATACCTCACATATTGGTCTTAGTCGTGCTACTCGTATTTATATAAACGAAAGTGTACCAGCTCATACTTTGTTTCTTCTTCGAATTGCGAACAAAACGAGGAATGATGGCTGTAAAAACTTTTACGATGAGAGGGTTTTTGTATATAGTTAAAACCGAAAGTGGGGAACCTGTTAAAATAACATCTAAGGACCAATAAGCGAAAGTACTAAGAAGCGATGATAATAATAAATCTAAAGTTGTTAATGTTTAATTTTTACTGATTAGGGAATCGTCAAAATTGTCATTTATTTGCATTTTTCATATTTAATTTTTTTATTTTTCATTTTTTATTTTATTTTATTTAGTTTTTATATTTATTTTTGATATTCCCTAACCTATTATTTCACTTCCTTGTTCAACTACAAATTTATAAGCTTAGATTTTTGATTTTAAAATTATTTTATTTAAATTGGTTATTTTTCATCTTTTTTTTTGTCTTGTTTTTTTTATTTTTTCTTCTTTACTGTTGGGTTTTAGCTTGAATTATTTCTCCTATTAGTGAAACTATTTAATTTTACTTATATTAATTTACATGACTATGTCATCTGATAATGGAGGTACTCCTCCTATTAGCACCTCTGGTCTTATTCCGAATATTGTACTGAAGTCTGCCTTCAGTGATATACATCTGCTAAATGTTATACACATTAATATCAGAAGCCTGTTAAATAAGGTTGATGTGCTAAGATGCTGCGTTTTGAAATCAAATGTACATGTTATTATGGTATCATGGTTGGACAATGATATTTCTTCAGAAATGGTAAGAACCCCTAGTTTCAAACTCTATAGGTGTGATCGATCAAGGCTCAATGGTGGGGCAACCACTCGTGGAGGTGGTGTAGCTTTATATGTTAAGTGTGGTCTGTCTGTTAAAATTTTAACTCATTCCATTGATTCAGATGATATTGAATTTATCTTCGCAGAAGTAAAATGTCAACGCAATGTAATTCTCTTGGGTACCGTATACTTTCCACATCCTGCAGCATATAAACTAGATCCTTTCAAAAAAGCCTTAGAAAGATTAGGAAGTAACTACGAATTAATAGTGGGGATAACGAATTAAAGGTGGGGATTTTGATATTGATCTACTTGATGACACTCATGCACTGAGAAATGTCTTCTATCACGTAATTAATAATTTGTCCTTAAAAGTTGTCAATGGAACTACTCCTACTCGTTTTGGTGATTCCCGATCATCTCTACTTGATTTATTCCTAATATCCTCCGAAAAGAAACAACTTGTGGAAAAATTTGGTCAGGTTTCTTTGCCAGGGTCTTCTGACCATGATCTTATATACATGGCTTATAGAATGTCTCTTGTGACATCCATGCAAGTGGTTAATTACAAAGACTACAAGAATTGTAATACTAGTAGATTTCTTCACTGTGCAACTAGATCACCATAGTCTTTAATTTACAGTATTAATAATCCCAGTAGTAAAATTGAGTACTTTAACAGTTTAGTATTGAAACTCTTTAAGGAGTATGTTCCTTTAAAGTCATTTACTCCACACAGTGATTCTATTCCATATTTTAGTTCTCAGAACCAGGAAATGACCAATGAAAGAGATGCGGCTTATGTGTTATGGAAACGTACCGGCAATTCCGACGAAAGAATCTTCTTTAAACGTCTCAGGAATCGTGTAAATCTTCGCATTAAGCAAGAGAAGAAGTTATATTTCTCAAAAATACTCATTCCTGGCTCATTCTCAAAGACTTTTTGGTCCAATGCTTCCCGACTTGGGATTACACTAAAAAATAGTATTGACTGTGGGGGTGACATTGATGTAAATGAGTTAAACAGTAAATTCTTAGTAACACCAACTGGTTCTGCAGATTTCTCATTACACGTTACTGATACGGAATATAACTCACATTCAAATAATTTTGCGTTTCGTAATGTAACTTTAAATGAAGTCAATCTTGCTATTCTACAGGTTAAGTCCAATGCAGTTGGACCAGATTTGATTCCTCTCAGGTTTATTAAGTTGATTCTTCCTGCTATTCTGCCATATATTACACACATTTTCAATTCGATACTGACTACGGGAATCTACCCCGTTGCTTAGAAATGTGCTAAGGTAATTCCTGTTGCAAAGAAAAGTAACCCCACTGTTGATGATTATAGACCTATTAGTATTCTCTCTTGTCTTTCTAAATCCTTCGAACGTATGCTTTATGCACAGATGAATGAATACATTAATACTAATAATCTTCTGTATAAGTTTCAATCTGGATTTCATAGGCAACACAGTACGGCTTCTGTCCTAATAGAAACCATTGATAACTTTAATCGTGAAATTGATAAAAGGCATGCAGTAATTTTATTATTCTTAGATTTTACTAAAGCTTTTGATTGTGTTAATCATGAAATGTTATGCAAAAAACTTAAACTTTTTACAATTTTGATTTATCTGCCATTAAATTTCTGCATAGTTACTTGCTTAATAGATCTCAGTTTGTTTACCTGAATGAAGTCAAATCTAACTGCTTATCAATTCAATGTGGGGTACCTCATCCATTTTGGGTCCACTGCTTTTCAGTATGTTCATCAATGATCTTCCTCGGTGTTTATCTGAGGATCAATGTAGGTTATATGCTGACGACGCTCAAATCTATATTAGTGGACCAGTAAATGCAATCCACAAGTATGTTGCTAAAATTAATGATGAGGTTGATGCTGTTGCCTTTTGAGCTAAAAATAATGGGTTAAGACTGAACCCGACTAAATCACAAGCCATGATTCTGTATGTCCGTAATATTGATACTACATTTTTGCCTCAAATTAAATTGAATTATTGTTTTATTGAATGTGTGCCAGTTAAGTGTCTGGGTGTTGTATTTAATAAAACGTTTACGTGGAGTGATCACATAAATCACATTTCTGGGTGTGTATTCTCACGCCTTCGTAAGCTTTTGAAATTTTCATATTATTTGAGTGAATGGGCAAAGAAGAAACTGATCCTGTCATTAATTATGCCATTTTTTACTTACTGCGATGTGGTCTATGCGGGTATGAGTGTATGTGAGTTGTCTATATTAAATGTTATCTTTAATGCATGTACCCGTTTTGTTACCAATCGCCGTAGATTTGATAGAATTAGTGATGTATCTAAATTGATACTTGACTGCTCATTCGCAGATTTTTTGAATTACAGATCTATATACTACATGAAGAAAATAATTTCTAAAGCCACACCTATATACTTACACAATAAGTTGATATTTGGAAGATCACCCAGGGGTGTGAATTTAATTGTTCCGTGTCACAATGGCAGACTTAGACATATATTGTTCTTTGCAAGAGTTGCAATACTATGGAATGCACTGCCAAGTACTATTAGCTGTGAATTATCTCTTAACAAGTTTAGTGAGCTGTCTTGGGAATACTTTAAGCTAAAACCTTAGATAATAGTTAATTTAGAAACAATATATTATTTTATTTTTTATAGTTGAAGGAGGAAAAAATGTAAGGTCTAAGCCAATGTTTTTTTTTTCTTTTTTTCTCTTTCTCATATTTGTACTTACATGTTTTTAATAAGTTGCTTTGAATTGAATTTACTTTAATTGAAATAAATATTTTTATTGTTTTCCTTTTTATTTTATTTTGTTCTTTTTGTTTTTTTTGTGTTCTTTTTAAGCTTGTTTAATTTAGTCTAATTGAATTAATTGCTTTATTATCTGTAAATTATTTGGCTGGTTTAGTTGTAAGTTAAGTGTGTATTTAAATTAATATTTTCTTTTAATAATTTTTATTTGTATACTCTTATAAAGACTAATCGTCTTATGTATACTGACATTAAGAATTGAATAAATAAATAAATAGTTTTGTTTTATTATATTTAAAAAAATATTTTGCAGTAAATTTATATTTCAGCTTGAAATTTCAAGAAGAATTCAAGTCAAGTACTCAATCAAGCTTTCATGTATACGTAGTAAATGTTACACAAACTGCAAAACCAAAAGTAAAATAAGATTATTTTTTTGTTTTTTCATATTCATAAGAAAAAACAAACATTTCAATCCTTCCTTAATGCTTTATTCGACACAGACCACACCCACACTTGCATCAAATATATTATAAGAAGCAAGCAAAAGCAACTGATTGTTTTATTTATTTATCAGTGTATCTGCAGATAAATCCGCAGGTCTACTTCAGGTCCTTTTCCCTTTCGGGATGTGGTGTGGGCCTTTCTCATTGTTTTTTTGTTTAAAATTTTACTTGATATTTGATAAAACAAAATTATTGAGAGAGAAAAAATATAAAATACAGAAAGTAAATACAAAAAGGAAACGAAAAATGTTTTTTCTATTGCAAATGTTGTGTGGTGAATTAAATTCCAATTTAATTTTAAGAAGTTTTTTTTTATACCCTTATCATGATTCTCGAATCGAACGTAAAAGTAGGCGAATTCGCTGTCATGATTAGCGAAGCGAACGCAATACGTTCGACAACTTGTCATATAAAAACAATATTATTGTTGTATTTCGAGTGAAAATGAAGGGTGCATTTAAAAAAAGGTAAGAATAATATTTACAAAATTTATGAATAATATTATTATTATATTTTTATATTTATTATATTAATATTATTTGCAGCATTAATAAAACAAATAAAAAACAATTTGATAAACTGGTGCAACTAATGGAGGAGAATCCTGATTTGGCTTGTGGGTATAGTAAATTCGGTTGCAATAAAAGTACATTAAAAGTGTTGTGGGATAGATTTTCAAACGAGTTAAATGCATTAGGACCTCCAACACGAGAAGCAAAAAAGTGGAATAAAGTATTATTTATTTTTCGTCTATGTATTGTGTGTAGATAATAATATGATTACAGGTTTGGCTTGACTTTAACTTAAAGTTAAAATATAAGAAAAACAAAAATATAAAAAATATAAAGACCACCGCCGGTGGACCTTCTCAAGAAATTTCCGTGACTCCATTGGAACAAGCTGTCGATGCTTTGTTGAGCATAGAACAGAATGTTAATCCAGAGGGCAGAGAATTTGCACCCGTCCGAAGTGTTACAGATTCAAGTACACTTCAAAAAACCTCAAATGAAAATGAAACAGTAAATGAATCCGAAATAATCGAAACAATAGCAGTACCACAAACTGCCTTACAAAATGTAAGAATAAATGAATCCTAAACAATCGAAACAATAACAACACCACAAACAGCCACACAAAATGTAAGAATAAATGAATCCCAAACAATCGAAACAATAACAACACCACAAACTGCGTCACAAAATCAAATACGTGGAAATAAAAACAATCATAGGCTAAACATTGAAAAAAAATAAAAGAAATTAAAGAAAAGGAACTCCAATTATTAACAATGAAGGAAGAACGAAAAAACATAGAAAATATTGAAAAAACTAAACGACACATCGATAAAATGGAGATGAAAAAAAAGAGTTAGATTTAAAAAGGATCAAGTACAAATTATAAGACTGATAAAATGTATTTTTAAGTAATATTCCACTAATGAAAAAACCTTGTTATATTATTGTTTTTTTATTTATGTAAAGAATGTTTTTGTTTTGTTTTTTTAATTAATATGTTAATAAATATTTTGAATTACAATCTATAAGTCACGCATTATATTATTTCTTATTGCTTCTGCAATTGTATTGCGACCACTACTTTGATAATCATTGTAAATGTTTTCCAAATTATCTTCACTATATTCTATAGTATCCTGTGGATCTTGAACTTTAAAATGCTTGCAAATGTTATACCGAGCACAGCAAACGTTAACAATTTGAACACATTTTTTCGGGCTGTAGTGTAATGTCCTTATTAAACATCGGAACCTGGACTTTAAATTTTCAATGGTTCTCTCAATGATATTTCTAGCCTTGCAATGAACAGCGTTATATTTATATTCCATACTTCCTTCTTCTGCGTTTCTAAAAGGAGTCATTAGGAATGGACAAAGAGGATAACCTGAATCACCTAAAATGTTGTAAATTATAATATATACATTTATATACTATTTCATGACATTTGTTTACCTAAATACCACGAATTTCTATCACCATTTTCAAAATTTTCTTCTAAGACTTCTTTTAAAGTGCTCATTCTCCAAATATATGAGTCATGGTTTGAGCCGGCATAACGAGCATCAATACATTTTATTTTCATATTTTCATCACAGGCCTAAGAAAAAAAATTAAAAAATTGAATTATTGCAATTTTTACATAGTTTACTTACTATTAGAGCATTTAAACTAAAGTATCCTTTTCTGTTTAAATATAGATGTCTGATGTCTTTCTTAGGTGCAACTATTTTAATATGTGTTCCATCGACACATCCGATGATGCCTGGAAAACCAGTTCTTACAAAAAATTTATATCGAGACTGTTGTTTTTCTTCTTCAGTCATTTCTGCTTTGATCCATTGAGGACATATATTTTCTTCTATAACATTAATTATTTCTGTTAACACATAAGAAACAGACGACTGCGTCAAAGCTGAATTAAAATCATTTCCAGTGCCTCGCTGATAATTTCCTTCAGCGAAAAATCGTAGTGCACAGGCTAATTTAATTATTGGTAATACTCCATTAGTCCTAATTTGAGGCTTAATTTTATCTTCTATTAAATTCAAAAGATAAAGAAATGCATCTTTATTCAATCGAAAATTTTGTACAAATCTAAAAATATATTTTGGTAAAATTAATTTTTTTTTATAATTGACTATCTATATATTACGCGACATCCGGTTGTTCTAATGGATTTAAGCTGTCTCTAATATTCCTTCGGATTCTTCGTAAATGTGTCCGATCTTGGGTTTCGGTGTCACTATCACTATCCAATCTGTCATCGTAATACAAATCCCAGCTTGTACTCATTTTGATATTTGTATTTTAAATATATTTTTACTTTTGTAATGCTTTTAATTTTTTTAAATTAAGAATGTTTTTAAAAATTTTTACCACAAAAATTAAAAGCCAGTATTTTAATTAACTTTTATAAAATTAACACAATTTAAAATATATTTTTTAAAATATATTTTTATTTTTTAGTTTTTTTATATATATTGTTTTCAATATTTTTTAGTATGCACTTGTACCACAAAAAAAACTTTACTTTTCTATCTACCTTGCAAAATATTAAATTTTCGAGTGTTAGGTTAGCAACGACTTTTCCACAGCGAATAAATTTATTCGCGAATCATGATCACATTTACGCGAACGTTCGACTAGCATATTCGCTTCGACTCATATTCGATTCGAGAATCATGATAAGGGTACGATTTAGAAGATTAGAAATTAGGGAACAGCAAATTGGAATAAAAGTGCATTAAAAGTGTTGTGGAATCGATTCGCAACCAAATTAAATGTATTAGGATCTTCAAAACGTGAGTGGAATAAATCATCGTTTATTTGTTTATTCGTCTATGTACTGCGTGTTGATAATAATATGATTACAGGTATTGCAAAAAAAAAATATATTTAAAAACAACAGGCGTAGGAACAAGCTGTCGATGCTCTGTTGAGCAAAGAACAAAATCCAGAGAATGGAAATTAATGTAGAGAGCCGTTCTAAGTGTAATTACAAATTCAAATACACTTGAAGAAACCTAAAATGAAAAATAGCAGTAAATATATCCGAAACAATCGAAACTCTGAATTATTGCCAGTGATAATTTCCTTCATCGTATTGCACATACTAATGTTACTATTGGTAATATATTCCATTTGTTCTAATTTAAGGCTTCGATTTATGTTTTACTGAATTTAAAATATAAAATAATGCGTCTTTATTGAACTGAAAGTTTTTTATTAATCTAAATATAGTTGTCAAAATATTTAATTTTCAAGTGTTAGGTTAGCAACGACTTTTCTACAGCGAATAAATTTATTCGCGAATCGTGATCACATTTACGCGAACGTTCGACTAGCATATTCGCTTCGCCTGATATTCGATTCGAGAATCATGATAAGGATATTAATCTTTTTATTTTCTCTCATTTTGAATAGATTGAATAATTTTGAGGTAAAATTTTGACAATTAACTCTATTATAATATATGATCAGCGCCGTAACTAGCTTCCAGTGCCCTGTGCAATATTTTTTTAGGGCCCCTATACTTTTTTGGGAAAAAGTAAATTGTAGTACAATTATGATATGAAAATGTGTAACATTACTTTTTTAAAAAACATTTATTATGGAAAAAAATATCATCATACATTATAAACGAAATTTTAATTATATTTATTTTCTGCCCTTCATTTCAGCAAATTCATTAATTTTGTTATCAAATGGTATATTTTTAACTATATTGTATTCAATAGATATTATGGCAAGATTGGATAACCTATCTTGTCCTACAGTTTGTTGATCTTAAATAATTTTTTATTAATTTTTATTTGCTAAAGCTTCTCTCACATGAAGCAATTGATACTGGAAGAGTAAGAAATAGTCGCAGAGCAATATTAGTATTTGAATAAGATTCAATTAATCCAAAGTCACGTAGACCTTGTAAAAATTTGAAGTGGTGTTGCAGTTTTTAAATTGTCTACTAAAATCGATGATTCAAATTTAAAACTTAGAATTTCACATGCTAGTTTTGTTGTCTTTTTATAAAGATTAACCATATAGAAAGCTAAAATCTTTACAAATATTTCTAGGTTTTTCATAACGCCAATCTAATTGAGACAACAGCTTGGAAAAAACATTGTACATTTGCATTTGAAACAAACTTTCGGTTGTCATTCTACCTCTTTCATCACTCATCAATTTCCATTTTTTTAATTCATCTCCTCCGTTAACAACGAAATCCAACTTGTAAATCCATAATTTTAACCAAATTGTTTTTAAATATATTTGCCAGATATATTAGCACCGTTGTCGTATCCTTCTCCCCTGACATCATGAATATCCAATTTATCAGCTGCTATTTTATTTAAAATTTCATTTGCTAGATAAGACCGTATGTATTTTAATTTTTTCAAATTATTATTGCGATTATTTAGTACTAGCTGTACCCGGTCCGCGTTGTTGGCCCAAAGTCACTATAAATGTAAATAATTTTTAAAAGACATAAATTTAATCTTATTTACTTTATTTTAAGAAAAAATTTAAACTAATATTTGAATACAATGTGTACAATTTTTAATTAATTATTTAAAAAAAAAATGTAATATTTAAATACATACTAATAATTATTTATAATATGTTGTTATTTAACTATTTCTATTATTTTTTCAATTTATTTTCCAATTTATTGTAACGCTTGTTGGTATACAACATTTCTTGTTTTATTATTTGGAGTGTAAATATATAAATTATCTGGATCTTCAACTCACGAAAGTTCGACATATAATTGCCTATGTGTCAAGCACGGATTTTCCAAATTTAATTCAGCTACACTCAATGATTGACCTTGCTATTTGTTTATCGTGATAGCAAAAGCCAGACTTAATGGAAATTGAAGCCTTTTAAATTGGAATGGCTTAATTACGATCTAAACTAAATTTCGTAACGTCATCACTGTTGAACCTACTTTCAACTGTAATATATGTGGTGGTATACTTAATGGTTCTAATGAATTCAGAAATTCCACGGGATAGTTGACAACTTGTTCTTCATCGATAATAGTGTCAACAGATTTATATTTCTTTATATCACCTGGAATTTGTAACTAAATTTGTTCATGTACTTTGCTGACATCGTTATTTTTTGCAACTAATATGGCTCTTGATCGGCTTCGGTTTTTAAGTTTAAATAATAATAAAGTTATAAAAATAATAAATTGGCTAATATAAATTAAAATTAAAATTTTTCAAAACAAAACGAAAAATCTCTCAGAAGTTGTATGACAGCTGCCCGAATTACTCAAAATTTTGAAAAACAGTAATAGACGTATTTATTTCTTTTTGAGGCAATACCTGAGTACAAATTTTCAGCTCTGTAACACTTTTGGTTCTTAATATATTTGTGATAGATTATAGGAGTTGTATGACAGCTGCCCGAACCACTCAACATTTTGAGAAACGGTAAAAGACATATTTTTTTAGTTTTGAGGCAGTACCTGAGACAAATTTTCAACTCTGTAACACTTTTCATTTTTAAATATTTGTGATAGGTGCTTGGAGTTATATGGCAGTTACTCAAACCATTCGGAATTTTAAAAAGTGGGTAGATATAAAATCTTCCCCTCTATTTCAGTAATATACTCTGAAAATTTCATCCAAATCAATTCAGTAGTTTTCGAGTCTATAAATAACATAAAGCCAGACATAAAAAATTTAATTTTTATATATACATATATAGATAGATAGATCGACTGAAGTATAGATAACTAAAGTTATTTTTTTATTAATCACTAGGTGGTATGATATTATATTGACACCACTATTTTTTATTTGTCCCTAAATAATTATAATTATTATATAATAATTATTTATTTTTATAGTTTTATGAGGTCTAAAAGAAAAATTAAGTAAAAGTTTATTTCAGGGCCCTGTGCTTGTGCACCTGTTGCACCTGCCTAGTTATGGCGCTGTATATGATTTATGATTTATAAGTTTAATAAAATATATCACATTTACATTTATTAAAATGTTCAATAACAATAATATAAATTGAATAGTTTGCCTTTTTTATGTTTTTCTTTTTAAGAATAGTGAAATACTTATTAGGCCTAACCAAGCGATTCAATTTTCAACATATTTATTCTTACTTCCTTCCAGACGATTCATCAAAAATTAGTGTCAGTTTTATATGCGTGTGTAAATATTTTATTTGAAAATAAAAATTGAAGCGAGAGGTGTATAAAGAAAAATATTTAATTATCGGTACGTAGTACTTATACAATAAGCTTTATTTTTTTTTTTGCTTTATTTGTATAACTGGAATCTAAAGGATTGTAGGGTACGCATGTTTTTGTAATTCAGTGATTAAGAACAAAGTTTGATTTTTCCATTTCCACCAAATTTAGTCTTCTATATTTTCCAGTTAATTCAACATTTATTTAGTTAAGTAGCTACATAAATTGTATACCAACAAAAACAAATTAATATAAAGATAGATTTGATGATTACAAATTTTTCAACAAACAAATTCTAATTTTTTAATATATTAACTCCAATATTTCTTAAAAATCAATTTTATTATGTTACCGATTATTAAAATACGATATTGAAATTAAAAAGAAAACATTTTACGTATTGATATAATAAAGCTTAATAATTTAACTTATGTTTATGTAAATTATAATACCTAGTCCAAACGTTATACTGATGTCCAAAAACTTATTGTAAACCGAGAAGCAGGGATCAACCCGTACAACCCAACTTTGTCCATTACAACAGAACAAAAGGAACTTATAAGAGCCCCCACAGCAAAAATCATTAAAGAAAAGATGACGATTGACTAAAAATATCAGAAATGAGAAATAAGTTATCAGAAACATCTAGCGAAACCAGTGGAATTAAATCTTTCTTTAATTATATTATTGTTTGAAAATAAAACTAGTAGTTGTTTTATCTTTGGACGTTTATTTTATTTTCCTTAGAAACTACTTACAATATTTATTCTATCCCACTTAATATATATTATTTCCGAATTAACATTACGCTGCAAAGTCAGCATAACATATGGAATGCACGCCCATTGTAACTGTATATCTATTTAAGGTACAATAGTATCACGTCGTATGTTAATGTTAATTCGTAGGGCATGCTGACCAAACAATTTTTTATAACTAAAAAACTAAAATATATATATTATAAATAAAGACTAAAGTGTCGCTCAAAAATACAGCACAGCAGTGTACTTTGTCAAGACTGATAAAGGCAACGCACTGGTAATTTTAAACAAAAATATTACGATAGTAGGATGCAGGAGAAGATCACGAGCGGACCTTACAGGAAATTCAGAAATGATCCTCTTCAACAGTTCATCAAGCGATTAGAGAGCACTTTCAAGGAGTGCCGACAAGTAATAGGATTCAACAAACTTAAGGTCCCCAATTCAGCACTTCCTAGAATTAAAAGACTTCCTAAAATTCACAAACCAGGGAATGAGATGAGAGAAATTGTGACAGCAGATATGTTTCCAACATATAAAATAGCCAAATGGTTAGTGGAGGAGTTTCGTAATATGGATGAGACAAGGCCATGGTCTCTTTTAAAAAGTAAAACCCATTTTTCCTAGTATCCCATTCAAGGAGTCCATTATTCTGGTAGAAGAATGGCTATTACAACAGGAAAGGACAAGTGGAGGACAAAAGTAAAGCAGTACGTAAAGCTGATCCGCCTTTAGATGGAACAAAATTACTTCATCTTTAGATGGGATTTCTACAAACAATTGAAAGGGGTTCCAATTGGAAACCTCCTCTCTCCAATCATCAGTGAAATTTTAATGACTAAATTGGAATCAGATTTATCAGCAGAAGAACGGTTACCAAGATTTTGGAAGAGATAAGTAGATGATATTTTTGCTGTAATAAGGAAACGGGACTTAGAATCAACACTAACTGCTCTTAACGATTACCTTTTTCAACTACAGTAATACCCCGCTTTACGAACAGGATCCGTTCCTCACAATCTGTCCGTAGAGCGAAATTCCATAAAGCGAAACTGATTGTTGTATGAGATTATATCGAAACTAAATAGATGCGTTCCAGTAAATAAAAAAATTCGTAAAACGAAACCAACATTATTATTAGATCGTATTAAAAATACATGCGTACCTGAAATGTCCTTATACAAAATATAGTTTTAGAAGACATTAAAAAAATTACATATGTATGTATACATTATAAAATAATGAAAAAATAATTTTTTTAATTCATTTTGAGCAATAAAATTTTAAATTATAATTAATAAATTCAAATAAAATAAAAATGTAATATGTGATGCTATTCATTTGACCTAGTGAATGATCGTTCTCTGAGGTGTCATCTGTACATTAACACGCAAAATAACCACACATTTTTACTTCAACAAATAAAAACTTATACTAAATAAAGAAATATATTTCTAGAAACCTACTTTTGTTTATAAATTGAATTTCTACTAAATAATTTTTTTCAAAGCCAACTGATTCCCAAACAGAATATTCAATTTAAAAAATTTTTATTTTTGAAAAATATATTAAAATACTGTCCGTAAGATCGAATTTTTCATCCGTATAACGAACTGTGTTCCTATATTAGTCATGTCCGTAACTTCGAAATTCCGTTCAACGAGCGTCCGTAAAGCGGAGGACTTTCTATGTCCCAAAAAGGTTTAGTAAAAGAGACTAAACACATATTTGAAATTGCGAGTATAAACGGATAATCAGAAAAAAACATCACTGACGTACTCAGAAAAGAACAGAAAGGAAGTTTACAACGGCATTCGTCAAATTATAATACTGCAAATTGCTACCTGTGCTCTGCAATAAGAATAAATAAGACGATTTTAGATTTCTTTCCTCAGTCGAGTACTGTAGTAGTAGACGAAATACGCGTATCTGTATGATAAGCATACTAGTAAAATTAAAAGGAAAATACTCGACAATTTTCGACAATTATAATTTTTAATAAATAAAGATTTTTAATTAAATTTTTTTTAAATATGGCGAAAAATAATTTTTTAACATATTTGTTTTCCTTTATTACTTTCTAAACATAACACTGTCAACCGAGTAGACTTTCATTATTCGTGATAACAAAAATTGGCTTTTTTTCAATATTAAAAAGTCTATTCTTCCCAGTAGACTTTCATAATTGACCCTCAAATATTTAAAAAACAAAATTAATAGGACACAGGGGTAGAGTCTACTGAGGGACCACGCTGTAAGACTAGAGTTTGTGAAAATCAACAAATTAGGCCAAAGAATCGATGCCAGTAAAACAAAGTTTGTCACAACTACATGCAACACACCATATACAATTATATTATACAATAGCCATAGCTACCGATCAAATTTCAAATTATGAACTGGTTTGTGATCAAAAAAATAAGATATCGTGTAGTATTGTGCATTTCGTAAATATAACACATTTTGTTTTGTAGATTTAAATTTGCTTGAATTTTACCACAAACTAAGTATGTAGTTTTGCTTCAAACACTTCGGTCGAAACAAAATTTGGATGACATTACGTAATTTGAAACGTTAATTTATTTTGAAACGCTCGAAAAAAAGTGAAACACTTTACATAATTCAATTTTTGTTTTGTTTCGTTAAAATTTCAACAATTACTGCTGCAAAATAATATTGAAAAAAATAATTTAAAAAAATTGCAACTAGATGCAAGTAAAAGAAGCTAATAATAATACCAACATTTTTTTTTTATTCTGAAGATGTTTGCTCTTGATAGAAAATCATTATAAATTTACTTAATTTTTCATTTTATTTGGATTTTTATTTCTGTGCGTTTCTAAAATAAATATTCCAATAAAAATCATGCATTAATTTTTTTTTAAACTTACCTAAAAGCGTCAACTATTTTTCAATCACCAAAATTTGGTCGTATCAAACGTCAAAAAAGTAGCGTTTCAACCTTACACAATACCAAAATATGTTGTACCAATTTTGAAAAGATTGAAAAAAATTAAAAATGGTCGAAACAAATTATACAATATCTGTATCGTTTCTGTACGTTTCTTAAATAAATATTCCAATACATGATTTTTATTGGAATATTTATTTTAGAAACGCACAGAAATAAAAATTCGAAAAAAATGAAAAATTAAGTAAATTTATAATGATTTTCTTTCAAGAAAAAAATTTTTCAGAATAAAAAAAAAAAAAATTTTGGTATTATTATTAGCTTCATTTACTTGTATCTAGTTGCAATTTCTTTTAGTTCCATTTTTTTTTTAATATTATTTTCTAGCAGTAATTGTTGAAATTTTAACGAAACAAATCAAAAATGGAATTACGTAAAGTGTTTCACTGTTTTTTCGCGCGTTTCAAATTACGTAATGTCATCCAAATTTTGTTTCGACCGAAATGTTTGAAACAAAGTTACATAATGCCACCCCTGTAAGCGGCGCGATAGAACATTTTATTTGTAGGTAGGACTGATAATTTTTTACTATCAAAAATAATTATTGGTATATAAACGGAATATGATTTATAAAATTTTTGGAAAGTGTTAGTGGGGTTTTAGTATTAGTTTTAAATTATCTTTTAAATGAAAATAAATATAAATACATTTATGTTTTAAATATATTTTTTAGTTTAGTACATAAACGTAGTAAAGATGGTTTTTTTTTTTCAAAAAACAAACACAATTTTAATAATAATGCAAAAACAATAATGAAAAATTGTTTATCTTTACTTAACTATTTTATCTATTCGATTTATTTATTTAATTCAATTTTTTGATAAAAAAAACAGAAAATACTTTGACGAGATACTCTATCGCTTACAATTTTTGACGATATAAAAAATGGCTATCTCGTCTCGTCAAAGGTCTAACAGAATACAAAACTATCTCGTCAGAGATATTCTCACGCGATCTCGCGAGATGGGTCTAACAGAATATGGGTATATATGATGTTATAAAAACTATATTGATTGTTTTGTATTAAGTTCCATACATCCGTATTACATATATAAAATTCTTATTTTAAGTTTTTAAGTTCTATCGAAATCCACAAAAGTTAAGTGACATAATATCTAATCTATTCTTATCAGGTAAATTAAAAAAAAAAACTAGACTAAAAAAAATTCAAATTTTGTATGTATTTATAAATTTTCTTTTATTTATTATTATATTGGCATTATTTACATTTAGAGCTACTTACCGACACAATAATAATTATTAATATTAGTGATAATAATGTAAGAATCTATTTTTTAATAAACAAATTTTTTTCTACATAATATATGTATTTATATTACAAGATAATTTAATTAGGTTATATTCTTTTCATTTTTTGCGTTAATTTTATTAGAATATGTCAATCATAATAAAAAATAAATGTTCGTTTTTTTTTTGTTTAAATTATGCTTTTTATTTAAGATTTGTTTTGTTTAACGAAGACGATTTAAGCCATAGTAAAACTTAAATTATCAAATAAAAAAAATTAATATAAACAATCTACTAGGATTAATTAATTTAGTAAATTGAATGAAACAAGTGATATGGATTTTTAATTAAAAAAATATGTATGTATGTATATGAATAAAAAAAATAATTTTTTAAAATTTTTTTTTAAAATTATATTTTATTAAATTCTTTAAAGCAAAAATTATTTTTTTTTTTAATTCCGTGTAAAAATCTGAATAATTTATAATTTATTTAAATATATTAATGTGTACTTGAAAATCAAATTATTAATTATTTATTTTTATTAAAAAAAAAAAAAAAAAAATAACTAGCAATTCAAATTTAATTTAATTCTAAATAATTTCTTTGTATTTCAAATTTAACATATGTATCTCACTATCTACAATGAATTTATATAATTAATATTATTTAACTTATTTTTTAAGTAAAAATAATAATAAAAAAAAATTAATATATCACACAGATTTCGTTTTAATAATATATAGAAGGATTCCACACCACTTCCACATGTAATTTAAATAATAATTAGAAAAATAAATTTTGAAAGATTTTTATTTTTTTATTTTCAAATTAATATATATATATATATATATATATATGTGCATATATAGATATTTATATATATGTATGTACATATATATGACATATTATTATATATGACACATGAACATACACATGCATAGACACATGTATGACACATATTATTTATTATTTTGTTTTATTACAGTTCTTATTAAAATTACTTAATCTTAATTATATAAATTACATCTACTAAATCTAAATTTAACATAATATGCAGATTTAGAAAAAAAATATTGATGTAAAATGAAAAGTAACATCTACATGTTGCTACGAAAATGCTTAAAAATATTAAAAAATGTTTCCAAATTTTTTGTTTTTAAAAGAAAAACTAATTGAAATTTATTTTTTGATAGGTATTTTCGGTCAAAATTATTTATCTTAGTCTTGCAATTAATTTATAATTCAATCAATTAACACAGTAATCTATAAAATTGTGTTATGCATGTTATATGATTTTATTTATTAATTTAACAACCATTTAACAATTTTGGTGAAAATTTATATCATGGCATTAATTTTTTGAGTCTCCAATTTTCTTGTAAAACAAAAAAAGTAAATAACTCAAAAACTGACTGCTACGATAGGTATCTTAAAAATCAAATTTGAAATTAAATAATTATGTATTAATAAGAAAGAGTATAATAGCACAATGACTCTTAAATTAAAATCTAATCAAAAATAGAATATTAAACATGAAATTTTTTCGTTTTATTTTATTGCACATATAAGTACATGATTTTATGTTTCCCATTATATTTAAAAGCTAAAATCAAATTTTTAAATGTAGTAAATCATTAAAAATATAAATTAATTGCTTCAAGTTTAGATAAAACCAGAAATAATTTGCTTGACGAAATCATATTAAAAAAAGGTACACTCAAAATTAAATCTGAAATTTATATACATATTATTTGTAATAACTTACACAATGAAAATAAAATAATTCATTTTGTTTTTTTTCTCTTTTTTTTTCTAAAATAAAATACATACAATAAATGTCATCCTTACGAATAGGACTTTTTTGTATATTTATATAATATTATATAAGATCTATAATATTCTTTTTATATATATGTACATGTTCATTAAATTAATTTTATATAGAGTGAAATAAATTTATTTTAAAAATAAACTATACTAGGTAATTTAAATTATTCATTTTCCCCATTTTCTTTTTATTATTTTTTTTTCTTTTTTTTTTAATTTGTTTTTTTCTTTTTTTTTTTTTTGTAGTTTTGATTTAATTAGAAATCGTTTTTCGAAGTTTTTTGGAAAAATAATTAGTTGAGATTGAAAATGAATTTGATTTGAATTTGTTATTATCTTCAGTTTTGGATGGAAGATTATCATTATTATTAGATTGAAAATGTAACGTTGATGCATCAGCTAAATTGTTTGAATTATTAGTAGCTGTCATTGATGTTAGACTACTTTTCTGTTATGGCTACGAATTTGAATGTGTTGATGATTGCCTTCTATCGTATTCATTAGATGATGTTGCTGCTGTAGATCTTCTATATTCTTGAGAATAATTACCTGACACATTACCTAATGCAGAAGGTCCACTTATTAAGGGTGAAACCGGTATACCACCAGGACTGGTCCATTCAGGTGGCATTGTGTATCTACCATCTCTATAACTATGTGGTGGTAAAGAACCAGATGGTGCACCATTACCCATAAAATAATTTGGTGGTAAATAATGTCCACCAGAACCACCATAACCCGTTGGTGGATATCTTAAATTGTATTATAAATTAAATTAAATATATTTACTGATATAAATTATTATATTATGTAGGAATCTACCTTCTTTTATCAGGTCTTCTATCTCTATCGCCACTACATCCGCCTCGATCTCTATGATCTCTATTATGATAACTTTGTGTATGATGATTTCTTCCTTGGTATTTATCATATCGATCAAATCGTTTATTATAGTCCATATGTCTATTAAATAGTATATAATTATGTATATATATTTTTAGTATTTTATAGTATAATTTTAAATATTTTATTTATAAATTTATTTAGTTTTATACCTTTCTCTACCCGAATTCCACGCATCATTTGTTCTTTCCATATAAGGTGAATTATTTCTGTTGTCAGCACTAGGACCATATGGTAGTCTTTGATTAGAATTTGTGGACATTCTACCAGAAGAATTAGGATTGTTTCGACGATCATTATAATAATCGTCACGTTTTTTTCTGTCATCTTTATCTCTACTAAAATTTTAAAGAGAATATATTAAACTTTAAATAGATATAAAAAAAAACAGCTTATTTTCTTTTAAAACATACTTTCCATCCATTCGAGATCTTTTAAATTCTTTTCCATTGTTGCTTTGAGTATCTTCAGAGGTATTCATTTCATTTTTTCGTTTAAAGGATATATCATTTAATTTACTTTTATGACTAATTAAAATATCAAAATTACTATTTAAATTAGTGGAATCTTTGTGACGCATCTTAAATTCTGAACTATTGACATTTGTATTTACTGACTTCTTATCTTTATCTATATTGCTTTTATCCAAATCTTTTTTCTTTTTTTTCTTTTCACGTTTATCATTTACACAGCTAATTTCATCACCATCATTTTTATTACGTTTTTGTGTTTTTTTTTTATTCATATTATCACCTTTCGATTGTTTTAGTGGTGATGTAGTACTTTCCGAATTATTTTTTTCTTCTAATTTTTTCTTAGCATGCTTATATAGTTTAAATAATTTATTTGCATCATATTCGGTAAATTTTGATACAAAATCCCATAAGTTACTACGCCATTCACGTATTTTATCTGGTTCCTTATAGTCTCTCAGACAAACATCTATTTGTTTTCCTATACTAATTAAACAATCTCGCATATGATTAACTTGTTCTTCATTTGATAATGTTGAATCTGGTTTATCTAAAGCTTTTAAGGCTTTTTTAACAGGTCTCATTTTTTCTTTGCATTCGTTGAATATATTTGGATCTAAGTCACCAAGTACTTCTAAGGCTCGAGGTTCATTATTAGCAGTAAAATGCATTGGTTTGTTTTCTTTTTTTTTTTGTTTCTTATTTTCTTTTGCACCATCTTTACCAGTTTTCTTCGTTTTACCTTTTTTACCTGAGCTTTGATCTTTGCTTTTGCTCTTTTCTGTATTATTTTCTACAGTCTCTATAATTTCACTATTTTTAATAATATCTTTTGTTCGGGGTTTCCTTTCTTGATCACCCACTGAAAGATTTGATTCCTCTATTGCTATATTAGGTTCACCAATTGGTGTGTTTGTTAATTTTTTAGTTTCTTTAGGTTCCCTTTGTTTTCTAATTCGTTTTTGTTTCGAATTTCCCTTTCTTAATTCAACATTTTTCTTAATTATTTTTAACAAATATTCTGCTCTAGATTGCAAATGTTTTGATTGTGGTTTCTTATTACTATCACTAAGAAGAATTTTTTCTCCCAAATTTAAGGATGAATCCACTTTTATGCTTTCCCATGAACCCATACCTGAAAACAAAATAATATAAGATACATACTTTTAAATGGAGACAAATATATCCGTACCATAATGAAAAATACCACTTAAAAGCTTAGAATCTTCCTCTGCAGCCCATTCAACATCAAAATTAGCTGGCCTTGTATGCAAATCTAAAAGCCATTTGACTCTTTCCTCTTTATTATGTGGAATTATTTCATTCAGAGGACCCAATTCTTCAACACAAGACATTAAAGTTCTAGCATTAAAAGACACACCTCCAAATTTTACAGAATATGTTGTTCTGCTAGCCCTCTGTTTTTTGCCTGCCGCATTTGTGTCACTATTTGTCATAGATTTCACCGGTGTTTCAGGTGTTTCTTTTTGTTCTTCTAAAAATTGAATACATCTTTCTTGAATCATTTCTCCAAGTTTTTTAAGTTCTGCCAGTGGCTTTTCTTGAAGTTCAGCGTCAGCAGCTATATCTTCAAGCCGAGTCAGTGGAGCAGGAAATTTTTTGTAACTTCTAATAAATCTTCTAATTTCAGTGTCACTAAACCCTTGTATTTTTTCTTTTTTAGCTGGTCTACCGCGTTGTTTTGGTCTACCATCACTATCACTTCCATCACTCCCTTCTTCATATTCAGATTCATTTTCTGAAGATTTTTTGCGTCCTTTTTGTTTTGGAAGCTCATCAATATTATTTTGATTTGCTGCCTTCCTTCTTGGTGGTAAATATAAATCTTCAATTTCTTTGGTTTTTTCTTCATTTTCAATTACTTTTCTAAAATTTTCTGGTATAATATCATCCCAATCTTTTGTATCATCATTTCCGGGATCTCCTTCCATTGCTTCATTTGATTTCGGTGGTTCTTTATCATCTTCATCGAAAGCCGCAAAGCTTGCAACTTTGAATGCTGATAATAAATCATCATTATCCTGAATGGGTTCTTCATTTCTAGTTTCGGCACGACGTAAAATTTCGTCAATATCACAAACTAAATCATCATCGTTTTCTTGCTCATCTTTGAACAATTCTTCAGCACCAAATTTTAATATTGCTGAAAGATCTTCTTTATTAAAAGGGTTTGAATTAGTTGCACCACCAGTCTTATCTAAAACAGTTCTTCCTGTTGTATCCATTCTCTGAATAACTAAATGATCTAATACCATCTTTTTCTTTGCTCTTTCGACAATATCCTCTTCCACACTTTTTGCTGTTACTAAACGATATATATTCACTTGATTTTTTTGACCTATTCGATGTGCTCTTGCTTGAGCTTGTAAATCATTTTGTGGATTCCAATCAGAATCGAATATAATAACTGTATCTGCCGTTGCTAAATTAATACCTAAGCCACCGGCTCTTGTTGATAAAAGGAAACAAAAATCTTGACTATTATCAGCATTAAAGTGATCCAAGGCCTGCCTTCGGATTTCACCTTTAATACTACCATCTAATCGTTGAAAAGGAAAATGTCTTTTTTGTAAATAATCAGCTAAGATGTCCAGCATTCGAACCATTTGTGAAAATATCAATACTCGATGACCAGTTTCACGAAGTCTACATAATAATTTATCTAATAAAACTAATTTTCCTGAACCCTTCAGAAGTAACTGTAACGTATCTTCATGTGACATTCGCATCATTTCTTCTTCACTTGGTCGTATTAATGTGGCATGATTACAGCATTTTTTTAATTCAATCATAATATTAAGGAAAGTACTAGTTGACCCTAAAATTAAATTACAAAAAATTTTTTTTAAATAATTTAACAATTTTATTTTAATTTTAGGGAATAAAATAATGTTTTACCTTTATTCCCTTTTCGTAAAGCATTAAAATTTTTCGTTAAAATCCATTTATAATATTGCCTTTGAAGAGATGTCATTTCTACTCTTAGTATTTGTTCTACTTTAGCTGGTAAACTTTTTTCAACATCTTTTTTTACTCTTCGTAAAATATAAGGTTCTAACTGTTTATGAAGTCTGGAATAACCTTTTTCTGCAGCATTACCATGTTCAATTTCAAATTGTTCCCAAGTTTCAAATTTTAATGGCATAATAAAATGCAGTAACGCCCAAAGTTCTTTTAATGAATTTTGTAATGGTGTGCCAGTAATTAACAGTCTATGATTTGTATCAAATTCTTTCAAAGTCTTATATAATAATGAATCATCGTTTTTCAGTCTGTGGGCTTCGTCAACTAATAACGCAGCCCAAGTTAAACAATTCAGAAATGCTTTATCTTTTAGCAAAATTTCATATGTCGTTAAAATTGCATTGAATTTTAAACGTTTAGTACCACTAAAACACCATTCATATTGACGTATTAAATCTCTAGATTGTACATCACCTAAATATGTAACAACATTGATATCTGGTGCCCAAATTTGAAATTCTCGCTGCCATGCAGTCATAGTACTTAGTGGTACAACACATAAATATGGACCATATAAATTATGTTCTTGATATAAATAATGCAAAAAACATATTGTTTGAATCGTTTTACCGAGACCCATTTCATCGGCTAATATTGCGGAATTTTCTTTACACCAAGCATGTATTAACCAATTTAAACCATCCATTTGATAATCTCTTAAAATCAAACCATCAGCTATTTCTTTTGGCTGCTCAGTAATTTTTAAAAATTTTGGACGTCGTGATAATACTTTACAGTGTCGTGATGGTGAATTCTTAGAGGATTCTCTATCTTCATATTCATTAACTTTAGTTTGCCATTTTTTAATAACTAAACTATAATCTTCCCATGTTGCATCCGCGTATGGTAATGATTCCCATTTACATAAATATTCTATTGTACCATCTTCTTTTTCATGTTTAGCTATAATCCTATCAACATTTGTATAACTTTTAACTAATTCGTTTTGTAATTCCATTTGACATTCAAAATAATCAATATCTTCTGGACCAGCATATTTTCTCCAATGTGCTAGTTCTGCTTCTCGTTTAATAAAATTTTCTAATTTTTTAATACCCTTTGTTTTCTGTTCTTTTAACGAATGTTCTGATTCCCATGTATTATGTATATATGACCAATTTTTCCATTTGATCAAATATTGTATTTCGGTATTTTCAGTATCATTTTCATCAACACCAACATTTGGATCACCATTATCTTCAACACAATACATTGTAGTTTGATCACCAGTAATACCTTTTTTAGCAATACGTCTCGAAAGAACACGTTCAATTGTTTCAGCCTTATCAGCTTCTTCATCTTCCGCATTATGTTCTAGAGTATTATCAATTTCAACCAAATCTTCTGAATCAGTTTGCTCATCTTCACTAGCCTCTTTGTAGCTAACTTTATTTTGAGCGGCTCGCCTGTTCGCTACTCTATAAAATAACACTTAATTAATTATTTGATATCGCAATATACATTTTTTTTTTCATTTTTAAGCTTTATTAAAAATTTATATTTAAATAATTTCCTTGTCTTTTTTTTAAAAGAAAATATTGTCGAAATTCACACAAACATTTTGCTTCAATTCTAAAAATATCTCAACGCAATAACATTTTCAAGGTTACAAATTCTTTTTGAAAAACAACATTTAAATCAAAGAATATCTATTACAATAAGAAGTCAAACTCAGATATGTATTTTTTGTTAACACACCCACACATTTACATATTTCAATAAAAAATTGTTAGAAGAAAAACATAGCCGGTAATAAGAATTGTATATAGATTTGTATGTTCACGAAATAGATGAAATATAGTAAACAAAAAGGTGTAGCGAAATTAGTAAGATGAAATTCAAATAATGATTGAAAATAATAATTTTTTCGTATAAAATTTGAATCTCTGAAAATCTCTTTAAAATTGAAACCTACTTATTAACAGATTAAAAATTAAATTTTAGCATAAAAAAAAATTTACTTTTTATTCTCTGTGGAAAATTGATAAAACTTCCTTTCCGGTTTTCACAATATTACACGCTAAACAACTATAATTATGATTACCACCCAGTATAATTATATTACCCATATCAGTTTAAAATTTTAAATAACAAAAGACTTGGTATTAAATTTATATAAATATTTAGGTAAGCATATGCTGTGTTCTCTTTCATTCTCATTTTAATTTTCATATATGGCAATCTTAAACGAGATATAGTAGTTTTTACTTGTTTTAACTAATGAAAATATTTTGTTGTGGCGTATGTGAAAAATTGCATTAGGTTTACATAAATGAAAAGTTTTCCTTATTATTGTAATATCAAAGAATATCCATTAATATGAAAGATGCACAAAGTCAAGATATTTTCACTACTATATTAAAAAAACCCATTAGTTAAAGAAGAAAAGAACTATTGTAAAAACTTTCTTTTGTAATAAGTTGTGAGAAAGAAAGAGTGCGTCATCATAAATCATTTAAAAAAAAACTTAATTTTTGCAATCTCATTTTTCATAGGTATAACATAATATTAGTTTCATAAACATATGCTATTTTTTAAATATCATATTATTTTCTTTTATTGTCTTATAAGAGAAGTAATATATTTTTTTTATTTCAAACAGATTCTAATTCATATTTTCAATATACAAATTTTTTCAGGTATTGAAACAGGTAGTTAAAAAGAATACCAAGCGGTTTTTTTTTATGAATGACAACGTCTTTTTAGTTTCTGAAAAATTAAATTGTGCATTTTAATAATCAATGAAGTAATAATACATATATCATAAGTAATAATACATATATAATGCGTTTGGGTAATTGTTAATTTGATAAATAGGTAACAAATTTGAATATTAATAATATGAAAATTTAAAATTAGAATAAATAATATTTTTTATTGTTATGCATTTTTAAGTGTAACGCATCTGTAAATTTAATAACTAAGAACAAATACAACAATATTTCTTTTATACAAAAAAAAAATCGTGTTTCGTGTTTTGTGTTTTGAATTTTGATCTCTCTCTCACAAATTAAATTCTTATTGTTATATATTTTTTACAATGTTGGAAATCGAATGGAAAAAAGGTAACCAACACATAAAATTTTATTCCAGTGCATCTTCTTATTATGGATATTCTTTGGTGATAGATATTCTTTGATTTAAATCTAAGTTTACATATATTACAAGTCATGACACTGCAGAGAGACACTACTCATTTTGGTCCCTTTTTATACAGGGTAGCATAGTAAAAATAAGGGCAATTTTTTAAGTCTAACTAACGGGAAAAATATAATTTATTTCGAGTTTGTTCTAAGAAGAAATTAAAATTTTGTATGTTCTAGGCAGCGTTTACACTTCAATATTCTTCAATATTTATTGACGATTTAAGATTGAAGAGAGAGACATTTGTGTTTACTCATCAGTTTCTAAAAAATCAAACTATTTGTCAGTTTTTTCTTATATATTCACCAAAATTAATATAAAAATAAAAACTTTTTTAATCAAATACCCCGTGAATATAAAGCAAATGCCAAATCAAAAACTATAATAAAAATAAACAGATGAATGTTGTTAAGTTTTTCATTATTCGCCATATTTAATTTTGTCTCTCTCAAACAATATTGAAGAAAATAGGATAAATTAATCAATGTGGGTTAATAGGATAAATTGATATCAATGTGGGTTCACACATCAATATTTCTTCAATATGCTCTCTCATCAATAAATACTGTCAATATTATATTGAAGTGTAACTGCCTTAGATCGAATAGTATATACTTTAATGTTTTATTATAGAAAAATTGATTTAAAAAAGACCTTTCCATTTGAAAAAAAAAAACATTTCAAAAGGGAGTAAAACAACATATTATTTCTAATCAGCACAATTTTTTTCACTATTTTTCTTTAAACAACAATTTTTTAAATTTTAAAATATATTTTATGTAATACTTTTTTATTTATATTAAACGCTCTAAAACTTTGTTTAAATATAAAAATTTATCTGCAGGTCCACTGTTTAATAAATAAATAAATAAAAAATTTTGTCAAATTTATAAAAATACTTCACTGCGCGCTCAAATTGGTTGAAAAGAAATTAAAAAAAAAGAACAAAATTGAAAATCTTATGCAAATGTCATTTTTCATTCTCATTTATTTTTGTATCTTTTTCACGCATACAGTCTTTGTAAGAGAATGTCATAACTTTCGAATAAATGTAGACTTAATTCAAATACATTTATTGAAAATAAATTAATAATGAAATGTTAACTGCCACTAAATTTATTTGAAGAATTAGTATAAGAGTTATTAACGAAATAATGTTGAACTTAATAATAATTTTATTGAAAAAATCGAATTGTATTTTGAAAAAATGTAGTAATGAATAAAATAACGAAGAATAAAAATATAATAACACTGAAATTGCCAAAAATTTAAATCACAAATTATAATATCAGCCGAGTATCCACATTACACCATCACCACATCAAAGCTATTATGCCAGTATGCAGTATGAGACTATTTACAATCTAATCCACCATCAACAGAAATCGATCAACATGAAAACTTTTTTATCGAAAAGGTGAACAAATATGATGTGTATAATAAATGAGCGAAAAGAACACATCAAAAATAAGAATATATTGTGAACATATTCATTGATAGAGCACTGCTAGTTATTTTTCAAGCAGTCGCAAAGGAAGAGCAAATTTGATATTTTCCTCCAATTTGTATGGAAAACGTAAAATGTACCGTCCTCTATTCGTTTAGTCTATTTTTAAATAAATATATAATATTTTTTTTTTACAAAATGAAAATTTGGAGTTTTATCGGCAAACTCAGAAGAACATTTTATAAAATAATAATATTTTCATATATAAATTTTTGATTAAATTAGACGTGATGCTACTGACAAACATGTAATACCCATATTGTAATATTGGTGATAATCCTATATGTGTGTCACCTAATATCATGATATTATAGCAATATGAACGTAGTATTGATATTACCAAACAAAGGCATAATATTACGAATCAACGCGCCAATGATGTACATCAGCATAGCCTATCGTCAAATAATTAATTACTAAAAAATAGTTGATTTGATACATTTTCAAATATAAACAAAATTTTTTATTGTCAAGTCAAAATGCAAAATGAATAAAAAATAAAAAAATGGAATCAAATTTGAAATTTCATTTCAGGAAAAGGCAAATTTTAAATACAATTTAAAAAAAATTTAATTTTAAAAAAAAGTTTTATCTTCCATTTTACATGTCATAATGAATACTACGTTAATACTACGTTTATGTCTGTCAAGGGGTAATATCTCGAATATCTAGAATGTGTAATATCTAGAATAACTAAAGATTGATAGCAAAGAATATCTACAATAAGAAGAGGCCATGCTTCCAATTGCTCCCAAAAACTTTTTGCCCTTGAAATGGAAAAAAATTATATGTTTTAAAAATCATCCAAAAATTAAAAAGTAATAATGAGGTAATAAGAAATTTTCATGTGAGAAAAAGGCAAAAAACGGGTGTTCCAAAAATGTTAAACTAAAATTAATATTGAATTATGATAAATTTTATATTTGAAAATGTTTACTAAGAAAAAATTAAATTCCAAAATATTTGTGTAAAAGAATGTTCAGAAATATTTAAATTTTTTTTATAATTTTTATTTAACATTTTTGATAAATGTGTTACACTCAGAATTATATGTTTCGTATTGAATTCTTTAACATTTTTGTTGAAATTTTTAATTATATAATAAATTCTTACTTTAATATTATATAATTTTATAAAAGAACTTTTATCACATTTATTACAGCGGCTCATATTCCGATAGTCATCTCATAAAAATGAAAATGACAAATGTCATATCATTTAAATGATTTTTTGAGATTTCGATAGTCGGGAAAAATGAAATGAAATTTGAAATTTAAATGAGATGATTTTTGTTTTGAAATGGGCAACACTTTTTGTGTTGACGTGTTCTGGTTATAATTAATAAGGAAAGAAATTTTATTGCGAAGAAAAAAGTGAAGTAAAAGAAGAAAAAAAATATGTCCAAAAGGTTAGTTCAATGTACAAATTAAGATTGAATAGAGTAGACCCAATGTGTGTGTATTCAACAGGACCGTGTTATATGAACTAAATTTTCTAGGTGGTGGCTGGTGGAAAGTGCCAAGTTCAAGAAATTGAGTAACCTCCAGCAAAAATAGGTCCGGATCCCACCTCACAAAGCCCTCGAATTTTTTTTAACTTGTCTTCAGTAAAATGGCTCATAGGCACGATGCAAACAAGCGGTTCCAAGTGTCGGGACCGAAGACCTTAATTTTTTTTTGTCATCAGTACAATGACCTTTAAATGTGATGAAGACATTAGGTCCGAGGTCCTAGGAATTATGGCCGAAACTCTATATCACCGGCTCAAATTGTATTTTTCTGGGAACTTCTGCTTTTTCCAATGTCTGACCTTGCAGGCTACCATGTATTGCTACTTACAATAAACGTAAGTAGCATGCATATATGTACAGCGCATATAGCAAATTTGCGCATTAGTAAGTAGCGACAGTGGTACATTGTGTGCTACTTGCGAACATTTTTGACTCTTATCTTACTTTTTTCATTCGTTTGATAATTTGTTTGCAAAGCGAAACGTGTTCACTTTATTATTAATTTAGTTAAATTTAGATTTAAAAATAAATAAAATTAATTTTTAATAATTTAAACATGTAAGTAAAGCTTACACCATTGAAATTATATGTCTATACTCTAAAAAATTCGTAGTCTTAACAGATATTTTTTTGGTTGAAACCAACGTTTTCTTTTTAAAATATTGACAAAAAATTCACTTTATCAAGGTTGAGTACAGAAGTGAATATATCCATAGATTTATTGACTATGAAAATTTATTAATACTAGTATAATAAATTGATGTATGTGTCTGTTAAAGATAAAATAATAAAGACTAAACAGTCATCCATTGTTCAAGTAAAAGAAAGATATTGTGTCAACATTACATTATGTAAGTATCTTAGCAAATTATTATATTTTAATACTTGTTGTGTTAAGTAAGGAGACAATCGTTTCCAATTGGAATTACATTCCATAAAATGATGTAAACAAAAATACATACATAAATTAATAAAAAATATAGTAAATACAGTTCTGTTTTTAATTATACTTTTTGTTTTATTTTTTCATCCATAGCATCCGAAGTTGCTATTACAAATATGCAAAATAAAATTAACAATATTTACATATTAGCAATGTAGATAATATTTGATTATTAGCAAATTTTGTTTTTAAAAGTATGTTTTATAATATTTATCAATTGTTTACAATTTTACAAACTAAAATAAATGTGTAAAATGTCGATTTTAAAAATTTTAGAAAGAAAAATAAATGTCAAAGTGTCAATTTTAAATATCTTCACTGGCATCACAGTTTTGAAATACGTTTTTGTTACATGGTACCAATTCACTTACGCATCGCAAAATCAAAAGCGCAAATATTTGCGATGCGTTTTTCTTACATAGTAGGGGCTATTATATTTTATGGTAATAAAAAAGGCTAATTTAACGTGGAATTGTCAATGTCTGAGAATAAATAGCAATTGCGCTGGGTGGCGCAGTAGGTAGAACGCCTGCCTTTCAACCGAAAGGTCCCAGGTTCAATTTTCGATGAAGCAAAAAAAAAAAAAATGCTTTATTGGTTTTTCGACCTGGTCTAGTACCCTTTGTCATTGAGATATAATAAATGACAAAAAATAATTGAGAGTATATATAATCTGGTAACAAATTAAATAAAATGAAACTATTCTATTTAAGAAGGCTTAGTTCCTCACAATAGTAGTAGTTTTCCACATTTAATGAGTAGAGCCAGTAATTTGTTAAATAAATACTTGAAATATTGTAGATATCGTAGTGTAAAATTGCAGTACCGTGCTTAGTTAGCACGAAAAGGTGATTCTACCTAAGTTACTGTCAAGAACGTAAAAAAAAAACAAAAGAAAAAAAAATTCTGTAGTAGTTGGGGATAAATCTATTCCTGGAATAAATATAGTTTCTCTTATAGCTGTACCGATTAGGACTTCTGCGAGTATTAAGTTTGCTTTTATATTTTACTGCTAACCGAGTTCCATTGCAGATATCACGTTTAGTATTTAGATTACTAAGTAATATTATTATATCTCCCACTTTCAAATTAAGTTTATGTGAAAGCATTCCACTTGAACAGCAGCCATTTAAAAATTCCACCGGTTAATTGTTTTTATCGTTTTCACCGCAATCGTCAATAGAATCTGTGTTTAAATAAGTTATTACATCTCCTTCTAAAATGTTTAAAAATCTATAAAATTAGATCAAATAAATTTATTGCCATTTTTTTTTGAAATTATATCTTTTCAAACATTATGAATAAAAAATAATGAGAGTTATAACGACCAATTTTTGTTTTTTGCACCTATCTATTTTTTTTACAGCCCAAAAACCGAAATGGTTTTGATTATCCAAATTTGATTAAGTTCTTTCGCAATACATATTAACTCCTGATGGCAAAGGAAGAGGTGATGGGAAAGGACAACTTATTTTTTTTTTGGTTTCAAGATTTAATCAAGACCCAATTGAAAATGTATTCTCATTGGTCAGATCGAGAATTTCAAATAAAATGAGTCCCTCTTTATATGAATTTAACATTATCATTGCTAAAATTTTAACAATGAAACTTTTAAATGATCAATCAGTCAAGACAAAAATGATTCAACACAGAAATCCATTATTATGTTTGATGATGATGATCTCAATTATGACTTCCCTGTACCTGTAGATATTTTAAATAATATATTTGAAGGGAATTCCATGAAATACTATGGTTGATACATAATTTTAAAAATTTTAAATAAATAAAATGCGAAAGTTGTAAAGCCATTTTAACGAAAGTTAATCAACAAAGTTATAATCTTAATTCAGAATGGTTCCTGTTCTTTATTAAAATATATTTATTTTACTGCCGACTATTGGTACGACTATTGGAAAAATTTAATTTTTGTGCTTAACAATTTAAATAAAAAACCACTACACACTACTGTGCAATTCGCTCGGGTCATCACGTCATACGCTTACGTCATCACGCTTTCTGTTATGCAGTTGACGACAATTGACGATCGTCACGCTTACGGTTATGCAAAATGGCAGTCAAATTTGAGCATACAAAGCAGCAAGTTTTATGATTAGTTGTTGATCTTCATTTGTTTTGTTCTTTGATTATGTAGTAAAATTTTTTTTAATTGTTTTACAGGTTTTTAAATATGAAAATATGCTTCAATTTATTGTTTATAATAATTTTTATTAAAATACTTTTATAAAAACTAAATTTAAAAAAAAAATTAAATTAAAAACCAAAAATACACACAATAAATTACAATTCACAAATCAAAAATTTATGTTCGGTAATATCAAAGACGGTCAAAAGTATGTATTTTTTCAATACAAATAAAATCTTTTTCTAACGAAGTATAAACTAGTTTTGGGGGCTTTTTAAATATAGAGGCATTGATAGTCATATAACCAAATTCATAATAACAAAAAAAAAATTTTTTTGTTGGTTTTCTTTTTGTTTATATTCGTCAATTCATAATAATGACATTTCAGTCGTTGCTTTATCCAACATATATCCTCCCTCCTCTTGTAAAATATCAGTAACTGATAATAAAAATAAAGGTGTTTTTTTTTTCTTTTTCTTCGAAATTTTGTCTATTTTCTATCTTTCACCCCTTTTTCTTTTCCTCTAGATAGGGTACCAATATCAGGTGCGTAGTACAAAATTTTTTTTCAAAATTTATATGAAATTCAACTTTATACTATATATATTCTTTGCTATTTCCTAAATTTTAAACAGAACAAAAAAAATGTGATTACTCTTGGAAACAATTTTAAAATAAAAAAAAAAAAACGAAAACAAAACAAAACATGAAAGTGCAAGAGAATTTTTTTAATTTTTTGTATATGTATATTTTTTTAAAAAATATATGTGATGGGAATGAATTATTCTTTGTGTTGCTATGTAATTTAGGTGCCTTTTATGTATTTCGCTCGATTATAATCGAATCGTTTATCGTTAGAGTTATTCGATTGTAATCGTTAGTGCCATTATGTTTTTCGATGAAAATTTGATCAAAAGTGCTACAAAATGCTGCCATTGTCAAATTCAAATCTACGACGAAAAAAAAACGGAACAAAAGTGTTATATTTGAAATTTTTTAGTTGAAAATAAGTTAGAAGCATTTTAATAAAATAGAAATATAAAATTATAAGTTTTTATAAATAAAATGATTTCAGCAGAGTTTCAATCTTTCAATTTCTGATAGTGCTGAAAAACGCTATCAAATTTCAGAATAAAAAAACAAGTGAAAAAAACAAGTGAGCATATTATAATCGGGATTATTCTAATCCACTGAATTTAGAAGATTATACGTATGTTATTTACACATGAATTTGATGAGTTATTATCTACATTATTGAAACTTTATTTTATTAACAGTTTTGATAAAAATTTCGTGTTAAACAACATTACAATCAAATTCCATTACGCACTAGAAGAAAAAAGTCAGACAAACATTACTTTTATAATTAAAGTAGAATTATTGAAACAATTTATTTACACTAACTTTTCATATTGCAATTTATTTGTAACTGGTCTTTCATTCCTATTGAAATTTATTTCATCAAAAAATTATTATGAAGGAGAAAGTAAAATACCTACTTCCTTTTTAACTTTTAAATTTATTTTTATTCCAAAAAATATCATAAATATAAAACAAAATTCCAAGTGACCAAGTGTCAGTTTTTTATTTTATCCGTTCAATTCAAATTTAGAATAATTTGTACAAAATCTTTCTTTCGATGTCTCTTTTGTGGTAAAATTTTACATCGATGAACTTTCGATAATCTCTGAACGATATAGAAATACTATTTACTACTGAACGAATGGCAATTTTGCATTTTGACATTTCGTTCGATCAAATCGTAATCGTTATCGAAATACATAATAGGCACCTTATGTTTTCGTTATTGTAATATTGATAAAATGTCACGCTAACGCAGCCGCAACAGCAACAGAAGCAGGGCATTCCCTTTTATTATATAAGATAAGCTTTTTATGGTGGAATTTTAGTATGAAAATTTTTTCAAACACGTATTTACTAATTAAAATATTTAATATTTTAACTTTTGAATACTCCAAAATGTGTGAAAAATATGGAATTTTAACCCATCCTTTAGAAGAGAGTTAATTAATAGCTTTCGAATTACAATCCAATTTGTAAGTGGCCCACTATTTTTTCCTATAAGACTGCATGTATTTCTAAAAAAACCATCAACGGTTGGGGCCAAACCCAAAAATAAGCCCATTACCCAAAACTACAGCGATGTGGAAGGGGCCATCAATCTGGCAATAATTCCTTCAAGATTTCCAAATACCAAATTTTCGGTAGAAAATATTGACCAGATGCAAGTCAATATAATGGACACGGTCGCTCACCTACCAATCAACGGTATTTGCCTAATATTTTTAGGCTGTTAACTGGCTCTTTGGTTTCGTCTATCTTAGACAGAAAAAAGATCCTGTACGGACCAATGTGGAAGATGGGAAAGACGAATCCCAATCCACATCAGAATAGAGTCAACCTGGAACATCGGGTGTCCAACAAGCACCAAACAGAGATGAAGGTGCGCAAAAACCAGGAAAATCAGGGAAAATTCTCAAAAAACACGGTCTTCCCGCCCCCGAAAATGCACAAAAGAGGGAGACGCTAAACCGGGTGTGACACCCCCCTAACAACCACACGAGGCATACCAAAGCCTTGAAAGAAAAAATGAAGAAAAATACGAATACCGTCTGATGTTGTATTCAAATAAATCTTCATAGATCAAATGCAGGTACTGCTCTATTGAGTCAATTAATCATAAGCAGGGTATGGAACATTGCCTTCATCCAAGAGTCTTGGGCTCATAATCACAAAGTATTAGGGTTATTAAGAACCGGACAACTAATATATGACCCGGGAGAAGAAAGACCCAGAACGGCGATTATCTGCCGCTCTGGACTTAATATTTTTCCACTGAATCAATTTATCGGCAGAGACCTAACAGCTGTCTCTATAACCATCAAGCTACCGCTCGGTGAGAAAACCTTAGTCAATGTTGCTTCGGCATACTTTCCGGGTGATGAAAACTACCCTACAAGAATTCGTTCATGAATGCAAAAAAGTGAAGATGAAATTCTTAATAGGTTGCGATGCCAACGCGCATCATGTTGTGTGGGGCAGCAGAGACATTAAAGAGAGAAGAGATCGCTTGCTCGAGTTCAGCCAAACAAATAATATCAATATTAATAATGTAGGTGACGAGCCAACGTTTGTCACGTCAACCAGGGAAGAGGTTCTAGATATTACACTTTCTGATGTAGACACCAGGAGAAGTATATCCAACTGGCACGTCTCAACGATTCTGTCATTATCAGACCACAGATATATACGGTTTGATATGGGAAAATTAGAAAGTGTTGAGATCCAAAAAAGAATCCCTAAAATAACAAGGTGGTCTGAGTTCCGGCTCCAAAAAGCTTTATCTCTAGACCACAAGAATCCATTAGGTTCTGTAAGGAAGCCAAATGTTGACCTCACGATATCGGGTAAAGAAACTCTGAAGTACCTACTTCAGGCACACTTCCCACAATCTATTATTATTGAACCAGGCCACGAACATTACGGAATACAGAATGCTAGGTCCTACATGATTCCACAACGAGCCTACAAGCAAACGGAAAAAATCTTTACACCAGGAGCAATACGCTGGGCGGTCAGCTCCTTTTCTCCATATAAATTTCGGGTGAGGATGGTATATACCCAATCTTTTTACAGCAAGGCATAAATATACTACTTCCTTATTTAATAAAGTTATTTAGGACAAGCTATTGCCTAGGATACATCCCAAGTGTATGGCGATAAACGAGGGTAGTTTTAATTCCCAAACCAGGTGCAACGAAGACAGGTGACAGGATCAAATCTTATAGGCCAATTAGTCTAATGTCATTCGTTCTTAAAACCATGGAAAAAGTATTAGATTTACACATAAAATCCAACTTTCTTAAGAAATTTCCCTTGAATGTGAATCAGCACGCATATCAGGCAGGGAAATCAACAGAGACAGCATTAGATGAGCTCATTTATGAAATATAATCCAACAAGCGCGGAAGCTTAAAAAATTTGATTCCACTACTATAGAGTGGCTACTTAGCATGCTCAAAAGTAGAAGAATAACTGCAAGACTAAATAACGAGTATCAAACAACTGCACCAACAAGGGGATGTCCACAAGGACGTCTAATTTTGCCACTGTTGTGGCTAATAGTCATGGACCAACTACTGGCCATTCTAAACAAGGAAGGTATATCCTGTATCAGTTACGCTGACGATCTAGTCTTACTAGTCAGAGGCAAATTCGAAAACACAATTGCGAAACGAATGCAATTTGCTATAAGCATAGTGCGCAAATGGTGCAAAAACGTGTTGTTCGAAACAAGTATTTTAGATCCGTGTATGTATATTTGGGTATAGTTTTTGTATTTGACGTTTAGTTTATTCAGCACAAGTTGTTTGTATTCGGGTAATGTTTCGTTTTATGATAAGCAGCTAGCTCCTATAGATCGTCGGTCTTTTCAGTAACCAAGGTGGAATTTTATTCTTGATTCTGGGGTCGAAATCGTACAAATATTTCTGCTACATTAATACTTTCAATTATTATGTTTGTTCAATAAACTGTTTTAGAACGCTCTAGAAAAAATAAAATCTACATTTTTTCTTAATTTTTGCTTGAATTTTTCTAATGTTATTAAGTGGTGCATATGTTGCTAAAAATTTGATTTATTTTTAAACATTGCGTACAATGAGTACACAGTGATGCAGTTTAGTTTTAGGGGAAGTTTAGTTTTATTGTTATTAAATTGTAAAATGTAAATATTAATCCATTTTTTTATTTTTGTAGTCCTTAAATATGATTAAGATAATAGGTCCCCAATGAATTGGGGCCGAAACTTTGTATCACGTGTTTAAATTGTATTTTTCTGAAAAAAAGTTATTAATAATTATAAATAATTTTAAAAAATTTTTTGGATCGTTCCGACGGTCCGAAAGTCGGGATCAAAGACCTTGACCTTGTTGTACTGATGCAAAAAAAAAAAAAATTCCAAGGAATTAATAATTAAATTATTAAATATACTTATAGCAAATAAAAAAGGTTTATGACCCTTTTTTAAGTCACTTATTTCATGAACATTATATGATACACGACTAGTAATTATTGCTGGCGGTTTAATTTTACGAAGAATATCACATAATGAATAATCAAAAATATCTTTCCTAACTGACCATTTCCAAAAGTTTCCACTCATAGTCATTGTTTTAATTATGAAAGTACCCCTATTTTTATCTAATAGAGTTTCAGGAAAATATTCACCTTCATATTTAATAATCACAAATTCTCCTTTTGCGTAACTTGGAACAATCTGGTTTTCTTATTTTTCTCCATTTGTTTTTGTACTACATCTTCATTGTACTCAAGCCTACTTTTCTTGGTACACTGTTTTGATTCTGCTCTATTAATTTTCTTTTCTTCTTTTTCGTCATAAATTTTTTTTTTATGGTTAATAGCAGTCGTTGGCGTTAATTTAGGTTTTCTTTTTAAAACCGTACTTCCGACTTTTTTATTTTTCGTGTCACTTTCATCAGGCCAGAATAACGCGATCTTAAAAGGAGTTGGATATTTATTCAAGTTGTTATCATTATTTTTCTTAACAAAAGTTGGTATTTCAGCTGTTAGCATTGGCAGTGGTTCTAAAAAAATTAGTACACCATTTGAATCAATCGTGGCTTCAATAGTATTGTTGTTGTTTATCCAAAAAGTATCATCTATATTTAATTGATCTACCGACAAATCAAGAAAAGTAGTTTGATCAGCAGTAGGTAAATTATTTTCTAAAGTTATGTTGTGATCTGTATTTATATTATCATTTTTTTCAGCCAAGTTTTTCCAGAATTCGAAGAGTGCCTTATATTCCATAGCACCGTCCCATTTTTCTGCAACGTTTTTAAAACTTTCTGGAACAGTTGGAAACAACCCGATTTAAATTTTTTCTAATAATTGTAATCCTGTTATATTTGTCTTTGTAAAAGTATTATTTTTGAGTTCTGTTTCAAGGCTGAACCTGCGGTCGGGTATAAGGACATATCAAAAAATTAAATTGTTTATTACCGCGACTGCTTTATTTTATTGTTTTATATTGGAAAATTGTAATAATTGGGAATATTTAAATGGTTTTATTTAGTTTTTAGTCTTAAAATAATATAAATTCAACATCAAAATTTACTTCAGCTGCGTGTAATATCCAAAAAATGTTAAACCAAATTTGTAAATTTATGACTTTTGAAATGAAAAAACTTGCTTACCACAACAAATGACAGATATAAAATAAAATGATGTTTCTTATTTATACATTTAAATAAATAATGGTGGGAATTTTATGAATGGTACTATTTCAACTTGCATTTGTACTTATTTCAATTTCCATCCTTAAGCGCGCAAAAATCAGTTTATTTGGAAAAATGTAATATGGTTGGAATTTTTTTTTTGAAATTTCAGGGTGTCCATACAAAACTTTTATACCATTTATAGCCTGGAAAGCCTTCTTTGAATGGATTTTCTCTATTTAAATTGTTTTCCACAGAATCTAGCAATTGTGGCTTTTTTCACAGGAAATCCTTTTTCTCCCATTTCAAGTATCCATTTTATTAAAATCTGCTCTTCGGGTGTGGAGAGCACAGTTGCAGCTCCCATTACCGGCCTTGCTGTACTTTTTTTTTACTTTGTCTATCAGAGTTGTTTTTGGTATTTTGAAGGCTTTAGAAGCCTGTCTGATACTCAAAGTTTTTTTGTTTATTATTTCTAAAGCCTTATTAAGTTCTTCAGTACTGTACTGCCTAGATTTTGAATTCATAATAAAGCTGAAACAAAAACAAATTAAACTCTTAATTAGACTGGTTAAATTCCTAACGTAACGACCGCTAAGTCAAAAAAGCGTAAATTAAATAAACATTGTCCTAATCACCTACCACCAATTTAGGAACATATTTCAATCGGAACATAATGTAGATGACTATAATTATATAGTTTATTTTTTAGATAATTTTGAGTAGGTCGTAATTAGGTAATTGTAATTTTATGTAATAATTCTTGAGATACTTTTGAGTAGGTCGTAATTAGGTTTCAAGTTAAGAAAATTATTCAACTGTAATTTTATGAAATTATTTTGTAAAAAAAAATGTATTTTTAGTATTTTAAAATATACTTTACATGACCTCCGGTCGGTATAACGACATATCCAAAAATTGCCTATTACACGACAGCTTTATTTTATGGTTTTATATTGGAAAATTGTAATAATTGGGTATATTTAAATGATTTTATTTAGTTTTCAGTCCTAAAATAATATAAATTCAATATAAAAACTTACTTCAGCTGTGTGTTATATCCAAAAACTGTTAAATCAAATTTGTAAATTTAAGACTTTTGAAATGAAAAAACTGGCTTAACACGTCCTCCCACAACAAATCACAGATGTAATATAAATTAAAATAATGTTTCTTATTTATACATTTAAATAAATAATGGCGGGAATTTTATGAATGTACCTATTTCAACTTGCTTTGCACTTATTCTAACAATTTTTTGTTTTCTTTTTTTCTTCTTTTTTACAAACTTATAAAAATCCCAGTACAAAATAATTATATTTTACAAAAAAACAAAAAAAAAACAAGGAGGGGAACAAAATAATGAAACAAATAATTTTTTAGTTATGTATAAATAAACAAATTTAAACTATACAGTAGTGAATTCACAATATGGGGTTGTACATATACATAAGTAGTTATTTAAATCATTCTTAATATTACTTAAATTTAGTTTTCCTAGAAATTAATTAGGGGGTTTCAACAAAGACTTAATAAATATTTACTAATAATTTTTAAGCTAAAGAGATAATAACTGAAGTTAAGTAAGTTATTATTTTAAATAATAAAATTTATTTATTGCAAGAACAAAAGTGGATATAAATTTATCAATAACTCTTTATAATTGTATCCGCAATTTAAGTAAGATCTAACGTGTCTTAAAGAAGAGCAGAAGAAGAGAATTTCTAAGCAGGGTACTTCAGGTCAGATATATATTACTGATAAACCATGAATAAAAATAGATTTCACAAAAGTTAGATGAAAAGTGACTTCTAATAATTCCAGTGCAGTTTGAAACTAGAATAAATAAAGTTTGTCTAATTGACATAATTTACCTTAGTAGTTTAATCTCGTAATAATTTATATTTAAAAGTCACTTTTTACAAAGTTTAACAAATTTATTTAAACAATTTTAATTTTTTATATTCATTGGAAGATTGTTAAATTATTTTGATGCCATAGTAAAGTAAAACATCTCGAATTGTGTCTTATTACAGAAAGTTATCATTCTATAATTTATTCTTAAGTTATACGAGTTTGAATTTGAATTTACAACTGAAGGTTATATTTTTAAAGTACAAGACACGGAATATATATTTTTGAGCTTTCAGTAATGGTTCAAATTGTATTGAAATATGAGCCACCCCAACTAGTTATACCATACTTTATTTTAGAGTAAACCAGAGCATAATAAATATTTAATAAAAGCTTTTTTAAACAATATCATTTCAATATATAGAATTTTCTAACACATAACAACATATATTTATATAAGTTATCTAGATTAGGTTTCCAATTTCAATTTTTATCAATAATTATTCCCAAGTACTTGTACTTTTCAACAGATACAAATAACCAATGAACTACTACGAAAATCGGAATGCACGGTTTAGGGCCCAGGCATTTCATATGCATTTATCTATTTTTGTATTTTGGGATTTTAATTTTTTTTGGTGTATTTTTGAACTCAATTTAATTTAGGTCCCTATTATGTATTTCGATCGAAATTAATCGAATCGTTCCTTGTTAAAGTTATTCGATTGTGATCGTTAGTGTCATTATGTATTTCGATGAAAATTTGATCGAAAGTGTTTAATAATGCTGCCATTGTAAAATTCAAATCTACGATGAAAATGACATATATTTCATTCTTTAACTGTCAAATTCAAATTGTTATACTTTATTATATTTAAAATTTTTAAGTTGAAAATAAGTTGAAGTGTTTAAATAAAATATAATTATAAAATTATAAGTTTTTATAAATAAAACGATTTCAGCAGGGTTTAATTTTTCAATTTCTGATAGTGCTGAAAAACGCTATCTAATTTCAGAATTAAAAAACGAGCGAACATAATATATATATTCGGGATTATTCTAATCCACTGGATTTGCAAGATTATACGTATATTTTTTACACATGAATTTGATGAGTTATTATCTACATTATTAAAACTATTAAATTAGGGCAAAAATTGAAATAGCCAATAAATAACACGTCGATTCCAAATATAATTAAATGGTAGCTTTATCACTCAAAGAAGAGGATTACCATTGTTTATGTTAACATTCGATAATAGAGAAAATATAGAAAAAAATGTTGCTATTAAAATTGAACCATTAAGCAAAAACAAAAAGGTTAATCCCGCAGTGCAAGAGATGCCAAGCTTTTGAGCATACACAAAGTTATTGTAATAGAGATTGTGCTTGCGTTAAGTGTGGAGATAAGCATTTCACAAAAAAAGCCAAGAAACAGCCAAATGTATTAATTGTCGTGGTGGTCATCCGGTAAACTACAGAGGATGCCCAATTGCAAAAGAACAGCAAGCCAGAAGAAATAAACAAGCAAAACTACCCCAAATTCAAAAGATTAATACTTATAAAAATGAAAAATTCGTTGACACGAATAGAAAACCTACAGTTATAAATGCTGTACGTAATGTAAATGCTAAATCTTATGCCCAAATTGTGAAAAACTGCCGTAAGGAAGATGATTGCTCAGTCAAGGATATATTAAGTCTTATCCTACAGAGACTAACAAACCAAGACGAATTTATAAAAACATTATCTGACGAGATTACAACGATAAAAAAACCATAGCAGAAAACCACCGCAATCACATAAAAAATAAGCCACACCCTTAGAGTTGCTACATGGAACGCAAATGGACTTTTCCAACACATCTTGGAACTCGAAATTTTTCTGAAGGATCAAAACATAGATATATGTCTGATTTCTGAAACACACTTCACAAAGAAATTAAGTACTAAAATTCCTAATTACGTTTGTTATCATACTTCGCATCCAGATGACAAAGCAAGAGAAGGAACAGCAATACTGATAAAAGGCAACATTCAACACCATGAGGAGCAGAAAATAGAAAATGCAATGATGCAAGTTACAACAACTAACATTAAGGTCAAAAATAAGGACTTCAAAATCTCGGCTATCTATTGCCCACCAAGACTCACCTACTAAAGTCGACTTCATAAATCTCTTTAAAATACTTGAAAACAATTTTATCATCGGAGGAGATTTCAATGCGAAACATACGCACTGGCTAATTCGTATCAAAACTGCAAAACTTGCGGCAGAAGCATGGAATAAACTAAATCCAATATATAAACCACAAGGTGCAGTAAGTAAAGTAAGTCTCTAACAACTAATGTAATTTGAGGTAAAATTAGAAAATAAAATGTTGGAGTAGTTAAATAAATCTCTTGAAATAAATGACAAATTGAATGAAATCAATGTACGGATTACCGATGATTTGCTGTGCATAATTTTATTAAGTAGTTTGCCAAGTGAATTCGAAAGTTTTATAGTAGCAATTGAAAGTAGAGACAACTTACCAAATTTAAACCAGCTGAAAATAAAAATCTTGGAAAAAAACCAAAGAAGGAATGATCAAAATAATGTCAACATAAAGGAACATATATATTAGCAGTCAAAAATTATAACAACAATAAACGAACAAAAATCAATAATAATAATTTTGAAAGAACTTTAAATATTGCAAAATGTTTTAAATTTGGTATTCATGTACATTTCGCAGCAAATTGCAGATTAAAATATAAAACAATGCATCCCGAAAGAACACTAGCAGCTTTAAGTGTTAATTCAAGAAAATTTTTATCGGAAAGTAAATGGATCTTAGATAGTGGGGCTACTCCTCATATTTGCAATAACCAAAATTTCTTCTGGTACATGAAGCCGGAGGTTTGTAAAATACAGTTAGTCTCATTTGAGGCTTGAATTTTTCAATGTTTTTTTTAATTTCGATCAAAATATACTGATATTGAATTATATGATGTTTTATATGTGCCCGAAATGAAAGCAAATTTTTTGTTGATAAAAATCATAAATAGAAGATATGCAGTGAATTTTTATAATAACCTAGCAGTAGTAAAAAATTATAAGAAATGGAAGCATACTGTAAAGAAGGTCTGTATGTTGCAGAGATAAAGTTAAGTGAATCTATTTGTTTGAATAAGAAGACAACAAATAACCTACGTGTGCCTTGGGTAATTTATGTTCGAAACGTTTTAATAAATATTCAAATATTTTTAGTAAAGAAATAATGGAAATGATACATATCAACATATGTGGACCAATGCGAGTGACACCAGCAGGAGGAGCTCGATATTTCATAACATTAATAGCCGATAAGTCAAGAAAAATTAGTATGTACTCTCTAAAAAAAGGATGAAGCATTGGAGGCGTTCCAAAACTTTAAACAGGTATATGAAAATGAAGCGGGAAAGTCAATAAAGATATTATAAAGTGACAACGGTGGAGAATATTTAAGAAAATTATTTGATCAATTTTTAATAAACCAGGGAATCAAACATCAACTAACACTCAGTTATACACCACAACAGAATCGAGTAGCCGAACGAGCGAATAGGATTCTCGTAGAAATGGCTAGATGTTTGCTAATTCAAGCCAATATGCCCGAAAACCTATGGTCGGAAGCTGTTAATACTGCAGCCTATTTAAGAAATCGTTTACCTACTAAATTATTCCAGGACAAAACGCCATACGAAATTTGGTAATAAACCAGCAGTACACCACTTAAAGGTATTTGGTTGCAATAGCATTGAATAAAATACCAGGTCAATCAAAATTTTCACCTAAAGGGGTAGAATTAATAATGTTGGGATATTCTGAAGAACTTTAATAACAAAAACAATGAAATTATAGAACAAATTGAACCTAAAAAGTTGTATCAAGGAACGGAAAACATACAAATAAATGAAATTAAGGTTAACAAAAGCATACCTGTATCTGTTAGTAAAGCTTTGTCAGGAAAGATGCTTTTGAATGGCAGAAAGCTATGGAAATCGAATATAATTCTCTGATGGCAAACAATACGTGGGAACTTGTTGATGCACCAATGAATAATGTAATTGGCAGCAAATGGGTTTTCAACATCAAATATAACTCAGATAGTCAGATGGAACAATTGAGAGATACAAAGCTAGGTTAGTCGCAAGTGTTCTCAAAAATACGAAATCGATTATTTAGAAACATTTTCTCCGGTTGTTCGACATTTGTTTATAAGATTAATTTTGGTAATAGCAGAAGAATACCAACTGTTAGTGCATCATGTGGACATTGTATCTGCAAATTTACATGGAAAGTTAAAAGAAACTGTCCATATGAAGCAACCTGAAACTTTCATTGACAAAAATAAAGCAGAAAAAGTTTGCAGATTAAAAAAATCAATTTACGGATTAAAACAAGCAGGAAAAGAATGGAATAAAAAATTAATTATGTACTTGAGAAGATAGGGTTTAAGAAATATGTTACAGATAATAACAATGATGAAGTTAATGTAGTAGCATCATATATATTGATGAACTAATAATAGTGCGTTTGTCGAGCAAAACAATTAATTTGATAAAATTAAAAATAGGTGAAAGGCTTAGAAATCTCTGTCAAATGTCCCATAAAATACTATCTTGGTCTACAGATTGAACGTGAGGGAGATAGAGGTAGTAAACAGATTCATCAAAATAAATATATTGAAGAAATACTTATAAAAAACAAAATGGGAAACTGTAAGTCAGCAAGCACTGCGTTGGACCCTGGAAACAATTTAAAGTGTCGAGACGAAAAATATAAAAAATTATTAATATCCCAATGTCAGTCAGTAGTTGGAACGTTGATGTATTCAGCTGTATTATCAAGGCCTGACCTAATACATGCAGTTTGTAAATTATCGCAATTCAATACACACTCTCATGAAGAACATTTCATAGCATTAAAACACACACTTAGATATCTGAGGAAAACCAAAAATTTAAAATTCCAATACGAATGAAAATCTGAACCTTTACAATGCTATACGGATGCAGATTTGGGAGCAGGTTCATCAGATATGAAGTCCTATACCGGCTACGTTCTTATTTTCTTTATGGGAATCTAAAAAACAAACAGCAGTCTCTCTGAGTAGTACAGAAGCTGATTATGTCGCTTTGACGCAAGTAGCAAGGGAAGTATCATTTCATAGAAACTTATTAAAAGAATTAAATTTTTGTAGTTTGATAAAAGAGTCAGGCCCCTATTACACATCAATCAAAGGTCAATCAATCGTCAATATATTGTCAATATATTGACCGTTGATCAATGAGAAATGATTGGGTTCTATTCTCATCAATCATGCTGTCAAAATTCCCACCAATCTTGCTGTTTAAATCAGCGGAGGTAAAAAAATGGCTTTTTGGGGACTGTTCAGATATTATTTTTTGTGAATGTTCAGATAAGGTTATAATATTAATTTGTAATGTAATTCTAAAAAGAATAATTTTTATATTAATTTTAATAATTATAGCAATTATTGTAAAAAAACAATTGATATATTATTCAAATATGCAAAAAAATAATTTGTTGTTTTTTGTACACAACATTTACTTTAAAAATTCAATTTAAACCGAAGTCAAGAACATTCCTCCAGAAATTATATTTTCAATATTCATATATGTTTCGAAATTCTCAATATATTCACATTCAGAACACTTCCACAGTATGTCCTTGCAAAATATCAAAATTTGGATAAAAAGATTGATGTGTAATCGGTCATCATTCTTTTCATCAATATATTGTCAATATATGGACGAAAAGATTGATGAAAAGAATGATGTGTAATAGGCACCTAAGTCTATTTATGCCTAATTAATTCTGTTCTTTCTTTGTAGAACTGATACCAATTTTTTGTCGATTTTATAGAACGGAAATCGTGTCAGAGCCGCCACCGCATTGTGAAAATCAATATTATGGAGAAGGTTTTCACCTTTACATTGAATGTATGTAGAGAAATGAACTACTCCATTCAAACAGAGAGAGAATTTTGACGTTTATTTTTTTTATTTTTTGCAAAATTTTAGTTAAATTTACCACTTTTCTTTTAAAGTTTAAGATAGTAAAAAATATCCTCAAATATGTTGAAACTTATGTAAAACAGAAACTTGAAGAATTTTCTAGAACATATTGAAATTTTAATCCATTTTTCTAGCACTCTTTACCGTTGACATTTATGAAAAAAAAAATCAAAATCAAAGAATTTCATTTATTTTTCTTGATAGCTGTCATTTTTTGAACAAGCTTTCCAAAAACGTGATGAAAATAAAATAAAAAAATTTTAATTTTCTATTTAAATTTAGAATTTCTAATTTGTTTTGCCAAAAAAAAAGGTTGAATTCATATTTTTTAGTGCAAATAAACAGGAAATAAATGCAACTAAAATTTTTGGTTCGAAAGGGAGTGGCAGCACGTAAATTGTTCACGTTCGTCAAAAAGACGTATTAGCACTTTTGGTAGCATGTAAGCAACGTTGACGTTGTTTTAATTCCGGAAACGTAAAGTACACATTTTTTCGGTATCATGTAAGCAACGTCAGGTACATTTTTTTTTAACGTTAACGTTGGTTTTTAAACGTCTGTAATTTTCTTACCGTGGACTAAAATTTATACGGGAAAGTTAGTTTTTTTTAATAATTTTGTGTAATTTTGATAATAAAAATATAAAATTTAAATATTTATAATGAAATCTGAAATCTTAAGAACATTAAATTTTATTGTTTTTAATAATTATAGTAATATAATTTTTAATTTCTTTTGGTAACATTTTATTTCTGGAATAATTGAAGTATTTTTGTTTGCAATAAAAAAATTATTTTATTGCTGTGATAATTCAAGCATTTTTTATATGATAATAAAATAATTTTTTTTTTAATTTCTTAATAATTGAGTGTTTTAATTTATTTAAATAAAAAACTATATTTATTAGTTCATTGTAAATATTCTAATTCATTGAAAATATCATATAAAATATCAACTGAATTGGTTTGTTTACATTTTTTTTTTTTTTTTTTTTTTTTTTTAGTCTATTATCAATACGGGCACATCATTTTTATTATTCTTGCGATTTTTAGATAACAATTTTGTTCTTAAAAACTGAAAATAATAAGGGGAAATACAAGAATTAAAAAAAAAAACCAAAAAAATTTAAATTCATTTCTTTTTATTTCAAACCTCTCCATTAAATTTGAAAAACATATGTTTTTTGAAGTTTTAAATAGGTTAATTTGATTGTCAAAATAATTTTCGAACATTCGGAATATTTTTTCGAGTTTTCGGGATAAATGTTCAATGTGATGTTTTACATGCTACCAAAAAAAATCTTTGACGTTAAAATACTTCACGTTGATTTTTGAACGTAAACGTTTTACGTGCTGCCACTCCTGTTTTATTTTATATAATATGCAATAAAAAATATGACGTGACGCGTGAATCATCTTTTGTTTACTATTTTGTTCAACTTCAAGTTAGAAAGAAACGAATAGTTGCATTTTAGAAGTGAAATTGGAAAGACTAGTGAGGTCAAAAAATAAAAAACAATTTGCAGAATAAATAGTAAGTACTTATTTGATTAATTTATATAATAAATAAAAAAAAAATATATATATATATATATATATTAAATAAAAAAAAATATATATTTAATAAATAAAAAAATATTTATAATAAATATATTCCTGGATGTGTTCCTGATCCAACTTTGCGACCTATAAAGTACCCTTTACTATAGATTTGTTTTTCTTAAATATCAAAAGTTTAAAAAAATGTGGGTAACTGCAATGTTAAAAATAGGTTGGGAACCGACCAAATATCTTTATATTCCACAAATGTAAGTTTCAGTAAAACAAGTTCTAAAAGGCGACGTTTGCTACCTAATGCGATTCCAGAGATTTTCCCACATTGTTCGGTAGATAAAAATTAACACATTAAATTCAAAATCACAGACTTTAGATTCACTTAATAACGATTTTCGCCACAATTGCATTTTGAATTTTAGTAATTTAATAACTAAAATAGAATCAAAAATTAAGTTTAATGGTTGGCTTTTGTACTAGAATAATTGCCATATCGTTTTGTATTTTTTGAAACATGAAGATCACTTCGGATGTGATTTTAAATATAGAATTAAAATTAAAAAAGATTTCAAAGTCTGTTGCTTCTCCGGTATAAATGAAAATATAAAAATAAATTAAACGAAAATATGAAACTAATATTTTGGACTGAATTAACAGAATTAGTTTTATTTGTAAGTTCCACGGAATTAAATTCCAACATTAACGCTTTACTTTCAAAGTGCCTACATGTGACGGTTATAGGTCAATTTTGTTTAAAAGAACAGGGGACTGAATTAGGTTCAAAATATTTTCACGAACTGAATAAGGGGAGGGGGGGTTTCATTGCCATTTTGTAGACTTGTAACTTATATTTTGTTCCACATTCCTTCATGAAGCAAATTTTACGGGACGAGGACTTAAAAACTTATTTATTTCAATCAATAATCATAAAGAAGAACTTTTTCTTCAATTAAATTGACTTTCACAAACCTAACACATGTCGTTGCGGAGCCAAGAGTAGGGGTATTTTTTATAACATTTCTAAAACATTCGCCAATACTTTTAAATAGTTTTGTTAGAAATTTTAGTGATCTTACACTTTAGGTGGCGCAGTAGGTAGAGCGCCTGCCTTTCAACCGAAAGGTCCAAGCTTCGATTCCCGATGAAGCAAAACAATGCTTAATGGGTTTCTCGACCTGGTTCAGTACCCGTTATCATTGTGATAAAATAAATGACAAAAAGTAATTGAGTGAATCTGGTTACAAATAAAATAAAATTGAGCTACTCTATTTAAGAAGGTTTAGTTCCTGACAATAGAAGTAGTTTTCCATATTTAACAAGTTAACCCAGTAATTTGATAAATGAATGCTCGAAATATTGTAGATATTGTGGTATAAGCTTGCAGTACCGTAATCTACCTAAGATACTGTCAAGAACATAAAAAAAAAAATAGTTAGTACTAAGTGTAAATTAATATATATAAACAAAAAAAAACCCATAAAAACAAAAATAAAATAATAAAATCGGTTTTGTTTAATTTTAATTGTGAACAATTTTAATATTTAAATTTTTTTTTTCTTGATTCACACTTTTGTTTTATTTCTATAATCCATTAAACAAAAAAAAAAAGTGACCCCAAAACAAAGTTCTTAACAAAGTATTACATCTAAAAAAAAAATATATATATTAATTAAAACAATAACGGCAGGCAAATGTGACATGGAATTGTGTATTAACTGTGACAATGAATCTAAGATTTTCAAATGTTAGGCTTTCTGTGGTAAAAAAATACATAGTGCATGTATTGACGCAGGCAGAGATTTCTACCACCCCTTAACTCCCTTCTAACAGCTGGGTATGATCAAATTAGCTCAAAAATTTCAAAATTTGATGAGCCTAAGAATGGGATAATTCAAAAAATGTTGAATATCATTGAATCAAATACCAATAGTTTCGATGACATGGCAAAATTTTTTTCATATAATTAACAATAAATTAAGCAATCTAAATAATAGTAACGAACAAAAAAACGCACGCTCTCCTCATAGACCATATGGATGATCTAAGGCAAACAATTCCAAAAACAGTAGAGCGGTTATTAAAAGAAAATAATGCAACTTTAACAGCAGAAGTTAAAAGTCTTGACGTAGCACTACAGAACAAAATTGAAGTTATCCAGGAAACAGTACAACAGAGTTATAGAGGCTGTCAATGCTGATATATTAGAATTAAAAAATGTTGTTAAAGTACTCCAGGGCAAAGAATCTACTAAGAGTTGCAACTGTAAAGAAAAAATTGTATCTTACATTATTTTGGATTCAGGTATTACGAAAAATATAAAAATAAGTAACAAAAATAATAATTCCGATAAAAAATTAATTAAGAAAAATAATATAACAGAAAACTAAATTTAAGTAAACAAATAATTGAGATTAATAATAATAACAGTGATAAAAAATATAGTAAAGATAAAGATAAATCAAAAAGTAAAGAAAAAAATAATCATAATAAGAATAACATCAATGATAATATTATTAAAAACAGTAGTAATGTTAACAAAAACCCGAAAAATATATTTAGACTTAATAATAATAGAATAACAAATAATAAAATTTCAAATAATTTTCTTAATAAAAAAAAAAAATATTTTAGTGAACACACTTTGTTCACTGAAACTAAACCACAAACACTATATAGCACTAACACGACCCCATTAAATTTTACAGTAAATCTCACTCAGTCACTACCAACAAAATCCGTTTGTACACAGAATAATACTTTACCATTTAACCCTTCTGTAAGAACTAATAATTGTAGCTATTCTAGTATTTTAAGAAATAATTCAATAGAATCTAACACTTGAAAAAACATTTCTAGTAAAACAGAATCAATTAGCACTAATAATGCTACAACCAACTTAAAACAGCATATTCCCTCATTACTTGAAATTCAAATTCCTAAATGCAACATTAGTACTAGACTTGTACCTCCGAATACCATCTTGAGTAGTAAAGATAATGGTATTAAAGACAGTACAGGTTTAAATAAAAAGTATGACAATTTCTTAAAAAGTGAAATACAAAAACCAGGTGCTGCATGAATCAATTGGTGTGCCTATAAAAAATATGCAGGAAGATTTAAAAGCTTTTCGTAGTTACTGTAAAAATATCTATTATAAACATCTTCAGCATTCAAATGACTGTTAAAATAAGTTTTTTCGTGCCAATAAATAATAATCTTATATAATAAAACGCAATGTCCTGCTGCTGCGTTAGCGTGGCATTTTATTAGTAATTCAATAATAACAAACAGAAATTATTTAGCAGAATTTATAACACAAAAATAATCATTCCCATCACATGCATTTGGAAAAAATAGTATACAAAAAATTAATCTCTCTTTTGAAATTTCATGTTTTTTTTGTTTTTGCTTTTTTTTTTCATTTTAAAATTGTTTTGTAGAGAACGGCGAATAATGTCGAAAGTAAATAACAAAAAAATATTGTTTTGCATCAAATTTTTTTTGTTGTTTGATTTAAGAAAATAGGTTAAGAGGTATAAAAACACTTGCATAATTACACCCATGGAAGCCGGTTAGCAGTCAAAAATTTAAAATCAAACTTAATAATAGCAGAAGTCCTAATCGGTACAACTATAATGTAAACAATTTATTCCCCGAATATATTTATCTCCAACTATCACAGAATTGTCATTTATTCTCAGACTTTGACTATTCCCCGTTAAGTTAGCCTTTTTTTATTATCATAAATAGGACACAAGGTTAGATATTGGAAAAAGTAGAAGTTGAGAAAGAAAACAACTGTATAGTTTTTGTAGCTATACCTTAAAAAATTCTGGTTTTTAGTCAAATAAATTTGTTGAATGTGTTGAAAAAATACGTGTACACCAAACCAACCAAATTTATAAGTATAAGATTTAGAAGCATTGGATATAAAGAAATGGTAATATCCAATTACTATTCTATATGGATAAAACATTATAGTTTAACAAATATTGTTCTTTTTGGAATTGAGTTACGCACTCTAAATAAATAAATAATAAAAATATTCAAAGAATTTTTTATTTTTTTATTTATCTTGACTTATAAAATTTACACGATAAATAATCAAAAATCAATTTTTTGTTACAATTTTCAGTACGCGATTTTTGGGAAATGTATGGTTTTTGTTTTTAATTTGTTGTAAAGTTTTGCACTACACAAAAACACTTATATAATATTTGAGTAGGTCTATTAAAACCAATTTTTTTTTTGCAGTGTCTTAAAACATTTTTTTTTTATTTACCACCGTCATATGACGGGCCTTTTTGCTAGTAATTTAATTAAAATATCAAACAGAAGCATAAAAAGTTGACAAGTCAGCTCTTATTTTATTATCAAAATGTAAGAGGATTACGCACAAAAACAACACATATCTTTAGAAACTCTGAAATGATTAATTCAGACATATTTATGCTTACAGAAACTTGGTTATGTCCATCTATTAACTCACTGGAATTATTTGACAGCTCCTACTTAGTTTATAGGAAAGATAGATACCAAACCGATAGTGATATCATAAAAAGTAATTCTAAAAGGAGGTGGTGTTCTTATTTCTATTAAAAATAGTTTTAACTCGTCGGAGGTAGAATTACCTCAGATATCAAATTGTGATGTTGTAGCCATTAAAATAGATTTAAAAACATCAAATTTATATATTTTATTTTGCTATATACCTCCAAATAGTAGTTTAAATGTGTACCAGGATTTCTCCACGGTGGTTGATATTTTAAATAGTAATCTTTTAGTGAATGACGAACTCATAATCTGTGGTGATCTCAATCTTTCTAATCTTAATTAGATATCTCATGACGAAGAATGCTTTTACATTCCAACTAATATTAACTCAAATATTGAATCATTGGTGATTGATATAGTCTTTTGGCAAACGCACTACAACAATTTCAAGTATTAAAAACTTGCTTAATAAACAACTGGATCTCCTATTTACTTCCGATTATGTAAATGTATTAAATATTATGACTTCAATGCCAATTTCAAAAATTGACAATCACCATCCTCCATTAAGCTTCATTTATCATTTTAATAGTTCCCAAAAATCTTCTCGAGAATATTTCATATACATATAATTTAAATAAAACAAATTTCTTATTGATTAATAATTACTTTCTCTCAATTGATTTCGACTCTCTACAAAACGTGGACATTAACAACGCCATAAATATATTCTATCAAGTGATGTATCAGGGGTTTAACATGTTTTTTCCCAAAAAACTAAACAGAAATATTAATTCGACTCCTCCATGATATTGAACTTAAAAAGCTAAGAAATAAAAAGAATAAAGTCTGGAATGTAGATTTACAAAATAAAGATGGGATTTCTATATTTCGTAAATTTGTATAACGCTTTTCAATTTTTATTACATTTTAAATACAATGCCTACATAAGTAAAATAGTTTTCGAAATACGGACGAACTCTAAGTTTTTCTGGCGACTTGTTAATTCTAAAAGAAAAACAGATCAATATCCTAATTATATGACATTTAAAAATCAAACATCTAATGATGCAAATGCAATATCTAACTACTTTAGAGAATTTTTTGGAAGTAATTATTCTTCTTCAACCTTTAATGAAGGAAGCTTCACTCATTTAGAAACCTTTCCAAACATACCACTGAAATCAATATGCTTTACACGAAGCAATGTTCAGATTTTCTTAAGTAAACTTGCTTATAATACAGTTCCAGGCCCGGACGGTCTGCCTGAAATCATATTAAAAAACTGTGCAGATTCTTTATCTTACCCTATTTCTTTTCTATTCAATAAATCCTTAACTTCTGGTGTATTCCCAAATTTTTGGAAAAAGTCCTTTATAGGACCAGTTCACAAAGAGGATTGAAAGATTGATGTTTCAAATTATAGACCTATTGACAAACTATCGAGTTTACCTAAAGTGTTTGAACTTATACGATCTATAATTACTGTTCTTCATTTATAGTAAATGAGCAACATGGCTTTGTAAGAACAAGGTCAACCGTAACAAATCTTATAGAATCAGCCTCAACATTTTTGAAAACCATGGAAGCCGGTAAGCAAACAAATGTGGTTTACACTGACCTTAGTAAGGCATTTGATCTCTTACCACATAGTGTGATTCTCTTCAAACTTAAAAAATATGGTTTTCCGTATTTTTTAATTAAATGGATTGACTCTTAACTTAGTAATAGATGCTACAGTGTTCTTTTCAGAACAGCAACTTCGGCGTCTTTTTTTCTAATTCTGCAGTGCCACAAGGGACCTCAAGGTCACCTCGTTGTTATTTATTATTTCTATAAATGATGTCACTAAAATTATCCAGAGCAGTGGTATCAAAATTTACGCTGACGACATGAAAATGGTGTAATTATAATGGTTTATTTTCAAACGTTGATAAATGCGCCATCATATCGTTTACTCGCTCTACAAACCCTAAATGTAATAATTATACCTTTGATGGTTCTATAATTAAACGAGTTATCGAATTTAATGATCTTGGGGTGACTTTTGATTCCAAACTTACATTTAACATACATATTATTTAAAACGGAGTTGGCCCTAATATGTCGGGGCCGGCATACATATTAATAAGATCATTAACAAAGCAAACTCAATGCTTGGTTTTATAAAAAAAGTGGTCTAAAGAAATTGATGATCTTTATGTTACTAAATCGCTATTTACGACATTAGTCAGACCAATTCTTGAATATGCTAACCAAGTTTGGTCCTCTTTTTATCGGCAGCACATAAAAAGTATTCAAAAAAAAATTTCTTAGGTTTGCATTAAGAGCTTTAAATTGGAATAATCCCTTAATATTGCCCCCCTACATTGAACGTCTTAAACTGCTTAATATGTATACTTTAGAAGGTAGGAAAACTGTGTTAGGTATTGTTTTTATAACCCCAGTACTTAATAAACACATTGATTGGCGTTATATTGATAACATTTTAAGAAATACAATTAACACAAGAGCACGACTTAGGCATGAAAACATATTTTCTATTACATTTCACAGAACTAACTACGGGAAATATGAGCCTATTAACAGAATGCTTATAAACACAAACAATACAACACAACAATAAATTTTGATATGAGTAAAGATGTTGTAAAGAAATCCTTATTTAAAGTAATTTCCTAATTTTATTAGGAATTTTGTGTAAACTGATTGTATAATTTTTATAATCTCTATCACAGCCTACAACAGTAAAAAGCCCTGCCACTGCTTTTGAGGTTATGTTTCAGGCAATACATTTAGAACATTTTTAGAAAAAAGCTTAAAAAAATGACAACCGTGAACTATTTTTTTTTCTTGTTTCTTTTAAACTTTTCATAATCAAATTTTGACCGAAATACTTCGAATTTTATATTAAAATAAAATTTAGGATTTTCTTTTTTAACATATCGAAATTTCAAGCCTGAACTCGGAACTTTAGTGCAATATTTAATAAAATTATTTTCAAGTGTTTTCTGTTCCAATTTACCGCGTCCATTTTGACAATTGAAAACAGAAGAGAATTGAAATGCTTACAAATTAAGTACTTGAGCTTTCAAAATTTATTAGAAAATGTGCCTTAAATATGGTGAGTAATTTTAAGTTTAAACCTAGTTTTTGTGTGTTAAATTGAATTTAAAAAAAAAAATATAAATTTTATACTAAAATAATATTTAAAAAAAATTTTTTGTGTTTAAAAAAAAATTTAGGTGAAAATATTATTCTTTATAGTGATTTTGTGCAATAAAAGAAATTAAGGGATCATATTTAAGTAAGTAATTTATGTTTTTTTTAATACAGTGAATACCAAAAAAAAAACAAAAAAATCAATTTTTAAGAGACGTGATATTTTTTTTATTGAATTATAATAGAGTTGATTTTTTTTTAAATTCTTTTAAATATTAATTAAATAATAAGTAATAATAATAGTAATAAAGTAACAAGTAAATAATTTTTGTAATTTTTTTTTTAATTTATAACTTTTTATATTGCTTTTTTCAATTAAAAAATATCATATTTAAGTAATATATAATAGTTCGAAAATGTACGGTTCCTGAATGTACATCCAATTATGATACTGAAATGATGACTGTTCCAATTTTTAAGTTTCCCAATAAAAAGCCTTTGAGAAAATTATGGATAGACGCTGTATCAAGATCGTATTGGCAACCGACTAAGTACAGTTCCATATGCTTTTTACATTTTCCAGCATCATGTTTTCGTTTACAAAATTCTAAAAGGCTGTAGGGTTTTACGTAGAAGTGAAAAAAATTTTGTTTGTTGTAAAAGATGACAATCACTTCGGTTGTGATTTTAAATTTAGAGTTTTTATTGAAAATTTATCTGTTACCTGTTTTTCAGGTAATACAGAAAAATCAGCCCAAAGTTTTCAAAATATTTTACCGGAAAATATGAAACTTGTGTTTTGGTCTCAGCTACAACAAATATTATCATTTTTCAATAACATAAAATTAGACTCTGAAAACAAACCCAAGCGTCTCTTTTAAAACAATATCAAAATTCATAGGATGATTTTGAAAAATGTGAGAAAATAAGTATTATTATAGATCAAATTAAACTGTTGGGTTTAAAAATGCCTAAATATAGTTGTAATACCATCGTAATGTCATTTTTAATTTTCACCCATTCAAGATCTACTTATTCAATAATTTCTAAATGTTTTCTCTTCCATCCAGTCGGCATCTTCAAAGACTATCTTCTCAATTGCATGTAACTCCTAATTATAAAAATGACGAAAACGATGACAGCTATTTAACTGCAGCTTATGCATCCTTAACGGAACGTGGAAAAGTTGTGGCCATTTTAATAAATGAAATTCATGTAGATAGGGCAAAATATGAATAAATCCGTACTTTTCGAGCTATTCCAAAATTAGTGTTCAGCCTACTATTTTTTCCCATAAGAGTACGTGTATTTAAGCATACTATTTAGCTTTTTCTGATTCTGTGACTCGGCTTTTAATTATTGTATTTTATTATTGTACATAAAATGGTTTTATTGTAAATTTTAATGTAGTAATTTGTAAATGCTTGAACTAAGTAAGAATAAATAAATAAAAAATAAATATGAGTTTTTTGAAAATTCATATTGTAAATTCAAATTGAAATTCTTTTCAAAATTTCTTTTTGAGAAGAACAACATTTTTTTGTGCCTGTCGTGTAGCTTATTCTTACAAATTCTTACGATCTTTCATGAGCTTTTACCAAGAGAAAAATTTCCATTTTTTAAAATTAATTTTATATTAAAATAAATAAATAAATTGGTATTTGTTTTTGTAGTTATTGATGTAAAAAATTATGAATTTTAATGTTTTCTTGGAACAAATTTTTAAGAAATGGCTAGTTTGAGAGTTATTACGAACACTATTTTTGTATATAAGAAGACGTGTAAATTAGAATTTGGAATTTTATTTTTCATACATTTAAGAGCTTTCATATACACTGTTATAGCTTTCACTCTCTCAGTATACCGTCCGGATATATTATAGTTTTTGGAATAAACCATTACTTGTCGGGTTTCGGCAAATTACTTATATCAATCCCGACAAATTTAATTAATTTGCCAAAGCATAATTATAATAGCTATCTCCCCTATGTCTCGTAATTTATCATAACTTTATTTACCAATTGTATTAAAACTAATATTTGTAATTATACTTTTTTTGAAAAATAAAAAAAAACATTAAACTAGTTCCACTTTCTAATTGAAAAGTCTTTTTGATATAATTAACAATAAAGTAAGCAATCTAAATAATCATAGACCATATGAATGATCTAAGGCAAACAAAACAGTAGAGCGGTTATTAAAAGAAAACAATGCAACTTTAACAGCAGAAGTTAAAAATCTTGACGTAGCACTACAGAACAAAATTGAACTTATTTAGGAAACAGTACAACAGAGTTATAGAGGCTGTCAATGCTGATATATTAGAATTAAAAAATGTTGTTAAAGTACTCCAGGGCAAAGAATCTACTAAGAGTTGCAACTGTAAAGAAAAAATTGGATCTGACATTATTTTGGATTCAAACATTTAAGAGCTTTCTTATACACTGTTATAGCTTTATTAAGATATTTTTAATATAATTAAATATCGTGATTTTCTTTTGGGTTTACTACCTAATCTTGTTCTTTTAATCTTACTCTTCAAAATCTCGTTTTTTTAAAGTCTCGGTTCTTATAATCTTGTTTTTTAAATTGTTTTTAACTTTTAAATTTTTTAAGTTTTTTATATTATTTTTGTGTTAGTGTTATATAATTTTTATTTTATTTAATAATTAAAAATTAAAAAAAATTAAAGAAACAAGATGCTTGAATGTAAATACTCAGTTATTTTCGAAAAACTCAAATTTTAATTGCAAAAAAAAAAAAAAAATATAATAAAGGTAAATATTCTACAAAACGGATATTTTTTTATTTTTTTTTTATTTTTTATATATTGTAGGTACATACAATATATAAAAAAAATAAAATTTTTATTTATTTATTTCATTTATTCTGCTACATATAAGACGATTAGTCTTTTAAGCATGTAACTAGAATTCATAATTTAAAACTAACAAAACTAAACATATTAGAAAATAAAAATGAAAAATGTTAAAATGTAAGAATATAAAGTGCTTAAACTATAACTAGATTAAATTACCAAATTAATAAAAATAAAACATTTATATATTACATATATAGAGATATAAAAATGAAAAAAAAAAGAAAACAATGCTATATACAAAAATTTACATACTTAATATATAATACATGTATACCAATATATGCCTGTTGAACTGAAATAATACATTTGCTGAGCTCAGTAAACCTTTTAATGTTATTAACGCGCAGAATGTAGTTCGGTATGGAGTTCCAAACAATAGTAGTTCTAAGAAAATACGATAGGTGTCTTAATCGACTCCTGTGTCGAGGAACTATTAGATTCATATTTCTTGTTGATCTACCAGTAGTGACCCTTTCAGGAAGGTATAATGGCATAAGATTTAAGAAGATTTTTTCATAACAACAATATACCTTGCTTTCAAAAAGTTATTTAGTGTAACACCTAATATCACGTTGGAAACATCGCTAATGTGATCATGTTTACGCCGGTTTGTGACAAAACGAGTGCAAGCATTCAAAATTAGTTGCAGCCGGTGAAATTCACTAGCAGACATACCAGAGTAAACAGTATCACAGTATGTGAAATGTGGTATCATACAAAGCTAGGATGAGTTTACGTTTTAACCATTAATTTAGAAAATAAGAATATTTCTACAATTTTCTTAAAATACAGTAGACATTTTTGGATATTCTATCAATGTGGTCATTCCACGTTAGTGTATTATTAAAAATCACTCCTAAATTTTTAGCTTTAGTGACATATTGAATTGCTAATTTATTCATTTTAATTTGGGGTAATATAGATGTATCAACTTCCATAGAATAAACAATCATTGCTTGCGATTTAGATGCATCTAACTTTAGCCCATTATTTTTAGTCCAATAAAATAGCATCAAGATCGTCGTTAATTTTAGCAATGTAGGTAATGATATTAGTAATAGATCCACTAATAAATATTTGGGTATCATCAGCATACAATCTGCATTTTGACTCAGATAAACATAATGGCATGTCATTAACAAACAAACTAAACAATAAGGGTCCTAATAGGGACCCTTGAGGTACACCACATTTTAGCTCAACTATATCCGATCTCATCTCATTCAAATAAACAAATAAACAAATTGATTTCTTTTATAAAGGTAATTACATAATAATTTAATAGCTGATAAGTCAAAGCCAAATGACTGCCTGAGTTTTTTTTGCATAGAAGTTCATGATTTACACAATCAAAAGCTTTGGAGAAATCCAAGAATAGTAAAACAGTAGCATGTTTTTTATCCATTTCCATGTATATATTATCGGATATTTCAAGCAAGGCGGACGATGTTCTGTGCTGTTTTCTGAATCCAGACTGGATATAAAATACTATTAGCTTCAACATATTGAGTGATTTTTCTATGCATAATGTACTCAAACACCTTAGATAGAAAGGGCAGTATGCTAATTTCCACAGGAGTTTCAATGAATAAAGAATTTAGTTCATTCACATCAAAATCATCAATACTATCACAGTTCTTTGCTTTACCTATTCCTAATTTGGACAAGTTAGACCATAGCTGTTTAGGTGAATTATGTCTATTTAAAATTTCACTGTAGTACTTCTTCTTGGCCTGTTTTACATGTAGATTCACCTTATTTCTAAGTTTCTTGAAAGTGCTTCTGTCAAGTTCGGTCTTTGTTAGCTTCCAGATTTTATAAGCTGCATCTCTGTCTACTTCCATTTGTTTTACTGTCGAGCTATAATAGGGAATGAAATCTCTCTTAGGTCTAATATGGCGGAGCGGAACATGTTCATTGAAAAGATTACAAACCATCTCATTGAAGATATCTTCAAGGAAATACAAATGCACCCAGTCAAGCTGAGACGCACTGTTAAGTAAATAATCCACATTTAAGTTTTTATAATCTCTATAAGTGATTCTTTTAGCATGCAAATCAACATTAATGTTATATGAACAATATATCAAGTCATGATCAGATAATCCAGGTAGCGATATTTGACCAAATTGTTCAACTTTATTCGTATGTTCCGTAGAGGTTAAAAATAGATCAAGTAGAGAATTACGACTTCTACCGAAACGAGTTGGAATTGCATTATTGATTACACTAAGAGAATAATTCTTAATTTTCTGCAGAAGTACTTTTCTCATAACATTGCTGTTATCAAGAATATCAATATTAAAATCACCACCAATTACTATATTTTCAAAATTACTACAGAATTTATCTAAAGCCTTATTGAATGGATCAAGTTTATATGCAGCCGGATGTGCAAAATAAGTTATTCCCAACATGATTGTACTACCACTAACTTTGACTTCAGCTAGAATAAATTCAATATCATCACATGAACCAGAATTGCACAATAGTCTAACAGGAAGACCACATTTGATATACATCGCGACACCACCACCACGAATCAAATTGTCAAATCCATCCAATTTAGCTCGATCACACCTACAGAGCCTAAAACCAGGAATCTTAACCATATCAGAACTTATATCAGGGTCTAGCCAGGTTTCAGATATCATGATAACATGAGCTTTTGTATTAGAGACGCAGAGTCTAAGTGCATCAATTTTCGGAAAGAGGCTTCTGACGTTGATATGAATAATGTTAAGGAGTTTCTCGTTATTAACAGCATTAAATAGAACTATACTTGGAATCAACACCGAACTGTCATTGTTATCTAAGCTATTAACCGACATTACAAATAAAAATAGTGCTCAGAGATAGTGAATTATGAGTTTTAGAGAAATTCATAATTTTAAGAAGCAGGTTCATGCAAACAATTCTCAATTCAACACAAATATATAATTTAAAATTAAATGTAAAATCTAAAATATTATTAATACTAAAATCCAACATATTTAGGTAAATACAATGTAAAGAATTAATTTAAAATTAATTAATTTTGAGTACAAAAAAAAAAAAAAAAAAACAAAAATGAGATTGAAGTAAAATTGAAATTTGAAATTTGATTTTAGACTTAAATTTGAATTTAAATTTATATTGATAATGATTACTAAAATCAGAGAATTTGATTTGATATAATTGAAAGTCTATGATTGGATTTCGAACTTAAGAGCTGATGTCTGGATGAAATAAGAGTGAATGCATCATTAGCTCTTTTTTGTATGAAAAGAGACTCATTTCTAGTTGATATTTTATAAATCCAACCATCGATTTTCATCTGCGTTACTAGTTGAAGAAGTTCCCTAGTACTTTGTGGCAAACTATGTGATATATAAATCCTTTTTGAGCTGTTCATCCCAATATCATTTAACGACAAATTTCTATGGGAAAAATATTTTCTGAAAAATGTGGATTTCTCATAAATATTTCGAAATTTAATTATAATTGTTCCAGATTTCAAACGAAATTAACTACTTGGTTTACTGTTTGAATTATAACCGGTTGCTGAAGATATTATTAAAAATTTCATCAAGAGATTCATTATCAGTTTTCGGAATATTATTGACAATCAAATCTTTTTTACAAGCAGCAACTTCTAGGCTATGTATACGGTTTTGAAGGTCGGTTTTGCAAAGCGCTGAAATCTCATCAGACATGTTGTTAATGACATCATCAACCTCGGTTTTGAGGCAGGTGTTATTACGAAGATCATTAACACTCGTTGCTAGTGATTGAATATCACTATCATGTTTGGATAGAGTTTCTTTAATGGTGGATACGTCTTCTTCAATCTTAGAAAATCTATTATTAATTAAAAAATTAATCCTGTTCTCTAGTTCTTTCAGCTTCCTATCAATAATTTCCTGAATGGCACTAATAATTTCATTATAATTACAATTTTTATTATTATTTATGCTATTACTGGTTCCACTGCTTAAATTAAGGATGCTATTGTTCATTGGGAGAGTAGACTGTTATTACCATTTGTTTTAATGGTATTTTTAATTTGAATATTGTCTTTAGTTTTAATGACGTTAGATTTAGTTGGAGTAGCAAATTTATTTGAACGAGAGGAAGATGAAGAGCTAGCGTTAGATCGAAGTTTTCTATCCTCACTCATCATGATCGGAATTTATTTGTTATACCTAGATAGTACTTAGAATGAAAAATACTGCTTTAACAACAGTGTGGTTAGATTTTTGTAATAAAAAAAAAAAAGGATTAACACCTTATACCACTATAATTAAAATAAGAATTATTATTTATACATTTTATTATTAGTTAAATAAGTTGAGCAACCAAATAAAACGTATTATTAATTGATTACAAAATAATTATTCATGTTAATGAATATCCACTGTTATTATTCATTAATTTGTAGTTTAAGAACCACTGTTTCGTAATTAGTTTTATTGTTTGTTGGATAATTATTTGTCAATTTTTGACATTGTTATCAAAAAATAAAAATAAAGTATAATTTACTTGAAACGTGCGAAGCGCCACCAATTAGCTCTAGTCGATTTACAATAATATACGTAATTATATAACATCCAAATATAATTTGTTTTATTTTTCCCTCCCTTTATATTTTCCTTTAATTTTTTTTTTTTTTTCTTTTTTACTTTATTATTTTTATGTATCCATGTCATCATATTATATTAAGTTAACTAGCTTAAACATAAACTATTTTTTTTTTGGTTTTAAAAGTAATTTTTAGTGAATTTAAAAAACAAATTTTTTTTGTATACTTATAAAATTTAGTACCAAAAATTTTCAACAATTTATTTTTTATAAATTCATATCGAAATTGGGTAAGTTCTCACATTTTTCGAATTCGAATTTAAATTTTCGCACCATGTAATACTACTTTCGAATATTTTTGAACATATTTTATTCGAATGGTTTTTTTTATAGAATGGAAGTAAAACTTTGTTGGTGTTTTAAAATTAAGTGAGTTATTTAAAAATTTAATTATATTAAATATTACATTAACTAATAATAAAAAAAAACCATATTTTTATTTAACTTCCCAACAAACCATAGGAAGAACGTGTCCTTCAAGAAGAAACATATACAAATCCCCGGGTGAACTTTATGCGAATGTCCGCCTGGAAGAATTAAAAGCGAATGAATTACGTTTCAGTAAAATAAATGTTCTCTTAGAAGAACAAATGGCGAATGAAATAAAAGAACTTTAGAAAATATATGAAAATATTTTCAGTTATTTTTTAAAGCGCACGTGTTAAGTACAAACTTCAAAATTTTTTAATGTATTGAATTATAAAATTTTTTAATAATAATTAAATTAAAAAATAAAATAACCTTAAATATTTATAATAAATAAATATTAATAATTAAATTTTGATGAATTTTATTGAAAATTATTATAAGTCCCTGAAACAGATATTATCTTCTTCTAAAAATTCTATTTTTATTCTTCTAAACATTCGTATTTTCTTCTTCCCGGGGAAGCTAATTAGATTCAATTTACGATTGTCGTGGTGATGTCAACCTTTTCATAATACTAATGAATCGCAGAAGAATAAAATATGAATTCGCGGCGAACAACTAAATTCTTCTAGGGGATACTTCCGCGATAATTATAGATTCTCATGGTTTGTTGAGTAATTTTAAATAATACTATTTAAAATAATAAACACTCACATTTTCAAATAAATTTAAAATAAACAAAAACATCAATGACAATTTTAAATTCGGAAACTTTCGTTAACAACTTAAAAATTAAGTTTATTTTCTTTGGAATTTGATACGCGGTACCACTGTTTTGCATTTGAATAGCAAATTGGGATAACCGTTCGAACCGTTTTTAATTTCAATTTTACTGCCGCGATACTTACGAAATTTAAATATACCTAAAGTTATAGGAATTAAAAAATTATTGGAAAAAATGTTCTAAAAAACAAATTCAACCTCAAATTTTAACATTTAAGCTTAAATATTTCATATAAAACCAACTTTATTATTTTACTGATCTTTATTTTTTTCTTCAAGTAATGAAACGTAATGAAAGAAAATTATTTCATTGAATTTAATTCACTATTTCATTTGATCAGAAAAATCAAATAATTTTTCATTTAATGAAAAACGAAAATTTAACTAATGTCTTCCAAATCAAAAGTTTTTTTTTTAAATACAGGTTGTCGTTGTAGGTACATATGTATCTTAAAGAACAAAAACCGAAATTTTTAATCTCAAATTTTATTAGTTAAATTTTTATATATAAGTGCAAAAAATAATATTTAGGACGATTAAATTTAATAAAGAAAGACAAAATTGAAATATAAAAAAAAAACAAACATATTTCTGAATAAATTAGGTTTATTAAATTATATCGTCAGATTATATGAAGAAATTAATTTAAAATTATAATGTATGATTACATTTCATTTTAGTAAAATAATAAAAACAAAAATGTTTACTTTAGGTATTTATAAATAGAACCATTAATTAAATCAAAATATTAGATTAAATTAAAACATTTTAGAGACTGCCCTATATTCACTCAAAATTTTATTTTGAATTTAAACTATGTAATAAAATAATGTAATTTTGATCGATAGATCGTTTTCAAAAAAAATTCTGTTTGAACGCTTTCATTTGTACTTGCATATAAAAACTTTATTTTTATTTAAATTCATATTCAGCCGTGTTCCATTGAATTTTATATTGAAAATGTTGTAATATTTTTGAAATAACCGAAAAAAAATGTTATATTTCTGAACATTTTGAACAAAAAAGTTTTCTATTTTGAAATTATTTCGGATTTTATTTAAACTTATATCTTATAAAAATGACTTACCTTCTTTTTTCATCACTGTCTTCTTCGGAAGAATATTTATTTTTGTATTTTCTAAGTATTTTTTTTCTAGTCGGTTTCCTCCTTGTTGATCTACTACTATTACTAGCCTCACTTTCACTTTCACTGGAATCAGAATTCCATCTATTCAAAATTAAAATAAATTAATAGTTTTTTTTGTATCGTTTAATTATTACAACGATCACATTAAAATGATGCATACGTTTTACTTGATCTTTTTTTTATTTTAATCTTTTGTGGTTGTTGTATTCTTTTATTTGCAGTTATCCTAGAACTTCTTTTTGGTTGGTATTCTTCTTCATCTTCATCATCCTAAATAAAAATTCAATAAAAATTATTTGTGTTATGGATTGAAATTTTTATTTTGTCAATTACACTTGAACTTTGTTCCGAAACAGAATTGTTATCATTATCAGAACCATCTTCAGAATCCTTTTGATGATCATTATTATTATATTCTGCATCACTACCACAATCAGATGATTTTGAATCACTTTTTGATGATTTAGAACTATTTTCACTTTTATTTTCATCATCATCTGATTTTTGACCAGAATTATTGGAATGCTTTTCATCTTCATTTTCGGATTCATTACTTGAAGAATTATTTGAAGATGACGAACCCGATTCAGATGAATGATCATTATCACCATTTGTATCTACTGATAAATTAACTTCTTTAATTTCGTCTACTTTACCATTATCTAAGTTCCCATTATCACTAATGGAATCCTCTATTTTAAGATGTCCATTTTCTATTTCTTTATTTACTTCTTGAGTAAGCTTTGGTTGTCCAAATGAACTGTTTGGTGTAGTTGTTTCACTTTTTGAATTAGAATTCGAATCAGAGCTAGATGAGCTACTTCCTGATTCACTATATAATACAACAAAGTTAAACACAAAATACTTAATATAAAACGAAGTTCATACTATTATTAAATATTATAATTTTTTTACCTATCGGAATCAGAACTGCTCGAATCACTGTTAGATTCGTTGCTATCATCTTTAATATCATCATTACCATCAGATTCGGCACTACTGTCTCTTGAATCATCATTAACATGATTTTCCTTCAAAAATATTTGTAAATATTACTTGGGAGCTTAGATAAGTTATAAATTCGCTAGATTTGACAGAAAATTATTGAAAAATCTTAAAAAATCTGAAACGCAATAACATTTTATGGGGGTTACGTAACCAGAAAATCCTTTGAAAAACCAGTAAATAGTGAGAAAACAGTGCATTTTAAATAGTATTTTATAAAAAATATTAATTTGGCGGCAAAATAAAGTAAAATTTCACTTTAATTTTATTAAAATGGGTCCCTAAAAAAAAATCAAAATTTCTATATCAAAACAAAGGTGAAAAGATATAGAACCGAAATCAAGAAGAATAGTGTTGAAACAATAACTAGAATTAATAAAATTTTAAATTTTTATTTTGAAACTCCTGTAAAATGTTATATAAAATTCACTAATATTGAATAAAAAGTTTAAATTTTTTCGAAGAAACCCCACCCAAAACTCTTATTTAAAACTTGTCCGGATTAATATACATTATAAAGCAATTAACAGTGGAACATTTTAAATTATAAAAAAAATAATTTTATTTCATTATTTTACCTGATTCATGATAAAATGCATTAAATTAATAATCTAGGCCTCTCGATTAATTTTACTTATAAAAATTCCATAAATTATTTTTAAATACTAAATTTTTCTTCAGATATCACATTTATAAGAAGAAAATTTTAAATTTTCGTAATATTTTTAATTATTTAATCCCGAAATTTATTTATAAAATTTTTTTTTCAAAGTGAAAAATTATTCATACGTATTAACTTTTTCTAGTTCAGCATCAACGCCATTTTGTAAGTTCCTTAGCTTGCTGAAGTGACATTGAAGATTAGAAAATTTTTTATAATTTTTTTAACACAATTACCATACTATTTTTTTATTCAATTTAAATTTATTAATTTATAGAATGTTTTTAACTAAAATTTGTTATGATTTCTAATTTATATTTTATAACAATCGGTGTTTTATTCCAAGAAAAAGAAAAATAATTTAACCACTCGTTTGACTGTTGCCGCCATATTGAAATTTTTCGTGACTTTAGGATTGTAAGTGTTACCGTTTGTTAGTTGTGTAATATAAATGCGTCAATGTAAGTAGGAAATAGGAAATTTAACAAGTTTATTACTAGTTCGGTGAATAACGAATAGTTTTTGATTGTTGCAGTCAAGTCATATACCAAGGCATCCTAAATAGTCTATTTAGGATTCCTTTGCAAAAACTCGTGAAAGTTTGTTAATATTTAGAGTGAATTTAAAAAATAGAAGATTTAAAAGAGTAAATAAATAAAAAATATTAATTTTATATATATAAATTTATAGAATATTTTACAAATTTTAGGCGAAAAATTCATGTCACCAAAAATATATATATCAAATTAAAGCTATTTTCAAGCTGACAGCAACTCAAACTGGTCAAGAGGTCGACCAAATACACAATTTGAGATTTCAAGAAGAATTGAAATCAAGTACTCAACCTATCATGGGCTCCATACACGTTTAAATTTGTTTCAAAACTTGTTTCGAAACTAAAAATTTTGATTTTTTAAACTGTTTAAGAAATTGTTTCGAAACAGCTCCACTTACGATTAAATTTCACAAATTTCGAAACAACTTTTTAAACAGTATATAGTCATGTGTACCGAGTAATATGATTTTGGAATATCTGAGTTGAAATAATTTAGTTTCTACTGCAAATAATTCCTCTAAGAAAATGAAAACTTAGCATCAATGTAATATGAAAAGATTTTGAATAAAAAAATTATAAAATTATAATAATTTTAATAAATGAATTAGTTTTAAAGTAAAATCTCAGTTAATTTCAAATCATGTTTGTATGTATGCATGTATGTATATATATTACAAAATTAAAAATAAAAAATAATTTAATAAACACACGCTGGGTGGCGCAGCAGGAAGAGCGCCTGCCTTTCAACCGAAAGGTCCCAGGTTCGATTCCCGATGAAGCAAAAACAATGCTTAATGGGTTTTTCGACCTGGTTCAGGACCCTTTGTCATTGGGATAAAATAAATGGCAAAAAGTAATGAGTGAATCTGGTAACAAATTAAATAAAATTGAGCTACTCTATTTAAGAAGGCTTATCTGTCTATCGCAACGTTCACTTTTTCATTCACTTCACTCTTTTTCCGTCCGGATGACAATTTCGGTATCGCAGCATTCACTTTCCAACTCAAAAAGTGAGTGTAAAGTTAATAAAGAAAAAAATTAATGTTGACATACATATGTAGGTAAAAATAAATTTTAACTGTATCTATTTATGTAATTTTTCTATAAACACTATTATGCTACTAAGCTCTTAATAATAATAGTTAAATTTACTATTATGTTATATAATATTAATAATTTTAATATATTCTTTAACTATCTTTTACCACTTTGTTTGAGACACCAAACAAATTTTCTTGCAAATTTCAACTTTTGTATGTTATTCACATCAAAAAATGGGAGAGATAGTATTCCTCCGGATGATTTGTGTTTTGCTTTTTTATTTTTACTTTTACCCTTTCTTATGGTAAATATGACAACTTTACTCAACAATGTTAAAAACTATTAATATTTATATTTAACATAGGTTGTTTTCGTTTATTCATTCCGAACATTCGGAATATTCAGAATATGTCAAAAATCGTTTTTTTATTCATTCGGAATATTCCAAATATTCTGTTCTGTATTTTTTTATTTATTCCGTATATTCCGAACGTATTCTTTTTTTTCCATCTCAGAGTTGGAATAAAATTACGGAATGACAGTTCACTTCTATCATTCTATACAGTACCTAATAACAATTTGACTACCTATGTTTTATTTTAATTTAAAAAATGGAAAATATTGGTTAAGTAAAAAAATGTTTTTAAAAATATATATATATATATATATATATATAATGAATAGTTGTATAAATATTAATATTTATATAAAATAAAAGTAGTTGTATTTATTATTCAGAAAATAAAATTTTTTAAAAGTTTTTATTGTTTTTTTTTTTCAAGGAATGAGTCTATATAATGATTATAATAACTGTTATAACTATATTAACTAATTTACACAAATTAAAAAATAGTAAGAAATTTTGTTCACAAAAATTAATAAATAAATAAAAAAGTAAACAATGACAGTTTCTATTGTTTATTTTTTTTATTCCATTCTGTTCGTTTATTCCATTCGTTCGGAATATTCTATCGTGACGTCATCAAGTATTCTATTCCTTCCATTCCTTCTTTAGAATGAATGAACGAAAACACCCCTACTGGAATAAAAGAGTTAGAAAATTATATTGACATCATTTGTTACATTAATATAAGAAAAAAAGAGACAACTACTCCAATCTAAGCAACATTTTTTAAATGTTGCTCAACATTGTTTCTTGTATAGTAAGTGAAAATTGCGATACCGATTTATTCTTCAGGCGGGTGAAAAATGAAGTGAAAAAAAGGTGAAGTGAAAAAACAAAGTGAATGTTGCAATAGGCACATTAGTTCCTGACAATGGCAGTAGTTTTCCACATTTAATGAGTGGATAAGCCAGTAATTTGATAAATAAATGTTCGAAATATTGTAGATATTGTGGTATAAGCTAGCAGTACCGTACTTAATTAATCGCGAAAAGGTAACTCTACCTAAGTTACTGTCAACATAAAAAAAAAAAAATTAGCAAATCAAAAAGTAAAGTACAAAAAAGCTGTTTTGATCCATATAGTACGCAGTATTATGCTCTTGATAAGAATTATGTAATGAAATTAATTAAATTGATACATATGCCTACTTCCACACGGGTAAACTTTCATCACTTTTTTCCTTTCGTTTCATTCCCCCCTTTCTATTAGCAAAATTAGTTTATAGAAAAGGGGGTGAAACGAAAGGAAAAAAGTGATGAAAGCTTACCCTTGTGGAAGTAGGCTATGGTTGACACCAAAGAATACCCATAACAAGAATATGCAATCATGTATGTATTCATTTGTTTGCACACAAATCCATATGCAAATTTGCTAAAAATTGCAAGAAATAGACGATAATAAGAATTTAACGTGCGAGAAAAAGAAAAAGAGAGTAACAAACAAAGTTGGCTGAAATTAAATAAAAAAAGTTTATAATTTAAAAAAAAATTTGTTTATTATCTTATTGATTTGGAAAAAATTTTGGGAAAATATCTTTTTTTTTTTCAAAAAAGAACTTGAAAGCTGCAAATAAAACTGGGATTTTTTTAGTAATATCAGATTTATCATAACACTCGTAATAAAAATCATTTTTTAATTTTTCAAAAATGTTACGTTCTAAATTTTTTTGACAAAATTTCGTTGAAATATTTAACAATATTATTTTCTAAATTATATCAACTATGCATAAGATTTTTAGGAGACCTAACTAAAACAGCGTTATCATATTCTTTGAATTCTGTGATTTGTAAATAGATGTTGTCTTCAATATTAATTTATGATCGTATACCAATATAATAAATTTTACTATAATTCAATATAATGAATAAAAAATAATAATATTTTTAACTCCAAATTATTACTGACAAAAATATTAATATTATTTTATATTATTATAATGTAATTATAATTTAATATTTTTAATAGGTAAAAGGTATATAAGAAAATAATAATGTATAAAACGAAAATATTGAAATAATAAAATATCAGAATTAATCATCGTATAAAGGAACAAACTAAATTTGAATAAACATTTTTTGCCACCTTGCCTCATATAAATGATGAGGACGCAAACAAATACAAGGAAGAATAATGGGAACGCAAAATTTTTTTACAGCGTAAAGCAAAAGGCAAACATCTGTTTTGTACCTTTTCTCTCTCATAATAAATTTAGTATAAGTAAATGTAAATTTTACCTCTTTTAACTAATGATATTTTGTTTGTTTTGGTATTTGTTAAAAATTGTTTTAGGTTGGTGCAAATTGTGTTACTGGGAGTGCATATTCTTGTTAATAGATATTCTTTGGTTGACACAGTTTAATGTTAAACCAAAGAATATCAATTAATAAGAAGGTGCACTGGAATATAATTTTATAATTTGTCAATGTGTAGGTTACCACTTTTCCAGTCGATTTCCAAAACTGTAGGAAATAGATAGTGATAAGAATTTAATTTGTGAGAAAGAGATAAAAATTCAAAACACAAAGTGGGAAAAAAATTATCGAACGATTTTTTTTTGTATCAAAGAAATATTGTTGTATTTTTTCTTAAATATCAAAATTAGCAGATGCGTTACACTTCAATTTTTTTAACTTTTATCAAATTGCTTTAAATTTTTGTTAAAATGCATAGCAATAAAAAACATTATTTATTCAAATTTGAAATATTCATATTATTAATGTTAAAATTTTTTACATATTCATAAAATTACCAAAACGCATTATATTACTTATAATAAAATTATTGTGAATTATTTCATTGATTATTAAATAGAAAAAATTTAATTTTTAAGGAAATAAAAATGCATCGAGTCATTCATAAAAAAAAAACGATTGGTTCTTGGTATTCTTTTTAACTACCTGGTTCAATACTTGAAAAAATGTATATATTGAAAATGCATGAATTATAATCTGTTTGAAATACTAAAACGTATTTCTATAAAGATATTTTTGCAAATTCCAATTGGTAGACGCTAGGTCAGCATTTTTTGTGGGAACAATAATTTCTTATTTTATAACTAATGTAGTGAAATTTGATACGCCTACTATAATTATCTTGAATGCCGTTAGTTGACACGTCGACAACTCTTCCCCTTTAAAGTACTGTGTCCCGTAGATCAATCTTCAGTCGAAGAGGTGGTGCAGGAGGTGACTCGATTGTCTTTTCAGCTTGAACTTCTATTTGAATATTCTATCGTATTATCCTCTTTAGATAGTTAGTTTTTATAAAAACTTGTTTTCTAGCGTTAGAGTCTAGGCATTAAAGAAAAGATCTCGATTATTTATGAGAATAAAAGGGTTATCAGAAATGAGAAAAAGGTTATCAGAGACATCAAGGCGAAACCAGTATACTTTGTCAAGGCTGGTAAGGGCAGCGCCTGGTATTTTTAAACAAGGAATATTACGATAGTAGGATGCAGGAGAAGATTACAGGAAATTAAGAAACAATCCTTTCAACAGTTATCAAGCGAGTAGACAGCATTATTAAGGAATTCGAACAGTAATAGGAGTCAACAAACTTAAGGTCCCCAATCAAGCACTTCCTAGAATTAAAAGACTTCCTAAAATTCACAAACAACGGAATGAGATGAGAGAAATTGTGACAGCAGATATGTCTCCAACATATAAAATTGCCAAATGGTTAGTGGAGGAGTTTCGTAATATGGGTAAGCAGCAACGACGAGGGTCCATGGAACCAACGGAACTATTGGTTCCCTTTGCCTTTATAATTAACCTTATTTCTTTTTACATTTTCATTACTAAATTCATAAATGATTTTTGTTTTTAATAAAAATGCTACTTCTACAGTTTGTCAGTTTCAGTTTGTACACAGAGGTATAAACACGTGCTTAATATTTTTCAAAAATATTATAAAATAATTTTTTTTTCTTTCACATTATATATAATAAAACCCTAAATATCATAAAAGCAAAACAAAAAAAATTGTGATACAAGAAAAATAAAAAAAAAAACGGATCTATTTCTCTGTGGGTTATTCCACAAAAACGAAGTGATATTAAAACAAGAAAAAAAAACTTAAACTAAATTGAAATTAATTTAAAACGAAAACCCGAAATATACATATATACAAGATTGGAAAAAAGACCTTAACGAAATAAAAATGGGGGTGGAACCCCGCCCCGAAGAAAGTGGCTCTATCCAGACCTATATGAGACTTGATAGAACAAAAACAATAGCAAATAAAACGGAAGGACAAAAGTACCTCCTGTTAAAAGAACAGATTCGGGAGAGAATATGAAAATTTTCTCACTCTTTTTATTAAATTTTGGCCAACATTGCAGGAGATATCGAAGAGGCCAAGAAACTCAGAGGAAGTATATGTCTCATTAAAACTAAAAAGCTCAGGCAGATAAAATTATTAAATTGAAGGGATACGAAACCTACAATTTTGAAGTACTGGAATACACAAGCCTAAAAGGTGTTATTTTTTGCCCGGACTTCACATATTTAACAGAAGAAGAAATCCTACATGAGATGGCGGATCAACACGTTGTTGGATTCAGAGCCTTTACAAAAAAAAAAGAAGATAAAGAAAAAACTGTCCTCTCCCTGGTTACATTCTCGACAACAACAATCCAAAACAGCGTTAAAGTGGGATATCAAAACATCCCGGTGAGAGAGTACATTCCACCCCAACTAAGATGTTTTAAGTGTTATATGTATGGTCATCATTCAGATACATGCCAGAAAGATATAAAATATGCCATAACTGTGGTGAAAAGGCCCACACAGAACAGGGTGAAAGGTGCCTTATTGAAATCCCAAAATGTCCAAATTGTTTAGGACAGCATAATGCTTTTTATAGAGGTTGTCCAAAATATAAAAAGGCATATGAAATAAAATACATTTCATTTAAGGAAAAAGTATAGACAAGGGAGGCTATCAAACGCTACAACAATAGGCACCCTACTAATAGTTATGCAGATGTTGTCAACAAAAATATTAAAAAATGTAGCTGCAAATGTTTTTGCGAACAAAACGAAAATCAACCGCAACAACAACAACAACAGCATTAAAAACAACAGCAGCAGCAACGTGAGCAACAACAACAAGAGCAACAACAGCAAATGCTTAAACTAAAAGCAATTGAAGAGGTTGTAGTTGGTCCGAGTTTCTCTGGAATTGAACTTTCCAATAAAAAGTCGACAAAAAATACTCCTTAGCTCCTAAGGACCTTTCCAAAAGGAAACAGAAGGCGGGTTAAAATGAGGGCGAAAAAAACTACAGCACAGATGGACGATTCTGTACTTATTTCCGCGGAGAGTGGTTCCAGTTCTGCGGAAGTTGAATCTATCATTTTACCACTCGACGATGAATAATATGATTCAGTGGAACTGTAACGGTCTATACGCTCATTACGGAGAGTTTAACTTACTTTGTACAAAGTATAACCCTTTTATTTTCTGTTTACAGAGACAAAATTTAAACACGGCCACCAGCCCGACATAAGAAACTTTAATGTGTATTACAGGAATACTGAAGACAAGTCCAGAGCCCAGGAAAGTGTAGCTATACTTGTACGGGCAGCATACATTCCGTGGAGTACAGCATCAATACTCAACTTCCAGCTATTGCGGCGAACGTTAGTTATCTTTTTAACTTCATAGTGTGCAACATTTATATGCCATGTAAGAAGCCAATACCAAAGACGGACATTGAGGATTTAATTAATCTATTCGATAGTCCTTTTTTCTTTATAGGAAATTTCAACTGCCACACCACAATTTGGAGATCCACATCTATGGATAGGAGAGGTAAGATGATTGAACACATTATTAACCAATATTCATTGTTTGTTTTAAATAACGGACAACCCACACACTTCCACCTGGGTCATAAAACATACAGCTGCATAGATTTGACACTGGCTAGCCCAACGCTTGGTTCGTATTTCGATTACAGAGTCGAAGACGACCTTCATAACAGTGACCATTTCCCAATCATCTTGACGTTGCTGGACTGCGAAAGCAATCTGGAACGAAGGGACGATTGGAAAATCAACCAAGCTGACTGGAACTTATTTAAGACTAACCTGTTCTTTGAAAAACGTAGATATTTCATCATCGACGCCCAAGAAAATGCATTCACCAATTCAGTGCTTCAGGCAGCCCAGGTAGCAATACCTCGGGCTCACCACCTTCAGCCTAAACGGCAAGTCCCCTGGTGGAACAATGAAATAAAAGAGGTACCCCTGCTCGAGCTGTCTACTCGAAGATCCGATCCATAAACGGAAGGCGACGGACTACGAACATTCCGCAAATTGTCGAAAATGGTCAGATTTTCCTAGACAAGTCCTCAATTGCCAACACATTGGCGAATAACATCTAGTAATGCCAACTATACGGCTGAATTCATAGAACACAAAAATAAAACTGAACAAAATCCATTACACATACCTGAGGCTAGGGGGGAAGCGAATAAATAAATTATTCACGCTAACAGAGCTAGACTTAGCCTTAGCAAAAAGTAAAGGGAGTTCCCCTGGACCGGATACCATCCGGTATGAGATCAAGGAACTTAATTGGGAAGGGAAAGAAGCTCTCCTCAATCTATATAATGATGTATAGGTGGAGGAGACCGTTCCATCAGTGTGACGTTAAGCAATTTTAGTACCTATACTAAAACACGGGAAAGATCCGAGACAGGCGCAGAGCTATAGACCTATCGCACTTACAAACTGTGCTTGTAAAATTTTCGAAAAAATGGTCAGTAACAGACTAACCTGGGAACTTGAAACCCAAAATTTGTATCCAATTTCCAATCAGGTTTTAGAAAAAAGCGCTTGACTCTGGACAATCTATCTAATTTCGAATCAGAAATAAAAATCGCATTGTCAGAGAAGAAATATATAATGTCAGTCTTTTTCGATATAGAAAAACCATATGACATGGTTTGAAGAAGTAAGGTCATCGAAGAGTTAATAAAGATGGGCTTCCGAGGGAATATTTTAAAGTACATCCTCAACTTCCTCACTGACAGGAAGATGAGAGTCGCGCTGGGACGAACAAACTCAGAAGAGAAGTATATGGAAAACAGAATTCCATAAGGTTCGGTTCTAAGTGTACTTCTTTTTACAATCGTAATAAACAGTATAAAAAATGCAATTAATCACCCGGTCAAATACGTACAATACGCGAATGATATAGTCATTTTCATTTCAGGCAAAAACCTAGACAGAATTGAAGAACAGATTCAACATACACTCAATAATATGATTAAATGGGGAAATTTAAGCGATTTCAAGTTCTCTAGTGAAAAAACAGTCGCTATGCTCGTAAACGAACATAGGTTTCTTGGAATGCTATTCGACTCCAAACTGACATGGAAAAACCATGTCAAATGGGTCAGGAGTCAAGCCACAAAAAGACTCAACCTTCTAAAAATGATTGGCAATTCGACATTTGGTTCGGATAGAAATATGATGTTAAGTATTCTAAATACGATTATACTCCCAATACTAGATTAAGGTTCACCAATTTATGGTGGCGCTTCAGTCATAATCGTCTAAGACATAAGCCTTCACGGCACCAATCTCTCTCAGTTCGGATAAAATCAATTCACCAAATACATCAACATCTTCGGTGAAATTTAAATGTTTTTGTTATTTATATTTATTTTCTTTCTTTCTTTCTCTCTCAGTTTACATAATTTAGTATATTTGTTTATTTTTACATTTATTTTTTGTTTATTTTAATTGTTACTTTTAAGATTAAATTCAGTATATATTTGTTAAAAAAAAAATAGTACATGGCCCGAAAAACCTAATAAGGTTCAGCGGCCCGAAATAAATTTTATTCAATTCAATTCTACAGTTCGTTACAAAATTTCATTTCATATTTTATTAAAATAAATGCTTATTAGCTATATCTCCTACTCTATGTATATAATTAATCATAAATAAATAAGACAATAATTGAGAAAAAAGCGGTTAATATGTTATTATTTTACTCATGAATTTATATAAATCTTACAAAAAATATTTTTGATATCTCCTATTGTATTCGAAAATCTGTTCGAAAAATTCATTGATCAATTGACGATCGAAAATTTTGAAGAAAAATACCCTAGTGATCTTGTAAGCAATTTGCATGAAAATTATCAGGAATATTTTGAGATATTCAAATTGGAAACAGAATTAAAAGTGATATTCAGTAATTCAGATTTTCAAAATATGAAAAATGTTTGATATTTTTTCGGAAAAGGAAAGGCGCATTAATCTTCAATATAAATATTAATTATTTTCTGATAATCGGTGATAGAACTTTTAGTGTATTTCAAACGTAATTTTTTTTAGTAATTAATACTATTTTTAAGTTTTAAACCTTCAAATTACATAAAACAAAAACAGTTCAATATTAAAAAATTTATAAACAATAATTTACCAAAATAATGCATAAAAAATTTAAAATAATTAGAAAATTCAAAATACAAAATCAAAATAAAATAAGATAAAAATTTATGAATATTCAATAGGCCAAATACAAATTTCATAATTCGTTATACTTTATAAAAGTTATCAAAATTCTTTAGAAAAAATCTTCTGCGTTTCTGACTTCCACTGTTAAGTCATTAAATAATTATGAAATAAATTGTTTTGTGTATTACTCTTACGAAACAATGGTAGCCTGAACAAATTTGCAACATATCATATTCATTTTCTGAATTATTTTTTTTTCTTATCATGATAAGTTTATTTATTAATCCAAAGTTTAAAGAAAAATTGTTTAGTCCATAGTGACTAGCTATAATAATTAATCTTAAGAGATCACGTTGAAGGTGTATTTCGTAATTTAAAATTCTCACAGTCCTATTAAGCTGTGATAAGGCCTTTTAGGCTCTTTTCGAAGATTTTCCCCTTCAAAGAGAAAAAAAAAAAAGCTGAGCTTAATAGTAAACTATTATTTCCAGAAAATTATTAATTTAATACAATGTAAAGTAGTTAAGCCTACCGAGTTCTCTTTAGTTCATACTTTTAGACTTCTTAATGAATTGATTCCCTAATCTGAATGTTCACGCTTCGTCACTGGTAAGCAGTTCGAAACACAATCAACGAAAAACTCTAAGGAGCTTGCTCAAGAATTACAATCAATGAGAACACTTGACCAAGACGAGGTCATGGTCTCTTTTGACGTAAAATCCCTTTTTCGCAGTATCCCAGTCAAAGAGGCTATTATTCTGGTAGAAGAATGGTTATTACAACAGGAAACTGGACCACAATGTAGGACAAAGGTAAAAGCTGATCCGGCTTTGCATGGAAGAAAATTATTTCACCTTTGAAGGGGATTTCTATAAGCAATTGAAGGGGGCTCCAATGGGAAAACCCCTCTCACTATTCATCAGTGAAAATTTTATGGGTAAATTGAAGTTTATTAATGAAGAAAAAAAAAAGGCTATTCGCTCGTTCAAATCATATAAATCTCCAGGAAGGGATGGCATTTTCCCACCTCTGCTACAAAAGGGAGAGGTTATGCTCGTTCCAATTCTAAAGAACATTTTCGCCTGGGGCCACATACCCAGTGCTTAGAAAATGGTCAAAATAACACACATACCTAAGGTAGCTAAGAGAGAAAGTGATCAACCCAAACCTACAGTCCAATTAGCCTAACATCGTTTCTTTTAAAAACATTGGAAAAGCTATTGGACCAGCATATCCGAGAATATATGCAACAACATGCACCACGACATGAAAAGCAATATGCATATCAGCCCGGTAAATCAACAACTCTCGCTTTCCAAAACCTAACAGGAAAAATTGAAGAAACAATTAGGGACAAAGAAATACCCATTGGCATTTTCCTTGATGTGGAGGGCACTTTTAAAAACACTGGATATGAAATCATCCACGACGCTATAATCAGGCGGGAATAAGTGTAAGCACAGCCAATTGGATTGCAAGCATGCTTACCAGCAGAAATATTATAACAACCCTAAACGGAGAAACTTTGATCGTCAATGCTGCTAAAGGATGTTCTCAAGGAAGGGTACTGTCGCCTATCCTATGGTCCCTTGTAGTGGATAACCTGCTACGTAAACTTAATGAATCTGACATAGAAGCACAAGGCTACGCTGATGATGTAGCTATTCTTATCAGAGGTAAATTTGAGTCTACAGTGGCAGAATTAACTCAACAAGCACTGCAAATGGTATCCAAATGGTGCCGAGACGTTAAACTCTCTATTAATCCAAATAAAAGCACGACTATTGCCTTCACAAAAAGGAGAATTAGGGACAAACTAAAGAAACCTAACATAGATGGGGTAATAATTGACTTTTCCAAAGAGGTCAAATACCTTGGAATCGTACTTGACGAACATCTGAACTGGAATGCTCATCTAGACAATGCTCTTAAGAAAGCCAGAATTTCACTGTGGACATGTAAAAGTCTATGTGGTCGTAAATGGGGACTTAACCCCAAAATTACGTTATGGTTATATATCGCAATGGTGAGGCCAACCTTAACCTACGTATCCGCAGTTTGGTGGAAAAAAGGTACGCAAATCACAGCTAAAAACAAACTCAACAAACTACAGCATTCAGCTTGTTTGTTGATAACTGGAGCCATGCGGACAACATCCACCGCATCATTAGAGACTATGCTTTATCTAAAGCCCCTTCATCTCTTTATACAAAAAGAAGCAATGGTTCATACCTAAAAATGTATTACTGATGATGTTCCACAAATTAAAAAGTGTTCAGGTACTCGAAGATATACTCAAAACCCTGGCAAAAAATAATAAAGTCACAGTAATGTGGGTACCAGGGCATTCTAGCATTGCAGGAAATGTAGCTACAGATAATCTAGCTAGAAAAGCATCGGACACCCCTTTCATGGGTCAAAGTCCGTTCTGTGGAATTCCCCTGGGTACAGCTAAGATGTAATTAAGAGTTTGGGTAGAGCAAAAAGCTAAAGATTTCTGGGCCGACGTTCCTGGAAATCGTCAAGCAAAAATGCTGATGCCTGAACGCTCGTTCAAGAAAACTAAAACACATCTCAGTTTCAACAGGAAACAGGTACGTATCTTGGCAGGGATAATAACAGGCCACTGTCATCAAAGAAACACCTCTATAAAATGGGTCTAATATAAAATAACCTATGCAGAACTTGTAAAAGAGAAGTACCTATTGAACATCTGCTCTGTGAATGCAAAGGGATCACCCGTAGCAGACTTCGCCACTTGGGAACAGCGTTTCCCCAAACAATGGGAGCTATATAGCATACCATTGAAGAATATTTTGAGTGATAATCAAATCAGGTATTCTTAATGACTCAGAGACTTAAAAACCGGGTTATCACAATAAGCCCATTTGTGGCTACCGTGATGTAGGGACTGGATCCCTCTCGGAAAAAATTAAATCTAATCTAATCTAATTTCTTTTCAACCAATTTGAGCGGGCTTTGAAGTAATTTTATAAATTCGGTAGAAATTTTTATGTTTAAAGAAAGTTTTAGAGCATTTAATACAAATAAAAAAATATAATTTAAATATCAAAATAAGGCTTAGAATTTGTACTTTAATTATATAAAAAAATATTACATAAAATATATTTTAAAATTTAAAAAATTGTTGGTTAAAGAAACATAGTGAAAAAAATTGAGTTGATTAGAAATAATTTGTTGTGTTTTACTCTCTTTTGAAAGGCGTAAATATTTTTTTTTAAATGGCAAGGTATTTTTTAAATTAGTTTTTCTATAATATGTCTTTACTATTCGATCTAAAAAATACAAAATTTTAATTTCTCCTTATAACAAAACTCGAAATATATTATATTTTTTCAGTTTTTTAGACTTAAAAAATGGTCCTTATTTTTCCTATCCTACCCTGTATAAATAAGGACCAAAATGAGTTGCAGTGTCATGACTTGTAATGTATGTAGACTTAGTATATATGTATTATATCATTCTCATAAAATTTCAAGTTTTCCTCTATTTTTCTTTGAAAAAGTTTTAAAATGTTCTAAAATTGCAATTAACAAAATGAAATTAAATGATTTTCAAATTATCGTTTAGATTAATATTTTTATAATAAATAAATTATTTTAAAATAGAAAAAACTATAAATAATAAACTATGTATTTAATAAATATGTGTAGAAAAAAATTAATAAAAAAAAACTAATTTTAAATTCCATGAAATTGAAAAGAATCTACAAAACCATCAAAATATTAAGAAATGGCTGTTAAATGTACAAAATCAAAGCAACTGATTTGAAATATTGAAAAACATATGCATTTTCGGCTGAATAATCTGACATTTAATAACTAATATGATAATGTATTGAAGAGAAAGAGGAGCAACACCAAGCTGTCAATTTTTATATGCCTACGGTTGCAGTCATGCTTTTTTGTTCAATAACTTTTCAATCACCTCAAATCCAATTACAATTTGGAGGAGAAATTTGTAAATTGTAATTGAAACTGATTTTTTGTTTGTTTAATAGATGTGATTTAAAATGGTCCTAATTAGACGCTAATGCATATTTAATATACGAACACAACAATTTTGTATTACACTATTGTTGCGTCCAGTCGCCAATACTTTGAATTTTTTTCTATGTATAAGCAAGTAGTTATAAGCACAGATAAATAATTATATACAGACCTTTTAATGACCCTGGACATGTAAAGAATGTTAGATGTTAGATTGTAGATGCATTTTTTTTTAAAGAGGTGTGTCGAAGAAAGTATAATCCTCAACAAACCACTGTAAAGTACTATTTATAAAAAAATCAATTTTCGTGCTTTTACTCTTGCAAAGTCTTCTACCAAATCAGTATAATATAGATTTTTAATAAATTCGCTTTCATTGGATAATGTAGCTAATCCTGTTAATCCATTCTGAGTCATTGTGGTTCAAACAAGTAATTTTTATCTGAAAACTATGCAGTATAAGATAGTTTAGAGCAATATAAAAGCTTTTACTATTGTGTACACGCTCCCAAAGAATATTCGCTTCCCTTTTCAGGGTGTTTTATATTGATAGTTTAATATTACGTATCCAGATCAGTTGTACCTTGTTTCGGAGCCCTATGAGGTTTAGGGCTTCCGAGCATTCTCCCACCAATCTAGATTTGATGAGGTTACTTTCAAGAGCTTTTAAGGCAGCCTGACTGTCACTATAGATTCTAATGACTTTGTTAGACCATCTTTGCTCTTTTATTATATTCACTGCTGCGTTTATGGCAAAGACTTCAGCCTGGAAGACTGTGCAGTGTTTGCCAAGAGGAAACTGGAGTTCAAGTTGCTCTTTTTCAAAGAACACTCTAGCTCCCGCGCCTAGAGCCGTAAGGGATCCGTCAGTGAAAATGTCCGAGGTATTTGAGGACCTGGCCTGCTCTTCTGAACCACGCCAGGTCTCTCTTGTCGGGATTTCTACTTCATATCTCTTCTTCAAAGATACGTATGTAGTCATGTCATCTGTTGGTTTTTTTGCTCCTCTTCTAAGTCCTTCCATAGCCTCTGATGTTTGTGCCTACATCCTCTAGTATTCCCTAGAGTTTGCAACATTCTTGCAACTTTGAGGGCCTCCATTCTTACATAAAGATGTAAGGGCGGAAGCCCAAGAAGTATTTGCATAGCCGTTATAGGTGTGGTTCTAAAAGCACTTGTTGCACAGAGACACGCAAGTCTTTGTACTGCTTCTAGTTTTTTTATGGCATTTGCAGTGAATGTTCTCGGAACCCATGCAATGGACCCATAGCTAACAATGAGCCTGATACATAGTTTGTATAGTCTTAAGGCTATTTTCGGTGTTAGGCCCCAATTGTTGCCAAAGGCCCTTCTGCACTGCCATAGGACTTTCACGGCATTAGCACATTTCGTCGCGATATGTTTTGCCCAATTGAGCTTCTTATCACGTATGATCCTTAGATATTTTACTTCATCTCGAAGTTCTAGGTTATTTCCTCCAATGAACTTTAGTAGTTTCATCTACCTGAATGAACAGATGACGCTGTTCCAACATCTTTTCTATCCATCTCAGTATTGTGTTGTTTACTCCGTGCTTTGACCTCAGGCCATACTATCTTTCTTGCCATAGCCCAATCCGAACGGTTTGGTATGGTAACTTCCTGGATAGTATCTTCTAGAGGCAAATCTTCGAGTCTACTCCCCGGAAAACGTGTTCGAAGGACTCTATATGTTTCTTCTTTCGATGCTGAGTAGGATCCTTCTGATGTTTGCAGATTGTGTAACTTTGCTACTGGATCCGTTTTCAGGGCCTTAAGCAATATCTCCATCTGCAATATCTTCGATTCCTTCACAGAACTTTTGAAGGGACTGTTTATTTGATTTCCGAATCAGTCCTTTGTATTCTCTTCTAGATTCACTATAGGATTTCCAATTATCTTCTTCATGAGCTTTTAAGGCTCTATTCAGAAGTTTTTTGGCCTTCCTTTTTAGCTCCTCCAGATCTTTGTTCCACCAAGCAGTTTTTGTGTCTTTCGGTTTTCTGGTGACCGGACAAGATGCTTTGAAAGCCTCCGTTAACAGATTTGTCAGTTTTTCAACTGATTTGTCTATTGCAGAGACTTTCGGGATCCTGATCGAATTTGCATCCGTAGCCACGAGATCTTGAAATTCTTGCCAGTTGGTTCTTTTTATATCTCTAAAGACCAAGATCTTATCAGGATCAGCCTTTAAGGAGAAATTAATGTATATATGATCGCTCATAGAGGGTTCCATAGACACTTTCCAGTCTTTGATCTCTGAAAGAAGAGATCTAGAGCATAGAGTTATGTCTATGGCTTCTTGTCGCCTGGAGTTTACAAATGTATGTATCCCTCCAGTGTTTAGGATCTCCAAGTCAGTAGTAGCAAGGTGCTCTAGGAGCACCTCGCCTCTAGTATTTGAATTGGTACTTCCCCAGTTTTCATGATGAGCATTTGCATCGCAGCCAATTACTATGTCAAAATTGTTGTTTTTGGCATAATTGACCACTTGCGCGAGCTCATTTGTTGGAGGGGGTTCTGTAGAGTCGTAAGGGAGGTAACAAGAAACTATAATAAATTTTTGCATTTCTCCCTGACTCTTGTGTTTTATGGCAACCGCCGTCAGATCTTCTGATGACACTTGTATTAGGAGCTGCGCGTCAACGCTTGAATGCGCGACTATGCATGCTCGAACTTTTCCAGGACCCGCATTGTACAGAGTGTTCCAGCCTTTCAGTGAAAGACCGGCCACTCTGTTCTTGATAATGTACGGTTCTTGAATAAGTACTACTTTTGTTTGCAACTTTTTAGTTAGTGAGGCCATAAGAGTGTGTGACCCGCTTATACTATGTTGCAAATTAATTTGCTTGACTACTAGACTGGCTATAGCTCGGGATATGAATTTATTGGCCAGTTTAGTTTTCTCCTTTAGCCTTGATAAACTTTACGTTTATCTGACCAAATTTGAAACTTAGTTTGGCGTTTCGATCTTTTATAGCTTTAGCGCTATCGAGATCGATATACACGTATAAAAGAGAGCCTGTGCCACTAATATTAGTAGCCCCAGTTACTCTTCTATACGACTGGATTTTCCACTTCGTAGTATCCATACCATTTTGAATACTGAGCGCCTTCATGACGTCCTTCTCAGATTCGGTACGGCCTGGGATCCAGATTTTAACTAACTTCGTCTTTGAAAGTTCGCTGACTCTCATTGCTGAGAGCCTTGCTCCCATGGACTGCAGTAAGACGCCGCAGATTTCAACCAGTTTGACGAAGCCTCATCTTGACAGGAAAAATATAATTTTCCCGCCTTCAACGAGACCCTGCAAAGCTGGGAGATATCTCATTACAAGTGAGCATGAGTTGGAACAACTTTTGCTGAATCAATTCACCTTGCTCGTTAGTAATGCTCCCATCGACTACCTGAACGATTGTATCGAACTCTCTTCTAGCCGTCTGCGCGTAGCTGACAGCCTGTAGAGAGGACGTTTTCGTCTCTCTAGCTTTTGATGGTCCCTTTGGCTTCTGAGCACCCTTTTTCGGGACCCTTCCACCTCCAGGATTCGACAACGTTTTTTGGTCTTTCGGTTTCTGGGTAACAGTTTTTGGGACCCTTCTACCTTCAGGATTCGAAGTTGATGATGTGCAGAATGGAAACCAACCTTTTGGTTAGCCTTCCCAAGACCGTCTTTGAGGACAGCCTTGTCTACATCATCTTTCTCTTCCGAAGTTAGCCCGTTTGAGGGACCAGCTTCTTGAGAGCTTTGCGGGGGAGGATTCATAGCCGCATTACGCTTAGCCATTTTCCGCCTTTTCTTTTCAGAACCGCAGATGTTCTTTTTCTTCCTCTTACCTCTTTCCTGAATGGTCGAAACACAACCAGTAGTCTGTAATTCTACAGACACGCCAGCCATTGGTTCGATGTCCTCAAGAAGAAGGTTTTCCATAGAGACACTTAGTAAATCATTTGCCATGGCATCTGATTTACCAACTGTCGCCGGGGTCGAGGCTACGAAGACCTGTGTTGCCACAGGAGAGGTATACAATAATTGGCTCTCCCCAGAATCCGTAGAGCCTGCCTCCGTAGAGGGTGGATTTGTCAGATTAACTGACTTACCACCTGGGGTATAACTGCTTGTTTTATTCATTGCATGTTTTTGTGATTTTTTGGTCTGCCCCGGAAATCCAGTATTTGTCATATCTGACAAACGTCCCCCTATCCGTTACCTGGGGAGACACCCGATGGAGGAAATCACAGAAAACCGCACACGGGACTGAACAAACTTACTATTATTTTTCTTTTTGCATCTTTTCGTTATCCGAATTCGCACCAGACCTACACTGATTATGTGTTTACATCTGTAAAAACTATAAAAAAAAACTCAGAAACAAATTTTTGCGACTTTTTTTTTTTGTATTTTGAATTTCTTAAGATAAGTAGAATGGAGGAGGAAGAAATGTAGGAATGTAGGATAAATAAAAAATTTGTTTCAAAAACTTGGTTCTGTTTGAAAAAAAAACACAAACAATTGAACTCATCACTCTAAAATCGAAATTTTAATAAAAACTGTGACGAAATTGGAATAGTTTCAAAATGTGTGTTGCTTCATTTTTTTAACACGCAAAAAAAAAATCTGCTTCAATTTTGCATGCGCATAAAAACAAAAATCTAAGTGTAAATATAAAAAAACAATACACATTATACATATAATATATACGTGTTTGACGTGTTTGTATGAAATTTGTTTGTTTTTTATGAGTCAAATAAAAATTCGGGTATCAAAAAAATAAATAAAATAAACATAATTTTGGCAAGGGAAAAAGAGAGAAGTGTAGTACTGAAGTTATTCCAAATTTTGTCATTAACAAGTCTAACGTAGAATTCACTGAAAAGGAGCTGAAGTATTTGAACAAAGGGTTAAACTGCGCAATAAAAACTAGGATGGCTAGAGAAGACATTATGTTTCCTGCAATGAAGAAGCTAAACACGAAATAAGAGGAGATGTCAAAAAAATAATAAAAAACACCAAAGAAGATACAGGTATAAAAAATAAAGAGGAATATCGCATCATCAAAGCCTTAAAAGAGAAACCAGTGTACTACTTAATAGCGGACAAAGGGAATAATGTCGTAATCCAAAGTAAAGATGAGTATGACTACTAATAAAAGAGAAACTGAAAGCAGGAAATTATTTTAAACTTAGAAATAACCCATTACCGGAGTCCATAAAGAGAGTGGAAAAAGCCTTCAAGGAATGTAAAGGAAGTATAGAGAAAATTACTTCACTTAGAATGTTAAATCCATCTTTACCTCGAATTCGATGTCAACCAAAAATCCATAAAGAAGGTAATGAAATTAGAGAAATTATTGCGGTCTCTAATTCTCCAACGTACAACATAGCAAAATGGTTGACAAAAGAATTCAAAGGCCTAGATAAGGAAATTAGCAAGAGATCAATTAGAAATACGGCTGATCTTATCAATAAAATAAAAGAAGTAACGATAGGGGACAATGAAGCCTTGGTCTCGTTCGATGTTAAAGCATTATTTCCAAGCATACCAGTGAAAGAAGCCATATCTAAATTAGACAACTAGTTAAAGGAAATAAGCAACTCGAATGATTTGAGCAAAAAAGTAAAAAGTTACAGCACTCTAGCTTCAATATGCATGAATGAAAATTATTTCATTTTTAGAGGCGAATATTATAAAACTACAAGAGGAACTTCTATGGGTAACCCACTTTCACCAGTTTTAAGTGAAATATTTATGAGTCATATTGAAGACAGAATAGAGGAAGAGGGACTTATGCCGAGAATTTGGATGCGGTAGGTAAAAAGGAGATGGAAGAAGTCAACGGCATCTATAAAATATCATGCCACAACTGTTCAAAAGTATATATAGGGCAATCAAAACGGTTAATTACGGTGAGATTCCAAGAACATTTAAGGGAAGCCGAATTAGCAAGATAGTACCTCTTATACTACGATTTTTAGGTCGGCAATTGCTAAACACATAATAGAGGAACACCATCAAATAGATAAAACTAATTTATCATCAATAAAGAAAGTATACAAAATAAACAAACTAGACACATATGAGAGTTTAGCAATTTCGAGGGTACAGGTAGATGACAGATTGAATAATAATTTAGGGAATGGATATTCACCGCTATTTTAATTAATAAAATAATTTGAAAAAGTACAGGTAAAATAAATATCTAGTATGGAGGGAATAGGATATAAATAAAAAAAGGGCAAAAAATGAATTAATATCTACAGTTAGTCACAAGCACTGAAAACATATATTATGAATAAATACGAGGTACAAAAAATAACTAAATAAAAAATTATAAAAAAATGTTGCGAATTTTGTTTTAGATTTGCCTAGCAGAAACAAACAAACATACAGTGTTTAATATAAAAAACTCCCTCCCCTAATCATTTTTTGGAAATTTTCGATTTTTCCCCGTGTGGCGGCCCTAAACTCTACCAATATGGAAAATTTTAAATCTCCAGGTCAACTGGAAGTGGAAAACTTTCTGGGTCTTTCTGGGTATAAGCATACAAAACTTTCTATTACTTTCTATTTAGTCATCGGGCTATGGTTTCACAGTACGGATACTTCACTTGTTGTGCTGTCATGTTTTAGGCAACAGGTGAAGTAGAAGTAATCACTTGGTAGCCATTGGTTTTCCAATGTGGTTTCGTAAGTGTAGCTGCCCGCGTTGATCACTGGTAACTAGATTCTTCTAGGCTAAAGTACGGCGCTAAAGGAGTAAATCTTGGGAAAAAGAAATTACCAAATTACACGGTGGAACAACATGTGCCAAAGTATGAATGGTTAGTGGGTTAACTAACCTCTAGTATGCGAACTTTGGATACCTGGCGACCTCCAGTTTTAAGCTAGCCTTCCCGTGGTATTGCGGATCTCTACCACGGGTTACTTGGTTTTCTGCACAAATCGTGGGATAAATTATGAATGAAAATGAAGAAAATAACTTAAAATTAGTAAGCTTGTCCTTGTCAGAGGATGAGCTATTTCTCTTCAGTCAGGACACTATTGTGGGAAGTTCAGAGACCTGTTTTTTCACAACCATATTTAGAAAGGGCAGACAGTACCAGCCATAGTACACCTGTTTTTCCTCAAACCGCCGATTAACAAAAACAAACTCTGGTCGCCAGCCACAGTGACCGTGACCGATCGAACAAAATTCGATATCAGGCAGTCATTGAAGAATACAATAACCGCAGGAGACATACTGCAGGAGAGAGGGAATGCGGAAAAGTAACAGACCTCACGACGAGAATGTACAAGCTCCGAAAAGAAGCAAGGCGGCTCCTGGAACTCACCCTTACATTTTAACCGCAGACCAACCACAAAGAGCGTTTAGCGAGGTTGCCAAAGAGCATCTGCATATGGTACTAGTTGACAAAATCACCAACAGTGGCAAGCAGGTGGCGGCGATCTGTTCAGCCAACGAGACAAAATTGTCCGAATTGGTATTGCGCCATGTCATCAAAAATAGCGAACAACAGGCTCCAAATTTCAACTTTTCTGATGTACTGAGGGATTCCTAGAGGACCGAGGGCTCGCATATGGTTACCCGCAATGAATATAGGCAGAGGAGAACTTCTCCAATACCTAAAACTTACAAACCCTCAGTTACCGATGGATGACTGGTCAGCCATAAAAATATGACCTAGTGAAGAAAGCATTGAGACCCAAGAAAAAGCAGACTGTAAAGTTTGGTTTGGTGTGAGGCATACGAAGGTAAAAAATTTCAAAGACCGTACAGACGATATGATGATGAAAATGATGATCCCAAGGAAAATGCCTCACCAACGAACCAACAACAACAAATAAAGAAACAAAACAAACTCAAGCTGATGTTAAAGGTCAATCAAATTAACTTGAAGCACTCTAGGTGCGTCTCGGATAATTTGATGATTTTCCTCAGTGAGGAAGATATTGACATCAGTTTGATATTGAAGAACCTTGGGCTAAGGATTCGAACGTGCTGGGTCTACACGACAGTCAATATAATCTCTTCTATAAAAAAGACAGTGGTAAGCCAAGATCATATATTCTAGTTAAGAAAAACATATGTGGTTTTATCTGTTCTAGCCTCAGTTCCTCCGATTTGACAGCAGTAGTCAAGTTAAAGCTTCCAAATGGAAAATCAGTATTTGCATCATCGGCATATATGCCTCACGATGAACCTGCACCATCCAATGAGGTGGTACAGCTTATGTCGATGGTCAACAACAATAAGGCCGAACTGGTGATAGGCTGCGATGCAAATGCAAGACATTCGCCTTGGGGAAGTTCAGAAAATAACGAGCGAGGTGAGTGTCTTTTTGATTTTATTCTAAATACTAATCTTTATGTAAGTAATGTCGGTAACAAACCAATCTTTATTTTTCCAAGCTAGGAAAACTTTAATGGATGGGAAGAAGTTCTTGACATTACCTTGGTAACAAACAATAACACCTTCAGGATGGATGACTGGTTGGTATCCGATCAGAACTATTTTTCAGATCATAGATGGGTTACCTATAATATAAACCTGGAATCCGAAACCCAAAAAACATTCAGAAATCACTGCGCAATAAATTTGTTCAAGTATTCCAATCAAAAAGGTGCCAAATACCTGACTTGGAAGTACAGTCAACTTGGGAAATTAATTATAAGGTTAAAGCTTTCCAGAAAGAAATGAATGTTGGTTTCAAAGTTTCGTGTCAAATGAGATACAGTAAGAAAACATTCCATCCTTGGTGGAATAAAGACTTGTCAAATCTTAGGAAAATGACTAGAGTAATCTTCAATATCTGCCACAAACACAAATTTTGGCAGCCATACAAAGACTGCCTCAAACTCTATAAAAAATGCATTAGAAAAGCGAAGACGCTATCTTGGATGGATTACTGTCCATCAATTGAAAGTACCAGGGACTCTGCAAGACTTGGAAGGATACTATCCAAGGTCCATTACAATTCCTCTTATATTAAAAGAATGGTACTTGGACGGAGTCTAGCCTCTGGAACTCTGCAATTCCTGATACTCTGGGTACCCAGAGTCCACATCCTTTAATAAATTGTCATCCATTATCACGGAGGAAAAAACTAAATACCTTCTGCTCATTATGCTCCAAAAGTTGCAAGATAAAGTAGCTCCATGGTATCCACGTGTATTGCACGTAATCATGTACCTGAGGCTTCGAATTTTCCAAGGAATATCAACCGAACAGCCTATCGTCCTTTGTACTTAAGACCTTCGAACGCTTCTTGGATTACCACATTAGATCGGAAATGGACAGGATGCTCCTATCCAAATATCAGCATGCGTACCTCAAAGGAAGATCAACCGATACGGGTCTTGACAAGGTAGTGCGTTAGATAGAAAAATGATCGACTTAGGTGTGGAAACATGCCTTGTGGAAACATGTCAGTGGATTGTATCCATGCTTGAATCGAGAGTCATCCAAGCAAATATGAGACAGTCAAGTTTAACAAAAATTCAAAATAGAGGAACACCCCAGGGAGGTGTCATCCCTCCCTTACTCTGGTTATCAGTCATAGATAAAATATTACTAAGCTTTGAAAAAGACGGGATCAAAGTGGTTGGGGTTACAGATGACGTAGTTGTTCTGGTATAAAGGATCGTGATTAGTGAAATCAAGGAACGTACTCTTGGAAGGATTAATACATGACCTACCAGCTGTGGTATAAGTGTTAATTCTGCCAAAACGGAGATGATGCTCTTTACCACAAAAACTAAGATACCAACCTTCAATCTCCCGAAGCTAAACGGTCAAACACTCATACTCACAAATAGTGACAAATACATAGGAATCATACTTGATACTAAGCTTAGCTGGAAACTAAACATAGAAAATAGAAACAAGAAAGCGAGTATAGCACATACAGTACACATGCAGTAAAACCTTCGGTAAGAGCTGGGGCCTTAAACCTAAGATGTTGCTATGGATGGACACAACTTGGGTACGTCCTATTCTTACATACGGATCGTTAGCCTGGTGCCCAGCGGTAAATAAGACATACAATATTACCAAACGTGGGAGAATACAAAGAGCGACAAGAAATGGAAACGCACGTGCTTTGCGCTCGAGCCCTACTGACGCTTTAAATGTGATCCTAAGTTTCCTTCCTTCCGATTTGTACATAAAATATATTGCATCTTGCAGTGTAGTCAGACTAAGGGAAAGTGGCGTCTGGTATTCCAGACCATATGGCCATGGCAATATCATAGACACAACTGATTATATCACTCGTAAACTGAACTTCAACAATAAGCCTGAGGTAGGTTCTTGCTAGGGCCGATTGTAAGCGTGGCTTAAAGAAATAGGTAAAATTTTTTAGGAATTTTCACTGATGGGTCGAAAATGAACTGCGGAGTAGGTGCAGGAATTTTCTTAGAAGATAAAAAAAATCATCTTATTCCTTCACCATCTGCATTACCATTAAAAGTCACCATCTTCGCGGATAGTCAAGCCGATATCAAAACTTTGGTGGCGAACACTATTTGTAGCTGGTGGAACAATGCCGAAACGAAATTTGAAGCTTAGATAACCGGTTCTCGATCTCTCTAATTTAGATTCCTGGTCACAATAACATAGATGAAAATGAGAGAGCCAATGAACTGGCAAGGCAAGGTTCCAATATAGACAGGCCTCTTGAGGAAGACATTCACTCTCCAATGAGAGTCGTCAAGGAGCGCATCCATTCATACTTTCTGGCCAAAGCGAATGAAAGGAGGCATAGACTAAATAGCTGTGCAACCTCGAGGATAACATGGCCCGCGTATAATATCAATAAAACCAAACAACTCTTAACTAGGTCCCGTACTGATATAGCAAGAGTAGTAGCCATCAGTATAGGAAACCACACTTTCAAACTAGGTATGCCTTTCAATCCCCACTGTAGCAGTTGCAAGGGTGAGAATTAAGCAGAAACTCTTCAACACTTCCTTTACAGCTGCCCAGCATTAGCTAGAGTTATACTCCGGACTTTAGGTGAGGCTTTCCCAAACAATATAGGTTTTATCGCGGAAAGCAAAATAGAAGATCTGATCAACCTTCTCAATCACACAGGGTGGCTCTAGTACTGAGTCACTGGGGAGAGTGAAGATGAGAGAACGACCATCTATAACAACCAACAACAAGAAATAGGTCACTCGAGTCGTGGTATCAAGAAGGCACAATAAAGTGCTAATTGGTTTTCCATTAGTAACTGGAATGGCCACAAATCAAATTCTTCTAATGAGTCAGTTCAAACTAGTGTTGAATTATCTCCTAATTTTGTTAATCCTATTCTCCCTCCAAAAATTTGTCTTGCGACGTTTATCGACATTATCGGTTTAGGGAGAGAATGTGTACGCATTATCTCGTTTTTGTGAACATAGTGTATTATATAATGTCCGATTGTACCTGACATATCTATTTGATCAGGATAATGATATATGTATATAAGGTAAAACCAAAACATCTTTAAAAGTTCAAATTAAACAAGAAAGTTTACCGGATAATTATAGAGATTTATATAAAAATTTTAATAAATATTATCAAATTCAAGGAATTTCTGAAAAAGAGGCTAAAGTGTATCTTTAGAAGATACGTGAGTATCTTCAAAAGCTAAGACGATACGACCAGAGAGATTTTCGTTCCGTCCAAATCAAGTAACTTATTTCGTATAGACACTAACAAAAGCCTTCCGTCGATAATTCTTTCACAATATTTTACCATAATTGTAGTGGTTTGAGAAGTAAATTTAAAAATCTTTTCCAATCTTGCAATTTTAAATTTTAACTATCACAGAAATGTGGTTAAATGACTCATACAAAAATGAATAAATACTTGACAGTAACCGATCAATTTTCAGAAAAGATCATGACTATAATACTACCGGCCTTTCAAGAGGTGGTCGCGTATTACTTGCCATCAATAACAGGATACCGAGTGAATATGTCCATTAACACTACAACCAAAGACATTTAATATGCAAAGATACACAAAAGTAAAAAATCAGAAATTTTTCGATTTTTATTAAGAAAGCCAAGATCAGAAACTGATATACTGATTTTAAAAATGTGTTATACAGAAATTAAATCAATTCATTTGATATACAGAAAATATATGATTGTGTTCATCTTATATAATAAATATTATTTTTTTCTTGATTGTGTGTATATTTTTCGATAGGATGACGGATACAAATATTGAGTTGAAATAACAATATGGTATTCTCATTAAGTATGTAGTATATTATATAGATATTGATCTACTGTAGAAAAAAGTTTTGATGTGTTCTGACATAAATAAAAAGAAGGAAAAAATTGCAAAGTAAAGTAAGTGCAAGTAGTCGTTTTTCATTTTAAATTTAAGAATATAGTTTAAAATAGTTTAATATTGGAAATTGGCAATTATTAGTTATTTTTTAAGTGATTTATTTTTTGTTTATATTTTTTTATTATATAAGTACCTACCTATCTATAGAACCTACCTAACACCATAGAAAAAGTAGTCCAGCGTAGAACAAATTTTTCTGGATATATTTTATAAAATTTTTTTCAACAGCCTGCCTCGCCACTCTGTCTGTTTATTTTTTCTCTCGATACTGTTATTATAATTTAGTAAACAATTCTTACTGTTGTAAACTGTTATTTTATTATAGAAGCAAAAACAAAAATTATTATTGCATTTTTGAATTTGAAATTTTTTTCTATTAATATCTACCAAAATATCAAATTTTTCAAGGTTATCATTTTTATCGAGTAGCCTAAGCCTTTTAAAAAAACAGATATTTTATTTTTCTCAATCCATGTAATCTTATATATAAAGAAGGATGTTTGTATGTATGTATGTATGTATGTTTGTGTCAGAACTCCTCCGAGACGCATCGACCAATTTCAACCATATTTTACAGGATGGTTTTTTATTACCTGGAATCGAACCCGTGATATGTTGTTTTCCAAAATTCTGACTGGTTCCGGTAACTGCCATACCACTCCTAGCACTCAACGGGCATATTTCAAATATAAACACAGATACTCTTTCAAAACTAAACAAATAGGCCTTTCACATTTTTTCGAAATTTTTACTGGTTCGGGTAGCTGTCATACAACTCCGAACACCTGACAACATTTTTTCAAAAACCAAAGGTTCTACAGAGCTGAATATTTGCACACAGGTACTCTCTCAAAAATAAGCAAGTATGCGTGTCACATTTTTTCGAAATTTTTACTGTTTCGGGTGGGTCTGATACAACTCCTAGCCCAATTCAAATATATTTGAAACGGGATAAATATTACATATATTTATTACATAAATATACATATATTTATTCTGAACTTATTTGTTGATGTGAATAACTTTTTAATTAGGCATATAGCAATATATTATACCACTGTTTTTTGGTAAATTCCGTTAATTTGTTTCGCCACGTCGGCACGTAGCGAAAATCAGGTCCACTAAACTTTGCTAAAGAATGTTGTTATCAGGAATCAACATGTGTACAAAATTTGGACCAGTTAGCGCAGTAATTTCTGAGACAAAAAATTTGGTCCAAACCAAAGCTCCTACAGGATCCTCAAAATTTTCTAATAAGAAAAATAGTTTTTATGGGAATCCAACATGAGCCCTAAGTTTGAAGAGAAATTGCCCAGTAATTTCTGACATATGAATTTTCGTTAAAACAATAGTTCCGGCGGAAAGTAGAAAAATTAAAAAAAAAATAAAAAAAGATTTTTAAAAACTTGCTTTTTAAGCCGGTGCCACAAATTTTTCGTAGCAATATTAACTGCACTAAAAAGGTGAAAATAAATAAGCTGAATTCAAGCTTCCTCAGAAAATTCTATATGGTCATAACATCTAACCTAAATCATCAAGAAAGAATGTTAGTTAAAGAAGAAGTAGGTTTTATAGTATAAAATGAAATAAATTAACTTGCTATTTGCTAACACTAAAATCAAGGTGCAAAAATCTACACTCTACGCTTTTCAAAGACTAATCAGCACTAGCACTAATCAAATAAATAAGCAAGTACATACCATGCTACCAACAACAATATAAGTTAATCAATATACAATAAGTCAGTACGATATAGCAGATGTCGACGAAGTCACAATTTTTCCACCAGGGTTCTTAAGCTCACTCACATGATCCGGCTGGATTACCACCACATCGTTTTTTATTTAAAGTCGGGTCACCAATTAGTTTACTACGAAACTTCGACAAGCCAAAATTGTGCAACTCCCAAAGGCTTTGTATTAAGAAGATGTTGGTAAATGCAATTGAAGCGACCATTGTAAGAGGGACAAGATCAAATAGTTTTTATTCCACTCATTCCGACAAATTTGCTTTTTCGCTTTAACTTATTGCAATTTCCAGTAAGACTTGCGTTCTCAATTACGATCAACAAGATACAGGGACAGTCTATTAAGTACTGTGGAGTGGATTTAAGATCGCCAAGCTTCCCCCATGGACAACTTTATGTTTTTTGTCCTGTACCCAATAATATTCTTGCTCCTGAAGGTGAAACTAAAAATGTTGTTTATAATAAGTTTTATTTTAAGATACAACTAAAACAAAATATTATTTTATCTTCCGTTAATTTAATTGGTTTATCGTTTTGTTTTTTCGTCTTTCTGCTCTTTGTCCTTTTAAGTTCTCTTTCGCACTTTTAACTTCTTACTAAATTTGTTGTTGCTTTCAATAAAATTTTGTACCGCTGTTCTTTGAAAAATCAAAACCTTATGAATAAAAATTGATTTATTAAATAATTAAAAGTAGCAAAAATTAAAATGTTGCTACTTGCTTTTAGCAACATTTTTATACTAAGATAAAATTAATAATTTAATGTTTGAATATTATAGAAATAAAAACAAGTTTCATACTAACATAGAAATAAGCAATTATGTAGTTGCCAAAAATATTTCTTGTTACAATTACAACCCAAAAAGCAAATTTTATCTTCAGCAATATCAATTCGTATTCGCTCGGTTGGTGTCTTTATCGCAAAAAAAATTACATAATACTAAAATTTTTAAAAGAAATGCTTGAATATAAGCAATATTTTCTGTTTCATCAGTTTAATTATTCACGCAACTACCTACAACAGCCAACCAATCACCAATGCTTCATAAAAAAGAAGCATCAAATAATATTTGCCGTTTCAAATTAAAAACAAAGAAAGCTCCTAAGAATTTCCCAATATCTCGATCAACGCCGGGTGACTCCGGTAGTATGTTATAAAATAATTTTATAAATGTTGAATTCTGCGTGTACATAATATGTATATTTATAAGAATATTAATTATAATATAATTTTATAATGATTGAAAATCAAAAATATATTTTTTTTACTTATTTTCTTTTTTATTGAATAATTTTAAAAAATATAAAATTTTAAAAATTCAAATAATAGTGCACATTCATTCACATGATGATTTCTAATATATGGATATATGTAGGTACATACATATTACATATAGGATGTACAGGATGTACAGGATGTACTTATAATTTACAATGATAGCGATGTATGTATAATAGAATCACATTTTGTTTCTAAAATTTTAAGGCGTGATTCCTTGGAGTATTTTAGGAAAAAAATTGTTCTAGAAGAGGAGTCTATCTTTAAATTTACCTGGGCTACACAGGGTTAAAGAAAATCGGATTAGAAAAATTATGTCTAAAGAATATCCACTACAGCTCAGAAGAAATTGAAATTAGAGCAACATCTTCTTCATAGCTTTTTCTAAGAGTTAATACACCTAATTAACGGTATATGTTGAATGATTATCAGACTTACCGTTTTTGAATAATAACTGCATAAACTTAAAATTTTGCTTTAAAAACTGAAAATTTTGTGAAAAAACGCTAATTTGTTTTTGTTTATTGTGTTGATACGTTACATCATCCCCTATAACTTTTTCATACACAACTTTCATATCAGACTTGCCGTTAAAGCCCAGGTTAAATTTAAAGACAGACTCCTCATCTAGAACAATTTTTTTTATAAAATACTCCAAGGAATCACCCCTTAAAAACTTTTTGCTCTAAACCGAACCACCCTGTATCAATATACGATTTCAATAAATCATAACATAGTTTAAAAATATTTTTAAAACTAATTATTAATTTTGATAAATTCATAAATAAAATATCTTAACGGTAAATTACGGTAACGCTAATTATTTGAATATTTTTAGAAATGCACAGTGTTACAGTTGTTTTTTTTCAAATTCAGAATTTTCTACGTTTGTCATTATTTTCATAACGAGAATTTAACAATAATGTCCAAATGCTTGTCATAATCTGCTACTCATTTGAAAATATATTGTTGTTGTATAAAAAATGCATGCTCGTAATATCTGCAAAAATTTTTGCAAATTGTTGTGCAGATGGATTTCTTAGAATTTTTAATTTTATAAGATAATCTAACATTTCCTCTACGAAGAAATATGGACAATTTTTAATAGTTGTTTTAGCATAAATATTTGAAGAATTTAAAGATTTAACTAAATTGAATTAAATTAACCAGTAGTTGGGATTACCTTATTACTCATTATATGAAAAAAAATTAGAATCAGAATTATTTGTTGCGTTCATAGCTGCATTTACATATTTACCTACTATGACTAAATAATTGAAGAGCCAAAATAGGTGGGAAATTGACATTTTTTGAAAAGTGCTGGGATTGATATGAATTATGAGTATTTTTAATTTTCGGCATTATTTTTGTTAATACATACATACTATTATTGAATCAATTGATTTGTTATACTGGAAAAAAATTTTGAATCTTTCTTTGAGTTGTACTTTGTAACGTATTAACAAAGTTCTTAAAAAATTACCCTGTCTAGATTGTTCTTTAAATTTAACAAAAACTCATACATCTCAATAAAATTTTAGGTCGAGAAAGTCTGTCCAAAATAAAAAATTGTCCACCAACAAAATTGATCTTTGGTGCCTTCAGATCAATATTAAGAATCAATGAAAATTATTGAAAAAACTTGTCAGATTTGCGCCCTGGATTTGGTTTTATAGTGTTTTGTTTATATGTATTATCCAATCCATACTTTAAAATTTTTCCTTAAAATTTGAGAAAGAAATAAAAATTGAGATGAGAAAAAAAATATAATTTTTTTTTTAAAATAACGACTTGATTATGAATTGATATAGTACATATTAACATATACTTTTTTCAGTCAAATTCAACATTTTTCCAAGCAAATTGAACAGTTTTTTATAAGTTTTTTTATTTTTGTAAAATGATACATTTTACATTTAATAAATTAAGTTATCAATTTTAACAGAGAATTGTTTATTAAATAAATAATTTTTGTGGATTGCAAAACTTAGTTCTTTTCTGAAAATTTTTTTCAAAAAGATAAAAAAAATATATAAAAAAGTACTTCAATATATACTTATTAGATTTAACAAAAATTAAGTTAAATTTTATAAAAAGGAATTAGATATAAAAAATATTAAAAATTTAAAATATGTAAGCTAATTATTGTCTAACTAGAGATTTTGTGTTTGTTGAAATTTTTTTATAAGAAACTCAAACTAGGTATACATTTTATATGCATAATTGCATAGGAATATACTATTTTTAAAATAAGGTGTAGTTTTTCTAAATAATCCCAAAAATGAATAATATAAAAAAAAAATTAGGTGAATCAAGTTCCAACATTTGTATGGATGATATTTGTAGAGCGAAAAAATGTGCAAAGACACATCTTTATCATTTTCCAAATGACAAAAATTTGCTTGATAAATGGTGTCACAATTTGCAAGTTAATTTGAATATAGATACAGTAAACAGAATTTGTACTCGTAATTTTGATAAAAATTTTGTTGGCAAAAAAAAACTACTAAGAGACGCTATTCCGACAGATTTTTTAGGTCACAAGGAAAATATAGACTTGTTTTTACCAACAAAACCTACAAATAGAGTTAAAAAAACGATCAGAAAAAAATGTAGTGTCCCATTTTGTCGAAATTTCGGAGATAGTAATCGATTATTTAACTTCCCACTTGATTATGCATTAAAATGGGTATTTTAAAGAAAACTTCGAAAAAATGTTCCTACTATGAATTTAGATTTGCCAAGTAAGTCTTCCCAAATTGATATAGTTCCTAATCCTGAAAAAGAAAATAATGAAGATTCTGAAAAAAATTCCGATATATATGATTTTGATTTAGAATCTTCTATTGGTACGGTTAAAATCCCAAAATGTGTTTATCACGGTCCTGCATTGAAAAATATAAGTGTTTGTTATGAACAGTTTACTTTGGAAGACATTTCCAATTTACCATTTCCTTGGAAAATGCGAAAGCCATCAGAAACTTCAGAAATATTTTTTTGCTATCAATGCAAAATCAAAGATAAAAACTTAGTTTATTTTAAAAATCAAACCAAGCTGTATGCTGAAAAGTGTTTGAAATTACAAGAAGAAAACTTAAAATTAAGGAAAAAATTACAAAAAATAGAAAACGATCAAGATAATATAGAAACCATAATAGATGCAATAGATAACATTAACACCAATACAAAAGATTTTTGTAAAACGCTATTGGCAAATAAACATAGTTATAATAAACGACAAAACATGTTATCTCAAAATATCAATTTCAAATCTTCGTCATTTTATTCCTATTTAAGAAATGAATTAAAACTATATTTGTCAAGCCATCTTCAATTTATAATTGGTGGCCAATAAAAAATCTCCAGCCTGGGTTTAATCAATGTCTCCTAGATAACCTACGAAATCTTGCTTAAAAATGGATGATCAATCAAAGCAAGTTGTACTGTTAATAGACGAAATATATATCATATTCGAAGAGACTTGACGTATAATTTAATCAAAAATCTTGTTGATGGAGTTACGGATTTAGGGGCATCTGAAAGAGAAAATTTTGTTGCAAAACAAATATGTGTTGTAATGCTACGAGGTCTTTTTTCCAATTGGAAATATTGTTTAAGTTATTTTGTAACACAAAAAGGTCTTTTTGCCGAAAAACTAAATGAATTTGACAATATGAATGTGCCTTTGGCAGTTCATCAAGCATTAAGCAAGAGTACAAGTGCTGCAATTGATACACGTATAGCTAATAATTTCCTTTCAGATAAAGCTCAGACAAACGCGAAAGCTACCAGTAAATTTATTTATACAATGAACAATACTTTTGATTGCTTAAACTCCAGAAATTTGAAAGAAAAACATCCCTTTAGAAAGCCTGTGCAAAATCAATACCTTGAAGATGTAGTCATATATTTAAAATCATTAAAGTTTCCCTCAGGAAAAAAGAATTTTTGTATCTCAGGATTAGTCCTTACAATTAATGGAATATTAAATTTATGTGAAGATCTTTTCCCTTGCAATAGTTTAGAAATTAATTTTTTATTGGCATCAAGAACAAATCAAGATCCACTTGAAAAAAAGATAATTGTTCCAAATGTTCCGAATTAATGATTAAAGCTGATTCGTCCTTAAATTTAGCTTTAGAACAGTTATTAAAATATAAAAACTTTGATACCACAACCGAAAAATTATTTCTAAAAGCACCTACTGATAATTTTTTTGAAATTTGCAACTCAACATTTTTTTGACAATTATTTATATATACACAAATTTAAAGAAATAGTCGACGCATGCATTTCTATAACAAATAAACTATATCCTAACTGGTTTCAGACAGAAAATGAGTGTTATATCACCGTAAATTTTTTTAAGATTTCCTTATTTTAGTTTTATTAAGAAAAAGCTGTTCCTGGTTCACAAAAAATTCTACTGAATCAATAAAGAAAAAGCCTACATCACATAATCGTTTAATTATTTTACAGCTATAAATACACATATTAGGTAAGTTTTTAATAAAATTATATTTTCTTCTAAATATCATTTATTTAAATGAAACCGATTGTACCATAATTAAAATTTTTTCTTTACCGTTGTTTTTCTTATGCTTCCATAAAAACAAAAAAATTTCTTACCATACAGTTACGTTAGTGTGTACTGTATGCATACGTAATACCACAGAGAACATATTTTTTTATGATAATACATGAATTGATTTAAATTTCTGTATAACAAATTTTTGAAATCAGTATATCAGTTTCTAATCTTTGCTTTCTTAATAGAAGTCGAAAAATTTCTGATTTTTAACTTTTATGTATCTTTGTATATTAAATGTCTTTGATTTTACTTTATCTTTTCTAGTCAGCAGCTTCTTTTAAAAAATCATCTTTTGCTGACTGAGGGCATTTTATTTCATAAATACCATTATTTCGGAGTAGCTCCAATAAAATGTAATTCTTCGTCAATAAAAAGCCCACAGTTTTGAATGTTTAAATTAGTTTGCTTTTCAAGTTCTGATTTTGTATTTTTTTATTTTACATTCCATAAATCATGGTGTTTGTGCATACAACTGAATAGAGCTTGTATTTGATTATATTATGATAACTAGAATCATTTCAAATTTTACTAAAATTTTCAATTCCAATGTTCGTCGAAATTTCCGACTTAAGTCGTAGATGTTAGTTTACATCTAAAGTTTCTGTAAAGATGATTTTTACATTCAACCTTACTAACAACAATATTTTCGTAGAAGCAAAGCCCTATGATAATAAATAATCTTGTATGAACACTACTGTCTCCATTTCCTACAAACTTGTTTGTATTAATTGAATTAATTGACAACATACATAATTAGGTAATTATTAACTAAAAATATGGCCTAAAATACATAAAAACTCGATTGGTATATCAACTAAATTTAGTAAAGTCGTTAGTAATGTAATTAGTTATTTCGCACTTGTTCCTATAATCTACTTGGTAAGTGTTGTTATAAGAAAAAATTGACTAAAGAAAATTAAACTTTTCTAAATCAGCTTCAGTTAACAAAATATTTTCGCTATACTTCTATTTTTGTCACTTATTTCCTCTTCAAAAATTTTTAGGAACGAATTTTATTAGATAAAAGTTTTTGCTAACATACCTAAGGTGAACATATTCAAAAGTATTATTTAAAAATTACAGAATTTCAAAAATAACGTTTTTTTTAATAACGTTATTATATTTATGTACTGTTATGTACTGTTAATTTATACATACTTGAAATAAGTGAACACAAATGTATTTATTTATTTTCAAACCCTAATAAATTGTATTTCAAGGCAAGAAGAACATTTGGGAGCCTAATGAAGATATGGCGGAGCAACCAAATATCGAGAACAACAAAGCTAACATTATTCAGAGTATGTGTTAAGTCAACATTAATATATGGCAGTGAAACATGGCTCACTTCGGTCAGAATCAAACAGAAGCTACAAGTATTCATCAACAAGTGCTTGAGAATTATATGCAGAATATTCTGGCCGGCAAGAATTAGCAACGAGGATTTATGGATGATAACTGGAGAAGAACCGATCAACAGACAGATAAATAGGAAAAAATGGAAATGGATAGGTCATACACTAAGGAAATCAGAAAGTGATATAGCAAGAAGAGCTCTAGAGTGGAATCCATAAGGACAAAGGAGACCCGGCAGACCATACAACACATGGAGACGCACAATCGATCAAGAATTAACAACCAACAATTATACCTGGGACGATATTAAGGAAGTAGTACTCAACAGAGAGGAATGGAGGTTCATTATCGAAGCCCTATGCTACCACGCGGAGTAATAGGAGAAAAAAAAAATAAATAAATCGTATTCTGAACATAAAATATCAATTCAGTAAAATATCATAAAACATTTTTGAATATATTATTTCTTTGGTAAAATAATAAATACAACGATAATAATATTTTAATTAGTATGGTAAATACAACCATATGTACATTCATTTGTGTTTATCAGGAAAAAGTTTTGTTGTTGGTAGAATTCATTGTAAAACGAAGAATCTAGCTACATAATTGCGAAAGCTCTATAGCGAAATTTCTTAAAACTAAATTTTTTAACTATGCGTAAGCTGTATATATTATAAATTTTTATAAATTTAAGGGTTTTAAAAAATATTTTATGATTATTATCTTAAAAATAAATTATAAAAATATTTTTACTAAATATAATAAAGAAAATATATAACTTTTTGATAAAACAAGAAAAAAGTTGAAATGATAAGGGAAATTTGAGTTACAATCCATTTTATAAAATAACATTTGACTAAAAAATTCTCTAAATCTAGGACAATTTTCATAAATTCGGCCATTTAGAAGTTACCCTCAAAATTTCATCGAAATCGGGTAAAAAATGTGAATTGTTTAACAGTTTGCAAAAACAGCTAAAAAAACACGAAAATTAAGGACCCAATAGAATTTTAAGCCCTTTAAATTCCAACGAGCTTATTCTAAACTTATATCCAAAGTGTTGACACCAATCTGCATGTCCTAAAATAAACAAACAAAAATTCCATTAGTATAAAAAAAATTCCAAAATTTACCTTTTTATGATAAGTCCTTTTTTCCCATCGCTCATACTCCTCCTATTGGTTATTCGTCTTCATACCCTTTCATAATCATTTAGTTATATATAATTAATTATTAATTATATATAACTAATGATTTTAATTAATATTTCTTATTAATTAATCTGCTGCATTCAGTGAAGGTGAATTTCTTGTTTACTAATTATTTCTTATTTTGACATTACTTCACTAAAAGTACTGTCTATACTTCTCACCCTTAAAATGAATGATCAAACAATGTATTAGAAAGAGAAAGGGGCATCATCAGAATTTAAAACGTTTATAATTTGTATTGCATCTATCTTAATTCAGCAAGATATTCAGCTACAGAGGATAGATACTTTTCTGTAATAAATCATGTTCGTCAAGTTTTATATTATAGAAATAAAATCAAACTAAATCCATATGTAAAGGTTTTAATCTTCCGTCAAGGTCAATGACCATATAATATTCCATATGAACGTTATATCTTTATATGAATGTTATATTTTCACATACATATTAAATCGGTTTGCCTTTATTAGAATTAGCGTTTAATTAAAAATCCTTTTCATTCCGTTGTTACATTTAAAGAAGGAAGGTATTGAAGCGAATTAAATAAAATTAAATAAAATTTAAAATCAAGAATTGAAAATAAAGGTTTCCGTTTAAACTTAAAGGTCTTTATTCTCAAATAACTAAATTTAATAACTATTATTAAGAACTACTATTAATAACTAAAAATAGTGTAATTTATTGGTATCATTCATATATAAACTTTAAGTTTTAAAGATTTAAGACATTAAGAATAAAGAATAATCATAGTATTATATTAAAATTATAATAAAAGAATAATCATAGTATTATATTAAAGAATCATTAATTGCCTTTATTAAAATCTAATCATTGAATAAATAACAAGTGTATAATTGAACATTTCTAAAATTGTATGAAATATACTTTAAGTTTTTAAAATATTAAAAAATCATAGTTCATATTTAAATCTAATTTGAATAATAAATCTAATTTATAAATCTAATAGTTCATATTTAAATCTAATTTATTTGAATGATAAATATTTAAGAGTAATTAAAATTGTATATTAAATCCAACCAGTTAATATACATTAAGTGTACAACTAGACATTAAAAATATATTTTAAATATATATCTAAAAAAAAATCGAAATACAAAATTTTGTTTCAATTATCTACGTGGACGGACGTAAAAACAAAGTTTCATCAAAATCAGACAAAAAATGTGGATACCCCATACTTTGCTAAAAAAAATCTCTTTAACCCAGCCTTAAAGTCAATTTTAGAAATCACAAAGCAGCATCAATTCGGTTTCAGACATGAACATACAACTAATGAGCAAATACATAGAATAGTAGATGTAATCAGACTAAGCCTAGATAAAAATAAATATGGCGGTTTTTTTGGATATTAGTCAAGTATTTGATAAGGAATGACGGGAAGCAATGCTGTACAAACTCTGTTCCAAAGAACTATTATTTATTACTGCGATCATATCTCATCGAAAAGCACTTTTTAGTGAAGTATCGGGGCACACACAATCCAATGAAATTAATTCAGGCTTACCATAGGGAAGCGTCCGAGGTCCTATTTCAAACCTCTACTATAGACTGCGGACCTACCAAAAACAAATGAGATAACTACTGCTACTTTCGCTGATGATACGGCCATATTGGCATCGCACAATAACCCAGTACATGCTACAGAGATTCTGCAACACAGCATAAATAAAGTTCATCAATGGCTAAAGAAGTGGAAAATCAGAGTGAATGGAGCAAAATCAACACTTGTCACATGTACTTTGAAGAGAAAAACTTATCCGACCACAAAAAGAAGCAATATAGTACCTGGGCATGCATTTAGACAGAAGACTTAAATGGAAAATCTATATTGAAAGCAAAAGAAAACAACTTGGGTTAAAATTAAATAAAATTTATTGGATCATTAGTCGTAACTCACCAATTTCGCTGGAAAACAAGCTTCAGATTTATAAATCTATTTTAAAGCTGATATGAACTTACGCAATCCACCTGTAAGGAGTAGCCAGAAATTCTAATATTGAAATATTAAAGCGATTCGAATCAAAAGTATTAAGACTAATAAGAGGCCCACCATGCTTCATAAGCTTTGAATGCTTTACACGCTAGGTGGCGCAGTAGGTAGAGCGCCTGCCTGCCGGAACCGAAAGGTCCCGGGTTCGATTCCCGATGAAGCAAAAACAAAATGCTTCATTGGTTTTTCGAGCTGGTATAGTACCCTTTGTCATTGGGATATAATAAATGACAAAAAATAATTGAGAGTATATAATATAACCTGACAACAAATTAAATAAAAAATTAAACTATTCTATTTAAGAAGGCTTAGTTCCTGACAATAGTAGTAGTTTTCCACATTTAATGAGTAGAAGAGCCAGTAATTTGTTAAAATAAATACTCAAATTATTGTAGATATTGTAGTGTAAAATTGCAGTATCGTACTCAATTAAGCACGAAAAGGTGATTCTACCTAAGTTACTGTCAAGATCATAAAAAAAAGGAACGATATTTTACATCAATACCTACAGATAAAAACCACAAAAGAGAAAACCAGAAGTGCAAGCTGCAATTACCAAAGAAGATTTGATTCTCATCCAAATACCAACAGAATATAACAGAATATAACTAGATTGTCATGGGAAACTTAACATTGTGTTTTTTCATCCCTAAGTCGTTATATGTGGCTTACACTTACAAATATCATACAAACTACTGAATGTCTTCATTAGAGACATATTGTACAGTCTACAAGGGAAATAAAAAAAACCCTTCACCAGAAGTAAGTGATCAGTTAAGGTTTCCTTCAAAACTTGAATAATACACATTTATCCACAGGTCTATATAACAACATTACTTATTACGCCTATGTAACAACATACGCCTATTACATCAAATAGGATCAAATAATTCAGGAGTAACATGTTCAAAATCAGATCACTACACTGACAATTAACATAACGATCCAGGGAAAATATTCATCCAAAAATAATTTTGCACACACACTTTTTGTAATCTTTTTTGCACACACGTTTTTATAAGAAGAGACGGAGTAAAACTAAAATTTTAAACATTTGACAGTAGCTTAGGTAGAATTACCTTTTCGTGCGTAATTATGTACGGTACTGCAAGTTTATACAACAATTTCTACAATATTCCGAGCATTTATTTATCAAACTACTGTCTTTATCAAGTCAATAAATGTGGAGAACTGCTGCCATTGATCACTGTCACGAAGTAAGCCTTCTTAAATAGAATATCCCCATTTTATTTAAGTTGTTACCAGATTATACTCACGATTATTGCTTGTCACTTATTTTATTCTGTAGTGTCGCACCCGGTATGCTGATATCAGTTTGTTGGGAATCAATAAGTGTCGATAAGGTGGTATCAACGTATCGGTAAAAACTAGTAGGTGTACCGCATGGTTATAACATTTTCTAGTTTATAACGAACACTCTGATCCAGAAAGTGGATCTTCAACTGATCGCAAGTATTTTATTTACCTAAACAATTACCCACAAGTGGTGAACTCGACGAAAGAAAAAAATTTGCCATAAGGACTCCGCGTCTTGACTTTATTTTTTTTTTTAATATTATTTAAATAATTTTATTAAGTTGTATATAAAGTATATAACATAAATCATTCGACTTGACTTAATTAAAAAAAATGTATGTGTTAATTTAAAAAAAAATCATAAAAAAATAAAGAAATGCTGAAAATTAAGTGAAAATGCAATAAGTGCATATATATATATGTATAAATACATATAGAAAAATAAAAACTATTTTAAAAAAAAAATGGAAATAAGTTATAGAAAAATTAAGAAATAATTTGTAGACTGTACAAAATCATCAAACTAATAAAATTAAAAAAAAATATTAGAAATAATTAGAAAAAAATATTAGAAACAATTAATAAAATAAAATTATATATCTAAACCAAAAAAAAAGAAAAAAGAAAATGGTACAAAACAAAAGAATTCGAACGACGAATCAATATTTCAGTATTTCGAATCGAATCTCATTTTTTTTACATTCATACAACATTATACTGCCCGGAGTAGTTGGTGACGACACAGGAGTACGAGAGAACGAGCATCCTTCACAAAGTAAAGCAGATAAAAAAAGATAAAAAGAAACACATCGGAATTAAGCAAATAACAACGTACGATACGAGGGAACATTTGTTTTACGGAGTATAAGGTAGGATTTAGTTTTTTTTATATATAAAAATATCAAAAAAAGAAAAACAAAATATATAAAATAAAGAGTTTCAAAAAAAAAATCAAAGATTTTAGCTTATTTACGATAATACAAAACATTTCAAATGCCCATGCAACATAGTGGGGAATTTAACATCAAAATAGATTAACACAGTAAAAAATAGCGTAACTATAAATTTATAATATAGGAAATTTATAACATTTTTTTTCGAATAAAATCAAATTAAAAATTTATAATACAGAAAATTCATATATAAAATTATCATATACAGGGTGGTCCGGTTTAGAGCAAAAAGTTTTTACGAGGTGATTCCTTGGAGGCATCAACACAATACAAAAAAAAAAAAAAAATTAGCGAATTTTGTCGAGATAATCAACGTTTTTTACAAAATTTTCAGTTTTTAAAAGCAAAATTTTAAGTTTATGCAGTTATTATGCAAAAACGATAAGTCTGATACTCATTCAATATACCGTTAATTAGGTGTATTAATTCTAAAAAAAAAACTATCAAGAAAATGTTGCTCTGGTTTCAATTTCTTCTGAGGTGTAGTTGATATTCTTTAGACATCATTTTTCTAATCCGATTTTCTTTAACCCTCTGTAGCCCAGGAAAATTTAAAGATAGACCTCTCTTCTAAAACAATTTTTTTCCTAAAATACTCCAAGGAATCACCCCTTAAAAACTTTTTGCTCTAAACCCTGTATAATTTTTTTTTTTTTTTTTTCGCTCTCGCTTTAAAAATCCTTTCTGTTTTTACCAATTTCAATTCTTGTCCACTACTATGCTTTCTGTAACGACGGAAGCAGCGAGTCTACACCCAATATGAGTGTCACGGTAAAGAGTGAACTCGAACATGAAATAGCAGCGACGGGAGCGATAAAGCCACAATCATGGTTTTTGACAGTGGATTATTTATTCCAACTAAAGGGATTAAAAGCACTTTCGAAGAAGTACCAACATGTCTTGTCCGCACTCCCTGAGCATATAGTGACATCAATCTTCGTCATACTATTTGACTCCAGCAACGAATATGAAGAATTAAAAACGGTATTGATTGGACGACATTCCCTATCGGAGGAGCAGCGATTAAATTCTCTCTTAAGTGAGGCCAGCGCGGTAATCGTCCTACATCTCGGACAATTGGCTGATTCATGGGGTAAACAAAGAGCTATTCTTGTGGGTATTAAGAGCTAAAATTGTGGATGAGGAGCTTACTGCAGCCTAACCGATCAGAACGCATTGATTTCAATAGCGGATAGGATTTGGGATAAAGTTAACAAAGACACGGTCGCGGAAGTTAGAATAAATCAAGTTGAAAACGGAGATACCCGAGTTGAAGTCTAACAGATAGTTTCGTGGAACGAACGGCGAATGGGTCAAGTATAAAGACATTTGACGAGAAAATCTTGAAATTATTTATTTATTTATATAACAAGTTGCAATAATGAATTTAATCTTACAATAATATTTACAATTAAAAAAAAAGATATAAAAGTATATAGAAACAAAAACAAAGCATTAGAAAATAATGAGAATAATGAAAATAAAAACAAAATCATATCATATGAATTTCAATTTATATAACAAATAATGGAGTGTAAAACAAAAGTAGAACCGGTAGAAACAATAGTACAAAATTAGAACCGGTCTTACATGTTTACAAAATAAATTAAAATTAATAAAAATAATTTGAATGAAATTTTTACTATGCAAAATATCAGGGCTCTGCAACGGTTGGTATGCTAAACTTCTTAAGTCCAATCTTGAAATCTGTGTAATAAGAGAAAAAAGAATTGAGATTTAAAAGAATATAAATTAACGGAATGAATTATTAGTCAATTATTTGATGGGTTAAATCGAATGTTAGAGATTATTTTATTACTAAAATTTTAAATTAGTGATTAAAAAATGAAAGAAAACAAAAAATATTGACTAGAAGATGGGTCATATTAAATTACGAAGAATACAAGCGATTTTTTAGCGTATCTTTGGAGAGAGAAAAATCAATAACGTCATGGTATATTTTATTCGTTATCGAGTTCAAATTTATCATTCACACCTTATGTTCTTGGTCAACCTACTGTCCAGGTGTGAATGAATGCTTTTGTCAAGTAAGGCAAGAGTTGCCGCTTTTATAGGCCGTTAGACCGCTCTCAGAAAATCTAATATATTATTTAACAATGCCTGGCCATGAAGGCCTAGCTGCACAATAATATATTAAATTAATTAATTAAAACAAGATATTTTTTATTATTTAGGTTGTGGTCATTCTTACAAAATACAACATACAAAAAAAACTTATTTATACAAAACAAACGTCTATATATATATATAACATTTAACATTACTTCTTATGGAATACATTTAAACTCTATATAAAAAAAATGTAAAATCACTTTACATAAATGTGTTCCTAATATTACAATTATTAATTTTAAGAAATATTCTAAATTTCTACACTACGTAACACAAATTAATATTACTTTCTTTTTGTAGGGTCCTTGATATTCATATGTATAACAAACCCAAAACAAATGAATCATTAAAAAAAAGTAAAAATATTGCAACAACAAAAATGTACTGGCATGAGATAGTAATTTGATGCTCAGTACTTAAAAGTAAAAAGTGATATTTCCAGTCATAATATTTTTGTTTTTGTAATTTATTAGTTCAAAAATAAAAACAAAAGTTGCAATGTGATAATATGTTTGTTTTGGTCTGCGGTAGGTTTGTTATTTTCAAAATTTATTAGTTTATATTCTTTAAAATTTAAACTGAAATTTAAGTAAAGATATTTATTATTTTATTGTTCATTTTTTTTTTTAACTGTAAACCGTAATTTACACGCTGGGTGGCGCAGTAGGTCCCGAAAGGCCCCAGGTTCGATTCCCGATGAAGCAAAAACAAAAAAAAATGCTTTATGGATTTTTCGACCTGGTTCAGTACCCTTTGTCTTTGGGATATAATAAATGGCAAAAAATAATTGAGAGTATAATCTGGCAACAAATTAAATAAAAATGAAACTATTCTATTTAAGAAGGCTTAGTTCCTGACAATAGCAGTAGTTTTCCACATTTAATAAGTTGATAAGCCAGTAATTTGTTAAATAAATACTCGAAATCTTGTAGATTGTAGTGTAAAAATTGCAGTACCGTACTGAATTAAGCACGAAAAGGTGATTCTACCTAAGTTCCTGTAGAGTGTTAAAAAAAAAAAAAAAAAATACAAAGTAAGTTTCTTAAAAAAAATATTTTGTTTTTTTTTTTATATTATATTTAACATGTGTAAATACACATAATTACTTATACCTAGATTTAATGATATTATTATTATGTACTTCTATTTCTTTATTGTCTATCATTGCTGTACTATTAGGATAATTTTGTGAAATTATTTTGTATGCTCCTTTAAAAGCCCTGATAAAAAAGAAGAACATTTTCGCTGTCGATTCTGCACTGAAAAATATGCTGAAAATCGCACATGAGTTCATTTGAATTTATACAGATTTTCAGCACAATTCTCCTCCATTATTATACAAATACTAATCCATTCTCACATACATTTTCAACAGTAAGCGCATCTTTAAGCGCATTTTTCAGCACACAAATCAGCACGTATTTCTGTGCTAATTCAAAAATATTTTCAGCACACATTTATGCTTCTTTGGGAGTAGATTTTCATGCAAATGTAAAAATATAAAATTTGTTATTTCAGATATGGGATTTTTATAGAATGTAGAATTATTGTAATAAGTGTAATACGGTATGATCCCAGCTATCTTGTGTATTTGTTGACATAAAGTATTCATTCAGAACTCTATGATTTCTTTCTATGGACCCAAGTGTTTCATGATGAAACGGTGTGTATGTAACGTTTTCTATTTTAACAACTTACAAATGTTTTTTACTTGCTTTGTTTTAGCTTGCAATGTTATTTATTTATTTATTTTATTGGGCGATGAGTAGGGCTCAAAATAAATTTTTTATTTTATATCTGTATTTTGGAGAAATAATTTTAAGCGGTTGTTAGCTCAGTTGGTTAAGGCGTCATGTTAATATCACAAGGTTTGTGAGTTCGATTCGCCTTTGAGTTAAATTATTATCTTAAAAAAAAATTTTTTTTTGTTATTATATTATAAAATTTATAATATTAATTTTTATAATATAATATAATAACAAAAAAAAGTCTTTTTAACAAAAAAAAAGTAATTTTTAATTATTATTCTCTTCTCAATTATTTCAACACACACGAAAACTTTAGCCTAGAATAAATCCAAGCAACTCTTCTAAGCATACAAATTATGTATACTGTCATATTGGATACTTACTACTTATACATGTATTGACAGTTGACAGTGCTTTGGCACTGTATAATATTGATGTATCATGTAGATGCATGTATATTATGGTTGTGCTTTATAAAATGTTTGATAATATTAAATTAATATAAGAGATTTTGTGCTAATTCGATTCGATTCTCTTTTGAGTCAAATTTTTTTTTTGTATTATTTATGGATTATTGCATTTGATTTTTTGGACTTTTAGTACGAAAAAAAATAAATTAGTAGGATAACATTAATGTTTTAAAGGAAAATTTATTAAAGATAAGTATTTCCTTCTCAGATACACGGAACTTATAGGAATTTACATAATTTTATAGATTCACCCATTTTAAAGAAAGACCACCAATGCAACAAACCAATGCAACAAACAGATAACTGAAATGATGTGATATTTTATTGTGTGTATCTATTAAAATTTTATTGTTAAAATTTATTTTACAGATCTTATAATAGTTAATTTTAATATAAAAGGAAGATTTTTTAATTAATGACTAAAAAGTAAATAATAAAAAAAAAAGTTTGTACGAAAAAAGTAAATATATGAACTTGCCATGAATAAAAGCAAGGAGCGTAAATTTAAACTACGTGCTCATATTTTAAACAGTTATCAGGATTGACGCTCCTTGCTTTTATGCATGGTAAGTTCATATATTTGCTTTTTTCGTCCAAACATTTTATCTAACATTATTTTCTCTTGCCTGAAGTCAAATGTTAGAATTACATACATGACCTTGAAATTTTTTAACTACTGTTTTCGCTACAGTAACAACATCTTTTGTTTCCATTGGGTAGACTATTACGAATTTTGTTATTTCACATTGTATGGTAAGTATATATCTATAGTTTTTGGAAGTGGTCCTACTGTAGTATATCTACACTGCATATTAATACACTTTTTTTAAAATGGAACCTAAGTGACATGTGGCTAAATTCATTTTTTTAAATGCATTTTACTCATGTCATAAATTAACCAATTTATCACCCAAGCTACACACGAAATTTCATTCTATTATCTTAAAGGTCATATTACAGAAGTGCAGTTTTTTTTATTTATTGTTATTATTATAACAAGAGCATTGTTATTTATCAATTATATTTGGATGCATATAATCCTGCAACCATATAGGAATTACTCCCTTCGGATGCATATATAAAATACTTCGTGGTTAGAGATCGGCACCTGCTGCCTTCAAAACTGGCAATTAACCTTGCCCATTCATCGTTGAATGTCTTTTTTTTCCCCTCTTGGGAACATAGGGCTTCCACTTGACATTTCCATGGTACTCTATTTCTAGCTGCTATTTTCGCTTGTTCCCACGTTATGTTTGTTTTTTCAAGCTCTTGGGTCTTCTTGTGCCTTGTGGGTTCTATTCTAAGCTTATCCGCCCGATGTTGATTGATGGCTTTCTGAGTGTGTGGCCTATCCATCTCCATTTCCTTCTTCTAATTTGTTTCACTATGGGTTCTTCGCCGGTTGGTATCCAGAGGTCCTTGTTGCTTATTGTATTTGGCTAGAATATTCGGCATATTATCCTTAGATATTTTGAAGACTTGTAACTTCTGGTTGATAATTTTTGATGTTAACCAAGTTTTACTGCCGTATGTCAGGGTTGTTTTTACACAAGACCGGAATATTCTAAGCTTAGTTGCTCTGGATATTTGGCTGTTCCTCCATATCGGTTGCAATCTTCCAAATGCTGCTCTTGCTTTTTTTAATCTATTTGCTGCATCTTCTTTAGCCACACCACTAGTTGTTATTATACTTCCCAAGTAGCAGAAATTATTCACAAATTCTATTTGTTCTTCTTCCAATCTTAGATGCTCCGTGGTGGCGTTGTTTATTCTCATAGCTTTGGTTTTTTCCAGGTTGATTTCTAGTCCAACATGTTTGGCAAGTTGTTCCAGGTGTTCTAATTTGCTCTGCATGTCGCTGAATTTGTGCGAGAGAAGACAGATATCATCAGTCGAGGTCTTTAATTTGTTTAGTGAAACTCCAAGTTATTCCTCTTTTTGTTAAGCAGGTTTTTTCTAGTATTTTATCTAGGACGATTGTGAAGAAGAGTGATGGGAGAGCACATATTTGTTTGACTCTTGACGAGGTGGTGAAGGAAGGACTTTTTTGTCCCCTGTGAATTACTGACAGTTCGGCTTCTTCGTATAGTTCTTGGATTAGGCGGACTATTTTTTCTGGTGTTCCTTTGTCCCTTAGTGCTCTGCATATGCCAACGCGTTTGACTGTGTCTAAAGCCTTCTTGAAGACAATGAATAGCATGTATAATGGTGATCTGTACTCAATTGATTGTTCTACTATTATCTGAAATGTATTTGCTTGATCGACGCAACTTCGGTGAGGACCAAAACCGGCTTGTTCTTTACGAATTGTTTTCTCCAGTTTTTCTTGCAAGCGACCTTGAATTATTGCTGCTATGATCTTATATGATATGTTGAGCAATGTAATGAATCGTTGAATAGGCTTATCAAATATTAATATACATCCATCAACAAAAATCACCCCGCACAAATAAACATATATTACACTACAGTATCTATGGTGTTTGTTTCAAATGAAGAGTTTGTTGTGTCTGTTATCTCATATGGTTCTTTTGTGTATTTTGTTATTTTCGTTTTATGACACATTTCGCAATTGTTGATATAATTTTTTCCCATTTTATTCATATTTTTCAATACATATTTCTGTTTAAGTTTGTTTATACAAACAATGTCCGCAATGTCCGCCTAATAATGTGTTATGATGTTATTTAATTAAATTTTTCATTTCATCTTTATTCTTTATTTTTTTTGGAGGTTTATATATTATAATGTCTAGACTGTTATAATTTTCATTTTATTGTATTTCATAAAATAGAAATAATTTCTTAAATTCGCATGCTTATTATCTTAAACATTTCATTATCTTTAGATCGCGCTAATTTATTTATATTTTTACTGCTTATTGTGAATAATAACTTCTTCAAAATCAATTTTACCTCTGATATTGATTCTTCGTTATATTCTGCAGTAATTTTATTATCATATACATATATATGTTGACGTCAAATTCTTTATTTTTATTCAATTTATTTTTCAATTCATTATTTTTATTTTTTTTTATTTTCACGCGTATAATTTTTATTTAATTTTTTCCTTTGGAATTCAAGTTTCTTAATATGCCTTGTTTCTGATATTGATGTGCAATCCCGTATGTGAGGGTGATCAATCTCAACATTTGATGCTGAGGCTTTTGTATTATTATTCCTTATTTTTGCGGTTTCATTTTTATTTTTGCTCTTGGCTCTTGTTAAAACATTTATGTTATTTATAGGTATCATTTCTACTAATTTGTTTGAATCAATTTGTATCCTTGACAGTGCATCTGCGTTGGTGTTCATGTTTCCCTGTTTGAATATTATTTCAAGGTTATAGTCCATCAGGTCAACTCTTATTCTCGTTAATTTTGATGAGTGATTTTTATGTGTGAATAAGCTCACTAACGTCTTTGATCTGTGTATACTTTGAATTTTCTTCCAAAAAGGTATGGTCTAAAGTAATTAATTTCCCAGTGAATTGCAAGAAGTTCTTTTTCTATTATGGACTTGTTTAAATCATGCTTGTTAAATGATTTACTTGCATAAGCTATGGGTTTATCCTTTCCAATTTCACCTTGTGATAATACTGCACTTAATGCGTAGTTTGATGCATCTGTTACTAAGATGAATCGAGAAGTTTGGGTAGCTTAGAATTGGGGGTGAATTAACTTTTGCTTCAATTTTTCAAAAGCTTGATCACATTCTTCTGTCCAGCAGAATATTTTTTTAGATTTAGATTTTTAATTCATTTATTCATATTATAGTAAAATACAATACTTAAAAATATACATTTACTAAATAAAAATAATAAGAATAAATATAGGATCATTCGGATATTCATTAGAATATGTGATGAATGAAACTGCAAGCAAAAATACAAGCATTAAAAATATAAAATATTGTTGGGTACATACATAGTAAAGTAGAAAATTAAAGCTAAACATGAAAAAACTAAAATATCTTAAAATTAAAATTATATAATGAAAAAAATAAAATTTAAAATAAAATTTCATAAAATTTAAAGCAAAATTTAAATAATAAACGAGAGTAAGCAGAATTAAATACAAAATTATAACAAGAATAAAAATTAAATTAATAACTAGAAGACTGAAAGAAAATTAAAAAAATTATAGTTAGAAAAAAAACTAAATTAAAGTTAAAACTAAATAGTATTAAAAACAGATTCAATTTGAAGGTGATCCAGTTCAAAAAGCCAAAATCGAAGATTTTTGCAAAATGAAACAGGTGATCTGTCCGATCTTAAAGAATAAGGTAACATATTAAAAAATTTTGGAGCTATATAATCATAAAAGTGGCAAAAATGAGAGGTACGGGCTCTTGGAACATTTACAAGGTATAAATTATTAATTCTAAGATGATATCTAGTAACAAATCGGTGAGCGAGATAGCCCGACCTATTGAAAAAAATTTTCAATGTTTTAAACAGATATAAATGTCTAAGTGGTAGAATATCCAACTTTTTAAATAAAGGAAAACTAGGCAATAGTCTATTTTTTTTTAAAATTATCCTTATACAGTGTTTTTGAGCGATGAGAAGAGGTTGAATTTTATTAAAATAAGAGCCACCCCAGCAACTAATTCCATATTGCAGCTTAGAACTGAATAGAGCAAAATACACCATTAGCATAACTTTTAAAGAACAATACAGATTTAAGTGGTAAATGTTTCGCAAAACATTCTTAAAATAATTATTTAAATAGGAAGTATGTGCAGACCAATTCAGTTTATTATCAAGTAAAACACCCAAGTACCTAAACGTATCTACACTTTCAATGTTAAAACAAGAAATACTACAAGGCGAAGAGAAGACAAAAGAGTTTAGAGACTGTATAGGAAATAAAGGAAATTTAGGACAATCAGGAGAATGATACCAAATACTAAGATTCTCGAGGAGACAATTATTAAGCCTAAATTGCATAATTTTAGTTTTATTACTTATAACTAATTTATGAACATAAAACCATTTTCGAATTAGGTCCAAGTCAAAATTTAAATCGCAAAATAAGTCAAGTAGATTATTATTGTTGTATGAAAAAGCAGTGTCATCCGCAAAAGCTGTAGGTATACCCTTGAACTGTTGTTGCAATAATGAATTAATAAAAATAAGAAACAGAACAGGACCTAATACTGAACCTTGGGGTACACCAACCTTGATACTAAGAAGGTCACTGAACTTTCCATTCAATTTGACTCGTTGCTTCCTATTATTAAGATATGACTCGAACCAATTAAAAATAAAACCTCTAAACCCCGCATTATAAATTTTAGTTAATAGTAAATCATGACTTACTGTATCAAACGCTTTAGTGATATCTATAAATAAACCACTACAGAAATTACCATTGTTAATACCACCATAAATTTCACTGCAGAACTTTATAAGTGCATCCTCGGTACTTCGTTTTTTCCTAAAACCAAATTGTGCGTCACTAAAAAATTTACTTTTATCAAGAAACTGTAATATTCTGGACTTAATAGCTTTTTCAAAAATTTTTGAAATAGCAGGCAGTATAGAAATAGGTCTGTAGTTATTAGATTCCAATACATTTCCTTTTTTAAAAAGGGGAATTACTTCAGCTACTTTTAACTCATCAGGAAAGATTCCTTGATAAACGCTGAGATTAAAAACATAACTTAAAACATCAACAATAAGTAGCGAAATCTTCTTCAAAAAATTATTGGAAAAAGAATCGTTAGGTGCAGAATTAGATATTTTAAGACTCATAATGAGTCTATGAATTTCCAAAGACGTTATAGGTTCAAAAAAGAAGCTATGTCTCTGAAAAGGTTCCTCACATAAATTAGATACAAAATTCTCAGATTGTGCGTTCAAAGAAATTACATTATTTACTAGTTGTTCAGAAGTATTCACAAAAAAATTATTAAAGTGATTAGCTAGGATTGATGGATCAGATACTATTTGAGAATTAATTACCAAAGAGGAAACAGATGTAGGACAATTCTTATTTAAAATTGAGTTTATAATTTTCCACTCAGCTTTACTTTTCCCTCTATTTTCGCGAAACTGTCTGGAATAATAATTGTCTTTGCACTGACGTATTTTAACTTTAACTTCTTTACAGAGTTTCTTATAATATAACATTAAGTTAGTGTTACTTGGATGTTTTTTAACAGATAGGCATATTTTATTTCTTTTACGAATAAGTTTCAAAAGAACATTAGACATCCAAGGTTTTATCTTGTGCGTATTATTAGTAAAAGTACGAGTAGATATACAAGATTTAACATGCTTACTAAGCGTTTTAGAGAAAATAGAATAGGCTGCTGAGGGGTCATCAGAGTTATAAACATCTTCCCAAAGCTCAAAAACTAAAATATTATTTAATTTGGAATAATCAATATTATAGGAGAAATTAATAGAAGAAGAATAATGTGAATCAAGTACAGGAGAAGAATTTAAAAATTTTAGGAACAACATACAGTGATCGGATAAGCCAAGATCATAGACATCACTACCAAATAGTTGTTGATTATTTTTATGTAACCTAATAAAGATATGATCAAGGCAAGTACCAGAAACGAGCCGTGTTGGTTCAGAAACCAAGGAGGTGAACCCAAAAGAAGAAAGAAGTAATAAATAATCTATTGAACTTTGTTTCTGAGAAAGTATATCAATGTTGAAGTCACCTATCAAAATTATGTTTTTAGAATTTTCCTCAGATAAAAAGCTTGATAATTCACTTAAAAATTCACCAATAGAACATCTATGCAATCTATAAATACAGATAAGACAATAATCTACACCCGAAATATTAAAAAATAATTTAACAATATCTGCACTAAATAAATTAAAAGTATAGCTCCTACAATTTAAACCACTTTTATGATAAAGTGCCACTCCACCGGCAGCGTAAGAAGAATTACAAGAAGCCAATAAACTATAATTCGGAATACCATAATCCACCTTCTCATAATCAAAAATCCAAATTTCACTTACAACTATTATATCTGGCCACGTCTGTAAAGAATTTAAATAGCCTAATAAACTTAAATAATTTTCTCTCAGACTTCTAATATTCTGATGCAAAATATGAAAATTAGAAATATTGTTAATACTTTCAAGTGAAGAAAAATTACAATCATTAAAATTAGACGATAGTTCATTAATGTTATTTAGAGGAATATTCATAATTATTTAATAAAAAATGTAATCAAATTAAAAAGACAATAAATAGATCAATTTAAAAACTAAATTTTATCAAGTTCCTCTAAGCTACTAATAATAATAAATCTATCACCTTCTTTTTTCCTTAAAAAGATTGTTGAATTTCTAATCCAAAGAAATTTGTATCCTTTCTCATTTTTTAGTTGACGAGCTTTCTTCAGTACGAGCTGGTAATATGATGTTAAACTCTCGTTAATAAAGATACTTTTTCCTTTATACTGCTCACCAAAGACATCTGCTGAATATTTCTTCTTATTTTTATACTTATTTTGCATCACAATATTTTTCATCTCCATACTTTTAAATTTAACACAAACAATGCTTTTGCTGTTAAATAAATTATTTTCATTTTGTTTTATATTCCGCTTATTTATTTTTTTTATGAAACAGCTCTCTATATCGTCATTACTAAGATCATCGGAGAGAAGAGACACCACTTTGTTTTTTACATTATCATTGCTGACATCCGGAATACCAATAATATCAACACACTTTCTTTTTTTTTGTTGCTCTAAATTGTTAACTTTTTTTTCAAGAGAGAATACTCTATTCAGCAAAATATCTCTCTCATCAAGAAGAGATTTAATTTGAATATTATTTTCAGCAATCATTTGCTTCATCTCTAGATTAAGCGAAAAGAGAGATTGCAAAGTAATGTTGTTCGTGTTTGTGTTTTCCGAAGAATCTGTTTGTTGACTCAATTGAGAGCTTACAGGTGTAATTTTATTAATACTACTAATATTTCCAATACTTGTAGCCGTAGGAGTAGTTAATTGTGGGCTGAGGAAATTATGCTGAGAAACATGCTGAGATGATTTTCTCCTCATTCCAACACAGCATACACATCTATAGTTCTGCTTACTCTTTTCAAAGTATTCTATATCTTTCTTTTCCAAATTGGCGCATTTTGCATGGAAAAATTTTTTGCAATCTATACAGATGATTTTTAAATCAAATCTATCAACCTTTTGGTTACAAATATTGCACTTCATAATTATTTATTGTAAAGTTTTATTTTTTTATATTTAAACAAGAAAAAAAAATTGATTTTGAAATTACTTAAGAGGTTAAAATAATAAAATTTAAAAGTAAGAAACTTTCTCTACACTTGTATACCCAACAATAGTTTGTGTGAGAATATGTGTTTCTTCTTTAACAATTGATTCAGTGGTCATAGCAAATTTCAGCAAAATTTTCAACGAATCTCCTATAATAGTTGCAGAATACTACAAATCTTTTAACTTCATCTACATCTTTTGGTGTTGGACAATTTTGTATTACTTGGTACTTTTTGGGATCAGTTTTTATTCCTTGTGAAGTAATCAGATGTACTAGATACACTAGTTCTGGTTTCTAAAAGTTACATTTGCTTGGGTTTAATTTGATGTTATATTTTTGTATTCTTTCTAATACTTTTACCATGTTTTGATTATGATCTTTTAAATTACTTCCAAATACTATGATGTCATCTACATATAGAAATGCTAAATCCTGTAGTCCACTTAGAGCTGCTGATAACATTCGTTGAAAGCTGTTTGCTGAATTCTTTAATCCAAAAGGTAATATTTTAAACTGATAGTGCCCTTTGCTTGTGGAAAATGCCGTCATTGGTCTTGATTTCGGATGTAATGGTATTTGATGAAATGAACTTGTCATATCTAGGGTAGAGAAGTATTTTTCTCTTCCTAGTTTATCTAATACGTCATCCAATCTAGTGAGTGGGAATTTGTCATCTACTATCTTTTTATTCAAAGACCGAAAACCCACTAATAGTCTCCATTTTTTGTCTCCATCCGTTGCTTTCTTTGGTACTATTAATAAAGGGGAGTTGTATGGACTTATCGAAGGTTCAACAATGTCTTCTTTGATTAATTTTTCTACTTGTCTGTCTATTTCTTATAGTTGTACTTCGGGTATCCTGTAGTTTTTGATATAGACTGGTGTATGGAATAAAAGTCGAGTTTCCTTTCACTAATCATTTGTATTTATTTTGCAAATATCGATATTTCGGAAGCAACTTACTTCCTTCATCAGTGCTTTGCGACTAATTAATATTTACACTAATCCTTATATATAATTATATAATTTGAACCCTCAATAATATGCTCATTTTGTTAACAATAGTAATTCCTTAATAGTGCTACCTAATCTATAGTGTTTTTTTTTTTTGTATATTTATTGCATTTAAACTAGTCTTACGCAATAACCCTTATTCTAGTATTTATGATCTTAATTCTACCTGAACCTGATTTTTAATTTTAAAGTAATCTAAATAATGGCGAGAATCCACTACCTATATCATTATTAAGTCTGTTGTTAACAGGTTCTCTAGATATTGCCAGGCTTTCATACATATCTAGTTTATTATTTTTGTTTACCTCTTTTATTAATTTTAAACTATTCTTATTTATATGATGTTCTTCTTCAACTATATGTTGCGCTACAGCTGACCTAAAATTATTATTTTGATTATCAAAAACAATAGACTGGTGTTTTATCTGTTGTAGATAAATTTTGCTCATAAAAATTATTTGTAGAAAGTCGCTCTCCTTCTATGTGGAATGCATTTTGAAATTCCTTGCAAATGTTTAAGATTGTGTTTTTTGCATTTTCATCTAAGTTTTCTAGTTCTGAACTTTCTGGTTTCAATTTTTCAAATATTCCTGTTTGATTTTTATTTGAGTACTTTAGTATCTGATAGTTATTCAGGTCTTGTATTTCTAGTTGCATGTTCTCTATAATTGCTGTCTCATCACTTGTAATCAGAATCTTTATGTGTTTGATACCTGTGGCTGGTACTATGGAGTTTGCAATGAATATTCCTTTTTTTACTTCCTGTGCGATTACCAAACTATCTTCTTGTATGTTCATATCAATGGATTTTATTATTTCAGTCCTAGGTGGTATAGTAATTTTTCCTATTGTCCTGATTTTCATATTCATTGGTAGTACTATTTCTTCTTCGCTTATTAAAATCATAAGTACACATGTTTCATAGTCTATTTTACATCTATATTGTATTAGGAAATCTCTACCTAAAATACCATCAGTTGTTATATGTATTTTCTTCTACAATGTGAAATTTATGCTTAATGATTTTGTCTTCTAAGTTTAAATTTATTTTTGCTATACCTATGGAAATTTTGTTTTTATTTGCTATGCCATTTATTTGACAATGATCTTCTTCTATGAAGTCAGTTTCATCTAATATATTGTTCTATCTTATCGTTAAATATCTTAATGTAATTTGAGCTTCTGTTATTATCAATTAAATGAATTAATTTCTTTTCGGTGTATGTCCCCGGTGTTGTTGGCCGGGGTTGCCCCCGTTTCCCGAAATGTTGGATCTCTGATTACTGTTGTTACTTTGTTGGTTATTAGATCTTCTATAATTGTTACCATTATTATTATTGTTTCTGTTGTTGTTGTTACTGTTGTTATGGTTGTTATTATTATTATTGTTGTTATTATTGTTTTTGCTGTTAAAATTTCTGTTGTATCTGTTAAATGTATTTCGTCGAAAATTGTTCCCATTCTGACCGTGATTATAGTTGTTATACCTTTGAGGTGCATGTGACCTGAAGTACATCACGTCGTTTTGTCTAGTACTGCTTGTATCTATTTAGGTTACAATTTCCATTGCTTCATTAAATTTCTTTGGTCTAGCTGCCTGTATGGTTGTTTTGAATCGTTCATTTAAACTTTTCTTAAAAGTACTGAGACCTAGTTGGTCATTCATGTTGACTGTAACTTGCCTGCTGTCTTCACCTTGTTCCGTTATTTGTAACTGGTTCAAGCTTGAAATTAAATACTCGATTCTTGTTACAAAAGCATTTATATTTTGATTTCCCTGACTTAAATTAGCTAATTCACTCATTATCTTCAATGGATTTTTATTGCTTTTATAGACTTAGTTTAATTGCGTCTTTAGCTGGGCTAACGTTAATGGTGTTGCCTCTGTCAATAGTCTATTTTTTACTTTGTCTGCTAGCTTTGTTGCTAACACGAATTTTAACAGTTTCCCTTTCTCTTCTATTTTTGTTAGTGTTTGTCCATAAATATCTATCAGGTTTAAGAAGCTTAGGAGGTTTTTATAATCTCCTTCAAATGTTGTTATCAATTTGTTGGTGGTTAAAAGGTCGAATTTTGCCATCTTTGCTTCTGTATTCTTTAATTTTAGCAGTTTTAATATGCTTTTCTTTATTTCATTACATTTCGGTGTGACTTCTATAAGCTAAGTTTTAGTTAGTTTTAGCTCTAGCGAAAGTCATATATTCTCAATTTCTCTAGTCTTTAATTTTATATATTGACTAAAATATTCTCTACTCGGATTTCTTCAAGTTCTTTAGTATATATTTCAAACTGTGCAAAATTGTACTTGTCGATTTGGACTTTCAAATTTTTTTTTCGTAGACATTGTAAAATTTTCTTTAAAAAAAGCATGTGTTCTTCGAGGGAAGCTTAAAAGACTAGTATATCGTCCAAATATGCAATACATATTTAATTTATGAAGTCTTTAAGAATGTAGTTCACGAGTCTCTGAAATGTTGAGGGAGAGTTTTTTAAGCCGAAGTGCATACGATTGAACTCGTAGTGTCCAATAGTTGTTGAAAAGGCAGTTTTGTGTCGATCACCTGGGTGCACTTCAATCTGATGAAATCCTTTCGCCAGGTCAAGTGTAGAGAAGTAGTGATAATTTCCTAGTTTTCCAAACAAATCCTCTATGTTTGGTATTGGAAATTTATCGTCTATGGTATTGTCGTTCAACTTACGATAGTCAATTACAATACGCAATTTCTGCTTTTGGGAGTTGTCCAGCTTCTTAGGGGCGACCCAAATTGGATCATTGTATGGTGAGTTGCTATTAACGATTATACCTTGCTTCAACATTTCATCGATCTGACGCTCTACCTCTTCTTTATGAATTATCTGTATGTTTTAGAATAAACAGGAATATCATTTTTTGTGGTTATTCTGTGTTTAATTTCATTTGTAAAGGAAAGTTTTTCATTTTCATTATAGAAAACATCCTTAAATGAATTGAAAAGTGTTTTAATTTTAATAACATCTTTGTTACTTAAATGGGATGCGATATTTAGTTTAAATTCATTTGATTTTGCGAATTTATTACTAAATATTTTCATAGAATTATCATCATATTGGTTCTCGAGATAGAATTTCTCGTAGTTGTTGAGAAAAAATGGAATAGAAGCTTTTGACGTTATAAGTAAGCGTTCTTGATAACTTATCTTAACATTTAGAGAGACCAATATATTATTTCCAATCGTCGAAAAAAAACCGATTAAATTCATCGAAAGTTTGGTGGAAGGGAAATTCATGAAATTCAACGAAAAAATTTTCTTCGTTAAAGATTTCGAAGAGGAAATTTACATTTGACATTTGAAACAACATTCCTATTTAAACCTTGAAGGGTAACTTTATTAATTAAATATTTCCATTTAAAACTACAAACATTTTTATTTATTATACTATACTCGGCATCTGTGTCTGTTATGAATCGTAAAGTTTTAATTTTAGTTTTAACAACTATAATTGAGGCGTGCTTCTAAAAATTTACTTGTTGGTTATCTAAATTTTGGTTGTCATTTGCGTTTAGAGATATATCCATTGGTTCAAGACTTTGGCTTCTATTATTGAGGAGGATACGATTTGACTGAGTTCTTCTACTGAAATTATTACGGTTGTTGATGTAATTGTGTAATTTGAAATAAATTGTTTCTATCAAGATGCCCATTAGTAGTAAAGTTGTTATTAAAATTTTGCCTATTAGTTACATGAGGTTGACGATATTGGTTGCTTTGATTGTATGTCCTATTTTGTGTTCGTCCCCTACTATTTATATCTGGTAATCCAGTGAAATTAAGGTATCCGTTGTTTGAAATAATTGAATACGCATCATGTAGAGTTTGAGGATCTCTATTAATAATAATCCCCCTAACAGGTTCAGGCAAATTTTCCCTAAGTAAATCGAGGCCTTTTTTATTGATTTCAGTGATTTGGTCAGAGTGGATTCCTACATTTAACAGAAAAACATTGATAATTCTGCACGATAAAGTATTTATTCTATCGTAGAATTCTTTGACAGTTGAGGTGCACCTAAGTAACATGAGATTATCTACAAGTTTAGAAGTTGGTAACATTTCGCCGTGATATCTAACTAAAACGGTTCTCAGTTGCATCCAACTTTCTATTTGACTATTTACGGAAAGTATTGCTTTTGCATTTCCAAATATTTTGTCTTTAATGTGGCCTTTTTATACATGTGGTCCGTTAATGTTTCAATCATAGGAATAAATTATTCCATACGACTGATAAAGTCTGCTAAGTAGGCCTGGTTATCGTGGAACGGTTGTACTTGTGAAATGCTTTTGACTAAAATATCAAAACGATTTATTTCTTCTAATATTTTTCATTATAATATGCCGATAATATTTTCCAGAATATCTTCTAAAATATCTTCTATTTTCTAGTGTTTGTTGAAAAAAACTTACGTAACAAATTTTATTTTTATTCTTTTTCTTATATTATTTCTATTTATAATCCTACTTATTTCAAATCTTATATTTAATTAAAATTTACTTACTTTGGTTTACTCTAGATATCTTAATTTAATTTCTTTTGTATGATGTTGAAAAATTAAAATGGATTTCCTCCACTGTTGAATGTTGCTATGAATTGCTAAAAATGTTGATAGTAATAATAAATTATTGTTCGAAAATGTTGCTGGAGTATTCTGGAGTAACCTCGAAAATGTTGCTGGAGTAATGTTGCCGAGAAAAATGTTATTGCAAAAAACGTGTTGTTGAGAAAAATGTTACTGGAAAAAAACGTGTTCTAGAACAATATTTTAGAGTTGCGTTACTGTACCAAAATACTTTTAACTGTGTTTTTAATTATAATTTTTTTTTTGTTTTAATTTTTTGTATGCACCCACATGGATTTATTTTTTAAACTATAATTATTTTGAATTTTATTGGAAATTTTCCATCAAAAAAATTTATTTTGCTTTTAAATGTTTTGTATTTGACTGTTTTTGAATTCATTATTTAAAATATTTAATTGTAATGTAAACATATCAGAGAAATTTACTGTTCCATTGTTCTATAGTACACATATACCTTTTTCACATTTTTAAATTTATTTTAATTTGTTCGCTTTTATTAACGACTTAATAACTAAAATCAATAGTTTTGCTTTTTTATTATAATTTTATTCAAAAATTGAACTTTAAATTTCTTAAAGAATTTTACGGTTATACTGTTCTATAGTTATTACAAACGTACATACTTCAAATTTGTTTTTTTATTTTTTATTTTAACTGTTCACTTGTTCACTTGTTTTATTAATTTCTTAATAATTAGGAGCAATAGGTTTTATTTTATTATACTTATATTTTAAATCTTTTTTTTCTTAAAAAAAAAATTAAAGTATGCGACTGCACCAGTTATTAAATAATTAAATAACTTCCTTGTTTTTTATTTTATTTAATCTTTTGTTCGTGTCTCCTTGGCACTTGAATTTATTCTGCCTCTTTTATTTTCTCTTATATACATCTTTTTTATAATAATGTAACTTACACTAATACTTATTTGCTAAAAGTTTCATATCACAAAATCTTATATTAATTAATGTTAATACTTATACTATATATGGCTTACCTTGCCGGTAAGGTGTAGGAATTTAACGTAACAATATAAAAAAATGTAAAATCACTTTACATAAATGTATTCCTAATATTACAATTATTAATTTTAAGAAATATTCTAAATTCCTAAACTACGTAACATAAATTAATATTACTTTCTTTTTTTAGGGTCGGTCAGTGATATTCATATGTATAACAAACCCAAAACAAATGATTCATTAAAAAAAAGTAAAAATATTGCAATAACAAAAATGTACATTTTGCACGAGATAGTAATTTGATGCTCAGTAAAGTATTAGTTTAGAAAGTAAAAGTGAATATAGTTTTAAAAGTAAAATGTGATATTTCCATTCATAATATTTTTGTCTTTGTAATTTATTAGTTCAAAAATAAAAACAAAAGTTGCAATGTGATAAATTGTTTGTTTTGGTCTGCGGTACGTTTGTTATATATGCATAAATTTTACAATATTTCCTTTGATTATTCAGTGATGAAAATAGCGTCAGTAACTCCACGCCTTTTTTTAAAGTGGCGAGATGAATTAAGTTTAATCTATGTTCCTAAGGTGGCAAAGTTAGGGCGTCGAACCAGGGAAGGTGACGTAATGCAAATCTTAAAAACTTTTTTTTGAATTGCCTCTATTCGTAGCATATGAACTTCGTAATAGGGAGACCAAACCTGGTTAGTATATTCTAATTGTGGCCTCACAAGACATATGTAAAGGGATTTTAGGATGTATGGATCACTAAATTCTCTTGACCATCGTTTTACAAAACCTAACTTTGAATTATCCTTGTTTATGATATTGCTATAATGCAATTTGAATGAGAGTTTTTCATAAAAAAAAACACCTATTCCTCGATAGAGTTAACTTTTTCTAATACTTGTCCGTTAATGAAATAATTAATTAAAAAATAGGGGGTACATCTACAGTAGCTCATTACAGCACATTTTTTGATATTTAAAAAATGGTTGTCAATCTTACACCACATAAAAAGTTATCTATGTCTGTTTTTTGTTAAGTTTAACCGTTACTCAAACAGTATAAAAATGTTTTTTTGTTCCCTTTAAATTTTATATTCTGTTTTTGTTTTATCAAACTTTATTTATTTAATATTTTAATTTTATAATTATTAACAATTGTATTCTCTTTACTATTTAATTTTATGTAAATTAAAGACTTATTTCTTTGACCAATTTTATTAAACTAATGATATTTTAGTATTATATCTTAAAGAGTTATTTCTCGTCTGATTCCTCGTCCGCACGCTTTCACCTATAATACTAGATCCCTCTAATTTTCTCAAAGTATGCTTTTATATCTTTTCATCTAAAATGTTTTTTCTGTTGTCTTCTTGTTCTCTACCAATCGGAATCCTCGATATTTTTTTCTATTCGTAATTTTTGATGATCATCCTATTTTTTTATTTATCCTATATTTTCTCCCTTTTAGCTTTTCATGTAACCTTCAGTTGTTCTACTTATTTTTTGTATAGTTTCTCCTTTCCGGTCATTCACCTTTCAAAATTTCATATGATTCTTATTTAAGCTTTTAACATAACATTTTTGTGTATCTTATTCTGTTATTATTTTTACCACGACCTACTGTGATGTTATTTAACGTAAAGCTTTAATTATTGCTTTTCTAATATCGAAGTTTCTTCAGGAAATGCCTTTTATCGTGTTTCTATCTTTTTAGTGGAAAAAGCTTTGATGCATGATTGTTGAAAATAAAAGCTTTGATGCATTTGTTGTTTTTTTTTTTTTTGTTTTGCTTTGATGCATTTCTAGTTTTTCTTTTGATTAAATGACACTTTAGAATATTCAAAGGTAGGTATATAAAATATAATATATAAGAACAATAATTATTATTAATATTCGTATAAGAATAAAAATATAATTTAAATCCTGTCCAACGAGGGAATGAGGAATAGTGGATTCAATGGAGGATCAATTTGTTTCGCAATTAAATATGTTTTTGTTTTTATTTAGATAGTTTTATTTGTGTTTTGCATTTTTAGGTTGGAAAGCTTCACTTGGATGAACAGCTTTTGTAGATCAAAACAATATTGATAAGGTTAGTATTTATATTATGATCGAATATTTGAATATTTTATTCTCTTTTGTTTTTTAGGTTCCTACTGAAATCACGACTGAACAAGGTAAGTTTGAAGTAATAGTGAATCATTTGGTGATATTTTTTTTTTTTAAATAACTCATATCATCAGCATCAGTATAGATCAGCATCTTTATTTTTAATTACTGATGTAACGTCATTAATGGAGTATATAAATAAAAGGAGACCGAAATGATTTCCTTGAGGAACCCCAGAATTTGCTTCAAAAGAATTTGCTGTCCTGAATTGTACGCTGTATTTTCTATGAATAAGGTAAGATTCTACCCAGTTAACAAATGACCTGGGGAATCCTAGTTTTATTAATTTACATTAAACAACATTATGTGGTAACAGATCAAAAGCCTTACTGAAATCAGTATAGATAACGTCAGTTTGAAAGCCTTTTTTCATATTGTTAATAAATTTAGAAGTACATTCAACTAATTTAGTTACTGTGGATTTATGTTTTACGAATCCATGCTGATTTGGTATAAGGAAGCAAGTGTAATGGTGATACATCTGATCAAAAACGAATGCAAGATAATTGGGCAATTGAACGATAATTACTTACTTCGTTTTTCTCATTTTTGTTGTAAACATGTCTAATGAAGGCATTTTTCCAGAAAGACCTTCTCGATAACGGAATATATCGGTTTTGTAAATTGAATATTTAAGTTTCATATATTAAGTAATCGAATTCAAATACAAATATAAATTAATCAATTTCTCATTTATACAATATATATATATATATATATATATATATATACATTTGTATACCTACGAATACCAGTAGAATATTATTATAGTTTTACTAATATGAAAGGGTAACATGTAAAACAATTTCTCTTTCTGGTAGTTTTTAAGAAACAGGATAAATAATAAAGATTTTAGTAAAATAATGAAAATAGGAATAACAATGTAAATAACATAGATATAAGTAAAATAATGTAAGTTTTTTTTTAATAAATTAATAAAAATAGATGTAAGTAAATAAAATATTGATTTTTTTTTTTATTAAAATTGAAGTCAGTAATAAAAACACTGGATCGTGTTGTAACCATGTGTTCACTACCAGTGGTAATACGTACGTTCCACTCGATGGGGAGTGATATAGTGACCCACTACGTTGATATCAGTTTGTTGGGAATTAATAAGTGTCGATAAGGTGGTATCAACGTATCGGTAAAAACTAGTAGGAAAATCACGCCACTCCATATTAACACGAAATGCACCGCATTTTTATAACATTTTCTAGTTTATAACGAACACTATAAAGTGGATGTTCAACTGAACACAAGTATTTTATTTACCTAAACAAGTTCCCACAATCTCAAAATCCACAATCAAAGTTTAAAACTCATGGTACAAATTTTTAGCATAAATTTAGATAGGTATATTATAAAAAAAACTAGTCAATTATCAATACATATAAGTTAAGTTAACTTAAAAATTAATTGTTTAATTCTGAAATTAAGAAACAATAATGTAGATACGAATACATATTATGTAGATACGAATTAAATTTTTTTTTAAATACATTTTTTATTTCTTTTCCCTTAAATCTCAATTTAAAATAAATTTTTTTTTTGTGTGTGTTTTTTCTTTACAAAACGTTTCACATTCAATAAAAACAATACAAAAACTCAAACAAAATAAAATATTAATACGTTATAAACACATCATATTTCATTTTTTGATTTTGTACACATACTTATTATTCTTGTATGTTGTTTTAATCTGAAAAAGAAAATATTTGTCCATGTCCTTACACACGAACTTATAAAAAAGGCCTAAACATTTTATGTATCACCTAAAGCAACAATTGCTACCACGACCAACAAAATATGTAATATGCATGTACTAAAAAAAATAATCTACTAAAAAAAAATAAGAATAAAAATTAAAACAAAAATAAAAAAAAACTAAACTATATAAATAAAATATGTAATTTTTTCCTCTATATAAGTTTGCATGGATCTATATATATTGCGTATATATCGTATATATGTATGTCATTAAGTAAAAAATATTTTTCAATGATCAAGATATTTACATATTATATGTACATTATATATAGGTATATAAATATAATGTGTAGAATATTATGTGTGTTTAACAATATAAACACCAGTATTTTAATTAGCATCATCATCATCATCATTATTATATAAAACTAAACTCTAGAATGTAAGAGAGAAATAAGTCAGCCACAGTGCTCTCAATTAAAGCACATTATTTTAGCTTTTTAAAACTTTCTTTTGTTCACTTAATACATTGCATTTATGTTATATTCCCAATTCCAAGTGTAAAAATACATTATTTTAATTTTTTTTTCAAGTTTATTGTTCTGATTTTTGATAATAATACATAAAATAAAAAAAATAGTTTCATTTATGATGAGGTACCTATACATAAAATATTCAGGCATACTTATTTTTGTAATTAAGTTTCCTTTTTATGTGCTTTAATGTTTTGTTTTCATTTTTCTCGTTCTTCTCTCCGTACATTTTTTTTTAAATACAAAAGGTACAAAAAAATGCATAATAAAAGTGCATAGCAAAATCAATAATTTTGTAGGTACAAAAAAAATTAATAATAAATAAAAATATAAATAGGTACAATTTATTTTAATAAAATATTCTTTTAAATACACATACTATTTGTATTTAACTTATTATGTATAAATTCATGACTAACACTAATTAACAGGCCCAGAAACCAAATTACTTCATTGGTTAGTGCAGTACAATTTATATTTTATATTGGAATTATAGTGGGAAAATTTTGGAAGACTTTTTTTTAAACACATATTTACTTAAATATTTAATTTTTTAAAATCTGAATACTCCAAAATATGTAAAAAAAAAGATGGAATTTTAACCCATCCTTTAAACAAAAGTTAAGAAAATTAATAGTTTTTGATTTATAATCCGATTTGTAATGTAAGTGCCTACTATTTTTTCCCATAAGACTGCGTGTATTTTCTTTTGAGCTTTCCTCTCCGAGTGTCTCAGCCTGTTAATTAGTCTTTGCAGTCTTTGTTAGTCTTGTATAAATTAATAGAATTTGTTTACTGATGTGGTACTGACTGGTATCAATTTAAATTATTATGTACTTATTTTGTATCGTTTATACATATATTTTCATGCTAACATTTTATATTTATGCACATATGTACATAAATGTAAATATACCTTTATAAGTAAAAAGCAAGAATAATAGAATTCTATAAAATCTTGAGTAAAAAGTATTCTTTCACTTGAATCAAACAAAGAAAATTTTTTCAGAACAAGAAAAAAAAACAATAAAAAAATGAAATTGAAAATTTTAGAAAATTTTCGAACCATATAATGTTACTTTGTATTTGTTTTAAATGATAAATCAAGACTAACACTAATTAACAGGCTGAGACACTCGAAGAAGAAAGCTCAATAGTAGGCCTGTTTTTTTAAAAGAAAATATACGCAGTCTTATGGGAAAAAATAGTAGGCCACCTACAAATCGGATTATAACTCGAAAACTATTAGTTTTCTTAACTTTCGTTCAAAGGATGGGTTAAAATTCCATCTTTTTTTTTTTACACATTTTGGAGTATTCAGATTTTAAAAAATTAAATATTTTAATTAGTGAATATGTGTTTAAAAAAAAGTCTTCCAAAATTTTTCACTATAATTCCACTATAAAAAGCTTATAAAATATAAAATGTACTGCACTACCACATTGAAGCAATTTTGTGTCTCGACCTGTTAAATAGAGTTAGGCTTGGATAAATATATAAATATTAATATGCTATATGGAATTAGTAACTATAGCAGTAACTATATGCATATTATATTTATATATAATTTTTATGTATTGTATTCCAACCAAAGAATATCTATATTAACAAGAATATGCATTCATGTATGTATTCATTTGTTTGCACACAAACCCATATGCAAAATTGCTGAAAATTGTATGAAATCGACGATACAAGAATCTAACGTGCCAGAAAAAAAATATAGTAAACAAAAGAGAGTAACAAAAAAAGTTGGCTGAAATTAAATAAAAAAAAGTTAGTAATTAAAAAAATTGTTGATTAATACATATCTGACAAAAAATGTTGGGAAAATATCTATTCCAAAAAAGAAAAAGCTGCAAAAAAGACTGCAATAAATAAAACTGAGATTTTTTTTGTAATAATTTGTTATCACATATGTGAAACATTAAACAAGTTTTACCAAAGAATATTTATTTATTTATTTATTCTTACTTAGTTCAAGCAAGTTCAAGTGTTTACAAATTACAATATTAATATTTAAAATAAAACCATTTTACAATAATAAAATATAAAACGAATACAATTAGTAATTTAAAATAGAGATTATAAAAATTATAGAATCAGTTTACACAAAATTCCTAATAAAATTAGGAAATTACTTTAAATAAGGATTTCTTTACAACATCTTTACTCATATCAAAATTATATTGTTGTGTTGTATTGTTTGTGTTTATAAGCATTCTGTTAATAGGCTCATATTTCCCGTAGTTAGTTCTGTGAAATGTAATAGAAAATATGTTTTCATGCCTAAATCGTGCTCTTGTGTTAGTTGTATTTCTTAAAATATTATCAATATAACGTGAATCAATGTGTTTATTCAGTACTTGGGATATAAAAACAATACCTAATGCAGTTCGCCTACCTTCCAAAGTATACATATTAAACAGTTTCAGACGTTCACTGTAGGGGAGCAATATTAAGGGATTATTCCAATTCAAATCTCTTAATGCAAACCTAAGAACATTTTTTTGAATACTTTTTATTCGATCAATGTGTTGGCGATAAAAAGGGGACCAAACTTGGTTAGCATATTCAAGAATGGTCTGACTAATGTCGTAAATAACGATTTAGTAACATAAGGATCATCAATTTCCTTAGACCACTTTTTTATAGAACCAAGCATTGAGTTTGCTTTGTTAATGATCTTATTAATATGTATGTTAAATATAAGTTTGGAATCAATAGTCACCCCAAGATCATTAAATTCGATGACTCGTCTAGTTATAGAACCATCAAAGGTATAATTATTACATTTACGGTTTGTAGAGCGAGTAAGCGATATGATGGCGGATATATCAACGTTTAAAAATAAACCATTATAATTACACCATTTCATAAAATTGTTTAAGTCTTTTTGAAGAGAAAAGGAGTCGTTATTTGAACTAATATCTTTAAAAAATTTCATGTCGTGTAAATTCGTATACCACTGCTCTGGATACTTCTAGTGATATCATTTATAGAAATAATAAATAACAGTAGTCCGAGGTGACTCGCTTGTGGCACTCCAGAGTTAGCAAAAAAGACGCAGAAGTTGCTGTTCTGAAAAGAACACTGTAGCATCTATTACTAAGGTAAGAGTCAATCCATTTAATTAGAAAATACGAAAAACCATATTTTTTAAGTTTGAAGAGAATCACACTATGTGGTAAGAGATAAAATGCCTTACTAAGGTCAGTGTAAACCACATCTGTTTGCTTACCGGCTTCCATGGTTTTCAAAAAAGTTGAGGCTGATTCTATAAGATTTGTTACGGTTGACCTTGTTTTTACAAAGCCATGTTGCTCATTTACTATAAATGAAGAACAGTAATTATAGATCGTATAAGTTCAAACACTTTAGGTAAACTCGATAGTTTGTCAATAGGTCTATAATTTGAAACATCAATCTTTCAATCCTCTTTGTGAACTGGTCCTATAAAGGACTTTTTCCAAAAATTTGGGAATACACCAGAAGTTAAGGATTTATTGAATAGAAAAGAAATAGGGTAAGATAAAGAATCTGCACAGTTTTTTAATGTGATTTCAGGCAGACCGTTTGGGCCTTGAACTGTATTATAAGCAAGTTTACTTAAGTAAATCTGAACATTGCTTCGTGTAAAGGATATTGATTCAAGTGGTATGTTTGGAAAGGTTTTTTAAATGAGTGAAATTTGCTTCATTAACTGTAAAGGTTGAAGAAGAATAATTACTTTCAAAAAATTCTCTAAAGTAGTTAGATATTTCATTTGCATCATTAGATGTTTGATTTTTAAATGTCATATAATTAGGATATTGATCTGTTTTTCTTTTAGAATTAACAAGTCACCAGAAAGACTTAGAATTCGTCCGTATTTCGGAAGCTATTTTACTTATGTAGGCATTGTATTTAAAATGTAATAAGAATTGAAAACCGTTATACAAATTTACGAAATTAAAATAAGAAATGCCATCTTTATTTTGTAAATGTACATTCCAGGCTTTATTCTTTTTATTCCTTAGCTTTTTAAGTCCAATATAGAGGAGTCGAATTAATATTTCTGTTTAGTTTTTTGGGAACAAACATGTTGTTAATGTCCACGTTTAGTAGAGAGTCGAAATCAATTGAGAGAAAGTAATTATTAATCAATAAGAAATTTGTTTTATTGAAATTATATGTATATGATAAATAATTCCAGTGAGTTAATAGATGGACATAACCAAGTTTCTGTAAGCATAAATATATCTCAATTAAGTAAATAAATATATCTCAATCAATTAAGAACTTTAGAGTTTCTAAAGATATGTGTGTTGCTTTTGTGCGTAATCCTCTTAAATTTTGATAATAAAATAAAAGGTTAATTGTAAACTTTTTATGCTTTTGTGTTGATATTTTTATTAAATTATTATTATTTATTGGCACGAAAAAACTTATTGTAACAGTCATTTGAATGCTGAAGATGGTTATAATAGATGCTTTTTCAGTAACTATGTTTCATGGGTAAGCTCTCGTTGTGTAGTAATATTTGTAGAAATTAGTTTTAGTTTTACCCTCAAATACGCAATTATAAGAGTCATCATGCAGATAATAGAGATATAATCTCATCAGATTAAAAATTCTATCATCTCTTAGTCTTGAGATGGCATAAGTAAAATCTTTTTCTTTTATAGAATTTTGTGTCATCCTAATTATTGGTCGTATAAGGGGTCTTACGAATGATTCATTTTTCTGTACACTTTGACATGGAATATCCAAAAAGTGCACTTTAAGTGAAGATGTTTCTACTACTCATTTACAAAAAAAAAACCCATTAGTTAAAGAAGCAAAGAACTATTGTAAATATTTTCTTATGTAAGAAGTTGTGAGAAAGAAAGAGTGCGATATAAACCATTTAAAAACAACTTAAGTTTTGCAATGTAATTTTAAATAGCCCACGGTAGATTTTTGTTTATTAATTTAGCCCACTAGAAATTTTTCATGTTGACGGTCGTCTGAAATTTTGTGTACGAATTTTTAAAAAAAAAACGTATTAAATTTGTTAGGGTATGAGAATAAATAAATTTTGAATGATTGATTTTTTACAGGTACCTACATAAAATAATATTGGTTTCAAAAACATGTGTTATTTCTTAAATATCATATTATTTTCTTTTATTGGCTTATAATGGAAGTAAATTTTTGTTTTATTTCAAACAGATTATCATTCATGAATTTTCAAGATGCCATTTGTTTCACGTATTGAAACAGGTAGTTAAAAAGAATACCAAGCAGTATTTTTTATGAATGACTCGATGTCCTTTTAGTTTCTGAAAAATTAAATTGTGCATTTTAATCATCAATGAACTAATAATACATATATATAAGTAATATAATACATTTAGGTACCTGTTAATTTTATAAATAGCTAACAAATTTGAATATTAATAATTTCAAATTTAAATAAATAATATTTTTTTATTGCTATGCATTTTTAAGTGTAACGCATTTGTAAATTTTGATAACTAAGAATAAATACAACAATTTTTCTTTCATACAAAAAAATCGTCCGTTCATTTTTTTTCACTTTGTATTTTGAATTTTCATCTCTCTCTCACAAATTAAATTCTCATTACTATCTATTTTTTATAATATTGGAAATCGAGTGGAAAAATGGTAACCAACACATTGACAAATTATAAAATATTATTCCAGTGCACCTTCTTATTAATAGATATTCTTTGGTTTGACATTAAATTCTTTTACATTTTTATTATGATTTTTTATAACTGTGACTCTAATATATAACTTAAGAAGGAAATTTTTGTCTCATTTATCACAGCACACGTAATCAAAATCATTTTTTATTTTTCAAATATTTTACATTCCCAATTTTTTTTGACAAAAATTTCATTGAAATATTTAACAAAACTATTAAATCAACCATCCATAACTATATCAACCATCCATAAAATTTGTAGGAGACCTAACTAACACAGCGTCTTCTTATTCTTTAATTTCTGTGAATTGTAAATAGATGTTGTTCTCAGTATTAATTTTTAAAGTGCGGTTAAGATGTGCTCTATATTTTCTCAATAACCAGCCGCCAAAATAATAAAAGGCATTTGTTCTTCCAAAGTTTAGCGATTTTTAAAAGATTAGAATTAATTATTCTTTAGAAATAATAATAAAACATTCAAAGTCTAGGAATAATAATTAAAGATCGGAATTAATCATCATATGAGGGAACAAACAGAATTTGAACAAAGATTTTTCCCTCATATAAATAATGGGAACGCAAAATTTTTTTACAGTGTAAAACCAAAGGCAAACATCTGATCTGTACCTTTTCTCTCTCATAATAAATTTGATAAACGATAAGTAAATGTAAATTTCACCTCTTTTAACTAAAGATATTTTGCTTGTTTTGGTATTTGTTAAAAATTGTATTAGGTTTACGTAAACGTGGAATATCTTGTATATTATATTCTTTGATTACAACAAAAGCAAATTAAAATAATTTGTGAATTAAAGCTTTCGGTTTCACATAAAATAGTTAAATGTATTTGTTTAGATGGATATATAATATATGCATGTATGCATATATTTATAAATGCAAATCTATAATATTATGTATATTATATAATAATATATGTACCTATGTTATGTATAAACGTGGTTCAACTTTTCAAACTCAAGTTCATGTCATCATTTTCAAATATAGGTATGTGTATCAAATGTGAAATAATGAAAAATAAAAGTAAAAAGCACTAACGTTAAGATTAAAGTTTTCCTTCATACTGTCAAACATATACGGACAAATATATTAATAGTTATATCGTATATACAAGATTATTATTAATTGTTTTTGTTTTGTTTTTATTTTTAAATTTTTTTTAAAACATCAGAGAAGATACTTACATTGATAATACGATGATGCTGATGATGGGAAAAGCACTATAATAACAAACAAAATTTTACTTGATCTTATATCTTATATCTAATAATCTTATATTCCTATATATATATACTATTTTTGTTTTTGGTATCAAGACATAGATACTGTACATGTTTCCTTAGTTACCATACACGTTCCCTACTGTATTTAATTTACATGAAAATTCGTAACAACCTTATTATAAAATAGATGATTGTATAGTTTATGAAAATCTCCCATGAAATAAATTCCAAATAAATAAAGCCATATGACATTTTCTTACTTTAATTTATATGGAAGTTGAAATAAAGTCAAAATTAAAAAGAAATAAGACTAAAAATCAGTTTATACTTTTTTGGCTTTATTTCAATACCACATTTGAAATAAAGCCGAAATCATGAATTTTTTGTATACAACTTCATTTCACTTTTAAAACAATTAAAATTAATTACAGGAAAAATATTATTAACAAATGATAATGATAAATTTGAATTTTAATTAGGGATTTTAGAGTTGGATTAAAATTAGGTTATTCCATTTTCCAGAATATTTATAATATTTATACCATATATGCAGTAATAACGCACGCACCAGACTTACGGCCGTATACCCGTCCCGTCAATGGCCGTTTAATATTTAAAATAATAAAACTAATTATCTGCGGTGTTATGGTTCACTATCGATATGGTAGAAGAGAAGTGGATTAGGAGAGATTTGAGACTTGGGCTCAAAATCAGAGTATTCAACTTTTCTAGAATATTTATATGCAAATGTATAAGTTACACACACAATTTGTTTTTATGAATATTTAAATACTTTTGTTAATATTGAAATGTCTTTATTTGTTTTTTTTTTTTTTAAATAAAATAAAAAACTGTTTTTAAATAAAGTCATTTGGTTTTACTTCTTTTGGCTTGACGAATTTTTATTTTATTGATAAAATTAAAAACCATATTCATTTAGTAGGTAGGTATAAGGTATGGTTTTTTTTATTATTTACTTTATTTTTGTCAATGACTATACCGGGTGGTGTTCAAGAGCATGCGTATCAGCTTTTTAAGAAGGAAAGGAGCTGTTGTTAACTAAATCGAGGATGCTCTATCGATTGTGATATTTTCAACTTCCGGGAAGGGCCGCCAATCCGTTTTTTAAGACCAAAAATCCTCGAAATTGACCGAAATCGAGATTTAATGCAAATTAATGCAAACCCGGTATATACATCTATATAGTCATTGATTTTGTGCTTGATTTGTTTTTGTTTTTTTCTGATGAACATGCAAAAGTGAAACTGATTTTTTTTCTTCCTGGTAGTAACCACTAATGGTGGATGTTCCTCATCTAGAACTATTATAAGATAAAACGCAAAAGTGAATAATGAATTTTGCTGGAATATTTTTTTTTTTTATTTATTTATTTTTATTATTTTAAAGATCGTTACAAGTTTCAAAAATAAACTTAAAAAGAAACTAAACTATATTATTAATTGTTTTAATGATCCCTGTAGGATACTCAAAAACTTACTTCTAATTGTAAGAATATTTAATTAAATGGTTAATTATTTTATACATATATGTATTGATTTCAATTTAAAATTTTGTAAAAACATTTATAAAAAACAAATTAAGTAATTTATATGTATTTATTTTAAAAAACTACAAACTAACTTAATACCTATTGTATCCCTAAGGATGATTTATCTCTTCACGTAACCACCAATAGTTTTTGTTACACATCTGATCTTTTGTAGTTAAATTTATGTCAAATTGTAGGTTTTCGTTATTTTGATTTGGAATAAATGTAGTTTTAGTATTATTTGCTCTACTGCTTATATGATATATAATAGGGACATTACAATTAGATTGTATGTACCCTTTGGAATCAAGGAAGTAAAATACTTCCGATGGTATGAATCCATTCTCGAATCTTCACTCGAGATGTATTCAATTTGTTTGTAATATTTAAAATTATATTGAAATGTTCTCTATTTAGTTTAATTATAAAAATGTCAATTCTATTGATTTTAGATAGGTTATAAATAAATATATTTGAGTAATAATGTTGGTAATTAGTGTTTGGTTTTCGATTCTTATTTAGGCACAGTCTAAGGCATTTTCTTTCGAAAATCCTTAGCTTTTCCATTAGCGATGCGCTAATATTATACCAATTTGGCGATCCATAAGTTAATATTGGTTTAATTAATCCTTTCCCGCCGGCTACCCTTTCCCGATGTTTAAAACGAATAATATTTTAGAGTAATGTTTGGCTAGATAAGCCAAAAATCAAGTTTGGTTCTTCTAACCCTTGTAGGTTCCGATCTATGGACCGTCCTATAAATAGGCTAACCGGCAAATATGGGTGCATAATTTTAAAACAAAAATTTTAAACAAATAAAAATATTATTTTGGTTTATTATGTTTTTTAGAGTTCGAATGACAAAATTTAATACATTGGGGGTCTAATGTGATGCGTTTTATGGTCGTTGTATCCAGCTTAGGCCACTTAGCCCCTCCTACCTTATTTTTCCTACTCTCACCTTCACGTGGTGACCCCTGTTAACCCTAGCAACCCATACGAACGATCGGGTTCTAACCCCGGTGTAGTATGATATGTAGGGGACAGAAGAGAGGGGAAGCCTGGCGTGCATCTGACAACGGCGGAGGTAACAGCCAAAGACGGAAGATCCATGCCCGGAATTGAGCCACTTTCATATTTTGAATTTAAGGGTCTTTTCCATAACCATGTATGCAGCGTCTGCATCTCCTAGTTGGAGCGGCTGTAAAAGGCGTCTGTACTCACAATGAGCGGCCTATAAGAAGATGTATCTGACCATCCAACGGGCAGGCATGCATGTCAGGTTTGAGCTTATGGTTTTCTCACCCATATCTCAGAAAATACCAAAGGGTCAATCAACTGATAACATTTCATGAAACATGACAACGAATGGTAGGTCCCCAAGAGGTAATCGCGATGAAATCACGGTGAATCCTCCTACAGCCTCGGTTGTAGTAAACCGCACATCGGACTTGGGGGTGTGGCATATTTCATGTGGTGGTGTCGAGCGGAACACCGAAATAACTGAATCGGAAGTAAATTATCGAAATCGTCTCGTACGTGCGGAAAATACCTTCGGTTATAGGACACGAACAATTTTCGGAGCTTGGAATGTTAGATTCCTATACGATGCAGGTCGATACGAGCAAGTTGAACGCGAAATGATTCGACTCAAGCTGGAAATATTATGTATAAGCGAAACCAAATGGAGAGGACAAGGAGATTATATATCTCCTAGCAATTTAACATCTATGCTGTACTCTGGAGATGATGAAGCAGTTGGTGGCATAAGGAGAGGAGGTGTCGACATTATGTTAAGTCGCAACGCTAGAAGTAGTTTGATCCAGTGTTATGCTCCAACTGAAGACGCAGATGAGGAAGAAAAATCCATTTTCTACACACAGATAAGTACGATTTATGACAATGCTCCAAAGGCTGACATTAAGATCATTCTGGGCGATCCTAACGCCAAAGTTGGATGTGAAAATTCAGGTCTAGAGAGAGTCACGGGGAAACACGGAACAGGTGTAAGGAATGGCAATGGAGAGCTGCTCGTGGATTTTTGCAACACACGACAACTTACTATTGGTGGAACCCTATTCCCCCATAAAACTTGTCACAAGAAAACATGGATATCCCCGGATGGTCGTACAGAAAACCAGATTGACCATATAATAGTACAACAGAAATGGAGAACATCGCTCTTCGACGTAAGAAACATAAGGACCGCGGATGTCGGTAGTGACCACCATTTGGTCTTCGCGTGTATGCAGTTGAGGAAGTCAGCTGTCAATCGACGTAGAATCGGACCGGAAAGGAGAGCTCATTTCAATGTAGAAGCATTAAAAAATCCCACCATATGTCGTAATCTAGTAGCCAGCATCAACGACAAAGTAACAACGTGGATGGTTGAAAATGAGCAAGATGCATCTATAGATGTAATGTGGGAAAATACGAAAAAAGCATTTATAGAATCCAGCTCCGAAACAGTACCTTCGCTATCTACCCAAAGAGATCCATGGATATCACAAACCTCATGGGATTAAATTGCTGAACGTAGTTACTTAAAGAGGAAAATCAATGCCGAATCCAATCAGCAAAAAAAGAAGAACTACGTCTGCAGTATAGATTAGCACATAAGCCTGCACAGAGGAGGGTAAGACGTGACAAGCGGATAAATATAGAAGATCTTGCAAAGGAAGCTGAGAGCGCTGCTAACAGAGGAGATGTCAAAACTCCTTACAAGATTACGAACCAAATTGCCAAACGTAACAGTAAAGAGCATCAAACAATCTTGGACGAGAGTGGAAGGCTGTTGGTATCTATGGATGATCAACTGCAAAGATGGCAGGAGCATTTCTGCGGATTGTTAAATGAGCAATTCGTAGAACAAAATGTATCCACAAGCTCTCCTATGCCAACCATGCGCAGATCATTCAGGGGTATCGATGTTGGAGCCCCAAGTATAAGCGAGATAAAATCAGCAATTCTCCTTTTAAAAAACAATAAAGCAGCAGGAGTAGATGAGATACCCGGCGAATTCCTAAAAGCTGATCCAGATGTATCAGCCGATATTTTGTTACCTTTGTTCCAGGCTATATGGGAACAAGAAAAATATCCAAGCGAATGGAAGGAAGGAGTTATTGTCAAAATACCAAAGAAAGGTAACCTAAATCATTGCAATAAATGGCGAGGTATCACTCTACTCTCAGTTTTCTCGAAATTAATGGCTAGAATAATACTCGAAAGGATTAAAGGCAGAATAGAAGCTACACGCAAAAGACACCAAGCAGGTTTTCGCAGTGGCCATTCGTGTGTGGATCACATCAACACATTACGAATAATTCTTGAACAATGCACTGAATTTAAAGCACCGCTGAATCTCATGTTTGTAGACTTTGAGAAAGCCTTTCATAGAGTAAATCGAGAGTATATTTGGGAATCGCTTAGTAGGAGAGACATTCCAGAAAAAAGTATAGCTATAATTAAGGAATCCTACAAAGATGCAAGATGTCGCGTTTTACATCGAGGACAGCTGACAAATTGCTTCGAGGTGTGTCAGGGAGTAAGGCAGGGCTGTATTTTATCACCCATAGTAGTAATGGATGACATAATGACTACTACTGTGGGTGTAAACGACAGCAACGTTATCCAGTGGCGTCCTTTCGAACGTATCAGCCACTTAGATTTCGCCGACGATGTGTGTTTATTGTCACATGCGAATGGAGGTTTGAACGATATGTGCAAAAGCTGTATGACACTGGAAAAAGTGCGAGCCTAAAAGTCAATTCAGCTAAAACTAAAATCATGCGCAGAACTCTCACATCAAAACATCCGATCCTCCATGAAGAAATGCGAATTGAAAAGGTGACTACGTTCAATTACTTGGGCAGCATCGTGTCATCAGATGGAAGCGCCGATTTGGATATTGAAGCCCGCATCAGTAAAGCCCGTACTGCTTTCGGGATGCTTTCAAAAATATGGCAGGCAAGAAACCTATCTCTGCCCACAAAAATAAGAATATTCAACGCAAGTGTAAAATCCGTTCTCCTGTACGCTTGCGAAACATGAAAAATTTCAGTAAACATCACCAGGAAACTCCAAGCGTACATCAATAGATGTCTCCGGCGCATCCTAAACATTCGTTGGCCACAAACCATTTCCAACAGAACGCTGTGGCAAAAAACGAAACAAACAAAATAGACGTGGAAATCCGACAGAGGAAATGGCATTGGATCGGGCATACTTTGGGGAAACCTGACAACAACATCGCGAAACAATGTTTCGAATGGAATCCTCAGGGTACGCGTCGCGTCGGAAGGCCGAGAAAAACGTGGAGAACATCTGTCTTAGCCGAAGCAAGTACCCAGCAAAGAACGTGGCCACAATTGAAGAGGTTAGCCGCAGATAGGAGCCGTTGGAAAGAATTTACTTCCGCCCTATGCCCCACGGATGGGGTTGCAGGACAATGATGATGATGATGAAACAAACTTAATATTATAAATTAAATACAGAAAGAAAAATAAAACTGTTTAAATTTTAGAAACTTTTTTAATTATTAAACATTATATTCTCGAAATTGGATAAAAACAATTAAAAATAAATAATAAATTCAATTATATGATAAAAATTTAGTATACTTTGTAAAGCATAAATGAATAATGCATAAGGTCTTTGTGCGAGTGATGGAATAATTCTTTCATTTTGGGAAGAACGCGATTTGTTATTTCGGGGTCTACTGTTGAGGAATGATTTGTTTTTTTTTCCTTTAAAAAATTCTTCCTTTTTGAAGATATTTACAAAATATAGAACAGTGATAGCTGCGATGAGTTGAGATGATTAGTCTGATGATACAAAGTCTGATGATAAATTCAATTTTGATTGAAAAAATATTTATAAAAGTAATTGTACAGTTTATTTAAAAAAAAGTTTTAATAAATATTTACTTAATAAATATTTTAATAAAATATTTTATATAATCAAAAACCAAACTACATAAACTATATTTATCTAACTTTTAATTGTTTTAAAACACTTATTTCCATTTTCCAAATACTTACTAATTTAATTTTCCAAACACTTACTAATTCTGTCAATTACATTTGTACCATCAATTGTACCGACGCCAACAAAGTTAAACTTGATTCAAGTTTTATTTTCTTCGCCGAACAAACGCAATAGGACAGCGTCGAGTTTGCCTACTTACATCATTTTCATATAATTTAACTTTTTTTTGACAGTTCGCAGATCATACGACGTACAGAGATTGCCTCGAGCTTTATGTACTTTAAAAATACATTTTAAAATCATTACGCTAATCATCAACACATTGATTAGTGTAAGTTATTTTACGTTAATGTTAATACATCAGATTTTATTTGATAAAAGCTACTTATTTATTTAAGGTTTGTTTAGCTCAAATAAAAAACAATGATTTTAAATATAGAAATTAAAAATTATAGACAAATAAAATAAAAAATACAATAAAATGAAAAAAAAAATGCAAAAATACAATTAAGAAAAAGTTGAAAACATTTTATAAATGTAGGTAGTTTAGTATCTTCTAATTTTTATTATTAATACTATTATTAATAACAACCAATAACAACAAAAATAATCAAACACAACAAACAATAAACAAAAAGTTTAACAAATGACAAGAGTCGATTTCGATTTAAAGGAAAAAATTAGTTTCCAGCATTTTTTGCTTCAAAAATGTTTGATGATAATAGGATAATATTCTATTTTTTTCATTAAACAAAGTCGGATATCAAAATTTGTGGAACAACGTTTACAGGATAGTAAAACTTTCAATAGTACAAACAAAATCTTGATGTCTAAACGGTACCTAATCGTGAGTTGATTTCATGCCGAAACAACATCATTTAATAAGAATTGTTGTTCTTATATATCACATGTATAAATGTGTTGATGTTGTTTATATTTTAACAATTTTTGCTATTTGAAATCACTTTATAAACTATATTCTAAAATTATTGGGATTTATAATATTAAAATATTAACTAAAAAACATAATTAACTAAAAATATGCATCTACCTACATAATGTAATATATATGTACCGTATAATATCTAACATAATTTTAGCCGTTTTTTTGTTTGTAAATAAAAAACAATTTCTAGCTATATTAGTTTACTTTAGTTTTAATATTAAACTATTGTTTTTAAATTTAAAAAAATAAACAGTAGTTAATAATAATATTAGTGCAATATTACAGATAAATAATAAATGTACCTATGCAATATATGAATATATCCTATATCTATCTATTGATATTTGATATTGTAGTTTTTTGTATTTTAAAATAGAAAAACAGTAGTTTTTAATTTTTTGGTTCTTCTAATTTCTAAGAAAAATAGACAGTAGTTAATAAATATATTTTCAAATTACACTTATATATGTAATAAAGTACACTTATTTATATCTGTATTTTATATCTATACTATTTGATGTTGTAGCATTTTTATATTTTAAGATAAAAGAAGTATTGGAACTACACCATGCGCTTTTAAGAGACGCCAGTTTCCCATCCGAGCTGCCTTTGCGATAACCATCAACAAAGCGCAAAGTCAAACTCTCAATAAGGTTGGTCTTTTACTTGATACACCAGTTTTTTCACATAGACAACTATATGTCGGGATGTCGCGCACTGGGAATAGAAATCATTTGAAAATTGTAACCGAAAAGAATAGAACTGTCAGAAATATAGTTTTGAATGAAATATTAGTTGATTTCAATCTATCAATTAGATAGTCTGTCTGTTAATCTACTAATTCAACTAAAGTATTATTACTAAAATATTATTGATAGGGGAATTTTGGATTTTGATAGTTTATAATGTAGTACAACCTAGAATGCTCTAATTTTGATTTTTCACTATATATAACGGTAGGAAAAAGTTACGTAGTAACGGTTATTTAACTAGTATTGAATAATTTGCCAAATTCTTCAATAAATTTTGAGTAATTGCGCTGTGAGACATATACTGAAATTATTAGACTTTTGTTTTTTTGTTGGAAATTTTTAACCTAAGTTTTTTCAAGGCATTCGAAATTGCTTATTTGTTGTAAATCAATTGTTTCATATTTAAATTTTTTTTATTAATATAGCTGTTCCGCCAGCTTGAATGGCATCTGGTCTATTTGATATCTGATCTTATTAAATTATATTCTTTAAATTGTAAAGAGTGTTTGTTATAAAGTTTTGTTTCACACATACACATAATATCTGGTTTCTTGTCATTTATAAAATCTAAGAGAGAGAGTCTTTTATCGTGAGAAATAATAATCAATTTGGATTTAGAAAAAAGAAATCTACAGAAGATGCGCTAGTGAAACTCTGTTCTGAAATTTACAGTGGTTCCAATAATAATAAGTCTAGTGCTGCTCTTTTGACATTACGAAAGCGTTCGATACCGTTAGTCATGAACTGTTACTGAAAAAGCTCTCTAATGCAGGTTTTAGAGGTTTCATTCTGAATTGGTTTGAATCATTTCTCAAAGACAGAGATCAATTAGTTAGAATAAATGGCACCAACAGTTCTCCTATCAATAATAAAGTAGGCGTTCGTCAAGCCTCGGTTCTTGGTCCTATTCTATTTCTGATTTTTATAAATTCCTTATTTCAGCAAAATTTTAAAGGTAATTTGACTGCATTTGCGGATGATACCGCCTTTTCTTATAATAGTAATAGCCTACTAAATACCTTTATAGATCTTAATTATGATTTAGATTTGATTAGGAAATGTTTCTTTTGGCATAACCTCGTTGTTAGTCACAAAACTAAGTACATCTTATTCAACCTAAGCGGTAATATTGCTTATTTCAATCAAATTTCCCCACTTCTTGTTTCACAAAAGCATGTAGTAAGGATTATTCTTAAGAAAAATCGACTTACTCCTAACTTCCCTTTATTTGTTAACCTTGGAATCTTACCCCTTCGCCATTTATATTTTTATAAGTCTTTGAAAGTATTTTTTATTAGGTCGGGGTATTTAAATCAGCGATTTGTATTAAATTATAACCTTAGAATCAATAACAGGAATTTAGTATTGTTATAGTAATGTTGAAAATGAGCGGTATGAGCTCTAGATACCGCTCATTTTCAACATTTCTGTACTTCTTTGGCTCCGAGAATGTTTAACAGCCTCCCTGAAGGTTTAAAATTGGAACTTTGCTTTTCATCCATTTCTAAAAACCTTAAAAATTGGTTATTTCAATTTGACAATTCTCGAATTGAATTATTTATTAACTAAATTTTAATTTCTCTCAGACTTCTAACTTCTTGCTAACATTTTTCTATCAATTTTTATTTCATTAATTTATTTGTTAAATTTAATTTTTTGTATTTTCAAAATTTAGAAACTGTAAAATTTTTGTAACTTTTAAAAAAAAAAAAAAAAAATTGTATTGTTGTGAAACTTGAATATAATTATGTTTTAATTTTTTTTAAAGATCATTGGAACTGTATATAAGGTCATTTAACTCTTGCTTATTTGTAGCAACTGAATGATCTCAACTTATTTCTAATACTTTACATACATGATTCTTATATTTAATAAAAATAAAAATTTTGGTTGAGTGTAATTAAATAAACCGTTTAAATAATTTATTTTATTAGTATGTATATTTCGAATGATTTTCTTGGAATCTAATAATTTGTTGAATTTATTAATTATAAGTACTTCATTATGTAAATAATATTTGAAATAAATGGATTATTTTAATAATAATTAATAAAATAATTGACATTTACTGTTATTATTTTTAGTTGTGTTAGAGGAGATGTATTATTATTCATTTTGAATGTTCAGATAATTAGATAAGTAATTAATGCTTGAAGAATGTAGATTTAATTTAGTCTATACTATTTATTTTAATATTTATAATAAGTATTGAATTTTTAATTTTTAATAATAAATTGTTAGAATTATTTTGCATATTAATACCTGATTGGTTGGTGAAAAGATTTGAAAATGAAATATTTGGATTGATATAATTTGGGATACCTTTTTGTATTGCTTTACTTTCCTTTTGGATATTTTTTTTTTTTCCATATTTTTTATTCTTTTTTCATATTTTGGGCATCCAGTGTAAGAAGCAGGGTGTCCAAAGTTTTTGCATAGAATACAAAATAGCTTATTTTTGTCATCATCTTTTTTAATTGAACATGTGTTTAGTGGATGATTTTTTCCACATTTCACGTACCTAAATTCCATGTGGCAATTTGTTGCTGTATGCGTAAAGCGTTGACACTTTGTGCATTGAGTTATTGCTGATATTTTGAGTTTTTCCCAATATACAATTTGTTGGTCTAAGTATTTAATACCGTACATTTTTGATATCCAAATATCTGGTGATGCTTGTATAATATAAATTGGGAGCAATCTATTGCTCTCTATTGCTCTTTTTGTGGTTAATCTGGAGACTTTTTCAAAGCACACATTTTCAATGTTTAATTGTTTAAGAAGTTTTACAATTTCTTCCTCTTCATATTTTCCATCTAAACCTTTTAGTGTTATTGTTTATTTTTTTTCTATTTTTGGAGTGTAGGTATAAAAATTTGATTCTGATTTGATTAAAGTTTCTTTAATTTTCTGAAAATTTTCTAGACTATATGTATATATAATATTTTGCTGGTCTCTTATTTTTTTAATTAAAAGGTCTTTGATATTTAAATTTTCTATGATTGCTTTTTCAAATAAGTTGATATCGTCCAGTTGATATCTATTTAATGGCGTCATTTTATTTCTATTTTCTTTGTTTGTTGGGTGGTTAGATTTATTTATTGGGAATGCATAGGGTGCTGTCTCTTTCATATTTTCTTGTTCGTTAATTTTCATTCTTTTTGTTTTTTTTTGATAGGCATTCAATGAATGAGTCTTTGTTCTCTTCTTGTTCTTGATCAATATTTTGGATTAAAATGCTTTGTGAAGTATGTATCCAAGTTGATATTTATAATTTAATTTTCATGTTTTTTTTATAATCCATTTTCCAAAAGCCTTTTTTTTAAAAAGTTCATTTCTCAAACTAACATTGATATTTTTTTTAAATCATTATTATCACTTTTTTTTTTCTATTTAGTTCTTTTTGTTCACGTGAACTTAGGTTAGGTTTTATATTCCTAACCACGTTTTTAATATTTTCACTTTTAACCATTGTATATGTTTTTCCAGATGTTTTTATTTTTAATTTTTTTTTGGAATTAATTGTTTTATTTCACAAATTTTTACATTATTTGAAACCCTAGTATGAAATATTAATTTAATTATTATTATTATTATTTTAATTTGCTGTTTTACCATTTTTATTTTAAGACAATGTTATTTTTGCATGCTCTCTCTATGAAAGCTTTCAAGAAACTCCTTTGCTGGAATATTATTAATAGAAATTTGAAATATTTGTGGCTTTAAAAAAAACACGAACGTTTAAACGAACCACGCTTTGTGATGTTCTTTTAATATTCGTGATATTTTTTAATCATATGGTTTTATATTATTCACCAAATACATTATGCATAAGTGAGTTCTTATTCAAATAAAAAACAAAAACAAACAAATCAGTTATTATTATTAATTGCAATGAGCCTATGTAAATGTTAAATATAAAATATTAAAAATAAAATAAAAAACAAAAATCAAAATCAAAATAATAAATCACAAACTAAAGTTAAAAAAGAATAAGTAATTATGAGCAAAAATCAATGTATTATGTGTAAAAAAGAATTTCACCTCCAAAAGCATTGGCTTAATTTGTAATGGACATCATTTAAAATGTGCTGGCATAAGTGAAACCACTTATAAAGATGTCATTGTCAGAAAAGTGAGTTTGACATGTAAACAATGTTCCCTCTCACCTAATATTACTATTGTGGAGGAAGATATTATTGTAGGAGAAAACCTGTTGGACTTGATAAATCTACCAGACATCAATAGTAAGAACTATACACTGGAAAGCTTGGCTGTGTATATAAAAACTTTGGGTGCTGTAGTGATGGAAATACATAAGTCACAAGCTTATATTTCTACACAGATGGATATTTTTGTGCAACAACACAAAAAAGTGATCGAAGAAAAACAAAGAAATGAAAAAACACAGATTCTTGTTACGGATGAAAAGTGCAAACATCTCGAAATGAAAATCAATATACTTGAAACACGCTTTGTAAATCAAATCAAGTTAATAAGAAAAATAATATTGTAATAGCAGGCTTACCTGCTAATCTTTCAATCCAGTTGATACAATGATTAGAATAGCAGAAAAAATAAACGCTGAAATAAAAAAGAAGATATTTTAAATATTTCTCCCGATTGAAAAACAGGCCATTGATGGTAACAAATTGTATTTGGCCGAGCTGATTTCTGGTAAGTTTTGGCATTTTTGCTCTTTATCTTTATAAAAATAAGATAAATTCAGTTTAAGAGAAAAAGAGAACAAAAAGAGATACAAAAGGTCTGAACGAAGAAAGAGAGTGAATAAAAAGATTGGGTTGAAAAAGAGTACATGCTCTCTTTAAAAGAGATATTCTGGCAACCCTAATTACACATTTCATACTTTTTTAATATAATTTATAGTTATCTATGGATTTTCAAATTTTTATTTTCATTTATTAATTTATTTTATATTATCTAACCCGAAATTCAAAAACTTTTTTTCTTTTCTAGTCGATATGACGCGTACGAAGATGAAACTAATTCAAAAATCAAATTATATTATTACGACTAGCTATGATAATACTATACACATGTGGTATGACGTCACAAATATTATCTCAATTGCTAGTTCAAGTGTTGTTATATCAATTTAACTTCAATTTTTCAATTTCTCATTCATTTTCAAGTATTATTTCAAATGCAAAATGCATTTCAATTTCAATTTATTAATCATTATTTGCATTTTTTAATTCTCTTTCAATTTACAATTCAAGTTCATTTATTTTCTTCATTAAACTTTATTTTTTATTTTGATAATAATGCATTTAGATGAATCCGTAGATATAAAAGAAGATGAAAATCGTTTTTTCAACCTACCCGGATATGAAGCATATTTTTCGAACCTTGAAATCCCTTATGGTGGATCAGCCATATATGTTAGTAACAAAACTTGCAGCACTCTCGTTGATAAAGATGAATTTAATTCGTCAACATTTTTAACAGTTAAATTAACAAAGCTAGGTATTAATATCATATCAATATATCGACATCACAGAACTCGAATTGAAGATTTCATCAACAAACTTGATGAATTTACTCAGAAACACCGTCACTCTATTGTCTTAGGTGACTTCAACATTAATTTACTAAAGACTAATTGTAGAAAATTTTACCAACACCTTACTTAGTAATGGTTATATCATTTATAATAAATTATCTACGGAATACGCTACAAGAGTTATTTCCAACACTGTCATTGACCACCTCATATCAGATATCAATCAATATATGTACAATTTTCATATCTCTGATACTTGTCTCTCTGACCATCAACTCTTTTTGGTAAGTGTAGAAGTTAAGCCCAAATCAGAAAAATTTATTCATCAGAAAGTAGTTTTAATGTATGAAAATTTAAACAATCCTGATCTATGGACTAACCTTGAAACAATTAACAAATTTGACGATCTGGTGGGGAAACTAACGAAAATAATTGAAAGTAATACCAAAACTATTGTAGTAAAAAATAACAAGAAACATGAATGGATGACAGAAAATATTTTAAGAAAAATGAGAATATGTTATTCTTATTTTAAATATAAAAGGAAATACGTTGATGATGCCCATGTCCAAAAACTATACGAGGCCTCTAAAGACGAAGTTAAAAACTGATTTATGAAGCAAAAAAAAAATTTTATTCAGAAAAACTCTCTAAAAGCCCTAATAATAGTAAAACACTGTGGAGTATTTATAAAAAAATTATGTTTAACAAGGACACTAATATAGAAACAAGTGGTAGCATTAAATGATCGAACAAAATTAAACTTAATAGGCTCTGTACAACTTTACGCAGATGACGCGGTTTTGAGGTACGCTGAAAGTGATGAACTTGAATTGAGAATTGCAATTGAGAAAGATCTCAAAAAAATAGACGAATGGCTTGTCAAACATCGTCTGTCGTTGAACCTCAAGAAAACGAATATGGTTTTTGAAAATAGGAAGATAAATAATTGAACTTTTCTTTTCAATGGTAATGCTATCGACATGGTAAAGTCATTTAACTACCTTGGTTTATTAATTGATGGAAAACAAAAATGGAAAGATCACGTGGAGCACATAATCAAAAAAATTTCTCCCTACATATTTATATTAAAGAGACTTCGAAATTATTTTTCTGCCGGCATGTTATATTCGGTTTATTATTCTTATGTTTTATCAAATATAGTGTATCTTAATCCAATATGGAGCAGGGCACCTCAAACTACACTAACCCGCTTAAATGTTCTTCACAAAAAAGCAATAAAAATAATTTTTAGGTACCCTGTCTTGTTTCCTAGCGAACAATTGTACAATGAACAATATTTAAGTTTTAAAACCATATGCAAAAAAGAATTGTATATGATTGCATTTAAAATAGTCAACAATTATATAAAGCATAATTTCATACTGAATAGAATGGTAGATATCCACCACCACAACACTAGGAATAAGTCAAATTTTTATTTAAGTCTTTTCAAAACAAATAACCAATATAACCAAAATAATTGCCTTTATAACTGTTTAAAAATATATAATGAATTACCATCAGAATTGAAAAATATTAATAACGTATATGTTTTTAAAATGGAAATAAAGAAGTATATTTTGAGCCAAATTTAATTTAATTTACTTATGAATTTATGAATTTTTAATTTTATGAAGGAAGAAAAATAAAAAAATTGAAGCTAAAACAAAAGCTAAGCTGCTCCCATCATACTTAAAATAAAACTCTAAACTAGAAAACACAAAACTTTAATTTTGTTTTTGTTGTTTAAGTTTTTGTGATTTGTGAATTTCTATACTTAAGTTTAATTTTAAGTTAATGTTAATGATTCATTTTATTATCTTTTCTTTTAAATTTTACTTTGTATTAGTTTTTTTTTTCCTTTCTCATCTTTCATATATTTAATAAGTTAATTTAGTCTATGTATTTAGATAAAACTTAAGATTTTAACTTTAAGCTTTAAATTTAAATTTTTTCAATTTTGGTACGAATGGAAATGCATTTTTTTTTTATTTTTTTAATTGCTAATTTTAGTTTTAATTATTTATTATTCAAAAATATTTTGAAGATCATACGGCCTATGGCTAAGATCGAAATTTAAATTTTTATTTGTAATCTCAATTACTTTTACATTTGAATTAATAAAGAAAAAAAAAAAATAAAAAAAAAAACAAATTTAACTGAAATAAAAAATATAAAAAAATAAAAACAAAAAAAATCTATTGAATGCTTCATATGACCTGAAATTTTATCTTTACATGAGTTATCTGACATTTACGAGAGTTAGAGATCTTTATGAAAATATTAGTGATTTCTACTTTATCATGAGAGGTCTATGTCAGTACGTAAATTATTGTTCTTTTAAAAACTTTAAATTTGGCTTGAAATTTAATTATAATTACTCCACAGCGGCCCCAAGTGAACAAATACATTTCAGTACCCTGAGAAGCGCGTTAAATATTAAAAATCGCTAATTAGAATTAAAAAAAGAAACAAATAAAATTTTGCGGACATAAAAAGTACCACCGTCTTGAAATGTCATTAACTATTTCAGATGATTGTGAGCATGAACATAAAAGAAATATATTTCGGTACCTGTTGTTTTCGTTTAAGGTAGTGTCTTATTGTCAAATATTATTTGTTCAATATTCTATTTACACGTGTTCGTTAATAAATATTATAAGATTTAAAAATTGATAAGACAGAAAAAGAAATAAATTGATAGAAGCAAATCTAAAATGATAATAACGACATTTAGATTTTGGCAATGTCATACAAACATGAAAAAAGTAGCCCATTTTAATAAGATCTTGAACGTTCTTTTTTTCAAATCTTCACGATAAACTTACTTAGTTCAAGTGTTTACAAATTACAATATTAAAATCTACAATAAAATCATTTTATGTACAATAATAAAATATAAAACGAATAGAATTAGTAATTTAAAATAGAGATTATAAAAAATATACAATCAGTTTACACAAAATTCCTAATAAAATTAGGAAATTATTTTCAATAAGGATTTCTTTACATCTTTACTCATATCAAAATTTATTGTTGTGTTGTATTGGTTTGTGTTTATAAGCATTCTGTTAATAGGCTTATATTTCCTGTAGTTAGTTCTGTGAAATGTAATAGAAAATATGTTTTCACTAGCTTTGAAACCCGTCATAAATGAGGGAAGCAAAATAAATTCTATCATTTCTTTCCTTCATTGGAGTTTTCATTTCAAGTTTAAGAAAAATACGTATTTGCTTACTAATTTATAATACCTTTTTGTATTATAACGCTTTTAATTACCATATAAACAGAATATTTGTAGTAAGGTGCAAAATTTTCTATTCCCTAAGGTAATTTACCCGATCATTTTAGCGACATCATTTTTGACAACATTGAAAATTTTTCGTATAATTCAAAATTAAGTTAATCCTGTTAACATTCAATAACATTCGCTGCGTAAGTTTAGCGTCAAAGTTTATAGCGAACAAATAATATTTTATAATGAGCCACAACTTTGAACAAAAACAATTTTAAAAACAAAAATAAATAAAATTGTAAATATAACAAAACATTAATATTGTAGGTACACATAATATTTATTTTGATGAATAAAATAAAAACTCGTGTTGGAGAAAAAATTAAAATAAAAAATACTGCAAATAAATAGGTATTTACAAAACTGTTCTTAACTTGTGAACTATTGATCGGTTATTTAATATTTCATTTCATTTCAAAAAATTCATTATCGAACTGTTCATGTTAAAATTCATACATAATTATTATTTATAACATACATTAAAGAGAAGAACAACAATCAATATGATTTAACCGATAAATATACCTACCTAGTATATTAAAAAAAATTCAGCACTCTCTACACCATACATTTCTAAACGCTTGAAGAAAACAAATATACCAAAAATTATAAATTTACAAAGATAAGAAATAAAAAATAATAGTACAAAATTTCATTTAATTTCTTTAAAAATGTATAGGTTGTTATTGTTTTTATGTGTAAATCAGCAGAACCAAAACCTAACCCTATAATACATACTAAATATTATATTCGATCATAAATTTATATATCATATAGATATATATGTAATGCCAAAATTTGTGTAATAAATGACGCTAAGACAGAAACTGTTTCCTGTAAAGGGTTCTGTCACTTAAGATTTCATGGTGCGTGTATCGATGCTCCCAGAAATTGGTACAGCGCATTTCTTGCTAAACACTTTGTTTGTGAGAACTGTTTAGAACAAAATAATGTTTTTGAACAGTTCCATAGTAAGATCTTCAATGCAATCAATGAAGTTAAAAACGATCACCAAGGCACGGTAGCAAAATTGACTACCGTAATTAAGAACAATGCTGCCAATTTCCAGGAGATGGAAAAAAATTTCGAGTCCCTCAATCATTCATTGGGATATTTTCCAGCTGAAATGAAAAAAATAATTAATGAACAAATGATGTGTTTGAAAACAGAAATTTTATCAATGAGGGCAATTATTGAGCCACTGAAAGCTACCAATAGTGTTAGTTTTGATGAATTAAAAATGGTGACGGATAGCCTGAGAAAACAGTATTCATCACTTAAAGAAAACACAACAGTCAATGATTTATCAATGAGTTTCCGAGACGTTGTTCTAGCCGATCTAGACATCGTTAAAAACAAATTAGAGATAATGAAAAAAAAAAAATATAATAATAATAATTGTAATGAAGTTTGAGCTAAACTAAATAAATAAATAAATTTGCTTTTGTTGTTTATGCAACACTTAAAAAAAAAAAAAAAAAAAAAAAAAAAAAAAAACAAAAAAAAAAAAATAAATAACAATTTTAACTCATCATCGCATCACATTTCTGGTTAGAGTATATACCTATAATACTATACAGGCTATGCATACGGTATGGCAAACTATGATGCTATGATCATTATCATAACAACAACAAAAAACAAAAAACAAAAAATCACATTTCTGGTTAGAGTATATATACCTATATTATTATAGTACAGGCAATGCATACGGTAGCAAAACTATGATGCTTTGATCATTATCATAACAACTAAAAAAAATAAAAATATGCATATTGTGTATAATTTTAAGTAATATGAATAACCTTTAAGTGCATTATGTTTTTTTCGTGTAAAATGCTGTTTGCCTTTTGGTTGTTACACCGTATTAAACTATTGATAAAATTTCTATTACTCCTTCTTATTATAAATCAAAAAACTTGTTTGTTTTATTTATATTATTATTATTATTTTTTATTTTTCCTTATTATTTGCTAAGAAGACTAGCATTAAATTAAAAAAATATATTTCATGCAATGGTATTTTTTCCTGCAAAGGTTCAGCATGGTAGACAGGGGTTAAAAAAGAGTACCAAAGCAATTTGTATACATATTGCAATTTGTATATGTGTTGGAGTATTCCGTCGGACTTACAGACATCCAGATAAATGCAGAATACATATATAAAATTCCTAAGTCGCGCTCTTGTGTTAATTGTATTTATTTTTATTTTTTTTTATTTTCCTGTTTATTTTCTCTAAAAGAGCTCATAGCTCTTACAGAGTATGTAATTCAAAAAATTTTAAAAACTATGTAATAGATATATATTAAATTTAATTTAAAAGTGCATTTAGTAAGTAATACAAATGTAAGAAAAAATAATAGTACATTATGTATCAATTTTATAACTCAAAATAAAAAATATTGAAACTTATTATTTGTGGTTCAATAAGCTATAAAAAGAGAAATAATAAAAATTATCCTAATAACATCACATTTTTCCATTCATTAATAAATTTTAATCTAGGTTTTGTTTTATTTTATTATAGTTAAGAAATATGTTTTTATTTTATTTTTGATGTTTTTTGAAGTTTTTATTTCTATAGTTAATTTGTTAAATATATTGATAGACGTATTATAGATTCAGTCCAAACCAAAGGAATTATTTTTTATTTTCTTGGCATATAATGTATTTGCTGATGTGGTATTATGTTGATGTATTTCCCAATTATTCGTTTTTATAGAATTTGTATTAATTAAATTGTTCTCCATATTATAAATCTGTAGCGCCTGAGACATTCTTCTGTGCAGTTCAAGAGATAGTATTTCCAACTTTCTATGCATTTCTGCAGTGGATGTACGCCTTTCGAATCCATAAAGATTTTTTATAGCATTATTTTGGATTCTTTGTATCATATTTATATTTTTCACATAAGTATTTCCCCAAACTAAGATACCATATGTGATCGTGGAGTGGAATAGAGAGTAATAAAGCGCTTTTTTTATATCCATTGGAACTCTTTTTTGTGTTAGTTTTAACATACCTGCTATTTTTCTTCCTTTTTTTGCTATGTCATTAGTTTGTTTATTCCATTTCAAATCTGCGTCTATGATAACTCCAAGATATTTATAACTTTTCACTTCGTCAAGCCTAATATCGTTAAATTTAACATTTAAAGAAATATTCAAACCTTGTTTTATTATCAAGTATTTAGTTTTTTTAACATTTACGGTGAGCTTATGTTTAGCCATCCATTCACTAGCCAATCGGATATCCAAATTCATTTTCCCCTCTAGCTTACAATAATCATTTTCCATGAACACCATTACCAAGTCATCTGCATAAAGAATGATATACAGTGTAGTTTCAATTTTGAGAATCCATTTATGTAACATGAAAATAGTGACGGTCCCAGTGAACTTCCTTGAATATCCCCATATTCATTTTCTATTACTTCACTTTTGTACTCCTCACATTCAGCATACTGTTTTCGTCCCCTCAAGTAACTATCAAACCACATAAGCTCTTTGCCCTGAATTCCACATTCAAAGAGTATACGTAATAAAATCTTTCTATCAAATGCTTTGGCAAAATCAAAAAATACTATTGGTATTTTTTTTTATTGTTTAAACCTTCTTGTATGTGTTATAAGATCAAATAATGCCGCATTTGTTAACTGACCATTTATATATGTTTACAAAATTTTACCAAATATAGACGCAATTGAAATTGGTCTGTAATTCACTATATCCTTTTTATCTCCATCATTTTTATATATAGGTACAACTTTATTTATTTTTAGTTCCTCAAGCATGACGCATTGGCTTATTTATTCGTTAATTAACTGACATATATTGAATGCTAGTTCATCCTTGCATTCTTTAATTATCATTGCTTGAATGTTATCATAACCTGCTGCTCCTGTATTTGACAATATATTGATTAATTGTTTTGTTTCACTGGTTGTAATCATCTTAAATCTAAATATACTTGAGGTTCTCCTCTTTACTTGATATACGGTGTTAAATTTTTTTGCCAGATTGCTTCCTATATTTGCATAATTTTTCATTTGTTGTTTGTTCTTGTCCAGAAAAAAAATCATTTGTGTAATCGGTTTTATTTTCAATAATATTTTTTATGTGTTTCCATGTTTTTTTCAGATTACATTCTACATTTTTAAACATATTTTTATCTAAGCAGGAACCTGATATAGGTTTAGTTGTGGTATAATCACAGAAGATAAATCCATTACTTTCCACAATTGTTTTGTACAACTCAATATCTGGATTTAGTTCCTCAATAATATTGTAGTTAAAATCACCTAATATGTAAATGTGTTTATTGCATAGTTTATTTAAATTAGTTTCTAATATATCATTAAATTTATTCATTATTTCCTTATTATTTTCAGGTGGTCTGCATATTGCCGATATGTTTATGTGTTTTTTATGAAATTCCATCTCGATATTTATTATGCTGTTATATTTATCACAGAAAGTTTCAAGAATTTTGTAATTTAATGAATAGTGAATAAATATACTCGCTCCTCCACCTTTACGAGTGTTTCTACAAGAGAATATATTTTCATAATTATTAATATTAATAAAATTTACTTCATGTTCTAATACTCATTTTTCAGTAAATATAATTAGGTGTTCTATTAGATCTAAAATGCACATAACTTCTTCAATTTTATTCTTTAGACTCCTAACGTTGAGATATAAGAGTTTAAGTGAGTTATTATTTTGAAATTTTATTTGAGCTGCGTCGTCAAAGTTGTTATTGACATGTGCTTGAACTGGTAAAATAAAATCTTCTTTATGTAACATTCGTTATCTGATATTATTCTTATAGTTTTACTATTTTTAGTTTTCCTTATTAATACTTTACCATTTTTAACCCATGCAAATTTAATTATATTATTTTTCTTTAGATCTCTAGCTTTTTTATGTAGACTTAAGTAAGATGTTAGAGAATCATTGATGAAAATTGGTTTAATTATATTACTTACTTTGATTATTATTATTTTAATTGACATATTTAACTTAACTTTTTTTTTATCTGCATTATTTTTTCTTTTATTTCATAATTTTTCAATTTAAACGATAATTTCTGATGGCTAACCTGAATTTCTTGGTCTCACGTGGCGTCGGTAGCCGAGTGGTAAAACACTCGAATATAGTAATATAACGACCGATGAAACACGGGTTCAAACCCCGTGAGAACCGAAATTTCAAATTTAAAAAAAAAAACACTGAAAAAGGGATTTTTCAATACACCACATCGGTTCTAATAATAATATAATTATAATATAATATAAAAATATAGTACAATATATATAATAATATAAAATAATATTAATACCAATATAACTAAGAAATAACAAGTATACCAATCGTTGTGATTAAAAGAGTCTCGCTTTCAATCATAATGGCAGCTTGCAACTAAAAAAACTTGACACGGTTCTCTCTACTTGACCGATAGATGGCTTGGAAAAAACACTAAAAATAGACATCACAAGCAGATAGCTACGCTAGACTAATCATTTGCCTAGTGAAAAACTTACGATTCTCGAAACAGAAACAATGCCTCGGATATATAATGGAAACACAGAAATGATTCTCGGCACACGAAAAAGGACAAGGCTAGCACAATGGAATATCCGTACTCTTCGTGAAGCATCAAGGTTAACACAACTTGAAGACAAGATGACAATGTACAAAATAGACATTATAGGGCTCAGCGAGGTTAGATGGAATGGAAATGGAGAATGCAACACGGCTAATGGAAGCAGAATGATATACAGTGGGAAAACAGCAAAAGCAGAAGGAGGTGTAGCAATTGTAATCTCGAAAAGAATGAAAAACTCCCTAGAAACATGGAAGCCAATCTCAGATAGAGTTATAATGGCAAGATTCAAGTGCAAATTCTGACACACCACTATAATTCAATGCTACGCTCCAACAGAAGATGCAGAGGAGAATACCAAAGATGAATTCTATGCACAAGTCACCACAGCCCTGAATAGTACTAGAAGATCAGACATAATTATACTAATGGGTGACTTTAATGCAAAAGTGGGATCAAACAACAATGGACTTAAGAGTGTAATGGGCACACATGGATGCGGTACAAGAAACAATAATGGTGAAAGGTTGATAGAAATATGCCAAACATTAAACCTCACTATCGGTGGAACCATCTTCCCGCATAAGGACGTACATAAGTATACATGGACGATACCAAGTGGCAACGCCAGAAACCAGATAGACCACATATGTGTAAGCAGAAGATGGAGAAGCTCAATGATAGATGTGAGAAACAGAAGAGGAGCTGACATGGATAGTGATCACGAACTGGTAACAGGCGACTTCAAGCTGAAACTAAAAACCAACAGAAGCTACAACACCAACACCAATAGAAGAAAACAGCTAAATCTTCACTTGTTACAAAATACTGAAATCAAGTCCAACATGACCACGACCATCAGAGAAACAATTCGTCCGAATACACAGCAATGGGAAGAACTGGTTGTGAACATAAATCAGATTGCAGAGCAATCACTTGGCACTATCCAACACGAGAGAAAAAACTGGATTAGTGATGCAACTTGGGAACTGATAAAGAAAAGAAGTGATCTTAAGCAGCGTACTTGTAACAGAACTACAAGAGCTATAACAGCAGAATACAAAAACATAGCGAAACAAGTAAAGAAAGCTGCCAGAAGAGATAAACGCAGACACTTCGAGAAACTCGCAACAAACGTGGAAAGAGCTGCAAACCAAAACAATCCTAGAGAATTATACCTACAAATAGGTAAAATCACAGACACACGAAAATCCAATCAATCAGAGACTGGAACGGTATCCCACTCTCTAATACGGATGACCAACGCCAGAGATGGAAAGAATACTTTCAGGAAACAAGCAACATCAACAACATCCCAACAAATAGTTTCCGAGTCCGAGTAGTCCAGAACTGAATATCCACACTGAACCACCAAGCTTACAAGACATTAAACAGGGCATAATAACGCTAAAACGGAACAGGGCTGCAGGTATAGATGAACTTCCATCAGAATTGCTACAAGCAGACCCGGAATTAGCCGCTGAATTATTAGAACCTCACATCACGAAAGCCTGGGAGGAAGAAAGACTACCTAAATCCTGGAAAAAGGGCCTGATTGTAAGACTTCCCAAAAAAGGAGACCTAAAAAGCTGTAATAATTGGAGAGGTATAACACTGCTGAACATCATATATAAAGTTTTCGCAACCATACTGAATCGGAGAATACAGCCTAAAATTGAACAAAATAGAAGGGACGAACAGGCAGGATTTCGTCCAGAAAGGAGTTGCACAGATCACACCAACACACTACGGCTGATCATAGAACAATCTGTAGAATGGCGCTCTCCACTATATCTTTTGTTCATCGATTTCAAGAAGGCTTTCGACACGGTTCAACGTTTGTGATATGGAATGCATTAAGAAGAAAAAGAATTCCCGAAAAATTAATAAGATTGTCAGAAGCTTTGTATGAAGATGCAGAATCTTCAGTTCAGCGGACAAATAAGCGACACATTCACCACAAATTCTGGAGTAAGGCAAGGATGTCCACTGTCACCACTTCTATTCACGCTGGTAATAGATGAAATAATGAAAGAAACGGGTTCTTCCGAAGAGGTATAAGGTGGGATCTCTCAAGGACACCTTGACTATGCGGATGATATATGTCTGCTAGCGCATAGATTCTGCGACATTCAACATAAAGCAGACCTACTTCAGCAAGTAGCGCGCAGAGTCGGGCTAGAAATTAACATAGATAAAACCAAGGCCATGAGGATAAATAACACCAACACAAATACCATAACCATAGAAGGTCAAACAGTCGAATATGTGGAAAGCTTCTCTTACCTAGGTAACATTCTAACAACAAACGGAGGTACAGAAGCAGATGTCAACAACAGACTACGTAAGGCCAGAGCTGCGTTCGGTGAACTAAGTCCAATTTGGAAGAATGGCCAAATAACTAGAAAAACAAAGATTAGAATATTCAAAGCATGTGGAATGTCAACACTTATGTATGGCAGTGAAACTTGGATGACGACAAATAACATCAGTCAAAAACTTCAAGTATTTGCGAACAAATGCCAAAGAAGAATATGCAGAATATTCTGGCCAAACACCATCAGCAATAAGGACTTATGGCAGATAACAGGTGAAGAACCGATAATGCATTAAATTAAGCGCAGAAAATGGAGATGGATAGGACACACTCTAAGAAAACCATCAAATAATATAACAAGAATGGCCCTAGAATGGAATCCCCAAGGGAGCAGAAGGCGAGGAAGACCCAACAACATCTGGCGTCGGACTGCGACTTCTGAGGTAATAAGATATGGACGAACTTGGGAGGAGATAAAGACCATTGCGTACAATAGAGAACAATGGAGGAGGCAAGTTGATGCCCTATGCTCCCACGAGGAGTAACAGGACAAAAAAAAAAAAAAAAAAAAAACCTGAATTTCTTGATGCTTTTACTTGCCTGTTAGAAAATTTGGTGACTACTGATTTCAAGTCAATACCCAATTCTTTCACTACTGTTGAAATTATATCTCCTGTAGCTTTCTCTGGTACTTCATCTATTCCAGTGAATTCCAGAATATTGCGCTTTCTATCTTGTTTCAGTATTTCAATTTCAATTCTATTATTATTAATTTTATCCGTTATTATTAATTTTCATTCCTTAATGCTATATTTTCCTCTACTACCGAATCTAGTATTGCTTTCAATTCATTAACCTCACTTTTTACTTCACCAAGTTTACTTTCATGTGAACTCATTTTTGTAGTATTTCTTATAATTTCTCCATAATAACATAGTCTTTATTTAGATCTGCAACATTTCTTGGTTTTGACTGCGATTGCACTATAGCAGTGTTTGCCTTATCATTTATTGCTGTGGAACGGTTTTTTTTACTATTTTTGCATGGTTGCATAGCCGTAATTTAGCATCTTCCCCTACGTAGTCATTGAAATCTTCATTTTCCAATCCTGCACAGGCTATGGAACCACTTTCTGCACTCTCCATCACATTATTTCCTTAACCTTTTTTAAATTATAATTTTTTTTTGCACTTTAAACAATGGATTGCTCTATTACTTAACATTTTGACGTTTTAGGTTTTCTTAAAATGTTATCAATATAACGTCAATCAATGTGTTTATTAAGTGCTCGAGTTATAAAAAAAATACCTAACTCCTACCTTGTAAAGTATACATATTAAGCAGTTTAAGAAGTTCAATGTAGGTGGGCAATATTAAGGGATTATTCCAATTTAAAACTCCTACTGCAAACCTAAACCTTTTTTGAATATTTTCTATTCTAACAATGTGTTGACGATAAAAAGAGGACCAAACTTGGTTAGCATATTCAAGAATGGTCTGACTAATGTCGTAAATAACGATTTAGTAACATAAGGATCATCAATTTCCTTAGACCACTTTTTTATAGAACCAAGCATTGAGTTTGCTTTGTTAATGATCTTATTAATATGTATGTTAAATATAAGTTTGGAATCAATAGTCACCCCAAGATCATTAAATTCGATGACTCGTCTAATTATAGAACCATCAAAGGTATAATTATCACATTTACGGTTTGTAGAGCGAGTAAGCGATATGATGGCGGATATATCAACGTTTAAAAATAAACCATTATAATTACACCATTTCATAAAATTGTTTAAGTCTTTTTGAAGAGAAAAGGAGTCGTTATTTGAACTAATATCTTTAAAAAATTTCATGTCGTGTAAATTCGTATACCACTGCTCTGGATACTTCTAGTGATATCATTTATAGAAATAATAAATAACAGTAGTCCGAGGTGACTCGCTTGTGGCACTCCAGAGTTAGCAAAAAAGACGCAGAAGTTGCTGTTCTGAAAAGAACACTGTAGCATCTATTACTAAGATAAGAGTCAATCCATTTAATTAGAAAATACGAAAAACCATATTTTTTAAGTTTGAAGAGAATCACACTATGTGGTAAGAGATAAAATGCCTTACTAAGGTCAGTGTAAACCACATCTGTTTGCTTACCGGCTTCCATGGTTTTCAAAAAAGTTGAGGCTGATTCTATAAGATTTGTTACGGTTGACCTTGTTTTTACAAAGCCATGTTGCTCATTTACTTTAAATGAAGAACAGTAATTATAGATCTTATCAAATACCATAAGTTCAAACACTTTAGGTGAACTCGATAGTTTGGCAATAGGTCTATAATTTGAAACATTAATCTTTAAATCATTTTTGTTAACTGGTCTTATGAAGGACTTTTTCCAGAAATTGGGGAATACACACGAAGTTAAATATTTATTGAGGAAATAGGGTAAGATAAAGAATCTGCACAGTTTTTTAATGTGATTTCAGGCAGACCGTTTGGGCCTTGAACTGTATTATAAGCAAGTTTACTTAAGTAAATCTGAACATTGCTTCGTGTAAAGGATATTGATTCAAGTGGTATGTTTGGAAAGGTTTTTTAAATGAGTGAAATTTGCTTCATTAACTGTAAAGGTTGAAGAAGAATAATTACTTTCAAAAAATTCTCTAAAGTAGTTAGATATTTCATTTGCATCATTAGATGTTTGATTTTTAAATGTCATATAATTAGGATATTGATCTGTTTTTCTTTTAGAATTAACAAGTCACCAGAAAGACTTAGAATTCGTCCGTATTTCGGAAGCTATTTTACTTATGTAGGCATTGTACTTAAAATGTAATAAGAATTGAAAACCGTTATACAAATTTACGAAATTAAAATAAGAAATGCCATCTTTATTTTGTAAATGTACATTCCAGGCTTTATTATTTTTATTTTTTAGCTTTTTAAGTTCAATATCATACCATGGAGGACTCGAATTAATGTTTCTGTTAAATTTTTTGGGAACAAACATGTTAAACCCCTGATACAAAACTTGATAGAATATGCAGAACTTAATCGAATACGATTACGCAGCTATTAACACGATTAACTTGATTCGATAAATTTTCAATGATGACAAATAAGATGTCGCTAAAATGATCGAGCAAAAGATCCTTACGGAATAGAAAATTTTACACCTTACTACAAATATCCTGTTTGTATGGTAATTAAAAGCGTTCTAATAAAAAAATTTATTTATTTTATTTATTTATTATGCTCCATAAATTGTACAATTAATTCTTTTAAAACTATTTACTTATATATAATTATCTTTACTCGTTTGTAGTAGTTCAAAGGTAATGACTAGGTATTTAATAGTATCGACCCAGTTAATTTCGTAATTTTGCAGTTTTAATGATATAGAAGGTACAGAGAGGCTTGACCTTTTTTCGTAAAATAAATAGATACTATTTTTGAAGCGTTAATTTTTACTCTTCATTTTGCAAAGTTTCTCTAGAGTTTATTGAGTGAATTTTGTAGGTGTGTTAATATGTAACTGCGATTAGTGCCAGCAGAGTAAATTGCAGTGTTATCAGTAAATACTGAATTTTTGTAAAATCTAACATAGGGATATCTGCAGTGTAAGTGTTGTACAAATTTTGGACCAAGTACTGAGCTTTGTGAAACTCCGGCTTTAATTTCATACAAATTGGTGGATATATTAATTAATATCACACGAAATACTCTTTGATGAAGAAAGTTTTGTATGGTTTTAATTAAATATGTAGGAAATTTATACTTCTAATTGAGGTAGCAAGCCAGAGTGCCAAACAGTGTCGAAGGTGAAATTTATGTCAAGTGCTACTAAGCCAATAGATTTACGTTCATCTAAATTGGATTTAACATAATTTAATTTGACACGTAGAAGAGGGTAAATGGTACTATGGTTTACCCTAAATGTAAACTGCTCGTTTGGAAGAATTTTTTTTTAGCTGAAATAAACTTTCCCAGTCGGATTTTTCAAGTATATTTGAGAATCGGCATAGTAAACAGATAGGTCGAAAACTACTTAACTCTTCCATCGGTTTTCCAAACTTAAGGATCAGAATAATATGATCGGAAAATAAACTAGTTTTAAGTTTGAATTGTAAATCAGAATTAGATATCTTTTTGCGTTTACTGGTAACTTGTTGATACACAGATTAGATATGTGATCTGAACCTGCAGATTTTTTAGTTTTTAATTACGAAAATATTTCATTGGCAGATTTCAGTTTAATTTATTCAAAGGATCATATCTCTGCTTGATCAATTTTGCTTACAGATTCCTCCACCATAAGATTTGTATCATAGTCACTTATGTTGTTATTCACGGCGTCTTTGTTATAAATTTTTTTGGCTAATTTGCTTTATCAATGTTCGCGAAAAATATGTTACTGTCATCCTTTAAAGTACCTATATGAATTTTTATTTTATGTTTAAAACTTTGAAATTATGACTGCGTATCCACTTTCTTCTAACACTGTTTCTGTGCCTGATTATATTTATGATATAGTTAGGTAATTTTTCGGTGTATTGTTTGACTATTTTCCTGGGTACAGCCAATTCAGCTGCTCTTTTAATTTTATTGTTTACATTAGATATCATAGTGTCTATTTGTTAACAATAGTCAACAGAAGCATTATTGTATTAAGATTGCACATTATTGTACAGATCATATTAGTATTGAATATATAAGTAAATTTATTACGTAATTCGTTTAACTTAATTGAATTATTTTCTAAATACACATTAGTTGGAAATCATTATATATAATTTAGTGTTTTTATTTATTGCTTTGATATCCAAACATTTTATCCTGTTTCCAATAAGTTATTCTTCAAATCAGTGCAAAAATATTTTAAGGAGTGATTCTTTGGAGTATTTTAGGGAAAAAGTTGTTCTAGACGAGGGGACTATCTTTAAATTTAACCTGGGCTACAGAATTAAAGAAAATCGGATTATACAGCTTCGAAGGAAAAGAAGCTAGAATAACATTTTAAAAATTAACGGTATGTGTTGGATGAGTATCAGACTTACCGTTTCTGAATATTAGCTGTACAAACTTAAAATTTTGCTTTTACCAAATGAAAATTTTGTACAAAACGTTGATTATTTCGAAAAAATTTTTTTTAAGTGTGTTGATGCATTACATCATCCCCTACAACCTTTCCATACACAACTTTCATATCAGATTTGCCGTTTTTAGGTTATATTGTTTAGGCATAATTTTTCGAAACCGATTTTCCCTCGTCTAGAACAACTTTTCTAAAATACTCCAAGGAATCACTCCTTCAAAAAATTTTCTCTGAACCGGCCACCCTGTATAATATATATACGCAAATCTGTAATTTATAATACATACTAGGGGGCCCTGTTGAGTAATTATAATTCAAGTTGAAGCCAAATTTAAAGTTATTAAAAGAACGGGAAGTTACCTACTGACATAGACTTCTCACGATATAGATACGCAGAAACCACTCATGTTTAATAAAAAGTTTTAAGGTTAGTAAGTTAAGTGGCATTTAGTGGACAAAATTACTAAAAATAAAATTTTTTGTCATTAAAGAGGTATATACCTAGATATACATATTTTTAATAAAAACTATATTAGTAAATAAATGATCAAAATTTAGAAACAGTTACTTAGATAAAAAAAAAATGAAGAATTTAAGTGATTGTTTTATATATTTTTATTTTAGATGTATCTGTTTTTTTGTTTTTATTTGACATATTATGTACATAGGTTCATTTGCAAGTAATAACAAGTAATAATAATAACTGATTTGTTTGTGTTTCTTTTTTATTTTAATAAGAACTCGCATATGCATAATGGTGAATAAACCATATGATATGAATAAAAAAAATTTCAACTGTGTGCGCATTATTGTTTTATATACAACTTATTTTTATAAAGAAGAGTTAATTAATCCTTATTTCATTAACCCTTTAAAGCCACCAATAGTAAGATTAACACCAAAGGCTGTGAAGGAGGTGACAATAGATATATTCTCACTAGATTCAGAGGTCACAAAATTTACGATAATGTTCGTTTATTCTTAGCATATTTGCATGACCATCCCGATAGTGTTTGCATTGATGGCAAGACTAAAACCAACACTATGGTGTTAATACAACAGGAAGTTCTGCGTCTGATTACCAAACGCTGCTGAAACTTTTTTTTTCATACCATGAAACTCTAAGCGTACCGCGCGACAATGTTATAAATGATTTAAAAATTTTCGGTTAATTCGTATCCTCAAATAGTGTCAAAAATTTTCTTAAATTAAACCATAAACTAAAACGATCACAACCTACTCGTTCCTAACTAGAACTCTTTGATTCGCATTAACACAAAGGCTAATCAGTTTGAAGCCAACGTATTAGTATCCAATCCTACTCCCATAAAAGTTCACTTTCTTTAATACTATCAAAATGTTAGAGGACTGCGAACAAGAACTAAATCCGTCTATCTAAGCTCCATATCACTTGAGTTCGATTGTTACGTATTAACTAAAACCTGGTTAGCACCCATTAGCAATGACTTAGAACTATTCCACTCTACGTTCATCGTATTTAGAAAAGATAGACATAGTCATGGTTCTGATTTAATTTAATGAGCTAATAGCACCCTTCCTGAAGGTGGTGGTTTCTTGATCGCTGTAAAGAACTCTTTCAACGTTAGTGAAATTTCAATAACCAACTCTAATTCAATAGAAATTGTTTGTGTGAAGATTGCTTTTTATTCCAAAAATGTATTTATCATTAAATGTTATATTTCTTCGAACAGTAACCTAGATAGCTACAAAAACTAAGAAGCATATTTAATGCCTCATAACCTTTGTAGTGAAATAGAGTACATATTCATAGATTCCCTTAATTTAAATTGCCTTCATCCTCAGTTCGTAACTATCAAAATTGTTAGCTAGATTTGATATTTGTGTCATATTGGAATAACAAAATAATTTCAGGATATACTCGTAAATATTGACCCTTATCATCCCCCCATTCACTTTACGTATTTCATTGATTCCGGTAATATTCCCAATGATGAACCTTTTTCCCAGTTTAATTTTGGTAAAACTGATTTTGATAAACGAAAAAAATTTTATGTCCCATTTTTAGTACCTCTGACAACCATCGTAGTTTCTACGAAATATTTACTCAAAAGCTTCTTACTCTGTATACCAAAAAAAAGGTTTACTCTAACTCAAGTCCTCCATGGTTCACTAGAGAAATTAAAAAACTTAGAAAAAAGAAAAATAAGGCCTGGACTAATTACATAAAATCTAATACCCCAATTAATTATAATACCTTCTTCTAATCTCTTAATCAATCCAACTTTTTTGGAAATTTTTCAACATAAAAGGAGAATGTGTCCAATTCCCAAGTTTCATGAAATTTATTAACACACTCAGTAACCAACCAAAAATTATTTCACGATACTTTCGTGACTTTTTTATGAATTCTTATTCCCCTTCTCTTTTTAATGTAAACATTCATGAATTTATTCACATGGATGAATTCCTGGAAACCACTTTATCCTCCTTACTCATAAATGAAACTCTCGTTGTAGACTAAATTTAGAAATTCTTCTAAAAAGATGCTCAAGATCTTTATCTTTTACTCTGTCTATCAATCAATAAATCAATTTCTACAGAAATGTTTCCATCTTTCTGGAAAAATGCCTTCATTAAACCTGTTCACAACAAAAATGAGAAAAACGAAGTAAGTAATTATCGTTCAATTGCCCAATTATCTTGCATTCCTAAAATATTTGAATTAATCGTTTTTGATCAGATGTATCACCATTGCACTTGCTTCCTTATACCAAATCAGCATGGATTCGTAAAACATAAATCCACAGTAACTAAATTAGTTGAATGTACTTCTAAATTTATTAACAATATGAAGAAAGGCTTTCAAACTGACGTTGTCTATACTGATTTCAGTAAGGCTTATGATCTGTTCCCACATAATGTTATTTTATGTAAATTAATAAAACTAGGATTCCCCAAGTCACTTGTTAACTAGGTAGAATCTTACCTTAATAGAAAATACAGCATACAATTCAGGTCAGCTACATCGTCGTCTTTTGAAGCAAATTCTGGGGCTCCTCAAGGAAATCATTTAAGTCCACTTTTATTAATAATCTTCATTAATGACGTTGCATTAGTAATTAAATCCTGTCAAGTCCACATCTATGCTGATGATATGAAAATTTTAAAAAAATAACGTCACCAAATGATTCGCTATTACTGACCTAGATAACCGTTTCATGTGGTGTAAGATTAACAACCTATTTTTAAATATCATAAAATGTGCTGTGATGGGCTGCCATAGACGTCCACCTATTTTTTAATTAATTATTTCCTTAACGGACAAGTATTAGAAAACTCTATCAAGGACTTAGGTGTTTGCTTTTATGAAAAACTCTCATGTTCATATGCTACGAATAGAGGCAATTCAAAAAAAGTTTTTAAGATTTGCCTCGTCACCTTGACTGGTTCGACCCCTTAATTTTGCCACCATACGAACATAGAACTTAATTCATATCGCCACTCTAAAAAAAAGGCCTGAAGTTGCTGCCGCTATTTTCGTTACTGATATAATCAAAGGAAATATTATCTCTCCTTTTATTTTCAACTAAGTTCTTCATTTCATCAAACCAACTATGTAATGAATGAACCGATCCATAGAATGATGATCCTGGGGAATAAATACCAGGACGTTATTGATTTCTCTCTCTCCAAAGATACCCTGATAAAAAAAGATGATAAAAAAACGTATTTTCTAGTCAATAATTTTTTTTTGTTTTCTTTCTGTTTTTAATCACTAATTTAAAATTGTACTACTAAAATAATCTCTAACATTCGATTTAATCCACCAAGTAATTGACTAATTCATTCCGTTAATTTATATTCTTTTGAATATCAATTGCTTTTCTCTCATTACACAGATATCAGAATTGGACTTAAGTTTAGTATACCAACTGTTGCAGAGCTCTGATATTTTGCATTATAATAAAATTTCATTCAAATTATTTTTATAAATTTTAATTTCTAACTCTATTATTTGTTATGTTAATTGAAATTCATATGATTTAATTTGATTCGTTTATATTTTGGTGATTTTTATCAAGGTGAAACCAGTATATTTTGTCAAGGCTGATAAAGGCAACGCACTGGTAATTTCAAACAAAGATTACGATAATATGATGGAGGAGAAGATCAAGAAGGGACCTTACCGAAAATTATCCTCATCAACAGTTCATCAAGCGAGTAGACAGTACTATCAAAGAAAGCATAAAAAATAATGACAAGTAATAGGAGTCAACAAACTTAAGGCCCCCAATCCAGCACTTCCTAGAATTAAAGGACTTCCTAAAATCCACAAACCAGTGAATGAGATAAGAGAAATTGTGACAGCAGATATATCTCCAACATATAAAATATCCAAATGGTTAGTGGGGGAGTTTCGTAATATGGATAAGCAGTTGGAAACTCAATCAGTGAAAAACTCTAAGGAACTTGCTCAAGAATCACAATCAAAGGGAGGACTTGACAAAGACGAGGCCATGGTCTCTTTTGACGTAAAATCTCTTTTTCTCAGTATCCCAGTCAAAGAGACTATTGTTCTAGTAGAAGAATGGTTACTACATCAGAAAGCTGGACCACAGTGGAGGACGAAAGTAAAACAATACGTAAAGCTGATCCGCCTTTGCATGCAAGAAAATTATTTCACCTTTAGAGGGGATTTCTATAAACAATTGAAGGGGAAACCCTCCCTTTCTCCATTCATCAGTGAAATTTTAATGGCTAAATTGGAATCAGAAGAACGGTTATCAAGATTTTGGAAGATATTCGTAGATGATATTTTTGCTGTAATAGGGGAAAGGGAATTAGAATCAACACTAACTACTCTTAACGGACTTCACAGGAATATACAGTTTACTGTGGAGGTAGAAAAATAAGGTCCACTACCTTTCTTAGTTATACTAAAAATTATATATACATAATAATATATAATTACATATATTATCAAAAATCTCTATAATATTCAATACCATATAGCTACATAATATATATTGATATACCTATATGTGCTCATAGTTTACAATATTCATATTAAACTGATTAAACATCATTGTAGCTATATTTTGACCTGAAAATTTAAAAAGAATAAAATATAATACGACATACATTTTATTTACAAACAACTTCTTTATATGAAGTAAAAAAAAATAAAACACAGGTTTTTATTTTGATTTTACGTTTTTCTTAATTTCTTCTACTATAATTTATTCTTTATATTATATGATATGTATTATATTGATATATACGATTTTAACGCAGCTGAGAAGAAAAAAGTGTTGTTGACGTTTTCTTTTTGTAAAGTTTTTTTTTTTAATGAGAATAAAAAAAGCTTTTAGATTTTTAACTCAATTTTCAAGAGCTTGAATTTTTAAGGTTTTTATTTTATGCGTTTGCCACATCTATATGTAAATTATCTTTGCTATAATATTACGCAAAGCTGATTATTTATTGATCTTGTGGACACATTTTGCCGTTTTATGTTTTCCTTTTTAAGAATAGTGAAATACTCATAAACACATACATACAAATATATAAAGTTATATCACAGATAAGTAATTATACAGATGTGCAGTTCTGCAGTTCTAACAAAAAATCCAAAACAAAAAATTTTAATAGCGGACATCTAACAGAGGACAATTTTAGCAGACACCTTTTGAAAAATAAGAATAACTGAAACGAAAGCCTTTTAAAAGTTTTTTGGAGCGATAAACCGCTTTTTTTCTTTTTTATATGGTTTATTTTTTATTGTTAATTTACAGGAATGTATGTGTTTTCCTCTTTTATTAAATTAAATTTACTTACTTTATTGAATTATGAATGATAATTAAATATTTAAATATCTACAGGTTTGAATTTTATTTTTTGAAGATAATATTTGTATTTTATATATATACTAGAAGAAACCACCGGGTACATACCGAACCGAGCAAAAGAAAGTAATTTTTCTGTGAAACGGAACAATAAAATTAAACATTTGATACGTTGAAAGTATCTGACAACAATATGTAGAATAGTAATATTAATAGCAAACTACAAAAAAATAAAAAAATGTTCAAAATTTTAAGTTAATATTAATATTAAAATAAAATAAAAAAAATTTCAGATAGCCTTAACCTTTTTTGTAAGATTTAATTTTTTTATTATTTTTTGATTTCTCGAGGGAAGGTGAAAGCCTCGACAAATACTAAGCAGACCGCGCACGTAGGAACTTAGCTATGTGGAACTATAACCCACTAAAACCACCGAAACCCTTTACCACAACTGAAGTTATTAACCAATTAATTGATTGTTCGTGTTAATTGGGAAAACGTGTGTTGGAATGTTTTTAAAAAAATAGTTTCCGATAATTTTATTAAACCACTAATCATACCTATGGGTTAGTACCGTTTCCCAATTATTATGAGTGAGTTTTAAAATTTATCATATAGGAAACAATTGGATAAAATGAAGTATTCTAGATCTGGTATGCAACATTGTTATATTGTCAACCTCCTGGTATGCAACCATTGTCAGTTACAGTGTCGTTGTCAGTAGTTTTCCCCTGTCTTGGTTCTGCTAGAATTTTAATTTTTAGAGCAGTGGATTGTGTAGATTGTGTAGAGCTGACCATGAGTGAAGGTAGGTTGAGGGAGATAAATTCCGACTCTTTGAAATGTTTGACCTTGTGATTTATTGATTGATATTGCATATGCAAGACTTACTGAAAATTGATGTCTAATAAATTATTGTAAAATAATTTTCATTCTATATCTGGTATTTTTTTTTATTTTATAAAGATAAAGAACTTTCAGCAAATTTTATTTTTTTTGTGGTTTGGTATTAAAAATATTATCCTATACATTGTTTTCAGATACTTTAAACATGTCAAATGTTCAAAATTTTCTTGACTTGACTATTCAGGTGCTCAAATTAAAAAAGATATACCTACAAAATTTTTGCACAAAAGAATTCGGAACAAAACAGATCAATTTAGAATTATTTTAAACAATCTACTCAACAACGATCAGATGACTTTTGGGCAAAAAAGTTAAATTAACGGAAACTACTGAACACAACAAATTTTTTTACTCTAGATCATTCTTGAAAAGTTTATTGAATAAACCTAACATTTTGCTGAAATATTAACAATTTAGCGAATGAATATATTTTAATTTTTTTATGGAGTCACCTTAAATTTTAGTTTTCTATTTGCCGACACATGGATTTTTATGTAGATATTAATAAATATTATATTTTTGTTCTTATAAAAAAAATAATTGTCACAAAATAATTGTGTTAAAAAAGTTCAATCATTCCATTTTCGAAGTATTTCAAATTACTTCGAAATAATTTAAAATTGAAAAAAGAATACAACTAATGAAATTATATAGATATACCTCAGATTTGCTATACGGTTTAGCGTAAAATCAGCTTCATTGTGAACTGTATCCATCATTTTAATTTATCCTTGGTAGGTAAATAACATATTTTATTTTTGAATTGATTTTTCTTAGAAAACAACCGTATACGTAAATAATAGTTTATTTAGAAAAATTTTTTTTTTTGTAGATGTTATGTTAAAATGTTTTACATGGGGTGAAATTTTAAATTGAAATTTCTAATTAAAAATTAAAAAAATAAAAAAAAATATATAATTTTGCTTATTCTCTTTTTAAATATCTATCATTTTAAAAAATAATAATGAACATCGGTTGTTAGGTTCAGCTTTGAACGGTACGTTTTCAATCTATAAATTAAGCAAAATGGATGTATTTTCAAATTACTATGACATTAAAGAAAGTGTTCGACGCATTACTATTCATATTCACCACTAAAACTAAGAAACGTCAATCCTGATAACTGTTTAAAATATCAGCACAGTTTTAATTTATGATCCTTGCTTTAATTCATGGCAAGCTCATATTATTTGCTTTTTTCGTACAAACATTTTATCTAACATTATTTGCTCTAGACTGAAGTCATTACACACATAGCATTTTTTAACAAAGCTTGAATTACCTAATTTATTTTCTTCTTTTTAGTGCATTTAATGTCGCGACCAAAACTGTGTAACCCTTCGAAAAATCAAGTTTTTTAGATTTTTTTTATTATCTTTTTAGTCATAAATTAAGAGAGGTTTTTTTTTTATTATAATTAAATATTATAAAATCTGTAAAATAAATTTGAACAATAAAATTTTAACATAGGTTCGATAAACATAACATTTCACCAATATACTAATAAGACTTCCTAACCAAAATACAGTACAAATTATTATATTTATTGTACCTACATTTTGGCTGTTTGAGTATACATACATATATAGGTAGAATAAATGCTAATTGGCATATTATATTATATATTATTATATGCATATATCTACATGATACATCATAGTGTCAAAACTGTCAACTGTCAACATAATACATTCCATGTTTGGATAAGTAGTGTCCAACACCATCGCCACTCGCCACATGTGGCGAATAGAGTATGTGAATGTGGCGAATGCAGCAATAAAATTGTTTTACGAAAAACTATTATATTTCTTTTCTTCGAGTAATAAAAAAGTTTAGCTAGTTTCTAAACCAAATTTAATTATTTTGTAAACCAATTTCTTAAAGATTTTGTCACAAATTGTTTGCCAGGTTTTTAACAAAAAAACACAAGAAATAAAAGAAAAACGAAGAAGTACGTTAGAAATTTTTTTAAAAAAAATCAATCATAGTAGGCATTTTTATATTTATTTCCCATTTATGGATGATTTTAAGTTGACTATCGCGCATTATTTCTTGCAATTTCGAACTAAGTGAATCGCAATTTTTATTAATATTTTTAATTTCTATAAAAAAAATCCACCATAAAAATGGATAAATATTTTAAACGACGTTCCAATAATCCACCTGAGGAAGAAGAAGAAGCAAATAGTTCAACTCAATTAGAAAAGAAAAAACGGAATTGATGGAACAAGACCAAAAACCTGTATGTATATTATGTAATAAAAATTTCATTGACAACAAAGTGGACAGTTTAAAAAAGCAAAGTGAGTTTGATAAGAAGTTTTCTATTGGTAAACAATTAAGAGCTAACGAAATAATTCGGTTAAAGTCAAATTTAAATATGCAGCAAAACGGTTTTTAACAACCTCCGAACTTCTAACTTTAGCCAGTTATAAAACGGCTTGGATTCTAGCACAAAAAAGAAAACCTTTTTCGGACGGCGAGTTAGTTAAAGAAATTATCCTGTCTGTTATTGAAATTTTACTCGAAAATTATAAAGAAAATGTGAAAAATGACATAATACAAAAAATAAAAAATATGCAACTAAGCCACCAAACTATTGCTCGTAGAATGCAAGACTTGATGGAAAATATTAATAGCCAATTGTTACAACATTTAAAAAATTGTATATGTTTTTCTTTAGCACTGGACGAATCATGTGATATCCGAGATACTGCACAGTTAATTTTTTGGATACGTCTTGTATCAAATGACTTTAAAATATATGAAGAAATGTTAACAATTCGTGGAATGAAAGACCGTACCAGAGGTATAGATATTTTTAAAACTTTTGAAAGTGTCGCTCAAGATTTTCAATTAGATATAACCAAATTAGTATCCGTCACGACAGATGGTGCTCCAGCAATGCTTGGACAGAAATCTGGATTTGTAGGTATTTTGAAACAACAAACTAACGTATCCTTGGTAGCTTCATTCCATTGTATGATACATGTAGAAAATATTTGTGCTCAATTATCCAGAACTGACATTTTTAAAAATGTGATGGATACAGTTGTTAAAGTTGTTAATTATATTCGAAGTAGTGCTATGAACCATCGTCAGTTTTCGGAGCTATTGAAAGAAATTGATGACACTGAATTCAATGATCTTGTGTATTTTAGAAATGTTCGTTTGTTAAGCCGTGGAAAAGTTTTGCAACGATTTTCTTCACTGATTAATCCTATTGTAGATTTCCTTGAAACAAAAGAAATGCTTACAAAATATTCTATAATCGAAAAAAATGAATGGCAATGCGACTTACAGTTTCTCACCATCATAACATTGCATATTAATGAGTTGAATTTAAAACTTCAGGGAAAAGAAAAGCTAATATGTGATCTAGTGCAGTATGTACGAGAATTTATGTCTAAGTTAAAACTTTTTGTAACTCACATGGAAAATCTTGATTTCACGCATTTCGTTAATATGGAAAAATATAAAGAAGATTCTAATTTTAATAGACAGCGTTATGTCGGATGGTTGCAGGAACTGCAAGGAAAATTTGAAGATCGTTTTGTTGATATTGAAAAATTCAGACCGGCTTTCCAACTCATGCAAGATCCTTTCCATTTTGACATCAGCAATTTCCAATTATGTTCAGATATCGCGAATATGCTAAGTTTGAACCGGCGTAACTTTGAATCAGATATGCTTTTGCTTCAAAGCCAGAACGATTATCATAGAAACGAAGAGTCAGTTTTATTAATGTGGGCTCGCTTATTAAAATCAAATGAGTTTTTGGTACTGGACTCAGGTATTGCAAAGCTGTTGAGTATGTTTGGAACAACATGGGTGTGCGAATCCACATTTTCAGCTGTAAATTTCATAAAATCAAAGTATCGATCCAATATTATTGATAAAAATTTGGAGGCAGAACTAAAATGTGCAGCTTACGTGGGTTTTATACCAGATTTTAAGCGCACGGTTCAAGAAAAAAATTGCCAAACATCATATTAATATTTTTTGGAATTTCTTATCAATAATAACTTGTGAACTACAATATATATCTAATGAATTTAATAAAAAAAAAAACAATTTTTTTAATAAAATTTAATAAAAAAAACATATTTTTTATATTTATTTTTAATGTGGCGAATGAAATTATTTAAAAATAGCGATTGTGGCTACAATCGAATTTCTGTTGGACACCGCTGAGAGAATAATAATTAAAAATTACTTTTTTTTTTATTAAAAAAATATTGTTTTTTGTTATTAATTATATTATATTATAAAAATTATTATTATAATACATAATAATAAAAAATATATTTTTTTAATAAAAAACAAAAATTTGAATTAATAGAAAATCGAACTCACAAACATTTCTGTAAAACCTTTATTAATAATATAATCCTACTAATTAATTTTTTTTTCCCTACTAAAAGTACAAAAAACCAAATGCGATTAATAAAAAAAAATAAAAAGAATTTGACTCAAAAGAGAATCGACAAAAAAAATTTATTGCACGAAGCACGAAGCACACGAAAAACCACAAAAGGTGTGCCTTCAAAATCGTGCTCTTGCGTATTATAATATAGACTAGAAGAAACCCCCGGGTACATACCCGGCCGAGCAAAAGAAAGGAATTTTTCTGTGAAACGGCACAATAGAATGATTTTTAATACAATTATACATTTCATATGTTGAAAGTATCTGACAACAATAGAATAGTAATATTAATAGCAAACCACAAAAAAATAAAAAATATTCAAAATTTTAAGTTAGTATTAATATTAAAATAAAATAAAAAAATATCAGATATCATTAAACTTTTTTTGTGAGATTTAATTTGATTTTATTATTTTTCATTTCTCGAGGGAAGGTGAAAACCTCGACAAATACTAAGCAGACCGCGCACGTAGGAACTTAGCTATGTGGAACTTTAACCCACTAAAACCACCGAAACCCTTTACCATAACTGATATTATTAACCGATTAATTGATTGTTCGCGTTAATTGGGAAAACGTGTGTCCTATGGGTTAGTACCGTTTCCCAATTATTATGAGTGCGTTTTAAAATTAATCACATACCAAACAATTGGATAAAATGAAGTATTCTAGACCTGGTATGCAACATTGTCTTATTGTCAACCTCCTGGTAGGCAATATTGTCAGTAGTTTTACCCTGTCTTGGTCCTGCTAGAATTTTAATTTTTAGAGCAGTGGATTGTGTAGAACTGACCATGAGTGAAGGTAGGTTGAGGGAGATAAATTCCGGGGGGAAATGGAATGGGAAATTGAGGGGGAAATGGTTTGAGGCCAACGAATGCTTAGGATTCGCCGGAGACATCTATTGATGTACGCTTGGAGTTTCCTGATGATGTTTACTGAAACTTATGCTTCGCAAGGGTACAAGAGAACAGATTTTACACTTGCGAAAGCAGTACAGGCTTTACTGATTCGGGCTTCAATATCCAAATCGGCGCCTCCATGTGATGACACGATGCTGCCCAGGTAATTGAACGTACTCACTTCTTTGATTCGCATTTATTCATGGAGGATCGGATGTTGTAATGTGTGAGTTGTGCGCATGATTTTAGTTTTAGCAGAATTGACTTTTAGGCTCGCACTTTTTTCAGTATCATACAGCTTTTGGCACATGTCGTTCAAACCTCCATTCATATATGAATATAAACGCATATCGATGGCGTAATCTAAGTGGTTGATACGTTCGAAAGGACGTCACTGGATACCGTTGCTTTCGTTTACACTCATAGTAGTAGTCATTATGTCATCCATTACTACTAAAAGCAATATGGGTGATAAAATACAGCCCTGCCTTACTCCCTGACACACGTCGAAGCAATTTACCAGCTGTCCTCGATGTAAAACGCGATATCTTGCATCTTTGTAGGATTCCTTAATTATAGCTATAATTTTTTCTGGAATGCCTCTCCTACAAAGCGATTCCCAAATATACTCTCGGTTTACTCTATCAAAGGCTTTCTCAAGTCTAAAAACATGAGATTTAGCGGTGCTTTAAATTTAGTGCATTGTTCAAGAATTATTCGTAATGTGTTGGTGTGATCCACACACGAATGGCTACTGCGAAAACCTGCTTGGTGTCATTTGAGTGTAGCCTCTATTCTGCCTTTAATCCTTTCGAGTATTATTCTAGCCATTAATTTCGAGAAAACTGATAGTAGAGTGATATCACTTGGCATTTTCTGAGATATGGGTGATAAAACCATAAGCTCAAACCTGACAGGCACGCCCGCCCGTTGGATGGTCAGATACATTTTCTTTTAGGACGCTCATTGTGAGTACATACGCCTTTTGTAGCCGCTCCAACTAGGAGATGCAGACGCTACATACATTTATTTATTTATTTATTTATTTACTATTTAGTTCAAACAGTTTACAAAATATAATACAATTTAATTATTAAAATTTTGAATTAACACAATGTATCAAAAGATTTATGATTTAAAGTTTAAATTACTTTGAAATTTAATACAACATAGTTTTTATAAAAAACAAAAAAAAAAAAAAAACAAAATTAGATAAAATAAATTTCATCAGAAAAAAAAGGAGAAGATGAAAAGTTATTAAAAGTATTAAAAGTTAATTACTACAAGTTTTTATTAGTTAATATTAGTAGCGGAAAAACTAGATTAATTAGAAGGACTAAGAGAGCAAGTGAAACAAGGTTTTCTTTAAACTGGTTTTGTTCAAAGAAAAGTCAACACTGTTTTTCTATTAATTAACTGCCATTAACATTCTATTACTTGGCTCAAATTTACCATAATTAGTTCTATGGAAAGGAAGATTAAAAAGATGTTCTATAGGAAAACGCGTACTGGTGTTAATGTACGAGTTAATCTGATCTTTTATAAATTTGGAATCAATTTCCCCATTGTATACTTGGGATATGAATAAGATATCTGCAACAACCCTTCTTGATTGCAATGTATTCATCTGAAGAAGCTTCAGACGATTTATGTATGGAGGTAGGATTATTGGGTTAGACCAGGGAAGATTACGTAGAGCATATCGCAAAAATTTTTTTTGAATAAATTCAATTCTATTAATATGAGTGGAATAGTGAGGTGACCAGACAGGGCTTGCGTACTCAAGGTGGGGGCGAACAAGAGTAGTGAACAAAGGTTTAGTAATGTATGGATCATCAAATTCCTTAGACCATCTTTTAATAAAACCTAACATAGAATTTGCCTTGTTAATTATGCTATTAAAGTGAAGTTTATCGTCAAAAAGTACGCCAAGGTCTTTAAAATGAGAAACTCGGTTGATTAGTTTAGAACTAAAAGTATAATCAGTTATTATTGGAATGAATCTACGAGTAAAGGAAATAACAACGCATTTATCAATATTAAGGAGAAGATTATTATAGCCGCACCACTTAAAAAACGAATCAAAATCGTTCTGTAGTACAGTACAATCATTATATGAAAATGTTTTTTTATAAATTTTCATATCATTAGCATATATGATCACGGTACTATTGTTAATGAGATTTTGACATCATTAATTGAGATAATGAATAGTAAGGGACCTAGATGGCTGTCTTGTGGTACACCAGAGGTGGCAGAAAATGATTCAGAAAAAGCTGATCTAAACATTACACTATAAGATCTATTGGATAAAAATGATTTAATCCACATTATGAAGAATTTAGGAAATCACAGTTTTTTAAGTTTTAATAAAATAGAACAACAAAATAAACACTATGAGACAGTAAATCGAATGCCTTGCTCAAATCTGTGTAAATGACATCAGTCTGAAAGCAGCCTCCATAGTGTTCAGGAAGTGTGAGCAAGACTCAACTAAATTTGTAACCGTAGATTTTTTCTTTACAAAACCATGGTGATTAATTGATAAATGTTTAGAACAAATATCATAAATTGAATCAAAAACTATTAATTCGAAAAGTTTAGGTATGCATGAAAGTTTTGCTATTGGACGGTAATTTGTGACCATATTTTTAGCACCTTTTTTATAAACAGGGCGAATAAATGAATTTTTCCAATGTTGTGGAAATATTCCAGAAGTGAACGATCGATTGAATAAAAGGGAAATTTATATATGTATATTATAGTTTTAGTTTTGCTACAATTCAAACGGGTTTACTCGTTTTAACCTTCGTTTTGTATCATCATTGTCCTAGATCATCATTGTAGTCTATTTTTTATGACTTTGTGCGGTTGTTTTGATAACGCTGTCTATCAATTATACACCCAAATCCTTATGTAGATTATTATTGCGTAGTGTAAGGAAAAATGCATCAAAATGTGTTATGCTGTATAATGTGCATTGAGAGCTGGGACTATATATCCAGTGGATATATAACTTATGTACCACGGGGAATTTACTATACCACGTAGCACTTTGTTTTGAAAACTTTGTACTATGTTTCTATTGCTTTGACTGGTACAACCCCAGAGTTGAATTCCATAAGTTCGAATGGGTTTCAGAACTTGTTGGTAAAACAGAAGCTTATTTTTAGTTGATAGCACAGAGTGTCTACCTAGTAGCCAATACATTTTTTAGTTTTTTCTTCACATCTGGTGTTCATTTGAGTTTTACATAGAGTGTCGTATTTAGATATTTGGCTGTGTTTTCATATTTAACAATTTGATCATTAATATACACAGGTTCCTGTCTAATATGCCTGTTGGTGAAATCGATATGCCAAGGTCCAGTCTTGAACCTATCTAGTAGCTGCTTGTAATTTTGGTGTTGTCTCGATGTAACTATGTACTATGTTCGGCAATGGTTAAACTTGATGTATCATCAGCAAATGTGGCAAATATGTTTTCTTCGAATGTAAACAGGTCACTAGTATATAGGAGATAAAGAATTGGTCCCAATACACTACCTTGTAAAACTCCTGCTTAATTTTCTTTAATTTAGAATAAGTATCTTCTGAAGTAACGTTCTGATAGATATGATTTTAATATTTTTGAGAATTGAGCGGGAAGAAGTCAGTTTAGTTTGTAGTTTAGACCTTCATGACAGACCTTATCAAAAATCTGTACAACATCTAAAAATATTGCTGAACAAACTTTTTTTCTTCTAATTATTTTTCTTTAATATTGGTAATTCTGTGAAGTTGATCAATTGTAGAATGTTGATTTCGAAATCCAAATTGATTATTCGGTATCACATACTTTTCTTCTATGATGGGTTTTATTCTTTTTAAAGAAGATTTTCTGAATAATTTAGACAGAACTGGTAATAGTGAGATCGGTCTATATGATGTTACTTCAGATGTCCTGGTTTAAGAACCATTATTACGTCAGATACTTTCCACAATTGTGGGACGAACTGTAGACGAAATGAAGCATTTATCAAATTAATTAGTTTGGTCGCTTTTTTTTTTCTTTTAGTATTTGACCGGAAATCAAGTCAAATCCAGGAGCTTTTTTCTGATTAATATTTGTTTTGATTTCATTTTTAACTTCAGCTACTGTGACTGGTTGAATATTTCTACTTTGGTTGCTACATCTGGTAGTGATTCGGTTTGATTTGATAGATTTGGTTGAAAAATCCTTTCTTAGTGTTCCGCAAATAACATTGCTTTTTGCTCGTTATTTTTAGCCTAGCTTTCGTCTATGTTTTTAATAGGAGGCATAGTAGGTCTTTTTAAATTTTTAGTGGTTTTCTATAGTGAATTCTGTACTAGAATCATTTGTTACATTCAGTAGAAATACATATAGTGCATAATTTTTTAGTTGTTTAATTTTTAAACTAAATTGAGTTGTGGGGAAATTTAATTTTGTTTTATCTCTCGGATTTCTAGTTTGTTGACATGTGTTTCTCATTTTTCTTTTCTCAGAGATTAATTATAGATTTTCTCTGGGGTGATTGTTGCCCTTAAATTTACTTATGGTTGTTAGAGTATTTTGCCACGCTGATTGTTGTTAATTAGTTTTTCCACTTCAAGGTTTAGTTGATCTTCTAGTTGAAGAGTTACATTCAATTTAATTTTTCCTTCTAATGTATTTCTAAAACCTTACCAGTCTGTTTTGTTATTGGTCAGGCTATTTATCGGTTTCCAAATAATACATTCACTTAGTGTTATCACAATCGGTGTGTGATCTGAATTTAATTCTAGGTTTTCTTCTATCTGCATATAATTGCTTGAAATATTTTTAAAAACATAGAAGTCTACTAAGTCTGGTATTTTTTTTTGGATCTGTGGGCCAATATGTAGTTTTTCCTGTTGATATGGTCTTTCATCCAAGGTTTTTAATCGCTTTTAGAAGTTCTTTGCCTTTAGTGGTAATTAATTTTGATGCCCAATGTGTGTAAAGTGTGTTTCAGAAAAAAGACACGTCGATATTGTTTATGGAAAGGACTGCTTCAAATTCTTTTTGATGATTAAGCAGTCCGCTTGCATTCCAGCTCATAGTTTTTAATGTATAGCTCATTAGTTTTTCTTGGCTTTTGGAGTAACCTTTTTATTGCTACTCTCAATTTTATTCATTCTTTCTTTTAAGTTAATAACTTCTTTTAAAATAAGTTGAAGATATTGTTTCTGTAATAAGTTGTAAGATATTGGTTCCACTTTAATTTGGTTATTGTTGATATTATTTTTTGGAGTTTGCGTCCCAGTATTTGGTGCAGCAACAGAAGCATAACTGGGTTTATTCTGACTTTTCTCAATTTTGTTTGTATTTTTCTTTTGTAAGCTTACATTGTTTATTGGATTGTTTTTATTTGAAGCAGTGATTTTTGTTCTTTGTCTTTCAAGTTTTTCAATAATTCCTTATTACGGAATATACTCTATAATTGGAAAGGTGATTTCTTGCACAGTGGATACATTTGGGATTTGGGTTCCTTTCTTAAGTGCACTGTTTCGTCAGATGCATTCCTGCGCATCTTACATATCTCGCTTTTTTAGCACAAAACTTCTGAGTGTTCTCAAATTCCTGGCATCTTTTTTATTGCGAGATTAGTTTAGTACCTTTTATTGGTTCTATCTTCACTTCTATACCTAGTTTTGATTCCAAATATTCTTTCAATGTTTTCTGTATTGTTAAAATTTAGTACAAACATATTTAGATGATCAATTTCATTTGTATCTAGAAATTGAACTACTCTTCTGAAGCACTATATATATCTTCTGAAGCACGATATATTTAGTTTCTTAGCATCTTTTTTGTTCTTATTCGGAGTTACCGATCATGGTGTGCTACTCATTCTCTTTTTTTTCCTATTTTGCTTAACTCTTACCCATTCAGTATCCTTTGACAACTGTTCTTCATTGGTAGAAAACTCTACTTTTTTTGGTGCAACTATTTTTATCGATGATGTTCTTCCAGGTGTTCCTGAAGGGTTGAGTATGGATGATTTTTTGAGTCTGGTTGACATACATTTGTACTAGTTAATTCAAAAAATTTTTTCTGTTGGCTGTTGATTTGTTGTTGCGGTTTCCCAATTTGCTGTTGTTGCTCTTTAACTTGTACACGCAAAAATTTTACATCATCAAGATTTCTTTCAAGATTCTCATCATGTAATTTTTTATTTCACTGAGTGAAAATCTCATTATATGAGCTCGCTTTATCAGGATGGTCATGGAGCATTTTGAAAATATTTATTTTATAATTGTTATAGTATAAATATATTTTGTGTTTTTATTATGTAATTTTATTACTATAATATCCACTGGCCTTATATACACTTGTAGTTTCACTGCGTGTTGTCTTTTCCTATTCTCTCCCTCACACACCATTTCATCAAACAAACGTAAGAGCTTTTTTTTTAAATATGAGCTTTAGTGGTTGTTAAGGTCTGTGGAGATAATCTCCATGTTTTTCCAAACATTATTTTGACATGCAAAAAATGCCCTGTTAGCTTTTTTGGTTATGTAATCTATGTGATGATTTCAGTTCAAGTATTATTCCTAGGTGTTTTGTTTCCTTTACCATTTCGATAGCAACTCCGTCCAATAAGGGCGGTTGGAAGTTTACTTTTCTTCGATATGTAAAAAGGATGTTGTTTATTTTGTGTGGATTAATACTCAAACCCACGTTTTTGCACCATTTGTGCACTATGCTTATAGCAAATTGCATTCGTTCCGCAATTGTGTTTTCGAATTTGCCTCTGACTAGTAAGACTAGATCGTCAGCGAACTGATACAGGAGATACCTTCCTTGTTTAGAATGGCCAGTAGTTGGTCCATGACTATTAGCCACAGCAGTGGCGAAATTACACCTCCTTGGGGACATCCCCTTGTTGGTGCTATTGTTAGGGACTCATTATTTAGTCTTGCGGTTATTCTTCTACTTTTGAGCATGCTAAGTAGTCACTCTATAGTAGTCGAATCAAATTTTTTAGCTTCCGCGGCTTGTTGGATTATATTGTAGTTGGTGTTGTCAAATACACCCTGTATATCAACAAATATGCAAGACAACATCTCTTTGTTCCGAAGCGTATCTTCGATTTCATAAATGAGCTCATGTAATGCTGTCTCTGTTGATTTCCCTGCTTGATATGCTGATTCACATTCAAGGGAAATTTCTTTAGAAATTTGGATTTTATGTGTAAGTCTAATACTTTTTCCCTGGTTTTAAGAACGAATGACATTAGACTTATTGGCCTATAAGATTTGACCCTGTCTCCTGTCTTCGTTGCACCTGGTTTGGGAATAAAAACTACCCTCGTTTCTTGCAATATACTTGGGATGTATCCTAGGCAATAGCTTGTCCTAAATAATTTTATTAAGTAAGGAAGTAGTATATCTATGCCTGGCTGTAAAAAGATTGGGTATATACCATCCTCACCCGGAGATTTATATGGAGAAAAGGAGCTGACCGCCCAGCGTATTGCTCCTGCTGTAAAATTTTTTTCCGTTTGTTTGTAGGCTCGTTGTGGAATCATGTAGGACCTAGCATCCTGTATTCCGTAATGTTCGTGACCTGGTTCGATAATAATAGATTGTGGGAAATGTGCCTGAAGTAGGTACTTCAGAGTTTCTTTACCCGATACCGTGAGGTCACCATTTGGCTTCCTTATAGAACCTAATGGGTTCTTGTGGTCCAGAAATAGAGCTTTTTGGAGACGGCATGCTGCAGGCAGTTTGTCCACCTTGCAACATAGCTCTTTCCAGCTTGCTCGCTTCCTCTTTCTTATTTCTTTGTTATATTCAGTGATGACCAATCTCTAGTCGATCTGGCCCTGTTGAACAGTTTTCTTACTGTTCTCCTCTTGGTCTCTAGATCATGGTTCCACCAGGGAACATCTCATTTTTTCCTCTGATCTTGACTAGAGGTGAACTTATATTATGGGCATTAATTATTGCCTCAGTTGTTTCTGTGGCAGCACTCTCTAAATCCCTGATATCGAATATATTGAGTTGTGCACTTGATAGGTTGTCTGTTAGGTTACTCAAGAACTCAGACCACCTTGTGATTTTAGGGATTCTTTTTCGGATCTCAACACTTTCTGATTTGCCCGTATCATCTGTATAATATATATCTGTGGTCTGATAATGACGGAATCGTTGAGACGTGCCAGTTGGATATACTCCTGCTGGTGTCTACATCAGAAAGTGTAATGTCTAGAACCTCTTCCCTGGTTGACGTGACGAACGTTGGATCGTCACCTTCATTATTAATGTTGATATTATTTGTTTGGCAGAACTCGAGCAGGCGATCTCCTCTCTCGTTAATGTCTGTGCTGCCCCACACAACATGATGCACGTTGGCATCGCAACCTATTAAGAATTTCATGTTCACTTTTTTGCATTCATGAACGAATTCTTTAAGGAGTTTTGGGGATAGTTCCCTTTCATCACCCGGAAAGTTTGCCGAAGCAACATTGATTAAGGTTTTACCACCGAGTGGTAGCTTGATGGTTATAGAGACAGCTGTTAGGTCTCTGCCGATAAATTGATTCAGTGGGAAAATATTAAGTCCAGAGTGGCAGAGAATATTAAGTCCAGAGCGGCTCTTAGATGAAGGCAATGTCCCAGCATCTGCTTATGAATAATTGACTCAATAGAGCAATTGCTGCCTTTGATCTATGTAGATTTATTTGAATACAACATAAGGTTGTATTCGTGTTTTTCTGCATGTTTTTTTTTGTTTTTTAATTATTGCTTTGTGTTGGTGTTAGGGGATGTGTCACACCCGGTTTAGCAAGCGTCTCGCTCTTTTTCTTCTTTTTGGGGGCGGGAAGACCGTGTTTTTACAGATTTTTCCCTGATTTCTCTGGTTTTTGCGCACCCGAGATTCGCGGTTTGTCAGTTTTTACGGTTTGAGAAGATTCTTCCTTCTCATCTCTGTTTGCTGTTTGTTGGACACCCATGATTAGTTGGAGATAGTCATTCTCCCTGTCTTTCCTTGAATATACTTGTATTTCCGCACCCCTTAGCTCTTTGTTCTGTACCATTAGCCGCTTAATGATCTTTTCGTTACTTTCACTCAAGCAACGTGGTAGATAGACGTAAAAAAGGTTCAGCCTCGTCAACTACCTTGAGGTTTTCAACTAAAAAAGGTACCTTGAGGTTTTCAACTAAAAAAGGTTCAGCCTCGTCAACTACCGCATTTTCCCATGGTTTTAATTTGGGGACGGTTTCGCAAACCCACGACGCGGTTTCCTCGTCCGCGCACCCGACAATGGCGTGTCCGTTTCTTGGCCTACAGCCTAAAAATGTTGGGCAAATACCGTCAATTGGTAGGTCAACGATCGTCTCCATTATATTGACTTGTATCTGGTCAATATTTTCTACCAAAAATTTGGTATTTGGAAATCCTGAAGGAATTATTGCCAGATTGTTGGCCCTCACCACAGCGCTGAAGTTTTGGGTAATGGGCTTATTTTTGGCTTAGGCACGATCCGTGGATGGTTTTTCTTTTTTTGGAGACACCTTTTGGTGACACCTCGTCAGATTGATTTTTCTTTAACGGAGGTCGATCTCTTATTTTGAATTGGCACAGTTTTAGGGCTTCTTCTTGTGAGCAGCCCTGAAGAATTAGATGCCGTAATCTTTTTTTTTGCAGAACCGTTTAGGACTGAATACTGCTTTACATTAAGATCATTCATACGATCTCGTAGATCCGCTGTTGTAGAAGTAGAAGCAGTCTAACAGTTAGGCAAATCAGGGCCTTGAGTGTGGACAGTGTCTACGACTGTGGTGTTAATGGAGTCATCAGATTCCGACTCTACTGATGATGGAGCCTCTTGGGCTCTGTGGTCGGATTCTTCTGACTCCGAAAAAATTTGATTTGTCTGAGGCCTCCACGCCTCGTCGTTATTTTTTGTGTTATTTTCTGGTGCGTTCAAAGGAGCACCACCCTTGTTTATTTTTATTTCTTAAAATATCCATGCAAGAATTTATTTACATTGAGGAATAGAGGTCGACCACCGCAGAGCCTCTTACAGAGGCAAGTCTTATTTAAACCGGAAGTCACCAGGTATCCGGAGTTCCATCTTATCGACCAAATTTTTTACCCTTCTGGTCATTCAACCCTCAGCAGACGTGTTTCATCTTGGCTTGGGGTTAGGGTTAGGGACTGATTAAGGATTGGGGTTAACCGTTACCTTATGCCCTGTTCGCACCAGTTATTTAGCTTTTTTAGAATGCATTGCCCGATTGCCACCGCGTGGAGGTATAACTAACACTTGAGTTGTCTTGGATGAGAATCGCTATTGCTTTAACTCCTCCAAGCCAAACCCTGGCAATCAAATTGATACTTATTAAGGTAATTTTTTTGGCCAATAATGCTATATGCGTCACCAGTCTTGGGAGATTGGGCAGCTAGTCTTATATTAAATATTAAATAGCTAATATTAAAAAATTGCAAATTGCGCAAAATAAACTTTTGAAACTTGTATTCAATCTTCTCAGATAGTATTCAACCAAAAAGCTGCATGATAAACCCACCATGAATACAATTTTAGAAAAAATAAGTTATTTAACTGTAAAGTTCCACTCGGAACTGTTCATGTCAGAAAATCTTCTGATCAGAAATTTAAATTAAATTAAAAAAAAATAGGCTAATTTAGTTCGTAGGTAGGTTTTACTGTTTAAGTTAGCGTTAAGTCTTACAAAACAAAAATTCAAAAAGGTTTTTCATCGCCAATTTCCCTACAAATTTATACTAGTAAATTCAAAAATTTCTAAGTAAAAATAAAAAAATACATTTCAACTGTAGTAAAGATATATCGCTATCTAAGTAAATAGTTTTAAAAGAATTAATTGTACTGGGGCATAATAAATAAAAAAAAAAATTAAAAAAAAAAAAAACAAAAAACAAAAAAAATTAAAAAAAATAAAAAGTTTCATACTAACATAGAAATAAATAATTATGTAGTTGCCAAAAATATTTCTTATTAAAACTCCAAACCAAAACACAATTTTTAAAAAACAAATTACATAAAACATTACAACTGGTCTAAAATACCTCAATAATTCTGCACGTTGTGACATATGCCACGGTCAACTTATAAAAATAAGATAAAAACACTAACTTTATTAACTATATACAGTTACATTGTAAATATCATTATTTTGTAGGTTAGAAATATTTGTAAAATATTTCAAATTTTAAGCGAAAATAAAAAAAAATAAAAAAAGATTTTTAAAATTTTCTTTTTGAACGGGTGCCACAAATTTTTTGTAGCAAAAAGGGGAAAATAAATAAGCTAAATTCAAGCT